>OU426877.1:39670057-44670057 GCA_911387805.1 Cantharis rustica
ACCTGTAACAAAAAGAAAAGGTTTAGCTTCGCCAAAATCCAGCACACGTCGAAATATTATAACGTACCTCACAGATGGTGTCCGTAGTACTCCGCTGGATAGTGCGCGTATTGGTTGTGGAAGGCGGGATCACCGGGCGGTCGATGCATCATCTGTTGTCCGTCCATCATGTAGCCCATGGTCGCGTCAGGACTATACGCTCCACTGGGTCCTGCGTGGGGAGAAAAAACTGTTTAGGAGGGTCAAAAACTGTCCTAAGACTTAAGCATCTACAATTCGCTCTGCACCGGCTTCGTTCGGACCAGGTTTAATTGAAACTTATCGCATGCACTAGTATATAGTATATATGTATACGACGAAGCTAACACGATTTTGCACTAGACATTGATATAATAAATAAAGAAGTAGATCTTGTGTTAGTTACAAGTCCAGTCAGGCCTTACATTGAGGTTTCATTTGAGCAAGTGAAAATCTCTCCCTCGATCGTAAAGGCTGTCAGAGAGGGTTCCTTACTCGATTGTCTACGGCGCGTGATGGATCGGCCTGCGTAGGTCAATGGCTTTAGCAATTTTTCTTCGCCTGTCTCCAGCAGAACAGAAAATACAAAAATCGATACTACCCGAAAAAGCTCTCTTGTATATATACTTCACGGTACAAGTTTTGTGAGGTATTGACCATTTCAAAAAGTCGTAAATTCTTAAATCAATTTCTAAGTGCAGATAAAGTTGGAGCCTGTCGATCTATTATTTTTTAATAAATGTGACACAATTTTTCACGAGACTCGATGCAATTTTAATTATCTATTTATGGCAGCTAACAATGTAAAGGGTAGGTTGATGATACTCGACTTTCATCTTGGGCAGAGACAGCTATTGCCTTTATTGGTGACAAGCTGATTGATGCGGCTTCCCTTCGGAAAAGCTTTTTTACATTTCGCAACAAACCTGAATTTTCTGCACTCGCGTCTTGGTAGATTCAAAAAATGCCGCCGCACTAATGCCACTTAATCAAAATTAATTAAGTTGATATTGCATAATTTCGCGAAAATAATCAATTAAACTCGAATAATTATTAAACTGTTGGCGAGAAGGCGAATAAAACTCTCGGCGCAAAAGTGAACAACAATAATAATTTTAATTGTCTACGTCTATAATGCAAATAGTTGGAGTCAGATTGTAAAGGTTACTAAAGCGCTTTATAGCACTTGGGAGGTGCTTCGTTTTACGAGCGAAAGAGGAAGACACCCGGAGCTCTCGTTCCGGACCCGTTTAATGGACGACACTCATCATCTTCCGGATTATTACGTCGATACAAGAGAGAGAATTATTCTAGTGTGCAGGTTAAATTTAACACCAACTTACATTTTGCGAAATGGTGATTTGCATTTACAAACGGGAAATTCGATTTTATCAAACGGTGCAGAGCGAATTTTATTTTTAAAATCGGAAAAATTTTAATAGTTATTTTAGAAATTCGACATACCTGCTCTATTTGATTGGTCTATCATTGGCTGTACTATCCTTCTTCGTGCATTGATGAACCTAAAACAAAAACAGCCAGTGAGTAACTGTCAGCAGCTATCAAAATTGTGTAAACGCTAATGCACTTCGAAGCTGGAAATGATTGGATTTTCCGAGGGCCAATTGCTTGCAGGTTAGAATTATCCAATCGGCAATATTACGGAAACTCGTTAATATATTATGATAATTTTTGTCTAACAAATAGTACAAATAATATTACATTACTCCTATATTTTTGTGTGCATCGAGAAAACTAGCTTTAAATTTGCCTAATATAACACGTGATAAATATTGTAAATGCGATATTTAAATTACATTGACAAAAGCTTGCGCGCGAGGGTAGATTATAACGGGTCGGGGGTGGCGCGCAATGTTTTTCTACACAATTTGCTCGGCGAACATTAATCATGCCGGGGCAGCAGGCGACAAGTTATGTACGCTTCGCAAAGCTGGATTAAGGAAGGGTTCGCATTAATTCGAATTTCTCTGGGAAACGATTTGAGCGAACTCATCAGTAGTAGTTTTAAACGCGCAATAACATGTGAGTAACCGGAAACATTCTTTAAATGCCACCAATATGTAAAGGCATATAAACAAAATTGCTGTTGTAAATTACGTTTGCAAAATCCTTTTTAAAAGCCAAGCGATTATACTTTTATAAGCGTAGGTGTAATAATCAAAATAGCATCGGTACGGAGGCGGCAATAAATTTTCAGTTTAATAATACCCTTTGCACATAAACGAACAAGTGTGAGGTCACAAGCTGACGCCTGACCCAACAGGAGATGATGGAGTCGTGTTGACCCGTTGTTCTTAGCGACATCTGCTGCTAGATAATTATATTGGAGGGTCGTGGAAGAGGGTGAAATGGTCAGCAATTGTAAGAAGGGATTGATTTGTCCGCTCTCATCCTAATCATACTTAGAATCTAGAAACACGTATCGAACAAATCATACTGCGTCACGCTGACCGGCACCAAAGATCGCTCCCTTTATTTAGAAAACGTTGCGATGTGCATAGAAATCGTCGTCAAACAGCCAATATCATACAGTTAGCGGAACCCCACGGCCAATTTCTTCAGATTTCAGGAAATTGTTGTTGGTCTGCTAGGCCTCGTACAGAATAGCAAAGCACCGAATCAACACAAATTCCGAACCGAGAGTCCCCCATATCTTCTCTACGTGAGCCAAGAACAAACCGTGCAATTAGTTCTTCTTGAAATAACGCACTATATTCTTACTATTAGAATTTGAAAAGTGTTCTGCTTGCCAACCCTCGCCGTATCTGGAACATATTGATTCCGCTTTAAGTGCCAAACAACATTATAGAGTGTGCCGTATTGTTCCCGTCAACCCCTTCACAACGGTGTAAGGTTTCACGGAATGCTGTTACCATTCTTCATCCCGCGTTCCATTATTACAGAGTAATCCTGGCTAATGATCGAAGCTGTAATTTGCCGAACCCCACGCCTTTCGAGTGTAAACAGTTGTTTCTGAAGTTTTGCTCCCGTTTCGTCTTTGAACTATTGTTTACTGTTACGGCAACGCCCGTTTATTTCTAGTAGTTACAAAGGATATTAATAAACCGCGATATTATGGAACGAAAGTGGTCAGAGACGAACGACAAAAAATTTACTAGTCCGATTATCGTCTTGTTATAGTTTGACGATTCCTATTCACCCTTCACTTCCCAAACAGCACGATTACATATAAACGACTGTTATTTCCATTACTGTTAGCAATTATCGTTTCCGGATTAGGGAGAACTTGCAAGTGTTTGCACCCCTTTCTTACAAATGATAGATGAAGCTGATTTACAAAGGGTAGAATTTCACTTAAAATAATATTTACACAAAACAATTAAAAGTAGACTAAATAATATAAAGTTTACAACATTTAGACAATGATAATGAGCACAATGTATAGTGAATGAACAAAGTAAACTACAAAGAGGTCGGATGTCATTGTTTTATAGTGCAGTACACGCGCGACGTCAGTTGGTCGCGGCGGAGTTATGAATGTGCCCAATTACATCTTAAAAGCTGTGCTCCATTAATTTTCACAGCTGCTGCCTCTTAATTGGGATCCACATGCTCGATAATAAAGCAGGGTGCGCAATATTCTGCACAGTTTTGCTCAAGGCGTTCGACATGAGTATTAAAGTCCATTAGAACAAACCGTAATTTTGTTTGCGAGCTTATACTCCATATATAGCGAAAAACAATCTAATTTATTAATTTTTTTTTAAATAAAAAAAAAGTTAATCCGAAATTCCGCACGAAAATAACCTCTCCGTTGTAATGCGGTGTATGTAATATTATTATGTATGTATGTGAGCTTGCCTTTTTGTTTTTGCATCTTATGACTTATGGTATCTTGCTCTGTCCAATATCCGGCAGTATCTAATAGAAAAGCTTCTACGAGCTTACTTTTGAGCGGTTTTGTAATTTAGAAGACCATAATATTGCTGAGAGATACTCGCTGAGTTCACGAGTCATTTCACATCCGTTTCCGGCGAGTGATCTCCGTCAGCAAAGCGCAAGCCTCCTCCCTTCCATTCGTCATCATCATTGTTCGTGTTTTGTTTGCCGTCATGTCCTGACTGATGTGTGCATGAATCAGCGATTGAGGGATGCGACGACGCTTCGCGAAAGCAATGGTCTGTGCAGATGAAGCTGCAGAGTGCTATAGGGTATCACAATATACATAATGATGCCGAGGTCATATCGAAATCCGATAAAGAATTCCTTGTATAATATTTATTATGCCTTGCACTTAAGTTACATTAGGGAAGCTGTCAAACTTAAAAGGCGATCCTTTAATGAATTTCTGAGGTAATTTGCGTTATTAAATGAGCGTCTTCCATGTGCGAGAGAAAACGTCTAGCGCACTTGATCATATATGTAAAATTGTCGACTTGGAAATTGTAATAAATTAGCATTGCCGCCTATCGTATAGGCGTCAGGTGTATGCAGATCGTATCGAAATGTAAGTTGAACCATACCCATTCCCGAAACACCCTTAGCCTGACTACCCAGTACCAAAGCGCGTGTTAATTTGAATTGGAGAGATTACGCACGTTCGGGCTGTGCGCGCTTCATTGGAAATCCTCGCGCGAGGTTGTATGGAAATGTTGGTCAAATATATCATTCTGGCTTGACAGTGCAATTCTCTTATCTGCGCGCCGCCGGCTCGGGATCCCGGGGGTTGCGGAAAAACAGAATCGGGGACACACAGGGCGGGAGCCAAATTGCAAACAAAACAATTCGCTTACACTATACTAAAGCCATTTCATGATCGAATGGTTTGTTAGATTTCTAGACAAAATTTAAAAAACGATTTGATAGCGATCGTTAAAATGAGAGCCCTAAAATTGAACTTAAATAAAACTATTATAGGTGCGCGAACGGGAAGCGACGAAAAGTGTCCTCTCGAAATAAGTTCGGATGCGCGAACGTAAATTTAAAATCCATACACCTAATACAATATATTTATTTCATTTCGCGCAATAAAAAAATTACAAGAGATACAGAATTAAACGCGGCTGGATGTACAGAAACTATAATTTTTGTCAAAATGTCTCGTTAATTTCGAGCGACAACATTTAAATGGCGAAATGACTCCGTATATCATATTTGTTGTTAACATTCACGACAAAATTAAGTATAAATTCAACATTCTAATTAACAACTATGCGCATAACCGGCACACTAATTTTGAAAGCCGTCATAATTGACGTAAAAATACATAAAAAAATCTGGCACGTTTATTAGTCGAAACGTTTTGACAACGCTCTCTAATTAAAAATTAAAACTTCATGCAGGTATAATAAAAATTAATAGATATGTATATGTCCCACTATCCCGCAACTTCATTAATAATTACAGACAAAATTAAAAGTCGTTGCAATTACGGCCAGGGTACACTGTTTCGTGTCGTCTCAATTAAAAATAAAGATATTTTTTGAGGTAATTAAGTAATTAACACATGTCAAACGTAGCGAAACAACAAAGAAGAACGTGACAGGAATGCACATATTTTCGTCCTTAAGTGCGTATACAAGAAATTTTGGATCATTTAAAGAATTTTCTCTCGATATTTTAGATGTCCGCCGAATCTCATCGAAGCTGTTTTTGTCAAGCCGATTTGAACTAATTAATTAAAAGAAGTTTAAGATTTCACCGATAAGAGTCGTAAAATTCGTTATGTATTTGCATATAAATATAAATTTACTAGTTTTCATTGAAAAGTTTTTGTGGCAAAAAAATTAATCTTCTTTAACTTAGATCTGGTTGATATTTTGCAAATACAATCTCCTAAAGTATTTTTAATAATAAATGACGTTATAAATATTCAAATTGGACCAAATTCACACTTGCTTAGTTTATATTAAAACTTTTTAAAAATAAACTGTAGTAGTACGAAGGTGGAAACATAAATTTTATAAAGTAACTGTTTTACTTTAGAACAGAACTTGTGAACGTTGGAAATGGTGAAATTTTATAATTGGCAAAATAATATATTAATAGTGAAAATTTCATAATTATCTAAAATTATACAACAAGGTTGTTGAATGACAGCTTATGGCATATTAAGGACGTGTTATGTAAGATTTAATGATCGCCATATCGTGTGAATAAATAGTTGCTTCGATTGCTATCTTAATGGTAAATACAAAACGTTAGAAATGATATAAAAACATAACAACAAAAACTGGCCAAGATCATTTTTTTATAATTCATCGTCGACTTTTTTTCGTCTCGTGCAACGAACGAATGCACTTACAAAATTGAATAAAATAATAATTCTTTTATTCGGTGTCTGGTTTTAGTCTACCCCACTAAAGATTGAAAATCTGCATTGCAAACTTTGTACAAAATCTGCAAGTTTTATCGTGGATCCTGTGCTATTAATTATGTCCCTTCTTTAAGCCTGACATGCAGAAAGAAGTCTGAAGCATTTTAGTGGGCATCTCTTCTCTCGAGTCGAGACGAAATCTTTGCATCGCTGTTTTTATTCGAATACATCTTCAAGTGTTACTGATGGTCTATTGTTCTCTTGTCGGGTGTTACCGTTGTTTAATTAATAGCAATGCGGTTTGGTACGGCAACGACGACGTTCGCTCTCGTCAGCATTTCCAGTTCCACAAAAATTTCAATATCGAACTTGCAACGAACACCTTCGACTACGTCGATAACCAAAAAGATTAGTAAGTCGCTAGTTACATTAGCCTCTTTAGGATCCAAGAGTGTCGTACGTAATATCATCAGCGAACTGGATTGCTGCCTTTTGTTAGCCAAATAAAGCAGATAGCTTTTCGAATCTACATTGCTCTATACAATCCAAATTGCATCAGGGCGGGTGTTAATGGCCTGCCAGAATAATGGATTGAATTGCATTAAAATGTGATCTGCATAGCGGGTTGATATACTCCGATAGAAAATGTAATTATACCAAATCTTTTTCCATTCCCAACTTCCCTTTTATCATTACTTCCTCTCCCGGTGCAGATCTGGAGCAAAAAAAACTTGGCGATTTGCAAATGAACCAGATTATGTTGTTATTAATATCTTTTCCAAATTTCTTTTGCAAGAAAGTAGAGCACTTGGTCGACAATGCGCAACATAACAGTATATTTTACTTCCTAACTGTTGGAAACATGTGTTTTCCTTCGTAGTAGCAAAAAATTGAGTACACCTACACAAGAGAAATCGATACCGACAGGTAAACCGCAATTTTATGCAAAGGTTGTTATTGATAACAAGTTAATATAATGATAGAGTGATAATAATAACCGAGTGGTATCAAAGGGTGCATTTCGTGTACAATAAGGCAATCCTTTGTATGGATCCACTCTCTGACAGGTTTCACATGTTTCCCTGCAGTAAGATATAATATACGTGGTAGGTACGCGGTTCAATTGTATCAATGTTATAGCGGCTCGAACAATGAGCTATTGTGTTTCCTTCGATGTCGATTCTCTTAGGGAAATAAAGAACAATGGGTGGTGCAAGCTAACCGACGAAGAAGATGTGTTTAGGCATACTCGGTAGTTGGAAAAGGTCAGTAATGTGGTATTAATAATAAGTGATGGATATCTGGCAAGTTGTGTTGACGTGCTTGCGTGCTGAAATACTTAAATAATACAAGCAATGTCAAATGTATGACAACAGACTTGAAACTGCTGCGGTTTTGTTGTTGATGTCATTTTAGGTTATCTCGTGCTGCATGCAACGAATCGACTTGGGCATGGAAACGCACTGGCATAAAAAAAAACGATTAAGTAGTAATTGATTTGCGGTCAAAAAGAAATACTCTCTTGAATCTTTTATAATTGAATAATCACCATATTTCGACGACGAAAGTAAACAAAACAAAAAAAATGCATTCGAAATAAGAAATAAACCCAGGGACAGATGCCAATTCCACTTTCTGTCATTTTTCTACTCTTCATCGTTATATTTTTAGTTTCCCTGTTACCCTCACGTCTGCTGTTTATTTATTGCCTTCCCACCCGCTTCTCACTTTTTTCACGTATTTCGCTAGGGAGCACGGGGAACTCTGGGTGCGACAGAGAGCGCGACACGCCAGGTTGAGCGTTATTTATGACGCTTTTCCCACTTCGAACCGGCCGGCTTGGAAAAGCGGCCGCCGTATAAAGAACGTATCATGGTAGATGGAAAAAGCGGTAATCCCCGAACCACTGATGTATTGACGCGCTACGCTCCGACCTTCACCGTTTGCATTCAACATTCTTTTCAATTTTAAGGTATAATGTACCCAATTTCCCAAAAGCTTCGACGCCGTGCTGCGAAAATGAAAAACTAAAAAATTTCGCTAAACTAAACCGCGAAGATGATCTGGAAATGCCACACATTCCTTTTAATACAAGACACGTATGCGTGGTGTATTAAATCAAAATCAAATATATCCCGAACTTATATTTTCAATGATTTCCTCAGAGACCCTGCCGCCGTTGCAATACTATTCAGACCGAAAAACTAAGGCAATTGAAAAACTGTTGCCGAAAATTGTAAAGCGGGCATTCAAATTTCGCGTGTCGTGATTAAGGTTTCGAAATTACGACGATTAAATTGAATGGGAAAGCCATTTTGCCGAATCGAATAAGAAAGTACGTTATGAGAAGGTAAATTGGATATTTAATATTGTAAACAACAATAAGTCGCATTAATTTTGCAAGAGAACTTAGAATTCTTAGTGCGTTGCAAGAAAGTCGAACGGCATAGATCGAAACCGAAATCCATTAAGAGCCATCCCGTAGTGTCTCGGTGGTCATTTTAGCGTGTTTACGAGCCTGAAGAGGGCGATTACTGTCTGCTCTCCACGGAAATGGCCGCTACATACGTGCTTCACTTGGCCGTGACGTTGAGTCGTTCCACTCACTTGGATATCTACTAGCTATTGTTATAGCTCCAAGAGCAGCCATTGTGTATGACTTCCTTACTTCTTTGATGGCGACGAAAATCGCTAATTTATTCTTTCCTATACCACACATGTCCGCTCGCAACTCCGACACTTGGAGAGACTATACGATAGTTGGAGTTAATAAAAGTACGCGAATCGTTCGTAGGTACTACCTATCATCAAAACAAATCGAATTTTCGTTCGCCCTTCGATCGGGCGACAGTTTGGCTCCCTTGAGTTTTTCGTTTTTCATGAGTCCATGTCATCATCATTTTTCATAGCTCCATACCATTACCGCTCGGGGACATTGTCTTGCGCTAGTGTGGGGTTCACCTGGGTTAATGTTGCACCAGCCTCGGTGATAAATTGTCGTTGAATAAGAGGGGAGTTGTTATCAACTACAAGCCAAAATTGCCTTCCAACTTTTCTTACGTTTGTTATTATTCGTACAAACAATTTTTTAATTTTAAAATTTCTACACTAGCACACACGAGTGAAATATCATAGCAAACGCTGTAACAATGGCCTCTCTGTCTCATCTCTCGTCGCAATTTACGGGCAAGTTTCATTGTCGGCGGAAGCTGCCGGCGGCGAATAGCTCTCTGAGGAGTAATATCAGGGCACCTAATAGCTTACCAAATAGCCTCTGAAACACCTTTTTAATGAACTATTGCAGTAGAAATGAAAATAGGGATGCAGGAGCGATAACGACCGGTCGTGTATAAGAGGCGCGTGTCTCTTACTTATTGCAACATTTTGGCATCGATCTTCTTACATAGTTACCTACCACTATCATTTCCATCTATTTTGATTACAATCCTTTGACATGGGGTATACCCGTTAGTAGGTCTCGGTGGAGACATTAAGGTGTCGGTAAATGGACAGTAATTATAACCTCCAAGCGTAGAGCTTTACACTGAATACGCACGGATTGCAATTAGCTAAATGCTTACTAAGATATACTTACTCCCTAATGGTTAATTTTCTTAAAGCAAAGTATAATTACTACACCGCAGCTATCTTGTCTAATGTTGCGCTAATACTTTTCCATTCTTGGAGATATCGTTTCGGTTAAATTGTTTTAAACGAACAATCGCGCGGTCGTTCCGAAATTGCAACATATTTTTTCGCCGTGCCCATGCCACCGCACTTTCTCGCACTTAATCTTTAATTATTAAAAGATGGGCGGTCGTAAAATCTCACCGAAAAAAAGTATAAAAAAGCTAATGCAATATAACCTAAACTCATCTTATAACTGCATATTCCACCCTCTGCAAAACCGGCGTCATAAACCCAAACGACATCATCTTCACTTAGATCGTTCAAATCAACTAACTCGCCGAGAAAATGATGGCTTTATATGCATGAAACAGATGTGACCGTGACTTCAAAATGCGATTTAGTTTTTAGGCACCCACTAAAGTCGTAATCGCATTACATGTATATATTAAATATGATAAATTGTATACCGACGTAATTACGTTATAAAAATCAATGACAATTAACGCGTGTGCTTCGCGTTCGATGTGGCGAACGCCATTTTCAGCCGTAATTTCATTTGCAGCTTTGCTGGGGGGAGTAGATCTAATTAGCGAGGAAAGCTGTTCGGAAATTACTACGATTAATCAATCTATTTCCATTTCGGAAATATTTCTTTAAGTCATATCAAACTTTTCTACTTAACTTGAGCAACACAATTGAAAACAATAATTAAAATTGCGAAAACAAATTTGATAAATTGCTGTGGCGGTTGCACGACAGCACAAAAAAGTTTGTAGGTAATGACAATTATTGCAAACCACGAGCTGAATACAAAATTTTAAATTTTTTAAACGACACCGAATAATTCAGCGACCGAGCGTTTTTCGTATCGACATTGTCGAATTTGTTGGGTGTCCCTTAATAACGGGCAGTTTGAAATATCAATATGTAATGTACAATTTTCTCTGGCAAATGAACGTGCATTTAACGGCGGAAATGTTTAGAGCGGCGCAAATTATTACAAACATAATTTAAAACATCAGCGGCGCGCAATTAAGCAACGCATTCCATACACAACAAAATCTGCCACAAATTACGGAGTGTAAATTATAGATGCGACTCTCGCTGCTACACACATATAGGATCCTATATTTAGAAAAAGACAAATTTAACGAATAATAAAAACAACTTACCAGTTATTTACTTGTAATATCGTTAACCCCGTATCTTGTGCTAGTTGTTTTTTCTGGTCTTCCGAAGGGTACGGATGCTGAAACAATAAAAAAAAAATTAAAAATATAATATAATCAAATGAAAGCGGTCTCGCATTAACACGAAAAAAGATTATATTTCCAAAGCCAAAGCTCGAAAGAAAGACGGTGATTGAAAGCAGAAAGGATTTTAGGTGAAAGATTGTAAGGTGACGTTTGTAATCGAACCGAGCTGCTATTATACTTAGATTAGTGCAGTTCTGTTCGCCGCGCGTATATATTGAGTTTCACCTTTTATGGAGATACGGAAAAAATCGTTTCGGGGGTGTTTGCAACAGCTGCTTACGTTCGAGCATCCTTGGCTAAATCATATAACGTGCATAATTTATTATTATAGGTGAAGTATTTTGACGAGAACGTAACAAGTAAGATGCTCAAGTTTGATGTCTACGGAAAAGCAATCTAGGTAATTGGCGAGGGCTAACAGTCCCCTACGAACAATCCAATTTCTACGAAAACAATAGCAGTAAGTGGTACAGGGGCGTTCCGTTTCTCACCGTTTGGTGTAGGATTATATTTAGAAGATGGAAAATAATTGTAATAATATTACAAATTAAATTTTGTCATTGTTCGCTATTGGTAGTTATGATTAATTTTGAGGTAGTCAGCATTGTTCCGAAAATAGCTGGATTTAACCCCCTAGTCGTAATGAGGAAGGTTGCCGACTCGTTAACAGGGTTACAGTCAGCAAATCTGTCAACTAACGTACTTCACCGATGGTATTTATTACCTAATAGCAAAAGGGACACGAACGGGATAGTCAAAATTACAAGTGGGTGTATTCCATGCACCGTGACACGTGATTATTTCAACGATAGCAACGGGCGTATCGCAATTGACACGCACCAAGCAAGCATTCGCCAAAAATATAAGAAGTAACAATCGATGCATCTATATATCTATACTTTATACGGAGTATTATGTGGGTAGTTTTGCTTTGCAGCTGCCATCCATCGCCGGAAAATTAAATTTCGTATAACAATATTTAAAATTCAATCGGAGGCATATTTTCCAATACAGTTTGAGATAAAAATAAAAGGCTAATTTATTATTCAAAACACGATTTCATGTAAACGGTAATCAAAAGATATTCTAAATCCTATTTGCTCGTCGCAGATTGAAGCAGTAAGGCCGTTTAAACACAACGCGCGCCTCTATTGTCGAACCTCACCACTTTATACCTATTGGATGTGTTTTATTGGCAATTTCATCCACAGGTCGGATGTGCGCCATCAAATAACGCGCGCTACTGCTTGGGGGTGATACACTTTATATGCAGAAACACATCTTTTCGAGCTGCACGAATAAAATCCCTTCAATTAGTAACACTTCATTGCATATAATTTATAATACACATCCCACGCACAATTTTGGTTCATAAACAACATCAGGATTAATTATTCAAGTGTTAACCGAAAATTTGCATAATCACAAAATTCTTTCGAGATCAGCGAATTATTTATTGGGCCGAAAGGGAAAAATGTTTTGTTTAAAATATTTCTATTTATCGAAAGCAACTGAACGCAATAATCCATTTTCAGCGATGGCCGGAATAACCATAACTAGTAATGCATGTAACCAATTTCACACACGTCAATCATATTGCACTATGCGGTGACGATCGTGCCTAGTTGTGGGATACATTGTTAAATTCAATGTGAATTATCTCCGTTGTCAAAAAAACTAAAAATCGTTGTTTTCATCTTTTATTACGCCAGACCACGCACGAAATGTTCGATTTGGTGCATCCGACGAGGTACTAATTGTTTGTTTAATTATCGTAGAGGAATACGCGGCGGCATAAGAAAAAATCCGTTTGCAAAATAGGCGACATATAGGAGAGGAGAGGTAAAGACTAAACTTGGTTGTCACAACAATGTGCAACGAAGCGCGAGAAATCCCTAGAGATCCAGCTGCATTCGCCATTAGCCGCCAACCCGAATCCGCGGCAGTAATGCCATGAAAAACAGCAAGCGCAATCCATTCATTCCCCATCACACCTTAGAAGGGCTCCGCGGAGACCGATAACCCCATCTCGGTCACCTCTCCAGGGCTGAATAACCCTTATGCAGCCCTACAGTCACCTCACCGCCAAAATGCGTAAGTCGCTCCTCCGGGAGCAGCATGCATAGTGATTTTTATTATTATGTTGGGAATCCGAAACTGCTTCCGCGCGATGGCTTCATATTCCAAGTTTACTATTATTTGCGTATCTATATCCGATATGTGAAACGCGTAGAAAATTGAAGAGGGTACGCAACGTGGAGGATCAAAATTCACCTACAAATGTAAAGAAGCAGATCCTGATTTCAATGTACCCTGGGGGACACATATCACCTCTGTCAGTCGTACTAAATTTATAACTGCAATCACATCTGAATATACAGCGAATCGAATCGAGTATAAATAAACTTTCGCTTTCTAATACTACACCATCCCTACACAGTGCTTTCTACGCCCACAAACATCAAACTAAAATAATCAAACGGCACACAAACAAATTGCAAACAATCAGCATTTTAATTTATTTTCCTTTTTAAATCCACGGCGAAAGCATCTTATGCGCTTTTATTTTCTCCGGTGCCTGTATCATCGTGCACACAACTAAATCAACATAAAATCGATATATTAAAGATGAAGCTTTAGCGTTTCCAACAAAAGAAACCTACTTATACGAATTTGAATTATTGAGATTATTCGAAACGGTTACAAAATATTGGCGAAAAGGAAGTTGCTAATCGACCTTTTCTCCGCGGCAGACAAATTGCTCATATCGAGCAAAGTTGTATCATAATGGTTAATTTTAAAACGGAAATTTCCGGGCTTCAACCAGAAATTACATAACAAAGCGCATAATAATAATACGAGAAATTGTAAAAAGCAACGTTCCAAGTTAAATTTTAAAGAAACAAGGTAATCCAAACTAGGGAAGAGGCTTAGAAAATCTTGTAGCAATTCCTTTTCACGGAAGGAAGTCGCATGACATGACATGCAGATCATAGCGGGAGGCGGCGCTCGTTTCATCCGGCAACTGTGACAGGGCAATGGCGGAAACAAAACAAAGCAAAGACGAAACGGAATAAAGAATAAACATTGCCGAAACGAGCGAGACACGAAAATGCTGGAGCTAACGCGATTATAAATTGCCAAAGCAACGCTAACTCCTGCATCATTGATATCAAGCGATGAGCGTAGGTTATTCATAATGGTATTTTTTGCGTGCAGCACACGAGCTTGAATATTCAACATTTCCCACGATCGCGATTGGCTGTCCAACAAGTTACCTGCCTCGGGCTTCAGACTTAAAATAATGGGTTACGTTGTTAAGTCGGTGTACGGCCATTGGTTACTTCTTTGCCTTATATTATGTGTTATTTCGGTGCTATATGGATTATTATAAGCGAGAAAACGCATGCAACGTCGTCGAAAGAACGAACAAGGTATATTTGCAGTTCGCTTTTTATTATCTGACCGTAATTTGCTAGCAGGATTATCTCAAGGAAGCAAAGACTGATTGATGGGGTTCATTTTACACAAATGCACTGCTCGCACTGGATGAAAGGATCAAGTGGATTACGCACATCTCATCAAGACCAAATGTATTTCCAACATTTTCGGAAAATATATAAGATACAATTTACTTTTTGAAAGCAATCTTTTTTTACAACACAGTATAGTGGCCGAACGTGTGTACCTATTATTATTATATGTATATATTACTATGTGCTACCGCGTCGAAATGACGGTGCTGCAACTAAATTAAGAGGAATTAAAAGTTAATATATATTAAGCATTGTGTGTGCTTGCTTACTTTGACACTTTTTAACGGCAATGCTTTAAGGCACCGGAGATGGACCTATTTTGTTTCTCTGTTGGGCTGTATAGTGTTGATAACGGAGTCACTCTGTCATCGTTGACGTTATCGTAAATGCTTCGAGCGACCTTACCCGACCTAACACAACTTTCTATATGCACGTTTGTATTTAAAATAACTGTTAGGTACATAGCATTTTAATGTCGCAGCAGTTAATCTACCGCCGTCTAATTCCACCCCGGGATCTATCGTTCGACTTAATTTGCAGAATGTCAAATTATGTAGAGCTCTTCATATGATTGTGTCTGTCTGGTAAAAATTACAATTGGTTTTAGACACAGATGTAGAGTTTTATCGTAAAGCTTACCGTGATTACGTCAGCTGCGACACGTAATTCACTTTATAATGGTATCTTTTTATAAAGCACACCTTGCCGAATATTTCAAATTTAGCAGAGACTTTTATGATCAGAACGTATTGCACTGCCGGACCAACAAAATGGGGATGAAAATCCTACGTGGATTTCCTATCGGTGGGTAAGCAGGACACATGTCGACGGCAGGAGCTCCCTCGCGGATAAACTAGGATAACCGCACCGGAAATATAGCCCAAGATGCAGTCGAGTCGGAAATGGAAGCTCGTAGCCGGAAAGACTATTTTTTCGTTTCGTTCACGACATATCGAAATAACCGTAAAAATCAAGGGTTCCGCGTTCTTATAAAAATCAGCTTTTACAAACAGCTACGCAGCAGGGTATTATCGAGAGGGTGTATTAAAAACATCAGAAAAGAATAATAAAATCCTGCGGCTTACGTTTTTAAAATAAAAGCATTTTTACGAATTCCTCTAAATAGTAGATGCGGATTTAATAATGTGCAAAAATGAATTTAATAGATTGAATGTAAAGCACGAGAGAAAGTTGATAAAAATTTACTTATAATGAAATTTAGCGAGTTACCTTAACTGATCACGTGGTGGTGATTACTGCCAAGGCACGAGATGTCGCCAAAGCGTAACTAAGACTACGGATTTTAATTAATATTTGCGAGCTTATAAAAAGTTTTACAGGACGAGGGTGGAAATCCGTTTCGTAGAATTATGTTTAAGGATAAGGGAGGAGGTGCGGATACTTAAGAGATCGTTGTAAAAAGGAAGCAAAGCGCTTTTCTAGCGTAATTAGCATATTATATGACATTGCGCCACAATGTTAATTTGATTTTAGTGATGTATAATGAATAACATTTCTTAAATGCTTTTACTTAAATGTTTTAAATTTAAATTATTCTTCTTTCGCACTCCTTCGCTAATTCAATTTTTAATATTATTATTTCAACTTTTTTAACTATCGCGCATAGTTGTGCGTATTACTCTACCTACTATAAGAAAACAAGGGTAAACATTTTAAATTGTTTAGTCCGGACGGGTTGGAGTAATGAGAAAATTAAATAATCGAATAAAAAATTAGGGATGATTGTAAATTAATCAAGTAAATTGCATTGTCAAAAGACAGTTGAAATCCCAGATGGTGGTGGACAAACGCTGGTTATATGGAACCGAGAACCGAGAGACGAAAACATCGATCGCACGTGGCCCCTCGTAATATCCGATAGTGGGATTAGCGCAGAGGGGTTAATGAGTCGTGCAAGTAAGCTGGGATCAGCGAAGAGCGATACCCAGAGCGCGGGAATGATGCATCGCTCAAATATTCATGCGTCGCCGAGTGGTCTTTAGCGTTTACAGTATCAACTTTTCCTTTACAGGTTGCATTAAATATTGAACCACGGTCAAGACGTCCACATCTCTTGGGAGGTCGACTTGCTGTTATCTATGGTTCCCTTGCCGAAGGTCCAATTGCGGACTCCCATCCTTTAATTCCAACTGACAGGTAGACAGGTCCCGGACCGTTCGGCGGGATTTCCTTCGGGAGCCACTCGAGCCGTCTTATATCACGAAACCCGTCACCTAAAACTGCAACGACGCCGACGCTGCTATCTAACTATAAGCAAGTTCAATAACGTCTCGTGCCGTAACATTATCCAAATAATGGCAAAAGAATTTGACCGTGAACACATTAAGACAGGTTTCAAAGTTATTTATAATTTTAGAGAGAATCTCGGTCAGAGTAATAAGTTTGATATATTAGTTCATCTGCAAATCCCTGAGGCGGGGGCTGTTTGCATGCATGCCGCTAGATAAAGCGGCCAGCACTATTAAATGTCGTTTTCAGAGATGGAATAGCCTTTTGGGGTCGAACCGTCCGTAATCCCGAGCGGTACGTGAGGGTCGCGTTCAGACGACGTAATTTCCTGCAGGCTTCATAACTCGTATGCAAAACATTGTACGACCATGCGATGCGGAATTAATAAAGCTCACCGTTGCTACTATTACAGACATTTCTGTGTAGAGAATCGATGCTGGGCCCTCTTTAGAAATACCACTTGATAACGAGCATGTAAACGGCATGTAAACACTAACGAAAAGCCAGGACAATGTGACTTGAATGGTATGGATATTGCCTACTTAAATGCCCGTGTTGGGAATAAAAGCTGGCGATTTTACTCTTTCTAAGATCCGCTATGTAAATCCCTCAAAAGACTACGGTCACATTTCGACTATTTTACGAGATTGAGATCTATATCTTAACGTGTGTCGTTTCGATAGCGTTTCTTAAAGTGGGCATGTGTATCTATTTCTGCGTAGGTGCATAATTTGCTTTATCTGATGAACAACATGGGCCAATAAAATTACGAAATGTGGTGTTCTCTTTCTTTATTTAAAAGGGCGCCCATAAATTTTGAAAATTTGAAAAAATTAAGGAATTGTTTTTTTTTTTATTATTTTTTACGGCAACGATGCCAATAATAAATTACATTAATTTATTATTAGTTTTTCGCTTTTGCCCCGTAGTTATTAAATGCACTTAAAAATAATAAGTGAAAAAACAGTGTTTGCTACTGCAGCGTGCTTCCTAATTGGATCATTACTTTTCCGGAAAATTGCATGTAGCCGCTATAATTTTCTGGGGGAGAAAAACAACTAAATCCTTTTATGTTGCTTCTCTGATTCAGTGTTGTGGAAAACAAAAACATGGTAGCACGTTAGCCGTTAGTAAAATAACATGAATAAATTCATAAAGTGCAAATCAATAACTTTATTATTATTATTATTGGGCAAAATTCAAAATTACTCCGCCGATGGGACAATAACGAAAAACGAGGATTGCTGAAATATTATAAAGCTAAAGAAGTTATTAAAGTGTTAAGGTATAATAAATATATAAATTCTAATTTTTTAATATAGCATCGTGAAGCAAGAGGGCGAATATTATATATTTTAATTTTACCCACCGTTAAGTGTTGGAAAAGCCACGCTCTTAATATGTTGGTTGCGACTTTTGGAAAAATTCCCCGTTTCTTTTGATTCTTTTTACCATTGGTGTCGTCGTCTTCCTCGCCTGTGCCTTCGCCGCTGCCGACGCTCGCGTTGCTCGCATCACCTGCAACAAAGAATGCAACTTCACGTCCGTCCTCTCGATTCACCCCGCACCGCCCACAGCCTAGTTAATTTTACTACGCAATTTTGCGGGTGTTCTAATGGCTTTCAATGTAATGTTTGTATGCATAGCAAAGGAGGGTGCACAGAGTGAGAAGGGGGATTTTAATGACTCACATTGAAAGGGGAAGAAATCAGATTAGGGTGGACGGTCTATTTACAATCAAATTGTTGTATTTGGGTATAGCGCGAAAGATCAATTGCTCTTTTTTGTTTGAAATACATGTACAAAATTTTAAACAAAACAATTCAAATTTATTCATCGAGCAAACGAAAATAATTTCTAAATTTAATTAAAATTTTTTTTTTTTCAACTGTTGTCGAAATCCGAGGGAGTGCCGTTCGTTTCTAAAGTGAAAAAAAGTAATAAGAAAAATAAGTTGTAAGCCCTTCCTCGGTAATAGATGTAGAAATCGATGGAATGTCAACAGGGTTAAGGTTGAGAGTGGAGATTCCACGTTAAAGTCTGCATAAAAGTTTAGCGACAGCAGTAATAATTAGGGGTGTTTGAGTACTCCCTCGTGATGAGACCACCGTCTCTACGCCCCTTCATTGTCGCCGAACAAAAGCCAACGACTTATTTTACGAGATACTCACCGCAAATAGCGTCTTTGTCAACGCCGTAAAATAATAGCGAGATGCTTCACCATCCTTAGCAATGTTACTCTAACAGATTTCAAATGGGTAATAATTTACACAACAGGTTTTAAATGTTATTACTGGTACGTCGACATCACGGGTTCGAGAAAAAATTGAGTGTCGTTTTTTTAATGAAATGGATATAGTAAGATTTTCGACTTGGTATGTTTGCCGTTGAGCTATACTCCCTCTTTGATAGCCATAGCAATAAATCTCTTCATGGTGGAATCGATGTGCCATCCTCGTATCCTTTATCAGTATTCCTTCTCGACCGGTTTGGCGGTCGTATCGCGATCGAACATTCTTGGCCCGCTCGTTATCTCAACACCGATCGCCAAAACCAGTTTGGTACGGATCATCTGCGTTCAGATGTCGCAGACATTGTAACCTAGCATTCACAATTAATCAAAGCTTATCTTTCTCGATTCTGATTGTTTTCTATTGTCATTCCACTAACGTGCGTACCGCTATTCCACATCATGCATATTCAAATTTCAAACTTGTTCGTACAAATCGCAATCGCCCAACAAACTCTCAAAAAATGTTAATGCATTAGTAAATTTTTATGGCCTTAATATCTTAATTACTTATCGAGAATAAAACATTAATCCAGATACCAGTTTTTTTTTTTCGAGAGAAACGCGAAACTTAAGTAGTTTTGCAATTAATACAAGAAATTC
Source organism: Cantharis rustica (assembly GCA_911387805.1). NCBI lineage: Eukaryota > Metazoa > Arthropoda > Insecta > Coleoptera > Cantharidae > Cantharis > Cantharis rustica. The sequence goes on from OU426877.1 coordinate 39,689,939, forward strand.
GTCGATAAGATCGATGGTAATTAATATTGGTTCTCCTTTTCAGACTTTCCAAGATATTTATCATAATATCGGCTTTCGGCTTAAAAAAGTCGATACAAATATTTAATTTCCAAGCAACGCAACGCAACTACTACACTGAGAGAAAAAAGTTGGTAAATTGAACAAAACTTAAATGTTGAATTTTTTCTTGTTGAATTAATCAAAATTTCGTTGAATGAAACTATTTTTAGTTGTGACAAGAAATTCAAAAATGTTGTTTCAATATATTATTTTTGTTAAATAAATATTGGTTGATTTAATGTTTCTAATGGGTTCGAATAAGCTTCTACAATATTATCGTTGAATTAACAAAATAGTTCGATTGAAAGAAAACCAATAAAATTCTTGAACAAAACTATTAATTTATCTTGCTGTAGCATTTTAGTATGCCATTTCAGCGCAAGATTTGATTAAATCAAAAAGTTTAATCGGATAACTGAACATAAAAAAGCTTGAAAAATATGCTACCTACTGCTTATATATGCATTTTGTTTTTTGTAGCAATAATTATTGTCGATTATGCAAGTTTATTGTTGGATGTATTGCAGTTGAATGCATTCAATCTTGACTTAAAGTGTGTTTCAAAAGTGCAAGCAAAAATGGATAGTGTAGTTATTAATTTTTTAAAAGTTACAGGTGTAACCAGTGCCTTTCTTTTAATATAGCAAATTAAATTAATTTTTATTATCTTTTTAGATATCTGGTGATGTAGAACTTTTATAAAACACAAAAGCCATAGTTATGAAACAACAAGTTACAGCTCGATATACGTAATTGTTACTGGCTTGCATATTACCAATATATAATTTCTATATGTTATAGTTGAAGATAATTGGAAATCTTATTCAACATTCAGTATATTAGTATCAAGTGTGATAAGAAAATTCCATACATGTTTGTTTGGTCAAATAAACTTGATCGTTAGCTTCTAAAAGGTAGTGACTTTTTTTATCATTTCATTTATTTTTTTTTATAATTTTTATTTTAATTTTTGTATATAATCGATACTATCATTAATTTTAATTTGATTATTTATCTTTGTTCTTTTTGTTGTGTTCATTGTTCTCTATTTTTAATTTGGTTGAAAGATGATTCTTTGTCCTTTTTGTAAATATAAATCTAAAACGGTAAAAAAATTTTCTATTCATTTTAAATTAAGACATCGCTACAATTTATCGAATATCTGTTGTAAGCAAAGGAAATGTACTAGAATTTTTACAAATGTATATTCATATAGAAAACATTTAATTTTGAAACATTTAAATAACAGCAATGAAAAAAATGTAAAGAAAACAGAAACTTTAACAAATAATTACATTAATAAAAACAATAAACCTACAACAAGCAGCTGTGGAAGCTGTAACGTAAATCACAACGAAGAGGGTGGGGGGGTTTCAAATATAGATTTTCTTAAAGCTTCTGCTTTTCGATATAGATCAAAAAATGATTTATTTCAGGATTTTACCAACAGTTTAAAGTCCTCTACAGTGTCGCTTGCTGCAAAACTCTATAGTAATTATTCTTTTGCTAGATCTACAGTGCAGGAAATTATTACTGAAATAGAAAATTTGTATAATGAACCATTAGAAATAGTTGAGGAGATAATTTTATCCCAGGATAGTAAAGATCGAGAATTAATTAAAAATATGCTTTCATTATTAAAAAATCCGTTTAAAGAATTAAAAACAGAATATTTGCGTTTCAAATTTTTTAAAAATTCAAATTTTTTTGTTGAAGTTGAAAGCCTACACCTGGGTGAAAAAATAGTTGATAAAAAAGTACATGATCAAGTAGTACTGCATTCGATGGAAGCTCATGTTCAATACGTACCTATAAAAAAAACTTTAAAATTGTTTTTAGAAATTCCTAATATTTATAAAGACATACAAGATTATGTTGTAAAATTGTGTAATCGCGTAGAAATTCGTAATGTTATGCAAGGTGAATTATGGCACAATATTAAATATAATGTTAAAAAAAATATTTTACCTTTATATTTATATTTTGATGATTTTGAAGTAGGTAATCCACTTGGTAGTCATGCCGGTAAAAACAAAATTGGAGCTTTATACTTTAGTTTAGCTTGTCTTCCACCAGAATGCTCATCACAACTTGATAGTATATTTTTAGCGTTGTTACATTATTCGGAATATAGAAAAGTTTTTGGAAATGCTTCGGTATTTAATTAAAAAGGTCATTGAAGATTTGCAAGATTTATTCGAAAATGGAATTACAATTGCCACAACTGAAGGTTCACAACAAATTTATTTCATTGTTATTTCAGTATTAGGAGACAATCTTGGTATTCATTCTTTAATGGGTTTCAATGAAAGTTTTGTAAGTAACAATTATTGCCAGTTTTGTTTATCCGATAAAAACAGTTGCCGTGTTCAAGTTACAGAAGATTTAAATTTATTAAGAAATATTGACAATTACCAAAAAGATTTGGTAAATTTTAATAATGGCATTAAAGAGGAATGTATATGGAATAATCTTCCACGTTTCCATGTAACAAATAATTTATCTTGCGATGTTATGCACGACATTCACGAGGGTGTATCGCGTTACGATTTGGGCGAAATACTCTATCAATTTGTTTTTATCAAAAAATACTTTACATTAGATATTTTAAATAATAGAATAAAATATTTTAATTTTAATTCAAACGACAACAAGCCACCCCCCCTCACAAAACAACGTTTAAGCAATAAATACATAATTATGTCGGCTTCAGAGATGAAAACTTTAACGTCTTATTTAGGGTTAATTATCGGAGATTTAGTTCCTCAAAACTGTGAATATTGGCAGTTGTATTTACTGCTTTGTAAAATAATAGAAATAGTTGATAGTAAAGTTGTCACCTTCCAAGAATCTTATTTACTACAGAACGTTATAAGTGAACATCATGAATTATACATTGAAAAATTCGGATATCTAAAACCTAAACATCATTTCTTGGTACATTATCCAAGATTAATGAGAATGTTAGGTCCTTTATCAAACACTTCTTCTATAAGATATGAAGCTCGACATAGACAATTTAAATCAGCTGCTAATGTTATTGCATCAAGAAAAAATATTCCTTATTCATTAGCGATTAAAAATCAGCTTTCGTTTTGTAATCGAGTTTTATCAAATAAAGGACTATTTAAAACAATAGATTATGGACCACAAAATGTGACACTTGTAGAAGAAAATTTATGCTTTTCCTTTTTTAAAAATAAATTTCCTCAAAAGGCAGAGAATTGTTTTTTAACAGACTGGGTAGAAATTCATGGTGTAAAATATACGCATAATTTAGTTCTACTTTTAAAAATTTCCAATTTTTTACCATGCTTTGGAAAAATTTCTTTAATTGTACTATCGGAAGAAAACGTTTATTTTATATGTAAAACTTTGTCAACTATAAAACTCGATGTTCATTATAATGCATATGAAGCGAATGATGATGATAACGATGACGTAGTTTGTGTAGATTATAATGAACTTCAAGTTTTTAAAACGCATCTTATACATCTTATGCCAAATGGCTTAAAATATGTAAACGTATTGTAATTAATTGTATAATTAAAATTTTTATGTTTTTATTAATAAACTGGTATTGACGTACAATATTATTTGTTCTTTAATTAAACCATATTATACTTCTCATAATATTATTTTTGTATACTACTAATAATATGTACTGCAGAAACTCTTAATATTGAATAGATTTCTTTATAGTGCGGACAGACAAAATTTACTTGAACATTTATTAAGAAGTACTTTGTTTAAAATTTACATTAAAGGTAGTAGATATTTTATTGCAAATTACGTTTTAGGTTTAAAAACATAACTGTTCATATATTATGTATAGAAAGGTTTACAATAAGGTACACCATTACTTTGATGCAATTTTAAAATCGAATAAGTCTTAACATAAATTCATATAAACTTTATTTATATACACTGGAGGAATCTATACGATATTCAGTTTTTGTAGTAACATATTAGTAGTATTGAAGTAAAATTTCCCATAATGTCTATTTAACACTAAAAGGTTAGTTAAATCAATAACCTAAAGTGTTTCGGTGAAACTATTAATTGATTGATACAATGCATACAACTGTAAATATAGTACACATATTTTGTTGGTTCAACATTGAAAATGCATTCAATTAACATTTTCAACGTTATGCTTTAATCTCATCGTAAGTTAAATCAAAAACCTAAAATGATTCAAACAATCGAATGCATTGATTAATTAAATGTAAAAACGTGGTTGATACAACATACCTACTTGGTTATTTCGGCAAGTAGAACTTTGAATCAAAGTTTTTGATAAGTTAGATTAACGTAACCTATAGCTTTAGTCTAGAAAATTTTGATGCAATTAAAAAAACGAGAACGTTCAAGGAAATACTAATCATGTTAAAATAATGCAAAAAAGTTAACATTTTTTTTGCACTAGTTTAATGCACGTTATGCATTCGCCACCCGTGATGCAAAAAATTTGTTGATTGAATCGTTTATCGTTTGATCACACCGTTTTTTTCTCTCGGTGTACTATAGCCTACGACGAAAAGTACGAAATAAAAGAAAAGGTACAAATGGTAAAAAAACGTCCTAAACTAGTTTTGTCGGATACTCGAAAATTTACATAATGGTAAGTGCCTAGTAAAACATAACAGTCGATCGGCGAATGCCATTACAGCCAATAGAAAAATTTACGAGCATTAAGATGCGAAAAAAAAAGTGAACTTTTTGCTTTTAATTTTAAAATTTGTAATGGCCAAGGTATGATGAAGTGGGCGAAGATATTTTAAAACGAGATGGATGGCGACCACAGTGAAGGGTTACGTCATTTTAACCATTGGCACAAAAGTGCCTCATAAAAATATAATAAGTTGAAGAATGCCCCTCACCTTGTCGGTCTGTTCGTGGGATTCCAATCAGGCACTCTTCTGACGTATGCATTCCGCTCACTTATACCACCGATGGATGACCTTATTAATGTTTCCTTTGAGATCGGTACGTGACCGAAGAGTTAAGAAAAATTGGTGAACCCAAGGCTATTTATTGGAGATTCTAGTCAGCATGCCGCATTTATAAAACATAATGATAATGTGCGCACATAACCGTAATTATATAAATTATATTTTTATAAGAGAAATAATTTATATAATCATCTCTATGTATGGTATAAAGGGTTATTATTACACTTAATTCTTGAGTGAAAAGCACGCGTTGTTTAAAAATGCAGTACAGGCGTGTGCGCATAAACGCAAAATTATGTCTCACATTTTTGAAGCAAATAAAGTAATCGGATATACATCTTCACATAAACATTATCATGTGTTATACGGCGATTATTTACGGTGGTTGATTGAATGGCATCGCGACCGCCTGGAATTCTCTAAACATTTGCAGATCAATGTCATAGATGACAGGTGAGTGACGGCCCGTTCAGTTAGGCGGCCCTCAACTAGAAAGGTTCCTGAATAAACCAAGTCATCCATCTAACATAATATAGAAATGCATAAAATCGCTGGTAGTTACTTTTACCCATACAACTATTATTGAGCAATAGTATTTGATCTATTACCTATAATCTTCCGTGGTAGCGTATACTAGCGCTCCGTCCGAAGATGTTGGAATTGCTATTTATGGGTCCGCGCTATAAGTTATAACCTATATGTACTATATATTAATATTAATAAGAAAATGTAAATTACGAAATGGAACTCGCGGCATTTAATAATTAAAGCTATTATGATATTAACATATTAGCTCAATACGGGAACGATAGATAATAATGGGCAAGAAAAAAATTGGGATTATAAATGGTACGGTAAACACCAACTATCAGTTCTGATGAAACCTGTTTCGGAATACCAAAATCTAATAACTAAAACTACACAATTTTGCCTATAGGGAAAAAGATGGCTCGAATTTCTGAAATACGAGTACGAGATCGTCCTTTGAGATCTGGATGATGATAATAAATTTTCATAACGTATTCATATGAAACGGTCCTACATTCGAATATTCTTGCCGCGGTTAATCAAATAGGGCAAAAATGTATGTAGATATGTTTAACATAATATAATGGTTTATTTTAGCACATCACAAACGAACAATTATTACAAAATTATAAAACAAGTCCACTTACATGATATATGTGCTGGCCATAAACTTCCTTTCAGGTATAAAATAGAAAAAATACATAAAAATGATAAGACTGGGAATGTTTATTTGACAGAATAATTGAGTAAAATGCACAAAATTAGAATAGCATTGGATAAGAATTAAAAAAAAAGTTGCAACTTTCTTGTGTTTGAACATATTTATAATTTTCGAATGGAAGCCGTATTTCGGATGGCAGATTAGAATTCAACAGAATTAGAAGAATGCCGGTTAATTTGACTGAACATCTCTAATCCCGATATCACACATCTGGATAATTCCCAGTGATGTATCGTTTAGTAAGTCCCGCTGTGAGCAAAACCCTTTACTATCGATGACTTGCACGACATTATTTCTAACACGCTGCCGGTTCGAAAGGTCACACCAAGAGAAATTCTCCGGATATTTGTGATTATCTCATGACAAAATTCGCATGCTAAGTCTCCAGAGTGTAATGGCTTTCTTATCGAGCCTTCCTACTATTATTCGAATGAAGATAATTGACTTCCTCGTGCTAGAGATTGGTATGCTCTGCGATTCTATTGTGTTTTAATGCATTTAGATGCGCTAGTCCGATGTGAAGAACAAATGATTGTCAAGTGGTTTTTCACATTACGACATCTGTTTAAACTTGTCAGTCATGGTAAGAGGATAAATTAACGTTTGCGTGTCAGTTTCGACCGCAGATAAACGTCTCAGTTATAGATTGAAAAATAATCGGTTATAGAGAGCACCACCGCTACAAACACGTCTCTTTGACTTATCATTAACCAGCTCGAAACCGATAAATTCAATTGTGAGCTTCGCAGCATCCCAACACTGCCTAAGGATCGTAAAACTCTTTGCTTTTTCGTAAAACTTGAAACTCCTTAAAATGTAGCACACATAAACGCAACAATGCAGATGCATAAATTTTCGCGGGCTATTGCCAAATTTAGAATTGTATGCAAAACATGATGAATAAAAGGCTCGAGCTCAACGACCGTATTACTGCACAAACATCGGCCAGTCAAAATATCGAGTTTTAGAAGCACGTCCTCTGCTATGTTTACAATTCTTGGCGCCGATAGTAAAATTTCAACACCTGTCCATCGTCGTCACGACGCCATCAAGAAGCTATCCCACCTTGCTCGTAACACTTTATTTTGCCAAATTGCGCTATTCAAAAAGAGTTATTGTTTATAATTATTTAAACATTAATTTTTGGAAGCTTTTGAAGCTACGCTCGTAACAAGCTAACCTATTTCATATGATTAATCAAAACTTTCAACAAACATACAACGTACTATATTATAATATAATGTATGGGTTACCTAATAAATAAGCATCTTCCTAATTTAACAAAATCCGAACGCATAAATTTGTGTGAGTCTAAATTAGAAAGTGTTTTGAAAAAAAAAACTTTCACGTTATTTTTGGCACTCGACATCAAAATAGAATCGAATTCAAAAAGTACGAATTTCCAGATTGCATTTTAATTTTGATGCGATATTAATAATGGCCCAAACGAACCGCCGTTAAAATTGTGTGACATTTTACAAGGAAGCGAATATAGGAATATCGAAGAAACAAGTTGGTAAGTAATGTAAAGTATTTCGTAGCATTCATAGCCGCCAGTCATAAATTTGAGTAAATCAGTAAAACTTGGTGGCATTCGTATGAGAGACTTCTTTAATGATGCGTTTTATGCTTTCGCACGACGGACATTATTTTAATTCGTTAAGTTGGCAAGCGTCCAGCTAAGGCACATGTTTACTGCTTAGTAATGTTTACCATCAGAGAATTGCTATCACATGTGAAAACAAAGTCTCCATAACCAACCTCCTCTTATAATTTCAGTCTGGCACTTTTCCACAAATACTTACTTTTAGTAAGAAACTACTAAATTAGTCTATATAATAATATCTTCCATCTAATTTACAGACGACGACGCTTTAAAATCGAATTTTTTTCCTACTCGTAGCATTCAAAATATTACCGACACGTGATTTTTTATATGTATATATCATCGAGATAAATTATTTATTAAAAACCCCGAGGGGGTAGTTCGCATGTAACATTCATATGCTAATTATAATTAATACAATATACCAAAACCAACACGAGATCATTTGTAACTTCGTGGCTTATCATGAATAAAGTTACTTATAGGAAATTAAAATTCCTAGTTTAAAAGGGGCGATGGGGTCGATAATTTTTAAAAGAAAAATTACTTTAAAAATTATTATTTTCAGTTCGCCAGTCGACATGGAACTACTGCCACTAAATATTTTATTTTTAAGAATATCGGCATCGGAATAAATTTATTGTAGACATAGGTAAGCATCGTAAATGTTAATCAATATATTGACAAATCAAATTAACTTTCGGTGGAATTTTGTAGTAATTACTTATTTGGAAAAACAACGTCGAGGTTCGGAAATTTGATTAAAATTATCGTTCGCATTACGATATTGTGTATGTAAATTAAAAATTCTGAGAGAATAAGAAATTACTTTGTGGATAAAAGCAATTTGTTCATTTAAAGGAACATACCCATGAAACAGTAATGAGCAACAAACAACGTATGTATAATATAGGTAAGCTGAAATTTTTTTGCTTGTTTAAGTCATGCTTACATGTAATTAAGCACTTGGTAATTAAAACAACTTTAAATTAAGTTAGATAATAATCAAATAATAGGTAATTAAGAACAGCAAAAAAAAGCAATTAACAGTACTAATGATCTCAATTCAAATTCCTCCGACAGTCTAACTTATTTAACAGAAAAAAAATTAACAAAACACTTATTTCCATAATTTGAAAAGAATTTAGCATACACCCAATTATATAATATAATAATTATGTTCCTGTGTGAACGAAAATCGTTTTTATTTAATAAATTATTAATGCACAAAAAATTTAACACCGACCGAGGAAATATTTCGCGATAAGTGTAATAAAATGTATTATCGCTAATTTTATCAAAATTTAGAAATCTCTTCAGTCGAGCACTCAGACATTTCCAAGTTTTCATGGTTTTCCAGGTCGTTAGACGCTTTGAATAAGTTCACCATTAAGGGAATAACTTTCCTGAAATATGAATAGATCCCATTGACGTCGATTCCATATACCATACATCTGCATATTGGTTTCGCGCATACAATTTTTTGAAAAAATATTCCCCCAGACAATTAATTATTATTTTCGAAAATTTTAATGATATCGTTAAAATTTATTCTGTATAATAAGAAAACAATTAAATCACAAAGAACACAACCTGCTATGTAATAATCGAAGTAACCACCTGCAGTTGACTTAATGCTTTATGTATTAATGGCAGTTATAAATATAAAAATAAAGATGGACGAGATAACTAAGTTAATCCCAGTGTAATTCTATCAGATTCAAAAACATCAAAATAAACTGTCATTTTATTAAATATCCAGTCTGGTTGGATTTAAATAAAAATAAACAAAACATTTTTTCTTTTGACTTGCATATAATAGCACCTATATATAATATTATTTTTAGATTGCTCTCCCTATCTCTTTTAAGTTTCAGTGAACTTTAATTCTGTACGCAGATATTATTTTCTGGGCAATAAAGAATGCTGTTGGTAATTGGAATATTTTGAGCGTGCAGTACTTGTGGTAGGTTGCGAACGGGCTCTTCATTTTGCGAGCTGTCAGATGCAGGCACTTCGTATCGACAGGGGGTGCACGTGGTCTCATCTCTCGGCTCGCTGCACCACCGACAATTTTTATTATCGGAGCCAAGCATCCCATTTTTCAACTAGCCTAATATATATAGAGTAACTTGGAAAAATTTTATTGGAGACTTGCTATTTACATCAAGGGGTAGAAAATTTGTTAACCCTTAAATGGTTTGCGGCTTAGTTTATGCGTTATAACCTCAGTTATGAAGCGGTAAATTAAAAATTGATATAATATTGGTATTTCAGGCGATAGCGATCGTTTGAAAATGTCGCTTTAATCACATCCATTTATCAAATGCAAAAATTCAAATTTTTGTCTCTTAAAAATTTTTAAATTGACAAATTTTCTTTCTCCTACCCAAGTTTACCAAGTTTTAATATTATAAATTGTAATAGTTCTGACAATGATCATTCCAGTTTTTTTTTTATTGTCTTGAACGTTTGAAGCGAACCAGGTTTGTCAGTTATTTGATCCTTCCTATGAATTGAAGACAGCGACAACAAAACTACAAAAACTTATTCGGTAGCTTTTACCATATTCAGTTCTAGCCGGCCGAAAAGTTGATCTTTATTTGATGAATATTTCGTTTATTTTAGCATTCCTCTCTTTATTCAAAATTTTCATAGAAATGAATAATCGATAATCAGTCAAATGCACATGATGTGTCATTCAGAAGATACAAGCAATAGAGCACTCGGAAGTTGGTTGCAATTCAATCTAGCCAACCTGTAGACCAATATCTGTCATTATTTGGTATTCTCAAAATGAAAAACTTCCTGCTTGTTCCTATTCTAATTTGTATCGAGCTAAATGCGAATGTTTATTTCTTCCCGATGTACAAATATATCTATCAAAAACATCTAAACTACATAATTTAATAATAAGATAGATTTAGCTTTGATTATAGGTTAAAGGTTAGAGAACCTCGAGCATTATTTTCCTACACGAATTCTACTATCAAAATGTTTAAAAATTTGAAAATCATCTTGCGTGATATTAAACACGATTTCCTATATAAAAAATTAAATGCCGATAGTCATCACGTAACTACATTAAGTCGTTTTGTTATAAAATAAAATTAACATTTTAATATAATCGCAGTCTAGTAGATAATTATAGGAAATTTTAAAGGCAGATTAGTTGGTGAGTAAATTTTGGGGAATATTTTCTGCATGATTTATTAAGCTATAGCCAAAACTGATGAAAATTCAAAACAAAAGTATACACTGTTTCATATTCATAACATTTAATATTTATATGCAAATGGAAAAGGGATTGTTTATATGGAGCATTATTTCGAGAAACTGCACGCAAAATGTAAAACAAAAGTTAGGTGGCTTTTGTACAAGACGAGGTCGGTTTCCAGAAACAAGGTTCGAAGTCGTTGAATGATGGAGACTCGTTTCCAAGGTAACAATTACCTCTCGGCCACGATCCGATGTGGTTCCATGGGAACCAATTACAGTGCGGGAAGTGATGGATGGTCCAATCAGGGGGTTCCATCAGGTGACCCACAGAGGTCAGTTTCAAATTACAACGCCAACATCTCCAAGAATTTATAAAATTTTAATTCTACATTACAATGAAACCCGATCATGATGACTTGACGACTATTAGGAACATCTGTTATTGCCTCTTGTGCACGAATAACAATTAAATTAGGTGTTTCGAGTGAAGCAAGGAAATATTTCAAGAAAAATACAAAATGAAAAATTAATTTAAAAAGCTTCGAAGCATAAACAACTCCAACGCTGATTGCTGTAGTCTAAATCTAATCAGCTTATTTTTAATCGGAATTAGTGGACACACTCGAGAAGAAGCCAGACAAGAAAGTTAAGGTTCCTGTTTTAATATTACATTAAATAATTTTCTGTGAAAATGCAGCAATTTGTAAGTGTAAAAAAGTTAATACACCACAGCGTTTCTAGAAAGGTAAATAACTTTCCATTGTAATAAATAATTACATAATTAAGATTATTTTCACGACAACAAAGAAGTTTCCTATTATCTCGCCTCCAATTTCATGGTTCGTGCATTAGTTTCGTTATTCGTTTAGTTAGACATCGCTATAATAATTTATGAAATTATAAAGTTACCCATCTTTCAAATTCCAAAACTTCAATAACATTTCTTAACTCTTTTAATTTAAAATTTTCATTGTGTTGGTTTCGATATGCATAATTTTCCACGTTACCTGGTGGGTTGACAATTAAAATAGAGATTACATTCTGGATCGATCGAAACTGGTTTGGAATATTGTTCGGATTTTATAGCATTTTTTAGTTCATCCAATAATAACGTTATCGTCCATATTTCACGTATTAAGAGGAAAAGGTTTGGAAGAATCAAGAGTGTGCGGGTAATAATAAGCCCATAGTTTGAACTTTTGTGAAATTAAATGTGATATCTAAGGTTTGACCTACATTCGTCAAAGAAACGGAAAAGAAAACTCATATTGGAAAATTTTTTAATTAATTTTAGTGTCCATTCCGATCGATTTTTGTTCAAATAACTCGTAACAATTACCTATAGCTAACATTTTCGGTTGCAATAGCGGAAATTTACACTTCCGAAAATGATTTAAAATTAAAAAAATATTTATGTAATTTTGTTTCACGATGTAATTTTGATAATGAAATTAAGTGAAATACCTACGAGAAGAAGTGAGCATCTGATCCGGAGCTACATTCGCCATTCCTCAAAAGCTCCGGATTGTATTTGAGTGACGCATGCGCGACTAAGAGTAACCATGGCCACGAGGCGGGAATGTGGCGGTTGCTATAGCAACATATATACGTTTCTCTCTTTCAGAAGTATAGCGGCCCCACTCCACGAAAGCCCCGGAATGTTGCAGGTTTCGAGAGACGAGGGGATCACTATGCGAATGATGAAATGGCAAAAGCAATTTTTCGGATCATAGATTGTTATTTTGCACGGTGACCGTCAAAAATCAGTAGCCACACAGGGAGTATCAAAACACAAGAAATTATTTGGGTTTTGCTATGCTATACAAAGTTCCGAAAAAAATTCATTATTCATAAATTAAGTTTCGCCCTAATTAGATTTTAAAACTTTAGATTCGAAGGTGTACTCACCCGGACTCCCAAGAAAGACTGAGGAATAGAGGACGCCTCTTCGAGCGGCGTCGTTCGCCGCCCGTGCGTCTGGAGGAGTCGACCATTCTCGCCTTGGACACCACTTGCCTGAAATAAAAATAAAATTTAATTACTTTTTAGACAATAAAAGTCAATGTATGATAAATATTCAAATTATGTAAATTCGCAACAAACTCTAAATCCTATTTATTTAATTTCGTCATTTCTAAGTCCCCAAAAACCACTAAGATGAAAACTACATTGTCGAATTTAACAATGAGATGCACCCTACCTACTATAAAACATGTAATTTAAATTTGTTTTTCAATTATTACGTTTTTCAAAGCCTTTAAATTTTACTGCAAACATTTAACAACTCTTTATTTAGAAAATTGATAAGAAAATTCAATTACAAAAAACAATTGAAGGAAAAAATTGATTAGTCAAATGGTAATCTTTTTGGATTATTACTTTCGACCTTCAAAATTTTATGGATTTCAACTTATTTTTGTTACGTATTATTTATTGTGAAATTAAATTATTAATTAGTAATTGAAAATATTTGGTACAATTTGTGTAATTATGGTGTGTGCGTTACGGTTATATAATTGGCAATACGGAGCTGTATAATTGTAAATTAACAGGTTGTAATCAAATTAATTTCATTGTGACTGAATGTTAATTTCTAATTAATTTCGTAGGTGGAAAAATCCAATTGAAAAAAATGTCGTGGCTAATAGAAACATCGGGCACCGTATAGTATGTGAGAATTAGTAAATGATACAGATACAATCAGAAAAGCACTTGTAAAAGCAATTTGTGCTTAAGAATTGAATAAAAGAAGAAGGAAATGTTAAGTCGTCAAATTCTCAATAATAAGGGGCTGCTGAAATAGCAATAATATTTTCGTTGCCGGTTCGTTAGTAATGAACAAAGTTTTGGTTTAGGGATATCGATTAAACAGTGCAGGATGCAGGGGTTGGCTTTACCATGCAGCCTGGAGAAATATGTGTACAACAAAGAGAGTGACAGCATTAGTGGAGACGACCGGTAATCGATGGTAAACAGATGACGGCTCCTGCTACGAGTCAATAGCAGCAGCACGAGGTCCTTTCTATGTACGTTATATATACTTCTCCTGCAGGATTTGTCTTGCACCCTCGCAATATTTTATAAAAATTTGTAGTAATAACCGAATAGATTTCGAGCATGTATAAAAATATTAAATGCATTTGTTCGGATGTCTAAATTTTGCCAACCGGTTAACAGTAAAATGAGAAATTAGTGGATAAGATAAATAGTCAAAATTATTTAAATGCGAATGATTTTCGAGGGTGGAATAGTCACAATTTAAGAAATTTGCCAGTTGGAAAGTTTGTGATGTTCAAATACACATTATGCGTAAGTAGCATCCGTTGTGACCGAATTGAGTGTTAAAGTACTAAAAAGACAATAGTGGAAAAGGTCTGGAAGATGTGATTGTAATATAACTTGGAAGGATACGAGAATACATTCGGCTAAAATAGGATGGATGATGGTTTCTAACTCGGCTGAGATGCCATCAAGGGGAACGAAACGACGGTGGATAAAGTTGAAAATAGTAACGCACATCAGCCGGCGGCGCCAACCCTCCAGCCAAAATTACATTTAAAGTAGTATTATATTATGAATAAAAGTTGTTCCCGTATTACAATGAAATTTAACTTTTTTACCGCCTACCGGAATATTGCTTTACCGACCAGTTGCGCCCCTCAATTTCTCAATCTCGGGAAAAATTGTAAAAAATCTATTATCAACTTTAAAACTGATATTAATGCTTTGTGTACTTCAAATATTTGAACACACACCTACGTAAATTTACTTATGCAAGTATGTGGGTACTAATATTTATGTTTCCATTAAAATCCATTTCAAATTAGGAAAAATTTCAGACATTATAAAGTTTTTTCCAGCTCTATTTGAATTCAAAGTTTCAAAATCAAACGAACAACTTTGGTTTTGGTTTATAATGCTCCTCATAAGGGTAAAATGATTGTTTACTCCTGGTATTTTTAATCGGCTGTTGTTCAATTTCCCGCGGGGAATGAGAGCATCAAAAGACTTTTACGCAACTCTTAAACACAAGCTATGCTTTGGTTGGCAAAGCAAAGCACGTGGCCAAAGCTATTGCACTTGGAAGAAATTCGTTTACTGCCAAAAACACACATTAAAATTAAGGATTTCTTTTTTGCATTGCGTGATAAAGAGCTTTTGAAAACAGTTTAGCTCGGAGTTTTATGCAAACATTACATTTAAAAACTAAAACTCACATGAAACATCATAAATAACTTAGTGCACTGTTTTTATTTTTGATGCAATCCTACCATCTCACCGATGCAAAAGTCGTAAGACTTTTGACGGCTTCTCATCATGACATGAACAATATTATTAAAATTTGTAAAAGTAGTATTAGAAAGTTTGTAGAAAAATCCTTCTTGACTGAATAAGTATAACTTTTCTCTGTTCTATTTAGAATACCGCCAAATAACTTTCAGTTTCAGAATTGGAAATAGACTCCAAAAATATTTTCAAAACAACTTTATTTTTATGATTGAAAATAAATGTTTTATGGGTATGTAGGTAGTAAACGTAGATTCTGTACTACTGAACTAATAATTCGATTGTAGTGAAGGTTCAAGTTCATGACTTTTTGTAGATATTTTTTATTTGTTGTAAAAACTGGGAAAATGCAAGTTATTAGTAATAATGTATTAAAATTTTAAAAATTACCACTTTAACACATTATAACTACCGCATTTGATAGATTATATTAAATAAATACTTAGTAGTTAATGGCTTTCTGTTATTATCTATCAAACATAAATACTTCTTTCGCAATACATAACAAGGTAGCGCCATTCCCACATAAATGTAGATAGCAACCTAAGGATACCTCATCATCAAAATTACTGCTTACCATAATTATAATTATAAAACCAAAGTGGTCGTTGTCCCGTAGTGCACATGAATGACTGAATATTGTAAAATTATATATTTTAACAAAACCTTAACTTGCGAACTAAAATATAACATTTACAAAGTAATATAAACATAGCCTTAAAACAATTTCATGAAATTTTTTGTTTACCACTTTGTAGTACACCCTAACTCTTTAACAAAATATAATTAAAATAAACGTCACAATTTGATATACAAATATCTTTCAAATAAAATTTCTATACATACCAACGCATCTCTAATTACAATTAAAATTCGGTATTATTTATATTTATATTATTTATAGCAATTTTATACTGACGAATTTGTTACTTTTTTTGATATCGAATTTCTCAAGTTTTTGTTTTATTTCTAATTAAATGCAAGTGACGATTGATAACCACAAAATAGCGCCATATTCCATTATCAAGAACGTGCTTCAATTTATTCAATAATGTTTTACCATTTTAAAAAATATCAAGATTTTCCGTCCTTGTCTTTCTTGATCTTTCAAGTATTTACTGAATAAAATTTCTATGCCTGCTTCTCCACTTACATTATTTTAAAATACAAATAATATTGTATCGTTCAGTTAAATTTTTTAATTATTTTATATAATATAGATACTACGTATTGTCCACTGTTCTGCACTTCAAAAATAAATTATATTTATTCTGTCAATTCCGGAATTTTTTTATAACGATTACTTGTGATCAGTAGATATAGATTTGAGAAGCGAAAAATCTTCCAATAGATGATATTGATAGGTTAATTAAACAATCAGTGCCGATTTATTCACTCACATTTACTATAGCACAGCTTATAATACAAAACAAAGGTGGAATAATCGCAGGCGGTCTATCGGACAGAGGGGCGCCGGTAAGTACAAAATTTTATCATGTTTACTTTGATGTAGGTATAATTTTATTTACCACCTCAGTGTCGACTTGGTATGGCAATAGTAATAACTTAATAAGTAATAACAGAACAAAGCTCAAGTTAATAATAATAATAAGATAATTCGGTTGGCACAATCAATCCACTATATTTTGTCGATGTCCAAGATATGACGCGTATGATAAGATTAACAAGATTATTTTGATTATCTTTCATTTGATATGTTTACATTATAATTAATTATCAACATTGGAATAAGGCTTGATCTTCAATCGATGCCATCAGCTTTCTTATTCTATGTTTTTCACATTAGTTTCTTCTAAATTTTTTTAAACACTAGAAATCTTTTATCTCCTGAAATTTAAAAGGATTCAATTTTTAAATAAATTTATTATAATCTATATATTTCGCACTCACACATGAAATTATGTGACCCCCGTAAATTAGTTATTCAAATATGTCATTATATTATGCTATGCCTAAACTGATCTGTGCGATACACAGAAGCCCCAGATTCTGAAGGCCCCGCAGGAGTTTCCAGGCTTGCGTTTATATCCTTTTATCCATATTATACTTTTGTTGATCGTAGACTAAGACATTAAAATGTTTGTTTATCATATTAAAAAAATATAATTTCTACATAATTATGCAAAATACACTGCAAGTTTAATTTACGATTTGTTTATTTATTATGATTTATTAATTTATAATTAATTTATAATTTATGTTATGATGCAAAAAAAAGAAAATTATTTACAATAGGAAGTAGGATCGCACTAATCTTTAAAAAAAACTTGTATGCAAAAGTGGAGAGTTTTCAATCAAAATGAAACCAGCTCTTTAAAAGCAGCTGCTTCAAACTAGTGTGTGAAATTTCAAGTCAAATCGGTGCACACGTTTGTCTGTAATTATGGATGAAAAAAACAGGACACATGATACATATACATATCCGGACGTCATCGTGTTCCAAAAATGTCTTCTAGTAATTTTTATTATAAAATAAAATAATTATAATAATCAGCGACAAGGTAGTCTAATAAACATAGAAATTAATAACTTTCACACACACTAACTGTGATTGATTTTTGTTTCTGGAGTTATTATTTTAATAGTATCATTATTGTCCTTTTATTGGCCCAACCCCCCAGCCTACACTTCAAGTATAATTTCGACATTTAAACCCTACGGCTACTTATAACGGGTTGAGGAATTGTCCAATGTGGTATTTACACTTCGGGTATCGATCATTTTTAATGATTTCAATATTTTTTGTCTTTTGTTCTCTGTATTGCTATAATGCCATTATTAGAAATATACAGATGGAAAGCTTTTTGCAACAATTTAAATTTTTAATTACAAAAAAAAAGGTTTTGTTAATATCGCAACGAAGTGGTAAAGGCAAATCCTAAATTATAACGTAAGATGTTTCGTGTGTTGCATAACACGCATGGTGAGTATTGTAGATCCAACAGTATTTTCCCTCGGCTATTATTAAAAACATTAAATTTACCAATCAAATGAAAGAGTTAACCACATTGTAGCTCTTGCATTAGGTTTCGATGAACAATAATTCTGGTATCTATCTATAAGACAAGTGCAAGATAAAATAAAATATAATTAATGGTCATGCCTGTAGCATTTCTCATTAAGAGAAGACATTAAAAAGGGTGGTTTCGCTTGCGATTTTGATTTACGAATAGCATCGGCAGCAGATTCGCGTCTGAGAGGGCGAGATTTAGCCAATGGGAGTTGAGCGTTGCGACGCTTCTGCGATCCGAGACGCATTCGCACATCGCCGCTTTGTAATTACTGCAACACTTGATGAATGTTGACACCTGAACCGATTATTTTTACAACTTTAAGCGAAATTGGAATATCATTATCCAGAAAGCTCTCGAGAAGGAAAAATTTCATCAATGATTCTGCATATTTTCTCGAATGCATTTAAAATAATGACGTCGAGCACTTCCGCACTTATAGTCTGCGATGCTAATTAAAATTTTAAATCCGTTAACATTAACGAAAGAGAGAAAAGAAGTAAAATATTTTGGCGGATGACAATAATTTCGGTTAACGGAGAAAGAAATCTTTTAAGTTACGGTGTAAAGATGACGTGGGTTTAAATTAAAACGTCCGATAAAATAATGACATGTGTTGATTTTATAATGTTAATATAATAAAACAGATTTGCATGGTGTGATGATTTAGTGTGCTACGATTAATCACATCCATTTACTGACATTATTCTCGTGGCGCATCGCTAATTGGCACAAGTGACTCCAATTAATTATGGTGGCGTTTTTAGTCGCGATTCTTGTAATTGCTACGTTTGAGAAACGTAATCAGAGAAGAGTATCTCACCAGACGGTCGCAATCGCGCTGATAGAAGACCCATCAGCAGAAGTATCCTCTTTGCTTTCTAACACACGCGACGACGGTATTACGGGCCAAGTTCAACTGCTACAAATCCCGACCTACACTAACATGTCTAGTACGTAAATCAAGAGCGCCCCTCCCGACCCGGCAGTCCGCTGTCCCGTATTATATACGGTGTCACCCGGAGTTATATTTCAAATTTTACACCCGCCGTTTACGAGAACGACCGCGTCGATACAACAGCTTCTCATGTCGTAAATCAAAAGATCAAGAAGACACATCATGGGCCAGATTCATGCCAGACCTGACACCAGCCCGTAGTTAACACACAGGACGTATCAATTAGTTTTGACTACCAGGACGCGATCAATTAACACACGTTACGCAAATGCTTAGTGCGATTTCGTCGATCTTTTATAACCCATTCTATTATATTCGTTAATTAAGTGTCATTAAATATGCATAAATCGATTTTACGATCAATCTGACCACGCGTTTCGTTCCTTCTCGAACTCTTCGGTGCGAACAAATCAAAGTGCGAATTTTATTTTTGGCGATCCCAATCGAATAGATTATAGTGGGTGCTACTTATAGCTAAATAATTTAATCGAGCAATAAACTTGGCTACATATCGTCTGTTAAATTGTACTATATAAAATTTTTATGTAATAATTACGACTTTTTGGTTCCCAAGTAGGCAATAAAATGTTGAGACTTTTTTAGTTGATGAAAATTAAATATTAACATAGTAAACACTATCATTAAAGTAACTGCTGTGGAGAAGGGGGCCATAAATCAATACGAAGGATAGAAACCTAACATCACATAAATATAATTTTAATTGCCGCTTTTTAATTCAATCATATCGATAAGTATTGTGGTATACTTAATGAGAAGAAATACTTGATGCGTAAATGTATAGGTAGGTATTAGTGATAGATACCGATTCCTGTCCATTGAAACAGCGATGGGCGGACAACTTTTACATATTAACAAGCATAAACTTTAGATAATGATTAATATTATCTACAGTAAATCAAGGTCCATTATAGACCATACATAAAATCTCAATTTAATGTGTGACCGTGTAGTCATTGTTTAAAGAGCGACGAGTGAATCAACTCAAGTCTCAAAAGCTGTGAGGAGGTGATAGCGTATCAGAACAGAATAAATCAATTCCATGGCAAGCCTCTAACCCGATAAATCTATAATTTCATGCAGGTTAGGCATGTCTTGTTTTTGTTTTCACTTGGCTTACATTATTTTATCTGCCAATATATAAATGACGAAAACTTTGACACTGCCACTACAATTTTATGTACCAAGTTGCTGTACCCAACGTTTTTGCAGAACCTCGCATCAGGTGTGTCATTCAATAAAACACACGATAAATTTTTATGTTGGAAAACGTAAAATTGGCACCGACACGATAATGCAAACAAAATACCCACTTCGGAACTCCGCTATTATGATTCGATAAATGAAATTCGATCTTAATTATTCAGGTGGTGCTGCACATGGGGGAGACGGCAAGTCTGGAACACCGTTTTAGACGATACCCCGATTTAATAATATAGAAAAACTGTTTGTTATGGTTTATATAATATTTTTACCATGTGCGTGCGTTAGGCGCTGCGATACGGAGGCACCTTCTCGTCGTAAGCCAATACAAAATTTTGTATTTTAATCGTTCCACCATTAATAACATTAATATTATATGTGACATTTGAAAAATTGCCTACACGAAATCGTTAGAAGAAATACAAAAAAAGTTAATTTTGAATACAAAAATGTATAATTATAATGGGCCACCCGTAACGATGTAAAATAATAAAACAGTCACAGATATAAATGAATGTATTGAAGATGAAGTCATAAAAAGAAGTAATATTTAAGAGTTAATTCGATTTTAGGTATTAGCCAGCGGTCAAAAAGTGACAACAAAGTTTCAACAAGAAAGGGAACAAAAAGTAAGTATGTGTAGAATTCGAATCAGGTATTATGGCTGCATTCGAGATTCTTCCATCACACAATGATAAAAAGTGTTGAATGTATGCGGTTCGATGCCATAACTTGGCTGTACGACGTCTCTATACGCTCATATTTATGGCACAGATTGAATCAAATGAAAGCAAAGCATGTCTACAAATTTTAGCTTTTGTTAGCCGCTTCTTTTGCAGCACGTGAATATATAGCTCTATTTGCGAGAGAAAAGATATTTTCTAGACAAATTAAAAAGCGATCGCTGGTCGAGATTCGAGTCGCATTGTCATCGGAATTGTAAATAATAAAGATTATGCTACACGCTAGACAAAGGGGCAAGATCAAACGAGAAGCGGATGCGATGTCTATTAAAGTAAGCAGCGAAGAAGCTAAACGGGCACATAAGCGACTCATTTAAATCCATGGTCCGGAGATAAAGGCCCGATTTGTTGATGGTAACGAGGGCGCGGCTGTTCGAATGTCCATCAAAATCGAGAGGAGGGCCATCACTAAAATAGATTTCCCGACGGCGTCGGCGCACGACTACCGAAAGGAAAGAGCATCGCGATGCCGTATCGCCATCTTGGTCGCAATCTCATAAATGGCCATTGCGATAAACTTAACTGTAGTCTCGAATGCTGTAAGGGTAATTGTAAAATGCACATCGCATGAAATTGAATGAGTTAACTTTACCTACGACGGCGACGTTGCGATAACACTTCTCAAGTACCGATAAAAGATAGCTGAAAATGCTTCTAAAAACACTCCAAGGTTTTGTAATATACGACATAAACATAACATGTCAAAAAATTTGAAATCATAAATGTTTGCAAATTCAAAACAGTTACTAAATATAAATTTAATAGGGTACGAATGAATGAGTTTAAATAACTATAAACGAATAACGTACAACGCTTTTCAATGTCTCTCATAAAAATCAGCTGAGACATTTGGATTCTGAGCGGGTATAAAAACTCCTAATAAGAGCTCGTATAAAGTGACGTTTTGAAACTACGCGATCCTGGTTTGATGGCATAAAGGCCAACCCGAAGAAAATCAATAACACATTACGTCATAGCAGACATAGAGAATGGCGGTGGCCGCACGAGGGCAGCACACGCACCCCTTTCCTTTTACAGCTTTTCCCAAATATTTTACAAACGATTGCTATTTTACTCTCCCATTATGACACAACTTGTTCGTTAAATAACAGTAATTGTTTATGGAAGATTTTCTTTTTCGGAAAACCCATTACGTTTCGTAATATACCGAAATTTTCCAAGTCATCTAAATTTTGTTTGAACTTTATATTATCATAAAGAAATTGCAGTTTCAGGAAATGACTAGCAAAGTCGCGCGCACCTGGTCACTGTTACTCTTAATCGACTGGGTTATACTTTACCATCAGCTGCTGCGCCCCTGTGCTATTACTTTTCATGAACATGCGATTTTATTTAATCGATTACGTATCCAAATATTTTACAACTACCAGTTAGTTATTTCACACCGCATCGCATAAACGAAATTTATTTTCTAGGTGTTGTTACTTCGGAACATTAATTTTTTTTTGTTATAGACATACCTACTATATGTTCGCTAGATGTGGCTCCAACTGGTGGTCAATAAATTTTTTACTTTTTTTTAAAATATTTTAGCAATATCTATTTGAATTTCAAATTTGAGAATGTAATTATGGTTAATAAAGTAATAAAAGTTGTGAGATTTAGAACGAAAACAAAAAAAAAAACTAATCCGATAAGGTAGAATTTTAATTAAAAGATTTTCATTGTGTTTCTCTAATATCTCCACATTCAATCGCCGTTTTATTAAACAAGTGAATTGTGTGTATGCACAACATAAACAAACAGTGGGATGAAAAACAAAATATGTTTATTTAAAATTTATTAATTACACTTACGTAATTACAAAAGTTGATATCGTGCGACTTGAAGTATATTTCACGTGTTTTGCAATTTCTAGATACATTTCATTAAACACATGCAGCAGTTGGATCTTCTACACAAAACAGTTTATCAGTTGGCCAACGCTAAAATGTAATTAACTAGTTTTACTTCCTGAAATGAGTCTCTTATTCAGCTACTAATGGGTTGACTCGACATTATACTGCATTGCAATTAAACTTAATGTATTTAGAACAATAGCACGATTCTTCCTAATTATTTATTCAATAAAACGAATATTCCAATTCCCAATAGATTAGGAGTATAAGTTGATAGTTCATCAACAAATGGTATACATATTAGTACAAGACCTTTGAGATTAATATGTAAATACATCAAGTCAGGTGGTCGTTACCAACTTAAACTAGGTAACAGCTGCTTACCCTCTGCTTAACAAAGTGACCACGCAAACCTTGCATTAGTGACCTTCCGATGCTTACATCGCTTTAGCACCTTGTATTCCAAACTTATTACCGATTATTTCATGTTTCTTATCTCCAAATTTATAATTAAAACCTAATGCGAGCATTTTGCATTAAGATAGAGCAGCTTTCTCGCTCCGTCCTCAAATTGGCCGATTTACGCCAAAATTATCTGTACGTAAGTCGACTTAAAATCTGGAAATAGACGTCCACGAGATACAACGATGCAATTCGAGTTGCCTACAAAAGAGAAAACTGCTATCGAAAATAACTCTTCGAAGGCGAATAAAAATAAGTTGACAATAAAAATTTAATTAAATAAAAAAGCAATACCTACGTTTCATTACCTTTTAAGGAAATTAAAGAAAAATTTATTATTAAAAGTTAGCTAAATTCTCAACACGAAGTAGGTTATCGTTTAACGAGTTAAATAACATTAAATTACTATTGTGTCAATGTCTCGTTAATAATAATTAAACAATCTAGCTAAAAGAAAAATGACGATAAAAATATTTATAAAAAGTTTTGTGTCATCCGAACGAACGCCGATGTGTAAATGCAAATGAAGAACTATTCCTATGTATTGACAACAACCGTAGTATATTGTGATTATTAACCAATGACGTATCGATACTTAAAATTTATGAGATATACCTACATTAATATGAATAGTCCGTATATAACAATTAAATAAATGTACATGGATATGTTTGTCATTAGTATACCATTAATGTTTAATCCTGATGTGAATATAAAAGCATCCAAAGTTAACAATAATCTTCATTTAACGCTTATTGAAATATAAAATACAATTATATATTATATGGAAGGGTGCGGATTATTGTTTCAAAAGTGCATTAAAGTGTGTTTAGAAAACGCATTAGGGGAGTGAAGTCTTTTGGGAGATGGTTAACAGGTGTAAGGCAACCCATGTTTCAGAAGCAATGCACACTTTTTCTAATAATTCTGACAATGATAATAATCATACATTCATCGATAAAGCATGCAGACCCTAAAAAATAACGAGCAGATCAATACATACAAAATATCTCATTAATTTTAATCTCAATATGCAAGTCATGGTTAGGATTCGATATAAACGCGTACACAATACCTACGGAAAAACAGGCGCCTGTTCGAAATTTAAGAATATTATGCGATAGGCAAGAATTGCGAGAAAAAAATATTATGTTTTTTTTTGACAAATTCGAAACACATTGTGCAGAACAAAATTTTGTAACTTTTTGTTGGAGCTGCTTTTATTGCAGAAATACACGTTAGTAAGGCAATGTCATTAACTTTTGCAAATTAAATATTAATTACTCTTATCCGAAACTAAAATCAACAATAATCAATGTAAACTTAAACACCAGTCTCTGGAGAACAATATATTATTTACTTTAGCGCAAGTCTATGGTACAATCGACCAATGTATCAACAAGAATTAAAATACATTATTCAACTTGAGTCCTAATTAAGAGGGAATAGATTGCAAAAACAGGCCGATAGTCTTGCATGTCGATGTAGTTTTAATTTTTAGTGCTTTTCAAAACAGTGATGGCTTTGTTCGATTTCATGCACATTTATTGTTTCAAGTTGTTTGGTATTCGTTTAACGCCTGTGTAATTATTAAAGCTTCATAAGAAGTAACCCCCATTTACATTTTTGCATTATACACTTTTAAGTGTGGTGAATGGCGACTGTAAAAATGTTATTATTTCAGCTACTGAAATGTCCAATTAGCTTTGAAGCACCAACGACTTCGCTGAATGGAATTTCATTTACTTGGTGTGTGAAATAAACCGTGTTATTCAACGAGCAGACATTTTTTCAATTTAGTTTGATGCATGGTGTGCAATATTTTGAAGAAAATTGTTTTTTTAATGCTGATGAGCGTTGCGATAGTTCTTACATGAAGTGGTCATAATAAAAAAAAAGGGTTAACGCGTTAATTTCTTATGCAAATTATTTATTGGCACTAGTAGGTATTACAAAAAAAAATAGAACAATAAATAAATGGTTTTATTACACTAGGTATTTGAATTGCAAAATAAAATAATAATAATAATAATTTAGCATAAGTATAGCAATAACACGGGAACGTAGGTAGCTCCAGGTAGCTTATGTAATAAACAGTTAAAATGAAAATTGCCATATAAAAAGTTAAACACCGATATTACCTAATTAACTAATAAGTACTTGGGATAGGTGAGCATGGGCACTCGAGTAGGTACTACCTAGTAATAAATTAAACAATGCCACCTTTACGGTATTATTAAACTTTCGATATATAATGCGAGTGATATAAAATGCACTTTTCGCAATGCAGTATTTATTATTGGGTAACGGTTAATTATTTTATGCGTATCGATGCAATTGTAATATGTAATTTAAAACAATCGCTTAAATGCTCTAATGCACATCATGTAGAAAATTATAAATATAATAACAATGGTTGTAATTTAGTGTATTTATTATCAAGTTAATAATGGCAATTTATTATAATTTGATAATTAGTCACGAACCACACAGGTCCATTTTATAATTTTCGCTTCAATTCCAAACGTGAACGAAATGTTTATTGTTAAAACTGATTAAATCTCATTCTTTGTTTACATCGTATAATTATCATTATAAAATCATTATTCGAGTATTCCATACGTCTCTTTTAAATAAGTCCACGAACGTAGCAGCGCTCAAAGAGAGTTGATTAAGTTTTGCTCAGGATCTTGGTGCTGCTCGTTTTTTGGAACTCAACAATTTATACCAGGCCTCTAGTACGTATATGGTAGGTACACGATTAAAAATAAAATTTCAACTGCTGAATTTGTTATATCCCAGCGGAATACGACGTTTGGAATAGTAATAGACTGCCGAGTCTGCAGCAACAGAGTGCGGTGGAAGACTGAAATTTAATAACTAGCCCTGGGGAGTCGCTAATGTTTCACTGACCGCTGTCGAGTGTAACGTGATGTGTTCTACAAAAATATGAATGCGTGCAGAACACGTTTTGTTGAGACCTAACGTGTACCGCAAACGAATGTTCACTATAAGAATTCCATATGGACCTCTTTTATGCAGTAGTTAGAGCTCTGCAAAGCGAACGAAACTAATACTAATTTATAATTCAGGAGTTCTTTATCGAAGATATTGGCGAGATCTGCCTAACGTTGCAAAATTGACCAAGACCGAATTGAAATTTCTCGTGCCGATACTGCTTTTACATTTTTGATTCGACGATCGCTCTTCGTGCTTTTGTGAAAGAAAAATTAAATAAAATAACGACCGCTCGTTTACAATCCGAGCGATATTGGTAATTCAATTTAAAGATAAAAGGATTAAAGCAATATTACTTGAAGCGATCGCCCACATCTGAGTTAAGGAAAACGTATCATTTGGATTAGGGTGTTATTAATCTAGTTTTTGTCGCAATGACACACATGTAAACCCTGTTTAGACTTCCTGCGCACGTCAGGCTGATGTGGCCGCCGAATCCACCGCAAATAGATTACGTGATCCCATCTCCAAGATGCACCGCACGTCTTATAAGACTCAAAACGAATTGTAACACGTTACCTTTCCATTTTGTCGCTACTTACCCATTCTATTCGCTACCGATTTATATCGATTTGGTATCTGTTTTTCCCTAAAAGGAATACGTATGCAAAGCTTTAAAAATCGACTGTAACATAAATCTTTCGCTAGCTCCATACCTAGTAATACGTCACTCGAAAACTATCGCGGAGATGGAAACAAGAAAAGGTAACAGCTCGATTTGAAAAAAAATACCAATTAAAATAAACAACAAAACATTAATTTCTCGAGATGTTAAAAACAACTAATATAAATCTGAAAAAAGCGTTCGCTCGAACATTAAAAGCACATATACGAAAATAAATTAGGCAATTTAAAAACTACTCGCTTGATATTATTATAATATTTAAATTTACTAATTATTTAAAAGTCGATTTAATCAGAAAAATTCTTTGCATTATCAGAATACAAATTTTTATTCACACTTTGCGTTCTCGTGTACGTTTTCATTTTGCACGCACAGGAATTAAATAACGTAGGTACATAATATTAAAGTAAGTAAAAAATTCGTTTTTAAAAATTATCAACCAACCTGTGCACGCATTTCAATATTTATATATTTTTTCACATTTAAAACTTAAATTTTTTAGAAGCTTAATTTAATGTTCAAGTTGTAAAGAAACTTTTTTCATTTTTATCACTACTTCTTGTAGCTTGGCTTAAATTCACAAGTAAGTATTATAAGTTGTCGCGTGTCAAAAATAATATTGAATTATTTATTCCTATACAGACTTTGAGATATTTCTTAGCAATTTAGATTACTTCAAAAATGAAATTTCCAAAAAACTTTTTCGCGTTGCGATTTAAAAATGCATTAACCATAAAAACTTATTTATTTTTTTAGTAGTATACATGCTTATCACAAACGTTAGTACAATTTTGTTAGGTACAATGCAAGATTTTATCCTACCTTACAATATGGGTATGTAATATTTTTATGATAGTACACTACACGGCCACAGCCACTTACCCATGGCATCTGAAACAAAACAGAAAAGTTAGAAATAATACAGACAATGAAAATTTTTTGTTTTATTCTTACTACATAGTATTTAAATGAAAGCGTTATGTAAAAATAGGTAATGTAATAATAAGCTACTATAAATATGCAACGAAACTCGCGTGACGACTATATCTGCAAGTCCCGTCAACCAAATAGACCATTTGCCCATTTTACTATATTAACCCAACTAAATTAATATATAATTGAAAAATATTCAAAAACATTTCTGTAGCAAATAATGAAAATGAGATGCAAATGAAAGCAGTTCTATAGCTTTTGAAAATTGAATTTATAACTTGGAATGTTTGTAAGCCTTGGACGTGGTAATATTAAATGTTAAATAAATTAATAATATTATTTTGTCGCCGCTATGTCTAGTAATTTAAAAACAATTATCTCGTTTAATGTATACATTACTCTGCGATATACACAAAATATAAAAAAAAGGTTATCGAAGTTCGGAAGAATACGCGAAGGGCTCGCACTAATCTAATAGACCACCCCT
This sequence comes from Cantharis rustica, assembly GCA_911387805.1. Lineage (NCBI taxonomy): Eukaryota > Metazoa > Arthropoda > Insecta > Coleoptera > Cantharidae > Cantharis > Cantharis rustica. The sequence continues at coordinate 39,718,653 of OU426877.1, forward strand.
AGTTTAAATAATCAGGTTATGTGTTTATATCGTAAATTTTATAATGGGTAATCAAATTTGAAATGAAATGTATAATGGGGAAAAATTACACGTAGGTAATTGGTACGTATAAATGGGTACTTAAACAGAAAGATTGTATGGAAAAATTAAAAACAGATCAAATTTTTATTTTCTTGTTATATCACTTCAAGCATATACATGTTACATAATATTATGATAATTATTAAGTATCGCAAATTTTTGACATTGATTATACAATAAATTATTCAATGTATTGATAATCACGAATGCCCGAATATGACTTAAGTAAAAACTTTGAAGAGGCCTACAGTTTCGAATTACTATAGAAAAATTAGGTCGAACATTAATCGTATTTTTTATTATATAATTTTTATTACGCACGAAACTTTTAATTTGTCTTTCTGATTTCTGTAATCCATTTCAAAATAGGTGTTGACTGTTTATGACAACTTAAAAAGTTTTCAAATTATTCACCTAATAGTAGCCAGAGGCTAACCTAACTTCAGATCTGCTAGTACCCAGTAGTCCGTTCAATACTTATTGAATACAATGAATATATTAGGTTATAATTAATTAATGTTTTCTATAAAAAACAACATTAACAAAACAACTTAAAAAAAATTTAATCCAATGTTAATAATTTATTTAATATAATTTACCATAACATAGCTGAACATACCATAAAATAGATGTAATGTAATAATCAATCTATGTACGTTAATAACATAGCACAACGTTTCATTTGACTAACCGGGCTGTTATACTACTATTTAATATTTTGGATAATAAAATGTGCCGAATATAATATTATATCGAGAAGAGTTACTACGTCCAAATTTACACTAAAACATTTAAATCTCAAGTCTTATTAATGTTTTCGTCTTGAAGTCACTATACAGTATATTCAATCTGACTGTTCCGATTGTACCTTACCGTACGCACTGTATTGCCAACCGCAGGTATAACGATTCCCGCGTGTACACTAACTATAGTAATAATGAATGAGAAAGAATTTTTTGTGGACACGATATTGTAAATTCACCAATAATAAAAGTATTAATTTTCTCTCGTTCAGTTCCACGCCACGTCGTAAATAATTAATTTTTTACGGCAAAACTAATTGGAAACAAAATTGCAAATCGATTAATGCAAGAAGGTAGCGGCCCAGCAATTATACAAGACTTGGTAGTTATTTTGGCAAAAGTGTTTATTTAGTTTTCGTACTAGGCAATAAACAAACTATCTACCACATTCATACGTATTATAACCCGATTGTAATAAAAATCAATTTGCTTTCCGTTGTTTTCGTAAAAGACAATTGTCACAAACATAACTACAGGGAAAGCGGCAGTAAAATAAGCAGGTAGTCAGTGCTGGATATTTAATTAAATCGTGGCCGTTAACATTTAAAAAGCAATTAAGAAACAGCCCTTACACATAGATAAGTTAAATAATTTGAAATGGTATTAGTAAGAACGACGTTGGGCGTTTTAAGGTTCGTATAAGGTACAAAAAATAAATGAGTTCGCGTCGTGCCAAAAGTAGGTGTGGTGGTAATGAAGAGCTGAGAATAGAAATAGCATGACTTGATGGGCTTTGTATGATGATTTTCATGGTGTACCGGAATCGAGTGTAGTATTGAAAATAATCTGAATGTAGTGAATCTGGAGGATACAGCATCCGCTAACAGGACGCAGGTGCAGGGTTGAATAATAAAGTAATAAATACACATTCCAATTCCTATATGGCAGCAATTAAAATAGCAAGTCCGAAATCTAACTACACAAGTCCGAGGTGTAATGGTGTCAACACTCGTGTTGATAACTTTATTTATATTAAATTGCTTTCGTTTTTAAATTCAAATTATACATCGATTGGAAGTAGTAATATATATTTCGAGTTCGTTTACTGTACACGTATGGTAGTATATTGAGACAATCTGAAATTTTATAATTTTATTTCGAGTATGATGATGTAAATAACAATTTTCTACTTTTAAAATTTATTACTTGTCACTACTATTCAATTTGAATCGTCGTTGTGAACAAAAATGAGTCGATAATCAATTTATGCTAACAACATATAATTTTGCTTTTAAAACAAGAGAAAACCGTAAATATCGTGCACAAAGCAATGATGGAACCGCGCCCACGAGAATATATTGACAACATACCATTGGAAATGGTGTAGTGCAAAAGTATGTTCGACGATATCTATCTACCGACAGTCAATCAAATTAAGATTGTAGGTATATATAAATGGCGAAATGTAAACGAAATGCAAAACAAATTAACGGAATATCCGCCGCTGCACCGCGTAATACAATAAATCTAAAATCGGTTGTTTTTCTTTTTATCAACACAAAAGAAAGGCTCGATATAATATTTTCCGTTTAAAATTATAGCTGGTAAAGCAAAGAGCTTTCAAATTACCTTTTAAACGACATTTAGTTAACAACAGGCAAATTAGATGTCTACCGCTATTAAGCTTTCTTTTTATGACAAGTAAACATTGATTTTTGTAATGTGTTTATAATACGCTACAATTTAACGGGCGGAGGATTAGTTAAAAGTGTCAAAATGTGAGCAGTTTAAATTAGTAGCTACACGTTACACTCCCGGACTTGAAAATGTTTCGTTTCTGATTTTTCTGTTTGTGTTTATAAAACTGGTCTCGGTCTTGGAATGAACACGGCGTTGTCATAATGCGAAGCCGACATTCCTCGCGGTCTGCAAACGATCGACTCTCAACAATCGTCCTCACAAGACAACAACACAAAAGCAGTCTTTATATCCTACACATTTGTATGACCGTTTGAGATCCACCGAAACTAATCCGCCTCCAAATACAGAATATATCGGCCCGGCGTATATCCAGCATTCCGAAGTGAATATTTAAAAAATGTGTCTGTGGATTTGGACACCGCGAGATTTCTTTCCGACGATGGTGTTGTTGTTTGTAAGCAAAGACGATCGAAAAGAAGAACAACTCTAACCTTGAAAAACGGAAAGAAGTAAATAAGCAAAAAGTTCAGATGGATTCATTTAGCACGACCTATTTAGTGGAGTTTATCACTACATCAAATCCCGTTATCCACAATAAAGAAAAACTCGTCTTGGTATTACTGTAATTGTACATGATTTGACTTGACAACTACTTTGTTTTCGCCATTAACTTACAACTGCATGCGTGTTTATTGCAAAACTGAAATAATAAATAAAATCAATCACTTTCAATCAAAATACGTCAATACAATGGTAATAAGATCAATCATAAATGTGCAAATTACCAATAGTAATATATTAAAATTAAAATGTCACTTAATGTTCGGAATGTATCGCGAATACCTTTGAGAAAATTTATTTGTCAGATGTTTATACAGCACCTCTCACTAAACAATAAAATTGACAGCTCTGATAGCGTGTTTAAATTGTATGCGTTAGTAAATTACCATTGCAAATACGAGTCGTTTGCTCGATTTTATTATCAAACATGTAGGAGCATTAAAATATTGAAACAATCTTTCGGATTAATGAAAAGGTCGAATCGGAGAGTCAATCTCATCTTGGCTACAATCTGGAACGACGAAAATCGGATTACGCCAAGATAAAATCCCGTACGGGGAGTTACAACCCCATGTGTGCTGCCGCGCTGCAGTTACGCTATTGCACATAGTTTTAGAAAAAAGACGAGTATAAACATTAATTGAAGTTGTGTTGGGAGTCCACCCCTAATCCTCAGTTAATAACAAAGAAAAGCTATAGCGCTAGGCCGGTATTATGCGAAACTGCGAACGCGATTGTTACGTACTGATCAAGGAAGAGACGATGAGCCATTACGAGGTAATTGTGGGGGAGGCTATTGCTTTTTTAACCAAATACCTGGGGTGATAATAGCCTCTAATGGCGTCTGATTACATCTCGCCAACTGGATTAATTCACTACCTAGTAGTATCATCTGCATTTTGCTATATTCGAATGCGATTACGTTGTTGCGAAAATTGTGAAAAATAATTGACCATAAAAAAATTATACCAATCGCATCATAAATTCATAAAGTGTAAAATGCAAATGAAATTTAAATAAATTCCGATGGTATATTCCGCAATTTATTGAGAATATTTTTTTTTTATTAAAAAGAATCTTTTAATCTCGAAAATAATTTGGGAAAAAATTGAAAGTTAGTAGTTCATGGTATAATAATTTTTAAACACCTTCTATAAATGTTTTTAACGATGTAAAAGTTGATAAACGAGCGGACGAAAGAAATATTAATAACTTACAGTTATTTTTAATATTATTTATATACTGATTTATTAACTCGCTCGTACAAGAAACACTTTCAATGACGAAGTCAGTGAAGTTCGACTATTGCAAGAGTTTCGGGAAAAAAATTGTTGACGATCCCCTTCGAGCCGATTGCATTATGTATATTTATAATTACGAAGGTGCTATTAGATATAACCACGAACGTTTGCACATATTACAGGTCCCACTCGGCCGATAAACGGCAGCTTAACAGGTTTAGCAATATACAGTAAATAAAAGAAGCTAGCAATAAAACGATAACAATATCTGTTTTACTTCGAAATGTAATTATATTGGTCTGAAGTATCGCCAGTTTGATATCATTACAAATTTACATAATGCTAAAGCAATCCGAAGTCTTCGGAATTCAGGGCAGGATTGGTAATTGCAAAATTTTTAATTGAAGAAAAAAAATTAATCAAACATTTTTAAAAGTAAAATAAAACATCAATTTGAGACCAGATTCAAAAACCAATTGTTGTCAATCTAAATTCAAAATTAATATGAGTCACCACTAGTAGTTTGTTGTAAAATGATTATGATGTTGATACCATATAAATTATAATTTTAGTTAGCTGTCAGTAAACCTAATTTATGTTTCAAGCTTTTACATTGTGTGATATACATTATATAAAAAAGCTTTTAATTGTTTTAAGCAACAATAATATTAAGTGGTAAGTAAATTAAAATACGAGATAGTGCAGCATTATTTAAATTAAGTAGGAATTCGAAAACAAACTTTTGTTTTGTCTACAGACAAAAAAAGCACTCGAAAAACATAAGTACAAGTGTATTTCGAAAATGTGTGAGGTTCATCAGTATCTAATGAATAAAATCGCACACTCTTCTGAACAAATTGTATGTTATATTGTATAATTGATGAATATTCAGCGATCATTAAACTTTAACAGATAAATATTCATTTCAAGCGTTGAAGCATTTTATTAACATTTTGATTTGTTTATTTCGTTTAGAAAAGTAATTGTAAACTTTAAGTGTACATGAAATAAGTAAACATGGAAATTATTTTACCAACGACGTTTAATAATAACTCGATCGATATTTACTAGTTTTATTTACCAGCAATTTATTTCAATTACGGCGGTAAATATTTTATCAAATATTGTCAGAATTAATAAATAAGGTTATTGGACGAAATTGAAAAAAAAATGTGTTTTGCAAAAACTATATCATTCATCCGTTCATTTTATATTTAGTATCTTTTCAGATCTACAACTCAAAGTTATTTTGTAAAATTTTTAAAATAATTCATTATTATAAATTGTATAATATTTATACAAAACCTGTCATTTATCGGAGGTCCTCAACCTTTTTGTAAAAAACCATAGAGCAGTTTTCATTTTATTTTGCTTTAACACAAATTTAAAATATTTTAACCATCAAAGAATTTTTTAATTTTTCAATAGACAATCATCTCGGCCTAAGAATTTATAAAATCTCAATTTTTATAATTTATACAAACTATTTACAATTTAAGTTTTGATTAAGAGCCTCCTACATCCAATTTTAAATAAATCAAAATTTTATTGCTTCAACGTTGGTTCACGCCTTACATTTCAAACTTTGTAATTCTAAGATTTTCAATTTTTCAATCGATTGTTCGAATTGAACTAAATTTTCCAAAAAATGCGGCCGGGGGGCCGCACCGACTCTTCGCTGTCTCTCAACTTTTCAATTTTTTAAGTTTCTTAACCTATCTTAGATTAATATTTTTAGCTGGTACTTAAATATTTAAAGGTCAAATTTAAATTTCTTATACAACGGCAGATTTCAATTGAAACTAATGAAGCAAAAACTTCAACTCCTGATGTAATAGCAAGCGCTCCATTATTATAATTATAATAAGTAACCTTAAACCTTTCTCTATGACAAATATTAGTAGCGAACAAAATTTTAAGTTGCTGTGACTTACGGTGTAGATTTATAATAAACAAACTCAGACTTTCTGATTAATATGAACAGTCCATCAGGCGGTCGTCCAAACTTTATAATCGGTAATTCAGGTTTTTTCTTTTTCTTTTGCATCCCAATTTTTTTACTTATTCACATTTATTGGTAACGAAATAAAAAGTACGTGGAGTAACTAATTTTCCAACGCAAATGAGTATTCAACGTATACGTTTCCGAACGGTAGTAGATAGTTCTTATCTAGCTTTTTACATACATTTTTGGGGTGGCTTGGTTGGCGCCGTAAACTTTAAAATATTGAATTTTATTAATTTTAATAACTGACCACTTGCTATTAATTTTTCAGTTTTTCATTTGATTGCATACTTTACAACCGTTTATTCCAAAAGTATTAATAAAACTTAAATTAAAATTATTTATAAACTAATGCAAGAAAATGTAAATGTAAATTAAATGTAAAACTAGGTCCTAGTAAAATTGGTCAAAGATTAATAATTATTAATACATTTATACAGAAATACATTTGGGGGTTATGAAACAAATATGTAAAAATTGCAATTTTTGAAAATATATCCGGAGTTTTTGAAAAGTCTATGCTAATCATGCAATTGGGATTTAAGCAATTTATTAAATATTACAGTAGTTTATATTTTATTTGTTTTGTAGGGAGCACAATCCAGAGCGACTACCAGTTTTGCAGTTGACGATAGAAGGAATGGTCAACAACTGGATGGTAATTTTAGCAGTTTGGGAGAAACTGAAGATATGAGAAGGTGGCCATAATATAATACAGAAGGTAATAATAGGACTAATCTGGCATTATTTTGAAGGCGGCATCAATCAATGTGGCGCCAGGTGCTGGTTCCCGTGCATGTTCGCGGACTATAACAACTATTGGCATCACACCCTAGACCGCCCTAACTAAGTGCGTGAACACCTTCTCTTTAGCACGCGACGACGATGGTGTTACAAAACCCGTCAAACTCTGATAAGTAAGTATTCATATCTACTTGACATTAGACATTATTTTCTATATCAAATACAAACGATTCATAAAGACTTACCGCTGATATACTGGCATGTTATATTTTGAAACGGTTCTATTGAATTATAATTTCATTCTACGCATTATAAATATAGACATGCTCCAAGTCAACAAAAACAAGTTCAACTGCCGGTTGCATCCGTTATGAGATTTTAGATTCAGTCTTTATAGTTTAGCTATGGATTAGATGCTTGAAAAAGACGGAGAAATTATTCCGTACATAAAATATCATTGGAAAAAACAATGTTATTAAGTAATCTGGTTTGCACAAGAGCCACGAAGCAATATTCTACATGTTCACCATTTTTTCTCAAACAACTTAAACTTAAAATCGATAAACTGTTATTTACGTTCGTGTACGCGTACAAAAAAAAGTCGCATTTGAAAGTGTAATAATAAGCATTCCTTTTTATTATAAAAAGTGTAAAAGATAAGATTAAAACGATACTTGTAAAAAGTGAGAGCGGCAGTTTTAGAGAATGAAAAAGTAAAAAGGGCCGATCCACGTCAGTCTAACTGTCAAGTTCGGAAAATGAAATAAAGAGTCTATGTTGCGGCGACGATGAGCAGCGTCGACTCTCGATAGTCGGTATAAAATATTGACAGCTCGAAGAAGGTAGCGTGCCATACATTTTTAATTAGTGCCAGTGACGTGGAGCAGAGCGATTATGCAAATATCGGTGCTGGCGCAACGGGCTGTAGATGCCAGAATGAAATTTTCCACCCCATTGGAATTCAATGCGATTAGCGGAAAAGCGCAACCTACCGAAGGTTGGAATCTCTCGTGATTTAGATAATAATTAGTATTGTTGTCTGTGTTTCTTGATTTTACGAAAAATCGGCACGACACGGAAAGTTAGTAGGGAGGGTGGGTAGCTAATAAATTTCGATAAAAATCGTTAACAAAATTTAAATAACGTTAATTATTGAAGTTTATTTCGTTTTGCATCCCTCAAAATGCCCAAGGGACCGAAGTCCTGACCTGACCAGTAACGCGATATAATTAGGGTTGGAATGACCAAGCTGCGAATGAGATTTTATATCAGTGCGGAAGTGAATGATGTCCAAGGGCTGCTATGATTTCTAAGCCATTAATTACATTTTACCCCTGATACATGTATGTGAAATTGAGGTGGAGTAAGAATGCGAGTAGATACTAGGTGGAGTCCTTATCATTTCGAACGTGTAATTTTACTTTTAATTTAATTCTAAAAATAATCTCGAGTTTTATTACTGTTAATTAAAGAAAGATCGTGTCTTTATTTTTAATAATTTTCTACCCCTTTGGTAATTAACGGGGAGCAAAAATGAACTCGATTGGATTTATAATTTCAATCTGCTGCACACGGGAAAGCCCAAATAATCATCTATCGCTGTAAAAGAGTATTTTATTAAGGTAACTGGTGTCGAATGTGTGATGTGCTATAAACTTTATATCTCGACCGTTACTTGGTCTTAACCGCGAATCCCGCACTGTATACTGTCTTATGGCCGTAAAATAGGTCCGGAATAGCCTCTTCAAACGTCCAAATAGCGTCGTCGTTCTCGTGGGATCACTTGCTTAGAAATTAAAGTGATTTCGATGAGTTTTACATAGCATAAAAGTCGAGCGTTTATCTTCTTTTCAAAATTACAACCGCACTAAAAATATTGAACCCAAGTGTACATGCAACGAAAACTCTTTTCGAATTAGCAATATGTGTGCATTTTATTGCACCTTCCGAATCCAAATAGTATAAAATAATATTATATAAATCATGAAAACTGCAGCTATGAAATATTGCGGCAGCAGGCAGCTTTTATCGCGAAACACCAATTCACCTGTTAACATTTTTATTTTTTAATTGAGTTAATATACAATTTCGGTGGCGCGCGCGCGCACTTAATACAAAAAGGTATTATGGTGTATATAATTTTGGGAAAATGTTACATCGATTTAATGCACCGTCATAAAAGCGTGTCAAAATTATTAATAATAATGTTTTCACAGATATTATTATATACCAAATAGGTTAAAAAAATGAAATATTCAAAATCAAGCTGAAATAATACATTTGTCTAATAAAATTAATCATAAAACACTATATAAATATATAGCGGAACGTTTTATCTCTTTGTGGGAGCAACATTTTATAGACAGTAAAACCGCGTTTGTAGGTCTCCAGGATATATGTGTTTATTTGACACAGCATGTTACAGTACTGGCCACCCAAAATATAAGAAATTTTTTCAATTTATTTAAGCAAATTTCTAATTTAATGTGGGTAATCAAAAAGAAAATTCAATAATTGCGGATCCGGAATCTATCAAACGGCATTAAAGTTGCTTAAAAGTTTGCTCATATTTTAAGCTTTAAAAGCACTCTCGCATAATGTGGTAGCAATAGCGCTCTAGGTAAAGTATACATAATAGAAGTTCGTGTGCATTTCAACTAAGAAAAGGCAAACCAATAATTGAGCGAGATTGTAAATGGATTTTTATAAAGGTTTCGAATTAGTTGCACAGATTAATAATTCGTTGGATAAAAGCAACATTTTGCCCGACTAATTTCGATCGATTTCGACCAAAGCAAACCATTTAAATGGATCTGCTCTAAATGTAGCTACATTGAAACAATGAAAAGTAGGGTAGAGTTTGGTCAGAATGAGAACCAGGGGCAGGAAAGTAATTTCTCGTAACGATGTGACCTACGCTAGCCGCAATCACCAACTCTATGTAGCGCCACACCTAAAGGCCAAATCCAATTTGTAGACACACAACTTGCAAGGAATACGTAATGATGCTATTATCGAATACTTTGAACCACTTTCCTCGGTGTCTGATAAAACGGGAAAATAATTGTTCGTTTAGTTTTATGGTGTGATCAGAAAAAACGATGTAAACAGCTTTTTTACTCCTCCCGTATGCAGTGCCAGCTTAATTTATCATGGCAAAAAGCGATTGGAGAGAAAGGTCCGCAGTGAAGGTACAGGTACACGACATCCTGTCGTTTATGTGATGCATCCTGCGGTTTTCAATTAATGAAAATTGAGGCGTATTCGTAAGTTGTGTGCTTTTGCCAGGTTGCGTAAAAAGTAGGCGAGGCGATATACTGTCGTTTCAACAATGGTCACGCGACAAGGTGCTGACGACCCCCGCGGTAATGAGTTTGGATTAAACAAACTGATATGTTCACAGCCTTTGTAAAAATCCCTTGGCTCACCGACCCACATTCACTTTACATGATAATGATGTCGACAAGCGCGATACTATCTTACCATACAAGCTACATCGGCCGAATTGATAAATCTCTACTATTATCGACTCATTATCAAACGACAACTGCATAAGTTGTCAGTCAATAACTTATTACTACAACAAAAGTTTGTATAGTATATTGCAAAACCTTTTCATTATCTGAAACTATGTAACCTATCACACCATCTGCAGCAGAAAAAAACGGAGGGATTTTTAGCAGCGCTAATTAAAAATGCAAAAGAACCGAACCGAATGTTAAGGGGGCAATTTAAATTGCCGGAGAAATCTAGAAGAACTTGTCGCGATAACCGATGTCTCTTGGTATTATATATACGTATACTACACTTATCTAAGTGAATTCAAAATTTAAAATGTTCATTAACGATAGCGAGTGTCTGATGATGAATGGGTCTTGTACCGAAGCGAAACAAAAGAATATCTCGCTGCCCAATATCTTAATTAAACTTACCAATTTATTCCCCTCGCGGTGCATTGTCTAAAGGCAATGATGAAATGAATGTAACACTGCCTCCGCTTCGTTGCAGACACGTGGTGAACGAGAAGAAAATAAAACAGCCGTCTTTGCTAAATTACGCAATTTAAAAAGTTCTTTTCGTGAAATGAATAAGTAAGTGTGCCGGAACCGAAGTCATTTCCATCGGGATGGCGACGTCGTCGATGTCATTTGTTTTTATCAGTCGCCTCGAGGCCTGGCAAATAGCGAAAAGCCGTTGGAAGAAAAACTACTGTGCTTATAGAGAAGCAATTGCCTTCGTTCACGACCTGACAAACCGATTTCTTTACACAAAGTCAAACATTTTTGTATAAAAAAATAGTTTTATGCGCCAAAAAAAGCAAATACGTCAAACAAACATTGGATTAAAAATTGTTATCTCGATTTATAACGGCCAACCGAAACCAGAATTTAGGTGTCAGAGCCAAGTGATAAAAGTTGTATCTGCACCTAACGTTTCATTTGTTTTTTTTTTAATATTTAGGTATGCCGATATCGATCTGCTGATTAACTTCGACAATCCTTTTGTGAATTCGGCCATATGTGTGTGTGTGTGTGTGTGTAAGCACGCACCGATGCTAAAAACAAAATGTAATCTTAACTTCTCTGCGGTATTCACCTGGAAAAGTGTCAGACAAAACTGGTAATATAAATGTTATAAATGTATGTGATATTCATAAGTTGTCATGTTGTCCCCTGATAATGTTTAGTATATGTGTGTAGCCGTGATTAGTCGTATTATTTAAACAAACACGGCAGGATTAGGATAAAGAGACAAAAGCAAGAGATGATAGGTTGTCGTTTCCCGCCGCAAGCCTTGTAAGGCACATTGTTTGGCCCCCGTTAATCGGCCGTGTGTAGAACGCCGCTTAGTTCTGCTGCAGCGTCACAGTTTAACGTTATTTTCCATTACAACAGCCGCTATACTCGACAATAGCAGCGGAGGGCGCGTTTTGTAATTCCGATCGACGGTGAATAGTGTGTGTAAAAAACAGCAAAACCAGAGGGGGCCAACGTCCGCCGCCACCCTAGTCGATTTGAAATTCAAAGTATCAAACGTCATCAACATCATAACAACAGGAACATCCAAGCTCGACCTGATTAATCGGATCTGCGTCCTTTGTCATTTCGTTCGATCAGATATGAACATCATTCGCTTATTGTGAAATACGCTCGAGTTTAATTAACCGGCGGCGGCGACGGCGGACACCTCTAATTTCCAGTACCGCCTTGGAATTGTCTTAACGAAGATAAGGAGTGCTTCAGGAAACAAAGCCTCGAGGCGTTCGTCCCGGAAATGAAGCTTCGGTTTGTCGCGCACTTCATCCCGAGTGCGCATTGTTTCGATCGTGATTAAGGGTAATGTTTGCGACATGTATAACAAGCAATTTAACCTCGGTTAGAAAATGGAAACACCCATGCCACGAATCCCCGAATATCCGTTTGCTTTTGCTCGTCACCATTATCGCACCTTTTCTTCGGAGTGTTGCATTTTCCTAGAGGTTGAAAACGAGGGAGAGCCTTTATACCTGCATGGTCGTCGTGGTTTCTATGGCCATTGTGTTCCTCATTACGTGCTATTCAAAACAGCCATATGCCGACAAACTGGAATAAAATTAGCTCACATTCACTTTCGTATTTCTATAACTTTATCCCGTTGATTACGTATGTATGCCGGTTGTATGTGCAATTTCCACTACAAATTATTATTATAATATGCGAAGCTCCGAGAGCAAACGACAATCAAATTTGTCGATATTTTACGTACCACAACAAAGCGAATAAAATGCCGCAAAGGATAACATCTAAAGTCCTATCCTATGACACCACGAGGACTCTTGATACAAGTGCACTCGACGGTAACCGCGAACAGCGGAAGGCTGTCGTTGTCCCTACATTGATTCCGCTATAGAATTTGGCGGGACGCGGGACACTGTTGCACCTTAAAACTCCCAGAGCACCATTAAGGATAATATGTTTATTTATAAAGTCTTTTTTATTATTTGTTAATCATTTTTGTATCATACATACATGATTTGTATATCTGGCAAACACAAATCGTGCTTCATTAATATTCATAAGTAGCAACGTAGATTACCATATTAAATTAATAGATTTTCATTTACATAGTAATTTTCAATTGGTATTTCAAAAAAAGGCGCACCACATACCGTGGTTTAAAAAAAAGTGAAAAGCAATTTTAAATACTGATAAACAATTTAAAAGTCTTGCTGCATTATGAATTGTGTCGTTGTTCTCATGAAGTTAAGAAAAAACGTGAATCTTTTATAGCAGCTATAAGTAATAGTCGTACCGCACAAGTGAAAACCGCAAGGATAGTCGTGGAACCACTTGTGGTGACATAAATCAAACATAACACAAACGCAACCATTCGATTTGTTTATTTGTATTTTATTAAATATTTAGGTTCAACTGTGTATTTACCCCGGCACACAGTGCGGCTTTCAAGCACCCCACAGGGTTCTTATCGCCACCCCGTGGGTAAAAATAACCACACGCAACTACACACATGCTTCACTAGACTAGACGACTCTGATGATGACAGGGAAACTCGCTCTAGTTGTTCAGATTGAATTACTTTTAGTATTTTGGGGAGGCATTACTCATATAGAAACCCAATTAGAAAAATTTCATATTCATATATCACTCAGAAATTAAATTATATGAATACAACCGCCACCGGGCGAGAGATATTACAATTTTACAACATAACCTAATACTTTCTCATAATTTTTATTCGAATTATTTTAATTAATGAAAAATATGAATGCCCAGCAAATTATATTTGTCTAAAGTTTAAATTCGACCGGGCAAGCAAAACTGAATTTAAAAGGTATTTCTTTTTTACGGTATAAAAGAAACCAAATTTAATTAAATAATCGCTTGATCACTTTTTCGCGTTCAATGCTTAACTGTCAGACAATTACGAACATTGAGAAATTTTAGTTAGAAGAAAAATAACACGCGTTTCGTGTTAGCTGCAGTCATCAGTAGATAATTGGGCCAATTTATGACTTTTGAATAATTGAAACTTTTTAAACTGGAATTTAGAACGAAAACGGAAAACCGACGGTTTTTCTAAATCCGAAATGCCTACATGAAGGAAGAAATAAAAGAGCACTTTCGTGTTTGGTGGTATAATTTCTATGCATATTCATCAATGGTGCAAGTTTATCATCTAAGTCTAAGATGTAAGGCTTTTAATGCCATTACACACTTAGCATAGCGACTCAAACACATCGCTGCGGGTTACTTCCGCCTCGTCAGCCTCTGTTCCAATATTTCCGCGAATGCTGTCTAGCCTAAAATAATCTTAAAATTCAAAAGGTAGAATCACGCAGGCAAAATTTCAAATCTACTTCGACTCTGTCGAATCGAAAGGTCGGCAATCGATTTAACAAGACGGACGCTGTAAAATTGAAATATTAATACCGGTCGAGAAAGAGCAAACAAATTCCTACGTATCGGTGGACGGAAAGCCATTAACTAATAAAATTGTTTTTTCGGTGTAATGTTAGCTTTCAAGTTTTCTTATACAATTCGCCGGGAAAGTTAAATTCTCGGCTTTTCCGCTCTAATTCATTGTTCAGATCCGAACCTCCAAGTTTTGGTGATGAACCGTGATATTGTCCTCTCAAATTCACACCCATTACTAATATGTACCGCCATAATTCCGAACATTTTCAAGATATAAGCGGAAAAAAAAGGGAAGGAAGAAAGTTGTAATTAATTGTGTTACGGTATTAGGCTAAATGGTACATTTTAATAAGCAAAGTCGTAGTTGTTTTGTATAGTCTCGTAAGACAAGCGTCTGTTTGGCTTTAATAATTTTAATACCGCTACGTAATTTGAAGTTTATAAGCGAGGGTGTGAGGCAACGGTGTCGAGAATAGAATTTCATGATCGCTATCTTATCTCAAAATGGGGAGGTAAACTCACCCCTTTAAAACCAAGTTTGTGGCGAAACTGTACCCACTAATGGAAGTTGTTTAAACAGAAGTGCTCGGGCACATCTTTCTTCTTTCTGACTTCGCTAATAGCCTGCGGAATGGAAAACAACCTCTATCATAACTCACACCATCGTTGTACCCTTTTTGCTAACAAAACCATTCGAAACTACTTATATAATAGAAAAACTGTTTTATGAAAACGACGACCGCAACTCTTAAACTAAGATACTTTTGAAAATATTATATAGGAAAGCTCTGGTGGAAATTTATTTTAAATTTGACAATAAGAAAAACAAGTTTGGTATTTGGGTCATCCGACAACCCCGTCGGTTATCGTACAATTGAAAGCGTCGAAAATAAAACAAACATTATCACTTTCAATAACCTATAGAAAAATATTCCTTCTTTGATAAGTATAATATAAGCATGAAAAAATCGATTACGTCTATAAGTTCACAATAGGTCACATCGCGGCTTTTAAATCAAAATTCTAAGAAATTGAATAGATAATTAAGTTAATTAACGATCACTATTTATTTTTAACCATCCGATAGTAGCAATATCTACATATTTTCAATTAGCACAATTTGTCAAGAGTTGCTCGCTATGACGATTTTATGAAATATTAGGCGCTGTAAAAGTTATTTATGACCAAACATAAAATACTAAACAAAATATAACTGCTACATTATTTGAAAAATATTATATCTAAATAGCTTTGTTTTGCTAATAAATTAATAATCGTAATTACAGAAGTACGACACAACAACTTTAAACTATACGATAATATTTTAATCGATCAATTCATTATGTGTTATTACAATAATGCAACGTCCGCCCTTATATAAATATTTGTACAACTAAAATTATACTTGTTAATATATTTTAATTATGACTTGTAATTTAAATTACAAATAAAAAAACATAAACATTCATAATTATAGTTATTAAAAGAGAGAAACGTCGACAACGTTTAACGTTCCTTCATGTATCGAGATAACCTATAACCTGGCATTTACATTCAACTTTATTTATTATAAAATTATAAATTTTTTATAAAAAAAATGCAAGCTATTGTAATTCATTTTACTTTTATTTTAAACCAAACAATTGCCGTTTTTTGGAGAGAGCAGTATAGTAGTATTGATTTTTTCGCATCTCTAACCGTAGAGTATATACCTTTTTTTTAATTTTTAATTAGGTACACACAGACACACACATCCTATCATTCCATAATAATTATTGTATTTTCTTTCCGCATTTAAATATAACAAAATAATTAGACATTGTTAAGCATCGCATTTAACTATCACACTATTTATTATTGGTGTACTAACATAGCATTATAATTTTTCCAGTGAATAAACACTACCACTTCCAAAATAGTAACCAACAATTTTGTTTAAAAGAAGAAAAATTAAGGATATAAAATAGTTTACAAATTTACAAATTCAAGATGTGGAAAACTATTTTAAAAGCAGACAAAAGAATTTATTTATTTTAAATTTTGCTGTAGTGTTTAGTCCTGGTTTATTTCTAAAATAGTTTTAAAATAACGCGGAGGAGGATTAATAAAGAAAAGTATTTATAGATAAATTATATGCATCACTTGAGAGGTTTTAAAACTTTTCACACTCACTAAGAAGATTAAAAATAAATAAATAATAAATTGGCGATACAATTTATTTTACCATTTTAATGTAAGCTTAAATTTTTTTAAATTCCATTCGGAAACATGAATATGCATTAATTGCCCACAATATCACATACACTAATTACGATGACTCCTTTAACATATTTTTATTGCACTTATGTAATCTAGGAGTAATCCATTGTTTTTTAATTATTCAATGTAAAACACATTCTTTATCGATGTTATCAAAATTCTTTATCCTAATTATGTCCATATTTAAAAATAATAATAGCGGAAACAACAATAAAGTTTTACGAATAGGTAACAATTAAAAAGTGCAAGCAGGCGAAAACTGACGAATTTTTTAGCGCTTAAAATACTAAAAGTTGTGTTATACATCTATTTTATGTTCCATAGTTGTGTGGTTTAGAAAATAAAAAATTTTTTTTAAGTTCATCAAGTTTGTAACTCACGAATACAACATTCTTCTTCTTTAATTTATTGGTGTTCAAGGCGTAACGTTGAACAGTTCGTAACCTAATTTTTAATTACTCGCAATGCGTTATTTTTTCTTAACAGAGTAAGATAAAAAATTACCAAACACGTGAATTAAATTTTCATAATATAGGGCTTTGACTTGCATTACCGAATGCATTTTTTCAATCAACATAGTAATGCAGTTCGAGTAGTACAAGCAATGCCTCAGCAGTATAAAAAAAGTAGTATCAATAGTACAAGAGAAACATGTATACGGGGTGTCGTCATATTAGTTTGCTTGGCAGCGGCTGTCACTCTGTGCTGTCACTTGTAAATTGACCGTACATCAGTAGAACGTATGGTACATTCATCATAGAATTTTTATGATCGAACAATGTGTCAAACAATGAAAATATTTTATCAATAACTTTGACCTTAGGTATATGTAAGAAGTTGACAGTTTTAGATTTTCTCAAGTTTCGTGCCCAAACTGCTGCAATACCAGTGGAAATGTGTCAAAACATAATGAAAAATATCATCGAAAGAGCTCATATGTATTTGTGCTGCTGCCAGAGGCGGTCAATTACACTACATCATATTTCTTGTCTACATATCGTACATAATATTTATTAGCAATATCTCGCAAAGCATTTGGTCGTTTGTTTATACGCTCTGTATAATATCTGATCGACTTCCACATTTTCGACTATTTTTAAGTTTGCTTAGCTTGTAAATTTTTACATTTTAATTTAATAACTAGTTTATGTATTTTATCTTCCTCTATCGTTTGTCAATATAGTTTACTTGGAAAACCTTCTGTGCATATTATTAATAAGTCATAAATTATACTTATACACTAATAATTCAGTTAATGTTTTATTTAGTATTTTTGTTGTGTTTCAATGTTAAACTAATTTATTTATCGATAGCGCTTAGAATTTAAATTAGAAATTTCAATTAAATTTAAACAATATCTTGATCTATGCATAATAGTTACAAAAATAACATCACAGAATTGAAAAACTTTATCCTATTCTCATAAAGGGAAAAACATTTTAAAACAAAATAATTTGAGAACTTAATTACTTAGGGTTGTAATAGAAAAAATAAAAAATAAACAAAAATTTAATTTTCAATTTCCTTTGTATAATCTAAAAATATATACCATAATTTACTATATATATTATCCATAGTAGATACTACCATAGTAGATACATTATGTAATTATGCAATATGTAATATGTAGATATACTATATTGTAAATAATTTCTTCAAGTTAAGAATAACCAAATTCGTCATAATATATCATAATACAGAATGAATTAATTTTTATTGTACTTTTATGCATAAATTACGTTATATATCATTCATTTAATTGACGAGTGCTTTCTGTACAATTAAATTAATTTTTTTCAAAAAAAAATTATATTATTATAAAGTTTATTTACGATCCAAAAACAATATAAAAGCATTTCCTTAGTGGATGCTAGAGAATATATAATTAAGTGATTATACTTTTTAAGTTAAAAATTGCTTCTAAAGTAATTCTTTCTGTCAATTAACTACTGTCGAACTTAAAATGTCACTATTTCTGAACGCAATTGTTTTACAGCAAAAGATAGTGAGAGGCACTAAAGTAATAGTATGTTTTATTCATAGAGCTAATGAACGTTTGGTGACTTATCCGTAATTGTAGGTCTAAATATCCTAAATAAAAGCTATTGAAATTTCAAAAGAAAAACTAACTACCTATCGTATTTTCCAATGAAAATTATATAAAAATATAAAATACGAACAAAATGTTCAATGTGCCGAATTGTTCGATTACAACATGTAAAATTATACTCCTGATTTAGGTAATTTTACAGTTCTTTTTTGTATCTATTGGTCCTGCTTCGTGATTATTTTAAATTAAAAGAGAATAGAGATAAAAATTATCGGACATAAAAATCTAACTAGTGAACTAACTTTTTTTTTACAAATGTAATTATATTTACTTTTTACAAGTTAGATAGATAATTACCAGTGGCGGTACTGGGTGCTTATAGAAAAGGGCTTAATGAAATTCTATAATATTACAAATTATTACTTATAGTTAATAATATCAGTAATTATGTATTTAAAATTTAATAATGATTTTATATAGTTTTGGAAGAACAATTGCTCCCCCGTAACAGCTACAACTTATAAATACAGTTTAAAAGGCAAAACATTCAAACATGAATAATAATTAATTCATTATGAATAAAAAAGTAAATTTATACTGATCAAACGTCAAACTTAATCATAACAAGAAGGAAGAAAATTGCATATCAAAATATTACTGCAGTATGGCTCGGTTCCACTCGGTTATCGAAATTGTGGAGGGCCCCTAACTAAATGTATATTTTATTATATTACTATAATATATATTATAAATAATATCAAATTTTGGTACTTCATAAAATTAAATACGTAAATATTTAACTTCGTCGTTTATTATTATTATTGTTAATATAAAATACATAAATTAATTATATTATAATACATTTATCGGTATATTTAGTCCTAACTGAAAAATAATACTAGCTTTTCTTTTTAATTACATATTTGTGACGTCATGGTACAACAACAAAATATTATGAACCACGAATTAATCGATTGTACTACATGAAGGGTAGTATTATGTATATTTTCTTATTAAGTACCTATTAAATATTAACTTCTCAAAAATGCAAAAAAAACTGAATTAATGAAGTTGTTGGAATCATAACAATTTAAGTGATTAAATCGTAAATTAACGTCGTAATCTAAACTTCCTTTCTTTGATGATATTGTTCATCCTTCATTCAAGTCTTTAGATTTTAAGAAACAATTTTACAGAATTTGCAAAATCAAGAATTAAAACTTCAATGTAGATAGACCATCAATGGAGCCGATGATTGGTTCAAATGTTGACCAAATTATAGCCTTGCAATGTTACATTAATAAAATCCCTGCCAAAAGCCTACGAATCAGGATATTTATCCTGATGATAAATATAATTTTATTAGTCGGCTGTTTAGTTTAAAATTTGAAATTTCCATAGAACTTCCTTAAAAGATGAATAATTTAAGTTTCGGTAATGAAAAGGAGTAGGAGTAAAATGTAAAATACAATTAAAAATAGTAAAAAACAAAGTAGAGCTCGGTAGGAAAACAAAACCTAAATGAAACAATTATCGTCCTGCAAGCTTTCACGTGGTAAACTCATAAAGTTTCATTAGCCAAACACTGAATTTAACTAATGTCACCGCTATGTGTAATTGTGTGCACACACTACACCTCTATCGAGGTAATAATGTGTACTTCGATATTCAAATATATCTGACTCACAAATCTGAATTTATTACGACTGCATTAGGCCATGTCATCGCGTTAGCATTACTCATATCTTCTAAAATTCGAAGTCGTGGTGCCGATTAGCTAACCGGTGGTTTGTGTAAAAATGGAATATTCAGTAATACAAGTCGGTCGAGATAATTTATAGCTTCTTTAAATATCTTTACAACTTTAAGCCTCGGGGATATAAATATTTTTTCCTCTTTTTTTACTGCAATTGAACAAGCAATTCTTATTTCAATAGACCCCCAAGTCACGCTATCTGCTCTCATACAAGAGTAGCGCATTCTAAATTGTATTAAATCCACCATATGGTTTGACTGCCGTTCAATGAAGAGTTTAGAGACGATTTTTAAATTTTATTTATTGTACTACTCGGAGATCTGAACGACGATAGCATCATCTATACCTACTCGACTTTTTTAGTCCGGACACCCCACAACAATAAAATTAACAGAAAACAATATTATACGGTGGGGTTTTTATACATTCAATCAACTTAATTTCAGTCGCACGAATCGATTCCAATATTAAATGGAGCAATTTGAAGTAAGTAATGAAATGTTGTATAGATGATGAGCACACTTGCCTAGGCTACGCTCACTATCGGTAATTGAAAACCGGACACTAATGAAGAGTTTGCGCTTCTTCTATTCGATGCATTAAGAACGATAACACTAATGGTTAAATCGATAATTATTCATTTTCCTTTACATGAATTTACTAATGGTCATTAATAAACGCTAGATATAAAAATCTACTCCGTACTTAGTATAAACACTATAGTACTTCCTGCCCTGCACAACTCGGCGTTAAAAATATAGTAGTAATAAAAAACAAACTTGTTTGCCTTTTTGCTTTATTGAAAATTAAATTTTAAATATTATCTCTAATACTTTTTAATGATCGTCAATTATCAAAAAAAAATATTTACAAAGTGAAACCTAAAGTAGGAAATAAATTAGTGAATTGTAAACACCATATGCGTGTGAACTATGATCATTAACGTAGGTAAAACTAACATTTTATTACTGGTAATGCTTTCTAGGGCAATCCGAGTAATAATGTATCAACAAAATTAAATATTACAATGACGAACTCGTTACAATAAACGTTTTAATAAAATCATATAATAACCGCCCCAAAACTATAATACAAAAACTTAAACAATAGAATTTACAAAAGTCAAATTGCGAAGCTGATTGAAATAGTTAAGATTGTAAGTAAGAGTCCTACCTGGATCCGAGGCATCGAGGCTTTGTTGTGATCCGGGTGCTTGCGAAAGGGGTCCTGGTGTTCCTGGTGACCTAACGTCATCATTTACTGGGCCCCCATACGACATCGTCGACGAAGGCGGTCTCTGAAATCAAACCCAACACTTCGAATATAAATTGCAGTTACTTGTTTACAAGTGCACTTGAAATATTCACAAATTTACATAATTTCGCAATAGCAATCCGAAAATAAGTGCAGGAGAAAAATTTAGTATTGTAAAATATTTTTCGAAATTTTGAATCATTTCAAGTTGAAAATGTTTGAGTGATTACTTAAAGCTTATGCAACAATTATGTTTATCATTTCGACAGTTAGTGGGTACTTTATTTTTAACCACGAAAAACGAACAACTACAAAGTAAAAAATTCTTATCCTTATTCAAAACTTAAATAGACTCCTTGTTACAAAATTAAAACTTGGCAAGTGACACTCGAACGTGTTCCTTCGATATGTATCAGAATTTTGTAACGCAAAAAGTGAAAATATAGTATAATCTACGCGTGGATTAAGTCGAGCCGCGTTCGACGATTTATAAATCTTTTTTTTTTTTTTTTGGTAGGTAGGTAGGCCAAAACGGTGGTGTTCCGAGTGGTTGTGTGATTCGAAAACGGTGTGGAATTGAAGATATGCGTAGGTCTTATTAGGCGAGAGACGACGTTCCCAAGTGTCTATCGGTTTCATATTTCTGAATTTTTTTGCATGCGTTGGTTGCGAGGGGTTGCGATAGAAAGTGAAGTGTCATGTCGCAAGGCCCCCGGGACGGTACGGCTAAGTGCCAGAGTCTATACGATGATGCTACCCTTGACACATACAGAATACGCACCATATAGCGTACAGCGGTATCTTTTCACATATCTCGTTTATTATTTACCTTTTCCCCGTTGGTTACAATATTCATCATTTCGGTATTTCAACTTCCATCTTTCTATATTACATAAAGCACTCGGAATTATTCTGAAATCAAACCTTTCATTTGAAGTGACACAAGAAATGTAGTATGTGCGCTGCAAGCTTAAAGCGTTTATCGAAAGTCATCATACTCGAAATATTTGACCGACTTCAACTTTGTTGAACTGACATCATGTTGTGTATATTTGTGGCCCGACAAATTTCAATTGCGTCCTTGACGTACTCGCACATCATATGTTAAAAGCATATGAGCGTCTAATTCTAATCTATCTAAATTAGTGTCGCTTTGTACGCACAGTGGTAGATATTATTATTCATAACTTGCGCGATTGCTAAATTTTACAACTAAAAATAAATTAGGCGAGGCATTTACTACTACAGATTTGGTGGTAAAAAATTTAACCAAGTAGGTGGTGGTAGTTGAATGGAAATTTAAATGCGGTAATAGCGCGCGATAGCGGTAGCAATGTTTGGGTTGTTCGAAATGGAGCAACTGTCCATCACCATCATCCATCTAACTGCAAGGGAGACGAGAACAGCTTAACAAGGTCATAGGCTAATAAATCAAAACTTCAGTCACAGTTACAGCGTTGCCATATTATCGAGGCTCCAGTCGTATTCAGTAGACCACTTTTTGTATCGTTACTTGAGCTTAGTGTTCTGAACGAAGCAATATTCTATTTTTGGTTTAGTTAAGTACGTTCCGTTTCGTAAATCAAATGTGGGCACACTAGTACAAAAATATATCTGAAATGTTGGGTGGGCACGGGAGTTGCAGCCTACGTGTCCTCGCGCTGTTGCAACATCTATTAAAGGATAATAACTTTTAAAATATTGCGGTACGGGCAATCTACAGCGACGCATGGATATATAGTGAGACAGCAGAAAATAAGCATAAAATAAGAGAGCTCACTCTGACAACACAATTAACTCATAAAATAAATACGAAATCTGCTACAGAGTATGTCTGGTATACAGTTACGGTTATTATGCGATCGTAACATTTTTATAGTTCTTATGAAGTGCTGTGACTGTGGCGGATGAGACGATTAGAACAGATGTGAAAACACGATGTACCTATTCTCGTCAGGATAGTTGTTACTTCGTTAAACGAAACGGTCACTTATGTAATTTAGAAATCGTGCATTATATCGTAAGGAAGTTTCATAATGACATTAAATGTATAGCTATTGCAAATTTGGTAGATACGGTAGATGTCGGTTCGTTCACGTAGCGCGGTATACGCCGAAATGTATAGCAAACAGATTACTTTCAAGTATCGCACAAATTACCAATTAGATGTGCAATTTAGAGCTTTGCTTAATATACCTGCTTTAATTTATTTAATACCATAACGAGCTCTTAAATGGCGTTCTAGTTAAACTCGTCGAGAAAACAATTTAAAATTGGATCATAATATATGTAGCAGGATTTGGCCATAATGACAAATAATAAGGTGAGAGTAGTGTTTGAGGTAAATACTAAATAGCCGGTGTTAGTTAATGAGAGTCGATAATTACAGAGCCACACCCACCGCACTTCCCCTCGTAATAAATATGTTTGCATTCAACTGACACGTAAACGCAGACCTGTTATTATGTCGTCAATTAAAAGCATATTACGTTAATTCACAAACGAATACTCCTGGTGCAATGTATTTGGAGGAATTATGTGGGTCAGTGTCGAGGAAAGTGCGAGTGAATTGATTTATGGACTAACTCTGAATATCGTATCGTAAATTCCTGCATCGGATGCTGCATCTAGATGCGTCTGTGTTTACGTTTTTTTCTTCTATGCATAATCGTCGTCGTCCAACGATGTCGTTACGATCGAATCGAATTTTCATTTTTGCGCCCCACGTTGGACGTCTTCGGGAAAAAAGCGAGGAGAAATCGAAGACGGAATAAAATAAAGGTGGCTTTTATTCGGCGACACCTTAACGTAGTATAACGATTTAATTAAAAGTGGTCCCCGTTGAAGGCCACTTAAACTCACGCAAGAAAAGAATTTCCTACCTTTTATAAAAGTTACCCAAGTCGAAATTGGTCTTTTATTAAAAGTTGGAAATAGAATAATTATTATTAACAGGTGGAAGAGGAAGTAATAATAGTGAGCACAATTTATCATTTTCGAATTTAACACAGGGCAGCTAAAAATATTTTGATGTGTTTGTTAAATTTGTCGTTATAAGCATGAAGCCATTAATGCGTTATGGTACTACAATTCGATAGCGTCAATGTATACAATATAAGCAGGGAAAGTATGAACTACGTACGAAGTCCATTGCAAATTACGATAAAATTACATGTTTGAGAAGAATAAAGCCAAAGGCCACTACTTACATCTGTTCTATATTACTTTTAATATCGTTATACGGCTCCGAACAAAATAAAAATGATTCACTACCCCCCCATTACGGAACAAGGTACGCACTCGAATGGGGTAGTTTTCACTTTCAGTTAAATTGGACGAATGGGTTTACGTTAAAATATTCGGATATAAAAGAGAAAACATATTTACGTATCATTTTGAGCAATATGTTGAAAAGGTGTTTTAAAGAAATTCGGTACCGGAGATAAAAATGTGCTTTTACCTAAATAAGTAGACAACATGAAGCTTGCATATGTCGATAACTCAGCATAAATACCGGAAGAAGGAAACCACGTCACGGCCCACTAAGCTAGGGTGTTTGTTTAGCGTCACACAACAAAACGTATTCGCGCTTTTTGCTACTTTTTTACTAAGCATTCAGTTGTATTTATTAATACACATACACTGTTTGAAGCTAATTAAATTACCCACCAACTGGCCAGCGGAAATCATGCGTACCAACGTGTTTATGCAGGTAGTTTTTATTGCACCGGAATTTGTAGTTACATAAAAACGGATATTACATGTTAACAATTTGTCAAGGTGTACTATGTATTAGTTATGAAAGACTACACACGGTGTTCTCCAATTGATTTTTTACACTTCTTCTCTTAAGTGCCCACCCAGTTCTTTCTGGTGTTAGATAGACCTCCTGCTCTTCGGTATGTACAATCTGCATGTTATAACACATAATATAATAGGAGACCCACAGTCCTGATGTGGTCCCCCAAATCACCAAACGTTCCTTCCTTTCGGTTGCGTCCCCAAATTTTCACTTAAATTTCGAATTTCTTCTAGAGTCGCGACCGGGCCATCCGGAATGCAGTATATTATATCTGGTGTTTAGAGGGAAATGTGAACCATATAGTCCACACTTTGGATACTTCTATGTTACACTAATACCAAATAAAATTTTAGAAATTATAGTTTTGAGAATTTGTCATTTAATTTGAGATTTAGCCCTGTAGTATGGAGATGCAGCAAGCAAAATTGTAATTTCTATCTTTAATTATTTTTAGTGTGCTATTTTGTAAATTCTCCGCAATAATTAAATATTAAAATTTGTTACGTAAAATGTATATAGTTTTCAAAGTAAGACGAAACCACGAGCCTGTTGATAAAATATTCACAACACACCGCTGGTTATAACTCGTTCGCGATTCACAACGGTGGGGCTTGTACAAAGAGGACACAATTTAACAAAAATAATCTATAAATTTTTCTTTTGCATCTCGGTGGTTTGCCATTGGCCTCGAAATTTTATACACTACTATTTTTTAAAATGCATTCATCTTTTTATTAAATATTACGAGACACTTAATAAATATTGGCGACATTTAATATTCAAGTATAGTTTAAGTGGATGATAATCGATAATCAATTACTTATTCTAAAAGCAAGCATCACATGTAGAATACAAAAAAAAATATTTAATAAAATTGTCAATGCACTCGGATCCCCTGCAAATTTTAAAATTAGATAAATCTCGTTTAGTCACAACGATGTTTGAATGCAAATACGCTGCGGGTATAGTCCGCTTCCCCAAATCGGATCAAGTTGTTGCAGCGATGGGGTTGATCTGCATACACATTAGCTGTTTCAAGTGGCCAATTGCAATTTGTACGAAGAAGAAGGGGGGTTTTCCCCAGAGTTTCGCTAATTCCTAATTCACTTGATGCGTGGATTAAATTTACAGTACTTGTCCCTCTTACATGACTTATCCATTTTCTACCATTTAGCTAAAAGTCAATTATACGAATCGCAAGTGGGAGAAGCACTACTCGCCACTAGGGTACAACATGTGTACACTACAAAGGGTACATACACAAAGATAAATAATGCGAACGTTCTCTTTGATATTTCTAAGAATTGAGAGACCTTGTAGGCATAGTAAATTTATGTTGAATGGTCAAAAATAACATACAATACACCAAAATGGAAAATTGTTCATAATAATTTTGAATGTATATCACCAATTAATTAAGGCGACGCTTTTAAGCATGCCAAGACAAAATGACACGCAAATTGGAAGCTTGCCCAACAATTTGTGCACGTGTCTTGAAACATCAGAAAAATAAAATATATCCGGTAATAAGTTGACAAAATTAATACCACGTTTAGAAATAATAAAAAAACTTGTACATCGCCAATTAGACGAATTATCTGGAATTTTCTAGTTATTCTAGGTTCTGGTCAAGATTGCATTGTGAAAGGATTACCAGTGTACTAGCACATTCACATCCCTGTCTTGGATTTTAGCGGCTGCTAGTGACACATCCCCCAGTTTCTAGACGAACAAACAGCAACAATAGAATGAATGTGCCGAGCTGCTTCTAACCATTGTTAATTCAATGTTCGCTACTTTATGATTGAATTATCTTTGCCTTCCTGCAAAGTTCAGACTTTTCTCCTAATTTAGCGTTTACATTGCGCTGGTACCTGTGTAATAATAACCGTCTTCGTCGATTAAAGGAAATTAGTCTATTAAAATGCTGTGCATTTATTAATTTTGATGCCAGGCGAAATGGGGTGGGGGATTATAAAAACATGGCGGCAGCTATTAGGTTAAGCGTCCCGACGTGTACATCAGCGATAACTAGATTACGTGCATTAGTGTGTCACGGTTCATTTTTGTCCTGCGATGATCGAAAGCATAGATGAGTGCAACTTTATTAAATCACGCCGTCGATTGACTTATGCAGGCGTCACATTGCCAGACTTTAGATTCTTATTCTATGCTGGTATGACTGACTGATGGAACAACTTCAATTGTTTATTCTATACATGATTTCATTATTCTGTTTACAAACAGTGCGGGTCGTGGCGAGCATAGAAAGTCGTCATATGTTAACTCGTCCTTACTATTTATTTAATTGTAACACGACATCGAAATGTAGTACAAAAAAATCGGACACGCTTTTTCAGATCGCCCGCCCGTCGGTTACGCCACTGCGTCGTAGGTGTCGGTAATGGAAAATTTAAAAACAAACTCGATTATACAAACAAATAATATCGAGATAATATATTTATGATAAGTTAAATGATACAGCGGACGATAAAATGGGAAGTGAAAGCAAAATCTTGTCGTGACGATCCAATTTAGTTTATCGCTAAAAAAGTGTGGATCGCATATTAAAATTTCGTTACATATTAGGACGATTTCGCCTAAGCAAGATCGGTCGGATTTTTAAAAAGAAAAAAATCGATAAGATTCATACGAAATTGCAATGTTAAGATAGCCCGACAGAAACGATCAACAATTTGCTATGAAAATTTAAATTTTAAATTAGTCGAATTTTTTTGATTAAAAAGCATCGAAAAAGTGAAACTTGACTAGACACTTATAAATTATCAAGAATTCACTTAAATTTGAGTTAAAAGTTGAACGATTAACATCGCTCACCATTTACGTCACATTAGGATGGTAATAAAATTATTAATGTACCAAAACGAATTATCAACGGAGACATTTAAACTAAATAAAATTATTTGTTTGAAAAGTTGCAAAATAAATTTTTAGCCACAAAAAAACAAGAAAATTAAACTGAAACAGCAGGCAAGCGCCGAGGCAAATTCGTCCTTGTATAACACACATTTCTAGGTATTGGAAACTCCCCGCCGTGAAGATCAGAAAGTCACACAGACCTAAACCCCCTACTGTGTAAAATCTAAAGAAGCCGTCAATTCTTTAGAACGAATTCCTAAAAACTGACATTGTCCAGTTAGGACCCTCATCAGCAATTTATGAAAAACCTTTTGCCAGCAAGTTCAAAATACTTGCCGGGCCCAAACTTACCGTAGGGAATTGTTTATCTTCAAAATTGAATCTTACTTTTTGTGCACTTACATTTAATTCAATAAAAGATAATAAAAAGTAACCACAATTTTGAACAGTCGAGAGGAGAGGGCGGACGGGCGGGCGGAAAAAGTTGGTAGCTGTACCGCTTTTTTTTTGATTATTGCATTGTTTGAGTTAATTAAAGTGGAGGAGATTTGTGCGTTTGTGGAACATAATTTAACGTTTAAATATTTATAGCAGATAAGTACTGAATAATTAACAAATAAAGCGCAACGAGATGAATAGTAATCGGTAGCAGTTATGTGACATCTGTAGCATAGATAAGAATGACAGGTTAATCCTCGGTTAATGGACATGTAAACATAAACTGTTGTGTCACATGGCCCTATTCTTATCAGGAATTAAATGTGGATTAATTGCAAACTATATCGTAGCCTCTTCAGCAGTTAGGTACCTACTCTATTATCTTAGATAAAAAATATAATAAAACCGGTGGAATTTTTATCATCCGCTCACATTATCTTACAATTACAACATGTTATAGTCATTACATATACAAACATACTTATGTAGTAAATTTTTTTATTGTTTTAAGTGGTGAGCACACAACGTTTTCATTTTTAGGCCATTATAATATAATCAGTTGGCGCACTTCTGAAATTGTGTAAAACTTGGTTCTTTCGGTCGAAGAAGATTGCTGTTCGTGGTTATTGGCCAACGGCAACTGCGGAGATCGACATTATTTCGTATCGGTGCAATAATTTTTGTTTATGCTTGTAATCCCTAATACACACATACACACATACAAACGTCTGCAGTGGAAATTCGTTAAATACACATATTGCAATTTAAGCAGGGGCGAGTGAACGAACTCTCGAGAACAAATAGCCACCAAATTGAGAACAGCTGGTTCTGACACTCAAACAAAGACGACGAACGCCGGCCTCCGCTCGCCTGACAGAGACAGCTTTGATTTCAAAAATGATTTTGCAAGACACATTTTAAATAAAAATTCGACAATACTCCTGTATGGATGTACAATATATATATATGTATATGTTTGTTTCATTCATAATGGGAAAATAATTACAATCGAGGAGAAAAATGTCGAAGCGACACGTACCAAGTTTATCGTTCATTCATGTGAGAAAGGCATTATCTTAAACATACAAATTAAATGCATTATAGTCATTATCCGGAATAACAATCACCAACATTTATTGCAACCCTTCCGTTCTCTATAACTCACCCCAAGCTTTGTTTGAACTCTTACAATAATAATTGTGATTATTTGGTAGACTTCGTATTCTTCTAATATAATCGTCCGCTCGTGCCTTCCCACAACTAGGGGTGGACTACAATACTTGAATTGTTTTTTCTTCGCCACGTACGTTCGTCCACGTCAAATAATATGTAATTTCATTTTTCCTTTAAAATTTTAAAGTCGAAGGGAATTTGTTAAAATTAAAATCGTAAAGTTTTCGTTTTATTTGCATAATTAAGTTTCTACGAGATTCGAGATTTTTGTTAGATATTAAGGCTTATTGCAAAAACTTACAAAAGCCCTGTCGACGATTGTATATCAGGTGGTGTACGGTGGTGGCAAAAGGTACGGATTTCTAGGATTAAGCTCCGGCGTATCAGAGATGGTGCTGGGTAACGACTGCACGCTAACGTCTCGGCCTTATCGCAGACAGCAGGATAATTAAATTTGTCCCGGTGATTTATCGCTAAGAGTACAGAAGCGTCGCAATGCCAACCTCATATCCTGCTTCCCTCGGTTCTATCCTATCCGATCCTAAATCTCAAGCCGCGCCGATCCCGCGTGATGTATGGCTCCCTGTTGGCCCAGGTGCCCATTTTCCCCTATCCTTTCGATCACAGATAGAACTTCGGGATCGAAATGGCATGGCATATCTCTTGTTAAGTTACGCACATGTAAGGTACTGCTTATAGAATCTAAGCGAGCTTTATGCTTCTTCGAAATCGCCCGGAATATTAAAATACATGCATTATCTATTCATAAAATTTCATAGTATATAGAACCGCAGAGAGTAGATAACGCGGGTGCAAAGAGGGCGATATTGTATTACGAGGTTGAATATTTTATAAGTTTGCACACGCAGTATGTCGGTTGTTTGCCTTGCCTTGAAAGTAGCTAGAGCTCTTATCGCCGTATACCGCGTCCTAGTTCAATTCGCATCGTTCGTCATTACGGTCCATTACCAACAGCAGTCGCAGTAATGGTAGCCCTTCAATAGTGCAAACACAATGACCATCCGTTCTGCTTAAGAGAGATTGATTCGAGTCTATACTTCCGAGAGGTGGACTATGTCACTATTTCATTTTAATGGTCCCCGCGGTCCGGGTTTCCATTAAACTGTTTCTCCTGCAAAGTTTACTTTTGCCGCTGGGACCATTAGTCTGATGCAGCAGGAAACAATCCGGCGAGGATTGATAGCCGCTCTTTGAGCTTATACTTTTCGCTTTCTTTCTCTTATTAAAACGTAGCGTGGGGATGCAATAAACTATCATTTTATATAGACATTTTCATTAACACGCGATAAACAATATTGCGTTTTTCTGGGGCGATTGGATTTTTTAAATTTTTTCTTATACTTATTGCAAATTATCGATTCGTCTCGATTAAGTACGATATCAACGAATATTACGTACGGGGCCATGTTATCGATGTACATAATGGCAGCTGCAATACTACGGCATAATAAATTGAACAAATCCACCTGTTTGCAAGAGGGAAGCTTTGTCGGCGATTACAAGCCATCACTGTCTCCTGAATTAGGCTGTTTCGGCAAAATCGCTTCCCGCGCTTGACTCGCAGTTCTGCGTTTTACAAGCTATTTGAAGTCAATAAAATGAAAATGCCCCAATAAAAGCGGCGTAGCGAGGGTACCGCGGGGACCAAGCGGCTTCCTCTAGCTAAGTGATTCCGAGACGATGCAAATTGTATCAGGAAGGAAGCGAAACGGGAATTCGAGATTCTCTCGTTGCATGCGCACCCATCTAAACCAATAACTAATTATAGATCGTTTAACAATATTGACACCATAAAAACGGTTCGGTTTTTTGTCGAAAAATAGATCCGTGTCGATTGTTGATCTTTACGCTATAAATATAGCATTAATTATATAGTACCTACATACTGGACTCCCGAAGCGCTCGCGAGAAACTTTATTGGCATCGGAGCTATGCATTCATGGTATGAACTATCGTCATTTTCAAAACTTTTCAAAGCACAAATCTGAGCTTTACTCACCCGCCACATACCACACGTCGTGTCTTATTTATTTTTATCTCGCGTACCACACTTTAAATAAAATATACACTAACTTGTCGATCTGGATCTGCAGCACATCCAGATGGAAAATCTATCGACCGATGTTACTTACTTACGGATGCGGTGTCGAGGTTTATGATTTATCTCGTCGGTATTGGCAATAAAGTATTGACGCTTCGCGTAATTGTTTTGTTAATTAAAATAATTGTATTAGATGTTTTTATGTACACTTGACAATAAAAGTAATCATAAAAGTTATTAATATGCATCATTTGCATGGTCATAAACAAAACCTCATTTAAGTCATTAACATTAGTGATAATGAACACAAACACACGGAGATCATTTGGCACAATTTCAAACGCGTGCACGTCTTTGTAGGAAAACTACTTTTTTCAGTCTTAAATGTTCTGCAATGCGCTATAAAGAGTAATTTTTATATTGCGAATACTAAACCCAGCGGACAACTATTTTTAAAGATCTTAATGCATGCAATGCTTGCCAAGGAAAATGATAAAAATATTTTTTGACAACAAGAATAGAAGCAATCAAAACTTCGACACAGGTTTTCTTATGAAACTCATTTAGTGGTCGTGTTGATAATCGATCTTACGAGATTATTGAGTAGCCAAACTGCTAAATCTGCTTTCTGAATCGCGTCGCGACACTCAGACGCCGCATTTTTCATCGCCGCTCGAAATGGTTCGGCATTCAATACTTCACCGCTTTATTAAAGCCATTTGCAGCACCTCGGGGCGAACAATGTTTTACATGCAATGGAAGTAATTCAATTAACGAGTTATACGCATTACATCGTAGCTGCTGCTGCATTAGTTATTATTTTGATGATATTCGGCTGATGAAGAAGTCGGGCAGTGACCGCATATGAGGGTGTAACACAATCCCTCACTCGCATGAGCGATGCGTCAGTCTAAATTGACACCAATTACCAGTAAAACTCCCTTCGCGAAGCTCCCCTAGTTCTTTGCAAACAGCATCACGAAAATGAGCTAATACATTGCGGTCTGGGAGATTCACCGTCACTTGACTTTAGAAGAAGAAGAGGAAGCAAAAACAATATCGCCTCTCTCCGAATGTTTTTGTTTCGACGTTCATTTAAACAAATTAATTTGGCAAAAGTGATAAACAAAATTGTGCATTTGAAAGCTTCCGAGTTTTTGTGTGAAAGGAATCGATCAAAACAGCAAAGTACTTACGACATCAGGTGTGCTCGCTCCATCCGTGTGAGATGTGGAGTCTGCTGTACTTCGTGTGCCGCCATCTCCGTTTGCCGGTGTGCCTAAAGGTTCGGGAGGTTTCCCGGAATCCCTTTCGTCTATTACTAGATCTATAGGCATCTTTCCTTTTAGACAGCTAATGTACCTGTGGCAGAAGTTATCGCACAATTCGTGTACCTGTGGAAGAAAACAAATTATATCAGATCGCAGTAGGTAGGTATATTTTACAAAACG
This sequence comes from Cantharis rustica, assembly GCA_911387805.1. Lineage (NCBI taxonomy): Eukaryota > Metazoa > Arthropoda > Insecta > Coleoptera > Cantharidae > Cantharis > Cantharis rustica. Next base: position 39,752,269 of record OU426877.1, read on the forward strand.
ATTACAAAAAAAATAATTTCGAGATCAACCATAATGTGGTACATTTACATAAGAACTTGGGCTAAACCGCACAAGAATCAAAAGAAAGTATCCTCATTTGCATATGAAACATGGCTCGCTCGTTTCGGCAATAGGATTTGGCCTTCAGACAGACATAAGTTTCGAGTTCATCTCGGCTGCGTAGGAGCCGGTCAAACTAAATATGTTGTGTCTATATTCAAAATATACCTACTTTGTTCTTCGTTTAAGACGTTTGCGAATTTCCAAATTTCGCAAGTACTTAAATGAATTGGTGACAGAGATATCAGTGCCGAGAGGATAAATAAAGTGTTGAATGTTAATGTACGGCTTATAAATAGAAATGTGGACGCTGGTTTTTTGTACATAAATTCGTCATCATTAAAAGACCTATCAAAGACTGTTAATTGTAAGTGTTTTTATTGGTCTACGGACGATATGGCATCCAGGTCGTCTTTATGAGGTGTCCGGCGGCACATTCCGCTATCTGCCGCTCGCTCGGACACCGCATTTTTCAAAACGAGTTCCAAACTTACATATACTTTATGTACTTTTTAATGATCGAAATACGAGGCAGTAAATTAGATTCTCCTGTATCCAGATTAGAAGTAACCCGTTGTACCGTGCTCTTTTGTTGGATTATTTAAGATAAACCCAGAATTTATCAAATTTATTAGTTTAGTTGAACGGTTGTTAATTTTTATTAGCTTTATAACGATTTTAATTTGCAAATATTGTAATAATTGATATCTAAATATTCATTTAATCGCAAAGGCAGGCGCGGTGAATTTGTTGGTAATGCAAAAGTACCAGAAGTAAGATTGGCAAGATGGCTGCCGAAGACGACGTCTGGGACAACCGGTTATGTGCATTTGCCTCGCAACCAGATCGCTGCTATTATAATATCCAGAGAGAGATAACCCCCGATAGTGTCCCCTTTTAGCAATTTAAATGTACCTGCACATGCAAAACACTGACCGGCCTGAAAGCGTATTTCCATAATTTTAACTTTTTAATGTATTCGTTCGCGAAGCCGGTTCGCGTATAAATTTAAATAAGATACTTTTAGTTGAATAATATGTTGTAGGTACTAAAGCAAAAACAAAAAAGCGTGCAGATGATGAGGATCCTTCGCGCTTCAAATGCGTTCGGATGTCGCTTATCACGTTATTGATTCCATGTTATTCCAAGACCCTGATTATCTAATTACAATGCAAAGGGTGACTTGTCACTATCTCGTTACAATTAGTCGAGGGTCATTCACTTAAGACGCTCTTAACCAAAATGACTTTTACAAGTGTTAGTCACGAATTCGATAGACAATTCAAGGACGTAGATAACCCTTTACGTAACTACCATCGTACACCCACCGCCGCCGTCGCGATCATGTCGCACATTTTAAATCCGTTTCAAGCCCGGATTAATTCTACGCAAAAATTGCAATTATTATTATGGCAGTATAAATTATACGCCCACAAATCAAAATTAACATAATGCTCGCGAACGATTGTTTTCCTAAAACTCGATTAGGAATAAAAAAAAGGACATTAATTCGTGTAATAAAATTAATAACTGCCATTTTTTCGTCTTTATCCATTGAATTGGTAAAATGTAAAACAAGTCGATTATCATCTATAACAACTAGTTATACCCATGTATCATGTATGTTCCATAAGAATAGCTTACCTTTTCTAATTCGAGAAGATGAAACCGTAATACTTGTATAGCTTGAACCATCTGAAACAAAAACGAAAATCAGTGCACGGAACCACTTACTTATTACAATAGAAACTAGCCTATCAGATAAATCACTGCCTTCCGGAATACATTACTTGAATGCGCATTAGATTACGTGGGTGAAGGTGGATGTATCACAATGAACGAATCAAGAAAATTAAACTTAATGATCCTATGTATGAAATATGCTTCGTACGAATCTAAAACTATTTACATTTTACGAGTATAAGGCACATTTGTAAACAACGGAACGTGTTGGTGAATGAACAGATATTTTCGGCCACGTCCTTTATCTAGAACAGCCACGCCAAACTTGTCAGCTTTGCAAACATTATCCTGTCTAAAAGACCAAATATCTATGCAAATCAATACTATGTGTTTATTTTATTACAATAAGAGTGTCAAGTTTATTATTATAATTTATAACGGTGTGTTACTTTTAAATGTTAATTACAATCAATTTATTATCGATAAACAACAAGCACTAATTATTACACCATAATCAAAATTCTCCATCAAACCGTACTGATTTGAGAAGAGTCCATACCGATGAACCATCTTTTAAACCAAATATCCAACCTTGGAAGCCACCCCTCTTTTGATCTGTTAAATTCGCAAGATTTGCACCGTTTAGTATTTAATTTCATACTATCCGTTATGTTATAGATTAGATTGAGAATTGATTTCCAAAAGAAACACATGGTCACACCCAAAAGACATATCCAGCACATAATTAAATTCTTATATTTGTTCCTATTTTGCTATTTTTCTTAAATTTTGCCGTTAATTTTATCTGCAGACAACACTGATAATTTTGATGGAAGCTGTCAAAATTGCTACGGCACTCGTGATATTACAATAAAAGTTCCTATCCCAGGGTTAGCGCCTTAAACGATTTCTTAACTCTTTTTTTAATATAATAAGCAAAACAAACAGGAAGAAAACACTTCGAATATTGATGATGTAGTATGTTCTTTAGTTAATTATATTTAAATTAAAACATGGTTACATATCAACAAGAAATAACAGCAAAATAAATGTTCCGTACTTTCGCGTTGGTCCACCATATAAATAATTTCCTGCCGAAAAAAAAAGACAGCAATCTACGTATATGAACGTACGGATTTGCTTATATTATTTTAGTTTTCAAGTACTACATGATTTAATTTAATATTAATTTAATTAACTCGATTGAACAGGTTGCAGGTTCGTCCCATTTTTTTTAGGTTGGTAACTTGAAATGAACCAATCAAAGGTGCGTTACAGAAGGAATTCGCATTTTACACTACCGATAGGTGGCGCTGTACTAAAACAATATGTCCGACTTATGCCGTATTGAAAATCGTGTTTTTTAAATTAATTTGGTTTACATTAGTTAATTTTATAATTTAAATGATATTTAATGGTAAGTGTATAAAGAAACACCTAAAAAAAGATTGAAATACACTTAATTCATAATTTATTCAATGTAGGTAACTAACTGTTAAATTTTCTTTTAGAGAAAATGGCTACTGAAAATGCATCGTTATTACTTTCATTAGCAAAAATATTTTATTATTTAGATGCTCTGCGGTCTTCTAGATGTATCAATGAGGGAGAAGCAGTTTTAAATGCCAAACACCTCATTACATGTGGAATTAAACACCAAGATGCAGATGCTATCGAAATATTTGCTTTGTGCTTGCAGACCACTGCTTTAATGGAAAAACTTTATGAAATTCAATGTGCTTTTTTAATAAAAGAGGTAATTGAAATCAAAAGTGCATTATGCACTCGCAAAGCTGGAAATTCTGGTCGCTGTAAGCACATTTCTGCAGTATTACTAGCACATACCTACTATTTTCGCGTGAAAACTTATGAAAACTTAAAATTCTTGTTTGGCCCGCCTTGCTGTGACATCCGTAAACACCAAAATTCATATTATTAATTTTATTTTTCATGATTTTATTCATATTACTTAAAAACACTCAAAGCGAAAAAGACGTTGATTACTGCCTATGCTAGTTACCGCTAAGGACACTACGTGGCGCTTCACATTTTGTAAAACGCGAATAACAGAGAGAACAACATTCTTTTATTCTTGTGAACAATGTTGTGCTTTATAGTTATATCTACAGTTACAGAAAACTATAAAATGAAGAATTTTAAAAGCTGACTAGAGCTACATAATATATCCTGGTTTGAAACATATTGTATGTTGGCATACAAGGAAAAAGTGAAAACAAAGTTTTTTGGACAACATTCGAAAAAATACAGGGTTTTCAAATAGCTGTGTCTCGTAAACTATCGTTTTTTATCGTTATTTATCGTTCGTTTTACTCCATGAACCTAAAGAGTAAAGTAGTACCTTAAGATGCTGCCAAGAGCGTATAAAAATATTGTCCACGTTTGGTTGTAATAAAAAGCATGCATTTAAATTAAACTAAACAATTAAAATAATTTAAATAAACAATAAATAACAATTTAAATAAAGTTGTTTACGACAAAAATGTCAAATAGAACTAAAGCATTTAAAAAGTAATACAATGTTTTTAATAAATCTCTTATTTTTTTAAACTTTGAAATTGAAACTAGTGTTTACTTTTAATGTTATTATGGTACCTAAGCATTGCCAATATTTTTAGTTTACTTTACATATTTTTATCTACCAGTATCTGAAGTAAATCCCACATTGAAGTACTAAAATCAATTTTAAAAAATATTAAATCCATCTCTTTCTTTAGGTTTAAATTTAAGTCATAATACCAAATTCCTAAGTGTTCCTATTTGTCAAGCTTGATAAGATATCAACCCTTATACTATAGCAAAACTTGAGAATGGCTTGGTAAGACTGTCTAATGTCATTATACTACGTAAAATCAATAAATTGCTAACAAGACGATCATGATTAGTACGGATTATGTTGTTGCAGATAACATAAATATTAATTTTAAAATCGACTTACTTAAAGTAAAGATTTATTGATTAATTTGTTTTACCTAATTGTTTGTTGTTTTATCTAGAATTTGTTACAAATTATTATTGATATTCCTTCAGTTTGGCAGAGCCGGCCCTGTCCAATATGAATAACTAATATATTAATTTAATTCAATATAGATTAATGAAATCAACTCCTGAAAAATCATTGGTATACAATGCAAATGGTCAAGTGTAATCAAGCTAAAATTTAGATACCCCTATATTACAATCGTAATCTAATTAAATTGATGATGATAACAATAATTTATTACTATCAGAGGACCCTCAAAATATTATTGAACTTATTCGTTCATTAAAATGTATGTGGGTGTTTTGCCATGAGCGCGCATCCACAACCGCTTGAAATTGTGCTAAAAAGCTCGAATAGTTATATCAAGAGATTAAGATACCAAATGTTATCTTACACCCCGTAATATATTATAAGCACACCACCCACGAAACGTTTTCATTAAATTTTCCGATATTCGATTCCATTTAATTGTTTAAAGATCACCTGCAGAGAGAGTAGGTACCTTCGTCGATATTTTATTGCGGTTTAAAAATCACATTTCAGTTTTGTTTTTCTCCAAACAACTGGAAAGAAATCTGGTTGGACTGATTGTTTTTTTATGTCAAAAATATCAAGTTTCAATCGAGTTTTTTTTTAAATGTTGAATTGGAAATGGAGAAATGTTATTAAAATTTTAATCGGTATAAGTGAACTGAACTGGTGGGTAGCAGTAAAATTAGCTACCGATACTCCCGCAGTCGTCAGCGAGTTCTAGCCAACAATATAAAAAATTGTGTACGTTAACAGGCTATAACAATAGGCAGGCAACTTAAAGAGTAATTGTCTTAGGAAAGTATAGGAGCGAAGAAGTTAATGGCTATTCAATCTTACAATTTCACAGATATTACGATTCCATGTGATCGGGTGACACAATACTGCCAGAGTGTAGTCGCCACCCAGCAGAATTCGCCAAGACCACCCGCAATTTTAAAAGTGGCAGGTCAGGGGTCAAATAAATGTGACCATAACCCCTAGTTGACGACTGTTCGAGCTATTAAAAATTAGATTTGTTGCGTGTGGTAAGCGGCTACCCGTGTCGATCGCATTATCGCCAAAAAACGAACCTATAAAATGCCAAACGATCGAAAAGAATAAATAAATTTACATTATTTGTTGACCCAAATAAAATTATTTTGGACACAATATTGTCTGAGTTATTAATTATAAAACGAATTTATATTAAGACAGTTAAGTAATAAAATCACTATCGAAAAGGTGAAAAAATTGTTTTTTAAATTTATTTGAATAATTAGTCAAAATAACACCAATTTGACAAGCTATGAAATAGTGAAAGGAGTATAATATATAGTAAAACCACGGTATATTTAATTTTGTCAACTTATGTTAATATAGTTCAAGCAAGGTTCCGAAACTAATAACCATAATTAAATTTTGTATATTTATTGCTACACAAGTGAAGTTCATTTATCATTTTTTATTTACATTTGAAATTAGTTTGATTGTTGTGTACGATTTAAATTTAATTTGACATACAAAATTGTTTTCTAAATTAGACAAATAATGGATAAATTTTATAGCAAGCACTTGATTTTTTATCGGAACATTGAATCACCGTAATTACCATATAGGATAGTTTTTGCTAAAAACACTCCCCGTTCGTCAGTGGCAAATTGAGAAAATTGTTGAAAAGGCATTAACGCATGCCTTGCAATAGAATGCACTTTGTTTTCAATTTTATTTAATTTAAAATTTATGTTAAGTTGAATGCTTCGGTGTACATGAATGAATGGTACATAATTAATTCAATTAGTAGAACCATAAATTTTCTTTTTTAAAAAATTGAATATTTAATAAGAACAAGTTCGAAAAAAAAACGTATCAATGAATATTCATACTATTTAGCTATTTAGTGAGAAAACTTTAAATGAGTAATATACATTACAATGACTTTGCTTTAATATAGCAATTAAGAAATTAATGTAGACGACGCGGTATTATAAATAGTTAAATTCATCGATTAATTGAAACGTCGAATTAATTGCAAACGGCGAATTTTAGCATAGAGTAACATTATCATATGCTAATTACTTTCCAGCTAAGTACAAGGAACATGCTATTAAATACTTTAATAATTATATACCGGGAGATTAATATCTTGATGGAGTTCTGAAACTCGGTTTCAATTTACGCCAAGATATCGACCAAATTAATATCAGCGATGACTAGTATCCGCTACCGGATTATTATTATTATTATTAAGTTCTTGTGCTTTTTATTTTTATTTGTCGGTTGCGGCTAGAACCGCTCGGAAGTTTTATTATCTATTAGGTAATGGACCAATCCAAAATCTGACCTAAAACGGAAAATTATTGGAGGAGAGAGCCTCCGAACGTCGCAACGACGACGGTGTGGGATATTCGAGGGAAAAGATTTGAAAGTGACATTTTTAAGGAATTTACAGAACGTTTTAAATCTCTCCAAAGGAGCCAAGATTAAGCAATAAAGATTAACATGAGTTATGGTGGATCATACGATAATATAGGTAATAACATGTGACACTTCTTGTAATAAAATTAAGTCTGTACGATGCAAATAATCCATAATACAAAGTGATATATAGGTAATTGCAAAAATTAATGTATGTTTTATTTAAATTTATTTGGTTTACGCTTTTGACATTTTCTTTTTACTACGATAGTAAAATCTCATGGTACATTAATGCGAAACGTTAAAATAACTTTTAAACAGGTTATATTATATTTATAAAATTGAATCTTATGCGTGGGATCCTATATATTTTCAATAATTGCTGAAAGACCTCCCACATTCTGAAACAACAATCTAATAAACGCACCGAAGATCACACATGCGTTTCGCTCGAGTAAAGGATTGATTTATTACAACTTCCCTCCCAAAGAGACCATCATACTCTCATTACACCCGCAGCTCAAATTATTTTTAATACGAAAAGGGTTGAAATTATATTTGTAATTAAATTTTCCAATTGTTACTTTGGGGGACACGAAACAATTCTTATTCATATTTTATCAGTTAGATATTTATTAATGTTAGAGCCGAGTGAAAATTAACAGGGTGGACGAAAAGTTATATAATTGCGTGCTCGAGTGAAGTAACTTCTACGCGACTTAAAAATATGTAAATTTTTTATATGACTGCTAATTAACCTAATTGAACAACTTAATTATTTAAAAATTGATACTTACCAGTGAGTCCACTTCTGGATCTGCTGTGTAATAGGGTTTCTCTTGTCGTATCTGAAACAAGAATATAATTATAGAAAATTATTCAATACTTGTAGTTAAGAGTAGAAATAGTTACAAACACCTAAGAGAGATCAACCAAGCAAACAAACAAAAAATAAATTACAATATTTTCAATTAACACAGCAAGTTGTTGTATTTTTAATAAGTCATTATTCCATTTTAATCAGGCAGAATTTGTATGCATTAAAGATAACATTAATGCAATTTTGATACCTGATTTTGATGAGCTTTAGTGTACATAAATTTTAATTAGAAAAGATAAGCAAATTTCACGAAACGTTAATGATGTAGCGAGTAAAAAAAACCCATTTAACAAAATCTCCTCACCACATCAATCTAATCAAATAGAAAATTTACTATTTAAATTTTACTATAATTTTAATTAAAACATCTTAATTTTTCAAAGTCAAATTTATTATAATTTCGTACATATTGTAACAGAAAAAAACAGTGTTTTCTTGTTTTTTATTTCCTAAAAAGCGATATTAATCAAACCGATTCGCTCGATTCAAAGCAATCTCAAAAAAACAAGTCGAAGTAAATCTAATTCCTCGCCGAAATTATTAATATTTAATTGACTCGAAAAAGCAATAAAATTAAATCGATAATGATAAATTTAATTTACTAGACTTTTGTAATTATTTGATTACTGCATTGTGAATTTTTATTGCACAGTTTTCAATTTTGCAGATATTAATTATTATTTTTAATAGCAATGATGATGAAGAAAATAATATTAATTTATAATAAGGAGTTTTAATTTTTATCTGCTTAATTGATAAATTAAATTAAGATAATAAATCGATAAGGTCGAATTTTATTTTTACACTATTGTAAAAAACGTAACAATTGTTTTAAATTTAAGAAAATTAATTTAGAATTCATTATGTTTTAATAATTTTTAAAATTATTTTAAAATTTTTAAATTAAAATCAACATTATTTTATGTAAAAGATTTTACCTTATACCATATTATTAGTATATTTCTGCTTTAGTTGTTTGTATCAAGAGATTATAACATTCCTTCAGTCTCTCTGTATTGAGTTGAAACATTATATCTATCTTTGTTGCTAAAATCCTGCCCTTAAATATTTTGTCAAAAGTTATCAAGGACGTCGCGTCGTATAATAATTTAACTCACTGTCAGAATTTTAGGGTTACTAATTTTTAAACATAAAATAAATTTTATTTAGAAATGGAAATTAGAATTGCTCATATTATGTCTTTGAAGTCGTTTGGTCCTTTGTTTAAAGAACCAATTTTTTTTGTGTGCAGGTAATATCCAACTGAGTTAGGAATATACGTTACAAATTCTAGTGATGTTCCAAGAAATTTTTGCTTGAGCTTTACAATCATTTAATTCTGTAATTTGTCCAAATAAAATTTAAAAAAAAATTACTTTTTAACTTTCGATAAACCATTTTCAAATTCTACAAATCAACTACGTCTGCTTATTTTGAGAATATATCGATTGTACCGACGCTCTTGGTACTGAGAGTAAAAGTTATCTATCAAACAAGAGTAGTAGAAGATAATGTGTATATTTGTTACAGCGGTGAATCTACACTGAAAGCTTTAGCCCGCTGATGTAACAGGGGCACCATTTACGTTTTGTATCTTTAAAGGTCAGTTTAAAATAGCATCTTATAAGCTAACTTCAGCTACGAATTAGACATACCATGGTATTAGGTAAAGCTTGTAAAATTTGTTGAACAATTTTAATTTTAATATTGTATTTTTCGAAAATTAAAAAATATGCATATCCTAATATTCCTATTAAATTCCCGTTTATTATTAATCAAAATATTTCCTTAAAATTCACCCACCTAAACCAAATATTTTATTATATTTTATTATAAAATTTTTGAAAATATAATTTTAAAATTTAACGCTAATATTTCTCAAGCTAATTGGAAATACATTTATTTATTTTTTTAAATTGATTTGTAAATTGAAAGGTACAATAAATATTAATTTTAAAAAAGTAGGGGAGACCCATACACCCTAGCCATAATAATATTATGATTGAGATTTTAAAATATTTATACAAAACTTTTATTTATGCTTTACTTAAAAGTTTTATTTTTATTCGAATGAATTTTATTATTTTCTTCTAGTTTATGATTTAGTGTTGTTACTGACAAATTATTTCCTTTATTCAACCCCTATTTAATTTCTATTTGATCAAAATTTAGTTTAAATATTAAAAATTTTTGGGTATCAGCCCTCAGTTATTTCGGTAATAATTTTATTTTCTTTTCTCTCAATAAGCCTGTATCATCGTTATATCGAATTATAGATAATCCGATTGTTATTAATAAATACTAAAAAACTAAACAAATCTTAAATTTATACGAAATGATTTTTATACAAAAATATAATTTGGGTCTTATAGGACATAATATTTTCTGAGGATTATAAAAAAGTATTTGAAAGTTAACAATGAGTAAATACGATATTAATGATATTACTAAAACCTTCCTTCTTAAAGATTTCAAAAAGTTAATCCTCTTCATTTTGAAGGATAAGCTTACAGGTAGAAAATTATCGTTTATGACTAAAGTAATAAATATTTAGAAATTCAAAACATATTGTAGAGAGAGAGAGCTAAAGCAGCACAACAAAAAAATACTTTGAAACTGTTATGTTATAAAACCATTTTAACATTGTAAAAATATTAACGATAAACCGCAATGAAAGTATATATTTATTGCATATTAGGCATTGAAGATTTAATGAGTATTGCAGCCAGGTTCTCAATGAGCACGAAGAAGAGTTTTAAAGACTGACTAAATTCTTTAATTGCCTCTGTCAATATACTAAATAACAATAAAGCATGTAACTATTCCCATCATGGTCATTAATTGCCAATAATAATTTATCATCGGAAGCTAAAAACCTGTGCAACTTTTTGACAATGACTCGACATAATTTTTAGACATAAACGAAGCTGATCTATATTAGGCCAGACAAAAATAGTTCGAACATTTTTACTTTCACCTAAACCACCAGTTTTAAAATTGAACAAACCATTTTATTGCCATCAAATTTTTACGATTTCCTCATCTGCATAGAACATTTTTTGCAAATAACTCATAAAACTCTTTCAAATACCACCCAACAACATACTGAATTTTATAAGCAATAAATTATTACAATACTAGACAACCCAATGTTATCTAATACACATAGTAATGTTCAAAAAAAAAAACTAAGTGATAAACAGACCAGAAGATAAATCTTAAAAATTATTGGGTAAGCATGTATGTAAATTTTTTTTCTATATTATCAGGAGATAAAACTTTTATTTTAATTCATTTTCAATTTCGTAAGATATAATTTAAGAAACATCAAAAGTCACTTTTAACAACGGCTTCTCACGATTATTTATATCAGTGGAAGAATGGCTTTAATAAAACGTGTCGAGTTTAGTCGTAATCCCACACATTTAAGTGCTCGTAGATTCGAACGCATATATTGAATCGGTGGATATTGTTGGTTTAATATAAGGTCGATATGGAATAAATTCCATCTTAAAGAGAATTAGATAAGCAATACATAAATATGCACTAATGGCTTCGATTGAACGTGAACGATTGTAGAAAATTAATTCAGCATTTAACTTCCTCGTCTTTAACTTCTCTTCAAACTCGTGTGCGTAATTAAGCCCCTGCGGCAGATGATTTCGGGCTAAATCATCCAACTTTCATTTTACAGGGCGTTTTCGTTTTAAAGCGTTCCGGCTTTAAGTTCCAGTAATAATAGTATTTAAAAAGATATAAAAATTGCAGCTTGAACAAATTGCACTTTAATGTGTATTTGCTACCAAATCATAACATTAACATGCTGCCCAAAAATGTTAATCGAAAGTATTTTAATTTTTTCTGCAATCGAGTTAAATTGCATAACCGCAAATATTTAGCAAATCCACAAAAATGTTACCTACGCCATATGAAAATTTGCATACGATAGCGGTAAAATTAATTACAAGAGGAGGAGGATTTAAAATACTTTCAAAAGCTATTAAGACGAAAAGTCAATGAATCTATTAAAAATAAAAAGCGATATTAATTAAATTCGAAAGTAAAATTGCTACCGTTATCCAAAAAAAAAAAAAATCTTTAATATGTGAACCCAAACCGGTGGCGTTGAGGACACGTAACAACTATCCGTTCGAGGTAGATGATTATTATTACATAGAGGCAAAAGAACCCGCCCTTTTGGCCACGTGCCTTGAAACTGCTTTTTATATCGTCTTTATCGTAATTATAGCTATTTTGTTAGTATTAAGCGCGTGCATATTATTACGGGGGTCCTCGACAATTTCTCAGCAAATGGCATAAATTTTGTTACCCAACCAAGACACGGAATATAATGACACCCGTAGTAACAACTTAATAACAGATCAGAAATGATACAAAAAAGATTTCTTATCCTTCCATGGTATAATTTTAAAAAATGATATTGCAGATTTTGCTATTTTCCATTCTAGCATTCCCAATTTGGAAAGGTTTCGGAAACGACAAATCTGTAATTTTTTAAAACCCACACTTAATTAAAAACAAAAAATAACACACGATTAAAAGTCAATTAGCAAAGGTTGATTAATCTTATCAAACCAGTACCATTGTCATCGCATTTGAAATAAATTTTCAATATACCTAAACCGCCCTCTATAAGTATGCTACACACCTACCTATCCATTTCGATTTTAATTAATTGGAAAGTGTTAATTTCGATATTCCTTTCATGCCAATTTTCAAGTTAAGGCAACATCAAGATCGTTTGCTACAATAATTCTTATAAGTTATTAATTTAATCGGCAAGTAAGATGGGGAAATAGTATACTACTTATTAAAAACGTACATACTACGAAACAGCATACACACATACATACCTACTGCAGGAAGCATGTTAAATATGTAAATTTCTAAATTAATTAAACCTGACAGCGAATTTATATTTTATGGTTTAAAAATTAAACTGATTAACTAACATAGATAATTCAAATATCAGGTAATTTTATCAGTATACGTAATTAAAAAAATTACTTAAATAAAACTTTGATATACCCACGTATTGTTAATTACAACTTATATCTGCCAACTCCAATTTGGAACTTTTTTCGATCTTAATTTGTAACGAACACATTTAAATTTGTAATTAATCTCAAATAAGTGTAACTCGATTAAACACCAAATTTTCCAATTTTCATATCATTAAATTTAATTTGCATGTTATAAATAAATTAAGCCTAGAGGATTTTACAATAAATTGGTAATTGGATAATAATTACAATAAAACTTCCGATTCCACTGTAAATTAGGTACATACATAAACACACACACACACACACACACACATTATTAGGTATCGATTTTATTTCTTTTCCGTTGGATGAACAAATAATAAAAGAAACAATCTGTATTCGAGTGCCTTAATGAAAAATTAATTATAGGTGTGGTGAAATAGTACAATAGAAAAAATTTCAGACGATCGTTGGAATTTATATCCAAAAACCATAACGCCATTTTAAATTATTAGATGTAAATGTCAGCAATTTAATATTTATAAAAAGGTAATTCTAAGCCAGTTCTATTATTAGAGATGTGCCTAAAGCGTTAAAATAATTTATATCCTAACGAATTATTAATTTTTATCCACCAATCACTCGAGTAGTGATTATTGCCACAGGTGAATTAAATTTCCATTTTATTATAAGCTAAACCACTCTCATTTGTATGCTTCTTTTTGTCCGTTTTATAATTTGTAAAATGTTTTATAATAAAAATATTATGGTAACTTTTTGGGGAGCAGTTGTTCATTTTGTGATGTAAATTTTAAGGCAAATGCATTAGAAGTGATCAAACCGATCGTGGAATTATTATGATGCAACGATGCATGCTGTGGTATTGTGCAAAACATTTATGTTGCTCATTTTTGCAAGTGAGCATAGCCCGTAAGTATTGCTCAGTAGGAGTGAATCTCCTGTGAGGAGAATGTATGGTTGTCGCTCCAGGGCCAACTGCAGGGGGTTTTTCAACTACAATTATAAAGGTAGGTACATCCCTGTCAAAACCAACTGCCTCTTCATTTACTAGCACTCTTACTCTCTAAAACAACTGTTTTAATGTCTATAACTGAAAAGTTATGTTTTTAATAAAATCGGTTTGCGATGATTTATGGTTACCTAAATTTAAGAGTCCGTAAAAATTCTTGTGGCAACAACTACGGTTGATGAGAAGACGACCTGGCAACCTTGGCCGATAGAACCGTTGTTTGCTTATTCTATCAGTACACAGGATGTAGATGCAGGTATACAGGTGAGCTAGAATGAATAGAATGCAAGATTCTTTTGTGAAAACTAAACTGGATCGCTTTTATAAAAAGAAACTCGCATGTTTGAGTTGCTCTCGCAAAGACCCAAAGCGTACCCAAAATTTCAACCAAATAAAATTAACATCACGTTTGATTTATCGAGCAGTTAAATTTTAGTAAAAATGTTGCTAAGCAAGAAAAAATTTAAATTGAACAAAATAACAAAGCTACACCGAAAAAAATTTAATATTCCGAATCTTTAGAAATGCTAAAATTGCTCGAGTGTGACCCAACTTCACACCATTATCTCATTATCATACTAATTTATCTATTTAATTAAACTTTTTTCTGATTTAAAAATAGAAAATTTTAAATATTTTAATAGTTAAGAAAACAAGGGCCATGTACGTTCAAAAAAAATGTGTAAGTAAAGCGCTTGCATAAATTCGTTTGGTGTCCTACATACTTGACAAGGTAACAATAATTAAGTATCTCGAAAAATTTTAAATGTTACTGTTATGTTAGATTATGATTAACTGTACCTACTTCTTTGAGAGACTGCTATGTAAAATCGAAGTGGGTAATAAACCCTAATGTAAATATTTAAATTAGCTACTTTCAGTTATGGTAATTTTTTGTTTTGTTTTGTGGCACAATATCTTGAAACGAAAAAGAAACATTTTTGTCAATACATTTAATACGATTTGAACCGTGCCAAATTATTTATTATTGGGCAATATACTTAGGGGACTTAATTATATACACGAAGTCTAAATCCATTTTGGCATTAAAACTTTCGAGTCGTAAAGTGACTTTCCACCCCACGGTCTACATAAAAATATATTAATTTTCGTACATATAATTATTAAAACTAACCGTAAAGCTACACTATTAAAAAAAGTTGAAATAGATTCACCAAAATCACCGTGTAAAATGAGTTGGTGTTAAATTTTACACCGATATTGGTAAATCTGAGATTTTTCTACCACGAGCGGTTTGGTAATATTTATGCCGGTTGTAATTTTACAAAAAAATTCGTAAATGTATTAACATGCACTAATATTCGTATTATTTAACACAAAGCTGTGTATATAATTGTAAGGATAAAATAATTACCATCGTTGCAAATTGCAATGCGTTTGCGCTAACAAAGTACTTATCATAAATGTTACCATGAGTGCTTATTACAATAAAAGCATCAATAAGGCTTATTAGTAGTCTTATGTTATACTAAGAATATGGCAGAAACAAAAACTGTTGAATTTATTGTGCAATACGGAGATTTAAAAAAATGGTGTAGTTTATCATTAAATGAAGAAGAAAACCACGAACTTTACAAAAACGTTGTTGAAAAAGGTATGTAAACATTAATTACTTAAATTTATTGTTTTTGGATAATTTGAAAATTAACTATTACCTAATTTTGAAAATAATTTAAATTATCAAACTACGAATATCTTTTCAGTTAAATCAAAATTTTCAATATCGGAAGATATTTTTATTTACGATGACGCCGGCGTTATGATTGAAGACGATTGTATCAAGCATTTTTTATCAAAAAAAACCGAAAATTTGACCATCGCGATTAAACTTTTAGCTGAAGCAGGTACGAAATAATTTGTATTTCAATTTTAAGAATAATACCCTGATATAAACTGTGCTAAAATAAAGGGATTACAAAATTTTATGCATCAGTTAAGTATTCTTGTAGTAAGGGGAAACCCATGATGTCGACTTTGGCGCCTACATGTTGAATTGCAATGTGTTGCATATTACATTCCACTTTTATGTTTTTTGCAAGCAATGTCTTTTTACATAGATTAATTTATCAATATACAATTATTTCTTGTTCATGAATTTCTAGTACACTTAATTTTAAAAATTTATACTTTATTACTTAATAAGGAGTATCTATGTTCTGCTTTTTTTCTATTTTACATATTATTTGTTTGCTTCAACGTGTTAAATTCAAAATTTTAGAAACGGTTTCTTATCGATCAACACCATCTTACTCATCATTTGCAACATCAACAATATCAATAATTGATATTCATGACGACGATTTAAGATCGCCGGAGCACTCATCTAGTGTAATTAGTGCTGGGGTATAATTAATACTATCATATCAATGCTATTTTCTAATATCCGTATTTCTAGATGTTGAAAGAATTTCTTATAAAAGAAGGTTTATGTGATATATTTAAAGAATATGAAGAAAATAATGCGTTGTCTAATAAATCACGTAGACAACTTGTCAATGGTGTGGTTAAAATCATGATGGACGAACATTTTAATTATATAACAAAACAAACAAAAATTGATTTTGCCAAAGCAGTCGTTGAAATGTTTCCAAAATTACGGTATCCTTACAGTAACAGGGGAGGATATGTATGTAATTAATATTTATTTAGTAGGTATTATGCACCTCAAGTTCTCATTATGTTTTGCTAGGAGACCTTCTATGATCCCGATACTGGCACAGGATTTTTGGCTTGGAGATTACGTACCGTTTGCAGGAAATTAAAAGTAAAACAAAATTTAAAAAGAAAAAGAACAAGTAGCGAAAATGAGGAAGTCCAAGAGGTGACGGAATGCATCTCACTAGAAAACGAAGAAGCAATTGCTTACCTTCAACATACGGTACCTACACCGCAAAATACAATCATTATTTTTGAAAAAATGCGAGAGACATTCGTAACTAGACAACATTGCAATGAAAACATATTAAGTAAATTTCCACGTTTTTTAGATACTCCCGGATTGGTAATCATGTATAAATACTAATAGTTTTATTCTCTAAACAAAATTTTACTTTTAAGATTGACCAAGATTTTCAAATAAAATATGGAGGTAATTTAAAGAAATTTGATCCTGAAAAAATTGGAAATGTGTATCGAACTTGCATAGGCGAAAAGGCATGCGAACTTTTTCCTGCTGATGAAAATACAGTTTGTGAGTTAGTCTTATTTGCATTATTTGTCTCTTAGTACTATTTTATAGTTCATATACATAGCTTTTGTTTTTCCTAGCTTGGAGTAAAACCACTCGAGCATTTCTGGCGTTGCTTTATTTATTACCTAGCACAGCTAAAGGTCGCAAAAAAGTTAACAGGCAGCTCAACATTGATAATTTGATAGTTTTTATTCAAGTAACAATATTTCTAAAATTTATTCTTCAATTTTACTGAATGAAATGTGTTTCAGGTTGGTAGTCCGATAGAGGATATAATTAAAAAAAGAAAAGGAAAACAGCCATTCATTATTGCCCAAGGCGCTAATATTGGTGCTATAGATTTTTATTATGTGGTAGTAGATGGACGCACGTTACCTCCTGTGAGTGAAGCATTACAAGGTTTTGACTTATTATTTAAAGTGCATTTTGTGTTCAACATTCTTTATGACGATAGTTTGGATATATTTTGGAAATTTATTCAATTTTTTTATTATAAAATAGATATTAAACAAGAACTAATAACTCCAAAAATGAAAGAACTGTGCTCCAAGTTGGAATTATAAAAATTTGGAATAAAACTGTTTGTAAGTTTAACATTGAAATCTTTTCGTGTATTTTAAATTTTTTTATTAATTTTATTTTTCTTTTTTAAAAATAATTATTATTAGTCAATACTGTGTTAACCATGGCTTTAAATTGCTATCAGTGCAAGAAATTAAACAAAAACGAATGTTTTGATACTACTAATGACCTTATTAAACATTTCAGAATTAGGCATGCTTTCATTGAAAATGATTTTTTAAATTTGCATTGTGGTAATTTGTCTTGTCCATTAACATTCACAACCTTTAGTGGTTTTAGAAAACATATGAAACGTTGTACTAAAAAAGCAGTTTCCAATAAAAATATTTTTAATCTTGAAATGTTAAATCAATCAACAATTCGAAATGAAAATTCAAATTTAATAAATGTTCCTACTTCTGAAACGCCAGAACAACCAGAATGTTGTAAAGATAAAGATTTTGAAAATTTTAATAAAATAATAGAAGCACATTTTATCAATTTGACCACAAATTTAAGGGAATTTACTGTAGCAAAAAGTATCGAGCAAAAAATTTTTGATAATTTGATTGAATTTTTGGAATCCATTCATGACGCTTTGATGACAAAGTTAAATTTCAATTGTAATTCATGTAAATTTTCGGCAAAAATTTTAAATTTGGTGAAGGACATTTCTTTTTTGTTTGCAAGTAATTATAAAAGAAATAAAGTAATTCAGCACAAAATAGTTCAACCAAAGGAAATAGTAGTTGGGACTAGACAAGACAAAATTTTTGATAAAGAAATTGGAAAATATAAAATGGTTAATGTACCATGCAAATTTATGTATATTCCAATATTAGAAACACTTCAACTTTTATTCACAAATAAAATTTTTGAGTACCATGTTAATACAATAAAAAGTACGCAAAGGGGTATTTACAGAGATTTAAGCGACGGGTCAGTTTTTAAAAACAATGAATTGTATAAAAATTATAAAAATTCTTTACAAATTCAATTGTATTATGACGAATTTGAAACTACTAATCCATTGGGTAACAAAACTGCTAAAATGGGAGCAATTTATTTTATTATCAGAAACATTCCGCCTTATTTAAATTCAAATCTTTCAAATATTCATCTAGTAGCACTATTTTATAGTCAAGATTTAAAAATGGTTAGTTTTAACGATATTCTGAATCCAATTATCAAAGACTTGAAAATATTAGAAGTTGAAGGTCTTCGTATTAACGACTCTAATATTTATTATGGATCTCTTTGTGCTTTAAGTTTTGATAATTTAGGCGGAAATATTTTATTTGGTCTAGTTGAAAGTTTTTCTGCTACACACTTTTGCCGTTTGTGTTTAATTGAGAAATGTAACATTCAAAATGTTTTTAACGAAAATAACAAGCTACTCACAATGAGAAATAATTTCAATTATGAAGAACATTCAAGCATTGCATCTTCTCGAAATATTACTTTTGGTATTAAAACTAGAAGTGCCTTGAATGATTTAAAGTATTTTAAATTATGCGAAGTTCCTTCTGTAGATATCATGCACGATATACTAGAAGGAATTGCACAGAAAGAAATTAAATTGTTTGTTCAATTTTTAGTAGAAAGAAAATATGCTACGCTGGAAGAAATTAATAGAAAAATTATATGTTTTAATTATGGTACACTTGGGAAGAAAGATTTACCTAGTCCTTTAAGTATTGATAAACCCGGTCATTTAATAGGAAATCGTGCCGCTCAAACTTGGTTGCTTATCAGAAATTTTCCATTAATTATAAGTGAATTTTTAACTACTGAAGAAATAAAATTAAAATTTCGAGTAATATTGTTACTGCTAAAATGCATGAATATAATATTTGCGCCTATTTTATCAGAAGAAAACGTATTGCAATTGGAAAACTTAGTCGAAGAACATCATTCGATGTTTGTTAATGAATATAAGGAAAAACTTATACCAAAGCATCATTTTTTAATCCACTATCCAAATGTTATAAGAAAAATGGGACCCTTAATTTATCTTTGGAACATGAGGTTTGAAGCCAAACATAATGTTTTTAAAAACATATGTAAAAAGATTCACTCATATAAAAATGTTTGTAAAACTTTGGCAAATAATCATCAACAATGTGCTTCTTTAAATTGGGGAAATGGACATTTTGAATTGCAAACAATATTTTCTCCTAAAAAAAATGTAACTTGCGAGATATTTGACTATAAAACAATTGTTCATGAAAAGCTAAGTTTACCATATGACACAATAATAAATATTTTCAAATGGGTCCACATAGGGTATGAATATAGATTACATTATCTCATTGTCACAAAATTTCAATTAAATGATTTACCATTATTTGAAGAAATAATTAGTATCTTTACTTTCGACGATAGCGATGTATTTTTTATCACAAAGCCTTGGTTAACTCAAAATTTTTCTGAAAATGAAAATGCATATGTAATTACACCTTCTGAGAATAATTATAATTTGATTGATTTTAAATCTTTAACATATAAAGAACCTTATGAAACCACACAAGGATGTTCTAGTATTAGCAATAATATGTTTCTTGTTCCTAAATATGTTTTTTATAATTATAATAATTAGTATGTTTTTGATTTTTTTATTGTTTTTTATTATTATGTAACTTTTCAATTTTTATAAGTTTAAGCAATTATTTTATTTTAAATGTTATTATGATTAATAAACAATCAATGAAATATTGCAGTTTTATTCGCATTACTATTGTAATGTTTGTTAGTAAGAAAAAGAGAATAACCAACGAACAAAATTTACTAAAAAAAAAAACTACCACATTAAGAGTATAAAATCTACAAATTTTTGATTATAATATACATATTTGAGGTGTAACATATACACACAAAATTAATTAATTTTATGTAATTGGGGTGTAAAAAAAATTATCAATATGGTGTAGTAATTGTTAAAAAAAATGTGTACAAATGTCATATACGTGTAAACGATACTAAGTTTTGTGTTAAAATTTACACTTGATTTCATTAAGAGTAATAACATAAGTGTAAATAATTACACTTTCAAGAGTTACTTTAAATAAATGACGTGTACTTCTTACCAAGTCATTGTGTAAAAAATTTAATACTTTTTGAGTGGTAAATGTTTACCAAACGACACGGTGGTTAATTTTACACTGAAAAAAGTGGACCTATATAAACACCTGAAAGGGTGAAATTTTACACCGGATTTTTTACCGTGTAATTGAAATAAATAGGCTATATCGACATTAGGGGATTCAGTTTTTTTTTATTGGAGAAGTGTCTATACTTTGAAAGAATATGAAGAACTAAAGTAATAAAGGGTTGTAAAAGGGAAAGAGAAATTTTCGAGTTTGGCAAGATTTTTGTCTATAATGTGAACCCCTGCTGGAGCGTTTTTTCTTCTTTCAGTTATGTCCAGGCAAGTCACCTGCCGTTTACAATACGGCAATAATTTATAGAGGGCTTGTAAAATATTTTATGTCGGTCTGTAAATAACTACAAGTTATATTTATGGCAGTTTCATCGTCGACATTACTTGGTTAGTGAAGTTAATCTGATAGTTTTATGACGGAAGCTACTTCTTTCTGTGTCTATATTGTTTTAATTTAATATCCTAATGGCCTATTAAAGTAAACCTTTTATATTCTACAAAAATCGTATAAAATTTAAAGTTCGGAAGCTGTGATTTTACTTTCTCAAATTTAATACGAACTATACAATTTAGTTTACGTTAAAGCTAACGATTGGATGTCGTTAGAAATTATGTATCGGCTTCGAAGCTAGAAAAACGAGTTACATGGGAATTTTACGTATAATTGTGCAAAAAAATACGTAGTAATGTACTGCAATTGCATACGGCGACAGCATCCATTTTGTAATTTTCATATAAATAATTGATTTAATTAGCGTGCGCGTTGTGTGTACAAAAAAGCAGCTAACGAACAACAAACCGTACCGATTCAACGAGTAGTTAATTAAGTTTTTATTCGCTAGTTGTGATTAAATTCAGGAACGCAGGCAGCCTGGCGTGGCGTTTATTTCTAATTTATGTAGACACGTGTAAAACGTCAACTATTCAATAACGTTTTTAATTCTATACACTTTTTGTTATAGTTTACCCTGTATGAATTAAAAAATCCAACAACTTAAAAAGTTTCTGGCAAATACGTAGACACAAATAATTCATTCGAATTGGAAGACCAGAAGTGGGCCCTTGAAATTGTCATGCGGGGCACCCCTTGTTGATCACCAATGTTTGAAACGTTCCCAGATCATAATAGCAAAATATTATACCCAAAAATGTTATTTTAATTTTAACTATTTGGACTTTGTATTAAATATATTATATTAAAAAGAAATTTACAAGCAGCGCAGCGGCGGTTCGTAGTTTACTAAAATAAGGGTGTAACGACTGTAAATGTATAGTAATAACTTTTTTAATTAGCTTTACACTATTTACAAATAAGTAATTATAATATTGGTATACATATAATATAAAGGTATAGCATATATTTAGGCTTGCTCTAGGACGAAATTCAAATTATTTCTTGTGGGATAATAATGAACTTCATTCATATATTTTAATTGTATATTCAAATATTCAGGTACTCTTTTAAACATGATAATTATACTAGTATTTAATTAAAACCGCAATTTTTAAATATACTGAATTAACACGTAATATAAACGTTAATTCTGGTTTAAATGTCGCTCAAAATAACGTCATTTTTATTAAATAGCAGGTAATAAGGAAATAATTGTGTTCCCTCTCTTTACCAGCATCCGCCGCCAATGCACGTCTAGGATTTATTGTAGACTTTAATAACAAAAAAAATTTTACATAATCTCTTCAAAAAACTAGATAAAATAATATGTAAAAGTTTAAAATAATGATAATGTTTGAGAATAAAATGTAAATATTCTAATAAAATTTGCACTTTATTTACAGAATAAAATGAATGACTTTTGCATTTACATAATTATATAAATTCACTGTACATGTAATTTTGCCATATTGGTGTTTGGTATTAAATAATCCATTATGGACACAGTAATTGGACATAGATTTTTCTTCGAACACCTTCGACTTTTAAAATCTAGTAAATAGATACAATTGCATTTTCAACTTCAATTACATGGAAGAACGTAACTGTAAACCCTTGCCTGCACTTCTCAGAAACCGATTTCATGGATACAATAGTTTGAAAGTCAATTTTTGTGACCATTTAAATTCTTAAACTAATCTCATAATCTTCCGTATTATTTGCTTTGCAATATCACTTACTGCTCATAATTTTCTGATTTTCTTAGCTTTGCTCATGAGATATCCATCGCCAATCCGGAAAATTCAAAAAGTACTTGTACCAAATTTTAGAAAATTATGCTCGCTTAATTGATTTAGTGTAACTACATAAATATGCATTCTCCGTAGTAGATAATGAAATTATAACGTAATTTTACAGATTTTCCAACATAAGAAAATTTCATGCTGCAATAAAACGAGTAGACAATATTTTTATTGTCATTTTGGCGTTGGGAAACAAACAATTACTATCCGGTGGATGTTATTTCAGGTCAAATAGTTGACGAGTCTTAACTGTCATGCCAATCGCTTCTTGTTGTCATTAATCGTCACCTTTTAATTACTCGGGCCAGTAAATTACGACAGACTGCGACAAGTTTTACTGACTGCATTATTCATCAGGCATCGAAAAGAATGCGTTGTCCAAGTCCAAGTAAATACATCATCGGTATTGTCAGGAAGTGATGAATTCTTGCTGTTAGTGTGTTACTTTTACTTCACTAATTGAACTTATTTTTTTTTAATTTTATAACTTAATTAACAGGAACATAAATGTCAATAAAATAAGAGCGAATTAATTGCCCACTCCATAGCCTCGATAATTTTTATTCATAAACTGTTAAAACGCCAAAACGAATTGGCATGTTTCTAACAAAAAGTTTGGCATTCTTTTAAAAATATTCCAAAATTGTTATAGATATGACAAACTGCTAGTATAACTCAGTTAACATATTTAGATGGCTATCACAACATGAATCGCATGCGAAGTATTATTCAGTAGTAGTTATGCTCAAAATAATTTGAAAAAATATAAAAGTAGGTAAATCAGTTACACTTGCAAGTTACCACCATACTTATCTAAATTTTATACCTTGCCATTAAATTAGTATTAAAATTTGATGTTACATAAAACTACGGTGGATTGAAACATGGGAAAACATTTAATATCTCTAATACACGTAAACATAATGGAAGCAAAAAATGTATATAAAACATTAAAAATAACCTAACTCAAGATTATAGTGTTGCTTAATCGTTTTATTATAATAGGTAGCGTTTGTGCTACCAATGTGATAATAGGTTATAAAACTTTTATAAAGTATGGTTTAGAAAATTGGGATCCTCACTTTAAAAAAACAAAATCTGATGAATTTAGGAAACAATGCCGTGGCGAGTATATGGGCCACACCGAAAGAGGATTTAAAACAAACGGGCCGCTTCAATGCTTACGTTAATAAATCAGTGTGTCTGTAATAAATTTCTAATTTATCGTAATCGCAAAAATTAATTGTGGTCAACATTAGAAAATGTAAATCAGTAGGTTATTGTAAGGAATAATTGTCAACAATCAAGTTATTACATCTTAGAAAGTTTCACAATAATGTAATTGAAATTCTCGTTGTTGCAAATTGTGTAAAATGAATTATTATTTCAGTATTTGTTCTTGAATGATCGATGGAGCGATTAAAAGAGTTCAATCACATACATAATACCTATATCTCTACATATATGTGGTTGTTTCACAACCGCTTCGTTAAAAAAAATAACTAACGTTGCCAACTATATCCTTAACGAAAAGGTGTGGGTGATAGCATCGCATGTTTTTTATTTTTATGAGTGATATGTCCTTCACGAACTATAAGAACAACTGGTGAACGTTCTTTCAGGATAGTCATAAACAAATCAAAAAATTTGCCACTAATTAATGCACAATTCCATTAAAAATTTATATTCACTACTACTGGAATTCAGTTTCTTTTCTTAGCATATAGCAGTTGTGTTTTAAAACTTAACGATCTATACGGACACTTACAAGTTTTATGACGTTTATATTAAATTTAAGTAGACGACTACGTTAACTAGGATGCCTATGTAATTCTAGACGTTTTTGTACAGAGTACTTAAAAACTGTAATTTAGTATCTTCTTCCTTTTTACTATTATTATCGTGCTTAATTTAATATTCACATTTTATTATAACATAAAACAACCACTTAATATTTGATTACTGTATCAATCAAAGTGAACATTGCATTAACTGTTTGAAAACTTTGCCAGGAGACATCAACGGTATACTTTTTTTAACGATTGCCTTACTTTTTACAGTCAAGTCGAAACATAAATAATAATGAAAAAGGTATCTTGCAAGCTAAATTTTTCGATACCGAATCACATGCCAAACAAAATTTTGGCATAAATGAACTAAAACAAAAAGTGTCACTGCTGATGCTTTCCGACGACCCCAAAATCAAATCATTGTAAATTTACATAATTTTCATGTGGGTATTGCTTTACGAGCCACACCTAAGGCCCAACTTTTCTATCAAAATTATATATTTTTGCACAAAAATTAAGTGAAGACTACCCACACTATCGGCTCTTAAACGTTCATAAAATTTTTTCGTTAATAACCCCCTTACAAACTAGCCACATTGAAATAATTAAAAATGTAACAGTAAAACATCGTTTAAAGTTTACAACGTTCCATTACAGAGCAATAAGAAATTTGTAAAACGCGAAAGTCTATGGTTAAACCTGCCATTAGGGCTGTTATTTTGTGGCATTTTAATAACAATTTTAATTAGTGGCTATAGCGCATTCCCACGTGAGCTCGGTTATATTATTGTTTCAGTTGGAGGCAAAACGAGGGTAGTTCTTCAAATGATTTACGATTCTTCTTTCTGTACTACATTGTGTGTAACTCCGGCGTTTGGTTTCACTACTTGTGTAACCTCAAATTATTTAATTGTACTTGTGTCAATATGATATTGTATCGAACATTGCATTAAATAATATTACCTATGTGGTAAAAAATGTTTATTTACGTCTGTGCCATTCGTTAGGTATAACAAAAAGATTCCTTGGGCAATATACTAAGTTTTTGAGGGTTATATGGACGGGTGGCCTAGACCAGGTCTTTCTACCTGACACAGGGCTTGATTTACGATCTAGGCCCTTCTTTCGACTGTTTACGTGAGCGATGATATATTTCCAGCCTAATAATTTCAACATAAATATAGATATTATACGTTTTCAAGTGGGAATTTTCTAATAACCTGATTTAATCTTAAAGATTCGTTGGCATTTTATTAAGCAGGTTACGGAAGAATGATGTGGATAATGCAAAGTATTTAATTTTATTACCAACTTGAGTCGTTTAGCTCTTTAAGAATGCAATTTTAGAATTCCAATAAAAGCAATAATATTGACGAAGAAATGTGGGGTTATGTACGGCAAAAAGGAAACATTTAAATTTGCCTAAAGAATTGCAAATAGGCTACATTTTGGTGATAGCGTGGGCCACTTTTAATTTTACTTAAATATTTTTTTGTATTTGATTATACAAAACAATTACTACCAATAATAAGTTTACAAACAGGCTGGTGATATGATTCATGGATATTTTTAGACGATCAATCATCATTAACGATCATTATAGAGGAATCTTGCACAACTGTAATTTTTCTAAATCCTTTTCGTAATTCTAATATTATATATACATTTTTTTTTAAATAGAAATGCAATGAAGAGTGGAAGGATCGGCCAATAAAATAAACGCTATGTATTCGAAACTGCATTGGGTTTATTTTTAAGATTAATTAAGTTTGGTTTTCAAACATGACACACACTAATTAAGAAGAACATAACCGTAAATTTCTAAATTAATGAATTATGATTTAATGGCATTGTAGGTACCCTCGGAAAAATGTTTTATTTTTGGTCAGTTACGACTTTCGACAGGTTTGAAGAAGAATTTTATTTAAAGATATAATGGTGGAAAGTCAGTTTTAAAAAATTAGCTTATAAGCACATAGCTAATTCACAATATACCTTAGTTACGTCCGGATGAAGGTTCACAATGATCCCTTGCAGTGAGGATTAGCCTCTTTGTGGCGTGTTGCTCATTTTAGAGTTGCGATTATGAGACTGCACCACAGGAGACAACTGGCATTGTTCATTTAAGCTAGTTTTTCAACGCTACTCGTGCGATTATTCATTTAATAAAAAAATACCAACAATAACGCAGTCTTATCAAAGTTTCGGATCAAAAAAAGAGCTCTTTTGTACGGTAATATTCCAAAAATCTTATTTACATTTTAATCCTGGGGCATTTCATTTGTAATCGTAATCGTTTAGTTTAAAAATTAGTTCGATGACATAATGGCTATCGTTGACTCATTCGATAACTAATCTTACGTTACTTGGACTTTTTTAAAAATTTTAAAAGCTTATCGATGCGGTATAATTAAAAACACGATTTTTAAATTCCATTCGAATGTTATTTTAAATTTTAATATATTACATCAGTTCCATTGTTCCCAATTAAAAATTGAAAAATAATATGTAATATAAACACAATAAATAGGATCATGCTCGTGCGAGTATGAAAACTCATATGTAATTTACTGACACGCAATCTATTTGCGATTACACAGATATGCTCGTTTATCTGTTGGTGTAATTATATAGGTTTTATAATTAACTATTGAATAATATTAAATACACTTTAATAAAGTATCTTTTACGAGTATATCCCTAATATCCTTCCGTCACGCTTAAATTATTATTTGTGGACATAATTGATTATTATTGGAGATTTCGAAATTCCGAGCGAGAAAGCCTTCCATCGATGGAACTTATATAATATAATTCAGTGCACAATACAAGGGGATGGTTGTGTTAAATTTGGAATTTTTTTAAGGGTGGCTGCTGGCAAGTAGACCATTGTGCACCAGAATAGAAAGAAACAAAATTTGGCTGAATGCATCGACTGCGTTGTTAAAGAAACGGTTTAAAGGTTCAGTGCACTTAGAACCCAACCCCCAGTTTTCTAAGAAGTCACTGTTACATCTGTCAGGATTTAAAAATACCACAGAACCATCAGAGATAAATTCTCTTGTCGATAACGAAACACAGACCAGAAACGGCAAATCATCGACGTTCGAAAAAAAAAAAAAATTTTAAATGTAAGACTATTAAATTATTAAGACGAGGGAACACGATTACCTCTTTTAAACGGGAAATGTCCCCTTCATGACGTTACGGTATTGCATACTTTAACAGCTGAATGTGTAAATTTGCTTAAGTGTATTTATTTATTCGTCCATTATAATTCGTTAAAGCGCATATTCAAATTCATACCCCTGATTTATTTAACGGGTGCGTACAAACAAATGCAAACCTAAACAGGGATGCGGCTGGGGATTCGTAATTACAAAGTCAAAATTTCCCAATCGCCTTTCGCAGCCGCGCGAGGGTTGCAGATGGGGTTGAAAGTGTCTATTACAACATACATGCCTTTTCATCCACAGGAAACAGCACAAAACCATAGCTTAGTTTAATATTCGACATTCGACACCTTTAAGCCGACATAATAACAAATTCATGAAAACTCTTTTTAAACAATAAATTATTGATCCAATTAAATTGAAATATTTTAATTTGTTCGCGAAATATATAGCATTCTAAAAAAGTAACCAAGTACGAAAATATTACATGGCAATTTAATTAACATTTTTCTATACTAAAAGAAATATAAACATAACATTACAATAAATTAGGTATATTTTTTTTATACAGGACGTTCGGACTCGGTCTTTTGACCACGGTCTGTTTTGGTTGCCAAGACGTTTAAACGCTAGAAATTTTGAAATATCTAAATTGGCAAATTTTTTTAAATCGATGTATCGATTGAAATAAATTCATAATTTACAATGCGTTCCAGTTCATAACATTACATATTAGTTTGTTAAATAAAATATTTGAATACCTAATTATAATAACGATGTATTTATGTATAATAGTTTGTAGTGTTACGGGTCACTATCCTTGAAGCCGGTCCTATACATTTTATTATTTTTTGTAAACTTGATAATACAGAAATTTGCGAGTTCCAATACATTTTTAACAGTTTTCTTCAATCTTTGAGAGCTGAAATTTGGCATACAGCTTCTACAGGTTATGTTAACACCTTATTTTTTCCATCCATCATAATTATTATGTTCATAAAATTTGCTTTGTTTGATTTGTTGAAATAAAATGCAGTCTAAGGTACAATTTATCTGACATTAGCGATTATAAAATTGTAACTTAATTCGACAACAGTAATTCTTTTTACTAAAGAAATTGTATTTTAAAAATTGTAACGTTTAATAAAATTTCCCAGGGTGTGCGGCCTGAAGGCCGCACTGACCAGTTACCATCCAAAATTTCCATATTTTGTAGTTGAAAGACAATCTCTTTATTTAGTAAATTAATAGCGCTTCTTTAGAATCTTCGCCAGACACAAAAGCTAATCGTTATCGGAATCTTTATATCTACTCTATTCATGCGTATCAGTGGCTGAGCGATAATATGATAGGTTCAAAAATACTTCTATAATATAGAAATATTTTTTAAAAGAAATGCATATTGGATTTTCTTATTCTTATATACAGTCTCGTTTCTGATGATAATCATGTACCACAAGTAATGGTTTGATTTTACATTTCGATTTGTATATATCTAACTTTACTCTTGAGAAAATTAAATTAAATTTGATTCATTATTCAGAGTCAAAGAAATCATTATTATCTTTATTTTTAAAAGTGGGCACGCAAGATCATAGTCGGATTAAGCTCTTAAACAAATCTCTGGTTCATAAAGCAATTTAGTCAATCCCATCGTGCGCGTCGCTAATTCATTTGTCATTCAAATTACCTATATAGTTTAATTTAATTCTTAAATTAAAATATATTGGTTTGATGAATTTTATATAGAGGATAAGTAGAACTTGCACGCACTCAGGCCACTAAAGTGGGCTCAAAAACTTCAGCTAATGCTGTGTATTAAACTGTATCATAGACCGACATAAAAAGCTCTGTGATTCTTTCTCCACTAAGGCCAGCAATATACAAACAGGAGAACCGACAGCTTAACATGCTCTCCGAAGCAAGGATACGGTCGTAGAATGAAATTTTCTTATGTAGACTCTTCCCGGATTCAAACTTTTCCTAAAAATCCTTTAGACTATGCGGTGCTGAAGGCTGAGAAATCCTATCCTACCATTAGATATTATTTTTCATATTTTTTTATAAGATCTGCATAGTTCAATCTACCTACTCAGTATTTGTTTTAATACAAACACGGAAATTTGGAATTAAGTGTTAGTACTTCAAGATAAACTTAATTGGTGCTTATCGTGATAAGATTATATTTTTTTGTACCAGAAAACGTCATATCATATCTGTACGTCATAAATTTAATCCAAAGTTGTTATTATGAAACGGAACACCAAACAAAATTATTTAAAACTATTCGGTAGAAGATTTGCATTTACCCATTTTAAATTTTTAATTTTTCAAAATATCTTTATATGATCTTGGTGTAGATGGAAGTTTTTTTTAGGTATATCGAGAAGACATCCAGTTTACATTAATGCGTAGGTATTTCCTGTGCCTTACAAGTTTAAAGCACACTGATATTCATATGATGTGGGAACCGGCTAGAAGTGCAATCACAGTAATCACTTTAACGGATAAATGCGTTCATTACTATTTACAATTTAGTAGATTTGTTTATTAAGCCGTCGAGTGGCTTTAAGGGTGGATAAGAAAACATGGCAATAAAGTTAAAATAATAAAGGGTTCGAACATTTTTGGCATGCCAAATTGAAAATACGTTCAAGGCGATGGAAACATTTTTAGCATCCAAGTTTGCAAAAGAAGGTATTAATTACCATCATCACGATCATCCGGTGTGGAATTATCTTACACTGGTAAATCCGAAAATAGCAGATGTGTTTGAAATACGGTATTTTAGGGTAGAATTCAGTCTACATGTGTTAGAATAGAGCCAAAAAAATTACAGGGTTTGCATTTTAACTAAAATAAATTGTTTGTTTAAGAAGCAATTTCAAACTGACAAATATTCAACTGTTATATTTATTTTCGGAGTGAATTTGGTTAGTCTAATGAAAACAATAACGTAAATACCGACTACCTACATTTTACTTATAAATAAGAAATTTAATTAAACTAAAAATAGCGTCGATGGCTTGAAAAAGTGGTTTCTATGAGAATGTCGCTACCGTAAAAGATGAAAGACGATTTTTACAATTTTTTGTCAAAACTTGCAAGGTTGTAAATAAATACATTTATGTGATCGTGTACTTGATATAGTATTCTGTTCTTGTCATTTTCAAGTGTAAAACAAATTCTAAAAATGTTTTACACATGTTTCTTGATGTTTTTATAGTGATAAACTAATCAAACTGATAACAGGCTGCTATCAAAAATAAATAGTAAGTTTTAAAAACGCGTTAATTTGTAGGTACCTACTGACAAAACCGGAAATGCCTAAAATTTGAATGTTGGCCGTTGACAAATGGTACTCGATCTGACAATTTCTCTGGAAAAACACTCGGAGAGTTTTTACCATTTTTTTGGTATAGTATAACATTGGTCCAAACAATGACGAAACAAGTCTCTCTCGTCGCTCGATTTCGTATTCAAAAGGTTAAAAAGAAGGACACATATCAATACACCTAATTGTCACATTGAATTTATTTATGAGATCAACAACATAAAAAATCAAAGTGAATTTTATAAGCAGCTGTTTAGGTGCCTATGTAATTCACGCAAGACCCTCTCGTGTCGTGTATTTCTCCCTTATGATAATAACCAACTACCCTAAATTTCTTCCTCCAAATACGTGTGATTTTGATGCACAGATATTTAGAATATTTCACCAAACTTACACGCACGATATTCTTTTGTTAAAAGTTATTTTTAAAAACAGCTGCTTCAAAAAGTAAAAACAATAATCGATATTATAATCAATTCAAGAGTATGTAGTACCTGTTTGGAGAAAACGGCGATGTCTTCGTTGAAAGATTCCGAGGAACACACGTCGCCCCCCGCGACCCCCGGTTCGCGGGGCGTGCATGTTGCTAGTTCACATTTCTCAAAGATGAGTGCCAGCAAGGGAAACAACGGATGCCTGTAACAAAGAGTTTAGAGTTAGTTGTTAGTTTTTACAGTTGAGTATGTTGTTCATTGCCCTCAATGATGGACAAATAATTGCGTTGTTGTATAAGTATCATCAACACGAATGTATATCGGATATCCAACTGCTCAAGTGTTGCGAACATCGCTATCGACTTTCTGTGACCCGTAAATTATCTTAAGATGGTACGCCATAAATAAATCGCAACATTTATGAATGCGTCTTGCAGTATGCAATTTGATAGACACCCATTCATAATTTAATAGTATAGCATTCCATCCGTAACATTTCATTCTGAGAGTGTGAATGTTTTCAGCTTATGAATCCATCGCGTATGATCAATTTCATGCTTATTTGATTGTCTGCTATTTAACCAAACTTTTAATAAGCAAAGCCGATGGGGTATGAAAATAATCTTATTTTTTATCATATTATACGCACAAGAAGCGATTGCTCCGCAAGCAATTTTTAATTACGTGTTACATCAATACTATAGCAAATTTGTGGTCGTACCTACATATACCTCTATTTATTGTCACGTCAAATTATAGCTGGATGGCAAAGCCATACGGCTGTGAAATAATAGTTGTGGCGTGCGGTAAAATTAATTATTAATGTGGTAGAAATTATTATCAGCAAAACATTAAAATCACATCCCACATATAGGAAGGATCGTAAGTAGACAACATTATAAGTTAGAAAGATAGAAAAATTAAAACAAAATGTTTTTGATGTGAGAGAAAATAATTGAAAATAAATTGATGAAGAAATTAAAATATTTTTGATAACGGAGGAAATTAAATTTAAAAAAAAAATTTAATACCTGCATAGGTAGTATAATACAAATAAAAATATTTAAGTGAAAGGTCATAAATCTCAGAAACTTCGTGTTTCGGTCTATACGAACTGATGACATCATATTAGGGCCAAATTAAGTAAATCGCCAAACTTTACTTATTCAAAAGAACTGTCAATACAATTTTGTATAATCAGTCAACATATGGAACACGAAAACCACAAAATTGGTGATATTTTGTGAAACCGCACAATTATCTCGTAACCACAAGTCAAGTTGTAGGTGGAATTCTCACGTAAACACAAAAAGGGAGAGTTTCGGTTAAAAATAACAATTAATGCACAAACAAATGTTTACAAATAGAACAATTATTTTAATTAAATAAATCCTAAACAATGTAATCAAGTTTGTGGAAACATCCTACACACTTCTTGTGCTTCACAGTTCTTTCGAACGGTGCAGTTAATTTATTTTCTGTCCAACAAAAATCAATTCCTTTAAATTCACACTACATAATTTATAATTATGATCCGACAAAATAGAAAACGTTTACCCCCAGGGGTAGAAAAGGTTGATTTTTTAAAGTGGCACATATATCACATGTCAACATCAATACAAACCGACAAATTTTGAAAACCGCCGCCATGAAATGTTCCCATTTTTTTCTTGTTTAATTAAAAATGTTAATTAACACAAAACGTTAATGATTATTATTAAATTAGTTATGTTAGATTCGTTGATAAGTGGAAAAAATTTCTGGTCAATGTACGGAAATGTGCGGAATGCGTTTTACCATGAGATGATTAGACAGAACGCGCAAGTTGGTCAAAATAAAATATTTAATTAAAAAAAGACGTTTAGAGAAAAAACATGTACCTCGTATTTTTTAATAGTTACTTGTTGTTCGTGACTTTATAATTTACGAAAACTCGATTCCGATTTCTTAAAATATACAATTTTTTATACTACTACCTATTGAAATAAAAATCTCGTCCAAATGAATTTAAAAATGATGTTATATTAAATTATTATTCCATATCTTAGTTAATCTCGAAATTTACATTAAAATTTAATTTATATTTTGTATACTAAGTTACAAACCCATATAAAATTATTTTTTGTCCTCATCTGTCGAATTAATTAAACAAACCAGTTCTTAATATTTTGAGAGCATTTTTAAACCATAGATTGTTGGTTGTATTTTATAGAGTTGGATAAAATTAAATTGTGTTTATTTTAGTAGTATAAAACTGCCATAATTGGTTCTTTTATTTTTTTATTTGTTTATAGTTAACACTCGTTAAAAATAAAAACGGCCAATCTAATGTAAATTTGTACGTTCAAAAATGTAAATAATCATTTGGATATCAACCAACATTTTGTTATGTGTGTTGATATAACGAGTAAGCACTAACTAATTGGTAACACCTTTAAATAAACAAAACTCAAGATAAACGTAAATATTGGTTTTCGATGGGCATTATGTCCGGGACTTCGCGATGGTACATCTCCAAACCGTTTGTCGGAACACAAACTTTTCCACAACGCGCGGTATTATCTTTTTATTCGATCGGGTCTATTAAATTTTGATAATCGAATACAAAGTAATTGGTCGCCATTAATTTTATAGTTTTCTGGTCTTTTCTACATGTTTCGTGCATTTAAATTGTTAAATTTACTTAATTTGTATTTCGGTTAAGGTATCATGTCGTAACTTTCCCGATTGTATCGGCAAAGTTGATCGAAAACTAATTTTAATAGCCTAGATCGTCGTTTCAATAGCAAATAATTTAGTTAGTAATAAAACTTTGTGATAATCAAAACAATTGCACAATTATAGTTGGACCCACAGACCAACAGGCAGACGGCATGCGAATGACGAATACCGAACAACAATTTTCTAGACCGGCATTACCAAAACAATAAGGTAATTGTTCGACGAAAAAAATTGACTTAATTAAATTAATTAGCTATTTTAAAATCACATAAATTATGCGTTTGTATTCTAAAAATATGTAATTAGCAGAAATTAAACGCACGAAAATATTATTAAAATGATATTCTCATCGTAACTTTTATTAAAATCGAATTGAAACATAATCTGATTATAAATTCTTGTGTTAAGAACATTCGGTAGAAAATTTATTCACTTTTTTTTAAAGAAAATGTTAAACTACCGCCGCGGAAGCTTTAAATGTGGATTATAGATATAAGAAAATTATATAGCTGCAATGTATGATTAAAGTTAAATAGCCGTTAACCTATCTAAAAGCATCTACGGTTATAAGTTCTCATTATAAATAAAATTTAAAAAAATGTCTCGGTCATATTTGAATTATATTATAATATATGGTGAAAATTAAGTGGCGCGCGGGTCGTGAAAAAATTTGCATTGTGATATTATCGTTTATGACTTTAATTGTAAAATATGCTATGCAATGATGTTTACCAAACAATAAAAATAATTAATCAAGATCTTACCCGTAAATGGCGTCCTTATCCCGTTTTCCAACGTCGGGTACCGAGCCGCCCATGACGTGATTGGCGGCGGGGTTGACATGGTTGGCGTGATAGGGGTGCATACTATGATTTAAATGCGGGGAATGGTGAAGACTTTGTAATGTGGGCCGGTGGGCTACGTGGGGCTCGTACAAGCCACTCGCCGCCACCGCCGCCGCCGCACCTCCGTCCATGTACCCAGGGTGAATTCCTTCGTCATACTACAAACAAAAAATACATGAGTAAATCTATCCGGAAAGTTGAAAAACCAAGACTTTTACTGTAAAAGAAAATCCACGTCAATCTAACTTGTCCAAGTGAATCGTCGAAATGTTAAGATTATGAAGCAAGTAGTCCATACCATCAAGAACGAGTTACATACGTAACCCGCTATTGGGTCGAGTAGGTGGTGCAAACCCACTCTCATTATTATGGGTATAATAGGTTAATTATTTTTTAAATTCAATTAAAACTCGATAAGCTGATTGAAATACCCACGAGAGCGATTTTAAATAGGTAGTTTAGAAGTTATACTATCTTTATACTATAATATAATAAATTTATGGCAGCGGGAGCTGTGTTAATGTCGCGTCACATATGTAATTAATTTTTAATATGCTAATGAAAATATATGCTTTTAAGATGTTAAGTTTTCCCAATTATCTACTTATTAAATTAATTTTAATTGTTTAATGAAATCTTTTAATTATCAATACATAGTAGGCATCAAGAAATTCTGCACTATTTGCCAACCAAAACAAGTTCACCAAAACAAACATAATTAATCATAATAATTTAAATCCAACCTACCACTGTGATATATTGTGAGAAACCAACTGTTATCTTTTTAACGAATACAAAATATGCTTATTATTTCGGAGAGTAACGTAGGACCCCCCCCCCCCAAGCCAATCAAAATTATAAGCAAATTTCGGCTATTATTATATTTTTCTGTTAAGATTTTAAATTACGGTTTATCGTGAAATCCGAACCACGGTACAAATAATTTTACAGCATTTGCTTTATTTTATTCAGAATGTATTAAGAGCAACGAAACTTTCACTTAATACGAAGAGTTTCAAATAATAACTGTTTATTCTCTGAGGAACTAGATCATCCGAAAATCATTTGTTGCAAAAAAATACATAATGCAACCTATGGAAAGTATTATAATAAAACTATTTATTGGGTTCAAGGTATTCAAGACACTTTAATCGAATTTTTTCAATTATTACGTACACCGTTAGTGTAATAACTACAGTAGGCACTCAAGATTTACTAAAAATTACCCATGAACAAATTGAAAGTTTACAAGCTTAGAGAGAAAAACTTGTCAGGTCAATAAAATAATCACTTAAGCATTCACAAATATGTACACATTTATGCAATAAAATTGCTTCATCGCTTAATAACTTAATAGAAATGCATGTACCTTATGAAAAATAATTATTTTTTCTAATAAACGTTATTGTATACAAAGGAATATAAAACACTTGAATGTCCAGTACAAAGATTAAAATAAATTGACAATAACAGAAAAACTTTACAATGAGATTTCCTGGAATTATTTCATTTCGCGTGATCTACAAAATAATTAAAATACGTAATTTAACTAACGTTGGCGTTATTATTAGAAAATTATTTAAAAATATTTAAATTCGACCATAAAAATTTTACGTTAAATTATTGGTGTGGGCATAATTAAACAGGTTGACAAGAAATGCATTTAATTTAACATATCAAAATTACTGTAAGTCTGAGTATAAAAAATTTGGCGCCTAATGGACGACCGTAAGTACTTTTGGAAGTTCATGGGCATCTACGTATTTAATAATTCATTAATCAGTCACCCATTAATAAAATTAATAAACATAACCTTACTTTTTTATTTTTTTTTAACTGATACTTATGGTAAAAATTCAAAAGAGATCATTTTGGAGGTTATGTAAGATTTATAATCCTAAATTTATGACCAACATAAGCAAACTAACTTTAAACAACATTCACCACTGCTAGAATAATTAGAAGATGCTTTTCCTACGCTCAACTTAAAGAGAGATGCAGAATTCCAAAATTTAATATTTCATTTGTGAAGCTTCACGGCGTTTTAATGTTTACCGACAATACTAATCTTGTATAATATATTATATTTTAATAATAAATTTCCAAATTATATAAAATTTGGAAATTGAATATTTAAGGAACTTTTTTGGTAGGTATATATTATTATTAATTTAGCAAGGTGGATAAAATGTATAGGTACCTACATGATGTATTTTAGAACATCAAACGTTCGAAACAACGAAAACTTCAAAGTGAATTTATATCACGGCGGCAAGTTACTCCCATTTTTAAAATTAAATTATTCTGATATACTACTTTACCTATTCCGTAGGTAAATATAATACTACATCAAATGGCAATAAAATCGGAGATACATTTAAGAAAAATTTAATTTAATTTGCAGAAGATGAAGAAAAGAAGAAATTACGAATAAAAAATTACAAATTAAAGTTTGAGCTCTATGGTGGGAAAATGAAGACTCCTAAATTTATTTCTGAATTGCTCTGTTTTCTCTCACTTAGGGGTAAAAGTTTTGGACACAAATTGCATAAAGAAAATGTGGGATGCCTTCTTAATTTAAAATTACTATTTCCAGAAATATACATAACTTAGCCTCTTTCTTGATAAGCGTGGAAAAAGTTGCTCGTAGTGGTACATAAATAGACCACTTATTCTTAGCTAAACAGATAGTGGTGGTAAATAAACTGTGTTTATGTTATTCAACCGTTCGTTACCAATATTTTTTGATTAGATTTTTTTGCTTCCAAATTTTATGTGTAGTAGTAAAAAGTGTCGCCAAGGTAGGTTTGTGGGTGGTAAAAAAATTCGCTAATTATTTACTAATATTCTTGTTTCCGACAGTTAAGTAACAAAAAAAAATTATAAAAATTGAACTATGTACACCATAATATCGATATATTGGAACGAGGTGGTTTTTAAAATAGCCATAAAATGTTATGTCGCAATAAATGTAATGTAAGCAAGTCGTAGGGGTTTTAGAAGATTGGTATAAACAAACAGCTTAGTACCTACCCGCAAAATATTTTTATACTAAATTTTACCGTCCATTAATGCCAAAAATAATTTACACCGAAATATAATTAACAGAGCGTGTATGTTATGTATGTGTATTAATGTATTGCATCTTTTTCAATGTATTTCACACAGATTATCACTACTACATAAAAAATCCTATTTTTAATGCTATGTAAGTTAATGTTTCCGTTTTTATTATGCACAGATAGTTAGTTCCTAGCCATACCTAACATCCAATGTTTAATATTAAAAATGTAATTAACTTAACTTGTTTAAGAAGAGCCTCTGAACTTACAAGCATGTACAACTGTAATTTGCTATGGTAATA
The DNA here is from genome assembly GCA_911387805.1 of Cantharis rustica. Taxonomy (NCBI): domain Eukaryota; kingdom Metazoa; phylum Arthropoda; class Insecta; order Coleoptera; family Cantharidae; genus Cantharis; species Cantharis rustica. The sequence goes on from OU426877.1 coordinate 39,791,145, forward strand.
TTAAAAGATATCGATTAATATTCTCCGCTGTATAAACTCTGTTATTAATTTTCAAATCTTCGCGCGTTTAGTCGGATGTCAAAATAAGAAAAATATAGTTGCACATGGTGCAGACTTGAATTAAAATTTAGCAATCAACTGTTCGACTTAAAAACCAGTAGCAATTAAACGAATATTAATTTCAAAAATCAGGACTCGAAAATGTGTCTGCCCACGCGAGAAAAAATAAAAAATTACTAAAATGACACAAATTTAACCAAAAATTAATGGTTCTGTTGACTTTTCATATTTTTACCAAAAGAAATATGATACATATAGTCTATACCTACAGACGCTTTAATAACTTTCTATTTTTAAAAACATTAGTTGGAATAAGTTAAAAAGTACAAGAATTTAATTTTAAATCTAAAAATAAAATTTTGAAGTGTCGTTTTCAGATTATTTACGTCATAAAAGTAATGTAAAGGAACTCGTCCCGATATTTAAAATATTGTTATGACATTAATACACGTACGGCAATTAAAAATTCCAACGTTAAAAACTCCAAAACACCTGCTGAAATTTTACCTAAAGGTACGGCACCTCACTTTTAATTTTAAAAATTCTCAAAATTTATTTTCTTCATTGTCATAAATCAAAATACTAATTCGAACACAGAATCCTGAACGGTCATAAATTTTAGTTGAAAAGCTCCTCTCAAAACTATTAGAAATTACATTTTAAGAGAGTAACTAAAAATTAAGGTAACAAAATTTAATGGTCGTTTTACCATAGGAGGTAGGTTAGTTGTTTAAATATTTAACTATTATAATCCTTGGTCAATAAGTAGGTACCAATTCAAGAAAACAAATAGTCAAACCAAAAATTTCAACTGTTAAATGTTGACTTCTACTAGGAAATTTTATCCGTCGCTAAAAAATTTTGAAGTGAATTTTGCAACAACAAATATAAAATTACCAATATTTTGGTATTTTTTAAAAATTTTAAATTTAGAGATTCGCATAGGGGGGACCTAACTTGGTTGTATGAAATAGATTAAAAAAATATTAAAACGTTACTACTTTACCCCTTTTCTCATTTTAAAAATATTTGATGTTTAAATACAACACAAAAACATTTTTTTAAAGCACTTCACTATTAAAATATCACTTATCAATATTATCGTTGAATCATCCTAGATTTGATAACATGTTTCACCTAGAACCAAACTAATAATCCAGGTTGCTGGTGAAGATCCTCCATGTACCGATAAGCAATAAAAATTCTTGATGTAGTACAATTATCAAATTCTTCGAAAATTTCAAAAATTTTCTAATTTTGTCGATGAGGCTGCAGCTCTATTTATTTTATAATCGAGATAATTAATTTCTATACATTTGATAGTTTTTGCCCAAATTAAATTCGTTTTATGTTGTCCGACGAGAAGATCAAAAATTCCTTCTGTGGTTTTAATTAATTAGCAAGAACAACATTTAAAATTGACTGATATCAGATATTACATTGAGGTTATTTCAGTTTTTAGATTCAGTTTTAGTGTGCCCTTAAGTAGGAACTTGTTGGAATAGATGTCGTCGTAAAATTTCATGGAGTACTAAACAGACGCTGAGTGTGTTATACGACTTAAGTTTTTTTGAAAAGTGTTTTGGAACGATTTGACGATGGCATTTTAACTACGCGAATATTGAAGATTATCAAGATGACATTATAATCGTGGTTTCCAAATTTTCCGACATATTCACTTCCGGCGATATTTTGCCGCCGCTTAAATTTTTACGCGCCAAAGACGAGCAGTTTGGCTCAATCAAAATATCCGGGAATAATTTCATAAATTTTGCGTAGGTGTGCGTACGTGTTGCTCGGGCAACATTCGATAAGTTGATCGAAAAGATTAAATTTATTTTTTCATTTTAAGTATTCGGCCGTACGTCCGCCCAAAATAAAGAGCCAAACACGAATTTCCCTTCCCGCGGGACAAATTAATAACTGCCTCGACTAAAATTGTTAATTAAAGTATGTTTTGGAAGTTCACCAGAAGGATGTCCAAGCATGCAAATGTAACCGACGCGACGGACCAACTTTTGATCCAAATTTTTAGTAAACGGTTATCCGTTCTAGAAATTTTGTTTGGCAAGTTTTTGCCATCTCGTGAATAAGTAAGTAAAATTGAGACTGATCAAATTATCCGGCAAAAACGGTTATGGAACAGGAAAATCAGCGTCGCTCGAGTTAAAAAACTGGAAATTTATTTTATATTCAAGTTTTTATCAAATCTTCAACCGACCACTATGTCGAATTTAATTGTTACATGTCGTTTGATATTTATAGAGTAAACATTATACCTAGAAGCGCGACGGTTTCTACATTTGTCAACTTTGTTGTTATTATTTTGCTTAGTTAAAAATTATTCCATTTGGTTCGTAGAGGTATTTTGTAATAAAAAGCACGACTACGTCAACTTGAAATGTTTGAAATACCACGATGACTATTGAAAAATATAAGGGACCAGTTTTTTACTTGAATTTTTTTATATAACGAAGACAGGTATGGCATTCGATCAAAATGCCTATTCATGGATTTTAAAAGAATTAAAAGTATTCTTGAAAGCTAAAACCTAAACTATAATCTTTGAATATGAAAGTTCAACGCGTCCTTTACTTAAGTCGGCGCATTCGGCATTCCGTTTTTTTTTTCATCAATTCACGAGTATCTAATTCGTCGGTCATCTCATGAGAAATTATTTAGAATTTATCATTTTTTATACGAGTGGATAAAAAAAGTTATTTAAATGCAGCGAATGTTTTCAAAAATATTCCGTCACGTACAGCGTCGGATTCGATAGAAATAATAATGGTGCAGTCTGATGGGTTCGCTCATTTTTTTATTGACAACTTTTGAATAATTTATGAAACAATTAAGTTATTCTATAACGCAAAAATTATCATTTAAATATTGATAAGAACCTAATAATGCTTCGTGAATAGATAAACGCCGATTACGTGTTTATTTTGCTAATCCTTTCAAGGTAATAATACTCTTTAATTAACCATTATAGCGAAAAGTGGACGATTTCGATAGTCCATATATTGGGTGCCTACTATTATTTTTATCATATCGGTGGAATCGACAATGTAAAAGTAATGTAACGAGTGGATGTAAACGTTCCCGAGTTTACCGGGGAAATGTATTTGTGATATTCAGAGTGCACAACCCGTAAATGATATATGGATAGACCCCATTCATTACGTTCTGATTGATAGCACCATGGCACTGGAAAACATCACGACGACGCCCCGCCGCCCGGAGTAAGATTTATCAGCACGCGGATATGCAACCCTCCGGGTTCACCCCGTAAATCCCGCCATAACAATGATTTATATGATGAAGATTTTCCGGGCTTCTTCTTGCGTTGTTGCAAAACAATGCCAAAACACTTTCTTAATGACAGGACGATTGATTTCGCCGAAGCTTATCGAGAACGGCGGCAGGTAGACACTTTTCGATGGAAGTTAGATTGACTGGATTTTCTTGCGGAGGAGATTTTTGCGGCATCGATGACCTACCCGTGGCTGAGCCATGAAAGCCCTGCCGGTCGCACCAGGGTAGTCTGCGTGTTGGGCCACCGTTATACCGAGTCACTATCCACTGCACTGCACATACGCGGGCCCGGGCCCAAGTCACTAATTCACTCGCGTTTTGAAATGCTTTTCGCAGTCGTCGTGGTCACATCACACGCGTCGCCTCCACGTGCTGCACCTGGAGATCCGAATCATGAGCATGAGCAGGATATGTTTCTGCTGTTGCGCCGTGAGGTGATACGAAGCGCGTGCGGAGTTCCTGCGCGTTCCGCAGTCGTCTGCCAACTGTCAATCACGGCTGACGGCGGGGGCAGAGTGGGGCTCAGATGAATGATCTGTCAGGGCACAGCACCGCCCCTTAGCCAATGGCGGCTGTAGCGTCGCGCTCGCGCTCTGTCGGTTGCCAGTACTACTAATGCCACCATGCACATGTACAACCCGACGCTGTATACCTGCACACTGTGCACCAGCCGTTACCCTTAAACACGTAATCTACAAAAAGATGAGATTTTTAGTGCAGTTCAACTAAACTAACTCATTTTATGGATACAGCAGATATTCCGCCTAAATTTCAGTTAAATAAGTTACAATTTCGTACTTCTCAAACGCAGAGTTTAATAGAAACGTAAAAAATCGAATTGAACATGAAAAAAGATAAAGAAACCTAAAGCCTATAACAGTGATAAATGGTTTTAGAATCTTTCTAGGACAATTTGCCATCCGGAGCAAAGTAATGAACCCAATGATATTTTCTTTTCAATAGTCATAAAAAATTGCATTTAAAGTTGTTTTTTTTACTTTAAAAACTTAGTTTTAAAATAATATTGGGTCGAATCAATCGTTTTCAAATCCATGTAACTTAATGTAATCACAATTTTCTATTTTGTTGACAAAATAGTCAAAAAGTACATTTAAATTTTGCGTTCTTATAACAATGTAGTTAGTTAACAAGTAGAATTACCGATCAATAACAGTTAGAAATTTAAAGGGGTTTTTAATGGAATAAATCAAAAGAATTTTTGTAAGCCGTAAAATGTTTTCAAACATAATTAAAAAAAAATTAGTTAATGAATAGGTTTAAGGGTACTTTAAAATATTATATACCTGTAGGTATTTTTTTATTTTACCTTTGTTATTGTAAAAGTTTTGCAAAACCCAAGTATTAAGAAAGTACTACCTTCTTACCACCATCAACTAAAATAATAAAAACAAAATCAGAGTTTTCTATTACGATAACCGCTATATAGAAAAATCACTTACAAACTTTAAATTTAGAATTTTTTCTTATAGGTATACCGTGGAATACTTAAGTTTTGGTTTCCATTTCAAAAATGAGAAATCCATTCTGTCAAAATAGAAATGAAACCGTCATCTAAATTTAGTATGCCATAATGGATTACCCATGAAATTACACATTTTATCTGCTTAAATAAAAAATTTGTTAATCTTTTGGTACGAATATACTGAAAGTTTTTTGCATAGTCATACAAATGACTAAAGTTTTCGAAACTTGCAGAATTCTAAACTGAACGGCACTTAAATCGTTTCAATAATTTTATTGTTGGTTTCTAATACTCCATGCTTCAGTATATAAATTTCGTCAGTTGGCGAAAATATAATATTTATAATTAATTTGGAAAAATTAACTGGAACATTATTGGACGTTAATTTGATTGGTATTATTTTCGGATGAGTTTTTGAAATTTCAATGAGAAAGGGCTGTAAATTGATATACAGCAAGGCTAATTACCACGAGTTCAAAAATGGCGACTTTGTTCACAAATCATATTCGTGTGTTTGTTTACATTTGGCTCTTATTTTTCCATTATTTCTTATGTCTATATGTATCTTTATCTAATCGTTATACTTTAAATATGATAAACATTTACAACATGTCAGTCAAAATTAATCTCCTTTTCATGTAGCTAAACAATTTGCATCTAAATGTGAACATCAACAACTAACATCTGTATACACTTAATGAATAATAAGCAATTTGGTATTAGCTATGCGTTATTTCCATCTACCTTTCCTCACAAATAAAGTAAATAAAAAATAGCATTCATTAATGAAACGAATCGATAAAACAAGTAAATTGTAATTAAAACCGTCAATAAAAATTTAGATTAGAAATCGATTTACATGCATTAACTGCATCGAGAAATGAGGCTGAAGATAATAAAATACACTTTTAGAATTTAATGGCTTTTTAATTTTGAAGTAAAAAGTTAATTTCCTCGTAAAATAATTAAGTTTTTTGGGGATATGTTTAATCGTGCCAATCATTCATCATCGTTTTGTGACACCGCAAGTTCGCACGGTACTCATGGACGAACGACCGATGACAACTTGTCAGTGCCAATCATCGTCGCCACCGACAACATCTCCTGCGGGTTCGTCTAGGATGCGCTCTTATGAAAAATGATCGAGCGGCACGAATAAATCTTTCAAACACTTTGAATTGACGTAAACAAGTGATAGCAAAGAGCAAGTCTTACCGGAGCTGTCAGACGAATCTGACAGCATCCTCAAAGACATTCAACACTCATTTGTTGATATAAAATCAACATCGACGTAGTGTATTCCCAAAATATGTTACATTTTTACAGTGTAAACTTTACCTAATCTATGTACCTATTCTTTCCGTTTAAATTTTAATGGGTAATTAATTCTTATCGATTTTAAAAAACTAAAGTGATCTTAAATTAAAATAAAAAATGCTATCCTGTGACGATTAAAATTTGAGCTTGAGATAACGGAGCCAAATATTTGTTTTGTTTTGTTTTATCTACTATAAAAGCTCAACAATAGATCTAGGTGTCTTTACATGTTTAATATTTGAAAATGCTGGCTACTGTTCATTACTCTATAAAAATAATTGTCAAACAAGCAATAAACTTTATTTGAAGAAATGACGACAAACTTTATTACGCCTTGTACATACCACAATACGGTGATTAAAACTTATTAATAATTGAATAATAAATGAGTCAGCAGTGCAGTGTAAACTATGCATACGTGAGTCAAAATGTGCGGTTTTTCCATGTTCGAATCTCTATACTCCTTCATTCTAACAATTTAATATTAATCTTCGTATATTCCAGCTAGGTTAACACCCGCTAGAAGGAATTATTCGTATAATATACACATAATACTCACTCATGTTATTATTATGTTTTTTGTTATTTAATGATATTAAATATTTTCAAATATTCGTTAAAAAACATAAATATTATTTTTTATAAAATTACCTATTTCCTAGGGTTTTACTTTTCTTTTTGTTAAATTGATAATGATACAGGTATTTGTTGTATATTATGTAGGTACCTATCGAAGTAAAAAGTAGGTTACGAAACAATGTTCGAACTAAAAATTTAATTTACTATTTTGATTTAAAAAGTATCGTTTTTCACATAAATAATTTATATTCAAAACTATATAATTTACACTGATTAAATGACACCGGTTTATATTGTATGGTGAGATTTTACGATCGACGGATTGAAACTAAAATTTTATAAGTGTGTAAGTAGGTATAATATAAATTTAAGTTTGACTTTTTAATCTTACAAAATATGGCTGAGTAATCTGTCGGATATAAATAAACACCATTTTGAAAAATATTAACAAGAATATAGTAAAAATGTGTATTATTATATGTTACGGAAATTGCACGTATATTATGCCGGTAATTGTGCACATTTACCTGTAAATGTGCACTTATGCTGTAATGTACTTTTTTACAATAAAATAATTATGAATATAATAAACTACATTATATCTGGCAAATATCAGCACCAAACGATGTTGATAAAAGTAAGTATATTGAGACCTTACATCAGCATATATTGTGTTATAATTCAAACTTTTAATTTATTTACATTCTTTTTTCAATTTAAGAAAGGAAAATATACAACAAAAATGTCAATGTAAAGCTGCTGGTGTGTTATGTAACTAGAAATGCTACAATAGCAGCCCGTGTTACAATAAAGATTAATTTATTTATTGTTAGGTATTGCTATTTTTAAATTGCATTTAACCATAGGTTATATTCCGAGAGCTACGAATTTGCCGGGTAAACTGTAACTGTTCTTTTTGCAAATTTGTGTATACCTATACCTATATAGAACATCAGGTGTATCTGCGATCTCAGGTTTTTAATGTGAGTTATTAAGTCTATGATTTGGTATATAATTTACGGATAAACCATTTATTATTAGAGTTAAATTTGCCAAACCAAATTTCATATTAGTGTTCGTTACTTACCGACTATACATAATTATTGAGGACGCATGAAAATAAAGCTGTGAACCACGGCTGACACCGAAAAAATTTTCTTTTTTTAAATAAAAAATTTTTCAAGATGAACCAGGAGATATGTATAAATTAACATAAAATTAAAATTACATAATGTTTTTATTTGTATCTTATTAGTAAATCCTTAGGTTTCTGTTTAATCGCTGTTAAACTTCAGTAAAGACTAGTTTTGGTTTATTTATGCTCGTTTTCCAACAAATAGACGAACGGAACGGAATAATCAGCATTAACATTTGAAGTAATTGAAGTGGAAGTAGTGCAAACGGACTTATTATTAATACAGTTAAAATGGTGGCAATATTGATATATTTAAAATTTCATAAAATTAACCGCTAGTATTTTGGGAAAATTAATTATAATAATTTACTAGATTAATTAATTAAAAAATCTAAATAAATAACATAGTTTAAATTTCAGCGTATTGCACGTCGAAAGTTTTACTTTGCAGTCCGAGTCATGACCGGGTCAGTAATAACGTAAGGGCTGCGCACTGTGACTTTCAGTCCGTATAATGTAGTCTATATTTTAAATGTCCAAATGTAAAACAGATTTAGTAAATCTGAAAATAATATTTATATTACTATTTAAATAATTTTAAAATTATAAATCATATTTTTAAACAAAATTACCCTCATTTCTTCTTATTTTTTTTTTTCTTCTATATTTTTTTGTAATACTAGAAATTCTGATTCTAAATCTAAGTTGGGGAGTTTTGTGTTTTTGAGTTAGCAGTTTGATTTAAGAAATTCAAAAATTTTGCCTATGAGACAAATCTTTTAGAAGACCCATCTTATAGTAGTTACGTTCGCCACAGCTGGGGTACAAACATAACTTTTTAAAAAATGTCCAAAAATATACAAATGACACGTCATAATTTTGAACACAATCGGAAATTTTAGAACCGCTTCCGATTATTTTTTACTTTATTTTAAGCCAATAGAAATCTTAAACTGAAATCACATGACTAGCAATGTATTCAATGTTTCAATTCTACTAGTTTCTATATTCCATTTATAAATTTCAAAATAAATCGAAACTGATATTCTGCTCAATTTATTCCGGAAAACTTATTTTTATATTAATATAATAACATTAAACTTAAAAAAAAGACATTTGATTGATTTATCCTCTTTTCTTTAAACTATTATTTGACATAATCCTATTTTCACAATTGAAAATGTTAAAGGAAATAAGAAATTCCTGTTTTGTAATACTTTTTTTCTTCATGAAATAAACAAAAAAGAAAAATATTGCCAAAGTTCTTCTTCTATTCTAAGTTGGCTTGACTATTTTTTCACAAAATAATTTAACAATTCTATAGACCAATTGGCTCTTTTTAGTGGCCAGCACCTCTTTGAATCTGAAAATAAGTTCTCGCACCCCTTGAAAAATTATGTTTATATTTTTTATTTATGAAAAGATATTTATTGCATAAACAAATGAATACATTAATTTGTAATATAGTATATTAATTTTTATTATTTTTTTTTGAACTTTTGAAATTTCTCTCGCACCCCTAGGGGTGCACGCACTTCATGTTGACAACCACTGCTTATAGACTTTATAGTAATTTATAATATTGTCATTAATTAAATTGGTAACAATTTACTTCGTTTTACTAATTTAATAAGAATGCCTTATAAGTTTTCAATATAACTAAACACTATTTTCGAAAACATAGTAGAATTCTAATATTTTTTAAAGAAATTCAGGGATAAAAAAATTTGAAACTTTTAACAGTTTTTATTTTGTCCGCTCACTTTTTCTTTAAAGAAATTCTAAAGATTTCCAACGATTTCTAAGTTATTTTCAAGAAATATCAGGGATTTCTAAGGACTTTCAGGATTTCTACTAGATTGAGAAGAATTCTAATGATTACCAAAGCATTCCAGTTTCAATAATTTTACATAAATTGAGTAGAGTAGTTTTGCGTAGAGAAAAAAATAACGAACTTAATATTATTAATATTTTTTTAACTTTTAAGCGTATTTTCTATAAACATCATTGCTTTTATTTATTTGCATATAAAAAAAAATATGCAATTAATTAAATTACATTTCATTTCAATATTAGATAATCATATTTACATAAAAAATAATCACAAAGATGCAAACTTTTTATCCTATAATTTAAATTTTTCGTTAAACCAGCAAAGCTCATGTCAATTGACATTGGTTTTTCTCCCTGTTTAGTATCTATAGGTGTAACTTTAAAATTTGCTTAAAAATTATAAAAAATATAAAAATAAAGTTTTAACATTTTGTATAAAAAGAGTTAGTTTTCTGAATATCATATTACTTTCTGTAATTTTTTATTTTTTTGCCAGAAAAAAAATACTACAAAAAGAAGTAAAATATTAGAAAGCATAATATACACAGGTACTACAACGTTTGGATGACGTTTTCTTTTCAGTTTTGAATTACATGCAAAACAAAGTAAGTGTGTGCCAAATAAAAACGAGGTTTCATCTATTGACCAATGAAAATAAACTATTAGCTCTCAGCCGGTTACGCTAGTTACGATACGTTGCAGTGGCGTAACCTAACGGGGGCTGCAGGGGCCGAAGCCCCCCCTTATAAACTAGAAGTAATTAAATTTATAGTAGTGAAAGTATTTTTCGAATATGAAAATAAATGTGTCATATATTTCAGCTTCCCTCCAAAATGAGTTTCTAGTTTCACTACCACATACCTATTTCGTTTTGCATGGCGTAACCGAAAACGTAGAAGCAAAACGCACAAGCAACCATTCAAGTGAAACGTTGTGTTTATGTCGACCTTATTATAAACTTAACAATTAGTAAAGTTAATATAGGTGGGTCATTAAAACAACGATCTGTTGCGGATGCGCGACGTTTTAAACTTTATGAGATCAAATAGACGAGCGTGTACGACGCAATGTTATTGACGCGGCATTTTCGTAGAGTAAAATACGAAGAATGTATAACAACAATTAAATCTTTTGCAAAAAACTTTACATTGCTTTCATCAGTTTTTCACGTGTTATTATTTTAAGGAAACAACTTGTAAATAACCAAACTTAAATTTGAAGTCTTAAATAGTTTTATGACCAATTTCCGTTTAAAAAGTAACTTGAGTGCCATATATAACAGTAGTTTCAAAAAATATCAATCGTTATTTGGAATATTTTTCCCACGGTTTGAAGTTTCCAAATCTTTTTTTCAGTTTGAACAAGATAAAACAAAAGCATTTTAAAGATTGAATCAAAAGAGGGCAGTATAGATCACAAATTGACATAGTTATGAATAACGATAGTTTCACGAATAAATTAATTAGTGGAAAAAAATTTTTTGATGTAATAGTAGGTATATAAAGATTATTGTTACTTTATTTAGCCCAGCCCCGGGCTGTAAAAATGTTGTGTTTGGAGAATTTAATAGAAATTTAGATTACTTGGTTTAGACATCGAATAATCTGATTTCGTGAGGTCTTTCTAGACATTAAATATCTTATTCAAAGTGACTTAATGTTAAAGTGGTTTCGGAAATCGTTGTAGATATTATTTAACGATTTTTAAATCAATTTTTAATTGCCTTAACTACTGTTTTGCAAAGCGAGGCGTCAGTCGAGACAAGTATTTGACAAGTAATGTCAATAAATGTAAAAAATTAAATCATTTTCTGCACTAGTGCACGAAAGTAGCTTATTATGTAACTCAAATAGGTGTAGAAAGTGAGCTATTAAGTAAAATATTAATTAAGTGCCTGCTTTACTTTTATTTCTGTAAAAATTATTGTCAAACTCGAATTGAAAGAACGAATATCATAATAATTTATATTAGGGTAAGTTAATGTAAAACTTTTAACAAAAATGCTCTAAATGGAAAATTAAGTTAAATTTATAGTTTATTAAAGTTAAATCGTGCCGGTATAAGTTTTTGTCTATTATTTTTTAGTATTAAATTTAAATTAGATTTAAACAATTTTCCAGTGCTTCGGTAGTTAGTTATTCGATGAGAAAATTAAAGCAAGTCGATTAAATTACCGTTTAGTAAAATTAATTATAAACTATATATAATAATAGTTTAGTTATAAATTAAGATATTAATGCAAATAAATTTCAAATAAATCTTGGTATAAAAATACTTTTTGTTTTATATTTGTTTTAATATTTATTATAAAATATTAAAGATCGTTATTATATTTGCTTTAAAATTGCGTAAGCGACTACACCGAGAACGCAGATTTGGCCTTCCAACAAAACCGCGCTCGACAATAGAATCTTTATAATAAAAACACAAAAAAAATTTTTATTGTGAAAGCAATTTTATTTTTTTGGGCATAGTCTGTTCTCGAACTTAAATAATTTGTTGCTTAAAAAAAATGTTTTTACAGGTGATATAATTTATTTGTATTATTGGCATATCAGTTTAATAATATTTACGTCTTATAGCGAAGTAGTAAGCGTTAATGTATGTAAAAAAATGTAAAAAGCATTTGTCACCCAATCACAAGTCAGGGTTCAGCTGTCAATCATACACTTCCGATATTTTAAGATCTCTTACTTTGATCTCATTTAATTTTTTTTATAGATATTTAAAAAAAAATCCATTCCAACATGTAAATGAAAATTAATGTAACGAAATGACACAAAAGCTTATATTATAAGCGTTGTTAAGAGGTCGGAAAGCATTTTAACAGAAATTTTAAAATTAATATACTATTTTATTTTTTTATAGCTATTGAGTATGCTAACGCTAACTTAAAACAATTAAAAAAAATATATTAATTTAAAAATATAATGAACAATTTAAAGAAAATTAAAAATGGAAGTATTTACTTTCGTACAAAATGCGAAAGTATCGATTGAATAACAATATTTATTATAGTTGAATTTCAGAAGTAAGCGATACGTAGATAATCTGATAAGTAAATAATTCCTTCTGTGCGCAATTGACACATTATATTTTTGACTTGTTATTGCAGTGCGAAGAAAACCGCTACAATAATGGATACTGTCGTAAATAAAGTGCAGTCGTTCGTTACCCGAAATTCAGACTTGGTCAGATTAGTACTTGACGAAATTGAAACCTGTGCCAAGGAGAACTTCTCCTCGAGTATTATAATAATTATTCTGCAAATAATCATTATTTTGCAATAATATATTTTATACTTATTATAAAAAGAAGCAATCAAAATTAATTTTTGAATTGCTTCCTTATTAACTAAATTAATTATTATTTTTAATTTTAGTACCTCGAAAAACACCCAAATTAAAATTAGTAATAATTTAGCCATATAAAAATAAATAAGAAGGCAAAATATAAAAAGCCGCAATTTGATCATCATTTAGATTTTATCACCTAGCTTGCAGACCAATATATCAATATGAGCATCAACCATTGTACTATAAGCCACGGTACGCTAATAAAATGCATCGTCAACGTAAAATAGAACTGTCCTAGTTTCGGAAATTGTTTTATTTGCTTTAATTCTTCTATAAAGATTTATATAAAATTATTTTACTATTGAGATGTTTATCGCTGCAAACGTTGTGTTTATTTCATCCCGTGAAGCTATTCGACGTGCAGCTACATCTATACTGCCATACTAAAACTATTCCGATCTAGTTTCTGTACCTATAGGCTTGCCTTTGTTCGTAGGATTTATGGTTTGACACTTTCGAATACGGACAAAAAATAGATGCTTGAGCTTTTCTTAAGGAGCATATGGCATAAATCACTTAGTCTCACTGCTCCGAACCAGATACGGCACTTTGCTGTCGGTCGTTATTTCAGTGTCACTCATATAAAACCATTGTTATTTTGGTTTGTTTTGTAACACTCTTAGATTTATTACTACTTCTATGACGAGGTCGTACATTAACAAATCATTAATTGAACGGTGGTTGAATTACCAAATTTTAATCTTTCAATTCACGCAGGACTTCTAGCATTTTTCAATGCTATCAAAATTGCCCAATCGTTAATATTTATTTACAACACGAGTTTTTTTTTTTAATTATCAATAGATATACGCTTTGAGAAAAAATGTTCGATCGTGTGCAAATATTGTCAGATCTGCTTATACATTCGTGATGTGGATACTTCTCGAGCACACAGAGGCTCTTCAGCTTCCACTTGTATATTGTTCGAGTGTTGTTCGTCATTCATATTGTCACTTGTGAATTAAAGTTTGGATCTGAGGAAAACGATTTACCAGTTGCTCATATCAATTTTATTTAGACATACATGGTGTCAACTTTCAAGGCAAGTTTCTTCTAGTCTACCTTGTATAGTAATTAATCATCAGATAAAAATTGAATTGCCCTTTTAATGTGTACCTGTTCTTGTGCCACGAAGAAGTCAATATAAGTGTATAAAAAAATACACTTATTTAGTGTTATTCACCGCTGCACCTACAGTGACAATTCTTGCATTAATATGAAAAGCAATAAAGAAAATTTATTAGTCGCGCTTTATGAGTTCTAGGACAAATTCAGAATGCCATTACCGTAGTAAACTAAAAGGACAACTACAATTTTGCAATTTTTATTTTACTGATGTACAATAATCTTCATTAAGACTGCTATAATTTTATACATAGTACTTACAAAAGTAAAGCAAAAACGTCAGTGGAAGGAGTTTGTCTGCAATAAACTTGTTTGCTTTCGGCAAATGTCTATTTGATTAATAAGATAACGATAAAGTGATGCCACAATATTTTAAAATTTGCGAATTAGGTTAAATATTTTTCTTATTGACGCCTACCAAAGTATATATTACACAGACGTCCTTACGAGAACTTAAAAACTTTCGATAGAGAAGATATTTTACCAGATTTGAATTGCTGATACAAATGATAGTAAAAACAAAACGTTTGCAGGAATAAAAACTCCACAACGAAGGCAAACCCTTCGCCTCTTTGGTCGTTATAGACTTTAACGTATTTGTTACCACCGCCAAGATGTGCGTTAGGTATTATTTGTATATAATATATCTTTATTGTTTCTCATTTTGGTTAAATAGTTTATTTTTTAATCATTCGGTTAAAATTTATATTAGGTAGTGTAGACAACATCTGCATAAACATTTGCACGCTTGTCAGCCACTAGGAGAAATGACAGACGTTCGCATATTACAGCATCCAGATAGCAAATGCTTCAACAACTTACAGGTAACCATAGAAGTTGAATACTGAAAGTTACAAAACAAACTCCAAGAATAGTTAAATCACTTAATGTATTTATGATAATTCTAACTGTTTGGAGTGTAAAATTATGTTCATAACATTATATTGTAATCAAACAATGCAATCGACTGTTTTTTTATTATTTTTGCAAAACTTAAATTTATTAATTTTATTCGTATACCAAAACACAAAATTACCACATATTTTAGTCCAGTTATAACTCGGACAGCGTAAATAAGAATGCTAATTATACGATTATTTAGCCTTTGCAAAAACACGAAAAAGGGGGTAAGAAATACTCCCAAGAATCTCAGTAATTGTGTTTAAAAAAATTTATATCATAAATTGAAAGTGTAAAGTAATTCAATATTCTGCCTTAGAAGGCCAATGCTCCATCGCCCTTTTCGTACCAGCCGCCACTAAAATTAATAAATGCTATATAAATAATTCGCGATTATTATTAAATTAATAATGTTAGCAATTAACGAATTCTTTAATTCGTGGATAGTATTTTATGTTATGTTAGATATTCATAAAAATAATTTATATTATATAATAAACCGAAATTTTGTATAAAGTAAGAAATTTTATTCCCGTAGTTTCTCTTCTTTTTCCTTCTAATTAGGTTTTCGCCTGTTTTATCTTCCCATAGCAAATTTTTTATTTCGAATGATCAGAACTTCTAAAAGTAACTTAAAAAGAAAATTAAATAAATTCGGTGGTAAACATTATACAAGTTAATTTAAAATCAATATTTTCTGGTATAGCAAACAGTTTCATATCGCAAATGTTTATTCTATACCTATAGGTATATAGCAAAAATTATTTCTGTATAGCAAAAGTTATTTTGTAAAAATAGGGTTTTAATTTTTCTGTATAGCATGGATATTACTCGTTAATAGTATATTAAACAACAAGTTTAGAAAAGTAAAGTTTTACTAAACGAATATAGCTTTTAAGTATGAGCGAGCACAGCGAGCGAGTAACTTAAAAGCTATATGAGTTTAGTAAAACTACTTTTTTTACGAGGTTTGTTTATACAATTTTTTCGTATTTTGTGAAAATCTAATCTAAAATATGAATTTAGACGTTTATAAGTAAATTTTTTTTGCGCGCGATCGGTCTAAATTTTTTCGTATGCCTTCCTACCGATAATTCACTGGGGGTGAGTACGAGGCGAGGGGGGTCAATTTTTTACTTAGTTTTTCGATATCTAGCGCCGTTCTTGAGTTATTGCTAATTCAAAAAGTTTCTAAATAGATATTTGTGTAAAATTTTCGTAATCTAGTAACCAGACACGGCTTTATTTATTTACATAACAACAGTTAATTTTTATTTTTTGATTCGAATTTTGTGTAAGTTACATAATATTAATTATAAAAGTGAGATTGTGAAGTTTTCTAGTTTGAATAATAATTTTGTACTTTTAATATACATAAATGTATAACAATGATTCCAATATTTAAATAAACAATCTTCTATCCAATAGTTTTTTTATTGACAGTGACATTACTATACAATAAAGTGACATATCTATGTGCTAAAGTGCCACTTTATTAAATGATTTTGAATTTAATAAAACAGCACATTATTAGTCAAAATGCGAAAAAAATTATTTATTATTATCGTATAAAAATGCGCAAAATAAATGAAAATTTAAAAACTTGATCAATATTAATAGAAAATGTGACGTCACAAACAATAAAGTTGTTCTATTGATACCTTTTCATAATTTGGATTTTAAGTAATTTTGTGTAGTACTAAATATAAATTTAACATTTTTTTTAACTTCAAGTGACTTATGATTCACAATTACACACATATTCGGTAAGATAAACTGAATTATTCAAAAAGAATTTTGCCAAATATATAAATCACTATCGACAAAACTTAATGTAAAATTTATGGTGACTATTGCACATCTACAATCACACGATATTTTTTAAATTCAATTGGAAATAGTAATGTAGCTGGAAATTACATATCGGAAATCGTTTTGTGAAATTGTATACGATATTAAAAATTTTAAATTTAACTCGAAAAATATAATATAGTACAATATTTTTAAAATTTTAATTTTTTGAAGTTACAATAATAAGTGTACTTATAAAAGACTTTGAAGAGTTCAACTATACAAAGATACAAGAATTATTACCGCACTACTGATTAGTTCTGGTACATTGCTTAGGTATAATTTTGTATTTATTATCATAAGTATCAGACGACGCGCGTAAATGGATTAATGAAATTGTATATAATACCTCTTGCTGTATACAACAATTCAAAAGTTTGAAATTGTGATAAACAAAAGTAGCGGTTCTGTGCAGAGTGCAACTATTGTAACTTTAATTATTTGTTTAATTAAACTTCTTGTTTACTTTTTTTATTAAAATATTATATAAATATTATTAACTTGAAATTTCAATCTCAACAATTTTTTGCTCTGTATTGAATTAATCTGTTTTGATGTTTATTATTGTTATATATTGCTATGTATTCTTCTTCAAATTGAATGTTGCATCTTTTTGCTGAGAAAAACACTTTGAAAATAACTTTTTAATATTTTAAATGTAAGAAAAATAAGTCTAAATTCTTCCTTTCTATAAGTGTACTCCGTATACAAATAATTCGAGAAGGTATTGAAAGGTAAAATTACCGTCTATCAATATGTTTAGTAGCTACTATTAATAAATAATATTAAGAATCACTACAATTTTAATTGTTTTTCGAAAAAGAAATTTAATGAAAACAGAGCAACCGCTATGTCTATTATTATGTTTACTTGAATAAATTTCTAATTCTTTAAAATATTTTCTTACTTCTTATAATCTCATAATGAAGCTTATGTTATGGTAATAATAATAAATAATTTTTATTGTGATAATGTTTAATATTTTCCGTTATATTTAAAGTAGTATATTTTTAGTCTGATTTCTGTATATTAAATTATTTATTTTAATTTATATTCTGTCCTTATTTTTCTATTTTAAATTTTTAAGACAAATGAAAATCTTCTATTTTAAGTTAATTCTCTTCTTAAATTTTAATGCTGCTTTAAATTACTTTATAGTATCCGCATAACAATTGTAAATTGAATTGGAAATAGAAGAAAAATATTTAAGATATTGATGCAGCTAAAGAGGCGGTTGTTTAGAAGATTGATATTTACCTAAAAGGAAGATTATAGCAGTGACTTTATTTTTAATTCACAAGTCCTTTAAAAAAAATTTTAAATTAGAAGTCGACAAGTTTTCTACATGCTCTGCTTTTATTAATTGCTGAGGAGTAACTAAATTCAAGGCATACTAAAATATTGCCACTTTTATAAATTTTTACCTTTAAATTAGTTATACAAAATATAACAAGTATTATATTATTATAAGTATAACCAATTAGCAAATTTTAATGAAATATATTGCTGTAGAATCTTTATAGAAAATTCTTAAAACACTTTTGTTTGCTGGGGTAGCTCTGAATTGCGGGTAGTTGGAACTATTTTAGGGTCGAGGGTTCTAGCGTTTCCAAATTAAAATTAAAAAATTTCTTGTTTCAAAAAATAATAAATTGTTCTCCAAAACTAATTCAAAATTCAAAATTAAATGTAAAATTTGTCTACTTCTTTCAAGGTTCGAACTTTTAATTTAATTTTAAAAATTTTTATTTTTAAATTAATTAAAATTAAAATAATTCTCACTTCAAAATTAAATTTCGTAATATCTAAAAAAAAACACCATTCATTCAAAAAAATAAATTACTTTAATCAATCCAAGAATAAATCTTTAACTTACAAAATAAATATCTTTGCGATCAAATCCCAGCCCAAATACAACCCCCTCCCCCCGAAATTATTTATCAGCCCGACTGTAATCGTAAAAAAATCAGAAAAAACAAAAACAATCTTTACAACTAATAACAAAAAACACTTGAAGTGTTGAAATAAAAATTAAAAATAAAAAGATATTTCTAATAAATTAAATCCCAAATTAAAAAATCGGAAATTCGTATTAATATTCGGCGATTGGCGACACTAGATTGAATACACCTACTACTAAATTGCAAAAATATAAAAACTGACGATGAAGAATATAAAAAAGCCCTAAATATTTACAGTACTGTGTAAAAGATTTTTTGAAAATTTTTTTCTTTTGAAAGGAAAATAAATTTTATGACCATCATCGGCAGCATAGCTTAAAATAATACTTCCGCAATAAATTAGAGTGAGCATTGTAAACCCATAAATTGTTTGTAAATAAATTGAAAATATGTACAGTTCTTCGTTTTGACAACATTATTTTACCATCGCCATCGGTAAAATATGAATTTAGTTTGTGATTTTTATTAAAATTTTAAAATTAAAAAATTGTATTTAAAGACTTTTTTACAAGAAAGTTTAAAATTAAAATATGAAAAAGTTTAAACGTAAGTTTAAAATATCGTAGTAAACAAAACTTTTAAAATGGCACCAACAAAATTTTATCCGTGATAACGCGGGGGCGTTAATTCAAGAAGTCAACCTGTAGTCAGAATTTGTCGTTCCTTCAACAAATTATTTTCAGCCATTAAATAAAATTCAGAAAAATTAAAATTTTCTCTGAATATCGAACTCAAATAAAGAAAAATCGTCCAAAACATAATCACTATAATTAAATAAAAACAATCTCACAAAATTTCAACTTTGCTGCGGTCACTTTCGACCAAAATACTTTCAAACAAAATTTTTCAATAACAATACTTAAAAATAAAATCTTATTGCAAAAATACTTGCATAAAATTATACTCAAATAATCATCGGAGCAAAATCTAGGCTTTCGTCGTCTTTGCAAAAAAATCTCCCTCTACTCATTTTTCCTTTGTATTTTAATAAATTAGCTATTTATTTTTTAATATTTTTAAAACCCCCCCTGAAAATCTATTCTAAATACGGCCCTGATCGAGGTAATCTGCCTTGAAAAAACAACTTTTCATTAAATAAGAGTTCATACTAGTACATTATGAACCGAGGGGTTAAAGTCATTTTTTTTTGACCTGAGGGTAAAGGTTTGTTTGCACGAGGCGGAGCCGAGAACGAACAATACTCTCAGTTCAAAAATTCACTTTAAACCCGAAGTGCATTATACTGTTAGATAATTAAGAAATTTTAATTAAAATTTTTTTGTGATAAACCACGTGGTAGATAGTAACAATGCGCTACAAGTTTGCTCATTTTGTTGTGGATAGGACCAACAAAGTTACGTAGGAAAAGGGAACCTTGCATGTTAATTCATCGCAACACGGCCCTCCTGCGGCCGTAGGGTACAACCAAAATTTTTGCGCGGCGTTTGAATAGCTCTTTATAATTTAATAATTTTATTACATGATTTAAAATTTCAAATTCTTAAAAAGTTTATTTATAAATTTTCTATAATAAACAGAGGTAATTATAGAAAATATATAAATAAATTTCTTGAGAATTTCAAATAATTATCTACTAAATCTGACATAAGGAGTTTGTTTATCAATAAAAATTCAGTCAAATTAAAAATGTATATGAAATATTATTAAACATAAGTTAATACAGAAATTTATGAAAAAAAAACAACAATATGTATGTACAACAAACAGCAAATAATTTTTAAAAAACAGTAACAATATAATATACATAAAACAATAATATTAAATAAGTATTAAAACGAACAAGTTATATAATCATAAACAACAAAATAAATTTTTACATCACTTCACGTACATATCCGTCTCGTATAAAAACACGAACCAAAAATGAAAATATAACTAATATAACCTAAAAATAATAATATAGTGAAAAATAAAGGAAGATAACACCGAAAGTCACTAGAAATCACTAAGAATCTCACCAGCTTTGATGCTCTTTGGCGAGTATAATCGAAGAATTACGATGAGGCACCCGATGATTGTGTTGCCGTAATTTCGTATCTCATCTCGTATTGTGTTGCTCGCTTCGTCATCTTTTTGATTTTCTTTTTGATCTTTTTGTCCTGGGCAACAAATGACCCCTTTAGATCCGCAAATTGGGATCTAAAGTGATTAATTTAGCCCCGCTATTGCAAAAAATAAATAACTCAGTCTAGGTTGTAGCACTACTATACATATAAAATTTCAAAATTTCAAATTAATATTTAATAAAATTTTAGTTAAAAGTTTTAAATTTTTCTGTAATAAAATAAATTATAATATATAGGTTAAAATCGTGCAATTTCTTAAATTGATTATTAAATTAAATATTTAAAAAGAAATTTACCATTATCCAAATAAATTCCAATAAATTCAACTCCTATAATTTTTTTTATTTTTTAATTAAGGGGTTATAACTATTGGTTTAATATTATCACTAAAATTAGTAAATTGTTTTCTTTAAATTCAAAAATAAATATATTTTCTTAAATTACGTTTTAATGCGATCAATTATACAAATTATCAGTAACGCAAAAAAAAATTATGGAAGATCGAAAATAACCAAGCAAAATTCTACTATTAAATTTGTAAAAGAAACTTTTAATTTAAAATTTTATCTGTAATTACAAAATTATACAGCAATTGCATTTAGACCTAGCGGCTTTTTCCAAAAAACAGATGTGTAAAATTACAAATTTAATTTAATATACATAGAATATAATAATATAGTATAATTTTTGTTTTTAATGAATTATCTTATTTTTAATTTTTAATCAAATTTTTGAAATTTACCTTTGAAATTGACAGGTCAAATCATTTGTGAGGTTATTCGTTTTAAATGAAAGGTATTCCATGAAAAGTGCAAGTGCGCCCAACCAGTGGGCGCTAGTGACTTACACATAGCCTATAACCGTTGATTGGTTGATACCATTCTTAAATCAACGCTATAACCATAAAATTTAAAAATTAGTTCTAACGTATCATAAAATCTCATGCACCATGACCAAGACATCTGGTATCAAAACGCCTAAACATAATAGGAAAGTAAATATTAAGTTAGTTATTTACTTGGTTACTTTCTTTTATAATACTCAAATTTTATTTCGTAAATTTTAGTAGTCAAGTAAATTTACTTTGAAACTAACTAACTAGTGATTTATTTATGATTTATAATACCGGCACTTAATGTTCTAATAGCAAAATCAATTAAACTAAAATTTTACTTTGAAATTATACTTAAAAGATAAATTTGGTATTGCAATATCGCCGAGTTAATTTAATTATTATCTTTAGTTAAAAATATTTTTATAATTAAAAATAATAATAACGATAAGCTTTATGACCATGGATATTTATATTCATGGACAAAGCATAATAAACTTATAAAATAATATACAGACATGTAAAAAATACAAAAAACATTGAATTAGCTCGACGGCACTTTTACCTAGTTGAATATTATTTTTATTACCAATACAATATTTTTTAGAGTCAGCTTTAATTATATAAAAATATGCAGATTGTATAATGAGCATGTTGTGTACGTTAGTGTACACTAGTGCAACATACTAGCAGATATTCGTTAAAAAACTAATAATAATTCAAGAATCTTATTTATTTGCCTCATTCAATGTAGTTAAGATTTTTTCAGTATTGTATGAATTTGCTTTACTTAAAAGTATTAAGTAAGATGTCTTTTTAAATGTAGATACAGGGTTAAATTTTTTATTTGGTTCACGAAAATTAGAAGAAAAAAGTTGTAATGACAAGTGAAATGAATAAAGGTCGCCACAATATTAATAATTTCGATTGATTATTATCAGTGAATATATAATATGGATGCTACTTCGTGCGTTTTCTGTCAAGATGTCAAGATATTAACAAAAATGTTGCACCATTTATCACAGATTTTGAAAATTTTATTGCTTCGAGATATTACTGTTGCAAATCTTTACAACAGACGAAACGAAAAAACATGAAGTCTCCCCAATCCGGTAAAAAGCATAAGTTTTATTACACTGTTCACTTAGAAAACAGCTTCATATAACAGTAAATAATATTTATTTTTTATTTATACATATTTGTTTAAAGCGTAAATAAAGCATTCGGCGGAAGCAGGTTTATTTTATTTCACTACTGCAATGCACATTGCAAGTTATAAATTTAGTTCGAATAAAAAAAAATTAGAAAATCATAAAAATTCGCACAGATGACATTTCTTACACTATTACAAATTACTTTAAAACTTTTATTTAAAAAAAGCTATTATATAATAATACAATATATTATTAATACCAATTTCAAGGTTCCAAATAATCTTAATTTTTATTCGTAATTTTTCTACATTCCAAAACGTCAATTGCTAATTAGGACTGCATACCAAATCTGTGACCTATCAAAAAACTAATCTGTCATGGTTCAAAATTTAATTGTTAAACGGTGGCAAATTTCTTGTTTACCTAAGTTGAAATTATTTTTTATTAATTTAAATATAAACTAAATTTAATTAAAAAATAAACAGTATTTTCTATTAATAATTCCAATTGTATATCAAATTATACCAATACCAACTGTATCAATTTTTAAAATATTAGCATACCGGGTGGAGCATATTCGAGGAATATAATTAATATAATATAACTTATATAATATAATATATAATAAGAAAAAATAATCTAAACTATAGATATTGATTATTATTATAATTAATTTTAATATAACCGACAAATTGTTACAATTAACTTGCTAACTAGCAAAAAATATTTTATAATATTATTGTTGTACAGCAACGATTAGTTATTTTTATGTAATTACTGTTTGGCGTTGGTATAACAATTAACAATACTAATTTTATGAAAGTATGTACAAAAATGAAGTGTATTCATATGTTTAGCATATTATATCATACCTACTATATATTAGGTAGGTACATATTTATGTATTTAGAAAAAAGTAAGTACTATAATATAATAATAGTATCAAGTATACTGTAAGTTACTAAAATTTGACCAACTTACCAAAAATAATCCATTATAAAAATTCATATTTCAAATTATTAATAACTCGATAATAACGTTATTTGTCTCAGACAACTAAAATGTTTTGAAATTTTCGACACACAACCTGATTTATAATTTTTGTTAGCGAACTAGAAACCGAAAAAATTCCGAATATGTAGTTAAATTTGTATTGCACTTGATACAGCAGTGTACACCTTCGAGACGCGTATAAAACTAATTTAAAATTATCAACAAGAATTGATAACGTTCAAGCCGGTACCAAAATAAATTATAAATAAAATCATCCTGCGTATGTGTTACATTATTTCTCGCAATAATAATATAATCAATTTTTTCCGTTATATTCAGATAAAAATGATTTGCGGCGTCAATTTTGGTACTTAAACCAAATATTCACTGACTTAACTTCTGATTATAGTTTTGCAATTTGCATACTACAGATATCATGAAAAATATACTGGCTACTAAGGTAAAGGTTGAATAATAATTATAACACACAATTCAAGGTAATTGTTCAACTTATATTTTAACTACGCATACCTATGTAGGTATTAGCGTTTATTTTATAATAATAATTAAACTACATTATGTCCTAAGTTACGCTCATTAGTTATATCAATAAATTTTAAAAAATCTTTCGTATTTATAAAAAGTATGGCAAACTTTACTTTCAGCAAGACTATATTTATAATCAAAAATACTCTTAATATCATTCAACTCTATAATGCCCAAAATCATTTTGCAGAACCTTTAGAATATTTCAGTAATATTTTTTTTCAATGTGTTTTTTCTGCCAATCCTTGGGAATAATAGACATTTTTGTAAACAAAGTGCTATGAAATAATTTTGTAATTGTTTGAAATTGCTTTTTTTATTTTAAAACTTAATTACATAA
Source organism: Cantharis rustica (assembly GCA_911387805.1). NCBI lineage: Eukaryota > Metazoa > Arthropoda > Insecta > Coleoptera > Cantharidae > Cantharis > Cantharis rustica. Next base: position 39,816,012 of record OU426877.1, read on the forward strand.
CACCTATTAAACATTTTTCAAATATATTGCAGTAAGCAAATTTATTCAAATTATGCAAAACGAAGTATAAAACTTATGGCTCACTATTTACAGACTTGTAATTCGGTTAAATAGGAAGTTATTTTTTAGACAATATGACACCGAGACCTTATCAATTATAATATTTTCATTGTTGACGCAGTTAATAAACAATTAAATTACAATTTTAAAATTTTTTAATTAGTAGTAGCAAACATGCTTTAAGAAGTAATTTATTAACTTAAAAATTGTTAAAGAGAATTATTACAACCTTTCTTAAACGTACAATTATGTCGGTTGCATAAATAATACATTTATTTTATTAAATTTATAGCCCTTCTACATATTTACACTATTTTGCCACCACATAATATTATTTGATTTATGTAAATTTCCATAAAAAAAGAAAAATTTTAAAAATAAAAGTTTTAAGCCGTTAAGACTCCGTCGGATATATAATATAAACGTACAGTGCAACCAGTGTAAAGGTGTGTTGATGCACGACGCCGTGAAACTGCAACTGCAGACAGCTATAAAAAACGCCGACATATTGGGGCAATAAAATGTCAAATTTTAGTAGAACTTAACTATTTCATTATTTGACGTTTTATTAAAATAAATTAATTCGAACAGCTAACCACTCCCAATGTAAAAGTTCATACTCAACAATTCATTTTAAAAAAGTCAAAGTTGGTTTATAAAAGAAAATTCGACCAAATTAAGTCACGAAAACTTAACTCACAATTTTTTTATTAATAGCTCATGGCCATGGGATTTTTTCCTAATGGTTCTGAAGTAGTGTTGCATTTCGATAATTACAGTTGCAAATACCAATTATTGGTGTTTGTATTTTTTTGTAATTGTACTGAATTAATATGCAATTTATTGTTAAAATAAAAACCATCAGTTTTTTGCGTCCAACTTACTTTAAAAGTACATTAATTTGAATTGTTCAGTTTTGAACAATTTTATTTTAACAAATAGGTATATTTTTTTTCATCTGAAACCTCTTTAACGTCTGCCATTTTTATATAATTATTATGTTTTCCTGTTTAATTGCATTACATTGTTTTGACTTATTGGATCCAAACTATTTTTTTTTTAGTTTATAATAAACAGCAATAAACAAATCGATGGTCTCTATCGACTCTCCTGGATACGCCACTAAGAGTGACAGTATGGAATAAATTTAATAAAATGAAAAATATGTTAAAACAATATTGCTAGAACTTATTATAAGCAAACTAAATATAAATAGAAATGCGAATAAATAGCAAGAACCTGTAAGATGTAAATTAGTGGTAGAGGATAAAATTGTGAGGCAGGTGATGGAAATGAACTATCTGGGAGCAAAGTTAACCTGTGGCGGGCAAATATAAAAGGAAACTAGTAAACATAATATGACAGCAATCAGGATATCTGGATGCATAAAAAGATTGATCGGGTACAATAAACATATACAAAGAGAAAAAAAAGAGCATAATTAGACCGATTCTTGATTAGACTGGAATATTTGGGAAAACTAGAAAGAATACCTGCAATATAACAAATCTAACAAAATAAATATTTTTTGATAATAAATCGAAATATAAGTAGATTGTAAAAAAACAATAAACAGGATAATAATCTTAAAAAAATAGAAGAAAATCATATTGCTTTTTTTAGAAAAATCTTCGAACACAAAAATACACCTTATTATTTTTCATCGTAATAAATTGTTTTCGAATAATAAACATCATTGCTTTTTTTTAAATGGCAACCTTCTGACTTTGTTTTTTATACCCTACATATAAAAATCTATAAAAATAAAACAATTACTTTCCCCCAAAACCGCATTGAGACGCTTAAAGCAAAGATAAATTCATATAATGTTTTGCAAACTATTCAGTTTTTCCGTGTTTTAATGAAGAACTGAGAGACGTAGTAAATTTTGACTAAAACAAAAAGCTTTTGAAAATATATAAATAGTAAAAGTATGTACGAATATTTAAACAGATTTGCAGCAAGGAGATTTAAATTCGCGGTTCCATTTTACAATTTTTTTCGAATACATAAGCACTGACAGAAAATTTAAATGAGTTATTGTTTAAAGTTTGAATGTTAGTGTGTCAATTAAGAGCTTAAAACGTTAAACTATAATAATTATAAATATAAAAAAATAGAAATAAATAAAGCAATAATCCTATATATTCAAATTTTATCACGTTCTCGGAAGCACACGGAAATGAAATTGAAATTTTCCTAGAAGTATAAGATAAATCAAACGCAAAACACTAATTAGAACAAATTTAATACACTTATTATGTATTATTAGTAAATTATATCTTCAAATAAGATTACACAATGTAGTTAAATTTCTTCTAAATTTATTTTTAATTATTTGACTGTTAAAATTAATGGATTTTAATTGCCTGTATTTTATCGTTATATTTGTTAATTTTATGATCATAGTGAAAGAATAAATAAAATATAATAAAATATATTCATTACTAACTTGCGGTTTATATTACCACTACAGTAACATATAACAACATAGCTGCGATGTCCGAGTGGTTAAGGAGTTTGACTCGAAATCAAATGGGCTTTGCCCGCACAGGTTCGAATCCTGTTCGCAGCGATTTTTTTTTTATTTTGTATTTACACGAATTATTTATTTTTGTAACCATATTGTTAATTAAAAATTATTAATTTAATTACTTCTCGTTAAAAAATAAATGTACGAAAGAGAATTATATTTATTTCGAAAATGTCAAAATACTTATATGGGTTATTGAATCTATTTAATTTAGCATAATTTATTATAATATGGTAATGATTTTCATTTGTTTTATTTATTAAACTGATTTTACTAACATATCTTCGTTTTTGTAAACCAATACAGTCAGTTTTTTGGCTTAGTATTTACGATTAATTTTATAATAGAAAATTTCGCACGAAAAAAATTTTTTGGTTAATTTAAATACTTACAGTTCGGTACAATTAAAAATTTCTAATGGTGGCATTCAAATTTGGAAATTATGTTGATAGTGGTATAGAATAACGGAACAAAAATGTGTACATTTTTTAAAGAATCTGAATTAAAAAAGGTTTAAAATTTACGTCGCTTGCTCTTTCAACAGCTTTCTCGGATAAATTATTTAAAATATAGTAAAATTACATAGAAATAATTTTGTAGAACGTAAAATTTTCTACAAAATAGTCACAGTTGAATCCTTTAGAATGTTTTTTTTTAGAAAAACTGAATTTTTACAGACGTTAATTTCTCTTTCGTCAGATTCTACTGGCGACAAGATGCGGTCAGGTTTTATTTTATTTTACGCCAAAACGTTTTACTCTACGATAAGAAGTAAAGAGATCGAACTTTTAGAGAATAAAGTAATAAGAAAGTATACGAAATTTGAATATTTTCCAACAAGTAGTTTTAAGAGTTTCGTTAAAACTTTAAAAAAAATTTTCAATTTTGTAGAAAAAAATGTTAAAGTTCAGAAAGAATTATTTTAAGGGGACTATTTTTTAACTGTTTATTTTGTTTAAAAATAATTTTAAAATTAAACAATAACACGAGAATAATTTTGTTTATAAATGTAAGTCATGCAATTTTATATTTAACATGTAAAACATTAAAGTTTTCTAATTCTAATTAAATATTAACCGGTAATACGAGAGTTTTAATTTTGATACATAGTGAAGAAAAAATTTTAGAAGCGTATAATTATGAATGATTGGAAATTTAAAATTATCAGAAAAAAAACCTAGTGCCGTATTTACTAAGATGATTTCCAGAGTAAACGAAGAAATTATGCAGATATGTTAATTTATATTTATTTTGTTGTCATCTCACATTAACCTAAAAATGTAATTTTATAAATTTATGCACATATTTAATCAACAAGCAATTTAATAAAATTCCACTTCGTATTTGTGCATTAAAATTATTCATAATTATGTTTTATTTAAACTCAAAAAATCAGTTTGATAGTCAAGGTAAAAAAATAAACAAAAAATACCCAAAACAAAAGCTACTTGTATTACATGTTTCATTCTTTTGTACTAATACAATTTTTAGCCGCCAACATAATTTTATTGTTTTATTAGAATCAAAAACAAAATATTCTGTGGTCAGATTGCGAGGTTAACGGACGAATTGAGTACTAGATTTATTAAAATTTATTATTAACAAAGAAAAATTTTTGTTTAGCAAAAAAAATTTTGCTCGTATTTTAGAGAAAATATGGAATTAAATTTTAAATACGTGATTTTTGTACTATAAATGAGCGTTTATTCACTTATTAATTTATCTTCAATAGACATTTATTTAGCTATAATAATAACAGATATAATTAATATGTAAAACTGTGAAGTCGGTGGTCTCTCTGGATTGATGATTGCCACCACCAATTACTAAAAACAGGGTTACAGGTATTCCCCAATCTAATTTAGGCAGTCTTGCTAAAACCTTTCGCGAAAAAGAAAGAAGCTGCTGGTCCAGGAATGAACTAAAGAACAGATAATGATAATAATTTTATATTTCCGCAGGAATTTTGTTGCTTCATAAAGAATTTAAAAATTTGTTTATTAAGATAGATTTTTCTCCATTTTTCATACTTTAAAATTTAAAGTATGAAAAAAACTCTGATTCGTCGGTTTCTTTTATTAACTTAATTAAGTATGGTAACCAATGGATTTGTACATTAATCGATTTTCACACCAATCGAGTTGCACATCAACATCAATCAAGTTCCACATCCACTTTACTTACTTATTATGTAAAATGCAGTCAAAAACCTAAGCAACAATTACCTTCTAGAATCATCTTATTAGGTATATTATCCCACAAAATTTAAAAATGATGGAGCAATTTTCTTTTTCTATCATCTGATAGACATCTTTATATTGGGAGTTTATCGTTTTTACATTTAGCATTTTACATGAAATTAAAATAAAATTTAATTCATAACTTCCATATTTAATAATAAAAAAAAATAAAAATAATTTGACCGTTAATGAAGTATTGAATTTAATCGCATAACTTTTCCATTAATTAAATAATTTTTCCAGGTTTGTCTGATGAAAATCGTAAATGCGAAACATAACGTTAACAGTATGTAACAAACTATATCATTCATTTAAATAGTTTTTGAACAAATATGTAAGTCATGAATTTAATTTTATTTCAATTTCATGTAACATGTAAAAATTAATTTTATAAAAAATATTATCACATGTTAATAACCTTAACCATATTAACCCCATAATATGCTGACGTTTTAACAATTAAACATATTGTACGCTATTTAAAAAAAAATAAGCTACTTTACTTCATATTTTTCTACCTTATTTATATATAGGTATATTATGTATTCATTTTATTTAATTACTGTTTGAAAAACTACGTGGTTAGTTGAGTGTGATTATTAACATTAATTGTTATTTATTCATAATAATAGGAGTTAATTGTACATAATAGATAAAGTAATAATTAAATCATTAACAAATCGTTATTAATATTGTAAATAGAACATAATCGTCATGTGTGTATATATCCAACAATCTCTATAGTACTGCACTATAAAAGTTTTATGTTCTGTTTTTATAGACCACTCAACTTCAGCGTGTAATATTCTACAGATATCGTTTATTGGGGGGTTTATAAATCTCTATATTTAATGAAGTATCAAATGTCGCACACACCTGTCAATTTTTATTATCTATTGTTTTAACAAGAAAATTATATTACATTTCTAATATTATATACTTATGTTTAGAAGCATCAAACAGTCAAATTAACTTTACAAAGCGAAATCGGACGAATATTAAATTAATATCGCTCAAAACAAAACACAACAATATTGTAATTATTATCAATAATAAAAAGAAATTAAAATCCACTACGAAAATGACGGCTCTGTGAAAACTGCATATCGCAATATTTTGGATATTTTCGGTCGTTATAATTGTCCTTCTGATTCCGCTAGTAAAAATTTGGTACTTAAATTTGAGTCTAGTAGTTTGGTACATGACATACCAAAACACATACGTGTTTTTGAGGAAGTGTTGAGGAAGATGATTTCATGACGTTCTCAGCAATTGGACATATCCACGACCATCACATAGCAAATTTTGCGTAAAGATTCAGTTAGTGTAAGAATTAAGGCCAGTCAAGAGTCAACCATGCTGTTTTGCGATTTGATGTAGCATGCAACCAGTTTGGTGTGCTTCTTGGTCTGAAGGAGTGATTGGACCGTATTTTATTGAAAATGAGTCTCTGGAAACGCTGTTACTGTCAATGGATTACATTATCGGAACATACAGATAATTCACAATCCATCGAAGCCTTGAAAACCAACATCTGACGCGTAATTGGTGATATAGACCCACAATTAAGCAAAAATGTAATAATCTAGATAATTTTGACAAAATAATAAACGTGGTCTTGTGTGGACATTTTTCCAATATTATTATTTGTCATTTTAGATGTATAGATTTTATACATAGAAATACAGTACTTTCATCTAAAATGTGTGTTTTATTTAAAATTTAAAAACAAATTTCTTGTTGAAAACTCCTGTAGCTTTATTTAAATCCAGAATTGTTTATCGCAATAACGACGTTTCCAACAAAGCGTTGCGTCGATGAAAGTTAAAAAATTGAAAATAAAGTTTTTGTTTTACACTTTTATTATTGAATGGAATGGTAAATGTTGAAATCATAAATCAACTCTACTAGGAAATATGTATTCATAAGAGCGGTGCGGACATAATAAATAGCCCAATAATGTGAAACTAAACGGAGGCATCAACAGCAGTGACTTATATAGTTGGGTAAAAGCAGTTTCAAAGCATTAATTCCCATCCCCATATATGAATTTTATTTTTTACCCAGTTGTTGCATATTTGATATTTTATATTTTCGATGATACTTAAACTTAATTGTTGCGCTGTTGAAATATAGTCCATATGTCGGATATCTTCGTTGGTAAGCTAAACTTTTTTATTAGCTATCTGTGCTACAAACACTAAAGTCTCGATTACGTGCAAACAAGCATTTTCTATCTCGCACTTGGTACCGCAACTGAGCAGCTGCAACAGGTACCAGGACTCAGGACGAAATTTAATTTTTAAGCGAATAGGTAAGTGTAGATAGATACAATATTAAGAAAATATTTTTATGATTTACAAAATTAATGCATCTGACAGTTATGTAATTTATTAGCTAAGTCCGCATGGAATACAATCCCAAAATAATATATTAAGTTATCATTAGAAGAGTATTAATTGAGATTCTAACATATTTTGGTTTTACTTTGTAATTTTTAATTTTATTACGCTAAAAATGACATCAAAAATCGGGTTTAAAGTAATAATTAAGTAATTAAATTAATTAAAGTAATTTTCGTAGGTAAAACTGAACCAGTAATTTTATAGCGTAAATTTACTCTTATTAAGTGAGTAATTTTCAAGGGTAAAATTACAGCGATTTTTTACAGTGTAGGTACAATTTCAATTTTCATATGAAAGAGGATGTCGAGCACCAATTTTAATCCTTTGTCTGATTGTAATATTATAAACGGACTGTTGTTAATTTCAAATAATCAAATAAGCGGAAATGCAATAATATAGATAATTAATTAAATAGACACCTTTTTTAAGATATTTCGATAGCACTTTTATAAAATATATGGTATTTGTATTATAGCGGTGCCAACCATTTCGGTTATTTCCTGTTATTTAGTGAAAATAAAAATTATTTCTAAATTGGTACGCGAACGATTAAGACAATTGTGTTTAGCAAGAGATAAAATGATTAATGATGTACCAAATGACTGAAACGGCAGGAAGGTAGGTTATAGGATGACCTTTTAGGTTTTGTCTCACACCTCCCGTGTGAAATATAGTTTTTGTTTAATGCCGTTAATGCGTTAATAATTTTAGTGTTTTAAAATTACTTGTAATCTGTGATTATACAAAATTTTTATAGTTTTGCAAGGGTGACAAGATTTTCATTTTAGATGCACATAAAACAGAATAATCGTAACAATAAAATTTTTACGATTGCTATTTCTTCTTGTAGAGACACTTGTTGAATTTGCCCTATAGATAAACAAAATATTTTTAAGTTCCAATATCCGTAAATGGCATTTAAAATTAACCGATTTTCAAAATTAAAAAATATATAATATTTATTTTTAGGTTAGGCACCCATAAAATAAGAAACTGTTCTTTGTAGCTATAAAAAAATACAACACCAAACACGTATAATACGACATGCTTTCTTATTTATTAACCTTAACAAAATTTTACTCCTTTAAAAGCCATTTAAGTTTTGGGTATAATTTTTCAGAAAAAGATGAATTACTTTATTTTATCAGCATTCTAAACATCTAATTAGCTATCTTACGGAGCTACAATAGCGACAATAGCCATGATCTCTGACCTTACTTAGAAATTGGGAGATCTTGATCTCCGAAATAATGACCACCATACATCACCTAGTTAAGTAAATTTTCGTTAAGTTTTGTGTATGCCGTATACATCAGGTTAAATTTCGAGGCAATAAAAAGTTAACTTGTTTTTATCTAAACAGTCATCCCTTACTAACTAACCCATTTATGAATAATAAATTATTAACGCATATGAAAAATAAATTTTTAAAAATTATTCGATTTTTCTAATTCAGGATTTGTTTGGTCCCCACACGATAACTCGAGGCAAAAAAATGTTATAAGCAGTTAAAAACGTATTTGACGTCTAAAGTATTTTTCTGGTAAGTTTCTTCGATAATTTATATATAGTATACCACGACTGACATACGAGCAATCAATAAACGTCACGATGTGTGCAATATGATCTACGATCATAGTAACAAAGCTCATTACGCTATTGACCAAGTTCATTTGAGAAGTAAAATTGTTATGTGTGTAAGTGGAAATGCAATTTTCTGTTTGTTCTGCAGTTGTGCAATGGTAAATAAGCGGAAAGCATTATTACATGATAATTTATCATGGGCTTGATATTGCCGTTGTATTACAAGTTACAACTCAGGTGAAGTATAAAATAGAAATGTTCCAATAAGTAGATCGTTTCCATTCAATATTTAAAAGTCGTTTCATCCTCGTTAATTTGTAATAAAGATTCCTTGCTACCGTTCTTTCAACAATTAGTGAGATAAGGAAAATAAATCACTTAACAATTAATTAAAGGATTATAAAAGATATTAATGTAGGTACGTTAACGTGACATTTGCTACTATCATCACGAAATGAGAATGCCTTCATAAGTTACCCGTGTAGATCTAGAAGTCCAACTCATGGTGGTAGCCTTCACTATCAAATATACATTTATCTTAGTTGAGGTAGGTCGCGTGCACCAAAGAACAATCATTAATTCACTCTTGGCAGTGGCAAACCACAGACAACACAAAACGGAACAAACTTAAAACCATTACATGCACAATTCATAAAGCATCTTTATTAATACAATATAAATTTTGTATAAGCAAATCCGAATTGAATTTTATTTAAATTTTTAATGAGCTTGAAGTAACTGTAATTTTAAATGTTATACGCTCGATCTTATTGCAAATTTGTAGATGTAGAAGAGAACGAAGGAGACTGCGGCGCTGATTTGCTCAATTTACGCACGTCACTCTACGTCAAGTGGAATGAGATGTAAAGTGTCTTAAAATCAAACTCAATATTTCGTCAAAGCTGTCTGCCAGATCTTGGCACTTTACATACAGATGCGCTTCGATTTTTCAAACCACAGCACAGAAGTGAACAAAATTGTGTTAGAAGTCTTTAAAATACTCACCCTAATAATACACAAGTTGTTTTTTTACATCACCCGATTTGTATTATTAATTAATTACTTTAACTTATGGAAGTTTAGCGGTTTATTATTTTTTCTTGTTACTGCAATCTGTGTTGTTGGTGGGATAATTAGCCATATTTAAAAATATTACTAATGTACGCCAATTTTCTTTCTGCCAAAGGAGGGGATAAACAGGGTAATGGCGATCACCTTAAAGGATAAAGTTGAGAATTTCGTTTTGACTTACGACATATGTAGCGAACAAGTCTCATAATAGCCGTACACACAGGTTATAAAGTCAGTATAAATAATATGCAAATGAAGGTAGAGAAAAGTTGGTTATCGCAGCATGATTATAATATTCAGGTATGCGTGCCAAATGAAGAACTCGATACGTAGGTATATAAAAATGCATCACGCTAGACGGCGGCTAAGTAAAGGTAAAAGATCGATAATGCATAAGATTATCCAAACCATGACATTCTGCAGTCGTCTGATTTAATGCACCAAACACCAAGAATCCAAGAATGTAAACTCATATCGCTCATCTTACACAGAAACCATATAAAACGTCCAGACTTAATGGACAAATGCTTAATCTAAATTGTTCTTTAAAATTGCATTTAGGTCGAATTTGATTAAATCACTTACTTTTAATTACATCAAAATATTTAAATTGTTGCTATAAAATCTTGATTATTTCAATTTACAAATGTTGTTTTATTCCTATATAATTATGTACATACTTAGGTATAGTTATTTCGTTCTATAACTACCTACCTTTTTCTTTTTTAAATCATATTAATATGTACTCATCAGCATAACATTATATTGTAATTCTACATGGTTTCCAAAAAGTTCTTAAAGGGGATGGGGTACAAACATTCATCGGGGTACAATATAATAAATTATTATTTCTAATATTAAAAGATTAGTATTTTGGGATTTTGAGAAATAACTTTTTTGGCAATAAAATTCAGCTTCTACTTATCATAACTTTAAGTCGACAGTATTTGTATCTGAATTTGTTTTATCAAATTTGCTTATACTAAATACCAGAGCCGTACCGACAGACTGATGGTAGGAGAGTTCAAAGAAATTGAAAAAATTCCCCATCTCGATGTATGGGGTATGCATTTAGCACGGTTAGTATTATAGTAATAGAGAATAGAGAAGAGGAAAACATCAAAAGGAAACAGAAAAAGACAAAGTGATAAGTCGGGTAAAATTTTAATAAGTCACAATCGAAATCAAAAATTTGAGATAGATCAGCCGAAGTAGACAACCTCTTCTGTTTTTATCTACCTAGAAAAATGTGAATTTGATGTATTTTACACTATTACAAAACAAAGCTCTACGAATATTACGAGACCTCTTCACTATCGATTAAAATGATTTACAAGTGGTTTACCGATTTTCGTTGTGGTTGTACGAGTATAACTGCCGGATATTTGGGATTCCCATATGAGTTGACCATACCAGTAATAGTTGACAAACTCTATGTTCTCGTACTGAAAGACCGCAGAATAAAGGTGTTTGAGATACTTGAGACTATCAAAATAGTGGATTTCTACACAGGGCCGGATTAAGCATGCGCGGCGCTTGTAGCAGATATTACCAAGGGGCCCCTAGGTTTTGTATGTTTTGTTTTGTATATAATTTCAACAAATTATATGTATTTTTCTATTCGTCAAATCTTTTTTTCGTAAACCGTGACGAATAGCTTAAATCAGTAATTTTGCAAACAAAACATAAAAGTTGTTCTTTAGTTTATGAATAACATAACCAATCTCTCACGTGAGTTTTATTTGTTGGTTTATGGGTATATATGAAAAACAACTTTTGATAAAATTGTGGATTATTTTCTTTAACGTACGTTTTTTTTTGAAGAGAAGAAATCACTGTACATATACATTGCACTTCGCTACTTCCTTTCACAATCCAATAATCTCGATTGAAGTTGCTTGGCCAATATCGTTGGAGTACATTTTACTTTCGTTTTGATTTTGGCTTATAGATGATATGGTTAAATTAGGTGAATTTGCCGAACATTCGACTGCAGTTTGACTTCTGACAACATTAAAAAATTCAGACAACTTTGGCATTTTCGATATAAGATATTGTTTTTTTTTCATCTCATCATTTGCTTTACGCTTTGCACTTCCAGAAGCGTAATATTGACCCGTATCTCTGGCTCTGCTGCTCATGTTGACTATGTTAATCTGGGTTACTGGGTAGGTTAAAGTATTTTATGATTATTTATTTTACTTATATAAAAATAAACTACAAAAAAATTATTGCCGCAACCGACGAATTGGCGGTTTAAAAAAAAGTAAGCAGAGTTCTCTTCTTCTTTCTCTTCCATTGGCTCTACAAATTTCTGACTTTTTTTAATTTATCTTTTGCTGAAAAAAGCTAGAGGCACCGTCCCTAGAGTACAAAATGATGAGCTTGTAAAATGTCTTATTCTTTTTTTCAGATTTAGCTTTTAAATATTTTCTACTCTAAGCGCCTCCGCGTCCTAGAAGCGCGGGGCCCGTTGCATTTGCTACATCTGCTATATGGCTAATCCGGCACTGTAATCTACACCATAATAGGCTAAGGCGGTGTTATCTGCCAGCAAAGTTACGAGCGCAAAATATCAATTATATGTGAATATTACGCTAACTTATTTTTTTGACGGAAAAACGACCGCATTTAGCGAAGCTAAAAGTTCTCTTTCATCAAGACAATGCACGAATGCACATACATCTACTTGCCATGACTGAAACCTCCTACCTGTTATAATTCTCATGATTTAGCCTTTCTAATGAAGAGATAATTAACGAAGCAAACACCTATTTTGAAGAGTTAGAAAAATCGCATTATTTGGAAGAGATCGGAAAATTAAAAAAAAAACGTTAGGAAAGTATATTATATTTAAAAGTAAAATGTTTTTGCTGAAAAACTGCTATGTCACCGTAGGTTTGGTAATAATGATAACAATATGAATTAAAATAAAATTTAAGAATAGTTTTATATCCTGTTTAGAAAAGATTAAACCCCAGCGCCCTTCTCTCCCACCCCTTCTACTTTCCACGCATTTTCTCAGTTGAATCAGATCGGAGCTGAATGGATACAAAGTAATCATAAAATTTTCATAAAAATAAAAATATTCTTATGAAAAACAAAGCTTTTTTTTGTTTTTTGAAAAATTTAATTAGAAATTATAGTATCTAGCGCCGAAAAAGATAAATGTTGATGGCACACAAAAAGGTTTTAAAATATCTAAACTGATTAATTACAATGAAACCTTTCCACAACCATCAACAAATTCATCTAGCATGAGGAACGAATTATTGTCTTGAAAAGTCTTAAAATTATATTTATGTAAATGGGTGAGGAGGGGGGGGGGAGATTATAAAAAAAAACTGTGAAAAGCTTTTGCTGTAGGAAGAGCTGGTTATACTTAAGGCGGTATTCTAGTTTAGAAAGTTGAAAAAATCGAAAACTTTTGCTTTCATATTTCGATAGTTTAGATATTCAAGAATATCTTCTTAAAAGGATTTTTTGAAATTTGAATTATTTTAAAAGTTATAGTCATGTTAATGTCGTGGTAGCTCGACCGGTTTAGACGTAACGAATCTAAGAAAATTTTTTAAAAATAGTTTTTATTTTCTTTTGTGCTTTTTAAATATTACTTATTTAAATATTCTATTTGAGGTAGAAGATGGCCCGATGTATGGAACTGAAATCGCTGATTGAAGAAATGTAAGTTATATGTATTGTTTTATCAGTTAGACTGTCTGAAACTTAACTTAAATTTTTAATGGTATTTTTCTCGAAACTACTTTTTTCGAATCGGTGGACATAAAATCTCAAGTTCTAATTGACTGATATTTTTGAAATTTGGCATGAATTTTTTTATAGATCTCTCTATGGTAGGAATCAACAAAACATTATAATTTTCAATTTAAACTTAAAAAATTACTGAAAACATCAACTCATTTCTGAGTAGCCGCTATTTTGCGAAAAAATTTTTTTTCATTTTTTCTGGTTCCTTCCATAATAACATTTGTACTGATAAAGAATCTACCTTTTTTTTTTGATGACTAGAAGGGTTGGAATCGTGTCAACATGAACACGTTCTTTTTTTTCCTCTCTACTTTAACAGCGTGTAACTTTGTGAAATTTATTTATTTTTATTGAAATTTTTTTTGTGACTTCCTAAAATATATATAAATCAATGACAAAAAAATGTATAGTTAAAATATTAATTGCTTTTCTTTTATCGACCGTCAAATAATGTCCGAAATTCGGGCTTCTAGACTAGAATACTGCCTTAATCTAAATAAAATATGGTACTAAAAGTTATATATTTATTAATAAAATACATGTAATACCGATCGTTAAATAAAGAATTATCAGTAATTACTGTCAATTTAAAACAAATAACAAGAAAATAAGCAAAACCTAAATTCCTTACAAAAATTTTAAATCTGATTTATTCTTTCAGTTTTATTAAATTATTTATACAAATTATTTTTTATAAAACCAAATATTGTAGTCAAATTTTTACTAAATTAAATAATAATCACTGTATTATCTTCATTTTTAATACATGTTTTGATTATGTATTTTTTTTAGTTTGGGCTCAAGACATACAATGCCACGATCACCACTTCGAACATCTAGTAAGATTTTGTAGTTTATAATTTTTATTGCTAATTTTTCACTCTAGGAAGATATCATAATATATATTTATAAATCAGGATATTCTTATTTCTCGATAAGTGTACAACGTTTTATCTAATTTTACGCAAGAAAGTCGCTACGAAGTCAATGTAAATTTGTAAATTCCATAGATATTCACAAAAATACCACGGTATTATGCCAAATAATAATAAAATAAAACTTCGGATATCGATTAATTTAGAAAATAATCGAATTTAAAGTTTTTCACATAAGAGTCGGTGTATTGCTTATTCTGTTGACAGTATGTGTACTTGTATACATAATAATAATTATGTTATTCCAACAAAAAGTTGAATTTTTATCATATAAATTGTATACGAATATCGCTTAAAATAATATTTTTTTATAAATATATCTTTGTTTCTGCAGCAATTTAAAAATGTTGCAAACTGCTGCAAAAATAAAGTTGATAATAATATTAAAAATAATTTGTATATTATTTTATTTTAATCATATGAAAAATACTAAAATACTTTTATGTTCAAAACAACATCATCTTTACAAAAATATTGTAATGGTGTTTTGATCAATAACTCGAAAATGGGTAACTCAATTTTTTGCGTCAAGGTTAAAGTTTTTCTACAACACCATTGTCTATTAGTTTATCAATAATAATTTTATAATGACTTTAATGGTTCAATTAATATTTTAAAAATTAGTCAACAGTATAAATTAAATCTTGTTTAGAAGTTAAAATCGCTAATGGATAAACGTGAGATTGCTGCATATTATATGCTAAATTAATTTCCTACAATAGTGACGTTGTTATCTCTCAGGAACGGAAGAAGGTAACGTTTGTGGTGTAAATGTTTACCCTTGTTTTATTACACATATAAAATTATTGTCATAAAAATTTTAACGTAAATGTTTAAAAACTTTTAAATTTTACTTGATCTACCTATGTATGTACATATTCCAACTAATAATTGAATTGGACTTGAAAAAAACAGCGTCCACCTGCAAGCTACTGTTATAATATGTTTCATTATGTGGAAATAATTACTCAACATAAGCATATTAAACATTAAATAAATTTAGAAAAACTTATTTAAGGTACACTAAACTTTTTGGTAGCAATTTATACCAAGAAAAAAATAAATTTTTGTAATTACAGAAACTGTAAATGCATCTTTATTGCTTTAATTTTGAAGAGATATTTCCACATTAAGGTGAGAGGTCATGGTTAAGCTTAAATGCTGTGTTTAATTACACATCTGCACCTAAATTTTAATGAAAATTAGAACATGGTAAGCGGAATAGAGAAGTGCCGAAAGGTGAAAGACTTGTTATGATGGTGAATGACACTTACTGAATTGCGTTTCAACAAAAAATATTTATTAATAAAATTATTTAAATGTTCATCACAGTTTTCGTGCGACATTTGTATATTGGCAGTCTTGAAAATTTTTACTTTATGTTTAAGTTTTCTAGTTCCGCCAAAACAAATTATGTGCATTTATTAATAAAATATTTTAATAATATGTAAATAGTGTTGGTATTAAGTCAATAAAACTCAGAATGTTTAATATTTTATAATAAATAATCAGATTATAGAATCAAACTCTGCTTTAATTTGTAGATTTTTAAATTTATTTTAATTGAACGCCATAATAAACAAGAGAATAATTAAATCCTCAAATTTAAAATTTAAAAGTTTATATAATCTTTTGCAAGATTTGTTTGAAAAATGATTAGCAAAAGGTTAATTAGTTCAACTTGATCATTCAAATATTTTGATGGCAATTAGGGAAAACAAGACTTCAAGTGCCATTTCATAAATATTGGTTTTATGAGACAGGAACTAAAAAAGATGCAGTTGTTTACTTAATTTTGTTCTTATCGATTCGTTAAGTCATGGTCATAATTCATAAAAATCCTAGAAGTCGAATTTTTGACAGTTCACCTACCGGACTCATCACTGGCCAATTCTTTTATAGTCAGCCAATCACAAATCAGTGAGTATCAAATTAGCATCTGACAGGGCAGTGACGGAACAGCACTAATTTATTTAGTAACAATAATTTTTTGTAAAAAAGCAATTTTATATTTGAAAACATTTTATGAAGCGCCGCAATAAAAAGCTTGAGAAGTTCCTAAATTTCTTCTTATTAGAACAACGCGTAATTTATATACTTGAGCTGTGTAATAAAGTTAATAACGTAAGTCATATTTCTCTTTATAATTATGTATTTAATATATTTAATAATAAAAAACCACTCCTCATCATCTTTATGTATTGCAAATCTAATAGTGACTTCCAATAATAAATGTGTGGTATACATAATATAGCGTTTACGAGATGAAATATAGAAATTGCGAAGTATTTGTAATTAATTAAAATCTTGAACTCTACTAATGAGTCCAGTTCAAAGAAATTTTATTTATTACTACTTAAGTTTTTTAATATACCCCGTATTACTTGTATATCGCATGAAATGTATTTAGGCATAAAAATAATATATGCAAGCGTAATTATGCGTAATATGCATTTAGACCACGGTAATGGATTGGTATAATTATAATATGGTAGTATTATTTGTATGGTATACATATATACCAAAATACCTAACCTAGACTAATACTACCCAGCACTGAAAAAACTAATGAGAAAGATAACATTGATTCAACATGCACTAAGTATGATAAAATTATAACAAGTTTGGCATTTCCAATTATTATTAATTACAAAGAACATAGCTTACGTATAAAATGGTACCCAAGGTTTATTTTTTATTTTATCACAACATTTTTAACGAATATTGTACATTACCGCTAATGACCCATTGTTTGTAAATAATGCTGTGGTGACTTTGGTATTATAATCAAGTTGAGTCCTTCCGATATTTAAAGTATAATAAGCGTTAAATTTTCAAATTTTTGCAAACACTTTGTGAGAGATCCTAAATAATATTGGATATTTTGAAGACTCCCTGTTGTGATTTTATCTAGTTGTTTCATGTTTTCTATTAGTTTTAAGAAGTAGGTGCGGTACGGGAGTGAAGTTGACGGCGGCGGTTGCGGCGGCGGTAATGGGGTTCCTAATGAACCAGACTCACCTTGTCCATAAATTATATCCAACTCCATACTATAACGGTTTGATATGGCTAAGATAACCACTTACATAACAGCGGGGGGTTTACCTCCTGCTGAGCTCGCCGCTCACTACAACTGACTGTAATCAACTTTAAAACCGAATAAAATATTATAAAAACTTACTACATCTTAAAAAATAAAACTATATATTTGCTTTGCGTATACTAAGAATATTATAAAATCACATTACATTATACTACATACCAAAGTCACTTTTAAGAGTTTATATAATTTTTACAATATAATAAATGTAACGATCTGCATAACTTTATTCAACATAACTTAATGTAAGCTAAATCGCATTCGTGTTAATTTTTTTTTAATTTCTCACTACAAACTTTGTAACGATTGCCAAGCATATCATATCGATAAGAAAATATCTTTGATATACGAACATGCTGCAGGTAACATATCTTTCAAAACGTTTTATTTTTTTTTAGCTCATTTTGAAAATTAGCTGAACCCGATAGCTAAATCCGTACCAATAGCTGAATGATCCAAAGCCAGCATACAATTTTAAGTTTTACAGACAAGAAAAATAATAAACTATTTAATTTTCGACTTTTAGCTGGATCAGATCTTCTGATAATTATCAAATTTAAATTAACCCTTTACGCTGGCAAAAATGTTGTGCAATTCGTAATTACATTATGGAAAATAAATCTTTATTGGCATTATAATATTATGCTAGTAAAAATTTTGCTCGAACGTAAAAGTGATCTTCACCTGAAATTTATTATATCTTATCTTGTCACAATGAGCTCAGCCATGGGGTAGTAAAAGTAGAAAATAATAGGTCAGGTGATAGGGTTCAGTGTATGACAGAAATAAACAACTCGGCAAATTTAAAATAATATATCCCTTCATTAATTCCTCGAGTTTTACGATTAAAGTTGAATCAGGCGTGTCCAACACATCACACTAAATTTAGTTTACAAGTTATCGAACCCTGTAATCTGAGAACGCTACAGTGAAAATAAAAATGCCACGCATCACCGGCGTTTACGTAATACATCCAGCCGACATGACAGATGTCAGAATTAGATTAAAACCGCACAATTAAAAATAGTCGAGGCACTCACGGAATGCGGCGACTCCTGAGTTCCATCGAAATAAAACAAACGTCAAGTGCATGACGAGGGTCGTCGGTTTCTACATACATATATAACATGTACACAAGGGTACTTTTGCTTAAAAAATTGCCAACATCCGGAATAGCCATCCCCATGTATAAAGAAAAAGCAACAGTATCGAACCTTCTTCTGCCTCAACAAGAAAAATTTAAAATTGTAATAACCATTTTAATATTCATTTCGACTTGTTTTTGAGAAAATGCTATTTTTTTAATTAGAATAAAATATTGAATTGCACACGAAGTAAGTTTCAATTAATTCTATTTATTCTATTTCTATATTGTATTAGAAATTTAAATTTTACACGATGCATTTGTTAGCATTAACCCATTTCTCACGGTCTGGCAAATGCAGTATTCATAAATTTACATTTAAACTGACTTAGACTTATTGTTAACTTCCGAATACAGAATGTACGAGAAGAAAATCTTGAAATATACAAAGAAACAACAAGATTTTCTGATTCGGAAAATTGTCATCATTTTAGAAGAAAAGCAAGGTTGATTGCCCAGTTGATTGTAACTACGAAAACTATCTTGAAATATTTTTAGACTAGCAATATGGTGTCAACCCAATCTCAACCAGCTCAGCCCAAAAGCATTGTATAAGATAATATTGCTCAACATGTTAATTTTCAAGCTGGAAATTAGGTAAGCTCAGGTCCGTGCAATATAATAACAAATTTTTAATATCATAATAATACGAAATTATGCTATAAGTATACTATAAACAAATTTAGATTGAAAGTCATTTGCCTATGCTTTATGCCTTTCTAAAGGCATCATTTTTACGATTTTTAAACAACAGTGAGCCCAGTATTTAGCCATGTGAAACACTTCTAACATAGAATGGTTAGTAAGCAATGAGTTGGTTAGTCAGTTTTTGGGCTCAACAAAATTTAAATTAAAAAAAATAATATTGTGTCCTCGTGTTCAGTAAAGCATTAATGAGATTTCTTCTCAGCTTTTAACCATAGAATAGCATAGTGACCACTTCTTCTTGAGGATGGTTCTCTTGGTAGATATGTACCTCGGTAGTTTGCAATTGCTTTCCGAGGGAAGACGGTCAGAATAAAGTGTTTACTCCGCTTGGGATTGAATCAAGGATCTCGGTTTAGCAATTTTTAAAATTAATTACAGAGATTACGAAAGAACTAATATTTATTTTACTGAAAGTCAATGAAATTTTAATTACCAAGAAGAAATACACGAGTAAGGAGGACTCCTAGTTCGATCTTCGGTTTAATCTATTTAATTCGTATAGGTGTAAAATAGCATGCAAAGCCTATTTCAGATGTGCAGCTCAAGCATTTGAGCTAGCTCGAAAAGTTGAATAAACGATTCCAAGCTAAGCTAACTGGTTGATTTCACAAATAAAGTAAAATTTTAATTTTGGATTTAAATTTTACAACAGTGCATTATAAACTAGAAAATAGAAAATAACTTAAAAAAGTTTTTAGAATTTTTTAAGTATTTTTGTGGTATTTAGTAGTATGTGATGTTAAAATAATAAAACCTAACAAAATGTTAAAACAATAAATTTTAACTGTTAAGTAAATAATTACATACTACAAAGAAACATAATATTTAAAGAAACCAAAATGACAATAATTCACATTTAACAGGGTTGAACTGAATTTTATTAATATTAATAAATCTGAAAAAATTACGCTATAGAAATGATAAAAATTACTTAAAATTAAAAAACTCTGTGACATAATATAAAGGCCTTTATTTTACGATTATTTCCGATCATCAGTCATGTATAACAGTAAAAATAACAAGAAGTAAGAGCAAATTTACCAAATAGAATTTAAAAAGTTTTTAAAAATTAGAAAATCAAGAAATTAACCAAACTTTAAATGTTGCGCTTACCAAATAATTATAAACTGCTGTATATTTTTAACCATAGATTAAATTTTATTCTTCCTTTGTAAAAAGCATAGATAAATATCATCGACATACAAAAAAATTAAATTAATATAAACTTAAAAAGCAATATATTGTTATAAATGTTTTCAATTTTTTAATTTATTATCAAAGATAAAAATTCTAGCACCCAATTATACAATATTGGATAGCCATTTACTTTATAATCAATTGATAAGTAGTTAAGATAGTGTAGCTCGATATTATATCTAATTTTTGAGAAAAACCAAAAAAATGCACATATATTTCATATATATTGTCGTGTTTTGAAACGTAAGAAACATTAATTTATTATTCTGTAAATTATTTTAAAGTTTGTTTGATTTTATGATTGTAATTATTTATTTATAAACAGGCTGTACATAAGATTTTAATTGTGAATAATGTTGTGCTGGTAACCGTGCTGAAGGTATTGAAGAGAGAGACGGTGTTGATAGCAGACGCGGTGTATGTTAGCTAAAGGCGGGACGAGTGTTCATTCCCGTCTAAGTCTTAATTTTGATTTTTTAATTGTTTTAAAATAAAAACTAATTTAATTTCAGTTAAGGGTTGTTTTTATTTAATTAATTAAGTGAAGTGCTTTAAAAAAGGTAAAAATTGAAGAAAATAAAAAATTATTGAATAAAATTTCGATCGTTCATGAAGTTACGCCGCAATTAATTTGTTAGACCGGCAAGCATTTGTGGATCATACGTGCAAGCCTTATGCCATAAGGTAACATAAAACTTACTATACGAAAATTTACATTTTGAATTTAAAATTGAACAATTGCAAGTGTCTCGTTGCTTTAAAATTAATAATGGATGTCCTCAAGCGAAGAATAATTTTTGAATAAGTGGAAATTTACAAATTTGTATAGCTGGAAACATCTTAGTATATTATCGCAAACGTTTTTTATTTATTTAACATTTATTTTATTATTTTTTTATTATTTCTGATAAGAGAGAGTGCGAAATACAAAATAAAGAAATTGCAATTTCTTTATTTTAAAAGAATATTCTTGTCAAGTAGTGGGATACTTGGGAGTACTCCCCCCTCCCCCCACTCCAGCGCGTACTGCGATGGAATATAAACAATATATTTGTTCTAAAAAAATGAAACATTACTATTTAAAAAATTAATTAAAGACGTACACCAACCTTGCTGTAGAAGTTTCTTTTGGATTTTTCAATTAGCATAAGATTTGACTTGTAGTGCAAAAAAATTATTTAGGTACATGGATTGGTCGAAATAGAATAGAGGTATACAACAACCTTTGGTTTTTGAAATCAGTGCACAGGTAATTAATTTTGTTGAAATAAAAATTTCTAATCTTAAAAAAAGCGTTATATCAGCATTGCTGTACCAACCATCACTGTTACTAACTAATATGCACAATACATATGAAGGTACACTGTAAAAAAAATGTAGTTTTATGTTTTACTCAAAAAAGATTTAAAATTATTACTTCAAAAATATGAGTATTTCACATCAATGTTTTTATCAAATTACTTGATAAAAGTAGATACATTTTGGTGATATAAATTAATCTGGAAATCTAAAACTAACCAGGCATTTTACACCTAAAATAAATTTCACCTGATGGCAATTACTGAGGTAATTAAATTCCTCCTATGTATTGTCACATATTTTATTGTCATCTAATCTTTAAGAACCATGAGTTTAATTTTATAATTTCTGCTAATTTGCATTAATGTGCAAGTGATTGATTGATTAGATCATTTTTGAAGTAAAACTTCTTTAGGCGCGACTAGAGTAAATAGACGACAATGCAACTGAAATGCGTTACGGAAATATGGCGGTATTTTTAAATTAATAACTAGTAACATATGTGCAACAAAGACGAACTGAAATAAATTTGTCATAAAGGTGTGAATTTAAAAATACGGTATGTCGAAAATAATAATGATACCCGATGTATACGTTAAAAAAAGATAGATACATTAGCTTCTAGCGTAAATAAGAATTATAATAAAAGTAGTTTCTACTGTGAATTTGTGACTGTCTGTCAAGTTTGTTTATAATTTAAGATTTTATTCAAGTTTCATACTTTAGTTTGCTAGATTTTTTATTGAATAAAAGGGCTTTATTATATATTGACAGCCATTTGAATTTTCTGTTTTTATATTTTTATTTTTTTAACTTAATCGTCATCTGTCATAATGCCAAAAAGTTTTACTTTAATAATAAAAATAATACACGCATTTTTGTTTGTTTTTTATTTAGTTTTATACTGTATTTTAATATTTATTTGATCAAAAAATTTTAATTTTAAAATTTCACATGTAGTTGTTAGGAAAACACTTCGATGACGTTTATTACTATTTATTTACATTAGAATTCGAGTATAGAATAGCCAGTGCTTGCCTAATATTTGTAGAAACAAATTAAGTGTAGACTTAATTTGAATCGGAAACTGAAAATAAACAAAACCTCTTGGTGAAATACCGTTTCTGTTTTGAATGCATTCTTTTGACTGTTCAAAACAAAAGAATAGTTGCTAGTGATCGTGGTAATTATTTACAGCCAGAATTAAAAAAACTGATAAGATACACTATTTTTAATAATTTTTATAAATCACAAACGATAACAAAGTTATGATTTTTTTGTTTTAAAAAATAGGTAACAGTTTATTAATATCAGAACATTAATTACAAAAATGATATATTTCGGTGACTAAACCACTATTTATGTTTTGAAGTAAATCATAATTTTATGGTTAATAATTTAATCGGTATTTCTTTATTTTTGTTTGTTTTTATTGTTTCATACACAATTTTTGTATTAAATTTATTGTTCGTAACTTTGTTTTATTTTTTTTTCGCCTTTGAATCAAGCAACGATTACATTGTTTTGTTTTAGTGTTATCTTCCGTTAAATTGCCGCCAAAGCAATTAATAATTATTTGAATAAAACGAAGGATTGAAAAACCCTTATCATAATTTAATTTTTTTCAACACGCTGTAATTTTATCAAGTAATTTTTACAACAACGTTGAATTGGTGAATATAATTACCAGGAAATTTTTTACATAGAGAGAAGTGAGGATAAACACATTATATTTTATAATAAGGTTATTTCTATGGCATTCCAAATCGTTTCAAATCAACCGAAGACACAGCTTCAAAACATCTGAAGTACTTGATGAGGTGCAAACGCATAGCAGTCTAACCCTTTAACAGTTGCTTACGATTATGCTTATTATGATTATTTTATTTATTTTATTATGTTCAATTTCATACCGTTTGCATATTTGGAAATCATAACTGGCTAATGAAAACGTATAATTTAAATCTAAAGTTTGTTTGAAAAATGATTTAAAAAGTTGTGATGATCTAAGGGAAAGAAAACAAACGGAAAGTAACCAAGTAATTGTCGTTTTGGCAAGTTGCAGCTTGAAAAGAAGATTATTGTATATTTTTACTTTTTATTTTATTGTATCCTTAATTTTAGTTGTTGTTTTGTTTTATTTGTTTTTGGTTTCAATGTATTATTTTAAAAATAATATACCTACTCATAAAATGAAAGTTTTTATTTACTTTCGTGATATCTAAAATATTAATATTTACATTACTCCTTTTGAAGAAGATTGATATTAATACGATATCAAATTTAGGGCAGTTTATAGGTGAGATTACTATTAATTATTTTGCTTGTAGTGGACTCGACAGTTTTTTTCAGCCACCTGACGAATTGGAGCAGTTACCTCATTATATCGTCGTGATTTAAAAAAAGTCTATTAATTATAAAAAACTAAATTTGTTGGCTATGAAATAAAATATTCAAGCTATTTGTTATTATTGATAATCATTATCTTATATATTGGTGTGAAATAGTAATTTGTTGTTGCTTCTCAGAGAATAAACTGTTTTTGTTATCAAAAATAATCCACCGAAATGTTTTTTATTATAAGTATTGTTTATACGTTATAAAATATTATCATAAATTTATTCATAATTTATTTATAAATGTTATGAAAAACATATTTTCTAAAAATAAATAATAATATATAGGTAGGTAAAATATGTTTATTTAGGAATTTTTTATAATATTTAAAAATATATAGAGTGAAGAACATATTATAATATAATTAATGAAGTCTATTAATTAAATTAAAATAGTGATTAGATTTTATTGAAAACGATTTATTTATAAATTTTTTAGGTATATCGCTATCGTCTTTGGAAGAGGTCAAGTATTTGTATACAATAGTTCTATTAATTAATATGTTGATAAAGTTATTCTAAAATAAAAGAATATATTATAATGAATGGTATTATAGTGTAATATATATGTACATATATCACAAAGGTATTACGATATGTATCATCATGTATGTATCATAATACTTTTGTGATATATTTTATGATTGGTGTCTTTTAATAATAAATTAAATAATGCAAGAGTAATACTATTTCAAAATAGAAACAAAAATTAATATTAATATTTATAATTAGAAACAACTCAATTAAAAAATATTTTGATTTGAATTATTTAACATTGAGAGACATTGCATTTTTATCTGACTGGTATAAGAAAAACTTGTATCTATTTAAACATCAAAATCTGAATAATTTCATCTTTTGAGAGTTATGAGCCGCAAAAGAAAAGAATATCATTAGAAGAAATATTTAAAGCATCAGATCGTTTTCTCGATTACATTATAAATGTTGGAATGTGTTTAATAAATAACTCGAACGTTGGTTTGGTCCCCAACTTGGGTATATGTGATGTTGATTTAAACAAATGCCGAAAAACACGTTTGACTATACCTTAACATCTCACCACAATAATGAACAATCCGATTCACAGAAATAGTAATTTGCGATTCAGAAAAAAGCCGCATGCAAATTAGTTATTAAGAATTTTAATGTTGCTGCTATATATGTATATATATTATATCTGTACGTACATATAATATGTGTCTAAAGGTGTATAGACAATTATATAATTTAGGAGAGAAAAATGAACATAACTGAATTGTAAAATCATTCAAAAGTTGTTTACGACTTTAGATTCACAATGCAACATAAAATTAATTTATAGTGCGTGCCAAGCTGCTCCATAAACAATAAATAGATGAGAAGTCATTGTTAACAATTATCATGCATGGTCACAGTAGTCGTACATGCTACCAGCATCGGCATCTTATTTACTTCATTACTATTGGGCATGTTTTCTTATATTTCTGTGCATGATAGAACCATGCTACCGTTTCAACTTAACTTGTGTAGTTAAACAACGAGACATATTTAAATAACAATGAAACAACAACTGTCAATATTTTCATTTATACTTCAATATTGCAAGAGGTGCGCTCTTTGTACTTGGCGGTCAACGTGCGTGCGGAAGGAAGGGGGGGGGGGCATTGGCAAAAACGAGATTTCTTCCTTTGAAAGATTGGAATTATTACACGTTATAAATTTCTAATTAAAATTTACTGATTACGAAAGAGATTATTAATCCTACTATTTACACTAATAAAATCGTATTGATTTATTTATTTCAATTATACCTACCTACCTAAGTTTTTATAAAAGAATAAATAATTAGGATGCTAATTTGCCACTAATTGATTTTATCTCAACAAGGCAGAGACTATAAAAGAATCTTAAAATATCACATGCGTGATGATAGTCTACAATTTAAGTTATTTATTTCTTTCCTTAAAAGATAAAGGTTAAGAAGTTCCACACCATTGATTCATTAGTACAAGAAATATCAATGTTCTAATCTAAGAACGTAACCTTTCTTGTTCAGTTATTGGTTTGATATTTTTTTGTGTGTATAAATTCGGCAATCTTCCGATATTCAAGTAATTTAATAGTTTTTTCATCCACCATGGAAATAGAGTAAAAAATAATATCATTATCGATAAGCCGATTGAAGTGGCATAATAATGTTAACACAGATTACTTAAAATAAATGAGTAAAAATGCGACATAATTAGTAATTGATGTAAACAAACGCAAGGTTAGTAGTATATCGGTATATTAATTTAGTCCATTATTTAGGAAAGTAAATAAGCAATCAGGGTTTGACATGTGATTGACAGCAGCAAGTAGCAACTGCCGGTCGTTCTTTGCCATTGTTTGGTCAAGTAATGGCATAGTAAACATACTTTTCGTGTGCCACTGTTTCGATAATGAGTAGTAATGTTAAATTAAAAATAAACTTATTTGTTATAAATAGAGATCTATGTTTATGTATATATAACATTAGCCGCTCAAGTCGCTATTATAATGTTGCCCACGCACGCTAATGATATCGAAACTCAAATTTAATAATTATTTTGCACAATAATAACAAAGAGTAATTAAAACTTATATATATACAGCTAATTTAATTCTTAACCCTATTATATGCCACAAAAATTGCAATTGCGATACTGTTTAATGAGTATCGTGAATACTTAAAGAAATAACGACTTCTTGTATTGTTTATTCTCATATACCTAACCAATCATCATTATTGCACAGCAGCATTAATCCGTTATTAAAAACCCATTCAATTTAATTTAATAGTTTTCTATGAAATTAAAATTAATTAACTCTTGTGGTATTCTTTAAAAATTTGTAACGTAAACGTATCCGCTACGCTTATGAAATTAATTGTTTTTATATTGTCCTTTTAAGCTTATCTACTATTTTAATATCTAAAATAATAGATAAATAAACCGAGATTAATTAAAAATTATGTCTTTGAACTATTGCGGTAGCACAATAAATTTCTTTAATATTATGTAGTATAATATTAAAAACACAATAAAAGAGTGTTATTAAATTGCTAATTCTAAAAGAAACTGGCTGCGTTCTTAAGCACAATCAAAAAATATTGATTACATAAAAACTTATATTTTGTAAAATTTTTTCAAGATAATATAGATTCTTATAGAGATATAGATTAAAGAACTTCCTCGCTCAACACCTTATAAGTTTCTCTTTCTTCTTCGTGTGCTTGTCGATAAAAATGTCAAGACTTCTTAGATGTTTTTATGACAGATCACCTCGGTGGTTTGCCTTTGTCTTTTGAGGAAAGATGAATCATATTAATACTTATAGCATTAATAGTGCATTCTAATTTGCAAAAAAGTTGGCCACCATATTCCCAGTGGCGCCGTCAGATTTATTTTACAGTCGGCAGGAAATTCTACAATATAAATTAAGATTAAAATAATTGGAATTAAAAATGTTATATTTCTCTTTAGCTACAGCGTAGGCTATAAGTTGGCGGTACAATTTTTAAGGTGGGTTTAAAAAATTACATCAGAACCAGTCATAAATTTCTAATAAGAAGACGAGCATGCCAACTCAATCGAAAATATTGTGTTTGATATCAACAATGAGATCAATGATAATGAACTAGGTCAAATATTGAATTTTGAGCGTTTAAGAATTATTATCTATTTAGTAGTATAATTTTTAAATTTATTCTAGGTAAATATAAATCATATTTAATCATTAGATAGATGCACTTGTAGTGTATTAATATGCAATTAATTAAAAATCACATTTTAAGTCCTAATTAACTTATGAATAACTAAAAATCTTGTTATAGGCTTTAATTTGTATTTTTTATACCTGATTTCCAATTGCCTTAACATATCTTACTCAAACGATTAATATAAAAAAAGTGTTTATTATTCGAATGCAGTTGTATTGCAATTTCTTTTAAAATTAATTAATGTATTAACCATGTGCATAATTATAAATTCATACACGCACTGTAAAACTACTTGCTTAATACCTTCAATGTTTCACATCAGATAACTGGTAATACACCGAAAGAAACTAATTGCAAATTTACACTACCTATATCTTTAAGATGTAAATTTGTGAGTGCTGGTAAATTCAGTAACGTTACGTTATCTGATGTGTAACTTATCCCATAACGTATGTTCTTATTACATGCTTTATGTATTTCTATATTTTACATTTTTTATGTAAATTTACATACAAATTTGATTTTTAATTTTATAATAATGTTGCTTCTCAATATGCACAAATAAATTAATTAAATATAATCAATATTAACCGCAAAACACTTTAAAAAAAGCTATTTTAAGATTTAAGGTTAATGATAATAAAAATAAGTAGGTAGATGTACATAAAGAATAATATATAGCAAATTCGCAGAAAGTGAAACATAAATTTATTGTTATAATTACCTAACTATTTAGTACAACCATTGTTCATAAATTTTTAACAAAACTTGTCGTCTGTCAACTTTATTTCTACTCAACCAACCTCAACATTTGTACATAAGCTAAGTTATATGTATAAGTAAGGGTACTCCGGAGTTTTTAATTTTATATTAAAAACCTTGAACAAAATATGTAAATATTATGCTTTTGCAGTTATAATACTGATGAGAACCCAAGTCGAAATTAGTTCACATACACTATTTTAATTTATCGATGAAATTGTTTTGTACATTTATTTAGGTATAATATATTTTTAAAATTGAATATGTGGTAGATATGGAAACTGACTAATAAATTTAGTTTACTACTGTACTCTGTTTTCTTACTGTTTGTTTACTGTTTTCACTGTAGCAACAGTCAGCAATAGTAATAATGAGCAATCAAGAATAGATTCCGATCATATTAGTAAACTTAAGTTCGAGACATACATAGATACATATAAGTACGGATATCAAGAATCGATCATTTTTTTTTCTTCAGTTCTTCTTCGATTTCTTCAGAAGAGTTTTCTAGCAGATACCTCAGCCCGGGATCGAACCGAAGGTCTTGGCTTAGCAGTAGATGCACATAAGAATCAGATAGTGAACGTCTTTTAGAATTTTAGTAAGCAGTATTAAAACATGTGTTAAAATATTGTTACGAAAGAACGTGTAAAATTATATTTGATGACTAATGTATAATGAGTCAAACATGATGAGTCATATATGATGAGTCATGTGTGATGAGTCATGCATGATAACATCATTAATCATTCAAATATTGCTTAAATTGCAGTCTGGAAATGAATAGAAATTCCTGGAAGTTTCTGGAAGGCAGTATTTAAGTATAAATACAGATGCTTTCCTGTGACGAGTCAATTCCAGTTCGAACGTACAAGTGTTAACATAAATAAATAGTAAAGTGATAAACGATATACCGAGTGTTTAAATAAATCCGGACTTAGTGTTAAATAAATTATAGTGTAAATTTTGTTTAGTGTTAATCTTAGTGTAGTAATTGTTTTATTGTTATAAACCGTATCTGTAAATATTTGTATTAACCCTTTAAAATAAAATAAACGTTTTAATTTTCGTTACAATATATAATATAAAAAGTGTCTGATATATGGAAATTTATAAAAAAATATTGACTACCAAACAAATTGATTAATCTTAATAACATAAATAAGTTTGTTGTTAAAAAAACCGATGACGAAGGCACTTCTACCGAATTAAAGTATTATTACAAGATAATATTTAATAAAACTAAATAAAATTTTAACTATGAAGTGAAAAATATATTGGTAGAAAATTATTGTTTAAAAAACACCAATAAGACATTAATTACCATCGTTTGATCAGTTAAAACTAAAAACATTTCAAAAAGATACAACTAACGATAAAGATAAATTTTTATATTGTGAAATAATATATTGTCGTGTTACAAATAATTTTGACCCATTCTGTGCATAATTAATAATTTTGTAAGTTTAATTTTTAAAAGTTTAAAGTATGAAAAGTGCAAAGTGAGGAGTAGAGAAGGAAGTGAAAGGCATTTTGCCAAAAATCGGCCGCCCGAAGCGATTTTTGATTAGAATTTAGTGAAAATTTTGATAGTGTTTTAAAGTTGTGATTCATTTTAGATATTATTAAATCTGAATTTACTGAATTGTATTTGGTCAGAAGTGACCACTGAGAGAGATAAAATTTTTGTAAGTTGGAATTTGGCCTTATTAAAGTGTTTGATTTTAGATGAATGTTTTTTTTTATTTTTTATTTTAAGCTGCAAGATCGTAAAATTAGAATTATAAAATTTATTTGAATTTATTAAAAATTAAATTTAAAACCGACGTGTGGTCGCAAAGATATCGATGCGACTGCATAATTTAAAAGCGTAAAATTGAAGCAAATATCAAATAAGTTAAGTTAAAATAATTTCGATTATAAATTTTACGAAAAAGAATTTAATTCAGGGAATAGTCGAGGTACTTAAAGTGCAGAGGTGAACATTAATATTTTTTAATTTTAACACTGCAATATATTGTCGTGAAACAAAATATTTCGACCCACCCTGTGCTAAATTGTAAAAACTTGTTAATTTAATTTTTAAACGTTTGAATTGGAAAAGTGCAGAGTTGGGAGAAAAAAGAGAGATAAGGGCTTTTTTGGCCAAATATGGCTGACAGCGAGTGCGAGATTTTGTATACCCGCTAACTTTGATATTTTTGAGAATTGTGAGTAATATTGTGATTTGCTTTGATTTAAATAAATAATTTTGATGCGAGTGCATTGTTGCGCTATTTTGGAAGTATTATTTTGAGATTTGAAGTTGGTTTGGATATTTTTTTGATGAGTTGCTGCCGAGCGATAGCAGATTGATTGGTTTCGCTGATTTAGAAGAAGAATAATTACAAATTAAAATTTTGACTTAGATTATTTTAAAATTGGAAAATTAAAACTACATTCGTAGAAAAGAGTGTGCAATTGATAAGCTGACGCTTTGGATAAGGCAAATCAAACTTTGTTCCTTTTGAATAAAATTGAGATTTTATTTTATTTTTGCATTGAATTCAAATTAGATTTGATTTTATAATTTTGGAAAACGATTTATTTATAAAATAAGAAGAAATTTTTTTTATTTAATTATTTTTTTTGAAAACGTAAAAACTCTTGACCTCTTGAAAATTCCCAACTGCTTCCGCACACCAGGGTTACCTGAGCAAGAATAAGTGTGTGGAAATTTTCTACGAAAATACCACTACAATATAATATATATTTTCAAATATTCTTAAATCTAAAATGTCAAAAAGTGGTAAATTAAAGTTTTAGTGTGGTTTTAAATAATAATTTTGTACGTATGTATTCTTCACTTTATAGTTAAAAGTTCAGTTTATTCAAATATTATAATTTTCATTATAGCTACACTAAATACCACATAATTTATTTGAAATTGTATTTTTAGTTATTCATAATCGTTATAGTGATATGACTACATGATGCTAATGATTTAATAGATAACCATTAGAGTATATGCATTATAATGCCGATACTTTAACTTGAAGTATTGTATGGTTCACAAGATTATCAAAATTAAATATTTTGTACTATGAGTTTCGAGTATAATTTGTTGTAACTAATAGAACGTCTATATTATTATAGCAATAGTCATAAGTTTAAGCAACACTTTTAAGTTGATAATATAAAATTGAAAAGGGATAACCCCTTGAAATTGGTGCAAAGATTAATGATCTACATGTATTTAAACGATAAAATAATTAGTATTTTATCGGTGCTAGAAAACGATAAAGTTATAATAAAAATAACCGATATTATAATCGAACAAGTTTCTAATTAAAACAGAATGTTTTTATTAATTTTTGTAAAATTTTGTTATCTCGACTCTCATTACATGGCATTGCAATAATCGCCGATCAAAAATATTCAAATTTATAATTTTTTGTTTTTAAAACAACCTGAAAGTGAATAAATTTCAACGTTTCTATAAGGTTTTATTCTAAAATCTAAAAAAATGATCTTCTACATTATATTTTTAATTTTCACCTCTGTCTAATCCCTTGTCAAATATCAATTTTGTCAGACCTTCGCACTTATAAAAATTAGTAAACATTAAAATTACAAAAGGTTCTTCAGCTATTCTTATCCTATTGAGAAAAGTTGCTAAAGCATTCTATCAATTTGAAAGGGTTGGCTTAAGGTTGTTTATTACAAAACAGTGGCGGTTCGTAGTTTGCTATAAGAGAGGGCTACATTCTGACGTGAATTAACGTTTTATATTATGTGCGAATAGGTATGGAATATCCCTCAATATCCCAGTAATTTAGGGTTACCATAATTGTGTATGTCTTGACCGGGACATTTGGCTGTAATTAAAAAAATAAGAAAAGAAAAGATTATAAATTAAGTTTAACAAAACAGCTTAGTAAAAAAAAATTATTATTAACAAAAATATTTATAAAAATCTATTCATTTTTTTTTGTTGAAATTCGGAACATGTCATTTTAAAATTGAATTTGCATTGCATCATGCTTTCGACCGTTGCTACTTGAAGGCGATTGCGATCTTTAGTCCACTGTGCAACTTCTAAAGAAAATATCTTTTCAACATTGGCGTTGTGACCAGGGATGGTGATAAGTATTGGCCAGTATTGGCACATCAAAATTACAGTAATTAAAGTTAATTACCCCTCCCCCCACTAGCGATCTCTGCCGTTAATCCCCTTAAATTTCACCAACCTACGCGCGATGTTTAAATTTAAACCTCTCACCAAAACCCAATTTCCCATAACAGTTTTTGTCATCGTGTTGTTATACTATTCAAATCTATCTAACAATTAATCGTCGATTCTATTTGTTAAATTTTTAAAAAAGAAAAAAAAATTAAAAACTGAAAAAATTAAAAACTGAAAAATACTTTAATACCGAGACATTTTGTAGATCAACCGGGACGACTGAGACAGACGTTCTAAAACAGGGACATGTCCCGGTGTACCGGGATAGATAGCAACCCTACAGTAATTGAGGGGTCCAATGCATAAACCCATAAGTCCATTTTTTAAGCAAATCGAATTAATTGCTTATTCATGCACAATTACTAGTTTATGCAAAATATTAAAATTTAGGAAATCAATTATACACTTTAGTTCCTTTATATTTAATCATATTGAGCTGGTTTATGCACTGGAAGATTCAGAGTTAAAAACTGTGCATCAATAAGGAATCAATTCGATTTTCTTAAAAATTGGACTTGACTGGCTTATGCATTGGACCCTTCAATTGCGTTTTGAAAAAACCCTTACATAATCAAGTCCTGGTGCACCCTGACGCTATCTATAGATATTATTTTGTTCTAAAAGTTTCTAAACTGCAATCTGGTGGACATGGTTTATTCTCTAGCACATCTGTAATTATATTCAAAAGAAAAGATTTTTTGATTTTATTTTATACTTTACTTGTTAAAATTATCATATTGATTAATAGTAATTCATAATTTTTTATTTTATTAATTTCTTGTAGATAATAAAATAAAATATTTTTGTAATAAGTAATCCAATAGAATAGCACCGTACCTACCAACGGAAGTGACCAAGCGGCTACCTTGAAAATTTCGTTATTTCAACTTGTTATTTTATTTTTTTCTTAAATTTTATTCCTTTTGAAATAATAACTTTTACTATGATTTCGGTTTTAAATAAAATATTATTTTGTCGGTATAAAATTAATTTATTGTAAGTACACTAATGTTATTTTTCTATACCAGTATTTTAATTAATATTTTAATGCATTACCTATGAAGAAAATAAATTATAGTATTTTAAAGTAAATTATTAATAAATGTTAACCTACGGTATGCATGGTGTACTTTAATATTAAATTCTAGGATAAAACGAAGTTCATCTATAATAATTATTACACATCTGAATGTAGTTTCTTTTATATAACCGCGCGTTTCCCACTTCAGCTTATTAGTTTGTATCAAGTTTTATGACACTTAATGATACAAATGAACTTCATACATAGACTATGCAGTTTCAGTCATTATTTATTATAGTTCTTGCAACAACTACGATAATCATTACTACTTTCGTAATTTACTACTTTCGGGTGGCGCACTTTTTAAATTATATTTTGCTCAATTAATAAATTGATAAAAAATATAAAATAATAATTTCTGTAATAGAATTTATAAAGAATAATAAAAATTTGTATAATAATAATTATATAAATTAAAAATAATAAATAAATAATTAAAATAATAATTAAATTGAAGTAAATAAATAATTGTAAATATAAAATTTATAAATATTTTATATTTCCAATATTTTCTAATAAATTAATTTTTTAACTTGTGATTCAATATTTTCTGATAAAGAAGAGAATACTACACAAGAAGTACCACACTACAAAAGTTACGAAATCAGCCCCCAAATTATCATTTTCTCTTTGGCTATTAACAAACCTGTCAATCGAAGATACTATTTTAATTTTTTAATTAATTCCATATGGAATAGCCATGGCAAATTATTCCTGAAAACTAACCCATTTTTAATTAAATTTTTAAATATATAAACCTATAAATTTCTGCAACTAATGATAACGGAAAATTCAGTTTTCTATTACATATTCAGTGGTATCTAGTATGCAGAATCCCAATAATCGACATTTAATATTTAAGAGACAGCTTTGGGACAAAAAACCCTTTTAGTAATTTATAAAATCTTTGCAGAGCTCTTAAGCATTTGAAAAATTAATATCAGTTTACTGTCTGCTTAATTATTTTATATGCGGATGTTATCAAATTGACATTTTGCAATTGCAACTAAAATGCGAATAAAACATAAATAAGGAAATATTTTAATTACGTAATTCTATAGATACTAAAACATAATTTTACAACTACTTATTCTAAAACTATTTATTAAAAATAGATGGAAATTAAAGTTTCGTTAGCTTCTAGTTAGTCGTCCGAATATGATATCCGAATCATGACACAAATAATTTGGAATCAATGAAGAATGGAATATATTATAATCTGAAATCAAATTCTGAAGTTTTTAAGCGATAATATATACAAAAGTCAGTAATTATCAATTTGTATGCAAAATGATTGTAATAAATAAACGTAAGCACTAAATATTTCTCGAATTGGTGATTGACACAAATAAAAGTAACAACAATAATAATTATTATTATCCAATTGTATTTTCATATTTTAGTTACACCATTAGGTGATAATAGTTCAGCATTTCTTTCCCTATGGAAAATTTTTGCTTATATGAATACATTTTCACCTAATCTATTCGCAACACAAACCTGATGGTGACTGTTAGAAATGAAAAAATTTAATTTATTATTTACAGTTCCTACATTCAATATTTGCACTCGATGTACTTGGAAATAAATACATAGTATCGATATACTAGTATGTACACTTACTAATACAATATGTTGTAAACGCTTTTGCGTGTAAGGTTTGAAAGAATAAAGAAGCTGATAAAAAGCAACAGCGTGTATTTGTTTAAAATGATAATGTCCCTTTTATTTTTTATGACCAATAAATCATTATACAAAAAATAAATACTCTGCCATATTTCGAAGGCTTTTGTATAGACGATATGTTCAAGTTAAATAACTAACCTAATGAATACATACATTTTTACTTTTACTTTCAGATACATTGTTGTTTTAAATTGTATTTTAATTGCATAATAATAGCAATAAGTTATGACCCATTGAACCTTTTATGTAGAATGCATTGTCGTTGGACTTAAAGTACCTACATATTGGAATTGAACAACCAAAGAAAGACATGAATGTCTGCAGATAATACAGTTATGCATCAAAATTTTTCAAATTGTTTTTATAATGAGCAATGTCCGGTGCTTAGTGCTAAATCTAATATTTCGTGTTTTGTCATTTATTTTCAGAATTTCACAAAAAAATAAATATTCGCTAATTTTCCACAATTTTACAATATTGTATTATGCAAACACAAAAGATAGATTGATTCACCTATTTGTTTGTATTTTAAAACAAAAACTGTTTTTTGGAAACTCGCGAATCTTAGTTTGCCTGCAGAATTCTTAGCCATTAAACTTGTAATTTAAACATCAATTGAAGAGAAAACAAACAAACAAATAAATAAATGATTTATTTTTTACAATTTTGTACCAAGATATCGATATCTTGTATTAGTATCGATGTCATTGTAAATTTTAATCATGAGCGTTTTCTTTTGCTTATTTATAATTCGTGAAGAATAGAATATACATTGACGGACGTGCGGTGTCCAAGGGATTCCGCAACAAAAACTACCTATGCTCTGAATAAACAATGTTATTGTTTTTGAAAATTTGAAAAACTGATAGTAAATTTATTTAACATTACATTTACTGTCAGCGTTGACGGTTTAACAAAAGTGTGATTTAATGAAAAAATAGAATCCCTATTTTCCGTTCTTTTTAAGCTTAAAGCATTAAATACACTATCAAACTAATTTATATTAATATTTAAAAAAAAACTGTGATAATCGTTATGTCAAAATTTGTATCAAGTGGGCATCTTAAGTCGGGAAGTGATCACTTCCCGATAGGTTGGAAAATAAAAAAAATACCTTTTTGATTGGTTGACAGGTGAAACTAAAAAATAAACTGTACCCTATCTTATTAAAATTCAAGAATGGGTCGATTATTAACTGATTGTGAATAAAATTTTTTGTTTAACCAATTCATATAAAATTAACTATTTTTGGAATGTAATAAGTGTTTCAAAATAAACGTGCTAATATTTTAAAATGTGCAAATATATATTTTGCGGCAGTAAGAATTAAATTTTGAACTTACTTTTAGTTTTTGCAAAAATGCTAAAATTAAGACTAGAATTAATTTTAAGATAATTTTTTTTATTTTTTCATAGCATTGATCGATAGAAGAAATTACCCTCGGTCACCTCCAGTCTCTTCTGGGATTTTGGTATAAGTATTAAGAATTTCAGCTTTAAAGCTATCATTTAGTGTGGCCTGATGGAAAGAATTGCATATACTGCACCACCAAAATTTTTAGTACATTTTTTTAGAAGAATTAGTTTCAGAAATAAACTGGTCATGCCACATGGAACATTCTTGCTCGATTGCACCACACAATTTGAAAACTTAACTTTTTAAATGATGTAATGCAACCAAACATTAGAGGTAGATCGTTTATACAGAAAATAAATAAAATGGATCCAAATGTTTTTCTTTTTTCATTAATTTTTAGACTATTTTATGTAATCCTCTGTAATTAATTTGATTTAATTAAACAATCCCAATGCATTACCTTTTATTCTATAAAACATAATCTTATCCTGCAAACTGAAGGCTATCAAAAGCCTCGACCATAGTCTTAATTAGTTCGATCAAAGCTATACCTAATTCCAGATCTGTTCTTTCCGAATCCATGCTAGCAGCAATCTAATACTACAAATTCTCATCATTACATTCTCAGATCTTTAATACAGCTGACAAAGCAGTTATGGGCTTGTAGCTATTAGCATCATTTGCACAACCTTACTTGTATGTACACGGGTACTACTTCGGCAAATTTGAACTTTCTTGGAAATACACCCAATTCAAAGACGGTCATTACCTTTGGAAGACACGTAAAACTGGCGGTCTCCTTGAGTTGATGATTGACATCATCAACTATCAAAAACCAGGGCTACAGGCATTCCCCACTCCGGCCTAAGCAACCGTGGGGTCTAATGCTAAAACCTTTTGCGACAGAGAAAAAGGCTGATGGTCCAGGAGTAGACTGATGAGCTGACGAAGATGAAGATGAAGATACCCAGTTTCAGACATTTATTACCAACTATTTTTAAACAAGAGTAAATAATTGGAAATATTTCTTTTGACAATGTTGTAGACATGCTTTATGCATCTTGCGAGTTTTCCCTCTTCAGTTTTAACATTACACATCATTGAGTTTCTTTTCTGTAGTTAAGGATTTAGGAACTCATGGACTGATGGTTGTACCTACAAGATAATCAAATTTAAGATGAGTTAGCTGAAACTTTAATATCGATAATTATTTTTCTTTACATACTTTACTGTACTTTCAACATATTGTTGAAAAAAGGTTTAAAAATTCATTTTATTCATTTACTTAATTGCAAATTACTTAAAGCAATAAATTTAGAATAGATACATAATCTCAAGTTTAATTTAACTTTATTTTAAATTATTTTATTCTTGAATAAACAGAATAAAAATGTAAAAAATTTATCTACATATTTTTTATGCAAAATAATCATTAATGGTCTCACCGCACCCCTTAGAAACAAACTGGTCGGTGGCACCCTTATCAGTACATACAGGCGTATAGAAAATCCGTGCATAATTAGATTTATGACTTTTCTAGATGTAAGCTTTTTTATTGCCAACTTCATTATACTTCAAGCAATATCAAATATTAATTCTTAAACCTTGAGTTGCAAATATGCTAAATTAAAAATTACATAATATGTTAAGGTTTTATAATATATACGTACTTCAAGTACCTATGAAATGACATTATTGTGTAATGTATAGCTAAAATGTACCACTTTTATCAACGAAGAAGTATTATTCACTCTGTCTATTGCTGAATAGGATCGATCAACTTTAAACATTAGCCACATTCTAGAAAAATGTTTCAGAATTTAGACAATGTGCGTGTGACCCTGGTTTTTATTATTGATGATGACAATTATAAACTTAGAGGTATAGAAAATTTTACGTGTTCTCTGAAATAGAGATAATCATAAGAAATACCTTAGCAATAGTAGTATTGAACAACTTTACTTCTAAGCTAATGACTGTTTCTGTATAATAATAGATAATAATACATTTAAAATACTACTTAAATTTCTAAGTCATATAATTTAAATCAGTATAATAAGAGCTAAGAAGGAAGCAATAAATAACTTACAGCATTTTGAGTAAAATCATTGCTTAAAACTTATGCAATAATATAATATTGTAACAAAAATTAAAAACGTTTATTTAATTTCAAAAGGGCTAATACAAATTATACAGAAAAAGTTTATAAGTTTATAACTTAACAATAAAACAATTACCATACTAATAAGATTAACACTAAACTAAATTACACTACAATTTATTTAACACTAAGTCCGGATTTATTTAAACACTCGGTATATTGTTTATCACTTTACTATTTATTTACACTTTATTTAGGTTCATACTTGTACGTTCAAACTGGAATTAATTCATTACCAGAGCTCACTTTGTATTTATACCTAAATGCAGCTTCCAGAAAGTTCCATAGAATTCCTATGCATTTCCATAAATTTCTAGAGTGCCAGCTAAGCAATATTTGAATGACTAACGATGTTATCATGTATCTGACTCATCATACATGACGTCATACATTAGTCATCAAATATAATTAGACATTATTTCGTAACAATAATTATTGCATTGATTTTTGATGGTCCCAATGACAACTTTCTCATGCAAAATTAGATGAAACACTGTACACCACTCGTGATGAAAGGTTACTGAACTGCTGAGGGTTTTTTTTTACTGTTTTATTTTATTTAAAAAAATATAATGACAGATTATCTCGGTGGTTTGCCATTGATGTAGCTTTCTCAAATGCCAATTAAACTGTAAGAATCCAGTCACATTTTTGTTTTATCGCATCCAAATAATACTCATTGCATAAGGATGAGGCATATTACCTTAGAACTCTAAATAATAAAAAATAAATTCTATCGCCCATTGTTTTTTTAAAGAAGTGTATAAACCTAACACTATCAGTGC
Organism: Cantharis rustica; assembly: GCA_911387805.1. Lineage (NCBI taxonomy): Eukaryota > Metazoa > Arthropoda > Insecta > Coleoptera > Cantharidae > Cantharis > Cantharis rustica. The sequence goes on from OU426877.1 coordinate 39,856,227, forward strand.
ACAGTGGACGACTGTACACTCTGTTCATTTCTAGTGCTATATATTAGTTACCAAGAAGCAACGAATGTAGACGGCACTAAAGTTGAGTAATGCATATTACCCAATCTGTCATAATCTCTCAATTCACCTTAAAATATTTAAAATTTTATTTAGAATATGTAAACTACTTTGATTCTTCGGCCCATTCATATGAAAATAGGTAAAACTGTACACTGATGAACTTTTGGAACGACTTTAGTTCGTTTATTACTAGTAAATCTTTTTTTCAAATAGCCAAAGTATAGGAACGCCACTGAGTCGTAACGAGAACAAACGGGAGCGAACAAACATTTATTAACTTTCGAATAATTGCTTTAACTGATGCCTAATTTTTTAGTCCAAAATCAAATTTTAACATACATAGATGAAAATAATGAAATATTAAAAGAATAAGGTAGTTTTTCTAGAATGGATACTTCTTTCACAATATAAGTACTAAACCAAAGCACCAAGTGAGTCTACTGCAGAAGTTGTCTAAAACATAAATCACAAAGTCGTAATATATTATCGACGGTTTTAGAAGTACCCAGATGAAATTTGTCATTATCAGGCACATATTGACATGTGCTGACCATGCCAACTTAAGTCAAGTAACATTAATTAATGAATTAATTAAATACACGGCACGAGGATACCTTACAAATTCGTGTATATGAAAAGCTGACCAATAGATATTAGGGCATACAAGTTCTCTTTTCTATACTTAATTAAATATAAAATTCAATAACTTAAAATTTACTTAAAATTCAATTTTGGTATTTAGTGAAAGTAAAGTTAAATATAAAAGCTTCCAGAACTTTAGAGCTTCTAAAGTGTCTTCAGAGTCTTACTTCCCCTACTAGTTTGCATGACAGTTTACTATCGTAAGTCTATGATGTGTGTGTCTGATGATGAGAAATAGTCTCTGAATAATCCTGAAATCATCAGTAACATGCTATTAAGACTTTGTGATTCAAAGTGACTGCTAAGTCACTTGTGTGACTACTATATCCAATTTACTATACTGAAGATGAAGCTTCTGTGTCAGTATTGCGTTGCGCTTTTGATATGTGTATTGAAGAAAAAGTATCTATCTTTGATAGATCACACGGCGGAAAATCCACTTAATCACTTTTTTGTTTAGAAAATAGTACGATCATTTTGATATGTTTCAGTTTGAATTGTTTATTTCACAACATTTAGAATGATGTCATCAACTTGAGTAAATAAAAGAATCTACCTGAAAATAAAGCTTATAGTTTATTGAAACGTAAATAATTTTGAAGTCGTCTCGATATTTTATTTTTAACCTAGTTATATAACAGAATTTTTTGGTAAGAAATATCACATGTTCTGATACTAATAAATTATAAACGAAATTTTGTTCTTACCGATTTTTTACTTATGTATGGATTATATTTTACACCTACGTCTATAAACGATGATGGTATATTTTGCTATAATTCAGTATTCGTTAAAACTGGATTCTACTGTAGTCAATGTTTTGCTTCTTTGGATGTAAATATATGGTATTGAAATAACTTGGCTATGATTTAAACAAAATTGGAATAAACAATACTATATGTACCTATTTAAATTTAATTTTTTTAAAACTGATTAATTGAAAATTTAAAAAAAAAACCCACAAGAAGAACAAATTGTCATATGCCCCTTATTGTACAAAGTTATTCCAGAAAAAATCAACATGTCGTGATGAGGTTATGTATTTCATATCATGCATGTTTTATTGATATTTTTTTTTATAAAAGTATCGATGATGCATCAATAATTTATTATTCCATCAATACAATTGTCATATTTTTAATATAAACAAATTTATGAAAAAAAAAGTGAACGAGATAGACAAAATTTCAGTTTATCTGAGTTATAGCACCCAAACGGTGCGTACATCTACCACTTATACTACCTGGTCTAGTGCGAGCAAATTTAAAGCTCGCGCCGGAAACACTGGCATCTAATGACGCAACGCTCACCTAACCAAAGGGTTATAAACCACGCCCCGCTGACAATATGGCCTCTAATTCCATTGGTTGAGATGAACATCGGCCTTGACGCCCACCTGCCGTTTTACACGTGACAGATTGATAAAGCGCTCCGCCTAACGCGGAATAAAAAAGCACCAGTTGCTTGGATTCGCGGTCCACGTGGGTCACGTGAATTCATTGCCGTAACATCACGTGCTACAAAACTACGCTATACACTCACGTGGGTACTTGAACGCGTGGTTATTTTCATTTTTTGTTTTGCTCATTCAATTTTCAGAAGTTTTATTTATAGAGTGCATTTGTTTTTAATTTGTAATAGATTATAAATTGCAGTTGTTTTATTAAAATTTTATTGCTTATTGTAATGGATCATTTGGTGTGTGAAATTTGTATTAATTATATTGTTGTTTTTTAATTTTAGCGCTGAATTTCTTACGATGTGCTTTGTTATAATAATTATCTTGTATATTTTTGTGATAATTAAAAGCTATCATATCATAATCGCAACATTCGTTGTATTGTTCTCGAGTGATACCGGTTATTATTGTAATCATTGGTTAATAAAGTACAAGTTCTAAAGAATCAATTTATATCGAAATTCAACAGCAATATCATTTATTGTAATTACTATTTGGTTATAATAATAGTAATTTAAATTAAAAATTTATGGTCGGTTAATTTTATTGGTGATGGTTAATCGAAGGTTATAATTTTCTTGATAAATAGGACTTGTTCGAAGTTTTCTCAATCAGTGTTTTATAAAAAAATAATACCTGAGTACTTATATTTAAAAAAATATATATCTTTTTGAATAATTTCATGCAATAAGAACGGTAACCTGTTAGATCGAAAAGTTTAAATGTCCTCATCTGTCTGTGATATCAACTGCACTTCTAAAGGAGTTTATAATTTTGATTAATATAAGTAGTGCCTACATTTTTTATTTTAGCAATTTTTAGCAATCATAAATGCTTTATTAAACATCCAATTTAATTTATATTTATTTTATAATAGTAATCAATAATGTAGTATAATTATTAGCAAACGTAAATAGATAAACAAATTTTTCAAATTTTTTAACTTTATCTAAATTTAGTTAAAAACTAAATTATATACCGGCATCACTACTAAAATTTCAATATTAATTCAGGTAGAAGAATATTTGAAGAATCACATTATGTTACTGTACTTTTTTTTTTTTAATTTTAGGATTTTATTATTCTTATGGACGAATTGAAAATTCCTAATTACTATTCTAATAGATCTCTAGATATTATAAGCAGCTTTGGAAAAAGTTCTGAAATTATTTTAATACCTCAAGTGAAAAAAATAATTTCTTTTTTAATTCCTTTTTGTATTGGCGCTTTTCCACTTCGTAAACAATGTTGTTTATCGGTTTATTGTGGTAGCATAGAAATTTTTGCATTATTTCACAAAGAAAATACAATAATTGACGTTAAGGTGCTATGACTTACCTATAATCAACTTAATACCTAGATAGGTATCTAATTATAAAAGAATGGATAATAGGCATTATATATTATTGTTACAATTATGAGATAAATTGCAACCATTATACGTTACTTACTAAGTATAATATAAGCAACATGTTATATTTGACATTACATATAATAACAATAATACACCATATAGATGAATATGTAGGTAGTATATAAAAGGAAATGGCTAATGGACAACGACAAAGTTTAAAGTTAAGAAATTCTTCAAGCACATGTAAGAAATTACATTCTGGTAATATCTCTATATTGTCTATACATAACTACCCACCTATGTTTATATAGATATCTATATTACCTATTACTTTTGCTATGCTGGGTAAAGTGCACTGTCCAAGTCAACTATTCTTAAAAATAAAAATAAAATTTATTTTATAAAAATAGTATATTCAATATTCCAAATATTTATATATTATGTATTATTAACAATAATAGTAAAATGCAAATCTAGCAAAGGCAAAGATATCTCGGTTTTCCATATCCCATAGCCGAAGAGACTTTTACCCAAGCACCCATCAGCTGCGTACTTAACTTTGTTGAAGAAACAAATAATCATAATCCGGAACAAAACATACCTACCCCAATATATTACTATATATTAAGGAATCCTTTATATTTTAATAGTAGATTATAATATTTTATTACTATGGATGTATCGAAATTCTTCATCTTCTAGTATACTACTACACTTCGCGGTTTAGTTAGACCATAGTATCTACTCCAGTATTCATCGGTCTGTCGACGTCTCTTCTGCCTCTCACGTATTTCCATCAGTGGTATTAGTTTTTCCATTGGTATTAAATATTTGTACCACTTCCGTCTATTTTCAAATATCTTTATTAGGTTTTTATCGCTGTGATATTTTTTCATTTTCCTTCTATTTTTATTCAATAAAAAAAATTTATATAGGGTAGGGGTGTGTAAGAGTGCGCAGCGTACAAGAGTGCGCAATGACATTAACCGATCAGGGGAGAAACATCTTTAATTGTCTACTGCTCTAAGACAAGTTTCATATATGGCTACTAAAACATATAAGTTTTTATTGAATTTTGAAAGATTTATTCAACAAAATCTGTTTTTCCTTACTTTGATGTATTTTCTGAAGATTTTCAACCGTCAATTGCGAAAAAATTTGTTAAGATAAGGCTTATTTGTGATTTCTCAAGTCATTTAGTTAGTCTTCGAAATACTTGTCGACTGACACATTTGTCCGACGTTTCACATAAATAGCGCGGGCACTCTTGCATAGTATGGATAGTATATGAATAGTATAAGCTATACTGCGCATATTTTACACAGTTTGCGTTCTACAATGATCGTATAACAATATTCTAGGTATAAATTGAGCGATAAGTTATCCATCCAAAATTGAGTAGATATATCTGGAAGAAGGTTATTCTTGTTTTCTATTGGTCAAATCTAATGTAAACAATAATTTATGTTCATGTTAGATATTAACATATTAACAATAAGACGACGAAATTGTTGAAGATGTTTAGTTACGTCGACATTCTCAATTATGTTGAATACAATAATTTGGAGATCAGAATAATCAACTACAAATTCAATTTTGAATTTTTTTAATTTAAGTTATATACAGAACCGGCATAGCAAATTAATTTTGTGTGTTTTCAAAAACACTTTTTTAAAGTAACATTTCAATTTAAGGTTAAATTAATGTCAAATGATGGAAATAAATATGTCAAATGACCTAAAAGGGGTGCGCAGGAACTACTTTTCAGGAATAGTAATACTAAACATATACGAGCATTTCAAAACGCGATGACTTTTATACTTGCAATAAATCATGGAATAAGTTATACGGGACTTTATACTTCCATTGTAGAACTGGCCCTAAATGTGATCATTGTAAGTGACGCTTACTGCTCATTTTTTCACGCCTACATGCGCATTCTTGTCCACTACATAGTACAAGAGTGCGCAAACAAATGCCTTGCAATTTTTTTATTTATTTCTCTACCGTCTATTGTTCATTAAGTTTTTAATAGTTTTTCTGTAGCCAGATACCTAAGAAGTTAATATATGATAATAACTTTAACTTGATGTGTTTTACTTTATTTCTATAACATCAAATCGTGAAAGTGCGCACTCCTGCACACTCCTACCCTAATAATAATATATAATAATATAAAAAATAAATTTTTGCAATGAAATTTGTTTTCAGTTATCCCTATCTATTATTTTGCGACACCTACTCTAATTACAAAATTTTTCTTAAAGCACTCTCCAATTTAAAGCAAATAACTTTGCATGACAAATAATATTTAAAATGGGGGGGGGGGGGGAGCTTAGCCACCCAAAATGAATCGACTGAAGCCAGTGATGGTGGTGTTTGAAAGCAATACATAAGAAGCTAAAAAAAAAGATCATGTTTTGTAGCATTTTCACAATATTATTATTATTATTAAACCTAGTTGTGCTTATGTAGTTGGGTGTCAACAGTTAAGTGCGTTGACTGCTAAGCCAAAATTTCCAGTTCGAGTAAGGTCGAAGTAAACACTATATTCTGACTTCTATTGCTGGGTTTCCATTGACTAACCGTAAATCTAAATGAGACGGTGCCAATCTTTCAACAAAATACTTTTAAAACTTAAGCATATTGTTTGTGCATGTGAAAACACTTCAACAGACGAAAAGACAATAAAAGCAAATAATTTGGCAGCAATATTAAGTACTGTTTCCATATTATTTATGAAGCTGTAACAGATGTATAAAATAAACATTATTTCTTTTACTATTAAACTTATCTAAACTGACCAAGTGCTTAAAAAAATTGAAATTAAGTAAATTTTCAAAATACCAACCTAAAGGTCTGTATTTCATAAATAGTGTTTTTCTATACTTATCTATGCAATATAGCCAATATAGATAAAAGAGTTCAATCAACATAAAGTCTCATGGGTTTATGTCCCATAAACTGTTCATATTAATGTAATTTCGAATTTTTAAAAATTTGTAAATAAATTCTGAAAATAATTTAATTAATTTAACTTGTAATAATTTATTATTAAAAGTTTTAATATTGCTTTGATAAAAACCACTCCATTGCCATAGACTAACGAAAAATATGTCTTGTTACACATTTAATTGCTCTTGCAGCCAAATCCTTTTATCCAATGAAATAATTGGAATACAGAGCCCAGTAACGCAAAGGAACTGACGAGTATTTCTTTTTCTTGTTCAGTATTTTCCATACAGGTAACCTTATGAAGAATTCTCGAAAAAGCTATTTTTGTTTTGGTAATTTTTTCAAGATATAGATTCGCTGTTAAAGTAAAAAGAAATCCAGGAAAAATTTGAAATTGAATTTATTTAATGCTGCAAAGTTGCAAGTAAATAATGCGTAAATAAATTCTGAAAATATAAATTTGTTTATGTTGAAAAAAATGGTTAACATAAAATTATTGTAAATAATTGAGAAAATTTTAAACAATCTTTAGATCTGATGGCTGTATGGACATCAAATAGTTCTTCGGTCGTAGACAAAGCATTATCGTATTTTGTACCACTTAACAATATTTTCTGAATAGAGTTTGCCAAAAAATGTATTCACCTGATGATGGATTATCTTCAACAAATATGATCTTCTTGTTTTTTTTTTACTTAAAAATTTTACTTTATTTGCAATTTGGCTAGTCGAATCGCTTGCCCATTCTTGATTTCATTAAAATTGAGCAAATTTTCATTAGCTACTTAGATTTGTGCTAATTTCAGATATTGTTTTTTATTTTTTACCTGTCATGTTGTATTAATTATTAGATCCACTTAAGTTTTTCTCCAACTGATTAATTGTTTTGCCTTCCGAGAATTTTTCCATACATTTTTATTTCGCTCAATTTCTTGAGGGGGGGAGGAGCAGTCTCCAGTTTGCTTGCGGTAGTTGTTTTTTTTTCTTAACTTTTCCACTTTTTTTGTAAAGACAATCCCATGATTTTATTTTCTTGATATCCTACAATGTAAGTAATTTGTGAAAAATTGTGAATTTGTACATACACTAACGAAATGTATAAATATTATACCTAGTTATAGAACTACATAAACAAAATTTTAGTCTATGAATAAAATGACATATAGGTTATGCCATTTTACCAACCTTTTTATTTACCTATTAAATTTAATAAAATTTATAAAATAGCATTTTTCAGTTTTCTCTCAATTTACCTATAAACAAATAACCATCACCATAATAAATTGTAAAATGACCTTGAAAATTATTATAAATTTATATGGGTCATTAGCGGTAAGAACTAACATTTAGTATACACAATTCAAAGGCAACATAAATATTCGTTATAATAATTTTACCAATGCTTTAGGTCACTTTTCGCTATCAAATTTTTACAGCTGGTAGATAATTATATTGTTAAGATAATTAGCAATCATATATGTTCATGGTAATAAAAGTAATGTTTTAATTAAAAATAGTTTTTGATTCTATTGTGACTTAATTCGCAATTTGAAGGAGGTAAATAATAAAAGCAATAGTCCAGCTAATAAATTAAATTATCTAAATGTAAATGTGCATATCGTAATTAATGTTATGAAATACGAATCTTACTAATTTGTAGTTAAACAAATTTTATCACCTACCTGTAACATAAATAAAAGATACAAAATTATAGTTCTAACTACTACATTAAACTTTCTAATTTAATATTCAATTTTCTTTCAACAAAAACCTAGACGAAACACTAAAATATTAAAATTTTAACTGTAAAGTGAAGAATACATACTTACGTGCATAATTAAAATTTAAAAAACATTAAAAGTCATTAATTTACAACTTTTGACAGGCTAGGACTAAAAACTCTTGAAAAAATGAAACAAACGAAAAGAGCGAATTTTTAAATTATGAAAAATTATACAAAAAAACAAAATACGATTTAAAAAAGGAACTAGTGTAATATAATATGAGCTAATTTCGTGATTATTGAAACACAACCATTGGTTATTGTACAACATGGTAAAAAAATTACTTGAAATTATTTTTTAACTTAATTTTTATGTCATTATTCTTTTGTGCTGCTCTTTTGTACTAGAGAATTTAAAGAAATTAATAGCAGCAAGCTGAATTTTTGTATTCACTTATATTGAATTGGCAATAAAATAATAATTAATTAATAATCACTTAATTGTTTGGGTGTCAACAGTTTTGATATAAACTTTAAGTAATGGGTGCAGGTATAAGACAAGAGACATTTATTAAAAATAAAAAGGAACTGTTTTTATTCTATATAAATATTTTATTTACTGCAGTTACATTTTTTACACCTAACTTAAACTTGCTATTGCACAATGAAATTCCGCACCTATATATATATATAGGTATTATTTGAAAATCTTGAAAATACAAATTAAAATAAAGTCTGCTTGCAAAATTTGTTATTTATGCTAAAATAAAAATTATTGATATAGCAGTTAAAATTTGAATTTAGTTTTCAACGCGGACAAAGTTAAAAGTTGGTAGCTTTTTGTTAAAACCGATGAAACTTGGTGTAGAAAGTTGGAGGAAGGGGCTTCGTCTGATAGATAAAATTAAGGATGTTAACATGTTTCAAATATTTTCCACTATAAGGTTTATGTTAAAAAATTGATTAAAAGCATAACAGAATGCTATGTAATAAATAAATTATATCATATCTTTTGTGACTTTTTCAACAAGGTAACCCTTTTCACTTTAAAGTAAACTAGTAAATAAACAAATTAAATACAAATAGGTACACTGTTTCCAAAATTTAATAAAATTACTGAATATTTTACTTACGAATTTTGGAGTTTTAAGCTGAAGCTTGTAACATTGCGGAAGGTATCTTGTAAGTAACTAGTGTTTTCTAGGATTTGGAGCAGCAACTTGGAGAAATTTAGTGTTTACAAAACCATAAAGTGATTGTTAATTATACATTTAATTAAATTATTTTTATGATAAGTAGAGAACGGATTTCCAGCAAATTTGCTATAGGTACATAAATATTGATAGTAGAAGTGTAATTGTTATAAATGTCCACGAATTTGCTAAAAATAAGACATTTGACGTTATGTTTTTTGTGCTTATATGCTTATTTCGATACTTCAATGCTTAGAATTATGTTTAAGCTTTTTTAGTACTTATTTTAGCACATTTTCGATAAATTGAAAAAAAAACGCAATAGATAATTATGTATACATAAATACCCACATTTATTTTTATTTTGATGTTTTTGAATTTAATATTTAGTAGACTTTGTTTATGGCTTGTTGGTTTTGTTTACATAGACGAATAATAAATTAAAGACTGCAATTAGTTTCAAAACTTTATGATATTTGATATACTTAATAGAAGGTATAACGAAAACATTGATGTTCTTGAAAATGCTTATCATCTTTTTTTCTTTTATATAAAAGAAATGTTAAAAATTTTAACATATTTATAGTTTGATAGTTGGTTAACGCCGAGATCCGACGTTTATGGTTAAAAACTGTTGATTATCTTAATTAATAATGCCATAAGTTAACTCCACAGTAGTTAACGAGTGGATAAGAGATCATCCAGAATTAAAATATAAAAACAATCGATTGATTTGCAAGTATGCTTAAAGATGTTAAGTTGTCATCTTTATATTTTTAAAATTTTGCTTATTTCATTGCTTATTTATTATTTATTTTGCTAGTATTTATTAGTAGTATTGCTTAGTATTTATATTTATACCTATTTAGTGCATATCTTTATGCATAGGTATAATGGCAATTTTTTGTGCTATTTCATGCGCTATTTTTTCGATTTTTTATGGTTAAAAGTCATTACTTTAAATTGATAAGTAAAGAGGTATAAAAAAATAAAAGTAATACAATTTACATAGAAATTAAAAATTAAATAATTCACTACAAGAAGTTATAACAATTAGGCGTTTTAATAAATTTAATGTACCCAGATTATAATAAAGCAAGAACAAGAAAGGTGTAATTATCGTTAACAATGAGTCGGTATTTATTAATAAAGACGTCATGCGTAAAATGAATACTTGCTCGCATATAAATTTTATATCATCATTACTTTTACAGTCAAAATTATGCAGGTACATATATCTAGTTATTGTACTGAAAACCAGTACTTAACTATTTTTTTTTCTTAAATGAAATAACAATGTACCTACATGATTGTTAAAGTTAAAAAATAGAATATTAAATTAGTCTTCCAAATACTTAAAATATATCCTAGAAACTGGTCCAGTAATATTATTATAAGTAAAATATTATTTATTGAACAATAACAATTAGGAAAACGACCATTTATACAATTTCTTCCAATCTTGAATGTTAGGTAGGTACTTTCATTTCGTGTTAAGCATATTATGTACTGGCTGTATTTTCTTTTGTGAGAGACTTTAAGTATAGCTTACGTCTACTTTCAATTTTATTAGAAACATTACTGTAGTATAGCAAATATGTACTTGCTTTTCACCATTTTAACTTGATTACAAATCCTGAATTGGTTTGGTTTAACAGTTATTGAGCACTTAATTAGAACATTTAATGTGGTATGACAAGCTCCTGCTGACTACATAAAATTGTTCCATTTCTCGAATAGACAGACCACGATATTATAAGGAAATCTTACGCCGATACGGGCACAACGGGAGATCTTAAGAAATGTATTTATTTCGATACGATAAAAACCTTAGTAATAAGATTAGTTCTGTAATGGGGCATGTAAATTATGACATTTCAAAACATTAATAAAGCCAGATTTAAATATATTTGAAAGGTGCGGTGATGCTCTATAAAATCTGATAGGATTATTACAATTAAAGATTTATGTACTTTTTTACAGATTTCAATGAATTAGTATGAAGTTCTATCTGGTATACAAGCTAAACCCAGTTTTTGGATACCAAATACTAAATTTTGCTCATTTTAGAATTTTTGCAATTTCGTGTCAATTTAATTTACTTTGTATGCATTTTGTATTACATTACTGCATTAATGCAATTATAAAACTCTTACCATGGAATACATTCTGCAATATTTAATGGAACATCATTAATTACTTTAAATGACAACCTTATGATTTATATATCTTTATGCAAAAACAGGAAAGGTAGAGAAGGAATATCATCACGGAAATGATATTAGTAACGTTATGCAAGTAGATAATCATTTTAATCCAGGATCAGCATAAAAAATGACATTATGAGGAATAGTGAAGTTCAACATTATCTATAATTTCAAGTTTCGTATTCGACGTGGGAGGTTAGAAAATACTTAACATGTGATGTGAAATATTCCACCTTCTCGGTTACAAGGTGTTAGATTGCATATGAGATTATTTTTAAACCTATCCATCTACCTACACCACAGCTAACATACAAAATTGTTAAATCGCTAGTTTTAAAATAAAACAACAAATCATAATCATAATACTACATAATTTTCTAATTTATATTGTTAATACATTTTCAAACCAGATTATTTTTAATTCTAACAATGTTTTAAAGAAGCAAATAATAGATATTGTTTTACAGTTAATATTATTGTTTATAAGGTACTTTCATTTTAATTAAATATTTATAATTTCCAATGGGTTAATTTCCTTCGACGCACACTCCCAGCGTACAAGAAGTTTTCAGGAAAAAATAGTTATTATAATTATTACAAATGAAAATTTTAAGAAAACAATAATACCGAAAACTTAAATAATTTGAGATTCCCATTCTAAAAAAACCAATTGTTGTCAATATATTATTTTAGTAGTAATTTATTCATAAACATAAAAATTGATTAAAACTTATCATATTCAAAAGATAAAATCAATTTTCTCCGATCTCCCAATAGTAGTTTAGAACACTTCTTGGGATTTGCTGTCAGAACTACCGGGAGCTACCTGATTTTATAGTAATTAATATGCAGACATTTAAGCAGGTCATGGTCTAACTTTATTTCTATATGCCACTAATAAGATTTAATAAGATACAAACATGTAGGGGATTGTGCAGATCCCTGCCTACTAACACAATTTATTTGTTACATTAACCTTTCAGCCTTAAAGTGGCGTTTTGTTGTTTCTTTGTTGGTAACTATTTTTTTTTAAATAACAAACTAAAACATATTATTCAAATAATGAATTTTAACTATTTAGTAAAGAATACATACTTACATAGAAAAATAATATTTAAAAAACAATAAAAACGACAATAATACACATTCAATAGATCAGGACTTAGAATATTTGAATAAACAAGAAATTAATTATAAAACAATTACGTTATAAAAACTAATAAAAATTTAACATAAAAAATTTGTAATACGATATAAAGGCCTCTATTTCACAATTATTATTGATCACCAGTCGTATTTAACATAAGAAAACATAAGAATCACATTAAATTTATAGTAATTTTTCTAAATTTCTGTATTTCAATTTTAATTTTTTAATTTTGTATGATGTAATGTTTTTCTTGCTTCATTTTATTTTATTTTTACGTTTCTCGTAAAAAAAATTTGTTTATTCAAATATTCTAAGTCCTGACCTGTTAAATGTAAATTATTGTCGTTATTTTTAGTGTTTTTTAAATATTATTTTTCTATGTAAGTATGTATTCTTTACATACAGTTAAACAGTTAAAATTAATTATTTAGGTTATTTTTCTATTATACAATATTATTGTACTCTTTCAATATATTTCCAACGTAAAGTGCTGATTGTGTTGATTTTTAGATAAATATTAAGATAAATAATATTTAAAAATTTTTTTAAATATTATTTATTATTATTTTATTTTATTATTATTATATATTATTTTTCTATGTAAGTATGTATTCTTTACTAAATAGTTAAAGTTCATTATTTTAATGATATGTTTTAGTTTGTTCATTTTAACATTACATACTACTACTATAATATACCACACTATAAACTTAAAAATTTAATTTTTTAGGTTAATTATCTATTATTTTTTTTATTCTCCAGGAAGGTTCAATTTTATTTTAAACTCAAAAACATTTTTTTTTTCAGTTTTCCCGTTATGGTAGACAGTAAGCCAAGCCATTTGGTGTTTTGTTCCAAAAGAGTAATATGCGTTAACATCGTGTAATTCTCATTTAAAGATATTTTTTAAAGCCCATTCGAATTACTTTGAATATTTAATTTTATATTTTGTAGTTTATTATTTTCTGAATAAGCAAAGATATAAGGAGAGCGTAACGGGATAACTATAACCCCCTCACGACTCATAAAAAAAAACAACAAAATCGACAACATTTTGATGAATTTGAGAAATACACTTAAATTTTATCAAAATATATTTATATTTACTCTCTCATCAAAACTAAAAGATCTTATTTGTCACCGTCAAAAGCGTAAAAAGCAAAAAAAAAGTCAACACACGTTTTTGTTCCATTTATTCTTTCCATGAACTTTTTTTGGATCCATCTTTATTTCTGCATGTTATCTGTAAATCACCTTTTACAAATCGCTATAAAAGTATTAAATTGTAGCGTCATAGTCGTGGGTTTGACTTACGACAAGTGGATCACATTTTTCCGACCATGTCACTCTCGTAACATGCTAGCAACATTTTGGAAGTATTAAATTGTCTAATTGCTATTAATATTTATAATTTACTAGATCAAGCAGCTTTTAGGCCGCTTCAGAAAACCTTCAGTTTTTTCTGACCTCTCAAATTTTTTAGCTTGGTAACTGAAAATACCAAATAGAGTTTATAATAATATAAAAATGGTAACGTTAAAATTTTACGATACCGGTATCGCAGCTGTGCTCTTATCATCAAAGTTTGTAGTTACTTAAATTTATTAATTCTTAAGATTATTTTTAAAATCATCCAACCATATTTTAAATCAATAAATCCAATCATAATATTATATTTCAATCAAATACATTTTATCAAAAAAAATATTTTAAAAATTATAAACTTATCAAATTAAATTTATCGGACTTACAAATTAAACGTCTAATACGTCGGTCATTTTTGGCACAAATGCTCTATTTTTTATCCTTTGCTAACCTTCAAAATATTTTAAATCAACTCATACAAAGCCATACAAAATTTAAATCAAAATAATAACAAAATTTCAAGCAAATGTTCAAAATAACTACAGGGGCGGTCAAATCATTTCATAATACGATAATATATACAAACTTCATGTTTTTTAAGATAATAATTATTATCTAACATATTTTTTAATTTTTATTAAAAAAATGTAGCCGATAAGTGGCAATGCATTGATCGGAGATTGGACATTCCGGTCGAGAACGGACTAATGAAAGATTTTAGTAGCATATTTAAAAAGATTAAATTAAGGTGCAATGGTAGGCATATTTCGTATATTGGGTATAAATTCTACAAGTGAAATAATCAATAAAAAATAAAAATTGATATATTGTCGTGTTTCAAAGGGATTTTCGCACTCACCCTGTACATTTTGATAGAAAATTTTATTTTAATAAGTTTGTATTGTAGATTGTAAAAATTTGAGAGGTGGGGTTGAATGACAGGAAATACAAGGCTTTTTGCCAAGATGGCTGCCCGTGCCGGTCTTGATTTTTGGCTTGGTGAAGTATTTTGAAATTTGTGATATTTTTTTGAGATTGTGAGTAACATTTGGATTTGTTTTGAATAAAGAGATTTTTATGCGTTCGCATTATTTTATTTCTTTGAAATTTGGATTTTGGAAATTTTTTATAAGTTGCTACCGAATGGAAGTCAGTTGATTGATTTTATTGATTTGGAAGAGGAGCAGTTGAAATTATAAAGGTCGATTTGGATATTGTTTAAAGTTGGAAAATTAAAAATTATATTTGAGAGAACGAATGGTGAAATAGATAAGCGGTTGATTTGGATAAGTAAAATTGCAAATACGATCTCTTTAGAAATTGAAAGAATTTTACATTGAATTTAATTTGTATGCGATTAATTATTTTTGGAAATTTTTTTTTTTTTTTTTTGAGAACCCACCCTGAGATAAGAAGGTCTCATCTCCCGCAAAGAGGCTGGTCATGAGTACTTTTTAGTGTACATGAGGAAATCAAAAGAATTTTGAAATTATCACTGCGCAGTATATCTTTAAATACTGATTAAGAATTTTTGAAATAAAAACTTATTGTAATACGATATAAAGGCCCTTATTTCACGATTATTTTACTACTGTTCGAAGTCCAAACCTGTTAAATGTAAATTAATGTCTTTTTTATTGTTTTTTAAATATTATTTTACTATTGCGTAAGTATATATTCCATACTTAACCGTTACAATTCGTTATTTTAACATTTTGTTTAGTTTGTTTATTGTCAGTTATAAATTAAATCTTAATTTCAATAAAAATATTATCACATGTTAATAACCTTAATCATATTGTGTAAAAATATTTAGTTTAGTACATTTAGGTCCTTTAATAATTCAGCATTCAATTGTAGTCTAGCTTGATAAAAATCTCAGATTTTATACTCAAGAATTTAAAGTTCTTTTGAGATGCATCTCTTTTATTTTCGTATATACCAAGAACCAATCAGAATGCCTTCACTCCGTATAAGCATGAATGTGTGTTGTCTCATATTCTCGAATTTAAAAACACTCTACTAATTACTTTTAATGGAAGAATATATAATATATCACAATTTTAATAGTTCGTTGGTTTTATCTACATCTATGTGGTTTAACTTGATTTATCTTGGATTAACCACAATGTAAGATTTGTGGTTTTCAGATCACGGACCCCACGTTGGGAAACCTAAATTCTAACTAAAGGAAATTTAATTTTTAAATTACTAATTTTTTTCTGTTAATTGTTCAAATAATATGCATTTGTACAACTACAGCTTAAGGTTGGTTTACTTAAGGTAACGTTTGTACATCAATCGGAAGTTACTTTTATAAATAGAGCTGATTTTGAAGATAGCCAAGAGAGAACCTTTCTTATCATCTGCCAAAATTTTATATATTGTAATGATATTTTTTTAGAAAGTAAACACTCTCTAGTTTGCTTCGGGTAACTCAGGATTGCGGGAGCAATTGATAATTTTCAAGGGTCGAGGATTCTTGCGTTTTCAAAATTCAAATAAAAAGAAAATTCTCTAATGCAAACGAATAATTTCTCCAAAAATCATAATCCAATTCAATATAAGTAAATAATAAATCCTTTTCAAACCAAATTTTGTATCGTAAATAAATTCAAATACAATTCAAAGTGGAACTTTAAATGGGCTCGTACTTCTAATTTTATGCCTATCCAAATCGCCTTGTTATCACCATCTGGTCACACGCTCGTACAAATGTAATTTTAAACTTTCCAATTTTTAAATGCAAATTCAAATTTATAATTTCAATCTTTCCTTCCAAAGCAATCAAAACCATCAAATCTATCCAATCAATCAAAACCATCAAATCAACTACCGCTCAGTAGCAACTCATCAAAACTTATTCCAATTCCAAATTATCAAAAATTATCCAAAATCACGCAATAATGCATTCGCATCAAAATCATTTATTCAAATCAAAATCAAAATTCAGTACTCACAAATATAATTCACAATTTTAAACTTATATCAAAAGAATCTCAATAATCGCCTCGAGCTATGGCACAACATGCTCGGGCGGTCGCTATCGGCGAAAAAGCCAATCTCCTCGTCGGTTCGTCCCCACCTGTCCAATTCTCCAGTCTTACAACTTAAAACTATTTAAAACAAAATTTTCATTAAAATGTAGCGGGTAGGTGCGAATCCTCTTTTTCACCACAATATTTTTATGAAACTGACCAATTAAATATTAGTAACAGGATGGTTCAAAAAAAGTTAGTTAATGAAAATTTACTTAGTCGTCGTAAAATATTAAGGCGAGATTGCAATTTGCCAAATACCATGTACACTGAACAGTGATATGGGAACAGTTGGGGACTGGTAAAAGTGGTATTAACGATGAATCAAAGTATAATTTATTTAGAAGTGATGGAATAACTTGAGTTAGACGACCTTCAATTCATCCCGTTTGTTCAACAGTAAAACATGGAGGAGAATCAGTATGGTATGAGAATGCTTTTGCGGATTTGGTATAGGATCTCTGTATCGAATTAATGACATAATAGATTATTTTGTATATAAGGATATTCTTAGGAATGTATTAATTCCATACACTGACGATGTAATGTCTAATATTTATTTACCAACACGATAACGATCCCAAGCTTCTAAGATTGTAAAGGATTGATTACATGAAGAAATAATTAAAGTTCGATTACCAGAAATCGATCAAAAACTTGTTGCAAGTTGTAGACAAAAAAATGCGTCAAAGTAATTACAAAAACTTATGTAATTTGTTCACAGCTCTAGAAATTATTTGAAAAGCAGTTCCCATTGATAAAATTAATAAATTAATTGAAT
The DNA here is from genome assembly GCA_911387805.1 of Cantharis rustica. NCBI lineage: Eukaryota > Metazoa > Arthropoda > Insecta > Coleoptera > Cantharidae > Cantharis > Cantharis rustica. The sequence continues at coordinate 39,874,154 of OU426877.1, forward strand.
CAACGCCAAGGCGTTGTGCAGCAAAAAGTATATTACACCAAATACTAATAATTGTTTATGTTTTGTTTAGAATTATTATGTTTATTTTGAAAAGTTGCTATAATTTTGGTCCAATAAAATTATAAATATGCTTTTAATACAGAGCGGATATCAAATTTGACTGTTTGAATTTTTGAAATATTTTAAGATTAGAGCAATTAAGGAATGAAAATAAAGTATTTCCTATTCTACTTCAAAAGAAAATTTTTTATTATTGTGAGTTATTTTATTTTATTAAGAAAATTAAACAAAGTTGCTATAATAATAAAGGCTAATGCTGTATATGCATAAATAATCAAATCATTAGTTTTTTATCACTTTCTCCACTAGGATATTAGAAAATTAATGAAATTCAAATAAAAACTTTAAAGTCTTCAGTTTGAAAGAAATTTAAAAAAAAATCATCAAAAATTATTTTTGAATAATTAATTTAATATAATATATTATAAATTATGATGGATTGAACTATTCGATTTATTATTTTTTCGATTGAAACAAGCTCTTCTATTTTATATTATTATGAATAAAATTTTAGTTTTGATTGAAAGCTTAAAATTTAATTAAGCCAAATCAATTTTAATGTTTTTAAGTGAGAGTATTATTATACTCATACATTGTTTGGTCAGAGTGATGTCACTTTAGAAAGGGTAAAAAGAATGAAAAATTTAATTTTAATTGTGGTTTGAACTGAGTCATTCGTGAGCCACATTTGGTCACAAAATCCATGCTTTAGTTACCCTCACTTTCGGTAATGCAATAAATTAATTAATATAAAAGGTTTACGTTTGTGATGCCCGTGCCAATTGTATTGTAATATTCATAAAATAGAATAAAAGAATTTACTAAAGGTAAAGAAATAAAAACAGCGATTTTTAAAATTTAGCAATGAAACTTCTTTCGTACCCGATATTTGTGCAAGATAAAGATATTAAGTTTTCATTCTTTGAAATTGTTTTCTAGTAATAAAACGCTGAAAAATTGACATAAAAAATCTTTTTCTAACAACAGGTAATCCTAAAACGATTTAAAAAACAACTCCGATTCTAAAATAATGTTCTTTTAAGTATCGCAATTTATTTTTCTAAAAGCATCTTTGAAAGCCACCTAGGCAGATATAAAAAATTAAGGAGTGTTGGAAATTTAACATTAAATATTTTGAAGTTTCAATTATTTTATCTAATTCAAAATCACGAGAAAACCCCGAACAATTTTAGGAGCTGTAGAAAATATTAAGAACACGTTTTCGTAACATTAGCATATGAATGTTTTTCTTTGTGATCGCAACACAATTTTTGTTATAATGAAAAATATTTTAAAATTTATACAATGATATTGTAGTGTCGTTAAAATTTATACGCTTGTAACATTCGTCAACGTTATAACATCTCGTACACGACCGCATGTGGAGTCGAACATCTCAATGGATTAACATTGGTGGTTCTAAGGATAACAATAGATCAAGATGTACGATTTTATCTACTGTTAGGATTAAGTCGATCTAGTATTTTTATAATACACGTATTTATTGCAGTATATTCCATCGGGTAAAACTTAAAAATTATGGAAATCCATTATTTTCTTCTTTTCTCCTATTTAATTAAAAAAAAAACAATTTAGTTTGTTTTTGTATTTTTTGCAGGTAAGCAATTAATATATTACCGCGATCTTGCCGGACAAGATGAAGATCTACAATGAAAAAAATGATCAGTTCGGTTGCTCGAGGATTGCTTTGTTTGAACGGCTAGCTGAACAAATTTTATCTTGTAGGACTTCAATTATAGCCCCATTGTGAAATGATGGCATTAAAAAGTTATGATGGAGCTGTTTATTGTTTCGAGTTAGGAAAAGGAAGTAATGCTAAAAAGTGTTATAATAAAGAATAATAAGAATAGTTGGGTTATTGTAGAAATGTTTCAACTCGACACGCACCCATATAAGTAAATACATACATATCAGGAATGTGATGAATAGGTCGCATTGTCAAGCCGGAACCGCAGGAACCGAACGGAACGGAACGTTGCCATTTATTCCCGCGCTTTAATTACTTCCAATCTTCCAGCAGTCATTAATCACAGGAGGGCTGGGGTTGGCTAGGGTTGCCTGATACTCTTCTCGTTCTCTCGTGCTGCTGTACTGGTATGCTTTGCTAGTATGATACGTTCTTTACCCCAAATCTACCCGCGATACTCGTTTGTATTCTCGAACCCTTACGCACAGGTGCAATACTTCCGAACGTGAAATTAAAGTTTAAATTATTGTATGATGCTCTCTGCACACCGAATTTCTTTATTCAAACCTTAATGCTTTCTCGTAAAAATTATAATTAAAACATTCGACTAATATAATATTTCATTAAGCAGTGTATTTATTTGCACTTCCAAAAATTTCATTTGTGGTTAACGCATAGCCACGATATATTACGTGCGTGCCTTGATAAACTCGTGCAAAGTTTATAATTTTTAAGTAGGAAAATTAATTTCTAACGTTTAGTGCATCAGTTATGTATGCAATTTGTAAGTTGATAATTATATTATATAACTTAAACTATGAGATGTCGGGGTAACGTGGAAGCTTGGTTACCAGAAGAGTTATAGCTCTGGTTAAGTGAGAGAAGTTTTAGACAATTAGTTTAATATAGTACTTGTTATGGTTCCAAAGGTATTCGATTTTTAAAACCTATTTATATTGTTAACAAACTATATTCATCGTTACTTGACAACTATTTTAAATAATTTATTAATACTAATTTTGAAGACGTGCCATTAACTTACAAGAAAATAAAATGAGCAATGATTGATTTCTCTTGTACGTACTTACATAAATAAAGATAAGTTAAATTAAAGCAAGTCATCGAAACGATTATTAATTTATTATATAATAATAATAACATATCTAATGTATTTTGCATGTCCAGTGGCATTGTCTTAATCGTTGGATGTACAAGCAGATACAAGCTACTGGCGACCTACGCGGCCACCCTGATTCTCAATGGTGATGATAGTATTCGCGTGATATGAACCAATACACGTTGCAAACGTCAAAGATGTCAGACCCCATGGTGGTAGAGAACTATAACTCTACAATAAATAAAAACTACCCATGTCATTATCTCATTTGTAACAATATTTAACAAAAATAATTTATTGTACAACTAAATATAAATTAGCCATAGAATTATTTATAAGAAATAAAATAAAATTAAGCAATTTAATGTGCTTACACAAATTTCTTTTTTAATATTTTACGAACATGACAAAATATATTAATTTTCATTTTATTTTAGAAAAATATAATTTTTATTCGCTAGCTTAGAACTTTAATGTAGAGTTGTACATGAAGCAGCATTCCAAATATAGAAAGCCTATGGCAATGTTTTGCCACCTCGGTCCATCGCTTTCTATATTTTCAATTGTTTTTATCTTAATTAGATATTTTTGATCTGGATGTATACTACAGTCACTTAATTTGCTTAACTTCACTGTTAAAACCAATGAAGGTTATTATCGGCTATTTCACCTTCTCAAAATAAAATTTCCCAGTTTTATATATTCAGGATTAATTCGATTTTTTTCGTATTTCGGTATTTTCAAAATTATAAAAAAAAACACTTTTCACTTTTTCTCACCCAGACTGCTGCATGTTTTTGTGAAGAAATGGCTTTCTAATTGTTTTTGTTTCTTAGGATAATTTTGTTATAGATTTGCAAAAATATTTAAATATAAATTATACGATATATTGAAACTTTACATCAAATTAATGTGCTATAATTAAAATTATAGCATTAAATTATTTAAAATTATATTTTAAATAAATTTGAAAAAATATTTATTTAAAGTTTAAATAAATTTTATTAAAATAATTGAAAAAACAATAACAGTAATATGACATAAAGCCTACACTGGCTGACTAGAAGGCGGGAAATCGTGGTTAGAATCCGGTCGGATATACTGTTGTGATCTAAAGCCCAATATCAATCTTTGGACTATAAAAAAGGCAACGAAAAACCACTCCATTGTTAATTTTCTAGTCCTAGTAGTTATGTCACCTTGGTTTCTGTCAAGTTGATCGTCTACGCACTGTAGTGTCTGACACTCAAAGAAGAATGAAACTGAAAACTAAAACTAAGATAATAATTAATTTCATCTTTATTACAGTACGAATTGCTATTTATTATGGTTAGGTTCACAATATCCTATATTCGTCGACTCACTTTTACTACGAACCTCTCTACATTTTCAAGTTACGTACTTGTTCCGTAACATATACATTTGTTAACTAAACTGTCCACGTTGTGCGGCCTGAAGGCCGCACTGACTGGTTACTTTTCAAAACCTTTCAATTTTTTTAGTTTGGCAATATAAATTTACTAATCCATAACAACAGCAATAACAAACTTGAGACTAAACTTTGTTTGGTATTAAAGATCTATAACTTTCAGTATTTTCTATATCTCTTAGGTCATTGATTTTTGATTTTTAATTTGGTCATTGAAAAAAATTATCACATAAATCATATTAATAAACATCTTTCAAAAATTTGGTCAAAAAATATGTTAAGGGTATAAAATGGTTTGGTCTTTTTGAAAAATGTACATAATTAACCAATTCAAAAAAAATAAAATTATAACATAAATAAAATAACAAAATAATTTACTGCGAAGCGCGGTATTTGAAGAAAAGCCAAATGTAGCAAGTTAATGTTTATGCTTAGCAAGACACTTTTTAACCATACCTGATTGTTTTTTCAGTTCCAAAACAGGTAATTGCTGCTGCTTCGCAGGACAGTTGATCCAATAAAAGTTTGAATTTGCTTAGCGAAAGAACCGTCAAAGTAGAAACATTAATTGAACAATTATTCCAATTGAACAGAACAATTATTATTATTATTCAATAAGTAATATTTATTAAATATTCAATATAATTAATCCATTATTATTTATTGTTGTCTAACTTGTTTTGAATTTTATTTTGTTTGGTGTTATTGTTGTAAATATTATTTGATGGTAGTATGATAATTCTGCAAAGTAATTACTTTTGGGGTAACGCAATAGCAACATCTAAAACCTTTCAGTTAGAGATGTTAAATTGATTTTTTTTACGAAATATTATGATATGCAACCAACAGTGTGGTATAATGCTTAAATCAACTTTTTATTTAAAACAAGTAATATGATTTATTCGGAGCTAAAGTACTTTTCGTGGCTAGACTGTAATTATCGGATTTACTCCGCTGCGCTTCTACGTAAATCCTACCACTAAGAAAGGTTCGGTGTTTTGTAAAGCAATTGCACTGTCAGAGATGAACTGCGCTGAAATATTTTAAGCAGAGGTACATTTGAGGCACACTTTACAGATTTCTATTGGTCAAATGTAAAATTATGTATACTGAATGGGTACTTAAATCTGAACTTCAATTGAAATCAAAAGAATTTTTAATTATTGTAATTTTGCATTGGATCTTTAACTAGTTTTAGTTTTAACTAGTTTCCATTATAATTAACATATTAAAGTGTTTAATATTTGTGTCGTTTTGTATTTGGAACATAAAAATTCACATCACACTAGTAACGAATAAAGTATAATATTGATAGTGGGTGTTTGTACTATTTGTTTCCGTGTGGCATCCTGTATAGACAACTCATGACCCTCGCATGTCGTTGGAGCTTAGCTGATAGAAAGTGAAAACTTATGGTATTTAAAATGAAGATACTTTAGATCGAAGTATTTATTTAATTTTTTTATAAGTTAAATCATACAGAAATTATTTTAAAGTTTTACAGTACTCTTTTATTGATCAATTTTTGAGAAACTGCCTAGTTGAAATTATTTATATAATAATTTAACATTTATTTAGTTTATTTAATATAGTTTATTAATGTATTAAATAAATAAATTTAATAACCAATTGGCAAAAAAAAGACAAAAAAAACTATTTGGAGCATAAAGTGTACTCAAAAATACAGATTTAGAAGACACAGATCACGGAGTACACCAAATAATTTAAAAAATCTCTGTATGCCTGCAGGCCTAGAAAGCACAGATCTTGCAGTACATCAAATTATTTAAAAAAAATCTCTAAAATTTTTGATATCCCTGAAGAAAAAGGAGACGGTCATTAGCCTAGTATAACCAAATTCCTAAGAGATTCTAAATTTTCTTATGATCGCCTTAGTGCTTCGGAAGGCACCGGAAGTCCCTCTAGGTTGATGATTTGCTTTATCAACAACAAAATCGAGAGTTACAGGCACTTCCACATGTAAAACAATACGCTAACATCATTAATAGTGGCTTCGCAACAACACTGTTGTTGCTGTTAGTAAAAACAGATTACAGACCTAATGAAAGTTAAAGAAGAAAAAGATCCTTGAAATCATTAGAAGATTAGATCATTGTTTTTATGTTAAATTTGGCTATAATTAATGAATTCCTATTTTAAATAAATTTATAACAGGATGTTAACAGTAGCGATGCTGCAATCCAACTGTAGGTGACTCCGTCCACTAAAACAAGCACAGTACCTATTTACTTTGAGTACAAACACTGTCAAAAAATTTCGTCACCAAAGCTCACTCTGCACTTATACCTAAATGCAGCTTTCCAGAAACTTTCATAGAATTTCAATACATTTCTAGCAGTGTCTCGAGTGCAAACTAAGCAATATTTGAATGACAACGATGTATGACTAATTATATATGACTCATCATACACATGACGTCATATATTAGTAATCATTTATCAAATATAATTAATCATTGTTTCGTAACAATATTATCAAAAATATGACTATTTCAAATTAGGAATGTCGGCATTACAATTACAAGAAAATAAACAAAAGTAAATTTTGTAATTTAACTACCGGTAAAAAATAAACTACCATTGATTGGTTTGAAAGTTTATTAAACTAGGAAAATTAAAAGTGAGGTAAATGTAAATTTTAAAATAAAAACTTGAGTTAATTCGAGTTAAACCGTAGTTATATAAATAATAAAATAGATAAATTCGTGATAACTATACTACTCCCAAGTTACTATTTTCTAAATTCCAGAAAATGTCATAATTAATGGCAGGATTACACGATGCAATTATATAGAAGCCGTTAAACATTTTAAATCTAAAAGGGTTTTTGGGTCAGTTGATCTTTAACAAACCACAACCTCTAGTGCACGTTAAGTCAGCTTACTAATACCAAAATGCTATCGTCTTGTTTAGGTAGCACTATAATTTTTAATTTTTAAAGTTATTTAAGAGTAAAAATGAAAACAGCATGGGTTAAGATTAAAGTGATTCTCCAAGTAAGGAGCCTTTATATTAAAATGACTTACGATCCTTTTAGTAGTGCAAATTTGTTATTCGAACAATAATGTAAACTTGGAGTTGCTATTATATCTCTTACAATTACATATCACATAAAGTGACAGTTATAGAGTTGTTATTCGATACGTGTGTGAATGTTTGGCGTAAAATAATTAGCGAACGATTTACACCAATCCCTAGTATAGAACCCTACGAAAGAATCATCTATCACGCGCCTCATGCATTATACCTTGGGAATACATCGAACACCAAGGGATTTAAAGGACCTGAAAACCCCGAGTCCCCTACGAATGAACAGCGAATAAAATTCTCAACTTTATATACTCGGAAATATTTACTAGATGTATCTTTAATAGAAAACTGTGTAGTAACTTAAAATATCTAAATGGAAATTTAAACGGATTGTTTAAATATGTAAGGGAAAATTTATTTTAAAGACTCTTGAATATTTTTACGGTAATTATTTTCTATTTTCAGTTCTAGAAATTAAATAAAATTGCATTTCCAATTTTAAAAATTTAAAATGCAGTGACACAGCAAGTAAACATATATTATAGGATGCACTATAAAGTATTGTTCGGTTGTGCTGGAAGCTTTCTAAGGATGACAACTAACAAGTCGAACACTAAACTCTTCACATTCAAATGTACATTATAGAGGATATATGGGGCTTCTCAAACAGTGTTATTTCTCAGCTACTAATTGAAAATTCCGATTTTAGTTATTCGACATTTTGCGGTTTTGATTTTGTTGTGATTTATTTTTTAATATTATCGTTAAAGTTAATTGGTATTTTTATTAAAATTTTAATTTATGCACCCAATTTTGTGTAATATAACTATTGATCACGAATGGATTAAAATAAAACTCGTGCTGAACAAATTGCTAACATTAACCGCTAACTACTGAAATACATAAATAGAAAAGTGGAGAGCATAGCATACGTTTAATTAAACTTGTTAATCGGAAAACTGTCAAATTAATTCTGTATATTTTCGCAGTTTAACAAAAGTTTAGAAAAATTTAAAGAATATTTTTAATATGTGAAAAGTTTTCCTCGTGTAGTAGCTGATCTATTAAATGAAAAAGAGACCAGCTATTTTGATATTTAGAAGTGAAAATGCAATAACTGTCAGTGTTTCAAGCAATATTGCAAGCGGCTTGCATCGGCGTGGAAAATCATACATGACATGCATATCCATAGCAACCCGCGACACTCCACCAGATATGAATATTTCATGGAATACGTTTTCATACTTTATTGAACGTGTCACCTCCGATTACGAACAATATACCTGTCCCGCGTTATATTTTCCATCGAGCCAAGAGAAAACATCGCGAAACTAAAGATAAAGCTCCGCCAGTTCCGTCATTTCTTTTTCCTTAAAACCCGAAGGCTATAACATCGTCTAAAATTGTTCGAATGCGCCCCCCATCGATGGTTTTATAATTAAAGTATAATTTTGGAGCATTGACATTGACTTTTGCTAACATATGATTAATTTCGTGAAAGCTTATAATTAAAAGAGATAAACGGATCTTTCAATCATTATAAAGCCTATAATTTAATTTGAGCAGAATAGGTAGTAAGGAAATAGAAGTCATCTTCTTTCTGTTGTATATCTTTAGACGTTATTACTCTGTGTTATTATAAATCTTTCTTGTTACTTCACTTATGTGAATGCTTTATGTAACCACTAAGCGGTGGTGTCAGATATAAAAGCGTTAAGCTTTATAATATAATAGGAATATATTAGCATTATGTAAATTTAATGTAAAACAATAAAATTTTCCATAATTCAGCTATAATTAATATAAATATTTTTTCATCGCGCATTTTAATAAAATGAATTAAAATGCTGACATTGCAATAATTAAATCAGTAATGAGCGCGTGTGTGCACAATTTAATATAGATGGTATTAAAATTTAGGGTAGCGGGCGTTAGTTTGTGAAATAAGGGCTGTTGGTTGCTCCATTGTTAAAACCTGAATCGGAACAAACAATCGCCGTGGTCGGTACGAACGTGGGACCGCGGATTACGACCACAAACATAACTCGAAAAACCTCCACAGAGATTTATTTATTTATTTATTTGCAACGCATTATTTAATGATGGATGGGTGACACGCCGGTCATTCTAAATTGATGTACCATAATTCTTAATAAATGTTCAAAACGTAAGTAAATTTCAAGAGAAGTGTTAAGAGCACGTTTCCATTCACTATGATTAATATACACTTCATTTCAACATTTTATTATTACGAATTCCTGGTTTTTGATTTGATTTACTATTATTCTATTTATAACACAATTGTGAGTTATTCTACATTCAAAAATAGTTTTAAAGCATTAATTTCAAAAAATCTATAGAATTAATGAAAAGTTATTTTGCGAGAAATCGAATTTTGACTTCGTATTGGCCCAGATCAGAAAATAAGCTGAAATTAATTTTTCTTTTTTTTTCAAGTTGACGTTTTGTCAATTGATTTCAAAATTTTTCCGTGCGTCCCCGACATTTCACTTATGCTTATATTTTTTTCTTTTCTCTGAACCTACCTGATTTACAATAATTACTTTTTGAGTTTTCAACGACCAGATTTATAATATCAAACTTATCAGCAAAAAATATTTTATTTAACTAACATAAAATTGATTGATTCAACTAAGTTTTTTTAACAATATAGTTTTTGTTTGTTGAATATCTTCTCTACTTTATATTTATAATTTTCATGGACATCATGACAATGAACAATAAGTATTATGAACAATTGCGTAAGCAATATCAAAAAATTATTTATTTATAAAACACATGATCAAAAAATGCAAAAAAAATAAAAAAACATAAAAATTACAATTTTTTGTCTAGTGAAAAACATAAAAACAATAAAAACAAGCCGGTTTCGGACATAATTCAAAAATATTTTTCATCATCAGGCACACATCAGCCTGCAGTGATGCATACATCAATTAAAAAGAAGGAACTGCTTTTGCAGTAGCTTCACTTCATACCTTAGATGTGTACTATGGACAGTGACGGAACTATCGTGCGCCAAACCTTGCATTGCGGGAGAATCAGTGACCGTAAGAGGTCTCAAAATAGTTTTTGACGTGCATTTTAGTATTATTTTAGTGTTTTAAATAGTCAGTGCTGTAATTGAAAAGTTGTAGGAAGGCCCTACACTGACAAAACAATTATTTTCAAAACAAATTTTAGCACTCAAATAGAAAACAAATACTCCAGTTGCATTATTAGAATGCGATTAATTATTGCTGCACGCTGAACAAATTTAAACAATTGATGAGAGTAAAGTTAAATATTAAAATTCAAAAAAATTTTAATCATTTATTTTTCAAAAATTTTCTTTTTTTTTTTTTCGTACAAATTCTGTGGAAAAAATGAAAATTAAACATATAAAATACGTTTTTTAGTAACTAAAATGCCAAATAAACTTCACAAAAACTATTATATAATAATTATATATTATATAATTATAATTAATTATATAATAATTATATAATTATTATATAATATAATAATTATATTCTTGATATTGTTTAATAAAATTTAAAATTTCTTTTCTACCTACAAAAAATATTTATAAACAATAATTTATTATAATATGGTATTTGTTTTATTCTAATATTTACTCAAAATAAAAATTAAAGGGACGAAACAAAGGATTTAAGGTTAGAAGAAAAGATCTTCATGTAAATGTTTTGTTTTTGTCAAATATAATAATTTCGATTTTATATTTTTGTTGTTTATTTATTTTTGTATGATACAAAACAAATATTTATTATAAAGTTCTTTTTGTCTTAAATATAGAATTTCATTTAAGACATAAAAATTGTTCTTTCGAAAAGGTGGAAAATTTTAAAATTCCGTCACTTTTTAAGCTGTAATATTGTGTTTTCATGGTTTCACTGTTTATACTTGTATAAATGAAATCCCGGCTTCCTACTGACAGGTGCCCTCTGTGACTCTTGAAGCTTAATTAATATATCCAGACATCTTCTTCTTCAACCTGTCCTTGTTTATTCTTGAACGTAAGCTTCTCTCAATTTTTTCATTCTTTTTTGTTGTCTCTATTAAAAGAAATTAACAAAATTAAAATTTTATTATTATGTTTTGCATATCAAAATTTATTTGAAAAAATAAAAAACGTACAAACACTTTTTAGAACTAAAATATTTTAAGTTAACACAATATAAATCACAGTATTATCGCAAACGTTTTCAACATACTATTGCATCATCAGGCGATGATTGAGTTTTTTTTTCATATTACACATACTGATACTGTGTATCAGTACACACTGTGTATCATATTACACTGATATTGTGTTAGCTTAAAACATTTTAGTTCTAAAATGGGTTGTGCATTTTTTGGTTTTTCTAAAAATTTTGATATGGTTAATATCGAGTTACACTACCTTAACCACTTATCCATTGATTATTATGCTTTGTGCCTTAACAACCTTCTAAAAAAATTAGAAAAAATATATAAGAAATATATCTCGCAAATTATTAATTGATTGATGATATTGTAAAAAGCAAGATCGGCCAGTAATAAAGTTTGGTCATAATTTACTATTTATACGACTAGAAATGTGGGGTAAAATATTCAAAATTAATACTGTATCCTCAAAAGCGCCCGGTTGCCGAGTTTCACATTTAGTAAAACCTATCACAGAACATGTATCCACATAATCGGTTGAAAACAGGGAAGAGGAAAGTTATTGTGTTCAAAAGAAAAATGCTGATAGATCTGAGTAATTTAATTTTACATCTTGGCTTTACACCAGGAACTGAAAGAGTAAAATAGTAAGTTATACCAACAGGAATGTATAAAATATATTATTCAGAGTTAGTATATTTATAATTATATGTTTAACATTTAATAAAGACTCAATGTTATGTTTTGAGAAGACGGCACGACGCCTCATCACTCTCTCTGTACCATCCGTCACTGATATGATATACTGATGTAGTAAATGCAGTGATGTGGCTTATAATTCAACAACAGTTGTCAAATTGATAATTAAAATACATAATTTTATAGATAGCTTAAAAATATACAAAGAAAAAATAAGATATACGGAATGGTTTCATCAGAGCCAAGTGATGCTATGAGGCGAAAAGGCGGCCGCATTAGGCGGCACAGAGAAAGGGCGGCATTTTTGACTTTGTAAAACGTTTGGTGAAAACACAATTTGGTTGTACCACTTTCAATGTTGACAAAACTGATTGAGAAATATATTACAGAAAATATTTCAGTAAGTAAAAAAATAACAAAAAAATGGTAATGAAATATTAAAAGGGATTAGTGCAGTTTAAATTTATTTTCCTAAATGTTACAGGAAACAACACCTCCGTGAAGTTGGCCTCCCATCTGAAACATTTTGATATAAAAAAATATATAATCGTTAGGTCATCGTTAGGTCTTGAAAGGTCACCCGGTTTTATCGTTAGGTCACTTTTAGTTTTATCAAAAAAATTATTCAAGTTTTGAAAAATTTTCTTGGTAAGTTAGCCTGCCCATTAAACGATTTCGACGAAATAAAAGTGGAAACCGGTAGGAAATGCACTAATAAGGATTGGTCACGTATATTTATCGTTAGGTCACTTTTCGTTTATTTGCAATTAATTAATTTCAATATTATGTCTCTATTGCGGATGCGCTAAACAAAAATATAGTTGTGATGAAATTTTTCTTACAAAAGTAAGAAAAATATAACATTTTGATATAAAAAAATATTAAATCGTTAGGTCATCGTTAGGTCTTGAAAGGTCAATTGGTTTTATCGTTAGGTCACTTTTAGTTTTATCAAATAAAAATTATTCAAGTTTTGAAAAATGTTCTTGGTAAGTTAGCCTCCCCATTAAACGATTTCGGTGAAATAAAAGTGGAAACAGGTAGGAAATGCTCTGCTAACGATTGGTCACGTATGTTTATCGTTAGGTCATCATTAATTTGTTTGTAATAAATTAATTACAACTTTATATTTCTATTGCGCTTGCACTAAACAAAAATATAAGTGTGTGCAAAATTATATCTTGGGACGCGTTCTTGTTAACTCTTGACTTGGGGTGCGTTCTGTGCGTTCTCGCCAACACTTGTACATAACGTGCGCTCTAAATGGTTAGAAAAGTTTCGTAAGCGCGAAACTCGAAAGCAGCTATAAAGCACAGAAAATATATATATTGTTGTGTTTCGAAATGCATAAAAACATTAATTTTGTTATTTTGTGGATTATTTTAAAATTTGAATTTTGTTTCATTATTATTTATAACATTATAAACACACTGTATAAAGTTTGTAAAATTTGCTGTGTAAATAAAAGGTGGGAGAAGACTAGAGGGAGAACGGCGAGTAGGTCGATGCAAGGAGAATTATGCGAAGGCCGTGGTGTCTGGCGGAAGTCGCCATACCCGATGATTAAAAATTGCTTTTATTATTTTATAAATAAATTAAGTAAAGTTGAGAGTTTTGTTTGTTTTAATTATTTTAAATAAAGTGAAGTGTAAATAAAACTGGAGGAAACCAACGTGCAAAAGGTGCATAGCAACAACTTTGTGAGGCCAACAGCTGAGATAACACGTGCACTCCAACCACACACGTAAACTGACAAAAGTGAGCATTAAATTTAAAATTTTATAATTATTGAAATATTGAAGAGTCGATTGCTACAAAGAATGGATGCCCAGTAATTTGCATTAATTAATTAATTAGCAAAAAGAAAATTTGAAATTTTTATAAAATTTATATAGTCGGGGCATTACAATATATCAAATAATGCGTTTGTTGGTGTCCTGGCATTCGGTGATCATGTGGTAAACCGAATGCGTTGTGCTATTATAATTAATAACAATCGCATACAAAAATATATGCCCCGATGTTTTCCCATCATGTGAATATTTTATTGGTTTCACAATGCTTCCGGTACGTGAAATCTTGTTAACTTTGCAGTAGCGCTTATAAGCATGTAGTTGGCTAGGAGTACTGTACATGACTTAAAATTTTTCACGTCGCACATCATGAATAAATTCATGACAACATCTTTTCCATCTAATAATTTCACTCTCGTGAAATTTCACTCTTCGTTTCCCCTGACTTCAAAATTAATGTTTAAATTTTGTAGCAAGGGGGGGGGGGCGGAGGATGATAAGTTAATTTTTCGAGTAAAGTATCTGAGAATTTGTTGTTGAATGAAGAAGAAAAAATTATTTTTTTCTTTTTAAAGGAAACAGTAGTTTTTAAAGTAAAGTGCTTTTATTATTAATTTTTATTTTATTTCACTCTTTTTGGAGTACCTATATTTTGTCAAAATGTATAGAGAAAGTATAATATATGTTTTAAACCGCTTCGTGTAGGGGCGAGTGCATAAATTTTAGAGTTTGGGGGGGGGGGGAGTAAAGATAGTTTTCTGAGATAGAATTTTTTCTCATGGGTGAAAATTGTATTTGACCAGCCAGGAACACTCCCCTGGTCTTCACAAACATGCTGTCAAAAATGTACGTTGTTTCCTGTAACCGTTCGGGAGATATGGTGACACAAACATATATAAATATAAATAAATAAATAAATAAACACAAATTGTACATAGTAACTTCATATACCCTGTGTTTTTAAAAAACAGTCAGATGTTCCCATTAAACCCATGAAAGTAGCAGAGGTAAAATCGTGCATAATGAACAGCATTAACCCAAAGAAAGCACCGGGGTACGATCTGATAACAGGGAGGGTTCTGAAGGAGCTACCACCAGTGGGAACGAAAATGATAACTATCATATTCAATGCCATACTTAGATTGGGTTACTTCCCCTCACAATGGAAGGTGGCCCAAATAATCATGATACCAAAACCTGGAAAGGATCCAACGGAGGCTGCGTCTTATCGTCCGATCAGTCTCTTGCCTGTTTTGTCCAAGGTGTTTGAAAAAAATTTTGTGGGTAAGCTCAAACCACTCCTTGAAGAAAGCCATTTAACACCTAACCATCAATTTGGATTTCGACAAAATCATTCCACCATCGAACAAGTACACAGAGTTGTTAGGAGGATAAGAGAAGATCTGGAACACAAGCGATACTGTTCGGCGGCTTTTTTGGATATCTCCCAGGCCTTTGATAAGGTGTGGCATGCGGGATTGGTCTACAAGATCAAGAGCAACTTACCTCATCCATATTGTCAACTATTGCGGTCTTACTTAACTAACAGACACTTCCTCGTGAAATGTGGGGACGCATATTCCACTCTGGTTCCCATATCATCTGGTGTACCTCAGGGCAGTGTGCTTGGCCCGTTTTTGTACATACTGTATACTTCTGATCTGCCAACCAGCACAAACACCGAAATAGCCACCTTTGCGGATGACACTGCAATAATGGCCTCACATCAGGACCCAGGCACGGCATCTAGATACCTACAAGAACACCTTGGTGAAGTGGATAGGTGGCTTAAGATGTGGCGGATCAAAGCCAACAGCACAAAATCTACCCATATTACGTTTACCTTGAGGAGGGGGACATGTCCGGTGGTCTCATTAAACAACATTCCTCTCCCGCAAAGTGATGAAGTCAAATATCTCGGTATTCATCTAGACAGACGCCTGACATGGACGAAACACATCTGGAAAAAGCGGTTGCAGCTGGGCCTTATCTACCGCAGGGTGTTGTGGTTAATGAGTAGGAACTCCAATCTCAGCATGGAAAATAAACTCCTAATTTATAAAGCCATCATCAAACCTGTGTGGATATATGGAATCCAGTTATGGGGTTCTGCTAGTGCATCAAATATCTTAAGATTACAGCGCTTCCAATCTAAAACACTGCGGGCGATTTGCAATGCACCCTGGTACGTCCCAAACGAAGTCATCCATCGTGATATGTGCATGGCTACGGTCAAGGAGGAAATTGCATCTAAAAGCGAAAAGTATCAACACAGACTCAGCGCTCATCCTAACATCTTGGCTTCAAATCTTCTTATCGCCCCCAATATTAGAAGACTAAAGAGGCTTGACCCTCTAGACTTGGCCCAGCGAACCTAATTAGTAATTAGTGACCTAAATAACTTTATTTATGACCACAATAAAACAATAAAAATGTAAATGTTTTAGCAATCATTATGAGGCTTACCGATGGGTCAGCTTCATCCATGTTATTTTCTTAGTCAAGTAATAATGCTTATTGTTATTTATTTAACAGATTGTATTAAATTCTAGGATGTTAATAAAAAAAAAAAAAAAAAAAAAATTAATTAATTAGCAAAAAGAAAATTTGAAATTTTTATAAAATTTATATAGTCGGGGCATTACAATATATCAAATAATGCGTTTGTTGGTGTCCTGGCATTCGGTGATCATGTGGTAAACCGAATGCGTTGTGCTATTATAATTAATAACAATCGCATACAAAAATATATGCCCCGATGTTTTCCCATCATGTGAATATTTTATTGGTTTCACAATGCTTCCGGTACGTGAAATCTTGTTAACTTTGCAGTAGCGCTTATAAGCATGTAGTTGGCTAGGAGTACTGTACATGACTTAAAATTTTTCACGTCGCACATCATGAATAAATTCATGACAACATCTTTTCCATCTAATAATTTCACTCTCGTGAAATTTCACTCTTCGTTTCCCCTGACTTCAAAATTAATGTTTAAATTTTGTAGCAAGGGGGGGGGGCGGAGGATGATAAGTTAATTTTTCGAGTAAAGTATCTGAGAATTTGTTGTTGAATGAAGAAGAAAAAATTATTTTTTTCTTTTTAAAGGAAACAGTAGTTTTTAAAGTAAAGTGCTTTTATTATTAATTTTTATTTTATTTCACTCTTTTTGGAGTACCTATATTTTGTCAAAATGTATAGAGAAAGTATAATATATGTTTTAAACCGCTTCGTGTAGGGGCGAGTGCATAAATTTTAGAGTTTGGGGGGGGGGGAGTAAAGATAGTTTTCTGAGATAGAATTTTTTCTCATGGGTGAAAATTGTATTTGACCAGCCAGGAACACTCCCCTGGTCTTCACAAACATGCTGTCAAAAATGTACGTTGTTTCCTGTAACCGTTCGGGAGATATGGTGACACAAACATATATAAATATAAATAAATAAATAAATAAACACAAATTGTACATAGTAACTTCATATACCCTGTGTTTTTAAAAAACAGTCAGGGGTAAAATGACAAAAAAGTTTGGAAATTTATAAAAAGTCATATAACAGAAAAAGCAAACGAGGGGAGTAATCCATCCCAGAAAGGGATTTAAAAGCACGAAATGGTGCAATAATATTCCGTAAGAAATGAAACACCGGAATATAAGAAAAAGTTGATAAGATTAACACATATCACACTAAAAAATACAAGGTAAGATAAACAGACAGTAAAAATAGAATAATAAATAAAGTTAGCGGTCAAAAAAATTACACATAATCTAAGCACATGAACGGTTTCGAGATAACACCTAGGAATTTATTATCTTTTGGTGCACACTAAATTGTGATAATCAGAAAACTTTGAACTTCGTGGCTTTAGCTCTTTATATCTTTATTATCTGTAAGCTGGTGGTTGGAATCTATTGGTGGTTAATCTATTGATCAACGCTAAGATTAATCTGTCTGAACTGAGGAGCTCTAGAGAAAAAAAGCAATTTTTGTTTGAAGCAATTAATAAGAAATCTCATGAGAACTTTGGGGTGCAATTTATGTTGTATGTTCTATGCTAAACACAGTGCTTCCGAATAAGCTTTGGCATAAGCATAGGCATTGTGAGAAAAGTTTCAACTTATGATAAATAATCAAGTGAAGTCGAAGATTAGTGAACCAATAGATAATAAGCATATCAAATTTTTAGAATAAACCAAAAAATGCACAAACATTTTTTAGAACTAAAATACGTTTAAGTTAAATTTCCGTATTTATTGACCAAATTGCAAGAGAAAAGGGAGCGGATAAGAGGGGGGTATTTAAAAAAAAAGTATATTTTTGTCTGAATTTACTAGAGGATAGGGATATATTTAACATAAAAGAGAAATAATGTAATAAGTTAGAAGTGGGGGGGGGGGGAGGTATTATTTATTAAAAATGTTTAGTAGGGGTGAATTATTTAAATTTGATTGACTATTTAGTAATGAAGATTAATATTTTAATTTATTATTTTTCATAGCTTTCAAAAATTCCATTGTTTTACTTTTTTGTTCAATGTGTAAAATTTCGTATCTCCCCTGTTTATGGTTTGTGTCTAGTAGGTGTTTCGCGAAAGTTGATTTTCCATCTGCAAGTCTGTGGGATCGTGTTTTGAAAGATCTACCGGTATGACCAATATATTTTTGAAAACATTCACAAGTGAGCTCATAAACCCCTGATTCAGTTAACATGTCTGATTTTAATTTAGCGTTATTAATAAATTTGTTAAGTTTATTGTCCGTTTTAAAAGCGATGTTATATTAATTATTATTTTTTAAATATCTCGCAATTTTGTTTGACTTGTTTCCGAAAAAAGTAATGACATTAAAGTTTGCGTTAGTTTTTCTAAAATTATTCGGATATATTGAGTTCGATAGAATTTTTTGTTTAATTTGACGTAATAAGTTATCAATAAGAGTGACTTGGTATCCATTAAAGATCGCGATATATTTAATTCTGTCTAATTCTTTTTTAAAATTTACGTTACTTAGGGGAATTTTAATTAAGCGATTAAGAAAAGCGTGCAAAGAAGCAATTTTATGTGTAAAAGGATGCGCAGAACTATTATGAATAATGATATCAGTTTTTGTAGGTTTATGGAAAATATCAAAAAAGTGTTTATTATTGTCTTTAATTATTGTGAGATCTAAGTAATTGATTCTATTGTTTACTTCTATTTCTTTAGTAAATTTAATATTATTATGTTGTTTGTTAATAAAGTTAAAAAGTTGATCTAATTGTCTGAGGGAACTATTGAAACAAATAATGTCGTCAACATATCTATACCAATAAATTATATGTTTTTCGAAATTTTAGCAAAGAATTTTGGTTTCGAGATGATCCATAAAAATATCAGCTAGTAAACAAGATAAAGGGTTTCCCATAGGTAAACCAGCTTTTTGAAGATAAAATTTTTCATTAAATTTAAAATAGTTTTGTTTAAGACAGATTCAAGCGGTTAAGATCTCTTCAATAATTACGAAATTAGTTTTATTATTTTCTAATAATTCTCGCATAATGTTAACGGTATTCTTAATGGGTGCACTTGGGAAAAGGTTAGTGACGTCAAATGATACTAGTTTATGGGAATTATTAATAATTGTATTATTTAATTTATTAACTAAATATAGTAAATTTTTTACTGAATATTTGGGTTCAAATTTTGTGTAGAATTTAATAATGTTAATTAATTTGGAATCTAAATTTTTTCACGGCGCGTTAATATAACTAACAACAGGTCGAATATGATGTCTCGGCTTATGTAACTTAGCAAGACCATAAAGCTCAGGAGCTAGTGGGTTCATACAAATTAGGAAATATCTGTCCCTTTTTGAAAAAATAATCTGAGTATTGTTAATAACATCTTTTATCTATACTTGGAATTTACAAGTAAGATCTTTTTTAATTATGGAAAAACTTTCCGGCTTTATAAAATCTTCTACCTTTTTTAATATAGGCATTCTTATTAATACAAACAATAGTATTACCTTTATCGGCTTTTGTAAAAATTAAATCTGAACTTTTCGCGAGTTTACGTAGAGATATGGCAATCTTTTCTTCATGTGATAAACCAGATGAATTATGTGATACATTCTTAATTTGTTTAGTTAATTCTAATTTTTGTAATAAAGGGTTATTATTTTTTTACTAATAGCTACTTCACATTCAACTGCTAATTTTTCTAATTTAATGTTAGTAACTGCGAAAGGTATATTATATTTAAATCCTTTGTTGATTAATTCTACTTGAGGTTTGTTAAAAGAGAAATTACTGAGGTTAAAAACTACAGGAGGTTCTACGGTCTTTTTTTGGTTTTTTAAGAGATTTTCAATTTTCTTTTTTTGGGTTTTAAATTTTTTGTAAGTGACTACTGTAATGTTTTCTTTACAAGTATTATCTAGTATATCAAATTCTATGTTAGTTAATCTAAAAGCTAATTCAGAATGTATTACCTTAATATAAGATTGACAAATATCTCGTTTTTTGTAGCAAATTCGAAGTTCTTGATTAAGCCAAAAAAATGTTCCATATTCTAATGCCTTAGGACGGATTTGGAAGTAGTGCGCCTAGAAAGGTTAATGTATTTAGGTATGAGGTCGTGTTTCTTGCATGATCGATTGAACGAAATATTTAATTCTAGGTTTCTTCTTTCTTTGACAAAATATGAATTTTAAGATAATAAAAATGTTTACCCAAACTGCAGAAAAGTTACAAAATAGAAAACATTATGGTTTAAATCCAGCTACACCAAACTGCCTCCAACAAATTTTATCTATTAATAATCACTAGATAAGTGGTTTAGGTAGTGTAACTCGATATTAATCATTCTAAAAATTCTAAAAAGTGTTTGTGCATTTTTTGGTTTATTCTAAAAATTTGATATGATTAATATCGAGTTACACTACCTAAACCACTTATCTATTGATTATTTTAAGAAAGCTGTCACCAGTGAATTAAAAAAGTGGTATTTTAAGTTGAGTTTAAAGATTACAAACCTATTATTTTATAATTTACATTATATACTTTTTTTGTTGCTTGTTTTGTTTTCTTATGTTTTATATTTACCCCACTAGCTGTTTTTAATTTACCCTGTTTAGCTTTTGAAATTTTGATTTTAATTAAAATAAGTTTGGCTTAAGATGGGGAACTTTTAGTATATTCAATTAGATCAATCGAGGTTATTTCATATTTTTCGGGATGAATTGATTTTCAAATTGTATTATTAACACTATTATTACTACTTGATCGATTGCGCATTGTTGTAATAATAAAAAATAGTTTATGGATTATCAGATATAACACAAAATACAGCGGATTATTGGATATTGTTAGCAGCAAATGCATTTATGGATTTGAAAATTTAAAACTGATTATTTGACAAGCAAGATAAGCGCAACGAGAAATTGATTGCGAATTATTCAGATATTTATTGAAGTTTCGAGAGCCATAAAATGAACAAAAAATACCTAACCGAAACTTTTGCTTTTATATTTTACGATGAATAACAATCAAATTTTATCTTGACATTGACATGACCAAATCTAAAGATTAGTTAAAAATTCGAATGCGTGAAAGTAGCATTTATTGGGTAATATGTGAAAAAGTTCGGTCAACAGAAAAACAATAATAACGAAAAGCATAACATTAATATCATGTAGGTGAATTATTGATAAGTTGAGTATAAAAGGGAGAAAAGCGTCAATCAAGGGAACGATCGCTGTCGCTAATTCCCGGCACGCTTCCTGTAATTGGCGAATGTAATCCAACACTTGCGCCCGCCGTCACCGACTTATGGCCGACAAGAAGCTTAGGATTTCATGCCCTAATGCGGGTGCAAAGCAATACTTGTAATTAGCACAGTATAGCGTGTCCCAAGAGTTTATAAACTTTTGTGAGATTAATAACAGTTTCCCGTTGCATCCGCCAACACTTTTCACGAGTCAAACGTCTGAAGCCAATCCAAAAATTGTTATTATTTTTTGAATTGAAAGAATTAGGTATATTATGTACTGCGTATATTTTTAAGATAAAATTGTACTTTATTTCGGGCTTATGGGTAGTTGCAATAATAAAAAGCTTATTTATGTGTGGTTGTTGCTTTCTCTCCATTAATAAACTATACATAATCAGACAACCGTATAAAGGGTCGTGCATATTTTTACGCAGCTCGGAATAAACGACAAAATATTTTAAAAATGTGTAAGAAAACAAGCGTAGAGGTAATCTATGAAAACGATTCTTTAATTCCCGAGAGCAACGCCGCGCAGAAATCAAATCCTATCTTGATGCGCGTGGATGAGGATAAATCCCAAACAAGCCCAGCTCAGACCGCTCCTAAAATATATTGCGACAAATTCTCACATATTATATGAACCCAAACAAGAAACGTAGCTACTTATTATAATAAGAACCCAAAAAATGTACACGCTTTCCTTGAAAATGATTTATCCAGACAAGCAAACACGCACATTAACCTTAAATTTAACAATTTGCATTCTTTTTGAGTGGGAAAATTAAACGAAAAATAAAATAGTGGTAAGTAGTAACAGTAAATTACCTACTATTTTATGGCGGTTCGACTTTCTTTCACTGACACTATTGTTTCAGAAAAAGCGCTGTTTCGCGCTGTTAGCGTCGCCAGCCGTCTGTCACGGATACACCACCTGCGCAACCATCTGTCTTCCACCCCCGACACTCTCGTGCAATTAACATGTTTGTCTTTGGTATTCAAATAAAATATTACCATTTTCACACTTTTCCTTAAGTATGACTGGAACATTAATCGTTTTTTATTCTTACGTTTAAAATATCCTTGCACACCAATTTTTAAACAATAAGTCGATTTTTACAGGATAATTTCATGTTTTTCTATGAAGTGAAACACTCGATGAAATTTTTATAAACACGAAAAATTACTAAAACTGATGAAGTTAATTAAACTCAATTCCCCAGAAGTTTTTCATAATATAATTTTATTGAATAATTTTTCAAACTTCAAAACGCAAAACTGGAACCTCTAATAAATCGGCGCTCTAGGCTGTGCTGAATCCTCTGTACCCGCTAGACCTTTCCGGTAAAAAGCTGCATCAACTACAGAGCAGCAAACAGTATTTTCTAAAAATAACTTTTTTGAAAAAATTTATTGTTATGCTGATTTTATTTCGGTCGGGTTTTTAAAATCAAAACGCGGCATCAGCAACAAAGCAATATGCCAAGACAGATGAAAGGCCGTAAATATCGACAGTTTTAAAATACAGGAACTTTCAGAGATAATTTTTTTATAACTTAAAAAATTTATAACTGACAGTTACAAATTGGGTACCTACCTACCGAGTAAAATAATAAATAGTAGCAAATGTTTTGACACTATAACTACTAAGTGCACTTAAAACTACATTTACTTTCTGAATTCGAGAAAAGATGTTCAATATTAATGGATAAACCTATTTTGTACTACCGTTATAGGTAACAGTTATACTTGGAAAAATTAATAAAAGTCTTAAATGAACGGACAGATGGGTCAATTTCGCCATATTTATTTACGATTTTTTCACGCTCTCGAAATAACTCGAAAATATTTTTTTTGCTTTGGTTTTCAAGATTCAACCTGAAACAGGGACAAATTTTCCTGAAACGGTACTAAAAATCCACAAAATCTTTATCATAATATTAAAGTAAATATTTTACGTAAAAGTATGAATATTTATTGAAAATTTAAATTTCATAGCACCCCGATTTTTAGAGATTTTTGATCAAAATAACAAAGTTTTCAGTTTTTGAGACCAAGATTTTTCTGGTTATCTGATGCAAAAGTGTTTTACAGATAAGTGAAATATGCTCGATTATCTATAAATCTATATGTATCGAGCAACTTTGTATTTCAAATAATGCCGCAGTTATAAACTTTCTAACTTGATTATTTCTGATATTTTTAACAAAAAAGACAAAGAAAACATTTTCAAAAAATAAATTTTTAAAGTTTTATAAAAAATTAAGATATTTTAAAAAACGTTATCTCTGCTTCTCTTGTTTTTTTCTATACATTAAAAATCAATGAAACTCGAGCCGCTATGAAAAACTACATCTAACAAACTAAATAAACTAAAACGATAATTTTTTTATACTTTTATGCAATATTGTATTTACTTTAATTTTGATAGGACCTATTTTGGATATGAATAGTACAGGAAATAGCCAATTTACGATTTTAGAAAATTTTCCCTGTTCGTTTTAAATTTGTTGTAGAAAACTTAGGGCATTCTTTCTGCTACCAAAGTAAAGAATTTCAGCAAAAAAATTTTATTTCGGAGTTATTTCTACGCAAACTTCTTTTTCACTATACGTCCACCACTAGACTGCATTTTGAATCCAAGAAACATAAATAATTTTGAACGTTAGATTCAAACAGAGGAAGGGTCCGCTACATAAGTGAAGGGAAATCTAGGAAATCTGAGTTACTTAATGCAAAGTTATTAAAGTGTCAAGTTTTCTTAGCCCTGAGCGCTCAAACTTGTTAAGACGGACATGTATATAACTATCCTCTAATTCTACGGGGTCTTAGGGTAGCATGTCAAAACACTTAAACAAAAATATCAAAAACAAACACCAAAAATAAAAAAGCCGGCAACCGACTACTTAGGTGTCGCCGAAAATAATTTCGGGGTTTCTTAAATTTTTTAACCAAAACTGTAAACTGTCTTCGGAACAACATGGTTGCCGTAATCTCACGTATAAACTGCTCCCCTTTCTACTTTTTAAAGGATCTGCACGTAGGTTATAAGTTGACTGGTTGCCAATTTGACCGTTGCGTAGTCTAGTTACAACATTTTTGTTTCGGTGTTCCTGTTTTTGGTACTTTTGTTGTTCAGTGTAGTTTCTTCTTCTTTTTTGGTAAAACTACAACCTTAAATGGGTATTGGTTAACTTTACGACTTGCTTCAAATTTTGTTTGTTTGTTATGCGGATAATGAATCCTGGTATACTATTCCGAATACTTCTAAATCGGAAATGATCTTGTTTATTTTATTCTTAGCCTTCCCACTGGTCTTCTTTTAATAAAAATTTAGTTGATTCTAAAAGTGTAATCTGGAAATGTAATCATTATATTTTAATTTAATGTACCTCTAGATTTATGTAAAGATATTTTGCTTCAATTTTAACTTTTTCGTCAACGCAAGCCAGCAAAAACGTTCGAAAGCAAATCCAGTCATCATACCAAGTTCTTGCTGAGTAAAGACACAGTATGCCGATGTTCAAATGTTCACCATAAACTAAGTTAAGAATGCCTAATAATTTTTACCGCACCCATGCAGATACGACAGCAGACGTTAGGCGACCTATGAACCTCATCAACTGTCTAAAAACTTAAACAAGACATTAAATACTGGAAATATAGAAATTCTAATTTTTACATCTTTTAATGTAGGAAATTCAGTGAATGACTCGTTTTACTTACTTTCCGAAGTACAGAGACGAAGTTAGACTTTATCCCGGACTTGAAACGCGGATGCTTTAGCAGGGCCGTTCTAAGATATACAACGCCCCTGGGCTGCTAAGAAAACACACGAATACAAAATCTAGGTTAATTGCGAAAAAGTGCTTAAGTCAATATTTGTCAAACTGAGATAACGGCGAAAACAAAATTAGGCAAAATTTAACTTTTTGTACTGAGTAACATTTTGAAATTATATAATTTTGTTTTCATATTTGTTATTAAATGTAATGTTATTACAGGAATAAAATAATATAATTGAGAAAAACTGAAAATTAAGGATTTTATTAAAAACAACAAATTTAGTTGGTCATTTTTGACTTAGGCGAAAGACATTCTATTTACAGCGGTTCCCAAATGAGGTTCCGCAAAAAATCTAAGGGTTCCGCCAAAAAGAATTTCAAAATGGCGTAAAAATAAATTTTGCCGTTTAAAATATATCTTTTAACTTTTTTCTATTCCATTCAATGGCAATCCATTCATGGAATGCTAACGTCCAGTCGAATTTTCTGCTGTAGATTTCAAAAATCCAATTGAAATTAGGTGCGATTTCCAATTGGATAGTAAATTTAAAGAGGTTCCGCTTGACGTATTTTGGAATGAACTGCGCGAGGAATATCCGGAGTTGCCCAAACGTGCAAACCGTATTTTGCTACCATTTGCGAGCACATACAAGTGTGAGACTGGATTTTCAATATTGATATGTAATTCACCCTTGGTGTATTTTTTTTGTTAATTAAATCAATTTTCTGTGATTTCCAATCCAAAATATTTGTTAAATTTCAATTTTGTTTTCAATATAAGTAATTTTAAAAATGGCAACGCAAATTTTTATACGATACCCATATCGCGGTCCGGCTTATCAACCAAATTTCTGTAGTTCCTTGAATAAATTTTTAATATTAAATATAAAACTTTCTTAATTATTTCAATTGTAATTGTTGATCTAATCCAATTCCACCTTTTATCCTTTTATCTTTTTATTTCTTCCGTTTAAATTTTATTTGCAAAACCACTAAAATCCTTCTTCAAAATCAATTTATTCCAATTATAAATATCAATAAAACAATTTTCATCACAAACTTTTTATGACTTTCAATTCATAAACTTATTCAATCAAACTTTTCAGACTAACAAATCAAACGTCCATCGCGTCGGCCATTTTTTGGCAAAAGGCCACGTATCAAAGTAATTTTATTTTTATTTTATTTTATTTTATTGTTTTAAATTTCATACTGCATACAGGCCGAGGGCCTAATTACATGTAGATAAATACATATACCTATACTATATTACATTAAACGAACCACGACTTTGAGACCACATGCGAGATGCGAGAGGCTTCACACCCAAAATTTACTAAAATTACCTAATAGGCATTCGGTTAAAGACGTTTCTTGCAATTTCTTTAAAATGCGTGAAGCTGATGTCATATTCGACATTTGAATTCAGAAGCAAATAATTAAAACTATGGCAAATGGTGTGCAGCGGTGCATGAGTCATATAGAGCGTTCTTGCCGGGGAAACCTGTATCGTACTGCGAATTCGCGTATTGCATGAGCGAGGTACTCTTATTTCTATCATTTGAACAATTCTCGGACAATCATATAACCCTTTAAGAACTTTATAAAGGAACGAGGCTGAGCTGTATTCTCGTCTAGCACGCAACTCAATTACATTATATTTTGATCTGAGACTATCACTACGCACAATATAGGACGGATAAGTACCTGTCTCCATATATTGTAAATATCTTAGCAATCTACCCTGCACCCGTTCTAGTGCCAATACATCCATCGCATGCGACGAGTTCCAAATAATACTGCAATACTCCAATTTAGGACGTACAAGGCTGTTAAATAGAGTCTTTACCACATCAGTACTTTTAAATGATTTTGTATTTCTAATAACGAATCCCAATAGCTTTCTAGTTTCAGCCACAACTTTCGTGATATGACTCCGAAATGTCAAGTCCGAGACAAACGTTACTCCCAAATCTTTTATGGATTCCGGTCTATTCAACATAATGTTTTCCATTTTATAAGAATATTTCACTACTACCTCCGATCTCAAATAGCTAACGACATTACATTTAGATATGTTAAACTCAAGCTTGTTCCCTTTACACCAAGCCAATATCCTACGGATATCTGCTTGCAGCAATTCACAATCCCCGACAGACTTAACTCGCATGTACAACTTCAGATCATCTGCAAACAACAAGTACAATGAGTTAGCCAAGAAATCTCCTATATCATTCACAAACAGCAAGAAAAATAACGGCCCCAAGTTGCTACCCTGAGGCACACCAGAAACCGCATCATAGAATCCGGACAAAAAGCCATTAAACGAAACCATAAAGGTTCTCCCTTTAAGGTAAGAAACAATCAACGCCAAAATCGGACCTAGCCCAAAACTATAGAGTTTTCTCAAAAGTATGTCATGTATTACTCGATCGAAGGCTTTTTTAAAATCCGTATAGATTACATCAACCTGAGTTCCTTCATTGAGGCTCTCATAAACAAACTGTGTAAATAGAAACAAGTTAGTCTCCACCGATCTACCCTTTAGGAAGCCATGTTGGCTTGCATTCAATGATAATTTTACGTGATTGTAAATTCTACTGTGTAGGATCTGCTCAAGCAGCTTACTAGGGGCTGCCAGTATGGAAATTGGTCTGTAATTTTCAAATTTTGTGCTAGTTCCCGATTTAAGTATAGGACACACCCTCGCCACTTTCCATAACGTTAGGTAAGTATTTGTTTCTACAATCCGATTAAATATATATAGAAGCGGGTAACTCAGCCACTCAATGAGGCTTTTCAATAAATATGAAGGAAAGTTATCTACTCCGCATGCCCTCCCCGGCTTCATTCTTCCCGCTGCCTGGTAAACTTCCTCTTCCGTTATTTTCGGAAAACACATGTTCTCCTGTAATGGCAGAATCTCAACCTCATCTATTATTGTTGAGATATTGTAGGTACTTAATACATCGGTGTTATACACGGAGCCGAAATACGACGCAAACTTCTCCGCCTGATTTTCGATTTTGACTTGAGAATTGTCACTATCCACCATCTGCAATGATTTTTTTGTTGCGCTTTTTTTTTGTATTAATATAATTCCAAAAATTTCCTGGATCACCCGTTATCAGGTCCCTTTTGATGTCTTTGATGTATTGCGCATATTTGGTTCTAATCAAGTTCTTAACCGTTTTTCTTTTGTTCTTATACAAGGCATCAAAGTGCGAAGACATCGATTTATTTTTCCCCCGGTAATCGGTCCCCACCTAGCAAATTCCACAATGTTGCAACTTAATAATTAATACAATAATGTTACAAAAATGCATAGGGTGGGTCCGAATTATTTTGGAACACGACAATATATTAAGGAACAAAAACAAAGTATCGAAATCGACTTGACGCAGTTCCTGACATGAGAATCCAGCTTTCATAAATCGGGATCTGTCAGAAATCCTCACCTACGATTTTAACTTTTTCCTATTGAAAATAGGTAAAAGGGCACTTTTCTAAGCATACTAGAACAAAAATTTTGTAGGATAATGCAAAAGTTAAAAAAAAATCGAATTACAAATGTAAATTTTACATGTATTTTAGATACACCTTTTAACACGGCTTCTTGATTAGCTGTTGTTGAGTAAGGCAAAAAAATTTTAAAATATCTCTGAAAAATGACAGAACTTGTCAATAATACAACAACATTAAGAGTATATCAAAGCACACGTACCTTCAACAAAATGAAGAGCAGGGACTCGAATCTCGAATGTGCTAGTTACCGTCACGCATCGGGATATATCATGTTACATCTCCCTGCTTTTCGTAATTTTAAAATACCATTATTTCGGCAACTATTGTAAAATCCTAAAAAATTTTTGTGTTAATATACTTAGAAAATTGTCCTCTTTCCAATGGTCAATAGAAAAAAACTGAAATCGTGGGTGAGGATTTCTGGCAGGAACCCAGAAATCAAACCAAATATTAAAAGAATTTATTAGAAGAAAACAAAATGTCATACTTCTCACTAATAATAATTGTAATAATTTGTAATTCTATAATAAATAATTGTTATACTTGTATTTACTTGTTTACTGGGGGGGGGGGGGGTAGTGTGCGTTCATAATCTTGTATGCAGTAAACAATTCGGCTTGGAGTTCCGCCAAATTGTTTACATTGCCCAAGGATTCCGCGACCAAAACTAATTGGGAACCGCTGTTTTATTAAATATCTCGCTAAATATGACTTAGGTAGTTATACCAAAAGAAAGAGCAAGTTTTTTTCTTTAGGAGTGAAAATCTCAATTTCACAAAAACATGATTTAAGCACCTTTTCGCAATCAACACAGAAATAGTAAAAATCAATTTATTACTATTACACTAAACAAAACATTAAATTCATACAAAATTAAAAATAGTTATATATAAACAGAAACAAACTTTCGAGTAAACAAAAACCAAAAGTTGTTAACTAAGTCATTCATAATATACAAGGTGTGCCCTTGATCATGGAGAATCTTTGAGGTGGTGATAAATAACACTTTTCTAAATTTTTAAATAAAATTTTTGTCCAAGTTCAAACTCTTGAAGGGTACCACACTTTAAAGCAATTTTCTGAATTTTTGCTTTAAAACGGCCGTAGCTTCGATATTATTGACTTTTAAACTTAATAGACTAGAACATTTTTAAAGATGATTTGCTTATCTACAAATAATTATGTTATAACCCCTTATTGTCTAGAAATCAGAACCGTGCCGTGTGGTGCTATGAGGCGAAGAGGCGGTTGCCTCAGGCGGCACTTTTGAACTTTCTGTAAATCGCTTGGTAAAAACACAATTTGGTTGTACCACTTTTAATGTTGACAAAACTGATTGAAGAATATTACAGTAATATTTCAGTAAGTGAAAGAATAACAAAAAAATGGTAATAAAATATTAAAAGAGATTAGTGCGTTTAAATTTATTTTCCTAAGTGTTACATGAAACAACCCCAATATAAACTTCTTAAAATATTAGAATAGTAGTACTTATTTCCTGATATGAGTGAATATCCCTTTAATTTGACAAATGTTTACAAAATTTTATTACTAGTAATAAATTTTTATTAGGTGTCGGAACTTGTATAAGCGGTAGTCTATGTACTAAATTCACGGTGTACTGATCATTTTGCGAATTCAATTATAATATTGTGTATACGTATGTATTCAAACTTAAACACGGTAGTGTAATATTGAAAGTGAACTAAACAAGAGAATATTTAAATATTTTAAATAACTTTTTTTTTCTGAAGCGTAAGTAAACGTTATACATTTTACTTTTGGACCGAAAAAAAAAGGTTATCAGGAAGTCAATATAAACATAAGCGAATACAAAATCTAGCTAAAAATCAGAAAATGGGCAATTATTTACAAACATTTTTAAAGCATCCGACGTCTGAAGTACTGCAACTCCTGTAACATTTGAAAATAAAGTCGAGATACCTACAGAAATTGATCTTCCAGATGATATTAGTATTTCCAACAATGAAGAAAAATCTCTCGAGGAAATAATCAACAGAACTTAGAAATCACATCTCAATCTGTCATACGAAGAAAAAATAATATTATGAATTCCTACAGAACCTGCTTTGCGGAAAAATACCATGAACAATAAATTTCGACAATTTACTTGTTGAAAAAGAGCCAGTACAAGTTAAAAAATACGAAAAACGTCGATGTAATTTAAATTATGCCGAATTAATACACGAGTTTGCCAAAAAAACTGTAAATTTGTTTTTACATAATATAATAAAAGTATAATATAATAATAAATTTAATAAAACTTGTTATTTTAGTTAAATATTCTCGTTAAAAGACGGCATTTTAAAGATTTGCCTCACTCTTAAAAATTTCACCACACGGCCCTGTCTTGAATCAACGGATTTCGAGTTAGAAATTAAATTAAGGAAAAAAATTTTTAAAAATTCAGGTTTTATTTTTTTACATTTTTGCAAACCCTGTATCTCTTAAACGAAACATTTTAGAAAAAAAACTAACTGCCCAAATCGGATAGGAAATAGGATAGGAACTTTGGTCAAATAAATTTTTTTGGAAAACCAACCGTTTTCATAGAAATTTTGAAAATAATGAACAAAGTGTAGGTAAAAAAATAAAAAATCATCACCTTAAAAGTTCTCTACGGTCACGGGGACACCCGGTATAAAATACTCATATAATTTAATTTTCTCTGTCCCAAAAAATTTCTTCAATAAATGTTTATCCTTTTTTGAACTGATAAAGATCAAAATAAAAATTGGCGCTCCCGAAAGGCTTGCGTCTTGAGGCTATAGCCCATTTCGCCCTGTGGTTAGGGTGACCCTAACCACACTAAACTAACTAAACAGCAAAGTTGATCTGCAAATAACAAAATTCAAAAATTGATGGAATGAAAGTTTTAATTTTTGTTAATTCTTTTTAATATTTATTTTTTATTAATTTATGCTACACAAGGGCCCAGGAAAAAATGTTTCTTAAGTCTTAAAAGCTTACTCCGATCCTGCTATCTACTCCCTGGCGACAACAAGTTTTTGGGTAGGAAACAGAATGTTGTCACCTACGTACAACATTTTCTCTGATTTCGTAACATTTCCTGGCGTTTTTAAGATATACCGAATTTTTATGAATTTTTTTAATTTCTTTAGAATTATTTCGGTTTTTCTATCACTTTTACAGTAGATTGTAGTATCTACAATGTACAGTACGGAAAGGATAATGATGCACTGCTTCCTAAAACAGAATATTAAATTTTAAATAAATTTATTATTATTGTCACTTTAGACTTAGTCGTCACTCTTACGAACCGCCACTGTTCTAACATAGTATATTGTTGTTATAAAGTGATTTTGACCGCCCCTGATACTTGTGGTAAATTTTTGAATTTAAAGTTTGTTGATATTAATTTTGTAAAATGTAAGGTTGGCGTAAAACTAAGCAGAGTAGAGGCTCTTTTGTCAAAGATAGCCGCACAGATAGCTGTTGATTAAATTTTGAAAATGTTTTGTGCAAAATAGTTTTTTGACTTTGAGATTTGAGATTGTGGTGCGAAAATTTATTTTTTTGGATTGATTAAAGTTATCTCATTTTGGACGATCGAATTTAATTTAAAATTGGATTTGGTTAAAATAATTAATACCCATAAATATAGATATTGCTTTGAATTGATAAATTGAAATAGTAAGTTCCATCCTCGAGGAAATATAAAATTTTTAAAGTGTAAAATAAATTCGATTGACAATTTTTAAAATCGAATTATGGTATACTTTTTTATATATCATAGTAATATAAAACTATAAAAATAATTATAATAGTAGTATTATTCAAAAGTATTCTTAAAAAAAAATAACGCCCCCCTACCATTTATAATAATTTAAATCGTTTATACTATTACATTTTTGCGAAAAATTTTATTATGTTAGATGTCTTGGATTCAATATAGTCTAGATTATTAATTTATGATGCATTTGTGTACTTTAATTTTGTGGTTTGTCGTTGATAAAATGCTAGATTTTATTTTTTGAATCTACTTGAAGGTACATATAAATCCGGCTTCCGGTTTATAAGTAAATTAATTTAAATGAATAATTTATGAATTTCAGTTTGTAATAAAAAATCGACTATCAAAAATTGTAATTCCAAACCCTTTAAGGTAATAAAGGTAAAATAAAAAATTATCCAAGATATAAGATAAAAATGGACCACTCAGGAAGTTGATAAGTATCAGTGAGGGTTCTAAAGACATTGACACCACCGTAATAGCATTTTATCTAAATCGGGATACTTTTACTAAGTGTTATCAACAACTGTCGCGTGATAATAAGCTTCGGAATCGATTTTAACTAGAATCCTATAGGTTTCTTATCAAAATTATTTCTTTTAATTAATTGTTCTCAGAAATTACAATTAGCGTAAGTATCTATGATGTAGTTTCTTGAGATAACCTTATTAAACTTGTCTTTAACTTGAAACTGACAACTACAAGGAACTACATTTTTTAAATTTGTCCTCGAGATAACTAACGTGATTGGAAAAGTGCACAAATTAATCAATGACGAATGGGATCTTTCCTATCCAAAAATTATCTAAATTCATTAATTTATGTTAAAAAATTATGGTGTGACTTTAATTTGAATTTGCGATTTAAATTATACAGTTTTATATTATTTCAACCTAAGTTATAGATTTCTAATTTAATCTAATTAGCAATTTACCTACTTAAATTGCAAAATATCGAAAAAATTCGTTAAATTTGAGCAATGTGTGGCGGTTTACTGTTTTGATAAAATTAATAGTTTTATTTAAACGTGCATTAATTTGCTTCTTTGTAAGTAAAATATTAGAGGAAGTATATATGGTAAGCAAGTCATATATTTTAGTTAGAAAAGTTCAAACATGATGGTTATGAAACATGGTTTGAAAATGCACCTGTCACTTACCAAAAAAATTATTTACGATTATTGCCTCAATATTTGTAAAAGCTTTTCACATGCTTTTAATTTAAACTTTTTAGTATTATACGATTTGATTAAGTAAGATTTTATTAATGAAAACAATAAAGGTGCGTTAATTTGGTTTTGTTTTTAAGGAAGCTCTTGTCAGGTTTTTCTGTTTGGCTTATTTATTAGATTACTTATGCAAAAACAGTTCCAATTTATCAAAATGTCCTCAAATATTATCTACCCAGGAAGAAGTTTTCACTTTATTTCTGATCAGTTATTTCCCAACCATGTCAAAAATTCTATTCATCTTTGAACATACTTTCATTCAAATACCGCAATTAAATAAGTTTTGTACATTTTTTAAATATGTAAATAGGTAGAGTAAAAAGATAGAAGCTTATGGAAAATTGGATTTATTGCCTGATAAAAAAAACACTTTATTTATTAATTGCTGTGTTAATGGTAATACTTGACTTTTTATTTAATGTAATCGACTGGGGTAGAGAAAACTGATAAGCTAAGTGAAATAGGTAGCAAAGTCGACAAATTTTTTATGGATGTTTTGGATGTTTTTTCATGATTGAATGATTTTCAAGTCCCTTATAATTATTAAAATTAATTAAAAATAAAACATAATGGCAATATGACAAATTATTGTTAGCTGAGAAGAAAACTTCTGGCACTGCTGTTGTGTTAATTGAAAATAAAAAGTGTTAATCAAATAAATCAGCTCAGAGCATGAGTTTCATTAAAAGTTATTGGGTGATTGAGTTTTAATAATTAAAAATTAAAATTTTAATATTTTCTTAACATAATAAGAATCAAAAAGTAAATAAACGAATTAACAATTAATAATTCTATACTTAAAAAATTAATAACTAGCATTATTAACCGAATTAAATTAAATTAAAATATTGAAAACGACTGAAATTAAAATTTAATTGGAAGATAATTTAATTCTTAAATGATCACGAAGGAATGTGCATGAAAAACACTATTTTATCAGTCATTCAATTGTTCTCAAAAACCATTTAATTGGAAAACGCACACTTACATGATACACTTAAACAAAATTAATTAATTTTTCTAAATAAATTATATTTTACAAAAAATGTAAGTTATGGGCATTCTTGGTTAACCTCGTAACATAT
This sequence comes from Cantharis rustica, assembly GCA_911387805.1. Taxonomy (NCBI): domain Eukaryota; kingdom Metazoa; phylum Arthropoda; class Insecta; order Coleoptera; family Cantharidae; genus Cantharis; species Cantharis rustica. The sequence continues at coordinate 39,909,317 of OU426877.1, forward strand.
CAGAAATTATAATAAAATTTGCAAATTGATAAAACTGTAGGCTGTTTTTAGCCTAAAACGAATGCAATTTATATAATTAATTATATTATTATTTTAACAACAATTTTCGATTTTCCGAAATTAATTAAACTGCAGACGAAAAATAATTTTTAGATTATCTTTTACAATTCGAGTACTCCGGTAACTTTTTCCCAATAGGCAAAGTTTACAGTATATTACATATAATTTTCGTGAAAACTTACAAAATAATGCTAGTGTAACATTTATTTCTCATATACTTCTGAAAGTTCTGCCGCTCTTTTTCAAAACGAAACGATTTCAGGAATTTTTTTAATTTCTTGTAAAAATAAATCGCTTTTTTTTATTATGCAATAAAATACTTGTTTACCACATGTAAATTCTCTTGCATGCTGATGATGAAACTTTATACGCAAGGATATTAAAAAATTTATAATTATGATTATTTTATTATTTATATTATTAGTTGTTAGTTTATGACATACTCGCGTATAATTTTTATGAGAAGAAAAATTAATTACCCAATTAAAAATTTGTTGTTTTTTTAAATAATTTTAAATATGTAAAATTTATATTTCCTTAGCAATGAAAGCTTGAGTGACGCCGAAAAATTAAAATCAAATTGAGGTTTTTATTTGATGCGGGAGAAGGTTACATTTAGGGATTCCGAACTATTGAAAGGTTAAAAATTAAATATCAGTTGTCATTATTGGTTATGATTGAAAGTGAACAATTTGAGTTTAACTATAGCATTAAGTATAAACCACAAGAGAAACCGATCAATGTCAAAATGGAGTGGAAATTTGATAATAATAGTGTTGAAGAACATGTAATTATTTGAGATACCTATATTATTAGTTGGTAGTTGAACAGTGGGTAGATGCGGTGGTAAATCCGTTTATAAAATAGTGAATTGGGAATAAGAGAGCTGTTCAAGAGAACACAAATCATTACGTCTTACCTGTCCCGAACTTTCGTTCAATCAGGAGTCCCTTACGGTATCGCAGATACACAATTCTCTTTGACTAAAATGTAGCCTTTAATTTATAGCGTCACGCTTCTAAAGAAACGTTTCGAATTTCCAACACTTAATTACACGCAAAATTATCTTTGTTACAAATTTGTTAATTTTATATTGATCGTGGTACTCGAATATAATATTTTTTACCTACCAATGCCCGTCTGCTCGAAAAAAATTAAATAAAAAGTATTGTGTTGTACCAAATCATAATTTGATTCAAGTTGTAAAAAATATAAAAATGAGCATAAAAGAATTTAGAAATGCTCACCTGTCGAGATTTGAATTGTGGGTTGATTTCATATTTACCGATACGAAACATGTTTCGGCCATCCGTTGGGTTCAGGATAAATTTATGAGTAACCAAATAAAAGACCGTGATTTCAGGACTACAGCATAAAGTGCATAGTGGCACTACATCATTTTAACATAATAAAAGAATGAATAGCTTTCAGATTTATGTCATTTTTCGGGCATATCAAAGTTGTTTCGATAGAGAAAAAACACAAAGCGCTTAGAAGATATCATCCTCGGTAAGAAATATGTAAACTATAAGCTTATACGTCGGGATTACCCAGATGCATTTCAAAAACTTTTAAATTATGGCATTTTTTATAGCAACTTTATTTTAATAGAAATTTTTAAATCAATTTCTTACAATTGCATTTTAAAATTTTATTTATTTTTTTATTTCACAAACTGCTGTTCTCCGTTTGTTACTTTCAGAAACAATGGTCGAGGTTTTTTAAATTATTAAATTAAACTTTTTTTAAATAACTCATTTTTTTATTTAAAAGTTATAAGCGCAGGATTTATGAACTTTCAAAATTTGCGGAATAAATATAAATTTAAATTATCTACAATTACCAAAAATTTATATAGTTTTATATTAATTTATTATTTCCATAAAATATAAATTACAATATCAGCAAATTAAACTACAATTTTAATAATTTATTATTTAATAGCAATATGTTAAGTTTGCTAATAGGTTATAAGTGGTTTTCCTTATACATAAAAATTGTTAATTTCAATTCAATAACAAATTTGTTTGCATATCTACATAAGCATCCGCTTTTATAACCTACATAATTATACGTACATATGTAGCTGTCTTCAGCGTTTCACCAATTAACAGGATTACAAAAATTTGTAAAACTGATATTTGTATTTATATATTTTTTGATACATTATTAAAAAAAAAAAAAAATAATGACCTAAAAATGCTCTACACATACATTCAATTTAAATTTTTAAATTTTTATTCTGTACCTTAGTTTTTAAAATATTCTGTTGTTATCGTTGTTAATATAGCTATTATTACAACTAGGGTAATATGAATAGTATATTTCCCGAGGTTGGCTAGTTACATCTCGAGGGCAAAGCCCGAGTGATGTATAGACAACCAAGGGAAATGTATTCATATTTCCCGTGTTGTAATCAATAGTTTTCTTCTGATTGAAAAATATATTATTAAATATATCAATATTTCATCAATAATAAAATTTGAAATTTTGAATTTGCAATAACTCGAAAACGGCGCTAGATATCGAAAAACTGAGCAAAAAATTTACCCCCCTTTGCTCGTTCTCAACCCCCCTAGCAATTTGTCGAAGGAAGCCTTATGCAAAATTCTAGATCAACAGCGCGCAGAATGCGCGCACAATAATTCAGAAAAAGTTAGGTTGGTTTTTAAAATATAAAAATAAGTAGGCACATTTTTTATTTTAAACGTCACTTAAATGTCACTTTTTAACAGGGATGGCTTTAGTATTTTGTTTTGTATGTTTGATTGTCCAATCACCGTGCGCAAAGTATACTTTAAAATGACGTTTCATATTTCCCTAGGGAAAATATGATATGACGTTTCATATTTCCCTTGGGAAATATTAGTGTGTTATGACATATTGTAACTAAGGCGATATTGCTCTATATTGTTTCAATCAGAAGAAAATATAATTATTAATATTAGCTGTTACCGATCGACTATTATCGATTAACCATCACTGCGCAACCATATGAATAGCTAATTTATACCGTGCATATTTTAATAGATTTTTTTAATGGTAAAAATAAAGTAGTACTACAGAAATTAGTGATGCAATCTGAAACTTGAGAAAAGTAAGTGAATGATTTAAATCTTTTTTATTTTTGAAACATAAATTTTAAGCCCTACAATATCTTCTTGTTAATTCATATTATCAATTTCTTGACTTAAAAATAATTATGATATAAGTAAATCAGATACGCCGTAGATTTGGGGGTGAATGAGATTCGTAACTACACTTTTAAAAACAAAATAAAATCTTTGTAATATTGTAGAAAAAATTGAATGAAATTGTTGAAATACAAAGTGATTCGTAAGGTTTCCGCCGTAGGGTGTATTTGTATTTTGTCGTTTTAATAATACGACTGTAATACAATGTAAACGTAATAAATAGTTATTTTTATCATTAGGCTGGAAACTGAATTTTTCCGAGTATGAGTTTTTTTTATATTTTAATTTATTATAATTTATTTTAATTTATATTTATATTTTAATTTTTTTTTTCTTTAGTGATTTAAGGTAATAAATATTTTTAAAAACCAATTTTAGAATTTCCATTTAGTCCAACTCTACGTATTCAATATTGACCGATTTTAAATGAGTTATCCTATGCTGGACTCCAATTAACGGAGTACTGGTTTAATATTGTTTTTCAAATCCAAATTTAACGATATAAATTTTACTATAAACGTTCTCATAAAAAAAATATTTAAAAGAATATTTAACGTTAACTATTTTTATAAAAATCTAAAGAGTTAATCGATTAGAAATGTTTCTGTAGTCTTTCAAAAAATATTTAAACATTTTTAACTTGAAAAATTCTTGTGTACTCTAAATTTTATATAAAAGCTTAAAAATTACTTCAATAAAGTTATTTATTTATAATTTTAACGAAATAAATTTTTTTCTTTTTTTTCTCTAGCTGTAAATTATTTTTCGCAAATTGTAAAAAAAATTCTTTTGACAAATCATTTTTTACAATTGTGTATAAATCGCAAAAAAATATTAAATATTAAATATATTGACAATTTTAACCCCGAAATTTTTCTTAAACCAAGAAAATAGATTAAATAAATTATGTATTCAAATAATAAAGAGGTTGTTTATGTTTATTTTTCAGTCAATCGGAGATGCATTATATTTTATTACCTAAAAAAATACTATGTTAAATTAAAATCTAGCTTAATAACAGAGCATTAGTCTCTCACGTCAGTAACAATCTTGGCCGTGATGGTAGTCACATCCGCGTTACGGTGTTTTTGAAATTTTTTGAAGTTTAGCTTATATCCAGTAAACCGCAAAAATATCATAAAGTACCAAGTTTTCCGTAAGAAAAAAGATTCGTAAATATCAAAAAAAATTCCACCAAAATCCTAACGAAGTTTTTATGGTTTTCCAATGAGAGGTAAGTCACAGGGCAGATTTTTATACATATATTGCTTTTACGAGATTTTCTTTCAAAAAAGAAAGATTTTTCGAATTTCGTAATGGATTGCCTTAATGTTTCTTTTTGAAAAAGGAGGAACTGTCACGAATCTTATCACACGATTTTAACTTTGTCCTATTGATTATTGGTAAAAGGGCACTTTTCTAAGTATACTAGTACAAAAATTTTATTGGATTATAAATTAGTTCCCGAAAAAATCGAATTTGAAAAATGTAAAATTTACATGTATTTTAGATACACCTTTTAACTCGGCTGTATGATTAGCCGTTGATGAGTAAGGCAAAAAAATAAAACAAACCCTCCGGTTTGTTTCACCTTACACATAACAATTTAAAAAAATCTCTGAAGAATGACAGAACTTGCCAAGAGAGGAACTCGAAACCATAGAACTCGTCCGGGTGTCGACCGGGACCATTGAAATGTATACTAACATATCTGGAAAGAACTGGCTATAAGAACTAGAAGAACGAACTAGAGACGGTCGTTAGCTAAAGCGGTTAAATGCGTTGCTGCTAATGCCAAATGCCTGGTTCGACTCCGGGCTCAGTAAAAACTTTATTCTGACCGTCTCCTCTCGGAAGGCAATGGCAAACCACCGAGATGTAATATGCCTGGTACATCCTCTCTGGAGATGAAGTGTATACACTTCCCGCGGTTTGGAGCCCGCGTTAAGCAGTAGGTTCCCTATGTGTGTAATAATACTTCAAACGCACAACACACACATAGGAGAGAGGTCGCCAAAGTCCGGGGAACCGGATATAGCACATGAAGAAGAAGATAAGAACTACTGAGGCCAACTGCATTGGTTAGGCAACCCCACATTGTGTAGTATCAGTATCTCTTTCTGTCGTATACATTATAATGGCAACTGTTGCAGAAATAGAATAAAACCAATGGATTATTCTATAGAATTGTGGTTTTTCTATCTCATATTAATATTATAATACTATTTTATATTATATGTTATGAATAGTAATAGTAATTAAGCAACAGATAAAATAAACTAATAGCTGGGATTTGCCTTATATTGAGTACAGGTGAGACAGCGACGCAGATACTACACCCTCAGACTGTCTTTGTTGTTGCCCTGCGTCAGTAAACATAATGTACCGTATACGAGCGAGTCCTTTCCAGATATGTTACTATCCATTTCAATGACCGCGACTGACAACAACAGTATACTCAGAAAATTGTCTTCTTTCCAATGGTCAATAGGAAAATGTTTAATTTTTTGTGATAAAATACGTGATAGTAACCGAAAGGTGAATAACAGTGACGTAGCCAAGGGGGGGGAGGCTGCCTCCCCCCCGAAATTATTAATTCGTAATTTTACAATGACTTCAAACCATGTATAGATTTCTATATCAATGATTTTCAAAACAGTAATGATACTATATTTGAAGGCTAATGACTGATTTTGCATCAGAAATGAAAACACCATGAAGGAATAGCTTCCAAAATATACAATGAAAGCTCTTAATCAGTTTAATATTGATGTTTCCGAATATATATATTATTTTAGGAACATTAGCGGTTACTACAGCCTCTGTAGAAAGAACATTTTCTATCTTAAAACGAATAAAGCCAAATTTGAGAAATAGTACGGGCGAAAATATTTATTAGCAGTTCACAGGAATATGCCTATATTAATGTAGAAGAGGTTATATATACTTTTGGAATAACAAAAAAAGCAATGATTTTACAATTATAATTATATTAGAATAATAATAATTTCTATGACTTAATTTTTAATGTTTATTTAGTGTTTTAGTGTTTATTATTATTGTCGTTAACGTTAACGTTTGTCGTTAAAAGGTTAACGTTTTTAAATTTCTATTGAGCGCATGATCTTTAAAATTTGAAAATTTTTTGTCTGCGGAGCTATTAAAAACGGCTCACTGCGTTCGCAGGTCCCCCCGAACCAAATTTCTAGCTACGCCACTGGTGAATAAGCAAAAAGAATGCTCATCTGTAGTATTCCTAAGAATTTCTAATCTCTCAAGATTTTGTTAAATTTCTTGAGATTTTCTAATATTTCCTAAACATTTTTAAGATTTCCTCAAATTTACTTGGATTTCCTCAGATTTCCGTTCGGTTGTATACCAGATTTCTTTTACGATTCCCCCATGATATATAAAAGACTTTATTGCCCGAGTTGTACAGCTTGAAGATCGCATTGACCTCTTTGAATTTTTATAAATTGGTAATTGAAAATGAAGCAATACAAGGAAAAACGGACAGAAATGAGTCAGACAATCTACCGAATGCCCTGACCAGTGGCGTAGCCAAGGGGGGGTCTGCCCCCCCCCCTCCTTCGAAATTATTAATTCGTAATTTTACAATGACTTTAAACCATGTATAGATTTCTATATAAATGATTTTCAAAACACTAATGATACTATATTTGAAGGCAAATGGCTGATTTCACATCAAAAATGAAAAAACCATAAAGGAGAGCTAAAATATACAATGGAAGCTCTTAATCAGTTCAATATTGATGTTTCCGAATATATATATTATTTTAGGAATATTAACGGTTACTATACAGTCTCTAAAGAACATTTTCCATCTTAAAGCAAATAAAGCCAAATTTGAGAAATAGTACGGGTGAGAATAGGTTAAGCGGTTTAGCTTTACTAGTAGTTCACAAGAATGTGCCTATATTAATGTAGAAGAGGTTATAAATACTTTTGGAATAAAAAAAAACGTAATGATTTTACAATTATAATTATATTATAATAATAATAATTTCTATGACTTAATTTGTAGTGTTTATTTATTAGTTGGAAACTATTATTATTGTCGTTAACGTTAAAATATCTGACGAAACCCTTTTTTCGAAGAAATTATTTTTTATTGTAATTTTTGAACTTTTTATTGAGCGCATAACCTTGAAAATTTGAAAATTTTTTGCCTGCGGCTCTATTAAAAACGGCTTGCTGCGCTCACAGCCCCCCCCCCCGAATCAAATTTCTAGTTACGCCACTGGCCCTGACCTAGTAAATGAATACGAAGGAATACAACAAATTTTTGTAGGTTGTTAAAAAAATTTACCAATTAGAAGTTCATATTAAGATTTAAATATTTATATATTCGATTGTTCGTGTTATTGTTAGAACTTTCTATTAAACGTTTGATTTTGCAAATTTTTGTCTGCAACGCTGTTACAAGACTCGCTTTGCTCGTGCCCCCCCCCCCCCCCCAAATTAAATTCCTGGCTACGCCACTGCACAAAAGCCCATAAAAACAGAGTATGCCGACAACGACATTACTAATGTCACGATTCTAAGATTACCGTATTAATTACTTATTAACTGTGCATAATAAAGCTAATAGTTATGCTACCTTAAGGTCACTCCAACTCAGAGCCTTATTTAAGTGGCGGGTTTTAGGAGTTACGATCCTCCCGCCCAAAATTGTTTATCAATTAATAAAGTACTGAGAGTTCGACTGCAATCGTAAAAAATCAGAAAAAACAAAAACAATTTTTACAGCTATAACAAAAATATTACACTTGAAGTGTTTAAATAAAAATTAAAACTAAAGAGATATTTCTAATAAATTAAATCCTAAATTAAAAAATCGGAAATTCGTATTATAATCCGGCGATTGGCGACACTGAATTGAATACACCTATTACTAAATTGCAAAAATATAAAAACCGAAGATCAAGAATATAAAAATGCCCTAAATATTTACAGTACTGTGTAAAAGTCTGCGACCACTTAATTAATTGTTAGTTATTACTCCTATTAATTAATTTTCGATTTTTTGAAAAATAATTATATATAAATGAAATAGGTATTTCATCTTAATTCTTAGTACTATTATGGTAAAAATTTTAAATTGTAATAAATTGTTTGAACCAAGCATTTTAAGGAGAACATAAATTTTATGACTATCATGGGTAGCATAGCTTAAAATAACACTTTTGCAATAAATTAGAGTCGGCATTGTAAACCCATAAATTGTTTTATATTTTGTACATTTGTACATAAGTGTACATTTGCTTAAGATTTGTGAAATTTTCTTTCACGCTAATTTAGTTTTTCGTTTTGACAACACTATTTTACATCGATAAAATAAGAATTTAGTTTGTGATTATTATTCAAATTTTAAAATTAAAAAACTTTATTTAAAAACGGTTTTTTACAAGAAAGTTTAAAATTAAAATATAAATAGGTTTAAACTTATTAAAAATATCGTAGTAAACCCCCCAGAAGTTAACCTGTAATCAAAATTTGCTGCTTCTTCGACAAATTATTTTCAACTATTAAATAAAGTTCACAAAAATTGAAATTTTCTTCGAATACCGAACTCAAATAAAAAAAAATCGCCCAAAAAATAATTATTTTAATCAAATAAAACCAATCTTTTCATAAAATTTTAATTTTTTTGCGGTAACTTTTGACAAAATACCTGCAAACAAAATTTTCCAATAACAATACTCAAAAATAAAATCTTAATTGCAAAAATACTTGCACAAAATTATACTCAAAAATCAACGGAGCAAAATTTAGGACTCCGTCGTTTCCGTCATCTTGGCAAAAAACTCTCTAGTCACTTTTCTCCAAACATTACATTTCAAAAATTAATATTACAAAATTTAAATTTAAAAATTTTTTTTTTGTATTTTAAAAAATTAGCTATTTATTTTGTAATTTTTTTAAACCCCCTCCCGAAAATTTAATCTAAATACAGCTCTGCGTCCAACTTATCACTCTCAGTATTAGTAATAAAAAATGAACCAATCAGAAACCTAAGTAAGGCAGACAGAATTGGTTTTTAAAATACATATTATAAATTAATAGTATAACATACTGTTACCTTTCTAATATTCAGTATGTTACAGTTAAAAATGCAGAGACCATAAACTGCATAAATATTTTATCTATGTGCATAAATTCGTTTTTTTACGTACAATTTATCAATCTTCTATTATCTCTAACCAAAAGGTACTTTCTATAAAAATAATTGTTTAGAAAATTGTTTTCACAGAAATAATTCTAAAAATTAATAATAATAAATCATCTGGAAATTGATAAATTAGACAAAAATGTAATAATTTTTAACGGTTAGTCACTAATAACTAGTAATAATTATAATAATGATTAATAATATTGCTAATAGCACTAATAAATTTTTAATGTTTTATACGTAAACTGATAAGCAATTGAGCAAACCGATGGAAGTTGATATTGGGGTGCTCTCAATACGAATCTCAATAGGTTTGTTAGAAATATACCTGACTGAATATAATAGTCAATAAATTCTTTTTATTATTTCCAATATTTTTATCTATTAGGGGGAAGGAAGAACTAACTCCTTTATATAATATTAATATTAATTTGTGCACTTTTTTCATGAAACAAAATTTATTACCTCTGATTAATAAATTAACTGACTAAACTGATTTTATAGAAAAATTTGCTTTTCTAGAGGAAAAGAAAAGTAACCGTGGTTTAAATTTATAAAGTGTAGAGGCTACTCTGATGTAATACTTACTCGTACTGTTGCGGCAGATCCTTATTACTATAAGTGAATATACTTTTTCCAAAACACCAAAAATTGGTGTATAAAGTTTAAATAAAAATAAAATGATACACAATAATAATTTCATCAATTCTAAGTCAAGATAAAAAATAGTCTCACCAGCGAACACCTTATACAATCGTATCCAAATTTATATCGATCAACTGCATTTAATGAATGAAAAAAGAAGCAATCCACCAAAACCTACAACGACTAACAATACAGGACTGTTTTTTTTGTTGATTTCGCACACTATCAAAAGCCTTTGAAATAAAATAAAGCTGTAAAAATTTTATAAGTAATTATAAAATATTACTTCTTAAATTAAGTGTACAAAGTACTTGCAAACCGCCGAAACTAATCACAAATCTGCAGGTTGCGCATTTTTATATATAGGATTCCAATCGCAATAATTATAACTTTTACCACCAAACATCTTACTAAAATATTCTATTTACTTTCACCTAAATGCAGCAGAGTGCATTCTAAAATATTTGGAAACACCCGAATTAAGTGAAAGACCGAATTGCAATATCCTGTAGAATCTTCGATTGAATCTTTCTTTCTGGTAACACAGCCAGAGAATAACACCAAGCCATTACCTTAGCATGAGATCTAAAACATTTTTTGAAATGTAATAAATTTTATAGACCGACTTGATCAATATTTCTTATGGCAAAATAAACAAGTCTCCAATTTTTTTCAAACTCTAACAATAAATTAATTAATAAATTAGACGAATATTAGGTGTAAAGAGGAAGCAAATCAAACAAATTAACTGCTGGCCAACGTTTCGGACTATATATTAATCCATCCTCAGGGCTAAAATAAAAATATTTTGTTTAAATTCCAAATAAATTAATTAAACGTAATTTTTAAGTATTATTTGTATTTAAGTATTTATTTGGTGATTTTTTGATCAGTCAAGTCCAGGATCGTGGTCATTTTATTTGTTTTAAGTACTGCAAATAAGTTACAATTTATTCAGAGGAAAATTAAAAAGGCTAAATTTTATACTTAAACACATCCGCAACACATTTTTATTGTAATTTTTATAAACGTTGGAATAAGTGATATTTCACTTATGCTTCGAAAACAATCTACGATAAAAGGAAAGAATATTAATTTGTGCAACATCCTGTACGTAGTTGAAGAACTTACGTGGTGTAAATTTTCTTAAGGTTGAAACGAGGTTTTCAATTTGCGTTCAATTCAATTCGTCGAAAATTTGCGTAGTGCGGTTTTCAATTTGCGAATAGTATAATTTTTACTTACAAACTAAGTAGAAATTAGTTTTGGAGCCGTAAAAGTGAATATTTATGAAGAATCGTCAATTTCAGTAGAGAATTGCTGAAAATATTAAAATTTGAAGACATCGTAAGTAAAATTTTACAAAGGTCAAAGTTAGAAGCAGAGGCCATTTTGAAAAGGATTAAAAATTTTGAATGCTAATGCAAATTCACTTACCTACGTTAAATTTGCAGTTAGTTAAATCGGATAATATTGAAAATTGGATCAACGGTTTTGAGATTGATAAGTTTCAATCTGATTGAGTTGGAATATTAATACTACACCAGATGGTCTGCCAAAGTTTGTTCTTTGCAACACGTGTGACATTCACTGGTACGGAAGCAAATTGTGATCGACAGGACGAGCCGCTTACACGAACGCGCACGGGATTTATGCAAGATATTTCAAAATAAAAAAATACCCTAGTAAAATCATTTTATCAATAAAAAACCCAAAACTTGTATTACTTTATAAAATTTTATTATTCGATACACATTTAAACACACCGACAAATGAGTTTGAAATTTAGCAAGATTTTGAGTAAAGTAAATAAAATTTCAAAATATCATTACACTATAAAGCCTTATAGCGAAATTTGTCGCTACCAAAATTTTCCATTAAATAAATCAACATTTTTTCGTTATTCAAAAATAAGAGTTTTTATTTGCTCGCAAGACAGACGGGGTGACCTACAGGAATTTGCTACTGGGTGTTTCATGCTCTACCGAATCCACTAAGCTAGTCGAGGTAATTGGTTGGAAAAGGTTTTTAATAAAATACCACCACAATATATTGTCGTGTTTCGAAATGCTATAAAACCACAATTTAATTTACTTTGTAAATAATTTTTTAAATTCAATTTATTTATTTATAATCACATTGTATAAAGTTTGTTAAGTTTTGCTGTATAAAAGAAAGTGGGGAGCGTAGAAGGAGGAGGAAGAGTAGGTTGATGTAGTAAGACTGAGGCGGACGCGTTGGCGTCAAGCGGATGAAACACCATTCCCGCAATAATTTGATTGTTAATTGTTCTATTTTAATAAAATTGATTGAATATAAATAAATTAAGTTGAGTTTTGTTTATTTTAATTATTAAAGTGAAGTGCCAAGAAATTGGAATTGTTGAAGAAAGTGGAAAATTTTAGTCAATGTGCGAAAATACGAAAAATGCAGAAAGTTTTGTTTAACTAGGCGTACTGAAGCCAGCTGCATGATATCACATGTGGAGCGTGCACGAGCAATTACAATACCACACGAGAAGGTAAATTTGAGCAATTTTAATTTACAATTAAAAAAAAAACTACAAGAGCTCATAGCTACAAAAAATGAATGCCCAGCTAAAAATAATTTTGAAATTAAGCAAATTTAGAAGATTTGTATAGCTAGGGTCATCTCAATATAAATCTACACCAAAGCATTTGGTCTTGGTCTTCTTTTTTAACTTTTTTTGTTTACTGCTGGATACTCAGCATTTTTCTCTTAGAAGTAGTTATCCCTGTCCTCAAATAAATACCAAAGTGTTCCTACGAAATTAAAAATTATCGTAAGTTATGGTGTAAATTATAAATAAAACCATTAATTACTAAAATATTCGAATAGGTGAAAAGGCCTAAAAACTGTAAAAAATTAAAAGCACTTACTGTATTGGCTGTTTCTATAAAGTTACACCTCAATCATAACAATAAATTTCACTTTGAAGTAGCAGAACTAACTAGACGGTGAATCTTTAAACCGCTCCACTCATTAAAAACATCCCCGAAGCGGCACCAACTCTAAAAATTACAGATCTAGAAAAACGCCGATTTTTGTTTTTAACTTAAATTTGGCAATAATGGTAATAATCTCGCTTGTTTGTTAACGCGTGCAGAGACAAACTGAAGTCACTGCCATTCAAAAAAAATTTTTTAGAAAAGCACTAACACTTGGAAGCATTATAAGATAGGATTGATAGATTGCTATCTATTTCTTGCCCATGTTAGGAATTTAAATAGGTACTATTATAAATATTTATTAAGTTTATTGAATAGCTTTACTTCATTTATAATTATTTAAGCAAAAATAATTGTGTGCAGCGTGTTTTGCAAATTGTAGTTCTTGACAGTTCACTTTGAAGATGGTCATTAAATTATTGGAATATTGGAAAGAATCAATAATAAGAACTATACTAATATTGTCCGACGTTTCGGATCTGAATCATTAATAATTTCAAATAATTATTAAATATCTGTTAATTGACATAGATTTGATCAATTTTATACGTAAATAATAGAAAATCAATTTAAAAAATAATATTAAATATAAGAAAGTAGTTACTGAATGAACCGAATATTATGCAATAGGAGAGATATTCAAATTCGATTTTCTCAAAATTGGTCAAATATAATAATATTTCATTCACGTAATGTCACGTAATTTATACTTTATATAATCAATAGATAAGTGGTTTAGGTAGTATAACTCGATATTAATCTGATAATAATCACATCAAATTTTTTAGAATAAACCAAAAAATGCACAAACACTTTTTAGAAACTAAAATGTTTAAGTTATCACAATATATACATAAATACACCGTATGTATATTATCGCAAACGTTTTCACCATACTATGGCATCATCAGGCGATGAACTAGTATAACTTAAACTTAAACTTAAAAAGATAACTTAAACATTTATAGAATCGTTTGGTACTACACCAAATACAATTAACGAAATCTTATTTTTTTAAATTATGATGTTAACAGTACCACAGCTGACAGTCAGTTGTGAGCGCCGCTCCGTCAACTAAAACAAGTACTGCGCCTATTTACGTGGAGCACACGCACCGTCGAGAGAATGAGAATCGAAAGTTTAAAGTCAATTATATCTTAAATTAATCGATATTTAGAGTTCGTTCATAGTTTATTCACTTCTATTTTAATGTTATCGATCAAAGTCTGCAATAATAGTTATATCTGCAATATTTTCTGGGATAACACTTTGTCCCTCCCTAACCAATCAAAATTTCTATACAAACAATTATTAGAACAATTATTTGTACTATAGAAATTATCATTTGGTTAGATATAACTAAAAATCGATAAATTGAGCTATGGAAAAATAGGTCGATATTTAGGTTGCTCACGGTTGCTTAAACCAGATTAAGACTGTGTTTTATAATTGATGGTGGTAATCATTAACTATGGTAGATTGGCGATTATAAGAAAGTTTGTTCCTTTTCTAATTCGAACCTAGTACCTCAGCATTAATAGTTGATCGCGCTAACTACTAGTCGAATGACCGACTTTTATTATGATGACGCAATCTCATCAATAATTCAAATATTTTTCGAAAAATTAAATTCAAATTTGGGGCAATTACTACCTCTTTGTGTGAAATAATAATTTATTGCTTTCTCGGTGCAATTTCAAAAAAATAATAAATTCTATAACAGATTTTTATAAATGGATTTGTGTCTTTTTTTACTTGTACTTTTACCTATGAAATTGGATTAGTTGAAAGCTTTTAAGACACTTTTAAGAAATAACCTTTGCAGCTTAGTTCTATTAAATGACGCTTCAAACTGCTAGAGCCATCTAGTTGATACGGTACTTGGGAGAGTTTTCGATGCGATTCGGGCATAATATTTTGATAGAAGACAAATTTGAAGTCTTTCATATGCACCTAAATTTATGATAAACGCATGTCGATGGTATCATACGAGAATGTCCTTATTAAGTTACTTTGGGGACGGAAGGGGCTCCGACGACAGAAGTGTAAGTAATAAAACAAAACAATTTAGAAGCTGTCTAAAGCTGCTCTTAATATGGGGTCATTACACGGTCAAAGGTTATTTAACATTTGAGCTATACCTGTAGTGGTAACCCCAAGGTATTTTGACATGGGTTTAGAGAGTGTATTTAAACCGCAAGAACATGCAACAATCGCATCGCATTGCAATAAATTAGAAGGCTTTGTGTTGGTCCCGGCAAAAGGCCTCACTTGCCCATTCAGAGCTGCAACGTTAGACGATAGGGTTCATTAAATCCGTTATCGCGACTTCCAAGTCGTTCTTACAAGGAAACTTTTAAATTTATTTCATTTATCGTTATTCAAGTCGGTTCCGAGTGAGTGCTTGGGCTCCTGCATTTTCTCATTTTTTAATTCCCCCAGCTCTTGATGTACGGGATTTAGAACTTCCATTATCCATTCAACTTGTGTGCTCGTAATTGTGTAATTAAAAAGTTAAATTAGAAATACAGAAAAAATACAATCAGTTAAAGCTGATTACACGACGAAATAAATATTATATTCGCTTACGAGTTTGTGATTAAAATTTAAAAAATATTTTGCTGATACAAAAGCTCTTCGTCATTATAATTCGAAAAATATGTTAAATTAAAAAAGAGAAAAAACACACCACGTTTTCTTTGGTAATATTTTTTTGTATAAGAACATTGATAATAATTGACAAGGAAATCTATCTTGTAGAACTTGGCACAGTGGAGTTATTATACGAGAATTCTAATAAATGCCAAAACTACGACCCGATTTAATATCTGAGCAGCGGTGAAATGAGAGTAGCACGCATTGTCAACGCCATAAATAACAGTGTCTAAGCGTTATTTTTGGGAAGCTAACGACATTCCTAGAGCAGTCGTTATCAGACACCCCGGCAATATCAGGAGCTGTCAGCATAGCGAGATTCCAGTCCTGGAATGCGGATATTGCTATTCCTGCTCCCGTTGCTGCAACCCTCCTGACGTCGTCTACCACCAACGCCCTTTTAGGATATTATAATTGGTTCGTGTAAATCACGATCTATGTGTTTGTTGTTTGAAATGAAATCCCAACTCACTTTTATCATGATTTCACGGCACGTAATTCAAAATTCATTGTTAATGTAACAATGTTTAGGTTAAAATTATCACTCACCGACTTTACTATTGGAAAGATATAACAATCCAAATCAAATTTAATTTGAAATATCAAAATTTAGCAAATTACCCGAGTATTTAATTAATTTTGCCTAATAAGAGGTACATTATACCTACTACTACGTATCCACCAGCCCCATCCACCCTTCATGGTACCATTCTGTTATATTAATTAAATATCATCAACCCGCGGCAATCGAATTAAAAAGAGTGGTAATATTTTGTAAGCACCGCCTAATTGCATTCTCTTATATGCAAACCGTAATCATAACTAATGTTTAAAGTTGAACAATTTTCATTATAAAAATGTGCGTTTTTATTTAAGCTTTGTGTGAATCAACTTCATAAATTTTCCTTAACTCAACGTTGACATTGCGAGGTCCTCCACAGAATCTCGCAGCGTATTTCACACCTTTTTATGGTGTCTGTCACATTGCATTGAATTGCACTTTTTTCGGTATTAATTCGCTTGCCTTTTTGGAATTTTGCATTCGAACGCGAAGCTTTCCATAATGTAAAATAAGTAGGTATCGACTCCATATTAAGATCCGACATATATCATTTTTCTCGAAATTTATGACTTCTGGACATTTTTAACGCTGTTTTGTAATTTACACCTGTCGTCGAAGTTATCTTTATTAATTAATTACTCGATTCTCATTAAGTTATAATTAATAGTAGTCTCGTTCGGTGTTCTAGCAAGCAGTTCGAGTTATTCCTTGTTATTTGCATGGCATATCTCGGTCTACAATCTTGAAGTGTAAGATGCATTCGAGTTATTCAAGATAATACAAAGGCAGCAAATTGCAAAACTTGTATTATGCATTTCATTTCTTTTATAATGTACGAGCGGTTTAGTCGATTACTTCTATTTGTGGTAACGTTAACAATTGCGGTTAACTGAATCGTGGATTTAACAGGAGATTGACCTAGGTGAGTACTTACCTCAAAGTACGCACATATTATTGACACTACAAAAATACATGTACATATAACGCAAGTTAACTGTTGGCATTTTGCGTAATATTACCGCAATTGATGAAATTATCAAATTAATTCATAATAATAACCGTTACGATAAAAATTAAACTTAATTACTAGAAAACTATGCTTCTTAAAATTAGATTAAACTCGATAGAAATCCTTAATTAATTTTAAAATTAAAACTTACAGTAAATTATCAGATGCAAGTTTTTATTTGAAATTAATGTGGAAAGTTAAAGGTGAAATTTATTAAAACATTTTGATTAAGATCGGGAAACTGTTAAGCTGCATTCACAACTTCCAAATTAACAATTGAAATTAACAAAACGAGTCGAGCATAAATTTGTAATTAAACTTTACTGATACAGTTTAAATTTGAATTAAAAATTTTTACAAGTATAGGTAGTTATGCATTACTTGTTTTGTGCATTAATTGTAAATGTTAATTTTTAAATTTAAACTTTAAGTTAAATACGATCTATAGTATAATAATTATTATATATAACTCTTCCCTCGGAGAACCAATATACCATCTCCAATTTCAAATGAGGAAATTATACTTTAATTTTATTTTTATAAAAAATCTCTAGATTGAATTAAAATTTTGAAATTATTCAACACATTAAAAACTATTAAATTATACAATGCTGAAGTTATTCGGAATTTAACTTGAATTTTTTTTAACAGTAACTTTTACATCGGTCTACTACATTTCACTTCGCATCGTATAAAATGCAAATGCAACTTACTTTTCAAAAAAACTTTGACTTTCAATTCTAATAAAAAGATATACTATTTCCTTGATTTTATTATTATATTAAATAACATTATTATGTCAATTATGTCATAAAAATTAATCAGTTGTATGTTAAACTCATAAATCCTTTATTGGAGCATAAATTTAATAAGTTGTTAGATAGCTGTCAGGAAAATATTGTTTTTTTCTTTTCGGGATAAGCCACATTTTACTTATGATTTATGTATACCTACCACATTCCTCGAAGGAGTAAAAATTCATCTGTACGTTCAATATTACGGGAAACTCAATAGCAATTTTGTAATTGTTTCAAGATATTCTCACGCCTTTCAATTTGTAAGCAATTTATTGGAAATAAATTGTATGAAAAGTTCGTGACTTTTAGTGATACAAAAATTTAAAAAAATTCCATATATATGCGGCACCGTTGACGACTAATGAATCAGTAACGCGTGTCTGCCATTTATTTTTGTAACTTTGTCTTTGTTTATTTATCAACCGACATAATATGGCAACCACTAGAGTTTTATTTTATTCGCACCCAATCACTTATTTAACTGTAGATAAAATTATATGCGTTAGCTGACTTTAATATAATGAAATAAAAATAAAAATCTTATAAGAATTCACTTAACACAAATTAAACTAAAAAAGAAAATTTCATTGTGATATATTTTGATTCCTTAACCCTTCAGTACTAACGTGGTTTTTTATAACACGAGTACTAACGTTGGTCTGTGAAACCGATTCTTGTTTTCAATTTTTTTAACTTAGTGTTTACATATTTTTTTACCAAAAAAGAAATAATATCAAATGTCTAGGTTTTCTCTTTATAATAATGTCAATTTTAGTAGAAAAAAGTCATTTTTATTTACAAAATTTTATTGTTTTAAAAATATTAAATATTGCAAACATTAGCAAATTCAAAGTAACATTTTAGAAGAAGAAAATAAAATTTACGACAACTGATGTTATTATACGTTAAAACAATACTTTTTTTTTTACTCTCCAGTACTAATAATCGGTCTCACAGACCGACAACTTCTATTTTTAACTGTAAATTTAAAACGATAACAGCTGATGGATGCGGTTGTCAGTATTTTCAAATCAACTAGTTTAGTACGTCTCGTGACATCCAGCAAGTGAAAATGTTTTTTGTTTCTTATTTATAGGCAATATCGGTCTTACAGACCAACGTTAGTATACTAACGTTACAAAAACAGTTTAATTTTTAATAAGTGATTATTTGGAATTTGAAAATTTACCCTATTACAATCAGGGACGGCGCCATGGGAGATGGGAAAGAAGCCTCCCTCCCAATATTTTAGGGAAATCACTCAAAAGTTGATCGAGTTGGTAAAAGACGCAAAATCTTGAAAAACATATTTGTCAACCCAAAAAATTTATAAAACTTTAATACAAAAAACATAAATAATTCTGAAAATTATGCTACCCTTTTTTTTATTTTTCACACCTACACTGCCGCTCACGGAAGTATGGACACTTATATAGCACAATAAATTTATAAATAACAAAAACGGTTCAAATACAAGTTTTTAATACGTGTGTAATGTAGTTGGCATAACAATTTTAAAAATTTTAAAATATATTCGTAAATGAAAGTGTTTGGATAATAAAAACCCAATAAAAATGTCATCTCTATTTTACTAAAGCAGCATTTAAAATGCTACCGCATATTATTGAGAAAACAAATCTTAAATAATCTTAACCCAGTCCTCTTTGTAGGAGTGGGTATGAATAAGCAATTGGTCATTTTTATTTTAAAAATTCAATGCAGTTTAAAACTTCAATGGGCACCGCGCACGAAAGTATCGAAGTAATTTGTATGAGAAATATTTCGCTTATTTGGGGGATAATTTATAAAAAAAAATTATTTTTAATAAGGACAAAAGTCTAAACTTTCTTTTCTCCACAAAAAATATTTTTATATTCTATGACTCTCTGAAGACGACCGAAGGGTCTGTTTCGACAAACTCGACAACGGCATATTATAAATCTATCTTAAAACAGGAAATAGAAAATAACTTAAAAAAGTTTTTAGAATTTTTTAAGTATTTTTGTGGTATTTAGTAGTATGTGATGTTAAAATAATAAAACCTAACAAAATGTTAAAATAATAAATTTTAACTGTTAAGTAAATAATTACATACTACAAAGAAACATAATATTTAAAGAAACCAAATGAATTATGTTACAGAGTTTTATTTATTTATATTTTCAGATTTCTATTTTCTTGTTTATTCAAATATTCTAAGTTCAACCCCGTTAAATGTGAATTATTGTCATTTTGGTTTCTTTAAATATTATGTTTCTTTGTAGTATGTAATTATTTACTTAACAGTTAAAATTTATTGTTTTAACATTTTGTTAGGTTTTATTATTCTATTTTAAAATGTATATCTGGACGCCTTCGGCGCTCTCCGGGCCTATGTTTCGACAAACTCAACAACGGTCTATCATAAATTCATGTTAAAATGTATATCTAAAACATATGAAAATTTTTGATTTTTAAATTTGATTTTTTCGAAAACTTATGTATGATTCTCAAAAATGTTTGTTGCATTATACTCAGAAAAGTGTCCTTTTTCCTATAGTGTAGTTGAAATTTTGAAATTCATGGTGTACTTAAACATCCTACTCCCTTCTTTTATTACATGCAATTTTCCAGTTTAGTTATATGTTATTAAAATTTGTCATTAAATTTAATATGCATATTTTACAATACAAACAGTCAAATACTTCAAAAATGTTGGTGTATAATTTTGTTAAGAACCAATTTCTAGTTGAGGTCTTGTCAGAATCAGATGTTGGTTTTAAAAAAAAAGAATAGATAGCTAAAAATCATTAGAATGTTAAATATTTTTACTAAATGTCTGGTTCCAGGAGAAGCTGGACCACATGGAGATCAGCAGCACTCAAGCAAATAGGAAGCGTTCGTGACATCAAACTTGTTTGCCAATTTTTGGAAAGCATTTGAGTAGGTTAACAAAAAATGAACTTCTGGTTTATTCTAATGATTTCGAATTCGATGAAGTGTTTTTTGGTTTTGACAGGACAATATCAAACTTTGAGTAGCAGAGAAACTAGTGAGGACTAATTAAACTAATTATAATTGAATTATGACTTGTACGACATAAGTTTAATTAGCGGTTTTATCCGCGGATTAATTTGAGAAATCATTTTCCAGATTTTATTTATCATTTTCAGAAAGTTATCCCCTATTTAATTACATTGTTAAATTTTTTACTCTATTTATTGAAGTTCTTTGCTTGTAATAAAACCAAAATATAATATGAAAGATTTGTTTAATTTTTAATCCCGATCAAAAGCATCTACTTTACGTACTTAAACTACAACATACTATTGGTATATAACAACAAGGGAATCAGTTGTTTTCCGATTTTTAAATTGAAATAAATGTCTTCTGCAGTATGACTCACTATGAAAAGAAGCTTACCATTGATGTTGTATTAATTTCTATATTAAACATGAAAAGTCAGAAGCCTGGACGATTGACATCTAATCAAAACATATCACGAAGTATAATCGCAAAACAACGTGCTGGAAAACTGATGATTATCGGTTTTAAGCCGGTATGATATTCAAACAGATGTAAAGCTAATAATGATTATTTTCAATATAATTTCAAAATGATTTTTAAATCCAAACACAGTTCAGTATAAAATTAATGTAATACTTAGTAGGTACAGTTACTATGAGTAACTGGGTAAGTTATGTGGTTGAAATTCTACAATCGGGTCATAAAACGCAGCAGAAGTGTGCCATCATATATTTTTTGTTTGAAAATGAAATTTAAACTACCAACTTTCGAAAAAATGCAAAAATTGGTTTATAGTGAATACAGGATAATAATTATAATTTATTAATTGTCAACAAAAATAATGTAAAATCAATGTAGATTTGAAGAAATTATGAAAGCGTCTAAAATTTCAAGTTCGATAGTTGTTACAAAAAATTTGCTTCGATAACTGTTTAAAAGAAAGTTGATTCTTAAAGTTATAACAATTAGGTGCAGTTAAAAAGTTCTTGATGAAAAGTTGGTCAGAAACGCTGTTGTACAAGGTAGTAAGGCAATAACCGTAGTAACGATAGTAAAAGTGAACTCTCGCTATTATTTAAACTTTCTTTATTAACAAACTTATAAAAAATATCAACAACATTTAAATAGTTAAATAACAATAACAGAAAACAATGAAATGAAATTTTTCATGATTATATGGATGCGTTTAGATGATTACGTAAAGGTACTCATGATTTAATGCCAGCCACCGCCGCCATGACCTTTAGATTGGTGATGGTATACATGTTTATAGACTGGTACATGCACAGGATATGGTTTGTTTATATAAACTGGATGATGTTTTTCAATTTCAATCTTGTAGGGCTTTTCGACATGGTATGGTGCTGGCTTTTCGACAGTGATTGGTACCTTTTTCTCAATTTCTTGTGGAACTAATTTGTAAATTGGTACTGCAATAGGATGTGGCACGTTTATGTGGACTGGGTACGGTTGAGGTACTGGAACTTTAATCACTTGAGGTACTGGCACTCCAACAGGATGAGGAATAGGAATTCCAATTTTCTTGATGACTGGAACATGAACAGGCTTTGTAGTCTCGATTGTTTTGGTTTCTACGTGTCCCGTGTGATGTTCTTCGATATGGCCACCATTTCCACCTCCGTAATCATATCCATTACCACCGCCGCCACCGTGTATATCCAAACCGCCACCACTGTGACCTCCTAGGTCGCCGCCGCCGTAACCTCCTGCGTCACCAGAAGAAAAACTACCGTATGCAGAGTAGGACACGGCGAGTACAAATATTACCTTCTGAATAAAAAAAAATGTATTAATATTTATAATCAATAATTATTTATATGCAATATAAATGTACATCGTTAAAATGCAGCAATAAAATACTTTTTGGTATGTTAATTTTTCCGATATAAAATTATGACGTTATAAATTTAAATTATATTTATATTTAAATTTATAAAATGGCAAACGATATAAAACCGTCAAATTAATTATTAATATTTGTAATTTTATTATGGCAAGCATTTTTAAACCGACAAAAATAATTAACAATTTGCACTGTAAAAACACTTACTACGTAGTATTTCATTTTTATACTTGTAAGCACTTGAGAAGAGAACTGAAATTGTTAACAATATTTCGGAATTATCCAGCTTTTATACCATTATCTAGGTGGGGCTTAGTGAAAGGTTTTGTAAATTGTAAAATAATAAAATTAAAGAATCTTCTAATTACAATCTCTGTACCTATAACCTACACAAATCGGAGCAAGAAACTTCACTCTTACCGTAATAATTCTTTAGAGATTATTTCTTATTTTAAAACTCGCGTGCTGGACCTATGCGGATTTTTGTTTGGAGAAGAGTAATTAAAAAATTAACCAAAGAAAAGATTTTTTTTTAAATAATACTAAGATGTGCATAGAAAGCGCATATAAATATAAACTAATATTTTTAAATTAATTATTTTCATAAATTTAAATAAATTATGTACTATTCTAAATTGGGCATTTTATTAATTTCATTTTTCATTAATGTATTCGTTCAATATTAATGTAATGAGGGCAATTTAAATTAGTTAAGTTTTTCTTTTTATTCTTGATAAAATCTTTTGTTTTCAGATTTATTACATCTTTTGAGTTTTTAAGATGACATCAGTTTCGTTGATATGTAGCAGAGAAAGGTAGAATGCAGTGAGCCGAAACCAATGCAAAAAAACGATAAAGAGGTCTTTCTCCTATGATGAAGGTCACATTCACTGTTGCTCTCGATGATAACTATAATTGTATAAGTAATTAAGACACCGAATATTTTAATCGATTCAGTTCTTATTTTATAATTTTATTTTATTAAAACAATTTAGGTTTTTTTAAGATGAACGACGCCAAGTGCAAGGTCTTAGTTCTAAAAAGTGAAAAATGTCTCAAGATGAAACTGATTTAGATGATTCAGTAGGTACTAGACTGAAATAAAAACAATATTTAGCAAAAGCATAAAAGTTATGTATTTGAGTAGATATTTAAATGCCTTATAAATGTTAATATCTTATCTGCAATCTAATTTTAATTAATCGTAAACGTCTTCTGGTCGCATACTTATAACAAGAACTGTTGGTTACACGGAGTTACAAGATCTCGCCTGGCTGATAACACCACTGTAGGAATGCAAACCATTCGTGTTGATCTGCTCAACAAATACCAACCAAACCATCTCGAGCATGTCTCTCGCACTCAGACTTCTAGAATTCTCACAGGAATTTCTGTTTGTTTTGATTATTCCCAAGCACGTAAGTTCATATACATCATTAGACTTCCATCGAGATTTCCAGTTAAATCTGCAGATAACAATATTCGACGCAAAATTAGCACGTGCAGGTTAAATGCTATAGATTGTAAATTTAGACTTTATCGAAAAAATATAGAATTTTTTCGTTTACTTGCGATTATTTTCATTACAAAAATGTTCTTTTTATTCTAACAAAAATTTATTTAACATAGCATGTACTAATTACATATAGTAGGTACTACTTTAACAAATATTTTTTGCATCAATAAAGACTGATGTGTTGTAGAAACAAAAACAATCTGCTAGTCTTATATTATTAACTAAAACATTATTTTGTTCAAAATTATGTTAATGACGTTATTATGACGAATAATGTTAGTACAGGTAGGAAACTGAATATCGTCTGAAAGTAAATCTTCCTAAGTTAATGAATGATACGCGAATTTACATATGGAAGATTGGATTAAAAATAAGTTCCATTGAAAGTTCTCTTAAATGACAAGGGCTACTATACTCGGCTATGTAGATGACATCGTCGTACTGTTTACCGGAAAATTTGACGACATCCTCAGGACTTTTATGCAGGACACCTTCAAAATTTTAAAATAAATGGTGTAAATGCACTCTTTCTTGGTTAATTTTGCAAAAAAACATCGCCTGTTCTGTTCACCAAAAAAGAAAGCTGTCGATCATGGTCATGTCCAGCTTAACGAGAATTTTCCTAAAAATAGCTGCTGAAGTTAGATGTATGGGAATAATAGTTAACAAAAAGCTGAATCGAGGAAATCATTTTTAATATAAAATATTATTAACGTTAACGTAAGTGTCCGTTAGGTTAGGTTAAAGGTTATATTAGGTACGGTTATTGGCCTTGTAGTCACCACAATCTAGTACTAATACTAAGGTTTGTATTTGAGGTTTTTAAGGTTTGGATCAGAGGAGGGAGACTAACCGTCTTATGACCGTCTTCGTCCTTCGGAAGGGAAGTGAAGTTGTTTGTCTCCCTGGCTTGATAGTTGCTACGATCTACTATAAACAGAATTATTATATGAACATTCCCCAATCCGCTATACACAGCAGTGGTGAATGCAAAAATTAGTCTTCAAAAAATGCCATACCTCCCAGATCACCTAGATGACTTATTATAGCAGTTTACATAACTTCTATTTGCTTTCACAGTTTTTAATTTGTTTTACTATAATATTAATTTATTTAAATAATATACTAAGAATGTGGCAACGACTAGATTGCACCAAAAGTTATGGCGATTTTAGCTGATAAGTTATGGGTGCGGAGGTAAAAGGCTAGTATAGTCTCAGCAAAATAACTGATGTCAAATAGGTATACTTATTTAATAAAACCTGAGAAACGCCTCTACGAAAAAAGCTCTGCTAGCAAATCTTCTTTCTATGTTCATGTCGGGCCCTTGAATGTAGTCGTAATAGACTGTAGCTAACAGGAAAAAATGAACTGCAAGTCACTAAGAGAGATAACCCCAACAGAAAAACCTGGTCTTACAAGTTGGGGGTTGTGCGAAAGGCTGGTAACCTATTCACGTAAAATAACTATTTACTTGCAGTGCTTAAAATAGCCTCGAAACCTGGAATGATAATAATAATTATAACAACCCAGCTAAAAAAAAAAAAATGGATTATGGAAAAACTGAAAGTCGCTACCTGGAATGTCAGAGGAATCGCAAAGAAAGAGATCGAAGTACTAAAGTATTTGAAGAAAATAAAATAAATATCACTGTAGTAACGGAAACAAAAAAGAAACTAAAAGAATCTAAATACTTAGAAAACTATGCTCTACAGTAGAGTTAATAAAACGACTAGAGCAAGCAAAGAAGTCGCGATATTTGTGGACAGAAAATGAAAAAACAGAATCAAAGCTACTTTTTCGTCAACAAAAGAATAATAGTGATGAAAATAAGACATGATAGAGGCAACATAATAATAATTGGAGTATATATGCAAAAAAAAAAAGAAATAAAAAGAAACTACTGTCTTTTATGAAACTATCCAACAATTACTTGACAAGTATAACAAAAATAGCGACATCCTAATAGTAGGAGACTTAAATACACGAGTTGGGAATAATACCATTTCTAAAATTGTTGGATCATTTGGAGAGGAAACTGTTAACGAAAATGAACAACCTTGCGAGAATTTGCAACATTTAACAAATTAAAAATAACAAACACATTTATCGCAAAAGAGACAATCACAAATTCACGTAGACAGCAAAAGGTTTAAGATCACTGATAGACTATATAATAGTGAATAAAAAACACCCAAGCACATAGAGGGTTCGATATCTACTCAGACCACTAGTAGTGAACCACTTTAGTTATTTCTAAAATAAATCTTCACACAAGGTGGAAAACTAGAACAATCCAGAAAGAAACACGATGTGAAGAAGTTTTCAAAGTGAACTCATTAGAAGAGATTATACGAGAACTGTACCAAAATAGAACATTTGCTGTCTAAATCTACAAGAAGTGAAGTAGAAGAAGAATGGAAAAATTTTAAGAATAACGCAACTCAAGCGGCTAAAGAAGCTAAGAAAACTCTAAAGAAGCAAAAGAGAAAATTGTACACAGCGTTTTGGCGAATGATTATGTCTTGGTGTCGTTCGACGTTAATTCGTTGTTTACCAATAAGGAATTAGTGTTGGCATTAATCAGGAACAACTGGGATTTAATAGCACTATTCACCTCGATCCAACTAGAAGAATTCTTAAAGCTTATAGGTACAATCTTTGACAACAGCTACTTTAGCTATGATGGGGAGTATTATGAGTAATTGGTGGAATCAGCTCTCTTGTTTTCGCAAATTTCGTCATGAATGACCTCTTGTGTAACTTTTTTGGATTCATTTCTTTTAGGGTGCCTTTCCTCTTGTTGTATGTAGATGACATTTTAACGGCGGTTCCAGCTAATAAATTCAATAATTGCATCAAAATTCTAAATGGTTACGACAACTTGTTAACTTTTTCGTATGAACTGGAATCGGAGGGCACTCTTCCGTTTTTGGATTTACTCGTTAAGAGAGGAAATAATGGTTTTCTTAGTACAGATGTATATAAGAAGCTCTCTTCTACAGAACGTCTGCTTAATTTTAATTCGTTGCACCCCATGAGACAAAAAATTAACGTTATAAACACACTTAAAAGTAGAATAGAAAATTGCGTACCATTGGAGAAAGGAGAAAGCAGATTGCACGAGATCAAAAGCAACTATTAAAGAACGGTTATCCAGGACGATTAGTACACTACGCCTTATTCAAGAGAAACCCATTAACACCTACGATTAAAGAGTCGAAGGGCGATCATAACGAAGGACCAAAATATAGTAAAATTACTTACCATCCTGATTTGGCAAAAAAACTTAAACACATCTTTAAATAATGTACTGTTAAGAAACACAACCCCTTAACTCTTAATCGTATTCTCTATTCAAGAACTAAAGACCGAACTCCGGTGTTGGATATGGCCAATGTGGTATACAAGATAACGTGCACAGAGTGCAAAAAAAAATATATTGAACAAACTTCCCAACGTCTATCAAAAAGAATATACCAACATCGTTACGATATCCTTCAAGGTAAATCTAGAACAGGATTATCAGAGTACACGATAAAAAACCACCATAACTTCAAGGATGAAGAAGTTGAAATGTTGGCATCCGAGAGACATTGGGAGAGGCGGTTGTTTATAGGGGCCTCCTTTATTTCCACCAGTGATAACTAATTAATATTCAAATTGATTACAACAGCATCAACAATGGCTATTCTAACCTGTTGAAGAATCATAGACAGAAGATGGGTGCTTTGCAGCGACAGTGATAGTGGCTTGAACACACTGCATATTCAAGCGTTTACCAACACCAACTGTTAGGTATGTTTGCGTCCCTCTGAACACTCTTATTTTGAAATATTGTAGCACCTCTGTTTTTATATTTCAGCTCTGAGAATGGATTAATAAATAGTCCGAAACGTTAGCCAGCAGTTAATTTGTTTGATTTACTTCTCCTTTACACCCAGTATTCGTCTAATTTATTAAGAACAGAAAGAACAACAGTACCGATACAAACTATCGAAAGCAAGACGTGGATAAAAACTCGTGGTATGATGAGACGAAAATTGAAAATGACAACACGCCAATAACACACGGAAATATTGACGATATAACAACTGAAAAAGTAGCGGAAGCAATCAAAGGTTTGAAACATAGAAAAGCCTCGGGACTGAACGGAATACACGCCAAATTAATTAAATATAGCGGTTTCTTTTTCCATCTAAGGCTGCAACGCTTCTTGAATACTTGCTGGAAATTACACACAATACCATCCGAATCGCTAAAAACTAAAGTCATATCTATCTATCTATATATCTGAAAGGAGATCGAAATAATCCAAACAACTACAGAGGCATAAGCCTACTAGACGTTAGTATACTTCTAAGATACATAAATATACAAGAATATTAAAGAAAAGGCTCAAAACTATAGGAGACGCTTTAATATAAGAACCAGTAGGATTCAAAAAAGGACAATCGTGTACAAACGCTATCTTCACTCTACAGCAAATAATAGAAAAAAAGGTAGAATATAACCTCGAAACGCACATATCTTGAAAACGCGTTTGATAATGTAAACCGCAATACATTGTGGAAAATTTTAGTGAGAAGGGGTTACCCCAACCATCTAATTATAAATAGAAAAATAACTTAAAAAATGTTTTTAATTATTTATTGTGGTATTTAGTAGTATGTAATGTTAAAATTGTTAAATCCTGTTTATTCAAATATTCTAAGTTCAAACCTGTTAAATATGAATTATTGTCATTTTTTAGTGTTTTTTAAATATTATGTTTCTAGGTAAGTATGTATTCCTTACTTAACAGCTAAAATTCATTATTTTAACTTTCTTTTTAGTTTGATCATCTAATTATAGCTATCAAAAATCTTTACAGAAACACATCGTTCGTATTGGACCTGAAACACGACTTAAAAGACATCAAAACAAATAATGGAATGAGACCAGGTTGTAGTATTTCACCGACTTTGTTTAATTTTTACATGGACATGTTCAGAATATGGAAAAAGCAGAAGACGAAAATCAAGGCATTCAAAAGAAATTATCTGATGAGAAACAAAATAGTTATAGATAACAAAGGTTTAGAACAAGTAAGTCACTTCAAATACCTCGGAACATATACAATATACGAAGAAACCGAGAGAAACAGTCTGCGGCACCATACATCGCAATCTGAAAAACACCGCTACACGAGAAACACGAATGACGTTCTACAAAACGATTAGGATACCAACGATGACATACGCACTCGAGACATGGGTAATAAAGAAGAAATTCTCTACAAAGCGCAAAAATAAAATTTTTGAGAATCGCAGCTGGATATAAACTGAGAGACAGAAAAAATAACGAAGATATACGAACAAGAGCTAGATATCAAAGAACTTAACAAATAAATAGAAGAAAATAATTAAAATAGAGCGAACATCTAGATAGAATAACTGCCGATATAATTCCTTTAAAAGCATGATGCTACACACCAGAGGGAAGAATAAAAATGTCGGGATGCCGAGAAAACGATGGGCACCAGAACAGATCATAGAACCAAATCCTCGATGTGATGTAGAAGAAGAAAAAGTTATGGATACACACTCAGTGAACACTAAGTTTACACTTAACCAATAGGAATTATTGTGACCGGATATTTCGCTACAGAACATTTCGCTCCTGGACATTTCGCTGCCATTCTAAATTATTACCAAAATTATATATCAGGTTTGCAAATATTTAAATTATTTACAGTAGTCGTTAGCTGTTGTTTTTCATAAAAAATTAATAAACCAAAAGTAGTATCAAAACGTCTGGGAACGAATTGTTCGGAAGCGAAATGTTCGGGAGCGAAATATCCTAAAACCGATTATTCAAATACACTAAAATGTAATTTAATATGGATTCTTAATAGAATGACGACAAATTAGAATTTTTTAGATTTGCAAAATATTTTTGAAACCTGGGACAGGTCAAAGTATGTAGTTACTTGGCACAATCCTGCTCTCATTAAAACTTTGCAGCCTAGCAATTTCCGTAATACTAATTCATTAGAATGGTGACCTTTTAAAGAATATATATATTGTCGTGTTTCGAAATGCATAAAACCTAAAATTAATTTATTTTGTAAATAATTTTTAAAATTCAATTTCATTATTTATTTATTTACCAAATTGTAAATGTTGTATAAAAATGTTAGCTGTAAATAAGAGTGGGAAAAGCGTAGAGGGAGTAGGTTGATGCAAGTAGACTGAGAGAGGCGACGGCTTTGGCGTAGAGCGGATGACAAGCCATACCCGCAATAATGGTTTTGATTGTTAATTATTTTGAAAATAAATTAAGTTGATTTGATGTTTGTTTTTATTTTAATAATTAAAAGTGAAGTGCTGATAATAAATTGGAGAATAGGAAGAATTTGTGATAATTTTAGTCGATGCAAAGGTGCATAACAACAAAATTTGTTAGGCCAGCTGCAAGATAACACGTGCGCTTCAATACCACAGCAAATTAACAAAAGTGAGCATTTTAAATTTTAATTTACAAAATTTTAAACAATTTGGGAAGTCTCTTGCTACATAAAAAAATGGATGCCCAACTATTTAGATTAATTTTTGGGATAAAGCAAATTTTTGAGAAGATTTGTATAGCTCGGTTCATTACATTAAATAACGCCGCAACGTGAAGCTCGAAGTTCATTACAATATATATATACAATAGTACTGTTGCTGTGATCCTAAAAGTTTGGCCGCTCTGGCCAGATTTTTATTACAGATTTCCGGTTACTGTCAGTTAAACCACCTCACGATTTGAACTTTCTCTTATTGACTGTAGGAAAGAACACAATTTTCTAAGCATATTGCAACAAACATTTTTGAGGATTATGTATTAGTTATCGGAAAAACGGCATTTGAAATTTGAAAAAAGCAGAGACAACGCAACACCGTATATAACAACTAGTAAGCTTCCCCGCTCCGAGCGATCTGGTTTTCTGTTGACGGTACGTATGCTTTGATATACTCTTACTGTTCGCTGTCAGTTGTGGTCAGTAAATTATTTTGATTTTATTTAATTTCTTTACTGCGTCTGCTATTTAATTACTACCATCGATGAAATAACAAGATTTTGGAATTCCTTGACACAGAAAACTTTAGAACTTCTTCAAAGTTCAATTCCCCCTTTTAAATTATTCACCACTCAGACCGACGCGGACAAACCCGCGTCAGCGTATATTTTGATCCAAGATCTCTAACGCTTGTTATTCACTCACCAGATGAAAAAGATTAAAGCGCCTACGGCGCTAAACACTTCACATTGCCATTCCGCTACGCTACGCAGATGTGGACGACACCCGGACGAGTTCTATGTCTTCGAGTTCCACCGTTGGTGAGTTCTGTTATTCTACAGGGATATTTTTAAATTCGTTATGTGTTTGTCAAAATACAGGTCCGGAGGGCACCAAAGGCGTCCGGAGAGTCTGTTTTGACAAACTCAACCACGGCTTATCGCGAATCCATGTTGAAGCGAACATTTCCCTATCTAAAATTTTTGATTTTTAAAATCGAGTTTTTCGAAAACTAATGCTAATCCTACAAAATTTTTGTTGTAGTATACTTAGAAAAGTGTTGTCTTTGCAATAGAATATATAGGAAAAAGGTAAAATCGTAGGGTGGTTTGACCGACAGTTTCCAAATTTCCATTTAACAAATTTCCTAGAATTTTGATATTTTCTTATATTTATAGCGGTCCTTTGTCCTGGAAAAACTAAACGAGTAAAAAAGGCTTCAGCTTTGTTAATCTTGATGTTAGTACAAGTGATCTGTATATATATTTCTCGTAAAAATTTATTAAAAAAAACAACAATTAACTAAAACTAAAAAATTATATCTGGAATCAATCAAAGAAACAGCATATTGGGTATTATTATTTTTATTCGGTAACTTCATCATATTTGCAGTTTAATGTAAGTTTTTGTTCAACTTTTTTCAAGTAATTATCTTTTTTGACATAATTTTGACGTAAATATGTGAATGGCCAATCTTGACCAAATTTTTTATGTTTATTTTACGCGTTTTAATGCTGCTTTTACAATGAAATTTAAGCAGATAAGTTAAAACTAAACATTCTCATTAGTCAATTTTACCTTAATTCTTTGCTTAAATTTTAATGCCACCTTACATAAATTTCTTTATTGAATCAGCCTCTGGTGTGGTGTGTATAATTATATTTTATTTTTACCCTCCCCTATCACTAGGTTAAATTAAGTGATTTTTAATTTGACCAGTAGTACTGACTTCTTGTACCAAAGAAAGTAAAATAATTTAATTTGATTGCATTTGTTGTATGTAGATAATGATTTTTTAATAACTTGGATGCATTCTATTAATATATAAGTGGTTTCCATTCTGGTTGCTCTCATAATATTCAACTTAAATTAAGTACATCAATTAATTGTGATACTGCACTTTCGAAATCAACTACGTTCCCGAAATGAAACAAAGTAAAAATTAAAAAGAAAATAATGAAAACAAGAAATAAAACTCAATGTACTATATTTATACCTGTAATATATTATACAATATTTGTAGGTAAAGTACTTATACCTTTATCAAGTTTAACTGTTCTCAAAATGCAGATTTCATGTAAATATAATTTTATTGTATTATTACTTTCACAGAGGCGGCTCTACCACATAGGCGAACTAGGAATCTTAGGCTTTTAATTTAAAAGACAAAATCTGTCTGGATTTTACCAATATTATTATTCTTTAAATTTTTTTTTTCTTTAAATAGAGAGCAACTATAATTTTGCCTAAAGCGCAAGCCGCACCTGTAGTATACTATAGCATAAAAGTAATAGTATGTTATACTCAAGACAGTAAATAAAAGAACTAAAAAAAAATTACGTCCGATACATATTATAAATTTCTATTTATATATGAATCGGTATAATCCGGTATAATCGTTCCGATTATGAATTTCTTTGTGTTGTAGGTATATTTAAAATGTAAATTTAAATTAAATCGACTAATTTACCACATTTAAGCATAACTCTTGACAAGATAAGAAAGTAAACTTTTTAATCGGTTTTAGATTTAGAACTCTAATGTATGTTTGTGATTAAGAACCCCCCAGTCATCATCAACGTAAAAGAGAAAAGTGACAAGGGTGTCGGGAAATGAGAGTTGATGTACCTTAATCTCTGTCGCTCAACTCATTGCACAGACATAACATGAATTCCGCATTTTCTATATTTGTGTCACATGTGCAGTTTCTAAAACTGTTCACAGCCACTAACAAATGAGTTTTGTTACAATTTTTTCTTTATAGCTTTTTTTTCTATTTTAAACCTCTTCGCTTATCCAGAAAGTTAACCAGACTTACGACAACTCAATTAAACATTTTTGAAAGAGAACTGCAAGCTGGGTCAGTGCTCTTATTAAAAAACTAACAGTCATCGTGACCGAGTTTAATATGTATACTTGTATGTTGTATCCACTTGAAAAGCTATTATATTAAAACTTCCGAGTATAACAATATAATATAATTTTCAGGTGAAAACTTTAAAGAATGATTCAACTATCACTATACAATACTTAATATATTAAGTTAAACGTCTGCGTTATAAATACTTTAGTTAAATTAGTAGAAATTTAAAGAGATAATTGGTATGGTATTGTTAAAGTCTTACTAATTAGATTTTTTAGGAAATGCTTTTATATAGTCGAGATTACATCCTCATTTCTACTATATCATATTTAGGTAGCGATTAATATGAACTTCCTTTCACTTTCTTTCAGCTAAATATCTTATGACAACTTTCTTTTCAATTGTAATTTTTTTATTTGAAATTTTCAATTATTCTTTTTTATTTATTTTGATAAACGTGAACATTCGCATGCATAACTCGAAATTTTTTGAGTTTTGACTTGATCGAAACTAATCGAACCGAATATAATTTTCGGCCAATGTTTTTCTTTGATATAATTATAAATATATAGGTATTGGTATTGTCACAGAAATAAAATTGTTGCGCTAAAGTTGAGCCAAAAAAGTGATGCAGCGCTGCAAAAAATTAAGCATTCTCTTGTGTCGTCACGAATATTTTATGTCTAAAGCGATTAACAATCTACCATTTCGAAGTTCTTGCCTGTCAAGATGGTGTATTACGGTTGTTTTTACAAGAAATATAAACCAGTAGGAACCTTGCGCTTGTACGTTTTGTTATCCTTTTTAGCATTTTACTCGTTATCCAATGACTTGGTCGAGTCTTCTCAAGCTTCTCAGTAATTGCACACATTTTGTCAATTATCTCTGACACCTTGTTATTTATAGCAGTGTATTGCATTTCTTATTAATTTAATTAAGCGAGTCGGCTGCTAAGCTCTTTAACATTACATTTAACTTGAGCTGGTTGACTTAACAAATATATCTTTCATCTTGTTTACCAATTTACCTAATTTTAATGATCAACTACTTGTAAACTTATACCGACTGCTATATTAAATATTCCTCTCATTATAATGTTATTAGAAAGAAAATTTTAAAATTAATAACATAATAATCAATCTACTCAAGAATATAAAATTATTTAGTAATACTTAATACATATTCCAAGTTACAACCCAAGACTTGACCATCGGTCTTGAACAACTCGAGCTTATTGCAGTAGGTATGTCAAGGTTAACTCTTGCACTATTGAATAGTTACGCAGGACTTTTAGCAATTGAGTTATTAGAACAAATTCAAACCTACATTTTTTTTTTTTGGTTTACCCCTTTACAACGTATTAAAAATGGACGTCATGGCAGTTTCTAGAACAACTTCAAAATGGGGGATGAAATTTAAAAATTGTTAAAAATGTTTAATATCTTCATTGCTAGATAGGTACAAGCGTTCTATTTATTCATTAAATTCGCTTCATGTAGAAAAAAAATTAAATCGTCAGGTACATTTACGAAATATGTTGTGACCAGAATTAGTAATATGAAGTATTATTTAATGTTTGTATTCTATAGTAATAATAGTAATTGGATAAGAATAAAAGAAATATGTATAATTTTTGAGCTAAAATATAAATATTATAACGATAAGTAATATAAAATATAATTTTTTTAAATAGTATTATACATAATTTTAACAAAAACTTATCAAGAAGCTACTTTGTAACAAGGTAGGACTAGATATTTTTGAAAAGGATAATACATAGTATGTATGCAAGATCGAATTCAAGTTTACATCTATTCCTACATAGGGGTCAACACTCTTTAAGATTATTAAAATAGCCTAATTGGAGAAATCATTCCATTATTATAATTAATGTATAATTTTTTGAAAAAACAAAAATAATTAACATAAGTAGCTATTATAGTTTCTAGACATAATAAAAAGTGCACTGAGAAAACTATCTATTTAGCCAGTGGCGTAACAATGCAGCCATACACTCATTACCAAATGGGTAAGTAATAAATGAATATGTAAAAGTTTTTGAAGGTATAATACAAATTGGTACATATTTACTAGTTTGTCCTTGGTGCCTTATCGGTTGTTGTACATGAACCTCCATATTATAATCTGGAAATCGCAGTATATATGTTATGGTCAATGATGACAATTCGGCCATTAACGTCAATGACCGGACAATGACGTCAATGCCCTGCTTAGCTGAGCATTGACGTTAACGCTCGACTAATAACGTCAATGACCATACATTTTGGTTGGTGCTGCTATAGCGTGCGATCTACCGACCAGCTCCGGTCTACCGGTTAGGATGGATCCCAGATTTGCCTGTACTCACTAAAAGTATCCTCCTAGACCGATCTTACTCGGCAAAATGTGATACTAGGAAGGAGGTGGATCTACGTCAATGTACACTCGACGCTGTGATAATTGCGGAT
This sequence comes from Cantharis rustica, assembly GCA_911387805.1. Taxonomy (NCBI): domain Eukaryota; kingdom Metazoa; phylum Arthropoda; class Insecta; order Coleoptera; family Cantharidae; genus Cantharis; species Cantharis rustica. The sequence continues at coordinate 39,945,662 of OU426877.1, forward strand.
TTATATCGCGACATACTATTATCTGTAGTTTAGATTTGTCTAGATTTTTGTATAATTTGAATGAAACTTGACTTCCACAATACAATAGTAGACCGAAATCTCATGTTTACGAAAAATCTCCATTTTACTGTTCCTTATAGTATTTATTATATGATATCTTTGTTGTCCAATCCTTTTTGACCAATAGCGTCATTGAGCGGCAAAATACGTAAATATTACAATGAGATGAAAATATTTACATCATTGTCCATCGTTGACGGGCAAAACGGACCCATTTATGCTGGCCATTAACGTCATTGTCAGACTATTGGCGTCAACACCCGATTTACATCATCAAAAACCTAAATTAAAAAATTAAATTAACCTTAATTTAACACTATTAAAAATTTCTTTTTAAATTGGCAATAGTTAATAATTATATATTTTAAAAGCAAATATTGCAATTTTTAATATGTAATTTTAAAATTTATAATAGTATTGACAATAATATGTTATAAAATTCAAACCCAGCAATCTCTCTACAAAAAATAAATGTTTTCAATGTTTCAAAAACTTTTTTTTTATGAAAGATTTTTTCTCAGTTTGAGGTTTGCTCTAACTTCCACTGTATTGGTACTAAAACCATCAGTTAATATGTTAAAATTTGCATGCAATTTCTTCACTAAGCTGTTGAAAAATATTTAGTTGATATAATATTATGTGGTTTCATGTAGAATTGTTTTGGCTATTTTAAAAAATTATTTTTTTTTTAAATAATTACTTTTTTTTTATCTATTTACAGATACGCCATAAAAACGAAATGGAATTTAAAAAATAATATATAAAGCAGTTCTTGAGCATTAAATTTCTTTCAAAAAACTTTGTCAGGAGTCAATATTTACTTTCAATAGTTCAGACTTGGAAAACATTTCAAATCGCCGATAGGAACTTAAAAGTTAAATTCTGCAATTAAACTTTCTTTGTGTGGTTAAACGTTTAAAATATATGGAATAAATTAAATACTATATGGTTTTCTCTTGAATTTAATGTAAAATAAATTATTAAGTAATGTATCTTACATTAAACATTAAATAATGTATTATTTATTATTGTATTATTATAGAAAATAATAATAATTATAAATAATGATTAGATACATATTATTATCAATTATTATTCCTAAAATTTTTAAAAACTCAAATTTATAAATTACAAGCTCTTGTAATTTTCTTTCTTGTAAGTATGTATTCTTATTATTTTAAGTTTTAAGCAATAAGTTATCTGTTATTTTAATATTTTGTTTAGTTTGTTTATTTTAACATTACATACTACTTTAACTACCACATCATCGACTTAAAAATTTATTTTTTAGGTTATTTTTCTATTATCTTGTAATTTGTTACCTTTGTAATTTATAGAGTTTATAGAATCTGTCCTCGACTCTCTCAATATTAAATATTAATAAAAATAAAATCATAATTTAACAAACTTCCCCCGAATTATCTATAATATAATCTTTAGTGTTATTACCATATTTATAAAATATGCAGTAAAACAAAGCATAAAAAATATTTTTTTAAAATTACCAAAATTAATTAGAAGACATTCTGTAAAAAGTAATATACTGTAGTGTTTCGAAATGCATAAAACTACAGTTTTATTTATTTTCTAAAATAATTTTAAAGTTTGAGTTTGTTTCATTATTTATTTAACACATTGTATAAGGTTTGTTAAGTTTTGCTATGTAAATAAGAGTGAGAGAAAGCGTAGAAGGAGTAGGTTGATGCAAGTAGACAGGCTGAAGCCGTGGCGTCAAATGGACTGGTGAACGAAAATCATTCCCACAATTATAATTTAAATTTTTGAAAATAAATAAAATAAAAAAATGAGTTGATGATTTTGTTTGTTTTAATTAACAAAGTGAAGCAAGTGATAAATAAAACTGAAGAAATTATGACAATTTTAGTCGATGCAAAAGGTGCAATGCAGCAAATTTGTTAGGACAGCTGTTAAATACACGTGCGCTACAATCACACACAAAGGTAAATTTGATCATTTACAATTTTAAATACGAAGAGGAGTCTCATGTCCAATAAAATTTTTTCTACGATTGCATGGGAGGTGGTTTGATATTTTATCGCACCTAAAATAAAAAAAACAGCTACCCTTCATGTAATGTAATGTCTCGAGCTATACAAATCTTATAAATTTTTGCTTTATCCCAAAAATCAATCCAAATAGCTGGACATCCATTTTTTTGTGTGTAGAAAGAGACTCTTCAAATTGTTTAAAATTGTAAATCAAAATTTAATGCTCACTTTTGTCACTTTTGTGTGTGGTATTGGAGTCCACCCGGCATCCCAGCTGGCCTAACAAATTTGTTGCGATGAAACTTTATGCATCGAATAAATTTTTACAATTTCTTCCTCTTTTCCAATGTATGCACTTCACTTTCTCAATTAAATAAAAAAAAACAAATCAAATCAACTTAATTTATTAACTTTAAAAAAAACAATTAACAATCAATTATTGCGGAATGGTGTTTTATCCGCTTGGTGCCAAGGCCAGAACCTGTTTTTTTCTTCATCGACCTGCTGGTCCCACTCCTACTCTTACTTCTCCCTACGTTTTTCTTCACATTTTATTTTTCATAGCAAAACTTAACAACTTTATACAATGTGCTTAATAAATAAATAACAAAATTGAATTTAAAAAATTATTTACAAAACAAATGAATCTGTGGTTTTTATAGTGTTTCGAAACACGACAATACATTATAGTACAGTAGAGCCTCAATAATCTAGATCAATTGCGACCAGAGCCTATCCGGATTATCAAAAGTCCGAATTATCGAAAAGAACCAAAGAAAATACTCGTTTGACGCCTTAAACATAATGAAAACTTGCTAAAACTATTAATAGTTCACTTTAGAGTTAAATAATTGGAGAAGATAAATAAAAACATTAATTAATTATAGGTATTTTAATGAAATATAATACGAAAATAGATATGATTATCAGATAATAATATTTTTTTCTCTGAAATTGAATCCGAATTATCGAGGATTCGGATTTTCGACGTCCGGATTATCAAGGCTCTACTATACATACTACAATGATTTTTTTATAAAAATTTATCAATGCACTTGCTTGTCCGGAGCAACCCTCATGTGCGGAAGCAGTCAGTAATTTTTCAAGAGTTGAGGATTCTTAGTTTCAAAATAAAATTAATTTCAGTTCCAAAAAAAAAAAAAAAAAAAATGAAAAAATGTAAAATTTGAATAAATCTTTCAAGGTTCGAATTTGCGACTTAAAAGTCATCAGTTTGAATGCGATATCTTCGCGACCACCCGTCGTTCTACAAATTTTATTCCACTATCCGAATGAAATCAACCAACTTCCAAATTTTATTTAATGCCAACTCAAACCAAATCAAAAAAAATCATACGATTGTCTAAAATAATCAGCTTTAATCAAATAAAAATAATATCCAAAAAATCTCGACGGTCAAATCCGACCAAAATACTCTCAAAAACAATTTCAAAATTATTCGCACAAAGCTAACAAAATTTTCCTAGTTCATCGCCTGATGATGCCATAGTATGGTGAAAACGTTTGCGATAATATACATACAGTGTATTTATATATTGTGATAACTTAAACATTTTAGTTTTCGAAAAAGTGTTTTGTGCATTTTTTGGTTTATGCTAAAAATTTGATATGAAAATTCTACAAAGCCAAAAATTTACTATCTTTCTCCCTTACTCCCCACCTTGTGCTTTTTCAAATTCCCAACCTTCAAAATCGATATTTACAAAATTAACAATAATGAAACACAGGTTGGGTCAAGATTGTTTTGTTTCACGACAATACATAAATTAATCATATTTTTACCTACATAGATAGTCTACTGTTTGACGTGAGTTCTGCGACGTGAGTTCATGCACTGTTTTAAACCCTTACTTGCCACACTGGGGTGTAGAATACCCCAATTGTTTTTAATAAAAAAAAATTATATTTTTTATTAGATATTTCAATTTTTTAATAGTATTTAGTTTTATTTTCTTGGTATGAAACCCATATCACTACAAAAAATTAGCTATTGAAAAGTAATAAAAAAATTAGCAAGTTAAAATATTCAATAGATTATTTAAAGTAACAAGTTTTATCGGTGGGGTGTGATGCACCCCAGTGTGTCAAGTACGTCACTTCATAAAAGTGTGGCAAGTAAGGGTTAAATAAGATTATGACGTTTAGTGTCGAAAAAAGATGGTCAAAATAAAATTCTTACTTCACTCTGGCTCGAACCAGATATTTTGGTTTAGCAGTCAACACACTCAACGACCAAACTTTAGCGACATTTATTGAGGTAAAGTGAGTAACCACCCTCTTATGACTCTTCCGAAACTATAAAGTGACAAATATATCTTTATTCTTTATCATAAAATATTCTCTTCTTCTTTAGCAGACATCAATGAATTTGGCTTTACATTTTCATAGATATCTGTATCTCTATTAAATCAGACAATTATTTCAAATTTATTCACTTATTTGATTTTCCGGTTATCCGATGCTGTTGTTATAACTAACAAGGGGACTACCTGATTTTTACACCAACGATTTTTATTTCTGAGTTTTACTTACAATCTCAACCTGCACGCATAACAAGAATGAATCAAATCAGTAGTGTGAAGATTGGGTGGTCCTCTGGTAAGTATAAAGTTTTTTTCTTTTCTGTACATTTACAGGCACAGTGGAATGTATAGATTCCTTATACATTAAAATCGGTTGATGTAGGAAGGATAGTATTAATGCGTAGAATCGTTTAACATAGCATTTTGAATATATGTAGACAAATAAAAAGATATTATCAATGTTTAAGTTGTTACCTTTTTACATAATTATTTCCAGTGAGGATTTGTGCCTAAAATAGATTTTCAGATATAGCTTTAATTGCTGGCTACAAGTGTTTTAGAATTGTTAATTGACGATAGCCTCGCTTTTAGCATGTACATACACGTTTATGTAAGTGCAAAAGTACATTCCCAATATTTGTAATAAAAGGTAATCGTGATGGCAGCTGAAGATATCAGAAAAGAGTTATTGAGTATTCTGACACCTGCCTGTTTATTTGAGAAAACACCGAGTACCACTTAGCCGCCCCCAATATCACCTGTTAGTTGTATTAGTATCGCAGTATTCGGCAGCACTATAGCCATGACTCATTTATAGAAGCCTGTTATCGATATAAAACTTATACCTGCATCAATTTGCTATAAATACATCTGCACAGGGCACATAACTATCCACATGTTAGATTGCTTCAAAATAAACGAGCACTCGTGTTGATATGTTTATCTCATTTATGTACGCCGCATGCAATTTCTCAGGCGTCGGCGTTAAGAAAAATTAAATCTTATAGAAAATCTACTTTAACGGGTTAACAGAAATAACGTTGATACATCGCTTATGTTCAGCAATAACCAAATTTACTAAATATATATGTTAGTGTTACAATTCTAACAGGCATTGCCAAGAGATTTATTGAAACGAGCTTGTTGAAAAGTAAATGTTCCTTGTTGGAGCATTTACAAATATACGAGTAAAAACACAGGTGATGCTGTACATGTACCACTCGTTGTTTGTACAAAATCATCGTGTATAAATAACCAGAAAACACTTATTACACTTAACATAATTACCACAATAAATAGGTAAACAAAACGTTAAAACCTTAGTTATTTATTTGATTCTTAACGTTTATTTCAAGTGTTTTTTTTATATATATTTATTTTAAAATAACTTTACTTGTGTTCTTTATTTTTTCCCATCAAGATTTAACTGGATTAGACAAATTCATACTCATTCTCATTGAATTTTTGTATGAGCCCGAACAAAAGTTATCAACTTCTCAATTAAGACTACGAGAAAATTGTAATAATTAAGATAAGAATAGGGCATTTTTTTAACTTGAAGTAATTTAATAAAATTGTTTAATGGGTTGCAATATAGATGTACCATATAATTGTGATCAATTTATTAAGCCAGTGGTAATATGTCATTATTAGTAGCATTGTTCATTAAGCATTTATTATTTTTCTCAATTAGACTACATATTATCGTATTTAGCAGTTGGAATAAAATAAAATAAGTATATAAATTTTAATCGTCTCGAAATGCCGGGATCGAAGTGAAATCTGTTTTGATGTTTTACAGAAAAAAATATATTCAAAAACGTCAGATGGTACATTGCGGTTAATTTAAAAAAAATACCGACATCAATGCTGGTATAGTGGTATATTATTAGTTACTCACAATTTTAATTGTTAATTGTCTAGTATAATACTGACAAATCATCGAACACTTCAATTATACGTTCGCTTCTTATTTTTACAAAATGTACAAAACAATGCAGAAATTACAAAAAGTTTGATATTTGTTGTTGTAAATAGCTTCCCAAATCGCATATTTCTGTTCACAGTATATTTTAAAATGTCAAACTCGCGCCAAACATTTATTTATTTTTTTGTGAATTATACAGAAACGTTTCCGGAATGAAAATTCGTTTATACGGTCGTTGAGTGAAGTATGGAATTTAGTCAAACAAAAGGATTCGTTTGTTGTTGCAACATCAAAATGTTTGTTGTTTTTGCGTTTGTTTTAAATACGAGTTACAATGATTGTAGGTACATACATACATACATACTCGTGCACTGTAATTATTTTGTAAATTACAGTGGAAATAAATTACGAGTAGTTTACATTACTTATTAAAAAATTGATACAAAAATTAAACATACAAAGAAAATAAAATCAAAATAAGCTAATGGTGACGATGAGTTATTATGATACCAAATTATAAGTGTTGTAATTATGTAATTATATTAAATAATGTAGTTCTTCCGTGGGTAATTTATTTCTATTTCGCATTATGTAAATTGTAAATATTATACTACACTAAACGAAAGATATTATTTGGACCAGGGGGATTTAGAACAGAGCCAATGATCTCAATTTACTCCTTAATTTACATCTTAATTTTTGTTTCAGACCCTCATATTTCGACACTCTTTAAACGGAATCTTTCCACTTAATTTTAACTTTAAAGGTGTTTGTAATTGTGGTTTAAATATTGTAATAATAAATGACCAAGTGCTTGAAGTTCGTGGTAATATAAAAACCAGAATCATTTGATCAACGTTTCCAGTAGGTCATTTACGATATAGCATTATTAATGCTATAAATAATCAGAATTAAAAACATAACAAAAAATTAGAAAATACAGCACAATTACAGAAGAACTTATGGAAAATTACATATAAATTAAATATCGAAGAAATAAATTTTAAGATATACCTAGGGGTATTTTTTTAATTTTCAATAAAAATAATTATTAAAAAATTTATTATTGATAATATTTTAAAACAAAAGTTAATTTAGTGATTCCCCACTTGAAATGTTATAATTAATAAATATAATAATAAAAAATAAAAAAGTATAAAAAACAATTGAAAATAAAAATACAGTAGGTAGGTATATATTTTTTTTCGGGTACTGTCAGTTAATTCCCATCACGATTTTCAAAATTTCAGCTGCACTATAGGAAAGAGGATAATTTTCTGAGCATTTTAAAAAAGAAAAATCCGTGGACTGTCCATTACATTTCGAAAAAACGGCATTTTAAAATTACAAAAAGCAGGGAGATGTAATATGATATACCCCGATGCATGACGATCGGTCTCACGTTGATTTCCAAGCTCTTCATTTTGTTGTCGGTACGTGTGCTTTAATATACTCTTAATGTTGTTGTCAGTCGCGGTCGACACCCGGACGAGTTCTATGGCTTCGAGTTCCACCCTTGGCGAGTTCTGTCATTCTTCAGGGATATTTTTAAATTGTTTTGCCTTACACAACAACGGCTAATCATAGAGCAGTGTTAAAACGTGTATTAAAAATACATGTAAATTTTACATCTTTAAATTCGAATTGCTCGAAAACTTATGGATGGTCCAGGAATTTTTTTGTTTTAAACTGCTTAGAAAATTGTTCTCTTTCCTATAGTGTAGTTAAAATTTTGAAATTTGTGATGGGATTACTCTGACAGTTCTCTTTTTTCTTATTTTTGTATCAGCACGTTTCTGCTTCATAGGTAAACACTGGTCTGACTACACTTTTGTAAATCCTTACTTTGTTTGCAGTTAGCACATATTTGTTTTCCCACGATCTTTATAAGGTATCCTGATACTCTTCCTCTATTTTGCGATTACTGTCTCACTTCCATTAGCAGATTCCTATCTCTTGTTATGGGCCAGTTTTTCAGTCGTGAGTTAACTTTTAGGTTAGCTAATTTGGTTTAAAATGTAATTAAAATTTTAAACCAAATTAAGCCGAATATGAGTTTTTCAGTGATTAGACAATATTTTAGTTAACTAACCAAAATATTTGCTAAGTTGGTATCGGAATGCAGTAAAATTTCACAATTTGACAAACAACGTGTGCGTATTTCTGGTATTTATGACATATTGCGAGGTTATGCAGGTCAGCGTCACTTTTAGTTGCTTAGCATAGTTAACTAAAATAATTTAGCCAACACATGTGCTGGTTTAAATAATTGGTTAGAGAAAATTGCTAACCCAAGACTGAAAAACTGCTAACTAAGAAATTTTGTAGTTAACTATTTTTATTTAGTTAAACCACGACTGAAAAACTGGGCCTATGTGCACTCTAAGGTATTTGAAGACCTGCTCGACCATTTTCTCGTCTAACTCCAATTTGCAGAAAAGTGAGTTTTTTGCTATTATCAAAGGCTTGGTTGTTTCTGTAACCACAATCATATTGTATTTCTTAGCTGTTGTAACGAGAGTGTGTAGCAATCACTGTAGATCATCTTCGGTGTTTGCTATGATTACCACATCATCCACGTAACAAATGACACCTATTTCTTTATTTTCTACCTGGTATCGCGAAAGCGTTTGCAATTTTTCTGTTATTTTGTCTATTATTGTATTGATCAATAAGAGGCTTTAAGGAAGCCACTTGGCTCACTCGTTTCTGTGCTTCTATTGATTCCGTTAATTCGTCATTTGTTCTATCATTCGAATTATGTCGGGTAGCGTTTCTTTTGCTATCAAAATTGATAACATATCCAACAGTTGCACTCAATCGAATGCCTTCATGAGGTCTACTGAACACTTAAAGGCTGGATTTGTGAATTCGATTGCTTTTTCGACTATTTTTCTTAACACATATTTGGTATCTACTGTTGATTTCGTATCCATTACATTGACAAAAGAGATAGTCTCTGCTAAATGGAAGACAAACATTACAGTACCTATATTCAAGAAAGTAGATAAGAGAAAATTTTAAAACTTCGTTCTGTTTGTTTACCATAAATGTATCAAGTTTTTGAAATTGACACTCATGATGGTTTTATGAGCATTTGTATAATATTCTGGTAGGGTGCTAACCTTGCCATATGCATAACCCATAGATCAAACTTAGACTTTAGATCACAACAATACCGTCGGCGCGACCAAGCATTGAACTGCGGTCACCCGCTTTGTAGCATGTCGATTTAAGCCTTATACCACACTGCTGGTTAACTTCGTGATTTTATGTGATCAATAAAAATTAAAAAGAAATAATTGCTATTATTCGTAAAATCGAAATTATTTATTAGAAAAATAAATTAACCGTGTAGTCCTTCTGCTGGTTTTTGTTACATTTTAAAATTATTTTACTTATACTCGTAGATTTGAATAATAAATATTGTCTTAAATCATCAGGATTTTTAACTAATTCTTTTTAAATTATTGATTAATTTTAGCTTCTGGATTCTGGATTATTAGAGGAGGGCAAGGTTTAACCTCGCACGCACTCAGGCCGCTTAATCGGGCCCATTGTACTACCTTCGTTACAGCAACCTCGTCTCATCATTCCTCAAGCCATCCCAACCACAGGATGAACTCGAGAATCCTGGCGAGCGAGGTTTCACTGATTCTGGCCATGTTAGGCCAGAAATCCCCCAACATGGAATCTCTTTTTGATGATAAGGCCGGGCATTGACATAGCACATGCTCAGCTGTTTCATCTGCTTCGTTGCATCTTCGACATACAGATTAAACAAACATCTAAACACAATGGGCGTCGTAGACAGCCCATTGTGTTTAGATGTTTGTTTAATCTGCAGTGACCAGTTAATATCCCTGCAATTGCCCGTAGATTGATTCTGGATAACTTCAGATAGTATTTGGAATACTTACTTGAGGGTGCTCTTATGGCCGCCCTCGCTTGTCTGCATTCAGTCTCTTTTTCCCATCTGCTGGAGTGCAGATTTAGGATATATTGTTTTAGGAGAGTATCAAAGGTTTTTACAGATGGCGCGATCATCAGTTCAGGGCCGCAGGGAAGGCTGCTTGAACCGTTTTTCGCCAGCGAATCTGCTCTTTCGTTACCCTCCTTACCTTGGTAACCCTTAACCCAGCGCAGGGTAAGGTCATTGTTTGGAGTTGATATGTTGTTCATTGTCTGCATGCATTCAAGCAGCAGGCCAGAAGTGATCTTGTGACCTCTAAGCGCCACAAGAGCAGCTCTACTGTCTGTAGATATCTGTATGTTTTTGTTGCGGATACTTTTGTCTTTAACTATTCTTGCGCAATGCAGTATGCCCATAAGTTCAGCCTGGAAGACTGAGGCATATTTGCCTAGCGGTATGCTCATGTTTATCTCAAGTTCGACGGATGATATTCCTGCACCTGAGCCAGCATTGTTTTTGGAACCGTCCGAGAACATATGTCGTAATCGTAGGTTTCTGTTGGTTCCAGCAGAACATTATATTTCCTGCTGAATATATATTTAGGGTGAATTCTGTCGGGCTCTATGCGCAAAAGAGGCACTTTTGTGGAGTAGTCCTCTAGAATCCGCATGTGCCCCACAGTTATACGCCTTATCTTTCCAAAGCCGCCAGCTGCGCAGTCTCAGAGCAGCCCTGACCGCCATCTCCTGCACATGAAGAACAAGTGGAGGGAGGCAGAGAAGAGTCTCCAGTGCCGCAGTTGGAGCCGTGCGCATCACCCCAGTTACAGCCAGACAGATCACTCTCTGGAGCCGGTGTAAGGAGGCTGCTGTAGTCACTTGCTTGGTTCTAATTTTAGCTTTATATAATACCTAAACAACTTGTGGAAAGGCAGCCAGATTATATCAAATGAAAAACTTTTACCAGCTCAAAATATAGTGTGCCTTTAAGAAAGGTTTTCCAGTAGGTTCTTAGAAGAAGCTGAAACTTAAGAGATTTAATAATAAGGAATAAAAGAGCACCTGCAAACCAACAGCTCAAGGCACCGACTTGCACCTAACAAAATTAGAAAACAGAAAGGTGTTAGGTTTTCGTCTCTCTCGTGTTTTCATTGCCCTTATTGGTAATTGTGTTAATTATTAGATAGAACAAATGACGAGTGGCCAAAAAAGAAAGCAAAAAAGGTAACTAAAAGAAAGAACAGAAGAAATGAAAAAAGAAAGGTGAGAATATACGAAAGGATAAAATTCTTTCAAATTAACAGAAATTCTCGATTCAAGATTAGGAAGTAAGACCCCAACGCCACCGCTCAGCATCGGATTGGATAATAATATTATATAAAGGATTTCCTCCTTCTTACAAAAATAATAAACAGAAACTTTCGATAATAGCTGTATATATATTGACATTCTCCCAACCTTTTAAAGTTCAGTAATTTTCATCCTCCTTTTCAATTAGCTGAGGCACACAGATTATTTGAGACGATGAGACTCTTTTGATTTATTTTCTTAATTTCAATTATAAATTTTTGTTGGCTTTTATAAAACAAAAGCCTGTCTGAAATCGTTGAAAATCATATACATATCCATATTGTGTTCTCGGCTCTTCTTCATAATTTGCCTAAGCACATGTATCGCATCTACCGTCGATTTACCTTCCATGAATCCGCACTGGTACTCTCCTATTTTATTCTTCATCTCAATTTTTATTCTCTTGTTTAATATCGTTGACAGTACCTTGTATGTTACATTCAGCAGTGTGATTCCTCTGTAATTCTCACATCTATCAGAGTCGCCTTTTTTCTTTATTGTTACAATTATTCCTTCGTTCCATTTCTGTGGCATCACCTCGTCTTTCCATACCTGCTTTATAAGCTCATAAATTTTTCGATATACTAGTATCTCTCCTCCGTATTTTAGTAATTCCGCTGCAATCCAGTCTTTGCCAGGGGATTTTCCATTTTTCATTTTCTTAACTGTCTCCGCCACTTCTTCATATGTCGGTTCGTTTATTTGATGTTTTTCGCCTAATATTTCTTCTTGGTCTTCCTCTGGTATGCAGTTCAACAGTTCTTGAAAGTATGTCATCCATATCTGTTTCACCTTTTCCGTGTCGTCCTCGTCTTCTATTTTATTCTGTTTATCTCTCATTCCTCTTGTCTTAATTTTGTGATCTGCTTTCTGCTTTTTCAGTTTTTCATAGAATACCTTATTGTTATTTCGTCTGCTAGTTTCCTCTATATCCTTTATTATGTCTTCCACCCATTTGTTTTTCTTCTTCTTATATAACTTGTATGCTTTGGCTCTTTTTTTTTTCTTTTGTAATTCTCTCTATCTTGTTCTTCATTTGTGTTAAGGTACTTCAATCTTGCTTCTCTCTTCTCTCTTTCCATCCTCCCACACTCTTCATCAAACCATCTTTTATCTCTCTTTACTTGTTTGTATCCTATCACTTTCGTTGCTGCCATTGTTATACATTTTGTGATATCAAATTCCTCATCCACATCGTTGCCCTTTTTACTGTCTTCCATATATTGTGGTGTTTCAAAATGATTGCGATCTACCCTGTACACATTTTAATGAAAATTTTGTTTTTGAATAGTTTTAAGTTGTAAGACTGTGGAAGTTAGACAGGTGGAGGCGAACCGACCAGAATATGGGCCAGTCGCTAAAATGCGGCCACCTCGAGCATCTTGTGCCATGTTTGCTCGGGGCAGTTTTTGAGTTTTGATATAAGTTTAAATTTGTGAATTATAGTTGTGAGTACTGAATTTTGATTTTGATTGAATAAATGAATTTTGATGCGAATGCAATAATTGCGTAATTTTTGATGATTAATTTTGATAATTGGAGAATTTGGATATTTTTGATGCGTTGCTGCCGAGCGGTGGTAGATTTGATTGATTTGGTTCATTTGGAGAGAGCGGTTGAAATTATTAGTTTTGAAATAAAATTTAAAATTGGTTTGAAATTCGAAGAATTGGAATTACATTTGTACGAGCGAGGCCAGCTGCAGATAAGCCAACGTTGTGAATACGCATAAGTTTGAACAAGCGAGCCCATTTTAAGTTTGACAATAAATTAAATTTACAATTTATTTAAGAAGAATAATTATTTTGGAGTATTTAATTTTTATTTGCATTGGAGAAAATATTTTTTAAGTTGATTGTGAAAACGCTTGGAACCCTTTTGACCCTTGAAAATTGCCAACTGCTCCCGCAAAGAGTAACCCGAGGTAATAAAAAGTGTGTGGTATTTCCACGAAATATCATTGCAATATATTTGTATCTCATCTTCATATTTGCTTTTCATTTCCGCATCTCTTAGTTTTTCCGTAGCAAACTGCTTACTGATGTTCTTCTTTATGTTGTTTATTGCTTTCTTCATCTTTATTTTTGCCACCACCAGGTAATGATCCGTCTCAGCGTTCGCTCCTCTATATGATCTTACATCAGTAATCAACGTTTTTCGCTTCTTTGTAGTTAGAACATGGTCTATTTGGTTCCTCTCATTTTGTTTCTCTCCATGCCAGACCCAGGTCACTTTATGAATTCTTTTGTGTTTATATCTGGTACTACAAATGACCATATCGAAAGCCGTTGCCATGTTGCAAAGTCTGTTTCCATTATCACTTGTTTTTCTGTGTATCGTATGTTCTCCCGCCACTTCGCTTATATACTCTTCTCTCCCTATTCTTGCGTTAAAATCTCCCATCAACACCAATACATCTTTCTTTTCTCTTCCTTCGTATAATTCTTCTAGTTCCTCGTAGAATTTTTTTTTTCTATATCACTGGCATCCTCTGTTGGTGCGTATGCACAGATCAATGTCATATTTGTAGATTTCTTTCTTACTCTCATGTATGCTATTCTTCCGTTCACTGGTTGAAACTGTACTATGTTGCCTTTATCCTCATTTCTCACCATAAAGCATAATCCATTTCTTTCCTGTTCTTTCTCACCCGAGTACAGCAAAGTGTACTCCTTGCCAGTTATTTTGCCTTGTCCTTTCCATCTGATTTCTTGTATTACTGCTATTTCTATCATATATCTCTTCAATTCATTTTCGACTTCATCTATCTTTCCCGGTCTCAACAGTGTCCGTACATTCCATGTTGCAATTTTAATTATTTCATTTTTCCTTCTTTTACCATTTTTTTTTTCAATCTCTTTTCTTCTCATGTGTTATCTCATTGTTTCCCATTACATGCCCTCTTCGTTTATTTTCTCCAGCCTGTCTTTCTGAAGCAACTGTCTGAAGAGATCCAGTCGCCCCTATATTTCCCTTTTGCATCAGTTTTTTATTTTTCAACTTCAGTGCATTATCATTATTATTTCAAATATATACCCTGTTCTGCATTATCATCTTTTGGTACCCTACTCTTACTCTCTCTCCCTTGTCCATCTCGATTTTTGCTAAGGTCCAAATTTGTTTCTGTATTTCTTTTTCCTTGGTGGTCATGTCACTCTCGATGTAGATACTAGTTCCTCTAAGTTTACTTTTGTTTTTCATCACCATTTTCTTCTGAGCATAATTCTTTAATTTTGCTACAATTACCTGTTTTTCCGCTTTTCTTCCAACCTTGAAGGCATCTACAACCTCTACATTTGCCTGAAACTTATTATTCAAAAACTCTTCAACTTTTGCAGTAGTTACAATTCCTTCCATAGTTAAATTTTTTATTATTGTATTTTTCCTTCTTTTTTCTTTTTCTTGTTTTTCGAGTTGTTCCTCCAAGAGAGTTATTCTTTCATCTTGCTTACTTGATTTCCGTTCCAAACTCTCGATCACCTGTTCCATTTCTTGTACCTTGGTATTCCAATTTGTTTTCATCACATTAAGCTTTTCTTTAATTTCCACATTTACTTTGTCGCCATCTGTTACCATTTTAGCCAATCCTGCCATCATCTCTTTCAGTTCGTCCATTGTATTTCCCCTGCACACTTCTCCTTCTAACTTTACCTTCTCCCAATAATAAAAACAAAACTTCAAAATTATTTACAAAATAATCAAAATATGATTCTTATGGTTTCGAAACACGACAATATATACCAAGGCTATAAAGTAGTCGTGTTTGAACGACAAGTCCAAGATGAGATAGTACAGACATCTTTTGTTTAGTATTAAAGCTAGATAAATCTAAATATTGCTATTCCTAACAGGTCAGGTAACCTACTAGGCACTCTAACCAACTTAATATGTGGATACAGTGAAATTGGATTGGTTGCTATATTTTTTTTAGATTGATAAAGAAAGGATTACTAATAAAAGCGTATGGTTATATGTAGTAAAATTATTATTATTACTATTTTATTTTCTATTTTATTGAATAATTAAAAATACCTAGTCAACTCCTTTCAATCTAAATAAATTGATTGTCTTTTCACCATTTCAGATTTTTATGAAAATTCTCTCGAATTTTTATTTATTTGTAAACTACGCTTGTCTACCTAACTTGTAGGCACAAGAAGTTTAATTCTTCATAATACTTGCATATAATTAAAATTAATAAATTTCAATCGATGACAATTTTAGATTTTAAAACCATCAAAAAGAACCAAACCATCCTGTTCGTTCCTTTACGTGCTGTTGCAGCTTTAAATTTGCTTTAATTCTGATATAATTTATCAATAAAATTTTCATGCGATTAAGTTAAATTGGAATAAATTTCAAATATTTTTATGAATTCTATTAATATTAACCAAGTGCGTCTGAAATAAGCGAATATTGACTCTTTGAAGATAAAAAATAATTTACATAAAATACAAACAAAAATAAAAATCACTTATATCTACTAAAGCAATTTTACCATTTAACCTTGTATATTAACAATAATTTATTATTTATTAAAGTCGTAATAATTTTTAGCACGACAATAAAAAATAATATTACTTGAATTTAAATCTAAAATAAACAAAAATCAGAGTAACATTTATTTTTTGTAATTAATCACAATTCGTGTAGGTATTATGGCAAGTTTGAGACCACACAACAGCTTTTAGAACTTCAAAGAAATACTTATAAATATTTTTTGTTAATTATATTTTTATTTTATATTACAAACAAAATACAAATGTCTGTACTTGTTGACAGTTTACTGTGTGTGGTGTGAATGTGGAGACAGCTTCTAAGCATTAGAGTATCAGAACTAAGAAGTTTTAACTGCTGGTAAGATGTCTCGACATTTAAAAAATTTTAAAATAGATTAACGCCTACAATATTTTTTTGTACGTTATTTACAAACTTTAGTACCCTAATTTTAATAATTACTATTTTGGGAACCGCAAAAAAAATGTCGGAATGCCCCCGTTGATTTAAAATTTTTAGTTACTACATAATAAATTGACAGAATAAAGATTGATTCGGCTGGTTGACTCTCGAAAACGAACATCACATATATGTGGATCTTATTAAATTATTCATAAATTCTATGTACAGCTTAGATTAAAAGAAAGCATGTAGTTGTCAGTTAGCAATCAGAAAATAATTAGTTGTGATGGTTGAGAGACTGCTTATGTCAAGATTAAGACAGGTTTTGCTAAATCTTCCAGGTGTCGTTCGTAATGTCACACCTATAGGGAACAGATAGCGTTCGATAAAAACACATACAAATAAGTTATTTCACTGACGACATTTAGCTAATTAGTGGAAAAAGTAGATGCGATAAATCATTATCACTCCATTAAGTACCGACCAGATTACTAACCGATACTTTGAATACATTCGAATAAAAGAAAAAGTGCAATATTATCAAAAATGAATTTTGGTACCATATAAAAATCAAGTTTGCAATCTCGAATGGAGCTTATTGCATTTTTATTCGCATTTTCATTGCACCACGCCGTAATAATATATTTTAAAAATTATTTTTTATTTATTCCCAGTTTCGTTTTACATAGTAGGTACCTACGTAAAACTTTAATTAAAAACAGGATAATACAAAATTTAAATTATTAATTAATTAAAATAACGACACTTATTTTTTACAACAATCGTGCATAAATTTATCGTAAACCTGATTTTTTTTAAAAACAACTACTAATTTTTAATGCTGCTAAAATCACAAGCTGATTAAACTCGAATAAGTAATTACTTGTTGATTAATTTGTAATCATTAATTAAAATTAATTTCTTATCGATTTTAATAGCAGTGTCTGTAATTATAGTGCGTAATCCAATTTATTCAACTTGCTTTTTATATCTGATTAAGTTGAAAACATAGGTAAAAACATGTTTTCATCCTGATTGTTGGGTTTTTGAAAAAATTCGTTGCGCAATAATTTGAATTATTCCGTGTCATGTTTTTTAAATATTTGTCTTATGCATGCTTAATGTCATACAATATGAAATATGATTTTAACTAATCTTCTGTGAAAGTGACATAACTATGCGAAAGAAAATTATGAAGCCAAAATAAGTCGACTTAACACTTGACGATGTAGAACAAGTTGGCTGTCTCGAGACACGTGATAGATGTCTTATTCAATTAGTTGTATTAAGTTCCATGTTATGTATGACACATGTCACATAATCGAAGATCTAAAATGTTTCGTACATGTAGCAAAACGAATAATAATCTCTCTGTAAACATAATAAACACTGCATAACCGTTCAAAATTAAATTACATACATCCCAATAATTGTCTTTCTTTGAAATTAACACATTTGGTAGGTTTACTAATTACCAACCACTTCAAGTGGAAGCCAATTTGTTATAATCGATTCAATGCTATCTTGAACTAAATGTACACTGCATAGTAAGTTCTGCAAGACACTGCAAATAAGTTTTCTTATTTTTTATTTACTCTGTATTCAAAAATTTAAAAAAGATCACCATTTGATTTGTCTTTATATGAACCCATAATTTGCAAGTTTTCAAAATTAATTTTCAATTTTTCAACATTTTATTTGCGTGCAAACTTGGACTATATGTAGTACTGAACTATACGAAGTCAATCAAACTTTTGGCATCAAATTATGTGAAGTCAGATGCCACCGAAATCACATTTTGTCATTTATCAAATTGTTTACGAATTATATTTGGCTTGGTTGAATTGTCATTTCAAGTTATTTTGAATACTTTGAATGCCAAATTGCTCTTTGCTAATTTTTCACCGGGAAATTTTGAATTCCTGTTATTATTATTATTATTATTAGTCGTATAGTAATAAAACTTTTACAGTTCCTCTAAATAGTATTCATAGAAATTTCACACCTTAAAATTTTTCATTTTATCTATCTAACCTGTACATTATAATAGTTGATTATATTTATAATAATAAATAGATTTTGGCTTAATGTTGTTACAGTGAATTTGAATAGCGGTTGGCTGGTTTATCTAATAGATTCGCATCTTAGAGATATTTCGAGGTAAATAAATCAAGCATTACTTACATGACGAACAGAGAGAAAAATAATAAAAAGTTTATAAAATATTTACCTAATTGTTAACAACCAGACAATGTCCAAGTGAGTGAATCAAAGAATTAAGCTCAACAAACAAGTAAAATATTTCGAAAGTAGGAATCTGGGATAGTTACTCATTTTGACAATGTAAAGACGACGAGTAGCTACTGAAAATAGAAATGATAACCCAAAAAAATAAGTTATATTAGAAATCAAGTACTAATAGCATTTTCGAAAACGCTCCTCCGCCTGTTACTCAAAGGCTAGGACTACTGTCTCGCAGAGAAAAACACTCAAAAGAATGGAAAAATATAAACTTTCCGATATGTTATTCCATCATCGCCGACGCGACGAACTCGCCAAGAACCAATTTGGTTTTCACACAGAGATATCAAAATTGACAATATAATCCAGTTGATTATAAAAGTAAAAAACCTGGACAGCTGGAAAGATATTTCCGAATGTAACCGAAAGGATTAAACTTCCGTACAGCACCGAATAATATGAAAGATGATGTGTTATATAGTTCTAAAATTACTTTTTCTACTTAAGATTATCAAGGGAAAAAAAAAGGTTCTAATTACGAGAAGATGTAGAATGTTACAGATGATATTATTTATAGTGAACGAGAAAATCTCACCGATAATATATACACAAAAGTATTATGTATGGTCCACACCTAACTATTTTAGCAGCAAAACCAAAACCTGCATATACAGTTCTACCCAGTTTGAAACCCAGCATATAGGACTCAAGAAAGCTAAAACAAAAAGTTTTTGGATATAGTAACTGACTTTATAATATAGTCAGTTTAACAGGATAAGATAAAATACAGAGATAATCTGATCCATGCGTAACAAAAAAACTATCAAAATAAATCAGCCGAGTATTTATACAGAACTGTCTCGACGCTCGATCGATATTTGAAGACACCGCTTTCTGGAAAACTGAAATTTTAAAGAGTTTTTAATTCGATTATTACACGCAAATTATTCGGCTGTCCATTAGAAATTATTGACAACTAAGATTAACAGTCTAGTAATTTTGAACGATGTAGAAGAAGACCAAAACTGAGATGGAGCGATAGAGTACTGGAGGACGTATAGAGGATGGGTGAAAGATTGTGCGAGATGCTAGAACACATTAGGACATACAAAAAATACCTTAAGAACTGCCAAGAGTAACTAACCCATTTAGCACAAAATATTCATGCAATATTCTTTTTCTTTAACTTTCATTTTTTGTTGTTGTTAACCTGTTTTTAATAACAACAACCTCAGTGATGTTTCAAAGTCACTATTAGTGCTGTGAGCATATTGTTGTACATCCAAGGTAGCTTGCTAGACTTATCTCAGATGTGTTTTTAACTCTAATTTTTGTTGTTAATGAAGTCATCAATCCAGAGGGACCACCGGCTTTACGTACTCTCCGAAGCACGAAGACGATCATAAAAAAGTTTAGACTATGAAACCTGAACCTGAAAGAGAACCAGGTACCTTACTGTCAGCAGTTATTCGGCTAACATACTCTTCTACGGGTGAAAAGTAAGCAATCCGCCTTAAAAACTACCCAAATTAGAAAATTTAAACCAAGAAACAAAACAGGTCACCTAAAGATACTGGATGTTTTACAGATAGATCTGTTTGATAAACTTTTGGATATTATCCTGAGAACTTTTGACTTTGAGATACCGTTCAAAGTTGTTATTTAGGACCGAAACACGGCCAGAAGTTAAATAATATAAATGGATACAAAATTCTCTAAATGGTATACAGATGGCTCTAAAAATGAACAGTGAACAGGCATGGGCGTATATGGCTCAAAATATGAAGCATCTATAGCCTTAGAAATCCATGCCACAAATATGCAAACTAAAATACTTGCAAAAGGCACTGTGAGCCTACAAATGCCTGCAAAGGAATTTAAAGAAAAAACAAATTAATATAATGTCTGACACCCAAGTTGCGATAAAAGCGCTTAAAGCTTTGAATCGCGGTTTACATGAGAATGCAGGCAATCTCTCAAGAAACTAGACAAAGGCAACAAAATTGTCTCTTACTGGGTGCCAGGTCATGATAGAATTAAGGCTAATGAAATAGCTAATAAACTGGCTAAATCAAGCTCAAAAAGAACTCCAACTAAACCCGAACTATTCTGTTGGCTATACAAGGAGCACAGTGGTCTGCAAGTCCAGACGTGGAAAACGAAGCTCAACAAAATTCTTTGGCACAATCCACCAATTGAAAGACAATCGAAGAAATTTTATAGAGTACTCGACTACATAGGCAAAAAGGTTTCTTCTTCTAGTAAAGAATGAAATTAGACTCATTATGAGGTTGCTCACTGGACATTGCCAGGTGAAATATCACCTCAAAAATTGAGACTAGAAAACAATGAGAAGTGCAGACTATGTGATTTGAAAACTGAATCGGCCGAGCACATTCTTTGCTACTGCAATGTCTTAGCCCGACGTAGGCTAAAATACTTGAGACAAAATACAACTGACATCCAAGAAGATGAAAAAAAACTGTCAGGATCTGCTTTGCTAGAAAAATTAAATTCTTGGGAACATAATTAGATAGGTTACGAACAAAAGTTCTATTCTTAAGTAACAATAACCATAACACTAGGTTAATTAAAAAAATCAATATTTTACCAACATTTCCTGCTTGTTTTTTCATCCAATATTGAAGCAATATATTTTGTATTTCTAGTATTGTGGCAATATAGAAAATCAATATTGCATCAATATTGGTTAAACTTTCGTGGAAAAACTGCGCCAATATTAATTTATAGCCGATTTTTATCCTATAAGTACTAATGCAATGTTATTTTCTAATAATATGGCAATATAGATAATAATCAATATTGTACCAACATTGGTCGAAGCTTGGTGCAATATTGCTATAATTTTGATAACTAATATTACCTGCTGATCTTCATTCAATATTGTTTTTCAATATCACTGCAATATAGGGTGCTTTTTATCAGAGCCGTGTGGTGAAATTTTTAAGATTGAGGCGAATCTATAAAATGCCGCCTTTTAACGAGGATATTTATTAACTAAAATAAAAAGTTTCATTAAATTTAATATTATATTATAATTTTATTACATCTAAAAACAAATTTACAGTTTTACTCTTCTTACTTTTTTTTTGCAAACTCGTGTATTAATTCGGTATAATTTAAATTACATTGACGTTTCAATCGACGTTTGTCTTTATTTTTTATTGGAAAATCGTATTTTTTAACTTGTACTAGCTTTTTTCCAACAAGTAATTGTCGAAATTTATTGTTTATGATATTTTTCCACAAAGCAGGATCTGTAGGAATTTCGGGTACTGTCAGACAACCTTCACCCCGAATTTCAAAATTTCAACTGCACTATAAGAAAGAAGACAATTTTCTGAATATAATGTAATATAAATTTCGGAAGATTATGATTTAGCTTTCGAAAAAACGGCATTTAATGTTATTAAAAGCAGGCAGTTGTAATACGATACACCCCGATGCAATGAGTCGCGCGATGGTAACTTGCACATTGAGCTCCCTGCTCTTATTTCTGTTGACAGTTCGTGTGCTTTGATATACTCTTACTGTTGTTGTAAGTTGCGGTGGACACCCGGACGAGTTCTATGGCTTCGAGTTCTGCCATTTTACAGGGATATTTTTAAATTATTATTATATAAGTTAGATTAGAAATCAAGTACTGGGTCCAGATGTTGTATCAGCAATCCTACTAAAAGCATTTTCTAAAACGCTTTTCCGTTTGTTACGGAGAAGCGTTTGTTACGGATATTTTTAAATTATTATGTTTTTGTCTAACTCAACCACGGTTTATCATAAATGCATGTTAAAACGTGTATCTAAACTACATGTAAATTTTACATTTTTAAATTCGATTTTTTCGAAAACTTTTGCATAATTTGCAAACAACTTCAATCGCAAAAATTTCGTTATTGTAATAGCGCCTAACTTCAAAGCAATTTCATTGGTTTACAATTCAAAGGTTGCCACTTTAGTAGAAATTCCAATATTTTTCTTTAAAAAAACAGACTACAGTAATAAAATTTCGTAAATATTTGTCAAATTAAAGAGATATTCACTCATAACAGGAAATAAGAACTATTCTAAAATTTTAAGAAGTTTATATCGGGGTTGTTTAAACCGTACTACTAATTCTGTTAATATTTTATTACCTTTTCTTTTGTTATTCTTTCACTTACTGAAATATTTACTGTAATATTCCTCAATCAGTTTTGTCAACACTGAAGTGGTACAACCAAATTGTGTTTTTAGCAAGCGTTTTACAAAAAGTCAAAAATGCCGCTCTTTCTCTATGCCCCCTGAAGCGACCGCCTCTTCGCCTCATAGCACCACACGGCTCTTTTTTTTATGTTCTTGATTGATTTTGTTTGACCGCCATTTCTATTTGGATGACATTTGCTAGTTAGCATTTGACCTTCGTAAAGAGTGATCAATAATAATTTATTTAAATAATTGTTCAAAAATTGTAAAAGTTTGATTGATTGTAAAAGTAATCAATATTGTTTAAAACACGGTGCATTATTATTACGACAATATTACCTGCCGATCTTCATGCAATTTTGTTATAATTTAATATTTTTATTTAAATATTTAAATTTATTTATTTATTTATAATAAATAATTTGCATAATTATTTCTTATAATTTTAGTGTTTTTTTTTAATTTCAATATGAAATAAATAAAAAGAAAGGTGAAATGCTGCGTGATGTAATATTCCAGGGCCGTATTTAAGGAGGGTGTTTTAGGGGTTACAACCCCCCCTCCCCCGAAATTTTTTATAAATTAATAAAGTACTGGAAGTTCGACTGCAATCGTAAAAAAATCAGAAAAAATAAAAACAATTTTTACAACTATAACAAAAACATTAAACTTGAAGTGTTTAAATAAATATTAAAACTAAAGAGATATTTCTAATCAATTAAATCCCAAATTAAAAAATCGGAAATTTGTATTATAATCCGGCGCTTGGCGACACTGGATTGAATGCCTACTACTACTAAATTGGAAAAACATAAAAACCGAATATGAAGAATATGAAAATGTCTCACTATTATGGTAAAAATTTTAAATTGCAATAAATTGTTTGAACCAACAATTTTAAAAGGAACATAAATTTTACGACCATCATGGGCAGCATAATAGCTTAAAATAACACTTCCGCAATAAATTAGAATGGGCATTGTAAACCCATAAATTGTTTTATATTTTGTACATTTGTACATAAGTGTTCATTTACTTAAGATTTATGAAATTTTCTTTCAATCTAATTTAGTTCTTCGTTTTGACAATATTATTTTACTATCGCCATCGGTAAAATAAGAATTTAGTTTGTGATTTTTATACAAATTTTAAAATTAAAAAATTTTACTTAAAAACGGTTTTTTACACGAGAGTTTAAAATTAAAATATGAATAAGTTTAAATTTATTAAAACTATCGTAGTAAACATAACTTTTAAAATTATATAAACAAAATTTTATCCGCGAAAACACTCCCCCAGAAGTCAACCTGTAAACAAAATTTGTCGCTCCTTTGACAAATTATTTTCAACCATTAAACAGAGTTCATAAAAAATCGAAATTTTCTCTGAATATCAAACTCAAATAAAAAAAATCGCGCAAAAAAATAATTATTTTAATTAAATAAAACAATTTTTTCACAAAATTTCAATTTTTTTGCGGTAACTTTCGACAAAATACTTTCAAACAAAATTTTCTAATAACAATAACCATAAATAAAATCTTAATTGCAAAAATACTTGCACAAAATTACACTCAAAAAATACGCGGAGCAAAATATAGGCCTCTGTCGTTTACGCCATCTTGGCAAGAAAAAACCTCCCTCTACTGAGTTTTCTCCAAACATAATATAACAAAATTTAAATTTAGAAAAACTTCTTTTGTATCTTAATAAATTAGCGATTTATTTTGTAATTTTTTTAACCCCCCCCCCCCAAATTTAGTTTAAATACGGCCCTGTAATATTCCTTCATGTATGTAATACGAAGAAAAGTCAGTTTTACGAGGACCTGGAGGACTATTGAAGTCGGCAAATCACTGAAATAATTGAATTATAATTTATATAAACTTAAGTTTATTATAATCTTATTATAAAGATTAATCAAAAATTTTGTGTAAACTTTAAATTATTTTTTAAAAGTGTCTCAATTCTTGATTTTTTTTTGTTTCTTTTTGGTTTATGCACATCAGCATATGAATGTTAATAATATAACACGAAAGTCTGTTTGTTTCAGATCAATATAGCAGTGCCTAAGAGCTTACGCCGTTTTACAACTTGAAGCACAGCATTTCCGGAAGACAATATCATAACTGCACTATTTTTAATTATTTTATAAATATATTGTAATAATTAAAAGTAATATTAAACAAATCGTTCTTTAAAAATCTTAAGATCATCAGTCGAAAGCAGTGGTTCTTAACCTGGGGTGCGTGCACCCTTGGGAGTGCGAGATAATTTTCAAAAAATCAAAAAAAATTAATATTTTGTATATTATATTTCAATGTGTAATCTAAAATATAAATTTTAACTTGTGAAATACTTTCAATTCAAAATTTTTAAATTGAATAAGTTAATTAAACATTAATAACATTTAATATTTTTATTATGGGCTTTCAGCAAAGGTTATCGCTTTCATCAGAATATATTTATTTATAATGAATTTTTTATAATTTTATTAATTCTTATATTATATTATAAAGCGATAATCATCTCCGAAAGCTCAATAAAAATATTAAATGTTATATTAATGTTTAATTTAAAACTTTTTAGTTTTAAATGTATTTATTTGTTTAATAAAAATATAAACACATTTTTCAAGAGGATACTAGAGTTTATTCTCAGATTCAAGGGGGTGCTGACCACTAACAAGGTTAAGAACCACTGGAAAGTATTTCCATCTTTAGCTCGGCTCAGGCTTAGCGTTCGGTGTTCGGTCACCTTTTTTTAACTAGGCCAGCCAGTTAACGAAACTAAATTCCAATTGTTATATTCTTTTTTTTTGAAAACAGGCGATAGGTATTCTATATTATACAAAATATATAAAATTTATCTTCGTGTGATAGACGACGATATATTATAATAAATAATTCTCGATTAACTTTTGCCCGTCATAATTTATGTTTAATAAGGTTTTTAATATTCAGTGATAACATAAACTTCTTGAAAGTTCATATTATAGAATTGCTTTAACATTGGTTTCACCAGATGTTTCATTAAATAGTGGCGTTTATAAGATACCCCAAGTAGTTAATGGTTAATATATTACAGACGAATTAACATAAATGGTCCGTTAACTTGATAATTTGACTAAAAGTACTTATAAAAAAATATTACAAAATTGCATGATGATGCCTGATAACGAAATTCATAAACCTTCAGATCTCTTGCGCCATATGCAAAATTTGACATTTCGTTTGGCGATATGCTATTCAAATATAATAGTTATCGGAAAGGAAGTGATAATTACAAAAAAAAAATTAAATTGTGGAAGTAAATTTGAAATTAATGGATGTATAAACCCTCAGCCGAACTTGTCAGCTATATATAAATAAAAACTAATTGGCTTAAGAGCTCATCCACAATTTGAAGATTAGTTTTTGCATATTAAAATATAATTATGCATAAAAGGGTTACACGAAATGGTTGTGAATATGTGATTGTGTAACACAAATATATGAGTAGGCAATACGAGTAACAATAGAGAGGTAAAGAGATGTAATCCAGGCTTTATAGAGATGAGCAATTAGAAAGACTACATAACGGAAGTCTCATGTGTGAGGGTGCTACTCGTCGATTACTTGGCCGATGCCGGCGCCACCACCAGATGGGACTAATTACAAACTTAAGCTGTCCGCCCCGTACTCCCTAATTATTATTATACACCGAGGATTTCAATGACATGTATGCATATTCTCCCATCTTCTTAATTAAAATTTTTACACATGCAATTCAAATCAATTAATTTGAGTAGTACTTAAATCTCGTAATTATTTTATTATTTGTGCGTGATGTAAGCACACGGTGATTAAATCGTAACGCAATTAGCATTCGCGATTTTTAATCACGGCAACCGAACGATCCTTTGCGCAAAATCAATCATTAGAAAAATATACCTGCCAAGATTTAAAAATAATAGAAATGCTAAGAAAAAAAGCAATTCAATCCAAATTCCCGGACCACGCGGAATGAGTTTTATAAAAGCTCGGAATCCACCCCAGTCTCTAGTTGCAGAAGAGAAACCAGTGATTTATAGGCGGCCAGGATTTGTTTAGTTTCAACTTTCAATGAAGGGTCGCTGCAGGAATCCAACATGCGTTTTAAAATTGAAGTTTATAGAACGTACAAGCTTGTATAAATAAAAGCTTCAAAGCATTTCAATTATTTTCTGCCGGCATAACTTAATAGTATCATTTTAGAAAAAAATTCGCACAAGACGACGTTAAAATATTCCGATGTCAAAGTTCCCGACCAGAACCAAGCAATTATCTCATAGCTAACCCGTGATTAACATTCTTGAAATTTTTAATAAATCTAAAATTGACCACTACCTATTTTGTGAAACCTCAAAAATTTGATTTACCGCCAGGTTTCGTCCATCAGGTAAAATTATATCCTTTCAAAAAAAATCTTTAAAATAAGTTGACCACATTTCTTTAACCGACAATTAAATTCGTTCGATTTAACATAAATACTGCATCAATCACACAAATAGTTTTTGGTTGCCATTATCGTGTCCGTAGCATTTTAAAATTAGTGTCTGTTTATTAGCCATTGAAAATTTCAAGTTTGAAAACAAAACCAGAAAACTACTTAAATGTTGTTGTGTTTACGCCTACGTGACAAGGTTTAAATAAAATTGACTACTGTGGGTGATGTTTATGTTCCACTGTAAACCAACAAAAAGTGCAAATTTATGTTACTTGTAAGTTTATGTTTCTACTACGCTTGTGTATACGAAGTGTTTTTGAAAATCCATCGTGATTAGCCAAAACGATTGCCAACATTTTATGTTGATATTTTTTATCAATAACCGCTCAGAAGTTAGCCAGCAGACTCTTTTAATTTGGAACACTCGAGAGCTTTTAAATTATTATTTATATTAAAAAAAAAGTTCGGTTTTATCTCTTTTATTTAAATACTTCTGAATATCTTATCGACATGTAATCGAAAGCAATTTAAAAGCAATAAAACATGAATAGCGATTTGTTTATATTTATTAATTAATTTAAAAAGGCACTAAAATGATTATAAAAATGCTTAACAATTAATTACTTTTAGCATAAATTTTCATCCAATTTAAGTAAATATATAGGCATAATTTAAATTATTTCTAATTTACTGACGGAATTCTTTGACTATGTAATATTCTTTCAAGTTGTGAGTGACAATCTTCTACCAAGCTTCTAATTTAAAAAAAAATTTTAACGAATTCTTCATCCTATTTTATATTAATGTATTAAAATACATCGGAACAAGTACTAATTTACTATTTTACTACTTTATTAATGACTACTAATAAATGAATAAAAATAAATCAACATTTAATATATATTCTCGAGATCCGCTATCGCACTAAAAATTAAATTTTGGTCAATAAATCTTTTAAAAATATATTTCAAATAATATTAAGTTTGCCAAATAGGAAACGACAACAGAAAACTTGTAAAACAGAAATTAATATTTTGGCCAATGAAGTGTTTTGACTATTTTTTTAATTTGTACAGGTAGTTGATGTAAATTATTTGTGCCATGGCCCGAATTCCACGTTAAGTTGTAGATCAATTATTTAATATGTGAAAATTATAAGTAATAATACCGCAGTTTTTCAAGTAAAATTATTTATACTTCAATTTGTTAATATAAAATTATTAAATTTCAACTATATTATGCTAACTTGTTTTAGATACTAGTAATATTAATGTGCTCATAATAATCATTAATTTATTATTAAATAAAAAAATTTTAATTTTATTATTTTGTTAAACTAATTTAAAAAGATTTATATTAAAATATTTATTGATAATTCTGTTACAATGCTAATTAGAAAATAATTTATAAAATAGTTAAAATTGAAAATTTCTGTAAAACCTTATTAAAATATCATACGAACATACATACTAAAAGAATAATATGTTGAAAAGACGTTATTATTTTTTTATTATTATTAATAAATTATTTAAGAAAATCAAATTCTTACAGGATAAAAGTTATAATTTGTTATTCATTAATTCGACTTAAAATTATTGTATATTTGAATTGTTCATTCGGTGAGAAATAGTTAAATTGAATATGGTCGGACGACTTTACATCATTTTTATCTATAAAACAACATTTTGTTCATGGGCTATTTATTGAGCTTCTTTATTTGAAAAAATTTAGAAGAAATAAAATTGTAATTAAATTCAATAATCTTAGAATGAACAAGTTAATTAAACAAGAATTTTTATTTAATTATATATCACAAGTTAAAAAATAAATTTATGAAATAAAATTTAAAAAATCTTTGTCAGATTATCAGTCCGGAAAAATCTACTATTTTTTGAGTACGTACATTTGTTACCACTCGGTATGTTATTTTTTATTTCATCTAATATAGATTATTTAACTGTAGTGTGATGTTCAATTTCAAGTTTATTTTTCAGTTCATGGTATAGTAGACTCACGGTCCTCGTTTACCGCAAGAGTTATAATTGTGACAAATTAATATCTACTGCACATTATCAAGAATAGAAAATTAAAACAATAACTTGTATAATATTTTAGTGAAATTTAGTATGGCATATTATTTATTACAATAATATCTTATTAAACCTTTCTGCTTCCTATGTAACTTTTCCATGGAAAAAAAGATGAAGCTGTTTTACTAGCACCTAACGTAGGGCATCAATCGACCACTTTGAGATTAGAAGTTTGATGTTCATGTTTCATGTAATTATAGTTTTTCAAATATGACAATGGCACATTCTGAGGGCACGTAAAGCTAGCGGTCCCTCTGAGTTGAGGATTTGCCTTCATCAACGATAAAAAACAGAGAGATAGCTACAAAAACCAAGGTAGCCTAACAAGCTATCTTGGATGTAAAATAATATGCTCACCGCGCTAATAGTAACTTCGGAACATCACTAAGATTACTGTAGTAAAAACAGGTTGCAGATCTAATGAAAGTTGAAGAAGAAGAAGTTAATAGTAAATAGTAATGTGTTTGAAGTTTATTATGTTGTTTTGGGAAAAAGACACCTAGTCGTTTTTGTTGTTGTTTTGTCTTCTAAAACCGAAAGATCTGAAAAGTGTACAATATACCTAAATACTTTATTAACTCTATTCAATAGAAATATTTTTTTCTAATTATGTTTCAAAAAGTGTTACTTTTTGACACTCAAAAGTGTGCGGAAAGTACTACTTTTCCGCCCTAGTGCGGAGTAAAAGTAAAAGTAATACTTTTCTGCACACTTGTGAAAGTGTGCGGGAAAGAAAGAAAAAGTTCTAATCTACTTTATTTATAATATACCTTACATTAACGGTTACATTAGAACAATTATTAAAAGTGTTAACTGCGCCGCCTCCGACATATCTGATATATTTGCTAGTATTCTAAAAACACAAATTGTATGACCATGAAAAAAACGTGGTCACTTACCTGTTCACGTTGTAATGGCTACTATCTATGTTCTATGACCTACCTACTGTCTATAATGGGCTACCAACCGCAAAATACAAAAATTTTATAGTATAAACGTCTACTATCTTTTTTCTTGAGAAATGAAAAATGTTATTGGTTCTTTTTGAAACATAATTAGAAAAAATATTGTTCGATACTCATGGAAAACTATCTTTTCCATTCTCGGCTTTGGTTTACAATCTCGGCCTTCGGCCTCGATCGTCAACCTCCGCCTTGAATGGAAAAATGTTAGTTTTCCTAACTTGTATCGAAAATATCTATTGTTAAATTAGATGAGTGTCTACTTTACACCAAAAATGAATATTAAGAAAAATTTGAAAAATCTTAAAAATTAAATAAATTAAATGAGTAAAATTCGTGCGGTACTGGAAGGTGCCAACCTCCCCCCCCCCCCCGCTCTACCAAACTTTTCCGACCAATGATGTATTTGTTTCAAAGAAGGAAAAAATTCTGGTTTTTTATTTATAATATTTTAATCACTTTACAGTAATAATACTGTATAATCATATATAGTAATAATCACTACATAGTAATAATATACTGAAATTTTTTTTTAAACCTATGAACTTATTTATGAAACTTTCATAAATAATAGTAAAGTTTAGTTCATTGTATTCGGCGCCCAGTTCCTCGTTTTATCAAATAAAATTTTTTGTGGTTCCACAAATGTTTTCCAAATACTTTATTATTTCAATTTTTAATTTCAAAACTTCCAATTATTTTCGTATGAATCAAATCTTAATAAAGTATATTATTCAACTTTACCAATTCTTCATCCAAAATTCATAACTGCTTTCCGTATGAATGCAACTTCAAAAATCACTAAACTTCTTCAAATCAAAACAAAAATGTATCTTTTATCATTTTTTAATTAATTAAAACAACGTTTAATCATAATCAAATTCACTTTTAATATCAAATAATTTAAAATATCAAATTAAACTTGTAGATTTTTAAACTCGACGGATAAACACGCCCGTCGCTCTTAGCTTCATACGATAAAAAGCCCCTTATTCATACCTCTATTACCAACCTCGTAACAAAAACAAAATATTTTACAAATTCTAAATGTACAATATGTTACAAAACTTAATCAAAACAAAACAATTTTTTTAATAATTTACAAAAATAACAAAACAGTTTCTCATGTGCATTTCAAAACACGACAATATATAACATTATTATTTTAGATGTTTTGTAACACTATAAGATTTTTTCAATTAATAAACATATTTATGATATTTTCATAAATACAATGAACAAAGTCATAAATACAATTAATTATTTCATTAATTTATTGTAATATGAAATTTTTGTTTATTGATTAAAATTTAATTGTTTCAATACTTTAGTTCAGTTTTGATAATACGTCGATGCTACCAAAATAAAATTATTTGAATATTTTGAACTGTTTAATTAATATTCAAATTAACTATATCATGAATTTAGAAAAGTGTAAATGATAAATTGATAAATATTTGCTGGTTGGTGTATATTATGAACGCAGACGCGGCGTAGTTCAGGCCGCTACATAATTGGAAATAAAATTTAAGAAATAGTCGATAGATTAGTCAGTCAGGTAGAAAAGTTTATTATCTTAAAATTCAGAAGAACTGCATTGTATTTTTCAGTATAATATAGTAAAATTATCTTCACTGAAGATAATTAGAAGAATAACAGTTTGTTTTTATATGACGTCATATATGATAAGTCATACATGATAACATCGTTATCATTCAAATATTGTTTAGTTTGCAGTCTAGAAATCTATAGAAAAGTATAGAAATTCTAAGAAAATTTCGAAAAAGCTGCATTTAGGTATCAATACATAATGATTTCCGGTGACAGAATAATTCTTGTTTAAACTTACAAGTGTTAACATAAATAAAATGCAAATAAATAGTGAAGTAATATACCGAGTGTTTAAATAAATACAGACTTATTGTTAAATAATTGTAGTGTAATTTAGTATTAGTGTTAATCTTAGTGTAGTAATTGTTTTATTGTTATTCTTATTACCTTTATTTGTATATCTTTTTAACCCTTTAGAAATTAAATAACCATTTTAATTTTCGTTACAATATGATATTTTAAATTGAAAGAGTTTTTTCTTAATCTCATTAAAAAATCAACAGAATTTTATAAGTAAACTTATAATCTACAGATTAAAAAAAAAGTAGATAATCTCTAGATAATGCTCTCAGCTAACCTCTAGCATTCGAGCACCCTAAGAGAACTTGGGGAACTGTCAGACTAATCCCATCACGAATTTCAAAATTTCACTATAGGAAAGAGAACAATTTTCTAAGCAGTTTAAAACAAAAAAATTTCTGGACCATCCATAAGTTTCCGAATAATTTTAATTTGAAGTTGTAAAATTTACATGTATTTTAGATACACGTTTTAACACGAGTGCATGGTAGGTCCTTGTTGAGTAAGGCAAAAAAATAGAACAGACCATCCGGATACTTTCGGCGCCCTCCGGGCTTGTTTTATTTTTTCACCTTACACATAACAATTTAAAAATATCCCTGAAGAATGACAGAACTCGGCAAGGGTGGAACTTGAAGCCATAGCACTCGTCCGGGTGTCGACCGCGACGATGAACGATGAACTTCTTGGCAATATGGAGGTGCCACGGGGAAACCGTTTATCTCCTTCAACTGATGTGAGCGGCGGACGTTGGAATTTATTGAGGTGTGGTTCTTCATTTGAAGCGCTAGGCTTGATCGGGCTGGGTTTTTGGTTCATGGAGATAATTTTTCGTGATTTGCGGTATCCTAGGTGTCGCGAAGAACTTTTCTAGAGGCGTGGTTATGGAGTCAGAAGGATGGCGGTGAGGTGTGCTTCTGCGATCCGTGGATTGGGTCCCTAGTATTTGATGAACTTGGTCCCTTGGTGTCGGTGGAGCGGTTCGAGCTTGCGATTCGTGGTTTGGGGTCCCTAGCATTTGATGAACTTGGTTCGACCGCGACTGATAAAAACATTAAGAGTATATCAAAGCACACGTACCGTCAACAAAATGAAGAGCAGAGTACTCAACGTGAGACCGACCGTCACGCATCGGGGTATATCATATGACATCTCCCTGCTTTTCGTAATTTTAAAATGCTGTTTTCTCGAAATGTAATGGACGGTTCAGAAATTTTTCTTTTTTAAAATTCTCAGAAAATTGTCCTCTTTCCTATAGTGCAGTTGAAATTTTTAAATTCGTGATGAGAATTAACTGACAGTAACCAGAACTTAATATACACTTTTCATACTTTTGATATAAATAACTAATATTAAAAAAAAAACTGTTGAGATAAAAATTATTCATAGATATTTACAAATAAATTGAACTTTGTCACTTTTTTATAATAATTTATTTTAAATTGTATTTCGTTCATTAACCTTTAACTACACGCGTCTTCACGTCGTACACGAGTCTTAAATGCGACTGGTGTACTCAGTACACCAGCGCGTGTAGTTAAAGGTTAAAACCAAATTATAAAAATAAAACCAAATAAAACAGAGATTTCTGCTTTTCTAGACCAGTATCTTTTGATACCAGTAATACTATAAGGAAATTATTTAACAATTGAATTGGTTTCCGAGGTTTACTTAAAAACAGAGATTTCTGCTATTCTAAACTCGTACCTTTTAGATATTTGCTTTGACCTATTTACTTCAACTTTTTATCTTTTCTTTTGTCTAACGTTTATAGTGAATATTTTTAGCTACTAAAAATAATAAAAATATTAATTTAAATAAATTTTTAAACATAACAACTGGGGCTTTTACGTGAGCAATCACTTGTATTTATAAATTATTTTAATGGGAGGAGCTAACCATATGAAAACAATCAATGCAGTATCTGTATTACATTTTTGGCTTTTTTTCACCAAAATTTTTTGTTTATATCAGTTACGATAATTTTATTAAAAAGTTTTTTAAATCCGGATCTTTCCGGCATTTTCATATTTTTAATTGTTTTTACGTTTTACTATTTACTCAAGTAAGGGTTCTACCACCAGACGTCACAGTGAAGAAGTTTGATTTGACTGCACTGCACCGCGTCAATAAAAATTTAATACTTAATTTATGTATGAAGTCGTAAATAATATAGCTAATATAACCTATCTAGACTGGTTAGTTTAAATTATTGCACTTGATATAATTTGCAATAAATTTTACATGCATCACTAATTTTTTGAGGTAGCTTTACGTTAGAATAATGAATAGAAATGCACTCGTGTGCGTAAGAGCGATAATAATAGTAATAATAATAATTAAAAGTTATCTGCGTAAAAAATAATTATTGTTATTAATTTATTAATTAGAAAATGTAAAACAAGGTACATAGATCATAAATATCGTCAAGCCTAACACCCTCTTGCGATTTTCTCTCGTTCACCTACTCCGCAGGTTATTTTAACAAATTAGAAAAAATGTTTGACTCCCAAGTTTTAATTTACTTTAAATTCCTCAAGTCCGATGTAACGAAAACGTGTTCAATCATCTTGAGTCGCTTTTGGAAAAAAAACATAATGTGAATATTTTTAAATTAAGAATAATTTGGTTAATAAAATTTAAAGTAACTCTGCGAGTAAATAATCGAGAATGTCGTGTTAATATTAATCTGAATCGAATCTGACATGTTTTAAGCTATTTTTCAACGCAAATTAAGATGTGTCGGGACAAATGAAATATTTTTATGTATTATTTAATCAAAGTTGACAATAAATCGTATCAAGTTCAAATTGCGATAGAGTCTGAGAAGAGCGGTAACATTTCGTAAATTGTGACCAAAATTGCGAGCGACCATAAATCTTGCATGGTACATCCAATCAGCAGTAACAGAAGCAATACGAACCGCGGCTGACATCGGTTCTGCACGTAATTAAATACAAAGCGACTGCACCATATTTGGCGCATCAGGCAATCGTAAATCAGAGAAGTATCCATGAGATGCTATCACCGACATCGGGGCACGGCCGGCCTCTTCATCTCGACCACTAATTAAACATTGCAAGAGTTTGACTCGGTAACGAGCTATTTAGATCACTCCAAATGATGCTCACTAAGAATGTTCGGCGTTAGTTTATAATGCAAAATGCATTCTTCATTATTCGCCACTTCAACCACTGTGCATGCTGACAGTTTACAACGTGTGCTCTACTTTCTGGAACAAGAGATAATGTGTTCCGTCAAAACAACACTGGAACTGATTTATGAATTACTCTAACCGTACCAACTTCCAAAGTCATGTTTGCTTAATTTGTTTTAACTTAGCACTACGAAATATGTCTCTCGACATTTTCAGGTGTTATTAAAATTGTCAATTTTCCAATTTTCTCTTTATTAACCTACAAGAATTTTCGGCAAAGATTTATTTTATACAAATACTAACAAGATACATAAATATTGAGAATCAAAAGTCACAGTACAACCTCGGTGTATATAAATCATTGTTTTCTACAGCTCCAATAATCTGCAACTTTTTATAGCTCCCTATAGTCTTCCTACGTCTAAATCATGGAACCCCTATTTTATAAATAAAAATAGAAATTCGTAATTGTAAGACATAACAATAATCCTTCTGTTTTTATTAAAAACATTGTTGCAACAATATAGGAATTAAAATTATCTGATGAGTTAGTTACCATCAAGTAAGAAAATACTTTAGTCGAGTAGTTTTTTAACCCAATTATTTAAAAATTATGAGCGTCGAGTTACGAAATAACTCGCAGTTTATGTTCATAGCGAGCCAACACTGGAAAAAAGTTTTACAAATAATCTACCTACCTGAAGTCGACTACTTTTCATCTAACATTTTAATTATTCAATTAAACATGCAGAAATTAATTCATATTTTTGATTGCAACACGAGGATCTTGCGTGTCCTTTTTTCAGGAAGCAATATTTTTAAGTTTTATTCCTTACTCAAAATTATAATTTTTGAGCTTTTACTAAAATCGATATTTTGTCGTTTTCAAAATTATTAAATTGCATATTATGAATTTTTAAAATTTAGTGCAAGAGTTTTTATATAGTTTTCATGAATGTTTAACAACTGCAAGACGCTATTTATAAAATATCTTGGGGCAATCATAAAGTACACAAGAACGACAATCGTTAATTTCAGTTTTTATTATCAAGATTTCTCATATTATGAGACACGTATGTCCTGTAGGTGCTATTTCTGTTCTTGTATAAAATTTACATATATTTTACTCATATATCTTACCTATTGCTTTAAATATAAGTTGATCTCGGAAGATTTTCGCCGTTGAAATATTAAAATTCATGTCCTATATCGGTTTATTAACTTCTCTACGCAATTTACAAAAATAGTCTGCACGAAAAAGATAAAGATATTATGATGTATGATATAATCATCATTAAGCTACCAGTTTTGAGCATCTGCCACGGTTGGTTTATAAACAAAAAAAATAACCTTTTCAAAAATCAAAAAATATATGGGCACATTAAAAATAACAAATTCAAATCTGGAAACCTACTATTTTGGTTCTTTGTGAAAAAATAAACCGAAACACCTTTAATGTTATTATAATTAATATAATTAATGAAAGAACGCGCCATAAGTTAATGTCAAATATGACTGGGTAATTAATTTGACGGTAAAGAATTTAATAACGTTTATGCTTGATAATTTAATATACAAGACGCTACTTTTACATAATTTTTCTATATACTCTTTCCTTTATTATTGCAATTCCACAACTAATATATCTTCAATGATTTATACAAATTTTTATTTCCGCTTTAACCGAAACTTAGTAATATTTATAATTGTACCCAATGACACTAAATTATTGTTACATTAGCTATGTTTTAATATACTTCACATTATTATTATTTATTTCAAGAATAGATAAATTTGTTATGTAAGTCACACATATCATTTATATTTGGGCCGTTAAAAGTAAGTGCATGTAATTTATTTTTACGAAACCGTTTTCTGTCTTAATTCTCAGGCCTGGGTAAATTTAACATTTGGATGCCCTAAATTGACTCTCTGTGAGAAAATTTGTACTTCTTTATACATTACTGTTATTTGAAGATTTTTTTTCTAGACAAGAAAGTGCAACAGTATATCGGGAATATAAATTAATTGTCATAGCGTGTGAGGCTTATACTATACTATCCTCTTGAACGGATTCCATACTGAACAGGCCAAATATTTTATTTCTATTTTTAAGTATTTTGTTTAAAAGAATAAAAGAAATTAAAAATTATCTATCTATAAATTGGTTTCGTAATATTCAAAAAGAATTTATTGGTCAGTTTTGTATTTTGTGTAAGTCAAAAGAAAAGCGCAATAATTGAATACTTTTAGACAATAACTTATAAATTTATATGTAGTAGTATTTAAGCAATTAATTTTCGTTTCAAAGATTGAAATTTTTAATTACATTTCTAATGAGCGAATGAGTAGTTTTTTTAATAATTTATTGGGATTCGCTCTTGAAACTCACTCAATTCAAAAATTTCAATTATTTTAAATAATTTTTCAATGGCTCCTCACCTATTATTTTGGCAATATTTTTGTGTTTTCCACTCTACCAAGACCTAAAACGTACTCAAATGGTCTAAACAATTACTATACATTCTAATGGTTAATTGGAGGAATAGTTCATAAAAAAGAAGCCCGTGACCGTCTTCTAAATAATCTATCATAGTATCCTCGAGTCCAGTCAACTTACCATCTGTATGATTGAAACAGCAGCCATAAAATTGAATAAAAAATGTGATGAGTATTTAAAGAGCTCTAATTTAAATAAAAAGTAACTTAAAAAAGTTTAGAAATTTTTAAGTATTTTTGTGGTATTAGTAGCATGTGATGTTTAAATATTCTAAGTTCAACCCTGTTAAATGTGAATTTTTGTCATTTTAGTTTCGTTAAATATTATGTTTTCTTCGTAGTATGTATTTTTTACTTAATATTTAAAATTTTATTATTTTAACATGTTGTTAAGTTTGATTATTTTAACATCACATGCTGCTAAATACCACAAAAATACTTAAAAAATTCTAAACTTTTTTAAGTTATTTTCTATTTACAGAAAACGTGCTTTAGGTACAAAACGCGGTACTTCGAAGTGATAGATAGCATTGTATGTCTCTACTTCAACCCCATTGTATGGGATTTAGAATTCATACTCCTTTCTTAACCTAAAATTTCATTTAGACACGTGAACTCTTCTAGTTTCGTTATTTGGTAAGCGCAATATTTATTTCAAAGTTTGGTTAATTTCTTGACTTTTCAAATTTAAAATTTTTTCAATTTTGTTCGGTTTTTTTGCTCTTACTTGTTATTTTTACTGTTAAACATGACTGAAGAGCAATAATAATCGTGAAATAGGGGCCTTTATATTATATTACAGATTTTTTTGTTTTTTGTTTTTTATTTTTAAGTAATTTTTACCACTTCTATAGTGTAATTTTTCAGAATTCTAATTTCTTGTTTATTTTAAATATTCTAAGTTCAACCTTGTTAAATGTGAATTTTTGTCATTTTGGTTTCGTTAAATATTATGTTTTCTTCGTAGTATGTATTATTTACTTAATAGTTAAAATTTTATTATTTTAATATTTTGTTAAGTTTGATTATTTTAGTTTTAATTTAATCATTTTATCTGGTTATTTTAATAATTATACTCACAATATTACAGCCATTTGATTTTGGTTGATGTGTAATTAATTTTGTTTTGTGGCTATGCTTTATCCCAAAGAAGCTCATATAATAAAGAATCTCACTTGGAATTTAGTGCTGAATAGCTGTTTGCTCTGATACCTGCTTATTTGCTCAAAATTCACAAATTTACCCGTTATTTGACAAAAACTATTTTTTTAAAATGGAACTGCAATAGCTTTGGATCATGTGATTTGGATTTGGATTGAAATATGTGATTATTGATATCATAATCAACACAATCGGCACTTTAGGTTGGAAATAAGATTTTTATTACAGATATATTAGGAGAGTACAATATTATTGTACTTTCCAATATATTTCCAACGTAAAGTGCCGATCGTGTTGATTTTTAAATAAATTCCAGTACTGATTCATATAATAATAATATTTTACTTCGAACTTCCAAATGAAAGGTTGCAATAAATTTTTAATTCAGAAAAGTATCCTGTCTCCATGCCTTATAATATCCAACTACGTAAATAAAGGCAAATTAAGGTTGATTGATAAACATGAAATATAAACATTCTTGTTAACATCTGAAATCAAACTTGGTCTCGTTAGAAAAAAGTATCAAAATTCGACCCTTTAAATCCGCCTATCATTAAATCTACTTAGGGGTCATCTATAAATTACGTCACACGTGCATGAAGGGGGGGGGGGGAATCAACAAAATGTAACATCGTGTAACAAGGGTCAGAGAAAGTCGAAAGCTTTGTGACGTCACATGTTAAAATTAAAGATATAAAAACGCAAAATTTATATGTGAACAAAAAACTTGAAAATATTACTAACTCGATTTAAATTTTTGGGGACTGTCTACTATCATCACTATCATCACAAATTTTAAAATTTCAACTACGCTATAGGAAAGAGGAAAATGTTCTAAGCAGTTTAAAACAAAAAATCTCTGGATCATCCATAAGTTTTCGAAAAATTTACATGTATTTTAGATACACGTTTTAACATGGGTTTATGATAGGCCATGGTTGAGTTAACTAAGTTAACACATAACTGAGTTGAGTTAACACATAAGAATTTAAAAATATCCTTGTAGAATGGCAGAACTTGCCAAGAGTGGAACTCGAAGCCATAGAACTCGTCCGGGTGTTGACCGCGACTGACAACAACATTAAGAGTATATTAAAGCACACGTATCGTCAACAGAAATAATAGCGGGGGCTCAACGTGCGAGTTACCGTCACGCATCAGGGTGTATCGTATTACATCTCCCTGCTTTTCGCAATTTTAAAATGCTGTTTTTTCGAAAACGAATGGACGGTCTAGTGATTTTTTTTTAATTCTCAGAAAATCGTTTTTTTTCCTATAGTGCAGTTGATATTTTGAAATTCAAGTTTATAGTTATCTGACTATACCCATATTTTATATAAGGTTTATGTAGGTTTAAGTCGTCGGCGAGTGCACGATGTTTTACTGCTACTATTGTAAAACTGCTGTTTTATTTTAATTATTTCTAATTATAAAATTAAAAAATATATGACGCCACACCAAGGGCAAAGGGGTTTCAAAAATGTAACCACCTATCACAATGACGGAGAGGGGGGGCGTTAAAAACTCTTAAAATTTGTGTGACGTAATTTATGGATGGCTCCTTAGAGTTCCTGAAAACACAACAAATTTTAATTTATCAAGTAAAGTGATTGTAAAAATCGTAGTTTTGAAGTTTTGTTTCTATCTTAAAGAGCTGTAAACTCGTGGTGGGCATTTACGATGTATTACTTTTAGATACTATGAATAACTGAATTGATTTTAGAGATCAAATTATTTATCTTCAAATTTCTTGAAAGTTTAGCATTTAATTTTTTTTAATTTTGTGATTTGATGTAATTATTAGTATTATTCTTGGTATAATTTTTAGGGACTCAAAAATTTATCAATTTTATCGCAATGTCGTAGTATCGGTCTATAGTCGATCCAAAATATGAAAAATATAGGTGGCGCGTCGTTTGCAAAGTCTAATTTACATCGGGAAACTTCAGATAATTTAAATAGTACTTAATCTTGTAATAATATTAAACATTCACCACAAAAAAGCCAAATGTTATAACCAAACAACTACGTCTATTCGATATTACATTTAACTCTGTTCAAATCTATCTTATTTATGACTTTACCCGGTTCAGTTTAGGCAACACGCATAGCATTTCAATCGCAAAAATTTCGTTATTGTAATAGCATCTAACTTCAAAGCAATTTCATTGGTTTACATTTCAAAGTCATTGCTTTAGTACAAATTCCAATATTTTTCTTAAAAAAAAACAGACTATAGATGTTAAATTTGTAGATCATCTTCTGAGTAACTGAAATGACACTTAAGATATGTTTTTTTTAATTAAAATAATGCTTTTTATGGTTTTCCAATGGCTGGTTTAGTTAGCTCACAAAAGAGCTAGATTTTTACTTTTTCATCAAAATGAGTTGAGCGATTTGTATCAAATTAATTTGAATTTGGTGCCGACCAATGCTGCCATTGTTATCTAAGAGCAACCGTTGAGTTTCTGTTTCCGTTTGGAGATTATTTTGAAAATTTCTTTAACGCTTTTAATTAGTAGTTTGTTTTTAATTTTGAGAGCATTCCTGTGTAATGATTTTGATTTAATTGCAAACTTTTTGTCATGATCTTTAGTAATAAATCGCTGCGCAATCTTAAAACAAGATGAAAGAACAGAATATTAAAATTCTTATGAATTTAAATAAGTTACTATTTTATCTAGAAGAACTGAAGAATTTAAGCTATGATTGCTCAACTTATTATCAGTTTTAAATGTGTAGTATATTTTATGCTGAATATTACAAAGTATTCAGCCATGTTTTTTTTGAATTGAGTTGCTTTTCTGTCTTTTTAATGAAAACTAACAAAACTTTTTAACATTAGAACTTAAGTCTTCAACTGAAATGTTTTATTTATATTTGATTTTATGTTAAATGCTCAATTTTCGTGCTATCTCATATACTGGAATTTCAATACTTTGTTTGATTGATAAATAAACTATAACATGGTTAGTTCTGCTTTTATTCATTTAGTTCGACCGGATAGCATAGCTACGAGTATCAAAGGGCAGACTAGTAGGTAGGCATTTCGAGCAAGTTTTATAAAGGAAATGTCGAATTATATCACTGTTTACCGAATTAAAGTAATTTAAACCTGTATTACTTTTAAATTAATGGTAACCAGAGCTTTACATAAATATACATATGACTTTAATCACTTCGTTAATTCACGTCAGCACGTTAACTCCACGTCAATTCTCTCGCCTATGTTTTATACAATTTTTTAATGAAACACATCAGCCACTTACATGACTTAATTTTCAGGTGTACTGGTCGCATTTCTTAATTAATCTTGATTAAACTTAGCATACACATTTACTAGTTTGTTAATCAGTTAAAAGCGGTTGTTTAGTACTTTTGGTGTAATTATATAACTATAAATAAATTGTAGTAGTGTTCGAGACTACTTTATCCTCTTGGACAGGTATTCCACTAGACAGGATGTAAACAATACAAAATTTGATTAATAATAGAATAATTAAATTTGAGTGAAATTTTAATATTTAATTTAAGAGTAATTATATTTGTGCACTTTTTTTAAAAAGTCTTCTGCTGTTTATTTAATTAATACAATCATAAAGTGACCGACCACAAAGACAAAAACAATTATTTAATTAAAATGAAATTAAAATAAAATTTCTTAATAATGAATTTCTTTTTAAATGTTCTAATGTTGATATTATTATTCTTTCACTACGATCAAGTTAAAGCACAAGTTGAAAAATTGCATCGTTAAAATTTTAACAGTTTTAAATTCATCAAAAATTGGTAGGTCCAGTTCTATAAATTGGCCCTAAGAATTAAGTCGAAGGACTTAAGAAAAATTTTTGTTCCACCTTTCCAAACTATAATTTTTATTATATACTATGTAATACCTACTGATAACAACCCTCGCGGCGGCCATCTCAGATTTTCGGCTGTTTTCTTGAAAGTTGTATTTTCAAATTTTCCCTCGGTTCGGGACTGTTACTGTTGATAACAACGCGAGAACCTCCAAATACGCGTTTCCGAAGATTGCCGAAGAGCGTCGGAGAACAGAAAAATCCAATATGGCCGGCACGAGCGTTGTTATAGCCCTGAGCCGAGAGAAAATTTGAAAATACGAACTTTCACGACGAAAAATGTTTTTCTAGGGAAAGTTATTTTCTAAAATTTTCCGTCGGATTGGGGCTGTTTTCTTGAGACTTTCCCTGATGTTGAGAGTTTCTCTGTCGACGACAATTAATTAAAGAGAGCGTTATAATTGAAATGCGCAAAAGTCACACGTATTATACTTTTACGAAAGACTTCGGACTTCGTCTTCGAAGAATTTCGTGTTAAAAATATTTCTCTCGGAAACGTCTCCGAGACTTAAGTCCGGCTTTTGAGGGTTTAACATATAATATCTATTTTAATTTTTATAGACTCTTTCTTATAATTTTAATTCTTAGACCCACCCAAGTCTAACTAAAAATTTAATCTTGAAATATTTTGCATAGTTTTCATTATAGATTAGCTTCAGAGTTAAATTGATCCTGATTTAGAAT
This sequence comes from Cantharis rustica, assembly GCA_911387805.1. Taxonomy (NCBI): domain Eukaryota; kingdom Metazoa; phylum Arthropoda; class Insecta; order Coleoptera; family Cantharidae; genus Cantharis; species Cantharis rustica. Next base: position 39,989,380 of record OU426877.1, read on the forward strand.
GAAAGTATTTACCGACCCCATACCGAGAAAGGGGTTGAATGTCGAAATTTTTGTCATACTCTATATCTCAATCTGCTACACAGTGGGTTACCTCCGTGCCTGATATTACGTAATACGAAACAATAAAACAAAATAATCTGAGTTCCCATAAAAGCGTTTACATAAAAATTAATGGCAGGGACATTAAGATACAAAAGGGATTTGAAAACGAAACAATTATAACGGAGAACGTGTGTGCTTGTTAATAATTCAAAAAAATTAGATTTTAATTCATAAAATTAGAATTTAGAGAAAACTTCCGCAATATAACTAACTGACAAGAACATTTATAAAACTACAATTTAATCTTATCTACATTAACACAGACTCAGCAGGACACGCACGGTTAATCTGATTCTTTCCCGATAGATTTATAATAGCAAAATGGCAAGATTTGCACCTCGACAAGTTTGTGAGTCTATATATTATCGTACGTCAGTGGGTGGTCATTATTTGATCGTTCACGGTCAGTATTTCAAAGTAGACTTGAGATATATTTTACTTGGTCACATCGTTATCCCGGTCGCTCCATTTCGCTTGGGAATTTACCCGAAAAGATCAAGAGGATCTCGACGCTGACTTTGTTACAATGCTATCTATCTAGTCATCGGTAGTGGCTTTTATGCGATTAAGATCTCCAAATTTAAAATGCATTTAAAAATTGCAAGGTGGTGGCCGTGCTTACCTATATTACAATTTTCCGATTCACTAAACCAAGCACCGTTCGTTCGCATTTATACTTTTACTTGTTATTGTAAGAATTGAAGATTTGTAGTAATCCTTTTAAGGAACCAAATCCGTTTTGTCCCCGTCAATGTGCGCTTCCACAAATCAATGATCTTGAATGGTAAACGATCCGAGCACAATGGGACATGTATTGGCTATTGTCTCCTCGCTTTGCATAAGCCTTTCAAACTCGTGTCAAAATAACTGAAATAATTCCCTTTACAGCTGTCGTTCCAAAACTTTAACGCACTCAATATAAAGAATTGTGGATATATGAAATATGTATTTCTAATCTATAAAGATAAATCGGTTACGAAGCACCGCAACTAAATTATAACATCTAACCTGTTCTTATGAATTATTGTAATGCATAGTGAGTGGCAATAAATTTGCAATTTACTTCACGCAATGAAAATCTAACTTGTACAGTCATTAAAATTTTAATGCAAAATTTATTGTGTTATTCTTTGCCAACTGGTTGATCATTAACTCATGCATTTTAACTATAAAAACATATTAAACAAGAATCGATTAATTTTCTAAAGTTATTACTATAATTCAAAATATTAATCTAACTTATTGGTGTTAAAAGAAGGCGGTTGTGTCTGCGCTTGCAGCTATAAATATTTTATTCACTTGAAGTTAATAAGCTGGAAAAAAACAATCATTCTAATTTCAACTTCAACGTCAAGATACTTTTTCATTATTAAATTAATCAAAAATGCTGCATGTTAAATTATCGAAACAACTCCGCGTTAACAATGCAGATGGAGAGACAAATTTAGATATTTTTCAGCTTGCTTATAATTTATTAGCGTTCTGAAACTTTCAATTGACACAGTTACATTCTTTTCGCAACCAACGAACTAATTTAGTTTCGATAAACTTGTTAGTCCCCACGAAAACTGCATTTTAGTTAAAAGTCCTCGAAATTTAAATACTACACAGTCGTTTCGCCCTTATCCGAGTTAGTGGGAAAAACTAAAATACCTAACTCCTCCTTTTAGTGCGGTGTACTAGACTGGAAACGATGGGGTCATCGATTAATTTTTTTAACTTGTTTTGCTACTTCTAACAAAAATTGGATCAAATCAAAGCCTCGTCAGCTAAAATCGTCCTCCGATATTAATTGTTCGACGTCAAAAATTAAAAAGGTGTGATTGTATCGAACGGTCCTCGTAATAAATCATCCTTGCACTTCCTACACCTCTTCCTGTAATGTAATTATTAATTAACTTGGTTTTAAATTCTTGTAATGAAATTGCCAACGACATTTGGTAAACATTGTCGAAGCTGTAGGTGTTATTTTGGTAGCACAAAACTATTAATCATTACTTCTATTTTTGAAGAAAATATAATTACCTATCATTGTCAAACATATTTAGGACGACAAGATTTAGAATATTTTTTTAATGTAACTGAACTTTTCACATACATACCATTAGACAGCATTGTCGATGAAAAATTAATAATATAAATCATATTCACTGATAAAATTAAGAAACGTGTTTTTATACGCACCCAAATGTATAAATTTAGTCCTCTCAAAATTAGTACGGTGTGAATGACAATATTATCGCGACTTTAATTCTAAAGTGCGAATGATAAATGTTTTAAATATAATTCTAAAATTAAGTGGAATTTTTAATTAAGCTTTATTTTTACACCACGTAAAGTGGAAAAACTAATGAGGCTAATTTCGCTTGTAATTTTGAACATAATTTTAATTTCTCGTACAGACAAATTTTTGTTATCTTATCTAGTTAGTCACGTGTTCAGTCCAGTACTACAAAGATTGGTTACTAATTAGAGGTGTGTTAATGAGGTGTTCGTGACATCTAGCAGCAGAGATAGTGTTGGGTGCGCCAATTGAGATGTTCAGATGCTGCACGCTCCCCCACGTTCTATATTACCACGGTTGGCACATAAAACACGAAACGACACTTAGCAAATTTTTGACAAAAATGTTGCGTGTTGGAATCAAACGGTGGGCGAAAATTTTCGTGACTTGGTTATACTGAACTAGTGTCTAAAGGCAGTCAGTCAGCAAGTGAGGCCACCCATTTTTTAGTAATTTCCGTGCGAAGGGAAGCCGCCCGACGGGGGTGCGCCTCGTGGCCCTTGCCCTACCATGGGGGGCCCTGACAGATCGTAATTAATGTACAGGTTGCATGTGTGTATGAGAACCGCCCTGCCGCCTCTTACCGCGAACATGAATATTTATATACTATAGCGAGCCAAGTTCTTTCTTTTAAAAATACGAAATCGTTATCAGAACAGGCGTTTCATTCAAAACATCCATAATGAACTTACTTATAGAGCACCAAACGTAGAAATATAAAGCAAAATTTATACAAATTAACTTTTTAACTTTTATGTTTCTTTTTTACATATTCATATTATACCACTACGCGTGACTTACATAATTAGAACCTAATCGAATAATCCATATTCAACTTCTTATTTAAATTTTAACCTACGGTTTAGAAAAATTTAATTTGGAAGCTTAAAAAGAACATACAGTTTTCGTGATTATTAATTAGAATATTTTAAAACTTCAGCTCTGCAGTATATTTTACCTGCCGGTATTACATTTACCAAATTTACAATTTTCAATTAATCTTTTCACTCGGCATTAACGTCGTAATCACTAAAAATAGTGCCGATGATAAAATAACCAGTACTAGGAAATTATAGTTAATATGGTAATTTCTCGTTGCCTTCCCAAGGATCTGGCATGCCCAAACACTTTAATCGTCTCCCCCCCCCCCCCAAGTTAAATGTACTAATGCAACAAATTTAAAAAATATATCTTGGTTTTTATTTTTAATATTTATTTACCCCCCCCCCCCCCGCCGATCTTTGGGAATGCCTTATAGTATGCTATATTAGTCATCTACCTTAGCTAAAAATTCAACAAGGAAATATTAGCTATTATCCCATTAGACAGTCATGATTTTAATGATTAATTCTTTTATCATGATTAATAATGTATTACACTCTCTAATAGAATAAAATGACAAGCTCTTGCAAAAACGGTTTCACTACACAGAAGGTGTGATCAAGCAATATGACTAATGAATTCCTTAAAGCGATCTCCCAGTCCAAAAATTAAAAAAAAAACTTATACTATTAAACGTTTACATTAAGTTCTTGTAATATCTTTTAATTTTGTGAACAACCATGAAATTGACGATTTTTAAAACACATTTCACTCTAAACTTGTCCGAGGATTGCATCTTGAATTTTCAATTTTTTTTTTTAGTAAATACCAAAAACAGGGAAAAACATCACGATGTTCTTTAGCAGTTACTAATTTAAACAATTTTTATTGTTGGAAGATAATTTTATAACTCCGGAGTGAATATATTATTAATCGCTTGTATGGACCTGTAATATAAAATTATTATTAAATTTTAAATGAATAATAATTACATTATTGGCAACTTGGAACAATATTTTGTATACGCTTCTGACGGCATAAGTTACTACATTTCTCTTTCAGTTCATAATTTTAAGTGGACGATTATCTACCATTTATTACTAGGATAGTTAGAGGATATTAACAGAACAATGGCGGCTAATACGTAAGGGCTAACCTTTCACGACAGAATATTAAATCAATATTTTGTTATCCTGAATAATATTTTTAACTATAGAATTGGGTTTTCACTCGCACATTTCTAGTCTTCTACCTTTTTCGTTATATGTAATTTAAACTTAAAACCTTCGGTTACAATATGAAAGAGGTAATTTTAAATTATAAATTTATTTTCACCAGAAATTATAGAAAAGACAAACATTTTTCAGTTTGGTAGAATGTATGTAAAAAAACAAGGTTTTTTTAAATACAATTTCTTGCGTACTGGAGGGTATTCCATACCCCCCAGACCCCCCGGTTTAAAAGGTCGAAAGTTTATGACTTATGAGTATGTTTTGTACTTTTTACTCTTTCGGGACAAATATATGTCTATATAAAGCGACAACACGCGCCCGGGGAGTGTGAAAAACCTATATAATAAATATATAGATAATAATAAACTAAAAAAAAAAAATTAAAAATCTTTAAAAATATTTTATATTATACCTATTTTATATTAAAAAAATTCAGCTTTTATTTCTTCCAAAAATTATGTTATTAAACCGTAATACAATTTTAATGTTTCTCTAATATAAATTTATAATAAAATCTATTAAATTCTAGCATTCTGTTATTTTTTAATGCGCCTTTTATTAAAATTTATAATAAATTACAATAAAAGCACGAATATTATGTTTATTAAAATATTAAAGACGATATCATTGATTTTAATGGCTTCCTAATATATCTAACCAAATGTTATATTAACTATGATAACAACTTGACGGGTTACCAATCATATTTTCATATATTTCAAAGTAATCGTTCATTATGCATAATTTAATAATTAATATGAGTATATTGTATGATATGATCCTTTAACATCTAATATATAACATACAATTATTCCAAATCTTATAATATCTATACTATGCTAAATTGTATTAATCACAATCCGCGACATATTTTTCTCGATGTTTAATATATTTTTAAATTTACATTTTTGTTGTTTTTTGTCGGATTTTTTGCCTTATTATTATTAGCATCTTCTAAAGATTTTGGAATCTTTGGCAGATCTTGGTAGCAATACGAAACCGTCTGATAAATAGAACAAGTGAGAGCCTCTAATGTTCCTATATTGTATCATATTTTTTATATCACACTCAACTGAAAAAGTATGCAATTCCGTGGATTGCAAATGTCAAGTTTAAGCCGACAAGCTGCAATTATGCACCGGATATGAAAACGACGTAACGAAAAGAGATATAATAGGTACAATTTACCGGAAATTTTATGGGTCCATAAAATCAAACAAATACCTACATGAGTACTTCAGGACATTGTTACTTAAACTACACACTAAAGCTATAAATTAATTAATTAACTTGTGCTTATACAAAGCTACCGCAATTACATTACTTTTATGATAGCATTTAGAAACCCCATTGTGCGAAGTGACGACAAACGAAATTACAGATATAAATGCAAATGTATTTTTAAGATTTCTATTTAAATTTTCATATTATAATTAAACAATAGAAAGAATAAAAATGTCACTATTAAAGCATGGAATTGAAACAATAAACATTAAATCATTTTTAAACAAAACATTTTGGAAAATTTTGTTAAATTTTGTTTATGTAACAGCAAACTTTATATATTTAAGAATACCAGTTAGGCTCTATGTTTTATTTAAAATTAACGTCGATGGTGCTATCTATCGGTAGCAATAAATTTTATTCATTCAAAATAAATTAATTTGTCTTACTACCCACAAACGCAGAAACTTTTATGCAATTGAAAATTTTCGCACAATTTCAATTAAATAATTCGTCGACGCTTTTAAAACAATCGGTTTGATTATGTTTTTATGACCTCTAAGAAAATTCAAAAAGCTTGAAATTGCTTGTACAAACTTACAATTGATTTTTTTATTTAATTGTAAATCTGAAATAGAACGGAATGATTATAAATACGTGTTAATTCCTTTAAGTACCTACGAAGAAATATTAGATGATTGTAAATATTAATTCAATATTTCAAATTTCACATGGTTTTGAATTTATAAATTAGCGAAAAATTCTCTGAATATTCTATTTAAAAATATAGCACAACATTACTGTATCTCAAATCGTTTTATACATTTCACATCTCAACACACGCGCATAATAAATTAATATTTGAAGCTTTAATGAACCGTGATGATTTTTTGAATAACTGCAAAATATTTTACTTGTTAAACTTGAGAGTCGAACCTCCGATATGCAGACCATGTTTTTTTTAATTGCAAATTTTAAAATATGCAAACAGTTATTTTTTAAAAACAATTGAAAGAAAGAAACAAGTAATGCTTAAAGTAAACATAGATAAAGTTACATCAACTTTTATTTTAGTTCGGGCTATAATATTTTCACCCTAAGCAGCGCTTATCCCGTAGGTTATAAAAGAACTGTGTGTTACTAATTTTTATTACACCTTATCGAAAATCTAGAACCGTTGGACACCTACAAACTTACATCAGCTTTTAATGTTTCGTCACCTGCTAAGCTTACCTGCTTTTCTCACAAATAAACTTTCGTCCGAGAAATTAGAGAATTTTGATAGGATTAGATTATATAAATTGTACTTTTTATTGGATCCAGATTTTATAACCTAAAATTAATTTTTAATGAAAAAAGCAATTAAGAAGGCAGTTTTTTAATTTAAAATTTTTATACGGACGTTTATTGTATTTTTTGCCAACTTTCCTTGTGGTCTTAATCAAAAACAAAATAAAAAATTCGGAAAGGTGTCTTTTTTTACAAAAGTTTGGTTCGAATAATAGCAACATAGATTTTTATATAATGAAGTCAATATATTAAGCAGATGTATAAAAACTTCATAATCAAATTTAACGAATAAATTAAAAATTTTCACATGGCAAATAATAGCAGTTATAAAAAATTATAAAAATCACTAATCAAAAACAATATAAAAAATTGGGCAAGGTGTTTTAAAATGACAACTTTTAAGCAAAAGTAAGATTTATTTATTATATTTTTTACCAAGTTTAGATTTAATTGCTTAAACAGCATTATTATTAATTTTTGTGTTCGAAATTAGCAGCAGATGTGTAAAAATTAGTAAATTTTTGTAATAAATTTTTAATTATAATTAAAAAGCGACAAAAAGTTCTTGTGTTCACCTATTTATTAAAATTAAAAATTTTGTAGTTCCGAATGCATTAATTAAATCTGAGATAATGTACTAATATAAATCAAAAATTTAAATTTCGAATGTTGCAATCTGTTGTTGTCTATGGTTTTTGACTTTTAACCGTCTTGTGTATGGGTGTAATGACCAATATTACCATCGCATCCTGAAATTTTACAACATGTTAAAATATATCACCTGCGTGCATTGACACTTTCTTTTATGGATTTATAAAATATTCATCGGTTCCATTTTTGCTATTTTGATTAATATTTGTTTTGTAAAAATTTAATATTAGAAGCAACTGTTACTCGCTAATTTATTAACAACAATAAAAATAAATAAAATTTTCGCTATTTTCGTTATTTGTCCAATCATTTATTAATAATTGCTGTTTTATCTATACTTGTATCTTTTTAAATTTAAGTGCCCGAATTGCAGATTGCGGATAAATAGCCATCGGATTGTTGGACTTTGGTTTAACGTGATTTTTTTTTTCACTGCACTTTAAATAATTTTAATAATTTTTCATGGTAGAAAACTAAGATGTGACTTCAGAATTTTATATTAAATATTCGCCCCACACATATGGATAATAGATAGCACAAAATAGCTTCCATGTAAATAAATAAATTCTATAAATTAAAATTGTGTTAATCTGTTAATGATAAATTTTAAGCAGAAGCACAACACTGTGCACTATAAAATTTAGTTATTATAGTTTTTTTATCTATGTTCTAGTCTCACATGCCTAAATTGTAACCACAGAAATAACGATGTTATCACACAATCACCGCTGGTCTAACTAATGTAATATTTCACCAGCTTGGAGGGCTGACGAATGCTCGCCCCTGCAATTAAGAGCAATGATATTGCACTTATAATACGTAGACCTGGCTATTATCCTGACAAATAACGGCAGGTTATATGCTTCTGCCCGATCTCTCTACAATTTAACAAGCCGTTCTCTTTACCTGCGTGTCTTTTAAATACTATTCCGGGATGAAAACTGTCAGTTCTATTAAGCATCTGCATAATTATCAAATAATAATATTTATTATTGTAAATTGTAACTTTTAACTTAAACTGTTTTTTTGGGATGCAAGCAAATTGGAAAAACCCAATATTCGTCCGACTTCATCATTTATAATATTATGAGCAATCAATAAATTAATACATAGTATATCTATTTTGAGGTGTGAGTAAAATCTCTTCTAACGGTAACAATTATTTAAAAACAATTTGCAGTTATAAAGGTTGTATAAATCATTTATTTAAATTAAAAAATTGTCCATATCTACAAGAGTTGGTTGTAGTGCTACAACCCACATAAATTTTTTCACCTAACATAAAAGGATTCACTGGTTGGTTTTGTGTCAAATATATTCGAATATTCTCTGAATTCTCGAAATCAGGTTCTTATCAAATTGTACAAAGACCAAACCGTAGTCGGATTGTGGTTCGATTTTTCATTCCCAGCAGCGGCTGTCACCGGTGACGGCTACGTAGATCAGATCTCACCTCGTCAAGCTGAGACCAGCACCGTCCTCGTAATTCTTGTCCCATGTCTTTCAGATCAGATAGCCACACTTTATGAATAGCGTAGTTTTGAATACAAAAAAGTCATAAAATAGACATTAAGTTAAAATTAAATAATTTAAATAATCGAATGAGAAATAGGTAGGTTTAGTGGTAACAAATTAACAAAAATGGTATCTTAATTTTTTTTTCTTCGTGAATAATTAAATCAATTTCTACAAAATAGTATTCGATAAATTCTTACAATCTGGAAAAAAGAGAATTTTTACACATCACAAGAAGTAAAAGATCTAATCGACAAAATTTAATGCACGAAATGTATTATCTGTCTCATCAGAAATACCTGTAAATTTTACTCACGAGTATGTCTATGTTTACTTAATTAATTTAAATAAATACTTTGAATTTTATTAAAGTGTAGGTAGGCGATATTCTCTTTTATTGTTTCAGAACGATAAATTTTTTAAATAAAATCGTAATGGACGCAATATATTTTTAAATAAACTTATATTTGCATTATTTTTTAGGAATAAATCCTGCTACCCTAAATATAGAGTTTTTAATGCTTCGTAAATCCTCGAGAATCTAAGACGTGGGCTACATGACAGTAGATTGATTAGTGACGAGACATGACGGTCTAAAACAGCATCACACTGACAGAACACTCCGTCATGTCCTTAATCGTTTTCCTTTTTAGTGTCACAACCGCAAAAGAAATCAAGCTGAGATACAAAAAAGAAATAGTGAAGATGTTAACATTTTTATTTATTATACGGGAGTCTCTAAATAAAAAAAGAGGTTTTTGCGATAGAAATTAGGAAATATAACATATCGATCTATAATTTTTGTAATTGAAAGGTAAAATAACATCAGTGTTGAACTATTTATTATTTGTAAGCCAAAATATGTAATACGTATGGAAAGCGAATCGCAAAATTTAAAACCGTAATAGTCTAAAGTGAAGCCAACGACAAATATTGATTACCTTAAATCTTGACAGGGTCTGTTTATCCTTAATACAGATGAATGTCCGTAGGAGGAAATCCTCTAATTTTTTAACACTTTTCACATTGCAATACCTATTATGTATAATACTTTTAGTAAACTGCTAAAATAAACAAATCCAGTTATTTTTTTTAATTGATTGAAATTACCATGCAGCTCCAATGCTGAGAATAATCACGTTATTTTATTAGATATTTATTATAACTAACTTATATCTAAAATTATATAATAAAAATATTATAGAAATTTCAAAGATAAGAGATAAATTTGTAATTAATATTTAAAAACAAAAAATTAAGCAGGTCTTTTTCAAATATTTGATTCATGTTACAATTATGACAATAATATAGTATATAATTTTTATAGGTACGCCAATTTTATGCATAATATATGGAATAAAATAGGTTATTAATTTTTATCTTCTTTATGTGCTCTCTGCTCTACTACTTCGCATATACTAAAGTACATAAATTGATTATTTTGCGATATTCTTTTAATATCTGTAATTTATTGTACATAAATACAAATACTTAATTTATCCTAAAAAGTTCGAAATTTAAAAACACGACTCTTAAAAAAGTCATATAGTATTATTATTAATGCAAGACAAGTAAATCGTAATAAATGTTAAATTTTCATTCAAAGTTCAATAATCTATTTTTAAATTAAAATAGTTAATAATATGTCAACCTGCATTATAATAATACGATAGAACTGAACGTCACTGAAAAAAAATTAATAATATCGACTTAATACTGATATTGATAACAGCAACATAATATGTTTATTAAAATATGAATTTTTAATAAAAATCAACTTTAATGAACATAAAAAATTATTTTCAACTCATTACAAATGTAGGTAAATTATGATTAAAACTAGATATTATCGACATAATGAATTTATGTCAAAATTTAAATAAAACATTTTGATAAACATAAATTGACTATAAATTTTTTATATTTATTTAACTTTATTAATATTATTAATAAATAAATTAAAAATAAAAATATAGAAAGTGGCGCGAAAAAAATTAGAATCGGTGTCTTGGATGTAAAAACTTTTTATTTTAATATATAATTTATTATATATAAATTATAAACTATCAAATTTTTTAGAATATACATAGTGTATTTATATTGTGTTAACTTACACATTTTAGTTCTAAAAAGTGTTTGTGCATTTTTTGGTATATTCTAAAAAATTTGATATATGATTATAAATTATTAATTTGTGAAATATTAAATTAAAAAGTTATTAAACTGAACAAGTTAATTAAACAATAATATTTTATATTTTTATTAACCTTTCAGCGAAGCTGAAAATATTAAACTTATAAATATTGTACCTATAAATAAATTTTAATAAAAGCGATAACCTTTGCTGAAAGCTTAATAAAAATATATAATATTATTGTTTAATAATGAACAAAACCTTGTTCAAGTTAATAACTTTTTAATTTAATATTTTATTTCAAATTTTTTTATAACTATTTTAAAGATCCTGTTAAAAATTCGTAAACTCGTCGATCAGCCAAATATGTCTACCTAAAATATCAATTGAATGTTGAACAATTCAACTCGATCGTTATATTTGCTAATGTATCTCTCATTGGTCGGTTTAAAAAGTAGTAGATGTGAATTTATAATTAAACTAAATGACAGGATATTGGTGGAATAGTATTAATTTATTATGGGCTATATGTCGGTTATGTGTCGGTGTCGGCTATGAGAACGGTTACGGTTTGATGCTTAAGTGCTTCGAACCCAAGTAGAGCAAAATTTTTAATTTCTAGCCGTTTTTCCTCGGCGGGTAATGGCAAACCACCAAGGTAATATGTCTTGAAAAACCCTTCATAAATTGAAGTGGTTAGCCAAAGCTCACTGTAGGTTGTAGTGCTAATTGTATGTGTCCAGCAAGGTTAGCACCCGACTAGAATATATTGCCGTGGATTCGGGATTCGCACCGACCCTGTGCATTTTAAAGAAAATTTTGTTTTAGTAAATTTAAGTTGTAGGATTGAAAAATAGAGAGGTGAAGGCGAATCGACCGAGATACGGGGCTTTTTGCCACGGGTCGCCGCAAGAGTAAGCGGTGCGACTTTTGGCTCGTTAATTTTGACTTTGTGAAATTTATTTTTGAAATTGTGAGTAGTTTTTGATTAAATAACGTGATTTTATGCGAATGCATTATTGCGCTTTTTTTGAAGGTATATTTTCGAGATTTGGAATTGTTTTGGATATTTTTTGATGAGTTGCTACCGAGCGGTACTGTTATTGATTTGGTTGATTGATTTGTAAAAACAATAGTTCGATTAATAAACTTTGAAATTTGAATTATTTAAAATTGGAAAATTTAAATTGCATTCCTAGGAACGAATGGTGCTGTTGATAAGATGGCGATTTGGATAAGGTTAAAATCAAAACTTCGATCCCTTTAAAGAAAGTTAAAATTTTACATTTAATTAAATTTGGATAGTTAATTTTTGAAGAAGATTTATTTTGGAGAATTTATTTTTTTTACTTGCATTAGAAGAATTTTATTTTTATTTTTGAGAACGATAGAACCCAACTTGAGATACGACCGTCTCATCTCCCGCATTTAAGAGCAAGCTTGGAGCATGTGAAAATCAACTTTTTTGAAAGGATCACTGCAATATAAAAGTGCTCGTAGAACTACGAATGGTAGGACTTAGTTCTAAATTAAAAAGAAGAAAAAGTAATTCACTAATTATTTATTTATTTATCAGACTTCTACCCTCGGGCGTCTAAATACAATTCATAACATTTTAGAAATCATGTCCAAAGGATATTATATAGGACATCATATGATCACCACCTTCACTGTCATTGAAAAGACTGTCTATTGTATAGACAGCAGGGAATCGTATTTTATTATATTAGGGGAGCGACGTTAATTCAATGACTATGTTTACATAAAACTTGCAATTCTTATAATTAAGGAGATACTATGAGGTAATCTAGACTTCTCGGTGCGTTCTGCCGCATTATTTTTGTTTAAAAAACTTGCTACAGAACATCTTTCTTTTCTGAAACCGGATGGTTTGTAATTGTGTTGTAATTATTTCAGTCTCCTATCATCCTATCTCCGTTCCCATATAAGTGGCTACTCCCAGTGTCCAGTAGATAACACTCTTCCTATTATCATTAAATCATGCGTAAATGCTTTTACATATATGCGAAATTATAATTTAACTAAATCACATATCATTGTAATGATGTAATGAGTGTAGAATGTTAGCCGAATAACTGCTAACACTAAGGTACCCGGTTCAAATCCGGAGAGAATTTAAACTTTCTTAAGATTGTCTTCGTGATTCGGAGGCACGTAAAGCCGGCGCCCCCCCAGCCCCCCCGAGTTGATGATTGCAACCATCAACTATTAAAAATAGGATTACAGACATTCCCCAATCCGACTTTAACAACCGTGAGGTCTAAATGCTGAAACCTTTCTCGATAGAGAAAGAGGCTACATCCGACGATGGATGTAACAGCTTGATAATGATAAATCAGTGATGGACCAGTTAAGAAAGAATAAATAATTCAATACCATTAAGTTTCTCATTTTACTTCTATAAAATGCATTTATTTGTTTTCGCCCAAAAAAAACTGCATAGGAAAAATTATTTTAAAGTCAAGCAGTCAAAAAAATCAAAAATACTCTGTGGTTGCAATAATTTGTAATAATCTAGTCAAATAAAGTCAAAAAAATTAATTTTTTATACAAAATAGAAAGATAAATTCACATTGCTAACAACAATGTTGAGGTTGGATAATTCGATCAAATTTTACATAATTATTATTTTATAAAATTAGAGATAAAACTCACTAAATCAAACATTTTTAAAGTTTGAAAATAATTGAGTCGCAATCATATTATTTTAAAATTTAATAATTTTATGGTTTACTCGAGGTTTGAACGTATGATTTCATATTATCAATTCGGCGATATCAGCAATGCCACACGTTGGCTCTCTTAAATTTTAATTTTATTATCCAAATGTGATTTTATTTTAATTCCAATTTTAATTATTTTAATTTTCACGAAAATCAAAATTTTAACAACTTCCAACAATAAAATCAAACGATCGTCCAAAAATAATCAGTTTTAATCATTATTTTGGTCAAATTTGACCAAAAATATTCTCAATCGCAATACTGATTACAATCTTCAAATATCCAAAATTACAATTTCAAAAAATTATTCGCAATTTCAAAATAATCAAAATTTCACGGAGCTAAAATTCAATCGACCACTTCGGCGACTATTTTTGGCAAAAAAGCCCCCATTAACTCAAACTTCGACCAACCTTAACTTTTCAAAACTTTCCCCTCAAAATTCAAATTCAAAATTACAAAAACTAAAAAAACTTTTACACAAGCTACAGAGTGGTCAAATTACTTTGTAACACGACGGTATATTATGTCGCTAATATCAGCTAATATTAGCGTTTATTTAAAAAAATTATATCGATATTTCCTTTCAGTATCGTTCAGTTCTATAAGAATATGTTTTAAAACCAAACCAAAGTACCATAATGCACTTTTAACTTCAAATTTATCTTTTACTCTTACAATTTCTGTAATATTTTTATTATATAATTTCAGAATTGAAAACTTGACCAATGGTAACTTAAAAACCATAATATACAGGGTATGTCAAATTAAACTCTGACAGAAATCAAGTGGCGTGGAGTAAAATTAAAATTTTTAATAAATCTAAATAAAAAAGAAGTTAAATCAATAGATTGAAATGAAATACTGTTTAGTATAATGCAGTTAATCAGTTTCACCTTGATATTTTGAAGTAAACTTTGCCAAAATACAACTTACTGACAAAGCTAAGCCTTTTTTTATTTCTTTTATAAAAAATACTAATAGAAAAACTGTAAACCAATTACAATAATGTGTTTGTAAAATTATCTACGTTGAAACAAATAACAGATGATTTTATGTTCACACATCTATCACAAACAAATTTTTCAGATGCTGTACAAAAATGAATCATTACGAGATAGGGGTTTAAATAGTGTAGATAATATTAGACGACATCGTACTGACTGCCCACAGCGTAACATAAATCCTCCACAGGTAGTCAAAACACTGCAATTTGTATCCAGTCACCATGATTTTCACATATTATTTTTACATCAATCACAATTTCAGCACCCAATTAGCCAGATTCTGTTAAGCTATCAATCTTCAGGTGCTTTATATTATGCATCATGTCGCTTTTCCCGTTCTTGTCGTATTACATGACATATTTGGTTCGTGTATACGATTACAATATAAAATTAACAAAATATACTTGACTTTTTTTAAAGCATTTATTATTATAAAAAGCTTTTATTTAACTTGGCACGACCGTTGTCCATTTGCTTGCGTGAACTTCTTCGGGTCCTTGTTTAACCGCAACTTCCACGTTATCCTCGAGAGCTGAAATTCTTTTTTACATAATATAAATAGAAGCGAAATGTTATCGTAATAGTTTTTTTTACATACATGGCACTCAACACGACACTAAAAATGTTTTCTAAAGAAAGGAAAGTGCAAAAAACTATCGAGCGAAGATTTCTCATTAGATATGCGACAAATTAACCGTAGCCAAATTAACAATAAAGCCGAGTATAAATATTTGGCTATACGGCCGATAAGTAAGCAAATCTGAATTTGTAATTAAAAAAAAAGTTTGAGAAACGTCTGAATATGTTTATCGGTGGCTTCCACTTTCGGAATAGTTTATAGACCAAATTAAAGATAATGATGTTGTTTAAAGTTATATCGGTGACGTTGATGCACCGTCGAAATGGCATTCGATAATAATCGGAGTAGGATAATTTGGATGACTTTCTCGTTGCACTTAGGAATATGCAAATGCAGATGCTAATTAATGCACAAATTAATTGATGGTTGTGTTTATTTTGTAAATGCTAATTTAAAACTCTAACTCAGCCGACGAAATGTAGTCTATGTAAATAGCTTTAATGAATATATTTATCCAAGCATTCCGTATATCAATCCTTTCTTCGTTTACAACTGTTTTGAATAATTCACCTCTTCGCGATCCATGCCATACAGTTAACGCTAAATGTATTGTCGGACCCTTCTACGAACCATCAATTTGAATAATGGATCCCTATATCCCTTGCCTAAAAGCCTAATCGTATCGAATCTTTCACATAGTAAAAAATAAAACAATTTTGAGGGTGCAATTTTCTGAAAAGACATATTTCCTACAATCGTGTTCCGCCATTAAAGAAAATGATCTACCGCTGATTTACAAATACGATGTCTAAATTTTGCGAACCAACAACGTGTGCATGTAGTTATTTTTATCTCGTCCGATGCCCCAACCCAATATTTGTTTCAATCATAATCTTGATGAATTTTTTTGGTGCTGTTACCTATTCGAAACGCGTGTTTGATATTTTTACCGTTAAGCGGTTGTTATCCTGTGCGGCAGATCGGTAAATGTAATACATATTCAAAGACCATGTAAGTCCTCTTATGGAGAGCAGATAGCGAAAGATTTACATACAATGCTGACGAGACTCTTGACGTCGCCGCCTCACCGTCACTACCGGCTACAATGTGCACATTAATAATCCTTACTATTCTTGTTTTGAAACGATCGTTTTATTCGTACTCACTCCATATCCTGCATATAATTATTATTGTCTATAGATTTGCAACAACCGTGGATCAACAAATTTTAATCGAGTTTTTTATGGTCGAACACTCATCTCGACAATGATCATTTAATTTTTAGTGCCTATTTATTTCTTGCTCGTGCACGTATTTAATTAAAAAATTAATTATACATGAAAATCTATTTGCCGTACAGTAAATTTTATGCAACACTGTTATTATTAAAAGTAAAATATAAAAAGTAGTTTTATGTATTTAGTTGATGGTTTATGGGCACAATAAAAGCGTAGTACAAACAAAGGAAATGCCTAAGTATTAACGTTATCTGGAGTGAGCTACCGAATTTCGTGAGAGGTGTTGTTTGTTGGAGATATGCTAGCTGTAATTGCTCAATAAAGTGCTTCAAGTCAACATGGGACCACTCGTGGGAAATACCTTTAGTCATATCGTCTTACGCAGTTCTCTTATCCTGCAGTTTCCCAGAATTATATTCAAACTGGGGTTGGTAACAGCCATATAATCTCTAGAAATCCTCTAAAACTATGTTTAATGTCCCATTTTCTTTCAGTAGTCTTGCTTTTATGCGCACTAACTTAATTTCTATCTTCACGTCGTTACGCATTTTCGCGTTTTGCTTGCATTAAGACAATTGTATACGTAATTGTTTCTTAATTATTACTACTTTATGGATACGCCAACGGAAATTATTACTATTATTAAATTATATTTGCACAAAAGTGCAAAATTAACGTTTACACTTTTATCGCTCTCGAAACCGAAGCGAAGCGGAAGGGACAATAAAAATTATTATTGTGCCCTCGTACTTCGTCATTTCTAAATCGATTTCGAAATCAATCATAATATGAATTTTAATTCTGAGAATTAAAAGCATCGAAGAATGAGATGCCCATAAATCTCGGGAAAGAAAATCTACTTCCGCATAAAACTATCTATTAAAGGAGGGGTGAGGCCCATAAAACACGAATTAAGTTTTTATCGGTTCTATTTTTATAATATACGATGTAAAGAATGAGAAACAACCACAGTGGAACACTTTTCGGGAGCAAGTACCGACACGATTATAAAACTATTATCGACTCGAATTATTTCGTTAAACAATAAAACGTCCGATATTAATGTATAATTATATCAACTTTTTATATCGTGACAGAATTCAATTAACCATCGGCTTGATTATGTTGCAGCACGCAATGTCAACGAGAAGCTTTTATCATCTTCTCATTTTTTTTTTTTTTTACTTTAATCCCGATTTCGACGGCGAGAAAAATGAATTTCCTTATTTCTCGGTCGAATTTTTGGTACCTACCTGCCGATCATCGCTTACCTAATTGGGAGTTCAAACTGTTTAAAGTATCACGTTCTAATCAATTACGTTGTTTGACGTAAAAACAAATCATAATTACATAGTGGAAAATGGGTAAACACTATATGACAAAACTGTCAGGCAAAAGTGCTCCTTCGAACTACCTGATATATTCAGGTTGTTAACACGAGCTTTTTATTAAAGCTGCATGCATATACCTATATTCTATACTTTTCCTTTTTGTTTTATTACGAAAAGGAATCTCGAAGAAATTCTATAAATTTTAATGTCTTGCTGATAAAAAATTACTCTATGGCATTTTCGAATATCTTCATTAATATCCACTATATATAAAACGTTACTTTTGGATAATACTAAATCATGTATAAATTAATTCGTTTTATGATATAAAATTTGTCAGCTTGTTTTAACGTATTAAATTTCGATAAGGCAATAACTTTTCTTTCTTAAATTTAAATATTTTTAAGCGTTTCGAAATATAATTAAGTGTCGACTATGCCCAATACATTTTTTCTTCGCGTAATTGCTAGAACCATAGGATTTATTAATTGATTGCTTATTTGCATATTTCAAGATAGGTACATTTTGTGTAGTATTATTTTTAATAAATGAACGATTTAGCTTTACCATTTATTTAATCGAGGGAAGTAGAAATACATCTGCTCCCCTGGTTAAAAGTGCGAAAGCTCTACCGACGAAATGAATAGCTTAATTACTTTTTGTAACTAAAAGATTAATGGTCACATAAACTTCATACTTTGAATTGCAATTATACACTAAAAACTTCAATATCGATTTTCATATTTTATCCACCCACATAGCAATTTATAAAAAAATCAATACGGTATGCAAATATTTGCTGCCGACTAATGCAATAATTGAAGTGGTTTCTTCAAATTCAACCCTAAAATAATTGTAATAATATAACATTTTTTAATACAGGTCATTTCTTTATTAAAATTTATTTTATAAAATCTCCGATAGTCTAGAGACAAACTATGTCGACTACCTTGTACCTATGTATATGGTAAACATATACAAATCTCTATAAACACTGCATTTTCTGCACCAGAGGTGGCCAATTAGTCGACTGGTTTGACAAATTAAAAAGTAAATGCCAATAATTTCATATTTAAATTATATACCTACCGTATAGATTAAAAAAAGCTGTTTGCAGTATTGTGTAACTAAAATTTTTTAGAAAGACCGCTATTTCCCTCTGTAACTAAACCAGTGATTACACCAATCTACTGGTGTAACACTGAGCTTTTAAAGTAAACTATTCGAAAAATTATTGTTGGATAGAAATCAAGAAACACTTACATATACGGCAATAATTAACGGTTTAGCAGGATATACTGAATGGTGCAATATAAAACTGCAAATGGAAAAAAGATGGTAGAAATTTAAAATTCTTATTTTTTTTTCTCATTTATATTCTAAAACATCTGTAGATTTTTAAAAATAAACTTTCTACATATAACACTCAGCTGATATAGGGAAAATGGGAAAACATCGCTTTTATCCTGAACGCCAGTTAATACAAATAACAGGTGAAATAAACAGAAGACGAATGAAAAAAATTTAACTTAAATTTAACAAATTAAAAGCGTCCTAATTAAAAGGTAGCTTTAACCAAGGAAACAACACAGTTACCAATTTTTACAGTGGAAACTCGTACCTAAATAAAAAAAATAAATTGCAATCTCTTAAATAAATGACTTTTATAATTCTGCAATTACCCTTTCTTCGTTAAGATACCTCAAAAGTCAACCCGTTAACGTAGTCAAACCATTCACGAAATAAATTATACAGCACAGAGTAAACACATATTCGTTAATAAAATAAATAAGTTTTATAAAGTCCAATTAGTATGACTATTAAAATAAATTGATTTTCCACCGCATCATCATTAAATTTATGGTTATCTGGGTAAAATCATCATCTTTAGCGTTATATAGAAAATCTTCAGTTAAACTATCAAACCGGCTAAGGTTGATTTAACATTTATTGTCACAAATTAAAAAGTGAACACTAGCAATAATTTTAGAATAAAAGCAACTATGGAATGCTGGAAATTCGCATTTGTAACGTTGCAAGTACTTATTGCGTTGCAAGTAATTGAATCATGGGTTATAATAACCTGCCTAAAAACAATCGCAAATTGCGTATTGCGGTTTATATAGCTTATAATTAAATATGTCTGCCAAATATATCATTTGATTTTTCTAGTTATTTTTCTCGCATTTCTTTTTAATAAATTGTAGGAGTATTGCCTTAATTTTTTGATACAAAGTTACATATTTCACAACTTTCTTTTATTTTACTTTTCAAATTTTTATTATTATTGTTGAGATTATTTTGATCAGTTCTTATGAGCGTATATGAGATACATACCTATAATATATCGCTTACCTTTGATATCAGAACATTTTCTATGCTGACAATAATAATTATTGTATTATATTATTTTGATAGCCATATATTTTAACAAGCGATAATAAGTATTAAATTCTTTTAATTTAACCTAAATTTTGTTTTAACCTTTATTGGTTTTTTTTGAATTTGTATTATTCCTATTAGCAATTAATAAACTTTAATCCCTTGTTATCTAATATACTATTGTATATAATGATTTTCTTAAATCTTACAACTGTTATCTAAAATAGTATACGATGTATTTTTAGTTTTTCAATCTCAATATTACTACAGTTATTGCATATACTCGTAATTTATTGTTATATGTATGTATTTTATACCGTTGAAAATAAACTAATAAAATTCAAAATTCCGCGCAAATATAATACATTATCTTAATAACTCGTTTCTCAACTATAGTAAGTTTAATTTTACTTTTTATTTAGTATGACGGGTGACAATATTATGCCACTAGATTGCTCAGTCCATGCGCCATTGTCTCAGTTTTTTTCTTAGGTTGGTAATAATAATATTATATTTTTAGCATAAACTAAAAAATGCACAAAACACTTTTTCGAAAACTAAAATGTTTAAGTTATCACAATATATAAATACACTGTATTATCGCAAACGTTTTCACGCCATCATCATCGCCTGATGATGCCATAGTATGGTGAAAACGTTTGCGATAATACAGTGTATTTATATATTGTGATAACTTAAAAATTTTAGTTTTCGAAAAAGTGTTTTGTGCATTTTTTAGTTTATGCTAAAAATTTGATATGATTAATATCGAGTTACACTACTTAAACCACTTATCTATTGAATATTATATTTGTAAATATTACATGAAGCGTCATTTCGTGTTACGAAGTGATTTTACCGCCCCTGTTTGAAATTTTATTATTTTGATTTAAAATATTTTTTTAAAGTTAGCAAAGCATTAAGAAAGATAAAGGTTCTTTTGCAAGAAATGGCCGACATAGTAAACGTTTGATTTGCGAGTCCTTTGAATTTAATTTGATAAATTTATGAGTTTTGAAATATAAGCGGTTTTTTAGATGGTAAAATTTTCTATTAAAAATTAAAATTATTAAAGGAACTACGAATTTTGTTGATAAGAAGACAGCTGCGATACGGGTATCGTATGAAGTTTTGCGTTACCATTTTATATTTTATTGTAATTAAAATGAAAACTGAAGGAAATAATTTTAATTAGACGGATTGAAAAATTAATTTGAGTTAGAGAAATTTTCATGTCAATAATATGAGTTATATTTAATTAATTTTATATGTAATTTGTTACAAAACCGTAAATTTAAAAAATAAATTGTAACTCAATTTGAAATTTTTAAAACTTTTTGTTTGAAACATAACGGAAGAAAGAATCTGTTATGTACACCTACTACGTAATTTCTCGGAAGAAGTCCGATTTAAAAATTAAATTTGACAATATAGTCCAAGATTGAAATACTCTGCGCCCGTCGCCGTCGCCGGCACTAAAGTAAAACAATAGCTTCTACAAAACGTGAAACTTTAAGTTTGACAATTCTTATTTTATTATAAAATAAACATAAATATAATAATAATATGATCTATATTGTAACAACTATAGGTCAACCACAAAAAATTACTTTTGCTCCGAATAAAAAATTATACCTATGCTTCTTCAAAGAAAACCAATAGGTTCTGTATTTGATTCTAAAACCAAGCATTGACAAAGCGCATCATACAAAGTTGTTTTGTCTATTTTATTACATCCACGACATTCAGGGTTATTTTTTTACAGTGAGCTTCAAACACGAGCACATGCTGCAGAGAAAACAAAACTCTTGCTGAACAATTGGAAAAAAATGCGTTTTAGCAGCCGGTGACGTTTTCAACTCCAACAGTATCGATAAAATAAAAAATAATAATAATTAAAATAGTAACGTTGTTATTAATTAAGGCTGTGTTTGGATTAGAAAACTTTTAGAAAGCGGTACCGTCACATAGCGGCCGCTATATCGCGCAGTAGGTGACGCTACAACATAAATATGATTGTTTGTAAAAAATGTATAATATTTGTTTGTTTGTTACTCTTATAAGAAGAATTTCTATGAATGCAAAAACTAAATTATACTACATGAAACAACTTTCTATGATACATTACGGCCGCTATGTTATGACGGTATTATTTTCCAGAAAGCAAAAGTGTTTGAAGTAATTAATCTTGAAAAGTTAAATTTAACTTCATTTTATAAATAATTAAAAAAAAATAAAGTTAAAATTAAATCACGGATTAAGATCCAAGTTCTGCAAATGGGTTTGAACTTAAAATTTCTTTAAAAAATTTTCCTGCGGTATTTATTTTTGTAAGTAAAACAGAATATTAGTTAAAAGCACTAAAATAACTTAATAATATTGTAATTTAATTTTTGGTTTTTTTGAATCTTTACGAATTATAAAAGGTTTTTTAGTTTACAATTTAGTTCCCATAAGTAGTTTACTATGGGAATCTCGTTAATGCAATCAGTATTAATTGGAATCATTCATGATTAGGTAGTTAAGTTTAGAAATACATAGATATAATATTAGACTGTGGATCAAAAAAGATGAAACAACAAAAATTTGAAAAACAGAAAGAGAATTAAATATTTGAAGTGTATTTAACAAAATATGAAATAAAATTCACTACCATCTTATGTTTACGACTTTCAATACTATGTTTAATATTTTTTAAAACCACAGCAATGGATGGTTTGATTGATTTACAATGCGGAAATTCAGCGTTCGAATCATGGTTTTCCGTAACTTCATTGCAATATACAAAAGAAAAGATAGGTTTAAAAGGTGATTATTTTTTATACTTTTACCGAATTGCATTAATTTGCCATAGTTCTTCGGTTAGCTAGGTTAAAGGATATTTTAAGTCGAAAGCAATGGTTAATTTTATACGTGTAGGTGTATATAGCATTGATTGTTTCGTTAACGAACAAATAATTTTTCAAAACCCATTCATTTACGAGAGGAGTACTAAATAAATGTGTTCTTATATATTGTAACCGCATGTGGTGAACAAATTATTCGACTACGCAAGAATATACAAGAAACTTTTCCAACATACCTAACACCTACAACAAAAAATTGTGTCCCGTAGGGTATAGTGCCTACCTTTTGTTCCATATTGTTTACAATTTTTCTTTCGTGTGTGACTTGTGCACCACCAATGAACCAGATATTTTGTATTAAAATTAATGTTTTTTAACAGGAATTATAATTAACGTCCTCGTCCTTGTTTACTATTTAGGTAACGAAATCCAAAAGTAGGTTCACAAAAATGATTAATTTAAATTTTAGTCCAACAAAAAAGATGCATATATTACTGTCAATAAAAAGAAAATTGGATGGCAAATTAGGATGAAATTGATCCTAATACGAAAGATCTGAATAGGATGTTACAAATTTTGCCAAGTTGTTGATGTACCGTGTGTGGTCGAGACATTGAAATGCAATGTTTGTGCATTTATATTCATCACATAATACGCCAATTTGAATGAGTTATGAACGCAAACAGCAAAACTTGCTCTGTTCTAAATTATTCATAACGCATAAATTTATATTTACATGCAGCCCATCCTGTATTTAGATTGTTAACATAAAACTGTCAATAGTTAAAATCGCATTCATTAATTCTCCGGATTTCGATCATCATTATTTCGTAATAACTGCCATCGCATACTATAGGTAGCCAACGGTCAACTCCAAGTTATTTCTTTGCTTTGTTCTCCGACGTTTCCTGCTTCATAAATATTTTAATAAGTGATGCACCGTGGACTTTGCCAAAAACTCGGAATTTGTAATTACAGCTAAGATTGTCCACCTAAATGAACTTACTGGTCCATAATAGCAGACGTAGTTAAGACGCGGCCAGGGGCCGTGGGTGGTGCAGCAACTGCACACGTCTCATAACATGTAAAGTTTATTGCTTATGTCCAGACTTTACCCCCGAGCCATCGGCCTCTTACATATTTCATTTACTTTTACATTATCATTTCAAGTACCCGACTTAACGAACAATTTTAGTGACCTAGTACAACAGTGTAAACATCAATAATAATTAGCGAATTCCTTCGAAGGAATTGCGCAAAAATTAATTATTTCCCTTCGTCTGCGTTATCTGTAAACTTTTTTCGGCGAAAATGTTCAATTTCTGCTTCTGTGGCTGCCGATGCCTAACAAGGTAAGACGTCAATTGACAATCTATTGACGAATCTTGACGAGCGTGATATCAATAATGTGCGAAAATGCAAGTGGTAAATTGCGTGCAGATTAGAGCTAAGACAAGGGATCCGTGTGGGTGGGTGGGTACCCAACAATTACCTTGCATACCTGTATTTACACACGCCATCATCGGCCAATGGCAGCCGCCAACATGGCAGCACCGACCCACCTTGCCATTACAATCTGCATACATTATTAAGTAGATGATGCCGGCTATTTTATCTATCTATAATAAGCAGCTCCTTTGTAACGCAAATTCCGTTCGACTAACAGTATCACAGTAATAGATGTACATCAAACAACTAACAACACGCTAGTGTTTGGTTCATCAACACTGTATATCCCTTTATGCTTTGGTAAACCAAGAACCACCGCGTCTTCTGAATTCGGTCAAAAATAATCCAACTTTTTTATGGATGCAATTGACCAAAGTTATGGTGCATTCAAGATTTCAATTCTAACATAATTATCTCTTTCATCAGCACGTACCTCCAAACTGATTGGTAATTATTTCACATTCGTCTTATGCGGTCTATTCGCTCTTCTTTATTGCTGTACAATTCGATTTTATTAATGAATACTTTTAAAGCTCTTATTGGAGCTTTAATTAATTCGGCATTCGTATAATATAATATAAATTCAAGTTTTATTATTTTTAATTTCGGTACCTACATAAAAATGGTATCTACTTATTATTTTTTTAATTTGCATAATTTAATATTTTATTCTTGTTTTGTTGCTGTTATAAATAAAACTTCTAATTAAAAGATCTTCACGTACCTACGTACATACATCGGTAGGTAAGCCTTCGGCACTTAAAAAGCTATATTTCACTAAATTGCTGAGGTAGACATTAATGTGGCATATTCGTTTTTTCATAACAAACTATAATTTTAAGTGTCTATAAAAAATAAAATCCGTTAAATGGATTTAAGCATTTCGAGAGGTTGGAACGATCAATTCCTTCGTATATAATAAATACAAAATTAATTGAATGGTTCTAGTACATGGTTTTTGTGCCGGTATAATGAGCGTTGGATGTTATTTCGTTCCTGTCCATACATTTGCAAAGCAAAGGTGCATATTAATCGAAACATTAGCGTGAGTTAGTTGATTTTACCTAGGTTAAAACTTATGATGAACTTCCGGACCGCCCAGACACGACTATAAAGTTAATGGAGCTCTTTATTACACACTGGGTGAATTATACACGAATGTTCAATTCATAACATTTTCTCTTTTTAATGTTTGATCGATTTCGAGAAAACTCATTATCGTTTGCTTTTACAAGTTTAAAATTCGATGGACAACGGATGAAGATCTGAAAACTTACAAGTTTTGACTTGGTCTGACAATAAAAAATGACTATCTCGTCGGGGTGTCGCTTAAATATTTGTTTAAAATGTTAAAGATATAATTAACATTTTCTAATCTTTAAAAATACTATTTCTAAAAATTTTCGGCAAACTGTAGTCTAGCCAAACCATATGTTTGCTAATAGCGAATTTTATATACTCGCCGACACCCACGACAGACATTCTGTGTTCAAAATAAATGTTCGTGTCATCGTGTCACTATCCTATTAAAAACTAATGCTTAATACAGAAAAAATAATAATAAAGTTTGTAAAATAAGCATTTTATCCAAAAATTTTGACCAAGTTATGTATTTTAATTTGTTACATTTACTTTTTCGATCAAACAATGCTGTGTACTAATTTTTCATTCTATCGCCTAAAAATGTAAATAGAAATTATATAAATTAATCACATTCCATTTGATATTAATGAGCTGTTTCTAAAATTTTCTTTGATTAATTAATCACTTAGCAATAATTTGATAAGCTTCCCGAATAATGACTTATTATACAAGTTGCTTATCTATTAGAAAATTTGACTAACGATTGGCCTCTATAGGCATACAAATATTTGCAATTTTTACATGTTATTTTTAAATAATTTTGTTATCAACACCTGAGTAAAATAGAACCGTTACCAATTCTGCGGAAATCGTTTCTAACATTAAGCAAGACAATTTACATTGCTGCGATTTAAATTTATTGAGCCAAAGGCAAATATACAAAATTTTAATTTAAACAATATATTTATCAATGTACAATCGATCAGTACTCGCACATAGAAGGATAAATCACAAAAAACAAAAATATAAATTTTATTTGTCGTCTTCGATTACATGATTTCAGCTCTATAAATAATAACCACAGAAGCTGTGATTAATGTTAACAGCTTTTATATGTTTGTCAGCTGAAAATATGCAGATTTTTTTGATCCAGGAAGTTTGTTATGCACCATATGTATTTCGAGAACTTCGAAAACGATTTTACAAACGTTTGTAACTGATAAGAGCTATTTGATAATTTCTAACGGTTTCCCATTCATGCTACAAGAAAATGCTTTAAGCTATCCGAAGCTAAGCTATGGTAAATTAATTGGGCTACACGATAATAGTGGAAGACACTCATAAATAGTTTAATCAAATATGAACAAAGTATAAAATAACATAATATAATCACATAAAAATAAATGGAAGAAACTAAGAACAAAGGAATCAATTCATTCAAACAAACCTTACTTTTAATGCCGTCCTTCGCCGGCAGTAAAAATTTAATATACAATAGTATTTTCAAAAATAAAAATTCAAAAACTTGACTTTATTTAATAATATTTTAACTAAATTCTTTATAGAAATTCTCTATAAAAATTTATGATTATTTATTTATTTGATGCTTGCGTAAAAAACAGAAAATGATTAATTGGTCTATGTATTTTAAATACACGAGACTCGAAAAAAACATCTTCTAAATCGCTTAAACGTTATCACCGGTAACCGATTTTCCATGTTTCGAGCTAGGGGGCTATCAACGGTTACATTTAAACATATTAAAATTATTAATTTATATCTATTACAAAATTAATTTAATTTTATTTTTATATACAAATTTTATTTAATTTTCGACAACTTGCTAATCAACTGTTTAATAACTAGGTACTGGTATATAATTTTAATTTTAATTTTGATTATGTCAAAGCACGCCATACTTTCTTGTAGTTAATTAAATGTTTAAAAAATCATTTTAGGGCAAAATTTAGTCAAACGAGATTGTCAATATATCGTCAACTCTTATCAGAAAAATATAAATAGAAACAAAACCAAAAATGTAAATTATTTTATTTTATTTTGTTAAATTTTCAAGTACAAATTTTAATTATAAAAACATAAATGCGATAGCATAATTATTGAAATTCGAAAAAACGAAATAAACTTCATAAACCTCTTCAAAAATTCAGAAAGTAAGCATACTACAATTTTTTTTTTTTTTGATAATAATTATTATATTTCTTAGTTTCCGTCATTTTAAGCTGCAATTACGTTTCAAAAATATATTTGAAAACTTTAAAGAACGAAAATTATAATTACTGAATTTCAAGAAAATTTGGTTGACATCCTAAGATGTTTTCTTTTAGCGAAACCTATTCCTAAAGTTCAAAAATTTAGTATCACAACTTTTACAGCAAAAACTGTTCAAGTTTTAGCACAACTTGCGGCTTACATTAGCTAGCTTTGAGATCTAACTCACAGTTCTAAAAACATAGATTTCAAAAAACATTTGCAGAATCTTGACAATAAGATTCTAATAACACTTTAACTTCATCCCAACTAAATATGAAAAATTCAAATGTCGTTTTAGACATCAGTTAATACAAATTAATAACAAAAATAAAAAATCAAAAAGTTGCCTTAATGTATAATAATTAATAATCAAAATATAAAGTAAGTAAATTTGACAATGTTTACTGAATTCACTACTGAAGAACTGTGATACGTTGAAAACTGATTTAACAAACTGAAATCACTAGGTAGAATTATAAATTAACAGGTCATAATAATATTATGAAATTCTCTGGTGACTCACCTTAACGGCTACTCATCTACCTTTACTACTCTACAAATACTCTTTATTAGTTATATGTTACACATATTTTTCAGATCAATCTTATCGAATAATCAGGTTTTTTTGGTAAAACCAAGTAAAAGTCAAAAAACAGTGTTTTACTCAAAATTTGATAAAAAGAATTGTTAAAATCAAAAAAGTAAAATTTTCGTGTAAAAACGAAACTTGAAGCTATTAATTTTTTAACCATTAATTTATTAACTATTACTTACTTATTAACTATTGATTATCTATTAACCATTAATTTTTAATATTCGGTATTAATTTTAATATTTTTTTAAATCAATTATTAAGTTAATTAATATAAATAAAATAATATAATCAAAAGCAGATGATAAGAAAATGAGAGTAAAAAAATTTGTGTTTTACGATAATTTTGTAAAAATGTAAAAGATTTTAGAATTTCGAGTTACAATAAGAGCACTCTTAGAAATTGCTAATTTCCTCATTTTTTCGCTATTTTTGTATGACATTCGTTCGAAAAGAAAATAAAAGCTGAAAATTTTTATACCTAAAAGTTAGTGATTAAACCCTTGAGTGTATAATCTCTTAAAGATGAATATAATTTTTCTTGTAAAATTTTTCTAAATTGTAAAACTTAAAAATTTATAAATAACTATATTTCTATGACCGCTACTGTATATGCAGATAGCAAGCCAAACACCTAGGTCGGTTACTGTACTACCTGTTTAGACATTACTCCGAAACGATTTATCATCATTGGTTTAAATTTTATTTATTTATAGATTACAAAACATTTTCAAATGTGTTTTATATTTTAGACTTGATTGCTACCAAATTCACTTCTAATGTGGAGGATCCAGGCTCCATTCCAGTCTTAGGAAATTTTAGGTAATGATAAGTATAATATAAACAAAAATTCAAAAGCAAAAAATAGCTTAATTAATTGTAAAATCGTGGAAAGAAAGAAGTAAAGGTCATTGAAATTAAACGTATGATTATGTTAATCGGCATGTAAATCGAGAGAACTGTAAAGCAACGGAATTAAAAGTGAACAAACACTATTGAAAAAACACAAAAATTTATTTTGAGAAACATCTCAGAGAAAATTATCACGAAATTGACAATATAAAGACATAAATACTACATAAATAAAAAATTAGTTTAAAACTTACCTTATTGCAAGAATTTGAGATAGAGAAAAGCAATAATTAATTCTTCTTAAACAACCACTACACTGAAAAAAAAGTTATACTATATTGATAAAATATTCAATATTATTTGGATCGATAACAAAATTAACTGTGTTGTAAATTCATTATTTTAACATTTTGTTTATTTTAAAATTAATTGTATTGATGAACAAATTTATAAATTGAATGATTTATTTCATTATTATAAATTATTATTATAAATTCTCAAATTGCTTGATTTTGTTTGTTTTGTTATTTGAATGTTATATTGTAAACTTTCCATAATTTGATTTTTGAGTATTTTTAGTGCTTATATTTTAAAATTGTAATTTTTTAATTTTAAATATTGTAGGTACTTGAATTCGTTTGAAAATATTTTGATCAAGAGTGGCTGCAGACAAGATTTTTTTTGGATTATATACGATGGAGATTTTTTTGGATTGATTAAAATTGATTTATTTTGGAATATTTAAATATTGGACGAGAATCTGTCGAAGGAGCGACGAGGTTAATAAAAAGTCGACATCTGCAACACAGTATCGTCATTGTCGTCACTGCATAATTTTTTTAAATTGGTTTTAAGTTGAGATAATTTTGGTTGGAAACCAAAATATGGCATAAAAGTTATAGCAAATAAATATTAATTTAAAATTATAGGTTCGATTCTTGAGAAAGTATAAAAATCTTAAAGTTGGATCAAATTTTTTTTTAACGAAGACCTTGGTAGCAATTTACCGACAAGGCGACTAACCAAAATTCAAAACTCATGTCCCGGGATAACACTATCTCAGCTTCCGCTAAAGGAGGGCTAGACCGTGCAAACATAGGGCAGGGACTTATTTCTTTTTAATTTACTGCAAAATATATACTATATATATTTTATAACGCCGTATATTAAAAAATATAGTTTGCAAATCTCTTGCAAACATTGCTCATGTTAATATAAAAAAATTAAATTTGATCTAATACTATAGTATAAAATCAGAGGTTTATGGGGTAAATAATAAATTATTAAATTTACATAACATTACTAAAGTGGTACTTTAGCGCCGCCCGTTGCCGGCACTAAAGTGAAACAATTGCTTTGATAAACAAGAACATTAACAAACTTGACTTAACGTCAATTTTGTTGACAATCAATTTAAAATAGTATTCGGCAGCTAAGATAAAATCTTGTAGGAAACACGTGTTTAAATAAATTATAATCAAACTCAGCGTCCGCCCTATTTTGGCGATCAAGCTCAAACTTAGAGCAGTTCACCGAGTTTTACCTGGTCCAATCCTGATTTGGTTAGGTGCTCTTAAATGTGATTTAGAACGCATTAAAAAATAAAAACATATTATATTGAAAAAAAAGTAGTACTTCGGTGTCACAAAAATGGAATATTTAAGTTTGACAGTCAGGTTGTTTTTTACTTTTGGAGAAAAATAATTTTTTTATACTTTGAAGAATTGAAACAGAGCGGAATAAGTAATAATATATTTTGTAATTTGTTTTTCAATTATTTTATACAATTGTCTCGATAGATGATAAAGTAAATGTTTTTTATTTCCACCCTTAAGGCGTGGACTAATCTACCGAATATAATTTGTTTTTTTTAATACAAAAAGTTCACACCGAACTAAATTTTGATTTCGTCCATGAAACTACCTAATACATGGTTGAGAAAGATATTACCCTTCATAATGCGGCGGTGCTGAATAATTCTACCTAAATGCAACAAACTATTGATCTTTTAATTAATTTTCAAGAGCAATAACACGTTGAATGAGAGCAATGATATATGGTACAAATGTTTCATAAGAGAAGGAAATTGGGAAGAGGAGAAACAATTGTGCAGTAGTAGAACCGTGCTAGGAGTTTATTAAAGTCTAATAACTCTAAGAACAGCTGCACTTTATACAATGATGCATCGCCACTATACTATTAATTGTAACAGAGAGGTAAATATTATACCAACTTGATTATCAAGTAAATAGTTTAATTTGGTTTGAGGTAATTAGAGATAGAAAATGAATTTTTCAAAGCTGTTTCTATCTTAATTACTCATTTGGCTCGAGAGAAAAATTAAAATATCAGCAGTAAAAAAACTACCGTTTGAAGATTGTAAATACTATAGTAGGGTAGTTGGGTGTAAAAAGTGATTTATATTAATTTTGTTCAAATTTTATTATTTACAAATTATTTGTCATAATATTAGATGTGCTATATCAAATTGTAGGTCCGTTTTAAAGATAAGACATGTTTGCGCAGGCTGCCGCAGACTCCGGTGGGTTATTGCATATATAAATTACAAGTCAGGGTGCTAATTGCCCCATAAATCCAATGGTATCCCCTCGTAGTGCTGTTTTACCTATACTCACAGTCTTATACTTTTCCTAGTTTTAATTAGTTTCTACTTAAGCCCTCAGTCTACTCGATCTAAACCCCTTTAAGTTATGTACTATTTCGACAACTTCATAAAATTTTCAACTCGGTTACAAACTTGTTATAAAAAATTTATGAACCCTCCGCGCCTCTTTAGTAATCAAATTGAAATTTTACGATGTTAATGTTGAGGTATTTAAAGATAAAATTATATCTGAATTACATTCTTAGTTGTTTTTAATTTGAGATGTTAATTGAGTATATAATTATAATGAGTTTAATTTTTAATTAGAAGACTTTAATAGCCAATAAAATCATTAGGAATTTTTCGATCTAAAATTCCAAGATGTAACTATTGGAATGTAAAATCAAAACTATTTCAATCGTTCAGCCAGAATATACTAGATCACTTTTTGATGCGAGAAAAATAATTTTCTTTTCGTGGCGAAAGGGGCTCGAAGGCAACCAGTCGTACAGCAACACTTATTTATCAACACAATTGTGCACACATTTGTTATTATATTATCGTTTGTATAATTTATCATTTTTAATGGAGCAAAAAATGTCTCGTCCGCATAATAGCCAAATTTGGTGGACTTCGATGAACCTGCCACCGATTCCCATGTAGGTATTGAGTTTTTTCAATTAAATTTATGAGTACTTTGACGTCTTCAAAAGTGACCACAGCTGCTTATTGGAAACAAAATAATACAAAAAAATGCATTAATAATTAATAAGACAGCTAAAACGAAATCACGTCAAATTACGTTACAAAATAAAATTTTTGGACACGCGCTTATAAAATTATTGGAATGTTTAAAAAATAATCGAGCGAAATTCTACAGTAGATAGGTATAAATTATGAAGTCGATAACAAACTTCTGTATTTTAAATGTCGAGCAAAAGTTTGGTGGTATAATCGATAATCTTGATCTTCATCAGAAGTGAGATAAATTACAAAAGTAAACAACACTACAGCTTTATATTAAAAGAGCTGCCAAGATGTTTTCAGCTGATGTTATTAATAGTAAAGTCGACTTAAAAAATTATAGACTAACGCATTGGGTGCATCGGGATAAATAGTAAGTAAGGTGGTAAAATTAAAATTTGTTTTGTTGATTTTTACGAAATAACTTGAGATGAAGATTAAAATTTTTACTCTATAACCTTGTGGTTAGTCTAGAATTAAAAAAACTTAATGAATACCTTTGCCTATAACTTAAAAGAGGTAACCTGTTTTAATATTACATTTATTTTATAACCTGGTAGCTTAGCTTATACCTGCTTTGTGCATCACTTCAAAATTAACGTCTAAAAAATTGTAGATAATAATCAAGTCAAAAATATTAATTAGCTGTTGCTAATTGATCAAAACTTTTTGGGGATGACAAAAATGTAATCAAATTCGTTTACTTACGGAACGATGATGGTATATATAATTATTATCGGTGTGGGTAATAAAAGACATGTAAGAAAAGGAATAACAAGAGAAGACTCGTTATTTATGCAAGCCATTATGTGTTTATACCACCGAATGTAATTGAGAGAAACATTGTTATGTTGGAATTTAAAATTTTTCAAATCTCATTATGTATCGCATTAAATTTCCAGCCATAAAGTTAATTTATACGGCGAGCTCGCAGAGATTATTAAAGATATTAAGCTTGTAAGCTCCCATTGGACGATACCTGATAGGTTTCCTAAACATTCAAAGACCTTAAACCTGTTATTATAACTCAAAACACGGACAAAAAATACAGATCGTCTGATGGGTCGAGGATATTGATAGGCAGCCGTGGTAATGATGTGGGCCTGGTGCCCTGGGGGTCACGGTCGCGGCCCGACATGGCCGTGTAATTCACCCACAATGTAGTCGATATAGTACACCTGAAAAATATTTCGTCTCACTATTTATCAAGTATCAAACCGAATAAATAATTTTAAATTGGCCAAAAAATACCTATATACAAACGAAATTTTACAAAAACATTAATTTACGCACCGAAATCGCCTTGTCTTAGAAGCGGTAAATTAACCACGCCGACTTGATTTATTTCCTACTCTTACATTATAGAAATATAATCTATACCTACCTCTTAATTAATAACCTTCCTTAATAACGAATTTTAAAATATATTTTGACTTTAATATTCGTCAAATTCGTCCAGTTGCATCACGGGTTGTCACATTTCTTTTTTGGCCGATAAATTGGATCCGCTAACTCTTCGCTCGCAGGAGCGTCTAGACTTTCAATAAATGTGACAATGACCAACGAAAAAAGTGCAACAAGCAAAATTAAAGGAAAACTCGCGTCGGCCCCATTTTCTTAGTTTTCCCCTTCGGGAGTCCCGACCCACAGTTTATAATTCACTTAACTCCGTAGTAATGTGCGATATTTAAATTTATAAAATAAGTTTTATGGTCCCTTAAACCGTAACGACGATGATAATATCATCCCTACAATAAAATACTAATTACACGTTTGGAAGGAAACGTAAAAAAATGATTGTAATTTAACACAAGATGATATAGAAAAAAATCTACTAACCACTAATTAAATTTAAAGTTTAAAAATGTGCCTTGGGACATTAAAGAATGATTTTAAAAAACAAAACCATTTTAATATAATCAAACACAACTGACTATTATTAGCGTTGTTGTGCGAGCAAAATAAATACAATAGGGCGCCCTAATGCAAACTAGTAATTATTTTTATTATTGTAAGGTCGATAAAAAATGTTAAAACATGGTGGAGTAATTGTTGATGAGGAATTATGCTTTCATTGATCTCTCGTCGATACAATTTTAAATACGCGTCTCATATTTTTCATTTGTTATTGGAACTTTGCCGGAGGATTTAACTTTCGTTATTATACCTGTATGGAGTTTTTATTATTATTTTTTATCAATATAGCGATTAGTTTTGTATTCATTAAACCACTAAAGAAACGGCAGCGACGTTGTAACGAAAATAAAACTGAGGGCGAATAAACGACCAGACGAGGTTTTAAGGAAGACCCACTAATTATAGGTAGGAATATTGGAGAAAATAAAAGGCTACCTTGCAAGGTAACTTATCATAACTTGTTTTCGTCTCGTATGCCATTAATTACACGAAACCAATTAAAATCGTTCATGTTATGAATACATCATGTTCATAAATATGTATATCGACTCTGATTCTTAGTCATTTTTCGGTCGGGTTGATTTTACGAGAAGCTGTCATTTTGATCTCGAATTTAGATATGACATCGAACATCTCTAATCTGTTTTCAACGTGATTTAAAGCATTAAAATAACAATGACATAACCGTATTATAATTTAAACCAATAGTTTTTGTTTTATTTGCAAGAATTATGCAACTTTTTTTGACCTTTCAAATGCCAAAAGATACATAGCAATTCCGCAATTTTAATCAAAATGCATATTGCATACTCTTGACCCCACAAAAGATCCCCTATCTCATTAAATCACGAATGGAAAATCATTTCATCTTATCGTTCAAGACTCACTGTCACAGTGCAGGCATTTATTTCATGTTACTTCTAACTAATAACAAAAATAATTCGCATTTTTTATGGAATTCCTTTCAAAATAAAACAAAATAGTGGCGGCAACGTTAATTTCACGGCATTTTAACGTTAATAGAAAAATAACCTAAAAAATGAATTTTTTAAGTGGATAATGTGGTATTTAGTAGTATGTATTTTAACGTTAAATTGAGATTGCGTTGATATTAAAGTCTCCAGAATTACTGAAGTACGAGATATTCCATTAACCCCACATAGCCCGGTAGATTTATTTTATTTTATTTAATAAACCATGGGACGACTCGGACGAGAGGTTGTTCAAAAAGAAATATCTCACGACTAGTATTTCAGTCTCAGTTTAAATCCAAAATTAACTAAACGAAGTTTAAATTAAAAACCTCAAACCTATTTATATTGTTTACAATCGTAAAAAATATAAACCTTAAAACAATCGATAACGTTTTGGGAGTGGAGCGCTCCATCGTCCTCCCCAATACCAACCGCCACTGATAAAATTAATAAAATAATATTTTTTATATAGAAGATAATATTTATATTACTATGTTGTTAATGCAGAAAATTCTTAAACACCTTTTGTTTGCTTCGGGTAGCTCTGGATTGCGGGTAAGTTGGTACAATTTTAGGGCGAGGGTTCCAGCGTTTCCAAAATAATTATAAAAATTTCTTGTCCAAAAAAATAAATTGTTTTCCAAAAATAACTAATAATCCAAAATTAAATGTACAATGAATGTAGAATTTCTATTACTTCTTTATGGGGTTCGAAGTTTCGATTTTAACTTTATCCAAATCGTCGTGTTATCACACCACGTTTGCTCTTACATATAATATAATTTTTCAATTTACAATATAATTCAAATCGAAACTTATAATTTTAACTGCTCTTTTTTCAAAGCAATCAAACACATCGCCTCACTACCGCTTGGTAGCAAATTATCAA
Source organism: Cantharis rustica (assembly GCA_911387805.1). Lineage (NCBI taxonomy): Eukaryota > Metazoa > Arthropoda > Insecta > Coleoptera > Cantharidae > Cantharis > Cantharis rustica. Next base: position 40,026,138 of record OU426877.1, read on the forward strand.
AAAATATCCAAAAATAATTCCAAACTTCGAAAACAACGCAGTGATGCAAACGCATCAAATTCACTTTATTTAATAAGAATATTACTCACAATTTTTTTAATTTTATAAAATTAAAAAAATCTCACAGAGCCAAAGTACGCACAACGGCCTCGTGCGGCCATTCTTGACAAAAAACTCTCAATTTCCTGTGATTCGTCCCCACCTAGCAAAATCTACAATGTTACAACTTAATTATTAAAATAAAATTTCAAATCACTTTAAAACATCAAAATATTCTCCTCCCCCCCCCCGTCTAAAAATATGGTATACATTTTAAAAACATTTTAAAATTAAAGAAACATTAATAAAGATTTATAATTAAATACACTTATTTGGTAATTTTTCTACTAGGCAAACACCTAGTACAAAATTGGCTGATGTCCGATATTGTTCGAATCCAAAACTTCAGTAGAGTTGAAACTTCTTTTCATGAAAAATTATTTTACACACGCCCTGCTCACAAAATTGCAGATATTGTTATAAATAATAAAAAAAGCTTATTGTAAAGGAATTTCAAGTTAAAGCAATTAACCGGTGAGCAACATAATGGTATATTGAAAAAATTGTTGCAGTTTAAAGAAAGCCAGAAGTTTTGGATTTTGGCTTTTTCAATTCCATACAATTTAGTATGGAATATTTTCGTCCATATTTTTGGACGGAGGTAGTAATAAATAATAAAGCAATCAAACGCATTATAGAACGCAGTTGTAGGCTGGTAGTTAGAGTATTCTATTCTTTGAGATATTAAAAAATACATAGTACTACTTAATCTGAGCCTACCAAAGATAACCTAGAGCCTATTTAGGTTATAGGTTAGGATAGGATATAGGATCTAGATTAGCTACCAAGTGTATATTTTGTATACGAAAAAGTGAAGCCTAATCACGTGATCGCCGCCATTTGTAGTAGGGTCAACTCTCTAGAGTACAGTCATATTCCGTATTTAAAATTGGTTTAAAACCAAAACAAGTTTATTTAATTTACCTCTTTTACTAGTGGATGTTATAGATAACGAATTATTTTAAGCAAAAACGTAAAATCTTATATTTAAATACATATTTACAATTAATTTAATTAATTCTAAATTATGTGGACTAGCTAGAATATTTTCTTTCTCGCAATTTAATTTATTAAATATGCTAGAATTTGGAACAAAATAATTTTTAACTGATATAATTTTAGTTGCTATGTTTTTAGTAATTATATTATTTCAATCATTTGTACTCATTTAATTTCAAATATGTTTCCTACAGGACCGTCATCAAAGCAATGCTATTTGCACAAGGTGAAGGAGTACTGATATTTTTTTAAATTATTTGTTTCATAGCAGACCGAAATTGAATAACAGGGGGATTATTGTTTAAGCCAAACATTTTTCTTGTGCGATTAAATAAAATAATTCGATATGAACTTGAAAAAATTAATAAGTTAAAGTATTTTAAATTTTTATTATTAGGCAATAATGCTTTACTAACATTAAATACTGAAAACGCAGCAATGGTTAAACCTATAATAAAAGTTTTTTTTCTATTGCTTGACCCAACTACAAATGGCGCTTAGCACGTAACCAGACTTTACTTTTGAATTCATAGTTAGCTATCTAGGTTATAATAGGTTAACATCTCTAGGGCTTACAAAGCCTTTAGCGCTTCTCTATAATATAATTATTATTATCTACTACAAACAAACAAAAAATTAATACATAATTATGTAGTTGTAAAATGTTGTAACTATGCAACAACGATACACTCTAGTAAACAGTTGGACCAGATCATGGTATAAAGGGTGGGTTGTCGGTAATGAATTTTAAATTTGATTTGAGGAGCCAGAACCTGTCTTAAAAAAACATATACTCAATTAATAAAAATTTATTTCCAAATTCGTACTAGAACTATAAATTAAAAATTTTCTAAAAATTGTACCTATTAAATATAAAACATTTATAAATTGGCATTAGTTTAATCTTTTTTATAATTGCTAAATTATCACTAAGATCGAATAAATAGTACCAGTAAATTATTACAGAGCTTGTATTTGTTTGGTCAGTTTTTTAATGAAATGGTCAGTATTTTAAATAAATGATCATAAACGGACGTGCATAAATTGAGCACCGATGATCAGATTATAAAAAGATCATTCAAATTCGGCGCTAAGGCGGGAATCGTTACCACGATCAGATGATTTTTTTGGCGGATTTTAAGGTGGATCCGAGATTTGACGTGTACTCACTAAAAATATGCCCACCGACTGGCCCTACTCGCAAAATGTGCTACTAGGAAAAGAGTGAATCTCCCTCGATATGTACTCAACGCTGTGATATTTGGGATTTTATAATTAATTACATAAAATTAAATTACATCATCCTAAAAGATTATTAACCTAGTATACATACTAGGTATTTATTACTAGTGCCCAATTTAGGGCCACCCATTGCAATTTTATTATTTATACTGAGAAAAATACTGACCATTTAATGATAAAAATACTGACCAAAAACTTAGTTTCCATAACTAAGTATAAACGTTATGTAATTTTAATGCCAAAATGTATGTGATTTTATTTTTTATGGATTTGATATTAAGTTTTTTTTATTGTCGATAATTTTAAGTTGTAGAAATATTTTAATGCATTATTATAACGACGGTATTATTATTTAAACGTTTATTTGATTTAAAGAACAATTATTACTTATAATATAATAGAAAAATTAACTGAAAAATGTATTTTTAAGTCTATAGTGTGGTAGTTAGTAGTATGTAATGTTAAAATAAACAAACTAAACTAAACTTATTTATTTAACCTTAAAAATTTCATTTAGACACGTGACATTGTTTAGTTTAGTTATTTGGTTCTATTAGGTAAGTCACATTCATTTTGACGTAATAACGTCTTATAAATTGATATACCGGCAGCTCGCACGAAAAAACATGACTCATTGTCACGTTCCGCAAGCGAGAGCGCGGAACAAGCGAGAGAGGCACGATCTGCTTTGCATCATACATAGACATCATTTGAATTATAAAATGCCATTAAAAAAAATTTGTCCGTCATGAGGTTCGATCTCGCGATCATCAAATGATGAAATTATGTTTCATGCACATAACGCACTAGCCTATTGAGGGTTAATGTAATAACATAGTTTTAATTCGTATTATCTGTTGCATAAACATAATTCAATTCAATTCATAAAAGTATGCAATTTTTCATCAATGCTTTCTTATGACGTTATCACGTAAAATTATCGTCCGTAAACGGACTTTACAGACAACCCGAGTGTTTTTTAAGTAATTTTATATTTCTTGGTTTTTTCAATTTTAATAAAAGTTTTTTCATTTTTGTTCGGTATATTTTTTCTTGCTTCTTTTTATTTTATATTCTTACGTTTTTCTTATGTTAAATACCACTGAAGTTTAATAATAATTGTGAAATAAGGACCTTTATATCGTATTACAAAGTTTTTATTTTAAATTTTTATTATTTTTATAACGCAATTTTTTCAAAATTCATTTTCTTGTTTATTCAAATATTCTAAGTCTTAACCTGTTAAATGTTAATTATTGTTGTTTTTATTGTTTTTTAAATATTATTTTTCTATGTAAGTATGTATTCTTTACTTAACAGTTAAAATTCATTATTTTAATATTTTGTTTAGTTTGTTTATTTTAATTATTACTTATTTCATTGCTTGTTATATTATGGGATTATAAAAAAAAATTAAGGCTTAAAAAAAAATAAGGCTTGCGCTTGTACGTCACCAATAGCTTAATCCGCTTGTGATGCACGATAGAAGATTGTATCCGTGAATCTCTGAGACTAATAATTTTCTTACTGTTTCATCAGACTGTCATTAACCTAGTAAGTTAGCCGAACAACTTCTGACACTCTTATAAACGTCTTGGTGCTTCGGATGGCGTGTAAAGTCAGCGGTCTCTTTGAGTTAATGCTTTTCTTTCATCGAAAATGAAAAGCCGAAATGACAGGCATATATAAGGTACATAAGTCTACTGGTTATCTTGGTTGTAAAACAATTAATATGCTCAAAGTATTTACGGTAGCTTTGGATTATCGAGGTTACTGTTAGTCTAACCTAAGAAGAAGATTGCTATTTTATCAAAAATATTTTTATTAGAAATTCTAACCAAAGTTAATGTCCCATTATGTCGATATTATAACCTGAATTTGTGAATATCTTATTTTTATTTACATATAGTAATTTATCGGCTCTTTGGTATCGCGAACGTTACTATTATATTTTTTATAAATACCAAGAAAGGCAGACATTGAATGAGGAAAGAGAAATTCAAAAAGGAGAAATTAAAACTGTCGAATAGCTAAAAAAATATTCATTTTCGAGCTTTTAAATTTTATAAACGGAGAAGTGTAATTTTGGAGTAAAATCAAAATAAATTGTTTATAAATAAATAAATAAAATAAAATGTTTCGTTTAAAAGATACAGGGTTTTGAAAAAAAAAACAAAATAAAAATAAACTCCAATTTTTCAAGGTTTTTTTACTTACTTTTATTCAGAACTCGAAAGCCATTGATTTTAGACAAAAAATGTTTGAATCTAGTTTGTAGATTACTTCACGCTCTTTAAAAAAGCACTAATTCATTTTTACAAAAAAATTAATATTTTTCGGGCGATGGCCACATGAAAGTGAAAATTTTAAAAAATGGTTTAAAAAGACCTAACTCTCGAAGGCTTGAGTTTAGAAAAAAGATTTTGTTAAAAATGTTTCTTAGAAAAGTGACCTTTATCATCATCTAAGTTATGTAAAGTGTATCCGGGGACACCCTGTATAATATTAATATCGAAAATAAATAATACAGAAAATTATTAAGGAAATGACGATTGCAATATTGATAATCAGATACACAAATACCAGTACCAAATTTATTGAAAAAGTTAATTTTTAAAATATATTCTGAAAATTTACTTTTTACATTTAGAATATCCCGAAAAATTACTGGAAAATAATTTTTCTTAAATTAATTACCGTGGTAATTTAATATTCATATTTTATAAAAATAGCTAGTGAACAAATTTCAACAATTAACGGGTAAAAATTACTAAAAAAAACATAACCCCCGTCTTTTTTATTCGTTTTTCATATTTTATATTTTTTATAGAAGCAATAATTTATATAAAAAAATTAATTTCTATTCCTAGATATTTCACCTAGATATTTTATCTAGGACTGTTTCTTTTTCTTTGTTCTATTAACTTCACCTGACGCCCAACAACAATATTTTGTTTTTTCTAGTCCAGCTATCCTCCTAGGCAAAGTGTATTAGTATAATATTATATTATGCAAATAAAAATAACATTATTGACATAAGAAAGTTTTTAAATTGACTTGACAAAATTAGCAATTCTGGATTTTATTTAACGTTTAATTATGCAAACATAATAAGTTTTTATAAAAAAATTACTAAAGCGCAAACACACATTTAGCTGACATATCGTACACATTTAAACTAAAATAATGTAATGCAAAAAGTAGTAATAATGATTAAAGTCATAAAGTAACTATTAATACGTCCATTAAATTTACATTAAAAAGTTACGTAAAAACGTTATTATTGCAAACAAATAGTCAGGTGAATGGCATAAAAATTTTACAGACATGTTTATGCACAGGTGAGCTTTTATTACTCATCAAACGATTATACTATATCACCAATATTTATTAAAATTTATTTAACGATCACACTCTACGTACAACATACATTAAAAGATGTAAATTAGTTCATCAGGTGCTAAAATCTTTATCGAATCGATTAACCACATTTTTCGTTAAATCGTTACCCTTTGCGTTGATAAAATCTATTACTTATGAAATATGTGAAACTAAATATATGGGTTTTATATGATAAATAATTTTAATATTTTTGAAAAAACTTAATAACTAACTCACTAAATTATGTGTCAAAGACTAATGTGACACTATCATTTAACACATACAAAATTTATTGAATAAAATTGTTAAATCGAATTAAATTGTTAGAAAAAAAAATCCGACAACCGGAACTTGTAATAATTTATTTATTTTTTTTGTTCCTACGCTATATACCGCAAGACCAAGCTCGGTAATCACAACACGTTAAAAAAGCGTTAACGCTGTGGATTATACTGAACGGACAAAACTGCAATATTGCAATACCTGCATATACCTGTGACCTAACAATAATAATATTATATTAAATATATAATATCCATACTAGTGGAAAATTTTATAAACATGGCAATTAAATGTCAAATAACAATAAATAACACTACGCAGATGGTAAATGCATCTGGTATCCAATTTTCCCATTAGAAATAGAAATTTTATTTATATTTGAATTTTGCACCTTGCAAATTATTCAGATTTAAAATCACAGGCCAAATGCTCGGAATTGTTAAAATTATAATTTCGAAATACAAATTAAAAAATGTTAAATTATTAAATTTAATTTAATTATACTCAGTTTTTTAATATCCGGTTATTTACCAACGGTTTTTTCTGGAATTGATTTACTTTTGATTGTTATTTCTTGAGAATAAATATTATATATTAAGTGTATTCGTGCACGTTGGTAGGCTAACGGTTAGAACGTTGGAACGTTTTAGTAATTTTTTTATTTCGAAACATAATGGCAAACCATTGAGGTGTAGCGTTAAACTGCAAAGTTCCTTCTAATGTATGTGTTAATATTTCGCAAACACGCCCCACAAGAATAAAGAAGAAAAAATGATTATTTATTATTTTAATTATTAAATTTATTGTGGAATAATTGAATGCCTTCATCACCTCTATTCAACGATCGCACTTGTCAGATTTCATTTTAATTAGATAGATTTACGAGGCAAAAAAGTTTACATCTAAAAACCTATCTATTTTAACTTTGTGAATAAGTAAAAAATTTCAAATTTATATTCCAAATAATAATTGCTAGATGTTACCAAAGCTACAAATTTTGGGATTATTTCACGAAAGTGCTCGTTTATAATTCTATGTTAAATTGTTCACCATGTAGATATGGTGGAATGGTAGGAATGCTAAAATAATTTGTCGAAAGCCCCCGATAGGAACCCACAAAGACTGATTGAAAATAATATTTTGTCAACGTTAGTCCTGTTAAGAAATTGTTAATTTTGCTTCCCAGACGTATTTGCAATTTGCATAAATTTCTCGTTACGTATGCGACGCGCAAAGAGATTTAATTGCTTAACTCGGAGTTAAGACACCGCTAGCTGCCTGCTGATAGTCGTACAAAAGTAATTAAATAAAGCTTGGAAACAATTTTCGGTTCAGATACACTCAAGAAATACGATATTACTTTGGTAATTATCAACTTTTTGCAAATCTAACTTTCAACTTTATATCTCGAAAATTAGATACGTCTAAGATTGCACAAAATATGGGATATTTTCCAATATTTTTAAACAAATTAAAAATTTAATTGTATTCATTATCTCATGAAAGCGCCATGACAAAGAGATATTGGATACGCCATACTAATTTTCACATAATTACACACCTTGACAAAACACAATTATTTTCACTACATATTTTTAGCCAAATAAGTTACACCGGCTATAAATTTATCCTTAATGTCGTTAATATTAAAATTTGTCCGTAATTAATCGTCATATTAAAACGATACAAATAAAATTTCTTACCATTCTGTTAATAATATAAATCAAGTCGTATTGCCCATTTTTCAAAAAATTATAATTTTAACGAACATTTTCCGTCGCTAGGCAGACAGGCTTGCGCTTTTCTTTCGGACATGAGCGCAAATTTCATCAAGATGAAGATTTTATAATCGTGCACTCTTAATGATGCAACTAATTACAGGTGCCAAATTATTTGGTAAACTTGATGAGGTTCCAGCCTTTATAAAACTAATCTATCAAGCACGTCATTTAAAGCAATTTAATTAAGTAGTGAAAACAAAAATTATGTTAATCTGAATTACCTATAATAGATACCACCGGTACGTTCGCATGCGAGCTATCTGCAAGGCGGACCGGAGTGTGTGTGCGATTTTGGGAATATTTAACAATAATTAAAATTTTCATTAAAAAGAAGCAAAATAGTAAAAAGCCGATGCTGTGCACCCATTCTGCCACAACTAAATATTAGCCGTTGGATAATTTACTAATTACTGCATAAACGTGCATTATATTGATTTTATAAAATTTGAATTCCAATTCAGTCGGCTCGCTTTTAAATTGTGACCAAGTACTCACCTCAAATTAGTTATAGTGAATATTGTTGGTGGATCGCATTAGTGCCTCTATGTCTCGAGCAGAGTCTTAATGCATTCGACCAGAACATTCAAAGATTATAAAGCGAAGGAAAAAGAAACCCGAGTCCGGCAGTCATCACTTGGCCAACTTTTCCCATTACTGCGTTATTGTGCTCTCTGCCAATAAATAATATTCTTTATATGACTGAAGATCCCATTCTGGCTCACAGGAATGCCGCTAGTTTAAATACACATTTTTTTTGGCTTTCAATTATCTTCGCTTGATTTTTCAAGATTATAATTAACTCCATCTGTTTCTTAATTTCCATGTTACCAGTTTTCATTTTCTAGAAATAATTTATTTGATTTTTAATTGCCATTTTAATATCACTTCGGAAACGGCGGTTCTATTTTAAATAGCCTTGCCAATAAAAAGAATAAAAATTTAACGTAGGTGTCAAGATCGGTATGAAATTTTAAAAATACATATATAAATCTTTCGGCGATACAATAGAAATAGATAATTGAGTTTTTGCACAGGGAACAGTGGTTTTTCGATCGAAGAATATGCTCCAGTGCCAGAGATTTGCCAGAAATTTTCAATAATTTAAACTCGATCCATAAGTTCTATGTAGGGTAAAATCCCCTGTAGTACTTTATTGTAAAGGGTAAAATTGTATAATTTAATAATTCTAGTTTTTTCATCTATTATACGCTGGTTTTAGCTTACGAAATATGATCTAATTTACTGCAGGAAAAATACTTTGTTTCGCACTTATAAAAACGAATAATTGGTTTAAATTTACACGTTTTCACGACGACGACGCTAAAATTATTAAGAATATCAAACATAATAATTCGACAACTGCACAATATTAGATATCCTTATCCATTTTGTAAAATGGAAGTTTTCGTAGTATTAACGAAAAAGTTTATTGTAATTATCAATCAATTATAAAAATTTTATAAATAAATTTTAATGTTTTTCACATAGTTCAAGGATCAATTTTAGACTTTAAATTACAGTAATTTATTAAGAATAGAACCGCCCTCCGCTTCCTAGCCTACCGGTATATGTTTTGGCCCACACTAATCAGACTAATATAAACTTTTTAATTTTGAGTAGGTGACAGATATTAAAAGCACCCTTACATAATCAATAATATTGTCAATAGTTCACACTCTCTGAATATACCGTCAATTAACCGAGAAAACTATTAATTTAATATTAAATCATTATTTTACATAAAAAATAAAATTTTTATAAATTTAAAATTTAACAGACATATTTCTTAGAGTACTTTTCACTCTTTGTAGCATAAATATTGAAGAAGTCTTAATAAAATATTAATGCATTAAAGTAGAAAGACTATGCGGGATCTAGGGCACTTTGAACAATAAAACAAAAGAAATTCAAATTTAATTATTCATTCGTCTAATTTTTTAATTATAAATTTTGTTATTAATAATAATAATTGCGTTAAATAATTTTGTTAAAAAATATTTGCAATTAAAAACGCACATTAAATTTTTATTCGTGTCCATTGAAAAAAGAAATTTTTAACCTTGGAAAATTTTTGGAGAGGCTTCCGCTGTATGAAATCGCCGACGATTCTCTTTGATTTTTAACGTATTCGTAGTTTATGTAAAATTATCAAAATAAAAGTTATGTCTAAATCTAAAGGCTTGATATCAATGCAGTTTTTATTTTGCATTTTTGACGCATTGTTAGTTTTCACTATTTCTGTTTAATATAAAAGTTACCTTTCGTTGTAAACTTACAACAAATGCATCATTGTATAAAATAGCTTTGTTTCTACACACTATTGATGTCAATGTATCCGAGCATTGAGGTAAACCAAAATAATCGTAGATAAACGTCAATCCGGAAGAGGCAATAAAATCTTCAAGTTTTAAAATTTGTACAGGTCTTGAAGTATAAATAAATTGTTTGTTGAAACTGGATATTCTAACAAAGCAAACAATTTTTTTTCATTTTTAAGTACTTTTTAGTCAACATAATATTAAAACTTAATATTAAAATTTCAAAGCATTTTCTTAACTTACTCTCAGAAAAAAATCCAACTTACCAGCATATAAAATAATATAAATCCTTTTCAGGATTATCTTGTAAATTGCAGGCTTTTATTAAGCGACTTGAAAAAAAAATTTTCATAATTGATATTTTACTAATCAAAATTTAAAGACTAAAAAGTTGAAAATAAAATAAATCAAAAAAAATTTTTAAACGAAGCTTTTTCTAAATTGCACTAAAAATAAAAAATAATTATTCAAATAAGAACAAACAAAGCTCCCTGAAAACATTAATATAAAAATCGTGGGGCTATTATAGTCATATAGCTATTAGAGTCATAGCCCCACACTTTTTATATTGATGTTTTCAGGAAGCTTTATTGGGTCTTATTTGAAAAATTATTTTTTACTTTTTAGTGCAATTTCTAGAAAAAGCTTTGTTTAAAAAGTTTTATTTAATTATATCTTAAGGGGACTTACATGTTAATCGGGCACACAAGTTTTCGTAAACAACGATTAGATAACTTCAAATATCGCAATTACTTAAATCTGTAAACCCCACAGAAGAGTGCTGTTATTTGATAACTTAACATAATTTTATTTTAAATTGGATATCCTTAATTATAGCCAAATTTTGTTTAAATCTGAAATTCCTGCCTTTCTGGACCCGTGCCTTTGGGATATCTGTAGTACACAGAAAGGTTTTTTTAAAGTGGGTTGGATTCCGATTTTTACTTAAAAACAGAGATTTCTGCTCTTCTAGAACCATTTGTAGAAATACAGGGATGTTTTTAACAAATTGGCTGCTTTACAACTTTTACTTAAAAACTAACTAACCACAAGACTAAAAAATTTGGTCTGCTTTCTAAGGTGACAATTTTGGTTCCACTCAAATCAGGTAGTAGCCCACAGGTACCAAATATCTTAAGACGGCCCTGAACACAATCAACACCATCGTAACTTATCCGTTAAAACAAAATTGCAGTTATCCACTCCTATACCTATATAAATTCTATATATGGGCGTATCTAAATTTATGAAAACAGCCAATGCAATATTTGAATTATATTTTTACGTTTTTAGCCTTTTTTATCAGAATTTTAAATGATCCTCAAAATTTTAATGTTTATTTTTCTAATTTACGTTCTTAACCACCATAATTTCTTTAGAAAATTTGTTAATTCTTAGGTCTGGTTATCGTACCATTCCCATATAATATCTTAGTACCATCAAAGTCAATACAATAAATTTTAGTTTTCAGGAAATTACTGCTGAAATTACAAGTTAACAATAAATTGCAATATTTATCAAAAATTACTGTCAGAAAACAATACTGGTCTCAGCTTTTGATTCAGTCCATACATTTTCATATTTTTGTTTTTTCCAAAAATAAACTAAAAATAATAGCGACTTCTGTTATACATTAGGCAAACACTTTCGTTCATGTCTAGCTACATAATAGACTTTCATATAAATAAAAAATTATGTAGGTAGTACAACTGTAAACCTGTAAAAAATGATCTCTAGTAGGCAAAAGCGGATCCAGCCAAACCTTATATCAAATTTGTAAAAGTATTACATTTAACCAATTTTTGTTACGTTTGGGAGAGTCATGAAGAGTGCCTTTGTTTCATCACAAAAATATGAACCCAATTACTGCGAAAAATATTTTTATCCAAAAAATTACCCTCGTATTTAAATTACCTTCACTGAAAAATCCAAATAATTTCTAGCCACAGAGAAAACTAATGGTTATTTTTAGAGACCGACCGAAGCTTCAGTTTCGGTTTCTGCTAGTTTCGGCAAAAAATGCTAGTTTCGACGACAGTTTCGGTTTCGGTCAAAAATTGGCCGAAACTAGCGTTTGTGTCAAGCACTGCCACTTGATACGCCACTGGACAAAATTTAAATTTAAATTCGACGCTTAGAAACCTGGCTTTATCAGTGATACCAACTCATATACTTAAATTAAATGCACAACCAGCTATGAAAATTACAATCTGAATCTGTTATGAAAGATAGATGGTCAAAGTAATTTACTTGGTGAAAATGCGGAGAAACTTCTTTTCTTAACTTTTTGTTTATTGACTTTTTAATTATGAATATTAGAGCTTTGTTTGTAAAATTGTTGTAAAATTAAAACCTAATAAATAATAGTTTAAAATTTTCAAAATGATAAGAATTTTACAGGGGGGAGGCTTATATACCTCAGGCATATATTCAAATTTGGTTGAGGTGCCAGAAAAGCTTGCTACGGCTCTGGTTTTGGTTATTTTACCCCCCCCCCCTCCAACGTAAGCCGTATTTTAATTTTTTCAGGTTTTATTGCCCAAAAAATTTAATGTCTTGTTACCCCACCCTAGTTGCTACACTGATTGATGACGAACAAATCCATAAATTAAATGGATTTCTTTATATTTATGAATTTTTTCATTGGCGATAAAAATCAATAGTGATTTTTTTCAGTGTATCTTAAAGTTAAAAAGTCGTTTTCAGTTTTTTCATTATATCACCCCATATAAACAAATAAATGTTGATTAGTAAAAATATAATTGAGTTAGGGGTCAGTATTAAAACAATAAAATTATCCGACGTTTCGAGTCTTTATTGACCCATTATCAAGGCTACAAATAAATACAAATACAATACAAAATACAAATAAATAAATACAAATAATTAAAAACTAATTAAAAAATAATTAAAAGTTTTTAATTATTTGTATTTGTAATAAATACAAATAATTAAAAACTTTTTAGTTTTATACAATAAATACAATAAAAACTAAAATATAATAAATACTAAAAAGTTTTTAATTATTTGTAGCCTTGATAATGGGTCAATCAAGACTCGAAACGTCGGGCAATTTTATTGTTTTAATACTGACCCCTAATTCAACTATATTATTAATAATTATTATAGAGGGTCAACGATATAAACACACTATTAAATAAATGTTGGTTTGAGGTATTTTTCCTATTTTTTTAAATATAGTTTTAAAACTAGAAATTTTGATTTTGCATGCTGATATTGTTTTTTAAATTTTTGGCTGCTAATAGTTCTTGCGCGTACAGTCATATTGGTAAAAAATTAAGAAAGTAAAAATATTAATTTTTCAATCGTTCAGATGTAAGATTTTAGCAAAATATTGTAAAAGTAGTAATTTTAAAAACCGTGATTTTAGTGTATATGCTGACATCTAACAGCAAGCACTGATATTTTCAATGTACTAGAGCTTTAGAAATCTTTAATAAAATTCAAAATTTATATCATACGAAATAATAATATTATATTTTGTGTATTTCCCAGGGATTATACTAAACAAATTTTACATATATTTGCGAAGATATAAAAATTGATCAATTTGCGATAATATGTAGGTAAAGAGCGATGGATAAATAGTCAAAATCATACGAAGAAGAAATTTCTAGTTCTACCGTCCTAGAAAGGTTGTGTTTCTTTTCAAATTCCACAAGAAACACATAACAATTGAAATTAAAATAGTTCTATGTGTACCAAGGTCGTAAAGTGGTGATTTTTGGTCTGCGTGACATTAACAATCAAAACCATACCTTGCTCTAAATAATATTTTTTCAATATTGGTTTATTTTAAGTTACCAACATAAAAATACTTGAAAGGTTACGGGTCTATGCGGCCTTTAGGCCGCGCAACCTAGTATTTATTTATTTTTTGATATTTAGGTTATATCACAGAAATACCTCTCTCTTTCAGAAATCAGAGATATTATTTGTCCCTGCTTGTACTGGTGAGTTATGAATTACTTTTGTATTATGAACAACCCGGACTGAGCAAGAAAGCTGTTCTAGCTGTCTTCCCTTAGCAGGGATGACAAATCTGTCGTTATAACTCTGCAAACGGATCAAGTGATAACCAAAAATCAACTTTGTCTAATTACAATATTCTATTTAATTATAATTACATACAATACAAAAAAAGCTTTAAGGAGGAATCTATTACCCTCATCCCCTGTAGGTACGCCACGCAGTAACAAACTTAAGCAGCGGCGTCAACAGACTTTTTGGTTCGGGTAAGCCAGACTTCCATAGAATAGACCAATTTTTTTGACATTTTAAGCTAGTATAAATCAGTACCGCGCCGCGGCTTTTATGAAAACAGTAAGCTAACAGCTGGAAAAAACATCCGCTGCAGATAAAAATTTAAATCTTAAATTAAAGTCAATAATTTAAATTACGTCTAATTACGAACTTCAGCGTGACTTACGCACCTGACCGTAAAACGGTTTAAACCACTGCAAAAACAAAACTAAACTTTTGAAAAATAAATTTTATAATCGGAAAATCTGTAATCGTTAACGATCAGAGCGGACAGGAAGTCAAAATTATGTCGAAAAATATTTTTGCTGTTCCTAAAAAAGGAACTGTTTGTTTTATTAAGTTTCACCAGAAGACAGGCGCAACTAAGTCTAATATTTTGGAGAGTTCGTTTTTTAAATATCTAAATGTTTTTATTCAAATTTTTACTGTAGACAACTAATTTTGAAAGATTAGCCTCTCTCAAAGCACAAAAATTTAAATAGTTATTTATGTATCTATCAATGTTGTAAATTGTAATGGGAAATTTAGTTAGTTCTAATAGTTTAGATGAGAGAATGCTCCAGCTCCATAGATATAAGATTTTAAGTTATCTGTTCCTTTACTTAACGCAAACTAAAATATATTTAATTCATTTTTGAGACAATCAGTAAAACAACATTATTCAGAAAAAATGAATTAATATGACAAATTACAAAATCAATTTGAACATCAAAAAAAATTTAAATTAGCAAGATTTCCACGAAATTTTGTCAAAATCGCAGGGTTTCAAAAGTAATTTTACCCCCGGTAGCTGATTTATAAAAATTAGTTTGTTGATATCCTGGCAAAACTGTATATCTAATTTTTATTAAATTTTACCAAAGTTTGAGTTCATAAAAAATGCAAGAAAACGAAAATGTCTTGATAAAATAACTGATTTCGTTAGCTCCATTTACAGAGTTTCCATTGGTTTTTTAAAATAAATTGCCAGACTTCGATGTTTTCCTTGACTAAACTTGAAGATTTTCGATAACTTTTTGAACTTTGGTAAATTTCAAAAATTGTAAATTTTAATAATCTAATATGGAAATGAAAAACCTAATTTTTATAATTTACTTTATTTTTCAAAGTATCAAAAAAATTTTCCTGATCCAAAATCTTCATTTCTCTGACTTTCGCTTAAAAAGACAAAAATTTCTACAACTTTAAATTCCCTGACATTTCCAAATATTCCAAACGAGTAGAAATCCCGATTTATCTCATGAATGAATAGCGTTAATAATATACGATGCCAGGCTTGTAAACTTGTAAAAATACTTCTTATTATGAAATATTCTAATTTTCGTTAAAAATCGATAGAAGCGGTTTTGCCAGGACATGGGTGAGTTAAATTTTAATTTTTAAATTGTTTACTAAATTTAAGACCTAAATAGTAATATTGTTTATTAGATCATAAAAGATGTTTGATTAACCTGTACAAAAACTTATTCTATCATATTATCGATGTCGTTCTCTTTCCCTTTTACGATCACTTTCTTTTTTACGATCCCTTCGATCTCTTTCACCATCCTTGTCTCTATGTCGTTCCTTATCTCTGTCTCTTTCTTTATCCCTATCTCTTTCTCGTTCCTTTTCTTTATGTTTTGTCCGTTCTTTTTCACGATGCTTTTCTCTCTCATGTTCTCTTTCTCTGGACCGACTTCTTTCACGTTTTCGTTCCCTGTGGCGTTCCTTCTCTTCTCGCCTGGGCTGAGGTTCTTCATTTTTTTCAGTTTTGGCTTCCTCTTCAATTTCCATCTCATCATCTAAGTCATCTTCCAAAGCCGAAACTTTTGCATCTATTTCATTGTTCTCCTCCAAAACATGCCGTTTTTGTACGCGTGGTAAAATTACATCACAAACCTAAAAATAAATGTTACAATCTATAATTACAATACGTATGTGTAACCAAAATATTATACAAAAAGAAAAGTGATAATTACAACTTACCCGTTCATCTCTTAAGAGTTCGTCGATAAATTCATCCATATGTACAATCTCGAATTGTGCTTGCCTGTTTTGACGTCTCAGTTTTCTATTGTCGTTATACAATGGTTCCAAATATTTATAGCAATCTAACGAACTTCCTGTTAAGCGCATGTAATATGCACCTAATGCACGTACATATTTGAATTCTTCATTTTTGATGAATTCAACGACGATATCTTTTTCAGGCTGAATTTGCAACATTTTTAATATTAAGCATAAAAAAGGCGTCGGTTTGATATTTCCCCCATAAACTCCACCGATGTATCTCAATTCCATTGCTCTATCTACCAGCAATTCTGCAGTAAGAGCAAAACATTCTTCCTTCCAGTATTTGGAATCGTACACTCTGGAACGTATAATCTTTTCTACCAAATATTGAGGATTGGTGCCGTGAATGGATTTCGCATCCTTCACCGTACGATTTGCCATTTTCTTTGTAAATTTTGTTCCAGAAACTTATAAATCGTAAACAAACGTCAACTTCAATTTTTAGGTTAATTTCGGTTGGTACCAGAATTTATTAAATTCTTCCCGTTTTTAGAAAAAAATTTATGTTGGAGAATTTAGACATTACAATATTTCTCATACATGTAGAAAGGATTTAAGAATAATTAAACTTGTTTGAATTAATGCAACACTAACAATAAAGCTTCAGTTCGCCTTTGCACAAAAATAAAGTTCAGTGTCGTATCACAGAGAAAGCACAAGGGGGCTTTGTATCATAGTGCACTAGTGGTGTTAAGATTCATAAACTAATGTTATCTTTTGAAAAATTCTAGATATTGCAATAGTATTGACAATATTATTATGATAAAAAATAGTGCTAATTAATATTTATAAAAATAAATGGTAAAAGAATTCAAAGAGCAAAAGTTTAGTACACCACTGTAAATAATTATGTATTTCAAAGCGACCTCTCTAGATTATTCGAATACCCACAATACATTCCTTGTGTTCACTTGTGTTCCTTGTGTTGTTTCTAGGTTAGAATTATTTGTATATCGAAAATGTTAAATAATTTTGGTAATGCTTTACGAAATATCGTAAAATGTGGGAATTTATTGGGAACCACAACCAACCATATACAACAACAAGTCAGAGTAATGAACAAGATTTAACTTATACACAATCACATTTATTATAAATATCTCTTTTAGACTACCTTCATACTAAAAAGAAGATTTCCCCTGCGGTTACATAAGCAAGGTGAACCACGGAAAGCCCCACGTAAAAAAAATTTTATTTACGATTACGTAAAAAACACAGATCATGAGGTAAAGCCCAACTTAAGTGTGATATTAACTGAGTACGTAGAAGGTCTTGGTCAAGTAGGAGATCAAGTTACACTTCGACAACATTACGTTTACAATCATTTACTTTTGCAACGTCTTGCAGTGTATGCCACTCCGGAAAACATTGCAAAATATAAGACTGTCGATACGAATAAAGAAGAAGCTGAGCACAGTTCAGCTTTTGCTGTTAAAGTAAGTCATCTTCTTGTGTTTGAAATGTTTACATTAAATCTGCTTTTTTTTTGTAGACTGCTAAATGTTTATCGAACATGCTCTTGTCTGTTGTCATGAACAAAGATAATCCTTGGACTATAGAACCATGGCACATACGAATATCCCTACGTAAATGTGGTTTCACCGTTCCTAATTATACCATTAAATTACCAGACAAGGAGATAAGTGGACCAAACATGGATTTAGAAAATAAAGAATTTTATGTTACGATCACTGTATGTTTTATTACTTTGATTTTGAACAACGATAATAGGATATTTTTTTAGATTAATAACATGGAGACCGCTAAAGTTCGATGCATAATTCATCACTGGAGCACTGATATGGCAGATCGTCTTCAACATGTTCATTGCTTTTGGAAACAATCTCGAGGTGCAGTATTTGAGGAAGATCAAGAAGCTTTAGACGGTATGCCACCCAAGGTTGAAAAATACAAAAGGTAAAATTTCATTTTATTGTTTCATTGGCTTATTTTTAATTGACTTTATTGTTTAGGCTTCGTGATCAAGCAGCCGATCTAGTCGCTCAACGGTTCTTTAAGAGAAGAGCACACAAAAGGACTCTACCACTTCGTTAAATTCAAATAACTTTGTAGATGTATTTTATATTTAAACAATACAATTCACTTTTAAGCTCGTCTAAACTTCAAGTATTCGTAGTTGTAAAGATACATAGTTTACAATTTGTTGAGGATAGTGTTTTGTCTAATAAAGCACTGTTAGTGTTTCTGGGTGAAGGAGAACTTCATCATCATCGAAATCGTCATTTCAAAAAATAATATCTGTGTGTATGCGGTCTACCTGAAAAAATAGTAGGAATTTTCCAAGAAAATTTTGTATTTGGTACTTTAATATTGAGACTGATTTGATTTCAGTATACGGAAACTTATTTTCTATAAAAAAAATGATAAGTTGAGGAAATAAAAAATACGAACAAATAATTTTGTAAATTGTATATGGGCAATGAATAAGAATAAATCGAGTGGAAATTACTAGAGAAATCTAGTGTACAAGCAATGAAAAATTTTAGAAATACTAGAGATGATCCTTCTTGGTTCTTCCTACTATTTTAAAGAGAAATCTTCAAGCGATCTAGGAGGAAATCTATTGAGAATCTCATAAAATAAAATCTGGTGTACAAAAATTTAATATTTTGTGATGTTTTCGTTGAAAAGCATACCCTAGCTTTATTCAAGCGTTAAAAATATTTATACCTACTTTGAGGGAAATCATTAGTTATTTTTTTATTTGTCTAAAAAATTTGTCTTTTTTTATTTAGATCTATCAAAAAAGTAAATTATTTTCAGGCTTTTAAATTTTGGTGTCAATCCAAACACTTTGATTTCGGACGATCGTCATGTTTCAAATGTGTTTCATTTAACACTAAATAAGCTTTTAAAAATATTTCCTACTTAGTGAGAATGTAAATTGCGTTACTGTCAGTTAATCATTCTCACGATTTGAACTTTTTTCTATTGACAATAGGAAAGAATACACTTTTCTAAGCATATTACAACAAACATTTTTTAGAATTAGGCATTAGTTGTCAAAAAAGCGGCATTTTAAAATTTGAAAAAGCAGGGACTTGTGCAACGCGACACCGTATCGACTAGTAAGCTTCAAGCAATCCGGTTTTCTGTTGACGGTACGTATGCCGGTTACTGTTGCATATCCTATCCCACGATTTTAACTTTTTCCTATTGACTATTGGAAAGAGGACAATTTTCTAAGTATATTAACACAAAATTTTTTTTGGATTATGCAATAGTTGTCGAAATAACGGAATTTTAAAATTACGAAAAGCAGGCAAATGTAATATGATATACCCGATGTGTGACGGTCGGTCTCACGTTGAGGTACGGTCTCGTCGGTGACGGTCTCATTTTGTTGACGATACGTGTGCTTTGATATACTCTTAATGTTGGTTGTCAGTCGATGTCGACACCCGGACGAGTTCTATGGCTTCGAGTTCCACCCTTGGCGAGTTCTGTCATTTTTCAGGGATATTTTTAAATTTTTTTGCCTTACACAAAATCGGCTAATCATGCAGCCGTGTTAAAAGGTGTATCTAAAATACATGTAAATTTAAATTTTTCAAATTCGATTTTTTCGAGAACTAATTTATAATCCAACAAAATTTTTGTTCTAGTATGCTTAGAAAAGTGTCCTTTCACGTATTTTTAATAGGAAAAAGTTAAAATCGTGGGATAGGATACGCAACAGTTCCCCGTATGCCTAATATACTGTTCGATGTCAAATGCGGTAGACACACACCGTGACGAGTTCTATGTCTTCGAGTTACACCGTTGGCGAGTTTTGTCATTCTACAGGGATATATTTAAATTCGTTATATGTTTGTCAAATTACAGGCCCGAAGGTCTGTTTTCTCAAACTCAACCACGGCAAATCACCAATGCATGTAAAAACGAACATTTCCTTATCTAAAATTTTTGATTTTTTTGAAAACTAATGCCTAATCCTACAAAATTTTTATTGCAAGCTGCCTATAGTAGTGTCGTCTTCCCTAAAATCGATAGGAAAAAGTTCAAATCGTAGCAATGATTGACTGACCGATTCCATAAATTGAAGTAATAAACAATCACTGGTGCGATAAATATGGAAAAAATTTCATCAAAGCTGCTATAAAAAAATATAATAAATCAGTAAAAAGTGTTTTAAAAATTAAAAAAAAATCCTCCCCGGCGGGGAATCGAACCCCGGTCTCCCGCGTGACAGGCGGGGATACTGACCACTATACTACCGAGGACTTATTAATAACTACAAAATATGTTGTTTCTGACTTCAATGTCGCTGTTACAACAATTAAACAAGCAGAGATAAAATCTAATGTACAAAATATAAAGGTAAAGATTTAGATTTTTTAATCAAACAATTAAATAAAGGCTTAACAAATATTTATTTACAATATACTATATATAAAAATACTTTTTATAAAGTATCAGGCAGTCATAGAGAGTGAACCATGTCCCCCCCCCCCGCTCTTAAACCAGACGTTTAATAATATTTAATTTTTCAGCGATTTTTGTCTTGTCTTTCTATTTAAATGATATATTTTATCCGTAATAGATATTAAAAGTTAATTTACCAAGCGATTTTACCCCCCCCCCCCCCCAAATATATATGCTATTTTTTCTCAGAATCCTTAGCCCTACGTAAGAGCATAGTGACCACTTCTTCTTCAGAAGGGTTCTCTTAGCAGATACCTCGGTAGTTTGCCATTGCTTTCCGAAGGAAGACAGTCAGAATAAAATTTCTACTCTGCTCGGAATCAAACCAAGGATCTCGGCTTAGCAGTCGACGTAAGTAAGCATCAGACCGTGACCTTCTTCACATGCTATAATAATGTAAAATAGAGTAACTGGGGTCAATATTGTACACTGATGGCATTTAGTTAAATAAGATAATATTAAATTGCAGTTTTTTGCACAAACAAGAAGAAAGAAATTCACTCCAATCCCGTAAGAATGTCGTATTAATAGTTTTTTACCGTTTTTTTCCTTTTCCAACCACTAACTAAAATTCAACCAATAAAACTAGTCGATTTTAGTTATGGCGGTGAGATGGAAGTATTTTATTTATAAGTATTTTTTAGCAAGTATATATTAAAAAGAAAAATTCTCATTAAGTCAATTTACAATTACTCTCTACTATTATTACAATAACATCGAGTTTCTATTTCTTTTGAGTATATATAATTTTACAGTTAAAATAATTTATCATCCTTTAAGTCTGCAACCTCAGTGATGTTCCGAAGTTACTATTTGTGCTGTGAGCATATTGTTTTACATCCAAGGTAGCTTGCTAGGCCTATCTCAAAAGTGCCAGTAATTCTGGTTTTTGTTGTTAATGAAGGCAAATCATCAACTCAGAAGGACCGCTGGCTTGATGTGTCTTCCGAAGCATGGAAACGATCATAAGGGTACTCTCTACAAATTCAACCTGTGTACCTTAATGTCAGCAGTTATTAGGTTAACAAACTAGGCTAATGACCGTCTCAATCTGGAAGTTATCCCATAAATTTAGGAGTTATCGTTTAGATATTTCTGCTGAAATTTATAATTAGAAAATTATTAACTTCCAAGGTTTACAATTAAAATAAAATTTTTCGATATAATTTTATTTTTAATTTAATCAAAAAATTGTAAGCCACCCCTTATTGCGCTGTATAAATATTAACACCTAATTAATTTTTTTTAGGTGCTTACAATTTTTACGTACAACCAATATAATGATAAAAATAAGTTTATCAACCGTATTCAAAATACTTGCAATATACTTAATACTTCCCTGAGTAACTGTTAGAAAAGATTTAAACAGCCTTAATTTTGTAGCCTAGTGTAGTTACTTAAATTACTTTTATTAAAATATTTCTAAATCGATATGTACAAAATTAAAAAATAACATAACAGTTACATTTAATTCTCTATATTACAGGAATTTCATGATTTAATCGAATTGTGCATGTGGCGAATTAAATTAATATCTAAAATCACCTTACTTAGATCTTACTATGAGTTCCTTGTTTCAAATAAACAGGTAAAATAGTTTTAGAATTCACTAACTGTTAGGGTTGCTTTTTGGTTTTATCAGAAACTGTGTATTTATCGTACAATTTTGTGGGATCGTAAGGTTCCCAGCGACTTGCAGGAAATATGTGCTTATTACGTTCATACCAACTCCTCATAAGAACCTTCCCCGCATGAGAATCTTCCTTTTCTATTGATGCATCACTTAGCAAACGTATGTCATCGTGTACATCGAATTGAAATAGCGGCCCACTTTTTCCACGTGCCTATTAAAATAACAAAAATTCTTTTAGTATTTCAAATGAGAAAGAGAAATGTTTTGCTTACTTTTGTTACAATAAAGTCATAAAATGTGTAGTGATGAGGCAAGATAAGATCCTCCTTGACGTACATCAACTGATCTGCCATTACAGTTTTCAATTCGGAAAATTCTCTTCGTAATAATTCCAATACTTTTTGTAAAAATTGATACACCGAATTACCTTTCTTCATTCGAACAGTACGTCTGTGGCCCGATCCATCCCAATAACTAAACGTAATGTCAATCTCTTCTTCTTTGAGTTTCTGTTGTTGTTCGACCCATTCCTGTCGCAATTCTTCCCTCAGTCGGTTTTCTTCTTCCTCCCTTTCACGATCGGGTAAAAAACTTGTATCTACATTAGGATCTTTTTTAATTTTTTTAGCCATCTTTGGATTTAGAAAATCCTCTTCTTCTTCTTCCTCCTCATCTTCTCCTTCGTTCATAGTAAATGACAACGTTTGGATTTGTCGTTTTTGTTTATTCTTTTCTGCTTGCTTAGCTTCTAACTGCTTTTGCCTCTCGCGTTCTTTTTCTGCCTGCTTCTGAGCTAGTTTCTTCTCTCTTTCTTTTACTATGTTTTCCTGTTTTGCTTTCATTTCGTTAAGTGTAACCAATCCAATCGTGGAACTCTACAAAATTCTACTGTTAGATAAAAAACAATTTAACAAACAAATTAATGTACCTTAAGTTGCTGTTCGACTGCATCATAATGTGTCGCAAATTTATTTTCAATATTATTTAGCTTGAGGTCTTCCTCAATTCTCTTCTTACGAATTTCAATGTCCTGCATTTGTTGCTCTCGTTTCTTCATTAGTTGCATAGCTCGGCCAGCTTCACTAGCTGCTCCTTTATAATGGGCCATCTTTGCAAGTTTAACTACAGTTAAAAGAAGTCTTATAGAAAGATTTTTGTATAATTTAAGGTTATAAACCTTACTTTGAGGAACTTGAAAAGTTTGTACTTTACTTACTTATCTAAAAGCGTTTGAATTTTTTAATTAATTAACAATTTTAAAAATACCAAGATCTATAAAATAATGCCTGTATTGTTTACACTCACTGAAGTAAACGTCAAAATCATAGATAAATAAGGTTAGAGGTGGCCGCAATTGGCGGTTCTATGAACTAAAAAAAGTTAGCGGCAGACTGAAGTCGACTAAAATAAAAATTTTAGCGTTCAACGTAAAGAGCGTATTATCTGATTTATTCAACAAGATGAAGCGATTGAAGCAAGGGCGAATAACTAAAGTTCATGGAAGAGGTAATCAAATATTTTACGATTTAAAAAAATGTATTTTTTAAATTTTAAGCAATTTATTGGTTCTTTTGTAGTTTCATTGGAATAGGAATCTCGCTACTTCGTTCATGTGCGTCATCATATGCACTGATTTGTAGGCTCGCACATAAGTGAGCCTGTGACGAAATAAATCCGACTGATTGAAGATGGCATTTCATAGGTAAGTGGTTTTATATTTTTTTGAAGTAACGAATGCTGCAGGTAGGCCACCAGTTTTCTACTTATACTACCGACCGATTGATCATATTAACTTTTAACTTATCGTTACTATTCTTTAATACAATAAATTTAAAAAATAGAAATTTGGAATTACAAAAAATAATCTATTTTTAAAATGTTATTCCCTTGAAATACAAAACAATCTGGCGTCACATGTCGCTTAACTGTATTAAATATTTACAATTTCATAAATTAAAGCTGTTTAATCTCATTTATCCTTGAAAGATTAGTAAAGTATAACCACCATAGTTAACACTGCAGCGCAAATCGAAGTTCGATATTGGTAGTGGTTGAATGCAATTCCTTCACTCAGGTGAATTCTCTTTGGATATAGATTATTATTCTTTACATCTCACAGATCTTTCCAGCATTTGTACTTTAAGTTTTAGTTTATTTATTTTTTTCTTTTGTTTATTCACTAAAGCGGCGTACTGGCGTAATTTCTTTTTAGTTGCAATTCTATTTTCTTCCTCTCGTTTTGGGCAACGACTAAAAACAATATTTGTATAATATAATGATTGCATGTTTAACAGAGAACTTACCAATAATTATGTAAAGCTTCAACCATTCTTCTTTGTTGGGCAATATTTCCAGATTCCAAAACATCTTCTGAAGATTCTGAACAATTTTTAATTGTAGCAGTTGTCATTATATTACTTGACAAGGAATCTGTAAGATTCGGCAATGAGGACAGATGGGTTAAAGGGTATACTGTTTCGGGACTTAAGCTAAAAATAAAACTATGATATATTTGCATTTCGCTAATAACACTAAAGGCTAACCAATAATTATGTAAAGCTTTCACCATTCTTTTTTGTTGCGTTAAATTGACAGATTCTGGCTCCCGTAAAGTGGATTGTGCTAGTTTTCTGGATGTCATACCGTTTGTTGGAGATTCAAATTTTGTGCATCGTTTAATTTGTAAAGATTTATCTAATTGTATAGGAATAATCTCATTTTGTTCGATCACTTGATCAAAATCCTTCCATGTAAAATTTGGAAAGTCAAAGGTACTGTCAGATTTTGACAAGCTATCAACAGGAAAACTAAAAAAATAAGATTATTATAGAAATATTTGTAATGTTTATTTTTTGTACCTGTGATAAGTTATCTTGGTAATAATTCCTGAAGGCAAACGATACACATTTTTACAGATGGGTGTATCGGATTCTATACAGTTCATACTAGCATAAAATATTAAATGTCGCTGAAATTAACCTGTTAAAATTCACCTTGCATTATGAAATATCCTAAAATATAAAGTAAAATTTATATAAAAATAGGGTTAGGAGTTTAATTGCGCACTGCGCAATGAACCGTATCCGCTAACATGCGCTTATAATAGTATACGAGATGATAAGGGAGTTAAGTAGGTTATTAAGAGCTGCATGGACCATACAGGACATCTTATAAATTGGGGGGCATCGATTAACCAACAGATTCCTGAACCTAAAATAAAGAAGACAATTTATCTCAATATTTACCTATATCTAAATTTGCTTCGTTAAGCTCGTAGTCGACTTCAAAGTTCTTTGGTTTACAACAAAAAGACACCTGATCGATTTTGATAATTTTCAATACGAGACTCCACATATCAAGTAATCACTTGAGATAGTATTGGTAGACCACAAGCGTACAAACCATAGGACCACTACATTGTGCACACAATTTTTCAAAGTAATTTACCTCTTGTGTGAGCACATTAGTCAAGATAAAAATGATTTTCTTTCAGCGTTGGAAAATACTCGACAAAAAAAACCAATAAATTTTACACGAAATAATGTTTATATTTGCATTTTAGTAGGTACATCATCAGAGAAATAGGTACATCATTTTACAACACACAATACATTACTAGTATAAACACAAAATAAACAATAATGCAAGACTGTTGTGAGATGTAGGAGAGCTAGGTATGGTTTTTTGGCACAACTCTGTATCAAAGCAATTAAAATATTCAGGTTAAACCATGAAAGCAAGTAAATAACTCTAAACTATTGTAAAACTTAAGATTAACTTGAAATTGTTGTCCATTCCTAAATGTTCAACAAATGCAATATTTCAAATGAACAGGATAAATTGTGAGTTGTCAAGCGCTACAATATAAAGAGAACAATTTTCTACCGTGGTGCGCTTGGACAACTAATATTTTATAGCTTCACTGCACTGACATTGATTTGATAAGACTAGAATGGTACCCGACTTGAGTGGATTGTAGATACATAAAGAGTTGGCGACTTTTTAATTTATGATATCCACAACTACAATAACAAAAGCACATTTTTTCATACAGATAACACAAGCTTCCCTTGCCACACGTCTTTTTTTCCAATATCTTCGGTAGCAAGCAAAACTCGCAATCTTATAAAAGTTTTATTATTATATGCAAGAGTGTGCTAACAGAAACAAAGTATAATACTCCGGTGATTCAAAGAGATCTAGAAATTACTATGATTATTTTTTTTTCCATTATAATTTTTCATTACATTACTCTACTCCTAAGCTTCACACTAATAAATATCTAAAACATATTAATTTATTATTTACTTTTAACAATATATACATTTCACAGACACTATAACGCTCTTTTAGTGTTAATGCCCTACAAAAAAAATAAAAATTCGATAATTCGTAAATTTTACAACCGACGGAGCTGAAACTCCCCACCATAACCAACAAAATTAAATGAAACGTTCACTCAAACACATCCACATTTTGAAACACACCAAAATTTTCCAAATGGAAAAAATGAACAGAAATTTTATGATAAAAACTGCTAAATCACCAGGATTTACTAATTTTTCAAAAACTTGATGCTATAACATTCACAACTAAAAATTAATGATCGAGCAAAAAATACTTAAATCTTTGGTAAAGGAAGTTCTAAACAGTTCGACTCGTTACTGAACACATAAAAATACATTAAAGGTGAAGTCATATACCTACACGACACTTATATGATGAAAATTATTACATATATTGCACTGGTTAGGTGTTATCACATTGAAAAACAAAACGAGTGAAATAAAAATCTTACAAGCTACAACATAAAATACTTACACGTAGATTGAAACGTTGTCGTCAGGTTTCGAGACAAACAAACAAATAAAGGTAATCATAAGAAAGAAAAATTGAATGCATACCACTCTTACTTGGTAAGAGAGCATAGGCCTTTTGAAAAATGACTAGAATATTTGAGATTTGTGTATAAACACACAATGAACTAGAAATTCCTCCATCTTTAGCACCAATATAGAGTCAATTTTTTGTCATTTTGTGTACCGCAAAAGAGATCTGTTTATAAAAAAACAAATTATAGAACATGGAAATTAAACTACTACCACCGCCACTAAAAATTACATTTTTAAGGAAATACGCCTTCCGAGGCAAGAAAACATCCAATCGATCCCGTACAATTTGTAGGAAACAAAACACAGGTTTATTTGTTAAACCCTCATGTTGCCATTCCTAGATATATCGACTAAATTAACTATAAAATTTCTTCTAAATGCTAACACACGAATTAAACATTTGCAATTCAACCGAATATATAAAATTTAGATAAAACGCCAACAACATCAACCTTTTTGATATTTAAAATTGTAAAACAATGGACAAAACACTAATAAAATTTTTGGAATGTAAATTTCCCATTTTTCTGTAAACTTTCTAACAAGATTTAAAAAATCAATTATCAATTTCAAATTAACAAAACATAAATGACATCTAAAATAACAATCAAATTATTTTTCCTAGTGACACATCCACACAAAAATCTCATCCTCGTTCCACCAAAAATTAATACGAAAAAAAATATACGATTGTTTAAGTAATAATGCACACTTTGACTACAACGTGCTGACAAAATCATATAAGGATTCTAAATAGAATTTTCGTTAATAATTTCTAAATAAAATAATACATTTGTTTAATTAAAAGAGCCAAATGTCATAATCGAACCTAATCCACACCAAAGCGAGAGGGGTTATATTCACGGTTAATAAACGAGAATCCCTTAAATTCTTCTTGATTAATGGAACGAACCACCTCGGAATTTATGGGCGTCAACACTGGCTCCTCCTTAGTAAATTCTGCATCAAAGTTGAGAGTGTCTTTCTTGTTTTTCTGCAACAGATAAATTTACCATTAATTTAAGATGTGCTGTATTTGTGTAAAAACAAAATTTTTACAAAAGAGATTTTACATATAAAAATAGTATATTATACATCATGGGACTAAGGTGCCGCTTTTCATCCCTCGTGTGAAGGTTTTTGCACGAGGCTTTAGCCAAGTGCAAAAATTGCACACGGGATGAAAAGCCACCTTAGTCCCAAGGTATATATACTATTTTTCACAATTTGTCTGCAAATGATAAATTGCATATGTCAATAACTACTAAATTTGATATTTTGAATTTGCAATAACTCGAAAACGGCGCTAGATATCGAAAAACTGACCAAAAAATTATCCCCCCCCCCTAGTTATACTAACCCCCTGCAGCGATTTTTTGTAGAAATTTATATGCAAAATTTCAGACCACCTTTATTGGTGCCTATATTTCATAAATAAGTTTGATATATAAAATACTCAATCAAATTAATGTAAGTGATCGTTTATAATTTGTTCGTACGTAAAAATGAGACAAAGTGAGGAAAATCCGGATGTTGAAGCGGCAGCGACGATGGCGAAAGTTGAATTGCTGCCTGCGAAATCAAAAACAATTTATAAAAAACAGTATGATAAATTTATAACCTGGTGTGCGCAAAATAATGTTAAGCATTACACCGAAGATGTTATGCTGGCTTACTTTTTTGAAAAGGCGAAAGAGCTAAAAGCTTCTACTCTTTGGTCGCAGTATTCCATGCTGAAGTGTATGTTGAATTTTGAAAAAGATATAGACATTGGAAAATTTTATAAGTTAACCGCATTCCTTAAGAGGAAGAATGTGGGTTACAAGGCCAAAAAATCAAACATTTTAACTACAAAGCAAGTGGAACAATTTTTGAGCGAAGCGCCAGATGAAACATTTTTGATGGCCCAAGTAAGTAATTCTTGCATAAACATTTTATTATAATACTAATACAACTTTATATTTTAGGCTGCACTTATCTTGGGCGTAGCAGGGGCATGCAGAGGAGATGAATTGGTTCACTTGCATGTTGGCGATCTCAAAGAAATAGATTCTTTGACAATGTTGTGTACCATCCGCAATACAAAAAATGGTAGCGATAGAAAATTTGTGATCAACAATTCTGAAGGCCAGTCGGTGGACTTTTTAAAATTACTTAAAAAATATATGAATTTACGGAAGGAGGATACAAATCATTCGCGTTTTTTTGTGCAATTCAGAAATAACAAATGTACTTCCCAACCTGTAGGAAAGAACGCGTTTGGGTAGCTGCCACAAGAAATAGCTACATATTTAAAGCTTCCTGAACCATCATCGTATACAGGTCACTGTTTTCGACGTACATCTGCGTCTTTGCTTGCTGATACGGGAGTACATATAGATGTGTTGAAGCGCCATAGTGAATGGAAGTCTTCGACTGTAGCTGAGGGGTACGTGGAAAATTCGATCAAAAATAAAGAAGAGATTGCGACTAAAATTTTTGGAGGTGAAATTTGTAGAACTGATCGGACTGTCGGTGATGCAAATCAGATAGATAAAACTTTAAATTTAACTTCTTCTTCCACCAGATTGATGGATCGTCTATTTAATATTGTAAGTTGTGCTAATGTAAACGTTAATGTTAATTTTGTTTCCAATAAAAACGATTGAATGGTAACGATTCTTTTATATTTACTTTACTCCCGCCTTTCATTTGCGGGAGAAAAAGTGATACTTTACTCCCGCAAAAAGAGGACTAAAGTGACCACTTTACTCTTGAAATTGTGAAAAATACATTATAATAAATAAACATTAGAAGAACTTTTGGGTAATGCTATGTCATGCCAATTAAATCTCCTTCGAACCTGGTCAAAATAGTATTAAAGTTAACCAATGTTCCAATCTAAAACTTTTATGCTGACGGTCTACCAATCAAAAGCAAGTTTTTATTAACATTATGTTGACATTAACGCTATTCTGATAGAACAGTTATTGGAGATAATAGCCCCTGCAACGAGGCAAATTTCAGGAGTTGTGAGGGAAATATTAGAATATTAATTTCATGAAGCCGAAGAGGAAATTTGATGATCAATATTTCCCGAACGTCATTTTACTTGACATAACAGTTGAACTTAGACCATGTGTGCTGCCTTACCAACGAAATTGTTTCCAGAAGGAAAATATTATCAACAAATGATGCAGCAACAGTAAAATAACAAAATATCAACAAACAACTCGCACTGATAAAAATCTGGGAGCTATCACTCAAACCCCATCACGATTTGAACAATTTCTTATACACTATAAGAAAAAGGACAATTTTCTAAGCAGTTTAAAAAAAAATCGTTGGATCATCCATTAGTTTTCGAAAAGAATCGAATTTAAAAATCAAAAATTTACATGTATTTTAGATAGGGAAATGTTCGTTTTTACATGGATGTGTGATTTGCCGTTGTTGAGATTGTCAAAATACAGGCCCGGAGAGCGCCAAAGGCGTCCAGTGAGGGTTTGTTTTTAAACTAATTAAAAATATCTCTGTAGAATGACACAACTAGCCAAAGGTGGAACTCGAAAATAACAGATATACGAAGACACAGAATTCGTCCAGGTGTCGACCTCATCTGACAGCAAACAGTATGAGTAGTTAACTACTCCTACATATCGTCAACAGAAAACAGAGCAAGGCACTTAAAGTGCAAGTTCCCGTGACGCGACCCGTAGTATTGCTATGTCACGTTTTATGAGTCCCTATAATTTCAAATATTTAAATGCCGTTTTCTCGAAAACTAATGGATAATCCAACAATCTTTTTTTTTAAATGCTCAGAAAATTGTCCCCATTCCTATAGTGTATAAAAAAAAATTCAAATTATGGTGAGATTTAAATGACAGTAACCAAAAATCTTTTTACTAAGATATAATAAATTTATATAAATTCATAGCAGTCATATAAATAAGAGATAATTAATTTATAGAATAAGACAGTTTGAACTTTTGATGATGAGTATTCTTGAATTTCAGAATTAAAGTAAAAACATTTTGGTTTATTCTTTTCTTATTATTCATCAGTGATATAGGAAAGTTTTTATTGAATTCTCATTTCTTATTGTTTGCTGATGACCTCAGAATCTTCAGGGCAATCAGTTCCATAAACGATTGTTCACTTCTACAGGAAGATCTTCGAGTTAAACCTTGGAAAGTGCTCCTTTACAAGAGGTCAGGATACTTCATTCAGCTACAGCATCATTGGCAAGCTATTGAGTCGCGTCACTGAAATTGATAATCTTGGTGTCCATTTAGATGTTGCGCTTACTTTCAAAAATCATATTGTAAATATATGTAACAAAGCTTTTCAGAAGCTTGGTTTTATTCGTCGGCAATCCATGCATTTCTCTGCTGATACGGTTAAAATTCTATACTTTGCTCTCGTACGGTCTCATCTCGAGTATGGATCTTGTGTCTGGTCTCCGTACTACCAAGTATATAAAAAACAAACTTGAGAGAGTTCAACACAAGTTTTTTAAGTATTTGAACTTCAAACGCGAGCTTTCAGTGGAGGACTTTTCAGACAAATGTTGTCTTGCATTTTGCAATACAAAGTCATTGGAGGATAAAAGAATCGTTGCAGACCTCTGCTTTGTACATGTACAATTTTCGAAGATAAACATCATTCTACCAACTACGGCTTATTCAGCCCTATTGCTAGGATGACTCGTGTCGCCAACAGCATAAGCAAAGATGGATCTTTTACCTTATTCAACCAACCATTGAATAAGTTCAAGAGAATACTACATCACATGGATATTACGTCGAAATGTTTTATGCACCATGATATTTGATTGTTTATTATTTTATTTGCTGTAAAAAGGTTTTATCCATCAATAAAAGTATTATTATTATTATATTTGAGACTTTTCAGAAATTTTAAAAGTGAAATAAAGTTTGAAACGAAAACGTAATAACATAATTATAATATTAAAATTGACTAAATATTTTGTCATAAATGTTGCATATTTACATGCTTGTGTTTTCTAAATAATTCATCATTGAAAGGTCAAACAACCTCACTTCATAAATCAGTTATTTTTGTTTTTTTACGAGTTCTATGAATTTTATCTTGCTAAAAATATTTTGATCTGCAAAAATTATTTCTTATATGTTTGTATTTCTAATGTTGAGCCACCTGTTGACATTTCCCTCTCTTAAAATAGGTCTTTCTCTCAAAAGACAAACTTTCACTCTAAAATAAATTTTAAAAATATCAAAAAGTATACTTACAATTTTTGGTTTAAACGGTGGACGTACACGCCTTTGTTCGAGAGCAACCCAGTCTATATCTCTAAAGAACGAATGTGAACGAATTGCGGATTCTAGGCCATGAGCAGTCACACAACCTAACCTCTTGCTAGGATTTTTAGTCATGAAGCCTTTTAAAATACTAACGGCATCCTTACTTAACCACACGGGATACAAAACATCGTCATGTAAAATTGATTCGAATAGATCATCCTCATTGTCGGCCTCAAACGGTGGTTGTCCAGCCATCATTTCATACATGAGCACTCCTAAAGCCCACCAATCCACACTTGCTCCATATTCTAGTTCTTGCAATATTTCAGGTGCAATGTAATCGGGCGTACCGCAAAATGTTGTAGTTGTGATGCCATCTAAAATGCCTTCCTTACACATACCAAAATCAGCCAACTTGCAGTGTCCATCGGTATCCAAAAGTATGTTATCCAATTTTAAATCTCGATAAACCACACCATGTTTATGTAGGAACTGCAGTGCTAAAGTAACTTCGGCAGCATAAAACCGTGCTCTCGGTTCATCAAATTTACGAGCCCGCTGAATTTGGAACATTAAATCTCCGCCATTAACGTATTCCATCACAAAAAACAAGCGCTCCTTAGTTTGAAAACAAGAATGAAGTGCAGTAAGAAATGGATGCTTTGCTGCTAATGCCAAAATGCGTTTCTCAGTCATTGTGCAATCAACATCATCGTCTTGAATTATTACATCTTTCTTTAAAACTTTAATGGCATATACTTCTTCCGTATCCTTCTTTTCTGCCAACATCACCTTACCAAAACTTCCTTTACCCAAAACTTTAATAAAGTGAAAGTCTTCCAATCCCATCTTGATACCGCTCAGTCGTTCGCCACCTGCAAATATTACAATTTTCAATACATAAACTTACATGTTTATAGAATTAATGAGTTGATTTTATTTAAGTAACATTTGCGCTTATACTGGGTATTCATTTTAAAAATTATCAGTCGAAATAACTTGTTTTTGAGTAAATTTGAGAAAAATAAAACCACGTAGATTTAAATGACGAGAAGGACGTTCAAAACCAATACTATTTGAATTTTAAGTTTAACCCCTTCCCCACTAGCTATCCAGCTTCAAAATTTTAAATAACACCCCCTACCTTGTGATACATCATTTTAAAAGTTGAAAAAATCCTCATTCACTCACAATAAAAAAAATTGGATTTAGTGGACCCGTTTATGAATTAGAGGTAAAAATTGAAAAATGAAACCAGAAATAATTTTATTCATGAAAGAACGTTTTCAAAATGTTTTCCATTATTGGACTAATAATAGTACAATTTATTTTGGAACTATTCGCATACTTCCTAATAAGTTTTTGAACTGGATTCTTAGATTTTCTTTTCCACAAGATGTAACAAAGAACACCAGCTGCATTTGAAAGGTCTAATTATTCCCTGGTAATTCTTAAAATCAAATTCCTCTTTAGCAATTTTTAAACAGTTTGGGGCCAGTCTTCTTAGGTGACATGTAATGAGACCCTGGTAAAGTATTAATTCTGTGCATTGTTTTTAATTTTTTTGAAGCCATGTTCGTTGTTTGGTTGTGTATTTGAATAAAATGTCGTGGTTTAAAACGTAAGAATCATATTTTATTTATTTTTTAAATTAATTTGAAGTTTGTTTTGTTTTTATTGTAAATTATTTATTTGTACATAAATACGCTGTACATTAGATTTTAAGTGTAAATAATGTTGTGTTGGTAACCGTGCTGAAGGGATTGAAAAGAGAGAAGGTGATGATAGCAGACGCGGTGTGCGTTAGCTAAAGGCGGGATGAATGTTTATTCTCGTTTAGGTTAATTTTGATTTTTGATTGTTTTAAAATAAAAAGTGATTTAATTTAAATTGATCGTTGTTTTTGTTTTATTATAATAAGTGAAGTGTTTAAAAAAATTACAAAAATTGAAAATAAGAAATTATTGAATAAAATTTTAGTTGTTCATGAAGGTACGCCGCAACGAATTTGTTAGACCGGCGAGCATATGTGGATCGCACGTGTAAGCCCGATGCCATAAGGTAACAAAAATAAAACTACGAAAATTTACAATTTAATTTAAAATTGAACAATTGCAAGAGTCTCATTGCTTTAAAATTAATAATGGATGTTACCCTAGTGAACAATAATTTTGAATAAAAAGAAATTTTACAAATTTGTATAGCTGGGGACATTGCAATACACAACATTTGTGATAGGTATTCGTTTGCTCGATCAATGTAGGTATGCATACATTGTTCATTTGAATTTATTTATTTTATAAATAAAGAAGTTACCTTATTTAGATTAGCAAAGTATTAAATTGGCTCAATAATTGAGGTATAACATTTATGTCCCCTGGCAAGAACGTAGCATTTGTTAT
This sequence comes from Cantharis rustica, assembly GCA_911387805.1. Lineage (NCBI taxonomy): Eukaryota > Metazoa > Arthropoda > Insecta > Coleoptera > Cantharidae > Cantharis > Cantharis rustica. Next base: position 40,061,218 of record OU426877.1, read on the forward strand.
TTGTTGTACATAATGCTTGTATTTGTATACTTGATATATTTCAATTAATAAAAGTTGTAACTAACCTGATATATCGTTTTTCTCTTCCATGGCTTTGATTAATTCGGTGGTGTCAGAATCTTCACCTCCGGCACTCGATTCGCTACTTCCATCTGGTGGACCATTATTAACGCCTGGTCCAGATACATATTTACTTCGACGAGGAGTTTGCTTATCAGGTGAAACTCCTAAAGAAAATATTACAATTTAAAAATTAATTTTTAAAATACCTAGAATGAGCCTTACCAATTTCTGATAATATATCTGCCATTTGCTTCGTATTAATACCACAATTATTTGCTACATTCTTTTGACATCGTTTATGCACGTTTAACGAGCACACCTCGCATTGCAAACCTTGCCTAAACAAACCATACAGAAGAGAACCACAATGATCACAGAAAGTAAACCGTTTATAATTGTGAACTACAAAACGATGAGGAATATTAACGTTAAATCGAGCACTTTGAGAACTTGACTGTAAAGTAAATAAATTAAATGTTACCATTGTATTCGAAAATATATAAAACTAGAAAATTTGCTATTTAAATAAAAAATGTAGAAATTTAACAATACTCACTTCGTCTTTCATTCCTGGACACTTGGTAACAACCAAGGAGTGGCATCTTTTATGCACCACAACGGTACAGACTGTTAAACAAATAAAAACCATTAGTAAAAAATACCTGCAGAATGTAGTTAAAATACCGTAACCACAAAGAAAACAACAGTAAGCGAAATGTAACAGCAAATTTGATTAAATTTACAAATTTCAAAATAATGTATTGTACGGGATTGGTCAAATAATTCATAAACTGACGAAGAAATTGAAAATGATATTCTGATGAGATGTCTCAAACATTTTTATTTTCAATCATCTTATAGTGGGTTATGACAGCATAAGAATATTTTTATGCAGGCTATTATCATAAAATTTGGTAGATACATAATATTATGTTGAACAAAATCCATTAACAAATATTTCTGTTGCAATCTTGGAAAATGGCATCTTAAATAAAGTTTTTCTCTAATAACTTGAGTAGATACGTTAAAATATTAGGTGTGCTAAAAAGTTCCCGGCTATATTAGATAGTTTTTCAAACACTATTTTAATGTTTCGAAATTCTTTATTTAAATCAAATATGCTCCATTTTGTTCGGAAACCTTTTGCCACTTTTCGGGTAAAACCATTATTCCATCATTGTAAAACTTCTGTGGTTTATTGGTAAAAAACTTAACCAAGTGGTTTTCACGGGCTTCTTTTGTAGCCAACTTTACACCATTAAGGGAATTCTGAAGAGACCGAAACAAACGATAATCTGATAGTGCAAGGTCCGAGCTAAATGGTGGATGCATCAAAACTTCCCAGCCAAGCTCTTCCAGTTTTTCTCGGATCACCAAAGATATGTGAGGTCTGGCGTTGACATGATGGAACACAACACCCTTCCTATTGATCAATTCTGGCCGATTTTTTTGAATCTTTTGCTGTAATCTAGTTAATTGTTGACAGTAGCGTGCAAAATCAATTGTTTGACCAGCTGGTAACAGCTCATAATAGAGAATATCTTTCCAATCCCACCAAACAGACATCATCACCTTTCGATTGGTGAGTCGATTTTTCATCTCCAGTAACCATTCGCTTAAAAAATGGTTCAATTTCATTACGTTTCAGCAACGATTCGCAGATGGAAACTCGGTCGAGCAAATTCTTATGCGTCAAATCATGCGGCACCCAAATATCGAGCTTGTTTTTGAATTCAGATTTTTTCAAATGGTTTGCAACTGTTTGGCAATTGATGTTTAGACTCTTGGCGATCTCTACAGTGCTTATATAACGGTTTTGTTCCACAATTTCTAGAATTTCCTTAACTTTTTTAATGACTGGCCGACCAGAACGTGGTGCATCTTCAACATCAAAATTTCCAAAACGAAAACGCGCAAACCATTGTTTTCCTCCTATTTTCGATAGAGCATCTGGACCATAAATAGCACAAATTTTTTCACGAGCCTGCACAGCGTTTTCTCCTTGATTGAAGAAAAATTGTAAAATGTAGCGAATGTTTTCTTTATTTACTTCCATCTTTAAACAGCAATTTTTCACAACTGCACAAGCCAAATCAAATGATTTTACATTTGTTTTTTTAGCTAAAAGTGTCAGTTTTCTAATGACATAATATATCATTATGTGATCAGATAAGTAGTGTCAGAGATAATCTACTTTGACATCATTTATTGTCTAAGCGAGCCGGGAACTTTTTAGCACACCTATTGTATAAAAAATGGTACTACAGTAGAAACTCGATAATGTGAACGAATGTGAACAAAGCAGAGGTGTTCATATAATCGAAAGTATTTTTATAGTTATTATAACTATTACATCATTACATTACAATTTCTTTCTGGACTTTCCGCCAAACTCTTTTGTAGTGCTTTTGTAATTTGCTTGAAATTGTAATCTAGCCTGTTTGTTCTTCATGATCATCACTTGTGATGTCATCGTCATATTGTTTTCGTTTCATATTCATAAAGTTGAATGCTATAATTAGCAGGCATCTCATCTTCGTACATATACATAGTTATATGTACACCCATTAGATTAAATTAATCTAATAACTAGAAAATAATTTGGCTAGATTTTTAATAACATTCTAGTTAGCAATTATAGAATTATAAAAAGCAGTTCTTTGTATCACATAATATATTGTTAACGTATACCAAATTTGATGCTGGTAACCACCATAGAAATATTCTTGCACTATAGTTTCAAGATACTGCTCTACTGTAAGTACATTATAATCTTAACTAGAAATAATAATAGTTCAATCACATTAGTTTAAATTTAGTTGAAAAGCGAAATTAATTGCAATGGAATTAAGTTTTGGTACAGAAGTTGTCATATTATCATCATGCGAATCAAGCATTGTGGCATCAAATGACATCAAGAGGAACTTCTTTTAATAACACCCAATTTTCTAGGCCAAAAATTATTATACCTGTTATGACGATTGTTAATAAATACATAAACATGTCTTACCAGTCCTCTTCGTATTCCTTAGTTTATTCAACGTAATTGGAAATGTTAACAAAAGGAGGGTAACTTGAAAGATCAGCTAGTAGTAGTAGAAGTTAAGTTACCAAATTTTTCAAAAACAAGACAGTTTTACAAAATACAGATACAACCTAGTCGTTGGGTTGTACCTCAGGTCATGAGAACTTTCATAAAAAGCATGCCATCAACATGTCTATACCAAAAATTAATTTTCTTGTAATTTTTTTCTTTTGCTAATGTACCTGAACCATAAAGTAAAAAATAAAAAGCAGAAACTTACAAATAAATTAAAAAGCAAGAATATAGAACAGCCATGCCACTTGGTACTGCAAATTAAAATTAAATCAATTTAATGTACAAAAATTAAGTTTTAAGAAAAACTCATACGTGCAAAACACCTATTCTAAAACAGTTTCAACAAATGTTGAGTTTATAAAATATGAGCTAAACAATCAATTTCAAATACTACTAAAACACCACAGCAATCATTCAAAAAAAAATTTAACATTAATTTATTATCTAAATTAGTGTTAAGGCTACCCTATTTATTGTGCAAACTAAACCGTTAAAGGGTTTATGTACGCCAATATTTCTTAAAGTAGAGTTCTCCAGAAACCCAAAAATAATTTTTTTATTTTTTTGACAGAATCGAAGTTCTCCGGAGTAAAACCAAAAGTTCGATAGGAATAAAAATTAATTTCAATGCATAAAATAATTACACCCTGGAACCCCTATTGTGAGTTTGGAAACGACTAATCTAAATATATCAAATTCAACAGTAGTAAAACACCAATAATTTTCTATTCAATAATTGTGGACCTAGAGATTAGAATAAAAAATACCAAAACAGGCAAAAGATAGAGAAAATATTGTTACAAAAATTAATAAAAGTAGACTTTGTGAACCAAAATTAAAAGTTTGGGCTTTTAGAGAACAAAATGAAAAGGATGGAAAAATATGTTTGCCGAAAATGGTATACAACCTTTGGTGATCATCTTACTTGGCCAAAGTCGAACAAGTAATAAAGCATAATATTGTTACAAATAGCATGAACTAACTTGTTCTCTTCTAACACTCAAAGCTTATAGAACTAAACTTCACTCTATAATTATTGAAGAAAAGAAATTACGAATAGAACGCAAGTTCCAGAACAGAATCTTTAATTCTGTAAGACACAATTGTTTGACAAGCTGCAATCTCATGATATACAGAAAGACATACGTATCTTGATTACTGCATTGTTCAACATAATACATCCTTTTCGTTTAACAATATTATTTAATAGATTTGTTTTTATTTAGAATTTAAAATGTTCAATGCTTTTTAATACATTTTATACAAAATATCTTTTTTAATTTATTGCCTTGAAAATCCTCGCCTTGAAAAATTATTCTATTAACAGTTACATTTTCCTCAATAAAACCATTCTGTATAAAAGTAAATATTATTTTTTTGATTTATCTACAACACATAATTTAAATAATAATTATAAGCTAAATTATAAAATGCTTTTTACATTCAAATGTTATTTTAATATAAGCGACATAAATATTTCAGTTCTATTTAAATGCATAAGCTATTAAATTTTTATTTAGTTCTTTAATATCAACAAGAGTCATTTAGAGGCAATTATGCTTAACAAACTATAACCAAACAAACAACAGACTGGAAATAAGCCCAACATTTAAAATTACACTATTTGAAAATTTACAAATATTCAAAATTAATAAATTAGAAATGTTATTTCGTAACAATAAGAAGTAGATTAATATTTCAAGTCCAAAGTCGCTAAGTCTACTTTAATTAATGTATGCTAGAAAATGTTTCAAATGCACCACCATAAAAATGACCATTGTTAAAACCAGGTACCATCGTTACAAGTAACACAAAATTTTTGTTATCAAATTTATTATATATTTACATGGTAGGTAAGGGGAAACGAGATCAAGCAACATACAGGCGTGCAATGCGATTCAATTTAAAATTACCTTGACATTGATAGCCTTGCTTGCCCAATCCCCTGAAAAACAAGAACTACCGTTACACACAATTGGTGCACCCAAGATTAATAAAATAAAATACAAAAACAAAATTTGCAATCAACCTACAAGTACACACAATTATTCTTAACACAATCTGAAATTACGTTTTGCATTAAAAACAATACACAAAAAATTTCTGATTTGAGTTTTAATTAAATGACAAAATGCGCCCCACAAAAGGCAGCAAAAATGTTAGTAATTTAGTAAAATTTTAAAAGCAACCCTAAAAAATTATCAGTGGTTGCTAAAATGGCACTTACCAAATAAATTCTTTGCAGTGAGAACAAAAAGTCGGTTGTCTTAAAAATGTTGCCATAAACTTGTGCCCATTAACTTGATGTACACGACGTCGCATGGCACCCCGCCTTCGATTGAAACCCTGTCTCTCCTTAAACTCTCTTGTTGGTTTGGCACCATATTCTAAATGTTAAAAACATACTTCATACCTTAAACAAAAATAATGGTGTATACTTACCCTTGCCTGTCGATTTTAAATCTATGCGAACATGCAATTGACCTTTCGGTTCCAAGTTGACCTGAAAAATAATAAAAAAAATTTGTAACTAGTTGCTTCAAATTAATTTCTTAGTTGGTCAAATTAACAAGAGAATATCGAAACAAAATATGAAAAAAAAATTGTAAACAAATGCAGTTGAAAAAGAATGCTTGTTTATCTAAAATGCTTTCTTAACCCAGTTATAAAAAAAACAAGAATGTGTATAAATAAAAAAAAAGAAGGGAAAAATACTTGACGGATATTAAAATTATAAAGTATTTGAAAAATTATTATATATAGTTTGTTATTTTTCTGCTCCACCCATAAAAAAGATAAAAGAATTAATGAAAAATTTAAAAAAGTTTGTGTTCTTTTCTTCTTTTCTAATTTGAATATTCTTAAATTGGTGACTCCGACATAATATCAAACATTTTCTGGACCTATAAATAAATTCCTAGTAACCAAATAACATATTTAACTCTTCTCTTTATATCATTCTAATTATTAATAACTAAAAAAGCCTTCTGATTGTTCTTCGGTTTTAATATAATACCTAGAAAATGAATTACCGTAACATTTTGTGTGCTGCCTTAGTTACTTGCATTAATAACAAGCGCAGTAAAGTAAATAATCAGTAAGTAAATAAAAACGATCCAACGTATCATATCCTCCACCCCCACATCCTTTCTTCAATTAAATAATTGAACTGAACTTTTAAATTTTATTTGAAATTCACTAAATTACATCTAGTTGCAATGCAATTTTACAATGCTTTATCTCGAGTGTATTCTGTGGTGATTTGGAACAACAGCTTAAGTAAAGTTTTTTCAAATTTTGAGATATAGATATCACTTTTGATATTCAATTAACAATTCTTTAATTGTTTTTTGACTTATAAATCTCAAAATGTGAAAAAATTTACTTGAGCCGTTGTTCCAAATTTCCACAAAATTGCACATAAGGGGTCGAGTTTGTATTTCATTGTCGCATAATCAATATCTAAGGGATCACTTGACGAAACCCAAGTAAGGAAGTTGCTTACTTGGGTAAACCCGGAACTCCGCTCTTAGAAGCACAAATGCCTTACTTCACCCCACAACTCTAATACAGGAAAAATGTATCTCTCATATATTGTTCAGAGCGAACAGGTAGGTAAGTCGTTTAAATTGTTGTATAGCAAAACACGACAAAAAAACTTGGCATGCTTAAAAGCATGTAAATTTGCAGAATGTTAGTTTGAAACTGTGACAATAAAAGTATTTGAGCTTCACCTAAGAAAATTGGAAATCTAAAAATTCCTTCACCTCTAAATAGTAGAGGAATAAGAGCGTAAGAGCTATCATTAGTAATATCTTCTCAGGTAGTGATGATTCAAAAAACAAAGATAATCAACGTTTAGAAAGAGGAAGGCAATAATTTTGTCTAATAATAATTATAAATAATAAAAAAATAATTGAGGTCTATTTTACTATGCCATTAAGCCCCCCAGTGCATAAACAAATATATAAATAAAGTTTCACAACAGGATGAGGTTAATATTAATTACTACAAACTTTTATACTTAATATATTATGTGATCAGCCCTTTCTGTTACTTTTAATTAATATTCTAAAAAACAAATTTTCTTGTCGGACCCTCCATCGGAGGAAACAAAATAACCAACTTAAGATATGCAGATAATACAACAATCATAGCTAGCTCAGAAGAAATGGCTAACCACAGCTTCTTTCTATGTCAAGAAAAATTTCAAGATTTAGACCCCACGGTTGCTTAGGCTGGATCAAAGAATGCCTATAACCCTGTTTTTAATAGTTGATGGTGGCAATCATCAACTCATCAGAGAAACCGCCCAAAGACGGTCATAAGAAAGTTTAGACTCTCCCTGGATTAGAACCGCATACCTTAATGTCAGCAGTTATTCGTTTAACATACTAGGCTAATGACCGTCTTGTGTGCATTGCTGCTGGTCAATCAAGCAGGGATTTGGTCACTGCCAAACATTACTACATACATCGAAAGAAAAAATGAATCTATATACCAGTTGACTTCCACATCAATTGAGTTCCCAATAAATTGAGTTACACATCAATAAAGTTCCACTGTATTCACTGTTATTTATGTTTAATCGAGAGGTAAACCATGCAGAAATTTTAGTGTATAAAATTTAGGAATTGCAAGGGAATTAATCCAGAAATTCGAAACAAAAAAAGAAATTGTGTACAAGATTTTCATCTGCTGTTAACCCCTTAAAACTCACCCCATTTAGAGATTTGATTTTTTTTTAATATTTTGCATGATTTTTTACCTCTAGCAATTTACATTTTGAGAGTTTTAGAAAGTTAGTGGAAATAGCACGTAACCGCGCCCACAAATGTAATTTTTTTTATGCAATTATGGCAGTTTATTGCTTAAATTATAAATATAGACATTAAAATTTATAGACCATCCAAAAATTCAGGTAAAAGTCCAAAAACTGAAAATTTATAATAATATAATATGTTGTTAGCAGTATCACGGCTAGAATTCAACTTTGGGGCTCCACTCACTAAAACAACAAAACTAAAACAACTTTAAAATCTATTATCTACAATATTTATTGTGACTATGAAAACGTGTGAGCTCGAAAAATATGCTACACCTTTGTTGGCTACTTTTTACGAATTCTGGATCACCGTGCAGTGGTGACATGTAGTAAATTGTACACTTTTTATCCTGCCAGGCTTATAACTTACCCAAAGTGTTTCAAAAAAATTTCGATTTTGAAATAATCAATAAGATGGATTGTTCCTACGAGAATACATATGGGTCCGAAGAATATGGTTTATTGAGGTAAAAATTAGAGCAGAACGATTTTCAATTGTGTAAATTTTACACATTCGCGGCCAGTGGTGAAAAAAAATAAAAAATCTTTTTACCACACACACTTCGTTAATTTACTGAAAATCACGCATTAAACGAGTAAGAATTATAAACATCTTTTTGTGAGGAATTTGTTATCTTTCTTTTGTTTAACTTCCTCTACATCGATAAAGTTGTTCGTTACCGAGATAAAATTAAAAATTAGTTTCTGTTACAAAAAACACTTGGTGCGTGCGTTTTCATACCTGAAACGGTGTTCTTCAGACATGTTATGGGTCAGTATTCTGTAGTGGCTAGTTCCACTAAAGTGAATTTAGCAAAAAGTCTTGCAGAGCTGAGATTTTTTTACTTGTGTGCAAGCAACGTCAATAACCTTATTTTTTTGGTGTAACAAGTAATCGCTATTTTAACATTTTTTTATCTTTCACTTGTCTAACTTTCTCTATATCGATAAAGTTAACTGTTACCGAAAGATAGGTACGCAAAAAATGGCACCTATTTTTCAAGACGGATTTAGCTCAACAGGAAATTGTATTTTCAGTCTCCAACAGAAAAGAAAAATTCATAAGATATTTCTATTGATTGGAAAATTCATGTTTTTTGAGCAAAAAACATTTTTTCAATACAATTCTCACACGTTCATTATCTTTAGTGATGTTACATATTATGATAACAGTGAGAGTAATTACAGGAAGCTAGATTGGGGCAAGCATCTTAGTTGGAAGACTACAAAAGCAAGCATGGCTTTCTGGCAGTGTCGAAAGGCAATGGGAAGATCCTGGGGATTTTCCCCAAAGATCGCCCTCTGGCTGTACACTGCTATAATAAGGCCTATGCTTATGCTATGGGGCATTTGTTTGTTGTAACCAAACTGGTTACAACAGCGTCCTCCCTACAAAGGCTGCAGAGATCAGTCTGTCTGGCTGTGACCGGAGTGACGCAAACGGCACCTACTGTGGCCTTGGAGACTCTCCTCTGCCTTCCTCCACTAGATCTCTATGTGCAGGAGCAGGCGGCGAGAGCAGCTCTTAGGATACGGGCATGGGGCCTCTGGACCTATAGGCAAGAAGTCGGTAGGCACACGCGGATCCTTGAAGACTGCTCGAAATGGCTGCCTCTTTTGGGTCTGGATGCTGACAGGATTCCTCCTAAATATGTGTTTGACAGAAAGTTTTGCATTCTGTTAGACGCAACAAGAACTGACGGGTCTGACATATGTCTGTACACGAATGGTTCCAAAAGCAATACTGGCTCAGGCGCGGGAATATTTTCCGCTAAACTACAGCTAGAAATAAACCTAGCACTAGGCAGATATGCCACTGTCTTTCAGACGGAAATCATCGGCATACTACACTGTGCGGAAATAGTTCAGGAAAAGGATATCCGGGGCAAAACAATTCAGATACATACAAACAACAGGGCTGCTCTTATGGCACTTGGTCGCCATAAGATCATCTCGAGCCTAGTGCTGCAATGGAATCAGGCACTGAATGCAATATCAACACATAATGTCCTAATTCTTAGTTGGGTAAAAGAGCACAAAGGCACTGCAGGCAACGAAAGGGCTGATGAGCTGGCGAGGCTGGGCTCGGGTAACCCACCATGTGGTCCCGAGCCTTTCATAACGCTGACTATTAAGACCTTAGATGCCATCATAAACAGTGAGACGCGAAGAATGCATGCAAAGAGATGGGCAAATATGATTGGGCGTCGACAGGCGCGGGCAACAATGCGCACGCCCTCCGAAAAACATGCAAAATATTACCTGCAGCTATCTCGGGATAATCTGCGCATTATTGCTGGGTTTCTCACGAAACACTGTAAGCTAAATAAACATCTACATACAATGGGACTGGTTGAAAGTCCAAATTGTCGTAGATGTAATGAAGCAGACGAAACGATGGAGCATATGCTTTGCGATTGCCCATCACTAGCGTCAAGAAGAGGATCTATGTTGGGAGACTTCTGGCCTAACATGGCCAGTATCAGTGACACACCGCCCTCCAAAATACTCGAGTTTGTTTTAAGTTTGGGATGGCTTGAGGAGTAGGAGGAAGGGTGGGCCGCTAAACACCGGAGACAGCATAATGGGCCTGATATGTGGCCCGAGTGCATGCAAACTTTGGTTTTCCCTCCACATCCAATCCAGAAATCTAGAGAGAGTAATTACAAGCTATTTATTTGAGTTCATTAATACTTATACAAGTGCTGTTATCTATTGTGCAGATGTAGATAGAAGTATGAAACTTCTGAAGAGATATTTAGAAAATGATATAGTGTACACATTTATACCTCAAGAATGTAATTAATGTGGTTTCTTGCTACGTTCCCCATAGCCACAGATTGACATTGGGGTTTAGTATGCATCAGTGACTCGATGCGACCAGGATTTGAACCGCGATCTAGAGCTTTTCAATCGCCCAGTGTAGGTTCTCACACGCCTATAAGATCTTTGTAAGTATTTGTACTGCGATTAGTTAATTAATTCAAACAAACCAATACCAATTAAAGACCTTACTTTTATTTTCCATTTAGCTTGATTATAAATTTCAATTTTCTTTAGGCAAACAAAAAGAAAACAATAAAAAAAAAGTGGCGCATACCTCAAAAGAGGTAATCCTAAGTAAGAACTATTTTCTTTCTTTTTAAAGAACCATCCCTAATTAATGAATTCAAAATTAAAGAATTCTTATGATTATAAACAATGTTTATTTTGAAAACACCGCCGTCGAGATAAACAAGATCATGTCTATGGCCTGAGAATGCAGATTATTCAGAATATTAATATTATGTATAACCCAATTTTGGAAAATTTTCTAATGCAGATTTAAATCTGGATCCATAAATTATCTAATTAGTGTCCCAACCCAGCATATTAAGGAATTAAAACTGACAAACTTAATGTGGAAAAGTTCACTAAGGTCGCGTTCTAGATTTGCTTGTTTGTTTCCCAAACACTTCACCTGATATGATGTCAATAACTTTAATTGTTTCCGTTTTTAGTAATGGTAGTCACAGAACAAATACTTGTTATGTGATGGTAGTGGGTTGTTACTATGGTAATCAGAAGTGCAATGTTAAACAAGAAACAATTTTTCGTCTTTGATTTGAGCTGTCGTCAAATAAATTATAAATGTAGATATTTGACACCTTAATTGGTTGATAGAAAAGCATTTTAGAGACTCAAAAATCGAGAACTATTTTGACCAAGTAGCGCACTGAATTTATTTTTGTAATGAAAAATTGCAAATGCGGGCAGAAATTTATAAGAGAACAAGTTGTTAAAATAATGTTAGAAAACATTAATAATTTAAGTTTGCACTTGACAGTGGTAAACGACTTGAAGGTGGCGATTGAATTTAAGGTGGGTGCGGAAAGGCCGTCAAACAAGTGACACACTTTAACAAAAACAAGTAAAAATAAAAAAAATACCCAAAAATCTCCTGCATCCTTGTCCCTGTTCAATAAATCGTCGAAAGGAATACTGCAATTGGCAACAAAATCGTCGGGCGGAATCGAGGCATCATGGAAAACTGTCAGGGTCAACGTCTTGGCATTTTCAACTTTTTGTTCAAAATATTCATTCCATACTGGGTCGAAAGTCCTTTGTTTTGTGGTCGATTGAGCCACGTGCGTTTCGTCCACATCTATCGTTACATACGGGTCGATTAATTGTTCTTCGAGTTTTCCAAATGTCATATTATGGCGCTTTTGGAAGTCCGTAGGCCTCAATCCAGAAGCCTCGCATATTTTCACACCTACCGTACCAGTATACATTTGAAATTATTACACACAATTAACACACACGCAACGATAATTATTAACACAACCGAAGTTTATAAACGCGTTGACTACATAAGGAAATGTTCCAATTTATTTCACGAACTGCAGTTTGCTTGACAGATACGACGAAGGTCGACTTTGGTTTGCATAAAAATTTCCCAGTTCTCTTTCCCACAATACTTTGCTGCTCAACATATTTTTCTCGTTGCGCTGTCTTTGTACAGATGTCATCAGTATCGACACATTTTTAGGTTAGATCTTACCGGATTTGTTTATCTTTTGCCAAAATGATCAAGTTATGGGGCTTGGCACGTATTTCGTGCAATTTTAGAAGCTCGCATTCGTTCGCCAGAACGTTAAGCACGTCGATTCAGCCAAACGTTGACGACGTCGTTACGATACAAAATATTTCTTACAAACGAGACGATTACACCAACATTACCGATAAAATTGCATCATATGTCGGTAGAAACCTTCACACCACTCCGAATCATCCATTGTCGCACGTAAGACAGAGAGTAGTAAACTACTTTTACAAAAAGTTTCAAAATTCGAGAGGAAATCCTCGGTTTTCTGTGTACGATAATGTGTCACCAATTGTCACGGTGCAGCAAAACTTTGACGACATTTTAATACCGAAAGATCATCCGTCTCGACGTAAAAGTGATTGTTACTACGTTAATAAGAATTACGTATTGAGAGGACACTGTACTGGTTATCAACCGGAATACATACGAAGTGGTTTGGATAACTTCTTAATTATCGGTGATGTTTATCGAAGGGACGAAATTGATCGTACTCATTATCCTGTATTTCACCAATTAGATGCTGTGCGTTTGAAAAGTAAAAACGAGTTGTTTCCAAATGATGAATCCCTTAAACTGTTTGAACACAACGATACGTCTTGCATACCGGGAGGTCCACAAAAGCAGTCTTGTCATACGTTGGAAGCATCCAAACTTATGGAACACGAACTGAAGGCAACTTTGAGTGGATTAGCTATAGAACTGTTTGGTGAAAATACCGAATATCGCTGGGTGGAAACCACTTTCCCATTTACACAACCTTCATGGGAATTGGAAGTTTATCACAATAATGAATGGTACGAATTGTTGGGATGCGGTGTTATGCAACAATCCATTATCGAGAGTGCCGGTGTGGATGATCGTGTCGGATGGGCTTTTGGTTTAGGCTTGGAACGAGTTGCAATGATTCTATATCAAATACCCGATATTAGATTATTTTGGTCAAAAGATTCGGGTTTTCTTAATCAATTTAAAATTAAAGATGTCAACGAAAAAATAGTTTATAAGTCCGTAAGTCAATATCCTCAATGTAGAAACGATATTAGCTTTTGGTTGCCTCAAGACAAACCAGATTATTCAAGTAACGATTTTTATGACATAGTTCGCAGTATTGGGGGCGATATAGTCGAACAAGTTTTATTGGTTGACAATTTTAAACACCCAAAAACTGGAAAGATTAGTCACTGCTATAGAATCATTTATAGGCATATGGAGAAAACCTTAACAAATGACGAAGTTAATGTTATCCATAAAAAGATAGAAGAAGCAGCTTGTAAAACTCTTAACATTGTTATTAGATAATGTTTTAGTTGGTTTTGTAAATTTTAATAATACTATATGTATTTTAGTATTGAAAGTTTCCCTATAAAATTGTTTATTTTCAAAATAAAATCAGTATTTTTATAGGAAAATTTATAAAGACTTTGTGATCCCTTTTTTTCAAATATTGTAAATAAATATTTTAACTTATTCTTTCTAATTATTTTATTCAAAATTCTCCAAAAAATTTACTACAAAAAAGTCTGTTCAGTTTTCATTGTTTAGTCTAGCAAATCAAAATGACTCGAAATGCTGGTAAAGAACGAAGCCTATTTACTAGCTGTACTTGATTTCCAAATGTAAAAGATTTTATCAATTGTTTTATTGTCCTAATGTCTAGATAGCTCTTGGAGTTCTTTTGACTATTCTTCTCATTGTGGTCAGTAGCAAGATAAAATTTACTTAAAATCAACTAGAAATAAAAACAGACTTCCGCCGCTTGCTATACGTTCCATTGCAAATAGAGCTCTAACTTGAACGATCCTGCTCTGTCTTAATAGGTGCAGCAGATGATAATGAGCAATTTATTTTTAAATACGACGCATATTAAATGAACAAAAATTTGTTTTATGCTTTCTTCCGTTATAATGCGAAAGAATTTTTATTTTTTAACAAAAGAGTATATAAACCCAGCAAATTGACATTTGGCAGTAACTGTGGCAACGAGTGCCATAGTAACGGTAACAACCTGACAATAAATTTATTAAAATGTCAAGACTTAATACAAAAATTGATAAAAAAGATTTATTTAACGAACTGCAATCAGCAATGATGGATGAGAAAAGGTATTGGGTAAGAAATGATGCAAAATTGAGAGCAGTGGGTAGTTCTAAAAGTTATGAAGAATTTTGGTAAGAGCTGTTACGTCTTGCTTTGGTTCTATTTCATCGTAATCATTTTTAGTGACATTGTAGCAGCAGCTCATTTAACACCGCTAGATAGAAAAGACACCACTAATAGAGCAAAATCTTATACGTGGAACACCGTGGTTAGGAAATCTTCGGAATAATAAAATTAGTTAATGTGTGTAAAAACATTTATTAAAAATAAATGCTAAACAAGTTAAATATTTTATCCCACAACCATTAAAAAATAAATTTTTTAACTACAATTTTATACCTCTACACTACTTTAGGTAGTTTTAGCACACAACCAGACTAGCAGATTTGCATAAAATTCAACTTAAAATATAATAGTAACTACAAACTTTAAGACTACAATGTAGTAAATAAAAAAATAAGTGTATTTACATATTTTGAACAAATTAGCACCTTTGAATTTTTAATTCGTGCATATTTTATATTGCAATTGTCAAATTATGAAATGAATTTGTTTAACGAACGAAGGAATCAAAATGCATCTAAAGGTGTTTTGAACAAAAAATAAAATAAAAATGTTTTTCTTTTGAGCACCTCGAGATTTCTATAATATATTATTTCATGCAAAATAAAAAATAACATGCTGAAAACGCAATCTGTTAGTTATGATCGATATTTTGAAAACGCATTAAAAATAAACTTGTAACAATGTATGTCGTTAAATTTTTAAAATTAAACGAAAAGTTACCCATATCGTAAAACAACTTGACCTAATATTTAATTACAACTAAAGATAAATGCAAATATAAAACCTACCTAAAGGTTAAACCTATTACGATCAATTCTATAATAGTTGATTGCTAAATATATTTTTTGTTCATATCAAAAAACAGTCAGTCGCAAAGACAATAGGGATCGGATGGTAGAATGCCTACTTCCTTGGTTGTTGAATATTCATTAAAGGTTTGTTAGGATGATGAGCTGGAGGCTTTTCTTTATGCGTGTTTTGTACAGCTTCGGGAGGAAAATCGGCGTTTCCTTTCAGAATCGCCCCAGAAATGGAAGTAGTTTTTGGTGGACTTCCAGATACCTTTAAACCTGTAATATCTTCAGAAATACCCGGAGGTTCTTTCGGCGATTTATGTTGCGTAATACGCATACCGCCAGCTTTTACTATACATTTGGGTTAAAAAAAACAAAATGTTAACAAAAACAATAATTGTGTTAATTAAATGTTACCTGCAGGTGGATGGCCACCTTTCAGATGCAATTCGCTTTCTTTTGGACTCGACATATTTTTCGGGTCGTCTGTTACTTCTTTCAGTTAAATTTATCGAATAAAATAATGTTAGTATATACGCAGCAAATAGTCACGTCAACGTATAATTTGACCTTGAATAATTTGACAATCGGTGACGTTTTATTTTATATCCGCGACCTTGAAAGAACTGAAACTCTGAAACTATGCTGAATTTTATTGCACACGGTGCAACTGAATGATTGATCAAATTAAGTTGAAGTTTCTGATTAAATAGAAATTTACTAACTTATGATCTAGCAGCGTTTGATCAAAAAAAAAAAAGCAATAAAACAAAAGTTCAGAAAAAGTAAGAGTATAAATAGCAAAAAATATTTTGTTGCAAATATTTTTTCTATAAATATACGAATAACAAAATTGTAGAGCGTGAAATTTGTGATTATGCGCATTAAATTTGAAATTACCGCCACAGGTACAGAGTAAGAATATTTTTTATTAGTAAAATAAAAACATAGAATAGTACATTATACATAGTACACAAAAATAAAGATTAATTATCAATTTAGACAAATTCAAAGTTTTAAAATTTAATTTCTTGATAGTTTTGTTATTTCTTCGTAATTTTTCTTGGGGGCGTGGGTATTCGGAAATGAAGATGAAGAAATGAAGTTCATCAATGATTTGGCATTCCGGGCACAGCCTATCTGTAGACTTCCCCAATCGCTTGAGATGTCTTCGAAATTCGCCGTTATATGCTCCATATTCTCGGTATGAATTGGATGATAATTCTTTGTGTTTCATTCCATACATGAAATGGAACTGGGATCGACTCGTGAGCAGCCTTATTTTTTTTTACTCTTCCCGTTCTGGGAAGAACATTGAGGACTTCCTACTGCAACTTCTGGAGGAAATACGTCGCCTTGAAGTAGGAATTGCAAATATTAAAGATGACAAGCCTCAGATATACGCAGATTTTTTTGAAGAACAAGCCTTGTTCTTCAAGCATTCTTCATTATTGATACAGAGGATTTCTTTAGAATCCAGGAACTCCCAGAAATCGTGTAGAAGAAGCTTATTTATAGGGCTGTTCTAAGATATACGACGCTCCTGGGCTATTAAAATTAATGCATCCCTCTTTAAAATAAATTCAAGCCTTCGAGAGTTGGGCCTCTTTAAAGCATTTTTTTTAAATTTCCTCTTTCACGTGGTCATTACTCGGAAAACATTAATTTTTTAGTAAAAATGAGTTAGTGCGTTTCTAAAGAGCGTAAAGTAATCTACAAACTATATTCAAACATTTTTTTGTCTAAAATCAATGGCTTTGGAGTTATGGATAAAAGTAGATAAAAAAATGTTGAATAATTGAAGTTTTTTTTCTTTTGTTTTTTTTTAAACCCTGTATCTTTTAAACGAAACATTTTACAAAAATCTGACCATTCCATTCCGGATGAGAAAGTTAACGAACTACAATTTTTGTTTAGTAAAATTTTTTGAAAAACCAACCCATTTCACAGAAAATCAGAAAATAATAAACAAGGCAGCTACAAAACAAAAAATTAGTAATTTATTAGTAAGCAAGCACACAAATACAAAATAGAAAAAATCAATTTATTATTATTACACTAAACAAAAACATAAAATTCATACAAAAAAATCGGATGTGGCCATGCCCATAACTTTATCATACTTTTAAATAATAATAAATTTAAAAGAATTTAAAAAATATATTATTTTGGAGGAGAATAGATTAAAAAGTTAAAATTTTAAAAATAAGAAAAAAATTATTTGCAAAATTTTTTACTTTATCATACGAAGTCTGAGAAAGTATTGTAATCGTGCAGAAAAAAAAACTTGAGATTTTGATGAATTTAGACATTTTGGGGTCCCAGAAGCGGAAAATCGTCATTTCCAAAAAATGTCTGTATGTATGTATGTGTGTATGGATGTATGTATGTATGTGGTTAAATTTTGTGTGCGCTCTACCTCAAAAAGTAATAGAAATTTTTTAACAAAATTTTGTATTTAGTACATAAATATTGAGACTTAGAGCTGATTAGATTTTGATTAAAATATACTATAGAAAATGATAAAAATTACTAAAAATTAAAAAAATCCTGTAACATAATATAAAAGCTTTTATTTCACGTTTATTTGCGATCATCAGTTATGTATAACAGTAAAAATAAAAAGAACTAAGAGCAAATATACCAAACAAAATTGAAAAAAAATTTTTAAAATTAATAAATTAAATCATGTGCTTACCAAATAACCCAACTAAAAACCACGTGATGTGTCTAAATGAAACTTTAGGTAGTTAAATAAAAATGAATCCTAATCTCCTTACAAAGGAGGGGTTGAAGCAGAGACATAGAGAGGGGAAGGGGGGGGGGTAAATTTTAAAATAGCCCTGGGCAGCAAAAGCTCTAGAGTACGCCAGAGTAACTCGATATTAATCATATCAAATTTTTTAGAAAAACCAAAAAATGCTCGATAGTTCATCGCCTGATGATGCCATAGTATGGTGAAAACGTTTGCGATATATTCATACGGTGTATTTATATTGTTTTAACTTAAAACATTTTAGTTCTAAAAAGTGTTTGTGCATTTTTTGGTTTTTCTAAAAAGTTTGATATGATTAATTTATATATTTATTTAAACTACTAAAAAATGTAATTATTCGATTGTTTATTAACTTACAAAAGCGAAATTAGGCTTAAAACCTCCTTTGTGACGTACTTGATTATTAAAAAAAAATCAAGTCGATCAATTCAGCAGTTTCGGAGATTACACGTGACAAAAAATTCTATTTCAAATCTACAATTACTCACAAAAGTATTCGGACGCTCCTATGTTAGCAATGTAAATTGTACTTTTTGAAAACTGTTTTTGGCATATAAAAATCGCGTTTACAAAAATATTTTTCAGACATTTTTTGTAGATAATTTCTTTTCCTTCATTTTTGTTTCCATACATTTTTTTATTCGTCGCCTCGTTTTCGTTCAAGAGTGACTAAAAGTAGTCTCGGTAAAAATTCTATGTGAATCCCCTGAGAAAACTATAAGAATATATTGTGGTGTTTCAAAGAGATTCGCACCTACCCTATACATTTTGATAAAAATTTTATTTTAATAATTTTAAGTTGTAAGATTGAAATTAGAGAGGCGAATCGACGGAGAGACAAAGCTTTTCGGCACGAGTCGCCGCAAGAGTAGGCGGTGCGACTTTTGGCTCGTTAATTTTTGGCTTTGTGAAATTTATTTTTTAAGTTTTTTTTTGATATTTTAAAGTTTTTTTTTGATATTTTGATATTTGGATTTTGGATATTTTTTGATGAGTTGCTACCGGGCGGTAGTTAATTGATTGGTTTCGATGATTTAGAAAAAGAATAATTACAAGTTATAAATTAGATTTGGAAAGAGAATAGTTCGAATTTAAGTTTCGATTTGGATTGTATTGGAAATTGCAAAAATTAGAAATTACATTTGTAGGAACAAATGGTGCGATAGATAAGCCGACGTTTTGGATAAGGCTAAGAATTGAAACTTCGATTCTTTTTAAGAAGTAATAAAATTTTACAATTATTTTACATTGAATTTAATTGGGATTTGGAATATTAATTATATTATTTTTGATTATTAAATTGATAATTATTTTTAGAGAAGCATTTGGATTTGATATTAGTTTAATTTTGGACAAGCGATTTAACAATTGCATCTTTTAATTGGCACCCAGAACGTTTATTTTTTTGGATTAGAATTTTATTTTAAGAACCCACCCTGAGATACGACAATCTCATCTCCCGCACTTAAGATCAAGCTTGAAGCACTTAGAAATGCTTGGGAACATAGCTTTTTGCTAAAAAACCATTGCAGTATGAACATAAAACTTTGATTAAAATGCTTTTTATCTATTGTAATGTTTTTTTCATAGAATTTTTCCACACACTTTATTTACTCGGGTTAACTCAGCATTACGGGAGCAATTGACAATTTTCAAGGGTCGAGGGTTCTTGCGTTTTCAAAATTAAAATAAAAAGAAATCTTTCCAATGTAAAACAAATAATTTCTTCGAAAATCAAATCCAATTCAGAATAATACTGGCCAATCTAATAAATTTAATTAATTCTCCAAAAATAATCTTTTCCAAAAGTAAATTAATAAATCGCAAATCCAATGTAAAATTAAAATAATTTTAATGTCAAATAAAATTTTAATTTTATTCGAAAGGAACACAGTTTGATTTCGTGCCTTATCCAAATCGCCCGCTTATCAATAGCACCATTCGTTCCTACGAATGCAAATCTTAAACTTTCCAATTTTAAACAATTCAGATCCAATCTTTAATTTCAATTGCTCATTCTCTAATTTATCAACCAAATCATATCAATCCAAATTACCAATTCAGTAGCAACGTATCAAAAATCATCCAAATATTATCCAAATATCAAAACTTATCATTCAAAAATTGCGCAGTAAATGCATTCGCATCAAAATCATTTATTCAATCAAAAATTCAGTACTCACAAATATAACTTTATAAATTCAAACTTATATCAAAACTCAAAATCTCAACAATAACTCATTCGAGTCAAAATTTAACGAGCCAAAAGTCGGCGCTGTCACTCGCGCGGCGACCTGTTGGCAAAGGCTAATTTCCCGGTCGGTTCGCTCCCCACCTGTCCAATTTTCACAGTCTTGCAACTCAAAACCATTTACAAACAAAATTTTCATCAAAATGTACAGGGTAGGTCGCAACCATTTTGAAACACGACACTATATAATTGGTTGGTCTCAAAACTCAGCCTAAGATTTATAAATAAATTTTGAAATTTGGAAAAGTATTTAAACTAAGCGCTATGATTGACCAATGAAAATTAACCATGATTATGCTATGCGCTGTTGTTGAAACTAAAGATCAGTTGTTTAAATATCAAAACAAGACAAACAACTACTCGATTACTAGATATCGCGTGTAAATAAGTGAGCTTGGTACCTTATCTACCTTACCAGCTTTCAACAGTTTCGACTTGACAACTGGCCAACTGAGCTGATTTTATTGGCTTCTAAACCGTCGCTATTTTTTGAAATAGCCTGCCCGTGACGTCAGCGGCCGGTCCTTTAACAATTATTTTCTTTAAAAAAATTTTGGAAAAAATTGTGAATGCTCAGTTTAACCTCTACTTTCAAATAAAAAAAAAAAAAAATAGTGAAACTCATCCATTGTAGTGCTGCATTCCGCTGGCTAATTTTTGGCAACTTATCTAAAAATGTTATAAACATTTTTTATGTCGGTTATCTTGAAATTTCAAAATAGAATTGAATTAAATCGTACATTATCAGCTTTCTGCTATATAATATACCTTGAGTCAGGTCTGGGTGGTTCCCCCGTTTGTGTACAAAATTTTAAAAAAATGCTTGTGAATTGCAACTAACTGCATTTTCAGTGGGAAAAAACTATTTAAGCAAAATAATTGATAACAAACCGAATTTTTGATTATTATAATAAACGATGTTTTTAGCGTGTAGTCATATTCGTTCGGCCCGTTCTTCGCGAAAGTGATAATAATACCCGAATGATAACATTAACCGTGTTTCCAATAAGCGGCAATAATTGCTAAATACGAAAAAAGAATCAAGGGACCCTCATAAAATACATTCGTAAAAACGGGGGGGGGGATTGCTTAACGTGACGGTATGTGACGTGGGAGGGGTCTAAAAAAATCGTGACGTTCGCAGTTCATCAATTTGATTTTTTAATGAGAACTTTTTCGCCGCCTACTATAAGCCTCTGTACTGAAATTATAATTTAGCCTTGCTAAATCTATTTAATGTTCTACATGACAATAGATAAATAGAGGGGGGGGGGGTTAGGTCTAAAAAGCGAAATTTTGCGTGACGTATTTTATGAACGGCCCCCCCAAGAGATCTACTCACTTTGAATCCTCTGCGTTTCAAGTCCTGTGGGGTTCATATATTACATATTATTACCTATTAACTCTTTTTATTAAAATATATCTCGTTAATCCCATCATGTTATCTTCTAATCTTATAATTATTTTATATTGTTTTAACACTTTTAGATTTTAAAGCACCAAAGTTTATTTTGCTTTGTTTTGCTCCCTCCCCTTGCAAATGAAGAATCATTACATAAAATTGTAGGATTATTATTAAAAAGTCAAATTTATTCATTGTAAGTGATATTACCAAAATGTAAAATAAAATTATTTTTTTTTATTTCGGACATTTTGGTGGTAACCACTTGTCCCAACTTTGGGTCACAACCCTACCACTTTGTCCTGTCCTGACTTTGTCTTTGTGTGTGAAACAGTTAGGTACTTCAAGTTTTTTAAATTGTAGATTAGTGCAACATTTTTGTGTTGGCACCAAGAATATATTTTGTAATTTATATAGCAATTGATTTTTAACCTAACTTGTTCATTGAATTGTTTGGTCAGCTCGTGGATAGCAGAAGTGCAAAATTGTGTTATTAACGAAAACGATATTTTCTTGTAGTAATTACTATAGCGATAACTTTTAGTTGTTGACATTAACCGATATCGAGGTAAGTGTGTAATTTATATTTTGTAATAATCATTTATTGATATTTAATTAATTAATTTCTATTGTGCCTAAAAGACCGGCTGCGTTTTTTTACCAAGGTAATTCAAAAGAAATCCCCTTTTATTGTGATTTGGATTAGATATTTTTATGCTTGATAAAAATGTTTGACAATCTGCAATGGATAGGTTACATTTGGTTTTATTTCTTAAGAAAAATTTTAGTAATGGTTGCCACTTTTTGGAATTGACAATTTTTTTTGCTAACGCAGGATTTTTTTTTGCTACTCAACCTGATCCTAAGCATTGCAGTTGGACGTGGATAGTTGATTGTCAAAATTTTCTCGAAATTCATAGAAATTTTTCAATTTTTTTTGTCAAAATCGCCAGCCTTTTAAATTCTTGTGTTTAGATGAGTGGACGAGGATTTCGATCTCAAACCTATTCCAACAGCGCAAACAGGAATAATTACGGCAATAGAAATGATACGAACAAAAATTATGGAGAGAATCCAGCTGGAAACGGTTCAGCTAATGGAAATTTTAGACGGAACAACCCTAATCGTCAATTCAATAGCACTCCGGGGCAAACAATGGAAGTGCCTTCGCAATATGTTGGAAGGATTATTGGTAAGTTTGATGTTATGTGATATTTTTATTTGCCATGTAAATGTGTAGAGCACATTCACTGGAATTTTAATTGTTTTCGTTATACAAACTCAAGTTAAATAGTAATCGAATGTAGATAAAGATAAAAATAGGCTTCATTGTAAGTTAAAATTTTATTATTTATTTGCTAATAAATAAATTATTTGTTCTTTTCTGTAACGCTTCTTAATTCTATACTTCCAGCTTAATTTATTTTTATAAATCTTAATTCAAAAGAATTCAATCAAGTTTTTGCTTGTTTACGAGGTACAATTAAATTTGGTAAAATTACTTCTGCAATGGTTAAACTTTTTTGGTTATTTTACACCACAGCACATTTAAAAAGAGTATTTTGTGTATTTCACACAGTGTGAAATATTTTTCATATTCATATTTTTTATTTATAGGTTTATTTTTATGCCCAATTGTGGACATTGTTCTATAAATTGTCATGTTATAGAACTTGGAAAGGAGCATTCCTAAACACTTCTTAATTTTTGGTCTGACTTCCAGTTAGGTAATTCTTACTCTCAGTATTCTATACTTAGATTCTGTAAGTTTGAATTTAGTGTGTCTAAAATTTGTAGCTACTTTAACAAATTCCAACTGTGTTTAATAATTTCTTATATTTGTGTTTTTTAATGTTTGAGAGTTTACTCGGCTAAGTGTGCGAGCTGATGGGACGTGATTGTACATAATGTGTGTTATGAGATTTTTAGCTTGCTTCGTGTGTCTCACAACCTAGCTTAGTCATTTTGGCTGAATTGTAATTTAAACTTTTCAAAAACTTAGTTTCTAATTAAATTTTGTTATAGTTATAGAAGTTGATTTATAAAGCTGTACTGTCGGTACTTTACAGCAGAAGAAAGTCAATTATTTAGTGGGAATATCATTGGTCGTTTTTTCTTTAAATTTTTTCTAATAACTAAATATCTTTACATATTCAATGGAAATTCAGATAGAAACTAATTTTTGAAAAGAAAATATTCTAAAATTATTGGACAGACCATTAAAAATTTTTATATGAACATCTTTTATAATTTCGTTTTTTAAATGAATAGGTAAGGGAGGAACCAAGATAAGTGACCTTCAATTCGAATCGGGGGCAAAAATTCATGTCACCAAAGATATTGTTGGGGAGAACACCGTCATTCGATTAAGTGGATCGGCAGATGAAATCGAAAGGGCAAGGCTACTCATTCAAGATTTAACAGTCGAACGAAAGCCACGGGAAAATCGTGAAAGTCAACCACCACCTGATTTTGTGCCATTAGATCCCGAAGCACTTTCTGAAGAAAAAAGACGAAGAGAGCTGCGCATTCACGAATTACAGACATTAGATTGGAAAACAATCAATGAACGTCACGAAAAGTACGTACAAGAAAGATTAGACTCTTTGCCAAAAATTGTTAAATGCTTCTACGAAGAAGTAGATGAAGTTGCACAAATGACTGCCGAGGAAGTATCGGAGTTCCGGCAAAATAGCAACAATATTATGGTCTCACGAGTATTTGCGGAAAAATTTGGCGACAAACCCATTCCAAATCCAGTACGTAACTTCTCACAAGCATTTCACAATTATCCACTTATTTTGGCTGAAATAGTGAAGGCTGGTTTTGAAAATCCATCTCCTATTCAATCACAAGCTTGGCCTGTACTACTTAAAGGAGAAGATTTAATTGGCATTGCCCAAACTGGTACCGGAAAAACGTTAGCATTTCTTTTGCCAGCTCTTATTCATATTGATGGACAAACTATGCCCAAAAAACCTGCCGAACCACGCGTATTAATCATGGCCCCTACTAGGGAATTAGCATTACAAATTGAACGTGAAGTAACCAAATATAATTATAAAGAGATTAAATCGTAAGTTGAATTTTGGAATTGCTCCAATAGATTGCAGTAAAACTTTTTTTTTTATATAGTGTATGTGTATATGGAGGCGGCGACAAACAGCAACAAGTTAATGCAATAAATGAAGGCGTAGATATCGTAATTGCTACGCCTGGCAGACTCAACGATCTAGTTTTAACAAGTAAGAATTTATTTTTAAAGTTAAAATTTGGTAACACTAATTTCTTATTTATTAGAAAAATTGTCGATGGATGGAGTTACTTATGTGGTGTTAGATGAGGCCGATAAAATGTTGGACATGGGCTTTGAACCTCAAATTCGTAAAACTTTGTATAACGTACGAGAAGATAGACAAACTGTTATGACTAGTGCAACTTGGCCGGAAGGAGTTCGAAGATTGGCCACTACATATATGGTTAATCCGATACAAATATATGTTGGGTCATTGGATTTAGCTGCCGTACAGACTGTAACCCAAGTTATACAAATGATGCCAAATGATGATGATGCAAAGTTTGAAACGGTAATTAAAATTAACACTTCTATTTTCGAAACATTAATTTTTTTTTCTTTAGTTTATGGATTTTGTTCAAACAATGAATCCAGAAGAAAAGGCGATAGTCTTTTGTGGTAAAAAAGCACGTGCAGACTATTTAACCACTGAGTTAGCGTTAAAGGGTGTCTATTGTGCATCACTTCATGGGGACCGTGAACAATGTGATCGTGAACAAGCACTGGAAGATATAACCAGTGGTTACGTCAAGATACTTATAGCGACCGATTTGGCATCTCGTGGCATTGATATTGAGGACATCACGTAAGTGAACATAAGATTTTGTTTGGATACCTTTTCATGATCTCTTATCTTTAGATATGTCATAAACTACGATTTCCCCAGAAACATAGAGGAGTATGTTCATAGAGTAGGCCGTACAGGACGTGCTGGTCGATCCGGTCAATCTATAACATATTTTACTCGTGATGATTGGTCTCATGCAGAAGAATTAATTCCTATATTGGAGAAAGCTAATCAAGTAAGTATTCTTGTTTTAATTATTCAAGACTGATTTTCATTATTTTTGAATACCAGAAAACTGTGATAATTTGTTTTTTAAGTTTTTATTGAATATTCGAGAGGAAGTATGTTCTTTACATTTTTATTATCTTCAAAATTTCTTAATTTTTAATTTATACTGTTCCTGTGGATGCCCCTATGGACTTCCAGGTTTCAGTTTTTCCTACTTTAATGTTTTCAGTTACAAACAATATCTTCGAGGAAAGAAATTGTTTTTCTCGTATTTTATATGGCACCCAAACTTCAATTAAGTTAATAATAATGCATTTTTGAACTTATACAAAAGTTTACATTCATGATTAACAATATCCAAACTTTTAACGCCACATTTAATTAACACATTAAAATCAATATCACTCCAGTTGTTGGTATGTACTATGTACGATTGGTATCCATGACGACGACAATTAAGACACTGTCGTTTATTTCTTCAATCTATACTCTAATTTTAAACAAATCATTGTCGCAATGGGTGAAGAAACAAAGTTTATAATAAGTGAATTAAACCGAATTTTTAAGAAAAATTATAATTTTTCGTCATTTGAAAATTTAACACGTGAACAAATACTTCAAGTTGTGTGCGATGTGTTGGCTAATTTGAATGCAATTGGTGCAGTTGATGCAGTTAAAAATACAGAAAATGCGATAATTATGATCGTGGAAGCTTTGCAAAATATCAAATATACTCCTAAAAATAATAGCGTTACCCCAGAGGAGTTCCGTAACGGAATTGCATTGGGAAATCGCTCTATCATACGGCCTATACTGTATTGGATGTTGTCTCATCCTAAGCAAGTAACCAAACGCGCTTACTTAGCAAAATATGTCGAAAAAGTTGAATGCCCGTTAGAAATACTGGATGATCCTGATGTTCGACAAGTGTACACTCAATATGAAAATCTTATAGATGAGTTTTGGAAAACCTACAACGAAAATGTAAAAGTTACAAAAGCCGCTACAGAAGTTAGAGAATTGCAGCAGGATATTGACAAAATGGAAGAAGATACTGCCAGATTGCGGCAACGCATCGAACAACAACGGGAAAAAATCGAAAATATACCCAACAAAGAGGTCATACTTGCCGTGGTCAGAAATTACCGAAACGAATTAAACGAACAAAAAAAGTTAGAAGAACAAATCATAGAACAAAAAGAATTTCAAGCAAAGATAGAATCCGAAATTAAGGAATTAAAAAGTGTCTTGGCTTATAAAAAGGCTCGCCACGCAATTAATCTCGAACCTTTACAGCAAATAAAAAACGAATTACGAAGCAACGAGATACTTCAAGACCAACTACCACAGGAGCTCGAAAATAATAAGAAAATATTAGAAATTTACGAAACTGTGCTAAAAGGTACCGATATATCTGATCGTGAAATAAATGAGCTAAATGCCGAACTTACAAAAATCAATGCCGAAATACAAACGTTAATTGAGCGCCAAAGCGCTAACAACGAGACTGTAGATAATCAAATTGTTATATTTCGTAATCAAGCTGCAATCATCGGTAACAAAAAGCAGGAAGTTTCCAACATTGTAATGGATTTAAAAAATAAAATTACTACTCTCGACGAAGAGATCGCCGAAAAGGAAGAGTTGTTGGTGACTTTAGTAGGCGGTCCTCTACTGCAAGGCGATAATTTAAAAAAGTACGTCGGGAAATTACGCGAAAATAACATAATTTATAAAGAGTATAAGAATCAATTGCGCTCTTTAACAAACGAACTTGGCGTTTTGACGCGCACCTTAGATGTACTTAAGTCGTCCGATCCAACGCTAGAAGAAGTTTTGAATAAAAAAGTTGAAAAGAAAAACGAGAAGGTAAATGGTGCTTCGGACGATAATGCCGACTTGAGAGTTAACATTAAAAAAATTTCCGCGGAAATAGATCAGGCTCGTGCGGAAACCGCACAACTTCGCGAAGAACTTCGCTTAGCAAATAGCGAATTTCAACCTATAGTTAGTGAATATAATAAATTAAAAGAGGTTTTCGAAGATGTTACCGAAGCACCCGAAAAAGAATTAATTCAGTTAAATAATGATATGAAAATTTTGGAAGAGCAGATTAAAACTGAAGAAGAAAAATGGAAAAAAGTGCACCAAGAAAATGAACGGAAAAATGAGTTGCTGCTACGTTTGAGTGAAGATATTGTGAATTCTGGCGATGAACTCAATAAACAACCTACTCAGATGGAGATTTTACAAGAAAAGTTGGCGCATCAGAAGAAAATGAAGTTAAATTTACAGAAAGAACTTGATTACTTAGAATCTCAAAAGGTTGAATTTTTAAGACAATCACGAAGACCATTGGTTTCATTTTTAATTGTTTTAGGCGGAAAGTGAACGAAATTTGGAAATACTTGAAGGAATTATAAAATTACTCAAAGCCAAAAATTAGGTCAATTTTAATTTGTTTTCTCGGAGAATATTTTTAACAAGTTACTTTTTTTTTTAGTTTATTCCTAAAGAATATTTTTAATAAGTTACTTTTTTTTTTAGTTTGTTCCTGAAGAATTAGTACAGATGAAAGAGAGATTTGCAGCTTGGAAGCAACGTAGGAATGATCGTCCAAGAGGAGGAGGAGGTGGCCGAGGCGGTTATGGCAGAAGAGGTGCTGGAAATTACGGAATTTTCTATGATTGATTTTTATAATTAATTTTGAAAGTTAATTACAACAGTATTGTTTTTTTGTAAATAGATCTTAAAAAAAAATGCGCGAACATAATTTTTTTTAAAAATCGTATATTTATTTTAATAAAAATGTCTTTAAAATTAGTTACATTTATGACACTGCACTTTTAATTTAAGTAATTACATATTTTTTTCTCAACTTATGTTTAGATCTTGTTTTTCTTTTTTGTTTTTACGTTCAGGATTTCTGAAATTAAAAAGAAAACGTATGTGTGATATTATTTTAAATAATAAAGAATATTTGATTAGAGTATATCAAATTTTTTTTAACATTTAACATCAACGACACGCCTAGAAATTACTGTTAGAAAAGTGTTTTTCTGTGGCTGTTTAAGTAGAACAAACCCCTAGTGATATAAGTTCCTTAGAATTGTTTTTAAATATATTTAAATAAATTTAAATGAGATGAATAGTGATTTCTATACCTTAAGAGATGATCTACTGTGCTTCATTTGCTTTTTCACGTACTTGGTATCATTTTCTTCTGCAGAATCATCATCTCCACCATACATATCCTTATTTTTATCTTTTTGAAATTCATTGCTTCTTATGATTGTTCTAGCTTTTGTCTAAAATAACAAATAACATTAATTTTGAAAAACCTCTTCGATGTTACTTACCATATTTCTAGCATTTGTTTTTCGAGGTTCCGAATAATCAAATGTAATGCTGTTAACACACTGACAGTGCTGATTTTGGTCATCTTCAGATTCTTGAAAACAGCACGAACTACATAAAGTGATAAGTATTGCCAGCGGATAGGTTAAAAAGAAAACTGTATTGAGACAAAATTCCGTTTTTCTAAAACAATTGCAAAGTGTTAAGATAGTTGAACTGCGCTATCACAGCTTAGCCGATTGCCATAGCAATAACGTTGATGCATATTTCTTGTTTGATAAATCAAAAATTTGTACATCGGAATTTTTCAACTGTCAGTTTAGTTACTATATTCTTGAAAAATTATTTTTCCATCTAAATTGTTGTTTTGGACTGTTTTACGTATCTATAAGATAGATCAAGTTAAGTCTTCACTGATCGACCTATCAAAACATTAGGACTGATTGACAATCATCAATGTAGTATGTTCACCAATCTCCAGTAGGAAATATGCATCTGGGAATTTTGGATTTTTTTACGTTTGCCATAATCTTCAACTTAGGATTAAGCTCGCCTCACACGATGCTTGTTTTGCTGATGGTTTCCTTGCTTGTTTCTATGCATGGTACCTAACATGATGGCTATTGTGCATGGTTAGCTTCACACGGGTTTCGTGCACGATGGTTTACAAGCTTCAATGCTCACGCAGTGATAGTGGCAGTCTAAAGTTTGTAAAAATGGAAGCCCTTTTAATGGAAATTTAACGTAGAATATTAACTGTTAGAATATTTTTGTGCAAAATACACAAAACAATATAATTGCAATTATACACAAATCGAACTACCAATTTAAAATGATAATCTCTTTCAAATATGATTAACCAAAAAACAACAATTTCGAAAAAGTTATAAAATAAAGAAAACAACAAGAAGCAATAATAATAACCAATATAATAGAAATATTTTATTATTTTTAATAATAATAAAATAAATTAGGTTATTTAACCTAATAAACTTATTTGTTTATATCATTTCAATTCAAACTCGACATTTTTCGGTAGCAGTCGCCCGACGCGGCTTTATCCTTGGTTAGCGCTGAAAACATGCACGGAAACCAACACCAAAAAAGCACGGGTTCTATCACAGAAATCGTGCACGACAACTGCGCACCCATCACGGCTCCAAGCAAGGAAGCATGCAGGGAAACGAGCATCGTGTGAGGCGAGCTTTAGTTTTAAAAATCTACTATTAATGAATAAAATCTTATCCATCAACTAAAAAAAGGAATAAATACCTAGTAAGAGCTCGAACAGAACGTTTCCCTGTATTTGGATGCACAGGCCATCCAGTGTCGTCGTACACGACTGTTTCCTCTTTTAATTCAGATTCTTGATAACGATCAAGAGGTTGTGGTAAATCTATTAAAGTTCCTAGCCCCCACATACCTACTGGAACACAACATAATACACCTAGCAATCCTTTAAGAATTCCTAAATATATTCCAAAAAAATTAAGAAATATTCAAAGAAAAACGGTCGATAATTACCTAAAATTACAAGAATGATAATTGAAGTTAATAATGTCAATAAATTCAACATCCATAATGATATATGTGGTCCTGGCGGTTGGCTCAAGATTATTTTTTGACATGCCTTTGGCTTACCCGATATCGTAGGTTTGCAAAGAGTTATTTCTAATAAAACAATAAAAAACGTTAATGTTATAATTTTTTTAATAATTTTCATTTAATATATGGAAAACTTCCAATTGACATCGACATAAAAATAATAATTGCTGCTAGGGTAACATTAAATACGAATAATTTTAGCAGTAATGCAATCGGTGAGCAGTTCTCCTCTTTGAGGTGGAAATACTTGAATACGAGAAAATGTGCCTCCAATGTAGCCCTTGGCCAATCGCTCTGGATTTATTACCACACATCCATTAATCTTCTAAAATTTAAAATAAATTTGACTAACATTAAAAAAATTTTCTAATTTTTTTACCTTAATAAAATATCTCAGGTTTGAAGGTACTATAAGTATATGAGGCATCAGGTCCATCATTCCGTATTGTTCTAAAAGTTGATGATCGACAGAAACATCTTCGTCGGATGGATAAAGCGGATAGAAGCTTTGTTGTTCTAATAAATACGAAGCGAGACGACTCATACGATCGCTCCCTTGTACAGCGCATACTTCTTCTTTACCGAGATGAAGTAAAGCGTCAATGGAAGTTGCTCCAATTAACAATCCTTCTATATTTATTAAACTTGGATCGGCAACAAAATGTAAGTTTGGAAATTGCTTTTTTGTAACATAAGGTGGTGTAGGATAAACGACATGGTGATGAACATCCTTACTTGAAACCATTACAACCACTTGCACATTTAATCTGATAAAAAAAATACAATAACTGAAATTCTTGTGAAGATTGTAAATTTTACCCTTGCAGTGGTTTCATTATTCCTTCAATTAATGTTTCAAAAAATACGTCAAACGATTCGGACATTAAACCATCTTGAATTGTTTCGCACGATGAATCGATAAATGGACCAATTAGAATGAGTACGTGAGGCGGATTGAGAGTTACGCTTTTTATTAAATCTACTAAAGGTTGATAACCAATATTATCTCGTAATGTAAATGGTCCTGCAGCGACTACAATGTGCAATGGTTCTAAAAAATAATAAAAATTTCAAAAATATTATCTAGAAATTTAAAACTGATCGTTTGCATCGATTTTTAAATAAACTTGAAAAATTGAACTGTAAAAATAAATCACAAAAAGGGTTCCTGTGATTGCTTGAATTGAATAATAAACAAACGGAGAAAAATCAAACAAGTTGGTTTTTTCAGAAAATAACTGCCTAATAATTTACAAACTCAGAATTATTCATTTTATATTGTTTTTGATTAACTTTTTTAACCTCGAAATAAAAAATCTAAAACTCAGTAATTTTCTTAAATAAAAACAAAAATGAACTTTCCGTACTCTGTCGAGAAAATGCGTACTTTCCAAACTAAGGTCGTAGAAAAACATTTTCGAAACGAATCGAAAATGGCGCCAGTCTTTTGTTTGAAATAATAATTTGGCGGTGTGCCGCAGGAGCGCTGTTTCCACAAACAATCAAATGTCAAACGATGTCGTTTCGTTGGTTTCAACATTTTTGTTTATACAAAAACATTTAAAATTTTCGACCTTTTAAAAAGGATATTTTAAGATTTGAATACTAAAATTTGAAGTAATACTTGCAAGTGCCCTAGTTACGTCTTAAACAATGGATTCCTCCTAATAATTTTGCCATGTTAATTGTGCAGTATTAATTAATTTACCTTAATTACCGATCCGAGTGTAATTTAATTTCGTGAAATTTATGGATCAACGTAAATTAGTTTTACTGGTATCGCGATGCCCTCCCTTGTGGGACAGAAACAACGATAAATTTAGGGATCAAGATTTTAAAACAAATTTATGGAATCAAGTTGGAAATGAATTACAAACTTTAGGTAATTACTCTTTAGCAGTATAATTTGGACATGTTTATGATAAAATTCCCAATTGTGCAGGTTCAACGTGTCGGGATACATTTAAAACTCTTAGAGAAAAGTATGTTCGGGAAAGGGAAAAGGTGCAGCAACATGGGAATTTGTACAAAACTTGGGATTTATTTGATTCTATGCAATTTCTCGAACCTCACATAATTACCAGAAAACAAGGATCGAGTTTGTTGCCCGATGATTATGTAACCATTAAGCATGATCCCACCAATTTGGAGGAGTTATATGGTGACTCGGATATGCCACTTAATTATAATAATTTAGCCGAAGCCGAGTCGTGTAAAGTCCTCATCAAGTTGGTGCATGGCATGAAACCGTTGTGGGATCGACAATCAAAAGACTATAATTCTAAACAGAACAGAGATCAACTGTGGAAAGTGATTGCAGCTACGCTAAAATCTGATGGTAATATTGTTGAATTCATAAATTTATTTTGTACTTCTAAATTAGAAATTTCTACCATCGGTGACGCAATAAACCCTTGTATTTATGTACAAAACTAAGAATTTCATTCAAAATAAATTAGAAATAATAAAAAGCATGCAGAAAATTATGCACTCAATATTTTTTATTTTTAATGTACTATCTGATTTTATTTTGGTCAATCAATTTAGAAATCCTTTAGTATTACAATCGAAAAGAAATATTCAATTCAAATAAATTTTTTCTGTTTAAGTCTTCAAGTAGCTGGATAGTTGTAATCATAATTTAATTGACTTATACATTTGTGTTACAAATACAATTGCACATTTCAATTAAAATTTTGTTTATTGTAATGTTTCAGCACATACCTGTGCTTTACGTTGGAAAGGATTAAGAGAGAAATATATCAGGCAAAAGCAAAAGTACATAGAGGGGGAGGGAAAATGGGAATTACTGGACGATTTATCGTTTTTAGATACGGTGATACATTATCGGAAAAAAAATTCACTTATAGATGAATCGAGTATGATGTCGAAGTGCGAGAGTCAAATTGGTGTATTTAATCGAAATACTTCTGATAATGAGCTCTCAGATGACCGTACTAACGACAGCTCTCCAATTCATCCAAGCAGCTCTACCAATGGCCATAATCAATATCAACAAATCATTTCTTCATTTAATCCAATAAATTTAAAATCTCACACGCCCGATAGCACTTTGGAACCGGTACCTGCATTGTTAAGAAAAAGAACTTTAAGTAATGACAGTGAAAGTGTAGACAAGAAATTGAAAACCGATGGTCAAGATAAAAATAGAACACCTGAAGAAATTTTTGGCGAATTTGTATCGGCCATGCTTGCCACTAAACCTTACAAAGAGAAAAATTTAGCCATGGTAGAAATAATGACCGTTCTCACTAGACCACCAACTTAAATCCATGATTGGACTGGGTGATATTGACAAAAATATCGATACAACAATAATGTAATAAAAGTGAAAATCCTATAATCCGGGGTAATTGAAAAACATGGTTAATCCGAATTACGTTTTATTATGACGAAACACTGATTTTTCAAGTAAAAGCTTTTATTTAAGTACAGTGGATGACCAGTAGAAATATAAGGCTACGTGCATGACTTTGGGCATTTTAGAATCTTAACGAAAAAAACCACCTCTACGTACATATTACGCAAACACGGGTTCACACCTTAACACTCGCAATGGTCATGCCAAGTTAAATAAAAGCTTGAAAAAATAAGTGGTTTCATAATTAGGTACATAGAAAACTGAACTTTTTCTATTTATTTAGAAATCAAGTCACTTTTTTGTATCCATACTCATTTGGTTTATATTTTTACCACTCGATAAATATTTTTATATGTAAAATTTGTACTCCAGAAGACGCCAGTTAATCTGACCTAACGGATAATTGACGTTTCACTATTATAAGGAATATCCATAATATCGATAGCCCAGAAATATCCATGACATCATTTGACTTGATTAGAAATAACTTAATTTATTGATCTTATAGATGATATTAACATATTTTAAAAATAATTTAAGGTTTCCATAAAAGCTGAATCCACTTGTAGAATTCTGCAATATTTTTCAAAACTTATTTAAATTTTGGTATGCTTCCTCTTGCAGAATAAAACTTGAAAAGTGTATTCAACTTTTTTGAATAACTCAATATAAAATTTAAGATTGTTGTCATAAGGGTAGGGCTCTCAGTTTTCCAAAGACGCAAAACTGTTAGTTTATAGAATAGCAAGTACGGCTGAGAATCCATGTATTGTTAACGTAAGAATACGATAGAATTATAATATAAAAAAATTGTCTTGATCAAAACCTTATACATTTTACAATGTTGAGCTTATGGAATACAGAATTGAAAAAACGGGAATTGTCAGAAAAACCCCACCACGATTTTAACTTTTTCCTATGTACTATTGGAAAGAGGACACTTTTCTAAGCATACCAGAACAAAAATTTTAGATAGGAAAATGTTCGTTTTAACATGGATTCGCGATTAGCCGTTGTTAAGTTTGTCAAAAATATCCCTGTAGAATGACGGAACTCGAAGATACAGAACTCGTCCGGGTGTCGACCGCAATTGATAGCGAACGATAAGAGTATATCAAAGCACATGGACCGTCAACAGAAAACCAGATCACTCGGAGCGGGAAAGCCTACTAGTTGATACCCCTAGCGCGATATGGGTGTCGCGTTTTACAAGTCCCTCCCTGCTTTTGAAATTTTAAAATGACGTTTTTTCAACAACTAGTGGATAATCCAAAAAATTTTTTGTTGCATTATACTCAGAAAATTGTCCTCTTAGTGTGTAGATGAAATTTTTGAATTCGTGGTAAGGTTTAACTGACCATAACCAAAAAAAGATTAGTGAGACAACTGAGAGCCTTATAAGGGCTGTACAAACAAATCAATTAGTATTATATTAATTTTTCTGAAAATCTCAACTCTCACAATTGTAACAAAAACAAAAGTTTTTGTTGAATTTCGAGAATCAATTTAAAATTAATTACGAAAAGCCCTAGTCATAAATTTTCGTTCAATTAAAAAAATTGACATAAATTAGATTGTAATGTAAGTTTGCCATGCAAATAATTAAATAACGCCCACATCCAACAATTAAAGTTTATTTTAGAATCCGTCACTTGACTTCCAAATAAACTTTTGTTACTCGATGTAACAGAACGATATTTTTTTAGATGTAAGTTTAAATTATAGCATGAAGGTAATTTAATAAATTTGACGTCGTGTTAGACTTTTTTTTTTAATTTAAGTAGAAAATTAGCTTACCTTTGAAAAGTGTAGGATGTTCCAGGAGAGTTGGAATTTTTGTAGAAGCATCTGTATAAATTTTTTGTACCATAATAACGTTTCCATTTGGGTTGAAACCTTGCACAACTACAACTTGTCCGGGAAACAAAGCATAATTCGATGCCTTACTTAAATTCAATTTTATTGTTGCACCTTTACCTAGTTCTTGTGAACTTTCCAATAATATTGATGCTGCATTTAATTTACCATCGGAATCACAACAGATACGTCCATATGTGGTAATATTACCCTATATTTAAACGGTTTCAAAATTTGCATAAATTTTTCATTTGAAATGAACTTACAGATGATTTTGTAAATGACTGAGGTTCTTCCAAATTGTACTTTTTGATTAAATATTGCCCAATCCATTCGCATGTGCTATTTAAACTGGCAACTTTAATGTTCATCACTTCATACATATACAAAGAATCGCCAGTTAGGTGATCAGATTCTGGATAAATTTGAATGGTTGTCAATTTTTCACTTTCGTTACGTTTAAATGAAGCATCATCTAAATATTTGGCAATTCCATAAGTAAACATTGCATTACCAGAATCTCTACGTTCCGCATAATTTGAATGTGACAAACTAAAATATATAATATATTAAAATTTTAAAAAATACCTCAAATGCCTGCTTACTTTGAAGGACTGCTACTTATAGGACTGGATGTTGCATTAATTCCAAGTAAAGATTTGTTTGAGTCTTTCGCAGTTGCACTATGAACTCTTGCAGAGTACTTTTGATTTGCCTATAAAAATGGTACTTAATTAATTGTTTTGTAGGTCGACTAAAAGGTTGAAAGAACTTTTTTAAATTAATTTCTTACAATTCATTAAAGGAATGCAAAAAAATAAAGATCGGAATTTAAATCAACGATTAAACAAGAACGAATAACAGCTTTTTATAAATTTATTAGAAGAAATTACGTTTATTTTATCAAATTTACTGTTTTAATAATAAATTTACAGTTAACTGAATGTTAACTTGTTAAACTGAAGCAAGATGTTGAAATTCGGCCACGTTTGGATTGGTATTTGAAAAACAAATATAAACCTCGAGGACACACAGATGTAGAACGAACAAGAATGAGATGATGAACTAAAGAACGATAGGCGATAGTTTCTCATACCAAGATTTACCAGCTCATTGACCATCTTTCACTCGTTAAATGTCTACCTATTCTAATTTATTTTCCCACTAGTTGGTAGAGATATGTAGTCATCACGTCAGAGGAGAAATCTCCCAAGGATCGAAAATATTAGAAAAACTAGCGAAAGATAAATTTGAATAGCAAATAGTTAGATTCCCTCTCAAAAACGTCATTGCAAATTTAATTAACTAAACTTGAAATTTAGAAGTGGAGGAGTTATGCGAGATTGACTTCAAGAGAAGACGGAAGAAATATCGAAAAACCATAGAACAGGAGGAACATGTGTAAAATTTAAAAGAATAATAAGTGAAAAAAAAAATAAATAAAAGGTAATTTTTAACTGGTATTAAAGTTATTAAATAAATTATTGTAGATAATAACAAAGAATTATCATTTTAATGGTCAATGCATGAATTTTTGCCTGTGTTAATAAATTCAGAATATGGTAATTCTATGCTGAAAAACAAATCCGTTTTTAAAATAAAAAAAGATTACGGAAAGTCCGCCTATAAGCGAAGGAGCGGTGCATTAGAAGGTTTGAAAATGGAAATTACTTGATTCTGTAGACAAAGATTATTTGAAATAAGTTTTTCTCATATTAAAGTTTACAAACGGGTTTTGTATTGTAACCAGGCCTGTAGTTAGGGGGAGGGGCACCTAGCCCCCCCCCCCCCCCGAAATGTTCAAAAGATAAAAAATTTTTAAAATAAAAAATTTAAAATTCCAAAATAAAATAGGTATATTTTAAAGAGAATGTATACCCAGCAATTCTCGAAGAATTCACTAAATACATCCATAAAATGTCCTGAAGAATTTTTTTCCAATGTCAGAACCCTATTAAAAATATTTGCAATATTACCAGTGACTACAGCAACTGCCGAGAGGAGTTTTTCTAGTTTAAAACAAATAAAAACTTATTTAAGAAATTCTACTGGTGAAGAAAGGCTAAACGATCTAGCGCTCATGAGTATTCATAGGAATATAAATTTTGATTCCGTTATTATAATAAATAATTTTACAAATAAAAAAGAAAGGCGCATAACTTTTTATGTAATGTTTGTTTTAAATAAAAATAAATTAAATAAATAATGAGTTAATTTTACAAAAAAATGTTTTAATAAATTTAAAAAAATAAAATATTGAAAAAATTTGTTTATAATAATAAAAATTCTCGGAAGGGGAACCCCCGAAAATTTTACTTTTTACAAGTGCCCCCTCCGAAATGAAATCCTGGCTACGAGCCTGATTGTAACATTGACCGAATCAAATGTTTAGGAAACTAGGGCGAAAACTAAAATTAATTGCAAAATTTTAATATGCGTTGACAATCAAATACACCACTGGTAGATGTGTCTCGTGGATAAATTTGACATTATTTTTCAGCGTAAAACATATATTTTGATTGCGTATGGTAAAAGTGGTATGGACCAGTAGAATTTTTATAAATAAGAAATAATAAAGAATTTGCAAATTCAAATGATCTTAGAAGCAAGTTGGATGTATTAAAAAAGCGGCATTAAATTAATAATTTTAAATGTTGATATTCCTTTACGATGCTCTTTAATGAGATTTATGAACAGTACAAAAAATTAAATCCAGTTGAACATCTTTTGTTGATTAAAATGTGCTATCATTCCTCAGCTGTTGGATTTACGAATTTGATGAAATCACTCGTTTGTATTTAATTACCAGAATAGTAATCTATATAAATTTAATATGAAAAACGCGATGAATTTAAATCATAAACAAAGATAACCGGTGTTGACTAATCGAGGAATTGTTGAAATTAAAATTTTTATTTGTATATAAATAAGATAGTACCACGTTTATAGAATTTTTTCATATTTATGTATTATATTATTAATTTCAGAAATGTTACCTGATTAGATTTAAAATTGTAAGAAAATATTTTGGTTAATTAATTTTTTTTTTCTGATTTTGATTCAAAACTTTTAGGTTTTCACAAAATTAGGGGAATACTATAATAGTACATTTGTTTAAACAGTAATATGTTTTTGCTTTAAATTTTACTTATTTGCAGAAAAACATATTTTTAGCTATTACGCTATTCACAAATGGTCATACATCTCAGATTTCAAAGATATTGGAGCAACAAGTACGCTTCCACATCTTTAAAAGATTTGATAATCTGTGTGTGGCTTTAGTCCCGCTTCTTTGAAACTCGTAACAGGGAACTCTCAAATTTATTTTATTCATTGTCGAAGTAAATTTCCCACTTAAATCAAAACTTTCAACTTATTTTGAAATTTTTGTTGGATA
The DNA here is from genome assembly GCA_911387805.1 of Cantharis rustica. Taxonomy (NCBI): domain Eukaryota; kingdom Metazoa; phylum Arthropoda; class Insecta; order Coleoptera; family Cantharidae; genus Cantharis; species Cantharis rustica. The sequence continues at coordinate 40,100,869 of OU426877.1, forward strand.
AAATTCTATACCTGTTATTTTACGAGATAAGAAGTCCGTTAAATTGCGCATGAATGGATTAACGAGACATTTTAATAAAAAAATTACTAGAATGTAACCTAAGAGCCAACAGGACTCGAAACGAAGAGTCTTCGAAGTGAGTAGATCTCCAAACCCACGCACTTAGTAAAAATATCCTTGAAGGCCGCTCCAATTTGAAAAACATGCGTGTCAGTGATAGACAGATAACTGATAAGATCCGATAACTATTATCTTGTGAAACACAGCAAAACTACAGTCTTAAATGTATTGGTTAATTTCCTTTCCTATCACTAATAATCCAAAAGCTCTGAAACGCGATATACTTCTTACCTTAATGCGTAGTTTTTAGACTACGATGCAAAGATGATCTACGACTTAGATGCAAAAAGTATAAAGTTTCTGATCTTTTAGATCACTACTGTCATAAAAAAAATAGAAATTTCGAAGGCTACTCATGTTTTTAAATTAAACACCTGAGCCCAAGAAAGATTTGGAATTTTTCTCCTTTCACCTTTTAAGACCTTTAACACTTTTTTATAAGATCAAATTAAGGACCACAGTTACTCGCAAAAATATTCGGACAATCCTAAGTTACCAATATAAATTGTATCGCACGAAGACTTTTTTGTCATACAAAAATCGGTTTTACAGTAATACTTACCCGACATTTTTTGTTGCAAATTGCATTGCCACAAAAAGAAAAGTAATAAAATTTTTAACAAAAAATGTCTGATCAAGTAATTTGTACTTATCGTAAAAACGATTTTAGATCGATCGTAAAACAAAATAAGTCTTCATATGGTACAATTTACATTTTTAACATAGGAGCGTCCGAATACTTTTAAGTAACCGTACATAATTTTCTTTTTTCTCAAATTTCCCTTCATGCAAAAACTTCTATAAGGATAAGATTTCAATTAACAAAAGGAAAGCAAGAATTTCGACTGAAATTTATTCACTTAACATTGTATTTAGTTGAAAATGTTTAAGGAACAATCTTGTAGCGCGTTTTCTTCTGAACAAATTACTTTTATCTTTATGTGAATAGGCTAAATACGAGCTGAGATATGTCGGTTTCCGCCAACCCTTTAAATTATAAAAAACATCGCGCCCCTTGAAACAAATATGGCCGCCGCGCGAAAACAATACAATTTAAAATACCATGTTAGGGTGACTACACAATGAAAAATTAAATTTTTTAAAAATAGTCAAACAACCAATTAATTTCTTTGTGAACCACTTGATGTAGAATTACCCCTTACTAATTTTTACAGTGACTTGTAGGGAAAAATTCGCTTTATGATTGACCAGGGAGAATTTGTAAATATTCCACCAAGAATTGATGAAATTATAGGCGCACATTTGTTTAAAAGAATATTGGTGTTTATAATATTCTGATGACAGTTCGCAATTACAGACACAATAACAAAAGTTTAAAATTGTGATAAACGAATGAAACATAATTTAGCAGTATGAAGTTTATTTTACTCGTAGAAATAAACAAAAAAAAGGTTTAATAGTTTATAATAGATACAATTAATAAAACATTAAATACAAATAAATTCAAATGGGTAGCAGCTTGGCTCAATCTCCATAGACGAGTGTGGATCTAGTCACGAAAAATTTAAACGTATACTAGACCTACACCCACCGACAGACTACTGAACACGATCGAATGTCGACATCGGAAGATTCCTGAAGTTCTGTAAGAAATTCCTTAATGAGTGTGGATCTAGTCACGATACAATATACGTGCCACTAAACCCAAACTCATTGTGGAACAGCTACAAACAATCTATATTCAAATTATTATTTACAAATAATTATCGTAACAACAAATTACACAACAATGCAATTAAATATGATGCTATTAAATAATTAAAAAAAAGAAATTAAATTAAAAAAATTAACCACAAAAAGCTGATGACTGTTTATGTCGAGAGGTTAATACAAAATTAACCCTGTGTAAACAATATTTTGTACATACAACAAAGTACAAACAAAATTCTTACAGCTAAGGTTGTTTACACCTGTAGGATGAGCGTTGTTCAACCGACAAAAACATACGAACAAGTTTTTCACGTTTGCGTAAAAATGCTCACAATCGGAATCAACAGGTTGCATTATCGATTTCACTCAAGTTTTTCAAAATTCCTACTCTAAATTTCTATTTATTCACTGAGCACAAACAAACCCAAGCATCAAAGAGCGTCTTCGATGAATTCAACAAATGGCTGCCGAACAATAAAGTAGCCTTGAGGAGTTTCTGAGAAGTTTGAAGACTTTTGCGCAGACCGCTAGTTACGACGCTCCCGTCATCTCCCATCCTTTTTTAATCACTGCCACAGACACCGTCCGACGCAATCCGGTACGTTCGCACGATTTTAACTTGAACTGACCACCACACAGCGTCTTGAAACTTTTACTTTACCTTTGTTTGAAAAAGCGCCCGAAAAGTTGTCAAACTTTTACCAAATTAACAACCGATCGTGCACAAGAAAATCTAACACCGTTACTTAAAATAATGAATATAAATTACGAAACACACGTCGTTTTATATTCATTTTATTTTTCATTTTTTACACCGTTAACACAGCACACGATTTATCCGATCCTTTGTTACTAGGTACCGTGTTTTGTTCAGGTAACAAAACGAAAAAAAAAAATTATAAATTTATATGACCGTTTGATTCGTTTCTTTTTGAAACAAATGAAAAATTAAAACAAAAAATAACCTAAAAAAACAAATTGCATAAAAAGTAAAAAAACCAAAACAAAAAGCAATCGTGATATAATAACAGCTTTTAAATTTCCGCAACAAAAAATCGTCACCTGTCCATATAAACTTCATCTCAGGTATCTTTATTTCTTAACTTACAGGGTAAAACGTAATTTCGATTTTGTTTCATTTAAACTTTTAATTATTTCGTTCTTGTTCATTTGGCCTAGTTGATACAAATTACTGTGACCACAAAATGTCCTTGCTTACTTTAGGATTGAAATTCTAATCCTTGTCACGGTAAGCAACTGTTGCACTAATAGACATTTTTACCAAAAACTACCCAGTAGTCATTTGTAATTATTTAAAAAAACGCGACATAAATAGAAAGAAGTCATTAGAAAATTTTATTTAAAAAAATTGTATCTCACCTTTGGTGTTCCGTATGAATTGAGAAGTATGTCGTCGGTATCCCTATGAAATGGTTAAGAAAAATGATAGATATTCAAATTGGTCCAAATAAAAAATTATACGTTAGACAAATTAGAAAAGGATACATGTCCTGAACGTCGTTGTAGACTTTAGGAGCAGTCGGTGTGCCAACTACATGCTTTTTTTGTCGAATATAAACTTTCCGCTCCATATCTTCCAGTGCTCGAACTGTTGGCAGTCCATCGATAAAATTGGAAACCGAAAATGCCCCCCATTCATTTGCAAAATCTTCGGAGTTCACATTATAAGTATTACAAATTTCAACACCTTGAACAGAAAATTTAAACTTATTTTCATATAAATTTTAAGGTTATTTAATAATTTTATAAATAATACCAACATTTTTTTAAAACTTTGGCGTCCAAAGAACCAAAATTTTCGAATTGTTCCCGAAGTTCCAATTCTATGATATCCATTTTAAGTCTAATTTTAATTTTCTTCGATTACACTTCACTTTTCGAGGACCAAGAAAAACAGCGGGAAACTACTTTAAATTACAACGTTGTCAATTTATAACAATCTTTTGTGATTGTATTTTTATGTAAGTACCACGAAAAAGTTTTAAACTAGGCTAGTAGGATATTACAATTAATGATAATATTAATTTATTTAATTAAATTTATCTTATAAGAAACTTAATTATTGTAAACGCAAATGCAAAATTTGACAATACTGCATTTATCAAAATCCCAACCTCAAATTTTGTGAAGAAATTAAATAATGTAACTTTAAATTTGCTATTTTTGATAAACAAACTGAATTGTATTATGTGACTGCAAAAAAAGTATGTTGATTTATAAACATTTATTGTTCACCCGTACAATTACAAGAATATTTTCTAAAAATTTACATCAGAAAGTAAGCAGCAAGTTTGACATTTTATTAAATAATAAACTTCAAATTTATTATAGTTCTCGCAAAATTCCTTTCAAAATAAACTAGAAGAATTAAGAAAAATGGCAGTGCCAATTTCACGACAAGACCCAATAATTATGAAATTGGATAGTCCCCAATTTAAGTCAATTTTTACAGAAGAATTAACATCGCTATCATCGTTGTTTAAAAAATATGGATATGAATTGAGAATAGCTGGTGGAGCAGTTAGGTACCAGTTTTTCATAGCTTTTTGAATTTATATTTTATTTTTTTTCTAATTTAAAGAGATTTACTTCTGGGAAAACAACCAACCGATTTGGATTTTGCCACTACCGCGACACCAACTGAAATGAAAGAAATGTTCAACACGGAATGTGTGCGTATGATTAACATGAATGGTGAAAAACATGGAACTATAACACCACGCATAAACGACAAAGAAAATTTTGAGGTCACTACTTTACGGGTTGATGTAGAAACTGACGGTCGCCATGCGGAAGTTAAATTTACAACAGATTGGCTACTTGATTCTAATAGGAGAGATCTCACAATTAATTCAATGTTTTTGGGTGAGTAAATAATACAGGCTTATTCACTATTCAAAATATAAGGGAAGATGACTGAAATTAAAAGGTATGTCTGCTTGATGTGTGTAATCAAATTATTTTTAACTGGACAAGGTGTTCTAATTTTGAGAAGCTAATGCAATCGATGACAACTTTTTATGCCAATGGATTTTAGTTTATAAGATATTTTTATTTCCAAAACATGAAATTACAATCTAGTTACAGTGGAGATGGTGTTTACACGAAACAGGAAATGTTTTGGAGATCTAGGTGAGATATGGTGAAGATGTAGTGAAATATTGAATGCATAAGATATATCGTCACCCTAATTATCAAACTTCGTAACTCCAAATTTATAACTTTCGCGGAAAACACAAAATACATTCTAAAAAATGCAAACAAATCACTATCGTTACAATTTTCGTTACAATTTAAATTATAGTTAAAGACAATAAACTAAGTAATTTTACATAAATAATTTTTACACCATCTGTTACAACAGATCATGACAAAATTTTAGATTAGAGATCATGAAGTTACAAGTATTTAGTTGATGTGCAATACGGAATGGAATTGAGAGGTTTTCTATTTTTTTCATTTATATAAAAACAAAATTATGTGCAGTCCATCTATACAGCATTTTTTCCTCTAGCAGATGGCATCAAAATCTCATTTATAATCAAAAATGGAGTTACAAAGTTTGATAATTAGGGCGACGATATGGGGAAAGGTTTCAAAACTTGTTGAGATTTTTCTAGAAATTTTGCCATTTGAAATTACATTTTTCCCTCGAAATTTTCTTGTATAATTTAATTCTTATATTTATGGATTTTCTCATGTTTTAGACTTTTTAGAAAACTACTTTTTGAGAATTTCAAAATCAAATATAATTTTGATAACTAATTATCTACCTTTTGACTTTCTTACATACTCAATGTTTAAATTTTCTAAGTAATTTTTCTTTTCTTCAATTTTCACATTTTTACATTTTCCATAATATGAAGAGCGACAGAAATGACAAAACAAGTTTCTCTATGCTATTTTATAAAATTATTTTCTATATATTTTCTTCATGCAAATACTTTGTTTAATTTATTTCAGTATAAGTTTGTGAAATATTTAAGATATTTAACTTTTTTGTTGTGTTTAAGTTTTAATTCAAATCTTTCATTAATTTAATGAGAGATTCAACCGAGCATTGAAAAAACGGCAGAGTAATTTCTTAAGCTGAACCATCAGTGGCGTCATTTACGATTCTACCATGGCGTCTGTAAGAATGAAATTACTGTCAACTTTTAAGACTCTAAGAAAAAAAAAAGAAAATCTAAAAAAAGTTTTACTGAAACCAATCAAATTAAATTTCTACATTTTTGTGTTTGATTCTGATTGTCAGAAAAACCTCACCACGATTTGAACTATTGGTAAACTTACGGACTCTTATGGGGGAGGGGGGGACACATTCTTTACGTAAGTTTAACTTCTAATATTTTTTAAATTAAATTTTTCTATTTTTACGTTGATAAACCCTTAATATACAGGTAACAAATGTTTAAAATTGTAATTATAAACAATAACCAATATACAATAATTAATTGTTATACAGTGGACGCCGTTTATTGGAATCACGGTTTTAGATAAGTTGCCAAAAATTAGCCAGCGGAATGCAATATGAAGAGGGGGATCAAAATTAATTAAAAAAAAATCCTTACGTAACGTGACGGGGGGTGCCAGAATCTTACGTACTCTTACGGGGGGGGGGCGTCAAAAATGACAAAAATCGTTCTTATGTAGTAATTAATGGACGCTACTTCTATCTAAAATTTCTAATTTTTAAATTCGATTTTTTCGAAAACTAATACCTAATCCTACAAAATTTTTGTTCTAATATGCTTAGAAAAGTGTCTTCTTTCCAATAGTGCATAGGAAAAAGTTAAAATCGTGGTGAGGTTTTTCTAACAGTTCCCCTCTTTGTCTAAAGTGAGTAGAACTCTGTGATGTTTTGAGATAACGATTATGCAGTGCCCCCATAAGCTTATATTATGAATGATCATCATAGTCTTTGCACATTGTGATCCTCAACAGAAGAAGTTAATCCTGGACTTAGATAGTATTTTAAAATTTTGAAATCTGTCTACCACTGATGCGAATGATCGAATTAACAAGAATCATATTAAGGTAATAGAAAATTGAAAAACAAGAATCTTTTGTTTCATGTAATTTTCTGATATGGTTATCGATCGCTTAAATAGAAAATTAGAAATAAATTAATTAAGTGCACGGAAGGCGCTGTTATCAATGTAAATAATAAACAAGCTAATTTGATTAAAAATTTATATATTTAACGTGGTTTTTAAAATTGTGCAGGTCAAGCAGATCCATAACTTTTAATTTAATTCGTTTTACGTATTTCAAAATCTGATATTGTACATTTTAGTATTTTATTTAATAATGAATTTCAGGTCTGGATGGCTCAGTATATGATTATTTTTATGGATATGAAGATCTCCAAAAACGACGTGTTGCATTTGTAGGTAATGCAGCCACAAGAATTCGAGAGGATTATCTTAGAATTCTTCGGTATTTTAGGTAGATTACATTTTTTATTCTTAAATTATTGTCGATTATAAAGGAAGTAACATTAGTGTATATTGGGCTTTTGCAAAATCTTAATGCCCGGTTCACCAATCTTCGTCAAGGCATTTGATGAAGGTCAACGGTTTGACGCTCGTGAAGTCATAAAGATTTATTTCACCAATGCATATACAGTTAACGTAAGTCAAATCTCCGATCAAATTTGACGACCGAATATTCTACCGTCAAAATTCAACGGCTCGTTTATGTACTATTGACATTAAACATTGACATTTAATAACTGTCAAAACTTGGCGGCAATAGAAAACGTGTAATTTGAAATTACATTGCAGCCAATCTGAATAATACTTGGTTACAAATTTAAAGAACGTTAAATTTGATCAACGTTGGTGAAACGACGTCATAATTTGACGGAGCGTTAATTTGATCAGCGTCAAAGCATATTTAACGAAAGTTGGTGAACCGGGCATAAATCTCGAATTAATGAAATTTTTTTTTTTATAGATTTTATGGAAGGATTGCAGAAAAGCCAAATTTGCATGAAAAAAGTGTAATAGATTCCATAAAAAACAACGTAAAGGGATTGCAACAAATATCTGGCGAAAGAATTTGGATGGAGCTCAAGAAGATTTTAGAAGGAAATTTTGCAGGAGAACTTTTATTGGATATCATTGATGTTGGAATAGGACCGTACATAGGTAGTTTTTTATTACAAATTGGGAAACGCTAAATACTGAATTTATTTTCAGGACTACCACCAACTCCCAACATAGAAGAATTGAAAGCGGTGTGGGAAAGAAGCAAAAACAGCAGTTTGAAAGGCATTACACTAATTAGTTCGTTATTAAAAGATGAAAAAGAAGTTCTTACATTCCACGAACGTGTGAAATTGTCAGCGTACGATAGAGATTTAGCGTTGTTTATTGTGGAACATAGAGAACCAAAATTAAACATCAAGCCACTTTTACCTTATCAACAGTTGTTGGTGGAAAAAAATAAGATTAAACATGCAAAGGAGTGGATTATTGAAGTTTTAAAATATAATAATTTTCCTCACGTGGAAGAGTTTAACAATTGGGTACCTCCAGTTTTTCCTGTTAGTGGTGGTGTGTTAAAGGAGAAATGTAGTTATGACGGGCGTCTCCTAGGAAATATATTGCAAGAATTAAGGAAGGATTGGGCCAGCAGTGAATTCACTTTGAGTTCTGAAGAACTATTGAAGAAAGTGCCCCACGTAGTGGCTGTAATAAAGGAAAATAGGAAAAATAAAACTTAATTATTTTTAAAATGATATCGAGTTTTTTTCCCAATATTAAACTGCTTCGCTGTTACATTTTAGGCGTAAAGAGAATTAAGCGAAATGACAACGATGCGCATGCGCATTGAGACGAAATAAAATTTGTCGGTGTTTTCCTGCACCGCCTCGCATTTTCTGACTTTGACAGCTGGTCGCAACTGTCATATCTGTCAGTGTTAATGTGAAGTTAAGTTTTATTGTGTATTCAGTGTTGTTTTTAACTATTGCTTAACTTCTTTCGCTTCAATTCCTAAATCTTCACATCGAAGTAAGAATTACTTTAATTTAAATTGTTGTTATATTGCAAGTTATTATTATCATTTTATTTCGATTTCTATGTGCACTTAACCAGAATAAATGGTCATTTCCCTTTCAATTCATTCGAAATACATCTAATTGTATACGCATAAATCCGCTTTTGTTGCAAATAAAGCGTGTGATAAATTCGGGCGTACATTAATACGCGTCTCCGCCATCCTCTGATTATTGATTTTCTCCATCCTTGCAATAAGTTGTGGTCATATACCTCTGCTGTAAAGAATTGGCGAATTTCAAGTTCAGAATAATTAAAATTGATTTTTCACTCGACTGTGATGTAACTTGCTCTAATATTTGTAATTTTCACTTTTCTCGAAACATGCACATTTCATAATTGCCGGTTTTTTGTAGCTAATTGAGCATCGAATAAAACAATGCTAGGCAGAACATTTACTTAACATGAGAACTGAGTAACACAAACAAATATAGAATTTTAATGTGTAAAAAATTGTATATCATGAGTAATCAATTTATTTATGAATTGTGATTCTTTTTTTACTCTATTATTTCCATTTACTTGTTGATTGAGTCTTTCAATTAACTCTATTTTACTTGTCAACACGTCAATTTAGTATTTTTATAAGTTCATGTCGATCAAATTATTTTTTTCGTAGTAGGTGGGCACTTATTAATAATGAAAATTTAATTATTGACGCTATACTTAATCTCTTCTGTTTAATTACCCCATATACTTAGCATTCTAATTTTAACACGAAATTTTTGTTATCTTTCGATACGTCGTTTAATGGGGTTTTGCATTAATTTTGTATGCCTAGTATTATCGATAAAAATATGAAACCTAAAATATTCCAATTTGTTTTTAAAAGCACAGTAAATTAGCCATGTCTCATTAAATCTTTAATTTATAATTGCTGGAAAAGATTTCAAAAACGATTTGTCACAATTTTTATCTCTAAATTGGAATGTAAGAAATCTATAATATAATATTGGTTTTTTTGCTTCAACCACAATGGCAGTTTAATCTGTACTTGAACTAACTTCAATATCAGATTGCAAGTCAAAATGAGGATATCAGGGTTTCTTTATGAGGTATTTGAAATTTCAAGTTTAATTTTGTTGACCTTTCAACTCAATATTTTTTAAAAAACTTCTTTTATAATAATATAGGTAAGGTAAGATTTGAAACTACTGACCAGTTCTTTACTTTAAGATTAGATATAATTTAATAACTTGCAGTTCCTTTCGTTCGCAAGACTTCCGGACGGTAATGTACACTTTCTGAAAATACACTTTTAACATAACATATTATTACTTCCATCTTACCTAGATTCTCAGTGTTTTATGTTGAGATAGGTAATGGAACACTTATTTATTATGTAGTACCTACCGCAAAAATGTTCTTCTTATAAAGGATTTTGTAATATATTTTATTATCATTAAAAGACAATACACCATTTAGAAAAATATTTGCTTCTGATATTTCTATTCCATATTAGATGATAAAGTGCATACTTTGTTGAGTTTAATTAAATTCGGTTTCCTTTGATATGAAATTTGTCTGTAATTACTAACTACGAATAGTTACAATATAAGTTGACTTGGTAAATTTATTTCAAACTTCTAAGTGGCGTGACAAAGGAATAACTTAAAAGTTACAAACATATAAAGTTTCGTCTTGTTAAGGGAATCGAGAGGAAGATCATAGTTTCTCTAAAAAATTACATTTGAATACGTAGAAGTTGACTAAAAAGTGATTAATTATACTTCAATTAATTTATTATGTAAATTGTATATTATCTAGATCTCGTCTACGTCATTATCGTTTTCGTTTACGTTGTTATTGTTTTCGAGATTAAAAAAATACCCATCTGAATATTGACGCATGTGAATAGATAAACGAGTTGTATAATATATTATTGACAGTTGTAATGCAACTGCGGAAACCCATGGTTTCTCAGACTACACTGCTATTGTCAAAAGTCTAGAATTGATCTGTGCTTTGAAGAAGGGAACAGAAAGCATTTACTCATCTTCTACAGACCTACAACTGGACCAAAATAGAAGGATTCCATTGGACAAATTTGATTTGAAAGTAATTTAGAAGTAGTACGTGATATTTTTTGTAAAATAAATTGAAATGGTGAAATTTAAATGCACTTTTGCAAATATATTATACAATAAGTTTGAAGTGGTACTTGCTGCGGTATTTCAATTGTACATGCAAAAGAGAAACTAGATAAACCAATAAATAATACAAGTTTTGTAGTTCACTTTATCTCTGCACATTGAGTGTCAGCTATAAATGCTTTGAATATGGAATTGTTTTTATGCTTCTATATACTATCATTAAAGTATAGGAGACTCGATTGTTGAAAGTTTGAATACAAGAAATATATATTTAGTAGTCACTTCGGTAAGAGACCTTGTTCAAAAAAACTGCTTTATTTATGATTTTATATTAAATTTCTTGCAAACTTATTGTCGACGGCGACGTCATCCACTTTCAATAAGTACAGCTTTCTTTTTACTATTGAAAGTTACAATTGTTTAATTGTTTTCTAAATAAATACTGTTACAGCAAAATGCCTGCACCAGCACCGGCTCCGGCTCCCGAAAATGGCGCTCCCAAATCCGAACTTCAAGAACTCCAACTTAAAGCGACGCAGGTTACAGATGACGTACGTATCAAATTAAAACGATTTTAAAATTGAAGACCTAATTCAAAAAAGATATAATGTCACAAAATTAATTTTTTTGTAGATTTACTCACTGTTTTAATTGCGTACATAATACAATTGTTAACTTAGGCCTTCAATATTGCAACTTAAAAAATTAACAATTTTATTTTTCTTACAGTCGCTGGAAAGTACAAGACGGATGCTTGCTCTCTGTGAGGAGGTAATATTAACCCACTTAAATTTTGTTCATTTAAAAATGTTAAAAAAAAATTATATCAAGATAATTAGATTTAGGTGTTTTACCGAACTAAATTAAAATGTGCGTATAAGTTTTGGTCATTGATCTAAAATAAGATGGATTGGTGGTTTGTGACTTTTCAGTTGTGGTGAGAGGAAATAAAGGGTAAATCTAATGTGAGGCTGCATTCATGTTATTACATAATGATATGATAATTAAAATTATATAATAGATGCTTGTATGGCGTGCCATGAATCTGTCTTAATAATTTCTTTCTCTGCCATGCATGCACTACTTGTGCACTTTCTTAACAACTTGTCTACCTTTCTGCAGTACAGATGTGAAATTTTAAGTGTTATGCCAACTCAAATTTTTTTATTTTATTTTACCTGTAACTGCATAATGTATGTCTTTCACTGTTTCATTTGTCAGTCCCCGTAGAAATTCGTTTACTATTTTTAGTTTTAAATATTTTACGACATAAATAATTCTGATATAATATTGAACAATTTTATCGCATTTATAATATGAGTCATTTTAAATGAAAAATTGCATTTTTTTGTCTTGGCAATTTTTCATACAAACTTTTATTTAATCTCATAATATCCAAAATATTTTCAACACTACAAATTATACCTTTTTCCATTCAACTTTTTAAGTTCAATTTTTGATATTACATAAAATGATGTAAATAGCAACGCAAGATTTTTTAAAGAAAATACTTTTTGATTCAATTTTGCAAAACATCGTCTAATATGGTCCATGGAAGCTGCAAGCGTTTACTTGGCCCAATTTTGTTAAAAAATACCTTTTTATTATTATAATTTTTTTGTTTGTTTTTATTGGCAGAAAAGAAAAGTTGTTGTTGTATTGCCTGTTTATGCTTTTGTTTTCTCGATGGTATAAGGTAATGAAACAATGTTAAGTGTTAAACTCTCATCTGTCTTAACCTTGCGTAGCTATGTTGTTGTTATTTAAACTTGGTGCTAGTTTGCAGCTCAGTATGCATGCAATTTAATGTAATATTGGTATTTATTTAAGATTCGACTTTTGGAATCTTTTAGGAGAACGTGGTTAACGTGTTAATTTAAAATTCTTTATTTTATCGAACAGGTGGAGATTGATAATATTAAAATAGTAAAATCAAAAATTGTGGACTGTTGTATGATGTAGTTATCTTTATTTAGAATTGTTTGTTTTATTTAACTGCTAGCAGTGTGTAATAGAAGAATTTAATTTCCTTGGTAATTTTTAACGAAAATTTTGCTTCCTACATGATTGAAGTTGTATATCGAGCACGCTAAAATTTATTTTTGCATGGTGGTTATAAATGAGTCGGAAAAAATATTATATTTTGCAAAGGTATTTCTAAAATCTCTGAAAAACCATTTAATCTTGCATTCGTAACAAATTTGTTTATGTGGAAGAAGAGAAATGAACATCAAACAAATTATTATTATGTGATACTGTTGTACAAACAAAAATATTTAGGTCAATGGTTTTCTGTAATTTAAAGACTTGATTTTAAATCTGTGTTTCGATTATAATCTGTTTAGTACAGGGTGCGGCAAAATAAGCTTATTTACTTCTTTTATATAAATAACTTAATTAGAACGCTGAAAATTAATAATGTTGGCAGAGACCTTCGATAAGAACATAATATTTAAAAGTTTTTCAAGTGAACTATTTTGGATTTGCTACAAAGAAAATCCCAAACGACTCATGAAATCTTAGCTACTTTTTCTAACGTTGTTGAACAGTTACTGTTTAGGTATTATTAAGACCAATAAAATACTAAAAGGAATGATGCACTCTATAATAATATAATGTACTACTGCAGCTATGATATTGTGCAGATCATGCATTCTCAAATATCAAAATGGAACTTGCATCTTCATTATATCACGGGTTTAGACCCTAGCTGTCTGCACTTCTACCGCTTTTTATTATCATCCTAATCAATCAATAAGTAACTCGATATTTGTCTTAGGATTTACAAAGTAATATTTAGGTAGAAAATCTGCTCCTATTGTTACTAGTTTACAATTAATCAGATTGTTCCGGGGGAAAACGAGTACAAAAACCTAATATTACTATCCTTTTGCAGGTTGCTCTTGCAAAATTGTAACTAACAACTGTACTCACTGATTTAAGCAGTTACTTCCAAGGAAGAATTTCAGTATCCAAAAAATTCTTAAATATCTAAATATATGTTTCTTCTTATGAAAACAAAACGACTTGCTTTGGTTTCATACATTCTTCTTCAAATTATCACCCATTGTAGATATTACCAATGTACATTTATTATATTTATGATTATAAGTCTGCTTCATGGTGAAAATCTTTTTGTGTATGCTGAAAATGATTTTCCAACTTCTTCGGAGATTGTAGGGTTTCTCGAAAAATTATTGAATCTGTTGTTGTTGAATTTTTGCTTGAAGCTGACTGGTCTTCACTGTGCGCTTCTTCTTTCTGACGGTCTTTGATAATATGAGCAAGCTACTGGAATTGTGCTATTGCATAAGAAATGCTAGTTTTGAATATTTTAATGTCTTAATAGTCGCATATTGCCTTTTCTTGACCTGGTAACAAACAAAGAAATAAAATCTGAATGTAAAAATGTAGAATCACCGCATGGGCCACCAAAGAGAAATATTTACATCAGATGTGTAAAAAAATTATATAAAATTCGTGGGATGAAATACAGGTTAATCACATATCACATCTTAAAGCTGAGGATCAATTAACATTTTGACATTATTTAATATTAAATTTAACTTTTGTTGATTAATTAATTTTATTTTAAAACTACATTAATTTCAAATAAATATTATGAAATTTATTTATTAAAAAGAACGAACTTAACAAGAACTAATTAACATTTTAACCTTATTTAGTTAATACAATTTATTAATGATATAAGATCAAAATGTTAATTGGTCTTCAGCATTATAGATGCGAGAAATCTGTATTCTTTGTATTTATAACTTATCATTAGCAGGAAAATATAATTAATTGCGAATATAAACGTAGTGGAAATTTCGCACAAAACAATAAAACCAATCGTTAATGTTTATGGTAGGATACTTTGGGGTATAAGTTTGTAAATACACATAACATTTACAGACAAAATGTACATATTAAAAAATCTCGATAGCGAAGTTTTTTTATTTTAATATTTTATTAGCATATTCTAAATTAGCACTCAAAAGTGCTTTGTATATTTTGTTCCAACATGTTTCCAACCATTAATTGCAAATAAAAACTTTTATTAAACAATATTTATAGTTATATATTCACCAAATAAGTAAAATTAGTCAAATAACACTAATATTTAATAATATGCAACAGTTAATCTATTTATAATGATTTTATAAAAACATGGGAGTTGCTCACTTACTAACTTCAAATTAAGTGTTTACCAAAACTATCAATATTAACAACTTGTTAATTATAGCAATACGAAACCTTTTGAGAATGGAAAACAAACATACGTAATACACAAAGAAGTAAATTAGTAAAACATTACTTTTAATTTAAAAATATACCAATATGTCTTGCGTCCCACTGTGCTCCTTCTCCTTATAAACGATCGAATCTTGTTTTGAGCTATTTTACGGTATCCTGTATTAAATGTGATTATTAAATAATTTATTGATGTATAAGGTTAAATACAACAACTAGATCACAAAAAGAAAAAATTATGTAAAATTACGGTATTTAGTTGAGGTATGTAATGCTGAACATAGCAAAACTATATGCGTTAAAAAATAATTATTAATATTGTAATATGTTTCAAATATATATTTCACGGTGCATGTAATTCCACTCTATTGGTGTTTGGCGTTACACATCCTATAATAGATATCTGCAGTATTTTCACTTAATATTTGCTTTCGATGTACTCAGTAGCGTAACCAGGACTTCGCCTGGGGGGGAGGGGCGAATTACATGATTTACTTTTTTTCTTTTTTAATACTAGACTTCTAACTACGTTTTTTTCACTATTATCTCTGTCTCTCTCATTAGTCGATTTTTCTTTCCCAGGAAGACCGAGAGGATTCCGCTCTTCAACGAAAGTCCCCTACAAATTTAGTTACTTTGAATTTTGCCCTGCCTTGGTTACGCCACTGGATGTAGTATAAAAACAATATTTTTTTCATTTTTACACTTGTTCCAATAAAAATGATTGTAATTTCTTCATACAAGTGTTGAAATGATTAGGTGGTGTTAAAATTGTAATAATATGCGAAAATGGAGGTAGATATGTATTTTAATTTGTCAATTATATAAAGAGTATGCATACTGTGCTGTAAAACAGCATTTGTGCTTCGTAATATGTGGCTAACTTGACGAAAAAAGAAGCATTCGTGAAGTAAGAATTGAATGTTGTGGTAGCGGTAGCCCTGCAAGTGTGGCGATGTTGCATTGTATTCTATGTACAAATACACTTACTTGTGTGCAAAAGTGCACACACACTCGCAGATAGCACTTAACAACCACTACCATAACATGAAAACAACTCATCGTTTAATACATATTTTAATTAAGTGTTTTAACATCACTACAAATAAATACAATCAAAAATATATTTATAATTATGTGGCAAATTAATTATACCTCTTTGTTTTTTGCAAATCACTTAATTTGCTTCTTTGCTAACAGGCCACAACTATTTCTTACTGACATGTACATGTACTAACATACGCTGTACACTTTTTATGCTGCTAGAGCAAGGAGGCCGGAATCCGCACCTTGGTCGCTCTTGATGACCAGGGAGGTGAGTCGCTCCACTCCTTACTAACATTTTCCATGAAATTCCTTTGTTCCTTAAGAATCACGCATTTTATGTTTATCTTATAAATAAATCGTTGTATAAATTAAAAATGTTAAATGACTTTTTGCAATAAAAAATTTAAAAGAAAAAGGGAAAATTACATGTCGAGGCATTTCTTTAACACCCGACATGTAATTTTGTTATAAAACTAATGTACTATAATAATCTATCTGCTTTATTATTTTTTTCTATATCATAAAATACTACTTTACAGCAAATACTTCATTTAGGCACAGTTGTTCCGTTGCAAGTTAAACCAAAAAATTTAAGTTAATCAATGATATTTCACAAAAAAAACAGCTTTTCAACGTATTTCATTGGTTAACTCAAACTTTCTGGTTTAACCTGCAACTGAACAACTCGACCTTAGTCATTTTACTTTAATTTCACATAATGTTCTTCACACACTGCATGATTGTTGAGCTTCGCTTCCTATCGGCAACTGCATTTTTCAAATATTTAGTATTAATTGTTGGTGTCATCATTTTTGTAAAGAAAATGAATAAATGTTGTCGTATGTTGTGAGTGTTTTAGTATCGTGAATGCTTTTTGTGCACTAGTAATTGTTAAATATGTGTGGTGTTGTAGAGCGAGGAAGCAGGCACAAAAACTCTGGATTTGTTACATCATCAAGGCGGTAAGCAAAATTAGACTGTTACACCAATTTTGTAACTCTCTAACAATGGGTGGTTGTTCTAATGTTTTAATTTTTATTTATAGAGACTAACTAATTAATTTATTGTTGTTGTTATTACTGTGGTGGATTTCTTTTGGGTGCTACTACATAACTTAATTTATTGGTTTCATGTCGAGCCCTTTCTAACTTTCCATGTGTATAAGTGTATCGAAAAACACATTTTGACCATGGTCGCTTACATTATTATGAACATGATTAAAATGTGTGCCAGTGCCTCAAGTTGACTGTGTTGATGTTTGTAGAGCCACGAAGTCGGAATGAAAACTTTAGTCATGCTGGACGAACAGGGTGGTAAGCATCAAATTGCTGTCCTGCAATATCTGTCTACCATTACCTTACTATTCCACAATTACTTTCCACTAAAATTACTCACAACTCACAACAACATTTTTTTAAATGTTAATAGTATTTTAGCATAGTTGAAGAATTATTATTGTTCGCGTTATTTACATTATTTCTTTTGTAATGGCGCAAGAAGCCGCCAATTTAATTTTCCACAAAGCAGAAAACCAATTGAACAATAGAAAAATATTTATTCACCTGGTTTCCCAGATTTTGATCTGTTTTCGTTATCCCAGAAAATCGATTTCGTTGGTTTTCTTTTTAGTGTTAATTGTAAAATTCATACCTACTGCATGGCTCAGAATTTTTATGAAAATTGAAGATTTTGTTTATTAACCTAATGACGAAACCTAAACTTTAACAAAACAGCTTTTTTAATCATCTAATATGGTTTTTAATAATATGGTATTATAAAATGAGGGCAGAATATATTTAAAAGATTTGATTCTTCAATTATGCTTCATACACCTAACATCAAATTATCCTTATCCGTAACAAAAACAATCATTTAAAATATTTATTGTACATTGTATGCATAATTATAAAAAAAGAATTGAAAAAAATTATTTTAAACAAACATTATATCCGATGACATGATTCAATCAACACAAACCAAGGATTAACACTAGCAATGTAAGTTAACACACCCCACATTATTAAACGTTCTTTACACTCTCAATGCTCAAGCTACTACTGCTGCCGCTGTAGAACTATTGTTTCTTATTTTAGAAGGAGCATGGTATAGTCTTAGTTTTATAGTTTATTATTTTAGAAAATACAATTAACACGGCCAATTATGAAACCTGAAATTGTTTCCAAATCAAAATCGTTTTCAAGTTTCACGTCGATGTTAGCTGTATATTTAGATAGTAGCATGTGCATGCAAGTTGTTCATAAAAAAGTGTGTGTACACATCATAAAGAATCATCCTTGTTCACCTTGTCACATGCAAAAAACTTACATTAATTTAATATCAATTTAGAACAACTGGACAGAATTGAAGATGGAATGGACCAAATTAACACAGACATGCGCGAAGCAGAAAAAAATCTTACTGGAATGGAAAAATGCTGTGGGCTTTGTGTTTTACCTTGTCAAAAGTAAGATCTTTATTTGACAAATTATTTTTTATGCTAATGGATTTTTAAACAAAGGGGATCCTCCTTTAAAGAAGATGAAGGTACGTGGAAAGGTAACGACGACGGTAAAGTTGTAAACAATCAACCACAACGCATGATGGATGATCGAAACGGCATTGGTCCACAAGGCGGATACATCGGTCGTATTACTAACGATGACCGTGAAGTAGAAATGGAAGATAACATGGGTCAAGTGAATACCATGATCGGTAACTTGCGTAACATGGCCATCGACATGGGCTCAGAACTTGAAAACCAAAATCGTCAAGTCGACCGCATCAATCTTAAGGTAAAAACTTGCCATGCTATTTCTAAGCTTAATGCTTCAACAATAAATAATCTTTACTCTAAAGTCAATGTGCTGATGTTTCAATTTTTTCAAGCTTTCATTAATAACGCTTTTTTCGAATTGAAATTTAAAATTTAAATTTTTGGCATGCAGAAGTTTTAGCTTATACCAAGTTAACAGATTTTGGTAGACTTTGATTATTTGTATTTTTGCATAATAGTTCTCAAATAATCAAAAACCAGTATTTTACATTCATGCACAAATTGGCATTATTACAATAATTTAAGGCGGATTGGACTGGCGTTGTTTAAAGATTTAATAGACGTTTAAATTAAATAGAACTCACAAATTGTCTTTTAGAACCGATTGCTCCAGCGTCATAATAGAAAGTCATCAAACTTTTAGGAGTTGAAATTTTAAACAGAAAAAATTCAGATTACAGAAGTTGAAAAAAATATTTCTTAAAAATAAAATAAAAATTTAATGTTAACGCTTAAACCAATTTGAATTTTAACATAATATCAAAACTACCTTATTTCGTTTGATGAATAGAAGAAGTAGATTGAATTCTACTTCTGTATAGATCAAAGATGATTATGTAAATACTTCTCTCACAATACACATCCAAAGCTTAACGTGAGGTTACCGCATAAACTTCAAACAGACTATATACCACAGTATAACGTAAAAAAGTTTAGTTGTAGCATATTGAATCGAATTGATTTTTTAATGAAGTTGGTGCAATCAGAGCTTAATCGTGTTATTATGTATTTAATTTAAATATCTGTTCGATCCTTAAATGACGTTGGTGGAATCGACCTTTGGTTTTTTAAAGTTAGAAACCTGATTTGTTAGGGTTTTACCATTTTTATTACTCTTTACTAATTAGAAGGTACTATAGACCAGGGTACGCAAACTATGGCCTCGCTCCATTTAGGCACTGAGACGCTGACAGTACTGACACTAAAAACTAATGAAACAATATTTTCAGCTAGGAAGAGGAAGAAATTTTTATCGTACCTGTGACGTCGTGCATCACTGTGGTACTATTGATAGCTTTAAGTACCAAATTTTAGTACTGTCAGTATTTTAGTGGCCAAATGAATTGCGAATCGCGACTCCTATGTGTGTCGCGTAAAAAACATTGGAAATCGTTATAGTTTTCAAAATGTCTTGAGGAATTTGGCTCAGCCATTTTTTGGCATATACCGGGAAGCACATTATCGTCCTTTACAAACCTAGAGCGCCAAACCAAAACGAAAGCCTCCTGTTTGCTGAAAACTGTCAATTTGCATATTATCTAACTTAATTTAAGTTAGCAAATAATTTTTAATTTAAAATTTTAACACATAAGTTATTTTATATTTTCTTAAATAATTAAATAGCTTATCATGTTTTCTAATTTGTTTTGTGCCATTTAAGCCAATGAGAAGCTTCCATTATGGTATGGTGCTTTAGGTTTGTAAAGGTTTGTATTATGCTACCGAGAATTACAGATTTTCTTATTAAGGATTATTCACAATTTGAGCGGCTAATTTCTTTCGAGTCCTCGAACAAAAATGATAAAATTGATAACAAAAATTAAAATAAACGAAATCCATTTCAACTATTTGTTCTTAACATATTTTGACAGGAAAAGTATAATAAAGCCAGTTTTACAATAAATCATTTTTCAGAATTCAAGTTTAACTGCATGTCTTTTTATATCACATTTTTTAACAAACATTGAGCACAAAGCAAATATTAATTATTATACAGTGTCAATTGTTATAATAGCGCTTGTCATTATTATCCATAAACAGCGCCGCAGACGATTTTTTCTAAAATTTAGTGAAACAATACCACGAGCTATATAGGGATTGTGAGCTCACCTGTAAACTGGAAATTATTAAATATTACTGCTCACAAACACAAAATTATTTGCGGACGAATGAGCCAAATGCTGAAACCTCAAGTGAAGATAGCCGAGACAAAATTATTTCGTACCATTAATTATTATTAGTGTTGGTTGGAAACCAAACGCTTGTTCTGTCTATTAAGCTTAAAAAACCATAAACTCAAGAATTCGTAACTGGAACAAATTAGAAATATCTAAAAGCGGTTCACAATAATTTCGACCCATGCGGAATTTCTCCGTTTTATTTGGGGATTGCGACAAGTCTGTGTCTAAAAAAAAGGTGAAAAAAGTTTGCGCACCACTGCTCTAGACAATGCTTACATTTTTTACATAAGTAATTCCTACATAATTTTTTGAACTTTATATGATAGAATGCAGGGAAAAGCTAACACATTAAAATGGTAGCAAATAGCAATCTGTAATTACTTTTAGTAGGAATTATAAATCAAGTCTTGCAGTAATTGCATAGTCATTTTAAAAATTGAGTAAGTTACAATGTTATATTTTTTGTTATGGCTTCTGAGCGTTGAAGGAATATATACTAAAACATTTTTATCAAAGTTTAAGGTCAGATCGTAGTCTAAAATTGGATTATCTAGATAGCAAAAGGACAATATTGATTATTAAAATTGTAGAAGCTTAATATTATATAAATTGTTTTATTTATGGTGATCTTTGCCTTTGATATCTATAATAAGAATCATTTGAACATATTTTGATTCAGATGTGTATTGGGGAGCTGCTACTGCTATTTTGTTTGTTTGGTTGACCGATCATACTATAAAATGCATCGGAAGTAAATATGGTAGAAAGGATCCTTTCGGAATTCCACACAACATGTAACTTAGGCTTTTTTTAAAATGACTAATATATTTGGTTTCTAATTTTAAAAATCGTCACTTTTTACTGCAGATTTTTACACGACTGGGTATTTTCAATACAATAACATTACAAATAAATTATGGAATTATACAGTGTAAATGTGTAAACAACAGCACAACCAACTTAAAATTTACTGGTCATATTTTTTTAAACATTTTTGAGCATAATTTATTATTTTCAGTAACAGATTTGAAAACTTAATTTAATAGGGGGGTGTATTTCTTAATAATAGTAAAACACTTGATATAGTTGGACTTAACCGAGTGATTTTGGGAGGGATATTCCACAAATTAATATATTTTCTATTGTACTCTTAAAAATTGTTACGTTGAAATTACTTTAGTACAAAATATTAAAAAGATTTACTACTTAAATTCTGAAAAACTGTTGACGACAAGGCTAGGTATAAACATCACATTTTCAACGTTACAGACGTTGACTTGAAAACTTGAAGAACATATTATTTGTCAGCCATCTATAACTTCCAAAATTATAATCGTATTGACGTGTAATTCACCCTGGTTATATTTTGTTTACTTATTTCAAATTAAATTTGTTTTTCAAAATTATTAAAATCAAATCCAATTTAATTTCAAATCAAAAATTTCTTCAAGGGATCGAAGTTTTGGTTTTACCGTTATCCAAATCGCCTGCTTATCTATCTGGCCACACGCTCGCAGTTACAAATAATTTTACTTTCCAATTTTAAACACAAATCGAATGTCTTACTCGAAATACTCGTTCTGCAAATCAATCAACCAGATCGAAACTATTATCGCTCAGCAGCCACTCAATAAAAATTTATCCAAACTCCAAATTTCAAAATTATATCATCCAAAAAAAAGGCGCAATAATGCATTCGCATCCAATCATTTATTTACTCACAATTTTAGAAAAATCATAAATCTCAAAATATCTTGCAATACCAAAAACTAGCGACCAGCTTGGTCGGCCATCTTGGCTAAAAAGCCACGATAAAACTTCACTTCTACCAACATTAATTTCCAAAGTTTTACCTCCCAAAATTTAAATTCAAATATTTCTTAAACTTAATATCAAAATTAATGACAAATCAACAGGGTAGGCACAACTTTGGTTCGAAACATGACAGTATATTTACATACTATTAATCCAGAGTCTTTGACTTAGTGGGATTCAAAACGTAACCGCTCTTTAACTTAACTTTGTATTAAAAATATAACACATCGATTAGGTTAGATTCCAAATTATTAAAAATTTAGCTCGTTACACTCAGATGATCTGAATTTAGGCATAGCTGTTGTAAAATCTTTTTAGCTTGCTTTTTGACGATTTTTTCATTGTCCGCAACACTGGACAATGCTTTTAACCTTTTTCTACTACAAACAAGACGTAAAAATTTATGAGAATAAATATTACGTATAGTTTAATTTTGTACTAACGTAATTTTGTATTCTCTTCTAAAAGAGAAATTATATGGTTTATTGTTTTGATATTACTTGTAGTTGCATAGCGTCGACTATATCAAGTGTTTGCTTTAATAAAGAAAGGTGTAATGTTGAGCCCTCAACTCCTAACTCCCGTACAAATTTTGTATTTGCATTTGTGGAAACAATGAACTAATGAAACAAATTTGTTTTTTATCGTTTCAACTTGACAACTTGAATCAATACGACACGAATCATCACTCAACATGTACACGTATCCAGGGTGAATCAAATAAGATGAGAATAGAGGTGGCCAATCAACGAGCTCACAACCTGCTCAAGTAGACACATACACGACACCACTCAGTTACATCTATTCTGGCTGGCGCTTACTCGTGTCTCTTAGTTATACTATACAAGTTTAAATTTTTTAAAATTCTTGCTATTTTTAAATCAACTGCTGGCATGTGTGCGGATGGTAATGTAAATGTTTTGGACATAAGTGGATATTTGATAATAGTGCACTAGCCATATGTTTTTTAAATAGGGTGACAGCAACGAAACACGTATTGCAGTTGCTAATCAACGGGCCAACAAGCTACTTAAATCTTAAGAGGATCGAGTCAAGCGCCTCGGTTTATATCTACTCTTCTTTCAATTCTAGATGTTGCTTATCGTCACCAGGTTCTATTTAGTATTATCATTATTACTCTAATATTAGCAATGTCAGTAGTTTATGTGCACATGTGCCCATCTCAGGTTGCAAACTCGTAACGTTCATTTTGCTTTAATAATTTTAGAAGCGCTTGAATTGTTGTATATTATTCAAGTTTGCTATTTTAAGTGAATGCAACCTATGACGCACATCTTATTGTAGTTAATCGATATAATGAAACTCATTATTATATTTCAATAAAATAAACAATTACGATTATATTTGTAAATCGAGATAATAAAAAAATAATTTTTCTTTTGTTGTCGGTTTATCTCTTTGCGGTATATTAATGTTACTAGTTCACATTGAAGTGATCTCTCACGACTAATAATTTTAGTAATTCGAAAATATCGAGCGTTATTTCAAAGAGTTTTGATTTTTGAAACGTAAAGTGAGCCTAGTACGATATATATTGCCCCAGTATTTTATAGCAATAATTTTTTTAAGGCGTCGTAACGTTTGATATTTTTGAATCGATATGGAATATGTAGTTAAAATCGGTAATTTTTATAATTTTCGAGAAGACACTTTTTTGCTTTCCTTTTTTTTTAGATAAATAAATTTATTAATTAATGTAAATAAATAATGCAATTTGAACGAAAACTAGTTTTGTCTTGTTTAAGTTAAAGAAAATGTGATTTTTGTATGTAAATAATAGTGTACTAGTAACATGTGAGATTAGTATGTTAAGTCAGTTATTCCGTTCAAGTTTGGGCACATTTTATATAAACGTTAATTAGGGAACTTGAAATTTGAGAAGTTGTGTTTAAGTTTACGTGAAATACAAGAAGACCCATCATGGAAGCTAGAGAGGTACTACTTTCACTGTGATTAGTCATATCTTGATATCATGCACCATATTCCGATAGCAGTTCCCTGCAACACGTGCGTGATGATTTGCTCCAACATCTTCCATCGTAGTGAGAGCACAAAATTATTATTTATTGTTATGTATAAAATTATTTCGATATTTTTAGCTTTAAGAAAAAGAGTGATACATATTGAGGAAATTGTTTAATATTTTCACTTTTAAATAGGAAATCTATTGGTATTTTGAAGGTTTATAATTATTGCTGGATAAGCAACTGTTTCGTTTATTAAATTGTTTAATAGAGACGCCGTTCTGTATTTAATCGCAAATAAATAGTTAGATCTTGTAATGTTGCTAATCAAATATGTTACTTTAGTGTAAGAGATTTTTATTATTAATTATACATAATATTATGGTCCTATTTCATATTATAATGTATAGAAGCATAGAGGTTTTAAATTATAATAAACAATAAAAAATAAAAAAATTATAAATATATGGAGTGTTATTGTATGCTTCAGTAATTGTTAGTATTTTCTTCCTCGATGCATAAATTAGTAATCTCACTTTCGACGTTATTTTTATAATTATCTAATAGCAATTTTCCGTCTCTCGTGTAGGCTGGATCAAACATATGACCTTCTGGGTTTTCCTTAAATAAATATTCTGCCAAAAAATCCACCGGATCGTCGGGTTTAATTCTGGCCACTTCTAATAAACCTTTACTCAAAGTGGGAAATATAAACCTAATCATGTAGTGACGTAAGGGTTCCCCTTGCGCTACAAGAATTTTTTCTTCTTCTAGTTGGAATTGTTCCAATAGAGCTGTCCATTCTTCCATATTTTTGTGATAGTGTTCGACAGCTTCTTCTTCTAATAACTAAAAATTATTTTAAAATATATTTGTTGCATTATTATACAAATTTTTATGAAGAAAATTTATTTGAATTACAATTGATGCCTAAAAAGGCCATCACAGCTGAGGTGTTTTTTTCAGAAGAAAGGTAGGATTTCTATATAATATGTAAATATCTACAAATTCGTTCATTTTTCGTTTCAGTTTCGTGGTTATCGCCTTTTGAGATAAATTTAATAAAACAAAAATTGCTAAGCTACAAGGGCGGATTCAGCCAAAGTTGATAGAATCCGGGTCAGCCAAGACCCATCAAGGTTATAGCGCTACCAAAAGAAGACGTTTAGACATGGGAACATTTCAACGTGCAAATACAAGTATTTGGACCAGATCCGGTTTACAGTCAGTATATACATATTTCTGAAATTTAATACTAATGTTTGAATTAATTCAAGCTTGAACATTATTAAAACGTCCATATAATATATTTGATAAATCAAAAAGTAGTAAACTGGATTTTAAACCGTAACGTTCATCTATTTGAACCCTTATGCGTAGATTTGTTGAAAAATCAAAATCACTTACTTGCCGCTTCATTTCACCTTCTTTTTGCAAGAGTTTATTTTTCTCCATTTCTAAATACATTAATTCTTCTTCCTCTTCTGGAGTCAGTGGAAATTTGACAGGTTTGCCTAAACGATGGCACAATTCCTTCATTATGCTATCCATCGTAGGAGTTTGATCTTCCATTACATCCAAAACTATCGGATGGATTTCCATTTCATCAAAATAATTTAAAAGCGTGTTATCTTCCGTATTGTTTAAGCGAAAGACGCCCATTCGTCGTATCATATTTTCTTCTGTGTAGTGCGTTCCCTAAAAATTACAACTATAAACACTAGAACATACATATAAAAACCAGGCAAGTCCGTACCTGAATTAAACGTTCTGGTAACGACATTATTCTTTCGTAAAGAAATTTATCAGTTGCTTGTAAACTTATAACAAAATCGGGTAAATTTGAACCACCGCCTCCGCCACCCTCATCTCCGTCTTCTTCGCCGGCTTCTTCTTCCTCACCTTCTGCACTACCAAATAATGCTTTGGTCTGAAATAATAATCGGGTGATTTAACTACAACTTTATTACAAAAAACTTACTTGCTCCATAGTTTTTGGAAAACCGTCGAGAATGTAACCTTGGTTTTGACATTTGTTACTTTGCATGAAGGACTTCATCATTTCGATTACTTGGTCATCGGGCAATTTTCCATTATCACTTTCCAACATGGTATTTTGAATACTTCTCAATTGTTCTTCTAATTCTTCAATGTCGACTTCTTCTTCCTCCTCCTCTTCTTCTTCTTCGGGTTCTTCCTCCAACACCGCATCACTTTCTTGAGCAGCTTTCTCTTTTTCTTCTCTGGCCAACTGTTTAGCTTTAGTTAAACTAATATTTTCTTCCTAGTGCATTAAATTGGAAAGAAATACAAAAAATGAGAGAACGAATGTTTTTACCAGCTTTTCGATTTCATTTTCTATTAACAATTTTACGTTCATATAGTGCGCACCGTATATTTCGGAGAGCTGTTTGGCGATGTTGGTTTTTCCCACAGCAGGTGGTCCATGCAAAATTATTTTTATTGGTTTCAATTGAAGAGCTTTCTTAAATTCATTAACCATACTAGGCATATTTTCTGCTAAATTTAAGTCGTTTTGCCATTCGATTTCTAAAGTTTCTACTACAAATCCAGGTTCCATGTTCAAATTTATTGTGTAGCGTTCGTATAAAGTTTGCTAAAGCAATTAACATTAAGAATAATTGCAAATTTAAAATGAATTTAATTACCGTCAGTTCATTATATAACAAAGCTTCTTCTGCGGATACATTCTTCGTTTTACCTGTACCCATAGTTTTACTTAAAGCTTTTATAACCTGTTTTAATTTAGTTGGAGTTTGTTCAACTGCCAAAATGTATTGCGGTTTAGACGGTGACGCTTCCATTAGACCGTGCAACACTCTGGGGAGTATTACAAAATAATTTTTAGATCAAAAACTATAGTTATGAACTTTACTTCGCTAAATCTTTTACGTGGATTAGAGGAACACTGTTTTTTCCGGATAAGAAAATTGGCATTTCCTTTTCGTTATTCCATGTAAGTTTAAACAGAAAAGTTAAATCGGCTTCTTCCGCACCATAGATTATTCCAGATGCAATTACGTACGTTTTTAATTTATCTTTATTCTAAAAAGCAAAATTATGTTGACTTGTAGGTTTGCGAATAGAAATGTGGAAAGTGTTCACCTTTCTTCCTGTCATAACTACTTCTTTTTCGCAATCGATGTGGTCTTTGTAGTTTGGATGGGTTTTTCTTTTTTTGTAATCGGATTCTGTGAAAGGAAGAGTCGGATCTTCCTAAAAGAAATTTTTAAGTAACTGGGACTTAAAATGATGCTTCGTCTTACCGGATCGATTGGTTTCGTTAATGCCCAAGTCATAACAGTGGAAATTAATATGAAAACTCTAACTTCTTGGATATTTTTAAAAGTTTTTGGTCCCAACTCTTTCATACTTTCAATTTTTTCGTCCATCGCTAAATTATTTATTTATTTATTGAATTTAAAAGTATTACCGACCACCAATACCTGCTAAAGTGGCTAACGCTTTTGGAATTTCGTTTGGATTTTTGGTTATATCATATACAACAAAACCGCACTTGAAAATTTCTTCCATAAAATTCTCGGAATCTTCCTGTATAGTAAATAAGATATCTTCGGTTTTCTTATGAAAGAACTTGTCTAGCGTTCCTATAATTTCGCATTTGAGCACAGGTCCTGAAGGTTTGGGAGCTTCCGATTCTTCTGCTTCAGGTTGTGGTTGTTGTTCGTTTTCCATTTCTTCCTCTCCTTCTTCACCTGCATTTTCTTTTTTTGCCCCAAAACTTTGATCGGCTATAAACTAAACAAAAAGTTAAAATGATTTTTTGCAACTCCTGTTTTATTATTTTACAGAAGATATGTGTCTTCCGTTAAACGTATCGACATGATTTAAAAAAATTCTGTTGGGAATGTAATTAAGTTCTTCGTAAGCATTTCCAACATCGACGATAGTACCCTCTGCAGCTTTTTCTCTAGCAGCACTAAAGCCGAAAAGTTGATCTAAATTCTTTATTTCGGGATATTCTAATGCCATTATTTAGAGCCTGTGTCAATTTTTGACAAAAATTTATTGACTACTTGATCGCTTAGTAATTAATAGAAGGAACTTGAAGATCTTCTAAATTTTTAAACCATTAGATGTCATTGCTAGGGAATAAAGTGTAAGACGAAGCGTTCAAAAGCTAAATTCTACCGATTACTTTTTAAATTAGTGTTAGTGCAAATATTATGTTGTCTTATCAACTGCGGAATGGAACATTTTGCCGACGACCATTTCATCGTCGGAAATTTAGAATTCAGTTTTTTAATTATATAAATTTTTGATCTGTAAAATTATGAATTATTGAAAAAATTTGAGTACTGATTAAAAATTAAATACTAAATTTCCAATAAGAAAATGAAGAGGCAAATGCGAGTTTTTTCTGAAATGAAAAATGCACATCAGAAGTAGAACGAATAAGAATTTATTAAACATAGCAGATTACATAAAACATAATATTACACTTATACGTAGGTAGGTATATAATATTAAGTACAAAATACAAACACATTAAAAGTTAGTTTAATAAAATCAATTTTGAAATTAAAAACGTGCAATTTAAATCGATCTCTTCTTCCCTGGAAAAAGCAAAAATTAGTTTTATTTTGCAAAAGTAGATTCGAGAGCGATTCTAACAATCTAAAAGTCGACATGCGAAACGTTTTGAGACGAACATTTAAAATTAACACTTTAAAAATTACATAAAATTTAAAATAAGTTACATTCTTAAAATTTGAAAAAATCAACTGCAAAGACAAAACGATTTGCAATGCTAGATGAATTAAATTCCCAATTGCGATAAAACTGAAGAGACTATGGAATTGTCTTTGGTTAGCAGAAAATCAAAATTGGTGACGGAAGTTGAACACTGAAAATTACATTTTAATTATTATTGTCTTCGTGATAAATTTCGTTGTATACTCACACAAGGTTCTTCGAGCATATTGACACACGTAAAATTGCAAATGTTGTTGACGATCGATGAAGAATTTGAACCGGATGAACTGGAGCCGGATATTTTTTTGTTTTTTTGCATTTCCATCATTCTTCTCAATTTTGGAGGAACGGAGCTTCAAGCAAAAAAAATAATTATAATTTGAACATCATAATAATAATAATATATAAACGAGAAAACATTTTTAGTTCTCTACTTACGGCCATGTAAGTATGTTAGATAAAAGTGGTGTGTTTAATTGTGAGAAGATGGAATGAAAGTTTTAGAAAATATAAAATAAAAATTAAGTATTTATTTGTAATCATAAATTTAAATTAAATATAAAAAATATAAAAATTTATTTCAACCGTGAATTAAAGAGGGAAAACATTGCAATATATGCATATTTCGTATTATTTTATGTGATTATAAATTCAATTTAGATTTAATTAATATTACTTTTACTGCCAGCGAAAACAATTACTTTTGACATAATCTTAACTTTTGTTGACGATGTACGAAAAATCTAATTATTCACCAATAGAAAAAGTATTTTTTTTGTGAATTGATTATTATTTTAAAGTTGAAATAAAAATTTTTTTTTGATTTACTTCAACTAAAAGTGATTTGTGCTTGTTTGTAATTAATTGTCACTCTCCACAGAAATGACACTTTTCACCTAATACAGCAATATACTATTTTCAATAGAAAGTGCTTTTTGGTACTCCCTCTCCAAGGAAGCAGGAACAAGCTTTGGTGGCACGATACAATGATCATGTTGTAATATGTCGGGGGGGGGGGATTCAAGCGATTAGCTACGCTATCAGTCGTAACATCATAGTGTGCTAAAACAGCGCAAAACCAATAACATTAGATACTATAATGAAGTCACACTAATGTTAGTGCATTTTACCCTGCGGAAGCACAACAATTTGATTATTTTGTTAATGAAATTTATTTTGTACTTAAAAATTGAGAAAATTTTTTCTTTAATTTTTAAAATGTATTTATGTTCATTATTTTCAGAATTTCTGTGAAAACGGTTGGTTTCACAAAAAAATTTATTTGATCAAAGTTGTAGACTGTTAAATTCCCTATCCGGTTTGCACCGTCAGTTTTTTTCTGAGACGTTTCGTTTAAGAGATACGAGGTTCGCAAGAAAAGTGAAAAAAATAACACCTGAATTTTTTTAACATTTTTTCTCTTAATTTAATTTATAACTCGAAAACCATTTGTTCTAGACGATAAGGGGATATAACCTAATTTGTAGATAAGCGAATGATCTTTAAAAAAGGTCTAATTCATTAAGTCTAAAAAATCAATAATATCAGAGTTATGGCCGTTTGAAATCAGAAATTCAAAATATTCCTTTACCTTTGCTTGCCACACTGGGGTGTAGAATTTTTTTTATAAAAAAAAATTTTATAATTTTTTTTCGATATTTCAATTTTTTAATAGTATTTAATTTTATGTTTTTGGTATAAAACCCATATCACTACAAAAAATTAGCTTTTGAGAAGTAATAAAAAAATTGGTAAGTTAAAATATTCAATAAATTATTTGAAATAACAAGTTTTATCGCTGGGGTGCGATACACCCCAGTGTGTCAAGTACGTCACTTCATAGAAGTGTGGCAAGTGAGGGTTAAAGGGTACCCCCCGAGGGTTTGGACTTGGACAAATTTTTATCACTACCTCAAAGGTTCTTCACGGTCACGAGGACACTCTGTATTGAGATGAATTAAAAATCAAACCAGATAAATTCCTGAATCCAAATTATAAGTTACAAATTTATTTCGAATTACAAAACAAAATTTTCTTTTACACATTTTACCTCAAAATTAAAAATATTTCGATTTAAATAAACTGGATGAGTGTATTAACCACCGTAGCTTTGAACCGTACAAGTCTGTAACTCAAGAAGGTTCCATTTGTTAATTTTGTAATTTGTAGTTTATAGTTTTATTTTAGTTTATTGTACATTACTTTTAAAACGTTTAAAGAGTGCGCGAGGTTAAAAAAAAAATAATATAAAAAAATAATCAAGAAGGAAAAAAAAAAAGAGGGGAGTAAAAAAAAAATATAATAAACCGGGTGCCGGCTGAATTTTGAAGAGAAATTAATCTCTCGAAATTTAATAAAATAAAAAAAAGAAAAGGACGATTAAGTTCGAGAAGAGGCTCTCGAAAGCATAAAAATAGAATTGTTGAAGTGGTGAAGAGGTAAAGTTTGGAAAGAAGATTGCTAGAGAGGAGATAACTGTGGCGGAGCAGAGAACGACGGCGAAAGTACAAAAGGAGGGAAAATAGTTAAAAAAAAAAAAAGGTATTCCGTTAACGGTATATTTAAAGTTTGATTTCATTAGTTTAAGTTTCTGTTTATGTTCATTGTTTTATGTTTATAGAAAATAAAGGTACGGTGATTAACCACATCCAGTTTTATTTCCAAAATTAAAAACGTTTAGATTGGTGACCAAAACTCCAAGCACCACCAGGAAATTTATCTGGTTGAAGTGAAAAAAAAACACGACAGTATATATAATTTTCGAGTACAAATTATGCTCAAAATGACTTTAAGGCGGTATTCTAGTCTACATTGTTGAAAAAATCGAATTTTTTTTTCATATTTCGATAGTTGAGATATTCAAGAATATCCCATTAAAAGGATTTTTCGAAATTTAAATTATTTTTGAAGATATAGCTGTTTTAGTGACGTCTTATCTAAACCGAATGTATTATAATGTACTTTGAAATAATCTTTCTTTGAAATAATCAGTTGAATTCGATGTCTGCTAGTGTCTGTCGATATCTGACAGTACATATCTGCCAGTCTAACATCCAAACAACGTAGACGCATGTGTTCTGAGTGAAGTAACTGTAAGTGAAACTTAAATCATGTTTTTCTCAAAACTACTTATTTCGAAATTCTTGTCACGATTTCTCAAATTCTACTGAACCGATTTACTTGATATTTGGTGTGAATCTTCTCTATATATTTCTCTATCGTACCAACTAAAATTATAACAATCTTTCAATTTTTACTATTTTTAAAAAATTCGGAAAGGTAAAAAAAGTTATAAAAATACTTTTTTTTTCAGCCAGCCGAAATTTTGCGAAAAAACATTTCTTTTCAACTTTTTTTTGTTAGTACGATAGCAGTATTCCTCTAGATTAATAAATCGTTTTCTTTTTTGTTTCGGATTTCTAGAAAGGTTACAATCGTGCAGGGCCGTATTTAAACTAGATTTGGGGGGGGGGGGGGGTTAAAAATATTAAAAAATAAATAGCTAATTTATTAAAATACAAAGGAAACTAAAATTCAAAACAAAAAATAAAAGTATAAAGTACAACATATTTAAAAAATACTACAATAAAAAATATAAGGAACTCGAAAAAATAAATAAATACCTAAATAAAAAAAATTAAGTTCCAACTTAAACCATCAGTCATGCTAAAATCGGCAAAATAAATGCAATTTTGGTAATTTTTTTAAATTTAAATTTTTATATGTTAATTTTTGAAATGTAATGTTTGCAGAAAAATGAATAGAGGGAGATTTTTTTTGCCAAGATGGCAGAAACGATAGAGGCCTAGATTTTGCTCCGCTGATATTTTGAGTATAATTTTGTGCAAGTATTTTTGCAATTAAGATTTAATTTTTGAGTATTGTTATTGGAAAATTTTCTTTAAAAGTATTTTGGTCGAAAGTGACCGCAAAAAAGTTGAAATTTTGTAAGAAGATTGTTTTTATTTAATTAAAGTAATTATTTTTTTAAATTAATAATTAATTATTATAATAAGTAATTATTCGATATTCAAAGAAAATTCTGATTTTTGTGAACTTTATTTAATGGTTGAAAATAATTTGTCGAGGGAGCGACAAATTTTGATTACAGGTTGACTTCTGGGGGGCATTGCGGATAAAATTTTGTTTGTGTCATTTTAAAAGTTTTGTTTACTACGATATTTTTAATAAGTTTAAACTTATTCATATTTTAATTTTAAACTCTTTTGTAAAAAATCGTCTTTAAATAAAAATATATTCACAAACTAAATTCTTATTTTACGGATGGTAAATAATATTGTCAAAACGAAGAACTAAATTACACCAAAATATAAGACAATTTACTCTAATTTATTGCAGAAGTGTTATTTTAAGCTATGTTGTCGATGATGGTCATAAAATTTATTTTTCTTTTAAAATTTTTGGTTCAAACAATTTATAGCAATTTAAAATTTTTACCATAATAGTAAGAATTAAGATAAAATGTCTATTTCATTTATTTCAATATAATTTATTATTTTTCAAAAAATCGAAAATTAATTAATAGGAGTAATAACTAACAATATTAATTAAGGGGCCGCAGACTTTTACACAGTACTGTAAATATATAGAGTTTTTTTATATTCTTCATCGTCAGTTTTTATATTTTTGAAATTTAGTAGTAGGTGTATTCAATCCAGTATCGCCAATCACCAGATATTAATACGAATTTCCGATTTTTTAATTTGGGATTTAGTTTATTAGAAATATCTTTAGTTTTAATTTTTTTTTAATACTTCAAGTTTAATGTTTTTGTTATTAGTTGTAAAGATTGTTTTTGTTTTTCTGATTTTTTACGATTGCAGACGGACTTCCAGTACTTGATAAATAACTGGGGGGGATTCTAACCCCTGAGCCCCCCCCCCCCCCCCGTAAATACGGCCCTGCAATCGTGACAACCTTCGCGCGCCATTTTTTTGAGACCTCCCACTTTATCAGCCTGTAACTTTTTGAATTTTGAATTTTTTCCCTAATTTTATTTTCATGTATTCTTTAAACGTTCATAAACAACTTGTAAAACAATGGATAATAAAAACATTGTATGGTTTTTGTTATTGCACTTAAAAAAAATACCTAAAATTCATGCTTCTAGACTAGAATACCGCCTTAATAAATTAAAAAACACACCGTGGGCGGGGCTAATATTACGGCTGACCCGTAGTGGAGGGGGGACCATGGGGACACGTGCTCCCTCTCCCCCGAAATGTTCAAAAGAAAAAATATTTGAAAGTAAAAAATTTGAATTTTGAAAATAAAATAGGTATAATTTAAAGAGGAGGTATACCCAGCAATTTTTTTTTCCAATGTCAAAACGCTATTAAAAATATTTGTGATATTACCAGTGACTACAGCAAATAAATAATAAGTTAATTTTACCAAAAAAAATTTAATAAATTTTGAAAAATAAAATATTGAAAAAATTTGTAATAATAAAAATTCACGGAAGGGGAATCCCGCGAATTTTACTTTTTACAAGTGTCCCCTTTGAAATGAAATCCTGGCTTGGAAACATCCAACACAGTAACCACTTTTTAAGTTTAAAGTTTTTTGAAACTCAATTGCCCAAATTTTTGAATGATCCATTAATTTTATATTAGTAATATAAAATAAAAATATAATAATATTTATATTAGTTATTTACACTATAATCTATCACAATTTCAATAGAGAATTTTTAAAATTAAGTGTTTGACACCAATTTCATTCTTAAATCTCAAACTTTTGACATCAATTTTAGTTAAAATCAGAATTTGAAGTCTTTCTCTCAAAAATTTTATTTAATAAACATTCAACCTTCTTTCAAAATGACTTTCCTCTGTGGTCTATTTCTAATTTTTAGTGCAGCCCGTCCGCCTCAAACCTTGTTAAAAATTTTAACAATAATTTCCCTTTACCTTTAAGTGATTTTTTTAAAATACTATCTTGACGATTTAATTATGAAGAATTAAAAAAATAATTATAAAAGTTATACCTGCAAAAATTTGAAATCGGTAAAGTCATGCGATTGGTTTTGCTGTAACACTTGGGCCTGGCCCAAGAAACTTCGATTATCTTTCCATCTATGACCGCCCCTTTAGAAGAAAATAAAATATTATTTAAAAGTAAACAAAATAATAAAAAATTTACCTTCTAATTTTTTAAAAGCAAATTCGGCGTGATTTCGAAAATGAAAATGTACGAAAGCGTAGTCGTCAATTTTGTGAATCCGGCTTATGATTTCTAAAGGAACCAATCTTCCGATGTATTGTTGCAACTCTTTAGTCGTCAATCTATATTCTATGTTCCGTATGTATAGTTTAGTCACCTAAAAATAATGTTTTATAGTAGGTACAGCGAGAATGAAAGGATTCATTTAAATTTATTATCTCTTATCGCTAACTTTTTTGTTTCAGTAATAATTGCAGCTGCCCTGATATGCAAGAAAAACATTATCTTCTTCAACGTGTGCCGCTTTATTACACATCTGCCTTCAACCAAATTTATTCAAGATTTAAAATTGAGTGTACAATTTATTTTCGTAGAAAATCGAATTCAGGATTCAACGTGAAATTAATTAAATTTATTTGTACTTGGAATCGAGGCAAAGGAATTTAACAGATGTCGTTTAACCGATGTTGTGGCGTTCGGTAGGTATTAATGTTTTTAAAATTATTATAACTCACCCTGTTCATCACGGTTGGATCAACATGTGGAAGCGGATCGGCCCAATCGACAGCAACTGGAGTTGCATTGTCCCATAAGGTGATGCTCATTCCAGAGCCCAATTGTCGTCTTGCCATGGCAGCCAATCTGTGATTTTCAAATTCGACAAAAACATATCCACGATTTTTTTCACCTTCGGTGTTCGAGGGGTACATAATAATTTTAGTAATCCCCTGGACGTACTCTTCCAATTTTTCTTTGATATCAAAATGAGTCTTTTCGTGCGGAATTCCACCGACAAATAAACGACAGTTATCGATGGATTTGTAAACGCAAATCGAAAACTTGTTCCGTATTTTGAAATTGTTCAAATAATTGACTGCATCGTCGGCAAATTTCGAATCGAGATAAGTAACGAATGCGTATCCACGATTTTTTCCGGAAAAATCCATCATTAAACGCACCTGATAAAGCGGTCCAATTCGTTCAAATATAGGAACCAATTCATCTTCAAAAACAAATTTCGGTATACGTCCGACAAAAATTTCGGAACCTTGCTTTGGTCTCACATTTGCCAATTCTTCTGGTGGTCCATAAAAGCGTTGTCCATTTCTTTGATACATTGGATAACCCGTACGTTCGATCAGATCCAATAAACTTTTGTTTTTAATGTCTTCAAAAAATGGATTCTTTTTATTTAACAATTGTTCACCAATATTCAATTCATTTAAATTCATTATTAACTTTTTATTCGAACAAGTTACCTTTAAGACATCGACTTAACAACTGCAAGCGTGGAGAACGCAAATGTTTCGTCCAGTGGAAATAGAGGTGGTGGAAATAATTTGTTCCTTGCAATTTCACAGAACTCGGGACGCAAACGAAACCTTGAAATCAACTGTACATTATTTATTACAGGCTGATTTAAATCGAATATTCTCGATTCATATATTTTTTTTTTTTTAATAAATCTTCGCAATAATTATTATTTATTTCTTATAAATTAAAAATTATATTTTGTACCAAAATATTGACATTAGAATTTTCTTGTCCAAAATATGGACATTAGAAAAATAAACTACGAAGTAACAGATAACCCCTGCATTTCCAGAAAAATTTTTCATGTTTTTAAAATAATGTAGTTTTGACTTATCTTGCAAATAATTAACTTTATGAGTACATACATAAAGCCGCTGGTTTTCCTAGGTTTGATGAATTATCATCGTTAACAATAAAACAGGGTCACAGGCACATTTTAAGCTAACTAAGTTATAAAACAACTATGCTTAAAATAATTAGTTGTAACTTCAAACAGGATTCCGGCGGATAAAAATATTTCCCGTAATTCGAATCCTGGCAATTTTACTTTTATTTTTCAAATATTTATATGTACATTTCAAAAATATTGGCATTTGATGAACACAAATGAATGTTTTTGAGGTATCGTGAAAGCACATACAAAATTATACAATGCACTAATGACCATTCCACCAACATCTAATGAATCGGAAAGAGCTTCAAATCAAGTGGCACGAGAATACCTTACAAATTCGTGTTTACAAAAGTATGTTATAGATATTAAGACAAACAATAGTTCTCTCTCTTCTATATTTAATTAAGTATGTGAAATGTTGACTGAAAGTAAAGTTAAAGAGAGTTTCAGGAGAAAATTTTTAAAAACCTATACTGGAAAGAGTTTTCTCTGCAGTACGTCTATTTATTACCAAAATTTGGTCATCATTAAGTAATGCCTTCGTGAACAACTTATGTTTGGGAGTAGGTCCAATGGTGTATACCAGGTGTATGGTAATTATAAGCAAGATTGTTGCAGAATTTGCTAGATAACATCAAAATGAAACAAATAAACTATGGACGAACTTCAAACGTCGAATAATTTAGGAAAGAATCGATTTTAAACAGTTTCGATTTTTTATATAAAAAGTCCAGCAGTGTGGTATAAGGCTTAAATCGACATGCTGCGAAGTGGGAAACCGCGCTTCAATGCTTGATCGCGTCAACTGAACTGTCGTATCTCTTGAAAGTCCGAGTTTGATCTATGGACTATGTTATCTAGCACGATTTCCACCCCATGAGTACCAATTCTAAACTTTATTTTAAAAAAGCAAAGGGGAGCATCCTAGCCTAAAGAAGATAAACCACTAAAGGTAGAGGTTGGAGGCATCCACCCCAACGTGCCAATCGACTCGGTAAAATACGATTCTATACGAATCTATCGCGAGGATGTACCGCGCGCACCGCTCCCACTCATCACGGTCACTTTAAGGAAAAGTAAAGACGCCAAAAGGGTCTTCGATATCGATAAACTAGCAAAATTCGACATTGTAATAGAAGCCCCACACAGGAAGACAAAGATTGGCCAATGCCATAAATGGCGATCGTTGATATCGCACTGTTCAAGAACATCAACCTCCCATACTAACTGTCAATAGGCGACCTTCTGGACTCAGACCACCATCTAGTACAATTCCAACTTGGCGACGCTGCACTATCCGAACTTGAACAAAACTTTGCCACTAAGGTAGATTGACTTATCTACCAAGACCACTCCCAAATCAACATGGGGAAAATTCCGGTATCAAAAACAAAGATGAACTAGAAGACTATGTGTAAATCTTCGAAACGCGTACAAATGAAGCCCTTAGTAGATGCAGCCAGGTTTCCCGCACCAGCCCCGGAACTCAGACCCTTACTCCTTTCGTCGTACGTCAAGGAGCTAATCAAAGATGCAAGAAGAGCAAGTACAATATGGCACCCGTCCGATTGATTCAGTGCAAACCAACTGAAAGTGCAAGTCAGGAACGTACTAAAGAAACTCAAAGACGAATCGCGGTTCAAAAAATCGAAAGCCTCTCTACCAAGGACAACTCAGTTTGGAGAATCGCCAAAGTCCTAAAGAACACCGAAACCCTGATGCTACCCATCCACGGAATCGCACACACGGACGAAGACAAAGCCGAAGCATTCGCGGACACGCTAGAAAGTCTATTCAGCTCGAAGGACACTGAAGACGACTCAGAACACACCGAACTGATCAATATCACGGTTCAAGACACCCACAACTCGCAGAAAAGGTCGCGGACACTATCAGGGGTATCAAGAGGAAGAAAGCCCCCGGCCCGGAGGTTATCCTAAACGCAGTCCTAAAATCACTTTCAAAAAAAGCTATTACCGCTGTCGCCACAATCATCAACGCGTCATTCAGATTGAAACACTTCCCAAAGCAATGGAAAACCGCAGATGTCATCGTTCTGCATAAACCAGGAAAATCTAATACTTTCCTCCAATATTATGGACCAATCAGCTTCCTCCTCGCTTTGGCGAAAATCGCGGAGCGCATCATACTCGCCAAGCCGAAGGACGAACTAGATTCGTACAACAACATCCAGGACGAAAAACTCGTCGAGCAAGTTACTCTCTTATTCAATAAGTAGGAATCAACCGCCGCGGTGTTCCTGGACGTCTCATCTACAAACTTTTCACGGCAAAAATCACACTTGCGCTGCGCTGGTGCAACTTTTGACATCCTACTTGGTGGATCGAAAGTTCGGGGTCAAGATAAACGGCACTCGCTCGTCAAATAGACCAATCGAAGCAGGGGTACCTCAAAGCTTCCCCCTTTGCTTCAACTCTCTTTAACGTATACGTTCACGATCTCCCAAAGACCCCAATGACAACTTTAGGACTATACGCGGATGACACAAATGTCGCATCCATCTCGCTAAACTCGAAACTAGCAGCCAAACGAGTACAAGAAGCTCTTGATGATCTAGAAAAATGGTACCAAACATGGCTCATCGAAATCAATGCCGAGAAAAGCGCAGCCGTTATGTTCACAAGAAAATACACCGTACTTTAAGACCTGGAAATCTTCCGTCAAAGAATCCAATGGCAATCGTCAGTCAAATATCTCGGAGTCACGCTGGACAACAAGCTATTCTGGGTAAAACATATCACCACGATTAATGACCGAGCAAGGGGAATCATGAAATCACTGGATCCAATCATCGGGAGGCGCAGTAGTATGGATCCGAACCTCAAGTTGACAATCTACAAGGCAACCGGTAGATCTCTCCTCACGTACGCGTCTCCGGCGTCGACCTTCGCATCAAACCACCAGATGAACTGGCTCCAAACGGTCCAAAACATCGCACTCCAAAGAGAACGAAACGCGTTCTACTTGGTTCCAAAGCTGACGGAAAAACTATACGATCGTTGTCAAGATACGGACAACTCCCTTATCTCAAGACTTGGGAATTACAATGTCGAAGACTTCTCAAGACACAAACGACCTAAATCTATCTTGGCGTCAACCCAATAGTTATGGAAATTCAAATTCGTTTCCGACCGCTCATCAATCCAAACGGCCAGTTCTCGCTCTTTTTATGTAACCCGCAGTAAGCCCCACCTCCTAAATTTTTCCTCTCTCCACTCACCACTCCGCTTCAACACTGCTCAACGCACAACGGGTTCGAAAATCCCACAAAATTTCTCAATGTGAAAGTTTCAACACCAGATCGCTGCCACATGCTCTAAGAACTTATATGCTAGGCTTGGCTATCTTAGCTTGAAAAGTAGACGAAAAATAATAAGCATAGAAAGTTCTCGGATAGCTCATTCTGCTGACGGTACGCGAGCTCAGTTGCTCAAGTAAACTGCAACTGTTGACTGTTTGGATATACAGGATGTGGGCTAATTATAGCCGAATTTAACTTAGAAACAAACATCTGCGTCTTTGTAGATCTGTAATTTTTGAGTTCTAGGTATCCTAGGGAGTTTTTTTTTAAATCTTTTGTTGTACTCATCGATCTGGATGCTTCTAGATCAGTAATTTTTAATCTCATTTTTGAATGTAATTTATGATCAAAAATATCGGTATAAAATGAAAACACACTATGAGCGGGGCTAACCTTATGGAAACGACCAATACGGTAGCTTTTTTGAATTTTTTACGTAATGGCGTAATTTACGCCTGATCGGGCCTGATGTAAAGAATTAAGGGTAAGTTTTTGAATTGGGCGACTGGATTATTGGGTACTCAGCATAATTTCTTCAACTTCATATTAAGAATACTATTTTATTCAGAACAGAAAAATTTATTTTTTGTTACAATATTTAAAAGACAACTGACGTTACAATCCGGAAGGAAACTAATAGTATTTAATCAAAACCGATTATTGAAATAAAAACTGCTGAATGGTAGGCCATAATACTAATTCGAATAAAAATAAAGTGTTAAGAAGTAATACGATGGCCATCAGTTTGGTATAGGGTGAAAACAATACACTAACAACGACATTATCTCTTCCATGGTTATCTGCTCCGCAAAACAGTCTTTCCAAATTATCTATTTCTTGGGTATCACCTTGTCCATACAGATGATTCATTATAAATGGAAAATATATAGGAATATTGGACCTTTCGGGATGAAAACCATCTGGTCGATTAAAATAAGAAATATCTTGTGTGCTGTGATTAACCCGCACGCGAATATTCCGTCTGCGGTTCCCGCCCGAACGTTCCAATATTAAATTATTAATATTTTCATAATAATAATGATCCTCGTTTCCGATATCATCTACTGGCGGGATGTTTTCGTTTACATTGTGAGGAATCTCGTTCTCAGGATTAAAATTGGCAATATTATTAGTATGATATAGCTCCATCCCTTTATTGCTGAGAATAGGTGTCAAATTATTTGTAATGGAGCTCTTCAGGGTTATTTTATATTTTTCGCTCAAACAACCAATATTTTCAAACCAAGTGACCGAAGCTTTACTTAAACATTCTTGGACGTTAGAATCTGATTTATATAAGATTTTTATTCCATCGTCAGACGAATTGTTTTTTCGGGCCACTCCGAACAGGGTGGGTAACTCTGGACAAGATCTTATGACATCAAAATAAACTTCGAAACAATCTGTTGATATTTAACTATTTACGCAAATTACTTTTATTATTTATATGGATATGGTTTTACCGTTTGGCGTTGTAGAAAATTCCAAATATGTGCTCGATTTGTAACATTTTCCTTTTAACCACTTGATAATTTTATTATGTTTTGAATTTTTCTTCGTATTTGGTAGCTTTCTAAGCATCATTTTTTAAAAATGTCTTTTTGCTCAATTTTGCAATTCACCAAATATTGAAAATACTTATAATTTGATTTTGAATAAATAAAAACACATTAAATTTTGACTTGGACAATTTAGATTTGTTTTAAAAAATTTGACAAATTCGTGCTCGATTTCTGTAATTTAATAGTTTTAATAGGTAGGATAATAGTATGTGTCTGACCACGTTTTGATATTTAGTTTTTGAAAAATTTGGTTTTGATTCAGTTGTATCAATATTGTGGTGTTTCAAAGTGATTCGGACCCACCTTATGCATTTTGGTGGAATTTTTATTTTCATAATTGAGTTGTAAGATTGTAGATTTTGCTAAGTAGGGACGAATCACCGGAAATTGAAGGCTTTTTGTCAAAGGTCACCGCACGAGTCGGTTGTGCTACTGTTGGCTCGGTGAAATTTTTTTGAGATTTTTTTAATTTGAAATTGTTGCTTCTAGACAATAAAGAGTTATATCCAAATTTGTAGATAAGCAAATGATCTTTAAAAAAGTTCTAATTCATGAAGCCTAAAAAATAAATAGGTAATATCGGAGCATAGCCGTTTGAAATCAGAAAATCAAAAAATTGCTTTAAGGGGAGGTACCTCCCAAGGGTTTGGACATTTTTATTTAAAAATTTGTCTTAGAAAAGTGTCCTTTATCACCACCACAAAGGTTCTTCTCGGTCACGGAAACATCCTGTACATAGGCAGTCATTGCTTTGAAATTTCGACGTACGATGAAAAATCGACGTGAATTTATAATTTA
Organism: Cantharis rustica; assembly: GCA_911387805.1. Lineage (NCBI taxonomy): Eukaryota > Metazoa > Arthropoda > Insecta > Coleoptera > Cantharidae > Cantharis > Cantharis rustica. The sequence continues at coordinate 40,143,986 of OU426877.1, forward strand.
TCGCGCAAGCGTAGATTACATTCGGCTTTCTTCCATAGTTACGAAAATTGACGTTTGATTAAAATTATAAATTTTCTTAACAAATAATTAAATATGTATGGTGGACGTGCCCCTGTTTTAGTTTTGAGTATGTATCTTTGAATTTTTAGGGATGTATATAATACATTTTATTTATAACTTTAGGTCAAAACACAAAACGTGAGTCAGGCCGAAAAGTGCAAGTGGAAAATATAAATGCGGGCAAGGTAAGCACGTGTTTATAAAACCATTCATATTTAATTAAATATACCAAATTACAACATAATTTTTATGATTAAACGAAATTGATCATCAAAATTGCTGTATTGTATCTTTCGATAACGCTAATTTGGGGGTTAACTTGCAGCAAGTTGCTGATGTGATACGAACATGTCTAGGACCACAAGCTATGCTCAAAATGTTGATGGACCCAATGGGTGGAATCGTTATGACGAACGATGGCAATGCTATATTACGTGAAATCACCGTACAACATCCAGCAGCTAAAAGTATGATCGAAATTGCCCGAACTCAAGACGAGGAGGTAAAATGTCAAAAACATATTTTTAAATGTATTGTAAAACTTTACTTTTAGGTTGGTGACGGTACTACCTCTGTTATTGTCTTGGCTGGTGAAATGTTGGCTGCAGCCGAACAATTTTTAGAACAACAAATGCACCCAACTGTTATTATTCGTCAGTATAAACAAGCGTTAGAAGATATTGTAACTTTAATGGAAGGTCCTTTAAGTGTTCCACTTGACAAAAATGATAAAGCTGCATTAGCTAATGTTGTAAGTACACGAGATAAAATTACAGTTCCAATTGTACATGAAGATTAATTTTTATAAATTACTTTCAGGTTAAAGGATGCATTGGAACTAAATTTATAGGCCGTTGGTCCGACCTGGCTGTGAACATTGCTTTGGAAGCAGTTACAACAGTTATGTTGACAGAAAATGGACGAACTGAAATTGATCTTAAACGCTATGCCAAAGTAGAAAAAATTCCTGGGGGGTCCATCGATGATTCTAAAATTCTTAGCGGTGTTATGATTAATAAGGATGTTACTCATCCTAAAATGAAAAGATATATTGAGGTATATTTGCTTAAAATATTTTCTGCTTCAAAATATTTATTTCTATTGATTTTCAGAATCCTAGAATAATCTTATTGGATTGTCCTTTAGAATACAAGAAAGGTGAATCTCAAACTAACGTTGAAATTAGTGGAGAGCAAGTGAGTGAATTAATTTTGTCTAATATATTTAAAATATAAGAAAAATTAAACTAAAAGTTATGCTTCTGCTTCATGTCAGTATTTCTTTCAGATTTTTGTTTAAATATTTTTTAACAAAATTTGGCAGCATTTAGTCAAAAAATCTTTTGTTTACCCTTTCAAATCACTTTCGAAGTCTAGACTATTTGGTCTATTAACGAAAAATTCTTAATTTTAAGTCACGAAGTTCTGCAGATCTTGTTTTTACTTATTTTTTTTCTTCAAACTCATGAAATAGTAATTAGGTTTTCTATAGAATCAGTTACTGATCATAGTATAAATAATATGAAAATAATATAATATAACAAACAATAAAATTTAATTTTGTATTGTCAAAGATGGAACAGTTTAAGTAACCATTTTTTTTTTTGATATTTTGAATGGTATGGGAGCTATCGAGGAAGTCCATACATTTTGAAAACATTTTTTTTTCTAGGATTTTACACGTATTTTGGAAATTGAAGAGGAACATGTGCGTCGCCTTTGTGATGACATAATTGCGTTGAAACCAGACTTAGTATTTACCGAGAAAGGAGTATCTGATTTAGCTCAACACTTCTTTATAAAAGCCGGCATAACTGCTCTACGTCGTGTACGTAAAAGTGACAACAATCGTATTGCACGAGCTTGTGGAGCAACTGTGGTGAATCGTACAGAAGAACTTACAGAAGCTGATGTAGGAACCGGTTGTGGTTTATTCGAAATTAAAAAACTTGGTGACGAATACTTCTGTTACATTACCGAATGCAAGGATCCTAAGGTAAATTGTTGAAAAGCGCTTTTAGAAACCATCAAGCAATTGTTTTATTTTAGGCCTGCACAATTTTGTTGCGTGGTGCTAGCAAAGATGTACTTAACGAAACTGAACGAAATCTCCAAGATGCCTTGCAAGTTTCTAGAAATATTATTCTCAACCCTCGTTTAGTTCCAGGTGGTGGAGCTATCGAAATGGCTCTCGCTCAGCATCTCTTGCAGAAGGCTACTCACGGACCTTACAGGGCATTGGCTCATGCATTGGGTAAGAAATAGGAAAATAAAAAGTAGTTTAATTTAAAAATATTTTTTATTACAGAAATTATTCCTCGCACTTTAGCACAAAACTGTGGTGCAAATACAATCAGAACACTAACTGCTTTAAGAGCTAAGCATGCTGCCCATACGGATGCAACAACTCCATGTAATTGGGGTATAGATGGTGAGAGTGGTGAATTGGTGGAACAGGGAGTCGACGGTGTTTGGGAACCTTTGGCTGTAAAATTACAAGTTTATAAAACGGCTGTCGAAACAGCTATTTTATTGTTACGTATTGATGATATTGTTTCGGGTTCGAAGAAGCAGGGAGACAAAGGCGAACCACCAAAACCATCACAAGTTGCTGCAGAAGGAGCAGAACAATAATTTGTTTTAATAATTTATTGATCTTTTTTTATTGCTTGATTGTAACTTTCACTTTTCGTATTAATAGTATTAATATTGAGTGTATTAGATAAGTTAATTCGTACACTTGCTTATGAATTTTTCAATGATTAAATAATAAAACCTATTTTACTGACTAAATTAGTTTTTCCCGCACTGCCTACATGTTAGGATAATTTAATTTTAATTTGCAATCATTTTTTTAATTATTTTTTATCTGGATAAAATATATTGAATGTAGTTTTTATTTTATAAATTTAGTTATACGTAGGATCGAAAAATCGCTTCCCTGTGAGATGCGTGAACACCCAAGGATAAAACTCATTCTTGTACAATTTTATTTATTCCTATCTAATAAAAGTTTAATTTCTAATTATAATTTATTATTAAGAGATTTTTTTTATGAGATCCTTTTTTTTTCAATAGATGTTTTTTACCATTATGTATCAAATTTTACACTTTGCAATTGTGGCTCTGTGAGCACTTTCATAATTTAATAGGGTTCCAACCTTACTACATTCATAGATTGAACTTGGACTTTCAGCTGTCGGTGTGATCAGGCATTGAACCGTGGTTTCCCATTTCGTGGCTTATCGATTTAAATATTCCAGGTTTTGATTTGATAACGGGAAGAATACTGCATATAAGTTCTTGATAAAGTATTTTGTATGTTAATTGGAATTTGTCTTTTAGTTTTTTATGAAAATGTAAAAATATAATTAAATTTTTATTTAGCGCCTAAGCACTAAAATACTTCAGTGCATGCAACGGGCAGCGCTAAAGTATTTCAGTTAATCTGTTCAGTTGGAAATCAATAATTTTACTGGGCCCTCTTAATTTAAAATTTTATAATTCAAATATTTGTTTACTGAAACTTTGGTTACTTAGCCACAGCATTTCTGTATATTTTTTATTTGAAAAAAGGCTGTCAAAAATTAATTGTTATATTATAATGTCGAAATTTTTAGTGATATAAAATTTTAAATTATGGCCAAGTTTTGGGCAGTTCTCCTAGCATTGGCATTAAATTGCAATGTGATATATATTTTTACGAAAGCCGAAGATTATGATAACTTTCAATATCCAACATATTTAATGTTTTTAATTGGAGTTTTTGCTTTGCTATGGAATTCTTGCGTTTATCCCGAGAGTTTTAGAAAATTGTACGCTTGTTGCGAATTTCTCATCGAGGTAAAGAAAAATTATTAATGTTTAATAACATCACACACCTAACATTGTTTTTATTTTCAAGTTTTTGATTGTAACGTTCTTAATGGAATTCATATTGATTGAGTTTCTTATGCCACTTGAAAAAGCGTTCATTGAATTTATATCTAGTATTGCCGAAGGTATAGAATATGTGATGTCGACAGTTGAACTAGATATTGGACCGGTTAATGATTTTTGCGCACTATTAAAAAGTGATGATGCAAAAGTTGTGACCAGTTATGCTTTAGGGGTCGTATTTCTTATATCAATTGCTCAAGCGACACGGCTAATCGACTTGAGGATTTTACAGTAAGAACTTCAATTATAATTATTCAGGTACCTAAAATTTATTTTTAAATCGTTTCAGGTGTGATGGTGCGGGAGCGTTTATAGGAGACGCAACAGAACGAACCAAAAAATTTTATGAAGAGCTTTTTGGATCGTCGTCCTGCCGCAGAAACAGATGTCGCCGTCAAAACTGTTGCGCCACAGGTCATCAAGATTCACGGCCATTTGATAACGATCATAACATGCAGGAGGATCATCGTTATACAAATAGCAGCAAACGTAGGTAATGTTTAGTTGATGAACAAAAATATTGTACGCCATTGGAAGTTATTTTGATTCTATAAAAATAATCTTTGTAAAAATTGCAAAATTTTATGTATATCATTTATTTATTTATTAAACAATTTACGTTTGCAATCTTGTAATGAAACGGAGGAACTCGGATGACTGCGATTCCGTCAATCGGATATGCATTAATTAAGTTTGCACATCCGGATCTTTTGGTCCCGTTTACTAGTTGTGTTAACTTTTTTGAGAAGTGGATTAAATTTTGTTCATTATTTTTTTAATACTAACGTGTAGGTCATTCACCAAGTGCACTTGGAATATTCTTGATTACCTTTGATTTCTGGTAGTTATCGGTGATTTTTTGTGTAGTGAGAATTATTGGAGTCACCACCGCTTCTTGCGGATTTGCTCCAATTTCAAGGAAATTGTGTTCTTTTGATTGTTTTCTCCATAGGATTTCTTGAACACCTGAAAAATCGAGCGATAGCAACCACTCAGTTATTTTCAACAGCAGCAATAAGATAAGTTTTTTACCTTATTACTTTCTTTTCGTTTCTTTCATCTGCAAAGTTTTACAACACCGATAATATTTTTGATAATTGTCAGCTGCGTTCGTCGATATAGCCGAATATTTTTTGATCTAGTTTTAAGCTCAAGCATCCTTTTAAATATTCCAAATATTGGAAGCCTTTATTCAGAGTTGTTGGGTGAGTGCTTTAAGCATTGGTCGTTGCGAACATCATTTTCGAGTTCGCTCCCCATAGTAGGTACGTTTTTTTTTCGTTACGAGAGAAAGTGCAAACTTGTTGCAGTTACGCCGGATTCACCCCTGGCTTCCGCAAAGAAAAGAACTAGTTTTTTCCACCTTGGGTATCTTCACCAAATAAAAAATTGGGAATTTCGATTTTTAACCGTGTGGGAAGGAAGAAATTGCTGGGCTTTCTCTAAAAAGTCCCAGACAAACATTTTTTTTTCATAAGGTTTAGGTATCAAATTACGTGGTGAGGCAGTATCAAGCTTATTTTTCTAAAGCGTTTATTGGTCGATATTTTGAAAACCCAGTGTAACACAGGTAGGCTTTGATTAATTGAATAATCGCGGCCGTCGTTTGTCAATTGAAGGAAAAGGTCGCTGCCATTAGAGACTGTTTATAGCCAAGTCTCAAAATTTTTAATCGGAGACGTAGGATTATTACCAAGTATATCGCCTTTTTAACAGCAAGAAAAGAATAAGAACATGTAAATCACAACTAATTTATTTAACACAAAAAAATAATGATAAAACGGTACAAAAAAAATATAATTACAAAATAAAATATAATTAAAGAAATAAATGCTGAGAATTAATTTACTAAGTTAACTTTTTGTTACAAAAATAAAATTACATTTAAATCGTTGGGACTCGACCTGAATAAAGTATAAAAAGAACATATAACTTCAAGTATATAAATTTAGTCATTACCTTTCGTTGTTTGAGGAGCGCACACAAAAAAAAGATTAAAAAAAAAAACTATTTGAACCACTAAAAAAAATTAAAATTAAAATTTATTTATGAAATTTAAAAAGAAAATTATTTTATGTAAATTAGCACAACACTTTTTTTAACGCCCTGGAACGGACGACAGGTCGAACGAGTGGGTTACCGGAGATTAAATTTTAATGTAAAAATTAATTTTATTAAAAAATATTATAAATAAAGTGTTTAAATAAAAATATAATTTTTATTTAAAAGATAAAGTATTGTTTTTTATTTGTAATTACTGAGTAGATCTTAAAGTAAGTCAATAACGCGCTGTACCGACAGCGCTCACCGCCGGTCATAAATAAATTTTTTTTACATAATCTAATCACGAGCAGTCAAATTTTTTCGCGGATTTCGTTACTTAAATGTTCAATACAAAATATCGAGAAACAAAAATTTTGTTTTTTGAGGGAGAAGTCATTTAAATTTTTATTTGTTAACTTAAAAGTTAATTAACAATATGAAAATATATAAATAATTTGAACTCTTACATATTTTATTATAATACAAGTATTGATATTGAACTATAAATTTTGAAAGTTTCATTGAAATATCTCTAATAGTTTTTAATTATCGATTTTTTAATTAAAAGTTACAAAAATTTTCATTCACAAAAAACTGTTGTTAAAATGAAAATTTTTATAAACTGTTGTGGGGGATTAATTGTTGATAGTGACTACTTAATGGCAGCAAGTTGTCGACTTTCTGATATCACATTATTCAATTTAAATTTACCCAAAACATGAAATTTTTCTTGATTTCTTAAAGAAAATATTATTATTGAATGTATTTATATAGAATGTTTCTCTGCTTTTCTTATAAAATTTTTCATTGTCGACAATTCATCAACATTTTTTTCCTCCGCCAAAAATTACGCAAGTAAAACAAAACTTTTTATTTCGCTTATCGCAACCAGTAATCCACAAAAATTAGTATATCAATTGCACTGAAATTTTCTAGTAAATTTACCTTCTTTATATTCCAATAAAAGGCTGAAAGAAAGGGTGTTGATCTATTAGTTAATTTTTAGTTAAAAAAATAATTTTAATTAAAAAATTTTGGTTGAAATTACATTGCATAAACTTTGAAAAGACAAGACTCAATGTTGAAGTATTTGCTGTATGCAATTTCCCCACTCCTTTACATTCGTATACGTTATGCATTGATAGCATTTAGCATAGTATGAGTCTTTGGTAAGAACGTCTATTGCAACTGGCAGCCGTCTTTATCTTATCGTATAGCAATTCAGCATCACTATTAAATTTCTGCAGGTGTTGATTTCAAAAGCTTTTCTTTAGATAATAATTATGTAAAAATATGATTAAGAAATTAAAACACCACATAATTTTTTCAATACGAATAGTGTCTGTGGACATTTTTTTCCATTTTGGTGGCTGACTTTTTCTGGGCAGACGCAGTCTCAAAGACTTCCCTGACGACTGGTTCCAACCTTTTATCGTCTAGAATCAACGAATTTTGAGTTATAAATTAAATTAAAGGAAAAAATGTTACAAAAATTTAGGTGTTATTTTTTTTACTTTTCTTGCGAACTCTGTATCTCTTTAACGAAACGTTTTAGAAAAAAAATGACGGCCCAAACCGGGTAGGGAATTTAACGTGCTACAACTTTGATTAAATAAATTTTTTTGGAAAACCAACCGTTTTTACAGATATTATTGTAATATTAGCTGTATTCTTTTTACCTATTTTAAGTGAGATTGTACTGAGATACTCAGTTACTCAGTTGAAAGGTTGTTTTGTTTACCGTTTTGACATAAGTACTGTGCCGTGCCGAACTGAGTTTTACGTGACAAAATTATCCCCTTCCATACCCAAACTGATCTTGCTATTTTGAAGTGTTACAACTGAGAAAAATTGGGAAATAGTCCGGATTGGTTGATTTGAATTAAACTTGTCACTTATTACAATCATTTCAATAATATCTACTGCACCTTAAATTTTTAATTCGTCTTTTTGAAGTTTATGTTGACATTTGGTTAGTACTACCAAACTTCAAAATAATTAAATTCAAAAATCACTAAGTAGTAAATTTTCGTTGTTCTTTTTACCTTATCTTTTTCTCACTTTGACTCAGTTAATCTCAGTTCGTCTCGGCTCACTTCATCTCAGTTGTGCAACTGAGATGGAAATAAAATAGGTAAAAAGAATACAGCTATTGTTAATTAGTTTATTTATTTTTTTTACCTACACCTAAACTTGTCTTAAACTTGACAGACAGTCACAAATTCACAATAGAAACTATTTTCATTATAATTATTATGCACTTTAAGAGCTAATGTAATCTTTTTTTAACGTATCATTGGGTATCATTATTATTTTCGATGTACCGTATTTTTAAATTCAGCCTCTTATGACAAATGTATTGTATGTATGTATGCACCAATGTTACTAAATAGTTATTAATTTAAAAATAGCGTCATATTGCTGTGATACATTTCCGTAACGCATATCCGTTGCATTGTCAAAATGCAATCCGTTGCATTTACCTCTACTCGCGCCTAAAAAGTTTTACTCCAAAAGAGTCTCATTTAAAAAAAATGCATGTCTTGCAACCAAGGTAAATTAGAGCGATGAAATTTGGTAATTTTATAAGGTTGGGGGCATGGCAGTATAATATTTACTAAATTCACTATACAGCAATATACTACAGTTTCTACAATAAAGTTTCTTCTTCAATTAAGCATTACTCCTTGACCTGTTCTTCTTGCTCGTACTCCCAGAACTGCCTGACCTCGAACGATGAACTTCTTGAGTTTAAAGAGTTGCCACGGTGAGACTCTTTACCTTCTTCAGACTGATGTTGGCGGCGGACTGTGGGTTTGTGAAATGACTTTCCTCTTTATTAGCTTTTAGCACTAAGCTTGGGCTGGTGATGGGGTTCGTACCATGCGTGTTAATAATGAAACCCGCTTCAGGGTATAGACTTGGAGCAGAGAGGCGGAGTCGAGAAAAAATGTACTACTAGCGCTCGTAGTGGGCAAATAAAAAAATAAGTGTTGTATATTAATAATGAATAGTATTTAAAAATTTTGCATTTACCGAAATACTTCAGAAAGTATTTGTAGTTATTGTAGACATTTTCAACCCGCTTTTTTATTTACAATTCGGAAAAATATAATTAATCCCGACGTCGCATTTTACAACATTGAAAACATAATCGCAAGCTAATTTTCACAGAGGTTTTGCCGTTCGGGAAATATTATTTATCAAATCTCTCTCAGCCTACGGCTTCGGGAAATTAATATTCCAAAATTTCCCTTATGAAGCTCCTGAAATTTGCCTCGTCCCAAGGCTGTTATTCCTAATAGAAGCTGCTAGCCACGGTTGGAATATAGGAACAAACGCCCAATGCGATAAACCTTAACACCAAAAATGTCTTTATTTTTGGCAATCGCTGTCTGTCAAACCATACTCAAAGTTTTTTAAGTTCTTTTTATTTTTTTCTCAATTTTCCAAGTTTATTGACTCATTTGATGAGTTAATTTTTTTACATATACATTGTGTCTACTATCAACGTCGAACATAGGGAATTAACATTAATTTTAATTGTTTTGTAGATTTCTGCTCGCTAATTCGACCTCCGCCAATTTTTTTGGTATCTATGGAACGAGAAAATTATTGTGCATCCTGTGATACTAAAATTAATATTTTTTATCGATATTTATTAAAAAATGTTAATTTAAAAATTTAATGTCAACTTTAATCAACTTTTTTGAAAACATGGTAACTTGTTTTTAAAAACATTAAATTTTTAAATTAAAATTTTATATTAAATAATATTGATGAAAAAAAATTAATTTTGGTATCATAAGATCCTCAATAATTTTCTCGTTCCATAGATACGAAAAAAATTTTCGGAGGTTGAATTGGCGAGCAGGAATCCACAAAACAATTGAAATCAATGTTAATTCCCTATGTTTGGCGTTGATATTGAACATCCTGTATACATATTTAAACTCCCCAATACAAAAATATCTTGTTGGTTGTTTTTAAAAGCATAAATAAATATAAATCTTGTATATCTGTATACAAACACTTACAATTCTATACAACAAGTTATTTTATTTTTCGACACCGCGGCGCCACCTGTAATTCTGCTCCAAGTCTATAAATGGTCCTCAGGTAGCAGGGGGCGTGGCGTCGGGACGGAAGCGTTGAGGAGATCCTTGGGTCGGCGGTGTCCAATGTTAAAGCCGGAATTTTATTTGCCGAGTTGAGCAATCCCAAGTAACATTTTGTGCTGAATATCAACTGCGAGAGCGCTGTGTCAGCTTAAAATTCAGCTAATGAGCTGCGTCAGCTGCTGATTTTTAGTAACGTCAGAAGCTGAATTGCTGCTGAATTGCTAATTTGGCGGCAAAAAACCAGCTGAAATTGCGCTGCGTCAGCTCTTGAAAATGCTGACTCAGCTAATATTCAGCTGAAATTCAGCATTTTGAACAGCTATTAAAAAAATTATTTTAAATTGATAATTATATTTATCTAATTAAATTGTCGTCTATAATTTATAGAATATTTTATTTTATTATTTTCATTAACATCAAAAAATATAAATATATTAGTTGTTACTTTATCGTCCATGATTAATAAATTCAGTAAGGGTTATCGGGATTTGGACTACTGGTAAATAAAACCACCTCTTTATCAATCAGTCAATCAATCATTAATCATGGACGATAAAGTAACAACTGATTGTACTCACAACGGGAAATTGTTTAACACCATCAAAAGAGAATATTCTAACACCTTATGGAAGGCATCTAAATCGCTTATTAACTTGCATGATCACTTGGCACGACTAAGAAACGATAGAATCTTTTTATTCAGATGCAGAAGGGAGAAAGTAACCCCACCCCATATAGACTATAATTTTAAAGGTGTGGTATCAATGTTGTTGGGAGACCACCCATTTAGAAGAATTGCTCTAGCCCACATAGAGAGATGCAAAGAATCAATATTAAGTTTTGAAATTGAAGTAGTTTGTTGAAAACTGAAGGAGTTGGATAAACAGAAAACAGAATTGAAGATAAAACTTAGAGAAGAGTTAGACGTTAATATTTACATGAGATTAACCAAGTCATGTAAAGCGCAGTATAAAGTAGTATTCCAAAAGAAGAAAACAATACAGATAAACAAGATGGAAATGTTATTAAGCCGAAGAGAAGGAATGAAAAATGCAGGAATAAGTAATAAAATTGTTATTTACACAAATCTGATTATTCCAGGTTTCGCAGCATCGTCATTGTCTTCGAGTCATAAGTTTAGATTGCCAATAAAAGAATTTCCAATGCTCCCTATAATTAAAGATTTGGAAGATTGTTTGCAAAGTATTGTAAAAGAAGAAGAAGCTTTAAATATATTGAGAGCTAATTGCATAAATATAGTTACTAACCACAGGAATATTACGAAAAATAGTAAAAGTATAGATGACGTGTTTTTAGATAAAGTAAATAAAAACTATATACACACTAAAAGGTGGATGAAGAAACACCCAGAAATCATCGTGTCGAAATCAGATAAAGGTGGGAGTACGGTAATAATGTATAAACAAGAATACGATGCAGAAATGTCGTTGATGCTTTCCGATAAGAATAAATTCCAAGTATTAAATAAAGATCCTACAACATTGTACCAAAATAAGGTAAACAGAATGTCGAGAGAGATGAAAGAAGCAGAAGAAATAGACAAGTTCCAATACTCTAAGCTCATTCGACACAACTCGTTACCACCTAAAATTTATGGACTTCGAAAAACTCACAAAAACAATTTACAGTTGAGACCTGTTATAAGTTGCATAAAGTCCCCATCCTACAACATTGCTAAGTACTTAAGTAACATCTTAACCAAAGTATTGACCACATCACAATATAATGTTAAGAGCTCGAAGGAATTTGCGGAGTTGATCAATAACAAACCTATTTCTAGTAATTACACACTTTTATCTTTGGATGTAGTTTCACTTTTCCCTAATATACCGAAAGATTTGGTAGTACGACCCCTCAAAAGCAAGTGGAAATTCATTAGTTGTTACACGATTCTGAGCCTGGAGAGAATGCTACAGCTGGTGGAGTTGTGCTTCGCTACCAGCTATTGTAAGTACAATGGTCGATTTTACAGCCAGAAGGATGGCTTAGCAATGGGTAATCCAGCAAGTCCCGCCCTGGCTGGTCTCGTGATGGAGGGATTAGTGAGTGAAGTATTGAGAAAGGTAATGATCCGGGTGTTGTTTTTTAAATTGTATGTAGATGATTCCTTTTGCGCGGTACCCAAAGATACGGAGGATGCAATATTGAATGCTTTACGACGAGTACAAACTATTAGCCATCCAGACTTCTGCAAAGCAAGTATGGAGAAGGTTAAGGTTCTCTTGAAAGATAATGACTATCCAAGGTGGTTTGTAGACAGACTCATAAAACGATGTGAACAGCAACAAAAAGATAAAAAACAGAGATGAGAACTGTAAACTGTGAGCTAGAAGAGGGGAAATATTTTAAATTTCCTTATGTAAGTGGTCTAACGGAAAGACTTGCTGGGTTCTTAAAACCCTATTGTACTCTGGCACCATACAACTTGAGAGACCATAGGGGGTTGTTTACACAACTAAAGGACCCAATAGAAAATAATAAAAAATCGGAAGTGGTGTATAAGATTTATTGCGGAGGTTGCCGAGGTACATACATTGGACAATCAAAACAGAGGATGGAAAATAGAATTAAGCAACACGAATACGATTGTAGCAAGAGCGACAAAAAAGCAGGAAAACAAAAAACCACTGATAAATATAAGGAAGAAAAGGAGAATGGGTGGGGTACCACGGCATTGGTACAGCATCATACAGAAACGGGTCATTCTTTCAAGTCTGACAAATATGAAATCTTAGACAACGAACTCAATTTACTAAAAAGAAATATTAGTGAAATGTTTTTTATAAAGACTAACAAAAACAGTATTAATTACAGGGAAGATACACAGAAGCTGAGTATTTTTTATGGCGATATTATCGACACCGAGTAGATTCATGTAGATTGGGAACCTGTCGTTTTAGCAAAGATATATTTATTTATTCAATAACAAAAATAGTCTGGACGATACTGTACTGAGAGATTAGATATCTGTTCGATTTTATTTATACATTGTGTTAAAAATTGTTGAGTTTTAATAATTTTATGGTTTTGACGAATTTAAGATTTTATATTTACATTGTATGCTTTTTTGGAAGTTTAAGGTTTTTTGTAATTTGGATAATTTTGATATTCATGCGACTTGCATTGATTTGGAATTTGGATTTTAAAAAGTAGATTAGAATGCTTCCAGTCCCTTCTATTTAAAGTTATACAGATTTAATAATTAATTACCTGATGGGTAGTTGAGCAAAAATTAAAAGTGAAATTGAGATTTCTAATGAAATCATAAGGATCGCATTTTTTTAAAGTTTGCAGATAATTTTTTTTATACAAGTCGGCACTTGTAGGTTATTTTAAATCAATTTTAAATGTGTAGCACATGCCAAACGCAAATATTACTTTACTACTACAGTAACACAATAGTCATAATAGATTAGAAATTAGATTAAACTCTTATCTCCTACACTTGTAGGATTTATATTCGAGAGGTTTCGGGAAGGTTCTTAGTAGAGAAGACCGAAAATAATAGCTAATGCATTGGTGCGAATGGCGTTAACAAATACATTTAAAATTTAAAAAATCAGCTCTAAGTCTGATGAGTATTGAAGTACTAAATACGAAATTTGGTTAGAAAATTTTTATCGCTGCTTTTTGAAGTGGAACGCTTACAAAATTTAATAACAAATACAGGCATTTTTTTGGAAATGAGGATTTTTATCTTCTGGGACCCCAAAAAGATCCAAATTCACCAAAATCTCAACTTTTTTGCGATCATACTACGTACGACGAACTTTTATTTTTATCTACATAAGATTATTTTTATTTTATTATAAAGTAAACATAATATTGCTAATCAGGTGTAGCAATTTCCTGTGCATTTCTTCAAATATTTATCGACTACTGCATCTTTAATATTATTAAAAGTAATAGTTAGTTGTCAATTTTACCACCAACCCTTCGCGTATAATAGCTGCATTATCACTTTTTTTAAATGGCAACCATCTTTTTTTGTGAATTCTGATCCCCCTTAAAATTTTTCGTATAAAAATAATGCTGTAAATAATTACAGCAAACTTGAAGACGTTTAGGTCAATTTAAAAGAATGTTGTTTCACTTGACGTTGAATTACCTATATATTATTAGTACTACCTACCAAGAGTACTAAATAAATACTGACTTTTACTGCCTATCTACTACTTTTATTGTTTGACTTCATAATTTCACAATAAGCTATTTACATTAGGTAATTATTATTAATGTCAATGTCACTATGCGTGGTCATGGATGTACTTTAACATAGCGGACTTCCCCTTGTCCGTGTACACAACAACGATAAAATTATAAGTAAAATCGATTTAACAAAAAAAGTCAATACAAATAAAATCTTAATGTATTCCATGAGCGTTCTTAATTTTAAACTAATTTGGTCAAAATTAAAATTCATTTTAGTTTAAGCCAATATGAATCTGTTATTTATTTTATTTTTTAGTTCATGGTGATGTATGTAGATAATTTATTGTGTTGATTGTTTTTTTATGTTACATATTTATTAAATCTCTTCTATTTTTTTTACGGTGCACTTTAGGAACGGCACTGCATTTATTTAAATAGATTTCAATTTTGCTATATAAACGGTGGTACAATACAAGTTGAAGCATTAGAAGATATTGCCTCCATCTGTAGAATATGGAGAAGTTATTATTTTTCGTTTCGTTATTTATTTTTGGTAAGATAAAACTTATTTATTTTTCACTTTGTATTAAATAGTTAATTGATGTCTATTTTAGTTGCAGCAAGTGCAGAAGAAGAATGTCCTACAATTTCTCATTTGTACGAAGACTTGGGATGTACTCCAAAGTATGATTTGGAAAAGGTTTTATGTCCCAGGGAATATAATTGTTCACACATATATAATAGGCCCGAAAATACGTGTCACGTGAAAGGAACGTATTTAGTAGAAGGACAAGAAGTAGATCGAGAGACGATATCGGGAAGATGTGACCATGCATCTTTTTGTACATGTAGAGGGTAATATACATTTAATGTGGATTTTCTATGGACACTTAATAAAAAAGGATAACTTTTACAGAAAATCCATCAAATGCATTGTTCCTTCTGATAGTTGTGCCGAATTTTGGGTTCCCGACTTTATTAAACCTGATTGTTATCTTAAATATGAACAAAATAGATGTTGTTCGGCTGGGCAAATTTGCCGTAAGTATTTTTATATTGTTTCAATTTTCAAATAATATAGTTAATTTTTTTACCCAAAGCTCCTTTTTCCAACATTTCTGAATGCAACGTTAACGGAGTTATCTATAAGGAAGGAAATAGGTTTGACCATCCGAACAAAAAATGCACAAGATGCATTTGCGATAAAGAATTTAATGGAAACTTGGAAAGTCCCGTTTGTCAAAAGCTGAACTGCACGTCAGAACTACAGTTTTCTTCAGAAATTGACAATTATTGTGCTCCTTTATTCAGGGATGAAGATTCTTGTTGTCCTGATGCATGGGTTTGCCGTAAGTTACTTACCAGAATTATATAAAAATCATGTCTTGAATGTAATTTTTTAGCAAGCGACGATGGTACATACACTCCTGCCTCTACCGATTCGGGTAAGTTTTTACAAAAACAAATATATAATACCATCAATTTTAACATAATTTAATTTTAATCTTTAGAATTGAAATGCAAATTTAAAGACAAAGTCATGAATCTTGGAGATAAATACGAAGGCCAAAATCGTCGATGGGGAAATTTTGCTTGCGAATGCTCAATTCCGCCTTATCTTAGTTGTTTTAAGAAGTAGCTTCTGCAGTTGATATCTGAAAATAGTCAAGTCACCTCAAATGGTCAATCATAGACTGTATAAAATTATAAGTATAATTTAATAATTATTGCAATTTTTATTAAAAACATTAGTGTGGCATTATAAATATTGTTTAATTTATTTGTTTTTAATTTACGCTAAAATAAATACAGGCTGTTCTGTATATGTAGGCTATTCCTATCCAAATCCGTAAAAATGAGTTGCAATCATGGTTGCAATTGAAAAAAAAATTATCAATGACTTCACAGTGTAGTGAAGTCTTTGACTTTGCCTACACTAGAACCTAGCCCAAATTACCTAAGCGCAACTCCGATGGCCATCAACCCAAACACGTACCGTATCCTCTAATACCAGGAGCCCCACGTTGTGTATACAAGAAAATCATTAGTACAAACCAAATCCCGTCAACGAATCTCATACAAAGCAGTAAAGCTGAAGGTAACTGGTAAATTGAACTTAAACACAATAATACACATTAAGATATAAGATGGTTCAGATGGTTTTATAATTTGTCGGTTTCGATATACTAGTGAATTTGTTATGTGTTACCTTTTAGGTTTTATAATATTGTTATTTGTTCCCACTGTAGGTTTTTATAATATTTATAGTTTGTTGCCATTGTAGGTTATCACATTGTATTCATACCGAATTTCTTTATTTGATTGTATGATGTTATTATTTGCATCAGATATAAACAAGGAACTTAATTATAATACACAGTAGATAGCAAATTTCTAAATCTAACGAAGAATCGAGCTCTCGTGTGGCTTTTAAGTTATTAAGTTAGATTAGTCAAGTTTTTAACACTGACATCATCGGATATGGGTATGGCGTAGTTGTGATATCCAAAAAACCCTTATTGTGCTGGAATGATGTGTTAAAACACATATCGGCCAGCCAAACGATCGAGCACCTTTGATGTACATAGTATAGTTGTAAATTAATAGTTCACCTTAATTCAAGTAGGTTACTTTGCGACAAACAAAACACAATTATCAACACGTCTGTCTCGCTTGACTATCGGCTTGTCGGGAGAAAGAGCATCAGGTGCTGCGCTGTTGTTTTTCTTTCTTAATTGTCGTTATAGAGCAACTTTCTACCTCGGTGGCGTCCATTTCGCCTCTTTTTTTTGGCGCGGGATTCAAAATGACTACGTTTGGCGCTAATTTCAAATTATACAAAAAGCGCTAGATACAAATTGCATTTATATTATTACAACAGCTGAAATTAAATATTTTTTTTATTGAATTAATAGTTCTAAACTTTTTGAGCTCGCTGTACTATGTACAATGTATTTTCTGTGATAAGCATAATACTTTATACATAATACAAACTTTTGTGATCTTTTTACAACGCGAGTAGGCCACTCGACGTGGTTGTTGATACTAATAAATAATAATGCTCGAGATATCTACTACATTAAAGTACACTGCACTGCCTAATATATAATACAATTTTTTTATCGAGTTCTAATAATATAATTACAATCTGTTATAATATTTATAAACAATTAGTAAATTTAGAGACACTCAATAGTACACATGTAGGAATGAGCCCATTGGATTCACTCACTTGAGGTTCTGAATCTTTAAACCAAATCAGTCTTCGCACTTAATTGTCGTTGGTTAGTTTCACTGCTAGAAAATTTAGGTGAGCATTAAGCTGGCACAACAATTCTCACTGTACCTTGCTATCTCTTTCTGCTTCGACTTCATTTGAAGATCACTTTGTATAATTATTTTTGATACATACCGCCGAGACTCAGCAATCAACCTTAAGACTTGATTGAAACCTTCGGAGTATTTAGATATTAGAAATACGTATCTATAAGCTAAACCCTATAGTTGAATTTCATAGGTTCGTATTGTCATGTTTCGAACCAAAGTTGTGCCTACCCTGTTGATTTGTCATTAATTTTGATATTAAGTTTAAGAAATATTTGAATTTAAATTTTGGGAGGTAAAACTTGGGAAATTAATGTTGATAGAAGTGAAGTTTTATCGTGGCATTTTAGCCAAGATGGCCGACCAAGCTGGTCGCTAGTTTTTGGTATTGCAAGATATTTTGAGATTTATGATTTTTCTAAAATTGTGAGTAATATTTTGATTTGATTTAAATAAAGTGATTTGATGCGAATGCATTATTGCGCCTTTTTTTTTGAATGATATAATTTTTGAAATTTGGAGTTTGGATAAAATTTTTATTGAGTGGCTACTGAGCGATAATAGTTTCGATCTGGTTGATTGATTTGCAGAACAAGTATTTCGAGTAAGACATTCGATTTGTGTTTAAAATTGGAAAGTAAAATTATTTGTAACTGCGAGCGTGTGGCCAGATAGATAAGCAGGCGATTTGGATAACGGTAAAACCAAAACTTCGATCCCTTGAAGAAATTTTTGATTTGAAATTAAATTGGATTTGATTTTAATAATTTTGAAAAACAAATTTAATTTGAAATAAGTAAAAAAAATACAACCAGGGTGAATTACACGTCAGTATATTTAGGTTTCAGTATAGAATAAATTATTTAAATATCGTGGATTGATATATTCTTTTGTTATTTTCCAAAGCGAGTAATGTGTAGTATAGATTCTAGTAAAAGTAAAACAAAATAAAAAAGTAAAGCGGGAGTCATGAAATATTTCAAAGTTATTGTGCAAAGACAAGAAATTGCATAATAAAATATTTTAAAAGTGTAAATTTAAAATTGTAAATAATAATATTAAAATTAAGAGGTTCGCAATAGAAACAAAAGGTAACTGCTGAAAATATAGAAATATTATGTATTATAATAATAAAATATATACAATTAAAATGGTTTATTTATTAAGAAATAAATTAACGACATAATTTATGTATATCTACTACCTACTACGTATAATTTATATCTATTATAAAAAGTAAACAAATAAATATTAAAAAAGGAATATTTAAACTTATATTGCGAGAAGAACTGTTAAAATTTAAGAATATTCTTACATCTGGATTTATTATTAAAGGCGATATGTTATTAGATATAAGATTGGTGTTGTTTAAGGATAACATTTTCAATTCTTGGAGTCCACTAAACGCACGGCTTGAAATCGTCCTGATTGGGTTGTCATCCAAATAGATTTTTATTAAATTATTTAATTGTTGAAATTGATTCTTAATTCTTGTAATATTGTTTCTCTTGGCTTGAAAATGTGTAAGATTCGGAAAGAATTGAGCCAAGTTTTCCGGTAATTCTGATAAATTATTGTCGTCTAATATAATTTCGGTAGTGTAGAGATTTGGTTGAAAACTCGATGGAACGTTTATAAGAAATGAGCTTAAATGATTGTTGGAAAGATCTATACGTTTTGCCTTTGTATAAAGTATATCACGTAGCGGAGTATTTGTCAATCTTTGGTTGCTGCAGTCCAGGGTATCACCATATTTTATATAATTACAAGTATTTTCTCCAAAACATGTCGGCCAAATCGCAACTATGAAACTAAAAAAAATTACAGCTAATAAATAAAATACCTAAAAATGCTAAATAATAATAATTAGTTATAATATATTATAAATTATTATATAGTCAACTATTTAAAATTAACTTTTAAATGGATGAAAAATTTGAAAATGAAAAAAATGAAAATTTCCGATGACGTTATAGCTCAAAAACAAAGCACGATAAAAAAATGTTTATGGCAGAAAGAAGTTTATTTAAAAAAATAAGGTTGACTTGTGCTTTAGCTGTGTAAATACTATTTATAACCTTTCGATTACTATTTACTTATGATAACGATTTTAATAACCTCATTGAAAATGACTAATGCCCGTGTCCAAAGAAATTTGCTTTAAATTTTTTTTACACACGCTTCCAGAAACAATATTTATAAATAATAATTAATTATATCGATAATTATATAAGGGGTGTAGAGGACAAATTAAGTAAGTCCAAAAACCAAATATTGAGATAAAACTTCACTTGTCCTCTACATACCCCTCATATTTCCTAAATGTATACTAATTAAAATAGAAAGCTTACCTTATTATTAAAAGAGCGGTCCCCATTTTATAAAACTTATAAAAAAAATTTTTGAATTTAAATTTCTACGAAAATTTATTAATATTATTGAATTATTATTTGAACGATGACTTGCTTTAAAAAACACGAATTGACGTCTGCTCTATAAGGTATACGTCTGTATACCTTATATTTCCTTATATCTCTATAAGGTATACGTCTGTATACCTTATAGATTAGATTAAAGGTTTTCATGGATAAGATAGTCAAAATGCCCTTATCTTTAAATTTTTTAATTTACTTGATAAAAAGGTGCCTTGCGGTACGCGACAACTCGGCTCTGGACAACTCGGCACCGGACAACTCGGCACCGGACAACTCGGCACCGGACAACTCGGCACCGGGAAAACTCGGCACCGGGCCAACTCGGCACCGTACATCTCGGCACTGGACTACTCGGCACCGGACAACTCGGCACCGGACAACTCGGCACCGGACAACTCGGCACCGGGAAAACTCGGCACCGGGCCAACTCGGCACCGTACATCTCGGCACCGAGACTAGGGTGTTACGGTTCAATTTTGCTATAATGGAATTTAAATTGTTTTGTAATAATATTCGAAAAGTGGCATGTTAATTCACTTTAAAAAGCACATGCACATTAGGTGCATTTACACACACAATCCCGGCCCGCGTGCTGGAACGCGTTCTAGCACGCGGTCCAGGATTGTGTGTGTAAATGCGACGACGTGCCACGTTCCACTCCAAACGCCGTTCCAAAGATTACAATATAATATTTGTTCATTCTTTTTTAAAAGCGTTCTTAATGTTTCAGAAATATTACTTCTTACGATATTTTACGCAAAATGTAATTTGTGTAAGGTTTTGTAAATTCATTATCGACAATTTCGGAGGTTCTAAATAAATAAATAAACTGCATTCTTCTATTATTAATTTAATAATTGACTGCTTAGATATAGGATGACACTAAGCACCCAGGTATCCGTTCAAATTGTTTTGCGAAACTAATTTTTGGTAATTAATAATAAATATACAAATACAAATCTTACAAAATATCGTAAGAAGTAATATTTCTGAAACATTAAGAACGCTTTTAAAAAAGAATGAGCAAATATTATATTGTAATCTTTGGAACGGCGTTTGGAGTGGAACGTGGCACGTCGTCGCATTTACACACACAATCCTGGCCCGCGTTCCAGCACGCGGGCCGGGATTGTGTGTGTAAATGCATCTAATGTGCATGTTATCATTGTTGATAATAATTCTTGTTGAAATTTAAAATTTTTAAAGTGAATTAATATGCCACTTTTCGAATATTATTACAAAACAATTTAAATTCCATTATAGCAAAATTGAACCGTAACACCCTAGTCTCGGTGCCGAGATGTACGGTGCCGAGTTGACCCGGTGCCGAGTTTTCCCGGTGCCGAGTTGTCTGGTGCCGAGTTGTCCGGTGCCGAGTTGTCCGGTGCCGAGTAGTCCGGTGCCGAGATGTACGGTGCCGAGTTGGCCCGGTGCCGAGTTTTCCCGGTGCCGAGTTGTCCGGTGCCGAGTTGTCCGGTGCCGAGTTGTCCGGTGCCGAGTTGTCCAGAGCCGAGTTGTCCGTGTCCGGGTGCCTTGGGGTGTAAAAATAAAGTTTTCATATTCATTTGCTCCAGATGCTTTCTCCACCTCTTCTGAGGGTTAAAAAATAGGATTCTTCAGTAATTATTTTTTTTTCTGACGAACTAGCAAATAAAAAATTTTGAAAAAATTTATAGGTATAGTGATTAGAGTCATCTTTCAACACAATTTGCTTTAATACCCTGAACACTCTATATGCCTCTTAAAAATATCACAGAAAGTTAAAAATCGATCTTTTTCTTATTTTTTGAAGACCGGCAAAAAAATTTTTTTTGTCATTTTTTAGGATGTACTTAAATCTACCTTCCTGAATTTTTTCAGATTTTTTGCTAAAGTGCGCCAACCCTAAAAATCATATTTTCTGCATTTTTTAATATTCTTGGCTATTTTAGGCTTCTTAACGCAACTAAAACTTTTTGTAAAATGTGTATCATGGGTATTTTTCACAGAAAATTAATCTTACTGGCATATTATTTAATATTTTTTAACCAAAGACTGAAAATAAAATCGAAAAACTCATTATAGGAGTTTTTACAATAAAATTACATAATACAATTAAAAATGTATCACTTTTTTGTTATTTTTGTCTCTATTTGCTCCTCTATATAGGCTAGATACTTGACGGAAATCAAGATTTTGTTTTGATTTATTTGAATTTTACCGTGCAATTGGACGTAAACGAAAAGTGGACTGTCATGGCGGATAGCGGGAAGTTCGCGTCAGTTTTATGTGTAGCCGAAAAAAAATAGTTTAATTAATATTAGAATAAGTGAAGTGAATTTGGAATCATCATAAATCATATAGAAACATTAAGTAAGATGAATTTAAAAGCTTAATTCAATTTGGAAAAGATAGTGGGCAAGTAAATGTGCATTGCTAGCCGAGCACATACCACATGCTCTCTGCGGACAAATGCTTGAAGAGTCAATTTTTATAAATAAAGATTTTAAAAATTAAGATTTGGATGATTAAACATTTTTCTGGTTGATTTGATCCACAATTAAAAAATAGAAAATAATATTTCAATAGTTTAGAAGAAAAAGTATTCGCATAAGATACGATCGATATAATGGCTGACGAACCACCATGTGCAAAGAAAGAAAAAACTGACAATTCAAGATGCTGCCGATGTAACTTCCTATTTCGAAAAAAAGTGAACAGCAAAGCAAAATCATTTACATCTAGACAAGAAGCTGAAAGTTTTTCTAAAAATTACTCTTTTTATGTGCAATTTAGTGACGTTTTATGTAGTTTATGCTTTTCCGCATTAAGGCGTACTAAGATCAAAATAAATACATCTAAACCACAGCTCCAAGAAGAGATTATTATTTCCGACGAAGAAAATGAAGTAGGTTTGCAACATCATCAGGTTTGTGTTGATTTTCAAACTTCTTCAAATACATCAGAGGATCTTCCTGAAACTGTAAATCAGAACAGTGAAACTATATGGACACTCAGTCAATCATCTACCAATACAAATGAAAGTCAGCATTCTGAATATGTTTCTTCTAATGTCAAAAGCAGTAAGAAAATCGAGACTTTTTTTATGCCAATTAATAGAGTATGTGCCACAAAAGCGTACTGTTTTATCTGTAAAAAAACAGCAAACATTATTGATGTACCAATTTGAAGTTTTTTCTAAAATGCAACTATTTATTCCAAAACGAAATCGATGTTGTATCGAGCATTTAATCAAGAAGAGATTTTATCAAGAAAAATTTGCCAATATCTTAGTTATTTCGACAGAATCAGAAATCGATGTTGAAGAATTCAAAAAATTCATTTGCCAACTTTCAAATAAAGTAGATGCTCGGTTCCATGATAAAATTGATGAATACGAAATATCGGAAGAACGCTTAAAAATTCTTACTGGTCACACTTGGAATGACGTTCCGTGCTTCAAGATATGCTAAAAGAACATATGAGGGTATCATGCAATTGAAATATTGTACAGGCAATTGTAATTTTTTTATTAAAATTGAGGTCTGGAAATTCCGATGCTTTGAATTGCTGCTATTTTGGAGATAAAAGAAGAAATTGTACGCGACACCGTACATTCTATTTTAAAATGTTTCCGAAAATATCTGCTTTCAAAACATTTTGGAGTTGATAGTAAATCCAGAGAATTTTATGTGAGTCAAACTGCCAAAGTCGTAAATATATTGCATGATTTGAACGTCAATGTTTTAGTCATTATTTGTGGTGGTACATATTTGAGACATCAAAAAAGCTCAAATAATGTCTATCAGAGGATTTCTTACTCTGGACCAAAGAAATGTCCGCTATGTAAGCCATTCGCCGTTTGTACCACCAACGGTTACGTAATTGAACTTGGCGATATTTTTGTATTGGACAGAGGATTCAGGGATATTGTGTCGATGTTGGAAGCGAAAGGTTATGTAGTTTTTATGCCTGCTTTAAAAGGACAGCGAAGTCAATTAACCACTGAAGAATCTAACCACTCACGGTTTGTGACGAAAATTCGTTGGGTGGTAGAAGCTGTGCATGGCATCATTGCGCAAAAGTATAGTCTTCTTCATCATCAATTTAAAAATCAATCATTACCAGATGCTGGCATTTATTGTAAAGTAGCTTGTGTTCTTTACAATCTGTTTGGAAAACGCCTCAATTGCGATTCAGAAAAATTGAAAGATATAGTCACAAGAATGAAGTTAAAAAAAATATTACGAACACCTTAGCTGAAAAAGTAAACAGTGCTAATTGGAATCGAAAAAGTTCTCCGTTTCAAGATTTATCTTCGCGAAACTTGTTAGACTTTCCAGAATTGACTATTAATGATTTGGAGATTTACTTTGGTGGATCTTATCAGCTGTCACAAGCAATTTCATATTTAGGTAAAATGGTTAGAGAAGACGATTCACTAAAATTAACTTTTGTGAAAGATGAACCAGAAATAGTTCGTTTTGAAGTAAAATCGCGACATATAAATCAAAAAATTTATAAATGTTATATCGAATACGATGCAAATGATTTGGGAATTGATGCCATCAAAGGGCACTGCTGCAACTGTGCAAATGGTCTGCGGACTGTTGGGTGCTGTTCCCACGTCGCCGCGCTGATATATCATTTATCATACAGTCACTAGATAGATACAGTACCGCAACCCTATGGGCCAATGAGTTAGAGAGAGAACGCTAATTTGGACCCCAAAATGGCGTCATTTGCAAATGTCAATCGACGTTAGTTGTTGTTTCAAATTGTGAAAATTTAGTAATTGCAGTTAATACCAATCTTAATTTTCGCTATTCTATAAGTTTGTGTATTAAAATCAATTTTTATAATATTAAGAACAAAAATGCCTATACTTGTTTTGTTGTGAAGTGCAACAATAAGCCATCTAATGGTTTTAGGTTATTTAGATTACCTAGTGGTGAAAGAAATGCTGAAAGAAGACAACTATGACCTTTAATTAATAAATTTTTAAGTTATATTATTTAGTACAACCAACCCAAAATAAAACAAAATCTATCGATTTACATAAATAACGTATTAACGTAGGAAAGGATTGTAATTCACTTAAAAATTTTGTAATAAAATATTCGTTAGGATGCTCTGACAACATTTTGATTAATTTTAGTTGGAGCTTCATCTGTGTTGATGAAAATAAATCAGACGCACACGTTGTACTGCATAACCAAATGTCATAAAATTTAACATATAATACGTGTAAAAAGTTTAGTAACAAATAATAAATAAACAACAATATGACGGAAACACATAATATAAGAATAAATCTATTGTTTTAACTTAACATATTCAAAAATTAGCACTCAGTTATAATTTGTTAAAAAATTTTAAATTTTGCGCATAAATTAAGACCCCAAAATGGCCGGACGTTGCGGTACTGTATCTATCTAGTGACTGTAATTTATAATTTATCATATGGAAGATTTTTATCTAGAACTTTCCGACCTGCAGCGGTATTGACTAATCTTTTCGACATTGATAATGTCTGTCCTATAGTCAACGAAGATAGCGATGAGGACTATAGACATAGTTATTGAATGAGAAACATATGTAACTAGCATAGAATGCAATAACGAAGTGCTGTATTGTTTATTTAGAATCCTTCTTTTATTTTTTATGTTTTTTTAATTCATTATTTCGTGTGCATTATTTATTAATGTAAAAATAATTCAATAAATATGATTTAAAAAAAGCAATGAATAAATAGACAAGAAGATAGAGATTTTTTTTTGACTTTTTTTTTTCTTTCTTTCTTTTTTGACTTTTTATGGTTTTGTTTTGAAATTGTACAAACAAGTTATTTCTCCGTAAATAAAGCTTAGTATTATTATTATTAGCTCTTAAGAAGTATGAATTGTATTAATGTAGTTCTTGTTTGTTTTCATAGATTGCAAAGTTTCGTATGTAAGAACAACCATATTTCAATTAGGCAGAGTAAGATAAAGAGGCAAAAAACGTACCTAATGAATAGACTGGACCAGTTCAAGAAAAATCTTGATTTTCGTCAAGTATTATCTAGCCTCTCTAAAGGAACAAAACGGGACATAAATAACAAAAAAGGGATACATTTTTAATAATAGTTTAATTCCTACAATGAGTTTTTCGATTTTACTTTGAGTCTTTGCTTGAAAAATATTGAATAATATGCCAGTAAGATTAATTTTCTGCGAAAAATACCCATGATACACATTTTACAAAAAGTTTTAGTTGCGTTAAGAAGCCTAAAATAGCCAAGAATGTTAAAAAATGCAGAAAATATGATTTTTAGGGTTGGCGCACCTTAGCAAAAAATCTGAAAAAATTCAGGAAGCTAGATTTAAGTACATCCTAAAATATGACAAAAAACATTTTTTTGCCGGTCTTCAAAAAATAAGAAAAAGATCGATTTTTAACTTTCTGGAATATTTTTAAGAGGCATATAGAGTGTTCAGGGTATCAAAAAAAATTGTGTTGAAAGATGAAAAATAAATTTTTTCAAAATTTTTTATTTGCTAGTTCGTCAGAAAAAAAAAATAATGACTGAAGAATCCTATTTTTTAACCCTCAGAAGAGGTGGAGAAAGCATCTGGAGCAAATGAATATGAAAACTTTATTTTTACACCCCAAGGCACCTTTTTATCAAGTAAATTAAAAAATTTAAAGATAAGGGCATTTTGACTATCTTATCCATGGGTACCCTTTCACTGAATGACTGGCGCTGATTGAAAATTACGCTAACCTCTAAAATTACAAATGGCAAAACAATTATTGAAAAAGGTTTAATTTTTATTTTTATTATTAACACATTTATGAGAATATACAAAAATAATACTTATACTAAATACATATCTTATGTTTAGAAACATTAGATTGGCGCATCATACGGGATATAATTATAATTTTTTTGAAAATATTTACACAATTCACAATTTCCAGTTGCAAAAACTCAATTTTGCTAAATATCGGACTTAAAAGGTTTTACAAGTAAGTCGACGATATGCAACTTAAAATTGTCGAAATATGGATGCAAATTATGCATCATAAACGCTCGAAATATACAAAAAAATCGACAAAAAGTGCCAAAATATGCAACATCAAATTTAAATAAATGCCACAAAATAACTTTACTTTACTTTAAAACTCTTTATTAATTATAATATTTACAAATTTTTGTTACTGGGGAGTAACAGGTTGGAAGCATGGATTATTTTACATTTTATCTGCGCCTATTGCAACTACAATTTATCAGATAGGATTGAACTACTGAGTTTTTTACATGATAGGTAATTTCAAATTGTTGGTAAAACTGGAGAAAAAGTGAGTGCAAAAACCCAGTGAGCCACAAAATAACGCTATTTTTTTATCTAAAAAAGATAGACATAGATTAAATTAAGGTGGGGATTCAAGGCCAGAGAGTTGATTCGCACCTGGCAGATGGCGGATATTAGGGTATGCAATGAATAGATCATTTATGGAAGTTCTTCTATTAAGTTATGGGTGTCGCTCTATAAGTAGTAAATAAGGGGAATACCCGCAGTCGAGAAAACGTTTTTAATAACGCGAAGCAATGAAATTTATACGACATCCTGATGTTACGAAAGGTCAAAGAGATCGTATGTAATTGAAACATATCTGTTTAAAATGCTTTTCTAAGATGAATATAATTTTCTCAGTACCTATACAAAAATTATGAAACTCATTTAATTTCAAATGAGATGAACAATTTTGAACTTTTATTACAAAATTTATTTTAATTCATGATTATAAATTAATTATAATTACACATTATTTTTAATTAACTATTAACCCTCCGCGGTCGCACTGGGACGATTTCGTCTTAAGCGAAATTTTATTTGTGAATTCCAAGTAAATCGAAAAAGATAAGGTCGCTGGTTTTCTATCTAAAAAAAACTTAGTACAGGTGGTTTCTTGCAAGTGTTATCTAGTCTCTTTCGGCCAGTTAGTTCTTGAGTTACAGTGATATAAATTTGTCAACCGGACAAAAACGTCTCAGTGCGACTGGCGTGTCAGTTATAGTGCAGTTTAAAAGTTTTGTGTTTTTTTATCCAGGAGGCTTCTAATAGCGCATTAAGGTTTGTAAATAAATATTTTAATTATCTGAACATATTTTTAGCCCTTTAGAAAATAAATAAACGTTTTAGGTTACTGTCAGTTAATCCACCCCACGATTTCAAATTTTTCGTTTGCACTATAGGAAAGAGGACAATTTTCTGAATATATTTTATAATTTTTATAATCTTTTTCATTTATAATTTTTTGTTTGAATAAAAATAATATTATTTGTGCATTCAAAATGATTTTCGATTTATTTTTCATAAAATTCTTGATTTTCCTCTCCTTGAAATTATGCATTTTCAATTGATCCAATAATTATACTTTTTTGAGCAGAAACGATTAAAACCCGGATTTTACGATGAACCAAATGGTATGTGCTGTGCTGCGGCAAAGTGGCAAATATTCCCTCTGTGAGGCCGAAGGCCGAACAACCAGGTCAATCACTTATATATTACTGCATAAATAAAAATTATGTACAGTGTTTCTACTATTATAATTTAAAAATGTAGCTATGAATTAAATTTATTGTTTATTGGTTTGGTGTTATGAAAGTATGTTTAAATTAATTTGTCTAAAATGGTAACTACTATGTATAGTAGTACATACGGTAACTTAAAAAATATATTTTTTTAATTATTTTATTTACTTTCGGTAAATAAATGCGTACTTATCTCTATCAAATGGCGTGGATATGACGACGGTTACTTGCTGCGTTGATTAATATTTGTAAAATTCCCAAGAGAGGTAATATTCTCTAACGTTTGACGTTTTCGGAATGTCAACCGGCAACCGGGGCCCCCGAATCCGTCAACAAAGAAGCTGAGGTTCGTCTAAAAATATGTCCAGTATATTAGGATGGATGGGATAGGTTCAAGTAAGCTGCAATATTTGGGAAACTTTTGCAAGCGTATTTTTACCCACTGGTTGGGTTATACACTCCCCATCCTTCAATTATGCAAAAAAACGAGATTAACTTGTCTTAGTAGGTTTTCTCATTGCTCTATAGATACTTTTTGCACAATTCTACAAATCCAACAGAATTTTTTTTGAATCTTTCAATACGAAATTTCTTTCAATACTATTTTTAGTATTTGATATGGTAAATAGTATTGTAGAACCCTTAATCGGTAACATCGTTTAAGGACAATTTGGTTAACTCAACCCCTCTGCATGCTCCTACCACATCCAAAAAGATTGTTCTTATATTTATACTTTGTTTATTTACTTTCATTATCAGATATTGAATGTCTGACTCGTCAGTAAGAAATTTATCCAAGTCATGATTTATGAAATTTATCCACAAGTAGCGCTGCACAACGGCCTCTTTTGTAACTAGCGACAGGGAAATTTTGCGCAGTAGTGAGTTTGAATTTATGGTACAAAGTGTTAAAAACTAATATAACATTAGTTTTAGCACCGGGTTCATCAAACACCCGGCTGCCAAGAAACCATGCAAAGATGCCCGGAATTACACTAAATCGCTCGCCCCGCCCCATCGACGCCAAGAGACCAAGTTCATCAAATGCTAGGGACCCCAAACCATGGATCACAATCCCGATCCGCCCCATTGACACCAAGGGACCAAGTTCATCGAAGACTAGGGACCCCAATCCACGGATCGCAGACGCACACCGCACCGCCACCCTTCTGACCCCATAACCACGCCTCCAAGAAAGTTCTTCATAGCACCTAGGATCCCGCAAATCACGGAAAATTATCCCCATGAACCAAAAAGCCAGCCCAACCAAGCCTAGCGCTTCAAATGAGGAACCACATCTCAATAAATTCCAACGCCCGCCGCCCACATCCGTTGAAGGAGATAAACGGTTTCCCCGTGGCACCTCTATATTACCAAGAAGTTCATCAACATTAGTTTTCATAAATTTCTTTCTAACAATAACATAGGAAACATTTGTCGTCAATAATGGATTGCTGCTGTAAATTTATCATCCCATTTTAAATATTGTAGTGGGTTACTGTCACGTATGTGATCACAAGAATTGAACTTTTTCCTATTGAGCATTGGAAAGAGGACAATTTTCTGAGTATATTAACATATAAATTTTCTTGGATTATGCAATAGTTGTCGAAATTACGGCATTTTAAAAATGCGAATTAGCAGGGGCGTGTAACTTGATATACCCAGTTCTGCAGTACCTTACGCGTGGTCTAGAGTCAGTGCTGTAGGCCACCCGCTCAGCATGCAAATTGAAGAATTAAGCTTTAAAATTCGTAATTTTAATTACGTTTTCGATGGGTTTCGAATTATTAGGTTAATTAAAATATCGGAATACATTACAGGCCGCCGGGCGTCTTTGGCCTTATTATAAAATAACTTATTTATGGAAAATCTCGGATTCCAGGTAAACGTAGATCTGTGTTTTCGAGTTCCACCTTTGGCGAGTTCTGCCATTCTTCGGAGATATTTTTAAATTGTTTTGCGTAAGGTGAAAAAATAAAACAGACCCGGAGGGCGCCGAAGGAGTCCAAAATTTTTGTTCTAGTATGCTTAGAAAATTGTCTTTTTACCAATAATCAATAGAAAAAAGTTAAAATCGTGTGATCACATACGTGACAGTTCCCGCTTTTCTTGCAATAATTTCGGTTTTAAGCCCATATTTGACGTTTGATGAAGCTTTTCCTATCTGTGTACGTAGATTTAAAAATTCTTCTAACAGTTTGATTGGATTTTCTCTGGTTAATGTTTTTATTTGGTGTGGTTTTGAGCTTGCAGATATTCTTATACGTCTCTCTTTATGTCAAACATCGCTGTTTCATTGCAACATCGTTTTTCGAATATTTGTATATTTGTATGTAATTACAAAAATACTCCTTTTAGTAATAGTTTAAATTTATACTGCGCTATTTTGCTATTTCAGATCTCCCGTCAGTTGGTCGGATTGTGTCCGCTAGAGTCGAGATTGGCGCTGACGCTAAATAATATAGGTGGCGCGTCGTTTGCAAAGTCTAATTTACAGCGGAAAACTTCAGATAATTTAAAGAGCACTTAATCTTGTAGCAGGGGCGGTTCTATCATAGGAACTGCAGAGCTGCAGAACCGCCAAAAATAAGAATGAAGTGTACCAAATTAATTATTACTTATTAGTATAACCACCACATTTCAAATTATTTCAATAATTGAAGCATAATCAATTTTGGTTTAAAAGCGCGCTTCTTATGTTGCCTTGAGTTATAAGTACCTTTATCAGTCTGTCAAATAAGTACTGTAATAATTAATACAAGTCCGTAACGCTTTCGAAATCACTGTTTAACTTCGATGTGCTGGATATGATTCTGAACATGAAATGACGCTAGCTATCGGGTGGAATCGTATCCATATCCAGTATACATCGTGGTGTTAGGACAATCTTAACACCACGGTATACATTACAAGTTGTGCTGCATCTTTATGCAGAATTACATGCCGTATTTTTGTCATATGATTTAAAATTTGACTTATGAAAACAACTAGTAAGTTAATTTTTGTTCATTGATTGTTCAACAACATTGTTAAACAATAAAATGCAATCGTTTAATACTCGTAATATAGTGTAATTTGAAAATTTATTACAAATTTTAATTTTACCAAGTTTCTTATAAATATTATTATCAAAATAGAAGTAAAATTATTTTTTGACAGATCCTATATTAGAAACTCGAAATCAAATTACGTTTAATTATTAATATCAGTAAAATTAAAATTATGTAGGTTTTTTCTACAATAATAATGTTTATTATTAAACTCGCAGATTACAAGATATAGGAACAACGTACGTATAGGTAGAACGTACAACCGTTCTGCTCATATTTCAGCTCTGGTTTTCAAACATATACGATTTTATTTTAAACACATCTTGCGTTATGAACTTTAATTGAAATTATGAATATCGAAGATAGTATCTTATACCTACTAGTACATAAAATAAATGCTTATGAATATTAAACGAAGAAAAAATAAAATGAAATATTACAAATATTTTTAACACAACTCCTCTCATAAGCCGTATTTCATAAAAATTTTTCGAAAATTAGTTAGGATTGCAATTTATTGTAAAAATGTAAAATCATATAAAGTACTATATTCTAGATAAGTGTTGTACGTTTAATATTTAAAAATGTGCAATAAGTATATGTTTATTTTTTGAGATTGCCATTTTCTGATATCTTGCCATTTTTATAATGCAGAACACCCAAAAATATTTTTCACGAGCCGCCACTGTCTTGTAGTAATTTTAAATATTCACCACAAAAAAGCGAAATGTTATAACCAAGTAACTACGTCTATTCGATATTACATTTAACTCTGTTCACATCTATCTTATTTATGACTTTGCCAGGTTCAGTTTAGGCAACACACAACACTTTAATCCCGAAAATTTCGTTATTGTAAAGTCGTCTAACTTCAAAGCAATTTCATTGGTTAAC
Source organism: Cantharis rustica (assembly GCA_911387805.1). Taxonomy (NCBI): domain Eukaryota; kingdom Metazoa; phylum Arthropoda; class Insecta; order Coleoptera; family Cantharidae; genus Cantharis; species Cantharis rustica. The sequence continues at coordinate 40,176,587 of OU426877.1, forward strand.
ATTTAGAAGTAGTCGTTTTAGTACCTACATATTCAGGGTGACCTTAACCACAAGGCTCCCCGGGGCGCATGCCTTTTGGGAGCGGCAATTTTTATTTTAATCTTTTTCGGTCCTAAAAAGAATAAAAAATTATTTACGATCTTCTTTGGGACAGAGTAAATTAAATGATATGGGTATTTTTAAATAAAAAATTTATATTTTATCGTTTATTTAACTTGTTCACTTTTAAACTTATTTGATATTATTTATCACAAGTTAAGAATTAATATATTTATGAGTATTTTATATACAAGGTGTCCCCGGATACACTTTACATAACTTAGGTGACGATAGAAGACATTTTTCTAAGAAACATTTTTTAACAAAAATTATTTTCTAAATTCAAGCCTTCGAGAGTTAGGCTTCTTTAAAACATTTTTTTTTTAATTTTTTTTTCACGTGGCCATAGCCCAGAAAATATTGATTTTTGGGTAAAAATAGATTAGTGCTTTTTTAAAGAACGTAAAATAATCTACAAACTAGATTTAAACCTTTTATTGTCTAAAATTAACGGCTTTTGAGTTATAAATTAAAGTAAGTAAAAAATTGTTGAAAAATTCGAGATTTTTTATTTTGCTTTTTTCAAAACTCTTAATTTTGTATGAATTTTATGTTTTTGTTTAATGTAATAGTAATAAATTAACTTTTTCTATTTTGTATTTGTGTATTTGCTTACTAATAGAGGGTTAAGGTACTATAGTTAGATAAGAATAATACTGATATTAACTTTCTTCAGCAAAAAAAGATTAACCAGAACAAATGGACAAAAAAGTGTAATTTACATTTTAACTTTTTCCCGAAAGAGTAGGTTTACGCGAATGCAAAAAGTGTAACTCCTCTCATTAAAATCACATTTGCGTTGGAGGGTTATATCATTGATTAAAATATCAATGGTTATGTTCGTGATACAATAACAATAAATTTACAAGGTATGATATTGCGCAGGCACTGTGACGTACACTGGTTCAGATATTAACCCTAGCATGCTACCTACATAAGTCGTGGTAAGCGTTTAGGCATAGAGATAAATTAGTAATTAACTTATTTATCTATGCGTTTGGGTATTGTATTATATTTAATTTTAAGTACGATGGCATTCTAGGGTTAAACAAATAGCAAGAACAACCGAGTATTGGCGGTCAAGTACGGCGAGAACTATTCGATTCTTTATAACTTGTGTTCACCTGTGTTCATGATCTGTGTTTTTATATATTTAAAATTTAGATTTAGTAAGAAGAAGAAGAAGATTTAGTAAAAAATAATCACACTTTTTGATTATATCTCAAATACCGCTAAATATTTGAATTTGAATAAACCTGTAACACAGGTAGGCTTTGATTAATTAAATAATCGCGGCCGTCGTTTGTTAACTGAAGGTAGAGGTCGCTGTCACCAGAGCCTGTTTATAGTCGGACTCTTTTTAATCGAAGATCTGAGACGTAGGATTATTACCAAGTCAATCGCCTTTTTAACAACAAGAAAAAAATAAGAACATGTAAATCACAACTAATTTATTTAACACAAAAGAATAATGATAAAACGGTAAAAAAAATATAATTACAAAATAAAATATAATTGAAAAAACAAATCCTGAGAATTAATTTACTAAGTTAACTTTCTGTTACAAAGATAAAATTACATTGAATCGTTATACCTATATAAAAATAAAAACATAATTTCAAGTACATAAATTTGGTTATTACCTTTTGGTCGTTTGAGGAGCGCACAAAACAAAAAAAAAAGATTTAAAAGAAAATAAACTATTTGAACTACTTAAAAAAAGTTAAAATTAAAATTTAATTATGAAATATTAAAAAAAAATTTATTTTATGTAAATTAGCACAACACTTTTTTTAACGCCCCGGAACGAACTGACAGGTTGAACTTAGCGTCTTGTCAGAGATGGACTACATCTTGTCGGAGAGAGGCTGGTCTATTTATATGAAATTTCGGAATCCATGTCGATAAGGTTGATGTGTATTCATCGACGAATTTTGGTTTTTAAAAACTGGATTTTTAATTTTAAAACTTGGTATTAACATTTTTAATTGTTGTTACGAATAGGGAATAATCATATTCGATTTTAATTGAAAAATTAGCAAATATTCGCAGTTAATTGACTTCTGAATCGCGAATGACATTTTTGTTGCATCGCAAAATCAGGTTAACATGTATTTTGATTGCAATCAAGAGTTTTAGCAAAATATTCGCAAAACGTTGCATTTAAATCAGTGCACACAAAAAGTTGACTTGAATTTCAAGCTTGTGTGTACGTATTAAGGGAATGTTTGAAAGCCACTGTTTGCGAATGTAAATCTTTTAACACATGTTAATTAGTAGTCGAGACGATCACTTCAAATTGATAATCTAAGGGATTTACTCTTATATTCCTCTTTTATTTAAGTTTAACCGGTGATCTCCAATAGTTGGCTATAATTCGGATTTTTTCTATATAGTTCTTAGAAAAATTTTGAGGTGACTGGTTTTTTAACCTTTATGGTTTAAAATGTGTTTATTTAATAATTAATTTATAGTTGCTCTCGACTTAATTGTTTTTTAGTCTAATAACGTATTTCTTACTTGTTTTGCGAGATTTTTGGCACATAACATGCGATTTTCCTAACAAACAAAGATGACGCTTTTTTTTTTTTTTTTTTTTGTGTAAGTTTGAACTCTGTATGACCGATTTGCTCGAATTTAGAGTCAATAAGGTCAAAACTCGTTAGTCCTAATTAGTTTTTAAAAAGTCCTTAAATTAAAATTTATCAACCACTTAAGTTGTGAAACCTTGAAGCCGTTTTGATATATCTTGAAATATGCACTTTCCAAACTTTTTACATTTATTGTTTTAATTGTATAATTTTCAACTAATTACGTTTCAAGTAATTATGTTCGCAATTTGAAAAAGATGACTTATGAAAAAAAAAGATTTTAATTGGTCGCTTGTTGCGTTTAAGTTAAATTTGCATAAATTACCTTTGTTTAAGCTTGCGAATCTATGGGTGGTTTGTTACAAACCAGTGTACGTCATAATGACGTCATGCGCCAAACGGACGAAAATAGGTTCCTAAAATATCATACAATGGTTATGTTAGTACCTAACCTAACTTTTTATTTATATAAAAATCTATAACAGACCATTATTTAGCACAAAAATTCCGCATTCCGAATTATCCATACCGTTTTAACCATTTTTAAATAAATTTAAAATAATCTTTAATTATTTAATTATTAGATAATAATTTATAATTAAAATGCTATATAAAACTGCAGAACATATTATTTCAGCTAAAATTTGAAAAATGAAAAAAATATTCATGTCGAAACACGGTTTTGCACACAGGTGCTCTCGGTGGTTGGCGCGGCTCTGGTGTAAAGTTGAGGTATGGGCTTACGTAGAATTACTTGGAGCGTCGATTGAGACTAATTTAAGTCTGTAGCAAACTCTTACAGAAAAGTTACAAATTCATCTAATTTTCAAAGCTGAAAGGCTACACTACGGGAGTTTTTGTAATAGCGAGATATGGGCTTACGTAGAATTACTTCGCGCATCGATTGATACTAATTTCAGCCTGTAGGAAACTTCTACGAAAAAGTTACAAATTTATTAAATTTTCAACGTTGAATTATTAAACACTTTTTTACGTTTTTTTTATTTATTAAATAAATAATCATGTAATATCTTGAATAAATCATCGGAATCTTAAATAAATTGTAACCGTAAATAATCCTGTAAAAAAAAATTGTTAAATGATATTAAACCTGTTAAATAATTATTATTGATATCTTATTGAGAGATATTTGAAACGATGAAACAATTTGCTGAAACGTAAGAGGTCCTAATTACGGTACTGCTCTTTCTTGATGATGTTGTTAGATATACCAACGCCCTGTACAAATATTAACTAAATCAGTTCTAGGAGTTCTCAATATTCGCTTACAAAACACCAAGACATCAAAAAACAAATACATTAATTGTTTAATTACCAATAGAAAGCTTAGGTTAAGTAGTTATGAAAAACAACCGTTTTTTAATTAATTTAGACACAGATAAACGAAACATTTCTGTATAAACTAGGATAAACAAATGAACATCCTACTGAGGTATACTTGTTATGGCAGACATATTGAAGTTGTCTCTAGCGCCACCATCGGTAGTGTAAAATCCCTATATCTACCTCATTATTTTATATTTTTACCTCAGAACAAAATAACCTCTTTCGTATTACTAATCAACCTCCTTCATATTTTACCAAAACAATCTATCCTCATATAATCGAAAACACCATATTCCATTTTACCAAAGCCATCTGTTACACATACCATCATCACAAATATTTTTCCAAGGTCACGCCATTTGAATAAACAATTCTTTTGTTACATAACATCAATTTCCGCTTATTAATCATAATTTATAAACGATTTTTCAAATAAATAAATTAAACCTTTCGCGAACTGAAGATATAGTAATTTTAAAATAGTTTTAAACTTGAAGCAAAATTTACTCTCCCCGCATCAAAGTTACTACGTATTTACTTGAAATTTCTTAACATCAAATTCTTAAAGCCTTATGTAACAAAATTATTATAAAATAATGGTTTTAAACTTACGTATTTTAAATTTATCGATAACTAAAATATATTTGAAACAATTTTAAATTCAATTATTGAATAACTTTGTAATATTGTAAATTTGAATTTAAATATAATGGGCGCGAAATTTTAAATTTAGTTCATTTTGGTTACTTTAAAATACAACGATTTGGCAATAGGGGTTTTTAAAGAAACGGAGTGGTCATTTCCGTTCGAATTTACCGTTAAGATTAAGACGCCATTATTAGAGATTCAACATTGAACCCGGACGGTTGGTCTTAGTGAAAACAAGTGTGACAAACTTATTCAGTAATTTGAATTTAAATTTGTTTAAATAAAATCGTAGTCATCGACAAATCTAAAATACGTAAGTTAAATAAATTTATTAATTATAATCTTTTTAAATAAAGAAAGGATGGGGTATTAGAATTTTCAAGTTAATACGTTATAAGTGATCGACCACGTGGGCTATTTAAAATTTAAAACTATTTTTAAATTACTTCATCTTCAGTTTTAAGGTTTAATTATTGGTTTGAGATTATGATTTATACATTATTATATTTAAACGGGTTGGCTAATGTAATGAAAAGGATTGATTATTCATATGTGACCTAGAAGGTATCTTTATAATGCAACTATCGATAGTAATTCGAGATAATTGCGGCAACACAAAGTAGGAGTATTTGTTTAAGATAATTAATATGAAGACAGTTGTTTGAAGTAGAAATATATATATTGCGATGTCCACCGCGTCAAGGAAGAGAGTTCTTGGTGAAAGGAATTTCCATTATTCTATAACTGTTTATAGGATACTGGGGATCGAGTAACAAATTATCATCGTTGACTTAATTTTAATCTTGTGTAAATAATTTAAGTTACCATTTTCCTGATTTTAAGATTTAACGATTTCAAATTTGTCCGGGTTTATATTATGGGTATGGAAAAATGATCTAGATAGGAAAACTTTTGGAAATTTTTTTATAAATTGAGAAAAAAAAGAGCGGGCTGAATTGAGTCTCCAAGGGGGATGAGAGAAAAATAATAATAGACAGGTCGTAAACATCCGCATAAGCGGAACGATCGCTAAATTTTTCGGCGAAAATAAATCGTTCCTGGTAAAAATAAGGTGACACAAAAATCCGCAAATCGGAGAAGTCGCCAAGCTAGTTGTGCTTCGGTATAAGAAGAGAAGCTAGTGTGTTCTCCAAGCCACCGAAAGAGATTCGTGCCATTTTGATCATTTTGATTGAACCGCGCTCGTGCCCAAAATAATGCAACCACGCGCTACAAGTTAAAAAGAAGAAAATACGGTTGTACCCAAAAATTTATAAATTATATTAAACCCAGACTATTATTTTCATTTTTTTATCTTTAGTTGTGTTTTTTTTTTGTTTAATTGTTGTGTGTTACTGTTACTAGAATTAAGTACACGCACGTCCACGAACATTACACTAACACATTAATTTTGTTAATTTGTATAAATTGATTTCGTTTTGTTCGTTTATATCTTTTTTTTAATAAAAAAAAAATTGTGTTCCCCATAAACACCCTCTTTGATTGAGAAAAACAACGAGGTAGAATAAGGAAATAGGGGAGGACAGAGCAATATATCATTAGATAATTTAATTTAGATAAATTGCACAACAAGGGGGGGGGACGCTTAAAATTATAAGATGGCCGTGGCAATATGCCGCAGAAATGGCTAATCACTGGTAGTTGTAACCGCAATTAGGACCTGCAAAGTAATCTGGCGAGTTCGGTGAACATGTTGCTTATTGTTCTTTTTTTCAAATATCTCTCAATGAGATAATACGAATTATTCATGACAATTATTAACAAATATTAACAAAGTTCCTTATAATTATTTACGACAACATATGAGATAATACCAAGTACGATATTTAAGAACTGTTAATAACGAATATTAACAAAGTTCTTTATGATTATTTGCGGCTACATAATAATTTAAGATGATGACGCTAGTTTTAAGTGTGGGCGAATTATTTAGTTTTAAGTATAGCGATTTATTTGGATCTTAAGAAATGACCAATTAGAAATTTAAGAAGGACGAACTTAGATTAAGCACTGACGACATATTAATTAAGTGGTTATGATTCTAGATTAAAGTTGACGAGGTTGTAGTTAAGAGCGGACAATTTAGCATATAAGGGTTTATTATTTAAAAGATCTTACATAATATAAAATAATTGATTTGATCATCGAAATACATATAGGCGCTTCTTTACAAAGTATTATAAAGATTGTGGTTGGTCATTAAATATAAATAAACAATTAGAAAACATTACGATCAGGGGAATTAACTATCGAACAGTTATTAAATCAAATTTCAAACTAAAGTATTCTGAATTAAATGATATCAAGGAGATTAACTTAGTTTGGTAAATTGGTTGTTGGACTACCTTTTTCTTTTCGGTTAAATATATATTCATCGTTAAACCGAATCCTGTGTTTTATTTAATTTGTGTGTACTAATTATTCCTTCAGGTGTCCTGTCAGTGGTTACGTCACTGGCATATATAAGTTTAGGTTTGAGGTTAGTAAACAAGGTAACGACGTTAACATTTAAAGAACCATCCGCAGATTTAAAAGGACTTGTAAGTGTTACTACGAGGGGCATCACAACGTTCTAGGTTTGTTTGACAATCACAGCTTTGGTTTGGTTTGGAACTTTGATTTGAGAAGGCGGTAATTCAAATTGAAGAACTAAATTTTACAACTTTTAATAACACTTGTTAATACCAAAAACCCAGCCGTCGCCGTCGCCTTCAAGACCCAACGATCACATTCCGTAACATAAGAGAAACGTTGTAAACCATCTTACAAAAATGAACTAGATTTAAAAGTTCGCGCCCATTATATTTAAATTCAAATTTTACAATTTTAGGTGATTATGATTACAGTTGATTATTACAGCTTCATTCTTAGCGTTTATTTCTTATCTTGTTGTAATACAATAAAATATAATAAAACATATCATAAATATAATATGAATTTATTAAAAAATATAAAAATACTTTTACAAAAAAATATTATACTTAGAAATAAAATTATAGTAATTTCGAATTTGATTTAAAATCTTATGATATGGTTTCCTGATATGCCGCTTATATTATAGCTATATAGCCAAAGGCGGCCCCTTACAGGCGAAGCCCCCCCCCCCCCCAAATATTATAGAAAGTTAGCAAAATATGGCACACTACACTGTGAGGATCTTTGAAAAGTTGAATAACGAAAAAAACGTCATTACTTAGTAAACTGAAGATTTCTCCCCCCCCCCCTAGAAAAGTTTTGGCTAGGACCGTCTCTGTATATAGCAGTATTTTTCTCTTTGTTGTCTTTATTTACAATTGCTGGCTATTAGTTGCCAATTTTGCAATAATTGTTCCTCTGGCTCATCCCAAAGTTCTGTTAAAAGTCCCCATCCAGCAGCCGCAGTAGTCAGAATGTATTTATTTTCGGGATCTTGTAAAATTGAGTACGCTCCTATTACGAGTGATTGGCACATTCTAGCAGCAATACATACCTAAAAGTTTTATTTAATAACGTTATATTAATTTTTAGTTTTATTGAAAAACCTTGAGTAGCGAAATTTCTTCTTCCGTGGGAACACGAATAGAAGAGTATCCTCCTAAGACATATCCAGCAGCGTTTAAATCTTTGGCCACAATAATCATATAAGTCATGACTATGGCCAATTCAAACAAATAACAGGAACGGTGACTATCTCCAAAGTCAAGCACCCCTGTGATGGTCCACTTGTTGTTGACGCAACCGACGATAATATTTTGCTCATTGAAGTCGCCATGTATGATGCCCATTTCTAAATTAGATTTTATAGACAAAACGCGATTTTCGAACTGACTTACTACGTCTTCAATCAACTGCCTCTTTTCTAAGCTTTCTATTGCAAATATAAAGTTTAAAATGTTTGGGACACTGTCCAATGACCAAAGAAAACTGCGGGAGTCATACGCAGAATGATTAAATTTCTGAAATGCAAAATTTAAATATGGTCCGCAGTCAAAATACTTGAAATATGTTACCTGCAGTTCCAAATCAAAATTAGCTACAAATTTTCCAACTTCTACAAACAAATTCGAACTCAGTGGACAATCTAAAAGTACGTTTCCTGGCAAAAATTCTAATAGCCGGACTACATGCTCTCCACTGCTTAACTTTTCCACTGAGTAGTATTTTCCCTCTAGATTTTTGATTGGTTTTGGGCAATTTATATTTCTTCTTGCTATAAGTCGAAAAAAATTAAGGAAATAGAAAAACTATACCTTGCAGAGCGCATGGTTTACCTAAATACAACATTAACGAATTTTGAGCGTCGACAAAAGACAAAGCTTTTGAATCTAAAGAATTCATGATCTTCAAAACGTAGCCATTCGAACAGATTTTAGAAACATTTTCGGTTTGGGTATTACTTTCATCCACAGAAATTTTAAAATTTTTGTCGTCGTACCCATTTAACTCACTTATTGTAGAGCATTGAAGACCGTAAAGCTTTTTAACTAAAATTTTACTCTCCTTCTTATCGATCACAGGTTTGATGTTGTTGCCAGGTTTTAAAACTAAATCACAATCACTCATTTTTAAACTTATTCACCAAGTTGGATGGTTATCACAACAAAACGAAGCAAGATTCAATAAACCTCGAGTAAAATTGATCGTTCGTGACTATACACACTTATAATAATCAATAATTTATGCCCTTAAAAATTTTATATTGATGTAATAGTCTACATTTAATTACAATACATTTATCTTATAAATATTAAATGTATACATAATGATAAGTTATCTTTAATAATTATATTAAAATAGTCAACGACGAACTATGATAAACTTAAAGAAACTTAAAAATGTACTAAAGAAATTAGTATAACAAAAATTGCAAACACAATGAAAATTTCCTTTATTTAAATTTGCCTTCTTTGTATTCATAATAATTGATTTTGACTAAGATGACACATCCTAATTGACACCAATCAAATAATAATTTGTGAGCCGATTAAGTGCGTTTATTTTATATAAATTGCCTTTAGAATTGCGTAGGACATCCTCCATTCCAACGGCTTATTTTTATTCTGTTAGAAAATTCTAGTATTATTTTATTACTTTACATTCCTGTAGAATTTTGTCTCTTTATTTCTATTCTATTCTATTTCCACTTTCTCTCTTCAATCTTCTACCTCAACACCTGAATATACCATCGCAGATTGGGTCGACCTTTATTACTTACTAATGAACTTTAACTTTTATAACACTTGAACTTCTCGTCGACGATTTAATTTTTTTGCCATTTAGGTACAAATCATTTTTACTTTAGTTTATTTTTTTTTTATTCTTATAATTTTATCTTACTTTTTTTTTAAATCATATTAAATTTTTTAATTTTTAAATTTAATTAAAATAAGAAAAAAGTTTTGTGCTTGCAACAAAATCGACGTCAACAACGTAAAATTTAAATCTTTTGATAATTATTTTTTCTTATAATTTTTTTTTTATAAATGAAAATAAAATATATTTTTTAATTTTTTTCTAAATATATCATAGTCAAGTGGATCATGACCATATCAGATTTAAAATATATTTTAAATGAATTTTAAGTTATTCGCCCCCCCCCCGCCCACGGATCTCAGGAGACAAATATTTTTATCCTGATAATTGAAATTTAAAATGTGAAAAACAAAACGATCTACAATCACCAGATGATGGTAACCGATTTTCTCATATTTTTTACTTGCAGAAAAAAGTTAAGATTTTGGCAGGGCTACCTAAGCACAGGGTCAAAGCCCCGGGGCGCAAGTCTTTTGGGGGTGGCAATTTTTATGTTGATCTTTTTTAGCCGTACAAAGGATAAAAAATTATTTACGATCTTCTTTGGGACAGAACAAATGAAATGTTATGAGAATTTTATTATATATAGCAAATAACTCATATAACAACTTAAATACGAGTGATATTATATTAATCAATTTGTTAAAGAAAACGCTAAGAAAATAAATATATAAATTACTGTATTATTTGGTTCTTCAATTTGAATTACCGCCTTCTCAAATCAAAGTTCCAAACCAAACCAAAGCTGTGATCGTCAAATAAACCTCGCACGTTGTGATCCCCCTTGAAGTAACTCTTACAAATCTTTTTAAATCTGCGGATGGCTCTTTGAATGTTACCGTCGTTACCTTGTTTCTAACCTCAAACATAAACTTATATGTGCTAGTGGCGTAACCACTGACAGGACACCTTAAGGAATAATTAGTACACACAAATTAAATAAAACACAGGATTCGGTTTAACGATGAATATTTATTTAACCGAAAAGAAAAAGGTAGTCCAACAACCAATTTACCAGCAAAGTTAATCTCATTGATATCATTGAATTCAGAATACTTTAGTTTGAAATTTGATTTAATAACTGTTTGATAATTTATACCCCTGATTGTTACGTTTTATAATTGTTTATTCATATGTTCAATTGTATATTCATATTCTTTATAATACTTTGTAAAGAAGCGCCTATATGTATTTCGATGATCAACTCAATTATTTTATATTATGTAAGATCTTTTAAATAATAAACCCTTATATGCTAAATTGTCCGCTCTTAACTACTACCTCGTCAACTTAAATCTAGGATCATCACCACTTAATTAATATGTCGTCAGTGCTTAATCTAAGTTCGTCCCCTTAATTTCTAATTGGTCATTTCTTAAAATCTAAATAAATCGCCCATACTTAAAACTAGCGTCATCATCTTAAATTATTATGTAGCCGCAAATAATCATAAAGAACTTTGTTAATATTTGTTAATAACAGTTCTTAAATATCATAATTGGTATTACCTCATTGAGATATATTTGAAAAAAAAAGGAAGAAAAACAAGAAACTTGTTCACAGAACTTGCTGGCACATAAAAGGTCCTATTGCGGTTACAACTTCCAGTGATCAGCCATTTCTGCGACATGTTGCGACGGCCATCTTATAATCTTAAGCGTCCATCCCCCTCTGTTGTGCAATTCATCGAAATTAAATTATCTAATGCTATATATTTTTCTACTTCAAACAACCGCCTTCATATTTATTATCTTAAACAAATACCCCAACTTCGTATTGCCCATACCTAGAACTAATCACCGATCGTTTGTATTATAAAGATACCTCCTCGGTCACATATAAATAATCAATCAAATAGTCATCCCGTTTAAATATAATAATGTATAAATCATAATCTCAAACCAATAATTAAATCTTAAAACTGAAAATGAAGTAATTTTAAAATAGTTTTAAGCTCGTGGCCGCGTGGTCGATCACTTATTACGTATTAACTTGAAAATTCTAACACCCCATCCTGTCCTTATTATAAAAGATTATAATTAATAAATTTATTTATTTTAAATTTGTTGATAACTAAAATATATTTGAAATAATTTTAAATTCAATTATTGAATAACTTTTTCTTAAAACATTCGCCGCACGAAAAAACCACAACCTTCTCCTTCGATATTCAAAAATGTAAGGGCCTACCTGCGCCTCATAATTCTGACGGTCTCTTATTTCTAACGGAAATCAACTTCCTGTGTTTTAAAACCCTTGTTGCCAAATCGTATTTTAAAGTAACCAAAAATGAACTTAACTTAAAATTTTGCGCCCATTATATTTAAATTCAAATTTACAATATTACAGTACTGATAGAGAACATTTTTTTAAGAAACATTTTTAACAATGTTTTGTTTTTTTTTATAAATTCTAGCCTTCAAGAGTTAGGCCTTTTTAAAGTCTTTTTTATTTAATTATTACCTTTATGTGGCCATAGCACAGAAAATATTGATTTTTGGGTAAAAATGGATTAGTGCTTTTTTAAAGAGCGTAAAATAATCTACAAACTAGATTTAAACCTTTTATTGTCTAAAATTAACGGCTTTCGAGTTATAAATTAAAGTAAGTAAAAAATTGTTGAAAAATTCGAGATTTATTATTTTGCTATTTTTTCAAAACTCTTAATTTTGTATGAATTTTATGTTTTTGTTTAGTGTAATAGTAATAAATTGATTTTTTCTATTTTGTACTTGTGTGCTTGCTTACTAATAAATTACTAATTTTTTGTTTTGTAGCTGCCTTGTTTATTATTTTCTGATTTTCTGTGAAATGGATTGGTTTTTCCAAAATTTTTATTAGACATAAGTTGTAGTCCGTTAAATTTCCTATCCGGAATGGGCAGTCAGAATTTTTGTAAAATTTATCGTTTATAAGATACAGGGTTTTGAAAAAAAAACAAAATAAAAAAAAGCTTAAATTTTTCAACATTTTTTACCTACTTTTATGCATAACTCGAAAGCCGTAGATTTTAGACAAAAAATTGATGAATTTACTTTGTAGGTTACTTCAGGCTCTTTAAAAAAGCACTAATCCATCTTTGCTAAAAAATTAATATTTTCCGGGCGACGGCAACGTGAAAGTGGAAATTTAAAAAAAATGCTTTAAAGAGGCCAAACTCTCAAAGGCTTGAATTTAGAAAAAAAGTTTTGTTAAAGGCGTTTCTTAGAAAAATGTTCTTTATCACCACCTAAGTTATGTAAAGTGTATCTGGGGAGAACCTGTATAATTATATTTTTTATTTTTGTATGAATTTTATGTTTTCGATTAGGGTAATAGTAATAAATTGACTTCTTTTTATTTATGTGTTGTCCTTTGAAGAGGGGAGTATTAATTTTAGTAGCCAAGGGATGTCGTATATCTTAGGACGGCCCTGGATTTTGGTGAATTTATCCGTTTTGAAGTCCTAAAAGCTGAAAATCAGTTCCGGTTCACGAAAATTTAAAAAATATTTTTTTTCTTGTTTTTAAATGAAAATTAAATCTTATTATATATTTTTATTTTTTTCTAAAGTATGATAGGTTCAGAGAATAATGAACTTTAGAAAAGAATATTGAATACAACATTCGTACCTGGATACCATTTGCTGGATAACTGCTCACAAAGCTGTTTCTAAAAATTTCGCGTCTGCATGCATATTTGTTAGGATGTCCTGTCTGCTTCATATCCAATTTTTGATCCTAAATTATTTAAAAATAATTGTATAATATACGATAAATAGTTTCTATTTTTATAAAATAAACATACTTACAAGAGATTTTGAGTTCAAAAAATCAAATTTTTACCATCGTCGAATGAAAAGGCAAAAAAGCCTTAACCGCTATTTTGATCTCATTTATGGTTTTTCGCATGGAAAATCGCATAAAATTAATTAAAGTAATTAAAACAAAATTAATACAAAATTAAAATAACTATAATTTTCAAAATCAACAACTACATTATGTAAATAAAAATTAAGTTAGGTATTTTTCTGCATAGTCATTAGCAGCATCTAAGCTTTGCTTTAATAAAGTATCCCAATCTTTTATATTAATTTTTTTACTGTTCATATTGCACACCAACGACAAATCTTGCCCTTTATTGAATTGAGGCGAACTTTCAAAGATTGGAGATATGGTATTCGAAAGCCACTTTTCGGCATCAAAATCCTTATTTTTGAAATTCTACAAAAAGAAATTAAAAATTCACTTTTTAAACTGAGGCACGAATTTTACCTTGGGAACACAGCAGCGAGCCTTTACTGTACTATCAGAATACGATATTACAATAACCGGAATATCTTGGCACATTTTTGTCGCTTTCTGTAAGGGAACTGTGTCTAGCATAGCCGAGCAGGCTAAATAATGTACAATATATCTTTTATTCTTTTCCGCTTCACTTTTATTCGATTCCAAAACATTTTGCATTTCCATTTCAACAAAATCACTGTAAATCAATTTATTTTAAAGTATAAAAAAAAGATAAAATTAAAGTCTTACTTTAAAACTTCCTTTGTTATATTTTTTACTTGTTTACTGATTTTATTCAGCAATTCAGAACATTCGTGTTTCACAACAACCGGAAGTATTGATTCACTATCCATTTCGTATTTTAAATTTTGACGCAAAGTAGAAATCGCCATCTTTAAAACTTCAGGCTACGATTTGAAAAATGTTAATGGATTCAAACCAATATCTGCGCAATTACTTACTTTATCGATGTTATCCTCAATACTCTTTTGTAATGCAAAAATACTGTCCAACAAATATCTTCCATTAGTTCTAGCTAACTTTGCACGATCTCCAGTTACAGCATGCAATGATGTTGTACTTCGGCCCAAAGATTTACACCCGATAATACAAAAATCCTCTATGTCTGACGTATTCACCACATGAGTACCACAACAAGGTTCCCTTTAAAAATTATAAAAATTATGAATTTCGCTGTATCCGATGAAAGTTTTCTTGAGCAGACAGCACAAGTTATTAGCTTTATTAATTTCGTAATAAAATTTATTCTATATAGTAGTATCAAAATTGAAAAAAAAATTAGAGTTAAAACCGATATTTTTCATTGCTTTGTTTGTCTCGAGGTCTCATTTGAAATTTTAGTATGAAATAGTTATTATATCAAGTAAATTTAAAAGTAAACAAGTTAATTAAACGTAAAATAAAATTTTTATTTTATAAGCTTTCGGTGAGTTGTGTCACCTTCGTCAGAATAATAATAACAAGCAAAAACATGGAAACCGCAAAATAAAGTATTGTCATCTGAACGATCTATGATCTAAAAATCTTGAAGCCAAGGAGTATATGATCGTGGGTTAAGGAACAACCTAAATTGAGTTTCCGTCAAAGTAGGAAAAACTTAAGATGACAATACTTTATTTTGCGGTTTCCATGTTTTTGCTTATTATTATTCTGAAGAAGGTGACACAACTCACTGAAAGCTTATAAAATAAAAATTTTATTTTACGTTTAATTAACTTGTTTACTTTTAAATTTACTTGATATAATTATCACAAGTTAAGAATTAATATATTGAAATAGTTATTACTCTAATACTTCTACTCTGTTTAAATTTTAAATATATTTTGTTAAAAGTTGTGTTTTTAAATTTAGATAATAAATTATATTATTATACAACTTACTTGGATTGGAACTCTCCTGGTCCTAAAATTTCTATCAGTCTGATTCCTTGATTTGGATAATATTCGCCGGGAATTAGGGTAACGTTGTTCGTATTTAGCAATTGTTGACTATCAACTTTGGAGCACTTTACGTCGACCCCCGAACTTATTACGTTGCCGATTTTATTATCAATTTTTTTAATCTCGTCTATTGTGAGTTTAGTTCCAAATATACCAACATCAAAATTCAAATATTTCGAAGTAACTTTACTTGACTTCTGACAAGTAGCTTGTTTCACTTCCTTTAACACCGAGTTTAGCAAATGTGTAGCAGTGTGGTTTTTCATTATACTCAAACGATATGCATTATCAATTTCTATACTGCATGCTGTGTTTACATTAACAATCTTATTTTTACTTTTTAAAACACCAAGGTGTAAAACGTAGCCGTTCAAGTTTGCAGTGTTGTAAACTTCAAAAACACTGTCACCAAATTTTATTGACCCTACATCACTAACTTGGCCACCCGATTCGGTGTAAAAATTACTTTTATCTAAAACTACACTACATTCCACATCGGGTTTGATACTTTCAACTACGACATCATTACATATAACTTGCAACAATTCAGCCTGTACGTTTTTAAAATTATATTTTCCACCGACTTGGCTGTATTCATATTTGTAATCGTCGTCAGTTAATTTCACTTTTTTATTAACTAAATTTTCATAAATTTTACTATCACTTAAATTACCTTGCTTTCTGCTTCGAATTTTAGCATTATTCAGTTCGTTACGCAAACCATCGACGTCGAATTTCAAATTTAAAGCATCTGCAACTTTTGTAATTGTGTTCTCGTCTAAACCATGGGTGTCATACAATTTAAAGCCAAAATTAGGAGTAATAACTTTCACAGACTGACTTTTAATTTCCTTTAATGCGGCAATCAGACCTGGCATTTCAACTACATCTAAGTTCGACAATTTTGGCTGTTCTGCCAACAACTTTTCCCATTCACTCGACGATTGTTTACGTAATAATTTGTATACTTCTTCTTCGTAATCAATTATTTGATGAATCTGTTTAATATTCGTCTCTAATTCGAAATAAACTGGCCCTAGATTTTCAACAATATAATTTGACAGTTCTTTTGGTAAGCCTTTGTCCTTCTTGAAAACAGTTTCGCTGATTAAAAATACCTTACGCATTATCCGTCGCAATTTCTGACTAAATAAATAAAGATTTAAACAGGTGAACAGGTAATATTATAAAAACACAATCCAGCTTACTTTTGTTCGGGTATAACGCCGTCCCCTAGACACATCACCATCATTCGAGCATGATCGGCTAGTATCCTGTAATTTGTGTCTAATTCGTTCCAATCGAGTTCTCCGAATTTACCACCATAAGGAACATTCTTACTTATCTACAAAAGATTTACTACATCCACTGAATGAAACAAAACTATAAAATAAGACTCACTTTTTGGATAGCATCAAAAATATATGTAAAGATGTCGGTATCGTAGTTACTAATTTTACCTTGTAAAACTGTCGTTAATCGTTCGAAACCCATTCCAGTATCAATATGCTTTTGTGGAAGAGGTTCTATACTCCCATCGGAATTTCTATAAGGTTTCGGTGATTTATAATAGAAATAATTGATGAATTTGTAATGAAAATAGTGAAATTTAACTTTACCTGTTGTATTGTATGCAAACAATGTTCCACAATTCAGGCAGATCAGGTAAACCTTTGTTAACAAATAGTGGTCTGTCTGTGGTGCCTAATAAATCAATATGTATTTCGGTGCATGGACCACATGGTCCTGTGGAACCCATTTCCCAAAAGTTTTCGTTAGCTCCGAACGGCAAAATCCTTTCCTCTCTTATGCTACAATAGATTATTTTTAAAAATTATGTATTGAAAAACTTATTATTAGAGTTTTACCCAATACTTCTCCAAATATCTTTACATTCTAAATCTGGTTCAAGACCTAAAACACTGTCCCCAGCGAAATACGTCACATATAATAATTCTTTATTTATTTTATATTTATCCGTTAGTAAATTCCACGCCATTTCGCAAGCTTCCCTCTAAATAAAATAAGTTACAGTCATGCTTGGTTTACTGTGACACATTTTGTTACCTTAAAATAATCACCAAACGACCAATTACCAAGCATTTCAAAAAATGTGTGGTGATACCCATCTAATCCGACTGCATTTAAATCATTGTGTTTACCACCAACTCGAATACATTTTTGTGAATTTGCTACTTTGCGATATTGCGGTGTTTGAGTGCCCAAAAAGACGCCCTTAAACTAAGAAAAAATAAAATCATATGCCGGATAAGAAGAACCCTGAAAGTTGTACTTGATTCATTCCAGCATTAACGAAAGCAACTGACGGATCACAATATGGTATAACGGGACTAGAACGTACAAAATCATGACTGAGATCTTTTATAAAATAATCCAAAAAACGTTGTCTAATAGCTTTTGATGTTATATCTTTATCCAAATATTTGCTGATGTTTCGTTGAGAAATTTTAACAGCACTTTTATTTAACATGAAAGACGTACATTTCATTATTCGCACCATAGTAGTTACGTAAATTTGAGTAGTCTTTTCATTAAAAATTTCAAAATTGTACGTGCGAAATTAGAATTATATAAAATTATAACCTAAAAATTGAAAATGTCAATAGTTCAACTGAATTACCGGCGTGTGATCTACTGTTAATTAATTCAACAACAACAATTAATTCAAACTAAATATTAAAATCTAAACAAAAAACTCATCAAAATAATTTAAAATTAGATATTTTTTGCGTACAACATTAATTTGAATTTGGGTATATAAATAAAGACACCATTGTTTTTGCATCATCCTATATATTATTATTTATAACCAAAGAAATCTAACAAATTTTGTTTAAACCTTCTCGTTATTATTTGAATTATTTTCATTTATTGCGATTAAATATGGTTAACGAAGAAAAGAGAAATTCGCAAGAATTTAAATTAGAACCAGATTCGGAATTACGATTTGAGGTAGAATCGAAAGGCGAAAAGGTTATTCTGACATTAAAGGCTGGGTTCGCAGAAGTGTTTGGTACGGAATTGGTGAAGGGTAAATCGTATGATTTTTCAGCAGGGGCCAAAATTGCCGTCTACACCTGGAAAGGATGTACTCTCGAAGTGAAAGGAAAAACTGATGTTATTTATGTGGCTCCTGAAACGCCGATGGTTTTCTATTGTAACTGCCATGGCGCATTGGAAGACATGAGATCTAAAGCCGACAAAAATCAAGAAAGAGGTCCTATTACAATGATAGTAGGTCCGTGCGATGTAGGTAAATCTACTCTTTCAAGAATACTTCTAAATTATGCCGTTCGCATGGGAAAGCGACCCCTTTTTGTTGATCTTGATGTTGGACAAGGACAGATTTCTATACCCGGAACCATAGGTGCATTACTTATTGAGAGACCAGCATCGTTAGACGATGGCTTTTCACAAGAAGCTCCTATGGTGTATCACTTTGGGCACAAAAATCCTGGAGAAAATATCACCTTGTATAATTTATTAACCCAAGAATTGGCAAACAGTGTTAAAGAAAGACTTGAAACAAATAAGAAAGTTAAAATGTCGGGTGTTATTATTAATACTTGTGGATGGATTAAAGGTGATGGATATAAAAATTTAATTAAAGCTGTGAAAGCATTTGAAGTTAATGTGATTTTGGTTTTGGATAGCGAAAGATTGTACAATGAATTGGTTCGAGATGTTCCACGTGATGTCAAAGTTGTCTTTACACCTAAGAGTGGCGGAGTAAGTATATTGATATGATAAAATCTAGTAGAGATTTTATAATTCATTTATTTTGCCTTGGGTATGCCCTGGATTGCAGTTAGTTGGGATTATTTTAGGGCGAATGATTCTAATTCTAGCATTTTCAATATAAAATAAATTCTTGTATCAAAAAAAATAAATAATAAGTCGCACATAATTTAATTCTATGTAAAATTCTTCAAAGGGATCGCAGTTTTGATTTTAACTTTAATCAAATCGCCTTGTTATCTATTCTGCACGTTCTTTCCTACATAATGTAATTTTAATTTTCCAATTTTACAGTCCAAATCCAAATTTATAATTTCAACTGCTTTTTTTCCAAATCAATTTACTACCGCTTGTTAGCCACTTATAAAAAATTATTCATAAATTTCGGCCAGTACGTACATCTACCAGGTGACTGACAGATCTTTCTTTTGCGCTTCGGGCAATAATCATATTTTTTGAAAAGTATTTTGTTAAATAAAAGACGAAATTTTTCGTAAGCTTTCAGCAATGGTATTTTGCCATCGTCAGATGTTTTTAATTAAATCTTGATGTAATATTCATTTCTAGCTTTATTCGGCGTGGAATTGCTAACATCAGATTTCTGTACTTATGTTGTGATAACTTGAGCGTTTGAAGCTTCATCTATGCTGTGTAAGCATAATTATTTCAAGAACCGACAGCTTATGTTTAATACCACCGCCGTGATTTTTTGACCAATAATGTTCAATAAAATATAGAAAGTCTGCATGTTCCCCCTTTTTTTTTAAATACAACAAATTTATTTTTTACGTGCAAGAAATTTTTATTAGGTACATAATTTTTTTTTTGGATAGGTAGTTGAACGATCCCAAAGCGTTAGATCAGAAGCAAGAGATCAAAGAATACGTGAATATTTTTATGGTACACTAAAGAATTCCCTTTACCCTCATCCCTTTGATGTGAAATGGTCAGATGTAAAAATTGTTAAAATTGGTGCACCTGCGTTACCGGACTCTTGTTTACCTCTGGGTATGAAAGCAGAAGATCACTTAACAAAAGTTGTACCCTTAACACCGAATAATGGAATGCTACATCATCTGTTTGCCGTTAGTTTTGCCAAGGATGACGAAAGTATACTTTTATCCAACATTGCAGGATTTGTTTGCATGTAAGTAGCAATTGATTTCTTTTTTTGGATTGGAAATTATTAATTTTTCTGGTTTTAGAACCAACATGGATATAGAACGGCAAACTATGACTTTATTAGCACCTCAACCTAAACCTTTACCTAATGCTGTCTTAATTTTTTCTGAAATACAATTTATGGACAATCATTAAGTTAACAATGTATTTATTGTGTGTAAATTATGAATTTGGCAAAATTATATTTATAGATTTATTAACGTTTAATTTTTTGTAATAGTTTTTCGCATAATACATCTCTATTCCGTTTTAACAAATCGATGAACTTTTTCGTGTTTTTTCATAGAACTCGAATCATAAAATCCTTTATCACAAAACGTACATTTGTACGGTGTTTCGCCAGTATGCATACGCTTGTGTACAATTAAATTACAACTTAAAGCAAAGCTTTTGCCACAAACGTCGCAAGTATACGGTTTTTCACCTGTATGCACTCTCAGATGTTGCCTTAAGTGAACACTTTGAACAAAAGCTTTTTTACAATAAGTACAACAGTACGGCCTTTCACCCGTGTGAATTAAAGCATGTTTCACTAAACTGCTTTTGTAACAAAATCTTTTATTGCAAATTTCACAAGCATACTGCATACTACCCGAGTGCATAGACAAATGGATTTTTAAATTTCCTGTAGTCGCAAACGTTTTACCACATAAACTACACAACAAACATTTATTGGACCCAGCTTTCGTTTGCTTTGGTTTGTTTAAGGAGTGATGACTCTTGATATGCAAATGAAACATTTTAGATGTAACATAAATTTTACAACAATGTGGGCACTTCAATGTGTTATCATTACACTCGTGGCTCCTCATGTGAATTTTATATTCCCCTAAGCGATAAAAATCTACTTCGCAAATTTTACAGTTGTACGGTTTATCCCCTGAATGAATTCTCATGTGTTCGTTTTTAGTTAGTAAGCGGGTGAAACCTAAAATTTAAAAAATTGAAAACATTTTTGTACTATTTCTAATAATGTATACTTTACGCTTTCCACAAACTTCACACAAAAATGGTTTTTCTCCAGTATGAATTCTTTTGTGCCGATCCAAATTTTGAATTACATTAAATTTTTTATTGCATACATCACATTCGTAAGGTTTCTCGTCTGTATGAACTCTCTCATGTACTTTTAGTTTCCAATTAGTTTTGAATTTTTTACCACAGATCTTACAGCAACATTTAAATGGTTTACATTTGTAACTACTTCTTCTATGTTTATTCAAATCTTCCAAAGAGTTATAACAATTTTCGCATATGGAACACTTAAACGAAGAAGGTTCGACAAGTTCTGGTAGATTTAAATCAACTTTTTCAAATTTTGTTATACTTCCACTCGAATTTTCTTCAACGTTATTGCTATCTAGATCATTTTCTTCTACTTCTTGGCACAACTCAATGATTACATTATTAGTTTCAACTTGTTCGTCATTATTATCATATTCTTCAGTTAGAATTTCCAGTTTAGAATTAATCTCAACTTGACAATTTTCTGTTGCGTTTCCGGCTGAATTCACCACTTCCAGATTTTTGCAATTTCCTGTTACATCCTCGACAATTTTATGATATTCTGTCACGTTTTTTTGTGGAGTGTAATATTGAAACACTGCAAGATTCTCGTTTTTGCTATCATTAGTATTAGTCTCGTTTATTATTTCTTCTTGTTCTTGTTTTTCGTCAAGAAATGAATGTAATATCTCATCGATTTTTTGACACTTACGAATAAATTCATAACTCGTTATCAACTTTTCAATACATTTAATACATATACGTTGGGGTAAATTGTCATCCGCCTTGATCTAAACAAAAGTAAAAGTTTAACTTGAATAAAACAGCAATCGATTATATTAAAATTACCTGCAATGAAGTCAACTCGTTGAAAATGTGGGACATTAATAAGCCATCGAAACATAATTTAAACAAAGGTTGTACATTATTTTCTGTCAAACACAAACGACAAGAACTATTTAAGTTACTTTTATTTAATTTAATAGCTTCAAAATTTGTATTAGAAATTCGCAATTGTTCCATTCCGTTTCTTAACCTGCATAAAATGTTGACAATCCGCGCGGATTTGAACTAAATCGGTCAGGTTCACTAATCTCTGTTCTACCAACATAAATCACCGGCGTACCAAAGGCGTGCTTAGTTGAACGACCGGCTTAACTACGATACATAATTAATCAATAGTAACTGTCCCAGCTTCCCATAATGATCTATCAAATGGGAGTTAACCTAACTTTTACCAATCAAATTTTTATTACCATTAATTGTAGAACAAAAGAGTAGAGATAATAAAAATACTAACCGGCATTACGGTTGCACAAAGATCTTTACTATGCAAGGTAAGTCGGGGTATCTGGGTCTTTATTATTTTTATTGAGGGCAATTGGGTCACTTTAAGGATGTATGAGCATGACAACAATTTTCAATTTAAGACCTCAAAATTTTTTTACATATAGATTTTTACTCAATGAATTTACTGTAAAAATTTCAGCATAGGTAACCGTTCATATTGTAAAGAAAAAAATTTTTGAAAATCGACATAAAATACATTGCTCTTATGGAGAAATGGGTAGTTGTAATGATAAATCAACAAATATCAGTATGTTAAAATATCTTTAGTTGAAAAAAAAACTATAAATAAGAAAGATGATACTTGCAGTAATTCGTCGGTATATTAAAAATACTATGCATCGGTTCATCCCAAAAAGAAAAATTGAAATGAAATTCAAATTTTTTTATTTTACCAATTTTTTCTCGCCGTAATATGACACTTGGCAACGTTTCACTGTAGTTCACACTGCTATCACGAGCGCCACAACAAACTAGCGGTAGTAATAGTAAATACAGATGTAAATATAACCTCATTTGTGTATTTAAAAACAGATTTATTATATTATATTATAGTGAAAGCAGCAGACTTGAGAATTTTTATATTAAATAAACCGCATTTCAATAAATGAAAATTAAAAAAATAGCATGCATAAAACGTTCAAATGTCAGATGTCACCGACAGGAAATTAATCAAAAAAACTGTGTTGCCAAATGTAAATTACACGTCACGTGGTTATTTTTGTCACCTCACCCCGCAACGATACTAGCCTATCCCCACTCATCAAAATTCGCTATTCCCCCACGCCCTCGCTCATACATCCTTAACAGAACTTGGGAAAGTAAAATTTTTTCTTAAATCAATTTTCCGCAATTATGCGTAGCGTAATGCAACAGAAAAGTCAGGCTTGTGTCCCTTGTTGTATAATATACTATTTCTTTACTGTTACCAACCTGGTAAAACGGGTACAAACAGTTATTCGCGAAAATACGCCTGAAAGTATTTTCAAATACCGAAAGCAAATGAAAGAAGGCTTTAGAACTTCTATCAAAGTGGAGACGATCACTTTCTAAATTATTTTAAACCGCATTAGACCCTAAGATGGATAGAAATTGAAAATTTATGCACGCCCTATATATTGTCCAATAGTTCTAGGTGAACATTCGCTGTAGCAATAAAATTGTAGTTGTCAAAAAAAATCAAAATACTTTTACCTTCTCGAACATTTCTAAATTAACAATATAAAATTTACTGTTTTGTTACATAAAAGCATGCACCAATAAAATATTTCAATTGAAATTTAATTCGTCAAGAAAATAGAACCTCTTATTTATTATCGAATTTAATGACGTTTAAGGACACGTAAGTGATAAGAAAAATGTTTATAGTGGAAGAATAAATTACTCGAGTGAAAAATATCGACGGGAAATATCAATATGCGTTACAAAATATTGTTTCTTTTGTTTACAATTCTGTGCTATGAATTTATTGAAGGTGCACTTGAAGGACCACCATCCAAAGAAAAAGTCGACGACGACGACGATAACGAAGAAAGCACCGAAGAATTTATTGCCAGTATTAAAGATGAAGACGGAAGTAGTGCTTTAAAAATTGTGTCGGCTCCCGATTTATCCAAGGAACACGAAAAGAACAGAGGTATGCTTAATCAATTTTGCGTTTTTGAATTTTCATTTTTACCATTAACCTATATTTAAATCGAATAGTGTTGACTTGTCAATTCATGTTTCAAATCTAAGGTACGGCAAGTGACGAAGAACAAATAGATGCCGCAGATCTCTTGATCCTGAAACAAGCGAAATGGTTACAAAAGATGGTACAGGAAATCGACGGTTTGAAATATACCATTGTAAGCGAAAGTCAAGAGATGGATATAGGTTCAAATGAGGAAGAAGAAATTCCACCGTTACCTGTAAGTGCTCTTTCGGTTCCCAAACTTACACCCGAAGAAGAAGAAGGAAAAAATATTTATGATAATGCCATAACGTTGTTGAATAAAACAAAACCAAATAAAAAGGAAGCATATTCCCTACTTTTGGCGGCATCCCAGAAGGGTAACGTCGACGCCAAAGCTATGGTTGCATGGGCCACATTATTTGGAAATCCTCTTAGTCAAGATGTTGAAAATGCAAAAAGCATGTTTACAGAATTGTCGGAAAAGGGACATCACGAAGGTCATATGGGTTTAGGTACAATAAATTGTTAGTTATCTTTCGCGTTTTTTTTTATAATATATGACTTTTTAGGATTTTTGCATGCAATTGGATTGGGCGTTAATGTTAGTCAAGCAAAAGCCCTTGTTTATTACACATTTGCAGCTTTCGATGGCAACACTTGGGCACAAATGGCGTTAGGTTATCGCTATTGGTCAGGCGTTACAGTTCCTCCAAGTTGTGAAAAATCACTCGATTATTACAGATTGGTTGCCGATAAAGGTTAGTTTTAAGGTTTTAAAATTAGCAATGAAAGTGGTCACTTATAGTTTTCCAGGTGTAAATTTCGTTTTTTAAAATTGATTTTTTTTGTCATTTTAATTCTTGATGTTTTAATGTAGAGCTAATATATTATAACTAGGGCTGGGAATTATATGCATAAAAAAATTGAAAATATGCGCATATTTATGTTCGAATTTTCATAAAAATATGCAAGTTAAAATACAAAATATGCAGTGAAAAATTCAGAATTCAAGTTCAAAATATGCAATAAAAAGCTAATAATTATATTTTCCACTTTTTTGATGCAAACGATTCTCTTAAAATGTTTTGAAATTTAGATGATGATTTAAATTTTTCACAGTTTAGAAGGAAGACCAATTAGACCAAGCCAGCTAATTTTTTTTTGAATCTATATATCAGTTTTTTGGCCGGTCACCCTCTATAGTAATTTTATGAGTTGCAATAAATATATGCATAAATACGCGAATTTCACTAATTGTGGAGAATATGCAAAATATGCAAAAAAAATGTTGGCTCAAATTACTCTAATTTATGTGTTTCGCAAAGATATTCAAAAATCGACGTTCTCATATCAATAAGTGAAAATATGCATTTGCTTATAATCCCAACCCTAATTATGAGTAACAAAGTAGGGCGGCAATCTCAATTTTCAAAAGAGTAAGAATGTCACCAATCACTCATGCACTGAAAGCAACTGGCAGCATACTGTTATGCCATGTGGTCATTCTTGTTTACTCTTTTATGTACATGGCACATAATTGAAAATACAAAGTTGTAGCCAGATGATAATTTTAAAAAAGATTCATTATCACGAATATAATAGCGATTAACGAGATTCTAACTCTGTGACTTCAAATTATATAGGCATGGATCAATAATAATAATAACTTCAGTGCCTGATTAGCCATATAGCAGATGTAGCAAATGTAGAATAGAAAATATTTACAGTCGTGCTCAAATGTAGTAAGCCACCCCTGGATTTTGTTAAAAGTATAAGACCGGTCCGAATTTATAAAGGAAATTTACCTAAATATATACCTGATAACTAAGCATTAAAAAGATTTCCATTCAAATTAGAATGGTAAAGTCCACTTTTGAAATAATGTAAATTTTTAATATTATGGTTTATTAGTACCTTTCGATAACGGTATTTTTATTTTTTCTTAAAAGCTTAAATTATTACAATTTCAATTTTTAGTTTAGTATTGTGAAGTGATAGCAACAACATCATGCCAAAACGACCGCATTTAAGTGAATTTGTTCGAAGTAAAATCGTTTTTTTGGATTCGGAGGGTATGTCACAACGAAAAATTGCTAAAAAATTAAAGTGTTCGCGGATGGCGGATCAAAGCACCTTAAAGCGAATGGCCGATACTGGCTCTTTATCAAATACACCCAAAAGTAGAAGAAAACGTGCGACAACCGCCAGAGAGGATCGAATTTTGGAAAGGATGTCTCTCAAAAATCGCAGAAAAACATCTAAAGATCTAAAAAGAGATCTACAAAGGCAATGTGGGGTTGAAATATCTTTACAAACAGTTAGACGCCGGTTACAGGAAAGGGGCTACATGGTCACAAAGCTCGTAAAAAGCTCTTTTTGAATGAGAGGCATATTAAAGGACGGCTTCAATTCGCGAAAAAGTACAAAAAGTGGAATGTTGCCGATTGGTCAAATGTAATTTGGTCAGACGAAAGTAACATAGAGGTACGTATTTTATAATGTCTTTACATAATATTTTTTCATCATTAGACCTAAGAAACTTATTTTAATAATTTTTATTAATTATTAATATTTAATGTTAATTTTAAATGTTAATATTCCAGCTTTTTGGTCAGTTTGGATCAAGTTACGTAAGAAGAAGGGGGAGGAATTTGACCCTACTTGCATTGTGCCCACCATTAAATTTGGTGGTGGTAGCATAATGATTTGGGGCTCAATGTCGGCCAGTGGTGTCGGAGAAATACAAATCTGCGAGGGGCGAATGAACTCCAACACCTACATTGAGACTTTGGAGAATAATTTAGAGGCTACAAATGTCAAACTTTTTAAGGAAGATAGCTCAGAATATGTTTTTCAACAGGACAATGCTCCATGCCATTCGTCAAAAAAAACTAGGCGATGGTTTACTGAGAATAAAATTCCCCTGTTGGATTGGCCGCTATTGGATTTTTGAAGAATGGGCAAAAATTACCCCTGATATATGTTTTCAATTAGTAGCCACAATGCCACAATTAGTAGCCACAAGGCATTAAAAGCCTCGTTAGGGCAAAAGGTGGTGCTACAAAATATTAATTTTCTTAATTAAAAACATAGTTTTACTTTATATTTGTAATTTGTTTTATTTAAAATCGTTTAAATTCCTAAAACTTAAAAATCTACAGGTGGCTTACTACATTTGAGCACGGCGTATGAGCTAAATCTGAAAAATAGAAATTTAGACCGAAATTTTTTTCTACTCTAGGCGCGGGGCCCTTAGCATTTTTCAGCAAAAGATAAATTAAAAAAAAGAAATTTATAAAGCCAATTGAAGAGAAAGAAAAAGGAACTCGTCGGTTGGCAATAATTTTTTGGTAGTTTATTTTATACTATATAAGTAAAATACTAACAAGGAAAAGGTCAGGTATGCGAAATTTTGTTTTGGTTTATACTTACACTACGTAAAGATTACACCTAAGACATTACGTGAATGAAATAGTAGCGCGCCATATTCAGCCAATTTTGAGAAAATCGAATTTAAAAATTTCTTCTTTTTGCCTGAAATAACGTGATAAAAGATAAAACTTGCAGCAAAGGTTCCGTGGTAACGTGGTGGCTTTAATAAGCGAGGGTTCTAGGTTCAATTCTAGCATTGGTACTTTTTTTTATACATTCAATACATTGGTATTTTATTTATATATTTAATAAGAAATGAAAAGTTACATAATTGAATAAGTATTTACATATTATATGCAGTATATTATTATTATACATATTAATTATTTTCTGATCATTTTACATTGTATAATTTTTTACACCGACGTTTCGCACGATCCTGGGTGGTATTCATCGTAAAAACAGGGAAAACAGTAAGTTTTACGGCATCTAGTAATTAATAATTAATTAAAAATTAATAATTTCGAATAATTATGAAATATCTGTTAATTTACATATTACTTAAAAAGAAAATTAATTAAAAAAAAATATTTGAAAAAAAAAGTACGGATGCTAGAATCGAACCTAGAACCCTTGCTTATTAAAGCCACCTCTCTACCTCGTTACCACGGAACCTTTGTTGCAAGTTTTATCTTTTATTATTTGATTATTTCGTGCAAAAAGAAGAAATTTTCAAATTTGATTTTCTCAAAATTGGCTGAATATGGCGCGCTACTATTTCGTTCACGTAATGTCTTAGGTGTAATCTTTACGTAATGTAAATATAAACCAAAACAAAATTTCGCATACCTGACCTTTTCCTTGTAAGGTAAAATACTTTATCCTACCCAGTAACCCAGATTAAGTTAGTCAACATGAGCAGCAGAGCCAGAGATACGGGTCGACATTACGCTGGAAGTGCAAAGCGTAAAGTAAAAGATGAAAAGGAAAAAAAACAGCTAAGATGTTACTATATCCAAAATGCCCAAGCTGGCTGAATTTTTTAATGTTGTCAGAAGTTAAACTGAAGTCGAATGTACAGCAAGTTCTTCTAATTTAACCATATCATCTTCAAGACAAAGAGAGGCAAAGAGGAAAGTGCCAAAAGTCAAAAGTTGTTTTTTATATATACCCATAAACCAACAAATAAAACTCACGTAAGAGATTGGTTATGTTATTTAGAAACTAAAGGTTAGTATCCACGCATAAGCAAACCGTTTTATTGTGGTTAAGGATTAACCCGTTGTCGCCTGACCAGAGTTTAATAGAAGTTAAATTATTATTCAAAGATTGAACAATACTGTCAGCAAAGATTGGTTTGTTGGAGAGTATACTCGACAGTCATCAGCATACAAGTGTACACTGCAGTCGGAAGAAAGAACGCTGAGAAGATCAGCAGTAAAAATGGAAAAGAGAAGTGGACCCTGAATGCTACTCTGCGGCACGTCACTAGTTATGGCAAGCTCACCGGACAAGCATCCACTCAGCCTGATCCTCTGAGTTCGACCAGTCAAATAATTCTGCAAAAGAACAATGGCCGAGCCGGCACAACCGTAATACAACAACTTAGAGAAGAGCAACTCGTGATTAATCACATCGAAAGCCTTGCTGTAGTCCAAGAAAGCAACAATTGTTTTTATTTACCTTATTGTTTTGTTTACCTTAGAATCTTCAATATTCCTGGCAATATCATTAATAAACTTACTCAACGCCGTTGCAGTACTATAACCAGAACGAATAGCAGGTAAGATATTATTACACTTGATGTGTTCTAGTAGCTGCCGGTGAAGAATGGACTTAAATACTTTTGAAAGGGCAGGTAACACACTAATTGGTCGAAGATCAGCAAATTTAGTGGCATTATTTTTAGCGATAGGCGTTATGATCGACTTCTTCCACAATGCTGGTATTACCGAATTAGTAAGACAAAAATTTATTATCGACGCCTAAAGCACCGGATTGTTGTTTAAAAATTTCATCTGCTACCGCTTCAGATGTGACAGGGCGAAATATCAATGTATCAGAAACAAGCGGGAAACGATTCTCATTGAAGTAAGTAATAACTTCCGGTTTAATGTCAGAAGAAGCAATGTTGGCAAAGTAACTGTTGAGTGAATTGGGATCGTTATGATCAAGATTAATTGATCTCTTGGATTTTGTATGGATGTTGATCTGAACAAAAAACTTCTATAACTGTTTAGGATTCTTCGACCTGTGATCAATTTGGAACTTAAAGTATGCCTTCTTTTCGGTTTTTATGGATATTATTGTAGTGAAGTTGTGCAAATTCTTATAATACTTGTAATCATTAGAAGATTTAGACTTCAGGAATTTTTGATATGCCCTATTTCTCAGTTTTATCATAAGTTGTACATTATCGGTTAGCCAACCGGATCTCCTTCTCTTTATATTCATTTGGTATAAGGGAGCATGCAGATCAAAGAGATAGTTGATCGCAGCATTAAAATAGAAGAGTTCATCATCCACATTTGCAGTCCCACTACAAAGAGTCCAATCGATGTTGGAAGCATCGATGGCAAACTGTTCGGATTCGAAAAATTTGAAATTTCAAAAAGTTAGAGCTTCTGGCACGGATGTAATGCCATGAAGATTAAGACTTCAGCATACTAACCGATGATCAGTCATACGTGTGAGCATTGGAGTAGGATAAATCATCGCTTACATAAATCAGATCAATCAATGTTCCTGTAGACAAAGTTACTCGGGTAGGTTGATCAACTATTTGAGTAATATTGCAAGATGCAAGTAGTGACTGAATGGCATCAGACTGACGATTGACTTTGAGTAAGTCAATGTGGAGATCGCTCATCAGAATAAGACCATCTTATTCAACATATAATTTAGACAAAGTTAGTTCTAACTCATGAAGAAACGATAAGGGAGATGTAGTTTATTGTCAGTTTTTTTCTAAGACATTTCGTTTAAGAGTTACAGGGTTCGCAAGAAAAGTATAAAAAATAAAACCTAAATTTTTTTCCTTAATTTAATTTATAACTCGAAATTCGTTGATTCTAGAGGATTAGAGAATATAACATAATTTATAGATAAGCAAACCGTTTGAAATTAGAAATTAAAAAAATTGTTTTAGAGGAAGGTACTCCCCAAGAGTTTGGACTTGGACAAAAATTTTATTTGAAAATTTGTCTTACAAAAGTGTCCTTTATCACCACCTCAAAGGTTCTCCACGGTCACGGGGTCACCCTGTATATTATTGTTACGAAAGAACAACACAATCAATTCCAGTTTGAACGCGCGACTGTTAACATAAATCAAGTGAACATAAATGAACAGTGAACATAAATAAATAGTGAAGTGATAAACAGTATACAGAGTGTTTAAATAAATCCGGACTTAGTGTTAAATATAAATTGTAGTGTAATTAGTGTTAGTGTTAATCTTAGTTTAGTAATTGTTATTAACCGTATCTGTAAATATTTGTAATAGCCCTTTAAAAATAAATAAACGTTTTAATTTTCTTTACATTATTGTCTTCAAGTTGAGACAAATTTTACCCCATCCACTAAATATTTTTATTTTTTTGCATGGTTTGTTTTCATTCAAATATACTTTTTGTCTTTAGGCAATTTCTCGAATCTCTTACTATTAACTGAACATTACATCATTTTTACATACTTAACGTATTCTTTCTGATCGGTGTGCAATGGCGCAACTAGATGGCTAACGCGCCTTACACCCCATAGCCATTTCAAAAGTCTTCTACTTCATGAATTTTAGTGAAAGGGAACGAAAAGGGCTTTTGTCACTATTTAAAATGCAATGTACTTGTGTGTGCACATGACCGACATAAGATCTTTTTAATTCGAGATAAACCGGCCATACCGAAGTACAAGTTAGTAATTGTTACTTATACATCACAGTAAATAATGACCTACAGCTGAGTATTGAATTTGAATTACGGCACAAATAATTTAGCAGAATTTGAACAATAAATGCAAAGCCGATTACATCGGAATATTAATTAGCGATCTTATTTGCATAACACGTATTGTTTTTTACACCATTTCTTTTTATTTTTCTTGCTTTTCATTGTATTATTCTAGATTGTTATTGAGTTAAAAAATTTAAAAAAAATTCAAACCATTTCTACCGTCATTGCTACCTTTAACGACATTATTTTATGTAACCTTTTTGTATTTGGTTATTTATATTTTCACAGTTGCTCAAGGTGTTACATTCGGAGGTGGAACTGCGGTACAAAGAGTCCGTTTATTGGATGAATTAGAAAACGGTTACACATCTGGAATTTTGGACAACGATCTTATTGAATATTACCAACTTTTGGCAGAAAAGGGTGACATACAGGCCCAAGTAAGCTGAAATTTTAATAAAAATAAGCAAATAACAAATTGTTTTTGTTCATTTCAGGTAGGTTTAGGACAGTTGCATTATCAGGGTGGTAGAGGAGTCGATTTAGATTATTCAAAAGCAATGCATTATTTTGCTCAAGCAGCTAGTTCAGGAAATGCAGCAGCCATGGCTTACTTAGGCAAAGTAAGTTTCAGATTGTCGATGAACATTTTGTCAAATTAAAATTTTTAGATATATTTAGATGGCAGTGATGATGTGAAACAAAATAATGAGACGGCTTTAAAATATTTTAAAAGGGCATCGGATTTAAATAATCCTGTTGGGCAAAGTGGTTTAGGACTTATGTATTTATATGGTAGAGGTGTCGAAAAGGATTATTCAAAAGCTCGTGCATATTTTATACAGGCTGCAGATCAGGGATGGGTGGATGGACAACTGCAATTGGGAAACATGTATTTTAGTGAGTACTTTGTGTTTCGTTATAGAAATCTTTAATTTTTCTGTTGAACATTTTTAGATGGTTTAGGTGTCAAAAAAGATTACAAAGCAGCCAATAAATATTTTTCTCTGGCGTCACAATCGGGTCACGTTTTGGCTTATTATAATTTAGGACAGATGCATGCTCAAGGTACCGGTATGATGCGGTCTTGCCCGACGGCAGTTGAATTTTTTAAAAATGTAGCTGAACGCGGAAAGTGGGGCGAATTGTTGATGCAGGTACATTTGACAAACAATTTTAAAATTGGCGAAATTATCAGAAAAATGTTGTAGGCTCATAATGATTACAGAAATGGGAGATACGACGAGTCTTTCATACAATATGCTTTATTATCCGAATTGGGCTATGAAGTGGCACAAAGTAATTCGGCATTTTTACTCGATCGTGATGAGGTCCCCATGCTTAACGTTCAAGATGGTCTAGTTCGAGCACTTCTTTATTGGGGACGAGCAGCTGCACAAGGATATTCTGCAGCACAAGTAACTAATTTGATTTTTGTGTTTTACTTTTTCTAACGTTAAATTTAGGTAAAATTGGGAGATTACTATTATTATGGATTAGGAACTTCAGTTGATTACGAAACTGCTGCATCTCATTATCTATTAGCATCTGACCAACAACACAATGCTCAAGCCATGTTTAATTTGGGTTACATGCACGAACAAGGTTTAGGCATGGTAAAAGATATGCATCTAGCAAAACGTTGTTACGATCGTGCAGCAGAAACGAGCACCGATGCTAAAGTTCCTGTTACACTTGCTCTTTTTAAACTAAATGTGATGTTAAACATGCTGAGTTTCAGCGAGGTAAAGGTTGTCATTTTTTCTGTAACGTTTTAACTGTTTGCGTTTTTTAGAGTCCTTTCTATCCACAAAGCTTAGCTGATTCAATTAAAATAAATTGGGATTTGTATTTGATTACAACTTTACTTGTTCTGTTAATTTCAATTGCCTATTTGAGGAGGCCCGGAGGTCTTTTAAGTTCACGACGACCGCAGCAAGAACAGCCAAATCAGGAACAACAGTCAAATCGGGAACAACAACCAAATCAGGAACAACAATCAAATCAGTTACTACAAGAGGAGCAGCAACAACCAGAGCAACAGCAAGAGTCACAGAAGCAGCAAGAAGAGCCACAACAGCAGCAAGAAGAGCCACAGCAGCAGCAATCAGAGCAACAGCAGCACCAACCAGAACATGAGAAACAGCAGCAGGAGGAGCAACAACAACGGCAACAGCAAGGAGCTCCATAATAAATAATTCGTTTCACGAAACATTCAAAGAACTGTAATTGTAAGCAATTAGTGTAAATAAGTGTTGTTGAGTAGCTTTAAATATACGAAATTTTACATTAGGTTTGGTTTTAATAATTTAATTACTAGCTGATCAGCAGCAATATTGTAAAATTTTTGACCCGTGACAATAAACAATTGTAGCGTAGCCGTAATAATACTATCAAGTAATCTATTAGTAATAAGACCATGTTTTAATTGGTAATTTAAGATTGTAAACAAAAATGTATTCTTAGGAATCCATGAGAATTTTAACTCGAGTCCACTTGCTTAGAAGCAATAATGCATTTTTGTTTACAATCTTAAATTTCCGATTAAAATACGAGGTCTTATTATTTTTATCATTATTGTTATCTTATTTGCCATAACTTAATCAATAAAGTTAATCGAAAATAAACTAAAAAAAATTGGACTTGCAAAATTGCTTAATTTCAATATTATTGTCTTGAAAGGCAATATTATTATAAGAAACTAGGTGGAAAGCCCGTCCACAGACGGTGGATCTCTTTTTTAGCAGTTTTAATTAAAAAATTCATAACGCTAACCTAAGATCGACCGGTTTTGAAGTTTTCTCTTTTACTTTGATTTTGAAATAATTCCGGTTTCCTTTATTATATTTTATTTTGAACGGATCAAAAATTAGTATTTGATAATTCTGTTATAATAAATATAGTATATTCAATTTCCGATTATGAATAATTCCGGTTTTGTTTATTTATAGTAAAATTTAAACAGATCAAAAATTATTATTGGATAATTCTGTTGTTAACCATGCCCCTCCAAAAATATTGACACGCTGTAGCAGGAGTGTGCTGGGATTTTATATATTAGTGCTTGTTCACAATGTACGTAAGACATAAGATAAACATAAGACGTAAAGTCTAACATTTGTTATAAAGTTTATTTTTTTGTTATACGCATGCGCAGTTTCATATATTTCTTATGTTCATTGTGAACAAGCACTTAGGATTACTCTTATGAAATAACAATATTGTTTCCATGACAAATATTCTCAAATAAAACTCGAAATCAAGTTGGCCGCTCAGGAAGTCTACGCTTTCATTGTATGACTAACCTAGATGGTTAGTCGTACAGTAATCGTTGCTGCTCAGAAGAGAGCAAGTTTGGTGCAGATTTTGCTTAATTTGATTAGTAGCTCATTATGTTATAGAATCGGTAAATTTTTCGTACAAAAAATACATGTCATCAAGATTTGGATGTGACTAAAGTCGACTATGTAAAAGTTTGGTGTAAAAATATTGAATAGCTATTCACTATTTTGAGCGAGGTTTTTAAGTCACATGCATTCAAAAATGCTGTTTTTGCAAAACTAAACGTGTTTCAATATTGTACTTTCTAAATAAATCTTGGCCACCCTTTATATTTGGAATTGAAGAATCTACGAGTTTCAAATAATATTCAAAAATTTTAAATAACTTTCATCTGCTGAGAATTAAAATATTACTTAGTAAATTAATTTATTTCAAAACTCGACAAGTCTAAAAAATATCAAATAAAAAGCAATACAAAAATTAAGCGTAATAATTGAGATTTGCCTTCTTTTTCGCTTGTACTTCCATAATAGCATCCATATAATCTTCATGTATTACAACAGTTGCGTTGCGTCTTAACGCAATCATACCGGCTTCCACACACACAGCTTTGCATTGTGCTCCATTAAAATCATCTGTAGTTCTCGCCAATTCTTCGTAATTGACATCAGGACTTACAGTCATTTTGCGCGAATGAATTTGCATAATACGAGCACGAGCCTCTTCATTAGGATGTGGAAATTCTATTTTACGATCCAAACGACCAGAACGTAACAAAGCAGGATCTAAAATATCGACCCTGTTTGTAGCTGCAATAACTTTAATATTTGAAGTTGAACTGAAACCATCCAACTGATTGAGTAATTCCAACATGGTTCTTTGCACTTCTCGATCCCCAGCTTTTTCGGAGTCGAATCTCTTCGTACCGATAGCATCCAACTCGTCGATAAATATAATTGCCGGAGACTTTTCTTTGGCTAGGGCAAACGCATCTCTTACTAATTTGGCACCATCGCCAATAAACATTTGTACCAATTGAGGGCCAGCCAATTTTAAAAACGTTGACTTGGTTTGTGCAGCACACGCCCTTGCCAATAAAGTTTTTCCAGTTCCAGGCGGCCCGTAGAGTAACACACCTAAAAATAGAAAATTATAATTATAAACCTCGAAGCTGCACGAAAATGGGAAGCAATCTCACCTTTAGGTGGATGAATTCCCAGATTCTCGAATTTCTCTTTGTGAGTCATAGGTAAAACGACAGCTTCAATAAGTTCTTGAATTTGTTTATCTAAACCTCCAATATCAGAATACTGTTCGGTGGGTCTCTCGTCCACCTCCATAGCCTTAACGCGAGCATCATATTCGGCAGGCAAAGTTTCCAAAATTAAATAGGAATCTTTGTTTACGCCAACCAAATCGCCAGGTTTCAACTTTTCCTCGTCCACCAAACCAATGACTGGCAAAAAATAAGTTTGTCGAGTCGAAGTCTTCACCACCGCACATTTACCCTTACGTTGAGCATCTAAGTCTACAACCGCGCCGTCTTCTTCTTCCTCTTGAGGATCTATGTCGAGCAATTCGATGACGTTCGACACCAAGTAGGGAAGCGTTTTGTTTACTTTGATTTTTTCTGTGTTTTCTTTAATCTTTTCGTTTTGAGCTTGCAATTCGTGACTTATTCTCATGACTTCGCTTTTCATAATTTTTATTTCATTATCTAGTAAACGCATTCGATTTACGATCTCGTCTGTTGGCATTCTTAACACTTCTTCACCCAAAGCTTCTTCTCCATCATCCCAAATTGCTTTATCTTCCAACGTAGTCATGATTAGTTAACTTTCTATTTAGATTTT
The DNA here is from genome assembly GCA_911387805.1 of Cantharis rustica. Lineage (NCBI taxonomy): Eukaryota > Metazoa > Arthropoda > Insecta > Coleoptera > Cantharidae > Cantharis > Cantharis rustica. The sequence continues at coordinate 40,213,737 of OU426877.1, forward strand.
TAATTTAGAAAAACTTTTTCATTACCGGTTACAAACACTTTTTATGATGAATGAATGTCGAAAGTCAAATTTGAAATAGCGAGTCATCTCATAGTATTTTATTCATTATGCGTTGGCCCTACTGTCCGCTAAATACGAGGGACATCAATATATTATTTTCTACGAGATCCATCAACTGGTCAACATTTTATCAATTTTAAGAATATTCTAAATAAAACTGGAGTTGCAATTTTAAGTTCCTAGTGATTCTTAAATTTTGACAATTTAATTGACCCCATTTGTAATAGTAAAAATATTTCGTACCCACCTCGTATTTTGTTAGTTCACCTTGATTTTGCTGTCAGCTGTCAAATTAGATTCGACTATTTTGATTTAACAGAAGGTAAATAATTTGGCTAACTAAAGAGAAGATAACTGGCTTTATTATATATTTTTTAGATTTAAAGAAAATAAAATGGCGCTTTCTTTAATAGCACGAAGCCTCAATAAACCTCTAGGTATCATAATTATCGAAAGATCTCACTTGAACAAAAATTATTATATAACATTTTAGGTTATTCGTGTTTTCTTAGGAACAGTACGATTGCCTTTAAAAACACAAATGTGACTTTGTTATCAAACAAGGCTACTTTTACTGCGCTACAAAAGTTTACACAGAAAGATCAAAATAAGAATATGATTTTGACGAAACCGTTATCAAGAGATATGTCCGGTTCTGGTGACTTTCGTTTAATGTGGACCGTGGAGAGAATATTTGCAGTTTCATTGCTTGGCTTATTACCTCTTACCATTGCAACTCCAAATACAGTACTCGATAACGTTTCTTCCATCGTGGTGGTTTTGCATTTTCATTGGTAATTTTGTGGTAAAATTTAAAGAAATGTTTTCGAGTTTTTCTATTGTAGGGGTTTAGAAGCTATGGCTTCAGATTATCTTAGACCAATTGTAGTCGGAGCTGCGATTTCTAAAATGGCTGTAATATTGGTTTATATTATTTCTACAGTTACTCTTGGAGGCTTGTTATACTTCAACTACAACGATATTGGAGTGGGAAAAGCAATCAGGAAATTTTGGGCCATTAAAAGCAATTAGATTTAAAAAGAAATGTGTAATATTTACATAGAATGAGGTATTATTTTGTTTTATTATTAAAAAAGATGTATAAAATATTGTGGTGTTTATTGCAAAATTGTTTAAAACTAATTTAGCTAGTTATAATAAATCAGATTTGATAATTTCCATTTACTTCGTGTAAAGAATTATGAAAAATCCTTAAAGCGTTCCATTGTTTCGTGTGTAGTAAAATGTGAGGCCTTTTGCTCCGCATTTGATTTACCGCTTCTTCGGGACTCCAACCATATCTCTGAAATCAAACAAATCATCATCTATTCCCAATTTTGAGTTTTATGGAATAGTAAAACAAAGCCTATAACGTTGTGCTGTACAAACTAAAGCTGTGAAATTAATTTCGTTAAGAATAATTATGAAAAATGCATTAACGACGTTTAATATTTTAAGGTCAAAGGTCAAAAAAATTGTTTTCGTGATTTTCAGCAAAATGGTAAGTTTTATCATAAAATTACCTCGGACAAAAATTGTAGATCATATAATTATCTATAAAAAATATATCAATACTTTTTTTCCTAAGAGCCATCGGTTCTTATATAAGATATAAGGATTCAAAAATTTAAAAAAGTTGTAATCGTCATCAATGCATTTTTTGTTTTTCTTCAGTTTTTCTGGCACAGGTGGGAGTAAAGTCAGCTGGTTCAAATATATTGTCGACCAACTTCCAACCCCAGTCTTTTGGGTCTATCTGATAACCAAGCCACGCTTGAACTTGGTAATATACCTGAAAAAGATGTTGATGAGTAGCAACTAAGGTTGGAGGAACATGCATACGTGGCGTACTTATGCATATGATGACGATTACAACTTTTCCAATTTTTTGAATCTTTATATCGTGGGCATACTGGAAAAAGTGACTATGTCAAAAATAGAGTTTCGAGAAAAGTCAAATTGAATGTTTCGCATTTTGCGAAAAATCAGCTTTATAATATTTTAATTTTTGTTTTTGAATAATAAAACATGTTCAATACGTTATTAGAACATAGACGTTTTTTCCAGACCCGAGTCTTATATTTTTACGGTACTTGAACATTTTAACTCATTTTCGAAATTTTTTGACATAGTCACTTTTTCCTGTATGCCCACGATATCTCAGAAACGGTGGCTCTTAGGAAAAACAGTATTAATACATTTTTTATAGATAATTACATGATCTACAATTTTTGTTTGAGATAATTTTATGATAAAACTTAGTTTTGCCGAGAATCGCAAAAAATCAATTTTTTTTTACCTTTGAACCCAAATAAATTTTTTTCCAGGTACCGGATCGATGAGAACTTTTTAAATTTCATTTATAATTATGTTTTAAACAATTTTACCAATTTTCAGTTTTTTGTGAATTATTGTACCTTCGAATAATCAAATTATTTAACCTTTAATTTGTGGTATTACATAATTTGTATTATAATGATGAGTGAATAGAATTTGTACGTGAGCATATAAATTTATTACCATCATGAGATAGCATCCTACTAACGTTGCACTTCTTGTTCTTCCTGCCTTGCAATGAACATAAACGGACGGTTTGGGTTTGTTGTCGATTTGATTTATTTGTATGACGTATTTGTTTATAAATTCAACCCCAGTTTGTAATTTCACTTGACAGGGTGCTTGAAATATATCGGTGGTTGATAATTGCAAAAACTCGACTCCAACATTCTTCCATTTCTACAAATTATGAATTTATTTGTGAAAAGTTTCTATTATGTAAATTAAAAAGCTCACGTCTTTATCATTGGCCAGCCACAATTCGTAACTTTCGTTCATAGAAATTACGGCTTTGATATTTTCTTCTTCGATCAGCTGAAATTTAAAAAAGGCGCTCTTTTTAAAAACAACCCCCGCCAATAGTCGCAAATTTGAAAAATGTTATTGTGATAAAGTTTTACCTTTTTCGTAAGATTTGGAAAGGGTAATGCACCCAAAACTACTGTATCGTCGATTCTGTTGTACCACTGGCGCGAAGTAACTTTTTCCATCATTACATTATAAACTAATGAAGGATAAAATGATATTCTGGCGAACATGTTATACGCAATCTAAAAAAATTTTGTTTAAAATTTTGTGAATTAAGTTGATGCGTCAAATGAAGTTTTTACTGTTCCAACACCCAATTATATTTTAGAAAGTTTTAAATGGTGGGCTTAATAATTTATATGTTAAGTATTCCCGCATTAATATCGCCGTCCTTTTTTATTGCGTCTCTTTTATTGTTTTTCAATAATAAGAAATCTATTATATTTTCTTAACCCCCAAATGTGACGTTTTAATAATCAAGAATAATGAAATGTGTTTACCTGTGACGGCATTTTGGCTTTTAAATTTTAATTCAAAATTGATAATAAATTAAATTATGTAAGACCACAATTTATTCCACGTTTCAACGGAGTTCTTGAGAAACTAAACTTGTAAATAAATACGCACGGCAATTTCAAAATTATAACCATTAAAATTTATTTTTTATCTTAAAGATTTGTTTTCGAAAAAATTTACTATTCAGGCCTATTTCGTTTTTAATTAAACCAGAAATGCAAAGCTAAATAATCTAAAACATTCCAAAAAATGAAAGTAGTTCAAATGTACCACCGTTGCAGCCAGCTGTGAAGTATTCAAAATAATCAATCCTAAAAACTAATTGAATACTCGCTCAAAGTAAGAATTTTATTTAGATGCCATGAGCAGCCGTTTTAAAAAAATAGAGGGCAAAAACTTTTTACGACTGCTCATAATTTCAAAAGTTTATCATAAACGCATATTATGCACTTCGGTCTCCAGCCGGTTCACTCTATTCTTTTTCCTTTAGTTTTTTCTAATTTCAATCAATAATTGGCGGTTAGAGAGTTGAATTTCTATAGGTTAATTGTGGATTCAATTCCCGACCATGTACACCGGAACTTTTTCGATCGAATCTCTCTCACAAAGTGGTTGTAACTTTTTTGTGATTTCAGTAACTTTTCTATAATTGAAATGTATACACTTTCCGTGGTTCTTATAAAGTCCCGATTCTTTACATAGACCAAACTACCTAGACATAATTTCTGTAAAATAATTAGAATATTTGAAAAACATATTCAACAAAAACTATAAGAATTAAATTATATCTTTATTAATAAATTTAAATAATATCTTCGTCTAACATTATTTTGCCTAAATTACCAGTTCTAAAAGTCTTGAGCATATATTTAGCTGCCCAATCAAAATCTGGTTTTAAAATGTAGACATTATTTGTGTTCTTGATTCTAATATATTTCTTTTCCTTAATTGCAATTTCTGCTAAAACTGATACGATATCATAGTTGGGTCCTTTTAAGTTAAATACCTCGACGTAATTATGCATACGTTGTTTATTTAACCAGTAGAGTAAATAATCGGCTATTATATTTTCACCGACCATGTTATCCTGAATTGTGGCACACAAAGCTAATTTTAAACCTACTTCTACATTAGATATCGTAGGCGTCAAAATACCCGGAGTATCTAACATATAAAATAGGGGGTTTTCACTAATTTTTATCTTGCACAAAACACTTTTTGTTATACCCGGTATTGCTCCAACGGGAGACGCATTAGCTTTGTTTAAAAAACGATTTCTTAATGTGTTAATTAGAGACGATTTACCAACATTCGGTACACCGATTACCATCACACAGTAATTAAGTTCGTCGTTTCTATTGTAACGATCTGAATTTTTTATAAGCGATTTTGCCAGCGGAAATATATTTTTTACGCCTTTACACGTCTGATCTTTACAGTTGGTAAAAATTACGTTGGAGCAATAATCTTTTAAACTGTCTTGTATTTTAGGTATCACAGTTGGTTCGATCATATCAATTTTATTTAAGACCAATATGTGAGGTTTAATTCCACTAATTTTATATTTAAATTCATTATTTCTACCGGATAATGGTATTCTTGCATCGTGAACCTCGATTATGCAGTCCACCGATCGGAGTTTCTGCTGCATTTGTTTTAATCCTCTTCCCATGTGTCCAGGAAACCATTGAATGGATTCTTTCGTTATACCTTTAAATACACTTCTAAATGCATTTTCTGACACTCTTTGAGCCATTGTTGAATAGCTGAATAAATAAATAAAAATCACAAACAAAATCTTAGGTTATAAAATAAATGTTAGGTTAAAGTTATATGCCAGACAGTGCTTCTCAACCTTTTTGGAGTCGCCAAACTTATTTGGGTGCGGATTTTAAAAAAAAGTTTAAATTTTTAATTTCAATTTTGTTTTACTTTTGAACACTTTCCCCAGTTTCAAGTATTTTTTCTACATTTACAGGTTAAAATACGTCGAAGGAAATTATAAAAAAGCCATCTTAAAATTTTGTCGATTTTTGAAAAAAGCGAAAGGTTACCTTTTGCTACTTTTTGACCAAAAAAATAAAATTTCAAATGTTACTTGAGTAATTAGGTTCTTTAATTGTAAAATTAATAAAAAACCTACATACGTACAGCACCTGATGGCTAATTAATAAAAATTAAATGTTATTTTTTATAAGCATTTATTTGACATTTATACAAATTAAAATTAATAAAAGAAATTATTGATTATTTTATTATTTATTTTAAATTATTTTTAATTATTATATTATAATTATAAAAATAAATTATTCACCGTAGATAAAATTATTTTTACATTACATTGTATATAAATTGTAGTGCCAAATGTTTTGTGGTGTCTGGTGTCAACTGTCAGTAAGCAGTTGTGGCGTCGACGCCATTTTAGATTGTTTTGATTAATATTTTGGAAGATATTTTCCTCAAGATTGACTTAAATATGGTAAGTACTTTTGTTTTTCGAACGTTCCCAATTAATTTGTATCGTTTTACGTATTCTAGAGCAGGCGAGACGCTAATACTACCAAAGTTTTTGTTGGTAGTTTACCGGAGGGCGTTACAACGGACGATTTGAGAGAGTTGTTTGCTCCGTACGGTAAAATAGTAGAATGCGATATAGGAAACAGATGCGGTTTTCTTCATTTAGAAGATAAAGAGCTTGCGTTGAAATCGATAGAAGAATTAAATAATACCACTCTTAAAGGTGGCAAGATTACTGTTGAGCAAGGTCGCGTGAAACCTCCTCGCCGAATAAGAGAAGGTTCGGGTGTTAGAGGACCAAAGAGAGAACGTGGTGGTCCATATGATCGTAATAATGTTGATTTGAGAGGGCCTCCTCGAAATAAAATGGGTGGTTATGATGGAGGATATGACGAGAGAGGATATGGTGATCGAGGATTTGGAGGTGACAGGGGATACGATGACAGAGGTTATGGTGATAGAGGATATGGTGGTTTTGGAGACAGAGGCTATGTAGATCGAGGATATGGCGGTAGAGGAGGAGGTGATGAGCTGTACAGCCGTGACCGTTACGGTGAGTTTGATCGCAGTCAACCACCTAGAGGCTTTGGTGGTGGAGGTGGTTATGATAATGTCGATGATAGAAGGTTAAGAGGCTACGGAAATGCTCCCAGAGGTTATCCAGGTTATGGTAATTCTCTAAATTATTTTCATGTTTAATAATAATTAAACGTTTTTGAACAGATAGAGGAACATACGATGATAGACGTGTCCCCCCCGGAGGTGACTATGATGGTGGGAGACCTATACCAGGTGAACGAAGATCTCTACTTGCATCTTCTAACAATATGTTCAGTCGGCGAGGTGAAAGCTTGTTAAAACCAGTGTAAATATTTCAATCTTTGGTTTGTTATTAAAATACAACTGATGTTTTTTATTCATTTTAGGCCATCACCATCTCCAAGTGGTGGATATGGTGATAGAAATTCGTATGCTGGTTCAGGATATGATGGTGGAAATGCTTCTTATAACAGCGGAGGCAATTATGGTGCTCAGAATGATAGTGCGTATGGAAATACTTCTGGTGGTTACAACAGTGCACCGAATGGTGCTGGTTATGGTTCCTCAAGCTATGGTTCTTCCGGTCCTGTTGGAGGAGGAGGTGGCTATAATTCTGGTCCTGTCGGAGGAAGCAGTTATGGTACATCTGGTCCTTCTGGCGGAAACGGCTACGGCTCATCTACTTCTGCTGGAGGCAACACATATGGTGGTGGATATAATACTTCTGGTGACGGTTATGGTGATTCTTACAACAGTAGACCGGGCGGAAATTACGAAACGTCTTATCCTGCACCTCAACAAAAAGGGTAAGCAAATGTCTGACGACTTTATATTATAAACTTTTAAAAAGATAAATTACAATTGTTAGAAAAACTAAAAGTGGATAATAATCATAGTTTTACTCGTGGGGCTGATTTGCAAAGAACTATAAAAAATGATAATTATAATTTGTGAAATATAAAGAGGTTAATAAATTACACCGAAGTTTTCACCTTACAAGTCACAGATCTTTATGAAATCTACAGGCGATTCTGAGCCTGAAAATATTTGTTTCTTTTTCAAACTGTTAAAGCAATCTAGTTTTTCCTTTTATTTTGGATATATGTATTGTTTTGCCAACGTTTTGGTGGTATTTCGAAGCCACTATTAGTGCTGTGAGCACATTAATTCTTTTGCATTTTAGGTGAGTACGGTTTGCTGTACTACAGTCTTGGGTTTGTGGGTTTAATATTATTGGTTCTTGTAAGTCAAAGTATACCAAAAATATAAAAGATATTCTTAAAAATATAACATAAAAAAAATAATATTAAATTATACTTTTTGAAAATGGATCGACTAATTGAGGCAATTTTGGTTGGCTAGTTTTAATTAAAGCTGGTTTGATTTCAATAAATATCTCTGATTTGAAAGGTGGCATCACATTTTACTTACTCGCTTTGAAAAATTTACTTAAACCCATTTTTTTTTTTTTTTGATTATGTTTAATAAAATTTAAATTTTTATTTTGGACTTGATGACTTCTGCCAGAACAATGATGATACATTATAATGTTTATATAAAATGCTAATATTTTGGAAAAAAAAAATTCAAATTCTACCTACAGAGTTTTCGAAAACTTTGGATAGCATAACTTAACTTAATCAGAGGCGTAACTAAGATGGAACAAAAGTGCACACTGTATAAATAAAAGTTGCATTTCGTCGGTCTAATTTTAAAACCTCGTATGTCAATTGTGGTCATTTTTGCAGGAGAGCCTAAAAACTATTTACGAACTAACTAACTAAAACTATTTATTTATTTTAAATACTCTCAACAGATGCTACTACATTGTAACATTGTAGATATTATCAAATTAGATCAGATAAAACCAATATCTCAATTTTTTTATTTTTTGGACTTACGAGGTTTTAAAATTAGGCCGACGATTTGTTTATTGAATTCTAAATTATCAAGAAAAAGTAATATCTCTTCGTAATGCAAATTTGCATTTCTTAAAAGTTAAGCAAGAATTGTAATTTCCCAATCATTTTAACCAGATTAATCGTAACTGAAGTTCATTAGCATATGGTCTATTTTTAGTTCTGTTTTAGTTTTTTTTAATCTATATTTTGGAAGTTCGAAAAAAAGCACTACGAGCTTTTCAGAACTAAAATGCCATTTCACAAATGAAATACGTGTATTAAATGTTTTTGTCTTACTACTTATCATATTCAGTTATAATCATAATCTACATAGTTGTAGCGAATTTCCCGCTTAGAACAAAAGTCTACCGAACACTATGAGTATTTATAACAAATTCTGTTATAATAAACCAAATAAATCTGACTTTTCAGGTGTATCATAACCGGACACGACTGTATTTCACATTTACACATAATATTTTTAATTTTTTGAAGGATCTATATTATAATGAAATACGATTGTGAAACATTAATAATGTTGCTTTTCGTGTCAAGTGCAAATTGATCTTGTTACGCCTCTCATATTTTACGTACACAGATTAGCTGTAGTTTGTGACAATATTCAAACTTTATACAGAAGAACTACAACTCCATCATCTGTCAAAATAAAATTGAGATTATATGTTAGGAATTGGAATGTTAACCCAATGTATAATTTAAATGTTAAAAATAATATTTCGGATTAGTATCTATCAATGTTGTCAAAGAATTGCGGCAAAAAGATCAATTGAAGAATTGCGGTAATGAAAGTTCTTTATTGCAAATAAGTTATAAACATAATTTTATTTTCTTATTATTTACACGCATTAATTTTTATTTATAGTTTTGCAAGCAGTGGTGGTGGTTCTGGTCCACGTTCTGCGGGCGCGGGACGCAGATATTAAGATTATCGGTGCGTTTTGAAGTATTTTATGATTTGTACTCACCATTAATTGCGTCGATGCGTATCAACCCATGCGTCAATGCATTCATCCTTGCGTCAATGCATTTCAACATATGCGTCTACCTCCATTTGCGCCAAGGCCTTTCCAAATTTCAACGTGTGCGCCAAAGCGGTTCCACATATGCGCCAATGCATTATCTGCGTCAATGCAACTCATAATACTTCAACAATGCGCCCCAAACCAACATGGAATTTATCATTTTATACATTTTTTGATTATTTTATAAATTTATGGGGATATTTCACGTCGATCCTTGAATATACTATTTATGATTTAATGTGGTTGTTAATTTTTAAATAGATTTGCTAGATTTATTTTAACAAAAATATGGTTTAGATTAATTTTGTGTTATGTATACCTATTTGTTTTGTCACAAATAAAAATTTTAAATAACGCTTGCACATTGCAATTTTTTTTGTAAAAAGATTGAAGTGGATTAATGAAAATTATTCATTCATTTGTAAATACATACTGCATTAGTTTTAGTTATTTTTTAAAATAAATCTACACATAACAAGGTATTCCAGGTAAGGTTACAATATTTTAGGGGTGCCATAAAAATAGCGACTTAGTTTAATACAAATTCTCACTTGGATAGGTAACCGATTTGAGAATACCGTTTATTGCTACTCTGCTAACAATCGTGCATGGTAATCTTCCTCTAGGAAAGGAGCGATTGAAAGACAGCTGGGTCACTTGTATTTCGTTTTAAATCTTACGTTTTATTATTTTGAGATTAGTATACCTAATTGTGCCGTAACTTCTGTTACATTTAAAGTACCATTGTTTTAAATCCCACATAGGAGTTGTTTATGGGTGGTTTTAACGTGTATTAGTTGATGTTTTAAGTTTAAGCAGTAATATGAAATGAGGTGTTGTAATGATTGTGGCATGTAGTTAAATAATGTACATCATGCATAATTGTGGCAAAGTAATAATTAAAATTTTTAATTTGCACTCCACCCTTACAATTTTGTCGCATTTCTCTTAACAGCTGTAAGAAAATACCACATCGTTTAGTTTGTTAAATGTTTCTTTCACAGTAACATTTTTTTCGTCTAAAAAGAATATTTTTATGTTCATCGTGCCTTGATGGTTGGCGTGCTTCTAACATTTCCAACTTCGGTAATGGTTTGGTGGGATGTGTTTTATGAAGGGGTAGCACAGTTATATTTTCATGAAAAAAGTGTTAAAGCATCGTCTCCAGTTTGCCAACCAATGCTAGATTAGAAAAATCTCTTGATACCATGTTCAGTAGCAACTCTTGGATTTTCCAACAAGGAAACAACACAGCGGTATCATACTCGAAGATATAGTTTGCAGTAAGCCCTATAAAAATATCGACCTGTTACAGCACGATTTAGGGAACATAGCAGCATAAATACCAATGGAAGTTCTGCGTGCCGTTATAATTGACTCGTCGCAACGTTTGAAAGAATTTGTGAAGTCAAAGGGGGTATATTTTGAGTGAATTTAATTTTAATTATTTGTTTACAATATTGCTAATAAAATTTATGTAAAATATGTGGAAATTTTTAATTTTCAATTTAAATACAGCGTCATTAACATTGTAAGAAAACTTACGGCACAACTGGGTAGTTACTTTTTACTCATATTATTTGGGAAATAGCTGTCAATTGCAATAAGTTGTTTTTTTAAATTGAAGTTACCAATGTGCATAGATAGGATTTAGGAAGGCATACAATGTCTGAGGGAACAGAAAACTTAGGAAAATGAATGCATTATACACACAAAATTTTCAATGTGTTAAGGATGTAAACTTTTTTAATTAGCGGTGGTTTTTATAATTAATATTGAAACCTTGGAAAACGATGAGTTCGGGGTGCAATAAATAGAAGTAAATAAGACTATTATTAACTACAAAGGTAACTTAACTCATCGACATCCTAAACAAAGCAAGCTAATGAGAAATGTGGATGCGTCTGATACGGAACCCAATATCGTTTAAACACTTCATGCGCTTAATCAAGAATAATGTAACAGCAGGTGAGATAATTTTCACTACTATATTATAAAAATAAGTACTCATATCATCGGGAAAGTATAATATTCGTCTAAAATGCGTATACGCGGCATTTGATCATATTGAAGGTGTATTTGCGTTGGAAATTATGCGGCACTTTTACAATTTCAACTATCATTTTGGAAATCATTTTTTATACAGCAAATAGAAGTTGACTCTTTAAACCCTAATGTAATTTTAATTGCGTTTTTCATTTTTAGAAGTAATTGGGAATGGTAAATCAGTTTTCAATAAGGAATATTGGTCACGTTAATGGAAGAAGAAACTGTTACTATAATTGAGAAGTTTATAGTGATTGAATGATGGGCGATATCTGGTTTTTTTTTAGTACTCGGTAAGTTTTGTATCTTACAATTTAAATTTTAGTAATTAAGGTGAAAGTTTTTACAACACTATGGATTAGATTTAATATTAAAGTGATCATGATAAATGAAAATATGATCATTGAATGGGAAAGTTTGGAAATTCACTAGATATTCACAAAATTCCCGTATTATTAACATAATTGAAATAGTCTCTAATTATTTCAGACGATCGTCTACATTGTATGGCTGTCGGATCATCATATACTCTCAAAGCGTCTCGTCTTCCGATTCAAGTTCTTCGTCTTTGTACATTACATATGCAATATGTTCCAACCCCCTACGAATAGCATCCTATTCTGAACACATTTATAACTACTACACAAGCATGCTGTGTAAAATAGTGTTTAGGTTTTAATAAATTATTTATAAATGTAGATATTCTTAATTTACTAATTTCTCCTTATATCCTCGTTTATTTATTGATATCCTGTATGTTTATTTACAAAAGCGCGCCCTTTAAGAGAACAAATAATTTGAATGAGGTTTTCAAAATTATTTATTTTATTTTTATATTTACAGTACAGTCTCGGTAATCCGAACTAATAGAAACCTGGCCTCATTCGGATTACAGAGAAGTTCAGATTACTGGATAAAGTTAAAAAACGATAAACACATCTTCTCTTAATTGCCGGAAAAATAAAATTTTATGAGATGGGACATCATTTTTACATGCCCATCTTAAATAAATGTTAAAACTATCGACAGCTTTATTCTTTATAAAACGTGTTTTGTCATTTTCATCACATTCTTCATGATCACGTTAGGATCTTCAATAATTTCTGGATCAGTTAAATTATTCTTTTCCCGATTTCCTCCATTTATCCACTCTTCTACTTTAGCTTGTAAACACAATTTTTCATCCTATCCCTTTTTTCCGCAATCCAAACATTTTTCTATAATCCGAAAATTTTGTTAGTTGTGTTCGGATTATAAACTATTTGTGAAAACTACCGAGTTTTTCGTTTGTTCGAATTACTGGATGATCGGATTAATGTGTGTTCGGATTACCGAGACTGTACTGTATTTAGAAAACGTTTATTTGAAGAACCGAGAGAATTCGTAGTTTTGAATATGACTGTGAACATGCGATTATTTTTCTTGAGGAAATTCAAAACAATTGAAGTGATGAATTTAGCCACTTTCTTAATAATGGCGACCTGCATTATAGTTTGATTAGGTTATCGATTTTGGATGTTGCCAGTAACTGTCTATGTTATTATAGAGAGCGGATAAAAAGGCTTTAAAAAAATCGAAAAAGGCGCCTAAAAAAGCACAAAAAACGCGAGAAAAATCTCTAAAAAAGGTAAATAATAATTAAAAAGGCATTAAATAAGCATAAAAAATTTTTTTTATTCACACATAACAAAATATTATTTGGACGGCTTTCTGCAGAAAGGAACCAACCCCAATATTTTAGTTTTGAGTAATTGACATTTAAAGTCTAAGCTTAATTTAAAATTAACCATTGATTTCAGTGATACTAAACTTATGAAATTTTAAGAAGCATGTAATTGTGTGCCAACTTGGCTAACAGAATTTCGTTTTACTTTGTAAAAAATTATTTTGTGGGTTGGTTCCCTATATTCTGCAATATAGTTTATCCTTATTAACAAATGTTAGTTGGTTCATTCACATACAAAAGGTTGTATTTATTTGATATGTGGATTGGTTCCTTTCTGCAGAAAGCCGTCCATTTGTGAAAACAATTTACTACTAAGTGCCGCCCTAAATTTTCGACAGTAAAATTTTGCCTTTTGTCGCTTAAAATATATTTGAAGACAGAGAAGCTTCTTTCCACATCCACACTTGTTATGGGTGCATTTTTAAATTTGACTATTATGGCCGAATCCATTTCAAAATCAGGAACATTACCTCCACTCAAAATAATGCTTATTTTATTTAATGTTTTAAAGCCCTCGTTTTTTGAAAATACGTCATCGCATTTGAGTTTTACCTCTTGGCCAATAGGTTCCGGTACTTTGACAATTAAGTTCTTAAAATCATTGATTATGCAAAAATTATCAGCTTACTAAGTGAAATGCGTTACTCTTCGAGGTAATGACAAACGCCAAGTTACCTTTACCTTAACGAATGAAAACAATATTTTTTGTTTAGTATAAATTTCTTTGGCGGTTTTTTAAATAGAATTAAATTTTGTCGATGACCACTTTTTAAATAGGCCCATGTGTTGAAATTCAGAGAAAATAGCTTCAAATAAGCACAAAAATTGAAAATAGGCACGAAATGTTCAAAAAAGCAAAATAGGCATAATAAACTTTGCATTAAATGATCACATTTTTTATGAATCGTGCACATTTTAAGATAATTTATTTCTGCCTTCAATATTAACCATAAGCATAATGGAAGGAAATCCGCTCTCTAGTTATTAGCAACGTTTGTGAATCATTATTTTGTAAAATTTAGTCCTTCAGAGTAATTAACTGTTATTTTAGTTTTTGTTGACTTCTTCTCTTCTTCGACTTTTGGCTAGGAACCGGTTCTTGTTTATCTGCCTCATCACTACTCTACGGATGATGAAAACCAACTTTGAGCCCATCTCTTGGGAAGTCGTCCTGGGGGTCTTTTTCCTGTCGGTCGTCGGTTTTTACAAATGTTGGCTAGTCTATTCTCGTCCATGCGATCAAAGTGATCGTTCCAAGCTATCTTCCGGTGTTTCATAAACTTCACTATATCTACTACGTTACATCTCTGTCTGATGCTTGTGCTAATTTGTCTATCTACCAGTGTCAGACCTTGTATTGTTCGTAGTTTCTTCATTTCTACTGCTCTTACTTTTTGTTTCTAGACTAGAAAAGGTTTAAAAATCCTCTTCGAGCAAGGCCAGCAACCTACTATGGAGAGATTATTAATATGCTCACAGTATTCACGAATTGCCTTGGAACAAAAGGACGGATCATATGGTAACGAAAATTTTTGTTGACTATTTTTTCAAAATAGTATCAGTTTCGAATTGCTCCTTCTAATTTTCTTTCCTGTTATGGTTATTTTTATTTTCTTGTTGTTAAATAGTCATTTGGCTAGAAATTGGTTGAGATATGCTGTCTCCCAGTTACAAAGCTTTAGTTTTGAGAAAAGCTTTTTTCAAGTTTTACAATCAGTAATAATCCAACCTAGTACTATACCAAGAAAACTATTAGAACTTCATTTATGTTGCGAATTTTTATGTAATATTCACACCCGAGGCATTAAAGAAACGTGTAGGAGCTTGCAGTCTAACATATAACTCAGCACTTCTAGTCTAATCGATTTGTACTTCCACCAACTGAACTACTCGTAAGTAGTAAACCAAGTACCATGTAAAAATATAATAATATTTAAGTTCAAAATAGTTGCCGAACTGTTACATAATTTTATTTATCTATAGAAAAATATTTTCAGTTTTGTTACAGAGTTCTGTTATAACTACCATACAGCAATTTGCTACCAAAAAATTGGAAAGAAAACTCGCAGTTTTATTGCACGAATAAAATTTGAATTAATATTTAAAAAACTGTTTCCTAAAAAATTAATTTTATTAATAATTTTAGAAATACTGATAACAAGTCAAATTTTATACATAATAAATGTAATCAATTCAAAATAATGTAAAATAAAATTAATAACAACTTATACGAGCAACAAGATAATAAAAACATAACTAGTGCATATGATTATTTGAATTTTGGAACCTTGCAGTTCTTTTATATCTAAATTAACCCTTACTTGTCACACTAGGGTGTAGAATACCCCAATTGTTTTTAACAAAAAAAAAATTATAATTTTTATTCGATATTTCAATTTTTTAATAGTATTTAGTTTTATTTTCTTGGTATGAAACCCATATACCTACAAAAAATTAGCTCTTGAGAAGTAATAAAAAAATTGGCAAGTTAAAATATTCAATAGACTATTAGAAATAACAGTTTTATCGGTGGGGTGCGATGCACCCCAGTGTGTCAAGTACGTTATTTCATAAAAGTGTAGCAAGAAAGTGTTAAATGCTCATTGAATCATCTATAAGTTTTTGTTTTCATATAAACGTGTGTTAATTCACATACAGAAAACTCGGTTTTCTTATCACAGTAAGCATAAAATATATTAAATACCCTGCAAATGTTTGTAAATAAAATTGGTCTTTCGACTTTATTTGTTGACCAAAATTGATCATTGAAACAAACTTCTGTGCTTTTGAATAACCTAGTATATCAACATACAGTAACTGTTTTTGCTTTATATGCATTTTCTGGTTCTGTAAGTTGAAAACAATTTATATAAATGAGGGGTCCACATGTTCACATTTTAAAAATAAAACATGCAAAAACTGGTCAAGCATGATGGATTTACTAGATTTTTCAATTGCTTTTCCGTTATTAAATTTTATGAATCGAAATTTGTCCATCGTAAAGAATGTGAGGATAAAAATTTGGTCAGGTTTTACTATGCAAAAATATTTTATAATTTCTCTCTCACTAGTTTGCCTTTCGCTTTATTATAAAATTTAAATAATCATATCACCGTCTAACTTGGTTAATGTTTTAATAATAATTATGAGTCAGTCATACAAAAATTGATTACGAAGGTTACGTTAGTTTAAATTACCAATTGAGTTAATTTAAAAATAATTCTTTATTTTTATTTGCTAAAATCTTGTAAAGTTGCACAATTGATTAGACACACCTTGATGAAATTTTTAAACTACCTAATAGATTTCTTAGACTTGACAGCAGACAATCTACCATAAATTAAAAATTTCTAAAACCTTGGTACCACCTTAAATTAAAACTTTCGGTTAAACTTTTATTAATTAGTTAACTATTGGTGCATTTATGACAACAATAAAAATAATTAGTGCAAATCAGATGAAAATTATTTTACTTCAAAAATATATATGCACCTTACCGACTAGCAGAAATAAACTATACATATATACATATATATTTTATATTCATGCTCTTATTTTTTCGTAAAACTAACTATTCTGTGATCGGTTTCTCCCCATGTCTTGTGTACTTGTGTATTACATTCCGCACAGTACAAATCGTTACAATCCAAACAACGATAACGTGCATCCTGATTGCATAAAACACACCAAGGCAGTTCAGGTGAAGAACGATCCATTTCGTCTCCCGTTTCCATAGGTTGAGGGGCACTATTTTGATCCCCTAATATTTTAGTTGATTTTTCTTCCAAAGCAACTTCATCCATTATCTAAAATATGCACATTAATCAAAGAAGTTTGTCAGCTATAAAAGTATACTTTTTTCGTAATTTTATCCATTTCGTCCTCGGATCCAGAAGAATCGTGTAAATTACTTAAGTAGGGTCCTTCGTTAGGCCTAGCACCTTGTTCCCTTAGCGTTGCCAACCTAGCAACTATACCTTCTTCAGGGTTATGAGATAATTCGATATCCCTCTCTGTTACAAACTGCTCAAGCAAAGAATCAGCTTTTTCTTGATCCGATCGATTATCGGCAGTAAAAATCTGTAAAATAAACGTTGCCTGTAAAATAATATCAACAAATGTCATAACCTTATAATAGTAAATTTGCCACTACATACATCTAGTTGAATTTTTGTACGTAAAGTACATTTTCTATTGTCAGCCTTGAACTGACGTACATGAATAGATTAACAAGATTCTAATAAATTTAAGGAACGGAATAATAACGAGATTCGTCTATGTGCAAAAAAGCACCTTCACGACATGCAAAAGAAAATGGCTTGATTGAATGGTTATTAGTGTTTTCGGTCTTGTCATTGTCTTGGATGTTAACTTAATTCTAATAGATGATATCCCAAATAGAATACCAGAAATCTTCTTCGAGTAGAATAACTTTTGACTTAAATTATTGAAAGTTATTGTTCGTCATGCTCTTCAAGAATTTATTAACTGAATTTAATGCATGGCTTGAAGCTATGGTCGACTTACCCCATATGAATAGCTTTTCTACTATTTAAATCATTTTATGAAAGTGGTAAGTACGACTTCCTTGAGAAGGTTAGCTACTATGCTCTTAGATGCCCCCCTTCTGCGCATCATGCTCAGCAGTTTTGCAGGAGTGGATTTTTCCACTTCCTAGGTTCATTCACAAAGAAGCAGTTTAAAGAGCTGTTGTTTTATTTTTATTTAGCATGAATTATCTTGGTAAACAATTTTCATCTGCAGCAGTTGCTTCCTCCCCTTCTTAAAACTATTCCTTTTCACTTTTGTTTACCTATATAATGTGATTAGCCCGTTTATTAATCAGTTATGATCGACTATTTGGTATCAAAATTTAGTTAATCTTAACTACCTACTTATAAGCAATAACCACGTATAATTTCAACTTTCTAGTAACAAAGTCTGTGAGATATCGCAACGAATGAGTGAGTCAGGGTATTAAATTATATAAGTACCTACAAATTAACTGATTGATTTATTTGCATAATAATAATTATTATGTAAAGTTTATATAGAATTGAATAAGTGGTCAATATGCATAGCACGACCTCGATTTTTTTGTATTTAATGGTAACCGATATATTTGATAGTGACTCGTCCAAAACATATTCAACCATATTATGTGGAACAGATTTACCATTCGTATGCAGTGATGGTATTTAATAACAAAATACTTACTGCTTTACTTGGACCTTCAACATATTCGTTTTCGCCTTTAAGACTATTTAACCTCCTTCTAATTTCCTCTTCGGTTGGTGGTGTAGCTTTATTTTTATCATCTTTTAATTTTTCTAACCGATCTAGCAATTGCTGGTCTGCAGGAGATAGGCCTGAACGTAGACTGTCCAAATGTTTATCGTGCTTATACATTGTAATAGGTGGAGCTGCCGGGTTTTCGAGGGCTTCCAATCGTCTACAAAAGGGGCTAATTTAGTAAAAGCAGTATACGTAACGTTTGATAAAAGATACCTTAGATAAATATCAGGTGGTGGTCTATAAATCGGCTTGCCACTGACGCCCGAACTTAAGTGGATGTAGCAAGTCTTACAAACTGGAAGTTCTGTATTACTCTTGTTAGGTATCGCGCATTTTTGCTTTAAACATTTATTGCAAAACGACATTCCGCAATTCGAACAGCCCAACTAGAAAAAGGTAAACATTGTATTGTTCCAGTTGAAAGAGCAGCAAAACTTACCTCTTTGTGAAAGAAATTAAACTTGGTATTGCAATGATTGCACGACATTTTAATGGCATTTAAATGGAAAAACAACAATAACAAATTTTGTGTTGGTTGAATAAAATAAAGGTGTGGATTGATTTGCTAGTTTACAACACAAAAAAGGATGGTAACATTTGGCATTTCCATTTTCACGGTTTGACAGCTGTCAAACAAAGTTGAGGTTAGATTTTTTAAAATGGATAATTTGGATGTAAATCAAGTATTTGAATTTCTCGATTTGTTGACTAATTTGAAGCATCTTGAGAGAAAAGGATGGGTGGATAGGTCAGTCAAACAACCCGAAAGTGTAGCAGGTCACATGTACGCTATGGCAATGATGACGTTTTTGTTGGGAAACGAATCGAAACTGGACCGCGTGCGTTGTATGCAAATGGCCCTCGTTCACGATTTGGCCGAAAGTATTGTAGGTGACATAACTCCTAACGATGGAATTTCTGAGGAAGTAAAACATAAGTTGGAGGATTCTGCTATGCAGAAAATTACTTCACTTTTGGGTGACAAATGTGGAACTTTAGTGTACGACTTATTTATGGAATACGAATTGAGGAAAACGCCCGAAGCAAAGTTTGTGAAAGATTTGGATCGTTTTGATATGATTTTTACAGCTTTTAACTATGAAAATAAACAAGGCAAATCAATGCAGGAGTTTTTTAATGCAACACAAGGAAAATTTGAAAACGAATTTATTAAAAAACTTGTAGCTTTGCTAGAAACTAAACGGAATTTAAAAGCTTCGAGTTAATTTATTTCGTATTCCTCAAGTTATATATAACAAAATTCGGTAATGGTTTCCATTATATGAATAAAAACTTTGTTACATTTTTTTATCTGCAATTATACAATTTTGAATATTTTCTTTGATATTATTGAAATAAGACACTGTAAATTATTACATCGAGTGATTCCTATTCCTAGATTGTCCAGCCGATACATAATTTAATCGAAAACTTTTTACTTCAAGGTGATACATTTTCAACTAGAAATTGACAATGCCTGATTTCTTCACTCGTAGTTAACTTGCGGTCAATTGTAACCGTAAGTTAACTCGCAGATAAAATAAATTTTGGTTTTTTTCATGTAAGTTAACTATCAGTTTTGGTTTAACTATAGGCTAAGTTTATATTATGGTTAAACAAATTCGTCAAAAAAGATTATTTAAAAAAAATTTAAGATGACGTTACAGCTCAAAAACAAAACACTATAAAAAAATCTCAATGACAGAAAGGGTGACATTTAAAAAAGTAAAGTTGATTTAAATTATGTCCAAGAATTTTTTGAGAAAATTCCTCTAAAATTTTGGTTACTAAATTTTACAAATTCCCTGTGTAATATTGCAAAGGTAAATATTTACCGTATAAACAAACTTACTCTTATCGCATACTTTTGAGTTACTGATAGTACTTAAAATTTTATTACTTGCTTTGATCGACTGACAAAAAAAGAAATACTCTTTAAAATTTTTATCTAGCCTTTTAGCAAATTAGAACATTCTTTTCCGGTATTTGCCAAATAAAACATTTTTATGGAAAACGTATATTGACAATTAAAGTATTTGTTTGTATACAAAATAGAATTAAAAAAATCTATCAAGATGCAGTCATATTCTAACATTATTTTCGTTTCAAAGATTTAAAAAAAATATATCTTTGTAAAATTTCAAATCAAAATTTATCTTCCTAATCTCTAATTTTATAACAATAACAAAAGGTAACTTTTGATATAAGGGCGTAATATAATTAGTAGTTTCGATAAAATCCACATGTAAACATATGAAGTGGATTAATCACGTTAAAAACCATTGCATATAAAATTAAAGTAAATTTACATAACAATTAAATATATAACAAGATTAAGTATTATGTACATCGAATTCGATAATAAATACAGTAAAATCATCAAACATAACTTAGTTATGTCTGTGTCAAATAAATTAATTGTCCTCATTTTGTTTTCGAGTTGCATAAAAATAAAATGCAAAACAATACTTTATATAATCTCGGTAAGTCTTCAACATTTCAAAATATAAATCATGCCTCTTTGCCGGGATGTAATGGTATGACATATTTTGCACCAAAAGGTGATTTATATTTAATACCAACTTGGGTAAAGATCTGTTGAGGAAATCCGAGATTACATAAGTACACCTTTCCGTGTCCGGGTGTATATGCAAGTGGTAAAACCGCAGCAAGGGTAAATTTTGTTCCAATACTGGGTACATCAGTTGTTGGTGGATCTAAAGCCAATACAGGGGCTTTGTTATTATTTGCCCATTTAATCACATCTTTGTTAACTTTTGCCGTTTCACAAAACGATGAAATAATAAAATCTGCAGTTGGGGGTAGTTTAGCCGTAGATTCTACAATTTTGCTTTGTGTGAGCTTGTAAAGTGACAACTCGTTTTGACTTTCTATTGAATTTGTTGAAACCATGTATACTACAGTTTTTACACCGTGAGATGCTAATTGTCTCGCTGTATTTACTCCTAGCGCTCCATGCCTATAATAAAATTTTTTAATAAATTCCAGATAATAAAATCGTAAATCTTACTTGTCGGGTCCACAAATAAAAACTACAGTTGGAAACTGATGACTATTGTGAGGATTAAGTCTACGAGCTCCACCTAATAACTGGAGAGTCATATCGGCCGCTGCACGACCAAACATTTCAACATGTCTTTCCCATGTTAAACCTAAACTACTAGCATGAGCAAATATTTGATTTCGTAATGCGGAACTTAAACCAGGAATTATTAAACCGTCGTCGGTAAAGTATTCGTATTCTTGTTTAGGAATTGAGATCTGTCTTGTACTTGTAGGTAAAGTGCTAATAACGTTTTCGTCATGCCTGTAAGCAAAAGAATTGATTATACAGTGTGTTCTTTTCATATGGAAACAATAAAATTATTATCTCATTTTGTGAGGAAAGATATCTTTCTTAAATAAACGTACACTACTCGTGAAAAAGGATTACTGCACTTGTCGATTTCACACACTAGGTTAGCATTCAGTAATTTGTCTATTTGACAACCGATGATGTAAAATACTATTGCATTATGATATTCCATTCGATTTGCATGCTTTTTTCTTTGATTTTAATGACAACTTACAATCTATAATTTTATATCATTGTGTCGGGTTCCACAAAAGAAATTTAAAATTCAATCCATGATTATAACAATAATGTGTTGAAATTGTAACTGTGATTATAATTTAATCGTAGCTTACATTTTAAATTAATTTTGTAAAACCTACCAAAAATCACAGAAATAATGGTGAACGGAACACTCAAGCAATATAAAAAACAACACAACTATTTTTATATTTTTTGTTACAAAAATGACGTGATAATATAACCAGACGCAAAATAGAGATTTTAAGATGAAGCAGGTACAAAAGCTAGGCTCTACAAAAGTTTTTTTTTAGCTCAATAATAATTAGGACATGGGTACATTTAAGGCATTATGACCTTAAGGTGCAAATGTTGTATAGAGAAATTCTAAGGACTATAAAAAGATGACGTAATTTGGTAGATAAAAAATATGAAATACTAATTTTGTACAGGATTTACAGTGTAGATGAATAATATTAAAAAGACCTGTAAAATAAAGACAAAAAATCGAGTATTTTTTTGTTTTACAAAAACTATTTTTTTTGTAAAATTGGACTAAAAGTAATTTGTTAAAAATAAAAATTACAAGATTTATCATTAGACATTTTCACCTAAATTCAATCCAAGAATGAAGTTTCAATCTTAATTTTTAGTTCTCTTTCTGAAACAAGGTGGAACTCGACTTCTATACAGCTACCTTTCTGGTTTAAATTTAAATAATCTGGCGTTCATTTTGTTATGGCTATAAAACATAAGAAAATTAAACCTCAAGTTAATTCATTAATTTAAATTTATTTAAAATGATCGATCAATTCAATTATTGTGAACGCCTCCCAAAATATTTTTTTGACTAGTATTATCCAATCATTTTACTAAACAGGAAACTAGAAAAAGAAAATAAGGGGTTGGCCATTCAAAAAATGGGTATATTTTTAAAAAACGTATAAACTCGAAAGTATAAAACGAAATACATTTAATTCAAAATATTAAGAAATTGCGACGCTGCAGAAATTTCTGCGAAGGCCCTCTGCACAAGTATGTGGCTGTGTCACCATCATGTTGCACCCGAAAAAAATGTTGCTTATTCGTGGATAGGGTCGCTACGACGTAGTGTCGCGATATTTTTTGAGCCGAAGAAAAAAAATTTGTAATATTGACTAAAATTTCACTAGAAAAAACCAATCAAGTAATCGCAAAAATCCTAAGCTACTTTTTAGATAATGTATCTAAAAGTATTGTGTACAATTATTTTCACAGTAATTGGACGGATAATTTACGAGATTTACTTCACGTCAGTTCAAAAAATGTAGTTTCGAGATAACCCAAAAGAAACTAAATATGCGGTTTTTGTGAGTCCTACCATCAGCGATTCCTGGTTTATATCATGATCCCTATATACCAGTGGTTCCCAAAGTGGTCTATATTGACCCCCAGGTGTTGACGACGTCCTGCAAGGGGTCTATGTCAACAAAAAAAAATAATTTGGGGTCTATGAGATGTAAATTGGGGGTCAACAATAGTGGATCTCATTTAGTAGTAGTAGTTATCTAACTGGTAGTTAGGCACTATTGCAGAAACTATTATAGCACCTAATACGTTCCTGGGTTAAATTTAAATTAACCTCCTTTCCTCATACCTAACGGAAAGGAGTTTCAGCGCGGTTGTCAATTTCCTAACAATAAATAAAAACAGACACTGGATATCATTAACCGAGAAGATTTGAGATTAAACCTAACTAAATTGATGTAAAATACTGAAAATTTGTAAATAAAGCATCAGATTCATCTCTCCCACTAAAAACATTAATTTTTTGCTTTAGTTATTTTATGTAATAAATTTTAATTTGAAAAAAATATATCAGGTAAGTAGGGGGTCTACCTAAAACCGAAAAACATGGCAAAAATTAAAAATTTGGTAAAGTTGGAAATTGCTTCACAACGTATTTGTGTGATAAGTGATAAGGAACAGTTGGCGATATCATAAAGTAGATAATATTTAATACCAAATTTGACTTACAATATTTAAAAATAAAATTAAAACTGAAATTTAATAATTATAACAACAAAAATTTCAACGATAAAACAAAAATTATATTTCAAATAAGAAGAGTCCCACCCAAATCCATTTGATAAAAATAAAAATTAGAAATTATTTTGTAAAAGTAAATTTCTTACAAAATTTACACATGGGGGCATCGTAATACTTAATCCGGGAATGTTATTTGTGCCCCTCTGTATTCTTAAGTATATGTAATAGTTCAGTTAAGAATATCGATTTAATATGCTTTCTGTTGCTTGCCGATAACTAGTCGCACGGGTACAGATAAAATACCTGTAATTTCTACAATTTTGTGATTTTCAACATCATCTATGGCTTAAATTATTCGTAACATTTTAAAGTTTCTTGTGAAACAAAAAAAAATAAATTGCAAGGTGGCCAGGCCCCTTAATTGAGAAACATAGTCATAAATTAAATCATTTATAAAAAAGTAAAAAGCTATGTTAATTATAACTTGCTTACATTTTTTAAACAATTTGAGTGTTTTTAATATCATTTTGAATAAATCAAATAATAGAGTTTCTTTTGTGGTTAATAAATCACAAATTTAACAAAAAAAAACCTTGCAAATTATTATTAGCTTATCAAATAAGGATTTGAAAGGTGCAGATGGACACAGAACCAAAACATAAGGCTTTTTACTATACTTTGTATAGAAGCCTAAAAAAGTTGTCAAGTTCATGAGAAAGTTTTAAGTAAAAATTAAAAATACAGTACGATTAAGTTAAAAATCTGAAATTTCAGGCCATAAGTTGTAGTAGTCTATTTCTTTAGTTTATTTTGACGAGTTCTATATTAAAATACTTTGTCAAAATTGAAATAAAATCTCACCTGTATTTATTGGGATATTTTCGATTCTCTGTATTTTTAACAATATCAGGCCGCTGTGAATCAATTTCTTCAAACACTGCCTGTTTATCAAACAAAGCTAAATTTTTTTCAAAATCAAATTCTTTATTTACACCTTCTAAGCAGAGACTAAAACAAGCTTCGTCTCTTTGTCTCATTTTTGCTTTGTTTTTATCCTTTTTATTTAAAAATCCATTTTTTATCCAGTTTGTATCAAAACCGTTAATTTTATTGTCTACTTCAGCAGGCTTTGTTTTATTTAAAATAAAAGATCCAGTAGATGTGCTCGACTTGGCGGGAATTTCAGAAGTACTTAAGGAACGATTAGCTCGCTTAGGAATCGGCTTGGCTATTGTTACGGTACTTTGTTCGCAAACGGAATCATCTTCTTTATCGATAAAATTCAAATTTGCTA
This sequence comes from Cantharis rustica, assembly GCA_911387805.1. Taxonomy (NCBI): domain Eukaryota; kingdom Metazoa; phylum Arthropoda; class Insecta; order Coleoptera; family Cantharidae; genus Cantharis; species Cantharis rustica. The sequence continues at coordinate 40,239,160 of OU426877.1, forward strand.
TATCACTATCTCTAAAAATAGTAAAATGTTGAATTTTAATGATAACACGACAAATGGTTCTTACCTAATTCTAATTTCCGACGTAGAACATGGAATGCCATTAGAAAAGGGACGTTTCAGTCTAATTTCGTTTGCAGTTGCATATGAAATTTCACCTTGATATATACCTCCGTCTTTGGTACTAATTGATACTGTATATCCTACCCATTGAGCCATATTTTCAAAAATAATAATGTACAAAAAAACGCTTCAAACGAAATCACATCTGTTACAATTTTACTGCGCAAATTTTAGGTTAACTTTCAAGTTTTTGACAACTCTAACCTCGACCTTCAACAAACAACTAAAAATGGCGTAAAAATCAGTAGCGCAACAAATTTAGGTCGGTCGTTCACTTTACGATCCCCCTCCTGTTATAACAAAATAGAAAAAAAAATACAATAGTTTTGCCGAGGTTCTCGTATGCATCCTAGGTTAATCGAAAACGAACAATAATATTATCGTTAAAATCGAAGAGGGCTGTTTTTAAAAACACGTAAGCACATTGTTATATTTGGCATCAACCCACACGAAAAGTCATTAAATCACAAAGGTTTGTAGAGGTTATAATAAGCAAGTGCAAGTTTCCTTATTAGAACATTGAATTAGAAAGTTCCTTTTGTGTTGTTTTACAGAACAATTTGCAAAAATGGTTGTTAAAATAACTCAAGAAACTTTCGATGAAGCTGTTGCAGAAAATGTCACAGAATTTAACATGACCACGGAAGAGGCAATAGCAGATGCAGTGAAGCAGTTCGAAGCACAAGTAATTTTTTGAATCTATTAAATTAGAAAATTTTGTTAGGTTTCTTTGTTGGCACTGTAAATTAAAGCGAATATATGTGTAGAAAGTAGAGTGATATTTCAATAATGCATTAAATGTGAAATGATTTTCTACCACGTATTAGCTTTAACTGAATTTGTTTATTTTAAACTTTCAAACGCCAAGGTGGCTGTCACTTTTAGGAGTATATTATTACTTTTTGCTTTCAGTGTTATTTTTTTTTGACTAACTCTCATTTCTAGGAAAATATTAATTTAAATCTATTGCACTGGTGTTTGTTACACAAAGTCGGAAGGTTTGCTAACTATTTTATTTTATTCTTTTTTTTCAATTTTGTCGTTTTGAGATAATTACCCTTATATAGAGAGATAGTATTTGGATCTCACTTCTTATTTCCGGTTACGATTTTGAGGTTTCAGGACAAACTAGTGAAGATTTGAAATAGAAAAAGAATAGCTTTCTGCTAAGAATGTTAATTTCAGGCTGGCCACTTTTGAAGTCCAAATCCAATTAAATTTGTTTATTTACTACATTCTTAGTAGGATGTCATCCTTTTCCCCTTTTAAATCTTCACTAATTTAGAAAGCTAATTGAAATAGTGAGTGGTAAGTCACGTGGAGATGTGTACAAGAGGCGCAGTAGAAGTCAAAAATTGCACAAGGTATAAAAAGTAACTCTAGTTATTTCGATTTCAAATTATATACTAAGGTGATGGGCATTAGCCTAGTAAGTTAGCCGAATAACTGCTAACACTAATCTAGGGAAGGTCTAAACTTTCTTATGATTGTCCCCGTGCTTTGGAGAACACGTAAAATTGGCGGTCTCCTGGGTTGATAATTTGCTTCTATCAACAGTAAAAAACAGAATTATGGGTATATGCGAGGTAACCATAGCAAGCTGCTTTGGATGTATGGGGAAGATTGATATTCTTTTCATATAAAGAAGATGACCGAGCATCGATAAATAAAAAACTAAAATTTTGAAAGTAAATTAAATTATTGAAATAAATTTTCCTTCTCTTTTTCTCTTTACTTTTCTCTTCTTTTTTTAATTTTCCGAGTTTCATAGTGGAAAGTGGGCACTTACTCAAGTTAGAAATAGTGTGTTATACATGAAGGAACTGAAGTTTACTCCTTCTTCGAAGGGAGACAAGTTGGGAATTTGAGCCTGGCATTGGAAAATGACCGAAAGGGGATTGAATCTGGTACTGAAATTAGGCCGATAGAGAATTAAGTTGATGATTGCATATGTAATTCTAACTATCATTTTGTTGTAGGCGTTTTCTGTAGATAAAGATTTCCATCAATAATGGAAAATTACTTTTCGGTCATTTTTAAAGGGGGGGGGTCATTATTTTAGCAGAAACATTGTTTTTTCGATTGTTCTGTGAGATCTAAAAGTTTGTTTATGAACCAAACTTGAAAATTTATACCAGTCAATTCAAAACTCAACTGTGTGATTATCAAATTAATGTACCAACATCGCACTTGACAGGATAATATTGTATCAATCTTTCTAAAATACATTTATATGTTATCACACTTTTGGGAATAAAGTGATCACTTCAGTCTCAGATTTGAAAAGAAAAGGAAGGTCACCTAAAGGAGGAGAAAAAATAGGGGGGGGGCTTTCGTGTGCTAGCTGTACTGTAAATCTTCATCTAAAATTTGTCAATTATAAAAATAATTATTTTTAAGATATAGTATTCACACTATGAGAACAACGTAACTTTCTCTATTTGACTGCACCTCGTACAACAATTCTTTACTCTCTGAATTAAAACTCTTTTAGTCTATTAGTAATTATGGCCGGGAGAATGGCACCCTATCTTAAAATTTCATGCTTTGGTTGATACGATTAACTTATGTAAGCTTGGTATATTAATCTTACTTATTAAACGTAAAAAGAATTCAGGTTTAGTAATTTATTACAATTTAAATTAGTTACCTTTGATTTACACAAAACAAAACTGCTGATGTCATTTTTATTTTAAAATAATTTATAAATCATTTAAGGGAGTTGATTTGAGTAACGTATTAAAAGATCTCATGTTGTCCAACCCAGAAAATACCCAAGCCATTGCCGATGCGGTTAATAAATTGAGCAATTTATGTAAAAAGAAATCGCAGAACCAAGAAGTTTATGTGGAGCAGCTATGCATCTTAAGAGAGGAATGCGATAAAGGATTGGAGTACAGGGTTTACGCCGGTTTGTTTACTATCAAGTAGAAATACGAAAAAACATTAAATTCGGTTATTTTCCACTTTTAGGAAAACAAGGCGCATACAATGTCATAATTGATGTATTAAAAAAATTTAACTCCAACGTAGAAACGACAAAGGAATGCTTAAGAGCATTAATCGCTCTTATGACCAAACAACCCGATTTGCTAGATACTTCCGGTATCGAAATCACGAACAAACTATTGAGTACTCAAACGGATCCCGAAGTACAAAAATTAGTTTTAAAATGGACCAAAGAATGTTGCATTATGCATGAACTAAATAGGTTTCATAATTCGCAGAAAATATTGTTATAAAATTTGATTATTTGTATTTTAGACAAAATTTATTTGATACTTCCCTTTTGGAAAACTTGAAAATGATTTTGATGGATGCAAGCTCTTCTGTGATACGTGATGTTTTAGCCGTCTTAAGGGCTCTCGTTTTAGATGACGATGTTCGAGTAGAATTTGGTCGCTCGCACGAACATGCACGTGCTATCGCTAGCGATACTTTGTGCCACATAACAAGTTTACTTACCAGTAAGTCGAATTTCTTTTTTTAATTTTAGGATTTTAAATTTAAATTTTGTTTTAAGAATTCCAAAAAGATGAGCTACTGGTGAGCGATTTGATGATAACAATTTCATCTTTACTTGTGCGAAATGAATTTTGTAAGAAAGTAGAAGATGCTGGTGGTTTGAATGTAATTAAGGAAGCTATGATTATGTTTCACGATAAAGATGTAATTTTGTGTTAATATTTGTTGACCTTCTAATTACTTTTTGTAAATTACAGAAAATTATACGTCAGGGCTTTAAATTGTTGAAAGCTTTAAGTGGTAATGATGAAGTTAAAGCCCACATTATTCAAAACGATATGGCACCCGTACTTGCGTCCACGTTGAACAGACATAAAGTAAGGTTTGTTACATTAAGTTAATAGTAATTAGTAAAAGTAAACTTGTAGGATTCTGTTCAAACAACAATAGCAGGATTATCATGCATTGCTGCATTAACTTTGCGTTCTACAGACAACAGTAAAGCATTTTATGAGGCTGGAGTTTCTGAGGTGATCATCGATTGCATGAAACTACACAGCGATGACGTTAGCATACAGAAAAATGGAAGTTGGGCTATTAGAAATATGGTATCGAGAAGTCGTTACCAAAATGATAAGTTCCTGTCTTTAGGAATTGAAGACATTTTGAAAGAAGATTTGGCCAAGTTTCCTGCAATTGAATTTGATATTAAATCGGCTTTACGTGATCTAGGCTGTAATGTTAATTTAAAAGAAGAATGGACTGGTAAAGGTGGAAAGTTGACCACCCAATCTAAAACTAAGTAATGGGTCCATAATGCCTTTTTTACTTTTATATTATTGATAAATCCACTATAATTAAGATATTTAAACCGCGCAAGAATTTAATTTTAATTTTTCTTACCTGACCTCATTTTAGAGGCACTTTAAACTTATATGCTTTAATCTACACTAATTTTATTTGTAACTTTACTAATTGTTGAAAATGTTTATTAATTATTATAATAAAGCTGCTTTTTAGAAATGAACGAATCGTTTTATTACATTATATTTTGGAAACAATTATCAAGTTCCTTTTGTCTTAAAATAGAATGCAAAGAATTTTATTCTCTCTTCATATTAAGGTAGGTAAAGGTAACAGTAACATAATTTTTTTGTTATGTTTTTAATATTAAATTTGTATTGAGTTGGAGTTGGCCGTACAAAGTTGATGAGTTGTCTTGCTACAATATGTTACAGTTGATAATCTCGAGAAACAAGCGCGAATTCGGACGTCGGCTCAATTGGGGGGAGGTAATGATTTACCAATGTATGAAGTCTTGATCAGGCTCCTGGATCCCAGCGCCGTCCTAAGATATACGACACCTCTGGGTTCCTAAAATTAATACCCCCTTCTTCATAAGAAGACACAAATACAAAATGGAAAAAATCAATTTATTATTAACAAAAACATAAAATTTATACAAAATTTAAAAAAATTTTAAATACTGTGTATTCAAAAAAATTAATAGGAAGATGAGGATTTATCAATTGGCCGGCACGATCACGTGATGTAACACCTCTCGATTTTTTTTTATTGCATACCGCGATAGAAGAAACCCCGCAACCAGAGAGGAATTAATGGAAATAATACAGATATGTGTGAGAGAACTTAACGAAAGAAGCGCCATTATAAATAATACCGTGCAACACCTTTTGAAAAAAGCAACCTTGTGTGCTGAAAATGAGGGAAGCCATTTTATTTTAATTTATTTTTTATTATTTTTTTTACCTACACCTCGTTCATTATTTTTAGAATTTTTGTGAAAACGGTTGGTTTCCCAAACAAATTTATTTAACCAAAGTTGTAGCCCGTTAAATTTCCTATCCAGTTTGGGTCATCAGTTTTTTTCTAAGACGTTTCGTTTAAGAGATACGGAGTTCGCAAGAAAAGTAAAAAAAAATAAAACCTGAATTTTTTTAACATTTTTTCCTTTCATTTAATTTATAACTCGAAATCTGTTGATTTTAGACGATAAGGGGTTATAACCTAATTTGTAGATAAGCAAAAGATCTTTAAAAAAGGCCTAATCCATTAAGTCTAAAAAATTAATAATATCGGAGCTATGGCCGTTTGAAATCAGAAATTCAAAAAATTGCTTTAAAGGCATGTACCTCCCGAGGGTTTGGACTTGGACAAAAATTTTATTTAAAAATTTGTCTTAGAAAAGTGTTCTTTATCACCACCTCAAAGGTTCTCCACGGTCACGGGGACACCCGGCATTTAAATACTCATATCATTTAATTCGCTGTCCCAAAGACGATCGTAAATATCTTTTTATCTTTTTTAGGGCTGAAAAAGATAAAAATAAAAATTATCGCTCAAAAAAGGCTTGCGCTCCGGGGCTGTAGCCCTGTGGTTAGGGAAGCCCTGCTGAATCTCCTTGGGTCGAAGCTAGTCGAGAAATACTAATTGAAAAGGGGGGGGGGGTGAAGACTTCTTTATATTCTGTTTCTATTTTTTGCTAAATTACAATAATATTATGATCTCTTTATAACGTAATCAGATGGTTCCTCCAGTGCCAAATCGAACATAATAAATTGCATAATCAAATAATTACTATAAGTATGCGTAATTCTCAAAAACATCACTCATTCAAAAGTTGATAATTTTCAAATTAATGTATACATATTACAAAAAATATTTTTTTTTGTATATAAGATATCTACATTTTCAATAATTTTATCACTGAATGGCTTCATTACCTATGTAGGTATGCAGCAATCAATAATGAAACACTTTAGGTATAGGTCAGTCAGCAGAACATAAACGTAAAAATTCAATAAAATTAATAATGTCAAGTGAACACCATTTCGACCAACAGACCACCAACTTCAGTATAGCCAAACTCATCATTAATGAAACTTGAAAAATGTAAGAAATATTTTTACGCAGTATTCAGTTTTCAAACTTGTAGGTAATTTGATTAATATTAATGCTCATTTATAATTTCAGCAAATAATTTCGAATAGAATAATATAATTTATTCGAATTCTATTGAAAGTATTCATGCGTAAAAATTAAAGCCACCATAATTTTGTCGAAAATGCTTCTTAATGACAAAACACAACCAATGTGCGATATTCTTCACAAGCATAGGTAATTTTTTATTTCAGTTTTTTCATTTTAATTTTTCAGGTATTTATTGAATTATAATAACGTAAAAGGTAGGTAAAAAAAATAACTTGACTATTTCGCTATAAAAAATAATGTAAAAGTACCAGCACGAATTTATGGTGGTTAATTTTGATTTCCAAATAAATTAGAGAAGACTGCATAGAGTCGATAGATTTAATATAAAAAGTCTGAACAACTTTGATTTAGGTAGGTAGTTTAGTAATTGATATTTATTTAACCAGTACTGAAGAGCAATATTTTGTTTAATGAGTTTGCTAGAACGAGCGAGCGTTTAGCTCCCGAGTTCTTCGTACTTCGAGGACGGGGGTCACAGGTGTTAAAATATTTTAAATAACATAAATCCAACCGATTCTACTGTTTTGTGCGGAATATGCTATCCAATTTACTAAAATGTTGATAATGATAATGAATATCGGCTTCAACTCACGCTAAAATTATTTATTTCTTTTTTAAATAAACTACAATTGTTTCGAAGGGCTAAACCACTTTTTTTTCAAATTGTAATTCATAAAAGTATGCAATTTTTCATCAATGTTTTTTTATGACGTTATCACGTAAAATTATCGTCCGTAAGCCGACTTTACAGACAACCCGAGTGCCACGTGTTTTTATGTTTGTTACCTCAGAACTCCGTCATTTATGAACCGATTTTTAAAATTCTTTCGGCGTTGAATCAAGTATAGTTCCAAGTTGGTCCCATTATAATTGCATTCGTATTGGATCTTGAACTTCGAAGATAAACCGGGAAAACCCTCATATTTTTCTTCAGCTCTTCTCAAAATCGGCTTAATAACGCAAAAAATGCACTAAAAAGTAAAAAATAATTAAGTTACTTCAACTTAATGAAGGAAGGAAATCCATATGAAGGAAATCTTTGTATCGGTTGTATCGAAATTGTGTATTACTAGAACTTGAAAAAGTGTTATATCACTTCGAAAAAATTATAGTTTATTTAAAAAAGATATAAATAGTTTTGGCGTCATTGAAAAAGTCTTTGCAAAAATAGACACTTTTAAAATTTGATTATATTTTGAAATTTTCATCATCATTCCTTTGGCCTACATTTTGTTTCTTTCATTGTCAGATTTTTAATCAAAAATTTTAGTTTAACTTTTCGAACGTAACAAAATTTTTTAGTTTTTTTTTCTCAAATTTTAGAATCATACTTATAAATTTCAGTAAAACTTGCTCAAAATGCCGAAAAATATAGGTAAATTATTTAAATTAATATATTTCTTTTAACTCATTTTTGGGATTTGTTCATCTTTACATTCAAATTGTGTTTTGCAAAAATATTCAAAAATCTTTTTGGATATTTGGAGGAAGAGCATGAAATATAAAATATTAATATTAACTTAATTATTATTAGGACCTGGGCCTGGTGCTTATATGCTACCATCAACTATAGGATACAAAAACCATGACATATCGCGCTACCGAAATCCCCAATATACTATGAGAGCAAGATGTGGAATGGGTGGAAAACCTTTTGGACCTGGCCCACAATATAATATAGATATGGTTACAAGAACTGGAAAAGTGTCACCGCCAGCTTATAGTATAGCAGCCAGACTTAGGGGAGTCGGTAAGAATTGTTTTTATTTGTTTTATATTAAATTTATTTAATTTAAAAATTTTGAATGTTTTTTCGAGTATGTAGATAATATTACAATAATATAATTATAATAAAAGTATCTAGGTATTACCTAACAAAGTGAGCATTGTGACGGTAACCAAATTTCAATGCATGCTATAATTTTAAAATCGATTAAAAAAATCAGGACGTCTGAAGTATTTGGCATTCTGCATAATTTGTTTTGAATGACATTTTTTGGGGGGCTCAAAATTTTTTGCTTCTAACTTGAAATAAAATTATATAAGTGTGATTTATTTGTAGTACCTTTCAAGACACCAGGTCCTGGAACATACAGCCCTGAAAAGGTTCCAAGAATGAAAGATCCTCGACCGCCCGCCTATTCAATGGCAGCGAGATTTCCTCCAGTCAGAAAATTTAACACTCCCGGACCTAACCAGTATTCCGTACCATCAACACTTGGTCCAAAGGTTCCCAATAAACCCGCAGCTGCAGCATACACTATGTACGTACATACATATAAATTTTATCAATATTTTTTTAATTTTGGCATAATTTTTTTCGTAGGTCTGGAAAATATGGTTTCAAAGGAAAATCGGCTTCTCCTGGACCTGCACAGTATGGCGGAACAAATGTGAATTTGTACAAACACAAAAATCCTCAGTATACAATGGGCGGTCGTCTTCAAGGGATTGGCAATAAATCGAAAACACCTGGACCTGCTGCTTATCTTCCAGGTTTCATCAAGAGTAAACCTGGTGGAATAACTTTTGGTATGCGTACCGACAAATCACCATACATAACTGCAGAAGATCACATGCCATGTATAGAATAAAATTAAATCGCATTAAATAAAATTTTAACATTCTAAGAAAAAACAACTCGTGCATAATTATATACAATATAATGAATACAACGTATAAAAAAATTTTATTTTTATTCTGTAATATTATACTTTAGTGTAAATGTACCTATATCTTCAATTTGTATTTTTATAACTTTTATGCTATATACATGTATTATTTAAAAAATATGTTTTGTAAATAATAATTATACATTTTTTAAAATAAGCTTGGTTTAATTATTTAATTAGTATTAATATTAGTATAAGTTTCAATTATTTTAATTATTGTAGTTTTCATCACCAGAAAAACTATTCAATAACAAAATTAATAAAAGTCTGCAACTACTTAATATAAATTTGGAAATTTGACTAGATTTAGTCAATTCAATCAGCCGTCTGATTTAGTAAAATATACTATTTTAAAGTGTATTAATTTTCATGGAATATTCAGCATTTTACATTTTTTAGAATTTTTCTGATTTTAGATTTACCCAAGTAATTTAATTTCAACATCAATAAATTATTCAAATTTTTATTGGTCTGACGTTTTATCCTAAAAATCTAATATTATGGTCAAATTAAAATCTTGCAAGATTACTGGTTAACGATTAAAATTAACAATGGGGTTTGAGTTGGTAGCATGTCAAAACGCCGAAAACACCAAAACACGATAAAATAACTGTTGTGCAAAAATCTTACACACTTTTCTAACGAAAATAGACAGCTTGTTAGTACTAAAGAGCCATGCATAAATTACGTCACAAAAATGTTATGATTTTTTTACTCTCCCCCCCCCCCTCATGTTTGTCACACAATGTCACCCGCAACCCTATGGGTCAATGAGCTAGAGAGAGAACGTTAATTTGAACCCCAAAATGGCGTCATTTGCAAATGTCAATCGACGTTAGTTGTTGTTTTAAATTGTGAAAATTTAGTAACTGCAGTTAATACTGTAATATTGTAATTTGAATTTAAATATAATGGGGGCGAAATTTTAAATTTAGTTCATTTTTGTTTGTCAGACAGAACGATTTGGCAACACGGATTTGAAAGCGACAGGAAGTGACCGTTATTTGAAGGATTGAGAGTAGGTAGAGGCCCTTACGTTTTTGACCATCGAAGAAAAAGGTTGATTTTTTAGTGCGAGCGAATGTTTTATAAAGTTATTCAATAAGTGAATTTAAAATTGTTTCAAATATAATTGTAGCCATCGACAAATTTAAATACGTAAGTTTAAATATTTGATTTATCTTTTCTAAAAAAATATAATACAGAATTACGTTAAAAATTTATGTAATAATTTAACTACCACGAGGTCAAGTGAATTTACCACCAGTTTAAAACTATTTTAAAATTACTTCATCTTCAGTTTAAGATTTAATTTATTGGTTTGAGATTATGATTTATACATTATTATATTTAAACGGGATGGGGCTAATGTAATGAAAAGGATTGATTATTCATATGTGACCTAGGAGGTATCTTTATAATACAAAATATCAGTGTTGATTGGAGATTAGAGGTATTTGTTTATGATAATTAATATGAAAGCGGTTGTTTGAAGTAGAAAAATATATTGCATTAGATAATTTAATTTAGATGAATTACACAACAGAAATGGGGACGCTGCCATCTTAAGATGATCGTCAAAATGTCTGATCACATAGAAGTAGTAACCGCACTCTAGGACCTTCTTGTCAGCCAGCAAATTATGTGAGCAAATTGCTTGATTTTTTTTCAAATATCTCTCAATGAGATAATATCAATAATGATATTTAACAACTGTTAATAATATTAACAGTTTTCTTTATAATTATTTTTGGTTACATAATAATTTAGAATGATGATGCTAGGTTTAAGTATGGACGATTTATTTAGATTTAAGTATTGACCAGTTAGCGCTTGTTCACAATGTACATAAACATAAGACGTGCATAAGCATAACATAAGCATAAAACATAATTTTGACATAAGCCGCAAAAGTGTTCACAATGAACATAAGAAATATATGAAACTGCGCATGCGTATAACAAAAAACTAAACTAAATAAACGAATAAACTTTCAAACACCTTTCAAACTTTATAACAAAGGTTAGGTTCAATCTTATGTACGAACGTAAGCCGAACATAAGATCAACATAAACATAAGAATTTCGTAGGCACACTGTGAACACTTACGTTGATTTACTACTAGTTTAACTTTACGTCTTATGTATGTGTTATGTTTATCTTATGTCTTACGTATATTGTGAACAAGCACTTAGATTTAAATATTGATGAGTTAGATTTAAGTATTGACCAGTTAGAAATTAAATGGTGACAATTTTAGATTTAAGTACTGACGACATAATAATTAAGTGGTGACGATCTTAGATTTAAGTTTGACGAGTAAAGATCTTAGAATAATAATATAAAATAATTTAATTGGTCATCGAAATACATATAAGCGCTTCTTTACAAAGTATTATAAAGATTGTGGTTGGTCATTACATATGAATAAACAATTACAAATGTTACAATCAGTGGGATTAATTATCGAACAGTTATTAAATCAAATTTCAAACTAAAGTATTCTGAATTAAATGATATCAAGGACAAGGAAATCAAAAACTAGTAACGGTTTATTTTAACCAACTAACTTTAGTGTAAAATTAAATGAACTAGGATTTAAAATTCGCGCCGATTATATTTAAATTCAACTTTACAATATTACAACATATTATTCAAAAATTAGCACATAGTTATAAATGGCCAGACGTTGCGGTACTGTATCTATCTAGTAACTGTAGCCTTGACAGGTGAAGGTTTCATCTAGTGGCAATGCCTCTAACTGTTTTTAACCGACTTCAAAAAAGGAGGGGTTATCAATTCGGTTGTATATTTTTAACCGACTTCAAAAAAGGAGGAGGTTATCAATTCGGTTGTATTTTTTTTATTTTTTTTATATTTTTTTATGTTTGTTACCTCAGAACTCCGTCATTTATGAACCGATTTTCAAAATTCATGAAATAAAAAATTAACTAAAATTAATTAAAATGCACTAAAAAGTAAAAAATAATTACGTTATTTAGTTACTTCAACTAGCTGGCATAGGCGCGGTAAATTATTGTAATCTTTACAGTCGGTGCCTGCCAAGCTTTTAAAAAATTTAGTTTTAGTAATTTAGCCAGCATTTTTATGTTTGTTACCTCAGAACTCCGTCATTCATGAACCGATTTTCAAAATTCTCTCGTTGTTGAATCAAGTATAGTTCCAAGTTGGTCTCATTATAATTTTATTTGTATTGGATCTTGAACTTCGAAGATAAACCGGGAAAACCCTCAAACTTCTCTTCAACTCTCCTCAAAATCGGCTTAATAACGCATTAAGTACTGAATACCTGTACCTGTTTTATTACCTGCTTCTGCCCGGTAGGTCAAAATCTTTTCTTAAGTACCCCACTTTTATTAATCTTCTAAGTAGTACATTAAATATAAGGTAAATAGTAAATATATTTATATCAACTATGATCGGATTTTCAAATTTCTTTTTGCGTTTAGTAGGTCCACCCATACATAAATAGTTACGGAACGCAACATGCACTAAAAAGGATAAAATAAAAAATTTAAAAAAAAAACCGACTTCAAAAAAAAACTACCGTGAAAAAAATGCACTAAAAAGTAAAAACTAATTACGTTCTGGATTCTAGATTGATTCTTATTAAAAATAATTCTTAATCTTAATAATTACGTTATTTAGTTACTTCAACTAGCTGGCATAGGCGGTCAATAATTGTAATATTTGCTTTCGGTGCCGGCTAAGCTTTTAAGAAATTTAGTTTTAGTAATTTAGCCAGATTGACTGGCAAAGATAACAATAATTGACCGCCTATGCCAGCTAGTTGAAGTAACTAAATAACGTAATTATTTTTTACTTTTTAGTGCATCTTTTCACAGTAGTTTTTTTTGAAGTCGGTTTTATTTTTTTTTTTAACTTTTTTAGTGCTTTTTTTTCACAGTAGTTTTTTTTGAAGTCGGTTTTATTTTTTTTTGGTCACCTAATAGTGTGGCTACTATGGAATAGATGGGGTAATAGATGAGGACCAATCAGAGGTGCGATACGGTAAATTTTTAAAAACCGACCAATCAGAGGTGCATTCAAAAATACGAAAATATTCAACAATAAGGCTCAAACTACCTGATGTCATAAATTAAATATCGCTTATTTTAATACTTTATAGATATATTAGAATTTTGTCTTTATAAAAAGATTAAAATGTTTGAAAATTGTTATATTTTTTTATTATGGTGCCATCTATTGGCACTATCAAGTCGCTTCGACGACTTTAAGGTCTTAGATTTACGACTTTCAGGTATACTACCAATATTCCTCTTATGAGGCCTAAGGCCGAACAACTACTAGTATCATACCAGGTGGTACAAATAAAGTATAATATGATTGACTAATATATTATTTAGTACTATGTATATGGTTGGTTAAAAAAATTGTAAAAGTGTAAAAACTCTGTTTTTGCAGCGCCGAAACCAGCACTTTTTAGCGCAACTGGTCGAAACTAAAACCGAATATTCGGTCTGTCTCTAGATCTAATCTATTTTCAGTGTTTTCGTTGATTTTGTTGTCGGTATTTTTGTTTTTTTAGCGTTTTTGTTTTCAGTGTTTTTTATTTTCGGTATTTTTCACTTTCGACGTTTTTGTTTTCGCTTTTTTGACATTCGCTGTTTTGCTTTCGGCGTTTTGACGTAGAACCGTTTGAGTTATCAAAGAAAAAGGTAAAACGAGTAAACAAATTGAACGCTTCCTTTTAGATGATATTATTAAATAAAAAAAATTCCAATGTAATTATATCTACAACGAAATAAATTTAGTGCTTGTTTTTACATTTATGTAAATAAAATTTTAATGCAGTTCTTGAAGAATTAGAACGGCATTAATCGGTAGAGGGGGTGAGGGCTTACGGCTTACGCTACTAACTGTTTATTGAGAACGCTACTAGTAGCCATGTGAGTAGCCAGCTGTGGTAGCCAGTAGTAGCGTAGTAGTTTCTGTGGTAGTAGGCACAAGTACTAACCTTAGGTCATGTGAACCATATGAACTGACGCTGTGCATTTTGAGGTTTTGTTTAAATTTTTAAACTAACCGTAATATTTTCAAGGGCGCGAAAGTTTTAATTCTAAGAACAGTGAAATTCAGGGAGCAAAATATGCCTTTATTTTATGCTTAGAAACCACATAAGTGAAAAATATAAGAAAACCTTCTGAACAAATATGGAGAACGAACAGGAAAATACTAGCAGAAAACAAAGTTCTTATCAAAGAAAATTACGTTACCGTGATTTATTGAATCGAATTGAAGGATTACGTAAGTATAACTTGTATACATATTTAAAATGGTACTTTAAATTGTAAATTGTAGAAGAAAGTGAGGATATTGGTGTCGCTACGGTTAATCAACTTGGGAATATATTTAAGGAAGTTAATATACTCGATGGCGAATGTGAATTCAAGGAACGCGTTGAATACGCAGACGAAACCTTACTCGAATCGGTTGTTTTATCATCTGCTAGTGGCATACTTGTAAAGTGTATTCAAAATTTAGAGATTTGTTCAGCAACATACGAACCTGCCGAGTTGGCTTCTAAAATTGTAAGTTTCACTGTGACTTTTTATATGTGTAACTTACATTTTTTATTTTTAGTTAAACGAAATTAAAAGTCCTGAAGATGAAGAATTATCCGAAGTGGATTTGTTAAACTTACTACAAAATGCACGTGAAATGGTGCCGGAGTTACCAAATTATTCTTTTTTGTATGGATCTTATGATCCTACAAAAATACCTGAACCAAAGCAAAGAAAACGCGCAAAAAGAGAGGCGCCAGAGAAAGTTGAAAAAAAGCAACTGGAAAGAGTGGAAAATCTTCAAAATGCAGAAGAAAGTATAGAAGACACTGTACGTTTCTTGATTAAGGTTCTCGATAAGGAATACGAGAATAACGATCGTCAACCTGTTTCGTATTTTGATTTTGTAGTCGATTCAGAGAGCTTTTCAGCTACTGTCGAGAATATGTTCTATACCTCTTTTCTTATTCGAGATGGAAAGGCGCAACTAGATATAGGCAAGTTTGTGGGAAATAATTTTGTATTTTATCAAGACAATTTAATTTTAGGTGATGCGAATATTCCAATTCTTAAACCAATGCGTAAATTGGACCTTGAACATTTCAGAAATGATGGAGGAGTTAATCTACAACGAATACCATCGATTACAATGGACGATTGGAAGGTATGTTATCTATTTTTTAATTAAGCTAAAACAATTAAATTCGTGCTTCTTATAGGTTTTCAAAAAACATCGTGGATTTTTACAAAAGCATAAACAGTTGCGTAAATCAAAATCATAATAGTTCTGTTGTTATTAGTTTTGTATTACATTTCCTAAGTATTATGTACAAATTATAGTAAACATTTGACCCATTCGCAGCCATGTTCCAATTTTGGAACACCTGTTAAATTTGCTGTCACCTTCTTTAGCTGTAATAATTACGATTTACTTCATCTTGAAGGTGACAGCAAATTTAACAGGTGTTCCAAAATTGGAACATGGCTGCGAATGGGTTAAACCAATTTGTACAAATGTTGATAATTAATATTTTAAAAAAGTTAATAATTAGATAAATTTATTTTTTTAAAAGCTTTTTAAGAAATAACTGTATTTATTTATTATTTATTGTTAATAAAACAGTGGAGATGCTTTTAAAATTATTTAATTATTAATAATGAATATTGTTTTTAAAGCTTGATACCAAAAAATTAAATTCTAGTTAAATATTTAACAGTACTCTTGTTAATTATTGTAACAAATTTATTTATGTCTTTGTTGAATGTGGCAAAGTAGGTATTTTGTAATTTTAAATTATGCAATTAGATTTTTTGTGTATTTTATGAAATCTTTTATTTGACTTCAGATTACGTATATAAAAATCAATTTTATTGTATAATATTGATGATTTTATCAGTTATAGTTTTTTTTATTCTATACCTTTTAATTTTATAAAACTATTTTTGTGTCGTTTGAATAAATTAATTTTATAATAAATTATTTAAAAAATATTTGAAATTAAAACTTTTTTTAATATAACAAGCTAATTAAACATTAATATTATTGAACTTTCAGCGAAGGTTATCTCTTTCGGGAAATGTAGAAGTATTTGGTATTCCAGCACTTCTGCTTTGACTTGAATGCTGCGAGTAATTGTTTTTAAAAATAATTTTAATTCGCTACTTAATTAAATTCTTCAAGATTTGTTGTTTTTAAAATTGCTTCTTTGTTTGCCCCACTGTCGATTTTATTTTCAATAGAGAAAATTATTTTTTGTTTTGTGGTTTAAGTTTCTCTTTTTTAAAAACCTATTGCTAAAGGTATTTTTAGTATTGCTATTACTGACCTGTTTTTGGATAAAAGTAATTTTCTAAGAGAACGTTAGAAATATAATATTGATCTTTAAATATGTTTTCGATATTTTTGTATTTTTTATGATCGTAGCAAATGTTACCTTTGTGATCTGCTACCAGGAGGTCAACATTTAGTAAAATGCTCCACAAATGAGGTATAAATTGTTCTATTCATATGATGCTCTCTCAATAGTAACAGTTCATTATTCATTATTGTAACGGGCTGTGGTACCGACCCCACTGCCCTGAAGCTTAAGCTTATTGTGCACCTCTTCACAGAGTGTTGATACTCGCAGGAAGGCCGAGCTGGGATCGAAGCTAATATCGGGTTATTTTTTTCGAGATGTTACAGAAATAAAAATTATTTATGTTTGTTCATGGTTTTTAAAAAACTAGAAATTAGCAATTGTAGTTGAAAATAATTTAATTACATTTCAATCTAGTTGTTCTATTTAGATTGTTTCGTTATCGCTGTGATCATACAAAAATAATGTGAGGATGCTGAACACGTAAAATAGCTCAACTTTTAAAAATTTTCCTTGTCACCTCAGTAGATACTTTATAGATAACAGAGGTGGCGTTTGATTACGAAAGTGATATTGAATAATTTACGAATGAACCAAAAATAAATCAAACTTAATGTGAATTGAGACACTTTAAGCCTCCTCATGAGTCAAAAAGTGGCTGTTGGCCAACGGTTTATGTATGAAATCATCGATCATCGGCGGCTAATAAACACCATTTATATTTTATATTGCTTTACTTTTTTTGTAAATAATAATTAATATACATTTGTGAACAATTAATAATAATAATTATGTTATAGGTATTACGTTAGTTTAAGAAATAGTATTCTTTCTATTAGTCCATTTAGAAGTTTAAATCAACTTTTTGAAAATCTTTCTAATTTTTTTTCTTTGGGTATGGTATTGGTCTATATATTTCTGAAAAAATATTCAAAACTGCTATTTCGTTATTTAAATACAGAACCAGAACATCAATTTTATATCTGCCAGTAGGAATAAGCGGAGGAAATCTAGTTTCATTGATAACAAAATTGCATATATGGTAAGTGATTTCCTAAAAATATAATATCTACTTTAATAATATGATTGGATAGTAGAAACGTAGCGAAACAACCTTACGAAAAATGCAGTTTGTAAAGTTACCACACTTTGTTGCTTCTTGCATTCCAATAATATTAGCTTCAAAACACTTTTGGAAATTAACTTGGAATCGGATTGGAAATTCTCGATACTCGTTACTCAAAAACTTATAAACTTGTACAACTATCTGGAAAAGTTTGTTTTTAATAATTACTTATCGATTGTCGAATTTACCTCTATTTTATCTTTCACGTCAATTTTAAAATTCCAAGTTAAATTGTGGGCCGTAGTACTTCGATTATATTTAAATGCGATGATTTGATAAGAATTATAATAATTTTTGTCAAAATACATCAGTTGAATTCGAAGATCTTTCATTTTATAATCATTTTGATGAAACTAAAAGATTTATTAATTATTATACCTACAATTTCTTGTAATATTTTGCAGTACTTTGGATAACAGATTATTACAAAAGACATATTGAACAATCAGCATAAACAATATAAAATATTTTTTCATTGCAAACAAGCTGAGTTGACTATATCAAGAAGAAAACTCTTAATATCTATGTATTTGGATAGTAATTTTATATTAATTTCTATTATTTATAATTTATATTATTTCCAAGGTAAGTTTTTTATCACCAAACATTGATATAATCCTTCCGGAACCTATTTAATTTAACTATTAGTATAAATAATAATAACCAATAATATATTGCCTGTGACTGCATTTTTCAATTAGAAAATCATGAATTTATTTTATGGATCTTTTAATGCATTTCATTTTTATATACTTTTGGAAAAACCAATCTATTGATTTTATTTTTGAATTAAAAAAATAACTAAACGCATAAATAATAACAAAAAATAAATTTGTGGAAATTAAAATAAAGGAAAAAATTTCACCAATTAAAAAAAGAAAATATTACAAAATGGAATTAAAACTGAATTATTTTGATTTTGATGAAGATCATAGTTTGTTAAATGATATCATTTAAAATAATATTTTTGAAAACAAGTAATTTGGTGAATTTCTAATTGAAAAAACTGGTTTCAATGTTAGTTTCGGAGGATACATTCGATATTATTTGATCTAATATAGAAATTGATTACCAAAATGATGCTATTTATCCACTCAGGTATATAGAAGGTCTCCACAAAACCATAAAGCGTATATTTCAATATTTTATGTAAGTCGAGTAAACTTATTTGAATAATGAAAAAGTATTTTCTGTTTTATTGTATGCTGGTGTATGTCTTTCGTAATATCTTTTGTGATAGTTTGTTGTCCAAGGTACTCTACAATATTACAAAAAGTTGTATAATAATAATCGTAATTCTTCTAGTTCCATCAAAATGATTATAAAATGAAAGATATTCGTATGCAATTAAATAGTTTTGATAAAGATTACTTTAGTTTTTTTAAAATTACAGCATTTAAGTACAATCGGAGTACTACGGCCCACAATGCAACTTGGGGCTTCCAAGTTAACGTAAAAGATAAATTAGAGGTAAATTAACTTTTATAAGCTAATTAAAATACGAAACAATATATTTTCTTTCAGTTACTTGTGCAAGCTCACAAGTTTTTGAGTAACGAGTATCGGTATTATCCAATCCGATTTCAGATTAATTTACAAAAAGGTTTCGAAGCAAATATTATTGGAATGCAAGAAGTAACAATGTGTGGTAATATGACGAACTGCATCTTTTATAAGGTTTTCGATATCATTAGGTTTTCATTATCCAAGCAGAATATGTCAAGTATTATATTTGTAGAACATCACTTACCACGTATGTAATTTTGTTTTTGATGAAACTCGATTTCCTCCACTTATTCATAATGGTAAATACAGAATGGAAGTTCTGTTTTTGTATTTAAACAGGGAAGTAGCAGCTACGGATGTATTTTTAGAAGTATATAGACCATTGAAGTACCCGAAGAACAAAAATGATTCAAATTGATTTAATTCTTCAAATGGACGAGTAGAAGAAAACTTTTTTCTTGAACCAACAATACTGATAACAAGTATTAACTTTTTGAAATTAAAAAGACAATATAAAATAATGTTATTTTTTTCACCAAAAAAAACTACATTAAATCTAACCTAATGATTCGTAGCGCAAATTTAGATGACTCTCTTGTTTTTGTCAATAATAGTGGTCAGTCTGCTAACCTATTTTCAATAATAAAACAAACTAAATTTTAAGTGGTACTTATATCCCTTGACCCGTGCATGCTGTAATAATGTTAGCGGAGTAAAACTTTTACAAATAAAAATTATGCATATTGGAGGGCCTAAGTTTCAATTTTATTAGATTCTATGCGATAACTAATAAATAAAACAAATTTAAGAAATGGGTTTGCAATGGGTTAATTAAATTAAACGCCGGTGGTTTTAAAATTTTATTGGCTTTAATACTTTTCAGAACTCACACAGTACTTTCTTGAGTCATTTTTCAGGTTACATTATTTAAGTATCTTAAGGTAAGTAGTTAAATAATGTTAAAAATAGTCAAAACTTTTTGTACAATAGAAACGTTAGAAATGGCAGGAAAGAAAAGTTGTAATTAGGCACATTGGATTGGGATGATTGAAAAAAACTATTTCAAGTGAAAAATTACAACTAGGTATTCAAGTTTTAAGATCATAGAAAAATGAAATTCACTTTGTATTCGTATAAATAGCCTACACAGAAGGTAGTTCACATTGATTTTTGAATAAGTACACATTTATGTATATGAATTATCGATTGAAATCAATCAAAAGACTAAAAAATATTTTTAATTTATAACAAATTTAAGTACATGCACGAAAATAATACTAATTATTTTACAATTATCATGATCGAAAAAATTGTAAATATCACTACAAACTTATTAAATATATTGCCTTTGAAATACTACTACGAAATGTAAAAATGTAACATCAATCGTCGACACCATAATTATACAAATTCTACTGGCTTTTGAGCATCTAATAATAAATTTTTTTATATAAGAACTATTTACAATTTCCTAACGTCCACTAAATGTAAGGCCAATTATTAAAATCGAGACACAATCATTTTCAAATTTACGAACAAATAATAATCGGCTTTACATTTTTATTCTACATTTAGCTAAAAATATTGTCAATTTTTTAAAAACTTGATATAAAATTAATTATTTTTATCATATTACAAAATTTTCCTCTATTATGTCATTTACGAAAACGGTATTAGGTTCAAATGCCAAAAAGTTGGTTTGATTTACAAATTTGATATGAAAAATCGATATGTAAGAATAAATTAGGAATTTTTTGATTCATTTTTGATATTAAATTGTAATAAAATTTTTTTTCGTACAAAATCATTTATTTATATTTCAAGTATTCCCGTCAACTTTTTTAAAAATCATTAAAAGACGAACAAATGAAGACTGACCACGGTTTTGTTAAACTTAAATTAAAATTTTACGTGCACATATGTCCTTCTCTGGAGGTGAAATGGGCATTTGCACAATAAAAATATTCGCAAATTTTGAGTTTTAATATTATAATTTTGGTTTATATTCTTGGTTCAGTTTCAACTCTCGTTTCCAACGTAGTCGAATTCATTACTTATGTTTAATTAATTTTTGTGCTCAACTTTGCTGTGGGTAACATAATTCTCAATTTGTGCACATTAAAATAAATTTGTACTTGAAAAAATTAACACATGGTTTCTGATTGCATATGTAAACTTCCCTTACTGTCAGCCTTTTTCAGTATCTCTTTATGAATTGGTAATTGAGAAGAATCGATTACAATCGAAGGTCTTGGTGGTAATTGCTGATTGCCAAGCGGTAAAAAGTCACTTGCAGCATTGGATTCCGATGAACTTTGCCTTATAGTCGCTTCTTGGTTGGAAGTTGATGGTACGTTTGGAAAACGTTCGTTAGTTATAAAAGAACACTGAATTCCAGTTATATCGTCTTCGATGGCACTCGATCTTCTTAAAGCCCTTGCCGGTAACCCGCCACGCACATACTCTTGACTTTCGTGAACTACTTGTAAAAGCGAAGGATTTATAAGAAGCTCATTGGCATCGTCTTCAACATATCTTCTTTGTATTAGATTTTCCATTAACATATAATCGCTTTCTTCGGCATCTCGCAGGTGTTCCTTTTCAATATGTAACGCCATTTCTGGATTGGACATTTCCGATGCATGTCTTTTTCGCTTTATTTCTAAGAAAACAATTTTAATTAAAATTTATAAAAATTATCAAATACTTACTAGGTACTTGATTACCATTTTGATTTGGCCGCGGCGGAGATAAAAGACTGGGTGTTCTAGGTGGACTCCATAATCCGCAAACGGTTTCCAATTCATCTGTAATACTTGTGTATTCGGTGTGCATTGCCATTAACAAACCTCGCGGACTGTTTTGAGCGGTGGAAGAAGAAGTAGGTGGAATGACCTTAATTTTTGGTTCCGCAAACGTGACGCTTCTTTCTACTGTTCCTGCACGCATGGGCAAGTTAGCTAACATAGAGTGTTCCGTGTTATCAGGTTCCGAATGAGTTTGAGATAATTGTCTGCACGTCGATAAAATCGGTTTACTCCCGTGCAAGGAACCGTCGCCTATCAGAAAAACTATTACATCGACGCTAGATTATCTTATATCTAATTTTATTTTTAAACTCACCATTTCCACCGTCAGAACTTCGCCTTCCGGTACCACCCGAATCCTTTCTTCTCTTATATCTCATTCTTAAGGTGTCTAAAGTCAAAGCTGCTAAATCATCGGCAGATATTTGAATATCCTCTTCTTTGTCGCTGCTTTCTATGGACTCCGCCTTTGAATCGACGCTGTGGTGTTCTTCTTCTAAAATATCAAGATGTTTACGACTACCTGTAATTTTTTTCCGATCATGAAATAGGATAATTTAGCAAAGTTTTCTCTTACCTGAACCAGAAAACGCATCTATTTGTTCGTCACATTCGTCTTCTTCCTCCACCGGTCTTACTTCAAAATGTAAGCCGTCATCAAAAATGTAAGCATCGGGTCTAACTTCCGTAAGCGACCTAACTGGCTTTCTTCTAGGTGGTTGTACAGACAAATGAGAGTCGTCCGACGTCACATCCGACCGTTCACTTGTTTTTCTTATCCTGTCGATAGTGGGTATAGCGAGTGGCGGTAGTTCCTCATTAGATCGTGTTGCCATGAAACGATGGATGACTGCCAAATGTGAAAGGATATCTTGCGAAGCTTCCTCGACTTTTCTCAAACGAAATTCCACACTCTGCATCGACGATGTCTGGCTATTTTCTTTAGTATTAATGTCTTCTACTTTCTAAAAAAATGAGCACTTGAATTCAGCTCATCTGCCGATGTGGTGTAATTACTAACTTACTTGCACAATATTTTCGACCTTATCCGTGGTTAATTTGATACGTTCGTCGGTGGATTGTTGCAATTTGTATTCTTGTTCCGCAAAGTAGCCTTCCACACATTCTTCTTCGAAGTCGTACAACCTTTCCATATCTTCCTTTTCCAAAAACAATTTTAATCCGTTATCGTACGTTTCTCTAATGCCTTTCATTTTTCTGGTGAGATATTTAAACAACAAGAATAAATGACAGATAAAGATGAAGGGTGGTGGTAAGATAGGTTTTTGCTCGTATTCCATAACCACCGTAAATCTTTGGAACATCCAAACCTGATGTGAAATGGCGTTGACTTCCATAAATATATTATTGAAGACCGCTATCAGTAAATTTATCAGAAGAATATTAGCAACCAATAAGTACATCGACATAACCACTGGCGTTATCCAGCGTCCTGTCACACAAGGTGGTTCATCTATACCTCCGCATTGCGGATCTATACCGTCAGCAAAAACTTCTCCGTACAACATGAAGTAGGGTTCGTAAAATACCTACAACATTAAGAAATAATTATCTGGGTTTTATTAGATAAACAATAAACCTACATTACGTGCAAGTCTCCAACTCGGTTCCCTATCCGGATTTAAAATAGCTTGACGACATACACCGAAACTCATCAGAACAACCAATAAAAGGACGACGAAATAAATCATGTTTTTAACCATTTTACCCATCATTGTTACAAGTGGTCCTAAAATTTGAGAACTCCGTTATCAAATTCTTATTAAATTCAAATGTTACTAACCCAAATATTTGTTAACTCCTACAATATTTAGAATACGAAGATACCAGTACACACTATCCACACAATATATAACTCTACCAATACGCAGAGTTTCAGGTTGCAGTCTTAAACATAAACCAACAAGGAAGAACGTTATGGCAACTGCATCACACGGATTCCACATATTTAGGCACCAAACTGCAAATTTCTGGCTAAGAGCGACAGGTTCAGTCGAAAGTATTTCACGTACTTTTTCGCAGCCCATAGCGGAAATAAACGAAATTGCCAAATATTCTTGCCATGTTGGTGTTGGACCCATTTTAACCAAAACTACGTAACTGAAGATCATTAAGAAGAAAACATAAGCGATCTGTAAAAAAAGTATGTGAGTTGCTTCGATAATTTGGTTTCATGTTTTCAAATTACCGAATTTGCCCAAAATTTCGTAATGGGGGCCGTAAAAAATTCGTAAAATTTCTTTTTAACCTTCAACGGTCTTGTTCGGGTTCTTTCCGTATACCTCTCATCGATGGAAAAATGAAACTTCGATTCGTCCAAATCTGGCAAAACTTTTCCATTTTCTTGCACAACCGTGTCACGTGGGATAAAATTTTCCGATAGAAGTGCCTAAGAAGAAAGAAAGGATTGCAGTATACGTTTATCAACAATACATCACATTTATGTTAGTGTTACAATACAATTGACAATAAAACTGAAGCACGATGTTCCATTTTAAGCAAAGACACCATTGGAATAAAAATTCAAAGATCATACACACTGCATTTACTCTTAACGATAGAACGCAAAGAAAATGACAAAATGATGATTTAAAAATGAAAATACCAATATCGTCATAAAAAAGTTAAAACGTATCTTTGACAGGAGATTACAACGATATCAAAAATAACATTTTAATGGATGACTGCAGTGAAGGCTAAAAAGAAGGACAGCAAGAGAATTATTGGAGCTTAAATGTGCATAAACCAGAAATCGTGGTGAGCAAAAATTACTAGAAGTAAATCACAAAGTCGTTTAAGTAAAAACGTCTACAACAGAAAATTTATTTGACATAAAATTTTAATACCGAACTGACTATGAATATCAATTTATGGGTAATCCCTTTAATCCCTTTTAATTTTTCTTTTATACAGAGAACATCTCTATAAAATTAATTACACGTATAAAGATTTAGCAGAAATGAGCAAAGCGAAACACGTCAACATAATAATTTTTTATAAGCTATATACCCCGAGTCTTTGAATAGAGATATATATTTTTAAATTTAAATTTAATATTAAAAATTAAATTTTTAAATATTTTTATAAGTGAAAATATTTCGCTAGTTTATTCATTGCCTCCCGAAAGAGAATGGTTCGCTTCCCCGTACTAATAATTCTTTTTTTCAGTACGAGTATATAGTATACAGAGGTATCCTCTGTATCGTATACGGAAAGATATAATATCTGAAAAAAAAAACTATCCCTGCGGGGAATCGAACCTGAGACTTCCAATTCACTTGGGGACGCGTGAACATTTCATCAGGTATTAGATCTTTGAATTATTGTTGCAATTAAAAACTTTTAAAGGCTATTTTCTCAACCCATCTCAACTTGATGGGTTCACCTCGTTAGCCGGAAAAATATTTACATACAAAAATATAAATAAAAAAAAAATTTTTAGCGCACATAAGTTTACTCTCTACTTATGACCCTCTATTTTGTATTATTTTTACAATTTTCAAAAATTTCTAATCCTATCCTGTCACGAAATGATAAAACAAATGTCTGAAAGTGGTTTTTTGAAATTATTAAATAAAAGATGTCACGAAGCGATCTCGCGATTAATAAGCAGTTTATGCTCAAGTAATATATTATACTATTTTTTCTGTTTCTAAAAATGAATTTTAATAAAAAAAAATATAACAAGTAGACATAGAAAAGAAAAATATACAAACTTATGTATATTGATATGTAAAAATTCGCCTCAACACAGGGTATTCTTAGTTAATCACACCACGTTCGCTCTTACAAATATAATTTAATTTTTCCAATTTTAAATATTTCCAATTCGAAATTTATTATTCGTGCTATTCTTTTTCCAAATCAACCAACTAATCAATTTACTACTGTTCGGCAGCAACTCATCAAAAAAATCCAAACCAATCCAAATATCAAAAATAACGCAATAATGCATATGCATAAAAATCACTTTATTTAAATCAAATTTTAAATGTTACTCACAATTTCAAACTACTCAAATCTAAAAAATATCTCTCACGGAGCCAAAATAAGCACGACTGGTTCGCTCAGTCATTCTTGGCAAAAAGCCTTGAATTTCATCTGATGGGTCCGAATTACATTGAAACTGAAGAAGTCCCTGCGCGGGCGCCAAAAGTTGATATGTAAAAATTCGTCTCACCGTACGGGCGCCAAATAGATGGCTTAAAAAGTCCCTGCGCCGTGCGACAAAAATTGTTATGATAATTTTAGTAAAAAATTCTTTTTACACTTTTGTTTGCTTCGGATAGCCCTGGATGCGGGTAAGTTGGTACAATTTTAGGGCGAGGGTTCTCAGTTTCAATTTTTTTTTTGTTTAACTCCCAATATAACATTACAATCTACCTATATACAGTATTTAGTAACTTTTGTGACAAAATATAATACAACATGATGGAGTCTGGCCATTACCAAATCTCCTATTACAAATTATTCAAACGATCAAATAATCGAGTCGAATATTATTAACAATTGGGCTCTCTCTGAGACACTACTTATTCGAATCTAGTAGTGAGGTCTATTGGAGTGTACCTTTCGAGTCTGCGTACGGTCGGGTCGTTGAAGAGATTTTCCACAAGTTGGTTGGGATGAGTACTTAATCGTAGTCTGTATTTGGAACTATAATTTTTTATTTCTTCCTTAACACTTGGCATTTTCAAATCTTGACGTATTAATTCGTTGGGTACGTACCACAGGGCCATCCACTATCAGTCGTAGCATCTTAGACTGGAAACGCTCCAAGATTTCCACATTTGAATTAGACGCAGATCCCTACAGATCCCTGTAGATCCCTACAGCTGTATACCATACGTCCACACTGGCTTAATTACAGCTTTGTACAAAAGAAGTTGTTTTCCATTGTCAGCTGGGACTGTTTGCCGATGATCCAATATAGTTTTCGAAGTTTCAGGCTTAATTGTTTTCTCTTCGTGAAGATATGTTTTCTTCACGTTAGACGTCGGTCAAGGTGCATCCCCAAGTATCTTGCTTCTTCAGCCTGAGGTATGTCCTGGTTATTTAGTTTGACTGACGGAGAGTCTCCTTTGCGCATAGTAAAGGTTACTTGGACCGACTTGGTCTCATTGGCCCTAATTCGCCACCTCTTCAACCATGCTTGGATCCTGTCATGGTTGTGTTGTAATATTTCAGACGCCTTTTTCGGATTGGTATGCGTCATATATATTGTCAGGAAGGGCTCTTCTTATTTTATACAGTAGTCCCACATGCCAGACTTTATCAAAAGCCTGACTTATGTCCAGGAAGGCCGCTGTGCAATACTTTTTCTCCTCGAGGGCTTTACTAATTTTCGTTGTTATGCGATACACCTGTTCCACTGTTGCGTGTTCTTGTCTAAATCCAAACTGGTGATTGGGGACTGTATGGAGTTCTTCTAGAATAGGCTTGATTCTTCTTAATAGCAGTTTTTTGAAGAGTTTGGACAATATTGCCAATAAACTTATTG
This sequence comes from Cantharis rustica, assembly GCA_911387805.1. NCBI lineage: Eukaryota > Metazoa > Arthropoda > Insecta > Coleoptera > Cantharidae > Cantharis > Cantharis rustica. Next base: position 40,266,794 of record OU426877.1, read on the forward strand.
GACGATATGATTTTGGATCTTCCACTGGCTTTCCTGGTTTAGGGATCATTATAATTTCGGCTACCTTCCAATGGCTTAGGTAGTGTTTAGTTCTTAGGATGGCGTTAAACAATTGGGTGATATATCTTATAGCGACTTCCGGGAGTTCTTTCAATATTTTCCCTGAGATAAGATCGAAGCCAGGGGCTTTCTTGATGTTAAGACCTTTAATCATAGATTTTATCTCCGCGCTTTTAAAATTTTTAATGGGCAGTTCTAGTTGACCTGGGGCTTCCAATACATTTTTTAGTTCCTTTTCTACCTCGATAGGTTCTTGGGATTCGAAGAGTTTAAAAACACTACCCAGATAATCTGCAAACACTTCTGCCTTTTGCACATCACTTCTTGCCCACGTTCCGTTTTCGGTGCGTATAGGGGGAATTGTTGTTTGCGGTTTTGTAAGCTTTTTTGTGGCTTTCCAGAGTGAATAATCTGAGGAACCTGTAGCAGTAAGACTTTCCAGGTATTTTTGGATGTTTTTATTTTTGTCATCGTTTAGGATTTTTTTGAGCTCTTTACTAGCTTTGTTGAGCTTTGATTTGTCGTGAAGTGATCTGGTTATTTGCCACCTTTTTCTCAATTTTCTTTTGTCGTTGATTTTTTGTTTTATTTCTGTTGAACAGTCATTTTCTTCTACGCCGTGTTTTGTGTCTGGAATCGATTTCCAGGCTGCCTGTTGAATGGTGTTAATTAGGTGTTCTGAGCATATTTCTAAATCGGAATCCGTTTTCAGTGAAACATTCATCATTAAGTGTTCCTCGACTTCACTTCTGAAGCCTTCCCAATCTGTGAACTTTGACGTCAGTGTGGGTGTTTTGGCTTTCGATATTATTTTTGAGGTAAGAGTTATGACTACTGGAGAGTGATCCGATGACAGGTCAAGACAAGATTCAGTCTTGGCACAATTTGCAGGAATTCCTCTGACTACGCAAAAATCGATTACATCAGGAACTTTTTTTCTATCTGTTGGCCAGTAGGTAAGTTCACCAGTGGAGAGTTAGTGCATGTTTTTAGCTTGCATAGTTTTGTACAATTCTCTACCTTTGGGAGTTATGAGTCTTGATCCCCATTGAGTGTGTTTAGCGTTGTAGTCGCCTCCAGCAAGAAACCGATGTTCAAATGTATCGTAGAAATGGTCAAATTGTGCCGCTTTTGGTGGGCAATATACAGCTGCAATCGTCAGTGGTCCAGCCCAGTCTTCAACAGTTAAACTGGTTGCCTGAATGTGCTCTTGTTGGTAGTGCCCATGTAGGTGGTGTTTTTTATTATTATGGCTGTACCTTAGATGGCTCCCAGCGCATTTGACGCAGCGTGGGCCTCGGTAGCAGAATGCCTTGGTGTGTCCGTACCTTTGGCACTTCGTGCAATGTGGAATGTTTCTCTTGGGTATGGGTGGTTCGAAGGTAACTATTGAGTTGAGCAAAGTTTTTATTTTATAAATGTTTTTGTTACCTTCGTTAGGCTTCAGGTCTACGTAGAAGAGTGAAAGTGGCATTTTAGTGCGATACTGTTTTATGTTAAAGATACTAGCTACCGTGTAACCAAGCCCTCCAATAGCTGTTTTTATTTCGATAAATTCAGTGGAGTAGTGGATTCCTTTTAGTACGACTTTAAAATTTCTATCCTGTTTGAGTTGATGGGTATGGAATTCTGTCTTTTCTGTACGGGCGCCAAATAGATGGCTTAAAAAGTCCCTGCGCCGTGCGACAAAAGTTGTTATGATAATTTTAGTAGAAAATTCTTTTCACACTTTTGTTTGCTTCGGATAGTCCTGGATTGCGAGTAAGTTGGTACAATTTTAGGGCGAGGGTTCTCAGTTTCAAAATAAAATAACAAATTTCTTGTCTCAAAAAAAATTAATTGTTTTCCAAAAGTAACCAATAATTTAAAATCCAATGTAAAATTACGATACTTCTTTAAAGGGATCAAAGTTACGATTTCTTACTTATCCAAATTGACGGCTTATCTATCTCGCCACACGCTCGCACTTATAAATATAATTTTGTTTTCCAATTTCAAATATTCCAAATCGAATTTATAATTCGAACTATCCTTTTGCGAATCAATTAACCAAATCACCAACTATCGCTCGGTAGCAACTTATCAAAAAATATCCAAAAATAATTCAAAACTTTAAACAATACACAATAATGCAAACTCATAAAAATCACTTTATTTAAATCAAATTTTAAATGTTACTCACAATTTCAAACTACTCACATCTCGAGAATAAATCCCACAGAGCCAAAATACGCATGACTGGCTCGCGCAGCCATTCTTGGCAAAATGCCTTGAATCAGGCTCGTAGCCAGGATTTCATTTCTGGGGGGGCACTTGTAAAAAGTAAAATTTTCGGGGTTCCATTTCCGGGAATTTTTATTATTACAAAGTTTTTCAATATTTTATTTTTCTAAATTTATTAAAATTTTTTCTCTATATGCGACAGATATACCAAAAAGATGAATCTAGTAGAACAGGGATCTCTGTTTTTAATTAAAATTCGACTACAATTAACGAAATCCAATTTAAAATCACTCCCACCTCTTTCATCTGTAGAACATTATCCTACAGAACACTTACGAGAAGAGTACCACTTGCTGAGTTACGAATCCTAGGTACATTGATTTGATCGTCACAATTCAGTCTGCAGCCGGTGCGGTAGTCAAGCAGAAACAACCTCATCAGTACAATCAATAATCAGTACAACCAATAAGACTAAGCCTAGCTAAGGTAAGTGAAGTAACAGGAGTATAGAGCAGCCTTAATGGATCCTTCGTCGGGTGTCGGCTTTGAGTAATTTTAAGAGGGATTGATTACATACTCAGAAGGGGGGAGGGGAGTTTAATAATTTAATTTAAAACAATTTGGATACCTGAAGGGGCGGTTTTGGGTTTGTAACAATGGCGGTTCGTTCGTGTTCTTTGTCAGTATGATATTGGTCGCTGGTAAGGAGAGAAGTTAAGAACTAGCTGAAAAAAGGGGTAGTCGTTTTGAAGTCTTGAATTGAGTTTTTTTTTTTTAAAGATAATGCTGATGCTTGGGGTTAGATGGAAAAAGTTTCGAGATGTGACCATGACTGTTTGATTTTGTGAGGCGAATAGGAAGTCGTTTGTTTTGTAGTGATAGATGAAGATTGGTTGGAAATTGAGAGGTTGATGTCGTAGGATTTTAACTGATTGGTTTCTGAGGTCTTTACTTAGGTCTTTTACTTTTACTTTTACGTTTACTTAGGTCTGGTCGTTTAGAGGTCTGATGGAGATAGGATTCTCATTAGCTGTTTGTGGAGGAGAAAGTCTTCGATATCGTATTGGCGTAGTCTTGTAGTGAGGTGATTTTCTAGGTTTCTAGGTTTGCTTCAGAGTGAAGGTATCTGTTGGGTTCCAAATAGTGTGCATTTCTTATTCTGCGGAAGCAGATGTTTTGGATGATCTAAAAACGGCGCATTTGTCCGAAGGATACGAAAGCTTACGCCGGGGCTGCATAGGTGAAAGTGGGTCTGATGACGGATTTGTAGATCCTTAGTTCGAGGGCTACATTTATGTAAGTGCGCTTCCCGATGGTTGGATTCAGTTGTTTCGTGATGCCCCTCGCTATATTGTTAGACTAAACTAATCGACCTTGCTCTGCCTTTAAATGATGATGAACTTCTTGATTTGATGGACTTCCAGGGCGGACCCTATATCTCCTTTAACTGATTTGATTTGGTTCAACTTTTTAGTTAAGTCTGGCCTAAAATTGACTGGCTAAAATGGACTGACTATTTAAATATGTTACACGTACCGCTAATAAAACGGTGCTAAACGCCGCCCACTTCGAACAACTAAGTGAACTTATAATATAGATTATTTCCTAAATTAATCGATATTTGAAAGTCGCCCATAGTTCACTAGCTTCATTTCAATGTCATCTGCTATGGAGTTTTCAAACTCTTAAACATTGCAGCCTACTTATGTTAGAAACCCGATCTATAGCGACTCATTTTATCCTCGGCGTATTGAATTTTTTCAGAAATAATTGATTAACCAGTTATATTTTCTTATATTTTTAACTTTTCACTTTCGCCATATCTTATGAATTTCAATTTTAAAATTTTAAAAATATATCAGAAATCGGGCCGTGTTATGATCGACCCACAGTTTGGGTAACCCTAACATACAACATTGTGTCATTGCGTCGCGTATACTATATATTATTTTCGGGTACTGGTTATTATATTGTGAAAAAAGCATACCTTTTCTTTTGATCTTTTGAAAATTTCAAAAGTATTCGAAAAAACAAGTTTTTAATTTTTTGGCTCGCTACTGTACATTTAAAATACATTATAATGTTAATATATGAAGTGTTATTACTATGTGGAATGGGGGTATTTTTCTGAAAACAATCTAAAATCGAGGGGCGAGTCACAAGGCAAAGTTTTGTACACTAGATTTACTGTTACGACATTTTTGAGAAATTACTCCGGCTTTCCTTCTGAATTACTTTAAAGACTAATTTTTAAAAAATTGAAAAAGCAAAAAAGTAAAAACAAAAAATTTCCTCGGATTCCACTTGTACACTATATTCTTGCAAGGATTCCCCTTCGATTAAAAAGTGAACACTATTATGTTAAAGTAAAAAAAGAGCAGGGGGCAGTAAAGTACTTTAGTGCCGCTCGTTATTTTCTTGCTTAGTTTAATTAAGTAAAGCAATTCCAAATGTAGCTTTGCCAACTTTATCTCTACATATTTATTAAATTAAAATAAATATGGCATGCACTTCTGTTTTCCTTATAGTAACAGAAGCTGGAAACGTAACCTTAACGTAATGTAAGAAATTAATAAAATTTAAAAAAAAATTATAAGTATAGTAAGTAACAATAATTATTAAATGCGGGTAAATGTGTTAAACTTTTATTTCTAATTCAATTTACTCTGGTGGTATGAGCAGCTTTATCTTTAATTATTTTTTCTGTTGTTTAATGTAAAATAAAATAAAAACAAGATCTACTTTTTAGTTTCTAAATTCGAGCTTAATAAAAATTTTTAAATATATTATAATAATTATAACAATAAAACTGAAGTGTACGAAATAACTCCGGTCTCTCCTAGATTTTTGTTTCACTATTTTTATTTTTTTAAACGTATTTCGTGCTAATTGAAAATGTAGTTTTAAACGATCGTTCTTTGTGCTTTTAGCTGTAATGTTCGGTTATTTTGCGCACATGGAGTAAACATACAAGGAAATGTTAAAATTAAACACATTTCTGACTCAATTAACACGTAGTAACTGTAAATTAAACAAATATGTAAATACATTTTAATACTTTTCGAGATTGGCATAAACAAAATATCAAATATTTTCCTATATCTTAAACAGTCTAAACGATATTAAAAAATTATGTCAATGTTTGATTTGCATTATCTTAGTTGAATTTCAGGGTTACGTGAAATGGCCTAATTTTTTGCAAGGTACAAATAAAATAAAAAATTATTTTGCAATCTTAATTTTCAATGAAAGTTTTAGAAACTATGCGTAATAATTCATAGTTTTAAAACTCAAGATGGCCGTTTATTTAATTAATTTTAAAATTGAAGATAGTTAAAAAAAAAATAAAAATTCTTCACCAATCTGCTAAGGGAACGTTCGTAAACTATTGAATCGCATTCGAATGCAGAGGATCGATTCTTTAGTCTCGCCTTCGGCCCTTACCAAATGGTGTGTAGTGAATTCCATCAATATTAATAAAAATAACATTTATATACAAGGCAACACATACCAAATGAATATAATACACATACCATACACATAAATATTTTAAATGTTGAAAATTTGATTGCAAGCATGAAAAAGTGGTGTAGTTATAAAGTCACCTTAATATGTGGTTTTAGTGGCACAAAACATATAGCATTTTGAAATAAAGACAGTTAGGAATTAAAATAGGGGGAAAAAAATAGTAAAGTGCCCAGAAAGCTACCTTGACACCTTGTCGACTTGCAGATTTGTTGCGAACACTTAAACTTCTAGAGCGTTTCTAAAAGAGATAAGTAAACTTAAAACTTAAGGAATGTTGTTCCTAGCAAAAAGGATTAAATTATTGCAAAAACTTTCAGGTACATTAATTAACATGCAAATTAAAAGATATCGGCTGAATGGTGAGACTGAGATCCCATTTTAAGCTTTCATCAGAACGAAGTTTGAAAGTAATCGGCGTCATCCACAGCAGGTTAATATTTTAGTAAACTAAGTAAAAGTTTTTGCAATTAATTCCAATAATTAAAATATTCACAATTTAAACTCAATCACCTTTATAAAACCATTAGTTACTATAGATTATTATTTACACCCTCATAAATTGGTATTGCGAAAATGAACTTACTTCGGCATCTGCATTTTTCTCCGACTCGGATTTGTCGTCGTCGTCGTTTTCTAATTCCAAATGCTCTTCCTCCGTTTGAGGCATAAGCTGCAACTCTTCCTTGGATTTAAACTCCATTTGTGAAACATACGGAAAGAATAACAGACCCAAGATTACCTGCAGCAAATAAACATAACTTATAATTTATTATAATTTTATAATTAAAAATAAAATTTTTTACTTTCAAGTTCGTGTGCTTGCGCGTCCTTAAACCTCCCATCCATAAATCGGCCAGGATAATCTGAGAACACGGATGCGCAAGTAAAGCGCGATGATTGGCCGCTACAGCTAAACTAAGACACGTTTGTCCCGACCAATTTTGCAATTCGCAGGTGAGAAGCTGTTGAGTTTGATCGTCATCTTGTCGATAGCAAAAATCTAACAGTTCCAAAGCTACCAAATAAAAACTGTTAATCTGAACATCAAAATCACATCAAGTACCAACCTATATTTTCAAATTCTTTGCCATAACTTCTCAATTCTTCGTATACTTCCGTTTCCATATCATCTTCTGCGGCTTCGTGAGCCATCGCTTTGTAGAGTTTGCATCCAACCAATGCCTTCGCCAAGGCCTCTTCGCCATGCTGCCACATCAGTAGTGCCATTTTTTGTCGTTTCATTAACACAGCCCAAATCTAAATTGATTTAATAAAGTAAAATGCTGTTCGAGAAAAAGTAAACTCACCAATAATTCGTTAAAAGGATAATCGAATAAGCACAATACTTGGTTGTTAGGAAGAGCTTCGGCCAATAAGCTCATAGCGTTACCGTAGTATCGTACAAAAGATGAAGAGTTTCTATGAATATGCGGAATCTTATTCATTACCTTAGCGTAAATAGGTCGAAATTTGCGTCTAGTATAAAATGCCCTTAAAAATTACAAAATAAAATCAAGACGATCCCTATTCAGGATATACGCACCTGTAAGCGCCGCCCATTAATTTATTAATAACTAATCCGATATCGTGTAAGGTATACACGTAACCTTTGGGTATATGGGGTCTAACGTCTCTTAAAATATAACCTAAAGTATTGCTAGGACCTTGTTTGGTGTTATACAGTTCTTCCAGTCTTGGAATTGTTAGAAATTTTTTCATGCTCACCCCATTTTCCAATAAAAGCTTAACAAAATCTGTTCGATCGTGCTCCAATGCCTGCATCATTGCTTCGTCCAATGCTCCGGGCGGCCATTCTTGACCGTAAACAAAAATTTCCGATCTAGCGATGTCGACACGGTTCCACGTGAGTGCAAGACTAAGTTGTTCGGATGGAGATAAATGTTGAGATTTGAAAAGCGCAGTTAAGATGGTTTGATCTAGTTCTTGATTTTGAGCTTCGCATTTTTCCGAAATTCGAAATATTGTTATCTAAAAATTAGTTAAATCAATTTTGACTTAGCTAAAGGTAGGATTAAACAAATTGTACCAAGTTTTTCTTTCTTGTGCATTTTAGTAGTTCTCCATAAAGACATTCTGCTTGCTCAATTCCAACTTCAAACGTTCTTTGTATTGTACCGATGAGATAATCTTTCATTGATTCGAGCACAGTTTGCTCACCAGATTCAGAATCGCATGCATATCTAATCAAAAATGATAAAGTCATATTTTTTAAATATTTATGGATTAGTATGAATCAGAAATCTTACTTATGAGTAAAAGCGATGAGATCAGCAGCACGACCAGATCCATCACACACTACCACCGGAACTGGAGGATTGTCAGTTACGTATTCTAATACTGCCCGAATAGTGTTGGTACCTCCTTCAATCACAAGGCATACAACGGGCGTGCTACTGTGCGTATCTAAAATGTTTGTAGATAACTTTAATAATAAAAATTATAATTTTATGATCTGTCTGCGTTTCCCTATCTATCGTCGTGTTTTGAAACCGAAAAATCCTATTTTAGCTTAGTTGTAAATTATTTTGAAGTTTACTTTATTTTGAATTAAAATTTTTTAAACATACTGTAAATATAAATTTATTTATTTATTTGTATAAAATATTATGTTGGTAACAAGGTGAAAAGGACAGGAGAACAGCAAGGTTTATTCCCAATTTTTTTTTTTTTTTGATGATTTTTAATAATAAGTGATAAAAAGTGATTTTGATTGAGTTAAGAGTTGTTTAATTAATTAAGTGGAAGTGTTAAATTATAAACATTTGAAAGATTTGGAAGTTTTTGGTTGTTCGTGAAGTTGTTTCACGACGAAATTGGATGATAAGGTGGACAACTGTGAGTAGACCGGCAGTTACGATAACATATAAGGCAGTGGTTCTCAAATGTATTCGTCTGGCGGCACCCTTAAAATGATTAAAAAAAATTCACGGCACCCCGTATCATTTCCTTTTTTTTTCTTGAAGAAAAAAATCAAAGATGTGACAGATGAAACGAATTTGAAAAAGTTAATATAACAACTTTTTAAACACAGACTATTTCGATCTTGTCAGATTTCATCAGTGTCTATTATTGGTTTCTTATTAATTTGAAATTCAATTTCTTAAAAAGTTCTAGTTATTTAGAGTAAGTTAGGGGCTGTCCATTAATTACGTTAGGGTTTGGGGGGAGGGAGGGGGGGTATTGGAAATCTTACGCGGGAGGGGATTGACATATTCCTTACGTAAGTTAAACTTAAAATATTTTTTAAATTAAATATTTCTATTTTTACGTTAGTATACTTTTTACGTTCATAATCCCATAATATACAGGTAACAAATATTCAAAATTGTACCAATAAACAATAATTAATTGTTATACAGTGGAAGCCGTGTCATACAGTGTTATACAGTAGCCAGCGGAATGCAATATGAGAAGGAGGGGGGGGGGTCAAAATTAATTTTAAGAAAATCCTTACGTAAGGTAAGGGGGTTGCCACAATCTAAGGTACTCTTTTGTGGAGGTACTCTTTCTTTCACAAAATTTAATGTGAAGTATCAAATCTAGGATCGCGGTCGTTCCTTCTTGCTGGGGGTTTGGAGCGCGCGCACTTTTTATCTTAGAGAAATATTTAACACAGGGTAATAAAAATAAAAAAATATTGCAATCTTCCAATTTGTCCAATAAAATTAAAATATTTTATATAAAATTTCTTTTATATAAATTAATTTTTATTTTCTTTATTATCTTTATTATCTTTTATTATAAATAATTTAATAAATTTTATATAAAAAACCCCATTTGAGAAAATTAAATTAAAATTTGAGATTAAGAGTCTCGTGCTCACAAATATTTGCATGCCCTCCCCTCAAACCCAAGAAAAAATTAATAAAATTTGGAATCATTTGTGAAATTAAAAAGTTTTACAAAAAATAATTATACAGAGAAGGCATCGCAATGTATTGTCGTGTATTTTTCTAATATAAAACAATCATTCAAACAGATAATCAAGTTGTTGGAAAGTATCAAGTGTCAAAATTATTGGAAAAGCTTAAAAAATTGATCTTAAAACAGTCTCAATTAGTTTATTTCGATTGAGTTTAGCCGTGGTAAGAAGTAAATTTTCAAAAGTACAACAAATAAAAATTAACCAGATCTTATTTTTTTTATATATTACGATATTTTTTTAAGCATGGCTTAATAAAATTGCAATAAAGTTATATTTTAGTTAATTGTTCTGTTAATTTTGGATTTAAATTTGTACTTTGTATTAGCGTTTGGTCCAATGCAAATAATAATTTCTTAGGTATAATTTATATCTAATTTGTTTATTAGACGAACAATAAAAGACACCCAAAAGCTCAACGGTGATAAATTAACGAACTGCGTAAATTTTATCATTTATTACAATGAATTTTATTCCGGTATTAAAATATAATGATGGTCACGTTTAATAACTTTCTTCTGAATTTATGCTTTGGATAGTTTAATACCGTTTTCAGCACGGATAATGCTGTAGTACGGAATTGGAATAATAATAATAATTATTCCTAAATTCGCAGTACAAATTAATGATAGCACGAATAACCAAAATAAAATTAATTAACTTTTGCATTTATACAAATTCAAATATCGATAAATATTAAATAATATTTCAAAGGAAAATTAATCGTAACACGAAATGTAATAACAAAAATTGCTGGTATATTTTGTAAAAAAATTGGATATTGTTTTATGGATTTTTACAGCTGTGTTTAATATTAAATTAACTTTGATGGATTTGACTACTAATAGAAAATAAAATTCAAACAAAATTGGTTACACGATTTATAAGTTACAGTATTTATTTATCGAAGCCAATATTTAGTTCAATATCTACATTCCGTATGAGTGGTGAGTAAATATAATAAATTTTTCATTTTCATTTTATTTTTTTTCACCGAATCAACATCTAACAAAACTAAACGAAATAATTCACATTAATAATAATTTAACTTACATGGATGAAGTCTTTGATTAGAAATGAATTTTTCAAGTTTCCTTCGTAATACAATTTCAGCTCCATACCTTCCCTGAGTTCCATTATCCACAAGTAAAAAATACGCATGTCGATTGTTTAATGCTGCGAATTTTGATCTACAACAAATATTAGAATTAAAATACGATTTACGGACAGGGCCGATGCTAGTGATCTTTGGCCGCCTGCGTATAACTCAGTTAGGCTCGTCCCATTTGGCCTGTTCCATATCCAATTATTGATCGTAAAATATTTAAAATAATTGTTGTTATTTGAATAAATAATGACAAATATATTACATATATAACAAAAAATCAACTTTTTATCATCATCGAATGAAAAATTAGCATCAAAGCAATGAATTCAAAAAGCCTTACCGAATGACTACGATTTTGATCTTGTCTATGGTTATTTACGCGATGAAAAAAAAAATCATGCCATGCGAACAGATCTAAACCAGTGGTTCCCAAAGTGGTCTATATCTACCCCCAGACGTCGACGACGACATGCAAAGGATCTATGTCAGCGGAAATATAAATTGGAGGTCCACGAGATGTAAATGGGGGTCAACGATAGTGGATCTCATTTACTAGTAGCTAGTTAGGCACCGGGTTAAATTTAGATTAACCTCCTTTCCTCATACCTAGTGGAAAGAAGTTTCAGCGCGGTTGCTAATCCTCTAACAATAAAAAGAAACAGACTGGACCATCGTTAACCAAGGAGATTTAAGATTAAACCTAATTAAATTGATACCAAATATTGAAAAATTTTTAATAAAGCATCAGGTTCATCCCTCCCACTAAAAATATTAATATTTTGCTTAGTTATTTTATGTAATAAATTTTAATTTGGTTCGTTTTAATTTGAAAAAATCAATATCAGTTAAGTAGGGGATTTACCCAAAACCGAAAAACATGGCAAGTGGTCTAAGAAACAAAAAAGTTTAGGAACCACTGATCTAAACCAACGAAAATGCACCTTTTGAGCTTTAATTTCTTATTAGAAGCGAAAGATAATTATGTAACTTTTTCAGACGAAATTTTTGATCATCTTGTAGGAGCTGTAAATTTGAACAAATCTATTGAGTTATTTTGTGACCAAATATTAATTTGATCTTAAATTTGCAGGTAAAATTATTTATTTTAACTTCCTTGAAAATCGGTTTGTTTTAACTTTGACCGTTACTAATCGCTTTTGTGTCATCATCAAAAATAATACTGCCAATTATTTGTAATGAAACAAATGTATCATTATTTAGATAGTAAAAAGACAGAAATGTACGTAGGATTAAAGTTAGAATTCGTTTTTTGGGCACCTTAATTAAGTTGCATGTTAGAAATAATTTTTTTTTGTTAAAATATATTATTTAAAAATACATTTCTGTGCGTAATAATAAACTCCAATTTTTTTTTGGTTTTAAAGAATTAGTAATTTATCGAAAATAACACTCATGTAGGTGAATCAGTGCAGAGAGCTAGATGTTTATTCCGCAATCTAAATTGGCCCGAGGCTGTGCAGACTGCCCCGGAGAAAATGAAGAGAAATATTTTCATCAAATTACCCTTAGCCTGCGGCTTTGTGAAATATATTCAAATATTTCCCTTAGGAATATTTTCCGAAAATTTTCCTTAAACCCAGGGCTGTCACTTCTAAATATATGTCGATCAAAAATACATTTTTATATGGAGTTTAGTTATCCTTTGTTGAACCATTCAATTGCTAGATTTATTTCTTTTTGTTTGACCACTTCTTCGAAAGGATAAACTTATTACAATATGAAGTAGAATTTTGAGTTTTAATCACTAATTGTTTCAATATCTTTAATTGTTTTATTCGATAAATCTGCTACCCAAGCAATAACAGCATTTACTTCTCCAAATGCTAAAAGTGGTAAAATAAGCATCCGATCAAAAAGATCGGATGAGAAAGAGACTTTGGGGCAAATTTATTCTTGAGCCAGAGGTCAGTGGAAAATTAATATATTATACTAAATAATGAATAATATGAAACTGACAACATTGTAACTGCCGTAAATTTCTATTTTTATATTATGTTATATTGTATAATTTTTTCTTTATAACGAACACCTGTATATTGCAATTGGAATTCAAAATTGAAAACTTTCCATGGAATAAAACTGGAGAACACACAACTGCAACATAGCAATTCAAAACTGTAACTTCTAGCCTACGACCAACCATAATAAAAATATTATGATTTAATTAGAATTGTTGATATCTGGTATTGTAATTTTAAATAAATAACTAATTCTAACATCTAAGAAATAATTCAAAATTATTTTGAAAAGTAAAATAGAAATTATATTGTTTATTCAAATAATAAATGGTTAGTTTTTCTGTATATTTATATGATGTGTTTTCCCTAGATTATTAACAATGATAAATTTTTGTTTATCTTTTTAAAGTTGCTCAGCTTGCCTCTAAATGCGGCAGATGAGACAGTCAGTTTCAGGGTGGTTCCAACGTTAAAAAAAACTAATAAATGTTAATAATTAAATTCTTCTTCGTAAAATGGTAATCGAAATTATTTTAACTTCAAAAATTTATATTTGCCTTGAGGATCGAACTTATAATTTTCACTTATCAAATCAAGTGCGATATCTTCGCGACCACACGTCGTCTTTCAAATTATAATATTTAATTTTAATTACCTTCATAAATATTTCCAAATCCAAATTTAATAATCTCAAAAAAAATCAAACGATTTGTCACCAAATAAATCAATTTTAATTAAATAAAAATAATCTCCAAATCCGCTTAAAATATTTTCAAAATAATTCAAATAACAAAATTCAAAAATTCGCAATCTCAGAGTTTTAGCCAAAAATCACACTAAAATACTCAAAAATTCAGTCTTGGCAAAAAAGCCCCCACTCTACTAAAACTTCCGCCAACATAAGGTTTACAAAACTTCGACCGCCCAATTCAAATTTAAAAATCACAATAATATTTACAATTAACTGACGTACCTGGCGTTACTCGAGTTTAGTTCCGATTTATGTACTATTCAATTAGTACTAGAACTAAAGCGGTCAAAGGGGGGGGGGGAGAAAACTAAAATCCTATGTGTAAAAATATGGGTATTTTTTATTTGTTTATATTTAAAAATATTGAACTTGTCTTGTTCTTTCAGTCCGAAGTCTTCTATTGCGTTCAACTTCATTCTCTTTGAGTGCCTGCCGTGATGCTTGTGTTTGGGGAGTCTAATTGTGTTCATCTTCAGTTTCACGTTCCCTTTGAGTAACCTATCTTATAGCTTGTTTGCTACAAACACAGGATTTGCACAATTGAATAGGAACCTAATCCGAGTTCTGTGACTCGGGTGCCACAGCCGAACCAAATTTGGTTCAAATCGGTCAAAGGACTTAGAAGTATACTTATAGCGATGAAATAAACAAAATTTCCCATTTATTAATGTTACAATTTTCTCTTTGTAAGTTTTCTATTGTCGCGCCACCTGTTGCTGACACAATTTTTGTTTATGAAAATATCGTTAATCCATTCATGCGCGTCACGAACTGTGACTGAAATCTCTTTTGGATAGGATTTCCATAAATTTTATTTCTTACAAACCTTGTCCTGACAATTACGAAATCATCCAAATCGGTCGGGCCGTTCTCAAGTGATGAACCAACATATATGCGTCATTTCATTTTTATATATAATAATATATTGAGATGACTCGAGCTATACAAATTTATAAAATTTGCTCAATTCAAAAATCACTCCTTCTCGGATACATCTATTTTTTTAAATTTACATGAGACTCTTGCAGTTGATGTTAAATTAAAATTGTCACGAATAAATTGGTTGCTTAGTTATAAGATTTGTTACCTTTCATATGACCTTGTAACTTGCACGTTCCACATCTGCCGGCGTCGGTCTAACAAATTTGTTGTATTACCTTTCCAAATGATTAAATTTAAAAATTTATAAATTTTCACTTATTAATTATCAATTGCACTAATAAAAACAACTTTAATACAAACTAAATTACTTTTTATTTTTAAAACAATCACAAATCAAATTTAAAACTTAAACGGGAATGAACATTCATCTCGCCTTTAGCTAACGCAAAACGCGTCTGTCCTTCACCGTCTGTACAGTATGTTTATAAATAAATAATTTCAATAACATAATCAAAACTTCAAAATAATTTTACAAAATAAATAAAATATGATTCTTATGGTTTCAAAACACGACAATATATAGATTAATAAGAGGGGCGGCCAAAAACATTTCTTAACACGAGAACATATTGTAGAAAATTTTATTTGCCCGGCTAATTTTTGGAAAATTATAAATAAAGCCTTCTTATTCCTTTGAATTTGGTTCGAAATACTAGAAATAATTTTGCGTGTTTCCACTTGATTTTGCAATAAAACTTTAAAATTGGTTACCAAATTGTTGAGATGTCTTCTAGATAATTACTAATTATTTTATCGATGTGTTCTTAAAACACATTTACAATTTCGTTTTAGACGAAAATGAATAACAATCCTTTCCCTTCGGTGGTCAAGATCAAAGAAAGCAAGAGTTGCTGTTCTATTCACTGTATTGGTTTAACCTAGAGACTCGTACTTCCATAGTTCTCCTTCTTGTGCCATAAAATTTTTTTAAATTGTTTCACTTGATTTTATCACTTTTTTAATAACACTCACTTTAATTAATTCGTTTTAGGTTGCCATGTAGCATATTGGCTATCGTGATCAATTCGGAAGGTTCAAAGCTGTGTATTCTACATTATCAATTTGTATTAAACCGAAATATTTAAAGTTCTTGCTTTTAATCAACTGAATGTCGAATTTTTCTAGAATTCAAACTTTAAAATTCTATCCAACGCACTGTTTTAATATCTCACTTGGGCGAAAAACCCACCAAGTGCTAAATTTTATTATTTCCTTTTTTATAAACTTTGAAATTAAAATTATTATGATAATATATTCGTATATAATAATAAAGAATTTATATTCGTTATTTTACTATTCAAAAATGTTCATAAAACTTAAAAAAATTGGCATGCAGTGTTCAATTAATAATAAGTATTTGTTATATCACAATGAAATGTGATTATTAAAATCAACTTGATTGCAATCACAATTTTGCTCAATTTTACTTTTAAAACTTATTTTAAAATATCATCATAATTGTGGTTAAATAACAACATTGTTGCATAACCAGATTGCTCTGTAAAATCAGAATTGCACCGATTATCTGCGATTGTTAGCATAACAATCGAAATAAATGCTGTAAAACTAACGGCGAGATCGACAGTTGGACGTTTGGTGTTAGGTAAAATCCAATTTGAATCAAACTGTCCACTGTATTGGAAAAATCTGTCACGAGCTCGTTAAATTATTGTTCAAGACGGAATACAGCGATGTTGCTGTCACAAAAGTAACAGGACAAATACATACAGTTTTCGATAGGTTTATTTGGTGACGTAATTTTTCAAAAAAACTTGATATAATTAAATGTTTCCAAGTTTCCAGAATTTTTTTATTTAAATTAAAATTAAATATAAACATTTAAATTTAGATAAAATTTTCTTGGTTTTATGAAAGTTTGTGATTAACAGCAATGCACAAACGATTAAAGAAGGTACCAGTAGAGATTTTAAATAGTAAGCAATGGTCTGTAGATGTAAACTAAAAATTTGAAGTAAAATTAGCAATGTATATGTGACAGTGACAATGTGACAAGCTAATCAAAATTTTTAGTTAATCTAAATTTATAATGCGATTAATTAATTATGGCTTAAGTTTAATAAACACTTCAATAGTTAAAGCAACAATCGTAAGGTTTTCCAAGTTGACCGACTTTTTTAAATTTAATTTTAATTCAATTTTGAATCAAGTAAATTTCGTCGTATCTACCAATATTATAAATTCTGCACCATGTGGAAATCAGCAATTGTTACTACTGAATAAATCAAACTTATCGGATATAAATACATTAAAATATAAAAGTTTATCAGAATGTAATAATAAAAAATCTATATTGTACGTTGAGACACAGAAATTACCTTCCTTAAGATGTTTGCGGAGTTATCAGAAAGGACCAAAAACACCCGAATTGATTTATGTGCCTCATATATTCAGATGGTTAAAAACTAAGTTGCGATTTAAATATCTTCAGAAAACATGGGATCCCGAGTTTTCAGAAGGAGCTTTCATTTACGGTACGATCCACGCGCTATGCAAAATTACAGATATTATACACCGGGATAAACCCAAAGAACTGGAAGGTTTGTTAACAGAATTTGGAAAAATTAAACTTAAAAATGAAATGAGCGTAAGATTTACAAAGGTTCAAAAAGCCATAATAAAAATAAAACCCGAAGACATCAAAATTTTGGTTCCCATTACGGTGAAAATGAAAAAAAGGGGAGGGACCAAGGAATGTTCGGTTTCCTTAAGAAGTTTGGCGCTGAAATGGTTTAAAGATAGGTACGGTTTAAAATTGGTGCTTGTTGCGTTGCAAACCGAATTTATTCGAGATTATTCCAAGGGAACTGATTCCGAGTGGACCATTAATTCCTTCGACGTTCTCGAATGCGCTATGTTAACTAATCAATCTCAAGTAAAACAATAAAACCCTGCTAGTATCAAGTAAATAATAAAAATTGTAAAAATGTAAACTAAAAAAATAAAAATAATATACAAGTTTTTAAATCTGACTGAATATTATAATATCAATTTTTTGTACCTAGGAGATGAAATAGAATGGAATGGCACATCTCGGTTTAAACCAATTAATTCATAATTGTTTTCGACTATACCCCACGGAGCGATTCCGAGTGAAACCACGCGACCACTAGAGCGTTCCAATAATAACGCATCCCCAACTTGTCTAGTTACACCTGAAACAAAAATATTTAAGTTTATTAAAATAGAAACACAAATAAAAAATTCAGAGTGTTTCAGTATAACTTTTGTTCTTTTATCTAGTTTCAGTAATATCGGGCAATGCCGCCCCGCACTGTCGCTTGCAAAGTAATATTTTATTATATTTTTGTACATGGCACAAATTCACGCAGGGTAATATAATAATTTATTCAATAGCATTTTGTAATTTAAACTTTACAATAAAAAGTATGGTTTAATGAATTTTAATCCATGACCACATTGGACGAAACATATTAGTCATAGTAAATTTGTAATTCAAGCTGAAGTGGACCAACATCCAAATTCATCCATGGAGGCAACTCAACTCCATTGTCTCGTGGAGTTATGTGCAAACGTTAAACACTTAATTAAAATTTAAACTTAAAAGGCCAAGTGCTAAACCTTTTTGTTAGGTTAAAATTAGAAGCGTCGAAATAGCGTCGTTTAGTTCGATAATTTCAAACGGGTAGTTTTCGACTGGCTTGAAATTATAGTAATAAATGTATACGACTATAATAAATAATTTGTTGCAGTCTGGTGTGAATGCGGAACCGCATAAAATAATGATACGCTTGGGCAAGCGATGTACGCGATACGCGAAATAAAAAAAAAATTGCAAACGTTTTAAATTAATATAAAATAATTTAATTTTAAAATCCTACCTGTATTAGTGCCACCTGTAAATATCCAAGCTCCGGTAGTTTTTGCCGCTTTGAGAAGTCCTTTGCGAAGCACTTTTTTAAGTTTGGGTTGCAGTTCAAAGTTTGCTTTTCCACCCTGAACGGTTATTAATAACTTAGGGGTTTCTAAATTCCACTCTCGCGTAAATAACTGAAGTAATAATTCTGGTCTCGTGTCAAACGCTACTCGAACATACTGAAAAAAATTATAACAATTAAAATTTTTTAACGCTCGAATTTTTAATAAATTGAAGTTTGGAACTAAATTATTCTATACAATTTTGGGTCTGCAGTAAACATTGTTGATAGCTTCTAGACCCATTAGTCCTAAACAGCCATAAGAGGTCACAGCAATAATGTTTACTGACCCAAATAATTTTATTACATAAGTTCTAACACAATTTTCAAAATTACTAAAGTATTTATACCGTAACACCCAATGCCTCAATCAACAAACATTTAATTTAAACTGCTAAATTTAACTTCTTCCGTAACGAGTAAATAATGCATTGTCTGTTTTCAACTACATTCAAATTACAATTTCCTAATTTTGATCAATTATTGCTGACGAAATAAGCTTGCAATTCATTGCTATTATTGCGATGACATTTTACTAACTTGTCTCTTAATATTAATTACTTATTGTCAAAGGATAATAAGTAAAATATCACACTTTCACTTTAATAAGACATAGACATTCTGACGACTACGTGCTGAAGAGAACATACAAATGAAAATGTAAACATCAGTGGAAATGTGATTATAAATGGAAATGTTACTACGTACTACATCCTTTGGCATTTAAATATGGTGTAACAATTTGCCAATAACGGGAGCAATTTCAATGTTAACATTCCCAACTAGTCTAACACTTTAATCTAAATTCTAGTTAAATTTTACAATTACATTTACAATTTGCTTCTTTTTGTCTAGTTTCAAATTACCGAATTAACTACTTGCTGTTGCATCATTAACTTCGCTAGCGATTATACCGACTTGCATTTAGGAATGCCGGCAATTAAAAGAAACTACCGCAGATAAAAAAAATCCTATGGATTTCTATAATTAAAAATTGATTTTGTTTAAATCTCGCTAGACAAAAATTACTGGCACTGGCACTCGAATACGTTCAGATAACATAAATTTCGAATCACCCTGTATAACACGTTTCATTATTAAATTAATCGTTCCCACAATAAATAATTCATTACTTCAACTTTGACGAAGTTAATTTAAATTGTATTCTGAATCCGGATCTGTAACTGACAAAGCCTTTAAATAATTTTATAGTAGTTAATTTATTTGTAACATTATTTTATTTGGATTATGCTAGTGGAAGATAATTCAAATTAAATTCACTAATATTTATCCTCACTTGATAATAAATAATTTTCAGTTCATTAGTTCTGCAATCGATCGCCTCAATTTGTTCAGTTATTATTTTGGGTAGGTATGCCAAAAAGAAAATGTATTCCAAATTTAAATTAAAACCTTAACGTATGCTTCGATTTCGAATATTTTGATGCCCATGTGGTAATCAAACGCTTCATTCTGAAGGAATTATAATCAATCATACAAGTATTCATCTGTCACTTTATCGTCGATTTCAGCAAGTATTTCTGTAACTTACTGAAATCATTTCATCTTTCGAAAGAAAAACAATTCAACATCTTAAAATTTAACTATTACTATACAATTAATAGCTAGTGTTTAAATGGTGTACAACTCGATTGTTCAGGTTGTGCGGGATACAGGCCGCACTGACTCATCGCTCTTCTGTAACTCCTAATTTTTTTCGATTGCCGAAGGTGCGTCACGGAAGGAATGGGAGACCGATAGATATGCCTTTATATGACTTGGTCAGCGCTGGATTAACTACATAGCAGAAGTAGCAAATGCTAAAGGCCCCGCGCTCAGGCGTAATAAAACCATTAGTTTTAGTTACGAAATATTTAAAAATAAAAAATTAAAATATAAAAACTAATCTTGCGTAGTCTTACACTTACACGTAATTGCTTACTTACTACTACATTTTTGTTTTATCAAAACGAAACATTTTTACTATTTTGGGGACAGCGGAAACATAATATCTTAAAAGCGAGATGTAGGGGAATGTTGTCAGGGTTGGCCCGTCTCCTAGGTCGGCCCACTGCGATTTTTCAGTGTAGATCACTGAAACCACCTATGTGCGAGTGGGGCAAAACATCCCTCAATGACAACAAACTTTTCGTGCCATTACTGATTTCGGAGTGTAATGTTGAAACGTGTTGTGCACTCATTCACTGAACCAAGTCAAAAAAAGTTTTCAAGCAGCTGCAAATAGAGCATGAAAACTTGGAGAAAAAACATTAATTCGTTAAGATAAGCATCTAAAATGTGTTATGTGGATAGTCTTTAAAAATTATTCAAAGGAAACATTCAAGTTCGCTACCTGTTTGGATGTAGTGTGACGCGATGTGGTGATGGAACTTGTTGTCAAGGTTGGACCGTTGCAAAAAAAACATGTTAGTAAATGCAACATCTGCTTGGAAGCGAATGCTTTGTCGCCTAAACTCTATTGCATGCATTAAATGCAAAAAAAGTGCATTTGAAAAGTGCCAAAATGGCAAGGAGTTATTTTATTTGCCAAAACGATGATTCGGAATTATGTGTCATGTAAATCAGTTCTCTGCGATATTATATTGTAAAGTTTTACTCAATCGAATAAAAATAAAATGAATTTGGTTTAATATTTCATCCAGTTAATTTTTTTGCATGAATTTGACAATTCTCAACGGTGGGCCAACCTAGACAGCAATAGGCCAACCTTGACAACATTTTTTTTTTAAATTCTCGCATAAGTTCTCTATTTTTTACCCAATCAATTTGCGATTGCTTCGAAAGTAGCTTCATTCCTAGATATTTCTGATCATGTGCTTAAATTAACAAAATTCTTTCTTACACGGAAGTTATGGGCAAAAGTTAAAAGGGTGGCTAACCCTGACGACATTCCCTTATATTGTCATGCCTCCAACCTTATAAAATTATCAAATTTTCACCCTCCCGTTAAGTTAGTTGGGGTGCACAGATTATTTTAGAGGATGAGACTCTTTTGATTTATTTACCTTAATTTCAATAAAATTCAATGATAATGTGTCAATGCAATTTTTAATATTTAAAAACATAATTATTAAATTTCAAAATAAAACCTTATTACAATTCAAGATTTAATAAATTCAAATGTAGTCGATGTTTTTAGACTTTTTCTTGCATGAGATAAATTAATAATTTACAAATTTGCCATTAGTTTTAATTTCCTAATTTAATTTGTAATTATTTCAACGTGCTTCTAGAAAATTATCACTGAATCACATAATACAAAAATTTTAAATGTTAACTTTACGGTGTTTGTTGTTAAAGTTTTAATAACGTGCGTGCACTTTTTTCTCACCATATTAAACGTTGGTTGTGGACTTCGGGCCACTCGCATCTGGTTTTCCTGCTACTGTCCGTATTTGATCATTGAGCATCTTTTTCATTCATGTAATTCACCATCCATTTCAGGTAAGTTGTTATCACTTTTGATTGCGGTACGCTTTTTAATAATCAAATTTTTCAAATTTTTCCCCTCCTAGAAACGATTTCGCAGCGCGAAGTTCAAATGGTAAACTAATCTAATGTTGTTTGCTGCACTTTTTGTTTTATTATTGTCTTCAAATAATTTTTTAACTTTTTAAGCTCTAATTGATTCATCATTTTCAGCCTTTGCTCGTCATTAACTTTTTTGTCCTCTCGTTCAAGGATTCCTCTGTCTAAAAATATCTTTCTTCTTAATAAAATATAGCGAATTCAACAAATTTTCAGGTAAGTAATTTTTTTATTTTGAAATAATTTATAACCAAACATATCATATTGATAGCTCAATTCAATAAGGTAACAACTAAAAATTCATAGTTACGAGATATTGACATTTTAAAATTTTTATAAAATATAAATTTAATTATCTCATTTTGTTGTTATTCAATTGAAATGTAATTTTAGTCGTTGATTGACTGATAAATATTGATTAACATCTTAAAATTTATTTATAACGCTTGTTTTAAGCCTTTTTATACGTTTTTTCAAGTTATTACCTTTTATAATTACACAATTTTCAAATAGAAACTTGAGCCATTTCTAGTACATTGTGAATATTTAAAATTGTTTTTGTATTGAAATACATAGATCTTAACAAGGGCTATAAGATGATATGTCTAACTCAAATTTTGCATTTTTTGACTTGTTACCCTATTGCATTGAGGTATCAATATGATATGTCAATATATGTATCATTCATTTTTAAATAAAATTCTGGATTCTCTTCCCTGCAGGAGCAATTTTACGCACTGAAGACTTTTTGTATTAAAATAAATTAATTTTATAAATTGTTAAATAAAAAATTTATGACAATATACTAGTCTATTTTTAGCGTTATTTATCAAAATTTTGGTTATAATGACTTCCGGATATAATTCACGGTCCCTTCAATGTAGTTATAACCGGATTTTACTGTATATTCGAAATCAAACCAAAGACCCCTGATAACATATGCTACAGGCCCCGTGTTGGCTTAATCCGGCGCTGTACATAGTATTTCTATTATGTTAGCGTCATTTTTGCCTCTTAATTTAAGACCCCGTCTTGTTATTGCTGGTATTGCACCCACTTGGAACTTACCGTTCCTCGAGTAGACTTTTGGGCACAAGTGGTTTGGACGCAAAACCGGTTAGATGCAAAGCCAATTTTCAACTGTTCGCCGGGATTAGGGGGGGGGGAGATATCATTGCGTCAGTATAGGCAGTATCAATAGTAAGTGATAGTATAGAAAGAATGGAGAATTATTAATAATTGCTACTTACTGTCGAGCCTATCTAATACTATCGCTGATTTCCTCTCACTACCTAGTACTGCTGATACCGGCACTTTCTGCTAATACTGATAACGACTGGTCATCATACTGTCACTTATACTGATGATATTGCCTAATATTGCTATTTACTGCCGTTACTGGTAATATTATGTTTTTGATGGAGTTTCAAATATCTTAAAAATTTATAAACGTAGAATTTGAAATCACAACGATTCAAATTTTCAAAAATTTCCAAAAAATTCCAGAAAATTTCAAAGACTTCCAAACAAACAAGAACGGATCCATAGGGGAGAGTGGGAGGGCAGCGACCTTTCTCAACATTTTATGAGATAGCAAAATTACTGAAAAGTTGAAAAACCGTCGAAGACGCGACACTACACCGACATGGTAGTTGCTATGGATAAAACTGCATTAAAATTGTTTCACTATACGATTCAGAGCGTTACGATATAAAAATTATAAAACGTAGTTCCAATGTGAGCAAAATCATTGGCAGTTTAGTTTTATACAGAAAAATTGGGAAAACTTTAATTATCGCAGTTGGCGAACTGAGGATTGCTTCCACCTGAAAAATTTTAGCAGAAAATAGAAATGCGATTCTAAAGCATTTCAAAGCTCTCCAAAGAATTTCATGAATTTCCAAAAAAAAATATAAAATGAAATAGAATAATCGATTGTAGGACGATGGATCCCCGGACGATTTGTCCAGCGGATGATTCAATATTCAAAATTAAAATTATAATTTTATTTCTTAAAAAAATTAAAGTCGTGTTTATTAATGGTAATTGATTGATGTGCAGCTCGATTAAATGTTCATAATTTTAAGTTAGCCGAAAATCTTAACCAACAAGAGAGTAATTTCAGTAGAAAACAAAGCGAGATAGAATACTGATCTACTAATCCATGATGTGATATATTGAACACATTGTATCACAACAATAATTTTGATTTACTATAGTCAGGCGCGGATACAAGGTGGGAGCAATGAGTGCAATTGACCCCCCCCCCCCCCCTGATTAATGACCGCAGCACTTTATTTTCATAAATTTTCTGGAAGATAGGTAAAATCACACAAAAATCGAGTTGCACATCAATCAATTACTATTAATAAAATTACTTTAATTTTTTTAGTAAATAAAATTATATTTATAATTTATAATATTTGCTTATAATTTTGAATATTAAATCGTCCGCTGGATCAATTGTCCATTTGGATTAATCGTTCGGTGATCAATCGTTCGGGACCAATCGTCTGGGGACCAATCGTCTTGATACCGAATAATCAAATAATGTACCAATCATACAATTTAATAATCAATCAATAAAATAATCGATTATTTGATTAATTATTAAGTTTCTTACCACTAATCAAACTTCGGAGTTCAGTGCTTGCTGTAATAATTTAATGTTGTTCCAAAATTCCAACTTTTACTTTATATTATTTTAAGTTCTATATAAATTTTTATTTAAATTTTGTGAAATGAAAATAGAATGCTATCCATCGATACATGTTTGCTACCATATCCATACGTAATTTATTTAATATATTTTTATTTAAAATAAATTATATTAAAATTCCTTTGCTCCCACTTTCAGATTCTTCTAAATTTTGATTAAAATTAATTTTATTTATTGACTGTTTTTATTTTCTTAGCTTCTCTTTTCGAGAAAAGTTATTTGGGGGTAATTTGCCGTAATTTTTTTTCCAGTTTATTACTTATCCCAGTGTTGTTATTGCTAAAAATATATCTAAATTGGAATTTTTACTTTAACTATTCGTCTTGGTCAGTGGGGTGACCAGCGAAGGGTTTTATCGGAGCTGAAGCCCCCTAATTATATAAATAAATGTAAGTAAGTCATTTCATTAAAAATTATTTATTAAATTACTTTAAATTGATTTAGTGAAAAATCATATGGACCAAATGACTACTCTCTTTTTGTAAATATGTGCTCTCACGGCGATTTCAGTGATATATTAGAGATTAGAGTTTCAGTAGATACTGGTAAATTGGTATTATATAATTATATTGCTTATATATAATAGATAAGTATTGAGATGACCCTAGCTATGCAAATCTATTAAAATTTGCTTAATCCCAAAATTACTCTTAGCTGGGCATCCATTATTTAACATGAGACTCTTCAGTGTTTAAAATTTTGTAAATTAAAATTAAAATGCTCAATCTTTTGTTTTACCTTGCAATCTATGACTTTGCAAGCGCACATGGTATTCCAGCTGGCGTCTGGTCAAACAAATTTGTGAAATTGTCTTTAAATGCATCGAATAAATTATCACACTTTCTTCAAGTTTTCCAATTTTTAGCACTTCACTTTATTAATTAAAACAAACGAAACAATTTTTATTTTTTATAAACTTACTTTTATTTTTTTTAACAATCAAAATTAAGAATTATTATTGCGGGTCGTCTATTCGACGCGAAGGCGTCAGCCCAAGTCTCCTATAATCTACAACCTTCAAGCCCAACTCTCCTTTTAGTTCTATTTTCTCCCCACTTTTATTTACATAGCAAAACTTAACAAACATTTCCATATACAATGATAAATAAATAAATACTAAAACAAATTCAAACTTTGAAATTATTTTACAATACAAATGAATTAATGGTTCTGTTTTGATTGAAACATATAATATTCTTACTACCTGTAAGATAGTAAAAATAAAAAATTACAAAACTAACAGTAACGATATTTGCGTCACCCTGTATAATACAAATCCCTTATAAATTCTAATTTATATCTCCTGTACATTAGATGGTTTTGTTGTAAATATTAAGTAACGCAATTTAATCTAATATATTACTAGGTAAGCATTAACTTAATTTAAAATTAGTCTCATCTCCTGTGAGGCTTTCTAAACTAATAGTGACAAAGTTGACTGGTGTAATATAGTTATTAAGTATGACAACCTCAATTGTGAAAGTTTATTTACCATAAAGTTATATTTATTTTCAAAGTTCAGTTATTTAAAATTTAAAATATCTTCATCACGAACTTCTAATAGACGATAATCAACTTAGGCTTTTACAAATTCGTTACATTAACGAAGTAGGTATCATAATAATGGGTTCGGATTGTAAATAAATTATTCCGTCGCTCACAATCACCTAATAATATTTTGGAGTTTATTTACTTAGTAGTAATCTATAAATTATTTATTTTTTTATAAAAAGTAATGCATAAATAAGTTTTTGTTGTATATTTATTCTTTCAATCACTAGTAATTTTTTAAATCACATCAGTATTAAAAAAACATAATCGTAGGGTTGGAACAATACTGTCACAACTCAAAAATTGTAATTTTTTAGATTTTTCGTACGTATATTATTCTATTATAATAATAAAAACCACATCGATAACAAAATTAATTAATATTAAACAGACAATTATTTTCACAAATAAAATACACAGTAGGTAAGTATAATTTTGCGAAAACTTAAAATATTTTAATTAAAAAACTTGGTTGGTGATTTTGTGCGATTCTAAAATAATTCTTATATAATTGCAATATAAATTAGTGTATTATTTTGAATTTCTATTGATTATACGTAATAGTAATTTTATAGATTTTCGTTGTTGCATTTCCCATTTCATGGTTTGAATTATTGAAATTACTATAATGTTTTTCCTCAGTCAATATCGATTGGCAGAAGAACTGAGTATTAAATATAAATTATTAATAATACTTACGATAAATACAAAATGTAAGTACTCATTTATTCTAGACAAATGTAATATTATATGTACATATATTATTTCTTTCCATTACTATAACTTTTCACCAAGTTACTAAGGTTGTCAATATAATATTTAGATATTAATAAGATTTTAAAACACGAGTTGCCACTTTAGTTGCCTTCTTAGACGCCTTATATTTGCCTTTTCATAAGACGTTTTCAGTAGCGCCACTGGTAAAATCGCCTCGTAAAAGCTGAAGTAGCCAACATAATAAAATTTAAGTGGCGTAAAGTTAAAATTAAATATCTCATATTTATTAATAAATATATTAAATATTTAATAACGGAATTTGAATAATGAAAATAAAAAGCATGATATGATTAAACTTTGAAGAGAATGTGGAAATTCTCAAATATCGCCAAATACCACTACGATGTCGTAGATAAGTTTGCTATCGTGCATTTTGCAAACATCAACATTTCTGACTAAATCGTTTTATTTTGTATTATAAAAAAATTGATGTAGGATGTAGGTAGTTTTTATATTATCTATTTACGGTTAACATAGCAAAATACGAAAAAATTCGTACCCGAAAAGAGCTTTAGAATATTAAATAAACACTTAGCTAAAAAGGAAAATACATCTCCGAAGAAAAATAAAATTTCGTATTAACTTTGATATTATTTGAATTTTTAAAATTTTCTATGTAGGAAAATGTTAGTCAAACTTGAACTTGCAATTAACAATTTCTAATGAAGGAAGTCACCGATCCGAGTTAATAGAATCTAGAGTTTTAAACGTACAAGAAATTTACACCTCACCAATCAGCTTAGGGATTGGCAATTTAGATTTAGGATCTCTGATGAATAGGTAATTAATTTATCGATACAATAAAGGTACAACCAATCTCTTCAACAATAAATGAATTTTTAACAACTACGTAGATAATAAAAGAAAATTGCAGTATTACAGCGATAGTGTACTGATGAAAATCTCAAGAAAGTACGTACTAGGCAATTTTTAGCTTTCGAATGAAAAAAGGCGATTTATTTAATATTTATTATAAATACGAATATCTCAAGCCGGGTATGTTGGTAAAAGCTTTTTCCGCTACGCTAAGAGCTACCTGGTTGATTGTATCACAAAACGTTTATTTCGCTAAATAGAAGGTTCAAAATTTATTCGAATATTGCGTGTGGGTAAATCTACAACATGCTTCATCCCAGAATGTTCACATTGCATTTTCTTCAATTTGATTTATCAACACAAATCCAAATTTAAAATAAGTATAACAAACTTATGTAATTTATTGTCTGGTTTATATAATAAACACGTCAATATATAAGTTATACCTAGTAAGCGAAGGTTTTATTACTGCATATTATATATTTTGTTATAAAGGAATGATATAAAAAAATTATCAATTATTTTTACAATGAACATAAAAATTTCTACACAATAAATAAAAAGTAATTGTAAAGAAAATTCAAATCAATCATAATATAGATAATAATATTTTGTGAATGGTTGGAAAGGTATTGTAAGATATTCCTTATTTACATGCTCCTGATGAATTTTTTATTTTTAATCTTCAGGTAAATATTAATTTCCGACGAACATTTTAGTATAAAATATAATCGCAATTCGGTTTTTCAATATTTCAGTTGTATAGATATTTTATTCTACGAGGAGAGTCTGAAAATTTCTCGACCTAACTTGTTTTGATGTAAAATACGTTTTATTTTTCAATATAATTTCCTGAAACTTCAATACATTTATTCTAATGTTTTTCCAATAATTCAATACCAATATTAAAGTAAGATTCCGGAAAATCTGCAAAATATACATCTACGCCTGCAATAACTGCGTCATTTAATGTAAAACGCTTTCCAGTCAAGAATTTGTTTAAATATGAAAACAGATCATAGTCAGAGAGAATCAACTGTGGTGAATACACTGTTCAAGCAATTCTTACTTTAATTTGTTGAATTTCACTATCGTCAAAAAACACGTTCATTATCTTGATGAAAAATGATTTCTTATTCTTTAAAACAGGTTTTCTTTCAGGAATGTTTGCATCCAACTGAACCGAAAGGTTACAATAATATTCATAGTTAATTGTTTTACCTTTCTGAAAGTAATCAATGACCCAATATATACAAAATCATGACCTTTCCTGTTGATAAAATCGTCATTAATGAAAAAAGTTTCATTATTTTATTTTTTAATAAATACCTTATTAATAAAGGATACCTCGGTGGTTTGCCATTGAGCCTACCGAGGGAAGACGAAGAGAATAAAGTTTTCGGAAAGCAATGGCAAACCACCGAGATATCTGCAAGAGAACCACGCTTTCGAAAGTAAAGCATAAAGGAGGAGGAGGACTTTACTAATATTATATAATTCTAAAATAAATTACCTGAGCTTTTGTCGGATGTGGTCCACCCTGAAATTCTATTGTACCATATGCATCCGTCGCTGTAGGTTTTGTATGCTTCGAAGGAACCCATACTTCGTTTATAGGTTGTTCTAGTTGTGATGGAATATGTAATGTACTTAATCGCCCACAGCAGCATCTGAAACAATAAAGCGTTTATATAACCAACAGTTTCAAACAAGTACAAAAAAAAGGATGACTCCGAAAACAAGGTATATAGCAAAAGTTTGTTAAAAATAAAAGACAATGTTAATATAAACTATGAAAAATAGAATATTTTAATTTCAAATCGGAGGAAATAAAAATATGTCAAACTCGGTCAGCCGATTAATAACTGACTGAACAAGAATCCAAGAATAAAAGAATTAGGAGTCAAAATCAGCTTTTCTCTAATTTATCATTTTTTACCTGCGAGTATTTAGGTAAAAAACTTAAACTTGTTTAATTAAATTAATTAGTTAAATTACAAAAAAATGTTTGATCTGCTAGCTATGTGAAGTTATATTAAAAATTTACAAGTAATAATTTTAATTACTGTAAAAACCGAAAATCGTTGAAAAAAAATATTGATATGACTAATATAACATTAATATAATAATCCGAAATTCGAAATATAATGTTGACAATATGTAACAAACTGTAATCATTCAATTACATAGTTTTTGTTCTTAAATTTAAAAATATTGTTCTATAATCAACATAGCAAGTAGGTTTTTGTGCTCGTAACACTTGACAATGCCAAATTAATGTTTTCTGAGGATTGCCAGTTTGCAGTAATCAGAAGCAAAAAATGGAATTGAATTTAAGTAAAATTTATTATCTTGTCAGATTTTACTTTGACATAATAATTATATGTATTACTATAAAGAAGACGGCTATGACTGGATGCTTAAATATATCGACTGCTAAGCCGAGATACCAGGTTCAAGCCCGGTAGTGTAAAAATTTTATTCTGACCGTCTTCTTCGAAAAAAAGTAAACCACTGAGGTAATTGCTTCTGTCAAGAAACATACGACAAAGAAAAAGATTATAATACACCTTTGTTCTGTTATTTTTTAATAACAAACCCTGTTAGATTTTAATTTGACATATCGTCTTTTTTATATTGTTGTGTTTTGAAACCTTTAAAAAATATGTTTTGCTTATTTTTGTGAATTTGAACATTTATTTTGTTTTAATTAAAAATTTTGTTAAATCTTGTTTATAAAAATTTTGTAAATTATTTTACTTTGTTATGAGGTTGCTTACGAGGTTGGTAACGGATAGTCGCCGGGGAGCGTAAAAGTCAGCGAAGATGTTTTATTTTATATTAATTTAACAGTTTTAATGATTTTTAAAATAAGAAGTGATTTTGATTGAACTGAAAGTTGTTTTAATTAATTGAAAGTGTTAAAAGATAAAATTGTGAAAATTATTGGTGATTTTAAAAATTACACCATGACGAATTTGTTTGATAGGCCGGGCAGCTGCGCAACGATATACGCAAGAAGATATATTTATATGGCCATATAAGGTAACATAAAATTTGATTGACTACATTTAAAATGAAATTGCGAAAAAAATTTTACACGATACAAAAATTGTATTTAAAATTGAAAAAAAAGTCTCATAGTCTAAATAATTGCATGTCGCCTCGAACTCACGACAAAAATAAATTTTATGATATTTTACATTTTTTATAAAATAAATCTCGAGAGGACATCGAAATATATTAACAAATAGAATTTTTAAAAAGCATACTTTTTATATTTAAAAATATAAATATTAAAAAAAATTGCAGTAGATAAAATATACAGATTCTGGTACACTATACAGAAAGCGATACTTTCGTTGGTCTTAGAGGTTAAATATTTTATTCCCACACATATTTATTCCAAATAACCAAAATAAGCACTATAATATGCATTAAAACTGCAATAAGCATCAAAATGCTGAATGACAATTGGTTCAAATAATAAATTTGAATTTTAGTTGATGTTTTAAGGTGGCTGCAGTCAGACTGTAGCCTTAGAAATAGAATAATATCATTTACTGAAAAAACATTGATTTTCATTTAAAGTGTGAAACATGTTCGTAATTTTTTTAAGTGTTTATTAGATAATTTTTGAGCTTGTTTTAATTCTTTAATCAGCAAACTAATGGTCTAATCAGAAAAGTACTTTACTGGTGTTGAAAGTAAATAATTTTCAATCAGTGTCTTATTACTCATTAGGCAATACTAAGCGACTTCCTAGAAATAAAAGCACTGCGCTGGAGGGGGGGGGGGTTGGATATCGGCTAGTCCACAAATCACAAATATTCTATAATTGTTTTAAAGTATTATTTGCTTAAAGTTAAATTTATTATATTATTATTTGTAAAGTCCTAAATTATAATAAATAGAAAATAACTTAAAAAAGTTTAGAATTTTGTTTATTATTATTTTTGTGGTATTTAGTAGCATGTGATGTTAAAATAATCAAACTTAACAAAATGTTAAAATAATAAAATTTTAACTATCAAGTAAATAATACATACTACGAAGAAACCATAATATTTATGCCATAATATTTTAACATCACATGCTACTAAATACCACAAAAATACTTAAAAAATTCTAAATTTTTTTAAGTTATTTTCTATTTACGGAAAACGTGCTTTAGGTACAAAACGTGGTAAAATTTGAAAACTCTTTTCAAATTTACTTTTGAAGTGATAGATGGCATTGTATGTCTCTACTTCAACCCCATTGTGAGATTTAGAATTCATAATCTTTTCTTAACCTAAAATTTCATTTAGACACCTGAAATCTTCTAGTTTGGTCATTTGGTAAGCGCAATATTTATTTTAAAGTTTGGTTAATTTCTTGATTTTTTAAATTTAAAATTTTTTCAATTTTGTTTGGTATATTTGCTCTCACTTGTTATTTTTACTGTTAAACATGACTGAGGATCGCTAATAATCGTGAAATAGAGGCCTTTATATTATGTTACAGGTTTTTTTGTTTTTTATTTTTATGTAATTTTTATCACTTCTATAGCGTAATTTTTTCAGAATTCTATTTTCTGGTTCATTTAAATATTTTAAGTTCAACCCTGTTAAATGTGAATTTTTGTCATTTTAGTTTTGTTAAATATTATGCTTCCTTCGTAGTATGTATTATTTACTTAATAGTTAAAATTTTATTATTTTTATAAATAATATTTAAGCTATTTATATACGATGTCCCCGGATATACTTTAGTGATAGAGGACACTTTTCTAAGAAAAATATTTAATACATTTTTTTTTCTATATTCAAACCTTCGATTTTTTTTTAAACTTTCACCTTCAATTTCCACCCGGCTATAGACCGGAAAAATATTGATTTTTCAGTAAAAATGGTTTAGTGCTTTTTTAAAAAGCGTGATATAATCTACAAACTAGATTTAAACCTTTTATTGCTTAAAATCAACGGCTTTCGAGTTATAAATTAAAGCAAGTAAAAAATATTGAAAAATTTGAGTAACCTTTTGCCAACCGAGAAATAAATTGCACCCCCAGTAAAATAGTTTCTAAATTCTTACAAATTTTTTTTTCAAATGTGTTTACATATACTTGCAAATATTATAAAATATATATTATAAATTACAAATACAAACATTAAAATTTATGAATTATGTAAAAATTAGAACGAAAAAGGTTAAAAACCGTAAAAAATGAACAGCTATTATATTAGCTGTTTCCATAAAGTCAGCCACATTCATAGCGTGTTTTTAACTTATACCAGTATTTTTGAGCATCAATTGTAATTGAAACTCGCAGATCTCGGAGTACCTAAAATAATTTAAATTCCTGGAAAACCCAGAACTCAAAAATTGTAGGCCTAGAAAAGCACAGATCTGTATAGAGTACGTCAAAAAATTAAAAAGATCCTTTATGGTACCCAGAATCCAAAAATTACAGATCTACAAAGACGCAAATCAGAAATTCGGATGTAATTATCGAAATTCAATTTAAAATAAATGCTGCAACTGCAGCATCTATGTATGTATTTACGTTGAAGATACGTACCGTTAACAGAATGAGCTATCTACGGATTTTCTATACAAAAAAATTAAAATTTTAAAATCTTATTAAAAAAAAAATTTATGTTTGAATTTTAAAAATTTGTCTTAAAATAAAAAGGTTGGCAAAAGGGTTAAAAAATATGACTAATGTAGCGGACGTGTAATTTTGCGAATCCACCGAATTTAACTAAAAAGTTTATAATTTTTTAAATAAAAAGTGATTTTGGTGCAACAAGTTTGATTAAAATCTATAATTGGATTTGGTAAAATTTACTAATTGTTGGAGGAACGACAAAATGTGTTGATAAGCAGACGGCTGCAGACCAGTATTGTCCAAAGTTTAGCGTTACCATTTTGCAATTATCATATTATTACCAAATTATTTGGAATTTCGATACTAGTTCAAAAAGAAATTATTATTTTAAATTGATATAAAAAAATATAACACATTAGAATTATTACAATTACGTATGTGCAAGACTACATCCTTTACTCATTCATTCCTTCCTTCACTTTTCAGACTGAAATGTACAAAAATAACAAAAAACTGTATGGAAAGGATGATCAATTGCCAAATTTGAAGAAAATGTAGAAAATCCAATAAATCTCAAGATTTTCTCAAAATGCTAGAAAATCTCAGAAAAACTATAAATGACTTTTTTTTGATATCACTACTTTTTTGAATGGACATTTTTTAAGAATCTCGTAAAAGGAAATCTAGTGTACAAAAATTTGCCATGTGATTCGTCCCTCGTTTCACACTTAACCCTTACACACCTACACCCTTAACCCACACTTACAGTTTAGATAGGAATAAAAATATCAGGAGATTTTCAAAATGAACTACGTTTTTGCTAATTTAAAATGACAACTAAGTACTATTGAGAATTCCGTTATTATTAATCATTTAAATTCATTATAAATTTAATACGTATTAACAAAAACCGAAGTAAAGTGAAATTACCCCATGATGGATGATATATTTACCAAAATAAGGATATATTTAATGCACGTTGGTATTTAATATTATTATTAGTATATTTTAGGATACCTCTGGCAGTATTAGCTAAAGAAGGACTATTATATTTCCATTACAATATCTCAGCGGTTTGTTACTCATAATATATAACAAAAACAAATACGTTAAAAAGTACAAAAATAATAAACAGTGTTCTAGATTATTTCAGTCTGTTATTTTCACATTAATAATAAATTATAATTTAATATTTATTTTAAGTTCATTAAAACGGCTAAACAATATTTTCTCTAAACTTTTTTGACATCGACAGGAATTGCAACAGTTTGAAACAGTTGAAAATTCTAAGTTTATAAACAAAAGCGCAGTTAAAATTTAGTACAAGAGTATGCACGTAAGTTTTCTGAATGTTGCACTATGAAAAGTTGAATGCCAGCCAAAAGTTTTATTATCCCTATTGTGTTGGTATACATAACATTTGAAGCCATTAAAAATTAATTACATCTGGTATACCGTTGAGAAGAGTGTTTTGCAAAATTTTAAACAAAAATATGCATTACATATATTATTTAGTATTCCCAGTAAACACATATTATATATCACGTTAAAAAGACGTAGAAAAATTATCGTTGTTTTATACGTAAGACACACAATATTAAAATTATTAGGAAGGTGCCATCGTCATGTTTTAAGATGGTCGATGCACAATACCGCGTGTTATCGCTCGATACTTACGTATTACGTACGAGTACGTAAGGTTACTTAGTAAAAATTTAAAAATAACTCGTGAAAATGGGACCCAATTTTCTGCTTCAAAGAACTGTAAAAGCAATCTGATAGTAATAATTTGCTTTTATAAAGTACAAAGTAAGTGGAACAAGTTGAAATGCTGAGGAAATTGAAATTCCAAGCTATTAAACGCATTTGACAAAAATTGGCGTTTTCGTGATCGCATAGTTTTCTACAAATGATTGTAGAATTTTTACTTTATAGATTCTCCGAGATGGAACAGTAACAAATTAATGCGAATCTTTCAATTTTAAATTCGACAAATTGAGGTTCTATTGAAATAAGAAGTTATCAACTTTTAACTTTCAGTCTCAAAATAGGATATTTATTTTTCCACTCCATTTAATTCTAACGGAGACAATTCAAAGTGAAAACTTAATACCACCGGTGATTTCAGATAGCACACAAACAAGATCATTACCCAGTTACGTGCAGCAGTTGTAACCATTGTCTCCAAGAAGTGGATGTTCTGCGCCATACACGGAGTTTACAGCCGATATTATAGCTTCAATACTGGGTTTAATTTTGAATTTATATATCTGGGACGCATGCAAGATGCCATAAAAAAGACGCCAAATACCATAAAGGCCAGACTGTTTTCTTCTACTAAAAATCACAAAAGCAAGAAAAAAAACTCTGTAAAAATGATATGACGATGGCCCACAAAAAATATAATTTATTAATCCATTACATTAAACAAACCGGATTAATTTCGTGCAAAATTTCCAAATATACAAAGGGAGTGATTTAGTGGTAACATTTCCAACCTGAGAATCTCATCCCGAAGCACAGAAAATAATTTGCTTCTTTATTACGTCCATTTAACAAATGAAAGCTTCAAAGTTTTACATTATTTCATTACATTCTCTGTAGAAGAATTTCAGCACGGGCAATTCGCATAAATGGTACTGTAATGGTAAATACTGTACATTTTTTTAAATTATACTAAAAATTCACAATACTACTTCATTACATCTGGCGTACTTTTAATTATTACCTACTGAAAACACTTGTTCGTCTTTTCAATTTATTCTGAAAGTAAACTCAAATGTCTGCCGAGTAAATTCTGTTTAATTATCTTAATTGCAGTTAATAATTTATTTTATCAAAACCAACCTGTAGAATAAGACAAAATGAGATGGGTGGCTGTTTTCGACGTGATCGTAGATTATCTTTTACCTAACAACACCAAAGTCCCATTATCATTTCATGTTTTCTCCAACTTCGCTGATGGTAGAAAAACATTTAAGAATATAACAGTCAGCGATCCATTAAATAAATCATAAAGATGGCGCTGTATTTTCATTTAGTTGCTTAAATGCAAAGTAATTTGTTTCTATAATAAATTACGGCAGTTAAATTGTTAAAATATAGATTTTGTAGAGAAAATAATATCAGCATTATAGAATTTTAATTACAAATTTCACAAACACTAGATACGAGAGCTGTCTGCAAAGTTCTTGGATTAGCTTTTAGACGGCATAAGGAACTGTAAAACTATAATTGTATTTAAAAGTTCCATCCTTATATTAACACATGTAAAATTTCATTTTGATCATTTTGAAAATGACCAGAGTTCTCATCAAACCCAAAAACCACCATAAGCCCGCCATCTTCCGCTCCGACGGTACTCAAACCAAAAGCGACCAAGAAAAAGGAGACACCTTAGAAACGCAGTGCAGTCCACACAATGACCGATTCGACCACGATCATATCTAAATGGTTTACAAATTCGTCAAGAACAATTTCCCTCAATCGGTCATCCAAGTCATCAGTTCACTGAAGAACAAGAAAGCGCCCGGACCGAATGCCATCACAAACCGCGGTTGCTCAACCAAATGCCGCGCAAAGCAGTGGCCGCACTCACAGGCATCATCAACGTCACTTTCCGCAAAAATGGAAAATTGCAGACTTAGTGGTAATCCCAAAGAGAGCTCAGGATCTCCGAGAGCGACAAAATTATTGTCCCATCAGCATCCTCCTGTCGCTAGGGAAAGTCGCGGAAAAGATCATCTCCACTCGACTCAAGAAGTCAATCTCCAACAACGACGACTTCCAAGACAAACAATTTGGTTTTCGCCCGGGCGAAAACACACCACCCTTGAATACAACAAAAATGAGTACACGGCCCTTGTACTACTCGATGTTTCAAAGGCGTTCTACAAAGTATGGCACCAAGAGCTCCTATACAAGATGTTCCTGGCCAATATCCAGCCAGCCCTCGTCCAACTGGTTGCATCATAACCTTGACGAAAGAAAATTCTGGATAAAATTTGAAGGCACCCGCTTCTCCGAGCGATTCATCTCTGCCGCAGTCCCACAAGGTTCTATCCTTGACTCGACCTTATTCATCGTGTTCATAAGCGACATTCCGGCCCCAATCGATTCGAGAAAGAAAATCTCGGTGTACGCGGATGACACGGCCGTCTACAGTTTCTCCCTCAACCAGGATCTCGCCACCGACTGCCTGCAAGAAGCTATCTACAACCTTGAAAATTGGTTCGAAACCTGGCGTATCGGAGTAAACGCCTCCAAAAGCACCGTGACGATGTTCCGAAACCGAAGAAAGGACGCCCCGCCCCGAACAACCATCTTCATGTTCAAGTGTCATTTCATGACTGTTGATGAAACCTAGATCAACTAATTAGTTACACTAGAGCAAAAAGAGCAGTCGAAACAATAAATCGAAGTCGGTGTAAGTGCACCAAAGAAGGCAAAGTCAATTCCATCAGCAGGAAAGGCTATAAACATCCAGCATATTCACCAGATTTGGCTCTCTCTGACTGTTATCTGTTTCCATACTTAAAGAATTCCTGGATGGAAAGTATTATACTTTAAATAACGAAGCTATTGCAGATGTGGATGGATATATTGTAGACCTTCCGGAATCTTACTTTAATGATGTTATTGAATTATTGGAAAAAAGTTGGAATAAATGTATTAAAGTTTTAAAAGATTATAATAAAAAATATTTCAGGTCAAAAATTTTTTTCTATCATTTAGGCCAAGTACTTTGCAGACTTACTTCATATTTATAGAAACACAATGTTAAAGATAATTCAAAAATGTTCAAAAATACATTTCGATTATGTATACATACTGTCGTGTTTTGAAATGAAACCGTTAAAATGGTTTTTATTTATGTTGATAATTATTTTGAAGTTCTTTTTGTTTTAATTTTGTAAACATACTGTACATAAATTTTTTTGTAAATACTATGTTGGTAACCGTGAGCTAGGAAGAAAGCGCTTCACGCCGATATGGCGAATGCAGCGGGTCGCAAAATTGTCATTTGAGTCTCATGCTCACAAATATTTGCATGCTCTCCACTCGAACCCACGAGAAAATAATAAAATAATATTTTTACAAAAATATACAGGTGGGCATCGCAAAACTGATCGATATTATACATTAATTATAGAATCTGATCTCTCTAAAGCCGAATTTGGTAAAGCAAAATATTGGACAATTTTATAACTGAATTTGTTATTTGAATTATTATATAGATTTTTAACCTGTGATATTAACCCTAAGATAGGGTCGAATACGACCCGTACCTGTTGGAGAAACACCGAGAGAAAGGATTTCTGAAATCGGGTGGCTTCGAGGTACCACGTTACCATTAGAGGGTTAAATATAAAAATAAAATTAGTGCATTAACAAGTTAATTAAATATTAAAAATCAAATTATTCTTGTAAGCAATGAGTTATTGCTATCATCAGATAATTTAATATTTAAACGTTGCTCATGTTCACGAGAATAATGTGATTTCTAGCGTGCAATTAAGTTGTTGATTTATTGTTATATTATTTAAATTTAATATAAACTTATAATCGTTAATTTTGCGTGTATTTATCACAAATTTTTCCAAGTGACCTATACTTTTGTGCTTACGCTTTTATATTATTAGTTAAACTGGTCTACCTTTAAAATTCCAGCTTCCTTAAAAATCCACTACATTCGCTTTTTCAGGATCCGAGTTTTCCTTTGAAAAATAAAGACGTTATCGTGTATGTCTCGCTTTTGAAAGTTTTCATTAGAGTGTTTTGTACTAAAACAATCTATTCAAACTTCCAAGACAATTTAGTTAGATTTTTTATATATTGCAGTGTTATTATATTTATCCACCCTGTTGCTGCCATTACTTGTTGATTTGACTTTTTTTATTCGAGATAAATGTACAAAACCTTATATTATTCGCTGTTATACTTGTTTATTTTTTTATATGTATATCATTAGGTTATTTTGTATTTTCTTATACTTTTTATTTTCGTATATTTGATTCAATTTTGTTTAACTCCGAGCGCACGTGCTTTTGCATTATTTTGTTTTGTCTTAGAAAAATTCATTTTATTTATAAAGTCAAGTTTCATAATCTAAGAACGCTGTTAATTTGGTTAAATTTTAATTATTTTATCTTTGTATGCTTTGAACCTTTACTAACAAATTAATTATCTACATAAATTTTACTTAATTACAAATTTACACAAACATTTCGTTAACTTTTATTTTAATCGGCATTTAGACTGTGAGCAGCGCACCAATCCACATATTTAGTACTTTCTTAAAGTTTTCTTAAATGAATTATTGTTATTTGGGCTTTTAAAAATATTTCTTTCTTTAAAGGAGGGACTTATTTCAGGAGCGGGAGAGGACGTCTACAGGTGGCGGGCGCGAGAATAGAAAAGCTACAAAAAACAAAAAAACAATTTTTCAGTAAATAATTTACGAAGTAGGGTGGATTAAGCTGTCAAAGATGAATAATTCCGAAAACAAAAGAATGTAAGTATTTGAGTAAGTATTTTTTTCAGAAATTGAAAAGATTTCATTAATTAGAAAAATAATATTTTCGTTACATTTCATTCACAATTTTGATTACCTTTTCAAAAATTTTTAATGAATTTTGTATTCATGATAAATGGTAGGTTTAGTTTAATTTGTTTGTTTGTGAACAAAATTACATTAGATAAAATTACAAAGTTACAAAATTTATTTGTGAATATTTTCTAATTTACTTTATTACTTAATTTTTATAGTTTGTAACAAAGAAAAACAACGCTCAGTTAATGCATTCCTATTGATATTTGTGTATAAGGTTTTTATTATATTTGTTTTCCATTTCCGGATTAATTTTTATTTATGCCGTCGATAGTTGGGGAAAAGGGGGGGGGGCGGACAAAATTGGCAAGAAGGATACCGTTCTACATCATTTAAACGTGAGAAGTTACAATTTAGACATTTTTTTGATAATATTTATTAAAAGGTTTAAAATTGGAACACAGCAGCCCATTAGTGCAATTTAAAAAATCAATTCATGTAAACTTCAATTATACAGAAAAGTTAATAGCTTTTAGTTCATTGTACTACTGAAAGTTAAAAAGTTCAATTTGATAAATTATGATAAACCGAATTAAAGCTTTTCTGAACTGGCATGTAGCCAACTTCTAGTATTCTGTGCATAATATTATCCAAAGCACCATTCGGTTGTAAATATAAGATTTAGTTCACGTCAGAGCAGAAAGTTATAGCAAAATGTACACGTACAATGTATTCGCGTACTTATGCCTTTTTTTAAATAGTATTTTTCATTTCTTATACTTGGGATTACTATTTCAGTCACTTTGCATCCTGAAAGCATCCGGTGCATATCAAATTTCTTACTTCCACACAATTATATACATTCTTAAGACATTTTTAGACGTAAAAGTTGAAAATTTTCATAAAATAAATAATATTACTCTGTTACCAAAACAGAATATTGCTGCGATGTTACTGGGTTTTATAGACCAAAAATATAAATTTAATTAATCAGTAATCAAATCTACTTTAGGTACGAGCAGTACCCCCTCTCCTTATTTTACTGATTGTATGAAATAGTCTCTGAAATCGAAAATTGTAATAATTGTATTATAAAAATAAATAACAGTCTACTTGCCAGTTGCCACTATAAATTGAAAGAGTAAAGAAGTTATTGCCAACTTGAAAAATTAAATGTTTCACGTTTCTGCTGGTGGTTGTCCTGTTATAACGAACTACAAACCGCAATTGTCTATCGGATATATCTCTAAAGTAATTTTTAGATATTGAAACTTCGAATTGCAATAAGATTTAAAATTAAGTCTTCTTTTTATAATTCTATCTTGAACAATGTTCAAGACTTAGAGTATCCTTCCGTTCTAAATCCTGTAGCTTATTGTGCTTCCTGAGTTACTAAACATTTCTCTCGGAAACTTCTAACGATACAAAAGTTTTAAAAAAAATTTGCAGCGATTTAAGCTAAATTGATAATAGAATGATAAGGATTATATTACGTCTATCTAACTGGGACAGGCAAAGGCAAGTTCTACTGCAGATAATCGATTCAGCGGCTTGTGTGCGGAGTTTACCGGTGAACCCAATTATTATTTTGTTGCTCGTCCAGTTAACTCTGAAATACTCGGTGTTTAGAAAACAAAACATCTTCAATGAACACATTAACATGAAAAAACTTTGTGCCGGTGACGTTTGTTTCCTTTTAATTCTGAAAAGCTAGTTTTCGTCAAGCCAATTAATTAAGGAGAATTCAGTCAAAACGGTCGTTGTTATTACCAACCCACCTTTGAAAACAACTGTTGTAGTTACGAAAACCTTTATTGAAGCTACGAAATTATTATTTCTTACAAGGGAAACAATTAAAACTGACAAAAACGAGAAGCGATAGCGAACTTAATTATTTTAAAAGAAAATAAATTACAACAATGGAATAATTGAAGATGTAACGTCTCATTAAGAAATTTCAAGTGACAATTTTTTTATTGTTAAGCTCAACATTAAAATCAATTTTTTTTATAATAGTCATTTACGTATTTAAAAATTTATTCTTGTTAGTTTAAAATTTTGCATGAAATTTTAATTTAGTTTAATGATGAGATCGCTCAAATTAAGTTTTACTTCATCATTTTCTTGTTGTTCTTTGATGTAATATTATCTAATCGGCATAAAGAAAGGTTTGGGTTTAGCTAAGACTAAATAATCTACCATTACCATGTAGTATTCAGAACGAATCCTTTTGGGATTACAATAGGCAAAGTTTGGCAGACACCGTATTTGCTTCCTTTGGTCAAGATCCTACTCGAAAAACAATAATTAGTCTAACTAAGCTAAGACACCCAGTTCGAAACTTTCATATGACTGTCTCTATGCTTCGGAGAACACGTAAAGCCACATTTCCATCATAAACTATTAAAAACGGAATTACTGGCATTTCCCAATCCGGTTTAAGCAGATATGAAGTTTAAATTCTAAAACTAAAAGAAATAGTAACTGCTTTTGTTTTTTACAATTTTCAAATGTTTACAAGTTTGGATAAAATCTTAAAATACAGGAACATCCGATAATGTGTGATATTACCACAAAATATGTCGTACATATGAGAAACTGTTATTTTATTCCGGTGGAAACTACTCAGCAGCTTTCTCCTCTTTCAGTTCAATATCTTGGAATTTCGCCTTAAGATTAACTTTTTAATTACTCTAATTTTTATTATTATAAATTTTATTTTTAATTTTTCTTCACTTCTGTCAATTTCAACATTATAATTTAATTTTTTCTCCAGAAATTAAATTACCCTTCACTTAAAACGAGTATGCCCTCCGGTCTTTTTACAAAAAACCTTTTGCGACTCAGTTTTAGTTGAATATTTCCTTCATTTACAGCAACGAATATAAATATTTTAAAAACCTTTTTTTACAAAAGATTTAATTTAGCAAAATTTCAAACATTTCAATATTATATTATAATTTTTAACACAATCACAAACATTATTTTTGATCTTTTCTGCGTTTGTGTAAGTTTTACATTGCAGTCTATGCACTTAAAAAACTTTAAACTCGATTTTCTCACTTTTCTAACTGATTTCAAATAATTGTGTTTAGCTTATTACGATTATTCTATTTTCTTTTTTTGTTTTAATATTTTTGAGGTCATCTTTCCGCTTGCTTATGGG
Organism: Cantharis rustica; assembly: GCA_911387805.1. Classification (NCBI taxonomy): domain Eukaryota; kingdom Metazoa; phylum Arthropoda; class Insecta; order Coleoptera; family Cantharidae; genus Cantharis; species Cantharis rustica. The sequence goes on from OU426877.1 coordinate 40,310,005, forward strand.
GTAATTTCGTGAAATTGGACGAAAGTGTGTAACAAGAAGCCAGAAAAGCGCACGCTATTTGAGCGCGAAAATTATTTTATCATCATTTGTATTATAAAATGCCATTAAAAAAAATTTGTTCGTCGTGAGGTTCAAACTCGCGATCACCAAATGATGTTTTTATGTTTCAAGCACTTAATGCACTACGCTATAAAGGGTTAATCTAATAAAATTGTTTTAATTCGTATTATCTGTTACAGTTTGGGGTTACGGTTACTGGTAACGTAATGCCGTTCCACCTACTTTGCGATTTTTAAATAATTTATAATTATTAATTATTTTAAATAACCAAGATGAGATGTCAGATGCTACACATCATATACGAGTACTGTAAGGTTCGTATTTTATTTTACTGCGTAAGTTCCAAGAATCTTTTCTATCTCTACACAATTAAATATGTACATCGTCTTTTTAAAATCAATACAGTTTTATTTTAATTTTTAATTTAATAATTTGTAGATTAGGTTATAAGTGCGCGTGCATATCTGCCCTCCAAGAATTAAACTGAAAGAAATAACCAATAGAACTCAATCAAAACTAATAATTATGCCAAGGAAAAAACTTAACGCTTACTTAAGTTTCCGGACCAGGAGGATAATCTTGAATGGCATCAGGAGCTTATGGAGAAGATAGCAATCGATTTGAAGGTGCTGCGAAAAATCTTACGGGACGAGAACAGAGCGCAGAAGAAAACCGCGAAGAGGTTTGAGTAAAAATACAGAAGGCAAGATAGGAGATTGAAACTAATGTTGGTATTTGTCTGATGGCCTTCTTCCAGTGATGGAACGGGCTGAAGACTGGTAGCGGTAGAGTTGACGGTCTTCCAGTTGAAAATGACGGTAGACGAGATCAGCTCACTGGTTCCATTGCATCGTATTAAGGGGTGATGAGAACGGCAAGGAGAAGAAAACAAGCAGTAAATAGGTGCAAGCAAACCGGTAAAGGCAAAGCATCAGCGATGGTAACGCACTGCCGGTAAAGCTGTAGATAATCTAAAAATGACCCAAATAAGAAGGATTAAATGTATAAGAAGGGGTAACGTATTCATCAAAATTCTTGAGTTGAATGAGAGTAAGACGTTCCTGCAGTAGTTCTAGAAAAAGCAGGTGGAGGCATCAGTGCCTGGCCTTGCGACGATGATGAAGCTAAGAATAGTTGAAATTGACGCGTTGACGAACAAAGAGAAACTTCAACGATGCCTCCAGAAATACATCGTAGCATCGGGCCTTGTAATCTTTCGGTCTTATAGACGGTGTATGGAAGCATCCAGGCGGCAGTCATCAGATGCATCAACGAAAATGTTTAAGAAAGAAACAATGTTGAGAGTAAGCCTAACCAAAGTTTGTCGAGTCCTCAAAAATTACTTAGGTGCTTCGATACTGCGCTGTGAACCAAGCGCACGAAAGAGCACGAAGAAAAGAAGATTTTTGGAAATCTTTTTTGGAAGAAAGGAAGATGTTTGGATTAAGCGTTCAAAAAGAAAAGAAAAATCAAGAACAAGAACACATGAAAGAACAAATTGTGCACCGTCAAGTTCAGAAGTAATGTCTAACTCCGGCTTCACCGCGTTGAGCGAGGGTTTTAGTGAGTTAAAGCCGATGTCTCGTACAAGGTTTGCTCTTCCTAGGACCGGCTTATAAAAAGAAAATTATCAATCTTACTCATGAAGAGCAGACTAAAAACGTGGTAAGCTTTTAATTGTTCAAAACGACATAAAAAAAAAGTTTGAAATACCACAGATTGCACAGAGTTGGTGAAAATTTAAATTAATATACGGTTTTCATAATCAAACTTGTTAAGTTCAATTTTTGTAAGCAATACGTTGGATCTGTGGAGGTGTAAGTATTTGAATAAATTTTTATACATAAATCACAAATAAAAAAAATATATTTTGAAATCATTAAAACCCTGAAAATTATTTTTTGAATACAATCAAGATTCATTTATTAGAATACTTGGTTAGTAACTAAAATAATTGCTGTAATATGAGGTAACTCTAGTTCCTCATTCCTGATTGGTGCACACTATTCTTATAACGAAAGATGATAGTGATTAAAATAATAATTAACCAATAATTTCCACGTGTTGCAAATTTGATGTAATGGATAAGAAAAATTATTTTTCAGAAAGTACCACTTTAAATTACGTAATAAAACATAGCAAAACAATAAAAAGTACCAATAAAGTTGAATTTTAAGATATATTCCATTAGCTAAGAAACTTTTTTATTGATTCTATTCACACCTAATAAATTTTATATAGCAGACCGGACACCACTCAACAAGTGGAAAATTGGAAAACAAAGTTTTACGATAAAATGTTTCCATAATATTTTTAAATTTCAAAATTGAATTACAGTAATAATATTAGTAATGTGTTTTTTATTAAAAGAAAAGCAAAGTCCAGCAAATACAAAGAGCTTTACGTAAAATATCAAATTGGCCGGAGCGAGAGCTCAACCGCAGTTTGGGTGTTAATTTTTATGTAATCATTGGAGCATTCTATCAATTTTGTTTTTTTAAATCTTGTGTGGTTCCAAGCTGCCGTGAACTTTACCATAATTTTCTAAATTACAAATACAGGATATGAAGTTCATTCAAGTTTACATAATTAGTATTCTGACTTTAGCTACATAGATTAAAATCTCGGCGAGGTCCAATAACATAACTGCAACATACAATGGTCTTGTCTAGGAGAATAGTAAAACTTAATTCCTGAAGGAATTATTGCAGAAATCGATCCGACATAAATGGCCCCAGGCTTTGACCAACCTTGCTAACTTGAACAAAACAAGTAAGCTACTAACAAGACACGGAGGTTGTAAAAGCTTTACATGCATATGATGGGGATTCACCGATAACGTAGAATGTTACTGTAGGGTAGATAACCAGACAGATCAGTAGATAGTTTCTCAATGAGACAATTATAATACAATAAATTATTGTATTGTACCTTACCATATACCATCAAATTTGTATTTCATTTTATTCTGTTGTGGTTTGCACTTAACTGTAACGTTTTATACGAAATAAATTGCCACGACCTCCTCTTTATATTTTATAGTTCAATGTGTCACGCAATTTTCATGTCTTTATAATTTTTATTTAATTAAACTTGGTCTTTTAGGTATATAAATAAAGTTAAATTCAATTTGTTAATTTTGATGTGTCTGTGGATTTTTCAAAATATTTTTTTATTATTATTTATAAAATTAATGTTTTCCAATTGACAATAATTTTATATAATAAAATTATTTTTTAATTTACTATGTAGAAATAAAAAAATTCGAATTAAATTTTTCCTTAATATAAAAATTTTAATATCAAAATAAATATCGGGAAGAATTTATTTGTGAAATAAAAAGCTTCTTGTGGTTTATGCGACAGAAAGGTTTATGAAACGTAAATCCCACAGGTAACACAGTAAAGCCTAGAAATGAAAACTGCGACAGAATTCATGATTTGTCAGCCTGTGTTTTCCTTCACCATTAAAATATCTAAAGTAATGTTGAAATTTGAAGTTTAATATAACAAAGGGTTGCTAATTTAATAATTGCACTTATCTTCAGGGATGAAATGAAACTTTGACTACATTTTAATATAAAATTTTAATGTCATAATTTAATATTTAATATACAAATATGATTTCAAGTCATAGTTTTACTTGATTAAAAATTTATAAATTTTAGTATTAAAAATTTTAGTATTATAAACTTTAGTATTTCAAAGCTTTATGTTTTTTATACTCACTATATGTAAAAAAAATGTCACAAAATAAATTAGATTTGATTATTTCTCTCAAGTACCGTTGGTGACCAATCATATTTAGTGAAGTTTAAAGTATTAACCAATGATGACAATTTGACATTCGATAAAGTGAATTCAGCTATAAATCTAGCGCAGTAATGTCAAAATTCATTTACCTTTGAAAACTGAAAGAAATACTTTTATTTTTAAGAATATAAAATTGCTGGAGGTTACTGGAAAATAAACTTTGTCTTTGAAGATTACATATATTTTCATAACACTCCTTATACAGGATGAGTGAGTAAACTTAAGGTGCTATCTTGAGCACACAATATCAGTTTTTATTGTAAACACATTATACCCACTCAAAAAATAAAAAAATATATTATTATTGCGTACGTGTAAAACTTGATAGTATTTTACATAGTAATAAATTTATTTCAAGCAGAAATGTAAGTTAATTCCGTAATACTAGGTAACATTGTAAAAGATGGAAAATTAAAATGTTTTTCTTCGGTTTATCTTTTCTTTCTATTTATGATTATTTTATTTAAATTTGAAACTGCAAAACTTTGGATTTGTTTAGTTTATACCGCCAAAACCAATGTAAATAATAATACAAATCATTAGAATCGCACACAGGAGTATTCAAACCCGGATTATCTGATTTGTACTTGATATAAACTGAGAAAAAATGTATAAATTATTAAATTTAACGTGTTTTACTGCGGCCAGATATAAAGTACTTTAGCGCCGCCCGCTAGCTTTTAGCTTTAAAAACAATTGTTTTCGAAAAAATTAAATATTTTCGAATAATTAAAATTTCCTTTTTTGATTTCTTTATTTATACTTATTTAAATAATTGAATATTTAAAAAAATTTATTATTTAGAAATTTTATGCAGTTTTTCTTTAAAGAAATGGCAATGTGACAATAATTTATTAATTTCGTTATTCTTGCAGCTCATCAGTGAGGTTCAAATGACACATTTAAAAAAATTGTGCAGTTGTTCATATAAATTTAATACTACGTAGAAATATTTATTAAAAAATTCCGACAAATATCAATTTTGCCTTTGTATTATGCCACGTGTGTGGTTTATATTGGAATTCCTGCACACGTAGTATAATATTATTGTATAAATACATTCAAAATAAAATAAAACATTAATTTTTTATACTTTTAACAAATATTTGTATAATTTCGGAAAACACGTTAAATTTAAGTGCTTTCTATTTCTTACATAGTGTAACAAAATTTCCTTTCAAAAATACACTGTTTCAATACCCGGATTTTGTAAACAGTCAAGTCAGCATTCTTATAGAATCTATTCAGTCGTATAATCATAGCCCCTTGAGAATATTGCATCTTGTATACCCAGATCTATACTTACATATTATTGTACCCAGATATTTCTTTACTTTTAAAATTTTGTCATTTTATAAAATAAATTGCTAGAATAATATATTCCATTAGCTTCAGAAGTAATCACACACAAAGTAGGTACATAATTTACAATTTCATATAAATAAAAGCAGACAATTACAGACGACTCACAAAAAGTAGTGTTGTTCTGAATAAATTCCTGCGAATAGATCTCCACTACTTACACACAACTATGCACATTGTTTTTGGATACGTTATCATGAGGAATTAATGGTAGCGCGAAATAATCCACTGTTAAACTATCAAAATTAAATTAATTTTAATTTGTGTCAAGCTGTTGATTTGTTAGACAATCAAGGTGGATGTTGCAACCTGTGTTTTATTCTATGTCAACTTGCCTATATTAGTGAAATTGGAAAAACTTGATTGGTCTTTCCTTTGTCGAGCTGGAAGTTATGTACTTTGCGATAATTGTATTGTAGCTTGCTTGTCGTCAGTGCACCCCTGATGCTACTAATATAGGGAACAGTTATAGGTAATGAATTTGATTTAATTACGTGCTTTCTCTTCTGATTTTGATTGAAAACATTTTCTGATCCACTGCAGAGCAATCAACCTCTTTCTCTGAAAGAAATGTTTTAGGATTTACTAAATCCCACGACTGGTTGCTTAAATTGGTTTAGTGAATGTGCCTGTAGCCCTGTTTAACAGTTGATTTTCTTATATAATATAAATCAGCACTACTTTGCTCTGTCCCTCTCGATCCCTTGTCTTGCTCTTCATCATTCTTCCACTGGTTCATCGGTCTGCCTTTTTTCCTTACACCCCAAACTCCGAATCCCATACTTTCTTTGACGTTCTTGTGTTCCGCATTCTCATTAAATGTCCGGCTCATTTCAACCTTTGTATCTTGATAACACTTACTATATTCTTTTCGCCATACAGTACTTCTATTTCTCCATTTGTTCTTCTTAGATAAGTATCTTCAATTCGTTTACCTTCATATATTCTTCTTAAGATTTTCCGTTCCCATACCTTCAGCAACACCTGATCTTGTTTACTCAGTGTCCAGGTCTCACATCCATTCATTATTCATTATTGTAACGGGCTGTGGTACTTACCCCACTGCACTGAAGCTTAAGCTTATTGTGCACCCCTTCACAGAGTGCTGATACTCGCAGAAAGGCCGACTTGAGAAATTCCGTGGGTTCGCCATTCGAACACGGAACTCCCGCTCGTTACTCAACCAGCGATCGTATCAAACCACTACCGTGGACTTTCCATAGCCCATAGATCGATATTGGGCTTTATTTAGATCACAGCAGTGTGGCGTGGACATGATCGAGTAGCGAACCGCGGTTTACCGCATTGCATTTACAGCATTGCGCCACACTGCTGGTCCTCACATCCATACATTACTGTAGGTCTTAATATTGTCTTATACAATCTTAGCTTCGATGTTCGGGAGAGGATCTTATTGTACCAGCCGCTATTACTGTACGCAGATAAGTAAAAAACTCAATCCCTTCGAACGTTATTCCAGTCTCCTCATCTAATTTAAGCCTCAAGTGTCCGTCTGGTTGGAACGGTTTGTCTTTCCATACCATGTACTTTGTCTTCATTACATTAACTTCGAAGCCTATCTCTCTTGCTGCCATCAACAATCGCCTCGTAGCCTTCTGCAGCTTTCTTGTGGTTCTCGCCAGGATGGTGAAGTCGTCTGCAAAAGCTAAGCATTGATGTTTTTGTCTATATACTATTGCTTCAATTCTCTTTAACTTTGTCTTCCTTATTATGTTTTCCAGGGCTATATTGAACAAGATCGATAATAATGGGTCTCCCTGTCTTAACACTATTCATACACTAAAACCTTCAGTCACCATTCCATGTATCCTTACTTTATTTTGTGTGCTGTTTAGTGTAATTTTCACCAAGTAAATTAATTTTACTGGGATTCCGAGGTTGACCATGGCTTCATAAAGTTCTTCTTTTATAATACTATCATAAAATTTAATAATCTTAGTTTATATTTATCTTAGTTAAAAAATTAATTAATTAAATATAATACTATCATAACTCTGTTTGAAATCCTATATCCTAAAATCCTAAAATCGTATGTTTTAGTTAAATTTTTTAAAGTTTCAGTTGAAATTTAACCGGTGCTATAAAATTTGTTAATAAATTAGATTACTTTTAAGTTGAGATCTCCGATGACCCCAAAATACCAATTACATTTGACTAAACCAGTTAGGTACCAGTTAAGTTAATTTTTAATCATAATTTCTTTAATAAATAATTTACCTTACTTTGCGGATTAGCAAGTTCTGTGGAAATTATTTTAGTTCGCACGAGATCTGAGCTTAAAATTTAATAGCACTATCCGCTGGTATTGGTAAAGCGTAAAAAGTTAAGCTTGATTTTAATCATAATTTGATACGAATACCGAATACGTTACGTATATCATAATTATTTATTGCTTGAACAAAGAACATCGTCAACTATGCGTGAGCAAGTCTAAGAAAATTTTCCAGGTTGATTTAAAACGCTCATTAATCAAATTTCTTAAGCTAAAATTTCCAAAGTTAATTTTATGCGCGAATAAAAGAAATTTAAATTAACTAAATCTGGCGCACGTGTCGTGTTAGTTTAAGCTGAAATTACTAATGATGATTAATATAATAATAATTATTATAGGAATATTAAAATACAGAAGATAATAAAATGGACGTCATAACAATATCGGAGAGTAATTGTTTATTTGTTTTTTAGTATAAATGTAATTTGAGTGTTTGTTTTATAAATTCATTCATTCTAAAAAAATAATTAATAAATTTTCCAAAGAGATAATATTTTTGCAAAATAAATATTTATTTTGTCAAAGTGGATTGTACAATAAATTGTTATGAACCGATAAAATGACAAACACATGAAAATTAGATTATCTTATTAAAAAATATAAAAAACTACTGATTTCTTAGCTTCTGAAAATTAAAACGCATACTTTATTTATTTTAAAGTTTTACTTAAAAACGAACTAAATGTTTTTAGAAAGTAATAAAAGGAAAAAGGATAATTAGTGTTAGCCAAATTTCTGTCAAATCTAATAAATTTCAATTAAAAGATATTATGTAATTCGACAGCACAAGAAAGTAACAGTCTGTAAGCGTACTTATCTTGGACTAAATAACCGCAAGTTGAATTTAATTTGATTTATTAAAACAAATTACGGGCCTCTTTACTATATAATGCAGTCAAGGGGATGAGTTCTGCTACCATTAACTTTCTGAAGTTAAAAGTTAATTATTTTAATAGCACAAAAGTTCACCCAAACATTAATAAGACGAGTTTATCTTAAACTTTGTTGTTTCGTTAAAAAAGTGTTAAGTTAAGAAATTTCTTTACAAAAAAATTAGCAACCAAAATTTCAATATCTTCATATTTTTTCGTCTAAAGTTTTGTGCCATAAATTACACCAAACAAATTTTTCTATGTAAATTTATTTCCGGTGAATATCCGATTTTTCCTGTTTCATATCTGCAACTTACAAATGCAAGAAAATTTATGATCCGAGTTTGTAGTTTCATTTGTAAGTTGTGTCGTATTTTTGAAAAATTATCGTGTGCATATTTCATTTATAAAATTTTTGAAATATTAAAAAAAATCGATTGAGTTATCATCGCATAAAACTTAAAATTTTCCTTTGTTTATTTTTTAATATCTCACGAACCACATAAAGGGGTGAAATAAAGCGGGAGCGTTTTTATATCAGAGAAACACCAAGCGTCGTAAAATTATCTCACTTATCACATCTTTAAAGTTTAAAGTAGCCATGGTTCTTTTGCTATACATTAAATTAATTAATATTTAACTAAGTATACTATGCCATATTGTGTTAATTTGGGAAAGAATCTTAATTTTACAATTTGTTCTAAAGCAAATATTATCGGCCTGATAATTTATAAGAAGTCTTTGACCTACGGTCTCGCGTTTTTAAAGTGAATAATTAAATTTCGAATATTTTTTAATCTTATATTATTAAAAATTTATAGTTTTCGGGATGTAACTTTAAAATGTATGTGTATTAATCAATAAGTTAGGAAACGTATTATTAGATAGTACACACACGCACATTGTTCTTGAGTAAGACCCAACTCTAAGCACTATAAGCTTTCAATTCAATTGAAATAAGTCCTGTTAACATTATTAATTTGCTAGAAATTGTGTTTCCTTACAAAGTAAATTAATCCAATGGTTAATAAATACGTCAAGTAGTATAGAAGCGGTAGGTACTTGATTCGGATGCTTTGTACCAGTACTATTCAAAAGATACGAATGTAATGGTTTATACTATGCTGAAGCCTGCACTACACTAAGTAATTAGTTAATTTCCAAATACCAATTTTTAGTATTTTGTCTAGTATTTGTTCAAGTATTGAAACTTTTCTCCTTTTCAAGCTTTTTTCGTCCACTATTGAATACAAGGCTGATGAACAGGGATTTAGACATACTGTTACTACTTGATTAGTGCAGGTTGGAAAGATAGGGCGAAGTGGCGATCCATTCAAATGCTAAGCTCGTACTACCCTAGTAGAATACGTGATTGAACAAAAATAAGGATTTCCTACGTGATGTGCTGTTGATCTGCAATATTTTGAATTTTCATTAATTTTGGCCATAATATTAGAATGTAGCTTTAAGGTAATTTGTTCTAAGCCTGTAGAAATCTTTATTCAAATTTTCAAAATTTATTTAATTAAATAAACAAGACAAGACAGTTTTACATTAACAAGCTTTAAAAATTAATATTGTAGAATTTCTTACGTTTGTAATTTATATATTTCTGGACTATGATTTTGTTCAAGGAGATTTCGCAGACTCCATTTACTCAGATTAAGTTTTTATAAATAGACTTAAAAATAAAATTGAATATTACTTTTTGCTATTATATAAAATTACAGAGGTAGATCATAGCAATATATTCTCGTATTTTGAAACCGTAAAAACATTATTGTTACGAAACAATGATTAATTATATTTGATGATCAATGTATGGCGTCATGTATAATGAGTCATAACATGATAGCATCGCTGTCATTCAAATATTGTTTAGTTTGCAGTCTTGAAATTCTATGGAAGTTTCTGGAAAGCTGCATTTAGGTATAAATACAGATGATTTTCTGTGACAGAATAATTGTAGTTTGAACATAAATAAAGTGAAAATAAATAGTGAAGTGATAAACAATACACCGAATGTTTAAATAAATACAGACTTTTTGTTAAATAATTGTATTTGTTTTAGCCCTTTAAATAAACATTTTAATTTTTGTTATATTATTTTATAAATCATTTAAAATTTGCTTATTTTAATTTGTAAATTTGTAAACTTACTGTACATAAATTTATTTATGTGTTTGTAAATGAAATAATGTTGGTGACCATGTACTAAGTAAGAAAGAGGACGCTTCATACGCGATTAGCCTTCAATAGATGACGTTATGCCGGTAAGGCGAGCGGTAGAAGTTTTTATTTCCCGAGACTATTTTAAAAATTTAATGACTTTATAAAATAAAAGTAAATTAAGTTGATTAAAAAGTTGTTAATTTAATTAAAGTGAAGTGTGTTAATAAGAAAATTTTAAAATTATTGAAGACTTGGTTGTTCGTAAAATAAGAAAAATTTTACAGCGAATTTGACGGACAGCCGGACAGTTGCGATACCACGTGAGGTAAAATTAAACAATGCGAACAAGTTTATTGACTATATTTAAATTTAAAATTTTAACAAAATTTAAACAATAAGAAAATTTATTATATTTAGGTACAATTAATAAAAAGAGTCGCTGGCTCAAGTAAAGATGAATGTACTCCAGCGAGAATTTTTTGTATAAAGGTAAAATTTTTTATATTTTAGATATCTGGGGGCATGGTATTAATTGACGCCCATTCGCGAGGATTGACAAAAATAGAATCATTACATTAATTGTCGCATACAATGTAGGGCATTAATTGGCATCCCGAACGTGGCGCTTGAAAATGGAACCTACATTTTTAGACCCCGAAATTATAAAAGATAAAATTGTGAAGAAAAAATTATAAACAAAAAAACTCGGGTTGTCTGTAAAGTCGGTTTACGGGTGATAATTTTACGTGATAACATCATAAGAAAACATTGATGAAAAATTGCATACTTTTATGAATTGAATTGAATTATGTTTTCTTATGACGTAAAATCACGTAATTGAATTCATAATTGAATTATGTTTATGTAACAGATAATACGAATTAAAACTATGTTATTAAATTAACCCTCAATAGGCTAGTGCGTTATGTGCATGAAACATAATTGCATCATTTGGTGATCGCGAGATCGAACCTCATGCCGGACAAGTTTTTTTTAATGGCCTTTTATAATTCAAATGATGTCTATGTATGATGCAAAGCCGATCGTGCCTCTTTCTCGCTTGTTCCGCGCTCTCGCTTGCGAAACGTGACAATTTTTTGTGCGTGCAGCCGGTATATCAATTTATAAGACGTTATCACGTCAAAACGAAAAAAATTAAAGAAACTGACATGTCAACGATGAAGAAAGTGCTGAAACAGATTATAAAGATGCAAAAAGACTTGGGTGACTCGATGAAGAAGAACTCTAAAGAAATAATAGAACATAACAGAAGAATAGCAAATGAAATAAAACAAGATAGCAGTAAAATGAGAGAGGAATTAAAACAAAATCTTAAGGCGGGTAGTGATAATAAAATAAAGTTAGATTCTATGATGGACAGTGGAGAAAACGCAAATGATAAAAAAGTGATGATAAAGAAGAATAGGATTATAAAAAGGAAAATTATTAAAATAATGGATAAGGAAGAAAAATTTGTATTTACTAGGTTGTTTGCTCCACAAAAATTGTTGAAAAAATTAAAACGCTGCATTGGGATAAATGGAAATAAGATCAAGAATATTAAAAAGAAAATTTGGATATTAAAAAAAAATGGACGGATACAAAGAAAAAAAAATTGAACAAGTAGAAAATTACGGAATTGCACTAGAAGAACAAAATACAAATGTTGAAATTAAAGAAAAAACAAAAATTGAAGAAAATAACAAGACAGAAAATTTAACACAAAAAAAAACAAACAAGGACAAAATGGAAAAAGAAGATAAGAAAAATCCAACATGAAGGAGGACAAACAAAAATGAATCGGAGAGAAATTTTAAAGAATGGAAGAGTAGGGGGTGCCGGGAATTTGGACTCCAAAGCAGAAAATTCATAGGTTGAAGTATCGAAGAAGAAAAGAAAGAACAACAAGAACCAGGGCGCAAAGCAGATGTAGGTGCAAAAATTAATTGCAGTGGTCAATGTAAAATAAAATATTAATACTAATAGTAAAACAAAATTAAAACGACAAATTTTTGATTCGAACATGTGCTTATAAATTTGTCTCTCGCGAAACAACAAAGATATTAGTTAAATAGAAAAAAAATATAGAACATATTTCTATAGAACAGGAAGAATCCTCAACGCTAAATTTGAAAGAACTTGTAACTACTTTTGAGGCAAAAAAAGCCAGAGAAGTTAAACTTTTATTATTTTTTTTAGTTTTATTTTATGTTAAAAAAGTATTTTTTTTTTAATAAAAATATCTAAATGTAAGTATTTCTTTAAATATTCCGAATTCTCATCCCTCAGCTCAGTATTGCTATGTAAAAGGGGGGGGGGGGGGGAAGTACACTGATAGAGTTTTGCCTAGGGCGTCAAATATCCTAGCGCCGGCCCTGACAAGAACTCCGATGATTTGGTATAAAAATTATAAATATTATTGAATTTAAAATTTATTTATTTGTTTGTAAATGAAATTATGTTGGTAACGATGTAAGTAAAAAAGAGAACGCTTCAATAGACGGTGTTGTGCTACTAAGGCAAGCGGTGGAAGTTTTTATTCCTCGCTATGTTATAATTTTGATTTTGATAATTTTAATATTAATAAAAAGTTGTTTTATTTGGTAAGGTGAATCAAGATTGAGAAAATTTCAAGATTTTGTGAAAATTTGGTTAGTAAAATATTTCACGACAAGAATTTGTTGGACCGGAAAGTTGCGATGCCACACATTGCAAGGTAAAATTAATACAATTTATTTACCACATTTAGAATTAAATTGTAATAAAAATTTAACGATGAAAGATATTTTGAAGAAGAGTCTCTTGCTCAATTCAAAAAGAATGCGCTCCAGCGAGGATTTTTTTGTAGAAGGTGAAATTTTTTTATATTTTTGAAAGCTGCGGGCATTACTATATAATATATTGATATGTTTAAATTATTAGGCATCAATTCAAGTTGTAAAAAGCTCAACGTGATGTTTATTAGTACATTAATCAAGTAATAATTATCAAACTAATGAATTATGAATTAGGTAATCATGGAAATTTTGTAATGTATATGCACACACTTAAGACAACAAAATTGGAACTACTAAGTACTTACAAACTGGTGTTCTTTATTAATTTGGTTTCTGCACCAGCTACAGTTTATAAATTTAGTAGGGTATATTAATATGTTAATTTACGGAAATACTTGTATTGTAGCTTCCTAATTATTCAAATCTCAGCAGCCTAAAGTAAACTCTATGAAATAAATCCAAAGTAAATTCAAAAGCGCGTCAACAACAACCTGAAATAAGGAAAACAACAAATAAAATTCAAGTGTTTAAATTTAATCTCATGTATTTAAACAATGCTCTACGAGTGGACGCCACCACGAACACCGATAATTTTAATTTATAAAATTTTGAACGTCGACATAAAATTATAAATTAACGAGAATTAAATTCGACTTTTATAATAAATATCAACAAAGTTTTCGTTACAAGTATTTTACTCTTGAGTATATTCATGTTTAAATGATACTTCATTTTGTCGTTTTATACTTTCTGTTTTATGCTGAAACCAAATCAAAATTATTTTTAAAGTATACAGAAAATTATTTCTGTTACAATAATAAATTGGGATACTTATAAATTCAATCAGTTAATGAGTAATAAATTATTCATCTGATTTAAGTGATAGTGTGATTGACAACTATTGAAAGTAATGCAGACCATCAATTAAAATCAATCAATCACCGAATAACAGATTCATTATGTTAAGAATGTCTTAAAATAAAAAAAAAACACGTATACTTCTATATTATATATTTAATTTAAAAAAATATTATTATAAAACTTTTGGAAGAGATTTTTTTATCTTGTTTGATGTTGTTCGTAAGCTTTTCTAAATTCTTTAGATTTTTAGTTTCCTTCTGAAAAAAATAAACCTGAAAAATCTGTTGTTGACAGAATTTCTTCGCCTTGTTAAACACCGGTAAATAACTAAATTTTACATATTATTTCGTAATTATTCAGAAACATAATCACGTAGATTTTAAATTTAAAGGGGATTTTACTAAAACAGAAGCAAATATTTCAATTTTTATTATTAATTGCTATTAATTTCACTATGTAGATATATTGATCCTGCTATCCTTTATGTGTGTGTATTTATGAACAAAGTAATAATTGATCAAACGAATTACATTTCTCACTTGGTAATGCCTAATAATTTATTGCAAACAAATACCAAATAATATTTTAAGTTTGGTAATGAAATATTAATTATTTCACATATTAGAAATATACGAACATCATCATTCTTAAAAAAATCAATTCAATACATTTTAGCTCTGCTATAATTCTGATAAATGACGTATATTGTTTGAAGCCGCCTGGAATCAAGAAATCCATTAGCAATTTCATTTTTGGTAATTTATTTTGTTACTTTCCAAATTTTAAAACCGCGTTAACGAATATAATAAATAAATTATCCCATTTATAAATTGCGTATCAAAAAAGTTTGCATAATCTACGAATCTTGAAAAGTTTTCGTATTTCAATAGGTAATCAAAATTCCGTTATGTTTGTTAAGGGGAAGTTCCGATTCTTACAGTTGTACAGAATTTAATTTACTTTTAAGGAATTTACTCAAAGTCTACTCGACGAACTAACTGTGCTGCAGAGTTTACATTTTTCATTTAAAAAATCATGAGGAACAGGCATTATTTAGCCATTTAAACAGGAACATCCCCTTAAGTTAAATAATTTTTGTTTAATTTCCGCATTATCTACCACACATTTTCCAAAATAGCTATTTAATTGTTCTTTTTTATAATTATTGACTTAATATTCAAATGTACTCTGCTGCTCTATAATTACGTTTTCAAATTTTGTGTAATAACCGGTGGTGTTTCATTTTTGATAAACGAGGATATTTGGTTTTTGTGTATTGCGTTTCTCGTGGATATACGATAAGAAACTATTTAAATCAAAGGATAAAGTTTCTTTACAACACAGAAGGACCACCCGAAAAGGACGTGCAAAGGTTCAAACTACATTCAAAAAATAAATTAACGGAATTCAAACAAAAATATGTAAGAGTTTAAAAGGTAAATGCCTCAAATAAAGTGTAAATATAAAAGTAGATAAAAACTTTTACACCTTCGATATAAAAGATAAAGAAGTCAATGCATTCATAAATATGTAATGGAGATAAAAGTTTCCTTCTTCTGACGCAATTTGCTTTTTATCTTTACGAATGACATTCACGGTGCAAAAACAGGTAAAAAAATTTATTCAAAAAGTTGAAATTATTATGATTTACAAAATCTTCAAACCGTCATCAGACTTGGAGATTACACCTACAGTGAACGACGGAATATTCCTTCAGGTTACTTCAGAGCAAATGTTGGCAATTTTTCGACGTCAGGTGCACTTACCAAATGTTTATAAACTGTCTAGACGATATTAAGTTCATCGGTATCAAATTTCATCGGAATCTCGAACCGATAATTAATTTATAAAATATTAGTGTTTAGTAACAAAATAAACAACGTAGCAGTTGGCTTCCGTAAGAAACTTATAGCGACGTAAAGTTGTGGAATTTATGCACCTTTCAACTCCACCGAACAATTTTCATAAAAATGTTCTCGAAAAAATACAAAATACAACGTGATAAGAATTTTTTGTATACCCAGATCGAAGGAAGATGTATAATAAAATGTATAAGCATTTTCTAATTCGTTCTCTTTATTCCTGTAAATAAAATGCGAACCAATGTGACCGTCCGTATACTTCCTAATTAATTACCAGTTAAAATGGTTTTAAACTTCATTTCCAAATTAAATTAACTCATAAAGGATCGTTCGATATTGTTTTATCTGTATCCGATCATTTGTAGCTGCGACCCGAACGTGATTTATCTATGTATCTACAGATTTTAGTAGCATTTGTATTTTGTTCTATACAGATTCTTTCGATTTATCACTATTAGAGTTTAGTTTGCAAATTGTTTATATTATATAAGAAAATATTTTAACGTATAAGATGTTATCTAGAGCAATAAATTCAATTAGTGCATTATATAATTCATTATTTTCAATTTTGATTCTTGAAAGCATACATCATGATTAAACCTAGAATGGATAAGTACAAATCCGGTGCGTCCACATCTTACGATTTTTCAATGTCCTATCAATTAAGAATAAATTCTTCTTGGATAATCCGCAGTGAAATGCTATTGAAAAACTGTTTTGTTATTTTTGTAAATTATTTTAAAATTTGTTTCGTTTTGATTTAAAATTATGTAATAAATTGTATATTTAAAATTTCTAATTATTTATTTTGTTAAGAGGTTGGCAACGAGGTGGACGAACCATGGCTTTACGGCGAGTAACGTAAAGGTCGGTGGCCGTATTTTGTTCTCCGATCTGAAAAATTTGAAAATTTGTGATAATTTTGAGATTAAATTTGATTTTGATAGAAATTAAAAGGTGTTTTAATTAAGTGAAGTGTTGAAATCTAAAAAATTAAAAAATTTTGAAGGTTTTTGTGAAATTTTAGAGTTTCAATTGATAAGACAATCACCTGGGTGCAAATGCGATGTGAGCCAACGTTTTGTGACCACAAGGTAAAATTTTAAAGCAATAAATTTATTGACCACATTTTAATAAATTAAACCGAAAATTTTATGCGACTGAAATTATATTTATAATTAAAAAAAAGAGTTTCATGCTGATTGAAAATTTATAATTTTATGAAATTTTATATTATTTACCGAGGGGGCATAGCAATATAATATATAAAATTAAATAATTATAATATTATAATTCCTCATAATAAAAGAATAATAAAAAAAAACTATTACATCAAACTTGAATTGAAGTTCAAATATTTTACCGTTTAATTAAATCTTAAACGAACCACAAACACTGAGAGATAGATTTTGAGATGGTATCGTAATATAATTTTATAAGATATGTCGCTTATGGTAGATAGGGGCTGCCTCTGTAGGTATTATGTGGCATTATTAGTATTTCTAGAGATACTGACCTCAGGAGATATGCCTTTATTGTCTAAGGACAATAAATATAATAAAGGCAAATAATGTCTTTCTTTCACTGGACAAAACAATTAGTGTTGGATGTTTTAAGATAGCAGCGTTAGTGATGGAGAAACTAATCGAGAAAACTTTAAAGAACATAGAATATCAAGTTAAATATCAGTTAAATCAGTGGTTCCCAAACTTTTTTGTCTCGTAGACCACTTGCCATGTTTTTCGGTTTTGGGTAGACCTCCTATTTACCTGGTATTGCTTTTTTCAAATTAAAATGAACCAAATTAAAATTTATTACATAAAATAACTAAGCAAAATATTAATGTTTTTAGTTTGGAGGAATGAACCTGATGCTTTATTAAAAGTTTTTCAATATTTGGCATTAATTTAGTTAGGTTTAATCTGTTTTTTTTTGTGGTTAGGAGATTGGCAACCACGCTGAAACTTCTTTCCACTAGGTATGAGGAAAGGAGGTTAATTTAAATTTAACCCAGCGGCGTATCAGGTGCTATAATAGCTTCTGCAATAGTGCCTAACTACGACTAGTAAATAAAATCCATTATCGTTGACCCCCATTTACATCTCATAAATCCCCATTTTTTTTCCGCAGGTCGTCGTCGACCCCTGGGGATCGATATAGACCACTTTGGAAACCACTGGTTTAAAGTGTATGTAAACGACACCATAATGGCCGTACCAATAGGAATCGAAGAAGTAATATTAAATAATCATTCAATGAATATCACGAAAATATAAAATTCACGATGAAGGATGCTTGTCATTCCTAGACGTAAAAGTAATAAGAAATACAGATGGTTAAATCAGTTGTATTAATTCTTTAATGAGAATTAAAAAACCCATAATTTTTGAGTTAAATAAAAATAAACTCACTCAGATTACCCAGCATGGTTTGTAAACAAACAATGGAGAAAAGCAACTGAAGTTTCTGGTCAAAGAAGTAGAAATACAAGAGAAAATATAATGACAACATCGAGGAAAACAACCAAAGAATTCTTAAGTTTTTGTCCATAATGGGTTTCATTTAAAGAATAGGTAAAACTACTGGAACTCCACCATCCTAGACAACAGAAAGCTATACACATCTCTGATCGATAAGACAAATAAAAGCGAAAGATCAGAGATAGTACAAAAATACCTTGTAAATAATGAGAGAGATGCTATATCGGCCAGACGTTACAGAGGCTCGGAGACGGAATAAAGCAGCATCACAGAGATTGCGCAAGGCTGGATGAAAAGTTAGACGGTACAAGATAAGAGGAAACTGACAAAGATAACTAGGAAAGGCAATGCGATAAATCAGGAAATAATACAGCATTGGTGGTTCATCATACACAAACAGTTCACGTGTTAGACTTTAAAAAAGAACATATATTGCACTATGAACGCAACAGGCTGAAGACTTAAAAAGTAAAGTGATTTGTATAAAAAAAACAAGAAAGATGTAAACTTCAGAGAAGACGCGTAGAAATTAAATTTAAGATTATAGGATCATAGATAAGTACTGTTCTGATCCTGTACTTTAATTTCCAATCTGTGATGTATTCAGTTTTACTTTGATTATAATATTTCAGTATATAAATTATTAACTTGTAAAATATAATAAATTAAAAAGTTTTTATTTCAGTTTAAATATTTAATATTTATTATCGAGCTTTCAGTGAAGGTTATCGTTTCATGCTTTTATGCATAGTCGCTGATTTCAAAACTTTCGCTGTAAGTTCAATAATAAATATTAAATGTTATTAATGTTTAATTAACTTGTTCAATTAAAAACTTTTTAATTTATAATATTTTAGCTTTACGATAATTTTAGTGCATTATATTTATTTGAACTTAGCAGTCTGACAGTCATCCAGTAGATTATTTGACTGATTTATCCGATAAGAGATTTTTATACTGAAATATTTTATGTTATTTTATAATACCTTTTGTTTTGCACCGGTCGACAAGAAGAAGAAAATCCATGTATTAAAAGCAAAATTACTGAGTCGAAAATATGAGATAATTTTTATAACCTAATGAGTTTCAAGAAAATAAAATACACTCTTTAGTCTTGAGAAAGCCGCTAAACGGCGAAACGTCGACAAAATTTATTTTTTGCATTTAAGAAGCTGGACGTAATTGATCTATCCTAAGATATATCTCATCATGAAGCTGAATTACAATATAGATTTATATTTATCTTTCTGAATATTAATTAAAATAGTAGAGTCATAAATGCTAAAAAAATACATAACATTTTTTCACATGATAATACTTCACAGTCACAGTAAGTACTATTTATTGTAGCAAACAAAAGCTTAATTGCACTAAAGTAAAAAGTCATATTCAAGTCGAGTGGAAAAAGAAAGAAAATTTCAAGCGTATACTTTACTTACACAAAAAGGGTCATATGGTTCACCAACTGGATGTAAAAACTTTAATATTTCATAAAGTTTAAATTACACTGCCGATTTCAAAACTTCAAAAATTTACTAAATGAAAGTTTTTTCCTATTCTGATTGTTCACCAGAGATAAGAACTAATACTCTTCTTAAGTTATTTCATGTTTGTTATTTATAACAGTCAAAAATTCAAAAACTTTGAAAAGCATAATTATCATAATTCGACAGGCAATTCAACGTGAAATCCAACCACGGGACAAATAATTTGATAAAATTAAGATTAGAACTCATTATCATTAGAGTTGCAGTATAATTCCCTCTGTCTTTCTAAATTAGCTTTTAATGTTTTAATAGTATTTTACGCAATGAGTGAAGAAAACACAATACTGAATTGCGCCTTTTCCAGCAGTAAGTAATATAGAAAACGTCGAATAAAAATCAGAAATCATGAAATAAAAATCGGAAACCGTCAAATAACGTTCAGAAATCGTCAATAGTAAATCAGAAAGTGACAAATGAATGCTTTTTATAGCTTCAAAAATAAAAAGTATTGTAAATAAAATTTAACCGGCAAGTTTGTCGTTTTTAATGTTGTATGTTATATTATAATGAAAAATATGATGTTTATTACGCATTTTTATCATTTTTACAGCATATTTTATTATTTTGTACTGTTGAAGCTTTGTAGCTTATAATTATACCTACGACAATTATTAAGTACTGTTATTATTCACTCTATTTCACTTAAACCCTATGTAAACAGTCGAATTTACCTTTCCCCTATTTCGTAAGTCCGTAATCAGTAAGCTTTCAGTCAACTATCCTGAATACACAAAATTTATTGATACCTAATCGAAAATCTCTAATCTGAATTTAACGGAGTTCATAAGTAAAGATTCTGTGCTTACTCCAATTTTGTTTATGTGCATCATTCTGATAACATAGAATTCAAATCGTTAGAATTTAATAAACTAACTTGTCACCAAGTCCGAAATCCTACTTTATCCTTTTTTAGTTGAGCTTGAGTTATATATTGAAGACAATTTTTTTTAACCTGATATACAATCTCTTTAAAACATTTGAAAAGTCTTTTAAAGGTTTTTGTATCGAACATGGTGAAAAATATACTTAATATTTATTTGAACCTATTATTAATATTACATATTTAAAAGGTGCGTAAAATCTTATTTTTAATGGATCGAAATAATTAATAACCAGAAGATAATTGGTATTAATTATTAGTATGTTGTTTTTCTTATATTTTGTACCGAAGATCTTAATAATGTAGACTATCTTGACTATTTTTTATTTGTCGAATAGCATTAACCGATATCCTGTCTTCAGGGATTCTTTTATTAAGTAACTTTTCAAAAATAAGTCTAATTTTGGAACTCGATCAAATTTTTCTAAATGTAGTAAACTTTTGTAAAATTTTTCCGGTAGAAGTGGTATCTACCGGTAGAATTATCACAAATATCTATCGATATGTTTAATAATAGCGATTACAAATATAATCAAGTGATAATACACAGTAATATAATGAATATTCAATAATGACGTTTAAATATTAATGTTTACAACAAACTACTTTACATTTTACAGTAAAAATAATATGTATTACGTTTATAACATGGGTAAATTATTCACGTTTATTTAACGTTGGATAAACTATTCTACATTCAAAACTTGTTGATTTAACCGACAGTTTTTTTACGTTGATGAATTGCATTCTATGTACTTTTTTTACCTATGTATCTGAGGTAAAAGATCCGGCTAAAATTTAATCTTTATTTGCAGATACTTAAGGCACTAAGTGAAAATCACATTAATTCAAAGATGGTAGAATAGTGGAAAAACATTCCACTGAAAGATCTTCAATCATTTTAATAATTATATATTAATTAGCGCTACATTCTTAAGAATACGGCTGTCCGTAGACTTTCAAAATCCTTTTATTGAGGTGGATTAATCCTCTTAGTTTACATGTTTATTTACATACATTTCATTATAGGTCTTTGTGAGTTCTTGCGTCGTTAACCACTATTCTCCATGCTGTACGGTCCATCACTAATTGTTTCCATCCTCTCACTCCCATCTTCTCCAAATCTCCCGTCACTCCGTCCCACCATCTTGCTCTTGGTCTGCCCCATGTACGATCTTCATTTGGTTTCCACATCACTATCGCCTTTATCGTTTCCTCGCTGTCAGCTCTCATGACATGTCCCAGCCATCTTAGTCTCTGGGCTTTAATGAACTTTACTATGTCTTCTCCGTCCATTATTTCTCGTATTTCTGTGTTTTTTTTTGGATCTGTATTCACCATTGTCCAATCTTGTGGGTCTTGCTATCACTCTAAGCACCTTTCTTTCAAAAATTTTCAATTCCTCGTCCTCTCTTTTAGTCATGCAGATCACCTCAGCCGCATATGTTAGCACTGGTCTAATCAGCGATTTGTACAGTTTTATTTTAGTTTTCTTCTTTATTTGCTTATCTCTTAGTATATTTCTGTTTGCGTAGTACGCCGTTTACCCGCTTGAATCTTTTGTCTTATTTCTGATCTTCTCTCGTTCCTTTTATTTATCAGGACTCCCAGGTAGTTAAAATTTTCCACCTGTTCAAATATGCAGTTATCGATGGTTATTTTGCTATTATTATCATTTCTTCTCGAGCACTTCATATATTTTGTTTTATTTTGATTAATATTCAGGCCCATCTTATTTGCTTCCTCTTTTATGACTCTCAATGTTTCTGTCATACCTTTTTTTGTTCTGGAAACTATGGCAACATCATCCGCGTACGCCAGTATCTGGTTCTCTCTGGTCACTATTGTTCCTATACAATTGGTAGCCCGAATGATTCTTTCCAAGACAAGGTTGAACAATGTCGCCGACAAGGAATCGCCCTGTCTCACTCCATTGTTAATCTCAAAGCTGTTGGTCTCTCCTTGGGGAATCTTTATCGTAGTTGTCGTATTTTTTAAGGTCATCGTGATTAATCTTCTCAGCTTTGCTGGTATTGCAAATTATTTCAATTTTTTTATCAGCTGGTGTCTTATCACTTGGTCAAATGCTTGCTTGAAATCTACAAATAGTATATGCATTTCCATATCATGCTCATAGCTCTTCTCCATAATCTACTTTAATACATGTAATGCATCTACCGTCGACCTGCCTCGTCTAAAGCCGAACTGATACTTTCCGATTATTTTTTCCGTGTGAATCCTAAGGCGGTTGTGTATAACTGTGGACAGTATTTTATATGACGTATTCAGAAGAGTTATTCCTCGGTAGTTGTGGCATTCTTCAGAGTTTCCTTTCTTTTTAATTGTCACAAGTACGCCTTCTTTCCATCCTTGTGGCATGTCTTCTCTTCGCCAGATCTCTTTTATCAATTCATAGATTTCCTTATGTACTTTTTCTCCTCCGTTCTTTATCATTTCAGCCATTATCTCGTCGTTACCTGGGGCTTTTCCATTTTTCAATTGATGTATTGCTTGCATAATTTCTTCTTCTGTCGGCTCCGTCAAAACTTCCTCGTGGAGTATGTCTGTTTCTTGTTCTATTTCCTCTTCTTGGTTTATGTACAATAGTTTGCGGAAGTATCTCTCCCAAATCATTTTTATTTCTTCTGAGCCATCTTCCAATCTTCCTTCTTCATTTCTCATTCCTCTATTTGTTATTCCGTGTTTTATCTTGTTATCTTTGATTAGTTTATAAAATTTTCTTGTATTGTTGTTGCTGTTCGTTTATATTTCTCTCATTCTTGCTTCCATCCACTCGTTCTTCTTCTGTCTGCACAGTTTATTTATTTCTCTTTGTTTCTTTCTATATTGTTCTAAGTCGTTTGGTTCATTTGTTGCTAGCCATGTAATTCTTGTTTCTCTTTTTTCTTTGTTTGCCTGTTCACATTCTTTGTCGAACCATGTTTTCCATCTTCTCTTTTTTTTATATCCTATTGTTTGGGTTGCACCCGTTTTTAAACTCTGTGCTATATTGTTCCATGTGGTGTTTAGGTCGTTGCTTTTCTTTTTATTTTTAATTTCCGTTTCTACTCTTTCCTCATACTGCTTTTTGTGTTCTTCGCTTTTAAATTTTTCCGTTGCCAACCATTTTCTTGCTTCATGCTTTGTATTTTCAATCATTGTTTTCATTTTAACTTATGTGACCACCAATAAGTGGTAAGAGTCCGCATTGGCCCCTCTATATAATTTTATGTCTCTTATGGAAGTGGCTCTTCTCTTTGTTACCAGGACATGCTCGATTTGGTTCCCTTCATCATTGTTGCATCCAGGCCACATCCATATTACCTTATGCAATCATTTGTGTTGGAATTTTGTACTGATAATAATCATTTCGAGTGATGCAGCTAGACTACATAATCTGTTTCCATTGTCGTTTGTGTTCTCATAAATTGTGTGCTTTCCTGCTACATCTTCTACGTATCTTTCTTTGCCTATTTGAGCGTTAAAGTCACCCATAATAATTATTGTGTCATGTTTCTGTATCCCATCACACAACATTTCCAAATCACCATAAAATTGTTCCTTCTCCTCATCTGAGCTGTCTTCTGTCGGTGCGTAGGCATTTATTACTGATAGGTTGTTCGGTTTCATTCTGAGTCTCAAATACGATAGTCTTCCCTCCATCGGTTTAAAATGTAGTATTTCCTTCATATATTTTTTCGTTACAATGAAACCCGTGTCGTTTCTTCCCTGCTTTTTTTCTCCAGAATATAAAAACAAGAAGTCATCTCCTCTTATTTCGCCTTCGTCCATTCATCTTGTTTCCTGTATTGCAACCAGCCCTATTCTATACCTCATCAATTCATTTTTAACTTCTCTCATTTTTCCGGGTTTCAGCAATGTCCTTACATTCCACGTTGCCACTCTGATTGTATTGTTTTCACTATCATGTCTTTTACTTTTCGGTCTGTGTTTTTGTTTATCCGCCTGGTCCATCTCTATATTCTGTGTTCTGCGCCTTGTCCATGTATCTTCCTCAGTCATTCTTTTTGGAGCATCCGTCTGAGGAGGTCCGGATACTCCGCCCTCCACCCTCTTCAGTTTTTTGGCTCTCGGTTTCGATCGTTCTGCGGTTTCAGTGTGTTATCCTTCTTATTCCATGTATACACTATATTATTTTTAATCATTTTGTAATAAAAAATCTACGCACAAGAATATCACTCCCAAAATTTATATTATTTAATAATGAGTAGGTACGTTAACATTTTCCGTTACATGCTGAATTTTCGTGTTTCAAGTATGTTTCAGTATTTATTAATATTAATGTCAGATGACGACCAGCGGTGAATACGCAAAACGTGGAATTTAAAGTTAGCGACTCCAATTAATCTCGAGCTTATTGGGCGTTCTGCCTCATTTATTTTAGATTGAATTGATGCGCCAGAAAGCTATACTAAATATTTTATATGCAAACCATCTGTTCCACTTAAATTACTCTAAACGATGGTTTAATAAAAATACAAGAAAATTTTCTTGATTACAAAACATTAAATCAAGCCTCATCTGCAGCTAGTAAGCAAATAATTTACTACTATTAATCCTACACGAAGATGACAGTGTAGAGGGAAACCCATGGTGGATTGGGTAAACTCCGCATTCGTATCTTCTGCATTGACGTGGATAAATATTTTAAATACCTTTAAATAATCAAAACCATTTCATTTATAAATATAATAAAATTTAATATTGCAATTTGGGTTTTTCAAAAATGCGGAGATGAAAAATATTGAATATTTTTAATGCCACGAAAACAACTTTTGCTCCACCTGAAGAATTTCATTAGTAAGAAATATCTATCGATTGATGGAATTAGTTCTTGCAATTATTGGTGAGCATATTTCGAAATTTGCCAATGGTAAGTTTTTAAAATCTCCACTTAAAAGTACTTTTGAGATATAATTTAATTACTCGCGTCTCGATCTTTCATTTTATTGCACATAAAACTTGAACATAAAGAAATCAAATTAATTCGTACAAATTCAGATTTGATTAAACCACTCTTAAAAAAGTTCAACATTTATTTTTACGCTATATCTGATCGGTTTAATTAGTCGATTTGCTGTTCGATCAAACAACTCTTATTTCAAAATAACTTTGAAGTGTTATTGGAAAATCATTCATTCAAATGAAGATATTAAGTTCTTATGTAAAGTGTGTAAGATTATATTATTTCATATATTATTATTTATAGTAGTTTTTAATTGCTCAATTAGAAGTTTTTCAATTAAAAAGAGATTTCTTACAAAGCCTAATGCATACCTAACCAAGTTAAACTAAATTAAGTTGAAGGTAAACGTTCGCCATCCTAGGTGCTAGATAATTTCCATTAATTTTTACATTCGCCATTGCGAGAAAATATGCCTTTCTAAAATTCCGTAAGAAAATTAAATACTTAAGCTGGAAATTACAGAATTCAATTACGTCGCTTGTATAATGTGGGTATAAAAGTATTTTCTCAATAATTTTAATCATCAATTTATATTATTGGATAATATTTGACTTGATTTCATTACATGGATGAAAATTTATAGTTGGAAATCAAAAGCAGTTATTTTTGTGCTAATTGCATTATACTCACACTTTTAACAAAGTTAAACTCCGTTATTAATTGCCTTTCCGTTAAAACTCAGTTGACGAATCTTTGCGCTTCAAAGGATTAATATTAGGTTCTCTTGTTAGTAATTTTATTTAGTTTATTCAATTACGTTCAAAAGTTAATAATTATATAAAATATTTATCTCTTGTATGAAAATCCATGCATGATGTGACGCAAGTGATTTTCAAGTTCATCTTGAAGCTCGGCTGCTTCCCCCAGATGGCAAAATAAATTTCAATTTGGAAGGCTGCAATGCATTTTATCAAATTTATTATGTACGCTTTCACTCAATGTATTAGATTTTCGGATAAAAGAGTTTATTAAAAACGCTAATAGCAAGGCTTGTTTAAAAGTTTCAGGCGGTTTTGGAAAAAAAAACTTGTTAATTTGTTGAAAATGTAATTTCTAAACTTAACGTAAATTACATCACACGATAGAAACTTTTGGCGGTTGAATCCAAATTTATGTAATATTTAATGATTTCAAGTTTATAAATTGAAGTAAATATTAAGTCAAATTAATATTCACTCATCGAGGGTTTTTGTTATGAAGAATTACCCAAATACACATTTACATTTAAAAAGTCGAAATAATTTATAAAAGCTGTAGAAGTTCACTGTGAAAAAATAAAATTTACCGATTTTTCTTTAATTTTAAGTTTCATTTACAAACGCCAATTTGCCGATTACTACATTGTCAAAAAGCGGAGGTAGTGATAGATTGTATGATGGAGATAAAATAAAAATCAATACACAAAATACATATCTTCTATATATCACAAGTGAATTTTATAAAAATATTTCCACCACACTTTTTACTCTGTCTCCGGACCAGCTATTTTTGCGGGAAGACGATGTTTGCTCAGGGAGTGAGTTCAATGTTAAAAAAAAAATCTTAATACTAGAATTCGTTTTCAAAAACTTCCAATTGAATTTATTTTAAACTTTAAAATTTTTATATTCGCCTCGAGGATCGAATGTAAAATTTTTATTTTAATTTAATTTAATAATAATATATAATTTAATTTTAATTTAATAATTCCAATTCAATTATCCACACAAATTTTATCGTTTCAATTTTGTAACTTTAGAATCCAAAATAAAAAAAAAACATTCATCCAAAAATAAATCACTTTAATTAATCCAAAAAAAATCTCCAACTCACAAAAATATAATCAATTTCTGAAGCCACATCCAACCAAAAATACTCTCAAACAACATTGCAAAATATTCGTATAAAAAAATAACAAAATTATGCTAAAAAATCGGAGCCAAAAATCAATTAACCGCTCGGGCGGCCATCTTTTTCAAAAAGCTCCTACTCCGCAATCTTTACTGCCAACCTTCACCTTACAAAAATATTAGAATCCGAAATTCAAAAATAACACAAAGTTATGAAAATCAACACAAACACCAAAACTTGATTTCGTAACACGACAATATATATAATATTTTGTGCGTGTGTATGTTTTCGTTTTACTGTTTAACGGCTGGACCGATTTAAATAATTTTTTTTTAAATGTTCATAATAGTCCGAGTAAGGTTTTTAAATAAAGAAAACTTGGAAAACTTGAAAAAGTTGCCCGGTAAATTCGGAATTGGTGTGCAGACAATTTCGGTAACCGACAGATGACGCTATTTCGACATATAGCGTATTATATGGTAGGACACCGTCTGCTAGGCAAGCTAGTGTATGTATAAATCATAATAAATTTATTAAAGGCAACTAGCGGCTTTCTTTCAGTTTAAATTTAAAAAATAATTAAAAGGCACAGCTTCAGCTTAAATCGACTTGAACAAAACCGACAATAAAGTAGAACGTATATTTTTAGTTTTTCACAAGCTTTTGTGGCTTCGCAACAATTACATATTATAAAATAATTTGATAAGTAAACCTGATAGTGAAAGTATACGTAGTTTTGTTGCATACAAATAGCTTCTGTCATCAATTGCGTTTGGCAAAATCTTAGTTTCATAAATTATTATTTTTTAAACGGATTTGTTGCAATTGTAAAATTAATTATCGATGAACTGTTTACCTCAACTAATTTTTAGGAATATTAAAAATATTGAAAAATTATTCAGCTTATTTATCAGTTATAATTTACGTTAACAGTAAATAATTTTTTTTACATTTTTTAAAACCTTGCGTGTAAAATACAAATGTATGCTGAAAATAGACTGTTTTCCCATTTATTTGATAGAGTTTGATATAATTGGATTGATTGATTTCGTGGTGTTTATGTTTTGCATGTTATAAAATATGGTGTCACCATGATGTATTTACCATACAATAACAATCATTACTTTACACATAATATATAATTATATACTTGAGAAACCTTTTGTATTAAACAAACAGTCAATATTAACTCATTTACAATTTTTCAATAAAATACAATAAAATTATAACGCACTTTTATATTTTTTGCATTGATAACGGATCCAGGACGTCATGCAAAACATGAAGGATTTGAATGAAACACGGGATTGAATTGTTCAGGATTATGTAGGTTCTAAGTTACATAAGTTAAAGTTTACAGTTTTGCTTGCTGAAATTGACTTTGAAATGTTATTTGTAAATGCTCCTTTGAGTTGTTAAGCAATTCAAACGATCAAATTCAGTAGGAATCCTGGTTTTTATACTGTTGGTTTTTATTTAAATATTACTTATACATAATATATTGTCGTGTTTTAAAACCAAAAATTCTGTTTTATTTATGTTGAAAATTACTTTAAAGTTTATTTTGTTCTAGTTTGTAATTTTGTTACGCCTTGTATATAAAAATGTTGTAAATTATTTTATTTTGTTACGATGTTGGTAACAAGAATGAAAACCAGGTTTTTTGCCAAAAACCCGGACGCAGCGGCCGTAAAATTTTGTCCGCTGTAATATAGTTTTGATATTTTAATGATTTTGATATTAAAAGTGAGTTTAATTATGATCCTAAACTATTTATTTACTTGAAAGTGTTGATAAATTAAAGGTTTTGCCATTAAAGATGATTTTAAAGTTGCTTTAAACACGGAAGCAGATAAATTAAAGTTTTGAATGAAATTGAATGGTAAACTGAAATTGAAAATAATTAAAATTTAATTGATTTAGAAGTAAATAAAAATTAGAATTAAAGAATTGAAATTGTAAAATATTGAAAAATTTTGTCAAACAACGACGAACTTGTGTGATCAGCCAGACAGCTGCGTAACAACACACGCAGCAAATTTAAAGATTCCATAAGCTAAATAATATTTTAACAAAACGTAGAAATTTTACATGATCATATTAAATAAATAAAATTTGAAACAAAAATTATACGATAAGAAATTGTATTAAAAATTTTAAAAGAGAGTTTTTTTTTTAATAAATTGATAAATAATTCTAAATTTTAACTGAGGGTACATCGCAATATATTGCAATGTCCTAGCTATACAAATTATATACTTTTTCTTAATCTAAAATATTCTTCGCTGGGGTTCATTCATTATTTATTATTTAACATAAGACTCTCGTAGTTGATTAATTATCAATTTTCGTTGGCTTGTATAAAATTTTGTTACCTTTATGTGGCTTTGTAACTTGCACGTGCACGTTCACATCTGCCGGCGTCAATCCAACAAATTTGTTTGTGCATTTATTTTAACAAAAATCCAAATATCAACCAAAACTTCGGTTTTTAAAACAAAACAAAAACATCAACTCAAATTAACTTACTTTTAATTTTTATTAATATTCAAACAATTAAAAGTTAAACTTTTCATTGCGGGAATAACGTAATTGCTTGTCTTATCGATGCAATCGTGGCTCTTTTACTTCAACGACCTAAGTCTATCTAAGCCCCTCTCTTTCATGCCTTTTATACGGATATCAACGCAAAATTTCCAAACTTAAAATCTTTGTACAGAGTACTTACAAATGTACAGATTAATAATTTACAATAATAAAAACAAAACTTCAAAATTATTTACAAAATAAATAAAATTAACGTTAAAAATTAAAGGTTACATTGTTTTAATTTAAAATTTTATTACATATATCTACTGTACATAGAAAATTTGTAAATTATTTTATTTTATTACGAGGTTGGTAAGGGAAAGAAAAAGATTGCTTTACGCCGGAGAGCGTGAAAGTCAATGGAACTGATATTATTCCATTGAGCTATGATTTTGATAAAATTTTAATGATTTTGAGAATAAAAGTGATTTTGATTGAAAGTGAAAATTGTTTTATTTTTAGAACGAAGTTCCTTATGGAAGGATGCGAAGAGGTACCCTAATCGGAAAAAAACGTCCGTAACAAAAATGCGTAAGATTTTTATATTGTTCGATAATTACACCATCTGGTGGTTAAAAGTGGAACATCTGATCAGTATCAGTATTATAGTACATTAGATCTAAGCGTGGATTGTGTTTTAATTATTTAATATAATATTCGGAAACCACGAGTCATAGGTTTGAAAATTTCTCTAGAAAAAAAGTCGCCTTCACCGGGATTCGATCTCTCGGCTAAAATGTGTAGGTGGAGCCCTTTGCTCAACGCCACAATGGTTATCGTTAAAATTAATAGTGATATGCTATATAAGCTACTCTTTGCGTATTGCAAATTAAGAACGCGTTAAAATTGTTAAACCGACAAATAATTTAAAAAAATATAATTTAATAATTTTAAAAATTAATTTAAAAAATTTTTAGCCGAAAATAAAACACCCAAAATTAAAAAAAAAAATCGATTTTGAAAAATGCCACCCAGATGCAAAAAATTATCTAAAGCCGAATGTGCAAAAAGATTTCGAAAACTTCAAAGATGACCGCGATGATTGCGGATTTACATCGACTTTGACACATGCCGAAATCGCCATTTTGGCAATTTTGTAAAGTAGTTTCTGATTTTTATCGTTAAAAAATTCATAATAAAATATTTATATCCGAATAATTATTTATTTTTTTACCTCGACTAAAACTTGAAATTAATATTTATGTAATAAGGTACTCCGTTCCTATCTGGTATTCCACGACATTATATTTTATATTTTGTATTTAATGCAACGTATTAGAAAATGAAATAAAGTGTAATTCAAGGTAAATTTTAAAGATTTGAGAGTTTGTCGAAGAAAAGACAAAAGTAGATAAGCCGGACAGCTGCGTAACGGAATACGCAGGAACATTAACAATACCATATAAGGCAAATAACATTGAATACAACAAATTTATATGACCACATTAAAAATAAAATTGCAAAACAAAAATTTTTCATGATAAGAAATTTTATTTTAAAATTTAAAGAAAAGAGTTTCATGCTCTAAATAATTGCATGTCACCTCCAACCCACAAATTAAAACAAAATTTATAATATTTTACATTTTTTTATAAAATTAATACCGGGAGGACATCGCAACATATTGCAGTATTTTTTCTACACAATTGCAAGCGTATGAAAATTTAAAAAATTTACTTTGATGTATAGAAGTTTTACGAAATTCAATATTTTGACTTCATGATATTAGTAATAATTTTAATTTAAATTATAAACATTAAAATTGCAAAATTTGTTATAAAGTTTTATGTAATTATTACAAAAACGTTCCGAAAGGAGTTTTAATGTAAAACTTGGCATTTAAAACATGATTGCTTTAAAATTAAAATTTCAGTAAGGCATCGAAGACTTTAAATATAATGTTTAATTTTAACTATTGGGTTATTTAAAAACGAAAAAGTTTAAACGTCAAATCTATTTTTTTAGCAGCACAAGAACCTCAAATTAAAATAATACATTAAAAAATTAATTAAATATTTTTTTATTATTTTTTATGAAAGTAAATTTAATACCATTTTTGGTTTAAAAATGATTTCCGGCATGTGACCACCACGACTAATCGTGACGAAGCGCATCTGATCAGCCCAACTTTTGACCAATTTTTCTGGATTTATTTTCTAAATGGCTGGCTGAATATTGACCTCTAATGCTTGTTGTTGGTTTGTTAGCATAAACTATAGACTTAACACCCTCCCCCCAAAGAAAATAATTGTCTTTTCAATAAATCGATGGTTTCCTTGGATGTGTAGACGTAGCACCCCGTAGCACCATCCTGTTGGAACCAAAAATTGTCGGTGTTTAACTCTAGGATTTTTAGGAACGAAAACGTATTGAGCATGTGCTGATATCTCACACCCACCGTAACAGCAGCTCCTACCTCATTTCGAAAGAAATATGGTCCGATGATGCCGTTGGCGTGCATTCCACACCAAACAGTTAATTTTAAGGGATGCAATGAATTCTCAAGATAATGGTCCCGGATTGGTATCATTCCATATACGGCAAATGGTGAACAATAATTGCTATCGCTTAAGATAAAATAACACCCTATACATATTAATATTTTAGGTGGGGTTACTCCCTTGATATATAATATACTATTGAATATAATATTTTTTATTAATAATAAGCTATTGAATTATTATTGTTTTTGTTTTTGCAGATATTTAATATTAAATAAAGCTTCATAGTAAATGTTTAAAATGAGCCGGCAATGAGTGGGTTGTCTGTTGACCGAACAAAAAAAATTTCTAGGTCATTTAACAGGGAATGCCCAGAAGGGTGCCTTTTTCATAGACGTTACTTCAAAAGTAATTAATTCTAACCTTTTATAATTAGGTCACAGAAAAAACCACAAAAAAAGATTTATTTGTATTTAGAACATTTTGAATCATAAATTTAAAAAAAATATAAAACATGACACTTGTAGTTTTCGGGAATATGTTAGAAAGAAAACACTAATTCGTTTTATGAAAATTAACAATTAAGTAAGTTGGTTTTTGTTACATTATCCTTGATTATTTGTTTATTACATTAAAGAAAATGCTAGCGTGCCTTGAAAACATCGTGATAAATGTAACGATGTTCAGAACCCTAAGAGTTGAAGTAAAAGTATATTTTATGCTTCAGGAAAACCTGAGTAAAAGAATTACAATTTTTTCTGTTGTACTGTTTTAATTAACATTACTAAAATTACACATGATATTAGGAAGACTACGATAGCCCGAACTAGAATTAAAAAATTTTTGTAATAAGATTATGGTAGTTGAGGGTATAAATTACAAATATAAACATAAAATTTTATGGATCATTCGCAAACTTTAGTAAAGAAACCAAAAACAGTAAAAATGTAATGTAAATACTGTATTGGCTGTTTGTGTACGGTTAACCCCACCCATAAAGAAGTTTTCATTTTTCTTTTTTCAAGTTAAAGTGTATTGTTTTATTTTATTTGGTCCAATTTCCCGATAAAACAAAATTCGCTAACTTCGGTAAAAAAACCAAAAACAATAAAAATGTAATGCAAATATTGTATTGACTGTATGTAAATGATTAACAAAGGGTTACAGTGTTTTGGTTTATCTTAGTTCAGATTTCCTGATAAAACAAGATTTTTTTAATAAATTTTTTATTATTTTTAGTGAAAACATTCATCTGAAAAAACAGATATACGAAAGGAACCATCCTAATTATACGACAAATGTCTAAAGACACGGGTCCAGAAAGGCAGGAATCTCTGTTTTTAAGTAAAACTCGGAAACTAATTTCCTTATAAAATGATTCGTATAATGCGACAGGTGTTTCAAAAGACAGGAGTTTCTAAGTTAAATTCGGCTAATTAACGAAATCTAATTTAAACTAAAATTATGCTACAGTGTTTATGCACCCAATCGAAACGTTAGGAAGTCCTGTAAATTTCAAATTAAAATTAATATTCCTGAAAGCTAATTCTGAACTCAAAAGGCTTGAACTATAAGTAGAGTAAAAAATCACGATAAGAAATCTGAAATGTAGGTTGTACAGTAACTAATGCCATAAATTTGTTCGTTGGGATCCTATATTTTGAGAATAAAACATTTAAGATTTCATTATACATTCCCGGGTGTGGCAGTTAAAAAATCCAAGTTCTGATGCAAAAAAATTAAATTAACAATAAATTTAAGGATAACAAAATATCGTTAACAGCCATTGCTATACTATTCCTGATCATACGCAATCACTAAGCTATTATCGAATTCAGAACGGAAATTTTGCAGACATAATAGAAAATCACTATTTAATCTGCTTAAAAGATATCCATAGAAATAAAATTCGATTCTATTTCATTCGTAGAGTTACTTCTGGCACGTGATATTAGAAAAAATCTTACAGCGATAAAAAAAAAGTTTGCTAAAATAATTATTTTTTTTACATTTTGTTACTTTTTCAGGCTAGTACGAATTTTTGTAGAATTTTCAAGTTATTTATGCAAATACTGCATTCAGAATACCTGCCTGAATTATAATTTCTTTAATATTTGAAAAACTTTTGTTAATGTTAAGATTGTACTAAATATTGCTCGATATTTATAAGATTAGAAAATAGTAATTTTCAATTTCTTTTCACTTACGTAAATGTAATGGAAATGTCACGACCACGCGTACGTAGTGCAAAAATACAGCAATTGTGCCTCAACATACCTAAAACAAATAAACAAGTGTTAGTAGGGATAATGTTTTTTAATATATAATTTATGGAGGGATTTATATAAAGCTTCTGTGAGCAGTATGAATTGAAAAAGAAAAAATGTAGTTTCCATACTTATCATCTGCAACTGTTTCATTGCGTAATATTTTTGCCAAGGGATTTAAAAAATTTATTTGAATGTAGAGCTCGAATGAGATTACAATCAAATTGTTACGATAAATATTTAATGTGCACTATAAGAACATAGCATGGCAAATAATATAATCAATACAACTACTGGGTGCAAACTTCCTTGTACTAAAAATAAACTCCAAAAGTTAATAATAAAAGTACAAATTGTAAAATCAAGAATAACTATAAAAGTTATTTTTAACTTGATAATTAACCTTATCGTAAATGCTATGTACAGAAAGATTTATATTTAAAAAGAACGCGAATTCATAATCTTAGTTTTGAAAATTTGAAAATAAACCTAGCAATTTTATTCCTTCCAAACCGTAAATTTGCGTAAAACTGATCCTTAGGGTGCCCTTTACCATAAAACATGATTTTTTTAATTTTAACACAACTAATTAATTTTAAAAATGTTCTTGAAAACATGGTCTGACGTCACTGCGGAAGATAAATGCATTTATTGTGGATGTGCGTGCGTGGACTTCTTTAAGTGCTTTTTTAATCAACTTCCCCACATCCAAGACAGCTTTTTGAGGCACAGTTTTCACTGGTGAGACATTATCATATTTTAAATTTTTTATAATATAATTTTGTAAAATAACTTAAATATAATTCAAAAAAAATCTATTTTAAATTGAAACCTTAGGCACAACGAAAATAAGCCGTAAGAATTAAGTCGGATATGGATATTTTCCCTCTTGGGGAAATGGTGGCATATTTGGAATAAATTTATATTCTTTTATAATATCAATCAATATTTTATAAGTAATGCAGAGATGCAATAACTTTTGTAATAATGTAAAAATATATAATAAACGATGGTTATTTTCATAACAATATTTTAATTAAATTTTACTAAACTCGGTTATTAAAATGCCGCATTTTCAAAAGTTCTAAAATAATTTATTGGTAATTCTAAACTTATAAAACCCTTAAATAAAAACAGTTTACAACTGAAAATATCTTCGAGATATCGATTAAGTTTACAGTGCTTATATTA
Source organism: Cantharis rustica (assembly GCA_911387805.1). Lineage (NCBI taxonomy): Eukaryota > Metazoa > Arthropoda > Insecta > Coleoptera > Cantharidae > Cantharis > Cantharis rustica. The sequence continues at coordinate 40,346,288 of OU426877.1, forward strand.
CGAAAATAATTAAAATTTTAATATGAAGTTTGTATAACCAGGTTTGTAAACAATATTACTCATTAAAAATTACGAAGAAATTTTAAACAAAAACGGCAAAGTGATGGAGTTGAACAAAATATAACCACGAATCATATTTTTATATAAAAGTATTAATTGTTTGAAGTAATATAATAGAAGAATTACTTTTAATTCAAATTATAAAATTTTAATATTAAAAATAAAACTATTTTCTAGAAGAGAAGTTTCCCCACTAATCACGAACACCGTCAATAATTTTCAAAATTATGACCGTGAAAAAATTTTTTTAATCCATTTGCTTATCATCTACTACTTTTGCCAGTGTATTTTTTATATTAGTCAGTTTAATAATTAAATTAAAAATAATGTTGAAGCTAATATATTTAAAACTTGGGTAATTTTTACTGCTACTGTATTACTTACATCCATGTGTTTTCTTTTAATTCGCTTATTTGGTAACCTAGGGTAATTAATAATTACGGTAAGAGTACATTAACTGAATTAAATTATCATTTAAATAAAACTACATGTATAAAATTTGTTTATATAACTTCCAAAAAACCCTTTGAATTACACAATGACTTTATAATTTATTTACATTTTTAAATTAAAATCGCGTGAACTGTTGACAACACTTTTCTCGTTTGAAATCCCCCCCCCCCCCCAAGTTTCCTTTTAATCGTAAAATCGTAAATTATATCATTCATTTTAACTAAGCATTAAAAATAGTGAACCAAGACCATACTTGAGAAATCTCTACAAGTTAAAGTTTGTTTTTAAGTGGCAAAAAAAATTTAAAAAAATATTATAGCCGAATTCTGCGAAAACTCATTATATAAATAGGATTTTTTTTAATGCTAAATCGAGAGAGTGGCAATTGAAGGACAAAAAATGCCTTTTAAATATTGTGTTTTCCAAAAATGTCATAAAATTTCCCAAAAATACTTGAAAAATTTCTTTTAATTTTTCGTCAATTTTACGGAAAATTTTGATATTTTTAAAATAATATGTCATAAAATTTCCCAAAAATACCTTAGAAATTTTCTTTAATTTTTCGTCAATTTTGATAATATTTTTTAGCTTAGGTTTTTACTTCCTATCTTTCACGATCTACCCTCCTACCAAAAATTGTATGCCTCAAATGCATTGCTAAATGCCCTAAAAATTTCTATAAATTATTTCTAGAAGAACAAGAAATTCTTCAAGTCCACCCCACAGTTAAGGGAAGAAAACACTGTAAAATTTTCTTTACATATTATATTAAAAGATATACATTTCGAAAATATTCTCTAAAAATTTCAGAAAAGAAATTCCTAAATCTGACCGATTTGTTCGTCCTTCGGCTGAATTGCAGAAGCAAGCATAACAAAAATATTCGAACGCGAATATCTTGGAACAACAAATTTTAAACTGGTTGACAATAAATCAAAAAAATTATACATCCGATTTTTATTATTGATGATTCCTTTTAACTTTTATCTACGATAAACGAGTTTAAGAAGACTTGATTTGAAAATTTTGTTTTCAGCGGTCTGCCATTCTGTTCTTTTTTTAGATATCAATTTTTTATTCTGTCAATCGCACTATAGTCAATTGTATATTATGTACTTTGTAAATATTTTCGATATTTTTACTTCAGACGTATTTCAGGCAGTCATATTATTTATGAGTGCTAACTTTCGGGTCTTGTACACTCGGTATATAGGCTACAAATAATCTAAATCTTTTTTTTTTCTATTGTATCATAAAAATCAATAAAATGGAATTTCAAATGAGATAGGGTGATTGAGTGTAATCGTGTGTTTTGGGCTATAAAATAGAGTTAATCTAGAACAAATAAATCGTATAGAGAGCTAAAAGTGCAGAAAAGCGAATTACTTTCTTAAAAAGTGTGATAGTTTGGTCGAAAATTGGAGGATTGAGCTTAGAAAAGCCACCAAAAGATTGAAAAAACTTTGAAGGTTAGTGCCAATTTTACAATTGTACCGCTTAAATAAAGTGTAAACCAACGTGTTAAACACAAGAAAAACTAATCTAAAAGAGAAACCTTTTTACAAGACGTAATATGAGTAGCTCCGAGGTGTTAAACCGAGTGCTTGCTCTTTTCGTAAAAAAGAGGACCCTCAAACAGAAGACCGACTTCCTGAGAAACGACTTGATTTGTGTTCATCATTACACAGGTGAAGAACCATATAAATTAGTTCCACAGCAAGTAAATTTAAATTGAATGAGTAAATGCATCATAAAAGGTCAGAAATCTAGTAAAATTTAATTTCAGAGAATGAGTGAGCAGTGACAATCAAATAACATACTACTTTAATCGAAAGAACCACGCGGAACGGGAGTAAAACACAGAAGATAAAAAAAATTCAAATTACTCAAAAAAACAGCAAGATCTCCATCTAGAGCAAACGAGATACTCCTGAGTGATAAAAAAAGAAAAGCAGCGCAATAGAACGGGTACTCCAAGCAATCAAAAAGATAATAACCGAGATGAAAAAAGACTTCAGAGAAATGAACAAGACGAAACAGGATTTGAAAGCAATACAGAAAGATACAAACAAAAGGAAAGAAATCTGGGCTATTTTTGAGCCTAGAGCTCTAGACTCTAATTAATTAAATTTTGATTATTACTCAAATACACATTTGTGGGAGAAGTAGGAACTGGTGATGTAACAATCCCCAATAAGAAGATTCCTCTGACATATGACGTCACCAGAGGCAGTGAAACAATGAGTCTTCATTGTTTATCTACTTAACAGCAGCATAATTGTTGTCGGAGCAAGCTTTTCAGATTTACCATAATTTATTATTCTGTATCAACACAAAGAAAAAAGCGAATTAATTATTGCACGAAAACAATTTTTTTTATTTTGTTTGGCATTTGAGGGTTATCAAAAAAACTATTGGATATGACTGCGATATAGTATATGATATTTTAAATTAAAAGAGCAGTCATAGTTTGTATTTCCAGGTACTAATCCAGATTAAGGATTAAAAATATGTTTTTCAAAAAGTCGTTTAAAAGGTAAAAAGTTATTTTCACTTTTTTGGATTGTGTAGATTGAAATAAATTATGAATCAGTTATATTATGTCCTTTTTAAATTTTTTCGACCTAGGTATTAAAATATTGCATATTAAAACTTTTGTTAGAAAAATATCAACGCATGAAAACAGCTTTTATTATTTCTCCAAAATCGTTAGCACAGCTTTGGTAGAAAGTACTTGCAGGAAAGCTACTTTTGACATTAAAATTTAATGAAAAGTTATGAAAACTGGCATCATCCAGATACATTTTTTATATCATTTGACATAGAAATAAGTCAAGTAATGCATTTGTAGCATTATTCTAAAATTCAAATAACTTGGAAATTAAGTAATAAATTATTCATTCCAGTTCTGCAAAGGTACAAAACAGCTATAAAAATATCCATATAATATAAAATAACGTAGTGGAAATTTTTAAATCTATGAGAACAATAGAAATTATTTAATTTAAAAAAAAACGTTAATACAACGTAAATATCTTAAGCTAGTTAGTTATTGGTTGTTTAAAATTATTATATTATAAACTCTTGGTTTGAAAACGAGTTCTACAAAAATTCGGCAAATCTAATTGAAAAAGTAGCTAGAGGAATAAATTGGCATTTTATTCACTTAAGTAAGAACCGCAATTTGTTTTCACTCAACTTCAGAATTTTTAATTTATTTTTTTATGAGTACATTTTCACGGCGATTCTTCTTCGCAGTAAATCTTTTAATCAAAATTTGTATACCTTTATTGGTAATTTAATGAATTTTCAATTTAAAAAAAATATATAATTAAATTAATATTTTTAATTTGGGGCAAGTGTTTAATAGGGTATCGGGGGCCTCTCGTAACAATAACTTTAATTTTTAAAAATTAATTTTAAGAACAAATGCGAGATCTATAATAAATATCGTTCATTACATGACAGATTACTTCTGGAGAAAATTCAGAAACGTCACCTTAATGTAAAAAAAATGATAAATTAATAATGCTTTTAACACATTTAAAAAAATTGTTGGGAGTAATATCCAGAATAAAACAGTAATATTTTTTATCAAGTGCTCCCTTGTGTAAAAATAAATTTTCGAATCCAATTTAAAAAAAAATAAAAAAACTTTTTAAAATAAAATTGACATGAATATTAATAAAATATGTTTGTTTGCGTGGTTATATAAACTAAAGGAAAACTCAATGTTATAACTTAAAACTTGGATACACGAAAATGCAATCACAGTTTTAATGAAAATAGAGTTTATTGAACTAGCACTTAATAATTTATAGGTTAATGAAAGATCAACACGAAATCCATAAATATAAGTTTTTTAGTCGAGTAAATATTTGCATTTGCAGGTCCACAATTAATATTTCTAATCTCTTTGAAATACCCTCATGATGAACTTAACCAGAGTGTTGTTTAAAAGTTCTGTTAACCGTTGCAAAAACAAATTTAATGTCGTTTACAAACTGCTATATAAATTAAATTAAAGATTTGTTAGACCCAAAGAGAAACGTTACCACTATCCAAGTACTGTAATTAAACTACACCCAGTAAATTATTTAGAGGTTACTCATTCGGATACAACTATCCATTACATAGATGGAACTTTAAAGTGAATTAAAATGTCCTTTAGTGAAAAGTGAAATCAAACGCTGGCATTTTATGTAAATCCAATTTGCATCTAAATTTTCATGTTTGAAGTTGAATAAATAAACGACATAGTTCAAATCCAGTGGAAAAAGCTTTTGGTAGTCAATGAGGTGAAGAAGATTGAGAATATACATATTATAATCATACTGATGGGGTGGTTAAAGGTATATTTAATAAAATTCTCTCGACTGCCAGCTTATACTTTCAATAATAATAATAATAATAATCTATCTGGCTTGTGTACATATTTGAAAATCGATGAAATAACATCGCAATTTGTTGTAGTTTATTTATCAAATTTAGCAGCTCGTCGATTTTGTAAAATACCAATTATCAAAATAAAACAACAATATTTTGACTAGCCTTTAGAGTAAGTCAATCGTTTCCCAAATTCTGATCCGAGATGTGAAAAGTAATTTCATAAATAACGAAAAAAATACCTATAAATTTCACACCGGAATGCTTCGGCGTCCAATAAAGTACATTTCTGAAGCTATTACAGGAAAGCACCCGCAAAATTGACACAAAACTTTATTGAAACAAACTATGTACAAAATTTTCGGCACAACACGCATCAACCAAGATACGTGATCAATATAAAACTGACTAAAAATTTAGAAATATTTTGTAATTTGAGACAGGATATTTAAAAAAGTTCTTAGTAAGAAATATTTTTGTAAAAAGTTAGTATTCAGTGAAAAAATAGCAAAAAAATATTATGCCAATGTGTTACCATGTAACAGCAGTGCGAAATAATCTTCGCGAGTAAGCAATTAAAGATTTTTCCTATATTGTATTAATTTCTGATTTATATTACAATGAACTTGAAAAAGTAGCATATTTACAATTGCATTACACAGCAACATACTACATAATTATACTTACTGTAATAATAGGTAATCATTTCTCTGTTTTATAAAATTCAATAATAAAAAGAAACTTTGTCAATATTTCCGCAGCAAAATCAGCCGCACTACGAATCTGAAAATTATTCGATAGCAGAGAAAACATATTTGCATAATTCTACACCAGTTCACTCAATTTCACCTTTATCATTTTATACAATTTAAAAGGTTAAAAATAAAAAGAAAATAATTAAATTATTTCAGACTTTCAAAGTGGAAAGAAATTGTAAGAAAATTTTGTTTTGAGAAGAATTCATAATTTATTATTTGCGTGATTTTCGGAAATTACCCCAACAGATTAAGTGTTATTAAGTTAATATAACAAAATTTAATTACATTAGTCGTGAAACCATACATGTTACCCTTTACGGTTACGTAAAAATAACTCAATTAAAAATTCTAAAAAATATACAAAAAAATTTTAGTTAAAATATAAATATACTTTTTTAATAATAATAAATACGAATAAGAAAAACGAGGGTGCTTTTAGTGTACAGTAAACAGTCATTACAATAATTCCACATTGAATTATTATAAAATGCACCAAGAACAAAAAGAAAACTCAAAATAGCGTGTATTACCTCAGGTTGTTTTATTCATTATTTTACATGCTGGGCAAATATATAAAAAATGCAAGTATCCCGACCTGATTCCATATATTATACGACAATAATATAAACTAGACCATATAAAAGAATTGCCTGAAACATAAAACAAAGTTTATGATTGTCTAGGTTTAAATTATAAATAATCTAAAGATAAAAGCAAATCTTGGCAATGGTGTTAAATATTCAGCAATCCTCGTAAGTGTTAGCTTCAATGAACCAACAAACTTGGATTACGACAACGTTTATAGCAGTGAACATCTTAGTCTCCATCCAAAAGAACATTTTCAGGCAGTATAACAGTAATAAACGACTTTTTTCTTCTCCATTTGCTTGTCGAGTTATCACAAGAAACTTTTATATGAGCATTAACCATTAATTTTATTGCTTAACTTTAAAATGCTATGCAATCATGATCCGTATTTATTACCTCACTGAAAGTGCATTTCAGTACTCACTGAAAGCCAACCGTAAGATTTAAGTTGCAACTGTCGAACTTGTTTGGTTTTTTATGCCCATCCGATGGCTTCTTCAGCGCCTTCATTCTGATTGAAAGCATCTCCAACAATCAAGGAAAAAAGTTTTGTTACATTAAGTGAAACGAAATCAGTTCAGTTTAAAATAAATCCCAATATTAAAAAAAAATCGCTTTACAAAATCCACTCAACTCCGGACCAAATAAATACTAATTTATATTGCTTACGGTGTTTTAAATTAATTTCTTTTAAGTTTTATAAACATATTATGCACGTAATAGCGGTTTAAGTGCTAACGATTTTACTGGCAATGGCATCTGACATTTTCACTTCGCAAGTTTTAATGAAAATTAAAATAAATTAAAACATTGATTTAAACAAATTTGGCGAGCGAAATTAAAAAATTTGATATGGAAAAATCCTTGAAAAGTTCAAACTTCCAATTCATTCCTCGTAAAACCCAATAATGTTTGATGTACCCCTACAATTTTTTCAATCTAACTGTTATTAATTTACTCCTGACTTCTCATACTTTTATCGTTGACTTCTGGAGTAATCTCATCAGCGTCAGAGATGCTGATGATTTGATGTTATAAGAAATAATTTTTGTAGTATTTATTTTCAATTTTATGTATGTGTTTGTTATTGCACTGATCGAGAATCATTAAAGATTCGTAGCCGTAATGATGATGTTTGAATGCCGACTGCTGTGACTATGCGTCATGAATTTTCATGCTTTCCCTCTTTTTAAGTTTACAGGTAAACTGGCAAGAGTGCATTACAATAAGCAAATCAACAATCCAGATACCAATTTTTTAGTGCTTTTAGAAACCAAAAAAAAAATTATGTCATGTCTCGACGCTTTCCCTTATACTTCTTAGTTTTTGAGTTATCAATTTTTGAAAATAACGTAATTGTGATATTTATTTTCTTATTCACATTTACCCATTTTTTTGTATGAAATAATAAATTAAAGAAATTATACTAATTAAGTTTTAAAATTTAATTAATTCGAATTATAAATTATATAATTTTCAAAACTAGCAAGTAAAAAAAAGATTCTCGATATGTGAAGCCATGTCAGTACTCTACGATTATGGTAGGAGCATAGTTCAAACGGTTTGATATTTTGAAAAAGTCATAACCAAAAACTAAGAAGCATTTGATAAAACTACGTCAAGACACAGTATAAGTTTTTTAGCTTCTACACATCCAAAAATATTGGGATATCGATTGCCGATATATTCACTTTAATGCCCCCTTGTGAGCTAATTTTATTTATTTCTTTAATCATATTATGAAATGGATATAGATATGCTCTTCGTGGACTTCAAACAAGCTTTCGACCGAGTGAGTAGACAAAAAATGTTGGAAACTATGAAAGAATTAAAAATACGAACTAAATTAATAAGGCTAGTCATGATGACACTCAAAGGAACGACAGCTAAGATAGACGTAAACACCGGAGTTCAGCAAGGTGATGCGATGTCAGCGACACAATTTAGCATAGTACTAGAAAATATAGCCAGAAAAGCAAAGTGTAATGGAACAATCATTAATAAGGAAAGTCAACTCATTGCATACGCCGACGATGTCGTATTCATCTCAAGAACAGAAAAAGGAATGAAGAACGTACTCAGGGAAATAGAAGTAGCAGCAGAAAAAATGAGCTTGAAGATGAAGGGTAGTAAAACTAAATACATGAAGTGCCAAAAAACAAATACCGACAGCATAACCGAGATGAGGATAGACTATTATATTTTTCAGAAAGTAGAAAGCTTTAACTACCTAGGAGTACATTTGGTTAGCAATAATGATAGAAGCGAAGAAGTTAAATCAAGAATACAGGCAGGTTATAAAGCATATTACGCAAATAGAGATATTTTGAAAGACAAAAATTAGAATATACAAATCACTGATAAGAATGGTTGTGACATACGCGGCTGAGACCTTGTGCATGACCCAAAGAGATGAGGAAGAACAGATAAAAGTCTTCGAAAGGCAGATACTGAGAGTAATCTTGGGCCAGAAGAGAATAGATGAAAAAGTCAGAGTGAAAATGAATTTCGAGCTGCCGAGAGAGATGGAAGAAGAGAACATGGTAAAATTCATGAAAGCACAACGCATAAAATGGTTGGGACACATAATACGTAGCAGTAATGAAGACGCGACGAAGTTATTGACGCTGTGGAAACCGGCCATGAAGAGAAAGAGAAGTAGACCAAAGGTAGGATGGTGGAAATGTGTGACAGAGGACCTAAAAGAGATAAACATAGAGAACTGGTGACAGTTCTTCAACGATAGGAAAAGGTGGAAGACAATAGTGAGGGAAGTAAAAACACATCCAAGGTTGTAACGAAGAGAGAAAGTAGTTATATTCCATTGTAGACGTATGTATGTAATTAAATGATCTTCTTCTTCTTAGCCTATATCCACCCACTCCTGAATGTTAGACCTCTCCCATTTTTATTTGCGAGGTTAGTAGAATTTAAAACGCCACACTTGCCAATGCGTGTTGCCGAGTATAGCCCCAAGATGTAAGTCAGGCTTTTTAGATCACAACAGTACAGTTGGTGCGACCAATCATCGAACTGCGGTCTCCCGCTCCGTAGCATGTCAATGTAAGCCTTACACCACACTGCTGGACTTTATGGTCTTTTATAATTAAATGATACAGAAGACTAATCCTCCTCAAAAAAAGGATGTTGTAAGTCTTTGAAAGATAAGTCAATTCAGCAAGGAATGTCAAGCTATTTAATAATAATAATAATAATCATTGATAATGTTCTTGACGTTTTATTTCTTTATTTTTAATTTTATCGTTGCTTTTGGCATATTTTTGTTATTTTAACTTTTAACTTTGAATTGATTGGGGGGGGGGGGGCAAGACAGGTCATGATTTTTTAAAATAACTTTTATAGTTTTAAATTACCATATTTTAATGTCAAATCAAACACTACTGTATATATTTTTAGATTTTGTTAGAAACTACTTGTTTCTAACAAATCACTAAACAAATCACTAAGCTGATTCAGTAAAACCCTAATAGGAAGCTATGACTAGAAATGCACAGTTAAAGTGTGTTACCTATAATACAATAAACTGCAATTTTATCTTAACAGCCTAAAAAGTATTTTACAAAATTGGCGAGATAAATAAATGATAGAAAATATATTTGTTCTAAAAAAGTGATATGTTCCTATTTAATTGGGTATAATAAATTTAGGTAAATTTAGTAGATTTAGTTGAAAATGTTTAACGCGTGGGAGAAGAGATAAGAGTAGAGCGGTTTGAGTTAAATGTTAACCACGAAGATTTGGATAATTAAAACTTCGTTTTGATAAACAAGAAAAATTATTTTTTGCGGTTATTTTTCATATCTGCTTTTGTGAAGAATCAATTAGTTCGTGGTGCGAGGCGAGTACAGCTGAAACATTTATCTTGTTGCTGCTGGACTCGTAGGTTAGAGGTACACATGTATAAGATAGAAAATTTGTATGCTTATCGATAGCTATCTGGGTGAATAGTTTCTATTACCTTCTATAATATGTCGGATTTTTATTGATGTAAGCAGTTAGCTTCATTTTTTTGGATCATATTGAAGAATAATCCTCAACACCGTTCGATAGTGTACCCAAACTTTTGTTTAATTCATAGTGTATGCTCTTTGAGAGCAACCTCACTGATAACTGTTATCTGTATGACTACGTTACCATTTTTACATTTGTTTTTTTGATCTCTGGTATTTGTGTATTTTTTCCCGAACCTTCTTCTGCGATAAATCAGTTAGTTTTAACATCAATTAGAGTCCTTTACAACGAAAGAAAAACTATTAATTTTTACCATTTATATCTCAAAGGTATATCTCAGACAATAGGTCTGAAACCGTGAAGTCTTGGGAATATTCTTCCTCCTCAGTATTCCAGTAATTATTACGTTCAAAAACAATACTTATCAAGAGTTGGCATTTAAATAAAAAACTCCATTAGGGAGTTATAGCACCCAAAGCGTATAAAACATATTATTCTTAGTCGGCAATAATAATAATCCGATGTAGCACTCAATATTAGGGCAATATAGAATATTAGCGCAATATTACAAGCTTTTTCCCAATATTGGTGTAATATTGCGCCAATATTGATGACCAATATTACCTGCCAATCTATATCCAATATTATTTTCTAAAATTGCGACAATTGCATCAAGTGGTGCAATCTTTATCCAATATTGATTACATATTGTTTTCCAAAATTGCCCGGCGATCTTCATTCAATATTGGTTCAATATTGTTTTCCAATGTTGCGGCAATATAGGCAATTAAATATGACATTAATATTCCTTGCAGCTTAGTGTGATATATTACCATACATACCATTTTACATTAATATAAAAGTATGTAATTATATATTCAAGATTTAATGATAACATGCAAGCTGGAATCGAATAAGTAAATGTAAAGAACTGGTGGATGATCCAATTCACAAATGTGTCTGACGAAGACAGATAAGCATCCTTAATTATTCATTTTTATTCTTAGCTTTTTCCACGAATATAATTTTATCCTGGTTTTAAAATAATGGCGCAATGATCTAAATATAAAAATTTGATAGATTGCTTGAATACCAAAGAATAAAATTCATACTAAAAACCTGATAAATCCAGTAAAAAGTGAATTAATAAATAAGATATAAATAAGTTTGGATACAATATAATTAACTTAAATTAGTTTCTATTAGGTTCTTCTAGCAAGAACAAAAACAGAATTAAAATTTAATTAAAAACCTCAAAGTACTCCGCCAATGCTGCTGATAAAACAAAGCATTTGACATCAAAGATAATTCGTAGTCTTAAGAACTAAACTTCTTAGATACGACCGAGTTATTTGCAATTTTTTTGTGCAATAAATTTTACTTTGAAGTAAATATTAAAATAGTATATTAAAGTTATATAAAATTTATTTTTAAAAGTAATATTAACATTTGAATTGAATAATTCCTTTTTGCCTTCTCAATATCTTCTCTTCTAAAATTTTTTGGGAAGTGTTCACATGATCCATCTAAACATAGATTCCAACACAACGTTTATCAAAAAACTCGACGCAAAGGTCTCAGAATCATATAATATAATCGACAGGTGTGGTATCTTAGATGTCTGGTGAGAGATTATTGAATATTACATCAAAGTAAAAAGCGTGGCCTTTATAACACAGTCGGAACTAAGCAGTTTAATTCTTAAGATTAGGAAAATCCCTAAAATATTTTCGTTGAGAAAATATTTACAATTTTTGCGTTAAAATTTAGTTGAGGAACTGAATTGGTTAAATCATAATTAGTTTTCTAAATACACGAGACTTTAATCTTTATATAGATAGTAACTTAATTAAATGGCGTTCTTATTTTATTCATGAATACTGAAAGTATACAACATTCAAATTAAGTTGTAATTACTTTTAATATTTTAAGAAACAAGGAAAATCCTGTGGGTATGATATTAAATTGCCTATTATAATGTTTACATAGACGGAGGAAGCTAGCGACGACTTTTGCTGAGGGCCGCGAGTTCTATCCTCAGTCCGGGCTGAAAATTTAATTGGTCTGCCCTCCGTCGTGGTCTAGATTCCACGTTCGTAGATCCCTTTACGTTAAACACACTCTATGTAATTAGCTTCTGGCATGTTTAGAATGTATCTAGGCTAATAAAAATAAAAAATAAAACAAAAACACATTCAGGGATTGTTTTGTATGTCACACCCCAGCACCGTTATGTAATTGGTATTTTAGTTAACATGAGAAAAATTTTAAATTTTCTTAAATTTTCTTTTATACGTTCCCAATAAATTTATCTGGTTGTACAAAAGCTTAAGCAAATCGTTGAAACAAAAATGAACGATGTGGAATGACATGGCAAGAGAAGTGAAGGGTGCTAACTTTTTATAAAAAATGTTGTCACCGTATTTATTAGTATGAAACATCCGGTATAATCCTTTATAAAGTAGTTCTCTCCGTAGCAAAGGCTATTTTATTCGTTATTTACAAAGCTTTAACGCTGCATACTAATTTATCACATAATTACTTTTAATTCTTCATGAAGTGCTTCTTGAATTTTCACGTAAAAGTTTCAAGGGTTTAATATAATCAAAAGCATGTTTATAAAGCATACTTTACAGACAATTCAAAGTAAATTTACATGGAAAATTAAATAGAAACATTCGCCTACTAAGTTAATGTATCCGTTAGCTAAAGTAAACCCTCTACAGGTAAATATACCTACATAAATAAATTGTAAACAAATAATTTGTTCTTGCTCTATAAGCAAAACATATAATATGCCAGCACTGTTCTGTAGTTTTCAGTAAACTATTGTTATTAAATCAAAATATGCTGGTTTAGTTCGAGAAAGAATTCTTTCGAAGTCAATATTACAATTCTACAATGTATGTGGAAACTAATCGGAAAAGTAGGTTTATAAATTGCTACTCGATTGCAAAAAAGCCATTTCTTAATTCCACCCTTTGGTTGTCAGATGATTCAGATCCGATATCATTGAAGCTTTTCTTGAAAAAAAACACTGTCTAGTGAAAAAGCTTGCACAAATTTAACACCGCTGCCATCAAATAACAGCTTAGAAATTTAAGTGATGTTATCATTTTACACATGGTGTGAGATCGATTAGATTATCAGTATGCTACCATGCTATATAAATGTTTAAAGAAATTTCCTGAGCAACTCGTCCGGTTATCCTCCCACACTTTACATAAAAAGCAATTTCAAACTCCAACTCATCGAGAGAGTTTTTCAAATATGCCCTAATAAAAAAGAATATTAGAATTTTGCGGTTGTCTACAAACTTATTGGGCAATTTTCAAATTTTCAACTTAATTGTGTTTTTTGCGCGATTTAATGGAAAACTTCTTTTGTTGGCCTTTATTTTATTATCCTTGTAGTGTAACGAATATTTTACAATAAATTATTTGGATGAAAGCTAAGGCGTAAAGCAATAAATTGCCGACATATTTTAACAAAAACTCGAAACACGCAATCATAGTGCTTTATTAGTATATTGGTAGGTATAACATTTATTGTGTTTGCAGTTGCTTCGTGAAGTAAAATCGGCTTCAGTTTTAAAAATATGAAAATTTAAAAAAATTACTTACCTAAACTCATCTTTGGGATTTTGAATAAACCTGATGCAGTCTCGTTTTTGAAATGTTGCCTCGATCCAACTTCTTACCGGAGGCTATAAATAAAAAATATACAATCAGTAAAAATTTTGTGAAACTCTTTTAATTGGCAAATTAAAAACAATAGCAGCCCCTCTTGTCCTAGTATTTTGTGCGCTTGGAGAACCTGTACCTATATTTTTATTTAATTCAATTTTGACTGCCTTGATTGGTTTCATTGCTGTATTGCAGAAGTGCAGTCAAGTGCGATGATATTTATTGAACTAAAAGTAGTCTGTAAGAAATTTATAACTTTTCTAAAGTTTCGATTGATTAATGTGATATCAGATTTTTGAACTTCAAGTAAATAGTAAAAAAAGTTAACAACCTTTAACATAGTTAGCTTTTTGTTTTAAAAATAACAACCGTTAGTGCAGTAGAGGAAATTTTAGAAAAACCTACTACATCAGCAGAGCGACGTGAAAAAAACCACCATTTTAATGTAAAAAAAATGAAAATGCGTTTGAAAATTATAATAATCCCGATCGAAATGAAATATTTCAAGCGTATCGATTTTAATCCATTTCATCATAAAATAGGTACATGAAAACCTCTGGCGCCATAGTTAATTACATTTTCGTTTCCAAAAGGAAAATCAATAGGGTACCATGGGAAAAGAAGGCTTTCATGACATTAAGGTTAGGTATTAATATTCGATTTGCAGTAACACGAGATCAATTTTAAAGTATTGGCTTTTAAAGTGTAGTTTAAATATATGTACGTACTTTACGAAATTTAGGCAATACACCGTCGCACAATTTCGATTTTGAATAAAACGGTCTCCACATTTCACTGAATTCCATTATGAGAAATTTGAGGCACTGAAAACACTTGTACGTCCAAAATTTATATGAACTACACCGATCTGTCATTACAAGTGAAAATTAAGAAACTAAAAACAGTTATAAAAGTTTTGAACAACATCCATTGTTTTACTGCTATGTAAAGATTAAAATTGTATTACCGCGGTTATAAAAATTTAAAAATACTTAGAACGATTACACAGGAACAATATTTACAGAATTATATTTACTCACATATGTGCTTTGTTCTATCAATAAATAAATACTATAAAATTCTAGTCTTGACTATCGAGGTAAGATGAAACTTCCAAAGGTAATAATACTTAAAGATACTTAGACCGGTAAGTAATACAAAATGCATTATAAATAATGAATTATATAATTTACTATTTACCTACTTTAATTACTTTCATACGCATTTAATTAGTTGCAAATTGTCTGATAAAAACCTATTCATGTGCAACCGATAAAATAAAATGGTATAAAAGTGCAGCGGTACGCTCGATGCTGGTGACTACGCTATATTAGCTTTAAGATCCGAAGTTCTTATTTTGAAATTATAAACTGCAACTTTATAAGCATTTAGTAAGTTAAACTTGAAGACAACGAGATATTCATTGTTTACAGTACGATCATACCGCCCAGTTGAGTTGGAGTTGCCTAGAAGCCAGACGAAATTAAGTTTAGACAAAAAGAATCTGTAAAGTATATGAAGCTCCTTTAAACTACCAAATCCATCAAGAATGGACAGTGGCAATCCTGGAAGATAGTTTTTAAAGAAACAATTGAGCATTTTTCCTCACAAGTGCTAAATATGCTATTTTTAAATAAATAAAAAATAATAACACATAGATAGTTCAGTCAAAAAGCTGAGGTCACTGATGAAGCTTTTCAGATTTACATGCACTAACAAAATTATAGTAACGGTGATTAGTCATAGGAAACTTTTAAAATTGTCTAATTTTTTCATAAGCTAAAAATAAAAGCTGTTCAGAAAATATTATAATTAAATTAACCTATGTAAATCCAACCGTAAACTATATTCAAATCGTCATTAATGAGCACCACTTACCAGAATATTCAAATGGATACCTAAGTATGTACTTAATAATAATTCTCTTATCAATAAGCACAAATTTGTTTGGAAGTGGTTAATTCACAAATAATGACAGCAATTAAACATTACAAAGTAATTCTGAATATTTCACCAAAATGAGAAAGATAATGTATTCGCATGCAATAGTAAAAGATCGCTAGTATTACTTACATAAACTGAAATTTATTACAAACAAAGTTAAATTTCACTAATATGCTCTAAATATTTTATTACATTTCCTCAGCATACGGACTCCGAATTTCTACGTATTTGATAACATTACATTAAATTAGGCTTCTCGTTCAATGCGATGAAAATAAAATCAATTTCCAGTTATACAGGGATGTTAAAACTATAAAAAAAGTTTTAGAATAACAACTTCTCAAATGTTAATATATTGTATCTATCTAGAAAACATTACAACGGATTAAATATGATGAAGCTATCTGAAAACATATTATGTAATTATATGTTCTTATTTTTTATCAAATCAAAATGTGGTGTTTGATTTTTAAAACATTTTTCTTTTAGGACCTTGAGTGTCAACTCGCGCCCCTCGCCCACCGCAAAACTGTTACCTTAGTTTTGGACACGTCTATAAACGACAAATATTTTATTTTTTTAAATTTGTCTTTTAACACACAGTATAAAAACAAATTTAATTAAAAGCAGCAGTTATATCAATCGACCCAACTTTTAGATGGACGATAAGGGAATTTCCACTTAAAATTACAAGTAAACTCTGCCTTTTTATGCAAGTTAATGTCGTTCATGTTATATTTAAAATGCGTCGTTGTTTAACAATGTACAAAAACCATTGCACCTAATAACCACGAGCACTTAAGATAAGAGCAAATGATGTTAATTTACATGTAGACGAGTGTTAGTACTAATTGATAAACAAACAGTGAGTAAATTTTGTTATAACCGCAATCAAATAAACCCAGATATCAGTTTTATATAAGAAATATGTTATGTATGTATGCAGGTACTACTAATTTAGTTTTTAGTTATTAAAAGTTACGAGTAGCAATAAACTTTATAACTGGTACATTTAAATATCAAATTAGGAGAAAACATTTAATATTTTATTGACTGACCCCGCATAAAATCGGGAATCAAGGCTACGAATTATTAATAATGTAATCCTACATTAATATTACATTAACTCTTGCATCAGTTTCCGTGATATAAAACAGGAAAATTTCGAATACGGTCCTGTTGAAAAGCATTCTTCAAATAATAAGTTAAAAGAAACAATTCAATTTATCAACTTGTCATCATTTTTTTGAAAAATAAAAATTGTTTTAAGTAAACTGCCATAAAAGGTGATAGCGAATAAGGCAATTAACTAAAGATACCAAAGACGGTGCTTTACAGGACAGTGAACGTCTACAAGGTAAGTTGAGTAAATTGTATAAGTTTGCAAAGTTTTGATATTTTAGTAAAATAACATTTTGATATTTTCATAAAATTGTACTTGCAAACTGAAAGCATTAAACATGGTTAATACACTGTTATCCTGTTCTACTAAAAACATATCTCTGGGTGGAATATTATCAGGAGACAGGACGGTATTAAGATAAAGATATTATCCCTAAAGATAATAAAATAATATAATTTCCACTGTAAGCATTGTCATTGCGTACTTAAACGCATGTCTACAATTATACTATCTTTAGTTAGTCTAAATCCTTAAATCTTCCCAATATTAATTGGTTAACAGTTACTTTTGAATGATTAAGCTTCGATCGAGAAGGTACCCATAAAATCACAAAATTGTACTTATACCTAAATTAACTTTTTCAGTGCTTTCGTGACTTAACATAAATCACTAAAAAATCTAAAAATTCAGCTTCTAGTGAAGAAACTGGCAGGTGACTTCGACGCACCCAGGAACTAGGGAACTCATAAGAACCTATGAAAAATCTACAGATAAATAAGAGATAACCTGAAACCTGAAAATGCGATTATATATTGCAGTCAATTTTTATAAAAAATAAGATTACTACCAAACACACTTACTTGCTCGGGGTAGCTTTGGTGTGCGGGAGCAGTCAGGCTTACTCAGGGTCAAGGGTTCAAAAACAAATTAATACCAGAATTCGATTTTAAAAATTTTCGATCGAATTATTTTAATCTTTAAAATTTTTATACTTTCTTGAGGACTGAACTTACGATTTCAATTTATCAGTTCAAAGCAATATATGCTACGCCACACGATGGCTCTCTTAAATGTAACCACATAAATCCAAATATTCAAATAAATCAATAAATTACAAATTCTAATTATTATTAACCCTGCAATCAAATTTTCAAAAAAATAACACTGTTAAAAATTCTCATGTGATATCGAGACGCAGCTGCCGACTTCACTATTAATTTCGTTGTTCCTTTAATAAATTTTCTTCCAATATTTAATAAACCTATACCAATTTCAATCAAATAACTTTCAATAAAAAAATCGCTCGTCCAATAATAAAAACTTTGAGTACAAAAATAAATTCTCCAACTTACAAAAATCAAAAATCTTGGCAGCGGCCGTTTTCAACCAAAAATACTTTCAAACGAAATTCAAATATAATATTCAAAAAATTCAGTTTCAAAAAAACTATTATTCAAAATTTACGGAGCCAAAAATTAATCAATCGCTCTGGCCGCCATCTTTGGCAAAAAAGTCTCTACTCCTCGTCACTTTCTTGTCAACCTCTACCTTAATAACATTTTTCCACAACAAATTTCAAAATCTACAAATAAATTTACAAACAACAGGGGTGACCAAATCAATTCGTAACATGACAATATATAAAAAATTATAATTTTTGTTATAATTAACAAAAAAATACGAGAGTAGTACGATCACGATAGATGCGATAACACAATTTTAAAAATGTTCTAATAAAATTATTATCGTAGTTGAAAGCGTAAATTACGAATATAAATATTAAATATAATAATCTTTAAAATTTTGGGTAAAAATGGCCAAAAATCTAATCCGATTATTTAATTAATAGCTTTTATAACAGATTATAACTGTTTTTAGATATAAATTGCATTCTAAAATGGCGGATCTTCAGATAGTGAATCTGTAAGCCGCTTTACTCAGTAAAAACATTCCTGAAGCCACTCAAACTCAAAAGTACTTGTTAAAACCATTCGCTTCAACTCAATAACTAAAAAATGGAAAGTCGGGATTTTTTTTAAGTTACTTTCGTCTACACTTAACGAAATTTAATTTAAAATAAATAGATGCTATGATTTTAACTGTTACACTCCTAGTAGGCAACTGCGGCAGACTCCGCCCATTAAAACAAGTGTTGCAAAACTATTTCCATAGTGGACGACGACGACGTGTGAAAAATCTATATTTCAAATTCGAGTACTATTTTGAAATTTAAATGAAAAATTTAGATGGATAGGTATTTACAAGAATTCTACTACATCACAATTTTCTTTATAAAGAAAAATGAAAAATTAATAAATTGAAAAACTTTTAGCTTTATCAAATTTATTCATTAACTCGGAACATAAACTAAACAATCAACCCTCGAAAATGACTTTTATTGTTTTCTAAAATTGGTTCGCAATCAAAAATTTAATAGGCAAGCAACGTGAAAATTAATATTTTAGATATAATTAAGTAAAACGGAGAAAACCACCCAACACTCGAGTCTAGTGGAATTATTAACGATATTTTTAAGTAATATAAAAATATATACCCAACTTTAGGTTTTGTTAAAACTAAATTCATGTTTTTTCAATATACACGTAGGTAGGTCGCGTCGTCGAGTAAGAATAAATTATTAATCTAACGATGCAGGATACTACAGTATAATTTTATAATACATTGAATTTCCTTCTATGTGAAAAATTAATCCCAGTATTACATTCAATGCGTCAGCATTAATACCTTTTATATCAGTCAATAGTGGGTAGGAAAATGAAGCAGACTTGGATATTGCACGGATAAACTTTTGAACAATTTTTTAAATAAATTCGTATAGAAATAAATTACTTAGGGTAGTAATTTATCACAACATAAACCTTTCGTTTCGTGTAAAATTACACGAAAATATTGGGAGTCTACGAGCTTAATTAAATTTTTTGTAGGTTAATCTTTTGCTTTATATTATCGAAATAGATTTTATCTTCGAATGTTCAACAAAACATGGGATGCAACAAAAATAAATGTGAATTTCAGCCCGATATCAACTGGTGAACTAAACCCTAACGAGAGAACTAAAAAGCAATGACCGTCTGGACGTTCAGACAGTCAAGTTCGAGGTGAAAATACTCTGTAATCAATGTGATATAATAGAAATAAATTTATCGGAAAAATCAGGAAATAAATATAAGCTCACACTTTGATGTAGCTACTTTATTAAGGTTTTTATCAAAAAAGTAATAAACCATATTTACTGAAGTGCAATAATAAATTCAGGAAACTAAAAGTTCACCGGGAGTAGATATTTTTCGTTTTATTATTTCAGCGTTCTAGTAGGGTGCCCACCTAGTTCAAAAACCTAAGTATTGACCAGTGGTTGGCTGAATAAGTAAAAATTATGTATTAAAATTTTTTAAATTGAAAGGCCATAGATACGAAACCCACGTGCGAAATATAATAATTTGAACTTGTGTTGAACCCTTTCAAGCTGTTTTATAGTACGGAAGCATATTCCGGATGAAATCGAACAAAAGGAAGGTAAAGTAGCTTTACTGTCCTTGCAGAAAAGTGCTCGGAATGACACCGAATAATTCTAAAAAATAAAAATGTCGCTCTAACATAACACGGGTTAACAATTTTACGAAGAGATAAAAATAATGAACGCTAGTAAGGAAATCCGATTAAAAGATTATTAACACGATTCGTTTCATAAAATAAAAAGATTATTTTGTAATGTATAGTCACATATGTACAGTAAGTTTATTGTTTATCCTTAATTACTTTAGTATAATGTTTTTTGCAAAAATTACAAAGCTTTAGAATGAAATCAATTTGAGAATCAGTTTTAAGTTTTTTGAATAAAATTAGACTGTAAAAGCACATTTGAAAGTAAAGATAACAAGAAAAGCTTCTTCTACATGAATTTTGTATTTGAATTTTTATGTAAAGGAACGCTTAATTATTTCGTTCTTGATTTTCACTTTTATGGATAAAAGAAGCTCAGTTTTGCTTTATAATAAAATAGTCAGAAGTCTTTGAAATAAAATATACGATATACTGAATTGGAGCTTTGAATTTTTTTTTGGCTATTATTGAAATATTATTGAATTGCAGTAAGTAGGTGTTTATTTCACCTTAATGTGTTGAGCCTGTTAAAATAAACAAAATTTCAAAATTTTTATCATATTTTTATAAAGTAATTTTTTTAAATTTTTAATCAGTATTTAAAGATCATTTTTATTTTTGTTTATTCAAATATTCTAAGTCTAAACCTGTTAAATGTTAATTATTGTCGTTTTTATTGCTTATTAAATAATTATTATTTTTCTATGCAATTATGTATTCTTTACTTAACAGTTAAAATTAATTATTTCAATATTTTGTTAAGTTTGTCTTTAACTAACCAATAAAAATTTCAATTTTGTTTTAAAGGCGGAGCTAAAATGAATTTGTAGATCTGTACATAATTTACATAGTATATTATAATTTTTATATTCAAAAATTATATAAAATATTGAGTAAATAAACATTAATATATTTATATTGTTAATTTTTGCAACTTTTTGGAAATTTAAAATTGTATTAAAGCAGTTTTTACATCAATTACTTCTTATACGCGAGCTTCAAAGGAAGCAGCTTTAAGTGAACTTGTATAGCACTTTTAGGACTTCTCAACAGACTAACATTATGGCTACTTAACACCTTGCAGATAAAAAATGAACTTTTATTAACTAAAGAAATAAAAAATAATAAAACTGAATTACTAACCTTCCACTTTTTAAAAGTAAAATTATATACCAATTCCTGTTTTAGCATATTTTTAAAATGACACCACAACAGATAATTATATTTTTGAATTTATTTTTGGGTAAGCTATTTGAAATTTAATCTCCTAATTAGTCCACTGCAATAAAATATGTATACATAGGTTTATACGTTAGGGAACCAAACAGCTGCTTGCTGGTAAACAAATGCATTTTAATTACCTATGTATGCAATACAATACTTAATACTATATTACTACCGACTATGTTATAATCAAACAGCTGCTAGTGACGTTCGATACGAGACACAATTACCGAGTTATAATTACCAATAAAACATAATCATCTGTAATTAACTTATTTAGAACTAATAAATTTTTACAAGAATTTAACGCAAAGTAAGCACGAGTAAAAATACTCAAATATTATTTAAAAATATTGATTTATCATTTTTTGATAGTGTAGATAGCACTAGAAAAAAAAATCATAGTCAATAATAATTGTCGCTTTAATCTAAAGAGATTTCTCCATTGTGACGTCATGACAATATATTGTAATGTTATTTTGTTCATTATTTCATCCAACTTCAAAAACAATTCGCTAAATTTTAATTTTGTTTGAATATAATATAAAATTTGGTAACGTAAAATTCCATACAATACCGGTTCGCAACTGTCTTCTTATCAACACAAAATTCGTCGTTCTTTCGACAAACTCTTCAAATCTTTCCATCGACCATTTTTGACCAAAGACATCCTTTTCCTTTTATTACCAACATCGTAACCAAAATAAAAAATTTCAAAATTTCAAATATACAAAATGATATAAAATTTTAAACCAAAACAGAACAAATTTTAAAACAATTTACAAAACTGTTTTTTATAAAGATTTTAAAACACGACAATATATTCCAAATATTTCTAGTTCTATTCGGTCATAGAATGGTTACCAAAAATTTAATTTAGTGCAGCTTTAGCTAAATATATAATATTGTTATATATTTTTTATTAGTCACTTAAAAATGTTTAATTTTGTAAATAATTATGAACAATTGCCATGTGACTAAGACTATTAACATACCAGTTATTGTTATATTCAAGGCTAATATCAATTCGTTGAAATTCAAACAAATTGTAACTGCTTCCTATTAAACAGAAAAAATACTTTAATTTTGTTTAATTTGCTATCAGTGCATCCAATCAAACTGCGGTAACCTGATTGTCTCATCTCTGAATGCAACATTGCTGCTATAAACCAATCGCGTGTTTTTTCAATTCATTACTTATATTAAAGTAATTAATACGTTAAGTTCAAGTACCCCATTCTATGTAATTAATTTTTAGATATTATGATTTATGCGGTCTGTGTCCTAAAAAGGATAATTCAAAAATGTTAATTCTTTTGTTAATGTCATTTTGTTATGGGTGACAGGTTAGATGGTGCAAATTCAAAACCAAGCAAAATTACTTGGGTGCCGTAAAGAGGTAAAGATGAAAATATTATATTACATATATTGTCGTGTTTTGAAATCCTATTGAAAAACTGTTTTGTTATCTTTTTATTAATTATTTTAAAATTTGTTTTGTTTTGGTTTAAAATTGTCATACATATTGTATAATATTTAAAATTTGTAAATTATATTATTCTTACGAGGTTGGTAAGCAGATTTACAACAGAAAGAGAACGGCAAGAAGCGTAAAGGTCGGTGAACATATTTTGTTTCCCGATCAATATAATTTGATAATTTTGAGATTAAAATTGATTTTTGAAGAGGAATTTGTCGAGTTTTAATTGATAAGAAAGTACCTGGGCGTAAATCCGATGCGCACTAATAACCATATTAAAAAGTAAATTTTATATGACCACATTTAAAATAAAATTTGAGACAAACATTAAACAATAAGAAATTTATTTAATAACGAAAATTAAACATTAAAATGTCAAAAAAGAGTCTCATGCTCTAAGTATTTGCATTACCTCGAGCCCACTAAATAAAATTGAAATTTTTGGATAAATTTTACATTTTGTAAAATTAATGCCAAGGGGACAATCGCAATATATTCCTATTACCCCCGGTATTAATTTTATAAAATGTTTAATTTATCAAAATTCTATTTAATTTGGTGGGCTCGAGGTAACGTGTAACTTTTAGAGCATGAGACTCTTCTCTTTTTAAGTTGTAATCTTAAATTTTGTCGTTTAAAACTTTGTTTAAATTTAATTTAAATGTGGTCATAAAATTTTCATTTATCTTATGTAGTATCGTTATTGTGTGCGTGTCGTTGCGCAGCTGTCTGGCTTATCAAATAAATTCGTTGTAGTGTGGTTTCCAAATTTACCAAAAACTTTACAAATCTTCGAATTTTTTTATCTTTTAACATTTCTTAATTGAAACAACTTCTATAATTTAATCAAAATCACTTTTATTCTCAAAATCATTAAAAATATCTATTAACAGCCTAAGCCTAATAAGCCTAATAGGACAAAGTTCTGAAGATATTCCTAAAAATAATACACAAGAGAATCACAAGCAGCTGTGAAATAGACATCAGCAATCAAAAATTTGGATTTCGAAAGGGCCTTGGCACTCGGAAAGCTCTTTTTGGGCTCTCCGTTCTGCTACAGAAATGTCTAAACCAGAGAAAAGATGTTTATACATGTGTTTTATAGACTACGCCAAAGCCTTCGATAGTGTTAAGCACCTAGAGCTCATGAACATCTTAGTAGAAAAGGGTCTAGACAATAACGATACAAAAATTATTCTGAATCTTTATAAACAGGTAGCATCAGTAAAACCACAAGGTGGCTTTACAAGAAAGATTCCAATCAAGCGGGGAGTTAGACAGGGCTGCACATTATCTCCGATTCTATTCAATATTTATTCGGAATATATTGTCGTGTTTTAAAACGTAAAAACATTATTTATTTATTTTGAAGTTTGTTTTGTTTGTAAATGTTAATTATGTATTTGTAAATCTACTGTACATAGAGTTAAGTTTGAAAATTTAAGGTTGGCAATAGAAATAAGTAAAAGAAAATTATGTTCAACGAGGTTAGCTCAGCAGACCGCGTTGCGCCAGCAAAGCGATCGGAGAAGTGTTTATTCCCCGCAATGATAAAATTTGAAGATTTTGTGATAATTTTGCTCGTTCAGGAAGGAAGGTCGTAACGAATTTGTTTGACCGAAGAACAGCTGTGGATCGCACGGGCAAGCCGATACCATAAGGTAACATAAAAACTTTATACAAACCAACCAATTGAAAATTTTAAACAAAATTAAAACGAAACAAAAATTTACATTTAAAAATTCAACTTAAAATATTTGAACTATTGAAGAGTCTCGCGTAAAGAAAAATAATGGATGTACCCAAGCGAAATGATTTTTTTGGATTGAGAAAATTTTTACAAATGTGAATAGCTAGAGACATTTTAATGTATTCCAAAAAGCAACAGAAAACTCACAAGACGGCATAAAAATTAACGGAAAGATACTAAACATAACCTTAGATATGCAGACGATGTAGCAATAATCGTGGATAGTTCCAAGGAACTTCAACGCTTGATGGATAACATAGTAAGAGAGGGTGATATGTTAGGATTAAAAATAAATATAATCAAAACAAAAGTAAGGATGAAAGTAATGATGATTGATAAACAAAAATAGAACAAGTGGCTAGGTAGAAGTACCTGGGATGCTGGGTAATAAACAAAATGGACCCGGATACAGAAATACGTGGTAGAATCAAACAAGCAAGATCAGTTTTCATGAAATTTGTTATGCAATACGAGACTTAGATTGGAGGTAAGATTTAACTTCGTAAAGTGCTACGTACACTTAGTTCTTCTCTATGGAATGGAGGCGTGGACGTTGAAAGTTAGCTTTATGAACAGATTGGAGAAGTTTAAGATGTGGGTCTTCCGGAGAATGCTGAGAATATTGTGGACGGAACATGTGACGAACGGCGAAGTACTACATAGAATGGGAAGAGAAAGACAATTACTAACCACAATCAAAAAGAGAAAAGCCGCATACCTGGGACATCTAATGCGTCATGATAGATACTCCCTACTCAAACTAATAATGGAGGGAAAGATAAAAGGGAGAAGAGGACCGGGTCGAAGACAATGTTCCTGGCTAAATAACATCAGAGATTGGTCAGGACTTGATTCACACACACTATTGAGAATAGCTCAAAACAGAGAAGAATTTGCCGTTATTGTTGCCAAACTTCACTATGAGATGGCACCTTAAGAAGAAGATTAACAGATCGGGTAACAAAAAAACGTCCACCAAATTTACATTAAAAAAAATAATAAATTTTAAACTTATTTATAAAAACAACAAAACAGTTTTTCAATCGGATTTCAAAACACGACAATATACAACACGTTATTATTATTGTTATTGTTACTTAGGGATTAATTGGCTACAAGAGCTTTTCAGAATTTCAACCAATACTAATCTTTTGTTCATAACCTATCTAATTACGTTTCCAGAAATTCAATTTTGCTAGCAAAACATAGAATGTTCCTGCGAACTTTTCTTTAGGCCTCCGTGGATGTCAGTTGTGTCTGTCCCAAGTATTTTTGCCTAAGTCAGGCTAAAGCATGAAGACTGTTACAGCTTTGATGCTTATTAACCGAGATCCTCAGTTCGATCCCGATCGAAGTAAAAACTTTATTCTGACCGTCTTCCCTCGGAAAGCAACGGCAAACTACTGAAGTATCTGCCAAGAAAACCCTTCTGAAGAAGAAGTGATCACTATACGCCTTTATGTAGGGCCAAGGACTGAGAAGAAGAAGCTAAGGCATTACAGCTGCAAATAATGTGCTCGGCCGATTCGGTTTCCGAATCACAGAATCTGCACCTGTCACTGTTTTCTAGTCCCATTTTTTTGAGGTGATATTATTTAGTACTCGATAAATTTCTGCTTCGCCTGTCTTTAACCTGGTGTATTGTGCCAGAGAGTTTTCTTGCTCTCTGATTCCCACTTCTGGACTTTTAGCCCCACGTATGTTTTGGATAGCCCACAGAATAACTCGGGTCCAGTCGGGGTTATTTGAACCTGATCTTGCCAGTTTATCGGCTATTTTATTACCTTCAATTCCCTCATGACCTGGCACCCAGTGAAAGGCAATTTTGTTCCTACTGGCCAATTTCTTGAGAGACCGTCTGCATTGTCATATGAACCGGGACTCAAAGCTATTAGCTTTGTGTGCTACTATCGCAGCTTAGTTGCCAGACATTATATTGATTTGTTTGCCCTTCGTGGGCAAGTATTTCAGCTTGCATAATTGTGGAGTAAGTTCTCAAAACCATAGATACCTTATATTTTGAGCCTTATATGCCTGTTCCCTGTTGACTTTTAGATCCATCTGTATACCAACTGCAATCTTGCAGTTGCCGTCTTTTTGTTTGTCATAAGCATTCACCAAATCATTAATCATGTACGGTATCACCTTCATCCAACCAGATTTCCACTTTAGGAATCCACACGCTTCATGGTGTCTTCAGGTTCCCCTATTTTTTTTTCTTTTTTTTTTCAACTTCAGGAGTACAGAAGTTAATTAAAGAGCAACAACTTGAGCAGAAGAATTCATAACAACCCACCCTCTCAGACAGACATTTACTTAAACAGAAATTAAGTGTAAATCCCGGGATTAGATTTGATCATCAGCTTACTTGAGCATTTAAATAATTTCTTTAAATATGCATTTTTCCTAAGAGCGAATCGTCTGGCATGGTTGCTACTAGGAAATCATAATAAAATTAAGATAAATAAAAATTCTTAACAGTTCAAGTATATTCCCACGCTGTTAGTTCACCATTGTCCGAATACGTGATTGATTTATTAAATACTGAAGAAGACAACTAAAACTTTCATAGATATTACAAGTTACCTGAAGGTTGGTTTGCGCAACTTCACGCCGCCGTTTAGTCAGATTAAGGATTGCAGTTGCATAAAACCGTTTATGTACTTCCTCTGACGCGCATAAACGCGGTGACGCGGATGACCTTTGATTGGAAATCAAAAAGTGGCATTGAATAAACAACCATTTTACACTCAGATGCAAAAGGCAATAAATAAATTAAATAAAACTAGAAGGTGAAAAATAGACTTTTAATAATATTATTAAATTAATTCTTATTGCCCACAGAAAATTGGTTATCGGTATTTTAGATTTTAAATCAGTTAAACTCGGTTACTCTAATAATCACACAATTATAAATCTACCTTTAGAAAATCAATGAAAGCAAGATACAATCGGAACTTCCTTAAGTATTATTTCAAGCGCTTTTCACTTCAAACATTTTCATTCTACAGCAGTAAAATCAAAACCAATGGAATATACTTACGTATAAAAAAAACTGTTGCACATTTCATAAAAATAGTGCAGATAAAAATCAAATTTTTATTAAAATGCAAATTCGGGCATAAAGAATCCTAAAACTTCTCATTTATAAATTTATACAATTTTAAAATCCAATTTTCCTTTTGACAAAAGAAGTTTGTTTAAATTGATGAGCCGTATACTTTGTAGGTATAGGATAATATGTAGTGTTTGTAAAGTATAATAATAATATATAAAATTCGATAAATTTAGCCTACAGAAATGATCAAACATTCTTTAATATTTCTTTTAAAATGTCAGTTTGTAAGTTATTTTATTTTTCCTAGCAATTTACCAACATTTATGAACCAATTTAAATGGATAGTTATAGTGTAGAAAATTTTGATTTATTGCATTTCGGATTCAATCCTTGAAAAATTGAATAGCTGAATTCCGTTTAATTTGTTTTGCTTTAGTTTTGACTTCAATTTAATAATAAAGTTGCAATAAATTATTATGCAACTAAGAAAAAAAGGGAAAATAATTAATTTTACATTGTTAAATTCGTAATTACAGCCGTGCTTTTGTTTAAATACTTACGAATACGAATGGAAAAAAACTTGCTGATTAACATAAATAATAATATTCGTATATTAGGCCAATTTGATACAATACATTTTAATTATACGAGGTACGTGGTTTAAGGTTCCATTCAAAATTTCTATTGTATCAAAATATATTTCGAGGGTTAATCAACTGAATTGTTACAGCTTAAATATTTTTTAAATTGAACGATTCGAATGCTAAGAAAATTAAAGTAAAAATTAATTTATATAATTAATTATTACTTTTTTTTTTAAAATTAATATATAAATTATATTTTTTTAAATGTATTATTGCTAAAATTATAAAAAAATTCAATACGTGGTTTAAAGGCTATATTACATTACACAATTTTTTGAAGACTTCTACGCAAAATTGTGTGCTGTAATAGGTTTAACAGTCTGATCCATACCGTACCCACCTGAAAAACCTGAAAAAAAAGCAATTAAAAGTTTCTTTACGAAAGATGAGATATAAAAACTTAACAGTTATCAGATTTTTCATTTAAAAGTTTTCGTGTGTTAGCATACGAAGATAAAGAATTAAACTTTCCGTATTAAATTGTGTTATTGTGCTTAACGAAATATAAGCCCATTTCAATCAAAAGTTCTGAAAAGTACTTGAACGAAATAAATTAAATATTTTCAGAAGAATAGTGAAACTTTTCACGAAACATAAAGAAACTTATGATCAAAATGTTTACTTTCAAAAACTGTTGCATACTTCCGTGACCTTTTATTATCATTACATCTTTTCGACATGCAACTTAATAATATAAAACAGCATTACACGAATGATATAAAATTTAATTGCCAATGTTACAAGCACAATAACCGCTAAAAGTTCAACAACGTCCCAAAATTATTTCAAACTTACTAAATATTTTTCTTATTATGTTTCGCAGAGATATAGCTGGGTTCCGTCACCTTTTTACACAAGAACTGCAAGGATGATCAAAGCCGGGGAGCCAAATAATGGAGTCTAATACAGACAGTTTCGTGTTAAAAAAAAAACTAAAAATTTCGTTAACAATAACCGAAGGATAAAAGCCCACAAAGAAAATTTTTTTAAGAGTTTATTTCATATTTTCTAATCTTGAAAAAAATTCAATTTCGTTTAAAATTTTAAAGGAATATCTACCAAGAGAACTTTTGAACATAAAAATTAATTTTTATTAAAACGCTTGCATTTTATACAGGTCAGTTATTTTATATTATTTATATTTTGTATTCAAATTATATTTTCAAATTTCATGTAGATATAAAATAAAATATTAGAATTTTATCGTTATGAAAATTCTGCATATTAGTTGAACACGCAATAAGTTTCATTTACACCAACTATTCAAACAAAGGTAATCGATTTGTTAAACCTCGATTTGCCATTTGTCTTCTCACAATATTAATAATAAAGTTGTTTCGTTTAAATTCAGCATACAAAGATTACGATCTTAATATAAAGTATTAAGAGGTACCTACAGGTTGTGTATATAACCAGCAGACCTGGAAATGATTTATTAGTTCAACAGTGCTTAGGTGCTTAAATGATTTCAAATAACCATATTTAAAATAATTCTTTACTATGAGTCTGGCTATTTTTACAGGAAATTTTCAAAAACAATAAAATATTGTACAAACCTATCACGAACACCCTGTACGAATTTTCTCTTTATACCATATTATATTATAGTATAACAAACAATAAACTAATAAGTAAGTTTAATAAAGTACATGAACCGGTTTCGACTTACGTCATCGTCAGCAACTGTTCTATTGATATGAAGAACAAATTAAATAGCTTGAGGAAACTGTTGCCTTATTTATTATTATTAATTTTTTTTTTAATAAAAGAAAAATATTTTAAACTAAAACTCCACATTACAATAATGAGTTCGATCAAAGAATCGTCAAGTTTATCGTAAAAAGCTTGTCGGTTTTGCCAGTTGTGAACAATTCAGCTGTCGTTAATATTTTTGATTGATTAGAAGTAAAAGTATTATTTACAAGAACCGCTATAAAAAAATTCAGTTTCATGTGGAACTTCTTTAAACAATATTAAATATAAGCGTGAAAGTGTCGGATTTGTTTGGTCAACGTCAGAAATGTGGTCATCAAAAAAAAACTTGATGTAATAAATAGTATTAGAAACATAATACGGAAGGAAAGCGTATAAGCAAACATGTTGTATATGAGAACCAATTTTGATAAAAAGGGTTAAAAATTTGGCAATTTAAAAACATTCGCCATTTTTCAGAAAATTGATAACAACCGTAAACATTTTTAATTACTGTAACTGAGAAATCCTATGGGAACTCTTACACCAGTGAGGACAACTGATGAGTTAAGTTTTACGAGTAAAATCGCAAGTGTTTCAATCGGTTTGGTTTGGAAGAAAGGTTTTATTTCAGATAAAAATGTTGAAAATTTCTTCTTAAGTTCCGTAAGTTAATTGTAAGTTTTAGCAATTATCACATTGCATAGTTGTTGATCTTGAAGAATTTTATGTAATACATAAATTACATACACATTTAAATAATTTACATATCTGGTCCTTCATTGTAGCAAAGAGGAAATTTTAGTAGCCCTAATTCATAAACATAATTTAACAGGTCCAAACAAAGGGGGAGATAACATTACGTATTAGCGAGAATTTATGTTTCGAACACCCTAATCATATAATCTTAAATAACATAACACATATTGCAATACCTTAAAAAAAATTTACAGCGCTGCATACGTTGATGAGGTATAAAACGCAAATTACATTATTAGCACAAATAATATCCGATGGCTCAGAATAAAATATAAAGTTTTGACAACTATACGTAGTTAAACCTAATTTCCTTCTCTTTGAATCAGTTGATATATTTTTGCAGATATTAATATATATACCTTCTGGTTCAGAAACTAAATCGAATGAGAAATTTCTGCTTTTTTCACGGACTGCTTTGTGTTGCCTGTTCGAAGGTAAATAGGAAGGAAAGCATTACAACTTACCAATTTATTTTTATATAATTTCAGCATTTATATTACTTTTTTATCAATTATCAATCTTGATGCAAAACATTTTCTTTAAAATGCAGCAAAATCAATTTCTTGATGATGGATGACGAATAATTTAAGAAATAACCAATTTTAAAGTTTCAATTTTTGCATAGAAAACCAGTAAACAGCTCGTTCTGTGGACGGTGTGTGTGTCTACGTACTATATTGCAATGCCCCCAGTTATTAAAATTTGTAAAATTCTACTTATCCAAAAACATTCTTCGCTAGAGGTACATCCATTATTTATTAAGCAATGAGACTCTTCAATAAGATTTAATTTCTTAATTTTAAAATGTAAATTTTATTATCGTGTTAATTTTGTTTCAAATTTTTAATTGAAACGTGGCGAATAAATGGTAATGTTAAATTTTACCTCATGTAGTATTGGGCTTGCACGTGCGACCCACATCTGGTTGCCGGTCAAACAAATTCTCTGCGACGTACCTTTATGAACGACCAAAATTATCTACAAATCTTCAAATTTTCAATTTTTATCACTTGCACTAATTAAAACAACTTTAATAAACTTAAAATTAATTTTACTTTTTTTATTTAAATCATCAAAAACAAAATTATAATTTATCATAGCGGGAATAACAATATCCTCCGCTCGCCAAGCCGGCGCAACACGGTCTCTACTTGACTTGCTTCTCCCACTTTGTTCATTTCTCACCTTATTTACAACTAAAATTTTTTGTACAGTGCATTTACAAATAAATAATCATAATAAAAACAAAACAAACTTCAAAATAATTTACCAAATAAATAAATTATGTTTTTTTCCGTTTCAAAACACGACAATATATGCACAAAGCAATGACCACAGCGTTCGTTAAAACGGCCCGAAGCGTCCGGAGCAAAAAGACCGAGAGAGGCTGCGTAGGGTCGGTTTTACCCTAAAATCTACCCCATCTGTAATTTTCAAGTGCAAATTATGCCCAAAAATACTTTAACAAAATAGAAACACACCATTGGCGGAAGCCAATACAGTAACCGCTTTCTAATTTTACAGATTTGGGTTTTATTGACCAAAATTTAAATTTTTTTTGTAATTAATTTTAATGTTTATATTAATTAGAATTAACGCCATAATCTACCATAATTTCATTACAAAATTTTTAATTTCCGGTGAACACTTTGGCATAATATTCCCGCATTTCTTAATCGTTGGCAGAAACCAACAAAAACCGCGATTCAATGCCTGTTGTACCGGCTACACTGCTAGATCTAAAGCTACCTTGGTAGATTAAACGTAACAACAGGACGAACTTAAATATTAAGAAAACG
The DNA here is from genome assembly GCA_911387805.1 of Cantharis rustica. Taxonomy (NCBI): domain Eukaryota; kingdom Metazoa; phylum Arthropoda; class Insecta; order Coleoptera; family Cantharidae; genus Cantharis; species Cantharis rustica. Next base: position 40,379,288 of record OU426877.1, read on the forward strand.
AAATTGTACTGAAGGGTATCCCATGCCATGCCCCCCCCCAAATTTACAACTACATTAATTTAGTGTCTCTAAAAGATAGTTTTATTTCATACATTAAACTGCCAGTTAAACCTTTATTGTAAAACTGGCTCACAAATTCTCAATTTTGTAGAAAAGTATATTATTTTAGTGACTCTAAAATTTTGAAAGAACAATAATAATTTATAAATTTCTTTTAATTCATCCAATTCATTCCAAAAATTCTAATTTAATTTGGTGGGTTCGAAGCGACATGAAATTGTTATAGAGCATGAAGACTCTTGAAATTTTTGAAATTCACCTTTCATTAACTAAAACAACTTTTCATTTAAACAATCCCATTTTCAATCTCAAAAACAAAACTTCATCAAATTAAACAACAAACTCACTAATTTTACTTCCACTGCATCGTCTATTTTGACAAAAAGCCTCGTTTCTACCTCCGTCATCAACTTCGTAACAAAAACAATTTAAAAATCTCAAATATAAAAATCTAAAAACAAATTTTAGAATAATTTACAAAAATAACAAAACAGTTTTTCAATGAGAATTTCAAAATACGACATTTACCCCCTTAAATTTTAGGAATGAACCAAATAAATTTTAAATTATTTATAATTTCAAAACTAAAACAATAATTACATTAACAAAATCAAAAATTTATAATACAATATGAATCAATAAATCAAAAATAAAATCTTTTTCTTCTTTCCTTAAATAAATCTTTTCAAATTAAATTAAATAATATTCAAATATTTTTTTACAAATAAACAATAATCATGTCAAATAAAATTTGTATATAAATCATTTAATGTTTTTACCAGTTTTTCATCGGAATTCTTGCTCTGTGTTTATTTTTTTCTTCTAAATTTGGGAATTCTTCTTCTGAATTCTTGACAGTTAACATTTCCGGCACTGACTTTTGCCACTTTCTATTGTTTCATAATTTCAAACTCTTATCCGTTGTATTATTAATTTTTGTCCTATCCTTAATGATGAATTTTTCCATTTTGAATACCTCCAGTGCAGTGGTCCTATTCCAAAAATTTTCTTTTCTTCCCGTCCAAGTTTTATTTTTTTATAAGTAAGCGTTAATGTCCTATCTCATCTTCTCAAAATTTTTACTTTTATTTTTTTATCTTATTTCGATTCTGAACGCAGTGTTTTATCTTCTTCAACAATTTACCTGGACCAAACAACATAGATTAAAATCTTCCGTTCTTGGTCTTCTTATCAATTTATTACTCCATTACATTTTCGTTTTCTACAACTTTTTGTAGATCCACGTGTTCTCTACTATCCATCATTGCATCAAACCTTACTATTATTTGTTCAAAACCAGCGTTAAAATTCTGTTTTACTTCTCATTTCTCATGATCTCTTGTTTTATTTCAGGTAAATTTTTAGAGCATGAGACTACTCCTTTTTTCAAATTTTTTAAAATACATTTTTTCGCATAAAATTTTTAGTTTTTAACTTTATCCAAATGTGGTCAATCAAATTTTGCAATATTTTTATCTTATAATTATGGGAATGTAATTTCCAATGCCCGTGAAACCGGCGTCATGTTCACAGCTGTTCGCCTTATCAAATAAATTCGTAGTGGTTCCACAAAATTTGCATTTTTCAAATCAATTAACTTTTTATAAAATATAATTTCAACTTTACCAATGTACAAAAGCAACTTCAAAGTCGCCAAAGTTCTTCAGTTTTTCAAATTTTATTCTCTAACATTTAAAACAATTTTTTTTGTTTCAAATCAAAATCACTTTTATTTTCGATAATTTTATCAAAAATATCAAATAATACAAGAATACATCCGTTCCCTTCAACGCTTCTCGGCATAATTACTAGTTTTCACCTTTGTTACCAACATCGTAACGAAAACAAAAATTTATGAATTTTTAAATGTACCTACACTATATGTTACAAAATTTTAAATTAAAACCAAATAAACTTGAAAAATTTTCAAAAATAAACAAAAATTTTTCAATGAGGATTTCAAAACACGACAAATTATGTATCTTAATTTTCAAGTTCTTTCACCTGGACGACATAAAATATATTGTCATGAAGAGGGTAGCTGTTTTTAATTTTGGTGCGATAAAATATCAAACCACCCTCCATGCAATAGTTTTTTTTTTTTTTTTTTTATTTGAAATCTTAGAATTTTACAATCTATCTAATAATAAGACAATAAGTAAAAAGCATGACACATTGAACCAAATGACATAGAAGGAGGTTACCCAGTGGCACGCTCCCTTAACATTTTAACACACGCGAGTATTATGGCTTACATTATCATCATGAAAAGCGATTAGGCAAGTCCAGTGGGTCGTGACGCTTTAATCTCTTTGTTCGATGGGAAGATAATAAATCCACAGCGAGAGAGTTGGGATGGTCTCTAACACGATCCTGGTATCTGGTGCTGAACGACTTGATACATTCTTCAACTGTGGGCATTTGAAGATCACGATGAAGCACATGATTTGGCACAAACCAAGGGGCGTCTGTGATAGTTCTAAGGGTTTTTGATTGAAACCTCTGTATTTTGGCGATGTTGGAGTTACTTGCTGCTCCCCAAAGCTGGATGCCATACGTCCAAATAGGCTTTAGTATGATTTTATATATGAGCACCTTATTTTCTAAAGATAATTGTGAGTAACGATTCAGTAACCATTGGTGTTTTCTAAAGGAATGGCCAAGTTGTAGTCTCTTGTTCCAAATGTGTTTACCCCACGTAAGTCTTCTGTCCAAATACACCCCAAGATACCTAACTTCCTCTTTTTGCGGTAGCATATTTCCATTGAGGTTAACAGTAGGACATGTATCTCTCCTTGTAGTGAATGTTACGTGCACCGACTTTTGGACATTAGCTTTAATACGCCACTTTTTTAACCATTTTTCTAATTTGTCCAGGTGCTTTTGTAGATTTGTAGAAGCTGTTAGTGCATTAGGATGGGAGGCCAGGATTGCTGTATCGTCAGCAAACGTCGCAATAAATGTGCTTGGGTTAGTTGGTAGATCAGCTGTGTAAATTAGGTATAAAAGCGGGCCCAATACACTGCCCTGAGGAACTCCAGAGTGGACTGGCAAAAGTGGTGATATCTCATCTTGATGTTTTACAAAGAAGTATCTATTTTGTAGGTAGGATTTAAACACCGGATAGAAGTTGTGTGGAAGATATGACTTGATTTTGAACAATAGACCAGTATGCCACACCTTGTCGAAAGCTTGGGTAATATCAAGAAAGGCGGCTGAACAATATCTTTTGGTCTCTAAATCTTGCTTGATTTTATTAGCAATTCTGTGGACCTGCTCAATCGTGGAATGCTGATGACGGAATCCGAATTGATACTCAGGAATTACTTGCCGTTCCTCAATTATAGGCATTAATCTTCTTAAAAATAATTTCTCAAATATTTTTGATAAGACTGGAAGTAAGCTGATAGGCCTGTACGAGGCAGTTTCCGTTGGTGGTTTTCCCGGTTTGGGTATTAAAATGATTTGAGCCACCTTCCATTGTGCGGGAAAATATCCCAATCTCAAGATGGAATTAAAGATCATAGTTATAAGTTTGATTGCCTTGTCTGGGAGTTCTTGTAGGACTTTTGCAGTTATTAGATCGAATCCGGGGGATTTCTTTAAGTTTAAGTGCTTCTTAATGTAGGTTGAAACCTCACTTTTTTTAAATTTTTTTACTGGCAGTTCCATTTGAAACGGTGCTTCCAGAAATTCTTGAATTCCGATATCTTCTCCTGGAGCTTCTGCTTGAAACGGTTTAAAAACTTTGACCAGATGATCTGCAAATGCATTTGCTTTTTCTTTATTGCTTCTAGCCCATTCCAGTGTTGATGTTTTTATAGGCGGTATTGTTGTTTGAGGTCTTTTCAACTTCCTAGTTGCCTTCCACAGTGAATAGTCAGTTGCCTCAGTTGGCCATGCAATAGTAGGGAAAATTTTATAGAACATGAGACTCCTTTTCGTATTTATAAATTTGTAAATTAAAACTTGCTGAAATTTACCTTTGTGTGTAGTATTGTAGCGCACCTGGCTCCCAGCTGGCCTAACAAATTTGTTGCTATGCACCTTTTGCACATTGACCAAAATTTTCCACTTTCTTCAATTTTATTTGCACTTCACTTTAATTAAATTAATTAAAATAAACAAAAACTCAAATTAACTTATTTATTTTTAAAAACCAATTTTAATTATTTCGGGAATGGCGTTTCAGCCGCCGGACCTTTCGACGCCAAGGCCGTGGCCTAACTCTCTTGCATCGACCTGCTGGTCCCACTCCTACTCTTACTTCTCCCACCTTTTTATTTACATTTTATTTTTCATAGCAAAACTTAACAACTTTATACAATGTGCTAAATAAATAAATAATAAAATTGAATTTTAAAAATTATTTACAAAATAAATTAATTTGTGGTTTTTTTAGTGTTTCGAAACACGACAATATATAATAATATATTTTGTATCTAATTATATAGGACCGATGTATCTGCCCCAAATATCGTTTAATGATTTCAATCTTTAAGGTACCTGGTTCGAATCTAAAACTTTCATATAACCTTCTCCGTGCTTCAGAGAAGCCCGTAAAACCGGTGGTCCCTCTGGATTTCAACAATCGTGGGATCTAAATGCTGAAACTTTTCTCTACAAGAAAGAAGCCTATATTCAAAGCTGAACAATTTAGTTCAGCAATGCATAGGAAGGCAAGAAGAAAGAGAAGGTATCTGAGCCCATAATAACCCATGCCACGAGGCCCTATTATTTCAATGCCTTTCACAATTTTGAATATTTTCTAATTAATATGTTTAATTGATTAAATTAATATATTAAGTTCCTAATTGGAAAAAACACAGTTCGAATTGCGGACTGCACATTATTTCTTAGCACAACCCTCCGGTAATCAACCAGATTTAAGTGTGGATTTAAGTTGCCATGTAGTAAATGCAAAAGAACAGAATTGATTGACTTCGAAGAATGAATCGTAAAGACTTGACAGAAAATTTAAGTAGCTGCATATATTTTGAATGGAATAAAACTTAATTGAATTGGGCGGAGCAATTTTATAGCAAATTACATTAAGTACTTACCTACGTTCTGCAATGACTATTAAATAGTCATTTCAACGTGATTAAAATTATCTAGTTGACGGAAAATCTTAGATAACTTCAGCTATTGGTAATTCGACATTCTAATTATTTTATTATAATTTTGTCAAGACCCCAACAACGTCTATAATTAAAATTCTACTTTTACAGGGACCGACGAAAGGGTTCATAATTATATCTAAAATTAAATTTTCTAGCAATCACTTTGTGGCTGAGATTATTTTAAAGAGTATAAGTTATTAAAAACTTATATTTTTCAGCAAGATAAAAATTTGAGAATCCCTAATTTTTCAGAGAACTTAAATAATCAATAAACTTATCATTAATAAATAGCTATGTCTAGTTTTTCCATCGAGAATTTCTAGTTTTACTCATGCTCGCATGCATATTTTAATAATAATAATAATATAATTAAATAAAATAGGTGAATCAAAATTAAATAACATTGAAATGCATATAAGATCATTCACATTTACAAAACTTCCACTTACAGGTTTCTGAGTTGCTAAGTATTTCTGTAACAATACAATTAAAAAGTTAGTTTGCCTTTTGCAAAAATTACATAAAATTCAAACAAAGGTGTATAAAAGAAATTTTTTTTACCTCCCCAGGCTTACAAATTGCGAATGTTAATGGATTGATGAACATTGAAGTCAATGATAACCGGTGGTATTATCTTCTTATAAGGAAAGCAATATAAATTTAACCTAATTTAAAATTTAAATTTAAAAAAGGTTCTTGTCAAAAAGTATTAAGTTGTGATGCTTATGGCACTTATAAATTTTTTAGTTTTTTCATTATAAAATGAAATGTGACATTACACTTGAATGAAGCGATTTCATAAAAGAAATAAATTAAGGGTACTTCTAAATTGATATGTCTGGCAAAAACTGCAGCAGCAATAACGATTATTTATCAGGAGATTTCAAATGCTCTCACTGGAAACATTTCTAGCCAGACCATCTTTATTCTGAGGCTTCAAAACACACCTGAATTTATTACTTCCCCACTGTCATAAAATTTAATATGACATACAGAGAAAATTCGAAAACACTAAATATTGGTGAACAATCCCAGAAGTAATTTAAATAAAACATTTCGTTGTAATGTAATTGCATCGGCACTTGAATAGTCAGTTTCTCGCTCGGATCTTTAACAAAGGGTGAACCGGTTTTCTCATCCAGTTACCCCATTAAATAACATCCAAACTTGAAACTTCCAAAACGTACCACGGAAAAACAATTTGCATAGACTGAACGGCGAAATAAAATAAATTACTGGTTTTTCAGTAAGCAGCTAATCTACATTTTTAAGACTTTATACCTTTGAAGCAAGAAAATAAAGCTAACTTGTAAAATAATGTGATCCAACAATTTACCTACTATTTTCTACGATATGGTATTACAAATTTATATGGTATTTGGTGTATAAATCATAAAGAGATGAAACGTCTACACCGGAAATTTGCCAAATTCTTGATAGGTTAACAGCACAATCCATTACAATGAAATTAATGGTAAGAAACTTTACTCGTGATTGGCATGTAACGGAAACATAATACTTCTCAATTACTGTGATTTTCCTTTCCATTGTTTTCAAAAATTTGTAGTTCCTAACAAAAAATATCACTTACGTTCTTCCCGTGAGATTTGGATTTCTTCATGCTGGCAGCGGGTAATTTCACTCGACAACACTATTTCTCTCATCGTTTCACGGACCACCCTGTAGATGTGGCCCTAAAAATAAATTTGTGTTAAAATTTTTAAAATAGAAATACAATAAAATACTGAAATCGTGGAACGCGAGTCACTTATCTATTGTGGTATTTTAATGGAAAGCAACAAGCGATCGAGCAAGAATCCTCAGAGATTAAGTTTTTGAGGCTTACATCGGAGAGTTAACCTCAGAATATTTCAATTTAGAATTACTCCGTCGGTTAAGTTAAAACTTCGAACCGTAATTTTGTGTAGTAACTAAAACTACTTCGCTAGCTCTTTGTGTTTTGTTCAGAGGATAAATTTCTGTAAATCTACTTACTAAAAGAACTCAAAAATCTCAAACAGATACCTAGAAAAAAATATAAAATTTATGAAGCATTTGACTTTCTAAACGCAAAATTTGAATTTCAAATTGAAAATAATACCAAGAAATTACCGAGTTACAAGTTTGGAGGGTTAAAATACGCAATCGACAGAATATTTAAACACTCCTCGACCTATGTTTCTCAATCACTGAAATTATTTTAAAAAAAGTTAATGTTAGGAACATCAAATTGATTTAAAACTTGGGAAATTACAATACGCATTACACCTGGAACTGCGCACCTGGAAATTGCAGTAATAAACTTGGCAAATAGATTGTCATTGAAAACTAATCAAAGCAGTGATGCTTGTTCTAGATTTTGCTGGCAGCTATAATAATATATTGCACGTGCTTATAAATAATTTAACATTCTAAACCACGCGGTTCTGTATATCAAACAATTTTCTCTATAATAAATAACAATCCCACAATTATTAGTATATACGTCGGCTATCTTGTAATATAATGCGTTATAGCATTAACACTAAAGAAGATTTTTGTCAGAAAAAACTATTGAAAATATTTATTACAATTTTTTATTAGATTATTTTGTCCTTTAAGGAAATATACGGCAAATTAGTTTCAGAGCCCACCTTTTTGGTAGAAACATCCCTGAAAGCTGCTCGAACTAAAAAACACCGATCTCTAATCCGACCAACTTTTTAAAAATATCCTTGAAATCGTCAGAACTTGAAAACTATGGATCTAAAATGATGAAATCACTAAATACACGAAATTACTAAAAACATCCCTAAAAGCGTCAGAATTCGAAAATCAAAGGATCTAGAAGGGCTGGAATAATTATTGTAATTCAATTTAGCATAAAATTATGACATAATATAATATTAACAGTTACACTCCTAGGACAGAGCTACAGCCGTCTCCACAAAGACAACGAAATAGATCTCGCTTGCTTTTTTATTAACAAATAACCCCCCCCCCCCCCCCCAATTACTTTATCTACAAGGCTTGTAGTTATCCTTGTTTATTAATATTCTTTATAGCCCTGCCCTAGTAAATCACTCTTAATTTTTTTTTTCAAAAATACCCCCCCCCCCAATTACATTTCCAACGATATTAAAACAGATCCCCTCTACTTTTATTTCTAGTTTATCGCCCGATGTCATGGTCTGATCAAAACGTTTGTGGTAATATACTTACTATGTATTTTATTTCGGATAACTTAAAAACCTTTTATTTCTGAAAAGTGTGTGGCAATTTTTTGTATTTTCTAAAATATTGATATGATTATAAAAAAGAATTTATAACAAGAACGTCAATTTATTAATAAATTGACGTAAAACAACTGTATTAATAAATTCATAATGCAATTAATTTATTTAATTAATATTCTATCATAAATGAGTGAATTTGTACTCGTTGGTTCAAATTTCATTAAAACAATAACAAATAGAAAAATAACTTAAAAAATAAAATTATATGTGGTATATTTAATAAACTTTAACCGTGCAAAGATTTATTCTATTTTCTTAATTTTAATTTTAATTTTTTCAATTTTTGTTTGGTATTTTTTTGCTTCTCATTTTTTTACGTTTTTCTTATGTTATATACGACTTATGATCAAAAATAATTGTGAAATATTGGCCTTTATATTGTATTACATACTTTGTATTTTAAAAATTTTTTATCACTTCTATAGTAATATAATTTTTCAGTATCCTTTTTCTTGTTTATTCAAATATTCTAAGTTCTAACCTGTTAAATGTGTATTATTGTCATTTTTAGTATTTTTTTAAATATTATATTTTTATGTAAGTATGTATTCTTTACTGAACAGTTAAAATTTATTATTTTAACATTTGTTTAGTTTAATTATTTAAAACAATAACATTTTCGGGATCTGTCAGTCAATCCTCACCACGATTTTAACTTTTTCCTATAGTACTATAGAAAAGTTGACAATTTTCTGAGCATTTAAAAATAAAATCGTTGAACCATCCATTAATTTTCAAAAAAATTACATTTTAAAATTTTCAAATCAAGAGAACCAACTGCGCTATATTGGCAAAAGCGCCATAGCTTTTGCCGGTGCGACGTAACGGTAATCGACTCGGTTATACGACTACAATTAACTTTTAAATTTTAATAGTCGTAATTTGAATTTCGCTTGCAGCCAAATTCGAATTAATGTATAAAAATGCATTAATATTTATAAATTACTTTAGATTTTGCAAACTTTAAAAAAGAAAAAAAAACAGAACAAGTTTTTAGGGTAAATCAGAGATTTGCCGTTAAAAAATTAACCCATTAAAAAATTCCCTCAAGAATGACAAAACTCAAAAATAACAGATCTATGAAGACACAGAACTCGTTCGGGTGTCGATCGCATCTCGAAATCATATATTGTAACAGTAGAGTACCGATATCTGTGTATCTATGCTCCTTCATCTGTTGTTTGTTCTTGATGTTGGGATTTTTACGAACCGAGCTCGAGAGACGTCGATCCGTCGACTTGAAGGTGCAGGGCTGAGGAAGGGAGTCTTCCGCTGTGAAGGTTGAGGTTGATTTAGCATGCCTTCCACAATGCTTGCAATTACCTTGCCGTCGATGTTATGCCGTAAAAGTTGAGCCGTGAGTGCTGGATCTCGTTGAAGATTCAACTTGGTCCCAATGTTGGATCCTATTGGCCGGCTTGTGTCGCTGATGAGGGTGATTTTTCTTCGGTATCTTTGAGAACCTTGGGCATCCCTGGTAACTTGCTGGATGGACGCCTGCGCAGTTTGCGCAGGTGGCTGGAGTGTCTCTTGGTTTCACACAAGTTGTAGTTAAATGTGGTTGGGTACATTTAACACACTTTGGTGTTGCCTTGCAGTTTCTCTGCACGTGTCCGAATCCCTGGCATCGCTGGCATTGGGTCGTGCGGGCTTTGTTGTTTGGATTTTCCACTTGGATGTTGATATCCAGAATGATAGTCCAATCAAAAATCCTCTTGTTGATGAGCGTGACTTCCATAGTTACTAAGAGAAGAGGTAAAAGTTTTCTGTCCCGCCCTCTGTGCATCCTGGTAAGTGTGAAATCCTTGAAGCCTTTCCTTACCATGTCCTCTTTGATGTGGCCGATGTCCACATGTTGATGCAGGCCCCTGAGTACGACTCGGAGGCGTCTTTCCTGTCTGATGGCGTAGGTAAAGTAGCCACCCTTGCTTTGGTCCAGGTGTTGGTCGAGGTACTTCGTCATTTTTCGATAGTTGTCGGGCGATGACGGTGTGATAGAGTCTCTCAGCTACGTTGGTGACCTTTCTGTAGCTGATGCCATTGTCTTTTAGGGCCAATCTCAGTTTCGTCCATATTGAGACCTCCTTGAGGATGATTGGGGGCACTCTTTCTTTTCGAATGTTGGCCGGTCTGGGGGTTTCTGGCTGCCTGTTGTTGCTGGAAGCCGATTCTGCGTCATATTGGGGTTTGGGTGGACTTACGTTGGCTGTCCGCACCGCTCCCTGTGCTGCGTTTCCCACCTCGGTGATGAGGTTTGTCTCGCTTTTTTCCCCTTGGTCCGTTCCGATTTGTTCCTCGGAAAGAGAACTGTCGATCTCGTCAGGTTTGAACCTGAACGTCTTATGTAGGTCCTCGGTGGACGAGATTATGGACCTCCTTTTACACCTCTTCTTTCGAACGACATGGAAGTCCCCTTCTTCTTGGTCGACCTCGATGCTTGCGCTGGAGTTGTCGCTAGCAGTGTTGCCTATCTCCAGAGATGAAGGGGTAGATCCTCCCGAAAGGCTCGCGATTTCTTCGTCGAGGTCACTGGCGTCGGACATCAAGCTCTTCTGGTCTTCTGGTGTTTCGTCTTGTCATCTTGTAATATTCCTTGTAGGCACGTGGTGCTCGTTCTGAGGCTATCTAAAATGCATGTAAAATTTTGATTTTTCATTTAACGATTTTTTTTAATGCTCAGAAAATTGTCCTTCCAATAGTGTATAGGAAAAAGTTCAAATCGTGGTGAGGATTGACCGACAGTAAACACACATTCAATGTAGATATTTGAAAGTATTTCGTTCAGCGTACCATTCTGAAAAGTGCACTTTCAACATCTATAAAAATGATGTACTGGTGTTGAAAGTAAAATCAATTATGCTTAAAATTCCCCTTAAGTATATTTTTTTCACATAAATCTTTTTAACTTATTGATGTAGTTGAAAAAATCTTTTAATATAATAATTTTACATGAAAATCGAAAATTAATTCAAATTACGTTTATGAGCAAACGGTTAGAGCGTTGGCTTGCTGTTATTATCGATAGTAACAGCACTGAAATGTACAAAAATCTTGGAAAAGTCTTCTTTCCCTGAGAAATATTTGTAGCATGAAATTCATAAAAATATTTAACGACGGCAAAATTACGTTAGACTTTTGGACATTTCAGTGCTGTTGGCTCAATAACAGCCCGAAGATTTTCAATTATAACGGGCTCTTTAATTCATAGTTCATAATTTGAGCCATCTTACAAATTTTTTTTAAATTTCTTCAATATTAATTAACTAGTTCATTTATCCAACTATCACAAGATTCATCTATGTTTTATAAAAAAATTGACTTCGTTTTTTTGAACTTCGAATAATTTCACTATTTAACGATCGATTCTCACGAGCAGAATTTTTTTCAATTTCGTTTTTTTTTATACATCAAACATGTTTTCCAATAAATAATATTTTAATATATTCACGTAGAAAAAATTTTAGAAAATTTAATTTCAACTAATATTTTTCTTTTTGCGATCTTCGCAGTGCGTAATAATTAATTTATTATTTAAAAATTAAAAAAATTATAATTTTTGCATTTTACAATTTTACGTTAAGTTTACACCAACTATGAACACAGTGATTTCAACCCCGACCTAGTAAAACTTCTCTGTAAAATAGAAATGTATGCCCTTTCCGCCATTTGTACGTCCTCTGTGTCCATTATAGATATAGGAGAAAAGGAATAGTTCTTGAGGTAGTTGGCGGCGCTTGCCCCCTCCCCCCCCGTAAAGTTTTATCTGATAGATAATATATAAATATATTAATTCTTAACTTGTGATAAATTATATCAAATAAGTTTAAAAGTGAACAAGTTAAATATAAATTTTTTTTTTATATTTAAACTTATTTGAGATAGATAATAATTATATGATCCAAATTGCTGCTACCGACTGAAACGTTTTTTTTTTAAACAATTTTTACTTACATTAGTAAATTACTTTCTTTATTCGAGGTACATCTCGACTTAAAAAGTAATATAATATCTTAAATTAAAATCCAATAAGATAACTTATTGTCAATGGCAGAACAAGCACTCAAATAAATCTAAAAGTTATGATTTAAAATAAAAGTCGACGTTTGTTTATTATTTAATGAAAAAAAAGTGGTTTTTAAAAAACATAATAATAATTATTATGTTATTTAAAAAAAATAAATTTGTTGAAAATTAAAATGTCAATTCAAATGAAATTCTTTGATCTGATCAAAAAATTAACATTTCGTCGGTTTACAGGTAAAACTCACTAAGTGACAATTTTGAAAAAAATTAGTTTTTACATCAGGGGACCATATTCTATTAGATTATTAATTATTAATAGAGTTTAAAAAACTTACTCAACTACAGGTTTTCCCAAAAAATCAACTAAATCAAATGCAATACTGATTGTTAAAGTAAAAAAATATCTTTAAACTCAATTATCGCATAACATCAATTGTGTTACTTAGTGAGTTTTACCTTTAAACCGACGATTTAGTCATACGACATTGTCGAAACGACATAAAAAGCACCGACAAGCAAATTAGATTCCAACTCTTTATTCTTTAAAATTAACGAAATTCGAGTTAGAAACTGTGAACCTTGAGTTTGAAGTTTTTAATAATATTAAGAAATTATTAGTTCTAAAAAATTTTGGTCCTCACCTTGGAACTTACCGAACTTTAACTATAGGACTGAAAGTCGAGAAAGAATTGGAGAGAATCTTGAAGTTTATTACAAAAAATATTTCAAGTGCAAAAAAAGTACAATATTACATTTATAAAAATATATGTAGATATTTTTTGCTTTGCTTTTGTTATGTTGATGTCTAGTAATCAACATTTAGGTGCAAAAATCCATTTCACTGGGGTGTAATACCAATTCGTTTAGTTTAACGAAAGCTGATGTGTTTTTATAAGTGAGATTATTTCCAAGTTCAAAAAGCTCTTCTGAGCATCATTCAGTCGGAAACTTGCTAATCGACAAAATTGGACGGTGGATTACTTGGGATTTCTATCTACGTTCAATTTTGCACGAATCTCGTCATAATCTCATAGGTTACAGTGTCGAAATATCAAAAAACTTACAAAAATACCTATAGTTCAGTTTCAGAGCGATAATTCCTTATACATTACAGAATTTCAACAAAATAATATTGATAATTATTTTGGAAGAGATTTTGTATATCAAAGTGGCTAACTATGCACGATATTTTCGAGTTCCAAAACATCGTTAAGTTATTAATTGCCCATCATAAAAGTAATTTAACTTCATATTGATCGATAAATAACCAACTTTTAATGCGTTCTGCACCTCCATTTCGGTCGGCAAAGGTTAAACAAAGGAAACTTTACAAATGTGATTCAAAAAACGCAAACGTATTGAATAGGTAAACATTATTTTAAAATTATATATAATTTCTTTTCTAAAATATTAAAAATAATTCAGGTCATAAATTATTATTACTTATTGATTATATTTTATATGCACATTTATTAAAGATATCAACAACAATCAATAGTCATTAACATAATACCGGCATGCACGTAATATCCAGTAAGATAAAACTTCATATCGATAAACAGCAGGAAAATTTCCAATATGTATGAACTTGCTGAGATTTCAATCTGACCTTACAGAAGATCACTAAGCGCGTGATTTCCTATTAAGTTCAGAAAAGTGCGTTTTCAAAACTCATAAAATATTCGGTATCTTTCTAATTTAAATAAAATTAAAACGATCAAGTTTTACGGTCAAAATTGAACTTGCCGCGTGTTTTTGAATATTTTCTAATGCAAGCAACGTCATTAATATTATGTTAATATAAATCAGGAAAATTCCAATTTTTTTCTAAGAATTGTCAGTCGTAACCGCTTTTATTATATTTACATAACAAATAATAATAAATATAATAAAGACAAAACTAGCTCTGCGTTAGTAAATGTGCGATTTATTAATAAAATGATACTTAAATTGAATAATTAATAATTAAACTTAGTTTTTTACTTCATTATTGAGTACTTATCAGTTTAGTAAAACACTATTATTGCATCGTCAATTTTCAATGGAAGTTTTTTGCCCTCTTTTTGTATATCAGACGATTAGCAATTTACTGAAATGTTATTAAAAACTAATAGAAAATATTGATCATTAATCACTTACTTAACACAACTAGCTTGACTTTGAACCATAAAGCATAGTTTAAAATGGAGTAGGTTTAATTATGCGTATAAAATATTTATATTGCAATATTGAATTAAATTTTTCTAGTAAATAAATTTAAATTTTTATTTTGGTTGTCATTCTTTAGTATGACACTATTTTGTGTTCGAATGCCCCATCTTTAATATTGCCACTTTGAGTCATATTAAAATAACCTTCCTTAGTTAAACAAAATCTGAGAACAAAAAAGTGTTTTCACATACATAACGGATCTACTGCTTAACGTTGGTTCCAAGCTTCGAAAGAGATGTATACACTTCATTTTTAGAAAATTTTCCAAGAAACACCTCGGTGGTTTGCCATTGCCTTCCGAAAGGAGACGGTTAACAGTTATTAACCTTGTCCGCCCAACCTTGTCCATTTCGTAAAAAAAACTTGCAAGGTAAAATCCCAATAGAATTAACAAATTTAGGTTCACTTCAGGTCAAACATGAAAAGATGAATTAATGCAGTTAAATTATTTTCTCGGTCGTTATGAAGTTAACAGGATGATCAGGGTGAGGAGCCCGCCCAGTTCCTCACGAGTGAGAATTTAACTCAACGATAACCTCAGAAATTAGAAAGTTCTGTAGGAACTTCGGAAGTAATCACCAACACATTTCTTACATCTTTCAGGTGCGATTATTACATATCAAGGATAAAAGGGTAGGACTCAAAAATACAAATGTCCAGAGCACTGTAAAAACAAATAGAAAATACCTGAATAATTAGAGAAGATGAGGTGTATAACAAATAAAGCACAAGTCCTAGAACACTACCCTGCGGTACGCTTGAATAGATTGAATAAAGATTGGTATATTCTTCTCCATACTTCATCAAAACGTGTCTGCCCTGTAGGTATGATTTTAATATTTGATAGTAATGGTAGGGCAAACTCGCTATAAGCTTGCATAGCAAGCCCTCATGCCATACTTTGTCAAACGCCTGACTCACGTCTAGAAACACCGCTGAGCAATATATTTTACTCTCCAAATCGGTATTAATTTATTTTACTGTTCTGTGCACTTGTTCGATAGTTCTGTGCTGACTTCTAAAACCAAATTGATGACCTGGGATGAGAGATTTTTTAACGTTGCAAGAACGTTAAGTAAATTTTTAGACTGTATTTATTGCTACTCTCATTATACTTTATATAATTATCGGTTTTTTTATTTTGAGAAAGTAGAAGTAAATTCTTTTTCAGGATCCGCGTTATGTGTCTTCGAAATTAATAAAAGCTGGTTTTCTATCTGGGTTCCATCACACGTATTACTGAAAAAGATCAATTCCAGGTGTGGTGAGGAGTTCGCAATCCGAACGATTGAAAGAATTATCATTACAACTTGTTCAACTTCTTTGGTATTAAATTTTGTAATGGAAAAATTTATCTGATATGGCGCGTCTAACTGGCGATGTATTTCTTCCTCTACCTTTATGGGTGAAGTTGTTGCGAAAGATTTAACCCTTTCAGACCCAGAGTACACTATAGTGTCATCATCATCATCATCAACCAGCCAGTTGCGTCCACTGCTGGACATAGGCCTCCCATTTTGTTCTCCAATTTCTCCTATCCTGGGCCTCTTGCATCCAATTTCCGGCATTTCTCCTGAGGTCATCCGTCTATCTAGTAGGCGCTCTTCCACGGCTTCTTTTTGTATCTTTAAGCCTCCACTGGAGTATGCGTCTAGTCCAGCGCTCATCTTTCACTCTTGCAACGTGTCTAGCCCAATTCCATTTTAACCACGCCACTCTCTCGATGACATCCTGCATTTTTGTCTCTTGCCTTATTTTTTCGTTGGTGATTCTATCTCTGAGAGACACTCCAAGCATTGCCCGTTCCATGGCTCGTTGAGTCACTCTTAGTTTCTTTGCCGATTTCTGAGTCATTGTCAAAGTTTCCGCACCGTAAGTGTTCACCGGCAGAATGCACTGGTTGTATACTTTTCGGTTAAGGCAGATTGGTATTTGGCTTTTCAGTATATGCCGCAATCTTCCAAAAGCTGCCCATGAAAGACCTATTCTACGTTGTATTTCACAAGTTTGGTTATCTCTTCCTATTCTTATTTCGTGACCTAGATATTTATAAGCTTCTACTTGTTCTATTTCTTGGTCTGCGATCTTCAAATTTCCACTTAATACAAGATTGATCATGAATTTTGTTTTTTCAACATTTATCTTGAGACCTACGTCATTGGAAGCTTTTTTAAAAGTCTCTAGCATGGTCTGTGTTTCTCTTACATCATCAGATATTAACACCATGTCGTCAGCGAACTTCAAATGGTTGAGCATTTCTACATTTATATTAATCCCAAACTCTTCCCATTCTGTTTGCTTAAATACATATTCCAGAGCCGCTGTAAACAATTTTGGGCAGATGGTATCACCTTGTCTTACTCCACGCTCTATTTTTCTTCTTCTACAACTTCTTTGTAGTTGTTTCGCAGAGCTTTATGCATGATGTTGCATCTTTGTATATATTCGTTATTAGTTTTGAATACCTATAATCTATTCTACTTTGGTTGAGAGCTTCTAGTATTGCTTCAAATTCTACCGTGTCGAATGCTTTTTCATAATCTATCAAAGTTAATATCAAAGGTCTGTTGTATTCAATGCATTTCTCAATTAAGACTTTTATAGTTTGTAGGTGATCGTTTGTGCCATAACCTGATCTAAAACCAACCTGCTCTCTGGATTGGTAGAAGTTTATTTTTGGTGTCAATCGCTTTGTTATGATTTTCATGAAAAGTTTATACACGTGTGCAAGGAGGCTAATGGGTCTATAATTTTCCAGTTTTGTAAGGTCTTTATTTTTATACAATAAGATTACCAGTGCGTTTTTCCATTTGTCCGGTATTGTTCCCTCTGTTAGACAATTATTAAACAAGGTGTGAAGTGGTTTCATGAGTGTCTCATGTCCCGCCTTTATTGCTTCGACGGTAACTTCGTCTTCTCCAGGTGTTCGGTTATTTTTCATTTCTGATAAGGCCTGTTCTATTTCATCCACGGTTATACTTGGAATTTCCTCCGAACCTTGATTCATGACTCGTTTACTATTTTTTTCCACTTCTTTGGGCTGTTTTTTACTTTTATATAAATTTTGATAGAACTCCTCCGCGATCATAAGAATATCGCATCTTTTTGTTTTCATCACCCCGTTTTGGTCTTGTAGCTTGCTTATTTCAACTTTTCCTTGTGAAAGTCTAGATCTTAAAACCTTCATACTTTTGTTTGATTCTATTGTTTCCTCAATGACAGCCGTATTAAACTTTCTAATGTCCTTCCTTATCTCTTGTGATATATTTCTATTTAAAACTCTCAGCTGTTGCATATTTGTTCTCCGGTCTCTCTCAAGATTCTTCTCTGTTCCATCAACCTTTTAGTGTTCAAACTGAGCTTTTCATCTTTATTGGTTGCTTTGCGACACCATTTTATTTCGGCTTTTTTTATCGCTTTTATTATTTTGTCGTTTATATCTTCTACACTGCAACTGTCAACGCCCCCCTCTTCTTCCAGGGAACCTTCAATCTCTTTTATATAGGATTCGTGACATCGTGACTTTATATATAGGATTCGAGGAGGATAGGAAGTCACGAATCCTATAGTGTACTCGCGTTTTATTAAATTATTTTGATATTTGTGACAAACTTATATGTTAGATAGCAAAAAAATAATTATTGAATTCCTCGTGGTTCTTTCACCATCTTCAAAAAACATTAATAAAATTATTTAATAAAAGCTACACTACAGTTTACTCTGGGTCTGAAAGAGTTCAATACCTTTGCTAGATGTTCCGTAAAGACGTGGCCCAGCTCCCATTATCATGTTTGATATGTGGTATCATGTTTTGTGGATGTTAAAGTTTTCTGGTCGCTTTCCAAAGGAAATAGTCATTTGATGTATTAGTGAACAAGCTGCTTAGATATTCTTGAAAGTGTGATTTTTCAGGTTCAGAAGAAGTGTTTTGAATTGTTTGACTGCCTTATTAAATTTAGTTTTATTTTCTACCGTTCTTGTTATTTGCCATTGTTTTTCTTCTTCGTTTTTCTGCAATCTTTTCTTTTACTATGATTAGGCAAGGTTCTTGAGTATACATTAAATGTTTTTTTGGAGTTGCTTCCCAAGCTGCTGATTGGGTGGCTTTAGTTAGATGTTCTACAGCACATTCCAATTCTTCTTCGGTTTTTAAACTCACTTGTGGGTCAATTTGCACGTCTAATTGAACTTTGAAAAGTTCGCAATCTGTCTTCTTGGTGTAGAGTGTTGGTTGCCTCTGTTGGTATAAAATTTGTCAATATATTGTTAACAACACAGCTTATGATCAGATGAAAGATCCAGTGACGATTCTACTTTGCATTGTTTTACATTTATACCTTTTGTTATATAAAAATCAATAAAATCCGGAGTTTTTGCTTGTTCACTTGGCCAGTTGATAGGCTTACCATTTTATTACTCATCGATGCCAGTAGTTCTTTTCCTTTCGTAGTTGTTTACTTGATCCCCATTAGGATCCAACTTGATCTTAAATTGTTACCCTTAGATCGATCTAATTATACTATAGACCTATCCGACTCCTAGAAAACTAGGGAAAACAATTTTTCAGGTATTATCAAGATGATAATAATTACTTTTAGAAGTAGTAAACGAAAATTATAAAATTCAAAGATTCCCCGGAGAGAGTCTTTCGAGTATTGATGTTCCAAAAGACCCATAGATCGGTCGTTTCCAATGTTCCGAGTACACTGTCTTCTCAGAACAGCACTGTCCTTGGGTCTTTGCTTATGAAAAGAGAAATCCGGCTGTCTGGATTCCGTACAAATCCATTATTATTATTATATTATGTACTTATGCATATTATTATTTCATTACTAAGAAGGGGATCTGTCAGACTAATCCCATCACGAATTTCAAAATTTCAACTACACTATAGGAAAGAAAACAATTTTCTAAGCAGTTTAAAACAAAAAAATCCTAGACCATCCATATGTTTTCCAGTAATTCGAATTTAAAGTTGTAAAATTTACATGTATTTTAGATACACGTTTTAACACGAGTGCATGATAAGGCGTTGTTAAGTAAGGCAAAAAAATAAAACATGCCCGGAGGGCGCCAAGAAATGCATAACAATTTAAAAATATCCCTGAAGAATGACAGAACTCGCCAAGGGTGGAACTCGAAGCTATAGCACTCGTCCGGGTGTCGACCACGACTGACAATAACATTAAGAGTAGGTATATCAAAGCACACGTATCGTCAACAAAATAAAGAGCAGGGACCTCAACGTGAGATCGACCGTCACGCATCGGAGTATATCATATTACATCTCCCTGCTTTTCGTAATTTTAAAATGCCGTTTTCTCGAAATGTAATAGACGGTCCAGGGAGTTTTCTTTTTTAAAATGCTCGGAAAATTGTCCTCTTTCTTATAGTGCAGTTGAAATTTTAAAATTCGTGATGGAAATTAACTGACAGTAACCCTAAGAAGCAAAATATACCTAACTATAATTTTGCTTCTGAAGCCGGATCACCGATGGTAAATACGTTTGCATCTCCTTTAATTTATACAAGAGCTATAATCCAATTTTTATTCAATAGTTAAGCTTTTAATCGGAAAATCCTTTACCTACCTATAGTTTTACTAATAAATCGCACTATACAACGAACAAATGAGCTTAGCAGTAATTTATTTGTAAAAAAGTATTTCCACATGGTTTGCTGGTTAAAATCTCCCCCTAATCGTTAGGAAATGTAATCAACGCGTCGCGTCTCTTTTGGGCTGCTGAGTATATGAGATTAGTTCTAAAAATTCTATTAAATTACCTACAATTTAGTTATAAAGCTACTTGTATGTTATTTTATTGTGAGTTTTTGTTATCAACAATTTCAAGGATATTTAAATTTTTTTATACAAAACACTCAACGTTCAGTTCTCAATAATGCAAAAAACTTACGTCAGAATGTTTTAATTTATAAAAATTAATTTTTTACTTGAAAATAAAATTGCAGTAAAATATTACATTTAGATAATTAAGTTGTCAAGATTTTGATAAAATTGCTGGTCGGATATACTTTATTCTGTGCAAAAATATGTAGTTTCCTCTAATCTTTTACTCTCTACCTAATTTTCCTTACTTCGTTCTTTTTTTCAAAGTTTACGAATTCTCCCTTCTAATCCTTAAGATGTAACAGCAAATGTTGAGAATTAAAAACGCAGATGAGCTTTTTCTGTTTAAAATTAATTTCAAGTGCTAACTCCAGTGAAAGTATTTAAAAAACATTTTGTTTTAATCCTGTTAGTTCTAATGACTGCTCGTCGAATTGTTCGTGATATTTTTAGTTAATTTTCTTGTCGAATATAATCCTGAAGATATTAATAAATTTACAACTTTTTCCTGAGGTAAGCAAAAACTTGACTGCCAAATCTTTAGACGGCTTCTGTTAGATTCGTATCTCAAAATTTATTAATTTTATTTCAATTTTTTGTTTTTTCATGTTCAATGTATTTAATTCAGCTAAAATTAAATGTTTCGAATTTTTGCTTCTTAGCAGTTCCCACTGGACTGGAGCGCAATGATTTTTATTTTCATGTTTTACGTCTACAGATCTTCTTCGTCTTTTCACAAAATGGGCGCTTATGCCTTCATCAAATTTAGTATCCAAATTTAATTTATTTAATTTCACATTATCGGTGATCAAGTCATTTTTTAGATGTCAGGTGCAATTTGAATTCTTTTGCTTTATTCTATTTGATTTCCAATTTTTTTCTTGTCCCCATACTTTTTTAATTTAGTACTCTATAATTTTTAGAAAAAGTTTGTTTTATAAAATTTAAAAAAATGCATTTTGGTATCGTTTTGAATTATTGAGAAGCTAAAGGTTAACAATGTATGGTAAAACCTAGTAAGGTGATCAAAGTTCGAGTCTGCTCTAAGCTGTTTTATTATTTAGTTTCCATGACAATTTATAATTTTTTGTTCACACTCATCTACTACTTCAAAATAATTTTAGTACCGGGTTCACGTTGAGTTTAAAAATGATATAAAAATGTAAATTGATTTTTACTTTAGAATGTACTTAAAACTTATTGATAATCTAATCTACAGGAGATCTCACACTTGTAAGATTAGATTATACGAATTTCCTGAAGTCATAAAATAACTTGGTTGTACTAATTTACAAAATTGATAAAGCCGAATAAATAGTATAAGTACGTAGTACAAAGTAGTATACTTAAAAAAATAGTACCTACTACGTAAATAAGGAGTTCCTCGTCCCTTAAATAGAGATATGCGGTAAACTGATAAGGATAATTGCGTGAATAACTAAATACCAAGTATTAGGTACCTACGTAATATATTAAATATTAATATCTATTTCACACGCAATTTAACCGATTAAAAACTTGAAAATTTAGCTCACCCCTGCTAGTAAATTTTGCAAAAACTCCCAAGAGGTAAACAAAACAGTAAGGAAGCGAGGACTCCGTAATAATTAGAGTCGAAACTGCTAAATAAAATTAATATTAAAAATTTTATTCAAATTTTGAAATTTAGATGCTGTAATTTGCATCTTCGTTAAATTGAGATTGAATTTTTTCGTCTGCATCGATTTTAAAATAAAACGTTGAGTCGTATCGATTTCTTGAGCAATAATTTGAAATTGTGTGCGGCTGTTAAAATAAAAATTTATTTCTAATGATTTTAAGATTGATTTACAAGAGATGCATCATTTAATTCCAGTTAAAACTCTTTTTTCTTGTGGTTAATGGTTCATTGACATTTGATTTACTAATTATAATAATAAACAAAGTAACTGATTTTTAAATTTTCAAGGTAATCCAAAAACTGTTGTGGCAATTTTTGGAGGACAATTTCCCGAGTTTGCCTGTGTTCTTATGTAGTTTTGGAAGTCAAAATATTTAAACTGAAAACTTCGTTAAATAATATTTTTTTTTCTTGGCTGTACCTGATTTTGAATTTTCCATATGAAAATTATATTAAACAATATTATAAAATACAGAAAAATTATGAATGAAATAAAATAGCATACAGGCAATAAACACTTAAAGATACAAATTAGTAGTCATTAAAGCAATAATTATGTTTTTACGCAATAATACTAAATTAAAAATTTGATTGAAGCAATGCCAAGTTCATATCGCAATGTTATCGTCTAATAAAACCACATAACCTGACTACATAAATATAATAATTACAATTTATGAAGAACTTTTTTTCATGTAACATTTTGAAAAATTATAAATAAAAATTCAAACATTTTTTTTCGTAATTGAACTGTTCAAATAAAAAAAAAATATTAAAAAATCACATGGTGTGGAATTAGAAAAATTAAGACATCCATAGAAACGTAATGAAATAGTAGATTAGTAAATAATTAAAGAAAATTTGGTGTATACCTTCGCATGCGCCTTTTTCCACCTTTTAATTTCACACTCGCGTATTTTTTACATGCAAATGCACAGCACAACTACACATACTACATCGCGTACACGTGAGAACTGAATGAAATTTTGTGTTTCGCACGCTCGTGAGTATTGTGACGTCACTGTGCAATTGTTGGACGTTATGCTACGGTGATTATTTATTTTTGTAAAGGTAATATTTGTAATTTCCCGGTGTTACATGTTAAAAAGATTCGGTTTGTGTGCTTTTAAAAAAACATAATAATGAGGTAATCCAGTTTCATAATTGTTTGATTTCGCCTCTCGAGATCAATACTGCACCATCTGGTAGAATTACTCATAATTTCGTGTTCTAGCATAGAAGGTTTCGAATTTCGATACATTTCAAAGAAATTAAATCGCACGTATATTAAAAATTTTTTGTATTTTGAGGAACCCAATTTTGAAGTTTTTTATAATTAAAATAAAATTATTTAGTAATATTGCGAGATGTTACACCATAGCTCGTAATTTATAATCTGCATTTAACACACGATTTGCAATGCAAATTGATATCGAAATACATAAAATGTATCTCAATTCTGCATTTGGCGTTGACATACGCATTCAAACGTTAAAGATAGCTTCAGCTGTATTGCTTGATTTATACAAAACATTTTTTATGTAAATTTTATATTATTATAGTGCTAAATACCTAATTTATTTCAATTTTGCAAAATTGAAGACTTTTTGTCATATATAATAATCGCTATATAGCAGTTCTTAACCTAGGGTGCGTGCACCCTTGGGGGTCCGAAAGAGCATTTCCAGGGGTGCGAAAAAAATTTAAAAAGAAATTAATAAAAAATAATATAATACTTTTGTAAATGTATTCATTTGTTTATACAATAAATTTCTTTTCTTAAATAAAAAATATAAACACATTTATCAAGGGGGTACAAGAGCATATTTGCTAAACAGGTTACGGCAAAATACATGCATTTAAAATACATTATTAAATTACATTTTTTAATGTAATTGCGATAACTTTATAAATAAAATTTACAGGTTCGGCGGTTAAATTCAAAATTTAATTTATAAATTACTTTTTTTACTTAATTTACTTAATTTTTTTACTAAAATTAAACGTTTATAAATAAAAGTAATTTAAAATTTAATAAAGAAGAACTTAAAAACGAAGTTACTAAGTTTTTATTTTATATTTTCATCATATTTTTATAACGTAATTTTTTATTTCTAACATTCTTAGTCAGTATTTAAAAATTTTTATCAATTTTCCCATAGTAATTTTTATTTTTCTTGTTTATTCAAATATTCTGAGTCTAAACCTGTTAAATGTAAATTAATGTCTTTTTTTATATATTATTTTTCTAAGTACGTATGTATTCTTTACTTTACGGTTAAAATTAATTATTTTATTATTTTGTTTAGTTTGTTTATTTTTAATTTAAAATTTTTTAAGTGAAGACAAAATGTAATTGAGTAATGTATTTTAAATACAATAAATTACAAAATACATTTAAAAATGTGTATTAAAATACATGATACAAAATACATTTATATTTTAAATACATGTAATTGAAATACTGCCCAGCCCTGTTTACAGCAATACTAATCAGACATTTTTTGATGTAAATTTCATTCTCTTTATTTTTGTTTATAATTATATTATATTTTTCTATTTCATCGTAACGTTTCTGAGATAAATAATATGACAGTTTATGTTGTATCGGACAGAGACTTTTTTAAAGTCGCTGTATCTCTGAAACGGTGCCACGATTTTTTTAATAAAAAATATCTGATAAGTTTTTCTTATGTAAAATCAATTTTTATATGATAAAAAAGTCTTCAAAAGAAACAATTGAAATGATATAATAGAGGGGGGAATGGGGGATTTTGTTGCTGCGGCTTAGTCAGCCATTTCGGTGCAAAGACAATTCGGCGCAGGAAAATTCCGTGCAAGGACAATTCATCGTAATTCGTTTCGGCGCAGAGACCATTCAGCGTCAAACCACTTGGAAGTGTGACGACACAAAAAAAAACGATTCAACGTAACCCGTTTTGGCGTTTTACTCAAAACTACAAAATTGTATTTGCTGCTTTGTTTCTTACACGAGCAGAGTAGGTGTAAAACAACAGATATATAAATTATTTATTTAAAATAAAATAATATTTAATGTAAAATAATTTATTTAAGTTAAAAGTATTTAATTACAAGTATTTAAAGGTAATGATAACTTCAAAATTTTTCTTTTGCATTTTCATTTGCAAATAATCAATTAAATCTCTATTTTGAAAATCTCGAAGTATTGTGAGAATTCGGGAGTTAGCACTTCGAAATTTTTTTAATTTAGACGGCGACGGGTGTCCAGCTACGAGACGTTCGTAAAATATGTTCTCACTTTTCTGAACTCTTTTTAATCTATCTACCAACCTCTAAGTAGTTAGACGAACGACTCCCAGCCGAATTTGAAGACGCTTATTTGCAGCTTTTGCGTGGTTGTTATTCGTTTGATCAAAATTATTCAGCGTCTCGTTGATACACATTCCATATTATCATAATCGTACAATTCAGGACATCTAGCATTGCCTGCCCTCGTTGTGACACCCATATAATAGTTTTCAAACCACTCTAAAATATCTAACTTATCGAAAGCAGCGTCTAAATGTTTTCGAGAAAAATATTGTCGTGTTTTGAAATGCTAAAAAATTATAATTAATTTTTTTTGTAAATTATTTTGGGGTTTAATTGTTTTATTTATTTATTTATAATATTATAAATAAAAATGTTTGTTAAATTATTAGCTGTAAATAAGGTGGGAGAAGGATAAAGAAAAGAGAGTGGGACTTGAAGGTTGTAGAAGACTTGTGCTTACGCTTTTACGTCGAATAGACGGGCGGACGAACATCATTCCCGCAATAATAATTTAATTTTGATTGTTAATAAAACAAAAGTAAGTTCATTTAAAATGAAAATTGTTTTGTTTGTGGTGAAGTGGGTGTTGAGAACATAAAAATTGGAAGAAATTGTGATAATTTAGTCGATGCATTACATTGCAACAAATTTATTTGTGCAGACGCCAGCTGGAATACCATATGCGAAGCGAGCGCGCACGTGAAGCAGAAGTCCAATACCACATGAAAGGTAACAAACAAGAACATTTTAATTTACAATTTTATAAATTTCAACTACAAGAGCTCATAGCTAAAATAATGGATGTACACCCAGCTAAGAGTAATTTTGGGATTAAGCAAATTTAATAGATTTGCATAGCTAGGGTCATCTCAATATATTGTGGTGGTTCAAAACGATTAGGACCCATTCTGTACTCTTTTAAGAAAATCTGGTAAATTGTAGTTTGATTTGTTAAATTGGACCTGACCTTGGCCTCTGTGATTTTTTGTGATTGATATTTTCGAACATATAAAGCAGTGAAATCCTTCAACAAGATTCAAAGAAAAACAATACAAATAAACAATATAGAAAAAGAAACATGGATAACACACTATAAAGATTTATGGTTTGATGATAATATAGACACATGAAGTCTGATCTACATAAGTAGGGGTAAAGGGATTGGATGATATTTACATGGAAGAACTGACTGAAGCTATTAGAGCAACAAAAAACCGGAAAGCTACTGGCTTAGATGGTATAAACTCGGAGCTGCTAAAGTATGGTGAACTACTTTTAAAATTACGACTTCTACACCTTTACAATATGTGTTGGAGAAATAAAAGCATACCTGAAAGTTGAGAAAGGCAAAAATGGTATCCCTGTTCAAGAAGGGCGAGAGAAGCAAATGCGAGAATTATAAGGGAATCAGCTTGCTAGAAAACACATATAAGCTGCATGCAAAAATACTAAACAACAGGCTAAGACCAATAGCCGAACAAATACTAAGAGAAGAACAAATGGTATTTAGAAAGGGCCGTTCCACTTCGGATGCCGTTTTTGCTATCTGTCAGATAATAGAGAAACATCGTGAGTTCAACCGTCCGACCTTAATTGCTTTCATAGATTTTGAAAAGGCTTTCGACAATGTTAATAGGGAAAAATTATGGAATATAATGATAAAAAAGGTCACCCGTATCATATAATAACAGCTATCAAATCGCTGTGCACTGATACAACTATAGTTTTAGATATAAACGGTAAAATGACAGAAGAATTCCAACAAATAAAGGGCTGACAGATCTGCAGCTTGTCGTCGACACTTTTTAATAAACATGTCGACGACATCATGAACGAGTAGAAACATGAAATTTCGGCTGGAATACAGATCAGTGGGAACGCGATAATCAATTCACTTCTATACGCAGAGGATATGGCAATTATCCTTGAAACCGAAAATGATTTACAAAAGGCAATATATACGCTTAACAAGATCTGCAAATCATATAATATGAAAATATCCACAAACAAAAACGAAAGTTATAGCGTTTAAGGGAAACGAACCAACAAGAGCAAAAATTGTAGTCAATAATAAGACGATCGAAGAAGTACGCCACTTTAACTACTCAGGCTGCGATATATCCCACGGATACGACAAGGATATTGAAAACAAAATCGGAAGATTCGGACAGATTTGTGGAACAATAAATAGATGCCTCAAGAACAAAACAACAAAAGAAACTCGGTTGAAATTCTATAAGACCATGGCGGTGCCAGTACTAATGTATGGGAATGAATGTTGGGTAACAAATACAAGACAGGAAAGCGGCAGATCCAGGCGGCGGAAATGACATTTTTGAGAACGGTTAAGGGATGTACGCGAGAAGATAGAATAAAGAATGTTGAGATTGGAGAAAAGCTTGGAATCTTCAGTATAAGAGATAAACTGAAAGAAAACAAGAACAAATGGTCACAGCATTTATACAGAATGAGACAAGAAAGAATACCAACACAAGTAAGAAGATACAAAACGGACATAGAAAGAGATGGGCACCGTGACCGGCCGAAGAGCCTAATGGAAAGTGAAGAAAAAGAGATATTTTCGAGATGGATTTTGATGCGAGTGTTTTGTAATTGCGTTAAAAATTGTAAACATTTGAAATTTGAATTATTAACATTTATTTTGGTCAGATTTAACGGTACGAAGAAATTGTATTCTAGTAGTGATTTGAAATTTTTAATTAAAGTGGATGATTAACTTTTGGATAAATGGTTTTATTTTATTGTGGAAGCTATTGATTTCAATTACATTGGGATAGAAATTTAAAATTAAAATTTGTATAACCAACGTGTGCGTTAGAAGATACCGCGTTTGGGTGATAAGAGAATATTGAAGGTTCGATACTGGAAACGAAATAAAATTTTTAATTTTGGAATTATTGCGATTTTAAAGTTTTGGTAAAGAACAATTTTGAAGAGAACCCACCCTGAGATACGACTGTCTTAACTCCCGCAATTAAGGGCTAGTTCGGAGCACTTTGAAATACTTGGGAAATTAGTAAACTAATATAAAAAACGATTGCAATATGTATTACTATATTAGTAAAATAAAATGTTAAGTTATTTTAATTATTATTCTATGAACGTGACAGTTAATGCAATACAAAATGAAAAAAAACATTTTTGTTGCCAAATTGTTTGCGCATCGAATAGTCTTGGCGCCGAAACGGGATTTGTCAAATTGTCCTTGCGCTGAATCGTCTATGCGCCGAAAAGGCTGCGTCAGATCGGATGAGCGCCGAACTAGCTACGCCAAATCGTCTTCTTTGGGTAAAATTATGAAGAAATAAAAATAAAAAAACCATAAAAATTTTTTCGAATAGCTCACAATAATCGCTCCTATCGGGTCTAGGAGTTCTCGGTGTAGCCAATTCGGCGTAGCTAGTTAGGCGCTTAATATTTTTGTGAGTTGGAATACCTATTTGAAGAAATTTTTAGGGTTTTTTTTATTTTTATTGTGTTCTAATTTTACCCAAAGAATTGTAGTTCTTGGTTTTTGCTGTAGACTGTTTTCCCTGATCTCTTATTTTAAATTAAAAAAGTTTTTTATTTTTATATTTTTTATTTTTTTAAATAGTAATTTAAAAAGCTATAGAAAGAAAAATTGTAGCTTTTGTAGCTTTGGATATTAGTTCGATAAGATAATATGCTTTTAAATATTTAAAATTAATTTAAATTGCGCAAAAATTTTTATTTCTTTGTTTTATTCGTGGAATTCTTATGATAGACACTATTTATCAACTGAAAATCATAATTTTCTATTTTTTTTACTAAGTTTTAAAAAAACTTTAATTTTTTGAAATGCTATAATTAACGCGAAAATTATTCACGATGTATTATTTCAGTTTTGTTTATTTATATGCAAAATTAAACAAAATAAACCTCAGATACACTAAAATTGAATTAATTTCAGGGTAATTCAAAAGTTACTTCAATAAAATTTTAAAACTTTTAGTAAGTATTGTTGTGTCCGCACTAAGTGATTAAAATGGGTTGCGAATTTAGCAATAAGATAACTGTATTTGCAACTAGAGGAACAAAACAAAGCAAAACTCTATTTTAACATTTTTATTACCAGTGTGTGTTTTATTTTTGTGTATTCTTTGTTTTGATTTCAATATGTTTAATATTTTATGTTTGTCTAGTTAGTAAGTTATTTGTTTTTCGATTTTGATTTTATTATTTTTATGTTTGTATATAAGACTGTATATAATGACTCACCAAATGTCGACAACAGCCAAAATTCAAATAATGAAAAATCTAGATTTGAAAATAAACGGACATTAAAGTACAACCAATGAAAAGAAGACACATTGCAAAGAATATCCAAGGGGATAAAAGAATCAATAAAGAAAAAAAGATAGTCAGAATAATTTGAGCAGAGCGGTCGGTCGATGAAAGTTTGAGAAGAATTTTATGAATTAAATTGAGAGAGGAGTCGTGTTGATGCCTAAGAGGCAAGCAAAAGAATTCAATAGAGGTTTATTCGTGTGAAGAATATTGTTTAAAGTGGAAGAAGAGTTGGTGATAAAAATAATTGTTTTTTTGGATTGAAGATATTCAGGGAGCAGTAGAAAGAAGAGAAAATAATCGAGCAGACAAAGCTGTTCAAAGGAGTTGAAGATAAGAAGGTCGCGTGTTATTTGTGCGCGATATTATTTCGAAGGAAGATAACTTTGGTTTTTTTCAACAGAAAAGCTGGGGTCGGCTATTTGCTTAAGTTTTGCTTTTGTTAATATTTGTTCCTATTTTATAAAATTTTTGAGTTGCAAATAAAAAAAAAAAAATATCCAACAGTTATTTTATTGTCTTACTTGTAACAATTTTCGCATTCGAGAACCTACGTATCCCATAGACGAGATAGAAATTTTGTATGCAGAGGCGCGCATAAGGTCGCAGCAGTATATTAGTTTGATGTACGTTTTAAAACAAAAAGAAATATTTGTAATTTTTACAAGGAGAAGAAGAAAGGTTTCTACTAGGTATAATAAATATATTGGTGTATAATTTTTGGACAGGGGGATTGTTTGATAAATTATAAATTTTTGATATATTAAGATAAATTTTATTTTTATTTATTTTAGAAAGATTTTGTATTTGGCGCAATTTAATTAACAGGCACAAGGAAGTCTTTAAATACTAGCTTTCACCAAGATGACATAGGAACCGAAGATCTTGTTTTTGAGTATCTTATATTTTAATTTATAAATTATCAAATTTATTTTAAAGAATTCAATTTTAATACTTATTTAAATTGAAATATTTATAAAACAATTAAAAAACACCACAATATATTATATGTTATATAATAATTATATTATGATATTATGTAAAAACTAGCACGATAAATGCAATAAACTCTCTCGTGTACATATTTCTATTGATCGATTATTTTCGACCCAATTCCTCGATTATAATAAATTTTTTTTACTGTTATTAATAAAGTTAACAGTAATAAAAATTTTAAGTATTAAAGGAAATTAATAAAATTTTATATATCATATAAAATTAATATAGCAACATATTATCTCGTTTTACCAACTGGGGTTGTATATCATTTTATAAGTTTTTCCTATGAGGTTTCTGCAATTTTTTCGCAAGAATTTTATAACAATTGGAACTTACCTGTTAATGGCATGTTTGCTATTTATATTAGCACTATTTAGTAATTATAAGGGTAATAATTATCATATAATAGGATTTATTAATTCTTTTTTGAAATTTATAAAAAAAACGGTTTGATGTGCACACGAATGACTAACACGTTTATGCTATAGAGAGAGAAATTCAACTATACGTTAATAAAATTATGAACTTGCTAATTAACTATAAAACTACTTTTGAGTCATTAGAGGGTAGGTAGTAGTGATTTAGTACACCTACTCAAAGGATTACCTTCCAAT
This sequence comes from Cantharis rustica, assembly GCA_911387805.1. Lineage (NCBI taxonomy): Eukaryota > Metazoa > Arthropoda > Insecta > Coleoptera > Cantharidae > Cantharis > Cantharis rustica. The sequence goes on from OU426877.1 coordinate 40,410,724, forward strand.
TTCTTGCCCAATGCTAATATATCGCTTTATTGACTATGTCATTATATGTTACTCTCCCTTGTATAATATTTATTATTCGCTAATAGTTTATGACATTAATTTAAATGATAGAATATTATTTTAAACCCAAAAGTTTGGTGTAGAAAAAACTGAATTTTAAAAACAACAGCTGATGGTGAATACAATAGTGACCTAGATAATGATGACGTCGAAAATATCGATAATATTGATGTATTTGCAAATGTTTTTAATAATTTTAAAAATATTGATACGATAGACAATGACGTTAGTTCAAGTATGTACTTGATCAGGTAACAATGATTTACTATTACCCACATTATTTATTGTTAGATCCTCGGCCAATTTATCATTACTATTTTGATTTGGAAATCTATTTTAGTGCAGTTTGATTTTTACTGCCTTTTAAAGCTTGATAAATTATAAGGTAATTTTTTCAAAATTCTTAGTGAGTATTTAAAGATTTTTTGTCATTTTTTATTTTTACGCTATCCACTTAAAAAATTAATTTTTTAGGTTTTCTTTCTACTTTTACTAAGTTCACTAAATTTTACTTTGGTTTCTCTATTTAGTTTATTGTCCTTTCAGTAGAAATAATGAAATAAATAGTTGGCTAGGTTTTCCAATAATTATTATTATACTTCTTCAATATAGAACAACTAATATTATGGTTGGATCAAATTTTCTACCTGAGGTAGGGATGGACAGGTGGACTTCGATGTGTGTAGTTCTCATTGTTAGTATTTTTACATTATTTGTTTTCTTTTATGCTTAGCTGAATAAGTTGTAACAAAATTTACAAATTACTATAAAAAATAGGTACGATAAAAAAGATTTTTAGCTTTGCTTTGTAATTTGTATGAATTTTAACTTTTACTAATATTTTAATTTTTTTAAATATTTTAATTACTTGTAATTATAAAATATTGATTGTCATCAACATAATTGTCATCAACATCGTAAGGTTGATACTAAAATTATAGTTTTTATTTTATTATGTATTATTTTATAGTATTATGTGTATTTTATAAAAAAAAATTTCGTAATCAAATATTTTTTATAATAAAAAATCGTTATTAAAATATTTTCTTGATTACTGATTTTATACGGTTCAATAAAAAATCTCGATTATTTAAAACAAAATTTACACAATAATTTATGTAACATTTGTTAAAAAGTATTTATTTACAATTAGTATTTTTAAATACAAAAATGAAATAGTTATTATTTGTAACAAATACTATTACAAAATAATCTTTTCTAAATAATGTAATAAACTCTGATTAAATTTGATTACAGTTTAATGTTGCAAGGCCAGTTCAATATAAAATATGGCGTTGATTAAAGCTGCTAAAAGTACTCTAAGGAAAGAAATTGAAAGAAAAATCTCATTAATTTCAAATGAAGAAAAGAAAAGACAAACGAATGCAGTAATTACTAAGGTTATTATTATTTTACCATTATTGTTTAATTTTCTGATTGTAAAATTTTTAGTTATTGACTTTGCCTGTGTTTCAAAACAGTACAAGAATATCGGTTTATCTTAGCACCGAAAGTGAGATATCGACCGAATCCATAATAAAGTTTATATTTAATAATGGAAAATTATGTTTCGTTCCCAGGTATTACTTGTCAGTTTTTATAGAACTCATGTTTTACTTCAATAATAAATTATTATAAATTAAAAATTTTATTAAAATTATTTGTATTCGAGTTTGGCTTCAGTCCAAGATTTGAATTTGAAATTATGGGTTTTTTAATCAAATATCTTGACTATGCTTACTTGACAAAAAACTAATAATATCAAAATCATTGTCATACACTAATGCTTTTTTCTAATTAATTTTTCTCTTTTTAAACACAAATAAATTATCATTATAATTATATCAATTTTCTTCAATTTATAGTATGTTTTGCACAAATTAATTGTATTTGAACTTGAATTTTTCAATGATTTAGTTTCTATTTTCTGCAGATATAACAAATCCGTTATGGAGATGGTTAAGTTAAATTCGATGCAGGACTGGGAAGAACTGCCACTAACAAAATGGAATATTAAACAACCTGCCTTGTCGGATGTTCGAGAAGAAGCAATCGAATCAGGTAATTTAACATTATTTTTTTTAAATAATTTTCTTGCTATTGGTTGCACCAATTAACGGCTGCCAAATTTAACAATTCTACTTTTGCTAGCAATATAATAGTAAATTAAAATAATTTCAGGTGGTCTTGACCTGTTAATTGTGCCAGGAGTTGCATTTAGTATTGACGGTACACGTTTAGGACATGGGAAAGGATATTACGATACATATTTAACAAATCTGAAAAAGGCTCAATCGAAACAACCAGTTACAGTTGCCTTAGCATTTAAAGAACAAATTGCATCAGAAATTCCTATTCACGATCACGATGTAAAAATTGATTATGTCTTGTTTTCTGATTAATCAGAAGAATCAGTTAGAAATTATTTCTACTAAGAATTGCCAAATTCTACTAAGTTCTTGAATAAAGACTCCCGAACACTATAAACCGACACAAAAAGAGCTAGTCAAGTTTTTTTTAAATATTTTTATTGTAAATAATATGTTAGAAATTAATATTATGGTCAAAAACAGTGGAAATAGCACATTAAAATTCCCAACAAATTTAAAAATGTTTTAATGAAATTGTAGTAGGATTTTGCGTAAATGACAAATTAATGTTTGAGGATCATTCAAAAATTCGAATAAAAACGGCGAAAAACTGTAACCGTACATTCCATTGGCTGTTTTCATAAGATTAATCCCGCCCTTCGCGTGATTTTATTTTATGAAAGTATTTTGGCCATAAATTGCACTCAAAAATGTAGATCTACAAGACACAGAACTTGTTTTTAAGTTAAATTTGGCTATAATTAAAAATTTCTATTTTAAATGATTTTAAAACATGATGTTATCAGTAGCGATGCTGGAATTTAAGTGTGGGTGTCCCCGCCCACTAAAACAAACGCGTTACGTATTTACATGGAGTACACGCATGGTCAACCCGATAATAATTTCAATGACTCGAAATTTTAAGGAAAAAATTAAATAGATTCTTGGTTTAATTGCTTCATTATAATGTCATCTTTCAAATTCTACAAGAATTTTTAAAATTCTGTGGGGCACTTTAATACTACACCCTAAGTAATTATTGTTATATGAATTGCCGAATTAAAGTTTTTACATTGGTTTTATCAACACTAAATCCTGAAAATTTTAAATATTAAAATGTAGGTACATAATAATATTACTATAGATTGTATTAGACATGGAATAAATAGCAAATCATTGTTCAAAATTTAGAAAATAAAATCAAAACACTGTTACATTTTTTTTACAATAAATTTTTTGATTTATTGAATCTTATCAGAAAGGCCTAACTTTCTAAATTACACTAATTTTGATAAGCATAGATTAATTTAGTAAGAGTACAATAGGTAGATTAAAATTATAAATCTACTTATGTATTAATTATCATTTTGAAAAATCTAAGTAGAAAATTTTTTTTAAATACATTGATTTACAAATGGCGACGTCAAATAATTGATCTATCATCAATGTTGGCGAAAATGATTCACGATATTTTTATAATTTAAAATATTAAATATTAAAAGATTGCGCTGTTAATTGGAAGACTTTCAGTGGTTTTCTATATCCTTTAAATCGGCTTAGATGTTGCAAAACTCTTTTTATCTGTTCTGGAATGTTGCAAATTGAACTAAGAATAACATTCTCTATGTAGTATGACATATTCTTTAAATATTAATAGTTTCGCCGTTTTCCATAGCAATAAAATGTACAAATGATATAAAAATAATATTTTTTAAGTTTTATCTTATGTATGTATTTTGCTATGTAATTTTTCAATAATTTTTAATTCTTATTTTTATATTTTTGTCATGTAATTTTTTTATTAAAAAGAATTTTAAACTGTTTTAAAATTAAATTAAATAATTTTAATTAACTCTTAATAAGTGAATGGAGAAGAACCTGATTGATGTGCAATCCGACTGGTCTTCGACTCTGTTGATTGACATTGCCAAACACTTAATGAAATAATAATAATTTTTATAACTATTTTTAGGTTGGTAAATAAATTGACCAATCAGATTCTTTGGTCCTATCGAAATGCGAACGTAAACAATCAGAATATTTGTCAGAATGTGAAATAAACCGTGAGTGTGCGCGTTAGCATCTATCTATCAATATTATATCAATAATATCTCAATATTTGTCGCATAAATACAAATTATATAAATTAAATAATAAAAATGATGACATCTTCTTTTTTGACGTGATAACGTCTTATAAATTGATATACCGGCTGCACACACGAAAAATTGTCACGTTCCGCAAGCGAGAGCGCGGAACAAGCGAGAGAGATACACAATCGGCTTTGCATCATACATAGACATGATATGAATTATAAAATGCCATTAAGAAAAACTTGTCCGGCATGAGGTTCGATCTCGCGATCACCAAATGATGCAATTATGTTTCATGCACGTAACGCACTAGCCTATTGAGGGTTAATGTAATAACATAGTTTTAATTCGTATTATCTGTTACATAAACATAATTCAATTCAATTCATAAAAGTATGCAATTTTTCTATAACTAATTGTTCGTGATTATATTTAAACTAATTAATTAAATTAATTTTGCAAAAACTGTAAAAAATATTTGAAAATTAATGTTTTTAATCAGAGTTTTAAAAATATTTATGTTTTAATGACAAGTTAACGCAGTGCAAAGGAATATATTATTATATCAAGCAGGTTTTGGCGGGCTTTTCAAAAGCATCAGTTTTATGAATTCGATTTATTTGTCTAATTTCATTCTTTTAAATTAACACTCGATTTACGGACGATAATTTTACGTCATAAGAAAACATAATTCAATTCAATTCATAAAAGTATGCAATTTTTCATCGATGTTTTCTTATGACGTTATCACGTAAAATTATCGTCCGTAAATCGACTTTCCAGACAACCCGAATGCCACGTGTTTTTAATAATTATCTCGAATGACAGCCATTACTAATTCTTTGGTAAAATTCAAAATATTAAGACAAATTTGCCAACTTTATCCATCAACATTTTTCTTACGTTTTAAAATCAAATTTGCTATTAACAAAATTAAAATAATTTTATTGTCTAGTGTTCACAAATTTTCTTTAGGAATTATTACAATTAATAAAATTTCTAATCAAATTCATTAATCAATACTACAAAATTTATATTTAATTATTCAATAATTCAACTTAGATTCATGATGCGAGTGTTTATAGTTTATACTTCTATTGACGCTTCTTTCTTTTTTTCATGTTTATCTATGAAATTCATTCCCCATCTCTCTCTTATTCTTCCTGTCTTCAATGTAAACGCTTAAATTTTCACACTGTTCCCAATTTTCTGCCGGAGGTAAACTCGACCACTTTAGATATTGTAATCCTCGCGGTTTAAGCTTAACTTTAAGATGTATAGGTAAACTCAGACTGGTACTCTAAATCATCTGAGATTACCTCTATAGTTTTAATCCTCACGGATAAAGCTTAGTCTTAAGCTATATAGCTAAACTCTGCCTGGTAGTCTAAACCGGCCGAGTGCACATGTTACCCGGGAGTGCCAGTCAATCTTTACCACAATTAGATGACTAGATTTTAGGGTGGATTCTCATCCACTCCAGTCTCCTCATCTTCAGGCCGTTTTTTCAAATGCTGTACTCACTAAAAATATCCCCCTACACCGGCCCTACTCGGCAAAGACCCAGATCTTTGGTTTTAAGTTAAATTTGGCTAAAATTAATAAATTCATATTTTAAATAAATGATGTTAACAGCTGCATAGCCAACAGTCAACTGAGGTCCTGCAGCTGCAGGGTCATACAGCTAATGGAAAGCAAAAAACACATTTTTTTAATCATCACTTTAATCAATTAAGAATACTAGCATGTAGTGTAAACACCAGCAGTTTGGTGTAAGGTTTAAATCGACATGATGAAACGCGGGAGACCGCGGTTCGATGCTTGGTCGCGCCGACTACACTGTTGTGATTTAAAACCCAATATCAATCTGTGGGCTATTGATAAGGTAACGGAAAACCACTTCATTAGTAATTTTCTGGTATATTACCTAGGCTTCTGCCAAGTCGATCGTTAACACTCAAAGAAGAAGAATCAATTAAAAATTGTTTTATAGAAAGAAAAATAAGAAATCTTATCTCTTGTGTCGTAAAATCGACTAAGTAACGTAACCTTCGCCGAGTTAATTGGTCGCCTGGTGTCCGAGTTGACCGTCTCCGAATTTACCTGTTCCAATTTCGAGCTAAATTTCATGCTAAGCATGAAGATAAGTCTCAAACTTCCAGTTGAGCTAAGCTTTAAGGTAACAGTCAAGATAAGTTGCAGGCTAAGTTTGAAGCTTAGTTTCACGCAAGTTAAGCTTCTAACTAAGCTTTAAGCTAAGAGACGGTGGCAAGTTCCACCACTGTTCAAAAAGATACCCAGCCATAACATTTAAGTTCCACCAGCGATAACTTTAAGTATTGCAAAAATTGCAAGACTGCAACGCTGTTTATCGTACTTATTGTAATATTGGAGTGATAATTCATACAAATTAAGAAACATTCACAAATGCAAAAAAAAAATTAAAAATAAGCTTCAAGCTTAAATCTCAAACTGAACTTCCAGTAAAGTTTTAAGTTATTCGTTAAGCTAAAGCTTCAAGCAAAGTTCCCAGCTAAGCTTCAATAGCGTCATATTGGATTTATTCTATCACATAGGTCATCTGCCACAAATTTAAACAAAAAAATTGGTTAGGGATGATTGTAGAGTATATAAAGAATCTATTCCAACTAATCATTCAAAATCTCATAATTTGTAGTATATCTACATATTATTATATAGCCCTGGACTACAAATAAATCTTACAATAATACCTACTTAATTGGTTTTCATTATAATGTGTACTTTATCTATAACAATATGATCAACATTAGCACATAACAAATAATATAAATATTGATTTCTTATCTACGGTACATGGGGTAACTTATTTTGAATCGGGGTAAAATTCTTAGAAAGCAGTAAACCATTTGACAACAATGTCGATGTTAATAAGTTTTTTTTTGTTGTGTTTTTTTTACAGTGGAATAAATTGTGCAAATATTTTAGTGGTAGCAACTTTTCCTTCTATAAGTCATCAATTGGTTTATCAGCCTATTTGGAAAGAACTTTCTTTACGGGGACATCAAGTGACTGTTATCACTCCAAATCCATTAAACAATTTTAGTTTAGGAAATTTAACGGAAATTAATGTAGGATTTACTTATGATATATTAAAAAAAATTGATTTGCAAAAAACTGTAACTCCAGATTTACCGATTACAACTGAAGCAGCATTATGGTGTGAGATAAACTCTGTTATCGCTGAAGCGGAGCTGTCATCTCCGGTTGTACAAAAATTAATTAAAGACAAAACTAAAGAATTCGATTTATTACTGGTTGAATATTTATATCCAACAATGTTAGCTTTAGGAGCATGGTATAACTGTCCAATAATCGGAATGTCTTCTTTCGACGTTTACATACCAGGACATGATGCTGTTGGTAATCCTTTTCATCCAATATTATATCCAGATTATTTGCAAATGGCATTGAAAGAGAATAAGCTAATAAATAGATTGTATAAAACTTACTATACAATTTGGTATAAACTTTATTACCATTATATAATTTTACCAAAGGAAGATAAAGTAGTAAAAAAATATATCAGTCAAAATCTTCCGTATTTAGGAGACATTGAAAAGAATATTAGTATGTTGTTTTTGAATAAAAATCCTATTATTCATGGTATAAGAGCCAACGTTCCTACAGTTATCGAGTTGGGCAATATGCATTTAACTAAAAGACATTCACTTCCAAATGTAATTAGAATAGATTTTAATTTTGTTACGCATTTTTTTTATAACGTTTTTGTTATCAGGATCTTCAGTACCAAATGGACCAAGCAACACAAGGAATAATTTATTTCAGTCTTGGTTCCAATGTTAAAAGTACAAATTTGTCTTCTATGTTGCAAAATAATATTATTGATGCATTATCGCAGCTTCCTTACTTGGTTTTATGGAAATTTGAAACTAACCATATCTCGAGAAAACCACATAATGTTATAATAAGAAACTGGTTTCCACAGCAAGCCGTTTTAGGTATTTTGAAATTAAAAGTTTGGTGCATTTTCAAAGCGATTATATTTTTAGATCATCCAAATATAAAAGCTTTTGTAACTCAAGGAGGTTTACAATCAATGGAGGAAGCGATTTTGAGCCACGTTCCATTAATTGGTATGCCATTCTTTGGAGATCAGTTAAGCAATGTACTGAAAATGGTCGAATTTGAAGCAGCTGTTTACTTGGATCCTAATCAATTCACCACAAATGAACTCAAGGCTGCTATTTTAAAAGTGGCTGAAAATATCAAGTTAGAATTAATGAAGTAGCTGGAGTAATTGCAAACTAAACATAAATATTTTTAGATATCGCAACAATATGAAGAAACTTGCGAAAATATCTTCTGATATGCCAACTACAGGATTAGAAAAAGCCATGTGGTGGACTGAGTACGTCATTCGGCATAAAGGAGCCTTGCACCTACGAAGTCCATTGGTTGAAATGCCGTTTTACGAATATCTACTATTGGATGTAATTTTTGCTGTTCTACTAACTTTACTGTTGGTATCTATAATAATTTATTCATTATTTAATTGTATTATAAATAATTGTAAGGGGCTCAAAAGGCATAAGTTAAAACTTGAATAAAAGCACTGTAATTATTATCTAAAAGCAGTGGCGTATTTAAATTTTTTTCAAATTTTCAAGGTCATGCGCTCAATAGAAAGTTAAAAAATTACAATAAAAAATAATTTATTCGAAAAAACCGCTAATGTTCCTAAAATAATATATATATATATTGAGATGCCCCGTTGTTCTGTCAATCTTATAAAAATTTGCTTATTCCAAATATAATTCAATAACTGGGCATCCATTTTCTTGTAGCAATCGACTCTTCAAAGTTTTAAAAATTGTAAATTAAAATGCTTACTTTTGTTTGCGGATACGTGTGTTGGAGCGCACTTGGGATGTAGTGTTATGCAGCTGACCCAATTACGCCTGGTCACATAAATTTTGCTGCGATGCAATCTTGCATCGATCAAATTGTCACAAATTCTTCACCTTTTTCAAATTTTGCACTGCACTTTAATTAAAATAATTAAAATAAAACTCAACTTAACTTAATTTATTTATTTGTTTTTAAACTATTAATAATTTTAAATAGAATTGCGAGAATTGTTTCTCATCCGCCAGGCACCACGGCCTTCGCCTCATTGTCCTTGCATCGACCTCCTCGCCGTACTTCCACTTACTTCTCCCACCTTTTATTTACACAGCAAATTTTACAAACTATTTTATACAATGTACAATTTTTTAAATAAATAAATAATAAAATTGAATTTTAAAGATTATTTACAAAACAAATCAATTAATGGTTTTTTTGTGTTTCGAAACACGACATTTAACCCCCTTAATTTTTATGAGTAAACCAAGGTGTTTACGATCAAAAATTATCAAGTCGTTGTGCTTCGACAAATAAAATTTTTAAATTTCTAAAATAAATAATAATTACATAAACAAAAACAAATTTTCGTATAATACAATGGTCAATCAAAATCAAAAATAAAATTCTCTTCCGTCGTCAAATAAATGTTTTCAAAACTAAATCAAAAATAAACTTTTTTAATTAAATCAAATAATTTCTTACAAATAAAATTCATCAAATTAAAATTTTCAACTAAATAAATAATCATCAAATATTTTACAAATCAAATTCATGTTAAATAAATTTTCAAAATAAATTGTTCAGTTATTCAAATCATCATCATCAAATCAAAAATGAAATCATAATTAATTTTCAAATCAAATTTTCATGTTAAATAAATAAATTCAATAAAAATGTTTACAAATAAACAAATCATTACATTTCTTTTTGCCAAATTTTCCGAGTTTTTGTTGTTCTTTCCTTTCTTCGTCGGTACTTCCATAAGTAAATTTTTCTCTTTGGTATCCACATTTCCGGCTCCAACTTCAACCACCCCCTACTTTCCCATATCTTCACACTTCTCTCCGATCCATTTTTGTTAGTCCTCCTCATCCTTGTTGAAATCTTCTTTTTGGTTGGTTCTTCAATTGTCACTAAATTTTGTTCAATTTCCATATTTTTCTTTATTTTCTTCTCCAATGGTACAATTCCAAAATTTTCTTTTTGTTCAGTCTTCATTTTTTTTTTTGTTGTAATCGTTAATTTATTTTCTTTTAATGTCCAAATTTTTCCTTTTATCTTCTTGATCTCATTTCCGTTATTAATGCAGAGTTTAAAATTTTTCTTCATTTTCAATAAATTTTGTGGAGCAAACATTCTAACAATTTCCAATTTTTCCTTTTTAACCATTTCCTTATTCATTATTTTATTAATTTTCAATTTTTTAACCTTATCCTTCTTTTCCAAAACTTTTCCATCATTTGTGCTTTCTCAATTTTCTATCATTGACTCTGAATTTATTTTGTCACCATCTACATTAAGTTCCAGTTCTAATTTTTCATTTTGTTCTCGGTTTTTTTTGTTACAATTATTTTCTATGGTCTCTACCTTTTGGTTAACCATACACAAAGTCGTTGTTAGCTTTTCAAAATTTCGTTTGTTTTCCTCATTTTGTGTGGCGACTTCCGCCCTTAAAGATTTTATTTCTGCCTTTATGTCCGTTTTAAATTTATTCATCTCTGCTTTTATGTCTGCACTTTTTTCGTCTATTTTTTGCTCATCTATTGCAGAAACTGCATCAATCGGTCATCCGCCATTTTTATACGTTTTTGTTTTTGTTTATAATTTTCTTTACAACTCAATTATTATTTATAATCTCAGGGTCAAATTTGCGAGTTCAAATTTCGAGTTTCACACGTTGCGGCGTCAATTTTATTGTCACGTACTTCGAAATTTTTCGAGCCTCACGTCTGGGTGACATTTAATTGTCATGAAGGGTAGCTGTATTTAATTTAAGGTGCGATAAAATATCAAACTACCCCCATGCAATCGTAGCAAATTTTATCAAACATGAGACTCCTCTTCGTTTTTCAATTGTGACTTATAAATTTGCTCAAATTTTACCTTTGTGTAGTACTGGAGCGCACGTGCTTTTAGCAGCTGGCTCAATCACGCCTGGTAACACAAATTTTGTTGCGTCGTATTTTTGCACATTGACTTAAATTTTCCTAATTTCCAATTTTGTCACCTCACTTTAATTAAAATAAAAATAAACATCAACTCAAATTAACTTATTTATTTTTTAAAACCCAATTTTAATTATTTCGGGTATGGCGTTTCATCCGCCAGGCACCACGGCCTTCGTCTCATTGTCCTTGCATCGACCTCCTCGCCGTACTTCCACTTACTTCTCCCACCTTTCATTTACACAGCAAATTTTACAAACTATTTTATACAATGTACAATTTTTTAAATAAATAAATAATAAAATTGAATTTTAAAGATTATTTACAAAACAAATCAATTAATGGTTTTTTTGTGTTTCGAAACACGACAATATATACGGAAACATCAATATTGAACTGATTAAGAGCTTTCATTGTATATTTTGGAAGCTCTCCTTCATGGTTTTTTCATTTCTGATGTAAAATCAGCCATTTGCCTTCAAATATAGTATCATTAGCGTTTTGAAAATCATTTATATAGAAATCTATACATGGTTTGAAGTCATTGTAAAATTACGAATTAATAATTGCGGGGAGGGGGGCAGCTTCCCCCCCTTGGCTACGCCATTGTCTAAAAGAAACTGTAGTACATTTTTAAATGTTGTCGGAGTTAATTTTCGTCAATAATCTTAATATTTGTCAGATACTCTTACCCCTTCCCCAGATATTACGTAAAGTTATGCAACCACCTTAATATGCATTTATGGCGGTTGCCTTATTTTTTGTTCATTTTTAATAACAGCAACATTTATTCAAAGTTACAGCAGCAAATCACAAATCAGATTACTTATTATCTAAAAATAGTTAGCTGACGGAAGTGTATCTTTTAAATTGTACCTGACTTTCACTTTTATAATTTTTTTTAAATAAACGCACCATGGAAACGCATAATTTCTACAATTTAATTTAATCTAGTCAAAATAAAGTGACGTTTATCTGTTCTTTTTACCAAGAATTTTATCATTATATACAATTTTATTTATATAAACTGAAACAATGTTGGTCAGCGCTGAGGGAGAAATGCATCGCCAAGTATTTCAAAATATCGAAAACGTCGATGAAGAAATAGTAAATTTGGAAAAGTTAACACTAGAGTCCATTGCAATTCTAGAAGAAAAAAAACGAGAAATACGGAGAGAAGCCGATCCAAATGCTTCCTTCTCGAAAGTTGGTAGTAAATTAAAATTGGAAGGCGATAGAAAATTATCGGCTAATGATCTTGATACAATTATTAACGAAATAGATCGGTAAATCATTACTTCTTTTTACTTAAATCAAAGGTTTTCTATTTTATCAAGTAGTTTACTTCAGTTTAGGTTTCCATGATTGTGTCTTCTAAACAAAAAAAAACAATCGTGGTTGTTTGTTCAATTGAAATGTTTTTCACGTTGTGTTTATTATTTTATTGAAATTTAATGTGAATTTGAAAGTATTTTTTTTATAAATATTTACTGAAATTTTGTAAATTCAAAATGGAGTCCGAAACTAATTCTGAACATTACATTAAGTAAGCAGACAGAAAATTGTGATCTTTCATTTTAAGAAGTCAACCCCGAAACAGCCAATTTTTCTGTTCTGGTCGTTTGAGGGTTATTATAATGATAACATTCTAATATCTATTAAATTTGTACACAGTGAAATTAGTCGTATTCAAGCTGAGCATGATGCTACGATCATTGAGTTACAAAATCGTAAAGCGTCGATGAAGAGAAGGCTGTCGTCTATCGAAAAGCTGGATTTACTCATTAATGTTCTCACCTATAAAATATTTGAAACTCAATATGAGTTTAGGCAAGAAATGGATGCAACAATGCGTTTTAGAGAAAGCATACTTAACAAAGGTGGCGAACCATCTAACGAAGATGCTATTGAATTAGCCGAAATTGACAAAAAGCTTGCAGATTGTAAAAATATGCACGAATCTGTAATGACCAGCTTGGAGGGTCAACGTGCGGTAAGTATTCAGTTGAATCAATTAAAGAGTGTAATTACCTCGCCCCCTTTCGAAAATGTTCGACACCTTTACAGCTGATAGTTTCGTTGAAGTGGTAATTTTTTTAGGAATTACAAAGAGAAACCGCGATGAAAATTGAACACATGGACACAACGTTGCATTCACTGAAAAATCAGCATGATAAAATGTATGCTGATTTAGAACAACAAAAGATTGATGCATCTCCATCTTACATTGAAGAAATCAGTAGAAGAATGGAAGAATTGAATAGGATGTTGGAAAAGGATATAGAAAATCTTAAGCTATTGCAAAGTCAAGGTTGGAAAAGTATTAATTCCGAGGAAAGAATTGCAGGTATCTTGTGGAAAAAAACAAAGTGAATTTAGTATTTTTATAAAATAAAGACAAATTCAATTTTTAGTTGTTTATTTGATAGTTTTGTTAGTGTAAACTTTTATGGAATCATAATAACATAACAAATGATAAAATTTTAGATTTACTTCAAGCTCGAGGTCTTCGTGTAACAAAATCGGGAAACTTTTTAACTTCGTCTGGTTTACGGATAACACAATCAGAAGCTTCATGTCTTGGATTATTAGAAGGAATAAAAATGCCTCGGTTGAAAGCCGAAGCCGAAGAAGTCGTTAAAGAAAATAAAACTCCCGATAGTATGACTTCTCGAACATCCGAAACAACTTCAGGTGTGATTTCTTGAGAAATTTTCTTGAGGTCTTTATCCAACATTTTAAAATTTTTAGAAGGAACAACAGAAAGCGAAATGTCATCAGAGGACGTCGAGTATCTAAAAAAAGCTCTTGGTAGACCTTTAACTTTAGCGTTAGCAGAAATAACAGCTAAACAACCGCGAGATCCAATTCATTACTTAGGGCATTGGTTGTTCAAGTATCGTTACAATCAAGAAGTGGATCTTAAGAGGAAACAAGAAATCCAAGACCTAATTGAAGAAAGAGATAGATTGGAGAGGGAGAAACTGGTATATTAAATTTATTAATAATAATTTTTTGAAAACCTAAACAATTTTTTAAACTCAGCATGCAATGATTGAAGAAGAAGCTCGTGCGGCAGTCATAAATATAGTTATACGTGCAGAAGAAGATGCTATCCGTCGGGAATTGGAACGTCTTGCACGTGAATCATACATGTATGAAGATGAGGAATTAGAATCTGAAGCCAGAGACGTCATGGGCGTATACGATGGTCCGACAGCTGGACAACGTATTACTACAACGTAGATGACGGCTAAAAAATTAAAAAATTAATTTGAAGAACAATTTTTGTTCTATGTACCTATGCAATTTTATTTATTTATTTTTTATTAATTTTTGAATAAACATGTTTTAATTTTATTTTAAACTGGATTATAATGTTCCTAAAAATCAAAAAAAAAATCTTTTCAGCTTTCAATAGGTAAATGAATTTATCCCAGCATCGATTGATCCAACTTCTCCCAATTTAAAAAAAAAATATTATTAATTACTTAACTCCTGATATGTTGGAATTAATTAAATCAAATGGTCGGAAGAAAAGAATTTGTCTAGTCCGGTCCAATTATTATTCAAAATAAAAGATAATACGAAAAGAGGATAGGTATTAAAGCCGACAAAATAATAGCTAAAACCTGAAAACTGCGAAAATTAAAAAAAAAATTGAAATTAAAAAACTTAAATTAGATATGACTTATATGCAAAGCTTGAATTGTAATAAAACTAAGACAGAAAAAATAAAATAAAATTAGAAAAAATTATAATTTTTTGCACATTGCACCTCTACAGCAGAAGAAGGGAAGGTTGATCCCGATTTAGGACATTTCGCCGTCGCCACTTTGCTATTGCTTTGACCAATTTCGCTGTCGGAAATGATACTGATCATTCATATAATTTCTTAAAAGGTAAAAATCACGATTGACCTTTTTAATATAATATGGTACAAAATAGTATTATATTACAATTTAAAAATTAACGAATCAATTTAACAATAAAATTCTAATTATTTTTTTATTGCACCCAGAATAAATTCACTTAATTATTTATGTTGTTTAATCGAGAATTTAAATTTCTTTTAAAAAACTGTACCTGCTTTATTTATTATATTTTGAATTATATTTACTAACCAACACTTATTTCTCACATTGTACCTATATTTTTACTTTTTCTGGAAATTTTTAAGCTAGGCGGACTTAAAAACTCAAAAATTCTTATTTTTTACAAAAATTAGTCAATTATTCAAAATAATTTATTTTTCATTATTTCATGTAAATAACAATAGTATTAATCCTGATTAAAAACAAGAAGTGGGCCGGATTTGACCCGTGAGACGCAGTTTGGAGATAAACAGTACAATTATTGTTAACATTTTAAATAACCTGCTTTAATTTTAACATTAAAATGTTTTACATTTCTACAAATTTATGCATCTGAACTTCTTAATTTAGGAAGTTTTCTATAAATGTATTGAATCAATATAAAATATAATATTTATAACAATATTGAAAGTTCTTTTAGAAAATGTACAATTTTCAATTATTTTTTTTTAATCTTAATATTTTTATTATTTTTCCCTTTGTTACTATCAAAAGTGAAATATTTATTAATACAAATATTATCTTAATAATTTAAATTTACACAATTCCTTACTTGAAAAATTATCTGAAATCATGCAACGACTCTAAACAACCATAATATCATTACTACATATTTTTTTAAATTTTATTTTATTTCGATTATTAATTATAAAATAATTTTAAACAATTTTATTGGAGCAATATATATAATTATTGACGTTGGTACTTTTACAAAAATTTCCAAAGAAAAGGTAAGTAATTACCTAAAAAAAAGATAATTAATTATTATTAAATATTACTGTTTAAATGATATACTCTCAGATATTTAAATCTCGGTACGTCTTCCATATTGAGTTTTCCTAGTTTTATATTTGGATATTTTTTCTCAATTTTTTTTTGAATCTCAAGTGTTTTTTTTTCTTTTGATTATTACTGAATCTACTTCTTTTGTTTTACTTGTTTTACTACATCAGATAAAACTGAAATAATATAATTATGTTAATCTTATTTACTAGTATATAATATTATCTATTTTTATTTACCTTATTGATTTATTTCATTTATTATTCATAACGTAAAGCAATTTTGAAAATTTGTAACCATAATTTTTTATAAACAAACTAAAGAAAATGTTAAAATATTGAATTTTAACTGTTAAGTAAAAAATACATACTTACATAGAAAAATAATATTTAAAAAAACGATAAAAACAACAAATTAACATTTAACATGTTTGGACTAAGAATATTTATATAAACAAGAATAAATTAAAATAAATTAAAATATAAAATAAAAACTTTGTAATACGATATAAAAGCTCCTATTTCACAATTATTATTGATCATGAGTCGTATTTAACATGATAAACCAAGAAATTTAAAAATTACTTACAATGAATGTGACTTACCAAACTAGACCAAACAATGTCTCTTCGTGTGCGCTTCTTCCACGACTCTCTTCCACAACTGTCTATTCATAGTCCGATCTCGTCCAACCACCTCATCCTTCGCCTTCCCCTCGGACGCCCAACATCTGGTTTCCATCTCATCACAATTCCAATTGCTCTATCTTTATCCGCTCTCATCACATGACCTAACCATCCCAGTCTCATCGCCTTAATGTGTCGAACAATGTTTCTGTTTTCCAATTCGTGTTCTATTTCGTTATTTGTTCTTATTCTATACTGTACATCGTTTATTCTTCTGATTCCTATAATCTTTCTCATTATTTTTTTCTCGAAAACATGCAGCTTGTTCTCCTAATTTTTCGTCAGGCACAATATCTCCATCCCGTATGTTACTACAGGTCTTATTAGAATCTTATATATTTTTATTTTTGTCTTTTTCCGTATGTTTTTATTCTCTAACAGCTTCTTGTTTCCGTAGTATGCCCTGCTTCCTGCCATTATACGATCTCTCACTATCTCTTCTCTTTCGTTATTATCGTTTATTTGCACTCCCAGGTACTTAAAAGTTTTCACCTCTTCAAAGTTATATTCTTGGATCTTGATTGCTTTTTCTGTTTTTCTTTTCCTTCTATAGCATTTCATGAATTTCGCCTTTGATTCGTTTACCTCAAGGCCTGCCCTTTATGCTTCCTCTGCCAACTTTGCAAACGTTTCAACTAGTGCTCTGTGCGTTCTTGCTATTATTACGAGGTCATCAGCGAATGCTACTATTTGCACCTCTTTATTTATTATTGTCCCGGTACATTTTGTTCTTCTCATTACACCTTCCAACACAATATTGAACAGGTCGATCGACAACGCATCGCCTTGTCTTACTCCTGTGCTTGTACTGAATTCTTTGGTCAATCCTTTCGTTGTTTTTACTATCGCTGTTGTGTTCTTAATTGTCATCTGGATCAATCGTATAATTTTTGCAGGTACTTTTAATTTTTCCATTTCCTCCATCAGGTGTTCCCTTTTAACTCGATCAAAGACCTGCCTGAAGTCCACGAATAACATCTCCAGCCGAATGTCGTGCTCATGGCACTTTTCCATTATCTGTGACACTACAAACATCGCATCCACTGTTGATCTACCAGGTCGAGAACCTTGTTGATAGTCTCCTATTTCGCTATTTACATGTTTTTGTAATCTCTTGTGGATCATTTTGGTTATCGCCTTATAGCTGTTGTTCAGTAGAGATATTCCTCTATAATAAGAACACTCCTTTAAGTCTCCTTTCTTGTGGATTGGGATGATTTCTGCTACATTCCATTCTGCTGGGATCTTTTCCTCTCTCCATATTTTTAACATCAGTTGGTACAGTCTCTCCAACAATGTTTCTTCTCCCATTTTTATTAATTCCGCATTTATGTTATCCATCTCCGGTGTTTTTCTATTCTTCATTGTTGCTAACACTTCACAGAATTCTTCATATGTTGGTTCTACTATTGTTTCTTTCTCCTCCAGCATTGACATTTTATTATCGTTGGTCATCTCAACTATTTCCTCACCAAGCAATTCTTCAAAATAATTTTTCCATATGTCTTTAATTTCTTCCTCCTCATATTTTGTGTTTCCGAACTTGTCTTTCATTCCTCTTATCTCAGATCTCCTATTGTACCTTTGTTCTTTTATTTTTTTGTATAATTCTCTTGGATTTTTATGTGCTTTTTCTATATCTGTCATCAGCCTCTCCATCCATTGTTGTTTCTTATGTCTGCAGATATTTACAGCTTGTCTTCTTTTTTCCTTATATATGTATTTCGCTATCTGTTGAGGTTTGGGAGATCATCCATATTAACCTGGCTTCTCTCTTAGTTTTTATCATGTCTTTACATTCCTCGTCAAACCACTCTTTTCTATTTTTTGTCTTCTTATATCCAATTGTCTTCTCCGATATTTTCAGTATACTACTCTTTATATTAGACCATTCTTCTATATTCTGGTTTTGTTGCTTTTTTTGACATTTCTTCTTGTAGCATTTGAGTGTATTTTCTTTTAGTCTTCTCGCATTCCAGTTTTTCTATTGCCCATCTGTTGTTCACTGTTTTCTTTCTTTTCGCATCCACCTCAATCTTATTCATTTCTACTTTCATTATTACCATATTGTGATCGGTGTCCACGCTGTATCCTCTATACGATCTTGCATCTCTCACCTTAAATGTTTTTCTCTTTGCTACTAATATGTGGTCTATCTGGTTTCCTCGTGTAGTTCCTGGTTTCATCCAGGTCTCCTTATGTAAATTCTTGTGCATAAAGTCTGTAGTTACTATTCTTAAATTACACATCATTACCAGATTACACATTCTCTCTTCATTTTCGTTGGTTCTCTGATGCATAGAATGTTTCCCAGCCACATCTCCCACATAATCTTCTTTACCAATCTTGGCGTTAAAATCTCCCAGAATCACCAAATCGTCTCCTCTTGGAATTTTTTCGTATAATTTCTCTATCTCCTCATACATTTTCGTCTTTTCCTCTTCGGTTGCGTCTTCTGTTGGAGCATATGCGTTCACCACTGACAAGTTTGTGTATTTACCTCTTATTCTAATGTATGCCAGTCTTCCGCTTATTGGTACAAACTCCATTATGTTATTTGTATGGCTTCTTTCCACTATGAATGCTACTCCATTTCTTCCCTGCTTACTCTCACTTGAGTATAGCATTGTATATTCATTCTTCTTTATTTCACCGCTCTCCTTCCATCTCATCTGCTGCTATATCTATTTTGTTTATTTTTCTTTTTTCGTATATGATCATGTTTCATTCGGTTACATCTTCCATTACCAGTTTCGAGTTCCATGGGAATTGCAGGGGTCGGCATATCTTGACAGTTATGATGTATACTTGCTAGTTTTTTTAAATTGATGGTCTTCTGAAATTCTGCCTATTCATACACCTTGTTGTTAATGATCAGCTTTTGATATCCAATTCGTATAGTATTTCCCTTTTCGATTTCTCTTCTCGTCATTTCTCTTATTTTATTTTGTAACCCCAACTCATTCATCGTCATGTCACTGTCTATGAATACTCTCTTTCCTCTCAACTTACTCTTGTTTCTCATTATCTGTTGTTTTTCTTTCCAATTCCGTAGTTTAGCTACTATTGCTTTTTTTTCCGCTGTTTTTCCAATTTCGTAAATTTCCTGTATCTCTATGTCTACATCTAACTCTTTCTTTAGGAAGGTCCGTACTTTCTCATTCAATTGTGTTACATTCTCTACCTGGAGTCCTTTAATTATTATGTTATTTCTTCTTCTTGACTTTTCCTGTTTTTCGAAAACGTTCTCCAGTTCCTCTATTCTGCTGGTAAGCCTCTGTTTCTCGTTATTCCAAATGTCTTCTCTTCTCTTACTTAATCTCATTTATCTCGTTCAAACAAATCTTAAACTTTTAATTTTGTAACACTTCACAATCAAATAAAACAACTCTCAACTCAATCAAAATCAATTGTAATCTCAAAATTATCACAAGTATTAAATTTTACAGATCGGGAAACAAAATACGTTCAACGACCTTTATGCTCGTCGGCGTAAAGCCACACTTCTCCTTCTGTTGTTTTTTTCCTGCCAACCTCGGAACGAAAACAAAATTTTACAACATTTTAATATACAATATACTACACAATTTTAAATCAAAACAAAACAAATTCTAAAATAATTTACAAATATAACAAAACAATTTTTCATGAAGTTTTAAAACACGACAATATAGTAGCGGTTATAGAAAGTGCATCCAAAAATTATTTTTTTTAAATTGGTTAAATATTTTGTTTACAATTTGCAATTTCTTATTTAAAAATAATTTTTGATCAAACCAATCATTTTTATCTAGGGTAAACCGTACCGTAAAATATATATTTATATATTAAATAAATATATTTTAAAAACAATTGTACTAATAAAACTTAAACAAGAATTTATATAATAATTATAAATCCTTATTTCTAAGAATTTTTATAGTGTTGTTGCAGTTTTCATGACTACTACACTATAAGTACATAGTATATATTATAATAATTTTGTATGTAAGTGTGCAATGTACTAGATATAAAATGTAACTCAAGAATCTCAGATATTTCTAAACTATGGTAATAAAGAAATTTATAATTTTTTATTTATAAAAAATTATAGAATTATTTTTTGTAAAATATGCTGATAAGCAATTTATGTGTGCCAAAAATAATGGTATTGACATTTGGACTGCAACGTTATAAATAGCAGGATGCAGAAGAGGATGAGTAGTAACTTTTAAGATTATTTAAAATAATTTTATCACTTATATTTAACTAAAAAGTTAGGTGGGCGGCCTATGTTGTATTTCTACAAACTATTATAAAAAGAATAATTTATTATACTACTTTCTAACATTTGTAACACAGTGGATAGTGATTTTTGTTTTGAAAATTTTACTGGAACTCTCATGTAGCATGACAATATAGGCTGGTATACACATAAACTCAAAATAATAATAATAATATTAACAACGACAATTCGCTTATCTCATTTTCTCAAAACAATGAGAAATGGTTTTTTTGAAACAACCAGAAAAGTGTTTCTTGTATTTTGTAAGTATAGTAATTTCTCATATTATATTATTAACCTAATCTGAGTTCTTACCTAAATTATAATAAATAAAATTGGTAAATAAAATTGATCAAGGTTATATTCTACGAAATTTCATCAATAACCAATGAGATTTTGTATTTTGGACAACTACATAGTAGCTATCAGTTAATTCTTAATAGAATGGTTATAATTTACTTACAGTTTTTATATTTACAATATTTCAATTAAAATTTCATAATATCTTGAAAAATCAAAATCTGGGAAATACTTAATCGACTATGATATGAAGTACATACTAACTTTTTAACTGATACTACAAAATTTTAAAATAATGACGCTATTGTTGGTGTTTTCATGCATAAAATTCTAGGCTACGTAATTTATAAATTACTTGCGATTTTTAGATATCTAATTACATTTTAATTCATGTGAATTTAAAGAAGGTAAAATCACCAAAAACTAATCACACTTTGATAGAACAAATTTTATTTTAGCACTACATAAATTTGCACTCAAAAAATGATATTCAAATTAAGTCCTCAAAATCTATCCGGATAGAACCAATTTTTTTTTAATTGCAAGTACATAATACAGATTTAAATTAAAAGGAATTTGCTAACCTTCGCTAAATGTGTGACATCACATCGAAATACACATCGTAATCATAAAGTAAACATTATAATTGGTCGACCACAATAATTTTGATGTACCTGGTAGGAAGTGTTGAGCGCGAAGGTTTTTCAATTGGTGCTTTACAGTAAAGTAAGCCCAAACAAACTTTTAGAACTAATTACTACACAATTACTTTTAGGTGAGTTTATTTTATTCAATAAATAAAATATATTAAAAGTAGTTTTTAAATTATTTTTTATTATATTATATAGACATGGATGACGAACGAGTGAAAATAAGAGAGGATTATATGAAAGATAAACATAAGAAGACCAACCAGAAGAAATTTCCCTATTCCGGTACCGAAGTCAAAGTAGAAAATTATAAAAGGGCACAAGTAAGTAGGTTCTACATTATTATAAATTATATTTTATTTTTCAAAAAGTAACAATAACATGAAATTTAGTCATTCAGGAGAGGTTTGGGGAGGCTTTTTGGCTTTTAAAACAAAAATTTGCCGCGCACTTATAGTATTAATTCAATAAAAAATAATCAATTTTTTTTATCAAATAATGTAAATAATTTAATGTGCCGGTTGTATTTTTATCAAACTATTTTAAGAGATAATTTCAGTTACAATTATTTTCCATTAGCTATCAGAATAATAATTATTATTGACTTTAATAACATAATTTATGATAATTTAGAAATATTTTCAAATAATATTGAAGATGGTTGTTTGTAACCGAAACAACTTTTTTTCGTACTAGTACTTCAAACTACATTTGTTTTCATGTTTAGCTTCCGAGAAGCAGATGGATTGAAACGACTTTTCAAAAACGCGAATGTATTAAATTTATTAAAAATTCCAAAGATGAATTGAGGTAAAACAATCAAACTTTTCGATTTTTTGAAATTAATCATAAATTATTCTATTATAGATGTTGTTGTGGTAGATTGAGTAAGGGTCACATTTTATCGTCAGTGGATGAGCCATCGACTGAAGAATGGTTACCTTCACAACACACAACACTCTCACCCACAGATGCATATGGTACGATCGAATTTCAAGGAGGACCACATCCAAGGAAAGCTCAAGTAATCATATTCTATTATTTTATCTTCAAAAACTTAAAAAATTTCTTGTACCTAGTACATTCGGGTGTCCTATGATACACCGCCAGAATTATTATATCAAGTATTTACACGTGAATGGAAGTTAGAACCTCCTAGGTTTTTAATTTCAATTCGAGGTGGAAAGGCTAATTTTGAATTGCCACCAAAACTTAAAAAATCATTTACTGAGGGACTTCTCAGAGCTACAAAAACTATGGGTGTTTGGTTACTTTCTGATGGTTTACATACCGGTAAGTTATGAACACAGATTCGATTGATGTTTACTTCATACAATCACCAAATATCTTCCTCTCTTCTTTCTTCTAGTTACGTGCATGCAATCATTTTTATTTTTAGGTGTAACTAAACAAGTAGGGGATGTATTATCAGAACGTTCTAGCAATCGTCTGTTATCATTAGGAATCGCTCCATGGGGAATAATTGAAAATAATCATGAATTAATTGGTTTAAACCAGGATGTACCATATCATTCCATTTCTTCTCCTAGGTACTACTAAAGATTTCTTAACACCGCTCATTAATTCATGATCAAATTATTATTCAAAATTTAATTACTAGAAAATCAATTGCCTTTCAGATCCAGGTTTGTAGCTCTGAATAGTAAGCTCACGTACTTTATATTTGTGGACAATGGAACGTATGGTAAATATGGTGCTGAAATTATATTGAGAAGAAAATTAGAAAAATTTATTTCTAAACAAAGTTTATATCCATGTAAGTTCACCGTAAGAATACTAACCACTCTGACCAGTTAAATTTTTTAGACACTCATAATAGCACACCGGTGGTGTGCCTAGTGATTGAAGGAGGCCCAAATACTATTCGGATAGTACTGGAATACGTGACAGACAATCCCCCTGTTCCTGTGGTAGTGTGTGATGGGTCGGGACGTGCTGCTGATCTCATCGCTCTTGCTCATAGGTAACATATCCGGTAATAATTAAAATATTACCATAAAATAATGTCGAATCCATAGATACGCTTCTTCTGATTCCGAACCCGGTTTGTCAACTAAACTAGAACTCAAGAAAGACAATTTTATTACAAAAATTCAAAACACTTTTGATGTGGATCTAGATCAAGCCGAATGTCTGTATGGAGAACTGGTGAAATGCACCAAAAAGAAGAATTTGGTACATAGAAACACATAAAAAGTGTCTCACAAATAAAATACAATTTTCAGATAACGATATTTAAAGTAAGCGAAAATTGTGACGAGATACCTGAAGAATTGGACGAAACAATTCTGACAGCTCTTTTTACCTCTCAGCATTTACCACCAACCGAACAACTTGGGCTGGCTCTTGCATGGAATCGTGTAGACATAGCAAGATCCGAAATATTTGTTTATGGGCAAGAATGGCCTCCAAATGCTTTGGAGGAAGCTATGCTACAAGCGTTGGAACATGATAGAACAGAATTTGTTAAATTACTGTTAGAGAATGGAGTAAGCATGAAAAAATTTCTTACAATACCAAGACTGGAAAAACTTTATAACACCAAACAAGGTCCTAGTAATACTTTAGGTTCGATTTTAAAAGATGTGGTTTCTTATTGGCCTAAAGATTACGTTTATACTTTATACGATATTGGTATGGTCATTAATAAACTGATGGGTGGAGCTTATAGGTAGATATTTTGTAATAAAATGAAGCTATTTTTAACTACGAAAATATTTTCTAGGATATCATATACGAGACGTAGGTTTAAACCAATTTATGGCGCAGCTATGAACGATGTATCCTACATCGATCAATATTTCAATATTCGCCACGAAGATATTCCAATGAGTTTATCTGAAGGGATGTTTCCTAATAACGAAGTCCTGTATTTGTTTGACTTCCCTTTTAATGAGTTATTAGTGAGTGGTACAATAAGAAATCTAAATTTTAGAAAACTTGCGTGTTTCCTCAGATTTGGGCTGTACTGACCAAACGTCAAAATATGGCTCTACTTATGTGGGAACATGGAGAGGAAGCGTTGGCAAAAGCATTGGTTGCTTGTAAATTGTATAATGCGATGGCTAATGAAGCAGCACAAGATGACATGGAGATAGAATTGTGTGAGGAATTACGAAGTTACGGCAAAGATTTTGGAAATATAGGTAAATTAACTGAGATGTTATCTTTAATTTCTAACGAAGTCCTATTTTTTAATAGCGTTAGAATTATTGGACTTCTCTTATCGACAAGATGATGATCAAACATTACAATATCTTATCTGTGAGTTACCAAATTGGTCGGGACAAACGTGTCTTAGTTTAGCTGTTGCTGCAAACCACGTCGATCTGCTTGCCCATCCATGTTCTCAAATCATTTTAGTAGACTTATGGATGGGTGGTCTAAGACCAAGAAACACAAATTTTAATGTATCTATTTAAATTGCTCTGCTGTCGCAAAATTTATTATTGCTCTCTGTTACAGTTAATTGTGTCGCTATTATTTCCTCCTTTCGTTTTAAAATTAGATTTTAAATCTGCAGAAGAATTAGAACTCATGAGGCAAGAAAAGCAAGTTGAGCTAATAAAGGATGACTACAATTACGACATTCCCGATGCAGAGGTAAACAAATTTTAAAAATCCTGGAATACAAGGATCATTAAAATGTCTGTTACAGAAGCCCTTAAAAGTAGAAAATGAAAATTCGTTTAAACCGTCTCTACATAGGCAACATTCTACAATAGATGAAAATTACATGCAGAAACCTAAAGCAAAATCGTTAAAAATCAAAACAAAATTTTATGAATTTTACACTGCTCCAATTACTAAATTTTGGGCTAATTTTGTAAGTTTCTGAAAAGTCCAATTAATTTAAATGCTTTCAATATTTTTTACTCCAGATAGCTTACATCATATTTTTAACAGTCTTCAGTTATGTAATATTGGTAAAAATGTATCCAATACCAACATGGCAAGAGTATCTAACAATTTCGTTCATTGTTGCGATGGGATTTGAAAAATTGAGAGAAATAGTTTCTTCAGAACCTATAAAATTAAGTCAAAAATATGCCGTTTGGAAACTCAATAATATGTGGAATCCTTGTGATGCAATAGCAGTGATTTTCTTCTTTGTTGGATTATGTTTAAGACTGCAAGCTAAAACCTTCCATATTGGAAGGGTTATATATTGCGTCGATAGTATCTATTGGTACCTACGACTTTTTAATATACTTGGAGTTAATAAATATTTTGGTAGATATCTTGAATTAATCGAAAAATAGGGGATTATCAAATTTCTTTAGGTCCACTGGTGACAATGATGGGAAAGATGATAATGAACTTACTTTACTTTGTGATACTCCTATTGGTTGTTTTATTAAGTTTTGGAGTTTCTCGGCATGCTATTTTGTATCCGGACAAGGAACCAAGCTGGAAATTGGCACGAGATGTAGGTAAGTCAAAAGAAAGTTTATAATAGACATCACAACGTTGTTATTTTAAAGGCATTTTACGAGCCGTATTTTATGATGTATGGGGAATTGTTTTCCGATCGTCTCAATCCAGATTGTGACTTTGATAATGGAGAGTGTGTAACTGGACGTTGGATTACAATCGTTGTTATGTCAATATATCTCCTTATTGCCAACATTCTTTTAATAAATTTGTTGATAGCAGTATTTAATAACATATTTACAGAAGTAAATGCCATTGCGCAGCAGCTTTGGATGTTCCAAAGGTACTCAATAGTTTTGGAATATGAACAAAAATCTATCCTACCACCCCCGTTTAGTATAATTTGTCATTTACTTTTATTGTTTAAATATTTTAAGCAAGAATTGGCAGGTAGGAAAGAAATTTACGACAGCGGCCTTAAATTGTTTTTGGAAAAAGAGGATATGGAGAAACTTTATGACTTTGAAGAGGAATGCATGGAAGGTTACTTTGCAGAACAAGAATCAATTCTTCATCAGTCGGTGGAAGAACGGGTGAAATTAACCACCGATAAGGTCGAAAATATGCTTCAAGTAAGTACTACAGCTCGCAGCTTTCGATTTAACAGGAAATTACTGTTTTAAATTTTATTTAGAAAGTAAACGACATTAATACGCATATTTCATCCATTCAAAGTATCGAGGTTCGTTTGAAAAAACTGGAAAATTCATCGGATACTATATTGACACATTTAGCAAACCTTCATCGCCTTGTAGAAACGCGTCTTGAGAAAACATCATCAATACCAACGTCATCGTCAGATGATATATTCGAAACGAGCAGTACCGAAAAAGATGTGACTGGTCGTCCTCCTTTACGTTTGCGTCCCAGGGGAAAATTAATGAAATCTTTAACTGAAGTTAGACCTGATTCTCATAGTTTTGACGATGACTTTAACTATGCAATGAAACAAACAGCACAAGCAGTCAGACACAGAAAACAGCTGGATGCAGCCTTAGGGTCAGGTAAGGTAGCTGAATAAAAGAATGTAAAGCAGTACTTTTCTGATTTTTTAGCTCTTCAC
The DNA here is from genome assembly GCA_911387805.1 of Cantharis rustica. Lineage (NCBI taxonomy): Eukaryota > Metazoa > Arthropoda > Insecta > Coleoptera > Cantharidae > Cantharis > Cantharis rustica. The sequence goes on from OU426877.1 coordinate 40,438,334, forward strand.
ATTGAAAACAAACTGTTAAGGGATGCAGAAAAAAATGATTATATGCTAATGGAAAAACTTATCGAAAAAAGATGCAGCGAAGATGAAATTCCTAAAACACCTTCACTTTTAGAAATTGATATTGAAAGTCAAGGATTTGTTAGCAATTCTCCACCGGCAGGAGCTTTGAGACGACAAGAGGCAGTGAAAGAAGATAATAGTTGATTTATATTTTAGATAAAATAACAATTATTTAAGTTATCGTATTTACCATTCTTTTTATGTTCGGCAAATTTTTATGAAGTCCTGAGATCAAACGCAGCTAATGAAATTGGCAAATTTGTATAAATGTGTAATATAATCCTAAAAATAAAAATAAATAAAAATTTATTTAAAATTTGTAACATAAATAAGTTAGTTTTATTTTTTAAATATTAAATTTGTTCACATTTTCACATTAAGTTACACTCAAACATAGCATTGCAATAACAAATTGAAAGACTATTTGCGTAATATAACTATAATACAATTATTATAATATAAATTATTTTTATTATTAATTGGTTTTATTATTAAAAATTGAAATAAAATGACACTAATATTTATCACAACTATTTAATTTATTTTTGAGCAATACTGATATAAATGGTAACTATTTGGCACCACCTATTGATTTTTGTATCACTGAAAGAGATGGCTTAAAGAATCTTAATTTAACTATGGTACAATTAATATTTAATTATAATATATTTTGTTGTTTTACTTTACAAAATAATAAATTTACGTCAAACAATCAGTAATAGCAAAATTTATCTGGAGAAGTTTAAGTGGGGGCGGGGGATGCTTTCCCCCAATCTCTTAATTTTAATTAATTTATTAATTTATACAAAGAGAAAAAACCTTTAATTTTTAAATATAAAAGGTAGGTAGGCATTTAAAAAAAAAAAAAAAGGTCATTATTTTAAAATTTCCAGAAGAAGCAGATAAATCATTTAGTAAATACCTTATTGTGTTATTGTCGCTGTGTTAAAAACAAATTATAAACAAGAATATTGCAGTATTGGTACATAATCAATTTTCAATAAAATATACTGCATTCAAATGGTAAAAGTAATCCGTAATATAATTTTTTATTATTAATTTTGATTTCATGTATTGCAATTTTGTATAGTATTTAATTTTATGATTGGTAAAAGTATTTATTAAGTTTTTCAAACTGTTTGGTAATAAATACTAAGCCATCGAACCAAACATTCGTTTTCCTCTGGTTAACATAAGACTAACTGCCATAACAGATAAGAGGAAGAAAACGAGTCCCAAAAATGAAGTTAGTAACCGACATCTGCATCGCCACTTTTTGTTTTCTTTCATTTTTTTGGATAGAAACTCGGATCGTGGAACATCCAATGTAAAATCGGCTTCCGGTCTTCCACCAGGCTGTAAAAAAATTAATTGATTAAAAATATTGTTATTAATTATTATAAATATTCTGACAATAAAATTGTTTTTCTATTATTTTAATTAATATTCTACGGAGGTTCGTGAGTTCGAAAACCGTATTTGTTACGAAAATAAAATTTTTTTATTTGTATTTTTTGCTAAAAGACTAATGTTATATACGTATATGTTATGCAATATTTTTAATGTGCATTCAATTGAAAATTTTTCGATACAATCCACACAAAAACGGGAACGTATACTAAATTTTTTATGTAATGTTATAAATATTGTCTACGCTCAATTAACACATTCTTATTCAATATAAATAACTTTCTATATAAACATTGAAATGTAAACAAATCAAGGGAAATAATCTAACAAAGAAAAGTTAAATATTAACTTCAAATTTTTTCATCACATTGTGTATATAGGTAGAATATTGCGTACCATAGTTAACACTTTTACACTCTACTAGATAACTAGGAATTAATAATTTCCGGTTATTATTAATATGCGATTATGGTAACTAAACTAATCTTCAGGCACGAACCCACTGTTCCTCATGTGTTGGAAAATATTTTTTATGAAACTGTTGGTCAGATAGTTAGGCCTAACGCTGTAGTTCAGACGAAAATTCAGAAAATGTGAAAGATAATCAAATCAACAAAACAAAATGGTTTTAACATCCACCATCTCAGATATTGATGAAACTTACCATGGTTATTCGTTGAAATAAGAAACCGTATTAAATCTTTTTAATGCAGTTGAAATTTTTGCATTAATAAGATTTTTATCGTTTGGTCACAGGAAACTAAATTTGTCTTCCAACGAAAAATAAATTATATATTTCTTAGTTACCAACCAATTTAAATGAAAGTTTTTTTACCTATACATTAATATGTTAGGAATAAATAAAAAAATTAACAAAACTACCAAGTGTTTATTTGGTCTTAGAAAAAAATCTTAAAATGTCATTTGTAGGATTTTAGAAACAAAATTCAGAGATCTACAATAAATAGAATATCTCCTAAAGAAAAAATGACAATCAAAAAATTTTATGTTTATTTTTGTTCTAAGAGATATGCTCTACAATATAAAACAAAAAACTTTATTCTTTCATTTCAAAACTATAAATTTTGATTTTGAGTCATTCCATGTTAATTCAACCACACCATGACACCCATCATCTCAGATTTTTATGAAACTTTGAATAGCCATTCTATTTATTGGTGTAAGTAACCATACTAAATTTTTTCTCTCTATCTCTTCAAATTTTTGTATTATTACAATTTTTATCGTTTGGCTGCAGGAAACTAAATTTGTCTTCCGATGAAAAATAAATTATATTTTTCTAGTAACTTAGAAATTTTTTTTACCTATACTACATCAATATAATAATAACAAAAAAAATAAACAAAGCTATCAAATATTTATTAGAGGCTAGAAAAAAATCTTAAAGTAGCCGTTGTAGGATTTTCAAAACAAACTTCAGAGTTCTCTGATAAATAGAGTATCTCTTAAAAGGAGAAGGATAATCAGGAAATTTTTTTATTTGTTTTTGTTCTAAAAACTCTACCACACGAAATAAAAAATTTAGTGTGGGGTTTATCATTCTTTTATTATGTTTTCTCACTTTAAAACCAAAAATTGTAATTGTAAGCCTACATTTTAATGTACATAAGTTTTAACATTTTTTTCTGATCTCAATTAAATACTTATATAGCTTTGTTCACTTTTTTAATTATTCCTGACATATGTATTGCTATGCCCCCAACTTTACAAATTTATGCATTTTCACTCTCTTGTGAAAATAGTTGAGGTCATAGATTATTTTATAGCTATGAGCTCTTACTAAATTGATTAATTTTTATTTAAATTGACATTTTTATGGCGTAAATAAATAATTTCAAATGTGCAACTTTTACCTTGCAATGTGGTCTTATACTTGCACGTGTACGCTCCGCATGTGGTTTCAACTCGTCGGTTTAATAAATTTACTGCGGCGCATTTCATCGAATATTCAAATATTATCACGAATTCTTCCAATTTTTCAGTTTTGCACTTGCACTTCACCACAATTAAATTAAACAAAGAAATCAACTGAACTTAAGTTATTTTATTAATTTTTCAAATAATTAACAATTTAAAATTGCGGGAATGATGTTCGTCCGCTCGTCTACTTGACGTCAAGGCCTCTGCCCAAGTCTATTACTTCTTACTTTCAAGTCCCACTTTCTTTTCCTTTATATTTTTTGTTCTCCCTACCTTTATTTACATAGCAAATTTAACAAACATTTTTATATACAATATTATAAATAAATAAATAATAAAAAAAAATTAAACTTTAAAATTATTTTACAAAACAAATGAATTATGGTTTATAGCATTTCCAAACACGACAGTATACATAAAAAAAATTTCATTTAAATTGGTTGATAACTAAGAAAGACATAAATAATTTATTTTTCATTGGAAGGGAAATATAGTTTTCTGCGGTCGAACAATAAACATCGCAATAATCCAAAAACTTTAAAAGGCTGTAAAATCTCAACCGTTAGAGTTAGAGCAAAAAACTTAATGAATAGAACAACCATGGTTAGTTTCATCAAAATTTGAGATGGTGGGTGTCATGGTGTGGTTGAACTGACATGGAATAATCCAAAAATAATTTCATAAATGCCAAAAATGAATTTTTAAAAAATCAAAATTTTAATTTTACTGACGTCAGTTAAGTTACATTTAAAAATATAATTTTATATGTAACCTAAGATGAGTAAAAAGAAATTCAAAGGTAAAGGTTAAATTTGATTTTGTTTTAACTCTTAATTTATGGTGTTAATTACTTCCATTAGAGCTAATACTGTTATGATGACGTAATGTTAGTGAACTTGGAAGGACCTGAGGACGGAAAAGCACTTGCCGAATATCGAAGGTAATATTATTTAATTTTTATGTCAGTATAGTAAAACCTTTATTGATTTAATAATTAACTACTCTATTAGAATGATTAGACCCCGATGTTTTGTCATTGCCTTCCGAGGTAATTTTGCTTACAGTCAAATCGGATTATACACTTAACCGTCAAACCCATAAAAATAGGCAAAACTCCGTTATATTTTAAAATATAAAGTTTAATGCAGGTATTTAAAGGATGTAATAAATTGTAAGAAAAACTAAGCCGTAAAAATTTTTAATGTAAAGCTGCTGGTGTGTTATGCAGTTTGAAATGATACAATAGTAACCTGTGTTGCAAACAAGATTAATTAATTTATTGTTTATATATTACTGATTTTAATTTCTATTTAATCGTGATCACAATAAATATTTTTAATATATTATGGCAGTTTATTGGCAATTGTAAAGTCTATATGACACTGATACAAATTTTAACAGTGATAAAAACAAGTGGTTCCCAACTTCAGTAAAATCTATATGAATTTACCAGTAAATACTTAGGTGCACAGATTTTTGCCATGTATTTATAACACATTATTATTATTATTATTATTGTATTTATAACACATACTTTAATGAATTTTTTTATTAGGTAATAAATACGTTAAATTATCATATAAATTATTTTCAGCTATCTTTAATTATTAAAAAGCTAATTCAAGTTAAGACTTAAATTTAATCATAATTTACCAATTACCATATATATTATATTTTAGCGCACTAAGAAGTAAAAGTGACGTAATTTATTATACAATCTAATAACAGTTTGAAAATATTTATAAACGATTTGATTTATACAGAAAAATCAATACATTAAATGTGCATCATTTTATTATACTAATTAATTTCCCGATGATCTTATAGTATGGTGGAATAACGTTTGTGAAATATCTATATAGATATATATTTACTTTATGCTAATATCATTTATTTATAACAACTTCGTACATTATACTTCTAAAAAGTGGGTAATGCAATTGAAAATTCGCATAAATTAATATTGATAGTTTAATATAATATTTTGGTAATTGCACAAAACTTCGTATTGTTCGTCCAAAAATAATTAATGAAATGATCGAAAACGGTATATGTGGTCAAACGCCAATACACGTGTAGGTGACAATTCTCACTAGGCATAATTTTCATAAATTTCTAAACATTTCGGTTTAATTTCACATTTCACTATTGTTACATATTTATTTTCACAAAAAAGTTTATAAGCTATAATTCACTTAATTTGTTCTAAATAATTTACAAATTACATTAAAAAGACATTAACCTCAAAGAAGTGTTTAACATTATGTTGCCTGTCACTTGATTATTTACGCCTAGTGACGTCAAAATGCAATAAATAACCAACCATTTTTAATTACGTGTTCCCGCCACATTTGTAATACATAAATAAATTTTAAAAAATTAACACAGTTAATATAACTTTTAATGTTATTAAATTGTCCATTATTGCTTTTAAATTTTACTTGAAGTTTAGAAACATGATTGTTGGTTAGATATATTATTTTAAACACAAGTTTAGAAGTAACTTCTTTCCCAAAAGAAATACCTATTCAAATCAAGTAATAGATAAATTATTTGTTTACTTTTACGTAACCATTATTTATATGTAATAAAAGTTTAGATAACGAAGATGAATACTTAAATTCGCTATATAATTTACGAGTAAATAGACAGGTTGATGATTCATAATAAATTAGAAATTGCAGCTACCAGAAAATACGTAGTGGAATCACTTCGAGTACCAGTAAAACAAATCAAAGAATAATAATAATTAATTGCTGTTGCTATAAAAGAAACATTTATTGCAGCTAAGGAGTTTCCTAGTAAGAACTAAGAACTAAACTATATTTTTTAATAAATGTCCATAAGTGTCCACTATGTTCTTCGACCTACTTAATGGACTTAAAACCAAGAGACAAACAGATCTATATTGACATATACAACGGAGACAAAAGTGGCAACAAAAAAAAACATACAGAAAATAAAAATAGTGGAAATGAAGGTACTAAGATCGATCTTGAATCTGACCCTCTGAGATAGAAGAACCAATGTTTCAATGGAAACGAAACGAATGGATAGCAGAAAACTGGCAAGAATTTTTTTAAATTGACTGCCAAAGGACAAAAGATTACCGGAACAACGCTCATTAATGTGCCCAAAGTCTAAATCATATTCTAAATCATAAGTCTAAAATAAAAAAAGAAGATAAAGCTAAATAAGAGCATATTACAATAGTTTTATCGCAACGTACAGCTTTACAATACAATCGAAAAATCTAGTAAGTCGAGTTACTAACAATTAAGTTGATAGATGACACTGCATACTCAAATTATATTGGCAGTTGGCAGTGACAGAAAAAAGCTGATAATATCCTATTAATTCAGTTTCAGTAATTAGACTTACTAAGTTCCTCGATTGTAGGCTCGACTACAGCAAGATGACATGGCTCATCACCTTGAATTATATGCAGTAAACTTCGTTTGTAATGATTTGTCATTTTTATTCTATAGACCGTAGACCGACCATCTCAAAGGCCAAGCTATGTTGCGATGAACGGCAATATTATATAATTTAACATTTCGCTAATAAGGAAAAGATATATTTATAGAGTGTAGTAATAACTAATTAATTAATTTTTAGTAATTATTATGTACTTATTGTGTTTCTTGTAAAGTGTTCTATAAAATTTAAAATAAAAAAAAAATTAACTATTAATTTTATTAAAAAATAATATAAAGTAAATATTATAATATTACAATCAAATAAAAATGCTAATTTATTGTATTAATAAAAATAATATAAGATATAATATTATATTAAAAAAAAATTTACTCCAAAATTTAATGAGTTATATTTACATATAATATAGCGTATCTGATGAGAAAAAAAAGATTATAATAATTATATATCTATTCTTTGAAGAAAAATCGAATTCATCCAAGAGAATGACTTGAGAAGACTTTTGAGGTAATTTTAATCAATAAAATACGAGGCGTAAAAATTGAAAATATTTTTATATGTTACATATTAGTCACCAGTAGGAATTATATAACAATATCGTAATTAATTTATTGTCATGGTCATATCTCTATTAAAAATTCATTCCTGAAAGTGAAATGTTATTTAGCAAATATTACCTATTAGAAATGTGACTAACACTTTCTCCGTAATATTTTATACTATAATATTATGTTTTAGCATGGTGTGTTTATATTTGTATTGCACACTTTATAGTATACTACTTGCTACAACATATGAAAGAATTTCCAAATTGTAATTTACATAAACAAGAAAAAGATTAACATAATTTTGATAATTTGCGAATGTGATTATTGTCACGTATACATTTAAATTATATTAATCACGTCAATTTCGACACCTTAGTTTGTTTGTCGAACGTTACGTTGTTGACTTCCTACAAAATATATCTGCAGATCTGGAAATTTTTATTTTGCGATTTCAGAGTAGGCAAATTTTGACGTTGTTCGCCGACAATTACTTCTTGAAAAAATGAATGAGTGTACATTCCCGATAGTCTTTTGTTTTTTGTTATGAACCAGAGTTACATTTTTCTACCATTAATATTGATATTTTTGTGAAATTAATTAAAAGTCATACACCTAGATCTCTTCTGAGATTTTTTCGAAAATAATATAATAGAAAATTTTCCTACTCGATTGAAAATTTATTTAAATAGGCTTTTTCACTTTTCAATGATATATAATATCATTATAACAAATATTGAGAACGAATATCGATATTACCAACTCAATAAACACGTGTAAATTTTTTTAGTAAATATAAAAAAATTTGCAACAAAATTTAAACAGTCAGCGCCAGCTAGAGTTCCGATTTAAATCTTTTAATAAATAAAAAAATAAATGTTTAAAACACAATTAACACTAGAGACCGTTGTTACAAATTTTTTTCAAAACATACGATTTATATTATTTATTAAAAATACAAACCAACGTGTAATTTAATTATTGATGATGTTAAGCAAATTGTCATTCTAAACAAATTAACAGTAATTAAAGCAATTGTGTCAAGAATAATTAGTGCTAATAAATAAGGACAAAATGTGACAGTAACAGAAACTGAGCAATAAAATAAAAATTACTATACAAAATGATATTCGAAATTTAAGAATTTCAAAAATCTCTAAAAAGAATAATCACGATTTCTTGAAAATCACTCAGAATTATTGATTAAAGATATATTGAGAAAAAAACAAATTACCTTTCTTATTATAATTTTAACAAAAACTAAACAGAACACTAAATATTTCTAAAATATTTTATTAAAATTATTATCATTTACTGTATTTTTTCAAGTTCTTTGCTATTATTTATTATTATTATTGTTATTATATTATTTTTTTAATTTATTTGATAGGATTGCATTTATTAGAAGCATTTTGATTTTAAACTTTTTATTTGGTTAGTACCAAGTATAAACCAATTCTCCCCCCCCCCCCAAACTTACCAAAATACAGTTAAGAAAACGTATAATTCAAAAATGCTAGGCTAGAGTAATAAGTCAATTAAATTGGTTAAGTAAAAATTTGGATTTTGTTTTTTCAGATCGTTCAGTATAATATTTTTTAATTTAAATTTTATAATGTATTTATTTTACATAACATAACAAACTAAAAAATATTAGAGTTATGCAAATAACGTATGTTAGAGAAGGGGGGTTGCAAAAATCTTTGCAACAATAGAGTATTTAAAAAAAATATTAAAATGCAATAATTGCTAAATACATCCTCGATTTAGCGCAGTAGACGACATTTCATAATAAATTATGTTAAATTAGCATCTCAAAATCTGTAAGCAATGATCTGGGGTTAATAATTAGTTAAAAATGAAAATGATAACATTTTTGATTACAGAGGTACCTCAATTATCCAAAAAAACGATATAGATTTACAAGATATTTTTTTAAATTTTAGAAATTAATTTAAAAACTTGAATTTTGTACCTACTTCAGTTCAGAACGTAAAAATTATTTGTATCTGGTACATAAATTGATAAATAAACTTAAAATTGAACTTACAGTTTCTCAAAAAATCGACTACGGCGCTGGTTTTATTTTGTAACTGCTTAAGATAACAATTTATATATTATTATTATTATTAAAAGCTTGTACATTCTAATATAGAATATCTCTATCCTGATTCTAGAATTTACAAATCCTTTTGAAGGGGTGGATTAGTTCTCGTAATCACATATCAATTATTTTATGACCAGTTCTTCTTCTACTTTGTGCCATACTTCACTCCTACAGTTTTAAGCGAGTATTAGCTTGCAAAACTACACCAACAGTGTGGTAAAAGTCTTGAATCGACATGCTACGGATCAGAAGACCGCGGTTCGATGTTGGATCGCGCCGACTGCACTGTTGTGATCTAAAGCCCAAGTTTAATCTATGGACTATAAACTCGTCAACACGTTCGGCAAGCGCGGCGTTTTAACTGCCAGACCAGAGCGTACTTTTAAAAAAAACTTTGATAGAAGAGAAAAAGAGGAGAGTCCTATGTTCAGGAGTGGATGAATAACGGCTGAAGAAGACGAAAAACAAAAAGTAGCTTTTACGACTGTCCTGAACCTTAGTCCTTCAGTAATTAATACTCACCACCCTCGAGTTGCTCATTACTAGATCCCACCACTGTACCCCGAGTCTTCCTTTTGTTCTATCCGTATGTAATGTCCATAACGTTATTCTTCTTATTATTGAATCATCTGATTTGTTGGAATTTAGCGAACTTTGTTATGTATGCTTCTTTAAATTCTTTCTCTATTTCATAATTCTTTCATGTTTTATATTCACCGTTTTCAGCGCGTATTAATCTCAGAATGGTTCATAGCACTTTTTCGTATTTTTTTTCAACAGTGTTTTATTGGCATAATACACTTTTTTTCTTGTTTGTATCTTTTTTAAATAAAACTTCTTTAGGCGCGACAAGGGTGAATTTACGACAATGCAACGGAAATGCGTTACGGCAATATGGCGGTATTTTAAAATTAATAACTAGTAACATAGGTGCAACAAAGACAAACTGAAATAAATTTGTCATAAGAGTGTGAATTAAATTAAAAATACGGTACGTCAAAAATAATAATAATACCCAATGTATGCGTTAAAAAAAGATAGTTGCATTAGCTCTTAGCGTGCATAATAATTACATATAATAAAAGTAGTTTTTATTGTGAATTTGAGACTGTCTGTCAAGTTTGACATAATATAACTTAAGGTTATATTCAGAGTTCATATTTTGGTTTGTTAGATTTTTTTATTGAATAAAAGGGCTCTATGATGATTATAATATTGACAGCCATTTGAATTTCCTGTTTTTATATTTTTATTTTTAACTTAATCGGCATATGTCATAATGTCAAAAAAGTTTTACTTCAATTGCGTATGACGGTTACACGCATTTTAATTTTATAATTTTATGTTCTTTACTGTTGTTTCTGAATTCCCAGGTAGTTACAACATTCAAATTCTTTTATGCATTCTTTATCTATTATTAGATCATTTTTATTAGTATATTGCACGTTCTTATCGCATTTCGTGTGTGTACTTGGTTTGGTTGTATCGTGCCATTCTTTAGATGTTTTATTTTTTTATATTATATTATTTCTTTCGCAGATGTTTGTATACTTGCTGTGATGTTGTTCATTTCTTGATTCATGTCTTTGCTATATGTCTTTGATATATTTATTTGTTTGGTGTCTTACTTTTGCTACCACGAAGTAATACTTTGTATCTGCTTCGCTTCTCTATACGTTCTTACGTATAGATGTTTCCGTCTTCCTCCTTTTCTTTGAGCCAAACCCATGTCACCTTGTGTATCTTCTTGTATGCAAATTTCGTACTGCAAATTACGGCGTACAATGCCTCCGCTGCATTGTACAGTTTCTTTTCGTTGCCGTTCGTTATTTCGTGGATGGTCCGCTCACCGATCCTACATAGTCCTCTTTACCTATTTTAGCACTGAAATCTCCAAGAACAATCAATATAATCTGCTTTGTAACACTTTCACATAACCTTTCAATTTTATCATAACACTCTTCCTTTTCTTGATCGCTACTTTCTTCTATCGAGGCGTAACCGTTTATTATGACAGATTTATTTTTAAATTTATTCTTAGATATGCTAATCTTTTGGTTACTGCCCTAAAACTCACTATATTTTCCACCATGCCTTACATCACTATGAATCCAGGGCCATTTCTTTCCTGTGGTTGATCACCTAAGTACAATATATTGTAGTTTTTCTTTGTTTTTTCCTTGCTCCCTCCACCTAAATTTTTGTAACGCTGTTATGTCTACTCTATACCCTATCAGCTCGTGCGTGACTTCCTCCATCTTTCCAGGCCTCAGCAACGTTCTGCTATTCCACGTGCCTATCTTAAATACATCTAGTTTTCGTTTTCGTTTTCTTGGTATTAGCCTCTTGTAATCCATCTTCTGTTGCCTAGTTGTCGCATTTGTCTCTAGTGTTATACATGAAATTTCTGGTTAAAACATTCCATCCACTCCATATCCATTCATCAGTTTTTTGGTAAGACACCTTCCTGTATGGTTGCTTTGAGTTTACCTTCTCTATCGCCGCATGTAAATATTTTGCCCTCCACATACAGTTTTCTATATCCTATTCTAGTTTTCTTACCATTTTTGGACTCTCTTGGTTAAAAATTTGTGCCTTTATTTTTTAAATTTTACATATTTTCATCTATTTTCTACTACGCAGTAGCAATTTAATACGTTAACCAGTCTTGACTCAATTTCGCTCTTTAGATACTGTCACAAAAAGGTCTAATGAAGAAAGGTCACTAAACCCGAAAATAACTATCTGAAAACATTTTGTTGCTTCGTGAGCTGTGACTGCATCCTGCTGAAACCATGTTTCGTCATTGTAATAAAAAGTTTGCTTTTTTGTTTTGATTTTAAGTGCCTTAGGGGGACCAAAAGTATTAATGAACCAATAAAAAATGTTTAAATTGTTTTTGTTTTAGTAAATTGTGGTAATTTAGATATTATCAATTAAATTGATAGATACAACCATTTAACTTGTGTTTCATGCTTATCTTGGTTATCTAACCGCAAGTAATTATAATTCGTTTTAGTTGGTTGGCTAGGCAGAAAACAGTTACATCAAACATTTGATGGAATTAGTAGTTACTCAACATTTTTCACATGAACGCAGTAGTTTAAATGGATTTTTGAAGTAAGATTTTTGAACTAGTAAATCGAGACCCGTCAACACGATGTACCTGTCATCAGATACATTGTGGAAATATTGTCGTTCCAATATTTACAATAAGTAATAAATTATTCAAATAACATTTAATTGATAAATGTATAGAAGATTACGTCGTTTAAATGGTATTCAATTATTACAGGCGTATTTTCCGATTAAGAAATAATATTATGAAATATTTTTTGGAAAAAGTAAGTATACTATTAGTTGTATAAAAAAAATACATCGCACAGGTGACCGTGACCATAATTTTATACGCCATCTTAACAAATTCTATTGAATAGAATTAATCGTTGGCTAATCGGCGCGAAATTTTCAATCGGAGGTCTGGAATGATAGTTTAATTTTGGCTTCCATAGATTAGAGGAAATTTGACTTGAAACAATATAATACGATCGATTGGGTAATATTAATCAACACCATTTCTATTGCCGGCGTTAAAAATCCATTTGAAGAAAGTTCTATTGCCATAACTATGTGATCTTATAGAAATAAGTTTGTCATTACTTCATAATAAACAATGCTTATAATACTTTCACTGTCTGTCAATAATAATTATTACATCATAGTCCGCTACGGAAAATCAGAAAAACTTTCGACAAGTAAGCACATAAGTATTTAGGTACAAAAATGTAACGACGAATAATTGACATTGGTGGGTAAGCAGGTATATGAATTCAAACGATGGGACTTGGTGTACACAACTTTTCTACTTTCACTCAATGCCGCAGGATTTGAAAGACCTTGCAGATCGACTTCTCAATGGTTTTTAAACAAATTCAAATAATTACACTTTTTAACCAGTGACACTCGATTGCATAAACCGTTCTGTTACAGATAATGACCACAATAAAATAAAAAAGTCAAATTTTCGTGGTCTGATATTATGAAAACAGAAAATTTGTTTTCGGAGACTCACCCATATGCATTACAAATCATAATTTATTATTATTAATAAGTTAATAACCATACTAACTTTATTTAAAAACTTTTAAATAAAAACCGATGCGGTTTTAACGCAATAAACACAAAAATTTATTTTTGCTAAATTTGCAATTGGCCTATATTATTTATTTGGTACTTTGCATATCAAACAATTAAGAAAACTTGTTTACCTTCGCATTCAAATATACCAATACAATTTAAAAACTTTTAGCCTAAAAATACCAAATTTCTAGTAATCCGGAACAAATTGGTTTATTTTAATAGAGTAACTACTACTTTTTTTTATTTACAATAAATCCCATGCAAGAATTTTATGAACTCACTTTTTAAAAACTGTTTTCAGGCTGAATTACATTTTATTGCTTTGTGACACTTAAATCCAGGATTAAAAAGTTATTTGTCTGCACTCTCAAAGCTACTTTAGTACGTGGTGTAATCTTTCTTAAAATTTTATTATACGGGCTAATAAAAATAAACTAAAAATTTATAACAAAATCAATAGTATCCACGATTGTAGTTTCTTGAAAATTATACTTTAAAAAAATAATTATTCAATTAGAGGGTTCGGGAGACAATAAATGTCTAACATTACATTTCAGTTAATTTGTGATTTATTATTTCTATGTTACATAAGCAGCTCATACAAAAATGCTAAGTAAAAGTTAAATTACAAAAATTAATAAAACTGGTGTTATTAAAAGAAACTTTTTAATAGTATGTTAAATAAATTTGCGGTTTTTCAATCAACATGAATTTCTCACAATAAAAAATTAAATTACACCAATTCTTATACAGTTAGTTAGTTACTTAATAGAAAATTATATGAAAATGTTATATAAGAAAATTATTCGAGAATTATATCGAGAGATGTATTTAGAAGATAATAGTGCAGTTGAATAACTGAAGATCTCGATTTAAGTACCACGTTCACCTGTCTAATACTCATGAGTTCTTCATCAACATTTTGAAGTTAAAAAATCTTCAATATTTTAAAATTATAAAAAATTAAATTCAAATTTATTGGTTGCTCTTGTGAAAATTTATATGGCTTTACTGGACTTCAAATGTTGCAAATATTAAATCGCTGTTATCTGCGTCCGGTAATTAGGAAAGTATGTTAGCCGAATAACTGTTGATACTAAGGTACCCAGTTCGAATCCGGGGAAAATCTAAACTTGCTTCGGAGAAAAACAAAGTATACGCATACCCAAGCGGGTAAATGTCAATAGGAAGAAAGTTGGCTTTTCTAGTAACCACAGGAGCCAAAAAGCCATGAGTCAAAAATGACTAATTTTTCTTTCAATGACTCAATTATCAAAAACAAAAATCCCAAATGGATTAATTATTTATTAAAAATATAGATCTTATAGAAACCATAATAATATGCTGACAGAAGGCTTTCAGATCAATATCAGATAGTATATTGCGTTATGAGAAACAAATTTTTAACTTTTTGTGGTGAGTTTGTAGTAATTATTGACGGATGACCGAAGCGTAGCGAAAGAAGTCGAACAATTTCAAATGAGCTGCATAAAAAACATTTGCACCGAATAAAACATGTATTAATTATTGTTTTTACTGTTGGCGACAGGCGACACTAAAGTAGTACTTTACAGGATTCTATGTCAAAATGTCGAAAACAAAAACATCGAAAAACAAAAACCTCGAAAACAATAATGTCGAAAATAAAAACTTTGAAAGTGAAAACGTGAAAATGTACAACTCTATTTTTTTGGATCCAAATTGAAAGGTGGTTGGAGGTCAAGAGAGAACTGAAAGCTCGCTGCATTCTTTAACAGAATTGTTTGTTTTTTACAGCAAAAATTGCAGTTTTGCAAAAACATGCAAGTCAGTTGGTTAAAAGTTAACTTTTGTTTCTGTTGAAGGTTAACGTAATAAAGCTTTTTTTTAACCAATTACGTAATAATATAGCACAAAATATATTAGCCATTTATTTTTTTACTAGCGGACATTCCCGACCTCCGTACTGGTTAGAAAACCAAATATTATGACACTTATATATTGTTATGACTTAATAATTTTAATGCATGACAGTAGTTACAGCTGGAAGTCATGGTTCCAATTCGCATTTTACACTACCGATAGGTGGAGCTGTACTAAAACAATATGTCCGACTTATGCGGTATTGGAAATCGTGTTTTTTAAATCAATTTGGTTTACATTAGTGAATTTTATAATTTATAAGATATTTAATGGTAAATATATAAAGAAAAACTTAAAAAAAGATTGAAATTCACTTAATTCATAATTTATTCAATGTAGGTAACTAACTGTTAAATTTTCTTTTAGAAAAAATGGCTACTGAAAATGCATTATTATTACTTTCATTAGCAAAAATATTTTATTATTTAGATGCTCTGCCGTCTTCTAGATGTATCAATAAAGGAGAAGCAGTTTTAAATGTCAAACACTTGTGGAATTAAACACCAAGATGTCGATGCTATCGATATATTTGCTTTGTGCTTGTAGACCACTGCTTTAATGGAAAAACCTCATAAAATTCAATGTGCTTTTTTAATAATAGAGGTAATTGAAATCAAAAGTGCATTATGCACTTGTAAAGCTGGAAAATCTGGTCGCAGTAAGCACATTTCTGCAGTATTACTAACATCATACCTACTATTTTTGCGTGGAAACTTATGAAAACTTAAAATTTTTGCATGGCCCGCTCAGCTTTGACATTCGTAAACACTACAATTCATATTATTAATTTTATTTTTCAGGATTTTATCCATATTACTTAAAAACACTCAAAGCGAAAACGACGTCGATTACTGCCTATGCTAGTTGCGGCTAAAGACACTACGTGGCGCTTCACGTTTTGTAAAACGCGAATAGAAACGTGAGAATCAGCTGCATAATCAAGGGAGATATCATTTCCTAGCTTGTCCATGGAACTGAACTATAGCATGCAAATGATCACCATCATCAATTCTTATTGGAGCTTACATTTCTTTACAAAGACGCTGTCTTTTGACAACCGTACAAAAACGACCTAGATTTGATTTACTCTTCATTATTTCAATGCAAACTAAAATGTACGAAATAAAAGAACAGAAACTAAAGTGCACGTGGTGAAAATGTCAAAATGCTAATGACACTTTGATGCATTTATTTCATAAAGTTTTTTTTGTAACCCCCTTTTTTATACAGTCCCGACATCTATCGACAAAATAATTAACGCGTAATATTTTACTAAAAATGTAATTATTCGATTGATTATTAACTTACAAAGCGGAATTATGCTTTAAACCTGCTCACCGATGTACTCTATTATTTAAAAAAAAAAAAAGTCAATCGATTGAGTAGTTTTGGAGATTAAGCGTGACAATAAATTTCCTTTCACATTTTTATATTCTCGTTTTTAAATCTATTAAAAATTATGTTTAGTTTATTTTTGTGAATTTTTCAAGTTTGTTTTGTTTTGATTTTAAAATTGTATTACATCTTGTATAATTAAAATTTTGTAAATTATTTGTTTTTGTTACGATGTTGGTAACGGAGGTTAAAACTGGGATTTTTGCCAAAAATAGCCGACGCAGCAGGCGTTAAATTTGTCGAGTCCGCTGAATTTGATTTAGTAATTTAGTTTTAAAATATAAGTGATTTTGGATGAAAAGTTGTTTAATTGAAAATTTTAACTTGATTTGGTATGAATTTATAAAATATTTGAGGATTTGTCGAAGAAACGACAAAAGTATTGATAAAGCCGATGACGGCTGCGTAACGGTATACGTGGGAAGTTGAATGTTACCATTTTTGAAAATGTATTGCAACGAAATCAAAATTGACAGAAATATTTTGGAATTAGAAAGAGAATTTGGAAATTTAGATGGCAACTATTTTTTAACATTATAAATTTGTAACCGCAACTTGACATTAATATCAATAAAAACTTAATTTATAAAATCGGAAATAAGATTCTCTTGCTTAAACAAAAAATTGCATGTCACCTCGAACCCACGACTAAAAACAAGTTTTTGATAAAAATTTACAAATTATAAAATGATTACCAGGGGTACATAATTATTGCAATATATTGTCGTATTACGAAGTGATTTGACTGCCCCTTTAGTTATTTTGTACATTTGTTTGAAATTTTGTTATTATTTTGTATGACTTTGTACGAGTTAATTTAAAATATTTTGAAGGTTGGCAAAAGATAAATAATAATAATGGCTTTTTGCCAAAAATGACCGACATAGTGGATGTATGATTTGTGAGTCCTTCAAATTTAATTTGATAAATTTATGATTTTTAAAATATATTGTCTTGTATTTTCCTACAAAATTGATATTTTATAAGTTAAAATGATTTTTAAGATTTGTTTTTGAACTAAAATTTTTGTTAAAAATTAGGTTGGCAATAAAGGTGAAAAATAAAAAGTCTTATATAAGGATAATTATCGTATTACAAAGTTTTTATTTATTATTTTTTAAGTAATTTTTATCATTTCTATAGCGTAATTTTTCAGAATTCAATTTTTTGTTTATTCAAATATTCTTAGTTCAACCCTGTTAAATGTGAATTATTGTCATTTTAGTATTTTTTAAATATTATGTTTCTGTGTAGTATGTATTCTTTACTTAACAGTTAAAATTTATTATTTTAACATTTATTAAGTTTGATTACTTTAACATCACATACTACTAAATACCACAAATTACTTAAAAATTCATTTTTTAAGTTATTTTCTATCAATATATTGTATTACAAAGTGATTTGACCGCCAAAATTTTTAATTTTGTGTGATTTTAAATTTAAATTTGTTGTAGGAAAGATTAAAAGGTAAAGGTTGGCAGAAAAGTAAAGAAGAGTGGAGATTTTTTGTCAAGATGGCGGAAACAGCGAAGACCTAGACTTTTGCTCCGCCGATCTCGAATATTTTATGTGCAAATATTTTGCAATTGTTGTTTGAACATTTTGTAAATTGAATTTTTTTGGAGTAATTAAAATTTGTTTGTTTTAGACGATCGTTTGATTTTTTTTTGAGATTATTAAATTTAGATTTTAGTGAAAATTAATGAAATAATTGTAATTAAATTAAAAATTAAAAGCAACGTATTTGATAAGATGCTGACATTTGTAACGTTATCGCAGACATAAAATTTTGCTGGTGCCAATTTGATAGTTTCGATTTATGATATGAAAATTAATTTATTTAGATAATATTGAATTAAAGTTTAATTTAAAAAAAAATTACGTGTGGATAAGAAGATACCACACAGAATTATTAATTTGAAATCGTAAGTTCAATCCTCGAACCAAGTATAAAACTTTTACAGTTCAAAATAATTCGATCGTAAGTTAATGAAATCGAATTTTGGCATTAATATTATTTTTTAACAAACATTAAACCTGCTACCCTAAGAAGGGGTTTTTGTCTACGCATTTAAGAGCTAGTCAGACATTTTTTATCATGTTTTAGCGTTTTTGTTTTCGACATTTTTATTTTCGGCGTTTTTTGTTTTCGATATTTTTGACTTTCAACGTTTTTGTTTTCGAGGTCTTTGATTTTAACGTTTTTGTTATTCGATGTTATTGTTTTTGACTTTTGTCGTTTTTGTTTTCGGCGTTTTGACGTGATACACTTTTGAGGCAGTCACTGCAGTCTCAGATTTAGTCTCAGTCTCTTAGTTTAACAATAAATACTGTACTGTACCGAAAGTTTGTATTCACATTCTGTCATTGTAATTATTAAATAAGAACTTTTCACTTTTTTAAACCCAAATAAATGTTCGTGTTTCATCGGTACGAACCAGGGATCTGGGGTATGGAATACCTTCCCGTACCCTAGTAACTTAATTATGAATTAAAATTGCAGGCTTTAAATGACACTAGGTAATTTGATCCCAATAATTTGATCCCCAAGGTAATTTCACCTCCGGTAATTTAATCCCCGGTTATTTTGATCCTCTGGTAATTAGATCTCCAGGTAAATTGGTTTTCGGTAATTGTATAGTTTTGTTAAATAAATAACATAAACTAACACTAACCTTTGAATCTACCTTTTACGTACAGTTCCGATAAACTAACTGACAGATCCATTTCTTAGTGCGGTTCTACCTTTTAAATACAGTTTCTCTGAACAAATAACATAAACTATCACTAACCTACTGACAGAACTATGCCTTCGCGCAGTTCTATCTTTTAAATGCAGTTTCGCTAAATGAATAATATAAACTAACACTAACATACTGATAGATCCATGTCTTTGTGTGGATCTATCTTTTACGTACAGTTTTGCTAAACAAATAACATAAACTAACACTAACCTAGTGACAGATCCATGTATTTGTGTGAATCTACCTTTTACGTACAGTTTCGATAAACAAATAACAAAAACTGACAGATTTCTGTGGTTCTACCTTTTAAATACAGTATCTCTAAACAAATGATATAAACTAACACTAATCTACTGACAGATCTATTTCTTTGCGTGGATCTACCTTTACGTACAGTTTAAACTACCGAGAATGAAATTACCGGGAGCGAAATTACCAGGGGATCAAATTACCGGGAGGAGAAATTACCAGGGGTGAATTTACCAGGGGATGAAATCACCGGAGACCAAATCACTGGGGATCAAATTACCGTATACGCTTTAAATACATACTCAATAATCACATATTATTCACATAATGATGTCATTCAATTAACGTCGCTCTCCTAATTGTTCAAGGTATATGACATTCGAAAATTTTTAACATTTTATCAAATGCTTATCACAAAATCTTGAATAAAAAGAAACAAGTCACAAATTGCAATATATTTTGTAAACGACATAAAATCGCACAATAAAGTAACATAGTATACTATTTGAAATTGAGTTCATAATCATTGGCTAATCTTAGTTTTAACTGGGTTTATTCCCTAACTTATCAAACAACTTAGGGGTTGAACTAATTGTTGAAAAGGTTTTACTACCTTTCGGACCCTAAAAGTTTGATTTGATATGTATAAACTTTTTAAATATAACAAAATAAAGGGGGGAAAAAGCGTGAAACAAAAAAGAGTTAATTTTATTTAGCACCAGCAATTTTATTATTATAATATATAAAAAATATTATCTCGAGAGTGCTGTCGTAAATTTCTAGTATATCGAAAACCGAACAAGAAATAGCTTCTGAAAACTTCAATAGCACAGCACCTACGTGGGAATTTAATTATTGCATTATTTCCAGTGGACTATTTTTTGGGCTACCGTTATCAGGCCAATGGAAAAATACTTGCTAACCTCCAAATGCAATTACGAAAGAAGATGTGTAAATGGCTATTTTTGTGGCGAAATTTAAATTGTAATGCATATTATTCGATTATGTTTTATATGTCAAACCAATTTATAATAGAAAAAAAAAATTAAATTGGTAATTAAAATTCTTTAATTGAATACTTTGAATGAGAAAAATTAGATACATAAAATAAAAGCCAGATTTATGTAGACGAAATATTTATTTTTCCAAAAGACTAAATAATTAAATTAGTGCAAACAATGATAAATAACTGTGTCAACTACAAGCAAGTCTTTAATGCAAAAAAGTGATTGGTTTTATTACAAATGCTGGTAAATATCTACAGCAACCTCACAAGTATGTTGTCGTTAACTGTTACATCATCTAGCACTACATTCTTAATGTGGTTTTGCAGCAATATTATAACGACCTTTGAAGGACGCCACTGAGCAATCATACGGCATCTAAATTCAGTTAGTCTCTTGGTTGCCTCATAGAAAAAATGCTTTAGGTAGGTACATTATGTATATCGATTGGTATTACATTGACCTATGAAGATTATCGAACAACGGGAAGATTCAAACTTGATATTCACCAAACGACACATGGCTGCACGTAGGCACTACAAGAACATTTGTCTATATAAAGGATTTACCAACAACTTCAACTTGTTGAAAACGCAAGCATGTTTACAGAAATATGTTATGAATATAAAATTCTTTTACGAAAGAGTAAACATTGAGAAGGCAAGGTTAATGATTTACGATTGAAACAAATAGAATCAATATTTTCTATTACCACCTGACTGTTGAGGTGTTGCAAATGAAGAAAGAGAATAAAAAAGTAGGTTAAACCTGGTAACCGCTACTCCATTTGTTGTATTTCTATAATCATTGATATTCAATAACATCCAATAGATTTCTTAATAAAAATGGTTGATATCCTTATCGGTAATATTTATTGTTCAATATTACAGAAAGTTCAATAACGTACAAAAGATTACTAATTATGTCAATTTTATTCTGCAATATTATGGCTTTAATGTTAATCACAGTTGTTTAATATGCAGGTAGCAATTTTGTATTTGTTAAACATAATTAAGTAATTGTGTATCTAATTGTAAAACAATAATATTTTCAGATTATGCTGATAATAAAAATGATAATGCAATATTACATACATAGCTATATATGGGCATATACAGAAAAACATAAATGATGATACATAGTACGAGATTTAAATTAGTATATCTGTGTTTCTGCAGTCATCTAAACTGTTTTGAAACCGTCAGACACAAGTACGTCTGACTTCAGAAATAAAAGGCAACATGAAAAAATTTTGATTTTTATTGTTTACTTAACTATTTACTATTTAATACTATTATTTAACTGTTTTATTTATCTATTATATTTAAAAACAAAAGATGAAATAAACATAAACCATAAGTACAATATGGATAATATAATACTATGTACTATATTATTCCATACTACACACTATTATATTATTATATAAATCACCTTTATTTATATCTAGTATATTTTAAAACAAAAGATAAACAAAAACAATTTTTTAATTGAATTATTGTACTTATAATGGGCGTGACATCACAAATGTTTTAACAAAAAATAAATATCTACATAAATATTTTTTGTTTTTCTGTTCAATCATAAATTTAAATGCAATGTTATTCAAGCTCCACCTAACAGAAAAACATATTTTATGAAAATAAAAAAGTGCTTCCTTTGTAGCAACAACTGTGACTCACTTTCTTATGCTTTGCAAAAAAGTCGTTTAAACATAAAATTAATAATCTTAAAGAGTAAACGATCGGTTTTAAATATATTAAATGACCTTTTGCAAGCTCCAGATTCCTACGGCACCACTTTGGTACCACCTTACTTTTCATGCATGTGATGCATTGG
Organism: Cantharis rustica; assembly: GCA_911387805.1. Classification (NCBI taxonomy): domain Eukaryota; kingdom Metazoa; phylum Arthropoda; class Insecta; order Coleoptera; family Cantharidae; genus Cantharis; species Cantharis rustica. Next base: position 40,461,111 of record OU426877.1, read on the forward strand.
AATTTTTATTAAAGAACTGTTAATTTCACTTTCAATAGTTGACTTGTATGGCCTACTATCCTACATCGGAGTTTGCATCTGAACAAAATATATTGGAAAGTAACTTGACTTTATAGAATTGCACTTGGCAATTAACTATGCCAAATTTTGTATGCATTTAGTAAAGTAAAGTGTAAAATTCAAAATTTAATAGCAAATTTTCCATTAATTATAATTATATGGCAAATTGGCACACTTATGCTCAATGATAATTTGTCGATAATTAAATGATAATAACTGGGTTTGCAGGTACTAATCACCAAGTTGGAGCGTGTTTGTACCCACCTCTAATTTGATCAATTATATTGAAACAAAAATAAATTACTTACATATAATGGAACATCTGTTGATTTAGCGGAATACTTGACTTCGCCATCTTTAGCCAAATTAACACCATAATATTGTTGCCACACGCTGGGCTTGCTGTCGTTCGAAGCTACCAGTAAACTTTTCTTTGGTTGAATTTCCTCACATACTTTATGATTCTTTCTTAACAGTTTTTCATTTGCACCACACGATTTGCCATTAGCACGACACAAAGTTCCATAAATTATAGCATTGCGCATATTAGTTTGGTTAATATTTGCTAAATCGTCAATTAAGGAAAAACGTTTGGAAACCATGTAAGGTTTAACTGCATCACTAAAACCACTGCTCGAAGAATTGGATGGCAGGTTGTAAATATCTTCCGTATCACCCGAAATCGTTCTCACTCTAGTATTGAATTCGGGCGAACTATTACTGGAGTGACCACTCGAAGATGAATTACTGAACGCCCGTATCACCGAATTAACCGAATCACGGTTACTTAAATTAACGCACAAATTTCGCATTTCCTCTTCTCGTGACGTTTTGAGCACCTCCAAGCTTAACGAAATCTTGTCTTTTATAGCCTTCAGCATTTCTTCCGAAGAAATTTCAGTTTTACCATCTATTGTAGCGTTTATACAATTAGACAGCTCCATCAAAATTTCTTTCAACGATACACCATCTTCACTTAAACTTTGATCTTTAGTAGGAACATAATTGAAACTGGTATACAAGAGTAAAGCATCGTCTACCAATGAATCGTACGAATTTTCTTTGTGATTCAAAGTGTTTATGTCATTAATTCTAGGCCATATGGGTTTAGGTATACTACAATCTACTTTTCCTTCTGGAATTGTACTTAACGTCCCAGCGCCGGAGGATCCGGAACCTAACGATGGCACAGACTTTTTTCTTACACTATTTGCAATATGAATTGATTTTGCGTAACTAGCATTTTGTTCTAACACTGACAACATTTCACTTTTTAATCTTTTTCTATCCGTATAAACAGGTTCGTGACTACTTCCTTCGCCATGACTTCCACCATATCCGGAAGAGTTTGATTTTTCGCCAGAAGGTGAATTACGTAGAACACCTTTCTGTGGTTCGCTTTTTAATGGTAACGCATTTAAGTTGTCATTATACAACGGATTCACCCTAGTTATAGTGAAACAAAAATTTATTTTTTTTAACACAACCGCAATTTTAGACTCACCTACTAACCGAATAGATTTTTTGACCTTTCCTGGTTGGGTCTATAGCAGCTAAAGGATCGTCGGTGACTTCTCTAGATATTTCGATCGGATCGACGTGACTACATGTCGAGTTCTGGGTCTTTTTTGGACCCAACCATTTGTTCATTTTAGTTTATTATTGTGCTACCGTTCGGGCATTGTAATTTTTTTCTATTGAAATCTGAAATAAAAAATATCATACAAGTTTAATATTTATAGCAACATAATCTAGATTTATTTCTTCATTATTGCACAGACCATCACGATTTGACCTGATTTATTTAATATAATAATTAAAGCAAAATATTGCACGAATAAACCATTTTTTCAATTTTCTTTGTAGTTTGTAGCTTTATAGCTTTGTAGTAATAGTTTAAATTATAAATACATAATTGCTAATTATTATTTTTAAAATATCAAAGAAATACACAAGAAATATTTACAATCAACAATAATTAGATAATTTCATAATAATTATTGTATATTAACAAACATTTCGAAATGGTTAAGTCATTTCTATCGTCAATTTAATATAAACCCCGTTCGATCTAAACTAGTGAACATTACAAATTGATAATTATCTAATGTACAATTAGAAACTACATAGATGTTAACGTGAAAACAAAAACGTAATATAAAAATTAACTAGTTAATTAAACAACGAATAAAATATATAGATTATCAGAAGTTTATTAGAAAGGAATAAAATTTTAACTAAATTTAATTAATAAAATTGCATTCAAACAACTTGTATTTTTCTGTATTTATAAAAATTCAATAATATTTTTTACCAATATCAATAAATAAAATTCAATGAATATTAATTATTATATTTACATCAGTTAGCTTTTTATCTTGTATAAATTCATAAATTAAAAGTAACAAATTATGTGGTTAGGTAAAACATAATTTAATTGCATTCAAACGACATGTGTAAAATTCGTTTTTGTTATATAGAAAATTAATTAATGTAATATAGCAAATTATCAAATCCCACACGAAAAATTTATTCGCGTTATATAGGATACATTATAGAATATTATTTTATAAGAATAATTTTTTTATTATAATAGTAGTAGCTGCTGTAATAGAAGGTATTACAGAGCAAGTAGTCAATTGGTGGACGGTATGTTCATAATGTTATTCTTTTATTATGAACTAAATTCAGAGTAAACATAATATTAATTTATAACAAACAGTATTTCTATTTATATTCAACTTGATACAAAAGCGTCCACTTAATCCCCCACCAAATCTATCGCCGAGAGCCCCCTCGAAGAGTAGTACAACCACCAAGATCTTCATTTCGAATACAGAAAATTTACTGCAGCATTCTAACGATTTTAACAGATTTCCAGGTGCCATTCGAAGATTATCGAATATAATTATATATTAATAAAAATTAATATATCAAACAGTATTTCGTAGTTAGCAAATATTATTTCTATAAAACTGTAATTTTCTAATTATGCATTTAAATTTAAATGAAAGGAAAGAAATTATACAAGAATCGTGATTAGAGATGATAAAACCCCTCACCAGTTAGAGTTTTTAAGGATTTGTGCCCGTGGTGCAACGTGTTGATCCGGCTCTTGTCTTTTTGTGTGAGACCTGGCTTTTCGAGACCCTGCCGGATTCGGTTATTAGTATTAGCGGCTTTTCATTGTATCGAGCAGACAGAGTGAGCGGCAGAGGTGGGGGTGTCTGTGTTTATTTGAATGACAGCTATTTTATTTCAGCGAAAGTAAACTGTTGTGCAATGGATATTCCTGGGTGCGAAGCGATATGTCTTAATATAAAAACTAAGACTCAACTGATAACGTTTTGTTGCGTTTACAGACCCCCATCCTCTTCGGTGCATAATGATGCTACTTTGTTTCGGGAAATTTCTTCCGTTATACGCAACCGTAAGAACGTTATAGTCCTTAGCGACTTTAATTTTCCTGGTGTTAGCTGGCCAGATCCTGTGTATCCGGCGGTTTGTTCGGGAAGCTTTGATTCGTGTACGTTATTTTTAGACTTTGTTTTTTCTAGTGGATTGAGACAGATTGTTGATGGCTTTACAAGATATAGAGCCGGTGCGAACCCGTCTCTTTTGGATCTCATATTTGTTTCTGATCGGCGTCTGCTTACCGAGCCCGAGCACTTGCCCCCTATAGGGAAATCTGATCACGAAGTCTTACGGTGGTATTTGCAGGTTGTGGAGACGCGTATTGGGTTTAGGGTTGAACAATTTTGCAGAATAAATTTTGAAGAAGTCGACTTCAACCTCCAGATGATTGATTGAGAACCACTTTTTGATGGTATGGAGATTAACGAACAGTGGCTTTTATTTACTAATATTGTTGAAAGTACTATCAGTGCCTGTAGCGAAATGATCTCTGTTAGATATAATCCACAGAAGACTTGGATTAGTGGGCACTTGTTGAGCCAATTAAAATATAAAGAGACGTTGTGGAGAAGATTTAGGCGTACGGCGGGTGAACGGGAGTACGCCGTTCATAGGTAGTTTTCAAACAACTTGGCCAAGGTAATTATGCAAGCTAAGACTAAATATGAAAATAGGTTGATTGCTATGAGTAATAAAAATAAATTGTTTAAGTATGTTAGAAATGCTATGTCTTCCAATGTGCATGACCCTCGCGTCAGAGATTGTGATGGATTGCTTTCTGATAATGATCTGAAAACGGCCATGATTTTCTCACAATATTTTAAAACCAATTACGTAGCTGAGCCCGGAGGCGTCTTTCCTGAGCCTGGATTTCGCCCTAACGCTTTTTCTCTTGATAACATTGTGATCTCTCGCGAATCTGTTTATGAGAAACTCTCAGTATTACCAAGATCTTCCTCCTCGATAGCAGGTGGTCTCCCTTCGATAGTTTTGAAGCAGTGTGCTTTTACCCTTAGTCTTCCTCTTTTGATGATTATACAGAGTTGTATGGACATGTCTGTTCTTCCTGATTGTTGGAAGTCGGCAACAGTAATAGCTATCCATAAGAAGGGTGACAAGCTTAGCCCTGAAAATTACATACAGATCAGTTTGACTCCCGTGGAGGTTAAAGTAATGGAAAGAATTGTTGTTGACTGCATGGTGCCGTTCTTGCTTCTGTATAAAGTTATACCTGATCAGCAACACGGATGTCTTCCCGGTCGGTCTACTACCACAAATCTGCTAACGTGTTTAAATAGTTGGACCAAGTCCTTGGACGAGAAATTGCCAACCGACGTGATATATCTGGATTTTTCAAAGGCTTTCGATCGGGTTCCGATTATGCGTCTGGTCGAAAAGTTGAAATGTGCCGGTATACGTGGACAGTTGCTGAGGTAGATAGCTAGCTATCTTTCAAGCCGAAAATTTAGAGTTAGAGTGGGTACTGACTTTTCAGAATTTAGACCGGTGATAAGTGGAGTCCCCCAAGGTTCAGTGATTGGACCATTGGTCCAATGCGATCACATGCGATCTGGGGTGTTCCTTGTCTTGCTGTTTTTCCCAGTATGCCGATGACACAAAGATATACGCAAACCCGCTGACTCTGCATAGTGAACTCCAGAGTGACCTAAACACTGTGATTAGTTGGTGCCGTAATTGGTTGATTCCTCTCAATGTAGACAAGTGCGCGGTGTTGCGCATCGGTAAAAACAATCCTCGCCTTAACTATGTGATTAATAATGTTATCGTCAAAAGTGTTAATAAAATTACCGATATCGGTGTTGTTATGAATTCTGATTTGATGTGGTCTGACAATATTGCGGTCAGGTGCAATAAAGCTAAATATGTATTGAATCTCTTTAAAAGAATTTTTAGCAACATAAATGTGCCCACTAGTTGCATTCTATATAAGACATATATACGTCCAGACTTGGAATATGGCTTTGGTGTTTGGTGTCCTACTTGGGCCAGAGATTTTATTCTCATTGAGTCTGTGCAGCGCGCTGCTACTAGACTCTCTTATGGCAGGCAGCGACCGTCTTACCTGAACCATCTTAATATTTTTGATCTTTCAAGTGAATGCGATCGACTTGTTCGTGGTGACTTAATCATTACTTATCGCTTGGCTCATAACTTGTTTTCGGTTGACCTTAGTCACCTGCTGCGGTTCAGGGATGATGAGCGTTTGCGTGGAAATGACCTCATGCTGACTCATGAGATTTATCGTTCAAGAGCCAGGGAATACTTTATAAGCAACCGAGTTTTTAATGTTTAGAACTCACTACCGCCAGATGTTGTTAGCGCGCCGTCTGTAAATTCTTTTAAGGCCAGACTTGATGGGTTCAGTTGTTTGTAGTGTGATTAGATATTGCTCTTTGTGTTATATTGTAGAATGTTTTAATGTTTGTATTATTTTGTATTAGTGTTTGTTGTAAGTTGATTGTTTATTCTCTAATCTGTAGTTGATAATAATAATAATAATAATAAAAAAGCTAGAATGTTAATTACATTTTTTATAATATATTTAGTATCTATATAATTTTCTTTTAATTTTGTTTTTCTGCATTTAGTGTTTAAAAATATTTTAAAAAGTTTTTATAGAAATGAAGTAAAACCCTATTTTATAAACGAAGTCATAGCAATATATACAACATTTACTAAATTTATTTATGGTTTCACAAAAGAATGAGTGAATAACAATATAAAAATATATTGGTTAAAAAATGTATGTACTCTATCTAAAATAAAGTCTCTCTATAAAGAAAAGCTATTTTTATATAAACATTTTTATTAATAACAAATTATATTTAAATAATGTAAATATGTAATTATAAATTATCTAATGCTTAAGCAAAACTTTTACCATTAATATTTATCAATTTTAATTATTTTCACACATTTAGAGAAAGCCTACCGAAAATAATTGTTATATTCAGTGTTTAACAATTAATTATAATTATTTTATATTAATTTTTTTTAATATCTATATAGGTAGAATAGCAAATAAAGCAAATAAATTGATAGAAATATTTATTTTGTCTGTAGAGTAATAATGTAGAGTAATTTTTTAATATCTGCGTAAAATTAACTTATAAATAACTTTCAGAATATTAAATTTCAATTTTTTGTTAATTGTAGATCACTCCAACACCGACGGTTTAGTGCTTATCAATAGAAAGAGGTAGTTATTCTTAATTATACAAATACTTTAAGGACATTTTAATTAGTAATAAAATAAATTAATGATTACTAAACAGAATAAGGAAATTGTGAAAAACGCTTACATGGATGACTCTAGCTACTGCAATAAATTAAAAATCTACCTATAGTGCTATGCTATTATAATTTCTCGGTGTCTGGTAAGATTACATAAGAATAAGAAAGAGTAATTTCCTCCTTGAATAGGTGCGCAAATTTTACATTGTGTGTAACAATTTCAAGATCACGAGAAAGCTAAATTACATTATTAAAAAAAGCTTGATCAAATTCGGTTCAATTAAGTTTTCAGAAAAAACTACCGCGTAGCTGAATACTTAAAAAAAATTGCAAAAACTTAACCGTGCCGTGCTCTGATATAGAAAAGCGGTCGCATTGGGCGGTACCGTAAGGGACAAAAACAGCAAAAGCAAAATACAATGTGAACCATTCAAGAATTAAATATCTTTACGCAACGTTTTTCTATATTGGACTACGATTTATCGCACGTATCTGGATAAGCGGTTTCGGTACTCTTTGATATCGGTTTCTGGTGCAGGTGATCGTTGATGAGCGCTCACCAAAAGGCTTTTATTTGTCTTTTCTTTATTATTAATTTGCAAACGAGTGCCCAGAGTAGAATGAAGTTTGCGATGAAAGGCAAAATAGGTCTAGTTTTAAATTTTAAAGATGCCTTACACCATCGGTGATATTGTCAATATTTCACGTGTGGAAAGTATTGACAGTAATCATAGATTATCTACATGTTGACAAGTATTGATATGTAGTATTGATAATCTTATTGATGGTGTAAGGTGCATATCTATTAAAAGATAGGGAAACTGGCATGATTGCCGTTCAACAAACAGGGAGCTGATTGGTTTACATTTAAATATGAACATAATATAGTTTGAATAAATAAATTTGTTTGTTTTACATAAAGTACGATATGATCTGTAACTGATATGAATAACAAAATTATATTAAAAGTAAACGACTAAAATTGTATGTACTTTTTATGTTTACATTTACGTTGTAGATTCGTACAGTAACCGTCGACTTCCTGGATAATTTTAAATCTTTCACTATATACATTTTAGTTGATTTATTACAATGAATTAAGGTGTAGTTAAGTTGTTTCTTTATAATTAAATAAAATATTGAAAAAATCTACGTTTTGCAATTTTGTAGATTCCTTCAAGTAATCATAAATTAGTAAACAACGTTTATGAGTTGTGATCAGACGTAGGTACTTTAAATTGTACATCAATTTAATGAGTAGGTATCTTTGTATGTATCGGTTACAAAAGAAACTGTTTAAAATTATTTCAGCAATAGGTCAAATCAGATTTGATATTTAAATGTTTTAAATATACACCATAAAGTAACTTCCTAGGGCAAACGCACCTTACTCGGGACAACACTTGTCAACATTTTGCAACGTCTATAACAATAATTAGACCATTATATTTTAAACGAAAACTTTTTTATAAATTATTACTACGCTCTATGACAAATTCTGTCATGTTAGAGCGATTCGAATATCGCCAGATTATTTGTTCTGTGACTTTTTCTGCAACCTCAAGCTTATCGATATATAAAAAAGTACTCTATATTGTTATTCGACAGGTAAGTTTTACAATAAAACAGAAATAAATTTATTTTGAATTTATAAACATATATTTTTAATTTTTTTTTTTTTTTCAGAAAAACAAAATTTCAAAATTTTAGTTAGAAATTGACAACATCAGTTAATTTTTAAAAAATATCTTATGTTTTATATTAAAAGTATAAATGTTAAAGAAGTAAATACAACAAATTTTTATATCTGATTATATAGTACCTACTTTTCTATCCTACCCCCCCCCCCCAACGGGAAAAGTACATACTTTCCAGTACGCCACGTGTTCATATTTATTTAGATATGGAAAGCAACAACTTTTATGTCTGAAATTGGAAATAGAATATCTCACTTTTACTCAGTTTAAAGACAAAGTTTATTTTTTAACTATAGCTAAATTTTATAAATATAAAATAAATGGGTTTAACTTGAAAATTTTAAAATTGCTTAAGTTTTCATTGGCCTACAGAATGTAAATAATCGGAATAGTTTAACAATTGAAGTAATAATTGAAATAATTAAAACAGCTTTAATGTTACTACCAATTTTATTTTTTTATTTTGTGTTCTTAAAATATGGGTCAAGATTAAATAAAGTGGGATCGATTCTTACAATAAAACAAATTTATTTTAATCAAAAATTTTGATTAAATTAAAATATTGAATTTGTTTAATTAAAAACAAAAATTTTTATTTTCATGTTCTTACATGGGTTCAGATGAAGAATGTATAATATATAAATTCAATTATATAATTTGCTACGCCTAGCTTCGTATTCTGATAAATTGAACTTGACAGTGATATCAGTTCTAATAAATACAGAGCATTTACAAGTAAATTAAATATTCTTTAATAATAATAATTTTATAAACGATAACAATTTTTAATGTAACTTCTTCAAGTACCAGCTTAATATACTATTCATTTTATTTTTTATTTTGTGATCTTAATAATTATATGAGTGAGGATTAATTAAAATGGGATCGATAAGCAGTTACAATAAAATAAATTTATTTTAATCAATAACAATAAATTTAATTAAATTAAAAAACAAAAAAAATTATTTTTTTAATATTTTGCTTAGGTTCACATGAAGATATATAAATTTAATTGCATAATTAGCTACCTAGACTTCGTATTCTGCGAGATTGAACTTGACAGTGAGATCAGCTCTAATAAATACAGAGTATTTACATGTAAATTAATTTTCTTTAATAATAATAATTTTTTATGCGGTAATTATTTTTAATGCTTTAATATTACTACTAATTTTATTATTTTAATTTGTAATCTTCAATATGAGTGAGAATTAATTAAAAAGGTATCGATAATTTTTTTTAATGATAATAATTTATAATAATAGTTTTTGTGTTTTTGTTTCTTATTCCAATTTTAAATATTTCATTATTTAAAAAATCATTTATAATAATCAATATAAGCAGTGTGGTATAAGGTTTAAATCGACATGCTACTGGAGACTGCGGTTTAACGTTTCGTCGCGCCGACTACACTGCTGTGATCTAAAGCCCAAATTTGATCTACGGGCTATACATCTGGCAAGGATAGCACCCTACCACAATATTATGCAACTGCTCACAGAACTATGAGTACCAAGTGTAAAAACTTGGTGCATTAATAGTAAAAAACAGAACAAAAATTCTAAAATAAGTTGAAGAAGAAAAAATAAAAAATCATTGTATATAAAATTATGTTTCTTACTAGTATCATAAAAACAATATTTTAAAATTAATAAATTAATTTTTTTAAATTAATAAAAATATTATAACATTTCTAAACAAACTTAAAATTCTACCTTGAATTTTTTGGAAGCTGATTCGAGTACTTTAATCATCCCTATATTAAATTAATAGTATTAAATCTGAACCTAATCCATAATATAATATAATTGAGAAAATTACGTTTATAATAATTCATTTATTAATATTTACTCCAAAACTTACTCAAATTAAAGTTTTTTTACTTTGCTGTGTTTCTGCTGCTTTCTACGGTTACTATAATAGGTAACTTAATTTAGATTCAATAGGAATACGAAATGCACGAAATGCAATTTCCTTGGTTAGATTAATCCCTATTTTTCTTCTCTTTATTGCTCGGGACACTCTTCACAACTCTGTACACGTCTTCTCATATTCTACAACCCTTCTTCATCGATGTTTATCTAAAGCTCTCGATCTCTCAACATCTGGATTTCATTTTATTACACATTTGATTGCTCTATGCTCTTGCGCTCTGGGTTGACCCAACAAACCTAATCTAATTGCTTTAATGTGTTTTACAATGTTTCCCTCTGCCAATTTTAATTTACTGTTTGTTTTACTTCTATATTGTTTTTTATTAAGTTTTACAAAACCCAATATCCTACTCATAATTAACCTCCTGTTTCCATAAAACGCTCTATTTTCAGTCATTCTACTGTCCTCTTGTTTTTATCTTTTCTTTTGTTAGTGTTTTTCTTGTATAACTAGATATTTGAAAGTTTTTTACCTCTTGTACTCTTATTTCTTAAAATGATAATAATACTAAGCGACTACAAATGCTTTAAAAGCCTAGATTTGAAGAACTGTCGATTAGATCCGAAAGCTAGCTAATACGTGTAATGTCATCTACAATTAAGAAAATGCCTAAGTTCGGGAAAAACTTGATCAGTTCACGCTTCAAATACTATCAAAAAAATTATAAAAGAAATTTTGTAATTATTTTAAAAATTATTTGAATTAGTGCGCAAAAAGTTAAATACAGATAAATTTAAAACATAAATGAGATCATTTCTCTCAAGTTATTTTCTCTAGATCTTGATCTATCAATTTTAATTAAACTATGTTTTTAATGTTTATTTATTAACTAATATTAAACTGAACTTTTAAAAATAAATTAATCAGTTTTTTAATTATTTTTATAAGTTTCCGACGTTTTTAAGAGTATTTGATTTCATTGTTTGATTAGCCAGTAAGTAATTAATTTTATTTTAGTCAATTAAATAATAGAATATTGTTTTAAACATTTTTATGTTAAAACAGTTTTAGTTATCATTTAATGATTTTTATTATACTTTTATATACTTCGATCAGTTACAAAAATTTTAAATAAAATTTTAATATTATAACATCTGGAAAAGCTTGGCAAAATGTTATGAATGCAATGATAATCCAATTTAGTATTCTGTTAACATTTTTGCCAGCTTACTTGAACTACATCAGTAAAACTACTGGAAAGGTACAAGAAGTTTATCGAACCGTTTAAATTTTTTTACAGAATTTGATGTAACATCAATTTTATTTATGATCACGATTCTTCCTAGATTTAAAAATATTCACATCAATTTAACACACTCAAGTAATCTGAAGATCGACTGATCATTCGTGCATCCGCCTAGAAGAACCTTCTAATCTGCTATTAATTAGTAAATAATGTAAAAATATTTTGGTTAATATTTTTTGTGTATTTTTTTCAGTATTATCTTAATTTTACCAAGATGCATTCATCTGAACTAGAAATTAATAACGGGGCGATTAATAAAAATAATCAAAGTTTAATTCTATCTCGTTCGTCTAACCGAATAATGTAATTCAAAATTATTTAATTTTTATACTGCAGTGTTTTTCCTAAATATCAAAACTTAATTAAAAATGTAAATTCATTTTATTTCACATACATTAATTTCTTTATTTTTGCATTACATTTCTTTCGTTTATTATTATATGAATGTTTAGAATGCTTAGATAAATTTATTATATATTTGTATGCAAAGCAATTTTTATAATATATTTTGATGGTGTAATGGTTCAGGTGATTGCATCGTAACCGATGGTTTTAAGATAAATACTCTAAATTTTTGTTTTTAAAGATCTGCAATGTAACTAAAAATCCATATGGTTACATTTATGTAAATATTCGTATAAAGTAGTTGCGCTAACATGCTAAAAATAACAATTTTAATAAAATGCAATGTGGGCTTCATTTTGATAATAATTTTATCAAAATAGGTGCTCGTAATTAGTACAGTATCTATTTTGAAAGTTTTAAAACATTTTGTAATACGAATGTAGAACGAGCAATGTAATATTGAACCTTTGGTATTAATATTTTATAATTTCCAACAATGGATAATTTAAATTATTACACAAACTTTGTCATTTTTATATTTAATCAGTTTTTAGCTTATTTATTTACTAATAAGATACCACGATATTTTAATTTTAAATATAACCACTGGAATTAGCTACAGCTCAAAGAAAAAAAATTAAAACCTAAGGTAATAAATATCTCATTTTACCAAAAGAGAAAATAATGTATTTGCTTTGCAGCGTTTGCACAGGTTAATGCAGGCAGTTTACAGCAAGAATATTGGTTGGGAAATTGGTTGGCCTTGTTAAATAATACAGGGTCATTCTTCATACTCGACTTGTTTATAGTCGCTTACACTATATATTAAGTTTATCAACTGTGCATCCAGGTTTTCAAAATCAATTTAACATAATATCAAAATTATTTATAAATTAAATGAGAAATAAAAAATAAAACTATTAACTGATACTGGACTGGATTTTGAACTGCGATCTTGTTTCAAAAACCAAAATTATTGAATTTATTTATATAGTACAGAACCGCAGGCAATTTCTTGAAAATTTCAAGTTCTAGTTCAAAATTTTTATATGAGTGTGTATACAAGACGAGTTTTACGTTGGAGGACTTTTAACTGCAAGGACTTTAAGTAAAAGAAAGTTTCTTTACAATGTTTAGATAAAACTCTCCCTTATTCAAATATCATTTTATTAATTTATTTATTATTATCAGGGCAATAATGTAATCGTGTATATTTTTAATATAATATATATTTTGTGGTATTATGGATAATTTATTCAGACTCATGTGGTTCTGCAGGGGTTCAAAATTGAATTCACAATTTGGGATGTGAAATTTATAAAGGAATCAGTTTTATACTAAAATATTTACGTATATTGCAGCTTATTTATCAACATGCAATAAAAAAAATTTATATTGAATAAAATGTTTAATTCGAACAGTTTAGGGTTTAGGAAGTTTAGGATTGAACCAATTAAATATTTCTGATAGTTTTGGTTCTCATTATTACTTCTTAATAGAGATAAGGAGGGCTTAAACCTTTTCGTTGCTCTAATTTAGTAGAATCAAAATTGAAATAAATTATTATTAATTATTAGCATAGTAAATTTTAATAAATGAGAACAATTAAATGATAAGGCAATAATAGTGGGAGTTTTTAGTCTATTAACCTTGGCTTTACAAAGTGAATGCATTAAAACAGTTAAATAAATTAATAGGTACAATATAATCAATAGTATTCAGTTATTTGAATTTACGAATTGGTCATTAATTACTTTCACCATAATTAATGTTATAAAACTGAAGCTTTTCATAAAAAATGCTATTAAAGGAATAAGTATTTAGAATGCAGAATATATTTAAGTTGTTTCAATTTACTGTATTCACTCTACACTCCTACTATAAAATTTGCAATTGAAATTATAACAATTTCTTCTAATAGTACTTTCATCATAGTACAACGAAATACATTAAACGGGATTTAATGGGCAATTTAATATTATAAAAACTTTCAGTTTGGATGAAAATATTTTTCTTTTTACGGTTAAATAGTAAAAGGCATTGATTAAACACTTTATTATTAAAATAAGTGATTATTGTAATTTAATCTAATTCGCCTTCCGAACAACAAATTAATCAATTATGTAATGTATCATCAAAACACTTGAAAAATCAGTTTCATACTTTCCACTCTTTGACCAGCTTGCTGAAATCATCACATTATTGTATGAATAGTTCACAACATTGAACTAGTAATATAAAGTCTATGAAAAGAATGAAAATAATAATGCAGTGGTTCTCAATAGTTTTGTTTAATATTCCTTCAGTATAATTTGAGAAAAAAAATTAATGGCATTATAATATTGCATAGAATAATTTATTCAAAAAAATTTTCTTTCAAATGCAAATATTTCAAGAAACCAAAGCTGCATGAATATGCCTGGAGAATATTAAATAAGAATTTTTATGTGAATGAGAAAATCATGCTTCAGCATTACTTTAGTAGTTGAACACCAACATGTTTTCAGTTGAAGGACACAAGATGCCTTAAATAAAGTTCTTATTATGAAATTATTACATATTACTGTAATCATTTTCGTTCAGTTCAATGCCATCAAATTTAGAAGTTTTAAACTTGGAAAAATATTTGCCTTCTGGGAAAAATCTGGTAATCCTCAACTATCGATGACGTCCATAGGATTAAATTTGTTTGCAAAATATATCTAATTGGCCTGAATTAAGAATACTATAATAAATATCAATAGTTCATAGGATGATAGACATAATTACTTTTAAAATACCACTCAATTACTAAATTTGTCGGTTATGATTTTCAGCTGGGAGGTTTAAAATAAAATTATTTTTCTATATTTAGAGATAACTTAATTTCCGGTATTACTAATTTTTATTTTCTTTGTGTTGCATCTTACGATAAGAGTGCATTAACACGAAATATCAGAATGACAAAATAAAGAGATTCCAGTTTGTTATACAAATTTAGTTTCTAAATTAGACAATAAAAGCTCACGTGTGGCTATTAAAACTTTATTTAAATTATATTTCCTGCATAATTATAGCTATTTACTTATGTAAATAAGTTGTATGTACTTGCCGATGCATGAATACCGGCTAAAATTAATTTTTTTAAGTAATTGAAAAAGAAAGCTTCAATATGTAACACTCGAAGGTAACCTAAATTGTAATTAAAAACTCCTGGTCACAATAATTAAACAACACAGAACACGTTTAATTAAGTTAATTCTAAATTAAGTAATTCAACAAAGAGTTTAACTTGATGAAAAGAGAAACTAGATTACTCAAGTCAAAATCACGATTTTAAACCGAGAGTGTTTATATGCAATCACTTCCCACAGGAAGTTGAGGTTGAGTCAAGTTTATATTACAATTTTCTGATGTACCAGAAGATACACCCGACAGAAAGAATTTATCTTGCAAGAATTACAAAATTTAAGTTTTCGATAATTTCAATATTATTTAAAAGAGGAAAACTTTCACACATATAGGAAATCAATTAAATTCGTTTTGAATATTTTTGCAACTATAATGGTGAAATTTTACATATTAATGCTTTTTTTCCTTATACATAGCATTGACATTGCTTAAATGATATAATACCTTTAAATTTAATTTAAAATCACTTACGTGCTAAAAAGTCAATAATAAATAAAACCAATATCACTTTTGTAACATTACACTTTTAAAATCCCAAGAAGTAAAACCGAAAGTTGTTTTGATTTTATTCTCGCGATGAGATGTAAGTACTTTTGAAAATAAAAGTTTATATCGCAATTGATCATTTGAACATAAAACCGTATTAGTTACTATTGAGATACGAAATAAGAGATAGGCACGAAACAGAAAACAAGTAACTAAAGTGCAACCGCCAACGAAACTGAAAGTGGTACCCGAAGTGGTCACTGGCCTGGCTTAAACACCAAAGTACTGAATAAGAGGGGTACCACTACATATATACATCAATATACGAAGACTTACACAGTTATATCTTAAGTTTCACTTTGTTACAACTCATCTTTGTCACGAATTACTTATGTTATTACAGTAATAAATATTACAAGAAATTACTTCACTTACATCATTTTTTATTATAGAAGCACTTTTATAAGAAAACCCGAACATAATTATTGCGGTTTGCCCAAAACTTTTAATATGTAAAGAAAAAATCATTGTTTTCATCTTATTAATTTGGTTGAATTGGACCCAGTTAACCGGATAAGCTTTTAACGGTTTGTTAAATATATTGGTCACGGTTAGCAAGACGTGACAATAAGATTAATATATTATATTAAAAACTAAAAATTAACCAGTCAAGTAAACAATAAAAATCAAGCTTTCTCGCGATATTTGAATTTTGACAAAATTCACGTGAAAATGTAAGTAAGAATGCCAATATGCTTCAAGTAACAGCAATTGGATATCAAAAGTGCAAGAAAACCAGAACAAGTGCATTTAAAACTTGCACAATTTTAAGTGTTTCATATCAGAATTCAACCTATCGCTATTTAATTTTGTACAATTTTTAGTTGACCTAACGTGTGTTACATTATGTAACGTTAATTTATCGAGCTTTTATGGTCAGGTACAGAATAATAAATGCGTTTTCGCTACCGTTTCAAGAATTTACTTGTCATTATATCGAGAGGTGTGTAACTTACTATTACTTCAACTAATTACAATCCATCAAACATTTATTAACATATTTAGCTCCATCTTATTAAAATCTTCCCACGATTCGTCTCTCTTCCCATGCTTTCCATAATAACTTTGCGCAATATGTTAGCGATGTTATCCTTACATTAAATACAAACATATAATGTTTAAAATACAGGAATATTATAGTTAAGTATATTATGACGAGAGCTAACAATCTCGAAACATAATAATATTATGTTTGGTATAATAATAGTATTTTGTTTCAATTGTTATTTCACTTTTACACTTATTTTTTAAACATTATGTGTTTATTAATAATTCATTCGTTATAAATTAAACATAACAAATTATTAATTACATAAATAACTTATAATAATTTCTTAATAATTCGTCAAGGTAAATAAACTTAGTATTTAAATTTTGACAAGCGATTAGAAATTGTTTTGGGTGTCCATTACTGGTGCAAAGTACTATTCTCATTTGGCAAACATAATAATATATTTATATAATATAATATGTATATAAGAAGTACGCTTCTATTAAATAAAATCAATCACAAAACATACACTATGCAAAATTTCAGTTTATGAATCTGGGGGTCTGGGGGTCTAAAATATTTTTCAGTGACTATCCATCTCTTACGCTGTTTTACTGTACATATTATGATATTTCAAAAAATATAGTAATAATAATAATAATTATTAAAAAACAATAATTTTAACTATGTATGTAGTACTTATTCAAAATAAAAAAATAAAATTAAACGGAGCGACACCCTACTGCCATCACTGTGCCACCTGCCACTATTACTATCTAATTAGTTGATTATTATATTGAAATCATCATTATTAGCTACATTAAATATTATAATAATTATAGTTCAATTATTAAATATTTTTGTGTTTTTTTATTTTTATGGATAGCGAAAACCTGCAAACCATAGCACCAGCTACCATGCACTGCTTATTTGGTTTGAAATTCAATTTTTTGTCGTTACTACTAATTTTAAAAGCAAATATTATTATCTATAGTAAGTTATATCGTATTCTGAAGTTTATACGAAAACATTAAATTTAAAATACAAATATACATTTTTTATGAACAGTATATGCAAATTTTTAATAATAATTAAGTTAAATTAGCATTAAAGCATCATTTTGAACTTACGTTTTACACAATTTACTATTTATGACTTCTGCAAAATATTTTCATTCAAATTAACAATTTATATTCGGCAGAAGCATTTATACTATACTTTTACCAGGGAAAGTTATATGTGAGCTTTTATACGATATTTATTATTATTATTATTATTATTATTAAGTAGAGCTACAACATACAGTGGGTTTTGGCTGACCATTTTATTTTATAAAAAGTTTTCAAAGCAAATTACCGCGGTAGTTTGCCATTCTCTGCGAGGAAAGACGACAAGAATCAAGTTCCTGTTCGACTCAGGCTTGAACCAGAGATCTCCGCTTAGTACTCGAAGCACTTAGGCATAAGATCGTAATTGTCCTCTTATACGATATTTACATAATTTATATAAATTGGTTACAGTCAGTTAAATCACCTCACTATTTGAAATGTTTCCTATAGACAATATGAAAGAGAACGATTAAAACAAAAATTTTGCAGGATTGGCCATTAGTTTTCGAAAAAACGGTATTCTAAAATTTGCAATTCAAGAGACGCATAACACTCGACATAGCAGTTACCTCGGTCGACCTAACGGTAATCGACTTGCTAAGCGCCCTGGTCTGCATGTGCGCACATTCTGTTGACGGTCTGTGTGCTTGTTTGCTGTCAGATACGATCGACACCCGGACGGACGAGTTCTATCTTTGTAGATCTGTTACTTTCGAGTTCTGTCATTCTCGGTGAATGTTTTTGGTTACTGTCACTATTTCCATCTCAAGATTTTAGAACAAAAATTTTGTTGGATTATACATTAGTTGTAGAAATAGCAGCATTTTAAAGTTGCTAAAAGCAGAGAGATGTAATACGATACACCCCGAATTTTTTTTCCAGACCTGTTTTTTTGACTAACTCAACAACGGCCTACCGTAAATCCATGTTAAAACGTATATCTAAAATACATGTCAATTTGTTTATATATAATTAAAATTAAACAAAATAAACTAATTTATAATCCAACAAAATTTTTGTTCTAGTATGCTTAGAAAAGTGCTTTCTTTCCAATAGTCAATAAGAAAAAGTTGAAATCTTGGGATGGAAATAGTGACAAATGCCATTTTTTTAATTGGTTAAGGGTTCGTTAAAATCACGGCAAATCTCGGATTTACCCTTAAAAATGAGTTGTGCGTTTTCTCCTTTTTAAAATTTGCAAAATCTAACTTAATTTAAAAATACTAATGTATTTATATATATTAGTTCGAAATGGCTGCAAGCGCAATTCAAATTACGACCATTAAAGTTTAAAAGTTAACGTATTAGTATGCAGACGTAATGCAGTTGAAATGCAAATCGTATGCAGACTGGGTAGCATAAACGAGTCGATTACCGTTAAGTCGATCGAAGATCTGTTATGTCGCGTATTGTGCGTTCCTTGAATTGCAAATTTTAAAATTTTAAAAAACTAAAGGATAATCCTACCAAATTTTTGTTTTAATATGCTCAGAAAATTGTCTTCTTAAGGTTGGCAATACATATAAGTTGTAGAGTAAGGGTTTATGCCAGAAATGGCAAATTTGTGAGTCCGTTGATAATTTTGTTTTTTTTTATAAAATTAATTTTTACATGTTACATGAAATTAAAATAAAATTTAATTCATAACTTACATATTTGTTCAAAAACTATTTAATTGAATGATATAAGTTTGTTACATACTGTTAACATTATGTTTCGAATTTACGATTCTCATCAGACAAACTTGAAAAAATTATTAAATTGATGGAAAAGTTATGTGATTATTCAATACTTGATTAGAAGTCAAATTATTTTAACTTTTGTAAAAACAAAATTATACCTACTTCAATCCAAATTAAACGAATAAAATTAATTTAAAAAATTCTAAACCGGTCAACTAAACAAACCAAAAAAAAACATATATTGAAACCAATTGAAACGTTATTTGTGATTAAAAATTACTATATTTGTAGATTGCTCCAATTTTAAGATTTCATGGGTTTTGAACTTGGGGAATTATACGAAACATAATGTTAACAGTATGTAACAAACTTATATCATTCAATTAAATAGTTTTTGAACAAATATGTAAGTTATGAATTAAATTTTATTTCAATTTCATGTAACATGTAAAAATTAATTTTATAAAAAAATATTATCACATGTTAATAACCTTAACCATATTATGAAAGTAACAAGCTTGCACCCATCGTGCATAAAAGTTTAAAAACTAAAACCATATTAACCATATTAGTTAATAATTTTAAGAATAAAAATTGAGTTTTTTATCAGAAGTTATTTGATTAAAATTGGTGATTGGGTTTGGTAAAACTTGATGTAAATTTAAAAAAATTGTCGATAGAACGACAAAATTCATTGATAAGCCGACAGTTGTATGTTAGTAGATTATTTTAGTTTAAAGTCGATCTAAGCAGATGAAACTTGGTATAAAAATATTAATTTTGATTGCAATAAAGCTAAAGATAATAGAAAAATAATCTCGTCCAAAGCTATGTATGAAGATAAAGGATTAACGGGATATTGGAACGCCAATAAAAACAAATAATCGACGTTTCGGTTTATTAATTAAACCATCCTCATGACTAAAAAACAAAAAGAGAGGGCATGACTTTTAAACCAGAGGCAAGGGTTGTAACACATACCTCACAGATAAAGATGGGGGGTGTTTTAAGCGTTAATAATTCTATCGGAGGGAAGACCAATAGTCTGTCAGGTGGCACATTAACCAAGTCAACAAAAATTAAAAACGTGTAAATTAAAATTGCAAACATTAAGGCATACAATAATTCAAATAATTAAAATCAACACCTGACAGATATGCAAAGGTATCAAATAAAATATACCTGGTTTAGAAAAATAAAATGCAAGACGAAAAATTAACAAGTTAAATTTCTCCCTCCAAACAGAAAAACAATACTAAAAACAATGTGAGTAGCAAAAAAAACAACAAAAGTGCAACAACCCTATACAACCCAAACTCAAAAAATAGTATCACAATATAAAAAAATTTTTAAAAAACAATTTCTATAAAAATACAAAAGACAAAAACAGGAAGCCATCAAGCAATTAGAGTACAAAGATCTAAACATCCAGAAAGGTACACAATCCAAAAACACTATCACAACACGAACCAAGAGTCAACATTGTTAAGGTTTCAGGGTGGCAACATTTTGATCTTCCTCAAGTAACCTCTCAGCAAATTCTTATAACCATTGTTTATGTACCCGTAATCCGTTTGTTTGTTCATATTATCTTCAGTAACAGAAATGTAGGTGGCCTCCAGAAAGGTTCTTTTCAGGTAGTTGAATTCATAATTCAGAATACTCACATCTTCAGATGAAAAACTATGCGAGTTCTCGATCATATGTTCAACCAAACCGGTCTTTTTTGATCTTGATCTAATATCATATTGATGTTGTTTTACCCTGTTAAGTAACCGTTGTTTAGTTTGGCCTATGTATTTGGAATTGCAACTGCATTTGATGACGTACATCAGATTATTTCTCTTCAGGCTAGGGATCTTATTCTTGGTTTTTGAAAAAATTAAGTTATTT
Organism: Cantharis rustica; assembly: GCA_911387805.1. NCBI lineage: Eukaryota > Metazoa > Arthropoda > Insecta > Coleoptera > Cantharidae > Cantharis > Cantharis rustica. The sequence goes on from OU426877.1 coordinate 40,482,455, forward strand.
AGGGAGAAGCGATTGTGAAAAGATAACATTAATTTGTTGTTGGTAAGTGCTTCATTGAGAGTACTGTGGATTCTTTTAGCCAACCAAGGGTGGAAAGTAATTTTGCAAAACCTATTGATCGAGGTGGATCCATCAGACTGGGAGTCCGACGCTATCATCTTCCGTATCTTATTCTTGAAAAGGGTGTGGTCAATTAGTTTACTTGGAAATCCATTTCTTAAGATTTGCTGCTTTAATTCATGTAGTTTAGTACCTATATGGTCTTGAGGTACACAGGAAAGAATTCTATTTTTTAATGCCGTAACGACATTAATTTTCTGTTGGAGAGGATGCACCGAACTGAAATTTAACAGTCTATCCGTAGACGACGGTTTACGGTAGACGTCAGTGCTGAGGATACCATCAGCGTGTTTAGTTATAAAGAGGTTCAGAAAGGGGATGGTAAAATTGTATTCCAATTCATACGTAAAATCCAACAGAACATCGTAGGATTTAAGTATAGAAAGGCTATTATCGACTTCTTTGCAAGGCACGGCAGTCAGTATGTCGTCCACATACAGCAAAAGAAAGGGCAAATCAAACTCAACCGTTCCAAAAAAGTTGCAAAGCAGGTCATTCATGACAAAGTTAGCGAAGATGGGACTACAGGGATCACCCATAGCTAACCCAACCTACTGTGAGTAAAACTGTCCATCGTAACTGAAGAAGCTATTATCAAAAATAGTGGACACCAAACCCACAAATACTTCCGATGGAATAGACGTATAAGGGGCAATCAGGTCCCAATTATTGTAGAGAGACGAAATAACAGACTCTTTGGAGATGTTGGTAAAGAGTGATTTCACGTCGAAGGAGACCAGTACATAGTCTTGAGATAATTTTGCGGAAATATTCTTTTCTCTTGTTTCTGAAGAGTTCTTGATGTTAAATGGAAAAGATGGTATAGCGTTTTTTAAGATGTTGTTAATAAACTTCGCCAAAGGAATAGAGAGAGAGTCCACACAACTAATGACAGGTCTCAATGGAACTCCACTTTTGTGGGCTTTAGGCAAACCATAGGCCCGAAGGTATAACGAGTTGTATTTATTAAGGGATTTTTTTGTAGTGGCATCGATGTAGCCCTTCTCGTATAATGACTTAATGACCTTATTGAATTTACCCTGAATGGAGTTGGTAGGGTTACCGGCTAACTTCCTGTACGTGACAGTATCTTGGAATAAGTTGTTCATTTTTTCTCTATAATCTTTCATGTGCATGATAACCGTGGAATTGCCCTTATCAGCCTTGAGGACCAAGAGCTCAGAGTTTTCTCGGAAAAACTTTTTAGTGGTCCAAACTTGCTTAGCCACTATGTCCTTGTTAGGGAGACTGTTACAGAAGTTGTAGGTGATGTTGATAAGCTTACCGCGTAACAATTCCCTTTTACATTCTGGTACATTTAGACAACTCAAAGTATTGTCGTGAAACAAAATATTTCGACCCACCCTGTGCTAAATTGTAAAAATTTCTTAATTTCATTTTTAAACGTTTGAATTGGAAAAGTACAGAGTGGGGAGAAAGGATAGAGATAAAGGCTTTTTTGGCCAACTATGGCCGACAGCGGGTGTAAAATTTTGTAAGCCCGTTGAGTTTTGAATTTTGAGGCGAATTATTGCAATTAGTTGTGAGTAATATTTTTGATTTGATTGAATAAAGTGAATTCTGTGCTTTCGCATTATTGCGTTATTTTTGAAGTTTTGATATTTGGATTTTTGGATAATTTTTATATTGAGTGGCTACTGAGCGGTAGATTGGATTTGGTGGATAAATTAGAAAAAGAGCAATTGAAATTAAAAAATTGAATCTGAATTATTTAAAATTGGAAAGTTTGAAATTTGCATTCGTGGGAACAAATGTTGCGATTGATAAGCGGGCGATTTGGATAGGGTCGGAATCAAAACCACGATTCCATCAAAGAATACTACTTTTGAATTGGAATTACATTTAATTTTGGATTACTATTTAATTTTTTAAAACGAGAAGAAGTTTTTTATTTCATTATTTTTTTTTTAAACGTAAGAACTCTCGACCCTTGAAAATTACCAATTGCTCCCACAATCCAGGGTTACCTGAGCAAAAATAGGTGTGTGGGAATTTTCTACGAAAATACCATTACAGTATATTATATCTCCGAAAGATAGTCAAACATAGGGAAGTTCTGCAAAGTTGGTAAAATGGAGAACTTCGGACCCAAGGACACCGTCTTCATCACTACCTCAGGAATATAGGTACCAGCGGAATTTAGAACCCAGCTCTCATCTCCCAAAAACTTCAATTCTTTCTGTTGGTAGCTAAATACCCGAAACTTATCATACTGTCTACCTCTGATATTAGTAAACAAACCATCATAGTGCCATTTTTGTAAGTTAATAAATTTGTATTAATAAATATTTGTTTTTATTGGCGTTCGAATATCTCGTTAATCCTTTATCTTCAAAGCTAAAGATATTGGAAAAGTGGTTTTATTTAATTATCAGATTTTTGATGAGAAAATTTGATGAAGTTTGGTATAAATTTCATAGTAATTGAACGAAATTACGAATATTGAAATTAATTTATTTTACAAGAACGAAAAGCGCATTAGAATTAAAAGCGCATTTGATTAAAAGTTGACCACGTTAGTTTACGTTCAAATTAATTTATAAAATAATAATTTGAATATTTGGATATTTTAATAATTTAAGCAACTCTGAAATACCTTTTAAAGAACATAGCAATATATTGTCGTGTTACAAAATGATTTTGACCGCCCCTGTTGTTAATTGTAAATAATTTTAAATTTGAATTTTGCTGTGGGAAGGATTTAAAAGTAAGGTTAGCAGAAATCAGAAAAGAGTGGGGGCATTTTTGCCAAAAATGTTCGCCGGAGCGCTCGTTTAAATTTTGGCTCCATAAATTTTGAGAGTTTTTGTGCAAATAGTTTTGCAATTAGAAATTTTTTTGAGTATTATTGATTTGAATTATTTGAAAGTATTTTTAGTTGAAAGTGACCATATAGATAATTTTTGTGAGTTGGATATTTTTTATTTAATTAAAATTGATTTATTTTTAGATGATTTTTATTATTGGAAATTTGATTGGAATTAACAAGAAATTAATTGCAACGTTAATAATTAAAATTATTGGAATTAAAACATTTGGATTATATAAAATTAAATTTGAAAGAACCGAGCCTATGGCGTTGCTGATACCACGTAGAGTTGAAAATTTGAAATTGTAAGTTCGATCGTTGAACAAATCAGAAAATTTTTTAAATTTAAAATAATTTCGATTGCAACTAAATTTTTTAACATTAAAATTTCAACAAACACAGAAGAGTTTGAAAAAAGTTTATTTGTTCCCGCATGCAAGAGCTAGTTGAGGTAAAAAATTTTAAGTTTAGTAAAAAGTTTTTGTTATTCAAAATTAATAAAAATACAACTATAATATATTGAAGTGTAATTTCTGTCTTTATATTATTTTTATATTGTAGCAGTAATTAATTCTATGAATTTTACGTTTCAACAAGTTCTAAATTCGTATCAAAATCCATCACCTAAAATGGAAAGTTTTTAAAATTTTATCGCACTCGTCTGCAGCTGTCTTATATCACAAATAAATTTTGTTCGTTTAAGAAATTTTAACCATTTCACCAAAATGCTAACAACCCTTCATCCAAAAACATCCAAGCAACATTAAGATTCAATAATTCAATAAAATTTCCAATAGCAACCTTTAATTTATTTACAAAAAAATTCAAAAACATCTTAACGACTCACAAATTTATAACACCGGCCTGTCGGCCATTTTTACTTTCACCAATCTTCATTTTCTTTAAAAAAAATTATCCCATACAATTTCAAATTAAATTTTCAAAACTAAACACGTATAAAACAAAAAAACCATTGCAAACAATTTTGGAACACGACAATATATTTATATTAAAAAATAAAATTTTTAAATACCATAAAATTATGTTAATTTTGGTTTATTTTGTTTTCATATTTTTCAACAAGCCTAAATCTATCCAGAAAATGTTTTTGACCATTGAAATAAAATTACTTATGATAGAAATAATAAAAAAATAAAATTAAACTCAATACTATTACTGAGTATTAAAATGTTTTTATAAATATTTATTTGTATACAAGTTTATTCGTATAAATATTTCGTACATAATTATGTCTTCATATAAATTTCCTAGAATTGCTAAAAATTTTATATAAGATATTTAAAATATCTTTTATTCGACTTCCGTTTCTTCCGTTTATTATAATGATCTTTCTGTATTAATATTTAATTTAATATGAATTTATGGAAAATAATGCTAATTTGCTTTAATTAGTATATTTACAAAACTTTTGATTTATATGAGCCTACTCTACACTTATCAGAATTTATAAAAAAAATATTAATTAATAAATCCTGTAGTTAATTCCTTTCCAATTCTTAGATCTTATACTTCCTCTGCATTTATTGAACATGATTCAAAATATTTTCAAAATTCAAGTTTGTGATTAATTATTAAGGAATAGCTGAAATATTTCAGCGATTGAAAATACGAGCTTACCCCAGGGTTGGTAAATTATTGTAATTCTGTATTATATAAATTTTAAATTTGAATTTCATATAGTTTAGCAAGAAATTAGTTTATTAATTACAGAGACTACTGTGTACATAAAAATTTTGATTTTTCCTAATTTATTTAATTGAAAATTATTTGTCCACTATCTACGGCCACTTCCGAAGAAATGGTGAAAAAGAGCAGTCATTCAAGATCAATGGGCTGTACTAATTCCTCTAAGAACAACAAGGAAAACTAAGTAGCAATCTTTAAAGTTCTGGTAAAAGAGACAACTGCTTCTAGGCGAAGCTTTTATTTAAAACGGAGAAGTAAAAACTCCACATTATAGGAGTTAGAAGAAAGATTACAAAGAGTTCTTGAGATGTTTAAACTGCTCATCACAAAAACGTAGCAGTTAAGAAATGTCTTTTCCTGATACCTTCAAAGTGGGCACAATAAACAGCAATGCAAGGAAGATCAGATCAGCAACCGCAGAAAATAACTCAAGTGTTTCCACTGCAAAAATCAGCACCAGACTAAAATTTAAAGTTGAGCGAAGATACAGATGTTTTCAGCAGGGAAGAGCAAATAAGTGGAAATCAGCTTGAACTGCTCCGAAGTCTCCCGAGCCTGTTTGAAGTATTTGAGGAAGAACAGGATCTCAAGTTCCGATGGAAAAGCGACAATTTTATCCATTTACAAGATCGAGAAATAATAATAAAGCACGTAAAGAATAAGAAATTATTTGGTATCGAGAGTTCTTGCATCGATCGCATACAAAACTAAGCTGGGAAAGTAGAGAAAGCTCAAAAGAGAAACGGCGTTCTCCGATGCTTTTCTGGTAATAGAACCGCAAGTACCCAACGAAGGTGAAGCTGCCTGAAATAATCTGCTGGAGTAGATGGGATGTCAGGTGGATGTATGAGCTTTCACAGTATTTTACAGAACATGGTCGTTTTAAAGATTACCTGTTGATTACCTTTGAAATATTGCGTGAATAGTTTAAAAGTACTAATTATACTTTAAGGTTTTTTAGGAAAATAAATTAAAGAATTTACCTAATTTACCATCGCTTAATGTTATATTTTGACTAAATAAGTACTTAATAGTAAAACTAATTGCACGCTGCTTATTTGTAAATTAGGTTAAGTTCAAATTTAAATTCGGATGAGATCGATAATCCAAATGGGTTCCCAAATTGTTTAATAATCGTGGGATGTCTTAATCGCATAAATATGCAGTTGACTCAATAACAAATTTTTGAATAAGTATAATTGTTACTTATAAAGGCTACCCATAAATTTGCAATCCTTGCCATAGAAAGAATTTTCTTGGTGAAAAATCGATTATAATAATTTTTGTCACTCGACAAAATTGCAATTATTCCGAAACGAAAAGATTCCAGACTACTAAAGTAGATCAACGACCAAGGGCACTTTTTATTTAATTAAAATTTAATTACCTACATACAAGCTTGAAACTTGTTTTATTTCATATACTAAAAATTTTGCAATACAAATAATTTAGAAATATTTTTAAAAGACAACATGATGTCTCGTTAAGGTAGGTATTACTATTTTTAAATGAAAAATTAATCCGTGTTGGTGTGCTATTTATAAAACAAATATATTTAAAACTTAACGAAAAGAAAATTCAACGTAAGGTAGTACAAGGATATTTAAAAACAAAAAAAACTACAATAAATTGAAAATTAACCAAAACGACTGTAATAATAATTTGTCCCGTTAATAATAAGAATAATAAATTCTTAACGAATTAATCATTAATTTAATATTATAATTGTTTGTTTATCTAAATTGTCATGTAATGTAAACGACCCCAACCTGTTTACAGTGGCGCCCGAATACCAACCAAGGACGGAATTCTTATTTGCCACCTTTAATAAATGCGTTTTCAAAGTGAAATTTATGGAAATATACAAAAAAAATTAAGTTTTAAGGTTTTCCAATAAGTCACTGACGAGATTTATAAATTATTGTACATTTATTTGACACGGTGTATTTAAAATGTAACACTGACCTGAAATTAAAGTAATTAGTAGGTAAATGAAATTTACATGTTCGTAAACACATCCAATGCTCAATTGTAGGTATGTATGTTGAAATAATAGATACTAATACCAAATCTTGACGATTACTTAATAACAATTTATTTTCTTTGTTGTTATAAAAATATTACGAAAGTTAATTACAGTTTTTGAGTAATTGACGTTTATTTTAATTCAATGCAATTGGAATTCCTAGCGATCATAAATCGAAATGTTAATTATTGATTTATTACACTTTCAATGTAGGCACGAAAGCGTTATATTATATTTTGAGATAGATACGTTATCAAGTTATGCGATAATAAAAACATAGAAACAAATCAAACTTAATATATACGAATGTATTACTTATAATCCAACACTACGAAACGGAAAAGAGTGGACATCGAGGTGAGATCTGAGAAATTCCAATTTAAATAAATTTACCTTTTGCGATTGAATTCTATCAAACTGATTTAAAAATAAATTGAAAAGCAAGAAACAATTTATGATGTTTTAAACACGCCATTTCAAAGATGTATTTTTTGATATTAATATTAAAAATTAGAAAACAATTTTTCATGAGGTGAAAACAGTAGTAAATAGTTATCCTGAATAATTTCTGTTTTACAGGTAAATTCTCTTCACATTCTGCTTCAATAGATGAAGTAAACGCATTCTGAATTTTACTGGCTAGAAATATTTGAAAAAATTGTCTATGGCCACTACTAGTGCAAATACAATATTTCATAAAAAAAAAATTATAAATGCCACTATTTATAAGTAAACATTAACCCATACGTGAAAATTTAGATAGTATTTCAGTTTTAAAAAAATTTAAAAATATTATAAATTAGTATATAAATTTCATAATAATGTACAAAAATCTAAACGCTTCAAAAATATAATATTATATTGTTTTATACAGATTAAAAATTTTTTTGACAGCTAAATTTTACTTATATTTATTTATTGGTTTTTGCTATTTATATGAACTATTATTATATTATGTTGTGTTGCCAAATGGACAGCGACAAAAATTTTATTTTATTTTATTCAATTTTATTCAAATGGTCTCTAAACTTATCATATTTCTGTTTCATTTTTTTTTTAATTTTATTAATTGCAGGAACAAAATTTTTACGTTTTCGGGTATTCGATTAAGTTTTTTTGAGATTTAGAACATTGAGAGTTTTACAGTAATAAATTTAATTTAATTGGCGCAAGAGAAATTTAAAGGAAAATTGTAACTTTAAACACAAATATACAATTTAAATTCCCACGTAAAAATTTATAAGGTGGTGAACTTACCCCAAAATTACAAATATTTCAGTGGGGGACAGTGCCCAAGTTGACAGGCGTGCAACTTTTAAATTTTAAAAGAGTCCGATGTAAACGTCCTAGCCAACCGGACTTATTTTTCGTACGACTCATCTAAAAAGTGAAAACTAGTGATTCTGGAGTGAGCGTTCAAGTCGATTAAACGTATTTTGAAGCCTTCACCTGTAGGGTGAAAATTGAGAGAAATTTTTTCAGCAGTTAATTCCGCACGGAATTAGGAAGGTTTATTTTATTTATGAGGACGAAAAGTACTGTAAAATTTGCTTATACCACATCATGGTAAAATGACTATTATTTTTATTATCAACAAAGTGAATTTATTTGAAAACCGATTCGCCACGTTTTATTAAAATTTTGGAAACACATTTATGTATACATTTGAATTATCGATATCATCAGAACTTCCCCCCCCCCCCCACCTAAACGATTGTATGCTTCCAACATTTTTGAATTAGTCGAAGCCTTTCAAACCTTAGTGAAAATTATAAATTGAGAAAAAACAACATAATATAATATTAGTATATTATCTACGCGGGAGATATGAGATGCATTACCGGCGAAAGATTTGAAAGCCAGAGGGCCGTAGGCCCGAGAGCTTTTAAATTTTCCGCCGGTAATGCATTGTTATCTCACAAGTTTGATATACTATTTTATCTACTTCTTTGCTTAAATAGCATTTAATAAACAATAATAATTAAAATAATTTGCACTCTACAAATGGAAACATAAAAAGCTGATTATCTCGAAAATGAGACAAGATATCGAAAAAATAACGCAAAAATGTCCCCCCCCCCCCAGCCTGCACACTCCCTACCGAAGGTAGAGTTCCCGCTACCAGATGCACTAATTAGCGCGCACTAACTCCAAGAAATATGAATAAAAATTCGATTAAAACAAATAAAGTAATAAAAGTTATAAGAAATCTAGCGATTGAAAAATAAAACAAATGAGTAATTTGTCAAAAAACATTGGGTAATTTCATTAACATGGGTGATACTTTTGATGTTGATGAAGCCGCGGCAAAGCTTGTAGAACAACACTATTGCCGACTAAAACAAAAAAGGAAATTTAAATTTTAACATAAATTTTATTTTATTCATGTTTATGTGCTTGTTGTGTAGTTATTTAGTTAGTGCCGGTATTACATATATGTCAATATATGTATATTACAAACGTCAGATAATATTACCTCTCTTGGGAATTTTACAAATATTAATCAATGCAGCAAGTAACCGCCGTCATATCCACGCCATTTGATGGAGATAAGTACGCATTTATTTACCGGAAGTAGATAAAATATATAAACATGTGTACAACAATATATGTATAATATACAAACAACACACTTGGTTAATATCGTACACGTCAATAACATTTTTTATCCACAATCAATTAGTAATTGACACATTCCTGACTTTTAATAAGTTGGGAAGCAGTTTATTATTTACTTTCACTTGCCAACCAATCAGAAAGCTATTTTGTTTTACTTCTCAACCTATTGGAATTTCTTAACGTGGGGCTATATAAATATTTTAGATGCACTTTTGACATTGAGATTAAAGAAAACGTAAAAATGGCGCAAATTGATTGGGTAATATTAATGAAATATTTTCAAGACGAAATGAAACTACCCGAGAAAAGATTCATTAAAAAATTAAAGAAAATAAAGTAAATTATTGAGAAAACATTTAACGAAAAAATGGAACACACTAGGAAGACTTAAATGAAAAATAGAGTAAATAAAACAAAATGAAGAAGAAAATGAATTATTTATAAAAGAAAAGCAAGAAACGAAAATATTATTAGTAGAACAAAAAAAAACAAAATTCGATGAAAAAGCAAAAATCATTAGTAAGAGAAAAGCAAGAAAAACCAGCATGAATAGAAAAAGAAGAACGTGACAAAACATTACAAAACAAATGAATCGTTGGATAAAGAGCAGCAAGAAATTAAGATTGAAATTATTGACGGTCTAAAGAAAAAGTAGCTAACATCGGCGAGGACTAGAATAAAAAAAATAAAAAAACTTTGGAAATTTTAGAAATTTTGGAACAGTAGGAGATTTGGATAAGAAAAAAAGGATGAAAAAGTTGGAAGAGATAAGCGTTTTTTTTATCAGATTTTGAATTTTCTTATTTTATTATTGTTTAATTTAAAATTGTAAATTCGTTTTCTTTCGATATTTTGATTCGTAGCACAAGGGTTTGTGAATTTTTGTAAATGAGCCTTGCGTCATTGATAAAATTCACAGGGGGTAAAAGTTGTCGTGTTACAAAATAATTTTTGACCGCCCCTTATACATTTTGTAAATTTTGTGAATTTAAAATTTGTTGTATTAATTTTTGTAAAGTTAACGTTGGCAGAAAGAGGAAAAGAATAGGAGCTTTTTTGCCAAATATGGCCGCCGAAGCAGTTGAGTAAATTTTTGGCTCCGTAATTTTGAGATTACGTATTTTTTAAGTATTGTAATTTGAATATTGTTTGAGAGTTTAATTTAATTTTTAATCGTGAAGTCTTTTTTGTTGTGAGTTTTTGGATTTTATTTTTATTATTAAAGAAGATATTTTTTTGATGAACGATTTTTTTTAATACAATTTTAATTTTGGAGTTAATTCTAATTGGAATTGATAAATTGAAATCGAAAGTTCAATCCTCGAGGAAACTATAAAAATTTTAAGGTTTAAAATAATTCGGTCAAAAGTTTTTAAAAACAATTTCTGGTATTCTTTTTATAAAATTTCATAGCATCTCTTCCAAATTGCAATGTCGGTTGGCAAGAAATGGAACTAACAAAAAACTTAATTTTCAAAAATTAAAAAATGAAATTTGATAATATTTAATTATTTACAAACTGATTGTGAATAAAACAGTATACTGCAATGGTTTTTTAGCAAAAAGCTATGTTCCCAAGCATTCCTAAGTGCTCCAAGCTTGCTCCCAAATGCGGGAGTAGAGACGATCGTATCTCAAGGTGGGTTCTAATACGTTGAAACAAGTAACGTCCTAAATTTTCGAGTCTCACGTTCGGGCGTCAAAAGAATAGAAAGTTGAAATGATATAACGTTTTCAAAATAAAATAAAAAATTCTTCCAATGCAAATAAATAATTCGTCTTCCAAAAATTATAAAATCAAATCCAATTTAAATTCAACGCAAAATGTTTAATAAATTTAAAAGGGAACGAAGTTTGATTTCCCTTATCCAAAACGTCGGCTTATCTACCTCGCACGTTCTTTCCTTCAAATGTAATTTAAATTTTCCAACTTTAAACAATCCAAACCCAATTCACAATTTGCAATTATTCTTTTTCTAAATCAACGAAACTAATCAATCAACTACCGCTCGGTAGCAACTTATCAAAAATTCCAAAAATCCAAAATTTCAAAAATAATTACACAATAATGCGAACGCATCAAATTCACTTTATTCAAATTAAAAATTACTCACAATTTCAAAAATAAATTTCACAAAGTCAAAAATTAACGAGCCAAAAGTCGCATCGCCTACTCTTGCGGCGAGTCGTGGAAAAAAGCCTCGTATCTCCGTCGATTCGCCCCCCCCCCACCTTTTCAATTTCACAATCTTTCAAAATTACAACTATTTAAAACAAATTTTTTTAAAAATGTACAGGGAGGGTGCGAATCCTTTTGAGACACCACAATACATACCTCGGTATTAAGCTTTATTCTAGCCTCGCGCTTACAGTTGACTGAGGCGCAAAGCCGTAAGTTAGCGCACGGCTGTAATGTAGCATTTTCCACCTCGGCACGTAATATACTATTGTGTACTGTTGTCACATGTTTGTATCTAATATTACTATATACGAGGTTAGTCGGAAAAGTTCTCGACCTAAAAATGATCGAAATTTTTCTTGACGTGAAGTATGTGTTAATTTTTAGTACATAATTATAATCTTCTAAAACTTCAATATTTTTATTCCAATGTTTCCAATACCATAAATAAAATAAAATTTCGGAGGGTCTGCAAAATATCCAACGACACGCGACGCCTGCAATAGCTTTCCAGACAGGTATTTTTTCAGGTTTGGAAACAGAGCAAAATTTTGCCAATATAGAAAATTTTTTTTTTGTTTAAAGGTCTTTCTAAGGAATTTGTGCACACAATTGATCTAAAAGGTAGCAATAATATATTCAAAGTTAATTGTTTTACTTTTCTGAAGATAATCAATGAACAAAATAGCTATGTAATTCCAAAAAGCTGTTGCCATAACTTTTTCTGTTGGTGGAATTGTCTTTGCTTTTTTTGTACACTTCCACCGGCTTCAATCCATTATTTCAACCGTTCTTTTCGCTCTGGCGTATAGTGGTGGATTCAAGTTTTATCAACAATTATAAAACGACACTTGAACTTCATTTTATTTTACTTAAAACGATTCAAACATGCTTAAGAAATATGGATTCGAATGCGTTTTTAGTCAATTGTTATAGCCAACGCTGTACCCACTTTGCACAAAGCTTTTTCTATCAAAATAATATTTTACTTCTTTATGAGTATAAAGAATGAAACTTTTCAATACAGTTATGGTTTTACAGTTTCTAAGCTCTGTCTTATGTACCAAGCCGAAATGAGAATATTAATTAATTGCTATCCTATATTTAAAATTATTTAATTATAATAACCATTAAAATAATAGTAGTAGTATTTAAGCAAAACGTTTAGAACCACTGAATAGACTTTGAACAAGCAAACAATAACTAAGAATTTGCACAATACCAGTAGTTGGGGTGTTTTTTTATATATTCGACTTTGATATTATTGCTGTGGTTCAATTTTGTACATAAAACTCCCACGCTTTATATAATTGCATTAAATCTAATTAGAGATAGTGGTTTTAATTGCAATTATTGTTAACGCTGTTATTATCTATAAAAAAACAATTTATTATAATTTATTAAAATTTTGATTTGCAAATAACTTTCCAGTTATTACCGGCATATTAACACCCACAATACATTTTCTTAATATTGAACAATTTAAATTAATATATTGACCCCATTTTATTTAACACGTAACTAATCTCCTAGAATAATAATAATTTGTCATTATGGACTTACTGACAATACATCATTGATTTATACATCAATATTAGTCAAGTCATCGCGTCGTCACCTCAAAAACGGAAATTTGTTTACTATAAATTATAAGTCATAGTTCAGAATACTACGTAATAAATAAAATTTACTGAAAAGGTTCCAAAAAGCTACAAGGTTAACCTTCTTCCTTGCAATTTTTTGAATAGAAAGGCATTGCTTACAAGAATAGAAAATAATATATTTAGGATTATTTTGCATCAAATAATCCATTAAAAAAAAATAACCATTATAAAAATTTGTTTTCATGTGGCAACCATATTTACTTTGATAGGTACAGCGGTTATTTAAAGAATTTGTGAAAACTGAAATATCTTAGCCCCTATTTACCCTACTGAAAGTAATTTGTTTAAAAAGAAACTAGCTACAAGATTAATTTATAGATATTTCCACCTAAAGACAGTTCTGAAGAATTTCTAAAACATTTTTTTATTTATAATTTTCTATCATTTTTCAAAAGCGTTTAATAAACTTTATAATATAAAAAAATTAACTGTGTAGGTGTACCAGCTGGAACGTTTTGTCATATTATGTCCGATACTTTAGGTTTAAAATTTAGAAACTTAATAATCGAAAATTCAAATCACGCAACTTAGAGTGATTCAAGGTACAATAAATTTCGAAAATAAATTAGTTCCCTTGCCGATTCATATTTTATTCAAATGAATTTTTTTCTTAAAATTAACTCATTGGTTAATCATGCATTATAGGAATTATATCACGATATCCAATAAAATATTATTTAATTACTTATTCCTGGAATAAGCCATAAAAAATGTATATAATAAACTGTAGAAGCCCCTAGGCTCGTTCTTATAGAATTGCAAAGAAGGCTATTTTAGAAATAGTTTTAAGGCTAGATTTTTATACAAAAAACAAAACTCGATTGACAGCGAAATTTTTATGAAAACTTGTTAAAGATTAAACTCACGTTTACTTATTATTGATGTAATATTTGGTCACGCATGTGGTGGTGGGTCTGTTTATTGTTGCTTCTTTAGTCATTTCTTAAAATAGTGTGAACTTTCTTCAAATACCACTTAAGCTAAATTACAGAATGAAGCATGTAGAAATTTCTCCTTTTTTATTGTTTTATAATTTATTAATTATTACAATATTCAGTATCTATATTATATTATTATTGTATATTATAAAATCGTGGGCGAAGATTAAAGCACATCTTTGTTCAATCATTTGATGGTTTAAAATTGCTTCTAATTATTTACCAATTGTGTTGTGTAAACATTGTGTAAATTTTATAAAAAATTTTTATTTTTTTATTACAAAATAATATCACTCACAAAACGAATCCGTGCCATAACAGATGTGTCTAGTTTTGGGTTCAAAACCACTGTAATCGTTCCTATTATGGGTAAGAACTATAATTAATCCAGAAGGAAATAGACGAGCCCGGAATAAACCCATCGATACGATATAAAAAAATTTAAATTGCTTATTTATGTGAAATCATCTTCCGTTTAACGATTTAGCCGGAAACCTTTCTTAAAAAGAAGTAGCACTTAAAAAAAGAAGAATGAACCGAGACAATAATTCCAAACTGACCGAGGAGTTGAAGTACAATAACTACAAGAGTAATTAATCTTAATCAATTAATAGAAATTATAGGAATAGGTAACTAAGCTATATACATAATATGTATCAGCATTTATAGCCATGAGGTTCTCAATTTCACAAAAGACTTCCTACATCCTAGGCTAAATAACACTGATGAAATAGAAAGTACATAATATGTCATAGCTAAAACTAACAACGGAGTAAAATTTCTGCATATTTCACAATAAATGTGTACAAACTGGATGATGATTTTGCGGCTTACGAATTTCCTCATTTTCTCCGTTCAAGTTGCATAAATAGAGAGATTCAAACCCCTACTGGCATTTGGAAATATTTTTATATATTTTTTATGATTCTATATAATTCAGTCCATCTTGCTACCTCTCAATGTTACCAACCTTCTATCTAAAAAAATCTTTCTATACGTCTTCTCTATTTTTCAATAAAATATTTATATAAATTTGCTAACAATTAATTATTAGCAGTCTTTTCAATAATTCATATAACTTTAACAAGTTAATCAAAAAATAAACTGTATATTTCAATTTTTGAAGAGATTTTAAATCATGCGATTAAATGTGGAAAAGCAAACCTATTACTAAACTAGGTGAAGTCCACTAAGGAAAAACTATCGTCAAATACATTAAAACCAAAAAAAATTAGATAAAAGAAAACATAAAAAATCGATAACGATGTGGAAACCTGGCAGTTGCTAAAATCGTTCCAGAGAAAACAAAAGCTAACATAGTGAGATGGAGTGCCAAAAGATCTGGAAAAATAGAAATAATCAGTGATGAACCCCAAAAACTTAGAAAGACATTAGTTAGGAATGCAAAGACACACAGAAACCTGTCGGATGTATTTAACTAAATTTTTTAATTTAAAAAAAAAATTTTGTAAGTATCTATACAACTAAATTCTATATAAGCAAACATTATTTGCTTTTTATATTTAATTTAATTTTTTATAATTATTTTTTTTTTATTATTTTTAATTATTATGACATTACATACTACTAACTACCACATTATCTACTTGAAAAATTTATTTTTTAGGTTCTTTTTCTATTAAATTCTATATACTACAATGTAAATATTATGTACTTTATATTATTCAGTGCCGTATCTATTCCGTATCTAATTTATTAAAATACAAAGAAAATTTTTTTAAATTTAAATTTTGTTATATTAATTTTTGAAATGTAATGTTTACAGAAAAGTGAGTAGAGAGAGGGTTTTTTTTCCAAGATGGCGAAAACGACGGAGGCCTAGATTTTGCTACGCTGATTTTTTGAGTATAATTTTGTGCAAGTATTTTTGCAATTAAGACTTTATTTTTGAGTATTGTTATTGGAAAATTTTGTTTGAAAGAATTTTGGTCTAAAGTGACCGCAAAAAAGTTGAAATTTTGTGAAAAGAAAAAATTTTTTCATACCTTATAATGCGTACTCTAATTTATTGCGGAAGTGTTATTTTAAGCTTTGCTGCCCATGATGGTCATAAAATTTATATTCACTATAAAATTTGGTTCAAACAATAATTTAAAATTATTACTATAATAGTAAGAATTAAGATAAAATACCTATTTCATTTATTTCAATATAATTATTTTTCAAAAAATCGAAAATTAATTAATAGGAGTAATAACTAACAATTAATTAAGTGGCCGCAGACTTTTACACAATACTGTAAATATACAGGGTTTTTTTTATATTCTTCATCGTCAGTTTTTGTTTTTTATTAACACGAATTTTCGATTTTTTAATTTCGGATTTAATTTATTAGAAATATCTCTTTAGTTTTAATTCTTATTTAAACACTTCAAGTTTTATGTTTTTGTTATAGTTGTAAAGATAGCTTTTGTTTTTTCTGATTTTTTTACGATTGCAGTCAAACTTCCAGTACTTTATTAATTGACAAATAATTTCGGTGAGGGGGGTTGTAACCCTTAACCCCCCCTTAAATACGGCCCTGATATTATTAAATAAAATTCATTGGAAAAAATATTTTAAATCGATTCTATCTCTTCTTTTAAATTGTTTGTCTCGTTCTCGATCCAGTATAATCTTGGTGCCTTCCACCTTTTCGTTTTTTAATCTCTAAACACAATCCGATCTTTTTTCATAATGATTTTTATTTCAAAGCAGTCCACCGATTTTAAAAACCTTCCAACGAAGTTATGGTAGATTATAGCGTCATCATTTAAAATTTTGAGTAAAAGTGGCGAAAAACCTAATGCGGTTATGTGATAGACTGTTTCCATAAGGTAAAGCTCCGCCCATGGCGTATTTTTACGTTATATAAAAATGTTTTTGGGCATATTTTGATAATTTGTACGTTACTACCGGAGTTCTTAGGTCTTAAATTATATTAAAATAACATTTTTTATTATTTTTAGTAAAAACGTTAGACGTTAGACAGATTTAAATAAATAGCAAAAGTTGAGGCGAATTGGTCTGTAGGCCCACTCTTTTGAAAAAAATATCCCCGAAGGCCCCCCAAACTCGAAAAATACGAATTCTTAAGGATCCACACACTTTATAAAAACATCCCTGAGAATCCACCGTAGGTACTCTAAAATTACTTTTATTTTAAAATTTTTTGTCAATATTCTGATCATTCTGTTGACGGTATATGTGCTCGATGTAAAAAGTTACTGCAACTGCATTTTTGGAAGCGCAACAGTAAACATCATATTAGAAATTTATTATAAATTAGATAAATGACGAAATAAAACTAAATTTTTTCTTTAATTTCGGAATTTATCGATTTTAAAGTTAAGATTTTTCAAGAAACCTTGGCGTTTTTCTCATTCTGTTGACGGTAGGTGCGTTCAACAAAAATAGGTGCAGTAATGTGTTTAAGTATGCGGAGCCGGCCGCAGTTCACTTACAGCCGTGATACTGCTGACATTACTTACTTTACTTTACTTTCGATGGCCAAATAGCTCTTTTAAAGCTTTAGCTTTTTCTATAAAGCCTCTCCGGTTCATTGCTGTCTCCTCCCAGTGGTTTCCTCTTTCAATCTGGTTAAGATCTCGAACTATTATTATTATACTCATAACATCATTTAATAAATTTATTTTCAATTTTATTTTGCTAATTATAGACGAATTTAACTTAAAAACAAAAGTTCGGTCTCTCTCTACTTCAGTAATTTTCGAGTTGGAGCGGTTTCGGGGATGTTTTTAATGAGTGAAATAACTCAAAGATTTCCTCTACATTGATCTGTAATTTTCGAATGAAATTTATGTCCAAAAATACTTGTATAACATAAAAACACACTATGAGCTGGTATAACCTTATGGAGACAGCCAATCGAATAATAGAATTTAATTTTTTGACCCTTTTTACTCAAAATTTCAAATGTTCTATAAAGTTTAATGTGTATATTTGTAATTTACGTTATAATCTATAATAATTTCATTAAAAAATTTTAAATTCACGAGCCCAGTTTACGTGCTGTTCCCGGTATTTCTATGTTCTAAAAGCATCAATTGTAATTTTGTATTGCTTTTTTTTCTAATATATTGAGATGCCCCGAGCTATGCAAATCTTCTATATTTTGTTTTATTCAAAAAATTAATCTAAAGCTGGGCATTCATTTTTTGTGTGTAGCAAGAGACTCTTCAAATTGTTTAAAATTGTAAATTCAAAATTAAAAATGCTCACTTTTGTTACTTTGTGTTGTATTGTTGGAGCGCACATGGTATTTAGCAGCTGGCCTCACAAATTTGTTGCTATGCAATTTTGCATCGACTAAAATTGTCATAAATTCTTCCTATTTTCCAATTTGGCACTTCACTTTAATTATTAAAATAAAAAAAAACAACAATTCAAATTAACTTAATTTATTTTTATTAAATTCGTTTTATTAATTTTTCAAAATTTAATTGTTATTGCGCGTCGTCCATTCGACGTCAAGGCCGTAGCCCAAGTCCCACTCCTACTCTTACTTCTCCCACCTTTATTTATACAGCAAAACTTAACAACTTTATACAATGTGATTATAAATAAATAAACAAAATCCAAACTCCAAAATTATTTTACAAAATAAATAAATTAATGGTTTTTAGTGTTTCGAAACACGACAATATACTCTTTTATAAATAGTTAAATTATCTTAATGCAAAGCCCATCGTTTACACAAGATTTACTTTGTATTACATATATGAATGATTCCGATGTCATAGGTATTATTATTATTATCGCTTAAAGGTTTTACGCTTCAACAAAAAAATTTAAAAGTTATTATAAATTATTCTCTGTTATTAAAAAAAACCTAAAATTCATATAATTTTGTACTTTGCATCCGCAAGGTATAAAGCAAACCATTAATTATAGTTTCTAATAGAAAATCAGCATGTAATTTTTAGAAAATTACTGTATTTCTCTTAATATAAATTTATTCGTTTGTAAAAATAATGGTTCTGAGATATTTCGAAGGACAAAACTCGAAACATGAAAAACTGAAAAATAACAGCTTAGTCTTATTAGAGTTACCTAAGATTGCATAATATTGAAACGAGATTTTCGTTGTCAACAATTAAATTTAGCATAATCTGCAATAGAGATAATTAAGGAAAGTATTTAGGAGTAATTAGCTTTGACCAAACGGCATTCCGACGTTAACCTGCTGACCCGTGGTCACATTAAAACCTTGTCCTGTCAACCATTCAGGTCAGCTTGCGAAATGGAGACCAGTCAAAGCGTACAATGTTAGTTGCATTCATGTCAATTTATATTTCTACATCTTACGTCAATGAATTTTATATAAATAATTATATGCACTTTTTTTTAGCGTAAGCTATAATTAAATTTCCATTCTTAAATTCGTAATTTGGCGAGAAACTAATTAATTTATCGGAGAATGAGAATCTATACCTACATACTAAGTATCAAAAATTTGCATTTGCTAGAGGCATTTATTTATAAATTAACAATAACAATAACGTCCTTCTCGTGATTTATTAATACACTTTACAAATTTATTATTTAATATAGTCGCTATAAATAATACTTAGTGTGTGCAATAATAAATAAATTAATTAATAACGTTCGCTTGAAAATTTTATTAAAGTGCATGGATAAAGCTCAAATCGTATCGATTAATTTAAAAAATATCTCAGAGTTTTTTCGACGTTAAATAATTCGAATTTTATTGACGAATAATATTTTAATGGTCAATATTAATTATTCAATATAATATAGGCACGGGCTATTGAGATTCAAAAAGTTTTTAAATATATTCCAACCAAATAAATCAACAGAATCCCGAAGATGATCACTACCGAAACTAGTTGATTGTAAAAATTATTTATTTGGCAAAAAGAAAGGAATAAAATGTATAATCCTGATATAATCAACCCGATCTTGATCTCTCGATCTGCTAATCTGAGTAATGAGGCACAGCTACTTTTGAAAATTACAAAAATTAATCTCGAACTGTTGCAAACTTTTAAAAATAGCTTCCTATTAAAATATAAGAATTAATTTTTTATAATGCATATTGGCATTTATCTAACCTGAACTGATTTTATGAGGTCGGCGAGTAACAGAAATAATTATAACAATTTTATTGGTACTAAATTTTACTTGTCAAATGGTTAGTTACATAACATTAATAATTGTAAAATTTGTTTATTATTTTTACAAAATCTTTTATTGTAATATCAAAATAGTTAGCAAAAATTGAAAGCACGAACGTAACCCTGACATAAATATTTTTAATTTACTTTTGATGTGCATTAATTATGTTTTTGTACGAATCCCGAAGAATTTTTAAAGAATGGTTCATTAAGATTTCAATGGTGGTTTTCGTTCTGTTAATTTAATTAGAAAGTACCATAATATTGTTTTAATTTGTAAAATTATTAGATATTATTCATTAAAAACAATTTTTCCTACGACTCAATCAGATTACCTTTTTAACACCTTTTTTATAGCTCCAGAATAAAATTAACTTGGTTCACGAAAATTAATTAAAGTTTTCTCACCGAACAGAAATCTCTTTCTCTGCGAGTAGGTTCTAATCAATTTTGTAAATAATAATTACTTGCAATCCTATATGAATTGTTAGAAATTTTTACTTCCGCTCATATCGATGGGAAAACTCTCGATTTGGATAAGCTAATTTTTTATGTAATCATTAACACCAGAAGTTCGGTAATTATTCGTAATCGCCAACACTTGACTTGCTTACGGTAGGAAACAATACCTTATTTAATTTTTAGACTGGAACTATTAAGTAACATTTATTTTGTGTACAATTATACAATATTAAACATAATTGGTAATTTTTCAACACAATCACAGAATTTTAAAGTTTTAACTCTTGTATATAATGCGCATAGGGTAATCTTGTATTACTTAACGGTTACATAAGCCAAAACGATTTTAATTTTTTAATTAAAATTTTTCTTAGTTATTCTTAATAATTATAATATGACCTAAGAAACTAAAATAAACCGTGTGGCGGTTGTGAAAAAATAGTCGGAAAGTTATTTGTGTGAGCACTTGAAATTAAGACAAACTAAGAATATATTTGTATTAGTTAAGTGACATTAAAACATGACATAAATTCAGTAAAGTGTATTAGGCTTGCGATTGTAAATGCAAATCAAATTAATTAGAACTGAGAACAGGTTTTTATAAAACTAGATATATAAATATCTGTTCATGAAGAATTAGATACGGTCTGATTGTCAACACTGCTGAGGACGAGCACCTGCATTTAACAATCAAAATTTCACAATATGAGATCTTCAAGGGCGATATAATTACCGCATTAATTTTTCGCCAATATTTTATATCCGAAACGCCACAGATACTTTACTAATTATAGGTAAGTAATAAATACTATCGACGAGTAATATTTTAATTATGTACGTGGTAAGCAATCGTGCAAAACACGCAGCAGCTTCAGCTGCTAAAATATTGCTGTGAAAATTACCGATAATGATATGGATGATATATTGATGAAAATAGAGAGTAGCTCCTATGAACTTAATTAACTACTTCTTTTGATAGGTAATATGTGACTCTGAGAACAATACAAAAATTATTCAAAATTTTGCCAAGAAATTTCTAAACTCACTTTGCTGCGAAATCCGGAAACCTACACAGTCGAACTTTCTTTACTCGATTTTCTGACTATTTTTGCAAATCTATGGGTTTTACATGATTTCAAATCTTAATCCATTGCAGCATACAATAAACTTATAATTATCACGTTACTGAAATTGCAGTGTTGTCAGATAAAGTGAATTTATAATTTTCATTTTTTATGAAATTATGGTTTTATGGTTATATTTTACATAATTACTGTATCGTTTTACCACCGATTGACACACCTTAATAATATACTACAATGTAAGAAAAAAAATTAAAAAAACATAGGTACGATTTAGTATATTGACAAGTTACAAAAATCGTTCTGAAAAATTGAGAAATAAACTATAGGTATATAGATATTTAATTTTTTTGTTTTTTATTTAATTTTTTATTAACTCCTGTAAATATCTAGACACAATTTTATTCCTTTTTTCCTTTTTTCATAATGCAAATTTTCTATATATTGAAGCTTTTTTACTATGCTTTAAAGATTTTGTATTTTAATCATAATTTTGTTAATATTAAATTCCGAAAAGCAACACTTTCGGAATTAATTTTTATAAATATCTAAAAATTAATTGAAATTGGCATGGAATTACAAGAGTCTGGTTATAACATAAACAGTTTTATGAAAATTTTAGTTTAGAGCAAATGTGAAGATTCTAGCCTGTAATTTTAATTTTGAGTAACTGTAAAAATTTGATAAAAAATAATAAAATTATTAGAAAAATATATAAAATAGGTATTGAATCATTATTTTATTACAAATTAATTATAAAAAGTGATAACCTCAATTTAAATTTATTTAATTATTAATATTATTTTTATTTGCATAAATGTTTGATTGCCCTATTAACTACTTTTCTATGCAAAATTAGATATACCATTATCATCACCACTCCTGGAAAAAGATTATTAAATTCTTAGATTTATAAAAAATCATTTCTTAGACTGGAAAATATATCCTTGCAGAAGCAGACCGGAAAACTAACAAGAAAAACCGAAGTGGCGAAAGTTTTTAAGTTCAGAAAAACTAATAAAAATTATTAATCAAATGGACTTCCTTTAATGAAAAATAAATAATTTTTTCTCCAGACGACTGGAAAGTGAGTAATTTCATTATCAATTTTAAACACGAAAGTCAAACTTTTCCTTACCAACATAAATATAATCACGTGACGTAACGTTTTTCGATTGATTCCCTGCCTAGGCTGGGAAAGAACTAACTAGATATATGACATTATGTTAATAAAATTTAATAATTTTAGTATCTATCTTTTTTTAAAATTATTATAAATTTATGTACCGCTTCAAATATAAAATTTTAGAACGTAATTTAAAAACAAATAGATGTAAACTTTGACTTTGACATTTAAATTCTACAATATACCAACTTAAAATTTTATTTTTAACCAAATAAAAATTTTGTTTTTTAACTTAAAATATTTATTAAACGTCACAATTGAAGTTGACAGTTGCGAATTAAATTTAAATATTACTAACAAATAATTGAAAATAGTCGACAGATTAAATCGTGGCAACGTACTTCTGTTTATTATAGCTAAATAAATTATGCATTAAAATAAAAATGTTTGCATTAATTTTTGAATTTTCTTCGTTTGGAGAAAAACTAACATGTTTTATTCGGATGGAAAGATAACTTTCCCTGCCACGCAAGGCCAAAACTCGCTAGGCAGGAAAAGTTAAGCTTGCCATCCTAATAAAACAATATACTATACTCTACAATATTTTTTGATTAGACGGTAATTATTGACCTAGTAAATTAATCGGACAACTACTAAGGTACTTTCCCATACCACGTCCGTGTTTCGGAGAGCACGTAAAGCCGTCGGTTCCTTTGAGTTCCACTTCAATTATTCCAATTATTCATAAATATAACAAATGTTTTTATTAACGCTATAATATTTTTATAAATACAGTAAATTTTAGTTCATTAGTTGGAATTTTATTGTTTCAATAAAACTTTTATTAAATTTTCATTGTTCAGTATATCACAGTTTTTCATTCGGTGCACATTAATAACTTGCTAGTTATTTAGTTAGTGTTTGAATAGTGTGGAACTGGATTTCTCATACTGTGCGGCCTGAAAGCCGCACCGATTCTTTACTATTCCGTAACCTTTAAATTTTTTGAGGCATTTTAAAATATATTTGAGACATTTTTGTAGAATTTTTTGTAATAAGAGATATTTATATGGAACGTTTATAGAAAATAAATTTTTTCCCCAAGTTAGATGGTAGCCGGCCGCTTTTTTATATTGTTGTCTTTTAAAAAGATTTATATTTAATTATTAATTTTGAAAATAATTTTGTAAATATTTTGTTAGAATTTTGAAAATTTGTTGAAATGATAAAGTTGATAATAGAGGTAAAGAGTAGGAGATTTTTGTCAAAAATTTCCGACACAACAGGCGAGTGATTTTTGTCCTCTGAATTTGATTTGGTAAGTTAATAATTTTTAAAATATCAGTGATTTTTTTGATAAAAAGTTTGATTGAAATTTATAATAAATTAGACTTGGTAAAAATTTATAAAATATTTGTTGGTTGGTTGATAAGCCGACAGCTGCATGCCGGTATTGTAAAATTTAAATTTACATTTTACAATTATTATTGCAATAAAATTTAAAAAAATATTTTTAATTGGAAAGGGATTTTAAAAATTTGAATCTTAACTTTTATACGCAATATTTAAAGCGCACAACGTGTGTCGTAAAGGTATAGTATTGGATTGCTGAATTAAAATCAAAGGTTCGATCTTCGAAAACTTTATAATTGAATAATTGGATATTTAAATTTCAACTGTTATACATGATAAAATAATATAGTACCTATAGAACTAATATATTGCTATGCCCCCAACTTTACAAATTTATGTATTATCACCCTCTAGTGAAATTCGCTGAGGTAACACAGATTATTTAATTTTTAGCTATGAGCTCTTGTAGTTAAAGTTTAAAAATTGTAAATTAAAAAATGCTCATTCGTTTACCTTGAATATGGCCTTACAATCGCACGTGCACTCTCGCCGCATGTGGTTTCAACTCGTCGATCTAATAAATTTGTTTGTGCATTTTATGCAACAAACGACCAAAATTATCACAATTTCTTCCAATTTTTATGTTCTAAACACCCACTTCACCACAATTAAAAACAAACAAAACAATTTTTATTTTTAATCAACTTACTTTTGTTTTATTAACTATCAAAATTAAGAATTATTATTGCGGGTCGTCTATTCGACGCGAAGGCGTCAGCCCAAGTCTTTTTACAACGTACAACCTTCAAGCCCCTCTCTTTTCTTTATTTTTAGTTCTCCTACCTTTATTTACATAGCAAATTTAACAAACATTTTTAAATACAATATAATACAAATAAATACTAACACAAATTCAAACTTTAAAATTATTTACAAATTAAATAAATTATTATTTTTTTTAGTTTCGAAACACGACAATATAATGAGTGAATATGTATACTAAAACTTAAGTGCACACTTAGATTAGTGTGCACTTCGATTGATTGGAATTTGATTAGTTTGGAACACAATTAGAATAAAATTTAACAATTTGTTTTTTTAAGTTGATAATAAATAAATTAACCAATCAGAAGAACGTATGAAAGAAAAGGTCCATGCTTA
Source organism: Cantharis rustica (assembly GCA_911387805.1). NCBI lineage: Eukaryota > Metazoa > Arthropoda > Insecta > Coleoptera > Cantharidae > Cantharis > Cantharis rustica. Next base: position 40,507,880 of record OU426877.1, read on the forward strand.
TGTATTATGAAAGAGAACATTATTACGAAGCGAATAAACTGAGAATCTATATTGAGATGCCCCGAACTATTTAAATCTTCTTAAAAATTTTGCTTTACAAATTAATTATTCCAAATTACTGGGCATCCATTAATTAGCATGAGGCTCCTCGAATTGTTTTAAAATTGTAAACTTATAAATTTAATGCTCACTTTTGTTTCTTTTTATGTTGTATTGTTGGAGCGCACCTGGCATGTGGTGTTATGCAGCTGGCCAAATTACGCCTGGTCACATAAATTTTGTTGCGATGTAATTTTGCATCGACCAAATTGTCACAAATTCTTCACCTTTTAAAATTTGGCACTTCACTTTAATTAAATAAAACAAAAACTCAACTCAATTTAACTTATTTATTTTTAAAGAAAACAGTTTTTATTATTGCGGAATGGTGTTTTATCCGCCTGGCACCAAGGCCAGAGCCTCACTCAATTTTCATCGACCTACTCGCCGTACTCCTTCTTACTTCTCCCACCTTTATTTACATCAAAACTTAACAACTTTATACAATGTGTTTACAAATAAATAAACAAAATCCAAACTTTAAAATAATTTTACAACATAATGAAATTAATGTTTTTTTTGCATTTCGAAACACAACAATATACTTCTTTCCTTACAATTAAAAAATGAACAAATTTGAATATGAGCAAAAGCGGATTTTTCAAGAGTGGGGAGCACCGTACAGCGTTTATTAAAACAGACAGTAGCGCTCGGAGCGGAGGGGACTGAAGCTGAAAGTGTGGAGACTCGATTCTGACGTGTCAAACAGAAAACCGTATTTTAATTTATTTTTAGCCTCGATAAGAATCAGGATACTAATGAAGTACAAATTATGCCTAAAAATAGTTTTAAAAATTCAAAATTAAATGCCAGTGCCAATGAAATGAACTGAAATACATTTTGGTTTTTTGTACGTTTATTTATGATCCTCAAATTTTCAATTAGATAATTAATTAAAACAGAACTCATTTCCTACCAAATATCTATTCTTAAATTTTCAAATTCGCGGTACACTTTATCATCCTACTCTCCAGACACGATAAGTCATCATCTGTTGTAATTTAAAAAAACGTGTTATATAACGCGGTATAAAAAATAGCTTACTAGATGATTCGAACCATAAATTTCTAGAAATTATAATGGAGCTCTAAGTAGGTATTCACCTTTAATAACTTGATAGAAACAGTGACCACAAGTGATGTCCGATATCTGATTGGCTACGATATTTTTGTTTATATATAGTTTAACATAGAATAAAGATAAGTTTTCTTATTTTATTGTATTTTATTGACATAAAAGACAGTCATTAGCCTAGTAAGTTAACCGAATAACTGCTGATACTAAGATACCCGGTTCTAATCCGGGGAGAGTCTAAAATTTCTTTTGATAGTCTCCGTGCTTCCGAGGCACGTAAATCCGACAGTTCCCTTGAGTTAACGATTGCCACCATCAACTCTTAAAAACAGCGGTCTAGGACGTTTTGGCGCAGCCGTTTTGGTGCAAAAACGGTTTGGCGCGAGCCGGTTTGGCGCAAGCCCGTTTTGGCGCAAACCAGTCTGGGGCGAGGACGTCTTGGCGCAAAAATTATTAAATACTTTTTATAAGACGAAATCGTTATAGAAGTAGCTTAGTTTTATTAATTATGGTTAATTAATTATTAATTAATCAATGAACTTAATTAATAAAATAATTTTTCACAAAAAATAAAAATTTTCTGAATTTAATTTTTTGTTTTGTAGCTGCCTTGTTTATCATTTTCTGATTTTCTGTGAAATGTATTGGTTTTTCAAAAATTTTTACTAGCCAAAGTTTTAGTCCGTTAAATCTCCTATCCGGAATAGAGAGTTAGAGTTTTTGTAAAATATTTCGTTTAAAAGATACAAGGTTTTGAATAAAACCAAAAAGAAGAAAAGTTTGAATTTTTCAACATTTTTGTACTTACTTTAATTCATAACTTGAAAATCGTTGATTTCAGAGCAGAAAAGATTTAAATCTAGTTTGTAGATTATTTCAAAATCATCTGTTATAATCTTTTGCGTTTCTACAATAAATTATTAATATAATTATAATATAATTGCTAATAAATAAATATATAATAAGCCAGTATAGTATCAACGTAGCGGTTCCTAATGTGTACCTTACCAAAATTCAAGTTAGATTTTTTAAAATTAAATGTTTGTAATTATTTGCACCAAACCGCCTTGCGCCAAAACGGCCTCGCACCAAACCGGCCTCGCGTCAAACCGGCCCGCACCAAACCGGCTGCGCCAAAACGGCCGCGCCAAAACGTACCATCCCGTAAAAACAGGGTTATAGGCATTTCCAATCCGGCTTAAGCAACCATGAAGTATAAATACTGAAACCTGTATTGACAGAAAAAAAAACCGATTGTTCAAAAGTGCACTAAAAAGCTACCAATTTTTTTTATATATTGACATGACATTGAATTTGCAACATCCTATACCGAATAAAGAGGATTTTTAACATTTTTGACCAATTTAGGAACTATCGGCGCCACTGTCCCTATAAAGTTTCACCGATAGACAAACTGCGGTTGCAGTACTCAACAACTCTTGGTACTTTCTGTGTACTCAGTCTACTTTTGCTGTAATTAAATACATTTAAATATATTTTTTCAATCATCTTCAATTTGTTTTAAATTAATTTTTAAAAAACTCGACATTTATGACAAAAAAACGCCTTTTCTTTGCTGTATTTGAGTATTTTCGACGTAATCGAAAACATTTTGGTGTATTGCTCTCACACACTATAATTTTTAAAAACTTGTAATTCTTAAAATAAATTAAATAAAATGTAAAATAATTGCCTGCTTTACTAAACACAAACTATTTATTATTTTATCATAAATGATTTTTATTGTTTTTCTATTGTCGCAACACTTTTATCTCTTTAGAAAAGTATTCTGTACTTTTATACTTATACTTGGTGCTTGAATATATTTTTTGAAAAATGTTTGTACTTTGTATTCGAGTACTTTTTTACTGTACTCGGGAGCAACTCAGACCCCGGCTAAGCTCAGTCGTAATAAACTACTAAATTGCATGAGACTTTTGTTTTATGAGAATTAGCCCATCAATAAAAATTAGAGTTTATTTTTTAGATATTTAATTATAACATAATCCATTATTGCAAATTTTAAGTTTTAATTTTAAGTTTTAATTTTAAATTTTAATTTCAGATGTTGATTTTACAGCGGTTGGCCTATGATTTGATAATTTTCTCTTAATGGTGTAATTTTCTGCAAATGATTTTATGTCAATTTATATATTATTATTATTATTAAAATGTAGAAATATGCAGATGTTAAAGTTTTACCATTGAAATTCAACCACATAGATTCATATTAACCTTCATCTAAAATCCTTAATCCTTCAGATTATTAATTTTTTTAAATAATTTTTTCAGATTAAAAATATTAATTTTAAATTTTTGTTAAATAAATTTAATAGCTATCTAAAAATGTTTGTTTGAAAACTTGGTAATAAAAAGTTTTATCAACACTGCACTGCACTGGTTTAAGTATGATCTCATGCGCTCTTCATCCATCTGCTCTTACAAACTGGTTACCTATGTGAATTTTTAAATTTGATTTTCATCTATCCAATATTAACATATCGAACATTTTATCAATTTTGAAACCATTTAAGTTTATTCAATTTATGGTAATTTTATTTTTAATTTTTATTTTATTTCAGTAGATTTTGAAGTTTAACCTTTCCATCCTTTCTGTTTACATTTATTCCTCGACATTCGAATTCAAAATAATTGAGTGATATCTCGTGAGATGATATCAAAATATTCTATAATAAAAAGTTTCAACTCCTGCATAAATGTTAAGTTTCTAACTTTTAAATTTAATTAACTTCAGATATGCCCCAAAATCTTCAAAATAAAACAAAATAAACGTTAGATTTTGGTGTTTTACAATCTGACTTTTTATTATTTTTCTCGCTATTAAGAAAATACACAATAATGTGGCGCTAAGAAGCTAAGAGATACAAATGATATTTGTGGACTGATAGAAAAAAATTCGAATCTCTGAATGGGAATAAAACTGAAGTTAAGAACAAAGGAAACAAATTATACCAAAAATATTTCAAACTTTTGTGGAATTCATTGCATAACCAAACCTTAAAATCAGTTTTAATTGATTACAGGATGCCTGACCTTCTATGAAATTGAAACTTTGGATTCTAATCGTATGCAACTTCTTTGGTGAGCAACTCGATAGTAAATTAAGCGTATGTTTAAAATTGTTTCTTTAAATATTTTAATATTTTGGCGTAGAAACGCTGGTAAAGCAAGGTTCGATGGAATAAAAAATGACGAAATCCGAAGAACTATGAAGGTACGAATGACCATTGTAAAAATAAATTGAATACAATCAATTGGAGTGGTTCGGGCATGTAAATAAAATGCCCGAATAGAGATGATCAAAGAAGATGCTGATATGAATACCTCCAGAAAAAAGAAAAATATATCGACAAGAGATTTGAAAGAGGAACTTTGTCTGGTCAGAGGAGAATGGAAACTGGAAACAGACAGACGTCGCAAAAATTGTTAAAACTAAATTCCAACTCCATTTTCCATATTTAAAAGAACTTTTTTTATTGAGACATAAAATTATAAAAACTTGTATGATACAGTAATATTATGTAACATATAATTTAATGCATTCCAATCATTTTATTGAATGTTATATGTGAATGTTCAAGATCAAATCTCTTGATTTGGATATTTATTAAAAACCTGATGAAACATAGGTATCTAAATAAAGATGCAAATATTTTATAAGTAACTAAAATTAAACAAATATGTAAAAATAAGTAAAAAAACATGTTTCCAAAACTTAAACTCAAAACACGTATCCTTCACTTCGAAATTGATCAAAAAATTAATCGTATTCGAATTTTGAATGTAAAAAAGAATGTGGAAACATAGGTAATTGTTATTTCCACTCTTCGACGCGAAAGTAGGTAAATATAAGAAAGACATCAAAGAATAATGGAACATCTAAGTAAGCTCAACATTTGGTTACTTAACAGTTGGAGCTTTCAGATGTTGTATTAAATGTTGTAAACTAAAAGAGTACAAGGGCACACTCGGTTTAGTTCTATGCAATTTTTACACTATATTGTATGACAACCAATTTTTAACAATAGTTCTTCGAGTGGATTAATTAAAAAATACCTCAATTATATTTTAGAAATATTACAAGTTTTTAATCTCAATCTTGTCAAAATTTATCAAAGACACATTGTACGATAATCATCATCAATGTTAAATAAATTGGTCGGCAATTTATTTTATGGTTAACAAAAGCACGATGCAAAATAAAACTAAAAAAACGTGATCGATATAAACTTGAGACAATTCGTTTTAGTTCATCGGATGAATTCATTTAACATAATGTTTTCATTACGGTTAGGCGTTTATGACTTCACGATAATTATAAAAATTTGCACACCGACGACGACGTTGCGAAGATTATTACAAATTTGTAAAAACTCTAGCCGATGTTATAGTGCAAATTTCACATAATTTTGTAATATTTACTTCCAATTAATTAATGGTATCGCTATAATGTCCTTGCGAAGGAGAAATTGAACTTTCTCACCATCTCGTCTAATTCTTGTAATATTTACGTTTAACCTTAAATCACTTTCTTTTTATTAAATTAAAAAAAATGTATGTATTCGCAATAATCAAAAGTCATTTTGCGTCAGAATTGGGGGCATCATTTTTAAAGTTTGGTATTTTAGGCAGAAGGCAGGACGCAATGATAAATAAACAAGTTATATTACATTTGATTGCAACATTTATTATAAATTTAATATTTAGATAATATTTATGGCTTTAACAGATTACTTATTGATTTATTTAAAATTAGCTATAACATCGATAATTACCTTAACAACATCTTAACATGATAAACCTATCTGTAAGACACGAACTAATAAATTAGTCATGATAAATTACCAATAATGTGCATACATTCTTAATAAGATAATCGATAATTGAACCTGGATACATCTGAAACAGATTCGTTAAAAATTATTAATTTTAACTAAATCAACAAAGGCTTATTAAGTTTGCCAACGTTCGTCAACAGGTAACGAAGATTAATTAATATCATTTTTTTAAATGAATGTAATAAAATTACAATAATTGCTTTGCATACAACAAAGCAATTAATTAAGTTTTTTCTTTAATGTTTTGAAGATTGATATAGAAAAATTCCTATGGTTGTATTTGTCGTGATACGTTCGATAGAGAAGGCTCTCTTGCAAAACTTCTTAGGGAACAATAAATTAAAATCAAAATATAGTTAGTCGAATCAGCATGTTTTACCAATTTAACTCGACCTTTAATAAATGTGGGTGCTCTACTAACCTCTAGTTTAAATTTCAGGGCTATTTTTGCATTATTTACAATTTTATTGTGGCAAGTAGCTTTGATTATTGTAGCTCCCTAATTGTATTTAATTAACTTTAAGTTCCTAACAGAACAATTAGAGGTTTTAACAATTCAATCCAATTTATCAAATATAGACAGCTTATTTATTTATGTTATTGTTCTCAACAGTTGCATACCGGCAGGTGAAACCCAATTAAATCTAATTAAATTTTATTCCAAACTTAGAAGTTTAAGAATCTCGTTAATCCATTTCAAACGTTTTAATATCGTTTACTCTCTACTGCGTTGGACCAAAATATGGGCAATAATAGTGCATTTAAAAAAACACAATATAAATAATATTATTGTTCTTATTTTATTATTCGTGTTTTTTAATTTAATTTTTATTAATAGACTCATAAATATTTAATTTTATATTTATGTAATGCAGTAGCTATATAAAAATTGCGGTTTAAAAAGAAAACTATTCTTAATAATTTTCTGTTTATTATGCAACAGATACATTAAAACTACAAGTAAAAGCACTTTTGCATGTATCATAGTATTTAATTGGATGATAACCACAAAACCTTTTGACATAATAAAGGTATGTGAATTATTAGGCAATCAATCCCTTGTCGGCAGACACTAATTGGTTTAATTAAAAAAAGAGACTAATTTTCACCGTTGGTAAACAAATGTTGCATTTCATTTCATAGTTTTAATGAAATTACGTCAAGTAACAAAAATTCAAGAATTAAATATTCAGATTAAAGTTATTAAGCCAAAGTAGGAAGTCGCCATTTCCTTCTTCTCTGGGTGCAGTGCCTCAATAAGTCAAGCATTCCTGCTCTAAAATATTTTGATGGTATCAAGAAATATTCTGTGTATATTATATAACATTAATAGTACTAAATTGTCGTGTTTTTTGTGAATTTTGAAAGTTATTTTGTTTTAATTTAAAATTTTGTAACATACTGTACATTGGAAAATTTGTAAATTATTTTATTTTGGTTACGAGGTTGGTAACGAGTAAGAAACGAGGCTTTATGTCGAGAAGCGTGAAGGTCAGCGGACTGATGTTCGTCTATTGAGCTATTAATTTGACATTTGATGAGATTTTGAAATTAAAAGTGATTTGATTTAAAATTTAAAATTGTTTTGTTTAAATGAAAAGTAAAACATAAAAATAAAATTTTGAAGATTTGAGAATTGTCGAATAAGAAACAACAAAAGTTTGATCAGCCGGACAGCTGCGCAACGGAATATGCAGAAACATTTAAATAGCAAAAATCCAAAATTTATAAGACCATATTTGGATAAAAATAAATAAAAACTCAAAACTAAAAACTAAAAATTATTTATAAAAATTAAATTTTTAACGTATGAGCATAATTATTATTGTTTTATTATTAAAACAAAAATTTTTACAAAAAGTCTCATGCTACAAAGATGTATGCACTCTAGCGAATTGTGTGGTAGGTGAGATTTTCATAATTTAGACCGCTGGGGGCAATATTGGATCTATATTTAGGTAAATATTTTTTGGTGAATAAAAATCGCATTCAATTAAACCAAAATACAGATTTGCTAGTTTGTCATAGTGGAGACGAGATATTACTCAGCATAATACTGAGCTTAAAAACTCAATAAAGTCGCTAGTTCAAATGATATGGCCAATCTATTACACAAATTTAATAATATATTGCTATGATATTTAAAAATAATCTCAGAGTGCATCTCAAAAACATAAAACGAAATTACCATTAATAAATTTATCTTCAATATTTTTGACATTTGCGAAACACTTACTAGACACAAACCACAAACAGGGGGGGGGGAGTAGGAAACTTTACTCATAAAACAAAAAATGAAAAATCTGGAATTTTTGAAAGGTATGGAAATTAATAAATTTAAATATTAATCTTCATTACTAAACAGTCAATCTGACTCTTCTCACCTCCTCCCCCCCTACCCTCTCCGCGTCTTGCAATTTTCTTTTCTTGTTTCTCTTTCTAGTTCATCGCCTGATGATGCCAAAGTATTATGGTGAAAACGTTTGCGATAATATACATACTGTGTATTTATATTGTGTTAAGTTGACATTTTAGTTTTAAAAAGTGTTTCTATTTCGCGTCCTTATTCTCAGATTGTTTACCAACTTTCAAACTTTTTATAATCACTTCTTTATCTCTTTCTGTAAAAGTTCTTCATTTTTATCTTCGCGTTTTGTTTTATGATATAATTTTCTCTATTTTTATAAAGTCTTGCTTTCGCTTTGTTTAAAATTTTCTCAAACACAATTTCTTTTTCGTCTATTATCCATGGTCTCCGTGTGGGTATTCCTTTCTTGAGATATACTAGCACAACCCTTGTTAAAATGTGTGAAGTGTGAATATCAATTATTTTATTTGTTATGTTTCAAATTTTTTATAAATATCTTCAGATTTATTCTTCTATCTCCATAAAATTTAACTACCTTGTCTGTATTAAAACCTAGATTCAGTTCAGATTGTGCCAGTCTTTTAATTCTAAAACAATCATTATCTTTTCTTTTTCTTTTCTTTCATGGTTTATTCTAGTTTTTTAATTTCGTTTTTTATTGCGTTATCTAGAATCTCTGTTTCTTTATTGAAATTTTAATTTTTCTGACTATTTATACACGTTAGAAAAACATTCTAACTATTCTATTCGATCATTTGTTTATATATCCTTAAATTTTCTCGATTTTTTCTTTTTCTGTTAAATCATTTATTTCTGGGCAATGTACCAGTTTAATTCCAACATTAATTGTTCATTATTTTCATGAATGTGATTCTTAATGTTTTCTTCTATTTTATTTAAACTTTCTTGTAAATTGACTTCTTTCTATGCATTTTCATTATAATTTGCTTCGAAGCTACTTGGTTGAGTTTGCTGTAAGCTTACTATAATATCCAGTATATAAATCGTCTAATCTTTTTTCAAATCAATTATCTGATGTAATTTTTCTAATTCAGATTTATTTTGTTAATTTGTTTGTATAATAATTATATTCATTGTTTCCATTATTTCTGCTTTATCTGCTTTTTCATATTCTGTCATTCTATTCATTATCTTTTTCATTTCTTCTAACATTCGAAACCTTTCATACTTAAAATCACATTTTTGGAATGTCCCTCTTCTTTTACTTTGAAATTCGGGATTAAATAAAAAACTACAATCTTCTTTTTTTCTCTCATCATTCATTTTTACTTTTTAAATACTTGACACTTCCTTAAATGCTGTCTTAACATTGAGCACCATAAAAGATTGTGCGATATTTAATAATAATCCCAAGGTGCATCCAAATTACAAAAATCTTTTAAATTATTTAAATTTCCAATAAAATAATTATTCTTACTAAATCCTCCATATACAATTTTAATCCAAATAAAAATGCAATGCCCTTCTATAACGTTGTCGTTATCTTCTTACAATTTCGTCAGCCACACTAAAGGTTTAATTTTAAACCATAAATTATTCGCTCAAAAGATACAGGTTTTTGAAAAAAATCAAAAAAACTCGCAAGTTTTCAACATTCTTTTACTTGAATTCATAACTCGAAAGCCGTTGATTTTAGACAATAAAAGATTTAAATCTACTTTGTAGATTATTTCACGCTCTTTAAAAAAGCACAACCATTTTTACTGAAAAATTAATATTTTCGGGGCTATGGCCATGATTGTAAAGGTGGAAATTTAAAAAAATACTTCAAAGAGGGCTAATTCTCAAAGGTTTGAATTTAGAAAAAAGAAATTCTTATATATTTTTTTTTAGAAAAGTGTCCTCTTTAAATTATGTAAAGTGTATTTTTTTATTATTATTTTATTTTTTATTATTTTCGGGGATACAATTCCTATAAAAATTTTCTATAATCGAAGAATGCTCAGGGCCGTATTTACGGGGGGGGTTTTAGGGGTTACAACCCCTCCCGAAATTATTTATCAATAAATAAAGTACTAGAAGTCCGACTGAAATCGTAACAAAATCAGAAAAAAAAATCTTTAAAACTATAAAAAAGACATTAAACTTGAAGTGTTTAAATAAAAATTAAAACTAAAGAGATATTTCTAATAAATTAAATCAGGTATTTTATCTAAATTCTTACTATTATGGTAAAAATTTTAAATTGCTATAAATTGTTTGAACCAAAAATTTTAAAGCAAACAAATTTTATAACCATCATGGGTAGCATAGCTTAAAATAAGACTTCCGCAATAAATTAGAGTGGTTATTGTAAACTCATAAATTATTTTATATTTTCGGGTTCGTTTTTTACAACGGTTTTTTACAAGAGAGTTTAAAATAAAAATATGAATAAGGTTAAAGTTATTAAAAATATCGTGGTAAACAAAACTTTTAAAATGGCACAAACAAAATTTTATCCGCGATAACGCCCAAAAGTCAATCTGTAATCAAAATTTGTCGCTCCCTCGACAAATTATTTTCACCCTTTAAATAAAGTTCACAAAAATCAAAATTTTCTCTGAATATCGAACTCAAATAAAAAAAAATTGCTCAAAAAATATAATCACTTTAATTAAATAATCTTCTCACAAAATTTAAACTTTCTTGCGGTCACTTTCGACCAAAAGTTTGAAAGCATTCAAACAAAATTTTTCAATAACCATACTCAAAAATAAAATCAAAATTTCAAAAATACTACTTGCACAAAATTATACTCAAAAAATCGGCGGAGCAAAATCTAGGCTTTTGTCGTTTCCGTCATCTTGGCAAAAAAATCTCTTTCTACTCACCTTTCTGCAAATATTACATTTCAAAAATTAATATAACAAAATTTAAATTTAAAAAAATCACCAAGGTTCGGTTGTTCAGTTGCAGGCTAAACCAAAAAATTTAGATTAACTAATAATATTTTTTAAAAAACAGCTTTTCAACGTAATATTTCATTGATTAATCCAAATCTGTTGGTTTAACTTACAACTGAACAACTGAGCCCAAAGGTTTCAAATCAATTCAAAAATTACAACTGAGGGACTGAGGCGTTCAAATCCTCCTTTCATAACACGGCAATATATAAGCTTCTACAAATACTGTGTACCCTGCTAGTGACAACAGCCACCCCGGGAAGAAGTTTCTTTTCACTCAAAAAAGGGAAAAGCTATTTAAGAAATTCTACTGGATAAGAAAGGCTAACAAGACTAGCTCTTATTCTTATGTCCAGTCATAGAACTATGCCAATCCCCAGTGACCTGGTTTTAGGATAAATTTTCATAGTGCAAGATGATTTTAGTTGGTATACTTTAAGTTTTTTTAAATTGCATTTATTTTGCCGATTTTAGCATGACTGATGGTTTAAGTTGAGACTTAAACTTTTTTATTTAGGTATTTACGTATTTATTTAGTTCCTTCTATTTTTAATTTTATATTTTATGTTTGTTTTTTATTGTAGTTTTTTTTTATTTTTTAAATATTTTTTATTTTTTGTTTTGAATATTTTTTATCCTTTGTATTTTAATAAATTAGCTATTTATTTTTTAATTTTTTTAAAACCCCCCCCGAAAATCTAGTCTAAATACGGCCCTGAGAATGCTAACACACTTTTTAGAACTAAAATGTTTTTTTTAAGTTTTCACAAATAAAATACACTGTAAATATATTATAACAATAATTAAAGCGATAATTATTATACTTACAGATACTTTATTTGTGATCAAATAAAATACACTGTAAATATATTATAACAATAATTAAAGCGATAATTATTATACTTACAGTATACTTTATTTGTGATCACTTAAAAACATTTTAGCTCCATTTTTGTAGTTTTTTTCTAAATACTGATATAATTATAATTACAATAAATAATTAAGCTTATAAATTTGAATTTTCGGCGTTCCTTTTTTGGATGATCATCCGTTAAATAAATAATAAAAAATAGCATATCATAGAAAATTATAGAGAGATTACAGCTCGGTAGTTTGCCATTTGCCTTCCGAAGAGAGACGGTCAAAATCAAGTTCCATTTCATGCTTGCATTATATTATGCTTTAAATACCAATTATGTACATTCTTAGTATTTATGTCTGACATTATTAGATCAATTAATAATAAATCATAAATGAGTAGATATCATTTGCTTTGTGAATATGTAAATTATTGGTTATTGTCAAGGTAAGTCGTGTGAAAACACCTATACTACCTTTTTTATTTCAATTTTAAAATATTTTAGTCTTAATATGCATATGTCCACAGGCCTTGAAATTATTAGTGTTTTCTTATGTAACGGGAAGCAATTACGAATTACATAACGATGCTGTGTACTCTTGATGAATATTAATAATAAACATGCAAAAAAAGGCAATTAAAAGTTATGGCTTGACGACAATAGCTTCTATTAATATGTAGCAGCGACCATAAATTTTTTATAGTCACAAATACAACACCTATACAACATAAGTTAGTAATAATTACCTATATAAACATAAAAAGGTAAGTTTGAATACCAGCAATTATAATTGTATTTTTTGTTTAAATATTTGATCAAAATTTATACAAATTTCTTGTAGAATAGATATCCCGTGAACAGGAAATAAACTTTATTATATAAGACTTACCCAAATAAAGATTAATGATGCTAGTTACATTACTAATTAGGGTGAAACAAATAATCACATACTTACATAGGTGCCTGCTTATGTAATTATTATTAATCCATTACAAATTTAATTATTTTTAATTAATTAAAAATTAAGTTATTAAAATTTTTTTATAGGTATAAAGAAATTATAGAATATTTAAATTTAATTTAAAAAAAAAGTTTGCTGTACTTTAGGTACTACCTAATTTACTTTGTCACCATTACAAAGTAGTTATTTGTATACCAAAAGTGTAAAATGGTCGATTTTGACTCGCGGCGTGAATGTTGCCATTTCGACACTTGTCATAAAGTGTCACTTCTTCACGCTAAAGTAAAAAATATATTTTTTCCGTACTAGATTGATGTAATACATTTGCGCCCTAGAGCAGAAATGTAGTTTGAAGACCCTCATGCATTATTGTATTTCTTTTTCATATAATTTTAACATAATATTTACGCCTCGTGTCAAAAACGACCATCTTACGTCCTTAGTAGATAAATAACTATTAAAGTGAGAATATAAAAGAAACGTCTTCGAGATATTGCATGAGCAAGCATTCAATGCCCAAGATCATTAACGTAGGCAACACACAATACAAAAAACTCGCAATGGTAAAAAGCTATCATTAAATGGCCATCCAAAACTTAGAAGAAAGTTTCAGTGTTCGGTAAAAATAAAAACAATAACTAAAAACATACAAGCAAAAAAGTGGAAAGAAAGATTTTGATATAAATGCTGCCAAAATCAAAACAGAATTGCACACCTTAAAAACTGAAAACAAAAATTTTAATGTTATAATACAAAATTGAGAGGATGGTTACGGTTTGATGCTTAAGTGCTTCGACTACCAAGCGGAGATCCTTGGTTCGAGCCCGAGTAAAGCAAGAACTTTCATTTCTAGCCGTCCTCCCTCGGTGGGAAATGGCAAACCACCAAGGTAATATGCCTTGAAAAACCCTTCATAAATTAAAGTGGTTAGCCAAAACTCACTGTGGGTTGTAGTGCTAGTTATATATAATACAAAATTGAGCGAGATGTACTATAAAGGTAAAAAATGAGCACTATTGTAATTAAAAGCTTTGATTACATCGAAGAACGATGTACTTAATTAACGACTTTAAAAAAAACCTGAAAGTCAAAACAAAAATAGTAAAAGCAGACAAATTAAGAACTAACAAAAGTAAAATAATTCGTAGTTCTTGAAGTGAAGTCATGAAAAAAAAATTAAAAAGTCAAAAGTGGTGGTAGAGAAACATAACATAAATCAGAATTTAACTAAATAATAGAAGTTAAAATATCAGACGTACAAATAAATAGATCAACAGTAGAACTTCTCATTTCCCGCAAATTTCAAATATCGGGATTTCGAGATGAACAGACTTATATTCCCGGGATCCCAGGAGGTATTAAATTAAAAAAAATGTATATAGAATTTTTTTTACAAATATAAAATTTTGTATAGAAGTTGAAATTTTAATTACAAAAACATTAAATCAAAATAAATTCATATTGGAAATATTTTGGAAAAAGTTTTTCAGATAGCATTAATTGTCCAGAGAGGTATTACTTAACAATAACCAAATTTTCGTAATAAATAGATCTGATGTAGAGAAAGCTCTTTCCGATCCAATAGATGTTGACGATATGGCCATTGTATAGTGCGTTGTATTATTTGACAAGGTTTTTTGCTTCAAAAACATTCATTTCTTTTATGATGTTCTTAACATTACATGCAATATTTTCTGCACTATCAACTCTAGTAACATTCGACATGATAGAATTCAATTTCTATTTAAGTGTCACCAATGATAAAACTTCAGGTTGATTACTAGTACTAATATCACCATTATCTATAACTTCAATATCAACAGTAGTATCACCATTAGCAATGTAAAGTGCTGACTCAACACTTGACCAAACTACCATTAAAAGATATTCATGATGCATTCCTCATTTTTCAAATCTTTCAAATTAGTGCGATTTCGCAAATTATTTTAGTGTCAAACTTTAATAGCACTTACAAAAAAGCAATTAGTATGTAATCTAAACTTAGAAGTGGTTTCAAGATATAAATATCAACATTACACAAAAACACCATTTAGCCATATCAGATTGTTCCAGAAATATGGAAACCAAATTTCAAAAATTAGAAAGCAACGTATAAAAAGGAGGCTTAACGGTGTAATAGTCAGTTGTATCATGTCTCACTTTTAGACCAAAATTTCCTTTGCACTCTTCAAATGAATAGTTCGATTCATTCCCTCTCGTTTTTGTTTAATAATTTTCTTAAAGTGTTCAATCTCCATTTTCAATTTTGATCAAGTGTTAAATCTATAACCATTTTTATTTCCAATTAAATTATAGATGACCGGGTGTTCGCATTAAAACTTTTGTGAGTTAATTCAAAATCAATTGTCTAAAAAGGTAATAAATTTATTTTACAAATGTTTAATTATTAATTGTATGTGTAAAAGAAAAAAGTTTATGACTCGAGCTGTTATTAATAATTCTTTTATTTTATAAAAAATTTTTCACTTTAGTATTTTACTTTCAGATCTGCCAACTCTGAAAGCTCTGAAGTGAACTTCAGGCAAAATGTGGTTTTCTGTCACCCTTTTTAATGAATATCCTTTTTCAGCTTCTCTACTTTTTTCAATTTCAATTCTGTCAGCTCCTATGGCCCCCTACTTTTTCTCTTGCAGGAAAAAAAGTAGCATTTTACTTTCCGAAAATAATTCTGGTACATTTGATAGTTTACCAAACTCCAAGTTTACAGGTAGTCTTGAAAATGAGTAAACATATCAATCCGGAATTATAGCTTTAAAAATTTTATGAACGTGTCTATCTTTTATGAATTGTGTTGAATAGTATGAATTTATTTATGTACTAATAAAATGACATTTACATTTATTAAAATAAATACAGTATTCTTAAAACGACACTAATACAAAAATTGTTAGCACCTCCAAGATTCAAACAATTGAAGCTAATAAAATTATTTTAAAAAATACATTTATAGCATATAATACATAATATGTACAAAATATATTCATTCACTAGCCTTGTTTTATCGATCCAGGACCATGTAATTCTATAAAAGCTTCTAATGCATGAGGAACATGACCTTGATAAGTTAAATTAAAATCTTTAATTGCTTTTGCTGCTATACACTTTAAACTTAATTTGGCTTGAGTTTTCAATATGATTTCAGCCACCCCTAGAAACATTAAAAAAGATAGTAACATTCAAAATGCACCAAATTATTAGTAATTAACTACCTGTGCCCGATGAATCCAAAGGAGTTTCACCACGTATATTAACACTATCTATATGTGCACCTGCTTCCGTTAAATCGACAATAATAGAACGTAATGTCGCAAAGTCTGAGAAAGGTTTATGGTAATGCACAATTATATGTAAAGGTGTATTTCGTTCCATGTCCATTGCATTTACATCTGCACCACATTGAATCAGCAGTTTTGTTGTATCGGCACAAGGAAATCTAGAATTATAAAAAGTAACAAGTGAAATAAATAAATCAAGCGTTACTTACTTGCACACGTCGTTAGTATGAAAATCATCAACCGGTGTTTCTGCATTACAAGCCAGATGTAATAATGTTTGCCCGTCTCGCAACGAAATTTGTAATTGATTTAACGTAAAAATAATTTTACTAACATCAAATTTTTCTTTTTCTGTACAATTTTTAAGTAATTTTGTTAGTATTGTAATTAAATAAAGAGTCGTCGTTAAATTTCCCTCCATTTCTTCCTAAAATTAAAAAAAGGATTAGATTTTACACCAAATAAGAAAAAATTGGTTACCGAAATAATTTCAGTATCATCCCTAGGACCTGGATTGGATAATTTTGTCGTGTTTCTTTTTAATTCGAGAACTGCAGCTTCTAGCACATGCACCACATGATTGAAAACCAAATTAACGTCAACATAAAGCATTTGTGAAAATACTTGTGCAAATCTTAACAAATCTTTAACTACTGATACATTATTTAATTGTCGCAATTCGAGGGCATGTAGCCATAATTCGATGCACCTATCAAAACGAGCGTTGTCGGCAAAAACTGCTCCCCTAAATATCACAGGATGAGGTACTTCTGGATTATGTCTACCCAATATCCGCTCCCTTATAGTTAAAGCTTCCATGTGGATAGCATTTGGATTTCCGGCTATAGCTTCTAATTCGGATACAGTTTGACATTCTATCCAATTTTCGTATGCTGGTATAGGTGGTATTGGGGTTTTTTTAATAACTTTATCGGGATTACTATACCTGTAAAAAATTACATATTTTTTTATTCGTTCTAACGGTGAGTCCATCCCTGACATTTAAATATATTTGTGATATGGCGATGATATAATCACTATTAAGAGTTATACTTAAAAAAAAAACAATTGCTAACATTTATTATGTTAAAATAAAATTTAAAAAATTCAAATTTAAAAAAAATAAAAAAAAACTTTAATTGCGAAGTTGAGCGCACTTTGCTCTTATAAAGAAAACAAAGAAATTCCAAAAACAAAAATAAATAGATTTGTTATTTGCGAGAACGAAGTTTTAAATTCGTCTCAATGTTTGTTTTTGGAAGTAAACTTTTTTAAAAGTTGATACAAATAGAACTTAACAATGAGCGATTTTTTTTACAAATTCTATATTAATAGAATTGAGGTGAGTATCATATAAAACAGTAGGTTAGCAATTATCGAATCAATCTAAAAATAAATCTGACTGACTCATATTAATTTTTAATATGCGCACTTTAATTTTTGATTAATATTTGGTCTTTCGTGACTCTTTGTATTTTAGTGTTTTTTAATTAAAAATATAATCCATAATTTAGTTGTTAATATTTAATATAAAAAGTAATACAAAATTTCAATTATTTTAAAAATAAAAATTCTTTAGTATTTATTCCTAGTGCACTTGGAATTTTTTATGTTATAATTGTTTATTTTTATCTCGTATGTGAAATGAAAAATTTAAACAAAGGTCTGAGTGTGACAACACCTTTTAACCCTCAAGTAGGCGCGTGGTCTACGATCGTAGACCATGCTTCGACAGTGATAGCTCGTAACAGATTGCATTATGAGGATTGAATCTTTGAGTAGCTGTCGATAATGTGTAAATCTTTCGGATCAGTAGTTTTTGAACTTTTAAAGTGATGAATTATTGTTTTTATTTGAATTGAAACAGGGCTGGTCTACGAGCGTAGACCACGCGACCAACGACGTTACAGTTTTTATTTGTTAGAAAATTTTTTATTATTTTTTTTATCAATTATGTAAGTATATATAAGGTGCTTTGTAGTGAAATTTTCTAAAAATGATTTATAGTATTTAGTGTAAATTAATTATTACATTAAAATATCTGCTCCACCCCCGAAACGTCTACGGCAGAATGAAGAGTCATTTAATGAATTAATTATTCCGCAAGAGTGGTTAGAAGAACTGCTCAGTGAAGATGACAAACCGATTTCTGAGCATGAAGAAGATCCAGATGAATTGGAAGAAGAAATTGCAGAAAACCACGACCACGATTCGGACCACTGTTCGGATCGGAACAGGAATTATCCAGCGATAAAGACGAGCAGTTACAGGAAAATAAAACTTTTATCTAGGCAAAGATAAAACAACAAAATGGAGAAAGCATGCGCCGAGGTCACAATTTCGTATTCGCTCCCACAACTTGATAAATCACCTTCCTTCTCTCTCACCGAGAGAATTGACATCTGGGAATCCAAGAACAGCTACCTGCACTTCCGCTTGGCCCAGAAGGTTATATTGGGCGTTGTAATTATGTCCCAGAAACCGTAATAAAGCCAATAGAAGGTTTTGTTACAAATGCCAAACATATGCGTGCAAAGAACATTTGAGGGATATTAGTACTAGGGGTTTGTTCTAAATTGATGAAACAATATTTATATGTCATTATGTAGTGTCTAAATTGCAGCACACAAAAAAACAGTGTTTATTTATAGTAAATTTTTCAAAAAATTAAATATTATGTTTTTAAACACACGTTCAATCGTACATATAGTTTCTTTTAATTTAAACAATTACTTTGACATCAATATTTCTGAAAATTTTTATAAAATATGTTTAAAAATAACCAAATGAAGCATATCATATGTCTAGTTTTAAAAAAAAAAGTCTAAATTACTGTAAGCATAATAACTTAAATGATCTACAGATGTAGACCACATGCCTAAACTCGTAAGTAAAATATACGCGTCTACTGGAGGGTTAATATTTTCCAACTTATTTTTTCTATTTTAATTGAAAAACATAAGTATAAAGATTGTTAAAATCTTAATCCCGGAGTTAAAAGAATCTTCTTATTTGAATTTACAGCCTTTTTGCGTAGTTTAAAAAGATACGTAGACCACTTAAAGTAAGACACTGTCAGAAACTAGCAATAATTGATTTATATAAATTTTATTAAATAAAAAGTTAACTTATTATTTAACCCTATTAACTTCCTGAGTTAAACTCAATCGTTTTGATCAAATTAGCAGAAAAAACTGTAAGATAGTTCTCACTTTGTAAAGCAATCATAACTGATGGTCCTAATATGACGACTTCCCCACGTAAAATTAGATAAATCATTGTATGCACCTTGTAGGAAAAGATTACCAAACCCTTTGACTTCTCGCACTCTCCTGAAACCGTAGGTTTAAATCTATTTACTCGTTTAGTAATCTGTTCGTTTCTCAGCTTATTGAGTAAATTATTATTATTTAAAGATTTCAACTATGTAATTTACTCACATTTGAAATTTTTCATTTCCTTCTGACACTGACCGAACTAGAAGCAATTCTTTAAGGAGGTATTCTAGTGTGGTCAATCAACAGTTTTTTAAATTTTTATGCATGTAAACTACATTTCAAGCTATCGTTAAACCTACAAATTTTTAAATATCTTAGAAGGTGCTATTTTTCAGATATTTTATAAGTAAAGCTATTCTGCTAATTTTATTTAAATTTTAAATTCGGCTATATTTCAATTATGCAGACGGATAAACAGATCAGAAGAATTCTTACTATTGTATATAAGTAGTGTAACTTGTTTTTACGCTAAATTTAAATATTAAATTCAATGTAATTTTTTATTTCAATTTTTAATTTTTAATTGCATCGCCGAGAAACGGAAAATATAATAAACAGATGCTTATCAACAAATTAAGATAATTTTGGATTATTGTTGATTATTGGAATTTGCAGATATTTTAATAATATTGTGTTATGTATTATAACTTATGTTGTCTGTAAATTTAACATTTTGGAGTTCAAACAAGAAAAATTTTAAACATTTTTAAGATTTTGAGGATAAGAAGGGCTTTCGGGGCGATGGTGGATAATGGTCAACCAAGAGATGAAAACGAGCAAAATTTAAAATTCAATTATTCGATTTACTATCAATCAAGTGAAAGATTGAATGATCAAAAAATTGTATGTTAGACGTGCGCAATAACGAGAAGATACAACAAGTAAGAACAAATTTTGATAATATTTGTGAACAAAATTTATTTTAAAACATTTATTTTAACAACCTTTAATTATAATATGATTACGTCGCTTATAATGTGGTATTGTGTCTGTATTATAAGCGACTACACCACCGTGATTTATTTTTGAAAACTGCGTTTTTATATCTGGGTCGATATATTTTGTTTTAATTTTTTATGTTACAATGAAAATAATGTAAGAGCAATAAAACAGAAAATAATTGTAATTAAAAAAAATATAATTTATTAGGATTAAGAGTCTCATGTTCATGAAAAGTCGGGCAAATTCAAGTTAAAATTAAGAAATAGTAAATAAAATAAAAATAAAAAAAATTGGAAAATTACATAGCAATATATAATATTTTGTGCGAGTGTGTGTTTTCGTTTTACTGCTGAACGGCTGGACCGATTTCGATAAATTTCTTTTTAAAATGTTTGTAAATAGTCCGAGTAAGGTTTTAGATAAAGAAAACTTGAAGAAGTTGACCGGAAAATTCGGAATTAAAATTCGTATGCAGACGATTTCGGTGGCCAACAAATGATGCTATTTTGACAGATGGCTTATTATATAAGGCAGAACTACAAGGAAAGATCACGTCTGACAGGGCCAGCTAGTATACAATAAATAATTCTAATAAATACTATCATATCATTCATTTCGGTGAAATCAAGTACCACTTGACTCTCCGTGGTAAGTTTGAGTGATTTACGCCCAGATTCATAGACAAGTATTAAGTGCTAAGTAAGACCAATAAGGTCGAATTTGTTTTTATTGCAACCTTATTTACTAGGTCAATAAGAGTCTATTTTAAAAGTCGTTTTTTAAGTATAAGTAAGGCATCGTTTATGAATACGGCTGTTAATCTTCATTTAACCAATAAAAATGCCGCATATGAACGATACAACATTCTAATTAGTGCAATCATTGTATCTCAAAAAATTGATCTAAGGAAAAACAATGTACAAAATAAAAAAAATAAACCGGAATTAGAACAAAATTGTAGAGAAAGGTCCCAAAAAATCACTGAGTCTTAAATTGACCGCTCCCTATGTATCATATGCCCAAAATAAGTATTTTGTAAAATTAAATTTGATAAAATTCTGCATCACAATACAAAATAAAAGTTGTACCAATCCCTATGTTTTCCAAGTTACGGTCTTCCATCATCAACCACAGATTTTTCAATTGTTACCGAAAAAAAATATGTAATTTTATTCTTTATTTAGAATTTCATTATTTAAAAAGCTGTACATATATCTGTATATGCCTAGCCACTTTAGTTTGAAAAAACCCGTCTTTAATATTAGAAAATTGTAGAAGACCCAATTCTACACAATCTACAAGATTATATCTTGCAATCTATTTAATCTAGAGAGATATTTTTTTAGATTTGTGTAGAATTACGTCTTCTACAATTTTCTAATATTAAAGACGGGTTTTTTATCCTTATTTAATATCAAATAAGTTTAAAATTAAACAAGTTAAATAAACGTTAAAATATAAATTTTTTTTCCTACATGGAAACTCATTTTAGGTTGTTCCTTAACCCACGATCATATACCCCTTATTTTTAAGAATTTTTAGATCATAGATCGTTCAGATGACAATACGTTATATCGCATATCGCATTATATTTCTTATTATTATTATTCTGATGAAGGCGATACTACTCGCTGAAAACTCATTTATTTATTAACTTTTTTTGTTTATTTAACTTGTTCAATTTTAAACTTATTTGATATTATTTATCACAAGTTAACAATTAATATATTTTAATAAAAATATGTAAGCAGACCCCTTGTATAATTCGAAATGATCAGAAAAAAATAAATAAAACAAATACTTCCAAAGTAATTACTAATTGCTCAAACCCTTTAAAATTTTTTAAACTTTCAGATCTTCGTTTAAACAATCGGTATTTTTTGAATGCGCAATCAGAATCATCCATCAATTTAATCTTTAGTGATTTGACTTACTAGGTTCTTCAATTGCATGCTACCGTTGTAATTCTACGGATGAATAGCATTCTATCCGACTGCAGCATTTTTAAACTTTGCTCGACAAATTTACCCATTCTAATTCTCCCAGCGTCAACGTAAGCTTTAAGCAATAAAAATAATTTCAGTTTCTACTTATTTCCACGCAAAAGTACCTAATGACCACATTAGATTTTAAAACGTACTTAATAAGCAATAGTCAGTAAGTCAGACGTCCTAGCACAATAATGAGCACAACGAAATCAAGCAGGTGACAAAGAAAGCTATTACAAGTGATCAAATTTACTATCAAAATTATTTTACCTTAATTTCATTGTTCTGTGAAGATATTTATAAGCCAGCTCTAAACAATAATTGTCTTTGTCATTTGCATAGGAAGCTCCGAGTAACTCCAGAGCTTCAATTTGTTTTTCTTTGTCAATTTCTGGTCGTTCGACTAAATATTCGACAATATCTGATCTAGTTCTTTCAGCGGCTGCTTTTAAAGCTGTCATTCCTACATCATTAACAATAAATTGAGCATTATAGTCTAACAATTCCTTTACTATTTCAATATGTCCACTTTCGGCTGCAAAATATAGTGCCGTGGCTCCACAATGAGCTTTTTCGTTAGGATTAGCTTCTTTCATTAATAAAAATCTCACCTAAAATTAGAAATATAATTTAATTGAATGTATCGAAGTTGAACATTGATACGTACGACATCTAAATGGCCTTTATATGCCGCTATCATCAAGCAGGTATTATTATATTTATTCGCAATGTGAATATCGGCACAATGATCAGTCAAATATTTTACTATGTCTAATCTACCATCAAAACATGCTGCCCTAAGTGGTGTAGAATTTGTTCTAGTGGGATGATTTACGTTTGCCCCGGCTTTTACTAATATTTTTACAACATTTAGGTGACCTAAAATCGAGAGAAAATATTTACAATTAATTAATTCCTTCCATCAATAATTAAAATAAATAACCTGCTCCTGCTGCACACCATAGAGCACTAGCTCCCTCAATAACGTATCCGTCAAACTTAACAATACCTTCATGTTCGAGATCCAAACTAAATTTCGATAACAACATTTTGACAACTTTTTCGTGTCCATATCTGGCAGCGATAATAAGTGGTGTACATCGCTGGCCATCATCTTCTACCAGAGACTAAAACAATAAAATGCATTAACAATAGAATCGTTGACATTAATATAAGTTAAATGAACTTCTAATTATGCTCAAATTAGCCTGAAGTGTGTGCCAAGAAAAGGCACTGACCAGCATAATAATATTGTTCCTTTGTTAGGAAAGGCGCAATTAATTATTTTAAAAAATGAATAAAAACTTACATCATTGAGTAGCCTATTAACGTCTGTTCTACTTTTGTCACCTAATAAAGTGTACAAAGTCATGGCCATGCCATCCCTTGCGGCATAATATACACGATTTTTAAAACTTTCGTTCATTATTGTAAATTTCTGCACAACAGCACATAGCACAAACGAAAATCTATTTTCAACTGACCAAAGGAGAGGAAAATATGCATTCACGCTTTTACTGACGTATAAACATGAACGATCAGCTGATTACGCAAATGCGCATGAACTTCAAAAACCAAATTCTGATTTAAAGATTTAATTTTCTACTTTAGTATTTAAATTACAGCAATATTACTTATTAAATAAACCGCGTAATTTTATTGGCAAACATAAATATCATTTTAAAATTAATTTTTAAGAAACATTTTTAAAAATTATGTGTGAACGTTGCGACATCTAGCGAAATCTCCACAATTTTCAATCAAAAAATTATTCAAAAGCCGAAAATAGATTTTTTTGTTTCAAAACAAAAGAAAAAATAAGTTGACCTCGGAAATGATTTTGTATTTTATCGCTGGTGGTCAGTCCGGTTAAATTAGTTGGGCTTAACATATTATAAATAAGAGTTTGAAAATGCGTATTTAAGGGAGGAAATACATATAAAATTTTCAAAAAAATATTTTTTTTTCATAAAACGTTAGCCGGCTATACCGAGCGACAGAGCGCGGTCAACTTTGGCTACCTGCTCTTTGAATGTCTTTACTTAAAACCTTTCTATTTAAAATTATGGTAAGCCGATACATGCCGATACTTTACAATTTTCTTATACAATAATTCCTAGAAAAGAACAGCTGTAAAGTTATTAAAAAAATATTTGAAAAGATCAGGTCCGGTGTCGTTAATGTGGTTGAAGTTGTAAACCTAAACCATAATCATAATCACTTTTTTACAGTGGACCAAACAAGTACTGCAAACTTTTAATACATTTGTATTTTTTCACATTTTTATTAGAGTTTGCTAGAGTGAATAAATTGCGAAGAAAAAGATAAAGGTATATGTAACCTCAGGAAAAAAAAAGGAGAGTATGAATTTTAGGTAAATTTAAGATTACGGTGTTATATAATGTAATATACCAACAACAGCAAAAAGCACATGTATATCTACCATTAAATATTCACCACAAAAAAGCGAAATGTTATTCGCGAATAAAATTAAGAATGCGACGTCTGGTGGCAGAATTGAGAACACTTCGATGCGAGTACTAAACGTGGTTCATTGTACTTAAATAAAGATTTTAGAGCAATTTCTTTCGTCATTTCACCTTTTTCTTTGATAATTCAAACATACAAAAAGATTTACAAGGTTGACTCGATCACTGTAAACAACAACTATAACCTCAATTACTCGCATATGACGGCCATTTTGACAATTTAGCAGCGCCCCCATCGTTAATTTTATTCGCGAATAACCAAATAACTACGTCTATTCGATATTACATTTAACTCTGTTCATATCTATCTTATTTATGACTTTACCCGGTTCAGTTTAGGCAACACACATAGCATTTCAATCGCAATAATTTTGTTATTGTAATACCGTCTAACTTCAAAATAATTTCATTGGTTTACATTTCGAGGTCGTCGCTTTAGTGCAAATTCCAATATTATTCTTAAGGCTGGGGACAACGCACCCAACAGGCAAATCCTACAAGAAGACATCGCCGCCCTCCTCGACGGACCTGAAGGGAAAATCATCGCGGGCGATTTCAACCCAAAGCATACAACCTGGGCCTGCAGGCACGTTAACAAAGCAGGACACACTCGCCACGGATCTCGACTTCATCATCGCTACCTCGACAGTTCCAACTCATTACTCCCCAGCCGGTACGCCAATCATCATCGATTTCGCCCTTATCAAAGACAACCAGATGCAGTTTCAGCTAACAACTGCAAAGGAGCTCACCTCGGACCACTTCTCAGTACTTCTTCATCTGGGAGACGACATTAGATCAAGGTTCAAACCAACGAGACCAAAAATCTCATGATCCACTTTCTACGACCATCTTCTCAATACCATTCTTCTCAATACCGTCATTCCGATCATTTCCGACGCAAACGAATTGAAAAACTATGTAGAAGTACTTCAGGACAACATTTCGCGATCCATCCAGCACGCAACAAGGCTAATTGACGTCGCGGACATCAAAGATCGCCTCCCTCCAAAACTGAAGACACTTATCCAAGAACAACGTCAAGCCAGGAAACACGCACAACGCACTCTCCACTCGGACGACAAACGACGATACAACCACCTCAAGGAACGAGTCACCGAGGAAGTCAAGGCGCATCAAGATCAGGAATAGGCAAACAAGATCGAATCGCTAAACTTCGAGGACCAATCCATCTGGAAAATGGCCAATGCCTTCATACGACTCATAAATTGCCAAACGCTCGCCATTACCTGCCTCGATAGTACGCAAGCCAAAAACGACCAAGAAAAGACCGACACCTTCGCCGACAACCTGGAAACCCAGTGTAGCCCACTCAACAAGCGCCTCTACCACAACCATATCGCAATGATTGATGATTTCATCGCGAGGACCTTCCCAATTGAAGACCCCACACCAATCGACCCAGCTTCCACAACAGAAGTCACCCAGATCATCCGATCCCTAAAGAATAGGAAGACACCCTGATCTGATGCGATCACAAATCGATCTCTCAAGGCAATGCCGCGTAAGGCAGTCGCAGCGCTCACCGGCATCATCAACGCCTTACTCAGACTCCGCCACTTCCCACAGAAATGGAAAACTGCCGACGTAGTGGTTATCCCCGAGGCAGAACAAGACCCCCAGAAGCCTTAAAGCTACCGCCCCATCAGCTTCCTCCCGTCGCTAGGAAAAGTCGCGGAAAAAGTCATCTCCACTCGGATCAAGCAAGCCATCTTCGACAACAATATTCTGCAAGACGAGCAGTTTGGTTTCCGACCAGGACACAGCACGGTCCGGCAAATCCTCCTCCTGGTCAAACACATCACCATCGGCTTCAATAAGAAAGAGTTTACCGCACTTGTTCTACTCGACGTGTCGAAGGCCTTCGATAAAGTGTGGCACCATGGTATTCTCTACAAGATGCTCAACGCCAATATCCAACTAGCACTCGTCAAACTGGTGGCGTCATACCTAAAAAATTTAAAATTCAAGGTCAAATTTGAAATCACCCGATCAACCGAGCGCTTCATCACCGCCGGAGTACCTCAAAAATCCATCCTCACTCCGACCCTCTTCAACATTTACACGAGCGACATGCCAGCTCCAACCGACCCGAAGATCTCGCTTTATGCGGATGACACGACCGTCTACACCTCCTCCAAAAGTCAAGACCTCGCCACCGATCGCCTACAAAAAACCGTGAAAAAGCTTGAAGATTGGTTCGAAACGTGGCGCATCGGGGTAAACTCGTCAAAAAGTACCGTGACGATGTCCAAGAAACGACAAAGGAAAGCCCCGCCTCGAACAAACAACTTCATGTTTGAACGACCAATCCCATGGACTAACTCTTCAAAGTACCTGGGAGTCACATCGGATTACCGACTACTGTAGAAAGATCACATCAAATCCGCCGCAAATCGGCAAAGAGCTGTCTTCTCAAAGCTCTACCCGCTCCTATCCTCAAACAGCAAGATGTCTCCCGCAAACAAGTTGCGCATCTTCAATCAGACCGACCATGATTTTTTTTGTGTGCGTTGGGAGTGGGGAAATCTTCAAAAGACACCACCCAAATGTTTTGGATGGTAGTATCTGATTTTTACCGACTAAAACCCAACTCCGTGAAATTGCCGGGAACCGCTTTCGCATTTCTTCCGTACAATCTTCTGCGTACTCTTGTCTATGCCCTTTTGGGACTTTGCTCTTCTTGTTCGTCCTGAAGTTTATTCTTGTTGGAGATAATCTCCACCATCATCTTCTCGATAAGGTTCCAGGCTTCCTCGCTGCCCAACAGCTTCACAATGTTGGACGGAGTAAGTTCTTGCCCCAACTGCGTTTGGGCGGTTTGTCTGCAGTCGCCCCATTTGATGCACTTAAAGATGGTGTGCTCGGCATTGTCTTCCTCACCACAGAACAGGCAGTTGGGGGTATTCGCTCTCTTAAAGCGGTGCAGGTAACTTCGGAAGCATCCATGGCCGCTCAGAGCTTGGGTGGTCTCGTATTTAAGGTCGCCGTGACTCCTGTTGATCCACGGTTCAATGTCCGGGATCAGGCGATGTGTCCATCTCCCCGTGGGAGACGCCGTCTACGAGGATTGCCACCGCCGCTGGATTTCAGCTTGTTTTTCTTGGTGCAGGTCTTTATTCTTTGTGCGGTATTTGCACTCCCTCAGCTCGGCCTTTAGGTGGATCAACGTAATTGCAGCCAGCACCAAAACCGCTGCCATGGACACCGTTCTGTAGGCCCTGCAAGTCTGCAGCGCTGACTATGTGTCGCTTCCATCAAACGTCTGTATGACGTTTCGTCTCGTTTCGTCTCCTTTTCATCTGCAGTAGCCCGCCCATGTTTGGCATAATTCTGCCGATGGCCTCCATTGTTGTTGAGGCTCTGGTTGCGACCCTCATGATATGCGGCTTGAATGTGAAGGCGCTGTCGATATCCACACCCAGCACCCTAACCTGGTCGCACGTTGGAATGTCGTGCCCCCCTCCCCCCAGCGAGAACTTTACCGTCCTGATACGCCTCTTCCCCGAGACCACCACCGCCTCCGACTTCTCCGGAACGAGTTTCAGTCCTCTGGCGAACATCCAGTTGAATATGCTGGCCACCGCGCCGTTGGTTAGTTCTTCTAGTTCGTCTTTAGTCCTGGCCTCCACTACGACCGTGATGTCGTCCGCAAAACATGTTGTACTCACCTCTGGTGATGTGTGGAGCTTGAGGACGCCGTCGTACATCACGTTCCATAGCAGAGAGCCAAGCACCAAACCCTACTGAACACCCGCATCGTGTGCCTCCAGAGCTTCTCCTCAATCATGAGCGTTCTACCGTGGAAGTAACTTGCCATTATGTTCAGAAGGTACGGCGGTATATTTCTCCTGGTTAGTTCTGCCATAATCAGCTCCCAACGCGCCGAGTTGAACGCATTTTTAACGTCGACGAGTGACCAGGGCCACAAAGCGTCTCCAAGTTCCCCTTCCACTACTCGCTGTCCTGATCATCTGGACCATGCAGTTGAGAGCGTCGATGGTGGACCTGCTCCTTCGGAAGCCGAATTGCTTTTCCGAGAGACCTCCACTCTTCTGGATTTCATCTTGTAACCTTTGTAGTGGCAGTCTTTCCAGGAGTTTTCCTGCATGGTCTAGCAGGCAGATAGGCCTCTAGGCGCTCGGCTCTTCTAGGGGCTTGTTACCCTTTCTCAGTAATAGAAGTATGCATTTCTTCCAGATCTCTAGGTATCTTCCCTCTCTTCAGCATGATCTCTGGCCTGATATCAGCCAGCTCTCGGATGACCGCCGACGGCACCCCGTCCGGACCCGGTGTCTTGTTGTTTTGCATCTTCTTCGTGGCTGCTTTTAACTCGGCTACACTGGATAGTAAAACTTCGCCCACTGGTCTGATGTCGTATTTCAACTCCGGATATTCTGGGAAGAGGGTCTGTGTGATGGTCCTCAGTCTGGACTCTGTTAAGCCTGGGATAGGTGGTCTTCCCAGCCTTTTGGTGACTATGCGATATGCCTTTCCCCAGACGTCTTCGTTCACCTCCCTTTTTCCCTTTTTCTACTGCTCACGTTGCGAATCTTTGATTTTATATTTCAGTACTTCCCGGAGCCTCTTCAGTT
This sequence comes from Cantharis rustica, assembly GCA_911387805.1. Lineage (NCBI taxonomy): Eukaryota > Metazoa > Arthropoda > Insecta > Coleoptera > Cantharidae > Cantharis > Cantharis rustica. Next base: position 40,537,616 of record OU426877.1, read on the forward strand.
CGGCCCGAGTCTCTTCGCACTTGCATGATAATAGCGCATCGCGCCGTCTGCGTAGCCGTAAGTATTACCTTCTGGCACTTTTGCACTGCCTACGAACTTGGGCCACCTCCTCTGACTACCAGTAGGCCCCCTTCGTCGAGTTTAGGACGCTCTTCGGCATAAATGCGTTGCACAGTTTTGTGAGGAGTCCCATCAGTCCCTCCTTTGTGCCGGCATTTTGCAGGTCCGGCCCCTGCAGAATTGATTGGAGTTTGACCCTGTCCAATTTTCGCCAATTCCAGCCCGTTGGGGAAGAGTGTCCGTCTATGGCGGACCCATACTTACCCATACCCATACTTAGACCATGACTTACCCCACGCCTGTGTGAGGAACGGCAGCTCAAACCCACCTAAAGAAGATCTAAGTAGTCCAAAATAAATGCATTCGTCACGCATTTTCCAGTCCATACTACGTCACAAACCGAAGACTTCACGCCGAATCAAAAATGGACACCATCGACGTTCACATCAAGAATCAGGCAGAAAAATTGTATAAGACCGCGAGTTTCTCGGACAATCCTCTCATCTCGCAGCTAGGACAATACCAACCTGACCACAACCTCGGACACAGCTGGCCAAAGAACATCCTCATCCGCCCGTCATCCGGGGTGTAAGTAATCCTAATCTCTTTACATGTTTGTTTTAGGTTCCCACCAAGCACCAGGTTCATCAAACACCCGGCTGCCAAAATAGCTGCCGGCTGTTTTGACATTTCTCTCTCCATTCCGTCACTCATAGCTCTCAGAGGTCACCCAACACTTCGTCCATCCATCTATCTCTTGTTCTACCTCTGTTTCTCATCTTACTCTGTTTCCAATCTGTGATTAGTCTCAGAACGTCTCGTGATTCCTTTCTTGTTAGGTGTCCCAGCTATCTAATTCTCTGGGCCTTCGCATATTTCCATTACTTCGGCGGTCGTTCTCTGTCTGTACTCGTTTCCATCAGTCCTCTTCATACCCATAATCACTCTCAGAACCTTTCTCTCTCTCAATCTCTCCTCGTCTTGCTTAGCCAAGTTCAGTGTCTTTGCCGCATATGTGACTACCGGTTTTATAAACGAATTGTATAGTCTTATCGTCGTTCTAATGGTTATGCTCTTGCTTTTTAACATCTTTTTATTGGTGTGGAAAGCTCTCTACCCCGCATGTATTCTCTCGTTGTTCTCCGTTGCTCTATTGTTGTCTCTGCTTATTTGTACGCCCAGATATCTAAATTTTTCAACCTCTTCGAATGTATAGCTACCGATCCTTATTTCATTTTGTCTCACACAATTTTCTCTCCTAGCATTCATGTACTTGGTTTTGGTTTCATTTATCTTCAGTCCCAACTCCAGTGCATGTCTTTCCATTTCATTAAAAACTTGCATCATCTTCCGCTTTGATCTGGCTATGATTATAACCTTCTTAATTCAAAAAAAAGAAATGTCCGGCTAACAACGGTTACCGGTAGCTCTGATGGATAGGAGGAAAGCGAGTCGCAGGTTTTTTTATATATTAGAAAAGAAATTAAGAATATTTTAGGTTGCCTAAAAATTTATAAAATATAGGCGCCACTGACTTTATTAAGCAACCTATTATTAAAACTGTAAAAATAATTTATGTATCAAGAAAACCCAAAGTCAGACAGGTTTCAAATTATATTGAACAAAAACTTAATAAATTCGCATCTATAGCAATCGACGATAGAACAAGAAAATTTATAATAATTCAAAACGTATACCCCGCGCGCCGAATAGTTATTTGCCTGCAGGTTTCCAATTAATTTCTACTACTTTTACTGTATTGCAAATTCAAAATATATTGTTGAAAATAAAAAAATAATTGAATCGTTTCGGATGATTGTTGACATTTGACTTCGTTGGCGCAACATAAAATTTTTATTATACGACCTGGTATGTTTCTCTTTTCTTTCTTGTTTATCTGAAAGGCGGCAAGAATTTCTAATTGTCCTTTGACTCTTTGTGATATTGACATTCGACAAGGCGATCTAACAGTTTTCAGACAGGAAGGCTCCCCAAAAGCAACTTGCAATTCAACTTCCAAGTTCATAAATCAATTTCCAAAAAAAATTGTTGAATCCTCCAGCGAAACAAATAACCAAAATAAAGAACAAAGAAGAACCTATTCAAAAAATTAACAATAACTTCCTGGTCAACTATCACAATTCAGTTAAATTATTACCTGTTGTTCGGTTCTTATGAAAATTAAACTATTTGAGTTAACCAAAGTTTCCAAAATTTGTGATGTTAACTCTATCAATTATGGCTTGAAAGTGAAATATGTGGTTAAATCGTGTACGCATATTTTCCGCGTTTCCTATTAAAATTCGAAAAGGGGAGAATTTGTTTCTAATAAACTTCAATATGCAGGGCCGCACCAAACTGAATGTTACATGATAACGATATCATCAGCATATGCTAATATTTGCCACTTTTTTGTTATAATCTTCGCTCTGTCCTCCAGTTTTCTCATTATGCTCTCAATCGCGAAGATAAACAGATCTGCCGATAGTGCATTCCCTTATCTCACTCCGTCATTGAATGGGAACTCATCTGTCTTATTTGTCCCAATCTTTACCGTTGCACTCGATCTTCTCATCGTTAACTGTATCAGTTTTCTCAGTTTTTTTTAGAATTTCCAATTCACTCATCGCTTTGCACAGTTTTCCGCGTCTTATCGAGTCAAAAGCCTGTCGAAAATCGATAAACAGCAGGTGCAGCTCTATGTTATATTCATATGCGTTTTCGTTTATTTGCTTCAGTACATGTATTGCGTCTACCGTTGATCGACTTCCTCTGAATCCATACTGATATTTCCCAACTTTATCTTCGATCTCTTCTTTTACTCTGTTATATATAAGTGCATAATTACATGATCTTGTAGGTCACTTGTAGTAGAGCTATTCCTCTGTAATTCTTGCAATTCTCCATGTCACCCTTCTTAAGGATCGGAACTATTCTTCCAGTCTTTCATTCATTTGGCATCTCTTCTCTTACCAAATCTCGAGTATCAGTTCATATATTCTTTGAAAATGTCGTGTTTTGAAACACTAAAAACCATTGATTCATTTATTTTGTAAAGTAATTTTGAAGTTTGGATTTTGTTTTATTTATTTATAATCACATTGTATAAAGTTGTTAAGTTTTGCTATAAGAAAGAAAGAGGGGAGAGTAGAAGTGGAACCTGTAGGTCGATGCAAGGAGGTTGTGAGACTTGGGCTACGGCCTTGGCATCGAATGGTCAAGCAGATGAAACACCATACCCGCAATTCTAATTGAAATTAAAATTGAATAAAAATAAAATAAGTTAATTCGAATTGTTGTTTTTTTTTGTTTAATAATTAAAGTGAAGTGCCAAGATTAGAAATTGGAAAAATTGTGAAAATTAAGTCAATGTGCAAGATGCAACAAATTTGTTAGGCAGCTGGGATGCTATGTGCGCTCCAATACAACATCAAAATAACAAAAGTGAGCATTTTAAATTTTAATTTACAAAATTTTAAACAATTTGAAGAGTCTCTTGTTACAAAAAAGAATGAATGCCCAGCTTTAGATTAAAATTTATGGATTAAGCAAATTTATAAGATTTGCATAGCTCGGGTCATCTCAATATATTGCTTCACCTGCATTCTTTATCATCTCACCACTTATCCCGTCTCTTCCCGGGGACTTTCCATTTCTCAACCTGTTTATTACTGTTTTCACTTTGTTATATGTTGGTTCTGTCATTGAAATTCTTGTTGATTGCTCTTCATTCTCTTCGCTATCGCTATCTTCATCATCTTAGTTCAATAATTTCTGGAAGTGACTCTTCCAGACTTCTCTTATTTCCTTCTCGTCGTCGCATCGTCGGCCATTCGCATCTTTTACTGTTCTATTCCTTATGTTATACTTTATTTTTTGCTGCTTGTAGCACAAATTGCGCTATCACACCCCATATTAGCGTTCGTGGGTGTACTTTACGTAACGGCTAATCCAGAAATCGGTGACAATGAGACGTTACCTCAGGGAGTGAGATTTGTTTGGCTTCTGCTAGTGTTTGAAATTGTTGACGATTCACCTAGAAGAATTGCGTCGCCAAAACTCTAAATAGAACAGGAAAAAAATTTTATTTTTTGTATTATTAAATGAAATTGAAAGATAGTTACAAGATGGATAACTGGCACTGGTATTCGGTGACGTAACAATATAATAATGATTGGAAAATTTTAATCCATACTCGTGTATCACTTCTGTATGGTGGTAGTAAGTATTGTTGAAGACAGTGTGACAAAATTGCCAGTAGCGATAAACAATGTGAACCGATAGTCAGTTGCACAAAAAAAAAGAAATAACAAAAAAATCTAAATAGAGACCAGTGAGGTAGCAACTCACAAGACCAACTTGTGTAACAGTTCAGTAAGCACAAAATTAAAGCAAGGTAGCAAATAAATGACAACAAATATGCTAAAATAAAATCTTGCAAGCCACTTACTCTGTTTACCTTAGAGGTGACAAAAGGTTCTCTCGATACAGATCTGCCAGATTTCTTGGTATTCAAATTTGGTAACTGTTGGTAATCTATAAAATAAATAGCTGCAAGATAACTATTAAAGCACATTATCATCTACTGCGTGTATCTGAAGTAACTGATATACAATATTGGTACTGAAGCCAACCTCCACTAATATTATCTCCGACTTCACGGTAGCAATCCAGATGATATTTGCTACTGATTGAATCACACCGATTGATATATAATATTGCCACAAAATCGATGTTGTTCCATATAATTGATTGTCATCGGTAGGGATTTGCAGTGACGGGAAGAGCTCCAAAATAATTAATATTTTCCAAAATTAAGATTTTAAAATTGCTCTCCAAAAATGGCATTCACAGCTGGATGTTATCTCTACCTCAATAATTCTAATATTCACCCAAAACGATAATTTCAAAATAACGGTAACTAATCGGTCTAAAAAATATCTCCCATACCCTCAAGAATTCACAGAAAGGATTTCTTAATTGCAAATTTACGAGCTCTTGATATTCTACCGTGTTAAACTATTCGACTCTGTGAATATATTCGAATTGTTTTCTAATCTTATCAACAAGTGAAAAATGTGTCAAATTCCACATCCGCTCCAAACAGTCTTTGATGACTGTTGTACTCTTTCTCGACACGCACACATGATTGATCTGACTTCCTTCTTCATCTTTGAATGCTCCCATTCTCATCCATGTTATTTTATGCGCTGGTTTGTGGTTGAACCTACTACTACTTATGACCATATTCATTGCAGTTACCATGTTACACAATTGCTGTCCATTGTCGTTCGTCTTGTCATAGATCGTAAACTTGCCAGAGATCTTCCTAAGATAGTCTTCTTTTCCAATCTGAGCATTAAAGTCTCCCAAGATTATCAGAATGTCATGTTTGAGTACCTCTTCAGCTATTCCCTCCAGGTCATTGAAAAATTGATCCTTTTTGCTGCTGTTTTTATCTTCAGTAGGTGCGTATGTACCTACGGGTGGAAAGTATTTATATATGTTGATGGAACGTTTCGTTATTGTAACAAACATTTTTTACAATTATTTACAATTCATGGACAAAAGAACGACTGTTACATTCCTTAGTGTTTTGTTTACTATTAAACAAAACAGAATCCACTTATTTAACACTAGAAGTGCCGTGCTTATCTGCATACCTATTAACGCCACAGAGGTCATTTTGACTCTGTCATTTTCTATTGTATAAATTTTGTTGGATGGATAAAAAATAAAACACTGCGATCTATTTTTGTTTATATATTGAAAAACTCAGATTGAAATAATAGCTTATGGTCTATTTGACGAATTTGAAGATTCAGAACAATTATGTTTGAAAAGTGTCAAAATGACCTCTTTGGCGCTTCTAGTGATAAAAGCATTTGAAGCTATTAAAACTGAATGTAACAAAATTAATTTACAGCTTCTTTCAAAATTTTCTTTTGCTGATTTCGAGAAAGCTATCCACTCTTCAGCGTTGTTAGTTTGGCCAAATTATATATTAAAGGATTTCGATTTTATTTAGGACAGTCTTGGTAAGTGTTTTATTCTTTTTATTTTATTTTATTTATCTCTCCCTCTTATACTAGTATTTATAATTAAAAACATTTCTTGTAGGTAGCGTAAAATTTAAGCAGTGGGATTGGCCAAAGACTATAGAGATAACACGGAAATCGGTACATTTTTAAAATATTATATTTGGATTGCCATATTTATCGCCAAATTTGGTTAAAGATTTGTGGCTGATGTAGCAAGTAACAATAAATGTTAAAAACTGATCAAGTGATAAGAATTGGTTAACAAAAAGTAACTAAGATATAATATTAAGACAAGCAATAGATACGGTTTTGTGATACGAGAATAATTTATTTATCTACGACCACTATATTAGGAAGGTTTAATACGTCCGTTTTCCGTGGATTAGAGGCCTTTTAATACACTAGTGGATTAGAATTCAGGTCAAAATCAATTTGTCAAATCTGACGTTTCTTAAAACTAAAACTTTTACTTGTAGTTTTAGCCATGGTCATGGATAAAACGTTGAATTACATTCGGGAATTTACAAGCCTATAATCCCCTTATATAATTAATAACTATTATCCACGACCACTATATTAGGAAGGTTTAATACGTCCGTTTTCCATGGATTAGAGGTCTTTTAATACACTAGTGAATTAGAATTTATAATACACTAATGGATTAGTTTTCAGCTCAAAATCAATAGGAATTGTTCAAAATCAATTTGTCAAATCTGGCGTTTCTCAAAGCCAAAATTTTTACTTGTGGTTTTGGCCATGGTCGTGGATAAAACGTTGAATTACATTCGGGAATTAACAAGCCTATAATCGTCTCGAAAAAATGTGACTCTCGGCTGCGCCTCGAGTACCCATTTTTTCTCGTGGATTAGATGCTTCGTAATCCCCTTATATAATTAATAACTATAATAAATAATAATGTAACCGAAATGTTAATTTAATAAATAATATAAATACTGACTAAAGGTTACGTTATAATTGGTGACCCTCGACGTATCTCGCAATTTAAGCTTTCTTATAGAGAATTTAGAATATTTTAATCTGGATCACTTTTGGGATTTCTGGAATTTTGAATATTGGAATACAATATCTAAAATATTGCATGATACTACATCTAAATAGAGGCCATAATATAAATTAAAATGGGAGCTAACTTAAAATAATTTGGTGCGATAATAAGGACGATTTGGAACAAACGTCCAGCAGCAACCTGCCATACTAATAGTATATTAAACAACAAGTTTAGTAAAACTACTTTTCTTACGAGGTTTGTTTATACAATTTTTTCGTATTTTGTGAAAATCTAATCTAAAATATGAATTTAGACGTTTATGAGTAAATTTTTTTTGCGCGCGATTGATCTAAATTTTTTCGTATGCTTTCCTACCGATAATTCACGGGGGGTGAGTACGAGGCGAGGGGGGAAAATTTTTTACTCAGTTTTTCGATATCTAGCGCCGTTCTTGAGTTATTGCTAATTCAAAAAGTTTCTAAATAGATATTTGTGTAAAATTTTCGTAATCTAGTAACCAGACACGGCTTTATTTATTTACATAACAGTTAATTTTTATTTTTTGATTCGAAGTTTGTGTAAGTTACATAATATTAATTATAAAAGTGAGATTGTTAAGTTTTCTAGTTTGAATAATAATTTTGTACTTTTAATATACATAAATGTATAAGAATAATTCCGATTTTTAAATAAACAATCTTTTATCCAATAGTTTTTTATTGACAGTGACATTACTATACAATAAAGTGACATATCTATGTGCTAAAGTGCCACATTATTAAATGATTTTGAATTTAATAAAACAGCACATTATTAGTCAAAATGCGAAAAAATATTGAACAGTGCTCCACATTTGAGTGCGAATTTTGAAATTTAAGTAAGTTACCAATTTTTATCACCAAATCTTTTAAGTTAAATATTCATATAACCATGAATGACAACATTCAAGCAGATCTCCACACAATTTCTCTTCAATTTGCGAATAGAGGCTCAATTTGCGAACTCAAGAATTACCAACAACCGTACAAAATTCAACACTGTGGTAGCGTACCTAGAAGGCGGTATACTATCACAGGTGTCTGACGTAATTCTAAATGCTTCAGAAATTAATCTGTACAACACATTAAAATTAAAATTGTTAAAACGTTCCAAAAAATCAGAACAATTGAGCTTGAACACATTATTAACAGATGCATAAACAGATGCATAAACTGGCAGATGGTAATATAGCAGATACAGCATTAAAGTCGCTATTCTTACAACGCCTTCCTCAACAAGCTCAAGCCATGCTTTCGATCAGTGATCAACCATTGCATCAATTGGCTATGTTAGAGCAGACAGATTTTTAGAAGTAACCGCTTGCAATACAGCAGCAGTGGCGCAGCCAAGGGGGGGGCTAGGGGGCTATAGCCCCCCCCCCCCAGACACTCTTCTTTATTTTAATGACCATAGCCGCTTTTTTTACCGGTGCAATAAAAAAAAACAAGAAAATGATTGTGTTCGACTGTTCGATATGATTGTAGTTAGGTACTGTTTTTAGTGTAGCACTTGTTGGTAGCTAATCAGCCAAGCCAGTTAATTTAGGTCTGGCATCCTCGAGTCCCCAAAGGTGGATTTACCAAATTGTCGCCTATGGGTACTACTTGAGATGCCGCCCCTGTTATACTTAAAGGTTAAGAGAGGTAGTGCGGCGCAAAGGGGGGGGACAGGTAGGCGCGTGGTCAACGGATTTTTAGTGTTTACTAAAATTTTAAATACAAAATAACTTTACTATGGATAATTAGCAATCAGTTTCAATTCTTAATCTTAATGACTGCTATTTATTGAAAATAAGAATAGGTATACTACAATAAAAAGATTGGCAACAAAAATCAATGATAAATCTTTCGCCCTGAGTTATTTCGGAAATGCCGTACTTAAATTCTCACTTTAATTTAAGGTAGGTAACAGTGGCACTCGCAATTATACTCAATTATACGCAATTATACTCGAAAATAAGATGACCACGCCCCTTTTTCTGAAAAATTTTTGCCTGCGGCGCTCGCCTTTGGCACAACTCGTTTCGCTCGCATCTTTTAGCCCCCCCCATAACAAAATCCTGGCTGCGCCACTGTACAGCAGTGGCAATAAATTCTTTAAACAATACAGCTTCTATTAAAATTAATAATTTATACAAACAAATTGAAATATTAACGCCAGAAGTAGCTACTCTACGTTCACAAAAAAGTGATTATAATAGTTTCAGGAATAACAAAACGCGTTCAAGATCACGTTCTGTTAGTAATACTTATAATAATCTCTGCACAAAACCATCGACGGATATATGCTGGTATCGTCACAATTTTAAAGATAAAGCAAATAAATGTGTTAAACCATGTAATTATGACCAAAAAAACTGAAGACTCGCAGTATTTTAACGACAAATTCTGTGACTCTGAAAATGGTCGTTTGCACATTTTAGATGCACTAACAAAATTTTCTTTTTTAATTGACACTAGTGCACAAGTTTCTGTTTTACCTTTAGATTTTGTTAAAGATAAACCAAAGCCTTCAACTTTTAAACTTTATGCAGCGAACAGTACCCCAATTGTTACTTACGGTACTACCTAATTGCATTTGTCATTCGGCTTGCGACGAGTTTTTTCGTGGATATTTTTAATTGAAGATATTCCCAAACCAATAATTGGAGTCGATTTTTAAGTAAATTCGATTTACTGGTCGATTTAAAAAATAAATGTTTGATAGATAATCTAACTAAATTACATATTCCAGATCAAATAACTAATATTTCCTTTACATTTTTATCTCTAACAACACTATAGTAACAGACAAATCTAGTGTACCTATTTTTGAATTGTTAAAAAAGTTTGAAGATTTAACACGACCAGTTAATTATAAATCTACCCCTAAACACGACGTGTGTCATTAGATACTCGTTACTGGTCCTCGGTCCACGGTACTGGTATTTTCAAAGCCCCGGCGTTTGGTCCCAATAAAATTAAAAGAAGCTAAAGAAAAATTTGCTTTTATGTTACAGCAAGGCATATGTAGACCCTCATTAAGCCCTTAGGCTTCACCCTTACAGATAGTCAAAAAACGGAACGGAGATTGGAGATCCTGTGGGGATTACCGTCGTCTCAAAGCCCTAACGACCCCAGACCGCTACCCGATACCAAACATCTAAGATTTGACGCATAATTTGCACAATAAGAAAATTTTTTCAACCATAGATCTAGTTAGAGCTTATCACCAAATTCCTATTCACTCGAAAGACATCGCTAAAACTGCCATAATAACCTCTTTCATATTATTTGAATTTCCTGTCATGAATTTAGGATTACGCAACGCTGCACAATTCTTCCAAAGATTCATCAACAGCATTCTAGGCAAATTCGATTTGTTTTACTTACATTGACGACATATTAATTGCATCCAACAATTACGAGGAACATTTAAATCACTTACATCAAATTTTTACACGTTTGCGCGAATTCGGATTAATTATTAACACCGACAAATCAACTTTCGCAGAAACATATTTATAATTTTTAGGTCATTTTGTTTCTGATACGGGTATAAAACTTTTAAAAAGTAAAACCGAACGTATATTAAATTTTTCACAACCGGCAACAATAGCCGAACTCCGACGTTTTCTCGGAATGTTAAATTTTTACCACCGCTTTCTTCCGAAGATAGCGGATATACAAAGTCAATTACATGCCTTTCATCGTGGAAGTAAGAAGAATGATAACACCAAAATTTCGTAGACAGAATCATTAAATAACGATTTTATCGCGTGTAAACAAATGTTGGCTAACGTAGTAACGTTGTCACATCCGGCAAACAATTTTCAGTTGTCAATTATGGTCGATGCATCTAACACTGCAATCGGAGTAGTTTTACAGCAATTTAATGGAAATTTTTGGAAACCATTGCACTTTTTCTCCAAGAAATTATCGCCAGCACAGGTTAAATACAGTACTTATGATAGAGAATTACTAAGTATGTGCTTAGCCATCAGGCATTTTCAATTCATGGTTTCTTTACAGTTTTCACGGACCATAAACCATTGACTTTTGCTTTTACACAAAAATTAAATAAAAATTTCCTCCGCCAAATTAGACATTTAGACTTCGTTAGTCAATTCACCACCGACATACAGTACATACCAAGAAAAAGCAACGTTGTAGCAGACGCTTTGTCTCGATTAATGAAATCTCTTTTCCTTCAAGTATTGATCGTGCCAAGGTTACAATAATTATGTATTGGCTTGCATAGATCGCTTTACACGCTGGATGGAAGTCGTTTCAATTCCAGATTCTACAGCAGAAACCGTAACTTCAAATTTTCTTTATAGTTGGATCTCAAGATTCGGCGTACCTTTTAAAATTACTATTAATCAAGGCCGTCAATTTGAATTTTCACTTTTTCACCAATTTTCTTTATTACTCGGTATCAAACGAACTCGTGCCTCGCCCTACCACCCTGCAAGTAATGATATGGTAGAACGATTACACCGGTCATTAAAAAATGCAATACGGTGCTACAGTGATAGCAATTGGGTTTCTGCACTGCCATTAATTTTATTAGGTTTCCGAAGAGCTTTTAAAAAGGACTTAAAATGCTTTATTGCGGAACTGGTATATGGTACAAATACCAGCAAAATTTTTTACTCAAAATGTTTTACCAGTTTCCACAAATAAATTTGTACTAAAACTAGAGCAACATTTTAAATATAAACGACCTGTCCAACCCAAAAACCGCAACTATAGTTCAACATTTATTTTCAAGGACTTTAGCACATTCTCACATGTTTTTCTAAGAGATGACACAATTAAGTCGTCATTGAAACCAACATATACCGGTCCATTTTTAGTGCTTAAACGTTACAAGACTTTTCTGTTAAAAGTTAAAAAAAAGAAAAATTGTTTTCTATTGCGTAACAATAAATGTTAAAAACTGATCAAGTGATAAGAATTGGTTACCAAGAAGTAACTAAGATATAATATTAAGACAAGCAATAGATACGGTTTTGTGATACCAGAATAATTTATTAATAATTAATAATGTAACCAAAATTTTAATTTAATAAATAAAATAAATACTGACCAAAGGTTACGTTATAGATTTTTTTTTTAAAAAATTTTGTTGATGTATCACCGGTTTCAAAACAATTAACCACATTCATTAATTATTTACAAAATAATTATATTGACGACACCGCTGATTTTCCATCAAATTTATGGGCATAACAAGTTACATTTTATCAGCAAACAACAAATGCTTGTGAATCAATTCATGCAAGATTTAGCGATTTCTTTTATATAGCGCACCCAAACATTTACGTGTTTTAGAAAGTATTGGCAGATTTTCAAATCAGTATATATATAAAAATTAATAGTTTGGAAACCTACGAAAAAGTATACAGAAGAGCAGTCCAAGAAAAAATTAATTTTAGAAAAAACAATTCCAACTTAACAATAATTCTATAACCACCAAAGAATTTCTTAATTTAACCATATCAAATTTTTAGCATAAACCAAAAAATGCACAAAACACTTTTTCGAAAACTAAAATGTTTAAGTTATCACAATATATAAATAAATATACATACAAAATATACAAAATATATCGACAAGAGATCTGAAAGAGTAACTTTGTCTGGTCAGAGGAGAATGGAAACTGGGAAAATTTATCTTCAATATTTTTGACATTTGCGAAACACTTACTAGACACAAACCACAAACAGGGGGAGGGGAGAGTAGGAAATTTTACTCATAAAACAAAAAATAAAAAATCTGGAATTTTTGGAAGGTATGGAAATTAATAAATTTAAATATTAATCTTCATTACTAAACAGTCAATCTGACTCTTCTCGCCTCTTCCCCCCCCCCCTACCCTCTCCGCGTCTTGCAATTTTCTTTTCTTGTTTCTCTCTTTAGTTCATCGCCTGATGATGCCATAGTATGGTGAAAACGTTTGCGATAATATACATACAGTGTATTTATATATTGTGATAACTTAAACATTTTAGTTTTGGAAAAAGTGTTTTGTGCATTTTTTGGTTTATGCTAAAAATTTTGATATGATTAATATCGAGTTACACTACTTAAACCACTTATCTATTGATTATTTCTTAATTTAGTTTATTACATAATTTACCACATATTTCAAAATAAATTACGATCTTTTATAAGTATCTAATAAATTATTTTATAATTAAGTATTTTATTTTAAATTTTAAGAGGCCTAACCCACCCCAGCTTCCACATAAGGACGCCTATGTATTACGTTTTCTTATGTTATCTTCTTTCTATGTTAGGGTATTATTTACCTGTACAATAAAAATTTATTTGAAAAAGTATTTGGACGTTCCTGTGTTAGCAATGTAAATTGCTTCGTTTAGACATCGTTTTTATTATATAAAAATTGTTTTTACAGCAATACTTATTGGATATTTTTTGTCGCAAATTTCATTGTCTTCATTTTTATTCCTATACATTTTTTTATTTTGTCGCCTCGTTTTCGACTGAGAGTGACTTAAAGCAGACTCGGTAAAACTTTTTAATAAAATTTAAAATACACAATGGTTTTCTCGAGAAATTTCCATGAGATTTTTACTGAGACTGGTTTAAGTCACTCTCGATCGAAAACGAGGCAACAAATAAAAAAATGTTTGAAAACAAAAATGAAGGGAATGAAATATACAGTAGCACTACAACTCACAGTGAGTTTTGGCTAACCACTTCATTTTTTGAAGGGTTTTTCAAGGCATATTACCTCGGTAGTTTGCCATTACCCGCCGAGGGAAGACGGTTAGAATAAAGTTCTTGCTCCACTCGGACTCGAACCAAGGATCTTCGCTTGGTAGTCGAAGCATTTAAGCATCAAACCGTAACCGTCCTTAGGAAATGAAATTATCTACAAAAAATGTCTCAAAAGTATTTTTGTAAAAGCGATTTTTATATGCTAAAAAGAGTTTTCAAAAAGTACAATTTATATTGCTAAAATAGAAGCGTCCAAAGTAAGTAATTCTATTATTTAAATAAAATGACTTAATAGAGAATATCATTATAACTCAAGAAAATATTCACATCTTCCGCAGATTTTATCTATTTGGCTGGCCTACCCAAAATTTTTATCTTTGTATGGTGTCAAAACCTGCTTCGACAGTGAGTAGCACTGTCTCCCAATATATAACATCTTAAAAAAAGAAAGTTGTAAAACAGCAGAACGAAGTCAACGAATTATAAAGTTACATTATATTTTACTCCCTTATAATATAGACAGTGGCGGCCCGTCAGGGGAGTCTTTGAGACTGCGTCTCCCCAGAAAGTCAACCAGTAACAAACAAAAAATGTTTTATTAAAAATCATAATTTACAATTCGTATTGAAAAAATTATGTGTTGTTTTAATTTCTACATAATTGTTATTTAAACAAAAGCTTTTGAAATCAACACCTGCGTTTAAAATTTCATAGCGATGCTAAATTGCTGATATGATAACGTCGGCTTCCAGTTGCAAGAGACGCTATACGTAAGCCTCATGCTACAATGACGTAAGACTCATACTTAAAATGCATCTATATGCTAAATGCAATTAATAGATAACGTAGGAGCGTGTAAGAGTGGGGAAATTGCATACAGCAAATCTACCAACGAACCAAGTCTCTTCGAAGTTTATATCATATAATTTACGTAGTATTTGTTATTACAAGTTCTACATGTTTGTGCATTTATTCCCTTATATTTTTTAAATAATTTTCAGCAATGCAAATAAACAATATATTGGACTTTTCGTTAAAAAATAATTTTAATACGTTATCTTATGAACAAAAGTGTAAATTAAAAACTAATAGACCAACACCCAGCCTTTCATTAGAATCTAAAGAAGGTAAATTTACAAGAAAATTTCAATGTTGTTAGTACCAGAAACGGATTACCGTTTAGGCTAGCTAGGCTCGTACCTAGGAGCGCACAATAAAGAGGCGCAATGCACCAAGCAAAATACATGACATTCTCAAAAATTAAATGTAGCAAAATGTACAATAATCATAGCAATTTTTATTTACTGATTACAAAACATCTTCCGTCATTTTGTCTACCACACCATACACTTGACGTCGCAATAATATACTACATCGTAAATAATATATTATTAATTACAATTTTACTTTTGCTGATAAAGAATTATTTAATACTTATATTTAAGAACTTATGAAAAGAAAAAAAGTTTATACAGTCTTGGCCGAAACATTTTCAATTTTTAACACATTTTTAAAACTTACACCTTCGGAAATCTATGTGCGCGTCGCTAAATTACGACCAAGATTTCTTGAATATACTGTCGTGTTAGGAAGCGATTTAACCGCCCCCGATGCTTTGTAAATATTTTCTGAATTCTAAATTTGAATTAGGTGATACAATTTTAAAATATAGAAGGTTGGCAAAAAGTTGAGTTGGAGTGGGGCTTTTTTTACCAAAATAGCAAAAATGGTGAAAGCCTAGATTTTTGTTTTTATCTTTAGTTTTTATTGTGCGAATAGTTTTTACAATTGAATTTTTTTATACAAATATTGTTAATTCGAATTTTGTTGAGAGTATTTTTGGTCAAAAGTGGCCGCAGCTAAGATTTTGATTTTGTAAGTTTTTGAATTTTTTTGATTATTAAAATAGATTTTTCTTGGATGAGCTATTTTTTTTATTGCTTGAACAATTATTTATTGGAAATCATTAATTTGGAGTTATATTAAATAATGTTTTATATATTGTATGAAAATTTATTAAAGAAACGACAACGCAGTTCGATAAGCCGGAATGCGGACCGGTATCATAAAATTTAAGGTTACCATTTTAAATTGAATTACAACGAATATTTTTAAAATTGAATCTTGGTAATAATTTGCCGAGAAGAAGTAATTAAAGTAATTAACATTATCAAAAAAACAAACTTTTTGAATCCGCGACCCTGAGTAAGCCTGAGTGCTTCCGCATACCAGAGCTCACCGATTAAGCAAGTGTGTTTGATATTCGGAAATTTTACACCAATATCACTCAATACATATTATGTATAAAATAATAAAAAATAACTGGTTATATTTTCTATTAAGAGGGGCGCACCATACATCCCAAGTAACATTTTTCCCTGGCTATTTCTGAATTTGTTTGCCAGGGACCTGCCGGGTACTTATTTGATAAGGCTTGTAAATTTACCTGGGACAGGGACCAGACAGGTACTTATTACAGCTTGTTTGACAGAACCTGTAAATTTACCTAGGATATTTTCTATTAAGGGGGGCGCACCATACATGTGTGCCTAAAAGCGCAGAGATACCTTAATCCGCCATTGGTTAGCGTAGCAAATTGTTGTGGCTTACTGTTTGCGATAAGCGAAATAAAATGTTTTGTTTTACTTGCGTAATTTTTGGTGAAGAAAAAGAATGGAGTGTTGATGGATTGTTGACAATAAAAAATTAAAAAAAAAAAGCAGAAAAACACTCTATTTCAAAATATCACTTGAGAAATCAAGAAAAATTTCATGTTTTGGGTCAAGTTAGAATTAAACATGTTCTATCAGAAAGACGACGACTTGCTGCTCTAAAACATAGTGAAAAAGTCGGTATAAATAGACGTTTACTAACACGTTTAATCCATGTTGTTTGCTTTTTGGGTAAGCAAGAAATTGCTTTTCGTGGAAATCCGAAAAATAACAAATTTTTAAATAAAGAGAATTATCTTGAATTATCTTGAAGAGAACTACTTGCACAAGAAGAGAAGTTACTTAAAAAACATTTTTTGTTACCAATAATATTTAAAGGAACATCTAAGACAATACAAAATGATTTAATAGAGTGTAACTTGAGTTTTAAACTCAAGAATTATTATGTACATTATTTAGATACATAGTTAATAAGCAACTACTGTTATTAGTACTTTTTAATACTTCAGACTTCCAGTCTCTCCAAATTACTTACTCACGAACCGCCACTGTGGTTAACGACAGCGTTCAAAATTTAGTGATATTTTCATCTGCAATCAATTTGAAGTGTTTATGCAATGTAGAGAGTAATACGTGGATGGTACTTTTAATTCTTGTACGAAATACTTTAAACAGTTATTTACAATTCACAGATTCAAAAATGGTCATTACATTTCTTCGTATATCAATTGTTTTCTGATATAATTAAAAATTATATCAGGTTGTTCGAACAATTATTCTCTATTAAAAAAAAAATCAACGTAATATCTTAAGCCAATTTTGCACGGTAAATGAAGTTTTGAAATAGGTCAAAAAATCGCGCCCTTAACAAATTTTATGTAATAAATTGTATAAAAAATTTAAATTAAATTTGCAGAACAAAATTCATGTTTTTTGCATTATGGCTATTGCAATAATTTTGCATAATTTAATGTTAAAAAAATTTATATACACAATCAATAAAGGTGTTATATTTTGTACGACCCCCCTCTGCCCTTTATTACATCTTGTAAGCGATTAGGCATTGATGCCGTTAAGCGGGTCAGGTACTCTGGTGTAATATTATTGTTCCAGACAAAATTTAATGACCACTCTAGCTCTGACACATTCTTTGGTGATATATTAACAACATGTCTTTTCATAATGGTCCATAAATTCTCTATGGGGTTAAGGCGAACGATAAACTTCTTGGTGATATGGAGTTCCACGGTGATCCGTATATCTCCTTCATTTGATGTAGGCGGCGGCCGTTGGGATTTAGTGAGGTTGAGTTCTTCATTTTTTAAGCGCTTAGCTTGATTGGGCAGAGGTTAAGGCAAAGAAGTATATATTCTTTGGTTAAGGTCGGGAGAATTTCCAGGCCAATCCAGTGTAAAAATACCGTTACGTAAAAAGTATTCAGATACCTGTGTAACACAAAAGAGATAATACATAATTAGATATTTTACTATAAATTGTTTTAAATATGTATAAGAACCATCAAATAATCAATAATTAAAAAAACAAAAATTTATTTAAAAACATATTACTTACTTTTTTAGACCTATGATAAGATGCATTGTCTTGCTGAAAAATCCATTCTTCGTTATCTGCGTACAATTGCAGAACAGATGGTCCTAAAAATTTTTTTTGCAAAATGTGTCAGCATTAACGGTTTCTTTTAAAATTTCTAATTTACCTAATCCACGTTGACAAAAACATCCCCAGACCATTAAACCGATTCTTCCATGTGTTGTTTTTATTGTACACCGCTCACTAAATTTTTCATTTTTATAGCACTGTACAAATCGCTTGCCATAATTACCATATAATAAAAACTTGGATTCATCGGAAAAGATTACACAACTCCAATCTTCTGCGCTCCAATTTGCGTATTTTTTTTGCAAATTTTTGTCTTTTTATTTTCATTACCTTGGTTAGAATTGGTTTTTTAACAGGCGAATAAGCTCTTAAACCAAATTCATTGAACCGATTTCCGATCGTACTTACGCTTACATTTGCGCCAGTATGGTCCTTTAATTCATCTCTTACCTGTCGACAGGTTTTAAAGTGATTCTTGAAACAAGTGGTCTTGTTTAATTCTACATATTCTTCTGTATTCCGGTCTGTTTTCTTCTTCTCTCCATAAGTACAATTGTATTGTTGTTCAATCTTCCTTGCTTTTTCTTCTTTGTAGTCGTTCAAATAGCTGTAACAACCCTTTCTGTTCTATCTCTATCTCTAGACCTTTAAGATCTTGGATTTTTTGCAATCTGTTATTATTTAGTTATTATTAAGCGGTTATAATTTTTAGAGATTAGCTTTTTTCTTTCCGTTGTTATGTTAATTCGGAGAGTCGCTCTTACCAATCTATGATTGTTACCAGTATAAAACCTATTTAATACTGATACGTCCGTTACTGTTTTAGATTTGTTACACAACACATAATCGATTTCATTTTTGGTTCTATTGTTAGGACTTTTCCATGTCCATTTTCTTTGTATTTTTTTTCAAAGAATGTATTCATGCAATACAGATTTTCACTTTGCAGATAATTCAGCATTACTTCACCCCTGTCATTTCTAGTACCAGAGCCAAAGGGTCCTATATTTTTCTTTTGTTCCAATTTTTGCATTAAAATCTCCAACAACCATTGATAAGTGTGGCTTTTCTGTTCTTCTTGCCTTCGCGATGTCTTCGTAAAATTGTTCTATTTCTTCATCGCTGGATGTACTGGTAGGTGCATAAGCTTGAATGATCTGTATGCTATACTTCTGATTTAATTGCAGCATAATGGATATCACTTTATTCGATAACGCACACATATTTGTAACCAGGTGTTTTATGTTTTTGTTTATGAGAAGTGCTAGTCCTCCATTATGCGAGTTTATTTCATTGTTGTTCTGGTATACAGCATGTCCATTTCTATATAATACAATAAATTATAGGAGTACATTATTTAAACTTTATATGTCAAGGTTCCAACCTAAAAATTAAAGAATGCAAAAAATAATTAATAACTAAAAAATTAAGTCATTGAAACATACTTCACTCTCGTCTTTGCCGTTTATTTAGGGAATATGTTTGTTTCTCCATTTTCCTCTTCATAGATTGATGTTTAGCAATTTTATTTAAAAACGAATTGTAATCGGTCTTCAATTTCTCAAATGATGCATCATCCCAATTATAAAAATCGTCCAAATAATTAAGGGTAGTGCTTCTCCATGATTCTATTATAATTTTCTTACGTGTGTCCTTATCTAAATCATCTTGCAAATTCAGATTTACGTCATTGTTTAAAGTTGCACATTTTTCTTCTATAAATTCAGTAATGGCTTCATTTGATTTTAATTTTTCTTCAGATTCGTCCTCATTGCATAATACATTTTTTGTATCTTCATTATTTTCATCTAAAATAGAACCCACAGCCATTCCTCTTTCATACATAGAAACCATATGAGCATGTTTACATATGGTATTCTTCACTGCATACTCCACACATTCGCATTTATACGTATGCACACAAATAGAACACATATTACATTTCATTCCCTCGCAGTTACACACACCAGCATTATCATATAAAACAGAATAAAATTTCTCACCTGTCGAAGACTTTACTTTGAACTTGCCAAATTCTTCTACTTCTACAAATTCATTAACGTTACATCCCTCTGCAATTCGGTGTGCCTTTGATATTTTCCTTGATTTATAATTATTTGATGTAGGCCGGTATTTATTACAAATTGTGTTCCAAATTTTTCCTTCCACAGCTTCGTCTTCATCCACTGCTACCATATCGTTTGACTCTTTTTTATTTGCAATGTTATGCTTTATTCGATAGTTTGTCAAATCCTGTTTATTCAATAAATTGTAACGATTTAATTCACCTTCATTGAATTTTCTTGCATCTCTGATAATTCTATCTGCCGATACTCCAGCTTTCAATTTTGCAACCACTTCATTTTCTTCTGGAATTGTTAATCGTTGACTTCTAAAATCCATATCATGTCCTACATGTGTTTCAACAAAATTAACTTCAACTTCGCCTAAAAAATTACAATGCCAATAATAATATACCCATAGTTGATCATCGAGTGTAAACAAATTTACCACTATTGTTATTATGATGTGCAATAATTCGTGAAGGACAAACACCATTGATTTTAATACTTCCCCCACGTTTCGAAGTACGCTTTGAACAAGTACTTTGATGTCCTTAAAAAATAAAGTATTATTTTGTAATATTAAGCTAACTCTTTTCTTGTCAAAAAAACTTACCATGTGAATTGCTTCGATTACAATTATAATAAGTTGTCATTGTATTAATATTATGCACAGTAGTGTGTTTTGCATAATTTACGGTTCGCTTTTCTAATGCCCTCCAATTTTCAAAATCTTCCTTGCTAGCAAATTTAATATTTTTTTGTTCAATAATAATTTTATGATTATCTGAAATGTGATTCATTAATAAAATATATGATGCGAAGCTTTGTTTGTTATCATCGGGACACTTTGGACAAATTATATGTGATATTTTAGGTTTAACTTCAATTTCTACGGAATGTATTTTTTTTATATGTCGATTCTTCGATGAACTGTCATAAAACTTTTTATAACAATAAGAGCATACGGTTCTGAAAAAAATTGTAATGTTATTTTGCATAATTCAATTTATTGTTACTAAATAACTTACGAATCCATAGTTGCTTTGAAAATGTTTAACCTAAAATCAATTAATGACCTAAACAGAAACACTAAAATAAATAAAGTTATTAAAAATAATAACAAATAAAGGTATAGCAATGAATAATTGCTGTTTATTATAATTTATAATAAGATAGTATCGCATATAAATTAAAAAAGTTGTGATAAATTTTCTGGCACAAAGGCGAACAGAAAGAGCGGGTAAACAAAAAAGTAAATAAATCAACAAGAGGTGGCGGTAGTGCTGTAGCTTTCTAATATAATCTCTTGGAGGTGTGGGTGGGTAATTTGTAATTTCATGCCGTTTCGGGAAATTTTTTCGGGAAAAAATAAACAATTCTATTGGCAGCACTGTATTTATTAGTAGTTGATGATACAATCGAATCTCGATAAGTCGAATTTTAAGGAAGTGCTAAAAATTGCGATTTAGTGAGGTTTTTGACTTTGAAAGGCACAATTTCTAAGTATTAGTTAGAAAGTTTAATGAATACAATTGCACGTTAGAACAAAAGCACCAAAAATTCTTGCGAATAAAATCTAAGGTTTTATTGCTATAAGTTCGGGGAATTCCAAGTAAGTCATTATATTTTACTAACTTCGACTTATGGAGTTTGCTTTTTGAAATTCAAGGAATTCAAGTTACAAAGTCTAAATAATTTGAGATCCCGCATATTTAGAGGTTCGGCGGAAGGAAATGGCAATTTTTTCATTTTACTGAGAATACCACTTAACGAGGTGCGAGTTATCCAGGTTTCACTGTATTTCATTATCTGAAGAGCCTTGGAGCCTAACGTCCTTGATTCAAATCGTACGATTTTATCACTTTATTAAAAAAAATTTTATTACATAATTAAAAATAACAAAATGGTCAGCACAAAAGTAGCTGTTGTAAGTGTGATTATTTAAAATATTTTATAATCAAATTTTACACTCGAGTGCGTAGGTTACAGGTGGAAATAAAGGCATCGGATATGGTATTGTAAAGGGCTTATGCGAAAAGTATCAAGGAAAAGTTTATTTAACTGCAAGAAATGAAGATCGAGGAAAAGCTGCTGTCGATGATTTGAAAAAATTGGGATTTAATCCTAGTTTTCATCAACTTGACATAAATAATCTTGAAAGTATTACCACATTTGCAAATCACATTAAGAAAACCGATGGTGGCATCGATGTCCTTGTCAACAACGCAGGAATGGCTTTTAGTGTAAAGGTTTTTCAAAGTTCGTTCAAAAAAATAATTAAAATTTTTTTAGCATGATGCCACCGAACCAGTTGGAATACAAGCTGAAGAAACTATAAAAACAAATTACTTTGGTGTTTTAAATACGTGTAATATTTTATTTCCATTGTTACGAGAGCATGCCCAAGTTATTAACCTGTCAAGTGCTCTTGGACACTTATCAAAAATTCCATCATCTGAACTTCGTTCGCAATTGGGCAGTCCAACTTTAACCATCGAAGAACTTAATGCTCTTATGCAAAAATTTGTGGAGTATTTATAATATTAACGTTTTTGTTTTTCTTTTATTGCACTATCAATTTTTAGATCTGCTAAAAATGAAAGCAACGTTGCAGACGGATGGGGAAATTCCACATACGTGGTTTCTAAAGTTGGTGTTAGTGCTCTTACGATTGTTCAGCAAAGAATATTTGATGCAGAAGGAAGAGACATTTTTGTGAATTCGGTACATCCTGGATATGTTGATACCGACATGACCAATCATAAAGGTCCGTTAACTATTGAAGAAGGAGCTTATGCATCTTTATATTTAGCACTGGAACCACACAATTGGAAAGGAAAATTTGTTTGGCGGGACGCTAAACTTGTGGATTGGTTTGCAACAAGCACACCTGATATCTATTCTTAGTTAAGATGATTTTATATATTGCTATGATATATCTTGTAGAGAATTATCAATTACTTATTTGCTTTGGGTAATCCTGGATTGCGGGTAGTTGGGATTATTTTAGGGTGAGGGTTCGAGCTATTCCAAACTAATTGTAAAAATATTTCTAATCCAAAAAAATAATAAATTGTTCTCCAAAAATAATTATTAAATCACATGTAATTTAAATTCAATATAAAACTTTAATATTTCTTTAAAGGGATTGAAGTTTCGATTTCCTTTATCCAAATCGCCTTGTTATCTATCTCACACGTTTGCTCTCTTACAAATTTAACTTGACTTTTCTAATTTTAAATAATACAAATCCAATCCACAACTTTAACTGTTCCTTTTCCAAATCAATCAAACCAATTAATTTACTACCGCTCGGTAGCAAATCACCAAAAATATCCAAAATAATACCAATACAATAATACTATACGTATTCTCAAATAATACGCAGTAATGCAAACGCATAAAAATCACTTTATTTAAATCAAATTCAAAATGTTACTCACAATTTATAAATGACAAAATCTCAAAAATCAATTTCACCGAGCCAAACCTTTGAATTTTTTGTGATCTGTCCCCACCTTACAAATTCTACAATCTTACAACTTAATTATAAAAATGAAATTTTCACCAAAATTTATAAGGTGGGTCCGAATCCCTTTGAAACACGACAATATATTCATATTCACAAGAAATATAATATAACTATAACATTTTTAAAAACTTTTATTCTACATGAACTGCTTTGAATCGTTTTTCAACCGACTTCATCTAACATCTTCGAAAGTTGAAATTCATTCAAAAGTGAACACTTTTTAGGGAACTGATAAAATGTATTATGGTTTTGCTATCATGCAGACAGTCTTGTTGAGCAATTTTTAAAATCGTTACAAAAATTTAAACAATTACAAATTTTAAAAAAATACGAAATAAAAGATTGCTTTATTCGTTTGATTATAGCGTAAAATGAAAAACTAGATTTTGGGAATCCCCGAATCTTAGTTGTCATTTTGATTTTGGGAGAAATTCGAATTAATAGATCAATTTACATAATTTGTTTATTTATTTTGCACTTTGTAACATTAACGGTGCAAAATTGCTCGTTAATCTCGCTTCCCAACATCTTTAATCATAATCCTGCACCAAGCCCTGCAATTTCCTTCCGAAATTAACATAGTAGGAAGTGCTCCACAGCACACCACTGGAAATTATTTAACCAATGAATGCAACTGTCACAAGTGACTAATTTTTGAAGGTTACCGAAATTTTCATTTCGTTTGTTTTCAAACTAATTGCAGGTCGTACATAAAATATTTTGAGTGTAAGAAATAATTAAAGTAAAACTTTGTTAATAAAGTTAATAACAAAATGGTATCAACTGCAGTAGCTGTTGTAAGTTAAGCAATAATAAGTTGACATATGCAGAATTTTTTTTTAAATGTTAGGTGACTGGTGCAAATAAAGGAATTGGATTTGCTATTGCGAAAGGACTTTGTGAGAAATTTACTGGAAAAGTATTCCTAACAGCTAGAGATGCTAATCGAGGCAAGGAAGCAGTGACTAAGTTACAAGAACTTGGTTTTAATCCAGAATTTCATCAACTTGATATAACCAATTTGGATAGTATAGTCAAATTTAAGGATTACATAAAAGAAACCTGTGGTGGCATCGACGTTTTAATCAATAACGCAGCTATTGCATATAAAGTAACGAATTTGATGAAAAAGTAAAACTTGATTAATACAAGTACGATATTATTTTAGTCGGATGCAACCGAACCATTTGGTGAGCAAGCTGAAGTAACCGTGAAAGTAAATTATTTGTCAACGTTACAAGTGTGTGAAACTTTGTTTCCTCTTTTACGGCAAAATGGCAGAGTTGTAAATATATCGAGCTCAGCTGGTCGTTTATCAAGAATTCCTTCGACAGAATTGAGAAGCCAACTGAGTGATTCTAACTTAACCGTGGTTGGTTTAACCAGTCTTATGAATAAATTTGTGGAGTAAGTATTACTGTTTCTTATCATTTTGTTTTATTACTTAACAAAATTATTTCAGAGATGCAAAAGCCAACAAACACGAAGCCGAAGGTTGGGGAAATTCGGCATATGTGGTTTCTAAAGTAGGAGTTAGTTCACTTACGATCATTCAACAAAGATTGTTTGACGCAGAACCAGAACAAAGAGGCATTACCGTTAATTCGGTACATCCCGGCTACGTCGACACAGATATGACGAGCCATAAAGGAAACTTAACTATTGAAGAAGGTGCTCAAGCACCATTATTTTTAGCATTGGAACATCATAACTTAAAAGGTCAATATGTTTGGTGCGATTCAAAAGTTGTTGATTGGTATTCTGATTAATGTAACTATTTATAAGAGCACTTTTCCAAATAAAATTTATTTTTCATGTTTTTTAGTTATTTTAATAGAAAAAAACTACTTTTTGTAGTTTCTAATTAAACGTAAGTTCATCTTTTACATAATATTGAAAAGAAATCATACTCATTTAGAATAGACAAAAATATTTTTTGAAAATTTGGATTAATTCTTAATAAAACTAATGGTGGTATAAACAAATTAAATATTTTTGTAAAGATCGTCCTGTCACTTATATTATTTGTGTGTACGTATAATGTAGTATCTACAGACGGGACATTTAATACCACAGTTTAAGGTGAACTCCGAACGGAAAGTGTACACTTCAATTACAAAAAAAGGTTTTTGGCATTTAATACCTCAAAGACATTGCTACCACTTTGTGATAGACACAATTAGAAAATCTAGTGTACTAGGTTGGAGATTTAACTCAAGACTTCAGCATACACGGATAGGTCCATAGAAAAATCAAGACTTTTTTGGAGGGGTGGGCACTGTAAGTTTTTCGTGGTATAATTTTGATAAACAATTTAATTACCAACTACGATCATGTTTTCCTTCTTGTTTGAAAGCATGATTTTTTATTTTGGCTAGCGTAGGAAATAAAATGCAATTTAATAAATCAAAAAATGTATGTAAAACAAGACAGTACATTTAAAACATATTGCTTGGTATTTGTAAAATACATAAATGTGAGGATGGACATATATACAAGTGATTGTATATAAAACATTAATGCAACACTAAATTACAATATGTGATTAGTGAGCCTCATAATTTGCCATTGATAAATAAATTTGATATGGATTTGTTACATAAACATACAAAATCAACATTACACTGCTAGATAACAAAACGTCAATTTTTTAACTAAGTACTTGAGTAAAGATTTTCTAGCAGTCGTTACAAAGATATGATCAAGATATACAGGATATTTACAATGATATCGACTTGTTGGAAAACCACCAAAAATTTCCCATTAACTATAAAATTTAAAAACAATATTTTTATCTAATAGTTATAAACAATGGCACAAAAAAATGTTATATTATAAAATTGCGGCGGCCCAAACTTGTATATCCTAATACTGCACTATTTTTAAATACAGGTTAAAACTTAACTAAAGTAACACCTTTGTAAATTTGGCACATCGATTAACAATGAGTTTGTAATTTAATTATAAATAATAAAACTTGGGCGAGTATTTAAAAATGCATCTCAACATGGCTTCGCGAAAACAAAGAGTTCAAAGTTCTTATGATTCTTAACACTTAACGATTTAAATTTGATTGTAACTATAATTTACATGAAAAATTATTTATTTAATAACAAATTCAATTTAAATCGGTAGATAAATATATCACTTTCTTTAAAACTATTTTAATTATATTTGTTAATTATTTTCTCTCACACACACACTTCCATATCTTCTAAACTTATTGAACTATCCGCACCTGCTAATTTTAATAGAGTTTTCTTTATTCTTAATGCTGGCAATCTTACGTTAGGATTTTGGTGCCAACACTCTCGCATTAACTTTGTCATACCACTGATGATCTATAAGCAATAAAATAAGTCAATTTTTTTGTTAAAATATGGAGAAGTGCTTCACTTAGAAGAGACCATGCATTTTTTAAATTCAAGTTTTTCGTGCATTCATATCAAATTTGTATATGTTATATTCATTATTGTAACGAGTTGTAGTATTGACTCCACTGCACTGAAGCTTATTGTGCACCCCTTCACAGAGTGTTGATACTCGCAGGAAGGCTGAGCTGAGATATTTCGTGGGTTCGCCATTCGAACACGGAACTCCCGCTCGTTACTCAGCCAGCGATCATATCACACCACTACTGTGGACTTTCCATAGCCCATAGATCGAAATTGGGCGTTTTTAGATCACAGCAGTGTAACGTGGTCATGGTCGAGTAGCGAACCGCGGTCTGCCGCGCCCGAGCATATTGATTTAAGCATTGCGCCACACTGCTGGTGTATGTTATATACAATATTAATATTAATTGCAATGTTTTACGAGACTGTATGAAATTCCGTGTTGGCGTTTACAATACTAGACGTGCCAACCTATTTATGATCAACCATCATGGAACTAATTATGGCTTGAATAGCCCCCTAACAAGAATGTGCCACTCAGTCAATAAATTAAATAAATTTGAGTTTTAATTTATTGGGTGGGTCATATCAACTCTTTAAAAAGAATGTTATGTGGAATTTGGATGTCTTTGAATGTTTGAAATAAAGTGATGTCCTCTGTTTTATTTTTGTATTGTTGCATTTTTGTTTCTCAATTTCGAAAATTTGTAAAATGGTTTACCCGTATATTAAATTAAATTAAATCAGATTCTAATATTTCTCTCGTCTGATTTGATAGAAATTTGTAGAGCTACTACCACAAGTGAAACACTCCTTGCATCAAGTATGCAAAAAAGAAATGTTAAATTACTTACAATATCGCTCGACCACCGATTGGGTATGTTGGGTCTTTGCATATCAACACAAACTACTTTTTTCATGTCTTCAAAACTGGGATCACTCGGCACTACGTCATAAAATGGAACTTTATAATCTTCAGCAATTCCATTACTTACTGTACATCTACACACTTCCCAAAAAACTAAACCTAATGCATATACGTCAGCACGTCGAAATGAATCGAAGCAGTCCGTTCTTATCCTAAAAAGAGTGATCAAGTAAAATTTTTAAATTTTTAAAATCTTTAAACTTACGTATCATCAAGTACTTCGGGACTCATATATCTCCTAGTTCCGACTTTTGGATTTGCACCAATATCTAACTCGTTTGTAGATTGCACGTGTGTGACTGCCAAACCAAAATCGGCAATACAACATACGCCATTGTTTTTCACTAATATATTTTTTGTTTTGATATCGCGATGTGCTATTGCAGGTTTACCCTAAATTAAACATAAATTAATAAGTTAGCCTCACCCTATTTACCGCTACTTGTTTTATATTTACCTGAGTACCAAAAATTTCAGAATGAAGATGAACCAAACCATTGGCAATAGATAAACAAATTCTGAGTAATTGATGATGAGTTAAAGTTGTACGATTTAAATAGTCATACAAACTGCCTAATGCGTGATAATGTGTTATGAGCCATAGGTGAGTACAAGAGTTGCGAGATATCATGTCGGATCCAATGTAACCAAGAATATTTTCGTGCCTCAACAAAATTGTACTGTAAAAATAAAGTATAATTATTAAAACAATTAAAATTTTATTACAAATTCCCCATCTACTAATAAATATACAGACTATTGCAAACTAACACTGTTCGTCCTTTAAGGTAGTAGTTTAACTTGACCCTAAGGCAGCAATAGTCGAATTAGATAGATAGATAGATATAGGTGCAAAAATAGAAAGTTAAATGTGTTTTTTTAATTTTAAGCCAACCTAAAATATTTGTTAGGTTGCAAACCTCAAGATGATGGCGATGAGCGGGACCACGTACGGATCACTCCAGAGATAGATAATTAGAGTAAAATAAATTATCCGCCTTCGTTCAATATATACACAACAATTAGTACACCAGGAGAGTTTAAGAACAACAAAAATTACAGATAACTTAAAATAATTTAAAGGTTCAAGAATAAAAAAATAAAATGCAATCATGGTGTAGACAGATAAAGAACAAAGTGCTTACGTATTCTCCAAAGAGGATACCATTGACATCGGAACCATCAGCAAAACATCGATAGCTATTTAGACTGTCGACAACGGCAGTCATTAGATCTGATTGCAAATTCCCAATTAGTAAAAAATAATAATAGATCGATAGTAGCACTAAATATTTATTTCAGTTGAGACAAAAATTAATTTCTCCTCGTCAATGCTGGTTAAGACCAGCTTCTTTTTTTGTGTAGTGTGCCCGAGATGGAAAAATAAAAACTAGTTGATTTGCCGCGGAGACAAGAGCGTGGTGCGGAAAAAAATATTCCTCGGTAGACTCCTCAGGAAAGCAAAAACGAAAGTACACAAAATTTTTTAACAAGCTCAACGAAACAAATGGATGATCTAAGTTGCCTTAGTTGTTATCCTAAGGATGAACATACTAAAGCAATCAGGCCAAAACCAAGTTACAATATCACTTGTCAAAGTCAAAATTAATTTAATTACTTTTATTTGCGACAAAAAGATGCAAAGCAAGGAAGACAAATCCACACTAGATTTCAAAGAAAATCTTCCCGAATGAAATTTTTACAAATCCGTAGTAAACACGATCTTTCATAATAATGTATGCAAAAGGTTTTCCAAAATTTCACTTACCTAAATCCCAAATCACTTCCGTATCAAAAAAAATCACGCCTCCTGTAAAACACGTCTGCACGCAGCAAAATTCCACTTGAGACCCCGTTGACGACAACCTACGTGCGCAAAACCTCACCTCTTCTCTCGATCTCCACCGAGTTAACCACGAGGAAAAATAACAAAGAAACTCGAGACGGGAACCAACAATTTCTCGTATCATAGTTAGAGTCAGCATGAGAAGGATTTTGACCGTCCAAGGAGGCTCTAGATTATACAGTGCAGTCTCGGTAATCCGAACTAATAGAAACATGGCCTCATTCGGATTACAGAAAAGTTCGGATTACTGGATAAAGTTAAAAAACGAAAATTGGTTCTTCTCTTAATTGTCAGAACAATAAAATTTTATGAGATGGAACATCATTTTCACATGCCCGTCTTAAATAAATGTTAAAACTATCGACAGCTTCTTTATTCTTTATAAAATGTGTTTTGTCATTTTCTTCATCATCTTCTACGTTCGTATCTTTAATAAATTGCTCAGAAATTTCTGGATCAGTTAAATTATTCTTTTCCTGATTTTCTCCATTTACCCACTCTTCTACTTCAGCTTGTAATTATTATAATATAATAATTTATAATAAATTTCTGCAAACTACCGAGTTTTTCTTTTGTTTGGATTACTGGATAGTTGGATTAGCGTGTGTTCGGATTACCGAGACTGTACTGTATTGTTATTCATTATAAGAAATAAACTATTTCACTTATTTCAGTAATTATTTAGTTCTTGATAAAACTATTCTCCCAAAATGAAAAACTCATAATCTAATATTTAAATATTCCTGTGATAGCCTGTGCATTCCATAAAATTATCTAGAAGTTGGTGGGATTTCTTGTAAGTGTTAAGTAGTTTTCTAAAATCTATGGCTTTCTGTGGTAGTTCAAGTAATTCTTGGGAAGTCTTGAAATCTTGACATCGCATTTCAAGTTTTACAATTACAAAATTTACAACTACTATAACTTCGATAATTTTAAAGGCATTAAAAAATATAAAAAACCAAAATTTTTATTTAAATTAATAATTATTGCCCAACAACTTCTCGAGTAATTAATTATTGAAGTTCTAATTATTAAATACACTAAAAAATGAAGTATGATGTCAACACATACACACGAACACCACCCAAACAAAATCTTTTTGCACTTATCATTAATAATATGTATGACTATGCGCCAACTTCTTTTCGTTCATTTTAACAACTTCCCAACATCTTATTGGAAACCGATATTCCTAAACACAGCTTTTACCCGTTGGGTATTTTAATACAATAATTATTTTTAAATATACACAACTATAATGTGCTATAATTTGTTAAAAACAGAATAGATACTGTAAAAAAAGAATACTGCGCTAGCTTACACCCCAAAACGCTGAACAGCTGTAACAAATTCACAGAAATTTAATATAGATAATTTTTTGGAAATTAAATTTCCTACAAAAAAGTCCAGAGCATATTTCATTTATCTGCAATAGTTTAGGCAAGAAAGATATACAAAGTTTGCGCGAGGACAAAATTCATAATAAGAGCAAACAAACTTTCCTTGCCTAGTGTTGACTTCACACCTCGTTTTCGAGTTTATTTACTAATTATAACTTCAATAATTAATTACTCGATAAGTGGTTGAGCAAAAATTTTAAAAATATTCAGATATCTAATGACATCGCAGGTATAGAATTTTTGCCAATTTCGTATACCGGATGATCGGCCAAGGAACCGAACATAGAGAATTAACATGGGATATTAAATTTTTCTAAATTCTTGCTTCCCATTATAACGAATAAGAATGAAAAAGGTATCAAATTAAAAAAATTTTTGTTCTGCGTCTAAAGATACCAAACACTTGATATTTTATTCTTTAATTGTTGTTAAAAACTCAATAGTAAAATTAAGAAATACAGCTTTTAAAAAATTATTAGCAGGCTTGGTCGCTGCGTTATGTCGTATTTTTCGTATTAATGTTGTTTTAGTTTATAAGCTAAATATTATTTAACAAGAAGTTATACTTTGAGAAATTATAATTAATTTGGTTAATAATGTACTCTGTCAAAGAAAAAGTTTTCATGGTAAGATTGTATTATGCTGGTAATAGTTTACGCCAAGCCCGTGACTTATTTTCTGTTAAATTCAATAATAGCCATATTCCATCAATATCGGTCATACATAGTTTAATTAAGAAATTTGAAGAAACTGGTAATAATTCGGCACATATAAACACAGGTATTAACCAAAATTATTAATTGAAGTTGTCTTACATCGTTTTTTAAATAGTAAATCAGAGAAACAGCAACAGTGAATTGGAAGAAGCTATATTAGGTTTAATATCTGCAAGTCCCAATGCAAGTATTAGATCCATAGCTGCTGAGTGTAATGTTGGTAGAGAAATTGTTCGAACAATTTTAAAAAAACACAAATACCATCCTTTTTTGACAACGAATTCAGGCGTGTAT
This sequence comes from Cantharis rustica, assembly GCA_911387805.1. Taxonomy (NCBI): domain Eukaryota; kingdom Metazoa; phylum Arthropoda; class Insecta; order Coleoptera; family Cantharidae; genus Cantharis; species Cantharis rustica. The sequence goes on from OU426877.1 coordinate 40,569,962, forward strand.
TTTGTCAGGAACTTCAAGAACTTGCAAACAGAAATCAAAACTTTCTTAAACAAATATGTTTTACAGACGAATGTACATTTTTTACATTAAACAATGAACTAAATGTGCAAAACCATCGCTATTGGGCTGTACAAAATTTGATGACCGGCTCGCATTTATAATAACCATATCCTTGGTCCATTTGAAATAATTAGAAATTTAAATTCAGAGATGTATTTAGATCTTCTTATAAATAATATTTGACTTGCGTTAGACGAAATAGCTCCCGAAAACGATGAGGTCTATTTTCAGCAAGACGGTTGTCCAGCATATTTTGGGGCAAACGTTAAAGATTATTTACACCAGGCTTATCCAAATCGATGGATTGGTCGGGGTGGTGCTATAAAGTGGCCAGCCAGATCTCCTGATCTGACACTGTGTGACTTTTTTTTGTGCAGTCATATTAAAAGCAGTTTATAAAACTCGTGACCCAAATATTGATTCTTTAAGGAACGCGATTTTTGCAGAATGCAATCAAATTATTGCTAGACAGCTAGAAAATGTAAGAAAATCGTTTTATAATAGATTGGGTTACTGTTTAGTGCAGAATAGAGGGTTATTCAAATACTTGTTATAATTAGAATTTAGTAATTAACTATTATTTAGTTATTTCCGTTTATTTTTACTTTTTTAATATTTAATTAATATAATTTTGTTTTTGAGTTATTAGTAAACTTGTTATAATAAAATAGTATTCAAATTATGTTTTTTTTATTTGTAATGTAATAACTGAAAATAACTACAACGGGAAGACATGAAGTAAGAAAAGTAAAAAGTTATACCATGAACCAAAACTTTCTAACAAAAACAATAACAATGCGGCAACTAAAACGTAACACGAGGCGACCAAGCCTACTGATAATTTTTTAAAAGCTGTATTTCTTAATTTTACCTTTTTCATTCTTATCCGTTATAATGAAAGACCAGAATTTAGAAAAAATCAATATCCCATGTTAATTCCCTATGTTCGGTTCCTTGGCCGGTCACCCGGTATAATTTTTTTTACGTAGTACCTCTTTGTATTAGAAAAATAAAAAATAAATTAAAATTGTGAAGTTGTAAAAATCAAGGTTTGGCATTAGTGTCAAAAAAACTCTGCAGTAAAACCGAGAAGAATCTGGTGTGGTGTACAAGTGAAGAGAAATTGAAAGAAATCTTAGAAATACTATAGATGAGTTATTTTTCCAAACTTTCAAATTTCTCTCAATATTAAAAAATAAGAAAAATTTGTACCTATAAATTTCTGTTTCTCTAGCCCAACTAGCTTCATCTCTGGAAAATGATATCTTGATAGCAACACTCTCGCCATGCCAAATGCCTCGCCTAACTTCACCATAGCGTCCTTTACCAATGCACTCAAGCAAAGATACTTGTTTTGCAAGTGTGCGTTGAATTAATAAAGGTAAACCTGAACCACTTCCGGAAGTCAACGAATGCTCCAAGTATTCCCTCAAAGTACTATCTCCTGCCGCAGTAGCTCTTAGTAAATCGTCACTAGCATAATACGTGTCCAGATCTTGTTTGCTTTGATAATCAAGCAATCTACGTTTGTGCATTTTTCGTAGAATAATTAATACACCTATAAGAGCTAGCACTAAAAAGGCTACAGATATCATAATTGGTAATATTAATTTGTAAATGTAGTTTAAAGAATCAGATGGTATTTCCTCTTGATATAAAGGTGGAAGTTCGGGAAACTCTCCATTGTTACAAAAATCACCCACACAACACTTGATGTGAAATTGTCCGAGAGCCTGACGTTTGTGCTGAACTGCAAACACGGGAGTTCGACAAATTAAAGGTAACTGCTCTACATCTGTTGTGCAACCACGGGTTACACGTTCTTCGCCCGAACTTTCACGCACTCGCGATTTCCAACACTGAATTGCATCTTCACAAACGGTAGGATTGGAACAATCTAGGGGATCACACGAATGGCACTTGTATCGTTGTTTTCCAGATGTATGAGTTCCTATTAATTCGTTGATGTTACCTTTCCGTTTTTGAAAATTATAAGGAGGTGGTTCGCCAAGATCCAACTGATTGCTGGATTCGTCATCTATATCGTCGGAATCGTCTTTTAATTGTGGTTTAGGTAAAACTGCAGCTAAAATGAAATGTTTGAATATTAAAATGTTTGTAATAATAATAATAATAATTGCTTTTTAATTTAAGTATGTTATGATATTGTAAAAATTGCAAATTGTTACTAACCTGTGGAAACATTGACAATGATGAACAATAATAAACAATTCAAAAACCTGGAAGTAGCAGCCATACTTGAGGGCGAATAATAACATACGTCCTTAGTCAAGTAACTGTGTTCGTTTTCACTTTACAATTAAACGTCATTTTGAATATTCACATCTAAATGCCCGCTTTGGTATTTATTTAAATCAAAATTGCTATTGGAAAACGTCATATTTACATCACAAGGTTTCTCAAAACACGAATAAAAAACCATTTATTGACTATAACGAACTTCGTATAATAGTCGTATAGTTTACTTCCGACACTTGAGAGTTGTGGTTCATTTTAACTAATCCACTTGTTAAGTGAAAAATACAAAAGATAAATCGAACTACTGATGCTGACGTAACAATATCAATTTTTAATTGTCATATTTTACTGCTTTAACTTTATTTTCACGAATATAAACTTGTAGTTGTGCTGTTAAATCACAGTATTAATTAAACCGGAGGTTTTTTTATAGAACTTTCAAAGTCAAATCAAGTTGGCGACGAGCGGACTGGCCGCTTGGATAATAGTAAAAAAATTATTACGCTTATTATAGAGAACAACCCCTAATTCTTTATAATCAGATTAACTACTGAAATTATCATTTTTTGAAAATTTTAAAAATAAATTTTGACGTTTAAATTTTCTTTTGTAGTTTTAGGTAGGCGCGTTGTTCTGTAACCTCAAAGACAAACCGCCATTGCATAGAATACTATTTATCTTTTTATATAAGCATTAAACAGCAATAAACAATTTATTTAGTTTACTACAGACCATAGAAATGTCGAAACCTTTTTGAGATGAAATGGCAAAGGTCGAAATAGAAGTTCCTTTCAAAAGTAGTATCAGTCTCGAATTTTTTTTAAGGGGTCTCTAGCTTTCCTTGACCTTATCTGTCTGTAAAATGTTCCTAACAAATGTTGTCTTTGTTTTAATTTAGCACAAACTAATTTAATTGATAAATCAAAAAATTTGATCTCTTGATTTTTACTAGACTTGACATTTGACGTTGAGACATTCCACCTACCAAAGTCAGTTGGCAGCTGTTGTTGCATTTTTGTGTTCATTTTTTGACGTAGTCAAATACGTTCACATTTGTGTTCATAAATAGTTTTTCTCTAAGCAATATTTTGAAGAGGACCGGTGCAACGAATTATAAAAATTTATCTCAAGTATTTGCCCAACGACAAAATTGATGAGATATTTTTCTTGAGTAAGTTATCACTTTTACTATTTACTAACGTTATCGCTGATTTATTAAATTATGCGATAAGTGATTATCAATTTTAATTACGTGTACAAATTATTTTACAGTAATATAATTCAACATTAGTTACAATGGTGAAAATAACTTTCAATAATTTTTTAACAAAGACTGATCCGCAAGATACTCCTGTACTTATTATCGGACGTTTGATACATTTATTGCGGTTAAAATATCAGGATATTAAGTGTAAATTGGAACCTAGAGTAGATGAAGAGGTAATGATCGCCCATTTGCGGATCAATTCCAAAAATTAAATAAATTTATTTTTTAGGTGTTCAAATCGTCTATTTATAGCTTACACCCATCACCAACTGACACTTGTTCTTTGTACTTAAATTTAGCCACAGTTGCGGCATTACCTACAAAGTGCAGTCGTCATAACACTCCATCTAGATCTCATGCAATTACTCGTTTAGTTCAGAATTGCAGCGTCGGAGTCAATGAAAGTATTGTGGTAAGTGTACCAAAATTTGATAATTAAGAATTTTTAAAGCCGTTTTTATTAAGATCGTTTGTGAACGAGCAGATGTCTTTGCAAGCGGTTGCGCCATCGCTAGAGCTTTTCCACTTTATAGTAAGAAAACATCAACTGGCAGTAACGAAAATGTTAATGTTTCCGTGGAATTTATTGTTGTTCCATCAGCAAATAGTGAGTGTATTTTTCTTTCATTTTTTGAGAAATTATTGCTACTTATTTATAGACAATGAAGATAATAACAGCGAAGCTCCTGAAATAACCGAAGAGGAATTGAAGGCTATCGAGTATGCCGCAACCGGAATACGTTTGACTGCACGTATAGTCGATACTCCATGTAATGAAATGAATGTGGATCACTTCTTGCAGGTAATTTTCTTATTATTTTATAAGAGCTGTTTTTCCGTGTCCATGAAAGGTGTAGAATATATTTTTTTAAATTATATCGCAAAGTTTTTTACTTACACGTTAGATTAAAAATTAAAATAAATGAGGTTTTATGCTGATTTTCTTAAAAAAAAAATGAAATTTTTTATTTCAGATCCTTATTGTGTTTTTATTTATTTTAATCATCAAATATAATATTGATTGTAAAATCTGCAGTAGAAATGTTTCATTATTAACAGGATGACAACAGGAACTTTTTCATCATTTAGACTCTATGGCTGCTTAAACTGGATTGGGAATCTGTTGATGGTGACAATCATTAACTTAGAACAACCGATGGCTTTAAGTGCCCTCCGAAGCACGGAGACAGACATAACAAAGTTAGTTTCTCCGGATTTGAACCGGGTACCTTAACGTTAATAGTTGGTTGCTGTAACTACTACACCAATGATCGTTCTTGTGTATAAATTATTAATATCTTGAAACTTTATACTACTAATAGTTATACAATAAAATATAAAAATTTATTTTTACAAAGTGAATACATACAAACAGCAAAGACTTGTTTATTTCAATTTTTAATATTACCTTGAGTAAAATAATATGTAAAAAAAGATGGGGATAAGTTTACCGACATGGTTTATCATTGTATTTGCAGGAAATCGTAACTATTGGTTCAACTTTAAATATTGTCCCAACAATAATTCGTGGCAAAGACCTCGAAGAAAAAGGATTTGGAGGTATTTATGGTGTTGGAAAAGCTGCCTCCGTTCCACCTGCTTTAGCTGTTTTAAGTTATACTCCACCTGGAGCCACTACAACTATTGCATGGGTAGGAAAAGGTATTGTTTATGATACCGGTGGCCTTAGTATTAAGGGAAAGGTAATTTTTTTTTTAAATAAATTATTTAGAAATTGTATGCATCTGAAATATTTTAGACTTCAATGCCAGGAATGAAAAGAGATTGTGGAGGAGCAGCCGCTGTTCTCGGTGCATTTTACGCTGCAGTTAAAGCAAATTTTACCCAAAATTTGCATGCAGTGTTTTGTTTGGCAGAAAACTCTGTTGGTCCTTTGGCTACCAGACCTGATGATATTCATACTCTGTATTCAGGACGAACCGTTGAAATCAACAATACAGATGCTGAAGGTCGTTTGGTTTTATCAGATGGTGTTGTTTATGCTCATCGTGATTTGAAAGCTAATGTAATTCTTGATATGGCTACTTTAACTGGCGCTCAAGGAATTGCTACAGGAAAATATCATGGAGCTATCTTGACAAATAATGCAGATTGGGAAAATTTCTGTTTTGAAGCTGGTCAAAATTCTGGCGATTTACTGTTTCCAATTCCGTATTGCCCAGAATTACACTTTTCTGAGTTTGCTTCTGCAATTGCCGATATGAAAAATTCAGTTTCTGATCGTAACAATGCTCAATCTAGTTGTGCTGGATTGTTCATTTGTGCTCATTTGGGTTTCGATTATCCTGGAGTTTGGGTGCATATTGACATGGCATCTCCTGTACACAACGTAAGGTTATTTTTATAAAATTTCTATAATATTTTAATGAATATTGTTTCAGGGCGAGCGAGCTACCGGATACGGTGTTGCACTATTATGTACCTTATTTGGAAGTTATTGCAAACAACCCCTTCTTAATGCTATTGCACCAGAGGTCGAATCCACATCTGAAGCAATTGCTAAGAAGCCTAGAAAGAATTAATATTTGGTTTTTTTTACTTAACTAAAAATAATATTTTGCAGTACGTAAGTAAACTTATAATTTTTTAACATTGTAACTTTCAAATAAAACTTTTTATAATAAAAATGTGTTGTTTAAATTACGAACTTTTTACTAAATTTTTATCCAATGCAATGTTTTACTAACCGTTACTATTTAATACTTCATCTCATGGACTCGAGTTAGTGCAGTTATTTGCTTTTAACCCAAGTCACAATACATTAGAAAAATTGCAATCTATAGTTTTTTTTTTAAGACTTTAATGGTACCAAATTGATTTTAAAAATTGATTGATAAAATTTATTTATTTATTATTTACAAAAGAAAACTATATGTAAGATTTTTGAAAATGGCTAAAAATTATCAGTTGGTTTCAGACATTTTTGAATTCTCTGAATTAAGGACGTATTTTCCGAATTTTTAAGATTTTTTCGGGAATGTTTTTTTTATAAGTAAATAACATCCAATTATTTTAAAATTTTTATATGTTATTACTGACACTAAAGTATACAAAATAATTTTTCTTTTTAGTTTATTTAATAATATTTTATTACTACTTTTTGCTGTCAAAGTGAAGGTCCAAAAAAAAAGCAGGTGGCTGGCCAGAGTGATTCCAGCACTTGTAGTGGTTTGAAATCAAAAATTCAAATTAATTATTGTTCAATAGGCTTGTCATTCTCGCAGGTAGTAGATTTAAACATTTTTATTGAAAAATAACAAAATGGGGGACTTTCAAAAATCGTGTTTTTTGTGGAAAATCGAGAAAATTAATGGGAAATTCTGAGTAAAAATATAGAATTCTACTACCTGCGAGAGCCACTGATATGTAAAATAACATATCCGAATTTCAGCCCAATCGGTTCATTAGAATTTCGTAAACCCCTCGGGCTGATCGAAAAAGCGTTGCTTCGAGAAAAACGCGTTTCAAGATTTAAAAAGTTAAAAAAGCAGACTGTTCTGGGCTTCTACCGTGCCGCTTGTTTTCTTTACGATCTATGCTTACAAATGTTTACTCGATGTTCACACTTTGAGTTTCAAAAGTATACTACTTCTAGTACTATTTTAGTTCTCAAAACGTACAGATATTATAATATACAAAACGCAGGTATAAAGGGAACAACAATAGCGTATACTACGGCTAGCGGACCGCAACTACGAGGCTCTCTCGTATTTCTGCTATAACTATTGATATTTTCAATTTTGATCTGAAATTTTTACAGTATAATCTCAATATATTTTACTTTGGAAATATGTAAAAAAAAAATTAATTTTTTCGAACCCGAACATGAGAATACATCCTTAATACTAAAAGAAGTATTATAAAGGTGATTTTATTCAGTTTTGGATATGCAATAATATATAGGCCTTGAAAATTATGTATTTAAAGTATTATTAAAAAGAAAGTTATTTTTGTAGCAGCTACAGCACTTCGTGTACGATGTAGTTCTTCACTACATTATGATGTACAATATTTAGTTAGACGTCTCACGCAAGATTTTGTTTTGTTTAAAGAAAAATAATTTGATCTTTTTTAGACAAAAATTTGCAGTAGTTTTGAGGTATTTCCTAAATAAAAAATTTAATAAAACCTGCATAGCCCGAAAACTGCCAGTTTTTGAACATATATTTTAAATTTCAAGTCAATTTGTTGATTGCAGTTTGTGCAATCGTGTACAGCGTTTCAGAATTGTAATTTAGAAATAAACGCATTTATAGTTTGAAAAACTAGTTTTTTAAATAAAATAATTACATTTTAATGTCTTAGGGTAATCTGCGATTCCTACACCATACAGTGAACTTTTCTTCATTTCTAAAACAGCATTAGAATTTTTTTTTATTTCACTGCAGTTGAATCCCTTAAATCCTTCTGATCCACTGTGTAAATCTTACTTACCTTTTGAGATGTCATCTTTTACAGACAATTTAAACATGAAATCAAATAAAACAAAGTTTGCAGGAGTAACCTCGTTGCAAGTTGCAAAAAGTGATAGTAATAGCTAAAAATATGCTTTTATGTTGTACTAATTTACGAAGATATTTGCAAAAGTGATTTTTGCATCAATTAAGTGCGGCTACTTTACTTTCTATTTGTACCATTGATAAATTGTCAATTTCACTTTAGGGGTTACATGGAAATTTAATATTTTACAATCTGTAAAAATTGAATTCACGGGAAGTCCAAAATTTGGACTTTTCCTGTACAAAGTTGGATCGATTGGTATGGCTTTTTATTTGTAAAATTACATAGTGCTTTCAATTATTTTTAAATTTTCCTTGAAATTGTTTTTCGCTATATTAGAATTTATTTAATCTTTCTTTTCTAGTTTATAGATAAAACATATTATACTATGTCCTTATAAGACAACACTTGACCCTAAATCTTATCTATTAGACTGCATTTTATATTGTAAGAATTAAAAAATGTTGTAAATGTTTTATTTTTGTTTAAAAATTTATTAATAATATATATTGCACATAGATGGGGTATAATAACTATAAAAAATATGCCATTATAATTATTTTTAATAGGTCACACAAGTGTCTATATTAAATTTACACGAATTCTTAGTATGAAGCTTGTAGTCAATGTACAACATTTAAACATTTGTATAAATAAAAATACAAGTGCTTTGTAAGCAATATATTAGAGATCTCGAACGCCAGTTCCATAGTTAGCACCACCGGCTTTATTTAAGGTATCCATAAAATGGTTTAACTCAAAGTCTGTTAAAGTCTCTATTTGGAGTTCCACTGCAAAATTCTAAAACATGTTCCTTATTAATGCAATTATTTTAAAACTTGATTAAAATACGAACCTTAATAACATCCTTGATCATAGATTTGTCTGTTGACATTTTTGCTCGTTGGATTACACTTACTGATGGTCCTACCCACGTAAGAAACAGAAATTTTTGTCTTTTCGACATTTCATCTCCGGTTTGCAAACGAATATAACCAAATGCTCGTTCATTTTCTCCAAAGTTTTCTTTAAACTGCTCAAAATCGCTTCCTTTCGCAACACATACAATTGTTTGACCATCAAATTTGAATACTGCCCTAAAACATTAAAGTTGTATTATAGATAATTTTTTAGTCTATTATTTAATTTTTACAATTTATCATAAATGTTCAAAAATGGTAGAAGTATAAAATTTTAGGTAAAATTCTTTGAAAAAGCATGAGGATATTTATAAATCTAGGACAAAATAAGCATTTATTTTAGATTTACAATGGGCACCAGGCCCGTAGCCAGGATTTCATTTCGGAGGAGGCACTTGTAAAAAGTAAAATTTTAGGGGGTTCCCCTTTTGGGAATTTTTATTATTACAAACAAACATTACATAAAAAGTTAAGCACCTTTCTTCCTTATTCGCAAAATTATTTATTATAATAACGGAATCAAAATTTATATTCCTATGAATATTCATGAGCGCTAGACTCTTTAGCCTTTCTTCGCCAATAGAATTTCTTAAATAAGTTTTTATTCGTTTTAAACTAGAAAAACTTCTCTATGCAGTTGCTGTAGTCACTGGTAATATTGCAAATATTTTTAATAGGGTTCTGACATTGAAAAACAATTCTTCAGAACATTTTGCTAATGTATCTAATGAATTCTTTAAAAAATCGTTCACATTCAACCATTTTTGTTTCCAGAAATTGAATTCTTCTTCAAGAATTGCTGGGTATACCTCCTCTTTAAAATACACCTATTTTATTTTTGAAATTCAAATTTTTTACTTTACACGTGCCCCTAGGTGCCCCCCTGGCTACGGGCCTGATGGGCACCTTACACTAGAAGTACAGTGACACTATTACCGATGGTGTAAGGTCGGTATAATGACTATACAATTACGCCAATTATTTTATGGCTTATACTTAAATCTGTCAACTCGTTCAGTAACTTGTCCAATATCTTACTCGTTGTGTAAAATACTATTAATAAAACTTAAATAAGATTGTGGAATTGCATCCACCAATATCTCATTAATATATCATAAATTCAATAGTACAAAAAAAGTAGAACTTCTGCGACGATTGCGGCCTAATTTACATATTATTGTTCGCCGTTTAATAAAAATTAAAAAAAAACGCGGTGAAATCTTAATTTTTTAGATGACATATTTTAAACTATATTTAGATAAAAAAAAAGAATTTACCACTGGGTCTCTGAATTATCTGCTCTTACATCGTCATATGCTTCCCTTATTTGTTCTGCATCCATGCTAGTTGACATGGCGACCTAAAAAATAAAAATTAACTTTTAAGTTTTTGCTTAATTGCTACTAACAAAAAAAAAGATTCCAGTATATTAAATTTTAAAAGTTATAAGCAAAAGTGTTGTATATTTTCATGGTAGATTTCATTTCGAAATTTATTATATTATTTTTTTAAATGTGTCATGGTGAGCGGGCAAATAGGATTAACTACTAAAACTAAAAATACGAAAAGTAAATTTGCAAATAACTTTTCTTTTAAATGGATATTTATTAATTAGGTAGTAGCAAAAACTAGAATACAAATTTATAAGCATCTTTGAGATTACGATTTATACCATTAAAAAAATAAAAACCGTGATTTATTATAGATAAAAGTTTACATATTTTTAAAATTATTACAGATCCTACTATTTTTCCACGTCATTAATCTTGAACTATAAACCGAGAAAAAATATCTTAAATTAAAGATATAATAGTTATCTTAATTTTTTTTAGAAATCTCTAAGTGACTTTCATAAAAATTAATTTTAAGGACTTTTATTGGGCTATTAAGGAGTTAAGTCGTCTCAAAATAACATGATAAGCACTCAAGTGTTTTAAGTGCATCTTATCTTTTATTTACATGATGAAATAATAATTTTATTATTCCAATCTAAATTGTCGTAGTATTTTTGGTATCTACAACACTTGGCAACTAAAAAGATTCAAGATTTATAAATTAATAATTAAGGGAGGAATCTTTCTTTTTAATACTATGGCTTTTTAGGGAAGTTTTATTGATAAAATTAAGCAGTAGATGAATTTAAAACTTTTTAATTTCTTTTCTTACATAGATAACGCGAATTTTAACTTGAAAATTGGCAAACTTGCTTTTAAAGCGTTAAATAAATAACCAATAACAAAAAAATTAATTTTTTTAATCGCAAAACTGATTATACACCCTTAAGATGTAACAGGAATAATTGACAATATTTTTAAAATTGCATCACATCATTAAAAAGCTATGATCATACATTTTAATTAATTGCGATAGCACAATTAAAATTTATTTATCGATTGTTGGGTTATTACAATAGCGACGTGATTAGTTAAGGGAATACCCTACTATCAGTCAAATCATACTGTAGTGGTTGTGGTTAGCTTACATATTTAAAAATTGAAATTGTATAATGTTCATAAAACAGGAAAATAAGTTTAGATAATTTTTATCGAATATAAATTTCCTAAATATGTAATATCTACAATTTATTATATATTTATACTTAAAAAGTATTTTAAAATTTTACGATTATTATAAATTTTTAATATGGTACTAAAAGTTGCAAATTTTAATTATGATTAGCAAACGGTCCAGATACTTTAAAATAAATGCGAGCATTATTAAAAGTAATTTAATTAATATAATTAGTTAACTAACTGGAACTAAATCAAACAGATCACCGCTGTGTTATTTGTGAAAATTAAATTTTTAAATAATCTGTAACAATCAACTAGGTATATCTTAATATAAAAGCGAAACGTGAATATGTATCTCAATTGCCCCACATGGATAAATCCCGTAAAATAGTATTTTGATGAAAAATTAAAAAATAATATAATTAAAAATTTTAAAAATATTTATTATTAATGTTATATTAAATAGCATTAATATGCTATAGTATTTTGACGAAAAATAATATAATTAAAAATTTAAAAAATATTTATTATTAATATTATATTAAATAGCATTAATATTGCCCCACATGGATAAATCCCTCAAAATCGTATTTTACACTTCTCGTAGAAAATAATAATCTAATATGATACCAATGCGATAAAAGCTCACAATTATAATCGAATAAATTAAAATTATTATTTTGTAAAAATGGAGAGTATTGGCTGATTACAGTAAAATTGTTGGAGCGAATTAATGCAAAATTATTCTAGGTCTAGATTACAATATTGCAACGAGTTGTAAACATAATTTAATAGAGATAAGCAAATCTACTAAGCAAACTGTTTCTAATTATTGTATATTCATTCACGTAATTTTGATCACATTTGTTTGTATAATAAATATTTGTAAATATAATAGGTTCGTATAATTTGTAATTAAAAAAAATTATTTTTTTAAATTGCTTTTTACCGATTCGTTGAATTAGAAATTCAAGTTTTTATAATGTTATTTATAAATCGTAATTAATTACGTACTCCTACAACGTATGTGCAATTAAAAGAGAAAAGAAGAAGAAAACGAAACATATTTTCTAATTGTTGTAAGTAAAAGTTGCATTTAAAATTTAAATTTTTATTTTTATTTAGATAATTGTATTCATTATTGATATACATTTTAATTTGTACATTTTACGTGCTTAATGAACAATTAGAACGGCAATTAGTGAAAATTAAACCTAATAATTATGTACCGAAATATCAATACGGAAATTAAATGCATTTTACTTTTGTAATTTTTAAAAATAATAAAAAAAGTAAAATTATATACAGTTAGGTGTATTAAAAGGCAAGTACAGGTAGATATACTATTTATTTATATACTAGATGTATAATTAATGCATTTAGTATGTTAATAAATTATAACTGTTGTTACAATAAGTGATAAATTAATAGACACTTTTTTTTAATAATTATTAATTAATTAAAAAGAAATAAATAATACTAATTCATTTTTTTTAGAATGATAATAAATCAAATAACTTTTTTTTCATATTTTTGTATTATTAGTTTTTAATAAACACTCAACTGATTGGAAAATGTATTTAATCTAAATATTGACTTTAACCAATTTAGATTAGTTAAAACTGAAAAATACTTATATGAAAATTAGATTATTTTTCGTACATATTATATAATATGTACATGTGAGTACCTACCCAATCGATTTGTGATTATTGCAGTGATTATAATGGTATAAAATTAACAATAGTTTGTCGACTGTATTGTCAAAATTCATTCATGAATAATTTCCTGCACCAACGTAATTTACAATGTTATTATTTTATCATAGCAATCATTTAGGTCGTTGAACCAATTTTGTTAAGTTTGTAAAATTTTAAAATTAAAGAAGGAATTTTACTAATTTTTTATTATCATTTAGCTTTAAAATTGCTTTTATGAGCAATTCATTAATATTACTCATGCTATTGATAATATTCTCGAAACAAAATTTTTATCAAATTATGTTTAATACTTGAAACCATTGTATTATCTATACTATCATGAAAATAATGATAGTTACATATTTTCTAAAATTGTTGTAAAGATATAGAATATCTACTTCAAATTTATTTAATTAAAAAAAAATATATTTTTCGGTTTTGGTGGACGTAAAAGGACGGCTTGCACTATATTAATTATTCTTTTAAAATAGTACTAATTTAAATTATTTAATTATTATTGGCGCTCGTGAATGCTAAACTTTACATTGCTACTATTATCTGACATTATAATTTATATTAACAGCTGGTCTATTTCAAACGGATTTGTAATAACAAATACAGGTAATTACAAATATGCACGACAGTTGTTCAATGAGAATTCATAATGGAAATTAAAAATTATAGTGCAATACAATTCTATATCTGCAAACTTAATCGGAATAATTCTCGATGTAGCAAATTTTCGTCAAAAAATTACAAATGTTGCATTATTAGAAATAAAATATAAATATCACGTACAAAATAAAAAATAATATTTACATATTACAGGATGTTTCTAAACATTTACGTACAGTTACTTACAAAAATATCCGGACGCTCTTATGTTAACAATGTAAATTGTACATTTTGAAGACTTTTTTGTCATATAAAAAACGCGTTTACAGCATTGCTTATCTGACATTTTTTGTTGCAAATTTCATTCTCTTCATTTTTGTCTATATACATTTTTTATTTTGTCGCATCGTTTCTGAGATACAGTGACTTAAAAAGATCTCTGTACGATACAATCAAATTTTCATTGCATCAGAGACTTTTTTAAGTCGTTATATCTCGGAAATGGTGCGAAAAATGTATCTAAACAAAATGATGGAATGTCTGATCGCTATAAAAGCGATTTTTATATAGCAAAAAAAAGTGCAGTTTACATTGTTAACATAGGAGCGTACGAATACGAATATTTTTGTGAGTGACTGTATAATATCTGTTTTTTTTGCTATGATTTCGTGATCAGGATTCCAAAAGGTAGACAGAGAAAAATGATATTAAACCTTTAAATTAAAAGAAAAAAATTATTCAAAAACTTTTACGTAGTCAATGCAAGACAATCGGGCAAAATGTTAAAAAATGAAATTTTGAAAAAAAGGAATATTGGATCGCGTCGTGAAATTCATTGGATTTTCCAATGCTGTCATTTGATGTATTACAACGAACTGGCTAAAAATAATGAAATCGCAGGGGTTTTCAAGCAACAATAAACGGGTGGCAGCGGTTTTTCCGCATCAACTCATTTTCAGGAGCATTTGTTTTGTTAAAATTTACTGCAAGGCTGAAATTGAAGAGTTTTTTTATGAAAAGGTAAAGGATTAGCATTTTTAACAATAACAAAAAATAGCATCTAATAAGGAAATGTTATAGTAGGTATACCAATTTTACTTTCTATGTGTTAATAAACTTGAAACCGGTGGGTGAGGTGTGACTAATTTTAAATATCGAGTCAGGGTTTTATATTATTTAACTTGCAAATACCTATAGTATCGATAATGCTGATATAAAAGGCTGCATTAAAATTAAAAAAAAAGTATCCGGGGAGTATTGATTTATCAACATCGCGTCGGTATTATAATATTATTCCGAATCAAAAAACAAGAACCACCTACACTTGTTGAGACCAAGGCAGCTTAGCTTTTACATATTATTTGGTAATCGACATCCAAATACTTTAAAACTGGTAATTATTGGGTGAGTGACTTTTGAATCGTCGCGTCATTGACCATATGTCTGAGATACAGCTACATTATTAGTTAACAGCTGCCCAAGATTCATAAGTAATGAACCTTGAATAATTTGAAATGTATAAATCTTCTTATTGCATTTATAAGAATTCCTAACATAATGGGTCTGGAATAAATTCTAAAATAAAACTCGACGACCTACGCCTAAAATAAATAATAAGAAAAATGTGAATTCCAAAAGTCTAAATTAAACAGACCATAAAATAGAAATATAAATTTCTTCCTCCCCAAAAATTAGGAAAAAAATATGACTCATTTAAAAATCCTGTGAGATAAGATAAAGACGCCCAAATTAATCATGTGCTAAAGAAGGATTAAGTTAATAAAAATTACCTTCTTAGGTCCATTTTGAACAATTTGTTCGTATTCGTTTCCTTCAATTGCATCTATCGACATGTTTCAAAATTTTTCGTACAAATGGCACTGATTACTCTAATAAACTACAAGATTTACAAAAAAATTTTAAAATGCACGCACTTGGTTATACTACAGGTAATAATACAGACTAATTTATAAAATCAATAAAAAATGCAATACCGGTCAAAATTCATGTGATAAAAATTAATACTCAAGTTTTGACACCGGCACACTTTAAAATGGAATTGTGCGCGTAATTTTATGGCGATGAAAGCGCCACATGTGAACAATCGGCGCCAGTGGCGGTTCATATAAATTTAAGCCCGGTAGAAGGGGAATTTGAAATGTATTATGACTTGAATATATAAATAAATCTCGATTATTCTTATTATTACATATAAGTGAACTTATATTAAATTTTACTATATTAGAAATTTTACTGGAAGTGCAAACCCCTTCTTAGAAATCGAAAGAGCAAAAATCTTTAAATATAAATAATAGTATTTTTCAAATGAAAGTAATTCCACGCCCGATCTTTTCACTGGATGCATAATATTAAATAAGAAATATTGATGATTTTTAATTGGGTCCGTTGTTCTCAGAACAAAAAAACTACTTCCTTTTTGAAATTCAAAAAAAATTGTTAACTTAAGTTTTAAAAATATAACGGTCTGGCTAAAAGCAAAGCTAAAAGTAATATCTAATGAACAGCAAAAAATCAATCATTTCGCGCACTTAATATACTTGTGCATCAAAAATTAAAAAATTCTAAATGGGCCGTTTCTTGTATATCCTATACCCCTATACCCCTATACCCCTATATATAGGTTATATCAAAATTAAAGTAGATAAAATTCTGCATAAAAGTATAAAAAAATTATTATTTTAGGCTGTCTTAGTTTTTGAGATATGCAAAATGATGCAAAAGTGACCTACAGATAAATAAAATTTGACTCAATTATCGGTAAATCTATTTTGCAACAATTTTTGCAAATAGCTCAATTTCAGTGCTCATCTCAAGTGCATTACCTAGACCTAGAGTATAGAAATTAAACTTTGTAACAAAAAGATATTTTTATTTTTTTAAATAAATCTTATAATTTTCTAAAATTGTTAAATTTACGCTCTATTTTTTTTCTATAGCTGAAATTTTTTTTTATACACTTTAGAATTTAGTTAACATTACGCATGAGTTGCACAGAAATTGAGCTATGTGCAAAAATTTAATAAACAGAAAGAAAATTCAAAATTAATATTAGAAGTATTTAAGGGTGTGCAAAATATATAAAAATGTGTATTTAAAATATAAAATACAAAATATATTTGAAATATGTATGTATTTAAAATTCAAAATACACAATACAGTACTTAAAATATAAGAAATTACAGTATTGAAATACTTTGGCTATTTATTTAAAATACACAACACATCAAATTAAATTTTACCTAATGCAAATTAAATAATTTTTGAATTTTAAATTTTTTCAAAATTTTTATTGGTTTAAAATTTATTGTCTTTTTAATAAAGTAATATTTGTGAATATTTTGAATATTGTGAATATATTTGTTTTAAATGTAGTTTGCAAAATTATTTTATACACAGATTTACAGATAATTGAGTCTAGTTTTACTTATCCGTAGACTAGTTTTGAGCTAGATGGAGCAAGAAAAACAATATACATCAAAAATAAAAAAATTACCTATGTGATTTTTATTAGTTAAAATTTAATTTGATGTATTTTGTTACTTTAAATACCGTAATTTCTTGAATTTTAAATACTGTAAATTATATTTTGAATTTTAGATTCATATTTTAAATGAATATAAAATATGGTATTTTAAAATAGAAAATAACTTAAAAAAGTTTTAGAATTTCTTAAGTATTTTTGTGGTATTTAGTAGTATGTGATGTTAAAATAATCAAACTTAACAAAATGTTAAAAAAATAAAACTTTTAACATACTACAAAGAAACATAATATTTAAAGAAACTAAAAAGACAATAATTCACATTTAACAGGGTTGAACTTTGAATATTTGAATAAATGATAAAAATTACTTAAAAATAAAAAACAAAAAATTCTGTAACATAATATAAAGGCCCCTATTTCACGATTATTTTCAATCCTCAGTCATGTATAACAGTAAAAATAACAAGTGAGAGCAAATATACCAAAAAATTGGAAAATCAATAAATTAACCAAACTTTAAATGTTGCGCTTACCAAATAACTAAACTAAACAACGTCATGTGTCTAAATGAAATTTTAGGTTAAGTAAATTAATTTTTTTTTTTTTTTTTTTATTAACATCCTAGAATTTAATACAATCTGTTAAATAAATAACAATAAGCATTATTACTTGACTAAGAAAATAACATGGATGAAGCTGACCCATCGGTAAGCCTCATAATGATTGCTAAAACATTTACATTTTTATTGTTTTATTGTGGTCATAAATAAAGTTATTTAGGTCACTAATTACTAATTAGGTTCGCTGGGCCAAGTCTAGAGGGTCAAGCCTCTTTAGTCTTCTAATATTGGGGGCGATAAGAAGATTTGAAGCCAAGATGTTAGGATGAGCGCTGAGTCTGTGTTGATACTTTTCGCTTTTAGATGCAATTTCCTCCTTGACCGTAGCCATGCACATATCACGATGGACGACTTCGTTTGGGACGTACCAGGGTGCATTGCAAATCGCCCGCAGTGTTTTAGATTGGAAGCGCTGTAATCTTAAGATATTTGATGCACTAGCAGAACCCCATAACTGGATTCCATATATCCACACAGGTTTGATGATGGCTTTATAAATTAGGAGTTTATTTTCCATGCTGAGATTGGAGTTCCTACTCATTAACCACAACACCCTGCGGTAGATAAGGCCCAGCTGCAACCGCTTTTTCCAGATGCGTCTGTCTAGATGAATACCGAGATATTTGACTTCATCACTTTGCGGGAGAGGAATGTTGTTTAATGAGACCACCGGACATGTCCCCCTCCTCAAGGTAAACGTAATATGGGTAGATTTTGTGCTGTTGGCTTTGATCCGCCACATCTTAAGCCACCTATCCACTTCACCAAGGTGTTCTTGTAGGTATCTAGATGCCGTGCCTGGGTCCTGATGTGAGGCCATTATTGCAGTGTCATCCGCAAAGGTGGCTATTTCGGTGTTTGTGCTGGTTGGCAGATCAGAAGTATACAGTATGTACAAAAACGGGCCAAGCACACTGCCCTGAGGTACACCAGATGATATGGGAACCAGAGTGGAATATGCGTCCTCACATTTCACGAGGAAGTGTCTGTTAGTTAAGTAAGACCGCAATAGTTGACAATATGGATGAGGTAAGTTGCTCTTGATCTTGTAGACCAATCCCGCATGCCACACCTTATCAAAGGCCTGGGAGATATCCAAAAAAGCCGCCGAACAGTATCGCTTGTGTTCTAAAAACTATACAGATATTGTAAAAGCCCTCACCGAGAAGAAAACGCATTTCCATACCTACCAATTGAAAGAAGATCGTACCTTTCGGGTAGTAATACGTAATATACACCCTACTACAAACCTAGAGATCCTCAAAGAGGAAATTGAAGCCAAAGGACATACAGTAAGAAACATTTCTGGTATTAGACGAAAAGGCACAAAAGATTTGCTACCTATGTTCAATGTCGAGCTAACAACGAAACCAAACAACAAAGAAATTTACAACATTAAAAATCTGGGAAATGTTATAGTTACAGTAGAGCCTCCTTACCCTAAACGGGAGGTCCCTCAGTGCATCCGATGCCAACGTTTTGGACACACAAAAAAATACTGTCACCAGAGACCACGGTGTGTTAAGTGCACTGGCGATCATGCAACCGAAGATTGCCCACGAAAGGAAAGAGACGGGCAAGTACAGTGTACGAACTGTAACAATAATCACCCCGCCAACTACAGAGGTTGCTCGGTGTATAAGGAGCTCCAAAAACAAAGATACCCTACACTACGGAAGAAACAAATCAACGAACCACTCATGACAGCAAATTTTCCACCTCTTCCAAATAGAAATCAAACCCAACCTAGAATCTCCTATTCCCAAATAACTGAAAACTACATCCAGTCCCACCAACTTTTCAAAAATCCGCAGCAGAGTCAAATGATACCGGTTATCCAACAACAATCACAAAATAATCTCGAGCAAATGATCACAAAAATGATGGAGAAGATGGACAAGATGCTCGATCTCCTAATAGCCATGATTGGAAAGATGTAATGGAAAGTAACCATAAACTAAAAATTTCAATCTGGAACGCCAACGGCTTGGTCCATCATGGCCAAGAAATCAAATATTTTATTACAAACCACAACTTGGATGTCATGCTTATATCAGAAACACATATGACTGAAAAAAGTTATATAAAAATCCCAAAATATTCTATATACTGTACCAATCATCCCGGAGGAAGAGCTCGAGGAGGAACAGCAGTGATTATCAAAAATAACATTAAGCACCATGAGATAACCAACTACAGCGAACATAACCTTCAGGCTACAGCTGTGGAAATAGCAGACTGGAATGGTAAACTGATCCTAGCAGCAGTGTACTGCCCTCCTAATGTAACCATCAAAAGAGAAAACTTCGAAACTTTCTTTGAAACTCTTGGACACAGATTTATAGCTGGAGGAGATTTTAATGCTAAACACGATCACTGGGGCTCTAGATTGATTACACCTAGAGGCAGACAATTATACCAAGCAATGATGAGAAATAATCTGCATCAACTCTCCTCAGGGCATCCAACTTACTGGCCAACTGATGCAAATAAAATACCTGACGTGATAGATTTTTGCATCACTAAAGGCATTGCAAGAAATTACTTAAAAATCGAATCTTGTCTGGATCTCTCGTCAGATCATTCTCCTCTACTAGTCACCTATGAAAGTCGAGTAATTGTAAATTCTCCACCACCAAGTTTGACAAGCAAAAATACCGACTGGGAGGCATTCCGTAAGATATTTTCAGAACAACTAGATATGAATATCCGATTAAAAACAGAAGAAGACGTAGATGAAGCAGTTGAAAAATTGAACCATACTATTCAACAAGCCGCATGGTCTGCTACTCCATCAAAGCAAAAAATCGTTCAGCCAGAATATTGTCCCAATCATATTAAGAAGAAACTTGAAGAAAAGAGAGGACTACGAAAACGCTGGCATACTACTCATGCTCCGAGAGATAAGGCAAAATTAAATCGCTCTACTCAGGAACTGAAAAAGATGTTAACCGATAACAAAAATCAAGGTATTAGAAAATTCTTACAAAATCTCTCACCCACAGAATCGACGGACTACTCCCTGTGGAAAGTTACGAAAAAAATCAAACAACCCCAAAACAAACAACCACCAATTCGAACACGAGAAGGCAACTGGGCAAGAAGGGCTGAAGAAAAAGTCAATACTTTTGCAGAACATCTTCGCAACGTTTTCACACCATTCCCAATGGAAACCCTACCAGAGGAAGAAAAATTCATACATGAATTCCTAGAAGCACCTTATCAAATGGATGTTCCCATTAAACCCATGAAAGTAGCAGAGGTAAAATCGTGCATAATGAACAGCATTAACCCAAAGAAAGCACCGGGGTACGATCTGATAACAGGGAGGGTTCTGAAGGAGCTACCACCAGTGGGAACGAAAATGATAACTATCATATTCAATGCCATACTTAGATTGGGTTACTTCCCCTCACAATGGAAGGTGGCCCAAATAATCATGATACCAAAACCTGGAAAGGATCCAACGGAGGCTGCGTCTTATCGTCCGATCAGTCTCTTGCCTGTTTTGTCCAAGGTGTTTGAAAAAAATTTTGTGGGTAAGCTCAAACCACTCCTTGAAGAAAGCCATTTAACACCTAACCATCAATTTGGATTTCGACAAAATCATTCCACCATCGAACAAGTACACAGAGTTGTTAGGAGGATAAGTAAATTAATGTGAATTCTAAATCCCATACAATCCCATACAAATAATCGTGAAATAGAGGCCTTTATATTATGTTACAGAGGTTTTTGTTTTTTATTTTTAAGTAATTTTTATCATTTCTATACCGTAATTTTTCAGAATTCTATTTTCTCGTTTATTCAAATATTCTAAGTTCAACCCTGTTAAATGTGAATTATTGTCTTTTTAGTTTCTTCAAATATTATGTTTCTTTGTAGTATATTATATTTACTTAACAGTTAAAAATTTTATTTTTTTAACATTTTGTTAAGTTTGATTATTTTATGGTATTTTATATTATTTAAATTGCATATTTTCAATGTATTTTGTATTTTAAATACACAATAGTGTCTACCCCTGTTTGTTATTCCAATTTTTAAATGCAAAGTTTCCGTTGTTAGCTTGAGCAAAGTATAAAAATATATTATTATGCATTGCAACATTTTTCACCGCCTAAATTTCGGCGCACCGGGCCGTCGCAGTATTTCTTATTTTATTAGAAGTTTTCTAACATTTAGAAGTAATAATTAATCTAAATAAATAGAAATTTAATATAATTAAAAATTCAACGATTCGGGCAAACTTACTACATTCGATTATCCACTTCTTTGCCTGTTAGAACCAATCAGAACGCAGCATTTGAGGTAAAACAAAAGCGGGTAATATGCTATATTTGCAGAGCTGTGCCTAGCGTTTAGAACGCCCGGAGCGAAGAGAAAATTTGAGCCCCATCCCCCAATGTTATATTCCATTATGATACACAGATACACAGACTTGGGATATTATATTATTAACTAGGGATATATTATAAATTTAAAATAATGTAAAATTTCATTATTTGTTTGGAGATTATAAGATGCTAAAAGGAGCTCGAACATATGATTATATTCCACTAATACGATAGTTATTTATCTGTGGATAGTTATTTATTTATTTAACCTGTGGGTTGCGACCCCCGGGGGTCGCGACCTCTTGCTCAGCGGGTCACGGTCATAAACCGGATAAAATATAAACAAATTTTTGTTTAATAAAAGTAAATTATAAATCTTTTATCTTTATATAAATATAATATTTTGTGCGTTTGTATGTTTTCATTTTACTGCTGAACTACTGATTTGGATAATTTTTTTTTAATGTTCGTATAATAGTCTGAGTAAGATTTATAGATAAAGAAAACTTGAAAAACTTAAAAAAGTTGACCGGAAAATTCGAAATTGATATGCAAACAATTTCGGTTGCCGACAGATGGCGTTGTCCTGTAAGGACAACGTCTGTCGGACCAGCTAGTTTAATATAAAAATAAAAAAATACAATTTCAGTAAAAAAGCTGGCCAGCTTATATTTTATTAATTTGTCGAATCGTGGTATTACTATTTTGGAGACGCAGATTACCAAATCATTTTCTAATAGGAATCTATTTTTTCCCTTCATAGTTTTTATGATGACTGAACTTCTTTTTTAAAGGTCATCGTCGGCAATAATGGAGGGTCGCCAGAATTTTTTGACGTGATAACGTCTTATAAATTGATATGCCGGCTGCACGCACAAAAAATTGTCACGTTCCGCGTTCTCTCTCTTCCGAGAGAGAGGCACGATCGGCTTTGCATCATACATAGACATTATTTGAATACATTATAAAATGCCATTAAATAAAACTTGTCCGGCATGAGGTTCGATCTCGCGCACTAACGCTCTAACCTATTGAGGGTTAATGTAATAACATAGTTTTAATTCGTATTATCTGTTACATAAACATAATTCAATTCAATTCATAAAAGTATGCAATTTTCATTCATGTTTTCTTATGACGTTATCACGTAAAATTATCGTCCGTAAACCGACTGTACAGACAACCCGCGAGTGCCACGTGTTTTTCAATAAAAAATTACATTGCATTAATTTACGGTAAATTGGACTTTCTAGAAGTCGAATCTTCTCCATCAATCAAGATTTGTTAAGTTTTTCCTAGACATCAGAGTCTTTCCTATTTTAGTTGTAATTCAGAAAGCGTCAATTGTAATTCAGTTTAACAATTTTTACTTATAAAGGGGTCGCGTATTCAAAAAGGTTGAAAAACACTGATCTAGAGAAAAGATCTAAATTTTGTTTTTCCGGTTTATATCTATTATCTCGAATCAAATTAGTTTTTTTATAATAAAAGGTAAAATAATAATAATTATGGTTGCATTAAATCATAATTAAAATAATTAATTCATATTTAAAAATACTTAATACTTAATAATACTTAAAAATTAAAATTATCGTCTAATTCTACTCGATTAATTATTTATATTATATTATTTAATACACGAAATTTTTCTGATTTTTTCCAGTGCAAACTTCAATATTTTGGTTTTTGATAATGTTTGGTATTTGTTGATTTTATTTTAAAATTTTAAAATCCAAGTAGCTCACGACATAAAATAATAAAGTTACGTCTGTCATACAGAAAAGTCTATTTAATTAATTATAAAATAATGAGTTAGATACAAATAGTGGATACACAAATTTATCCACACTACTTCAAATTTTTCAGTTATTATTTTAACAAACTTGCAAATAACCCTAACCTAAGGGAGTCTAAGGGGAATATTGAGATCCCAATGTTTGACTTCAGGACTGTATTTGGACTAGCTAGAAAGCCAGATCTAGGAGTTGATGGATGTGCAAAGGTATGTCCAAAAATTTTGGTTTTTTGTACCTATATATACAGTGGCGGCAATATGAAAAGCCCGGTCATAAAAATTTAAGTTATTAGTATTTTTTTTAGAGATATACCTATTATAATTTTTGGCATTTATAGAACCTTGTAGAATATTTAGATATACTGAAAAGCAGTTTACAGCCGTCGGTATTAAATTTATACGCAGAAAATGAAGAGTGATATATTTTGCAAATTAACACAGTTTTGTATAGTGCAAAAATCGTACGAAATATTTTTGTAAATAATTTTTTATTTCAAAATTTATTACTCACACAATAATTTTAGTACATTTAAGTAACAAATTATGCAAAAATATCCAATTGATATTTTTTTATTTGTTACAGGTAATTAATTATTTAATTAATAATGCAATTTATGTAATCGATCGAGGTAATAGCCAAAATTTGAATAGAATTAAGAATTGGTGGACACTAATAAAACGGTACGTGCTTCAAAACTTTTCAAAGAGTAATCCTACGTAATACATGTATTGAAATTTGTATGGGACAATAATTTAAGGGTCGACTACCTGCAACAGTTAGCGTAACGATTGTCTCGCCCTTTAAAAGATGTCCTAAAGGTACGATGATGTTCTACAAAATTTTAATGAAACAAATATTCATTAATAAACTATATACAACATAATTTTTACTTAAAATAATTTTTTTAATTGAAATTTCTGCCATTATTGATTTGCAGAAATATATCTGAAAAACGTACTACTTATTAAAGGGTTGAATTTAGGGGATAAATATATATTATAATTATCAAATTTGTAATTTTTATGTATATTATAGTTAGTTAATTAAAAAATATAAGTATTAGTTATTAGTTAATACAACATCGCTAAAAAAAATACTAATAACTTAAATTTTTATGACCGGGCTTTTCATATTGCCGCCACTGTATCTCGAAAACGATTAGCCCTAGCTAAAAACTGGTTATGTAAAAGTACCTACTTTTTTAACAACATATATCCATAACATGACCAATTTTTACCACAGAAATAAAAATAAACAAAATCACAGAAAATTAAATTATCTTTCACTTTACTGTGCTATTTTTTTGTAGAGTCCTTATCGCAAAAAGACGAAAAATAGCTCATTTAAAAAAAATCATATTTCGATCAAATTTTGACTAAATAGCAGAAATTTTATTATTTAAATGTATTTGAAGTAATTTTCAACTTAGAATATTTTTAGTTGGGTTTTACCAAAATTTTAACAAATAAAAATTAATTAATAAAATCATTCTTGTAATAAATTTTTTCAGCTTCAATTTTGTCGAATTTTCAAAAAAAAACAAAAAACCACAAATCGGGAAATTTTCTGTGTACCCTTGCACACCCCTCACCTTCTCATTCGGGAGATTTTTGGTATGTTTGCTTGTAGCTAGCCCAAACACTCCTGAAGTTAAAAATTTGGATTTCAGCATTTCTTAATACTACTCGTACACTAATAACTGATAACTAGAAAAATATAAATGATTTCTTTAAAATTTTTTGAAATAAACTGGAATAATTCTTGGAAAAAAATCTTTGAATTATATCATATTTTGTAATGGATGGCAAATAAATGAAACTATAGAACGCTCCATATATTTTTTAATATTTAATTTTCTGTCGGTATTCTACAATAAAGCGTCATTCACATACAAGTAACGTACGTAACGTAACGTTTCAAACGCTACCAGTGACATTCGTACAAAACATAGCCGACATGAAGTAACGTAACAAAGACTTCGGTCAACTTCAACTTCTCCGTTATGTCTTCTATGTTTGACCAATGTTTTAGTTTTTTTAAATATAGTTTTTTTTTACTGATGAGTTTTTATTTCTTCTTCTTCTTCTTTGTCAGCCTTTCTCGGTCCACTCCTGGACATAAGCCTCTCCTAATCTCCTCCAAACCTCTCTTTCCTTGGCTCTCCGTAACCACTTTCGACCCGCCACTTTCTTGATATCATCGAGCCATCTCTTCTAGGGTCTACCTCGGCTCCTTTTCGTCATTCTTGGCTTCCAATCAATTATTTTTACTGTCCACCTGTTGTAATCTTGCCTCGCCACGTGCCCGACCCAACTCTATTTCAGACGTGCCACACGCTCCATCACGTCCACAACTCCAGTTCTTTTCCTGATCTCACCGTTTCTTATCTTGTCTCGCAAACTTACGTTCAACATTGATCTCTCCATTGCCCTTTGCACCACCCTTAGCCTTTCTGCACTCTTGTTGGTAATAGTCATGGTTTTTAACCCATAAGTCATCACCGGCAGTATGCACGAATCGAACATTTTTCGTCTCAAGTTTATTGGAATTTCTGTGATTGCAAGCACGTGCCACAATTTTCCATGGGCTACCCATGCCAGATTTTTTCTTCTTCCTATCTCAGCCTCTTGGTTTCCTTTTCCCAATCTGTTTTTGTGGCTTAGATATATGTACTTTTCGACTTTTTCTATTACGGTGCCGTCCATTTCTATTATTTCTTGTGCTTCTTCTCCGTCTGATAGAATTTTTGTTTTGGCTAGGTTCATTTTTAGCCCTATGTGTTGAGATGCTTATTTTTATTTACCGATTTCAAAAATACTTTTCAATTTTTAGCACATTTTTAAAAGTTATACTTTCGGAAATCTATGAGCGCATCGCTAAATTACGGCGATTTAATCGCCCCTGATGCTTTGTTAATATTTTCTTAATTCTAAATCTTAATTAGATGGTACAATTTTAAAATGTAGAAGGTTGGCAAAAAGTTGAGTTGGGGTGGGGCTTTTTTGCCACGATGGCGAAAACGGCGGAGGCCTAGATTTTTGCTCCGCCGATTTTGAGTTCTTATTCTACAAATAGTTTTTACAATTGATTTTTTTATACGAATATTGTTAATTCGAGTTTTGTTCAAAAGTGGCCGCAGCTAAGGTTCTGATTTTGTGAGTTTTTCGAATTTTATTTGATTATTAAAGGAAATTTTTATTCGATGAACGATTATTTATTTGGAATCATTAATTTGGAGTTATATTAAATGTTTTAAATATGGGATGAAAATTTATTAAAAAAACGAAACGCAGTTTAATAAACCGGGCTGCGGACCGGTATCATAAAATTTAGCGAAACCATTTTAAATTGAATTGGAACGAAAATTTTTAAAATCGAAACTTGCTCATAATTTTCCGAGAAGAAGTAATTAAAATTATTGAAGAAACAAATTTTTTGAATCGGCGACCTTGAGTAAGCCTGACTGCTCCCGCACACCAGAGCTCACCGAGCAAAAAAGTGTTTGATTTTCGGAAATTTTACACCAATATCACTAAATACGCAACCAATCTCTGACCGCTTGATGTGGAGTGGGCACAGCAATATGTATAAAATAATAAAAAATAACTGTTTATATTTTCTATTAAGGGGGGCGCACCGTGCATGTGTGCCTAAGGACGCAAAGGTACCTTAATCCGCCACTGAATGTGTATCAGACTTAAATTTAAAATAATCATTTATATTTAATTGTAGAACATTACATTAACAATTACGCATAAATTTATTTTGTTACCATTACAGTATCATAAAAATCTGTTCTGCGTTGTTCAAACAGAGGCATCTGTTTTCTCATTTCAGTGCATTGCGTAGCATCAATGTCATAACTGATAATTTCTTGTTCGTGTCCGGCCTGTACTAAAACTTCACCCCACGGTGAAGTAATTTGAGAATGTCCCCAAGCGATGTAACCTTCCGTTCCTGCAGAAGAAGGACTAATGGTAACACAAAATACTTGATTGTCTAGAGCTCGACTTCTTTGTACAAGTTCCCAATGTATCGGTCCCATTGTCATATGAAAAGCTGCCGGAAAAATTAACATTTCACAGCCCTTCATTCTATAAAGTTTAGCCCATTCTTCAAAGTGCATGTCAAAACAAATGCCAACTCCAATTTTAACGCCGTTTACAGTAAATACCACTTGTTCTTTACCTGGTGTTAAAACGCTTGATTCTTGAAAACTAATTTTTCCAGGACAATCCACATCAAATAAATGCATTTTTCTGTATTTCACAATCATTTTTCCATCTGGATTCCAAACCGTGCAAGTGTTGTAAAGTTTATCGCCATCTCTTTCTGGATACGTTCCTCCAACTAAATATATCGAGTTTTCTTTAGCTGCCTTCGATAACATATCGGTAGTCGGACCACCAGGAATATTTTCTGCATACTGATCAAAATATTCTGTTCCATACGGCGAATTAAAACATTCTGGCAGGGCTACCAATTCAGCGCCGTCTTTTTTTGCCTTGCGGATGTGAATCAACGCATTTTCTAAGTTTTGAGTTTTATCGGACCCACCATTTAATTGCAAGAGAGCAATTTTAATACGTTTACTCATTTTCTTTACTCCAATAGGCACTGTAGTGTTATAGCCAAAGTTTATTCTATTACTAAATTTTAGACATATCGTTTAGTTTTTATATATAAGAAAAAAGAAAAAAATTTCAAGGTTTAAGTTCAAAGAGTTATCTCAAAAGATAACTCTATTTCGTTAGTCAAAAAATAAGTTACCCAATAATAAATAATTAAAAATATAACCTTTCAAGTTGTTTTATTGAGATTAATTTAATTTGCAAAATAGCAATTTTTTAAGCTATATGGTAGATCAGATAAATTAGTAAAGTAACCATCCAAATTTTTTATTTGTTACAGGGAAAATGAATTATTAAAATAATGAATTTTAACGGTTAAGTAAATAACAGTTTTAACAACAATTTTAACATTCTATACTACTACCACACTATCCACTCAAAAAATTAATTTTCTAGGTTCTTTTTCTATTAAATAAATTATTGTTACCTGATTAATTACTTGGTTACTACACAGTAAAAACTTTTTCGGTTACTGTCAGAATTTCCTCATCACGAATTTCAACTGCACTATTAGAAAGAGGACAATTTTCTGAGTATAATGCAACAAAAATTTCCAAGGTTTATGCATTAGTTTCCGAAAAAACGTAATTTTAAAATTACGAAAAGCACGGAGATGTAATACGATATATCCCGATGCGTGACGATCGGTCTCACGTTGATTTCCCTGCTCTTCATTTTGTTGACGGTACGTGTGCTTTGATATACTCTTAATGTTGTTGTCAGACGCGGTCGACACCCGGACGAGTTCTATGGCTTCGAGTTCCACCCTTGGCGAGTTCTGTCATTTTTCAGGGATATTTTTAAATTTTTTTGCCTTACACAAAATCGGCTAATCATGCAGCCGTGTTAAAAGGTGTATCTAAAATACATGTAAATTTTACATTTTTAAAATCGATTTTTTTCGAAAACTTTTGCATAATCCTTGAAAATTTTTGTTCTAATATGCTTAGAAAAGTGTCCTCTTTCCTATAGCGCAGTTAAAATTTTGAAATTCGTGATGAGGAAATTCTGACAGTTCCCCGTTTTTCTTTGAATCGAGAAAAATTTTTGGTTTGCATTTTACTAAATAAATTTTTTTTAAATTTAAATAAAATATCAATTAAAATATTCTTGTTGATTTTAAACAAATATTTTGTTACTAATTAAAAATAATTTTTAATGTTTTTAACTAGGAAATAGATTTTTATCTCGAGGTGAAAAGATTGAACATTAATCACAATCCATTTCCTTATTCTGTATGCTTTGAACATTAGTGATGTGAGTACGAGTATTTTCTGATTTCCATTTTATATTTTTGGTTATCATTATAGTGGCGATCATATTTCTAATTTCAGGGGTTCGGCATTTCTGAAATACAGTCAAAATATTTAGTAGCAACATGGGTTTAAAACATTTAAAACTTTTTAAATATTAATATTAAATAGAGATAGAACGGCACTAGTAAGAAAATGTCGAGAGGTCCATATTTTAAAAAAGAAAATTACATTATAAATACAAAAATTATATACCTATGGCAATATATTAGAATGTGTTTAATTTTCCCGACAATATTGCTTTGTAGAGTTAAATTGACAATTTAATATTAAAAAATTGTTAAATCGAGTTACGTGATTTTTAAATTTTCTCTTTGATTTGTCTTTTTTTGAGCAATTTGTTGTATTATCTAAGATTTTATTCCACAATTTTCTTCTAAATTATTGTTTTTTTTAGTCTCCGGTCACAATTAAACATAATTTGTATGTAGTATTCATATGAAAAATTGTACTTTTAATCGATGAATTATTTGTTTATAACTAATAAGAGAATTTCTGTGATAACTCATAACTAGATTCTAGGCAATTTGCCTTTTTGTCATTTATTTAGGCAATTTAAAATTATTTATATCAAAAT
The DNA here is from genome assembly GCA_911387805.1 of Cantharis rustica. NCBI lineage: Eukaryota > Metazoa > Arthropoda > Insecta > Coleoptera > Cantharidae > Cantharis > Cantharis rustica. Next base: position 40,600,595 of record OU426877.1, read on the forward strand.
GCCGTTCAAGAGATTTTGAACATTTTGAGCCCTAGTTTAATTTGCCTAAATGCCTATTTTCTATGTTAGTGACCTAAAATAGATTTTTAATGCCTAAAACGCCTAAACGATAATAAATTTATTCTCCGTATTGCTGAAAGTATTATTTAAGGTTGTAATGGGGTTCGATAAAAATTGTGTCAAGTCTGTTGAATTTGCCCAATATTAGTTTTGTTTAAAAAATGCAAAACACGATATAGCCTATATCAATGCTCAATCAAGATATTAAGCAAAAGTATTAAAAAACTAAAAACTTTTGGTATGCCGCTTACCGAGTCATATAAAATAATTGCCGATGTGAAAATAGACATCGCCAGGAAAAATAGGAAAGTTGGTATATGAGAAATTTACTCAAGTAATTTCAAAAAATTCCGGAGCCAAGCAAGTACATGATTTAGCCGATATTCAAAATGGTAAAGCTATCGATTCGGACCACCTTTTAATCTAGAAATTATTGGTTCTTCGTTTAAATTTTGTCCTATAACTTCATGTGACGTAGACGATTATTTCCGGCTTATAAATCCGTACTAACAGAAAAACAAACATGTTTAACTTCAGAAAAGTTAGAACAATATTTAGTTAGCTACGCTAATTCAAAATTTGATGTTTGAGAATTTCTGGTAGTTTTTTAAAATAATAAGTGTAAGTTTTTATAATAAAAAATATATTGCCTAAAATGCCTAAATTCTTAATTATTGCGCCTGTTTCGATGATTTTTATAGCCTAAAATTGTGCCTTTTTTAACGTTTTTACGCCCTAAAATCCATGCTCTACTCATAACGTAAATGCACTTTTAGTTAAACGTAGGCCTGTAATCAGGCCGTGTACATATGAGTTTCACGATTGGGTGTATACAATTATTTTGATACTCTCTAATTGAACACAATTTATATTTTATTAAATATGTAATATGGAGCATATGAAAGTTACATTCGAAATTAATAATATAATGAAATAAAATAAAATAGCAAATTTTAGTTGCTAATGTTAATAAGTATATTTTTTACAATAATATTCCACGTTAAAAAATGTCAATTAAAAATATAATCTATTTAAAATCAAGTTTGTCATAAAAATACAAATACATTACGTTTTATGATACTTCATAAATTTATGGCCACACTCACACAATTGCAATAATTAATGATTATACTGTGTTAGTTTAAAATATAAGAATAAATATGTTTACTTAGAAGCTTTGCTAAATTTAACAGCAGTAAGTATTTTATTAAAATTTGAATTCCAATCGACTCTTTCCTTTTGTGAATCTGCAGCAAATACATATCTAAAAATATATTATATAAGTTTGTAATAAGTAACAAGCTGCAAGAAAGTATACTTCACAACTGTAACATCACCATCGGGCATTACTAAGGTATTACTTTTATCGGTGGGTTTCGATGGTCTCATGAGTTCAATCATAATTGTATAAAGCCTAGACGAAATATGACGTGGTGCAGGACCAACTTGTTTTGTTTGAGCATATTTCAAATCTATAGAATCTATGGGGTCACGTTCTTTTTCATCTTGAGGATATTTCCAACTGTACAACATGTGACCTTTTAAAACATACCACCGGCGATGCCATATAGCTTTATCAGAAAGATAATCTAAAATATTTAAAAATCCGCGATGTTCGAGTGTGCATGTTAATTCATATTTAACACGCATTTTTGTTTTACCATCTAATGGACTTTTGGAAGGTGCCTTCAAAAAAAAGCGTAATTAAATTTATGAAATTAAATGTTTTTGTTTACTCACATTATTTAAAGTCCAATTTTTGTGTTTCATTGTTTGAATATCAAATACCACAAATCCGACTGAAGCAAAAGTCGATGATCGCACAACTTGAGGACCTCCTGGAGATTCCATTGGAGGTCTTGCTAACCGTAAGTCCGTTTTTGCTTTTTTAGGTGTTGCCTATACAAAAAAATAACAAAAGTCAAACATTTCTTAAGTGCCTCAATCTTACCTTCTTCTTAATATGATATTTCACTTCGTGAGGAAGAACTTCTTCTTCGGCTATTAAACAGTAAACTTCAAATTGAACCGTAAAATTACTTGGAATGTTGCTCAAAATTATGGTACCGGGAATACTAAGTTCTAAATTATTTTCATCGCTTGATGCCATAATTGAAACTAAAGACGTGGCATGAACCTGTTGGCCACACTTCACCAAGCAAACAACATGATGTCCTTTACCACCAGTTGCGTTAAGTGCTTTCACATACTTCTCCTTTAGGGGTAAAACAATATTTGATATAATTAAATTTCCTTCTTCCGCAGACGATTCGTTCATGTTGTCGGTGGGATACGTTTCCAACACATTCAGTCTCTCTATTTCATGTTGAGCAGCAGAACGACGATAAGCTGTTTAAAATTTAGTATAGAGTATTTGAAACAATTGTACATCTAATGTATTCTTACTTGCAAGCAGTAATACTCTTTCTAATTCAACTTGTTCTGTTGACCTAGTAAATTCGGGAGTGGAATAACACCAATTTAAACCTTGACTAGTTTGTTTTATTGTTTGAGTTTGTATTTCAATCTAAAAGGTAATAAAATAGAAAATATTTCATATATAAATAAAAATATGTGACACACGCACCTCTGTCTCCAACTCAGCAATTTTATTTTTAATATCAAGTTTGCGCTTCTTTAAATTTTTTTCCTGTTCTGGATTTTCTTCTACTACAGGATATCTAATTATTTGACGAACCGGAGTTTGTGATTGCTAAAAAAAAGGTAATAATATCAAGTGCCAAATTAAAGAAAAGAAAAAGATCTCCCGTGGTCCCTCCAAAATTATGCAGCCAAATCAAGTTGTCAACAAGTTAACAAAATTTACATTTAAAAATTAGCGATTGAAAATACAAAAAATAGTATCTATGTATATAAAACTAGGGAATCAAGTTACTTTTATTAACAAGGGGAAAGTTTATTAGAACAAGTAAAAACAAATAACTTGAAAAAAAGAAGAGAGTCTTGATGTTCTTGGAAACTTCTTCCAAGAGCTTTTATGTAATTTAATAAAAAATCCAATTAAGTATTAAACACTCACCTGAGTTTGCTGTTTTCTATAAAAACTAACTGTATGAGTCAGAGGCAAAACGTTATTGCCATCAACAATAATTGGTGTATGATCTTCAGATATTCGAGGAGAACTTTTTAATGGGGTTCTAAAATCTTGTTTCGGAGTCAATTCCCCTTTCGAACTTGATTTAAGAGGAGAGAACTGTTTGTATTGAAAAGAATTTGAAGGTACCATTCCATTATTTACCTAAACACAATTTACGTTCACTACAATTAAACAAAACTTAAAAATTAAACATACCGGGGATAATGATCTGCCTTGTTTAGGTGGTGTAGGTCCACCTATGCTACCCGAATTAAATGCCAAGGCTTCATCCAAGTAATGGTCAGAACCATCCAAGATGTCAGACCCCTCACTATCTAGACTATATATACTCCTTTTAAGTGGAGTTTGATTTTTACAAACTGTTTCAAGAATATCTCGACCAAAACTAGTATCAACAACTTCCGAATCTGACTCGTTACTTTCCATGCTAATTTTTAAATAAAAATAAAAAAAGAAAATAAAAATGAAAAAAGAATTGGTGAGCAATGAAAATGAGTGTGAAAATGTAGATTGAAGTAATTTATTTGGTAACGTACAAAAATATGTTCTTAATAAACTAGTAACTACACCATACTATACCAAGAAAAGATCATTGAATGTGATCAAGTGAATGTGTTAAATTTGATGAAAGTTTAAGCAGATGGAAACGCCACCATAAAATGTAATAGAAAATAAAATTAGGCTATGCATAGAAAAAAGAGAATCCAATCTATAACTGTATCCCACCTTGAATTTTCGGGAGTGGGAGATGCTGTATTAAGATCTGTTTCAGGTTCCGTTGTTGCCTCAATATCAGACAAACATGGATACAATCTTCCAGGCTTTGAAGAAACTTTAATACGTTTCACATCTTCTAATACTGCTTGAACTTTTGGACTATCTTCTTTAACTGAAAAAGTAAATCAGTAAATTGAACTTGAAATGTTGTAAATTGAGCCCTAACTGTTTTTCTTTCCAGAACTCCTACGTTTTTTTCCGCATTTCTCTGGAATAGGTGGCGGTGGAGGTTGTGATACAGCGGTATTATTTTTGAATACCTCTTTAACAATTGTGACAGTTCCTTCGACGGGATGATCATCGTCCGAATCTGATTCTGTATCTTCTTCTATTTCATTTAACACCTATAAGTTGTTATTATGATTACATCATTTTACAAACAATGTTGTTACAAACCTTGTTTTGATTAAAACGATTAAGTAATATATTCATTTCTCTTTGCCTCTGTTCGCGAATATCGTTTTCAATTTGTTGCTGACTAATCGTGCTATTATTTTTAAACAAAGCAGCCATTGTAGTGGCTATTCCACCAGCTTGACCTGCAGATACTTTATAAGCAGAATCAGTTACTGTATTTGTTTGTTTAGGCACTGTAGAAATTTCACTGTTGGAAATTTTATTAACATTGCAAAATCTTTTTTGTGTCATTGGAGAATTGGGTTTTAAATTATTTGTTATAGTTTTTGTATTCGTGGCAGGTGTAGCCATCGAAATTGCAGCTTTAGGCACCGGAGCACTTCCCTTATTTTTTTCAAATAACGCTTTTCGTTCAGACACTGATAGTAAAGCTGGATCTTTTGTAGTGTTACTTTTTATCGGGCTAGCATTTTTTTCAAAAATTGCAGCCCTATTTGCTATCAAGGTGGTTTTAACGGTATTTTTTAATGGCGAATCACACTTATTGAAATTTGTGGCTTTTAATTTATTATTTGTAGTTGAAACTTCTTCGCCTTCTTCTTCCATTACAGTTTCTTCGGCAATACAATTATTGTTTGCAGGTTTCTTTGTGCTACTGCAAATTTCGGCCGTTTTAATTGTCGAATCCGAATTATTGTAATTGAATACGAGACGACTATTTGAAATTGTACGACTAAAACCTTGAGATTCCTAGGTGTAAAAAAAAAATTAAGAAATACATGAAGTAAATAATTAAATGCTATGCAATTAATACAAACACCTACAAAAGCTTAATTTTTTAATTAGTTTACTAACCAAAGTTTTGATCAGTGCAGGATCTAAAGATAACTGTTGAGGTTCATCGCTCAAATTTTGGACTAGAGTACTAGTAGTATCGATGGGTGGTTTTGGTGCGGGAGTTTTTTTAGTTGATGGTTTAACAATCGGTGAACTGCTTGAAACTGGAGGCTTGGGAGCAGGAGGTTTCCATGATTTTTTTTTAGATGTTGAATTGTTTGAATCGGTAATCTTAGGTGCCTAGTGTTAAATTATAATTTTATTGGTAAACAATCTTTCATTGAACATGTGATACAAAAAAATTAGGAAACTGTCAGTCAAACCACCTCACGATTTTAACTTTTATTGGAAAGAGAACACTTTTCTAAGCATACTAGAACAAAAATTTTGTAGGATTAGGCATTAGTTTTCAAAAAAATCGAATTTAAAAATCAAAAATTTTAGATAGAGAAATTTTCGTTTTAATATGGATTCGCGATAGGCTGTAGTCAAGTTTGTCAAAACAGACCCACCGGTAGCCTTCGGCGCCCTCCGGGCCTGCATTTTGACGAACACAACAAATTTAAATATATCTCTGTAGAATGACAGAACTCGCCAACGGTGGAACTTGAAGACCAAGGATTCATCCAGGTGTCAACCGCAATTGACAGCAAACAGTAAGAGTACCGTCAACAGAAAACCAGATCCCTCGGAGCGGGAAAGCTTACTAGCCGTTACCCTTATCGCAATACAGTGTCGCATTGTACAAGTCACTGCTTTTCAAATGCCGTTTTTTTGACAACTAATGCCTAATCCTCAAAAATTTTTGTTGCAATATGCTTAGAAAATTGTATTCTTTTCTACAGTCGGAAAGAATTCAAATCGTGAGATGGTTTAACTAATAGTAACAAAAAATTATTCAAGTGGAGAAAAATAGCAAGTATTATACTTAATAAACATCAAAAAGTCAGTACGACTTATTGTACAGCAGAAAGAATGTGGTCTTATTATTAGTAGTAGAAAAAAATGCACCTTTTACAATTTTAAATTAAAAAGTTTTACACTTTCAGTAGTGTAGTTTTAAAGATTCGTAGCGATTAGCCAAGTATTTAGTGTCTATAGACGTCTAACGGTGCTTAGTGCAGGTGTTTAGTAAGTATAAAATAAATGAATATTGTGAATAAAAATAGAAATTCTACTACGCACACTACTATGCTAAACACTAAACTGGCACTTACACCTGCATTAATTGCTACTCAATTACACAATTTACAGTGTAAACCGGCCGTTACCTTATTTACATAATCTACAAGTTTGGTAGGTAGAGACACTGGTTTTTCATTGTCCCGTACATTTTATTTATTTCATAACATACAAAATGGTTAAGATAAAACAGTCACTAAATTCCCCATCTACAATGGAATACTTGACTCGCACAAAATTTATCTTTTTACAAATTTGCGAAAATTTAATCTTTAGAATGTTGAAGTTAGAAAAAAAACCAGAAATTGGTTAATAAAATTTTGATTCGAGGTTTACCCCTCGTACAAAAATGTTAATTGCATTTTCTTGGAAAAATTTCTTTTCAAAATTTCAAAAACATTTTCCCTACAATTCTATAACATCATCGCATAGGTAAATAAGACTTTTGAGCTGTTATATTGTGTTTTTATTTCGAAAAAAATTATTTGATATAAAAAATAAATTATTAAATGAAGGTCGTTTTTCAGCTATTTATTTCTCTTTTAGTTTTTCCAAGTATGTATAGAAATAAAAAATAGAATGCTTGCTTAATAAAATGATATACTACTTTTTTCAACTTTATTCTTGTTCCTAAAAAGAAATATATAAGTCTTAATAAACTAGTGTCAATTTTTTTTCTACCGGTTCAATTTATACAATACATTTTATGCTTACGATGCACGTTTTCACCAATTTATTCTTAGAAAATGATTCGAATAAACAAGCCTGACGCATATGGGATGATACCTAACATTATGAAGGTCAAAAAGTTTTAAGATTTATGCCAAAAAAAATCTGACCAAGTCACATGATATTTTAAGAATCAAATTTTCGAAAATTTTTGCAAAACCTGAAGAAGTTCAAAAGATGATCAACAAATGCTTTGAGTAAATTAAAAGATGTAATATACAGTTACTCAAAGTATTCAGACGTTCCTAAGTTGGCAATGTAAATTGTTCCTTTTGAACACTGTTTTTATCATATAAAAATCGTTTTTACAGCAATACTTATTAGACATTTTTTGTCGCAAATTTTATTGCCTTCGTTTTTGTTCATCTACATTTTTCTATTTTGTCGCCTCGTTTTCGAACGAGAGTGACTTAAAGCAGACTCGGTAAAACTTTTTAATAAAATTAAAAATGCATAATAAAATTCTTATGGTTTTTTAGAGAGATTCCCATGGGATTTTTACCAAGACTGCTTTAAGTCACTCTCGGTCGAAAAACGAGGCAACTAATAAAAAATTGTATGGAAACAAAAATGAAGAGAATGAAATTATCTACAAAAAATGTCTGAAAAGTATTTTTGTAAAAGCAATTTTTATATGCTAAAAGGAGTTTTCAAAAAGTACAATTTACATTGCTAACATAGAAGCGTTCGAATACATTTTCGAGTAATTGTACATTGTTTTGGTATTAATACACAAAAAATTAGAATCAGTAGCAGACTATGCTATTTAGAAAACAGACCCAGGTTAAAAAAATATATAAAGTGGTCAATAAGTGGTTGAGATTAATTGAAAAGCCCGAGATGCAATCAGTCCGCCACTGATTACAATTTCGAAACTGTACAAATGCAAGTTTGCATTTCATACTGATTTTAGTATTGTATCGTAACTGGCATTTAAATTTAAATTTGTGAAAGTAAATTTAAAATCCACCTTGATTGGTTCTATGCTCTTCTAAAATTCAATCACAAAATGTCTAGATTGTACAATATATTTTGATTTGTTAGCATTCAAAATTGCCTAGTTAGTTAGCCAAACATATTAGTGACACTAGGGTATATGATTCGAATCCGAGGAAAGTCTAAAACGATTCAAGTTCTCAAAAACTTAAAACTACCAATTAGCTGCTTTATGTACAAATGTTTCGGTGCTAGTAGAAATATAACAGCTTTCCCTCCAAAAAACAATGTATTGTGTGTTCTATTTACTCAAGACTTTTGTTGATAATCTCTTGAACTGCATTAATGTTTTCAGTAAAGTTTGCATATCTGATACAAAATAATTAGAATTATTAGTAAGACTTTTTAGGTTAAAAATGCAAAATGATAAACCTGATACTACTTTAAGTAGTTTTAATAGTCCAACGTTATGTTAATTAAATAAATTCAGAATGTTAAATTTCAATGTAAATATTATTAAGCTAACTTATAGTATTATCACATTAATGTGATTCTAATCAGTACGAAATTATAATATCACATCCTGTCCTATGTATGGTCAACTTATAGATTATTATATCATCAAATAAAAGAACTACACACATAAAAAGTAAGATTTAAAATGCTTTCAACTAATAAAAACCTGCAATTGTAAAACTAAACATATTTGTTAGGATAATCAATTGATTATTTCAAAAACTTTAAATTTTACTACCTACCTTAGAAAGGTTGTCTTCCCACTGATTAATCGTTTTGGCGAGAGTAGCCAAGCCTCCTAATCCTTTGTGATTTCCTTTTGATAAATCCCTATTTGAGTCGGTAACATTTTTAATTTTGGCACATTCACTCGGACTATCCATTGCAAAAGTGGCTTCTGTACGATGTATTGGTGACGATATGTTAGCGTCATCTCCACCAGCATAAAGTGCACCTAACCTTTGAAGTCGCTTTTTGGAATTCTCACGTAAAGCCGGAACGCTGCCTTGGCTCTCGTCATCCTCTTTCTCTAAGCACATCTCATAGTTTTCTTTTTCTTCTGTTCCAAATTCATCGCTTTCTTGAAACTCAACTTGAACCCTTACGTTGTCTACAGAAGAAAGTTTTATTTCCATATTGAAATTATCCTTTTGAATATTGAGTACATTTGATTGTTTATTTGGTGATCCGGTTATTTCAGATGAAATTCGAGTAAGGGAATTTTGTTTAACAAGTTTTGAGTTTAAATTACCTTCTGAAATGCTCTGTTTTAATGAAACATCCACCGGAGAATTTTCATGTAACGATGAACTGGTATCGGGTAGATTTTCGTTCGTTTCGCGTAGAGGAGTGTGTCTTTCTTCCGTACTATACTCCAATAATTTCCTTTGTCGTTCTCTGGCACGTTCCAATATACCCTAAATTAAAAAAATTCGACCGTTAAATAACACAACCACTAAACAATTTAAAATATACCTCCGTGAACGAATCCATCACTTTATTATATTAAGTACAAATGTGTCAATTAGCCGGTAACAAGATAATAGTAAAATTACAGTATTTAATCTTTGTTAAGCCTATATTGAACGAATAATATTTACATACGCTAAATTTGTCAGTTGAGTTAAACTGTCAACCGTTACGGATTTTTGAATTTAACTTTAAAATTTCCACGCAAGATGTCTCATATTTCGTGTGAACTAAGCGGGAATTTCGTAAAACTAGAAATTAAATTAATTTACCTCATAAGTTTTTACAAAATTAGATTCAGTGGTAATAGGGCAACTGAAAATTTCCGGTGTACGCAATGTTAGAGGAAAAGAATTTATTTCTTGCATAATTTTTCATTAAGTCACTACAATCATACTTGTGATGTTCTTCAATGGATTCCAATAAAGTTACCAATAAATGAACACTGCAACATATTCCTACAGTGAGAACCAACGAATCAAGTGCCGATAAAGCCATATAAATATATTAAAGTTTTTGATTTATTACAAAAAATTTTGACATTTCTTAACAAAATATTTTTTACCTACGAGATGATTACTATGACAAATTTAAGGTAGATAATTAAAATTAGTGATGAAAGTCAGATTTATATTCGGAGAACGAGATTCCGTTTAGTTTGTAAAATCGCTGCTTTGATATTTCACTCATTGTTTTTCGGTTGTTGCAGCCGCACGAGCAAGTGGTTTCTTCTGGTTTTTGCAAATAATCGGATAACATGTAAACTGCGATTAAAATAGTAACAGTTAGTACTAAGGATTCAATAAAAGGTAATGGCATGAGGATGAATTAAATGTGTCAACATTTTCAAACAATTGACACAAACTGTGTTTATGTGAACAATAAAACTTGTTGACATCTGTCACAATTTTATCAAGTTAGTATGACTTCCACTCCAAGTTTCTTTTATAAAAAATTGATATTTCTAGCAAATTTATTTATACTTTTTATTGTGATGTAAAATAGCGGAATTGAATCGTGAGTACACAAAGACGGTGGTGTATTTAGCAGACCTAAAAAAAAGCATCATTCTTGAAATTCACATTTTGCAGAATTCAGCACTCGCAAAGAGAAATTCTAGACTACGAGAACAACATACACAACAAAACCAAAATATATTTTGTTGTTGCCATCTCCTTTAAATTTTTATTTTGTCCCCCCCCTCTCCATGGTACCATACAATCAATGTAGCAAGAACATTTTTATCTGTAGTTCAATGGCCACAGCTGTAACTTAAATCTTATCTTTATTTTTTTAATAAATATCTTGAAGGTACATCCAGTGCATCTCCAACAATTATTTATTATCAACTGATAATTTTTTCCATTCCTAAATTTTATTATTACAAAAAATAAAAAAAGGAAATTTCTAAAAATAACCATTTATTTAAATTAATTAGTAACAAAATAATTTCATAATTTCAACAGCTCTTGTATATTAATTCTATTGCAACAAACTATTAAAAATAAATTTCTTATAGTACATATTTCCAAAAGTGCTCATTCTTTTAAAGTTACGGTATTATAAATGTCCGTTCTACGATGATTAAAAACAGGAATTTGTTGTCTTACTTCCTCGCATTGTTTGAGATTGATATCGTAACAAACAGTTTCTTCCTCGTGTCCAGCTTTTGCTACAACTTCACCCCAAGGCGACGTAATTTGAGAGTGACCCCATGCAATATAACCTTGAGTTCCTCTTGCGGGACTAATGGCCAAAAAGAAAACTTGATTATCTACAGCTCTAGCTCTTTGCAAGAGTTCCCAATGTAATGGTCCGGTCGTCATGTTAAATGCACCCGGATAAATTAATATATCACATCCTTTCAATCGATACAATTTTGCCAATTCTTCGAAACGCATGTCGTAACAAATACCGAGACCTATTTTTATATCGTCAATGCAAAAAATTGATAATTCGTTTCCAGGTTTTAAAATCTCTGATTCTTTAAATGTAATTTTTCCAGGTATATCGATGTCGAATAAATGCATCTTTCTATATTTAGCAATCATTTTACCTTCTGGATTCCATACCGTGCAAGTGTTATAAATTGTACAATCATCTCGCTCTGGAAAAGTTCCACCAACTAAATATATGGAGTTTTCTTTGGCCGCTTTCGATAACATATCGGTGGTGGGGCCACCAGAAATATTCTCCGCATATTCATCGAAAAACTTTGTTCCATATGGAGAGTTGAAACATTCCGGTAATGCTACCAACTTAGCACCGTTATTTTTAGCTTTGCGAATGTGGCATAATGCATTTTCCAAATTTTGTGTTTTATCTACGCCTACTTTTAATTGGATTATAGCTGCTCGAATCAATTGATTCATTTTGTTAACGTTTGTACTATAAAAATGCTCACCAATCACGGGTTTTAAGTGGCAACCCAGATAAAATTTACGAACTACAAGATAACGTAAGAGTGACATTAGTTTAAATACCAAATAAACATTGCATTGCGAGATACAAATTCCAATAAATATAATTTATAACCTCAAAATATTTTTGAAAATGATAATTTCATACAGGATATTGCGTCTACAAATACAGTGCAACCTCGATAATCCGAAGTAACGGCGGTTTTATCTGACAAGTTGAGAAGAGACCATCGCTTTACATTTGTAACAGTATAATTTAAAAAAAAAAACACATAAATAAACCTAAAATAAATTTAATAAAATAAGTAAAAAATTTAAATCTTGCACTTTATACTATCATACATAATAAAATTGTTAAAACAGAATAAAATATACATTTGCGCGTTCATAAAAACAAAAGAACTTATAAAATAATTTCATTTTTAAAACTTCTCGCTAATTCCTTGTGCGGCAAAACCACAGAATTTAATAAAATAGTTTCGGATGGTACGGTAACAAAACAACCTAGAAAATTTAAAAATATGTAATTTCTTCACAAAATTGCATGCGTTATTTTACCTAAAATTGTAATGGATGGGTTAAGTCGTCCATCGTGATTAAATAAAGGTGGATTTTCCATTTTAGCAAACGGTTTATTAGGGTCTGGATCGGAAGGGGTACCTTCGACTCGCGTCCATTTACCAACTTTTGAATTATGTCCAACAATAGTGTGTAAAACAATGCTGTGATCTTCTATTACGGCGTCGGCTAAAATAATGCTTTCGCGAATACGAACACCAGGTCCCACGATAACACCTGGTCCTATACTTACATTTGGTCCAATCTAAAATGAAATAATTCTTTTCTTCTATTTTAAAAAATTATTATACCTACTGTAGCTGTAGGATGTATTTCAGCAGTTGGGTGAATACAAACATCTGGTATGATCGTGCACGTTACTTTTGCTTCATCTCCTGCTGCAGAAGTGCAAGGTTGACATAAACGTTCAGGATGTTTGTCCCGATATAATTCCAAATAATGCCTGTTTGCGTAAATTGCAGATCCTGCTGTTTTTAATTGAGACCACCAATTGTTTACCTATGAAAATAAAAGAACAGAATTTTTAACCCTAAAGCAGATGGTCTACTGAACTGCATTTCAAAATGTTGAAAACAAAAACAGAATTTTTGAAGTCATTTTCTTATTAACATTTAAACATTTTCAATTAATTTATATTTTTACAGTCTCAATTTGTTTTCAAAGTTCTGGCAAAGCTGCAAAAAGCATTCCGTATTAATTTGTTTGATCTACTCTATAAATTAAATTCTCAGATTTGAATCTGTTGTTACCTTCCACAGCATTTTTCAAAAAATAGTTAGTTTAGATGGATTTAATGTGCTTAAGTGCATAAAAATAATAAAATTCTGTACCTGCAAAGCAAACATTTTACCATTTCCTGCTAAAAGTGTTAGTATTTCTTTTTCTAATTGAATGTGACCAGTATCTTTCGATCCATTTCCATATTTTATCACATCCTGTTGCCTCGCATTAACAACTTCTCCAATTGTATTAAAAATTTCTAGGGAGAAAACGTATATTCCACAATTAATTAAGGTAGAAACGTATGAATTAGGTTTCTCAACATAATGTGTCACTTTATGTGTCGTTTTCTCTGTAGCTACACAGCCATAATTTAGAGATTGTTGACGTGTGGCTTCCGTTCCCATAATTGTAACCTTCAATATTAACTAAATTATAGCTAACTGAAATTTATTATTTAAAAAAATTGGTTTACCAAAGCTTGAGGTCCTTTACTTTTATGAAAATCATATAACTCTTGTAAAGGAAAATCAGAACAAACGTCACCGTTCAACAAAAAAAATGCACTGGGATTATTCACACCAATTTCATCACGAAAATAATATAAACCACCTGCGGTTCCTAATGCAGTAAGTTCTTGTAAATATCTATAAAAAAATTGTTGCTAGAATAACTACATTCAGCGTGGTCTTGTTTAAGTAATTTAATAACCTTATGTTGATGTTATATTGATGTTGCATGTCTGTAATAAATTCTTGAATTTGTGCAACCGGATAATAACCTATCAGTAAGATTTCTTTCAAGTCTTTCAATGCAATGCAGGCTTCGATGTGATGTTGAATCAATGGCATTCCGGCTACATGAAATAAAGGTTTTGGGATGTCGAGCGACAAGGGACGAAATCGAGTGCCTACAAATATAAAAAATTTATAAATAAAAAAAATATAGTTAAAATAATAAGTTACCTTTCTGAGGGCCACCAATTAAAATTACAGCCTTCAGCATTTTTGTGCTTATAAGAAAAAGTTATTATTTCAAAATATTATCTTCTGTACACGTATTTCAAACCAAAATACCGACTAATGTCATCAAATGTCATTTTTGACAATCTCAGTAAACAACACGTAAACATACACTCAAGGCGGCAAATTTAAAATTTCAATGAATAAAAATGAATCAGCTTCTATTGCGCTCAAGCAGGAATCCTCGCGGGTTAATAATATGCAGTTCAATCCACCTACTTTTTGTGGATTTTGTAAACTTGGTGGAACGGGTAAGTTGTTTTACATATTTCTAGTTTTTAAATAATTTGCTTAAAAATGAAAACCAAACCAACAAAAAAAAAAAAGAAAGAAATAAGATTGTTTAATTTAGGTTTTATTATTTAAAATTAAACATTGTAACATAAAAAAATATAAATGAAACTTATAATAAATTTCATTCATGTACATTTCAGTTTAAACTTGTCATTCTGTTGTAAATTTTCCAAATGTTTTAATTCATTCTTTAAACTAACTGAACTCCAAATTTACTTAAGTATGACTGAAGATGAGTTACCGATTGTTGATCCATGCTATTCACAAAAGTTGGTAAACGACCAGGTTGAGATCTTCCCAACTCAGCTAAACTTGAAACAAGAAATTGTCTTGGTTCCGTTACAGCCGAAAGAGGATCTACTTTGTTATTATTAGCAAAATTTAATTTTGCATTTGTAGTTTGGAAACTTGGTGTTTCATCATATTCAGTTAATTCATCATCAGGGAAGAAACTGTCATCAACTTTTCCCTCGAAGAAATTAATTAAAGCCTGAAATGACAAAAATTACTAAAGCACTACAAAAACTAAACAAATACGTACAGCTAATAAAGACGACCAATATTTCTGGTAATTTTCCGTGTACATTTCTGGACAGTCACATAATAATTTAACTACACCACAAGCAACTATTTTCCGGTCGACACCTCCAGACACTTTTTGAAGTTCAGTTAAAAATAATTTTTCTAGCACCATTCCAAACATTCTAAAAGTAGGTCATTTTAATAATTATGTGACAAAATGTTTAAAATACGTACTGCTGTTGGATTCCATCAATTGTGCTTATAAGCATTTTCGGAGAAAATTTAATTGCAAACATGCAAAAGAATACGATAACACCAATTACAAATTTTGTTGTTTTACTTGACTGCAATCGTTGAAATAATAACACAAATATTTTTGGGTTGTATGCATGTAGCGTTTCTCTATAAAAATAAAGAATAATTATAATAATTAAAATAAAAAACTTGATATGTAAGAAGCCTATTGTTTATACATTTAAAATTTATCAAAAAACTTTTTCTCTTGTTCATACAGCATTGAATAATTTTGTTAGTTTCTCTGTTTAGCCTTCCTATCCATTGCTGGACAGGATTGTTCAACTTTTAAATTAAGCCTCTTTCTCGTTAACGTAGAATCAGTGGCGGTTTGTCAGGGGAGGTAGTACCGTACCAAGCCAATAAGCCAAGTTTCAAAAACCTCAAACCCCTGTTTCACATGCATGTCTTACCACCTTGATCCCTCATAAGCCATAACTGCATATTAGCATGCTTTTTACTTGTATTTACATTATTTATTGTAAATCCAGACTATAAAATCTTTCAACTTACAGTCTAAAAATACTTTTGGCAGTTTGTCTATGATGACAAGTTATGGTTTACAAAGAAGCTTTCCACATGTAAACATATAAAATTGGTACTTACAATGGTACATTTTGAAGAATACTTTGCATTAGATTGAATCCTTCATGGTCGTTGGCTTTAGATGCTATAAGCTTTTGGAATACTCCTAATAAGCCAGACTATAAAAACGTATTTTTAAAAAATGAAAAATTTTAATACACTTCTTCAACTTACAAGCTTATCTTGTGCAATAACTATTGGTGCAGAAAGGGTGAGGTAGGCTCTAAGAAGTCTTACAAGAGGACTAATGTTAGCCTGTCGCTCCCATAATGACGGTGCCAGCAAGTGTTGTAATAATTGTATGTATGGTTCGCTAATATTTCCTGGAGGTGTTGACTCCATTAATAATGATAACAGTTGGAATACATAGGGAACGAATTCTAAAAAAAAACATTGCTATAGTTTGCATAAATTTCAATCATTTTCCAAAACTTACCTTGGATGTCTTGCTGTAATATACCTTGGAATATAGGAAATAAAATATTCTCAAACGATGCAGTTGCACTAGGATCTTTTTGACACACATACCTTATACATATAGAAAACGTTTCAAACAAGTAATGATTAAATAATGGTTTTGATGGATTTTTAGCTACTTGATGAAGTTTTTCTGTTAACTTAGGTAAAGCATCAGCCATAAACACAATAATTTTATCTTGTAAAGTAGACAATACCCTCATTATAGCTAAAAAAATCAAATTTATTAAATAAATAATTTAAATAAAGAAAAAAATACCTTTCATGATATATTCATTTTCTTCGGAAACAGGTTTATCAAGAGTTGCGAATAAACTACTCAATAATTCTTGAGATAAAGGTGCCAAGTCATCACTACTTACTCTAAAATTTACCAGAAATAAATTTTCAAGAACAGAATATAATTATTTTACACATACATTAGCATATTGTTACGGTTTTTATCACGCATAACCAAAATTTTTTCAATGGCACAAGCAGCATAAGTGTGGACCACACAACTTTCACTCTTAATATGTCGTACCAATTGAGGCAATGTACCCACGACCATATTGCTTGGAAGTACTGATCGAAAAGTCATGATGTATTTGATGGCATCAGCTTTTAAAATAGGCAATTCATCAACTGAAACAAATATTATAAATTCACTGTTGCACAATAAAGCAAAGCCGTACTATTAGGTCTTGCTAATTCCGGTAAAACATTTTGTTCACAAAATTGTGGAAGTGAAACTAATTGACTCGTTTGTGTGACACCATGTTTTTGAGTAGAACCCCTGCTCACTAAAGACGTAACCAAATAAAGTGCTGCATCTTTACTATGCCAATTTTGTACAGGATTTTCTGCATATTTGTTTAACATCACCTGAAACACATTTTAATGTCAGTTTATATAAGAAACTTATTTAAAATTCTATATTCTAGACTAATTTCTAAACACATATAATTACATATAATAAAAGTATTGCAATCAATTACTAAAAGCTTCCACGATTTTGGAAATTTTAGTAAAACCTATGCGAGGGGCAGAAGTGATTTTAAAAATCAATTTTGTTGTCATTTATTTTATTGGAAAACCAGTTAGTTAGTGCCAAAATCTGAACGTATATTTTTTGACTTGGAGCTCGTTTGCTCTTTTATCTGGACCATCGTTTACTTTTTATGGTTCGATTATTTGCATGTTGAATGTTTGCATTTTATAGACACATAACAGGCAGGCATCATTTGCTAGTTTTTCATATTTTCCAAAATTATACCGCTTATTGGTTACTTATCTTATCTTATCAATGGTTATATGTGGGCCGACTAAGCATAAACACAAACAAAACAGGTATCGTAAATTACCTAACAAACAAATTTCCAAATAATAATTTTAAGGTGGAAGAAATACAGAAGTACAAACAAATTCAAGCATAAACAAATCATTTAAAGTTGGTTTTAATAGACGACTGGCAAACATACCTTATAAACCTGAAACATGACCAACAGGGGTAATAGTGAAAAAGTTTTAGTTTTTTCGAGAAAGCACCCAGACCGTTAAAAAAAATTAGCACAAAACAACACAACAATACACAAACAAACCCGACAACAAACACAAAAAAAACGTAAGCAAAATCAAGTTATTACACCTCAATGTACAATGTCTTTCCAACAAACTTTCAGCACTCAAACACATACTACATGAAGAAAATATAGACACAGCTTGCATAAATGAACATTGGCTTAATTCAGACAAGATAAACATGTATAATATTGCAAACTACAAATTAATAACATACTTTACAAGAAAGAAACATATACACGAAGAAGTAGAAATATTTGCAAAAGACAGATTGACATGCACATTGCGGACAAATTAATTGAAATTGATGGCGAGTTTTCAGTGTGCCACATCAAGGAAGTCAACACAGCCTTAATAACAATATATCGATCGCCCTCGGGCAATTTCAATAATTTTTTAGAACTTCTCGAAGATAGTATGAAGCTTAGTTACCTAAGCTATATAAGCCATCAACCAAGTAACGGGAGACTTTAATGTTAACTTCAAGGAAAATTCAAATGAACAATTAAACATAATAGTCCTCATGAAATCATTCCATCTAGAAAAGAATATAAACAAATCAACACGTAGTGCATCTTTTTTTGCATCGTTTTTCCAAGCTGAGTTGAGATGAAAACCAGCAACTGCTGATCTTCACCATTTAGAATTAAAATTTTTTGTAACCTAATAAAGATTATTATTATTACTTTCGGCCAGCACAGGGTATATTGTCAAACCTATGGTATGCAAAGAGGAGGTTAATTTTACTAGCTCTTGAACTACTGGAAAAAGAGTGAACAAATTAATGAAATTCCCATAGTAAAGTTATACTATTGAATGAATCAAGGTTGTCACAAAGATCATTAAAGAAAATATATACCAAAATTTTCGGAATTTTTAGTTATCAGCTTTATTTTAAATCAAATAAGGCAGTAAATTTCGCTGTTGAGTTTAATCTTTAATTTTTACCATTAACAATATTAATAAAACATCTAAATTTAATATCTTCTATTTGCCAAAATCCCGAGGTTACATTATAAGAAGATCTGTTTTTGATTCCACTAGAGTAACTACTATCTCACTCTGTAGTTTTCAAGAATTTTATTGTTTTAAGTTTTAATTTATCATTCATGAAAAAATTTTTTGTATTGCTATTTGCAAGAGCAACCAAAACCATGCTGAGCATAGTCTACAACCAAGCCAAGAAACCCCTAAGCATAAAGAAATTTATTAAAACGACTCAATCCTTTCATTCCAACCCCCAAATTTAACAATCTCACGAATAGTTACAAACAGATGACAATGCATTATTCTCATTGCATTTTGATGATGATCAAATGATATCGCAGAAGACAAAGAGGATGCGCACTACATTACAAATAAATTAGTCATTACTGAATATATGGTGGTTTAAAGAGAAGGTAAAATTTTAAAAATAGAAGATGGATTGATATATCAATTGATATCCAACAAACGAAGAAGTGGTGAAGATATTAAACAAAAATTGAGAATAGGAAGAGCACCAATTACATACTAGCACTACAACCCACAGCGAGTTTTGGCTAACCACTTCAATTTATGAAGGGTTTTTTAAGGCATATTACCTTGGTGGTTTGCCATTATCCTCCAAGAGAAGACGGTTAGAAAGTTCTTGCTCCACTCGGGCTCAAACCAAGAATCTCCGCTTGGTAGTCAAAGCACTTAAGCATCAAACCATAACCATTCTCGCCAATTAGGTAGTTAAACTCAGTAAAAGTGTAGAGATGTCTAACAAAACCGAAAACTAAGAGCGATGAAAACGGATTTTTTGAGGTATCCGTGGCTCGACTTTAATAGATGATTTAAGAAAGATTGAAATGGTAACCACATAATAAGAATGGAAAAACGGCGTTGGATGATCGCACAGAGAAGAAAGAGAAAGACCTAAACATAGAGGACTCCAGGTTGAATATTTGAAAAACCGTCACAGGTGGAAGGTGGGATGCAAAAAATTCTTGTAACCTCATTTGCAAATGTTATAGAATAGAGAATTCAATTCAAATGTAAGTATTTGATATTTCAAACACTTTTATGTACGTTTAGTATTTTGAATAATATTCTCATCAAGACCTTTTGTAAACTCGAGTTTACAAAACATAATTTTTAAATTATCAAACCTGAATGTATTTTCCAAAAATATTCATAATAGTTTGTTCGAAGTTTTGACTTAGGGTATTCACAAGATCACATGCAGCTCTCCTACGAGTATCTATGTCAGATCCTTCGATATCACGACGAATAAACTCTTCTGGGTTATCTTCAAACAATTCTTGATCAGAATCTAAAAATAAATTTTAGTTATAATGTCACAAATAAGCATATCAATAAAGCTTACGTCTGAATTGTATGTTAGGAATGATTACTTTTTCACAAATCTCGTTTAAAACATTGTCACTTTCGAACAAGTTACGATAATAAGCTCTCTCTCCCACAGATGAAAGAAACTGAAGTGCATTTGATACTAACTAAAAAATTAAATTTTTGAATCAAAAAATGTTGGAGATTGTTTAAATTTACCAAATCATATTTAGGTTCCATTCCAGTTGAAACCAACAAACTCCATATATCTGTTACAAAATGAGGAAGATACGGTCGAAATTCTTCATCGTACTTCTGAGCATATAAAGCAACATTATCGCATACTTGGGATTTCAACTGTTCCATAAGTCCAGCATCGTCGTCAGCCTACAATAAATAATTAGAACAAAAAGTAAACAAAGCAAGTTGTTTACTTACCCCCGTTGCTAAACATGTAACATCGGTTACAAGCAAAACATGAAAGTTGTTCATCCACGTTGCCATGTTATCTTCAAAAAATTCAGGCAAGTCTTGAAAATTTAAGGAATAAAAAACTTTAGAAACAAGAACCAAAGAACTGTAAATAACTTTTAATGCATTTACATCCGATGCATAAGTTTCTGTTAATTTCATTGTAGCAACTAGTAAATCGGTTAGAGGCTGTGCCAATTTTTCTAAAACATATTTAATTTCCGACCACAATTCATTCGACTTAAATTCGTATCTGTATTTTTTAAATAGAGAATGAGCTGTTTGTAATACGCCGTTAATAATGTTAAAATCTCCCGTTTCAAATTTTTCGACCATTTGTGTAATTAATTCCGGCCACTTTAATGGAAAATCGGTCTTGCCGATAATACTAATTGCATCGCTCAATTGCTTTTGTATTTTGTCTGGAGACGTCAACATCAATGTAACTATTAGGCTCTTGATGGAATTTCGATCACATTGATGGATTCTGTCGGGTTGATCATCTTCCTATAAAATGTTGATTTGAATCATGGCTGATCGTAAACGCATTTTGTTAGTCGACTTAAATTTGCAATACTCACCACATTCCAATTACGCTTAATATAATTTTTGAAAGCTATGGAGCCAGCGATACGTATTTGCAAGTCAACTTCATTTTTATGTACTAAATGTAATAATAATACAGGATAATTTTCATTAACTTCAACTCCTTCTAAGAAGTGCTCGGCTAAAAATGTGGAAAATCACCAATTAAGTAATTTAAAAGCGCATTTCTTTTGATACATACCCGGCTTACGGATATTAACGTCAGGACTTAAGGTTTCTTGTAAATAATGAACCATAGTATGTAAATTCTTATCGGAAATTTCCATTTTTTGCGTTATCTATTAAATTTGGGCTGGTAAAATAATATATTCGGCTTAATGCAACTTCGATTTCGGTATAATTAAGTATAAATAGACGTAACCTCAAAACTTCTTGTCTAAAACAGTTTGATAAACGTCTTTTCTCAATGTTACCAATGCTTAAAACTTGGCGGTTTTTGAAAATTTATAACAAAGGAGATCGAATGTATAGTTGCGTTCAACTACCTAGCACTTATGTATATGATAGCGGCTACAACATTTTTACAGCGGATAATTTGATTATAGAATGTGCATCACATTTTGTGAATTTCTTTTCTCTAAAATAGTTTTTCTATTTTTTTTCACCTTAATCTGACCTTTCAATGTGTGTGTCATTTATGACACATTAAATTGAATGTCATTTGAGATATTCTATTTTTTTACGCAAGGAAAAAAATGTATGCTTTAAAACAAAGCCTGTCATATTAGTTATTACTATAACTGACGTGCACGAATAGGCTAACAAAATCCCTTCTGTTGTTTTATGGGGATATATTGGTATGGAATGACCCAATTTTTTTCACAAGGTTTAAATTTCAGAAGCCTTGTGGAGGAAATATTGGAATATTAATTTCACGAAGCCGAAGTTTGACGGATATTTAATAAACAATATTTTTAGAACGCCAAAAACTCCGGTAAATTTGACTCTTTGTGGAGCTGTTTAGCCAAGTATGGCCTGAATGTGCAGCATGAGATTCATACTTTGGTAGGTACGTATTCTAAATTTATTTGAATTACCTATATTGTTATTGAAAAATTATTGATTTTTATTTTTAAAATAATTGCTTATATAAAACTATTTCCGTTGGGCATATCATTGGTTTCGATTTATTAAAATCGTTTAATTCGATGGTTAAAAAATCAAAAATCAAGTGCGTTCTATAATTTATTAATTCAAGTAAGCTTAACCAAACAACACAAATTAATTTATTCTATGATACAGACGAATAAAACAGTAATCTAGTAATTTTCATTTGGTTGGAAGAAATCTACTAGGTTACATTTTAAGCTTATTATTGGTTTGCAATAGCGTAAGCTGCCCCTTTACTTTCACAAGTTTAACTTTTTATAAAATTAACCCTACAATTCTGGTTAAAAATTGTACAACAAATTTATAGCAAGTTTTGCTAGTCATACTTAACAAATTATTACATTTGACGTGAAACGATCATACAAAATTATATAAAAGAATAAATACATTATTAAGGATAAAATTTTAAAAAAGTTGTTCCCTTTATCAAAAAATTTGAGAAAAATTTTCATATAAAGATACAAAAGATTTCTTTTTCTAACTATTGGTCTCAAAATAATAAAAAGTGAAAAAGATTTGTTTGAAAATAAGAACTAAAGATATGTCAATTTTGAAGTGGAATTCTGTCGGCATAATCGAGCACGTGTTCACGCATGAGTGCATTGTCGCTGCAAAGTGGCATTGTGATGGTAATTGGAAATTCGGGTAATGTCCATCCTTCTTCGTATACGGCGTTTTTCAACGGACGTGGTGGACTTCCCATGACAAAGTGATTATCGGTTAACGGTAGAAGATCTTTCAGTAACATCCTTTAAGCAAATAAATTGAAACGTTAATACAAAATTTGGTTATTATTCATTATTAAATTATTTACCATATGCTTTCATGTGCGACAACATGAACCTTGGGAATTGGAAATCCATTAAATGTACTTGCAACTGGAAGAGTGTAAGCTCCCATATCCTCAAAGATCAACCAGTCACCTACGCTCATCTGTGGTAGCAAAGTATTTTCGACTACTTGATCCAATCCGTCACAAGTTGGTCCCCAAACACTGCTCAAATGAAGTTTGGAATGTTGAAAATCTTTCAGTGGAATTCCTATAACTTGGCGATGATCGTACAAAATACAATTGAAACTACCGTAAACACCGTCGTTAATGTAGTACATGTAGTGCGTGTCTTCGATGTTATTGTCGGGATCTCGAACAGTAACATTTCTGATGGAATGAACATTACAGGCCAAAGTGTAAGCAGAGCTAACATAGTAACGACCCGGTTCGGCAATTACGTGAACAGATGGATCTGGGAAATAGTCTTCTAAAGCCGAATTTACAATACTTGCAATCTAAAACAGAAAGTTAAATAAGACACATTTATTTAACAGCAAAACTTCCTTTTACCTCTGCAATTGATGTATCATGATCGCCAGGATAACCGCCCCCGATATCTAAAAGATGGAATTGATAACCAAGATTCTCGGCATAATCGAATATTTCACGGCAAATTTTAATAGCCTTGCGGAACACTGGTGGATCTTTACAACCAGAACCGACATGGAAACTAACTCCAACAACTTCCATGCCCAATTCGCGTGCGATATGCAATAAATGTGGAGCTTCAGTCTCGGGATCGCATCCAAACTTCATGCCAAGTGGGCACATTGCTACTTCGGCATCACATCTTATACGAATCACCATTCTATAAAGAAAGAAATTGTTAGAATAAAAGCATTTTATAATAATAAACCAAAACTTACTTTGCATTCGGATTGGTATTTTTAACTTTGTGTAATTCCACTTCGTTATCGAATGTCATGGTATTAACTCCTACTCTTGCAGAATGATGTAGATGACTCATGGGTTTAGCTGGATTAGCGAAAATGATACGGTTTGGATCAACACCAAGCGATAAAACTTGATCAATTTCGCCTTTGGAAGCGCAATCAAAACCCGTACCCAATGCAGCCAAAATTTCCAGAACAGTCAGACTGTCGTTGCATTTAACGGCATAATGAGGTTCGACTCTTGGTAAAAGCTCTTTCCAGACTTTATGCTTGTTAACTATATCTCCGATGTCGCATACATAAAAAGCATCTTCTTGGGTCCCAGATTCTGCAATATTGCGAATAACGGACCACACGTCAGTGTTTGAATCCAAAACATGAACACGTTCGTCATCCACTGTAGTAATCTTCATATTTATTTTTTTCTTGTTTGAAGTAAAATATAATAAATTGTTAAATATGCTTGCAAATTATCAACTTATGTGAAAAGCAAACTGAAATAGAAGAAAGACAATTAGTTCAAATTGAAAAGAAGGAATATGTAATGATAACTTACGAGGCAGCTCTTGCTCAGGATAGTGCAGTTTGTGTGTAAAAAGTACGTTGGCGTTGGCTCAAAATTTAGGAGATTTAGCAGCTCCAAGGAGGTTCTCCGTCCAAATATAAGCAGTAGCTGTATGGTAAGTAAGTAACACGAGCGGCAGGTGCGATTCGGCGCTCAGCACAACCCTAAAATTAAATAAGATAATTTAATTTTTAAAATTTACTGTTATTGAAATCATGATTAATATAAAAATTCTTATTGAAGTTTTAAGATTTTTAAGCTACTTAGTTCAATATTTACTAAAAGCTATTATATTCAATTCAATATACCATTCTGTATAAAACCACAAAATTATATTATAAATCAGAGGCTTTTTACGTATTGACTTTATGTAAACATGAATCTACGTTTAACGTAGGATCCGAAGAGCGATACAAATAATTTAGAAGCAATCGAAAATTGAACCTGGACCAGTAGCTCAATTTTTATACCGATTAATTTATATTGAAGATTTATATAATACAACCGTTCACGTTTAGTCGAGTAAACTTGGTAAACAGAGTAAACAGAAACTTAGAAAAACTGAATTTTCCAAAATTATAGCAATTTATTTGTAGGTATAATATAATAGTTATTTACAATAAAAACATTGAATAAATGAAAAAAATAATTGAATATAGTAAAATTTTGATTTTATATATCATTGGTAATTATCAATATTGCAAAAGATCTGGCGTCTTCTGATTTCGTTATCAAAAATGTCTAATTTGTTTTAGTAAGGAAATTTTTTATAATCAAAATTTCAAGTCTCCAACTTGAAAAGTAGCTCCAAGCTCACCCGCCGATTTTACCACAAGTTCCACTTATAAGTAAGTGGGATCATCCAAACTAATTTTTAAGTACCCCTTTAAATTAAATTATCGCACTTATCTTCTACATGTCAGATAATGATATTAAGAATCAGAACGTATTTAGTTAAAAGTTCAATTATTATAACCATGCTGACTGAAAAAGTGAAAAGTCCAGTCTAAATTTCACAAGAACAATTTTAATTTGAACTGATAAGTTAAGTACAAATTAATGCGAGTATCATTTAACAAAAGCAAATAACGATAATTAGTTATATACGAATGCCAAAATAATTTAAATTTTTGAAATAAAATATAATTAAAAATAGTAAAAATAGCCATACCTCAAACAGTGTAATTGAAAGTCTTCTTATGGAATTATCACACATGAAAAGAGTGATACGCAATTATTAACCCACCAACCGGCTGCAATTTCAATTTAATTTTCACAAGAGTAAAAATTAAAAAATTCGCTCGATAGATTTCGCAATTTGAAAAAACAAAAAACCGGCTGGCTAGGTAGCGTGGGCCTTCTGAGGCTCCAACACTTACACTATAAATAACACGTAGAGGAGAATGAAAACGAATTGATAACCTTTTCAAATCCAACAGACTTTATACCAAGATCCCCACTTTTTCCGAAACTTATCAAAGAAACAATTTCCGTTTTGTTCGAGTGTGGCAATAATGACAGAAATCGTGTCGAGTAGTGATAATAGTATTTTGACTGTTTCTTATCTTACTATTCAATTTATTAGATAAATATTAATTCATTAATTAAAAGGTGATTATCGAAAATTATTTCTTAGCAACCCGATTTAACTGATTATTGAATCATCTTCATCTTGGGACTTTTAATGGTACCTTCCAGGATTAGAAAAAAGTTTATCGAATAGATAATTTAGAAATATAAAATCATTCTAAGAAAACTATACTAGTCTTTTCGATTAAACGGTTTCAAAATTTACAGTCCGTCTGATTAACCTAAAGCCGTGGCCTAAAAAAACATTGATATATGTATAAAAAAAAACAAAGAAATAATGAACCCGTTTTGCAAAAATCTGATCCACAAGGGAAGTTTCATTTGCTAAACATAAATTGCCTTTTCGAAAACGCAAGTTTATTAATTAAAAGGTATCCAGATTGCAGCAAGAAAATTTTTGGGTTTCAAATTAAAAACAATGTTTATGTTGTGTTAATTTTAAAAATAAGTCTTTCCGTAATATCGACTGAACTTCCTTAATTCCAATTTAACGATTTAATTTAAATCTCTCGATAGAATCCATAAAGGATACCTTAAATAATTAACCGATTAACATTTAAATCGATTGGACATCGTTTTTTCAAGAGATTAGGTGTTTCGTCTACGTCAACAAAAAAAAGAAATTACAAATATTTTAGATAATTGTATGTTATACTTTTGATCATTATTAAAAGTTCATTATGAGTTAAATAGTAAACATAGATAAAGTTGTTTCTTTGTAACTTTCAAATAACAATGTACTGTTGTATCTAAAAACGTAATATTTTCTCAAAAAGATGTACGATAAAACGGTTTTTCGCCTATAAATAATGTATTTGCTCGACCCAAATTATTATTTCCCACCCATCGTCGCAATTTTACTTTACGGGACATAAAATAACATTTTTAGCTGAAGACAGATTTTATTTAGCTGTAACCTATTTACGCTCCCAGGAAGAAAACGTTAGTAAAAATTCTTATATTTTAAATTCCAACAAGAAATTTGAATTGTTTTATCAGTTTTTAAGAAAAATCTACCAGTTAAAAATGCAAATTATATATCTATTATTCAAATATTGAATTCTGCCATTTTTATCAACGCTATCCAATCAGGAACATTTTAGATGGTTATCCTAAATACGTATAAGCAAACAATCGGTTAATATCTATTTTTATAGCTAGAGCACCACTCGTTCGTCAATCATATGATACTTATTGATAATTTCGTGTTTGAAATACATTTTTAGCGATCACTCACTGCAATTTTAAGATTATTGCAGACTAGCCTAAAAATAAAACAATATAAGTGTAGGCAGGTACACTTAACTTATGATAAATTAGTCAAAATTAATTATAGTATCTTTATTACCTATAAATAAACCAGATAATAAAATTGAAAAATAACTTATTTATTAAAAATAATAATTTTTTGATAATACAAATCTATTAATTTATTTTGAAATTTTGGAGAAAATTTAAAATTTGTAATTAAATTAAAAATTATATAATAAAGTTTTAAAAACGTTCATTGACGTCACAGTGATTTAACCGTTGGTTCTTCAATACATAGTAGTGATATGATAAAAGAGTTTAAATAGGCAAAGTAAATCATATCTATCGAAAACCTTGAAGATATAAGCATCGACAATAAATTTACTGACAATATTTTTAAAATTACGAATAATTAGAATCTCGTCATGTTGTTTTATTGTTTTTCGACATTTTCATTTAAGGCGATATGAAATTAGAATAAAATTGCAGACTAATCAACTTTAATATTATTTAAACTTGAACGTAGCTATTATAATAAATTATTAAAATAACAATTCAGGGTTAAAACTATTCAGCATTTAATAATAACTATCATTATCAATATTTTAGAAAGCTCATAAAATTCACACACATACTTTTTAGAATTAAAATGCTTTTAAGTTTTCACAAATAAAATGCACTGCAAGTGCACGTGCATTTTTTGGGTTTTCTAAAATATTGATAATACGGAGTTTCAATTGTTTAGAATTGCGAACAAATAAATTTAAATTTCAAAATAGCAACCAAAGTCCTGCAATTGTTTAAATAATGAAGTAACTTTTTGATTTGATAAAACTCAAAAGTGCTGCATTTACGTTAATAGCTATTTATACAACCTGTTGCGAAGTAATCAAGTTTTACATAATAGGCGTAAAATTCGTCCAATGTGGCCGTAGGCCAAGTTGGACAACACGCCAACTTTCATATTGTGTTTTATACAGATTTTTTCTACTTGTTATACACATAAATGTAATAAATATGTAGATATATAAAAAATTACGTTAAACAAATTTGAAAGAATAAAATAGCAAATGGTTGAAGAAATGGATATTGCAAGGCAACCACGTAGTCACTTCCTTTGGTAGGTACCTGTTTCGGGCAGGTTAGACCAAGCTAAACCGATCATTTAGAATGTTTTACCGGTTTTTGTCATCTATCTAGGAAGGAAACCACTGTAAAAATTTCAAAAATTCGATTTTCTTACATTTATACCAAAAGATACGTTAAGATTGTTCTTTAAAATTTTAGAAAAAAATTCATTAAATTGATCAGGTTTTGCGGTTGAATTGCACGAAATAAAAACTTCGGATGCAAAAATTTTAACCTGATTAAAGAAAAAGACTTGGACTAAAAAGAAATTTTGTTCCCAAAATACGTCTTTACAGTTCGACCGGATATTTTTATAATTGATGGTTCCTTTAAGTTTTCATCCACAATAAAGGGATTTTTCTTCTGATTGAAACAAAATAGAGCAATATCGCCTTAGTTACAATATGTCATAACACACTAATATTTCCCAAGGGAAATATGAAACGTCATATCATATTGTCCCTAGGGAAATATGAAACGCCATTTTAAAGTATACTTTGCGCACGGTGATTGGACAATCAAACATACAAAACAAAATACTAAAGCCATCCCTGTTAAAAAGTGACATTTAAGTGACGTTTAAAATGAAAAATGTGCCTACTTATTTTTATATTTTAAAAACCAACCTAACTTTTTCTGAATTATTTTGCGCGCTATTGATCTAGAACTTCGCATAAGGCTTCCTTTGACAAATTGTTCGGAGGGTTGAGAACGAGCAAAGGGGGGGTACATTTTTTGCTCAGTTTTTCGATATCTAGCGCCGTTTTCGAGTTATTACAAATTCAAAATCACAAATTTAATTATTGATGAAATATTGATATATTTTTCAATCAGAAGAAAACTCTTGATTACAACACGGGAAATATGAATACATTTCCCTTGGTTGTCTATACATCCCTCAGGCTTTGCCCTCGAGATGTAACTAGCCAACCTCGGGAAATATACTGTTCATATTCCCCTGGTTGTAATAATAGCTATAAAAATACTTGATTTGAAATATTTTTTCCGAAGTCTGCAGTTTTCTTCTTTTTCTAGATATCAATTTTTTCCTCGTCAGACCGTAGCATAGGTATATCCATATAAATATTTTCTCCTTTATTTTTGAGTGCTAGCTTTCGGGTCCTGTACACCCCGGTATATGGCCCACAAATCATTTAAGAGATTGTTTTTTTATTTTATCATATAATGCCGAGAATTTGAAAAAGATCCGTTGTGTATTTTTCTTATAAAAAATTCTATAAAATACTATTAATTTTTCATTTGTTTCTCATAAAAACGTATGACGATCAATGCATCTATAATTTATTATAATTTTACTATTGAATTTTTACTTTTGATAAAAAAAAATTAAATATTTGAATTTTGTAATTTTCTTTTATGGATTCAAAGTGCAAGCTTGTAATTTGGGAAAATATAATGACATATTAAGGGTATTCATGTCACTTCGTAAGTTCGTAGATGTCGTACTTTGTAAACTTCGTAGAATTGTGTGACATGAACACACTCCCTTAAATGTTTCGTAATTCTTTCGTACTTGTATTTGTAGGTTATATTTATTTGAGGTTAAATTCATTTGAAGTTATATTTATTTGACATTTTTGTTGTTTATGCTTTTAAAATGCTAAATAAAAGTGAAAAAAAGATATTATTAAATTTTCTTGGTGAAAAGGTTATTCTTGATTTAATAATTTTAGAGGTTAAATTATCAAATAATTTATAGGTTAAATTTACGAAACTACGACATCTATAAAAAGTACGACGGTTTCTACCTGCGTAGACTTCGTAAACTAAATTTGTATTAAAAATTCTACGAAACTCAAATCTACAACGTTTACGACAAAAGTACAACGTGACATGAATACCCTTATTGTCAAGCAATTTCTATTTTGAAAACGTCGGCCATTGGTTGATGTCGTAACATCAAAGATCAAAGTTTCATCGTTGATAAGTTCATTGGGAGGGGGGGATCATTTACAACATAACTAAGAATTTCATAAACGAAAAAACATTTTGTTCCGCATCTGAAGATACTTATTATAGAAACAGAAAAATTAAGGGGGGGGGGTTAACTCTTACGTTAGTCTTCGCGATATACCATGATCTATGGCACGTGCTTAACGTTGAACCAAGTTTTGGACACGGAAATATATTGTGAAAGTGATTACTATCTTGCGATGAGTTTTGATAAAAAATCGTCACATGTTAATTTACATCAATGAATGACTTTCAGATTTATAATTATTAATCTATTTAGGTATTGTGAGTACACTTGTTTTAAGTGCTTGACTAAACAATGTACAATCAAATAATCTTAAATTTATATTTAGATCGGTAATAACGTCAAATTTACGTATCGAACAAGTAACAACTTTGTTTTCATTTAATGTAAATTAAATACGCAAACAGGGTTAAGTTTTCGAATTTCATAAAAGAAGAATATGATAGGTAAGTTAGAAAATTTGCAAAACTATTTTTCTCTTCCTGATGTACATAAGAGTTAAGAGATAGTCTGTTAATATCTGTGCATTTATTTTCTGTAAAATTAACAGATAGGGTATTTTATGCCCCCCCCCCCCATTTTTAGTTTAAAATTAAAATTATAGTGTTATATAATAAATAAAAATAATTTATTTTTTAATTGTAAGGTATATTAATTTTAAAAGTTGGGGGGGGGGGTCTATTTATATATTCTACCCTTAGTCCTGGATATTTCGCCCCTAGACAATTTTAATTTAATCTTGAATTTTACATAGTTTGAATTAAAAATTTATCAAATTGTCTAAGGATAATTCAAAATTATTTTTTAAAATATTGGAAGTAAGCAAAGGGGGTATCTAAAGTCGGCAGTCCCGCTAGATTAAAAATGACCTCGAAGTCTAGTTTCGGAATCTTGAGAAAACTGCATGTAAGAGTTTCGCGATAAAATAAATGAATTTGATATGTGCGGTACAGGCGTGCACAAAGTGAAGGCGGTGCAGTGCAAGTCTGGTCCGCCTCTATAATTTGATAAATATAACAAAAACCAGGAAAAATTGTATAAAGATAAGTAAGTGGCTAAATGCTCAAATAGGAGTTGCAAAAAATTTCAAGTTAAAAATGAAGTAATAATCTACTTCTCTTTTTACTCTTTACCTCTTCTCTACGCCGTTTATGGGTACTTCAGACTATAATATAAAAATTTGATGTGACAATATAACAAATAATGACATTTCAATTTAACAAGTTCAATTACCTTTGCAGGATTAAAAAAAAAATTAGACGTATTTTACACTGCAAGTATAAATTATACGAATTATTTTGATAGATCAAAATTATCAACTCTAATTTGTTTCTGGCCGTTCTTCCAAGTTAACTTTAAAAAACATTTATCGATGCAGCAAATAGTTGATCCTGGATCCCGCAGGCATTAGAAGTATTTCAAAAATTTTAACAGTTACCTCATGGGAGAGGAGACTTTCAGCCTCATTGGTGCAGGCCGTGATGAATTAACGAGATTCCCATATTACATTTCTTATAATATAGCGAAACGTTCAAAAAAAGGACTTAGATTTCAGAAAAAAATTATTACACAATTAAATAAATACAATTTTAAATTGCCAATTAAAATGGAGGTCTTATTACGTTATTATTGTTAATTTAAGTAATAACTTTTTTAGTAGATAACATAACAAACGTTAACAATTTAAATTATTGTTTAATTACGTAAGCTAGTACGAGTATGTATTATAGAAACACATATTCCGCAATAATTATCAAAAACCAAAATCTCAACTATCTTCTACTATAATAATTGATTGCATTGTAGTAATAATTTATTAAAAACGCAGAAAAGAACTGATAAGAAAGTTATAATAAAAACTAAAAAAATATTTTTTGTACTATTTTTTGCTAAACTGATGAGTGGAATATGTTATAATTCCATTATTTATAAATTATAATAGACAAAATAGAAAATTGTACGACTTGCAAAACAAAAATTATTGCAAAATTTAGATAAATCGATTGCGACATGGAAACTTTCAATGAAATGGAAAATTTATTACCGTGCACGTATATATTAATTATGTAGATATTAAATAGTATAAATAATTGTTTTTTTATTACACTTAGGTTCATTTTGAATAATTTATTTTGTCCGATTTGAACTCATCAAGTACGATAAAATTATAATTACATGGTAGTAAGTAAATATTTTATTAGTAAAATATATTGATTATTTTAACTAGAAAAAAATAGTATTAGCTAGAAAGTAGAATACGCAAATCAATACTTTAACTCAAAGAGGGCAATGATTCAAAGAATACGATAACCTCAAATAATGGCCGGATAGTTTAATATGAAACTTTGCCCTCAATATCAGTGGTAGTAAATATTATTACCAAATTTTTTTATGAGGGTGTACAAAAAAAGCTCAATTATCCGATATTGTCGGCATGTGATCGACTTGTGAAATCTACCACTTATAAACAATTTTTAAATTATATGAAGTATTATTTCCTGGAGATATTTTTAATTATGGCGTAATAATAAATGAATAAAACTTCAAAATTATTACAACATTTTTTTGGTTAATACCAAATTTATTTATTCAAAATTGAAATAACGTAAAAAAACTTCCACAGAATATTAATAATTATTTACATCGATAACTCGAGAAAGCCTAAAATTACTGGACAGACTTTTGAATTTGTTCCAATAACATTTCCATCCTGTATTTCATAATTGGTTGTCCTTTCTTCGTCCTCTTATTAAGCAATTTGTATTTTTCCAACTTTTTCACCTTGTACTGTTTTTTCGCTTCAATTTTTTCAGCTTTAATGCGAGCCGCTTCTTCTTTTTGTTGCTGCTTTTCACGTTTAAGGCGTTCAAACTCATTTTGTGCCTTTTTGTAAGCATTTTTCTTATTACCTCTTGAGCTAGTGCCTGCCTTTTGAGGCGAATCAGTGGAAGAACTAGCAATTTGCCCTTCCGATATATCACGATTTAAATTATTTTCGTTTTCGTTTTCTTCTTGACTTTCTTCAAACTCTTTAGAACCTCCTTCCTCCTCTTCCTCAGCCTTTTTGTAAATTTTTTGAACGTCAAACTCTACGTCGTCTTTAACCTTCTTGTAGTATTCACGAAGAACAGCTTTCTTTTTTCTGTCTTGCCATTGTTGCACTTGATATTGTTTATTGTATTTCTTGAGTCGATATTTTTTCTTATCGAATACTTTTTTTGGTTGAGTTTCGTCATCTTTTGAATTAGATTTTCGTTTTAATTCTTTCGATGGCGTTTCAGTTTTATTCCCCCTTTCTAAACGGTTTTGTTTAGATTTCTTCGCATCGGTAGTTTTCCCCATTTTCGTTTATAACGTGGTACGTCCGATTATCTGAAATAAAGCGTGCTTTATGTAGATAATATAAAAAAGAATAAAAAAGTATATAAAAAAAAACGGTAAAACATAAAACACGCTTTATTATGTATTCTCTTCATAAATATACCTTATCATCTTCGATATGCAATAGAAAAATTCAATTTCGCCGTCAATGGTCAATGCCTAACCTAATTCGAGGTTATGTAAAGATTTTAAAAACAAATTTTGTTACCAACTTAAAAACACCAAAAAGTGCAGTTACAAAAAATACTATTTATTAAATAGTAAATTTTTGTTATTTCAGATAATAAATTTAATGAATGACGTTTATCTTCGTTTAAATCTTTGGCTTGGACTCGAAAAGACGAGGTTGAATATTATTAACACGCTTAAGCTAGTTTGAACTAAATATTAATTTAATATATGTTTGAAGTGATTCACAAAATTAATCGTAATTACAAATTAGTACATTTAAAAAATAATGATACATGACGTTTATCTAGATCCAAGCAAAGTCTCGGTTCACAAAAGATAAAACATGTCAACAGTGCATATCAATACTCGATGAAATAATTAGCATTAACACAATTAAAGTCACGATTAAAATTAATGTTCAAAAAATAAAAAACTTATTGTGTACTTTTACTTTG
This sequence comes from Cantharis rustica, assembly GCA_911387805.1. Taxonomy (NCBI): domain Eukaryota; kingdom Metazoa; phylum Arthropoda; class Insecta; order Coleoptera; family Cantharidae; genus Cantharis; species Cantharis rustica. The sequence continues at coordinate 40,635,317 of OU426877.1, forward strand.
GGTGTAAGAACACTGAAGGACTTGATGTCATATTTTAGATATTGATAAATACTATTATACAAATTGCCAAATATTATTAGATAATCACCTTCAGAATGCTTTTATAAAAATTTGTTGCTACCCAGCTTTTTAAATGACAAAATTTAAATAACAGTGAAGTTGCAAATTCATTAATTTTTTAGAACAAAATTTTAATGTAAAATCAATGAATACATTCCACACAAGTCAAATCTCCATTGGGAATTTTGTTTGTAGACATGCAGTACATACAATTTAATTTTACATTTTTATTATTTAGAAATAGCTGTTGCATTTCTTAAAATACAGTAAAAATACAGTAATTACTTTTTTTAATTTAAAAAGGTATAATATTAACTTTAAAGCCAAACGTTCAATTGCATATTTCAAATACGGCTTGAAAAGCTGGTTTTCTCGCCTAGCGTATGAAAAAAACAGTGATTATTTTATAAGATGTTGGTATTTTTGGTTATATTTTGTACGTCAAATTGAATTAAATTAAATATGTATTACGGTATTACAAATTTTTGGGATAAAAGACACTTTTGAATGCAATTATAATATTATTTTTATATTTATTATTTTATAATTATATTATGTAAGTATACTATTATATTTTTATTAGAAAATTTTATAGAAAATTATTGTAACGATTGTAACAAATACAACAAATACCTATATTTTTTAGATTAAATACAAAATAATTAAATTTAAACGTCAAATTTTGAATTCAAATATTTTACTACCAACAACAAAAAATATCCCTAATACCAAATATTTAAAAAAATAATTAAATTTTATATAACTAATTATAGAAGTCGGCGTAAAAAATTACGTTTATCATGCGACAGGAAACTGTTTTCCGAGTACTCGTACAGGCCTCGGCCTGTAAAAAAACTCGTACTCGGAAAAATTCAGTTTCCAGCCTAATGATAAAAATAACTATTTTTCCTTAAAATTACTTTACGGTATATTTTCAAAATGTTTTCATCTCAGGTAAAATGTATTACTATTTTCGTAGGCTTTTCAGGTATTGCACATTGTAGGTGGTTACTATAATCAGAACTAGACAACTTTTCGTCGAGTTTACCTCGTACATTTTTAATGAGGTTTAAATCTGGAAGTCACAGACTAACTAACAGCATCACCCAATCTTCAATTTAATGTTTTCTATGGATCCTATTGGTTCAAATTTGATAGGAAAACAGGAAAATTAACACCGAGGGGCTAATACTCATTTGGTGTACAATTACATTCGAAATCCTATGTATCATCGTAAATTTAAGCGCAGTACTTGTCCCACAAGTTTTTATAGATATCGCTAAAATTACTGTAGAATTTGAAAGCGATTAAACCAAACTTTTCCTTCAAATTTCCTATTGAAGTCGATGAATTGCTCATTCTGTTGATGATGCGTATTTTCGACGTAAATAAGCGCAGTACTTGTTTTAGTGGATAGAATCGCCCACAGTTGACTTCTAGCCGTGGTACAGCTAACATGTTTTATTTATAGTAAAATTTAACTTAAAAATAAATCTCGTCTTTTTCGAGTTCTGGCATCCGGCGACACGTTCGGGATAGTCTTCCTAGCAATTTGTTTAAATTTCCGTTCGAAGTTTTACAAATTTGAGAATTAGTCTTGGTGGTGCTGCATCCTGCATATACCCAAATCCCATTTCATTTTTAGCAGACTTTTTGAATGATTAATTAACTATTACCATAATTAATTAACCCTTTACTACCGTAATTTCATCAGAAAATTTTTAAATTTGGGGGCCAGGTAATAGTACTACCCACGTAAATTTTAATAAATATCAGTATTGTAAGCAAGTATTCGTTTTTGGAGAAGAGAGAATTCCTCAGTGACTTCTCCTTTGTAACAAAACATGTCTGTATCATTTTTTACAAATTCTCTCATGTTTAAGTTCTTTACGCCAATTCTGATGTCCGAAATATCACATACGTCAAGCCGATTTATCGATATTGTGTAGTTTTCATTGATTCTACTGTTTAGAATGTCGCTGCTGTTATTGTAACCTCCTTATTTGTCTATTGTATTTTCAATGTTATCTAAATACAAAAATTCAAGTTATGTAAACATAATCCCAGCTATGTTCATCAAAATGTCTAAATTTTGCGTGCTCGATATTGAATTTAATATTTATAATTTACATTCTGGCAAAGCAATATCGTCCGCGCCATCTGTTGAGATTTTCCTCTTATGAATGCAATGTCCCTCCTTAGAGTCTCGCAGCTTTTCCAGAAAAACAAAGGAAATAGTATTTTTAATTTCATATTTCTTCTTGGAATGCTTAAACATTATGCGGTACGCAAGCGAACTATTTGACTGAAGCCAAGATGATTCACAAGGGAATACTATTGGGTAGATTTCCGTTGCCTTTACCTTAGCCCATAGATCACATCAGTGTACAACAACGAAAATTTGGACTGCTACCAAGACATAAATTGAGAGCGATATAATGAATGGCAATTTCCACCCAAAAATCTATAATTATATTTAGTTTCCGACTAAAAATATTAAATGATACTGACTGACCACATATTTCCGGGACATCTAAAAACAAACGAAATAAATCCATTTTTGCCCTTCTCGGAAGAATTTCAAGTTGACATTACAAATACAGTTCAAATGGCGCATATCCAATTTTATCAATGAAAGCGATCTCGTGGAATTTTACTAGCGCCAAAAATATTTCTATCGTGACGTGTTTTCGGAAATAAAATTAAAATACAATAGCTTCGAAGTGGTACGTATTAAATTACTAGGTTAAATATACAAGGTATATTATTAAGTAAATAACCAAAGTTGTCCTTCTCAATTTTTCTAGTAAAACGAATTCGAATTTTATTCATTTTAATAATTACTAAAAAAGTAAATGTTGCTTTTACAATAATCCATGATAATATGTATGTTTTTAATAAAAATTATATTATTTATTAGTTTTATTCGTAAAATATATTAATATTATTATGAAAGAAGCTTCAGATTGCTAGTCTGCTCTACACATACAAAACCCAGAGTTTGTATATGTTATATAAGTCATTGAAACGAATAATGGGGAAACCCCCCAAAAGATACAATATTTATATTTTCTAGCAATTGAAGGATTTATCTGAAAGAAAAAGCTTATAGGAGTATTAAAAATATTTAATTTAAGTATTGTCATTACTGGTTAATATCACAGCTTCCAAATTAGTAGCGCCCAATATTAACAATTTTTTTTTTGTATTATTATTCTTATAGTTTATGTTGTGAACTTCTGTTTGTATAATGCGAGATAACATTAAGTTATACACTGTATTTTTTCCTGTTGATGGATAAGATAAATATTTCCTACTATGTATATAAACGTTATTGATTTTGAGTGCTCCTCAAAATATATTCTAAAAGGTTGAGAACCACTGTTTTTATCTATCTTATTCATTGATGTACAATTTTTTTAATTGTTGCTTATTTTCATATATATTAAAAATTATGGTCAGGTAAGGTAAAATCCAGATGCTCAACAAAAAGTCAATGATCTAATAACTGCAGTTTTGACTTGAGAAGTAATAATTAATACGCGACCTGTGGAATTTTCCAGATGCGAACCAAGTAACTCATCAGATATCCGTTTGGCTGTATCTGGAGGTGAAAAAATCGGATACAAGAAAGCGACTAAGATTGAAAGGAATATGCGAATCCTGTAATTTTTTTTGAAAAACTTGAATCGATTTCTTTGTCTAGTTAAAGGACGAACTTTTGCTCGCTTTTCATTTTTGAACTAGTACTTTTCCATTTACCCACTCGTCAAATCAAGTTATTGAAATGACATTTATTATGTAAAAAAATTGTATCCATTTTGCTTTATTGAAATTTAAAATTATACGCAGTTAATTAAATTTAATAATAAAAAATCTGGTTTCAGGTTGGTTTCGATTAATTTTTAAGGACTTTTTTGGGAAAAACCCCGGTGGTCCTTCAAAATAATATTGCCGCACGGATAAATAGAAAATAAAAACGCGAATAATTATTAATTGATAATTATTAATTATATAAGTATAAATAAATAGAAGTGACGAACTAATTTTGGTAAAATTGTGCAATAAAATTTCCTCGTCATAGCAATATCGTGACATGTTAACGTGGTTCAGCAATGATCCAAATCAACATCATTCAATTATATTTTATCATTTTTTTTTTAATTTAAAATAAATAAATATAAGTGTAGATATTAGATTATGAGATAAAAAATATACATAGTATGTACTTGAAAATACGAGATCCATTAATGACAATTATAATAAAAAAAAAAATGACAGTGCTTACCCTTGGTAGCCACCCTCTGGGTCGGCAATAACTTTTTGGCGGAATTTTGGTAATTTGTTGTAACAATTGGTGAAAAGCCAATAAAGGTGCTAGTCAATCGATGTTAATTTTCGTCAATTTGATGCACTGGAAAATTGCCATTACGTACACGTACTATGAAAAGCACTTGACAAAAAGAACATGTGCTGACACACACGCCCCAAAGTGACAATATCCTGAACTTATCCAACGCTACGGGCGTGCGTATTGAACTTTGGAAGCAAGCATAGGCGTAACATAGGCAACTACACCGTTATCGAAAAAATATAAAAACTATTTTGTTCATCAATTAATTTCAATTCATTTATTTATTTATAAACATTTATTCATATATTAATATTTAGGTATATATTTATATTAAAACAATTGTTAAGATTAGCAAATAATTATGAATATGCTTATGTTTAAATGTTAAAACTGAGGTTATATTACATCATATAATTGAGATAGAGTAGTTCTATAAATTTTCCTTCTTTTCAAATAGTAACGTCTTCTTCAAAAGTTCACTAAAAAGTAATAATATTAATTATTTTTTATATTCCCCTAAAAATATATAATACAGTAGTTTATATTATATAAATAATTATTTCTGTAATGTAATTTTTATTTTTTTTTTGTTCTACAAAAATAAATTTCTTAAAAAATTTAAAAAATTAAATTAAATTAAATATTGTTTCATTTTATTCCAAATCATGATCCGAAATTCTATTATTCGTGCTTTAAAAATTAATTTGCACTATGAAAAATAGAATTTTTGCATGTATTGCCAATAGAGGTAGTACTCATAATACTCACTAATTACTATTAATTTATAATTTATTGTTTTCCTTTAAATAAATTTATTAAAATTCTTAGACTGAACTTAAAGTAATTTCGTTTTATTTATTCCTCTATTCAGATAATTTGAAGCTAAAGATTTAAAAAAATTTTAAAAATGATATTATATGTAGCTTTCAGCTCTAATACCTAGTAGTTGAGTAAAAGTAATCAGCGTTGTAATAATTTCAGAATTTTCATAAAAATGTGAGTGAACTAATGTTAATTTTGCTCAGTGAGACTGACAGAAATGGCTTTTTATATTACTAGATTTAAAATTGCACTGATAAATCCACAGTGATAAACTCTAAATCTGTGATTTAATTAACATAAATTCATTTTAAACTAAAATACCTGTATACCTTATTGGTTGACCAAAGATCTCGGAACTTGGGAAAGAAAGAATCAAGTCAAGTCAAGACGCAGGCTATTCAGAGTTTCAAGTAGACATCCCCTAACAGTAAATCAGCTGAAGGCCAAACTTAAAGAGAATAAAGACAAATTGAAAAAAGAGATATTCAAAAGCAATTAAAACCAATAGGAGTTTCTTCTTCTCGAACTCAATAACGACGTGTACAAGAGTATAAGAGTTTTGGAAAAAAAGTACCAATATATACCAAAGTATATATGCAGAAAAAACTTGCATATATACTGGAAGCGTTGAGCATCTTAGCGGTGGAAAGAGATTAACATTGCCAACCGGTCCAGGATGAAGACGTGGAGGACCAAGATGTTGGTGAGAAATGCATTTAACTCTGCCAGCTAGAAGACTGCTTTTGCAGAACTCCAACTATGTACCTAAACAAAAGAACGATTACAACAGAAGTCGAAAACAAATACATATTCTATGTTATTTTCTTTGACAGTTACGCTGAGCTCAGTATTAGCACCTACGCTGTGAAATATCAGCTGCAACCGGGTGCTTTCTTCCTGTACCGCAGAAAGTCACGTTGTTGGGGTTTGTAGATGAACCGGAGAGTTCAGAGATAGGAGAGACGGAGAAAGAGATAGAAAATAAGGCAAAGAAACTACTTTTAAGATTAGAAACACTGACCTATTGAAATACACATGAAAGCCGACATAATTAGCCCAGCAGAATATATTTGAGTATTAGGAATCTTCATTGACAGGAACCTCTCTTTTGGGTAACATATACTTTTGTCTTCCTCCCTAACTCCCATTTGGCTGCATTGCTAATCGATTCTAATCTTTGACCTGACCTTCTAGTTACTGAGTGAAAGACAATATTTTGTGGCAATGTGAGAATACGGAGAGCTAACCTTCGAATTATTTCAGATCTTCACCGGTTACGAGTGCTTTCAGGGATACTTACACCATTTTAAGAAAACTTCCAGCAGCAACTGCCCATATTGTGCAGAAGAAGATACTGCAAAACAAAAAACGTTTTTTAGGTGTCAGCTCTGAAACATACAGAGCCAAGATATTGTGATAAAATCAAATCCCAGTTCATACCAGACAGCTTGGTCTCCACCAAGCTTTTTTTTTCTTCGGAGTAATAGAAATCCAGGCAAGCCAAAGGAATGGTCGCATTCAAAGAAAAATAACTAAGATGGAAACAATAGTCGGAACAGCAGGAATCCTCTGCGAAAATCAGAGAGCACGCAGAAAGAGCAAAGTCTCGAAAGGACAGAATCCCGAGATAGATAAATGATTCCCAAGACAGATATATCTCTGTATACGGATGGCTCTGGTATTTTTTCGCCTGAATTAGAACTAAGCGTGAGTCTACCGCTGGGAATGTATGTCTTGGTGTTCCAAGCAGAACTCATAGGCGTACTGCACTGTTCGGAATTAATCCGAGAATAGAAACTCCGGCAGAAAACGATACAGATATTAACCGACAGCAAAGCAGTTCTTTTGGCACTCAACTGGCATAGGATCACTTCAAATCTGGTGCTTCAATGCATACAGATGCTGAACGAAATATTGAAACTTTCAATGCTCTCCTGACTGAACAAACCCATAAGCTGCACACAAGCAGATGGATTAATATGAAAGAATGTTGACAAGCAAGGGCAGCAATACAAGCGCCCTCAAGCAGACATTTCAAATACTTCCTGCAGCTATCAAGAGACAAGCTGCGCAAAATAGCGGAAGTCCTGACGGGACACTGCAAATTAAACAAACACCTGCACACAATGGGGCTGGTAGAAAGCCCTACTTGTCGAGGGTGTAAATCATCAGACGAAACTGTGGAGTATCTGCTCTGCATATGCCCGGCATTAGCGTCCAAAAGATGATCCATGTTAGGGACTTCTGGCCCATCATGGCCAGTGTCCGTGGCACACTGTCTTCCAAGGTTCTCAAAATCATCCTTGATGTAGAATAGCTTGGGGAGTGAGGGAGGCGGGGGACTACTGCTGAAACCCGAAGGTAGCATAATGAGCCCGATGTGCAGCCTGAGTGGGTGCGAAGCAATTCGCCTTTTACAAGAAATCCAGATCCAGATCCAGAGCTCTTGCGAGTCTAGGTTGTACGACAGGGAGAAACTTTTTAGTGGGTATAAACCCCACACTACCACTCAGCACGAGCTAGTGATGTCTTCTTGAAGATTTTTAATTTTATCCAAAAATTGATTTTAAAAATATCGATACTAATTTAATACTAGTATTACTAATTTAATTTTTGAAAATTTTTAAACTTTAAAAATTTTGAAACAGAATTTATAATACATATTTTTTGTTTCATTTGTATTCAATATACAGTTTATGTTTAATAATGAAGTAAATTACCAATTATCCTTGTTAATTATGTAATATACGTCAGGATGTTCAAAACCACTAAAATTTGATGAAAATGTTAAAGTATAAGAACCCATATTTTGAAAAACAACCCATTCGTTAAATTCCAATTTAGGTAGTAATATTTCATCTATTATTTTGTCACATGAATCCAAAGTTGGGCCCCAAATTGTGCTAATATATTTTTCACAGTTAAGTTTTTTCTAAAAAGAAAAAAACATTATAACTTTCTAAATTATTATTGTTATATACATATTATAATACTAATAGGCTTCTATACGCAGTATAGTAAGAAGCTTTATAGTTTAATCGTTTGATAGTCTTAAAATTGACGCTTCCATCGTTAGTCAGTTTTTTGTAAGTTAGTTAGGGTAACTAGGGGTAGTTCTACTGCTCATCAAAAAGTGCTAACTCATTAAAGTGCACTCACTTGCAGAACTGTACAGAGCACTAGGTGAAAGTAATTCAATTTACAATTATTAAAATACTTTGATAATGTTGCCAGTACGTCAAATATCAAATAGAAAATATTCTTATAAGTAATTGTAAAACAGTAGCTGAAAATACCACTAAAATTAGATAAAGACTTGGTTTTTTTAAATACAAGAAGCAACCGTTTCTAAGAAAATAGCGTTCAAAAGTTTGAATACAATACTTCAGCTATAGTTTATGCAATAAATATCTAAAGGTTTTCTAGCTGAAATGGTGAATTGGAAAGTCCAGCTTTAGTTCTAAGCAGCAAAATTTTTTTATTTCAGTATGCCATGCATCAAGCATAACAGAATATTTAAACAAAAAAAAACATTTGGGTTGTCTGTAAAGTCGGTTTACGGACGATAATTTTACGTGATAACGTCATAAAAAAACATTGATGAAAAATTGCATACTTTTATGAATTGAATTGAATTATGTTTATGTAACAGATAATACGAATTAAAACTATGTTATTACATTAACTCTCAATAGGCTAGTGCGTTATGTGCATGTTTTTTTTAATGGCATTTTACAATTTAAATGATATCTATGTATGATGCAAAGCCGATCCTGCTTCTCTCTCGCTTGTTCCGCGCTCTCGCTTGCGGAACGTGACAATAAGTCATGTTTTTTCGTGCGTGCAGCCGGTATATCAATTTATAAGACGTTATTGCGTCAAAAACTAGTTCTATAGAAAATCAAACCTGGGACATTCCTATTTTATCAGCTAGAAAACCTTTGAATTATTATTACATAAACTAGCTGTAGTATTGCATATAAAAACATATCAAAGCTTGTTTCGATTCTAGAGTTACACTTGAGTAACTCTTCTCTAATACTCCTCGTAAAAAAGTAATTACCCCCAAATTACCCAAACTCAATTACTAAAGAAATATTTAAAATTCAATTACGAAATACTCAAATACTCTATCGCAGTATTTCAAATACCAATTATTTTTGAGTAATTGCCTTTTAAAATAAACACACTAATAAAATGTTAAAAGAATAAATTTTAACTGTTAAGTAAAGAATAGATACCTACATAGAAAAATAATATTTAAAAAAAAATAAAAAAGACATTAATTTACATTTAACAGGTTTGGACTTAGAATATTTGAATAAACAAGAATAATAAAAATGAAAATTGATAAAAAAAACCTTTAAATACTGATTAAGAATGTTTGAAATAAAAAATTACGTTATAAAAATATAATAAAAATTTTAAAATAAAACCTTAGTAATACGATATAAAGATTTTTGTTTTACGATTATTTCTGATTTTCAGTCGTATATAACTAAGAAAAACGCAAAAATAATCAGAAGCAAAAAAATTATATCAACCAAAAATAGAAAAATTAAAAAAAAAAATTTTAATTGAATTACTTCTACCTCAACTTAATATACCATCGATGTTGAATAATACTGATTCAAAATCAAACAGTAGAATTTATTAATTACCCCCAATAAATTAAATTATAATAAATAATATTTGATTTATTTAAAATTAAATTACCTTAAGTGGAACTGGAATTCTAACGACTTTTCCTGTAATAACGTCGTTAAAGCTAGTAAAAATGCCATCGTTAAGATAATACATGTATGTTTTATTCAATTTTTTAGTTTTTGGATCCTGAATTTTAATTTCTCTTATGGAGTGTATGTTACATGCCAACGTAAATGCGGATTCGGCAAAGTATGCTCCTGGTTCCGATACTATTTGAACAGATTCATTCCCAAAATAGGTTTTTATAGCCGAATTGATGACAACTGCATACTAAAATATCAAGTAAAAAGGAGATTTTTCTAAAAAATATTAAAAGTTACCTTTTTGAGAGAATTGTCCATCTTTCCAGAAAATCCACCTCCTATATCCAGTATCTTAAATGTGAAACCCACTTCATTGGCTAAATCGAAAATACGACGAGCAGCAGCTATAGCACCATGAAACACTGTGGGGTTTCTACAAGTGGAACCAACGTGAAAGCAAACCCCAATTACGTTTACTCCAATTTTCTTAGCAATCTTTAGTAAATGAAGAGCTTCGTGTTTGTAATCGCAACCAAACTTTAATCCGAGAATTGTTCCAGCATTGACATCATCGTAGCGTATCCGAATTATTGCTCTATCATGCAATATTAAATATATATGTAGTTATTATATTATTTATATTTCATGTAGTATTCTAAACCACTCTAATTTTTAAAACTACGAAAATAATCTAAACTAAGGAAAAGTATCTTAAACGATGCTAGTGGCAGTAATAACAGCTATAGGTATCATGAGGTCCTGGTGCAAAATATTTTTTGGGACTTGCAGGTCAAATTTGTATTTGACCCTTTCTATCTGCTAGGTACCAAAAAAGTGACTTTAAAATACAAATTTGATCGTTTATTATTAAGTATTAATATTTACGTATTTGTGTTAAATAATTTAAACTTTGATAAATCTACTCACTCTGGGTTTGAATGTAAATCTTTCATTTTATACAGTTCCAACTCATTATCAAAAGTCATCATATCAACTTTGACTTTATTTGCATAAGTGATGTGGGCAGCTATTTTTGTAGGATTGGCAAATATTATTCTGTCGGAATTCACACCAAGAGAACATATTTGTTTAATTTCTGCTTTTGAAGCACAATCAAATCCCACTCCAAGAGCTGCTAATGTTTCCAGTAAAACAGGATGATTGTTGCATTTTACAGCTAAAAAAAAGTACTTTTAAGGTACTTACCAACCACTCACAATAATAATAGTTTACCATAAAAAGGTTTAATTTTTGGCATAAGTTTAATCCATTGTTCATATTTTTCTATTATATCGTTAATATTGCAGATGTAAAATGCTTGCTGTTGGTTATTATTTTCAACAATTTCTTCGATAGACTCCCAGTCGTTTAATATTTCACTATAAATTTTGATCGGTTCTTCCATGGTCTGATATTAATGTCTTGGTATAGTATTTGCAACCGAATGAGAACTTAAATTTATTGTTGCCGGTTATATATATGTTAGTTGTATCGATAATGACGAACTAAAATGCACTAAATACTTAAATACTCGTATAAGTAATACATAGTAATACTCTAATATATTATACTTGATAATTTAATTTATAATAAATTTTAGTTAGATATAATTAATTATGTACACTTAAATATTGCTATAAATTAACGTTAAAATCAGAAATATATAAATAAATATGACATTTGGATTTTAATACCCTAAAAATGATAAAAAATGCTCCATCAAATGTCATATCGCAGATATGCTTAAGATCGCTTCATCATCAATAAGAAGAAGCATTTTACAAAAAGTTTAATTTAAAATACTTTACCAAAATTAAATTTTGTTGTATTCTTAATTGATTTAATTTGTTTTTAAGTTTTTCAATTTTGTAAAAATAATTTTATTTCTGCTAGCTCTTGGTTTTCAATTGTTCTTAATTGTTCAATTTTTTTTTTTTTTTTTCTGATATTCTTTTGCAAAATCAAAACAATTGAAAACTAAATAAAATGATTTTTTGTCAAATTATTCCTATTTTATTTTTTTAACTGAAAAAAACCCATAATAGTAACTTACTGCGATTTATTTAAAGAAGGGATTATGTATACCATTGTCCATTAAATATACTATATCAAACTTATTATTACTTTCCGAATTAAAATTCGGACAATCTATATGAATACTAATAATTACATTTAAACAAATGGTTATTTTTTTTTAAATTTTAACTATAAATTATCCAATAAATTGTAATGGCATATAAATTTTGGTAAAATTTTGATAAGTAGATTGAGTAGTTTTTAATTTTTTTAAAAATTTATAGCCAGCTTATGTAATAACTATACAGAGTGTACATTTGAAAACAATTTATAGTACTGAACTAAAATTTAAAAAAGTATGAAAATATTATGTTATCAAAACAGTATACATAATGTTAAGGAGTAATACAAATACATATATTATTTGGATAAAATAATAATTAATTATATAAAAATAAATAATTTTTACATAAGTTGAAAATTCACAGTGCCGCATTTGTATAGGGTGGCATTTTCAATCGATCCAGTTATCTATAGACCATATACTATAAATAAACTAAATAAATTTTTAAATATTATAAACAATGACATAAATTATTATTTTGTTTTTAAATTTTTATGCATTATAACCTTGAAAATTTTTTATACGCATGATAATAATGCAAAAATAATATTGAGAAACATTGAAAATATAGTAAGTACCTACCTATATAATTTGAAAATCTAAAGCACTTTTTAACACAAAATGCCGTTTTACCTTTAGCTGCCGAGTGAGCCGAATTGACTTCGTACCTGGAGGAATTGAACCGAACGGACTGCACCGAATGGCCTTCTTTTGATTATTATAATATTTTAAGTTTACTTTAAAGTTTAGTTAAGTAAATATTACCTTGAATATCCTAGGATATATTTCTTTAGATTTCCCCAAGCGATCCCTCCCCTCCCCGGACTACTTTTAATATAAATAGCTAGATATAAATGTTGACAAAAAAGTGTAGAATAAGAAAAATTTTTCTACTCATTGTTATCATTATATTAATTTACAAAATTTTATTTAAAAATAATAAATTCTAAAATTTTTGAGAACATGGAATTAGAATTAATTATTTATTTTCATATTGCGTTACATATAGCGGTATATAAAGTTAAAAACAATTAATACAGGTTAACTGAAGTAAAAATTGTTTAACTTCTTTTTGTATGTTTTAAAAATATTTTCAGAGTATTAAGAAATTAACGTTAAAATAAAGTGATAATTTTTATGTTATAGCTATTAATGTCTTATCAAATTAGTAAATCAATAAAAAATTATATAATGCTATAATTTATGTATAGAAAAATAGTACAAATAAACTATGTCAAATGTTGCCGGTGACTAAATTTGTGACAAAATTTGAAATATCATAGCAATACTCTTTATGGGTCGGTTAATCTGTCAGTAGCGCCTTGTTAAATTATGCAAGTATGAAAGCCCCTATTTATTTCTATTTTCTCTATCATTTTTATTGTCTATAATAGATATTTGTTTTCTAGGAACAACATTGAAACGTCTAATTTTTTTTTTGATAATTCTCTATTGTAGTAGTTTGTTGTACAAGGCCGGTTCTGCGTTAATTATGATGATGATTTCTTATTAGCAATTAATTTTTAATTAATGCTTTTCTATAGATTTTTTATAATTTTTCATAAAGATAGAAATATTGTCACAAGTGAAAATTCCTAAAAGTTAAATGTGAAAGTAGACAGGAGTCAAAGTAGAAAGCTTAAACGAATTTCTTCTTGAGACTCCCTTGTATACCAAAGATGTAAGAATTGGTGAGTAATAGCGAGAAAAGCAAGGAAAATAATTAATTAATGAGTAGTTGATAAGTAGTATAGTTGTAGTCCAGAAAGTCACGTGACAGTCATTAGCAGATTGAAAAGTACTCCGTTATACGTCGACCCTCTTGAAGCCTTTTAGGGTCCACCCGTATCAGGCCCGGACTGGCCATAGGGTAGATCGGGCAAATGCCCGATCAGCATTTGTTTTTCATTTTGTTAGATGTATTGTAAAATGGCAAAGTCAAAAAATAATACTAATAAAAAATGTGTTTCACTATTAGAACTAAAAAACTAAAAAACAAAAGCCAAACCAATAACTATGTTTTCTTCATTAATTTTGGACGTTACACGTTTTATAAAAAATAAATATGTTAAGAGTACATGTAGCGTTTTTGTAGGAAGTAGGGGGCCGACAGTCTCTAAAATGCCCGGGCCGGTTTTAAGTCACAGTCCGGGCCTGACCCGTATGCAAGTCTAGTGTAAGTTATAGATTTAAGTTGTTAATTATTATTTAGCATTTTAATTTTTAATGTACACTTGTGTGTATAATTATCGAATCAAACTTACTTTACCATCTGAGCAACTAACTCTAACATTAACTTCATAAGTAACCCTTATCACGACAAGCTGAGGTCAATTGGCGCCGACTTGAAGACAGTTAGATTATCCCCGAATAACGTGAAATTTATTAGGATATTTTTTTATTTTTTTTTTATTGATGAAATCACTGCAACCGTGTTTATCAAAGACTTGAGAACTTTTATTCTAAAACTGTTAATTTTTATTTGTTACCCACAGTCTAAAATTAGGTATTCGACTAATTAGGTAACTGAAAATTCTAATTAAAATTTTAGGTAAAAATAACTAAATCGGTTAATAAATATTTTTTTAAATATTTAATATTAATTAATTAAAAAATGAATTGCATTTCAAGTAAATAGTTAATTATTACACAGCTATTATTATTATTATTATCATTATTATTACTAAAAGGGTTGTGTTTCAACGCCTCCCAGTTGCACTAAAGTTCAGGCTTATTGTACCCCACGTTCCTATTACATAGTCGACAAATTGTTACGTCTAATATATAGTACTGTGATACTTCTTAAAAAGGTAGTTTCTCACATACACTTCAAAGTGCTCCTGACCAGCCTCTTAACTGCGGGAGATGAGATTGTCGTATCTCAGAGTGGGTTCCTCTCTAATTTTTCAATCTTACAATTTAAAATTAATAAAATAAAATTTTCTAACAAACTGTATAGGGTGGGTGCGAACCATTTTGAAACACCACAATAGATAAATAAAATAATGATAACAAAAAAAAAAGGTAATTATACTGTTTTTAATTATATAAATTGGAAATATTATGATGCAAATAATAGTTTGTGCTTGCAGAAAACATATTATTATGTAAAATAAGGTAACAATATTGGTAGAAAAACTAATTTTTTGAAGGGCACGTGGAAATTGCTAAAATATAATAAGTCATTGAAAATCTCCTGGATCCAAGTATCAGCATTGGGCTCCCTAGAAAGGCAAAAAATGATTAAATTATCAAAGGTACTCTTTGTAAGAAAAATGCTAATGTTAGTGGCAAAGAAAATTTATTAGTACACCACGACCAGGGGCGGAACTACTGGGATGCAGTGGGTGCCACGCACGCGGGCCCCCTGCTAAAGGACCCCCAGTTCTGCCGTGACTACTCAATCTTTAAAAAAATATTGTAATGTATAAGGTGTCTTCTGATAATTTCTTAATTTTTTCTTCCCAAATAAATTGCAACCACCCTTTACTTACAATAGCGCACGAGACTCCGTCTATCTTATAACTTTGCTATATCACCATAAAATCTTGCAAATCAATCTCACTGTTCAATTAAACCACAAAATTAAAAAAGAATTCATTTATTTTACACTTAAAAAAAAACAACTTATCAAAAATATCGCTTAAACTAACTTAATCTAAAATCAAACATTCTCTCTACTCGTCATCTTGACCCTTACTGCCAACCTTAATTTTTAACCAAAACTTTTAATTCAAAAACAAATTCATAAATATTAAAAAAAAAGTTTTACATTACAAATTCTTAAATTGTAAAAAAAATACACGACAATATATAATATAATCAATAGATAAGTGGTTTATGTAGTGTAACTCGATATTAATCATATCAAATTTTTAGAATAAACTAAAAAATGCACAAACACTTTTTAGAACTAAAATATTTAAGTTGACACAATAAATACATACGGTGTAACTTAAACATCTTAGTTCTAAAAAGTGTTTGTACATTTTTTGGTTTATTCTAAAAATTTGATATGATAAACATATAATATGTTGTAGTTTAAAAAATGGTGATAATTTCTGTAATTTTTATTCTATTAATATAATTTTTTGTGTTTAGGTTTTTTAGTTTTGTTTGTTTTTGTCTTGTTACAAAAACAGGACCCCGGCCCCCAACTTCGCACACGGGCCTCTTAACTGCTTGTTACGCCACTGACCACGACGATCTACTATCAGAGATATAGTAGCAAATATTAGATAAAATTGATCAGCAGTGTGGTATAAGACACAGAAAGACAAGACGAAGCAAACATAATATTTGTCTAGCGAAGCGCTGACGGCTACCTTAGAGCTCTTTCATCTAAGGGTGTTCATTGCTGCAACTTTTTCAGGGCCCGCCGGACCCGCTGTTGTGGCCCGAGAACCATTTCGTGTTTCGTTCCGCGACTGTTAGGCCGGATGGTACATTTTTAAGTGCATTTTGCTTTTTTGACGTTGTTCTTTTGACCTGCGCATTTTACGCACGTTGCGGCTGATCTACACTCGCGTTGGGAGTATCCGAACACCTGGCATCTGTGCCATTGATCCAAACAGAACTTTTTGTTTGGTGACTCTATTGGGACGTTTATTTCTAAGATTATCTCGATGTCGAAAATTCTCTTGTTTACATCTGTTTTTGGGAGGGTGGCTAGCAGTAACGGGAGAGGTTTGCGGTCTCGACTTCTATACATTCTGGCGACCTTTTCTATTTGGAACCGTTGGGCTTTCAAGTCCGCTTTGAACATTTCTGTGTCGGTCGATTGGTGAACACCCCTTATGACCACTTTAAGGGACTTGTCTTCATCGAGTCGGTGGGTGAAGAAACCTGCGTTGTCCTCTCTTAAGTTGGATTCTAACAGTTTCAACATGTTTCTATAATCTGACTGGTCGACGGGGTAGACTGCGAGTCCTCGGATTTTGTCAGTTTTTAGCTTCTTTATTACGTGGACCATATCGCCACGTTCTTCAGGATAATCGGCGGGATCCTGATTTGCCGGGGTTTCATTTGGGGGTTTTTGTCTTTCTCTTGGTTTGGTCTTGAAGTAGATTCTGCCCTTTTTAGTGTTGTGGCGATTGTAGATTGCACTGTGGGATTCTCTTAGTTTATGACTTTTGCTCTTTGCTCCGGAGTTTCCAGCAGGGGCCTAAAGCCATTGGTCTTGTGTAACTTCTCGGTGGATGAATTCGGGGTCTCTGAAGCCGACTCCCTCCGCTGATGGGTCGATCTGCTGGAGAGGCTAGCAATTTCTTCGTGGTTGGTGGTCGGTTTTTGACACGCTCTTGTTGCTTGTCCCCGGTAGTCCAGAGTCGGGCTATTTTTGTGTCTGCTCCCGATCTTCTGCTTCTTCGACCAATAAACGGTTTACCTCTACGAGGTCTTCTTCTTCAATCTATCTCTCTCGGCTCTTAACGCACCAAGCTGTTCTTCTTCATTGTTCGATTTATTTGCGACGTGGGGATTTGTCTTTTTTTTATAGATTCTCCTTGTCCTGTTGGTATCGATAACAACTGACTCTTTAACGGTAAAATACGTCTGACTTGCTCGACTGCATGAGCATAAATTCTCCGACTAAAACACATTGTAGTACCTATTTACGTTGTGCACACGTATCGTTCACAGAATGAGCTTTTCACTAAATTTCAATGAAAAAAATTGAAACTTTAAAATCGATTATTTCTTAAATTATACGATATACAGAGTTTGCCCATAGTTTATTCGCTTTATTTTAATGTTATCTATGAAATTCTGCAAGAATTTTAATCGGTCTATAATATCTGCTCCCAATATTATATTATAAATTTATTTAAAATTGGAATTCATGAATTATAGCCGAATCTTTAACTTAAAAACAAAGATCAGCGTGTTTGTAGATCTATTTTTCTTGGGTTTGGTCGCGCTGGAGAAAATTTTTTAATTTTTTTGTTGTACTCCGATGTCCGTGCCTTCTAGATCTGCATGTTCGAATGCAATTTATGTCCAAAAATACTTTCATAAAATAAAAACACGTCATGAGCAATGTTAATTTTATGGAAACAGCCAATCAAATGTACGCTTGAGATTTTTAGCATTTTTATTATGCGTATTTTGGATATATTTGTAAATTAGGCTCTCAGCTACCATAATTGCATTAGAAAAATTTGTGGGTCGGTTTAACATGCTACTCCCATTTGTAAATAGTTATTAAGTGATCGAGAAGTTATATTTTCATCAGAAATGGTAACCAAATTGTCAAAACCGATGTAGATTTACTACCACTTACTACAACTGAAGGGCAAGACATAGTTTTTTTTAATTAATTAAAATTTAATTTTTTTATTACTATTTACTGATTGTTAATTACTAAAAATAAAAAAAAATATTTTAAAAACTTGAAGACATTTTAAAATTGATTTTTTTCTTGTTTAATAAATCATATCTTATGGGAAAATTATAGTGCATCTGTATTAAAAAATTGCTTACAAAAGTTCAATATTTTTAATACAAAATTATGTGCGCACTTCCCCTAGGTATAATAAATTAAACGCAAGCATAATATAATATTTTAAAAATTGTTACGAGGGGGTCTTGTGAATAAATGAAGTCGAAATGCTTTGAAATGAACACAGAATGAAAAAGAAATGCTGTAAATATGTATTTTAGAATTCGATTTAGGTGGAAGTTCACCGTACAACCAAAATGAAAATTTAGGAAAATCTGCGTAAATGCCATGAAATCTGGGAAAATACTAAAAAATCCAGAGAAGTGCTATTGATTTATTTTAGAAGTCAATGAAAGCTGTTTTTGTTTATTTATATTCTAAGAAAATTTCTTAAATAGAAATCTGATGTATCAAAGTTTATATTTGGGCTGTAGGATAATCACTCAAAATAAGTAGACAATTTTAATTATTTTATTAAAATCAGAAGTTTACATACCTGAAAAGTTTAGTTTAAAATATAAAAGAAATACAAAACCAAAAATAATTAATTGTGTAAATATTACATTAAAATATTTATGTAAATATAATATTTATAGAAACAATATCAAATAAGTTTAAAATTGAACAAGTTAAATAAACGTTAAAATATAAATTATTAATATATATATATTTTTATTTATAGAAACAGAGATATAGGTATTCTTGAGTTGGGTGATTTTTTACTGTAACAATAATGCTTCGTTAACGATCTCTTAGGGCCGAGTTTTAAAAACGATTTCATTCTTCAATAGGCAACTAAAAAATTAGAAAATCAAAATTGAGTTTAAAAAAATTTTTTAAACAGAATATTTATAATATAAATAATGTATAACTTTCCTTGTACTTTTATTTTTCTAAAATTAAACTATATAAATTTGGAATTTTTGAAACCTTCAAATAAGTTATCTGAAGCTTCTTCGGTTTGAAGAGATTAATTTGAGATGTAAAAATATAACCGCCAAGAGTTAAATTTTTTTTAAATAAAAAACGACGGTTTTTTCACTAAATCCTGCTGTGAGCGTTTTTATTTTTTACAAAAATGCTCGTTTATAAAAGTACCTATTATCGACTTTGTTAATTATATTGACCTAATTCTTTAATTAGAATTTTACAAATTTTAAAAATACGTAGACTACGTAATAGTGTTTACATGGAAAGGTATTTATCGATACATATTAAGCAATACCGATAGTATTAAAATTAATAACATTGTAAATTTTATGAACGTTAATTGCAGTTTTTTCAATTATCGTTAAAAAATTAGCAAAATAATTTTTTTTTAAAAGATAATACTAAAAACCTAACCGTGACCGCATTGTCTGCACAATATGTAATATAAAAAAAATAATTTATGTTACATATTGGAATATAAAATGGCAAATATAAAATTAAGAAAGAGCTTTGTAAAGTATCTACTATACTGCATAGCCTAAAGTTATCGAACATTTAAATTGAAAAAAATCGTAAAAGTTTAAAAAAGAAGTAACTGTGATGAATTATTTTAATAATTCTCAGTTCACTTAATTTTTTGACAAATATCCGCAATTATAATTTTATAAGTTAAGAACGTAAAAGCTTACCAATTTTCATTGTTGGTGATGTGAAAAACATCTGGATGATCAAAACTGTTGAACGGTGTTAAAATACTATATGTGTATGAACCCATGTTTACAAAAACAAGCCAATCTTTATATTCTAGTTTAGGTAGCATTATATTATCTATTATTTTATCTATGGCATCAGTAGTCGGCCCCCATACACTGCTGTTATATTTTTCATCAGAATTAATCTTCTAAAAATAAAAAATCTTGAAGATATAAACAAACTGAAAATATGTCCAGTTATACTACTTTTAACGGTATGGGAATCATCACAGCATCCCATGACAGTACAGTGCTAAAACTGCTATAAACACCATCGTCAATGTAATACATATAAGATTTTAATATTTTTTTGGTTACCAAATCTTCATCGATAGTCTCTCGAATAGAATGAACATTGCAGGTCAAAGTAAACGCCGATTCCACAAAGTATGTTCCTGGTTCAGATATTATATCGATTGATAAGCCCGAAAAATATTTTTCTAACGCTGAATTTATTACTACAGCAAACTAAAGTAAATTTTGCATAATATTTTTGATGTCAAACAACAGCGACATTATACCTCTTTAATCTTATCGTCTAATTTGCCAGGAAATCCTCCACCAATATCGAGCAATTTAAAATCAAAACCAAGAGTTTTTGCTAAATCAAAAACATAACGAGCATCGGATATAGCACCGTCAAATGCTGAAGGATTTTGACAACCAGATCCGACATGAAAGCTAACTCCTATTACATCAACTCCAATTTCTTTAGCTTTTTGTAATAAGTGTAATGCTTCTGTATAAGGATTGCAACCAAATTTTAATCCAAGAATTGTTTTAGCGTTCTCATCGTCATGTCGAATACGAATTATTGATCTGAAGATGAAATCCTCTTTAATGTGTACCTAAGTCGACTGGATTACTTACTTTGGATTTTCATGTATCTCTTTCATTTTATAAAGTTCCATTTCACTATCAAATGTCATTCGTTTGACTTGAGCGTTCGAAGCGTAAGCGATATGGTTTGGAAGTTTTGATGGATTTGCAAAAATAATACGTTTTGGATCTACGCCCAACGATAATACTTGTTTAATTTCAGATTTTGATGCGCAATCGAATCCTAGTCCAAGAGCTGCTAGAACCTTTAGTACCGCTGGATTGTTATTACATTTAACAGCTAAAATAGTTTTATAAAAATATACTAATATTCGTATATATGTTACGGTCAATGATGACAATTCGGTCATTAACGTCAATGGCTAGACAATGACGTCAATTCCCAGCTAAGCAGGGCATTAACGTTAACGCCCGATCAATAACGTCAATTACCATGCATTTCGGGCGACGTTGACATTTAAAATTTTAAAATATGTGGTTTTTACATCATTGTCAGGACAATGACGTCATGGTGCTGCTATAGCATGCGGTCTACTGTTTAAGGTGGATCCGACATTTGCCGTGGTTACGACTATTCACCAAGGCCATTTTGACAAACGTTGTACTCACTAAAAATATCTCAATAGATCGATCGGTCAACAAAGAAATTTACAACATTAAAAATCTGGGAAATGTTATAGTTACAGTAGAGCCTCCTTACCCTAAACGGGAGGTCCCTCAGTGCATCCGATGCCAACGTTTTGGACACACAAAAAAATACTGTCACCAGAGACCACGGTGTGTTAAGTGCACTGGCGATCATGCAACCGAAGATTGCCCACGAAAGGAAAGAGACGGGCAAGTACAGTGTACGAACTGTAACAATAATCACCCCGCCAACTACAGAGGTTGCTCGGTGTATAAGGAGCTCCAAAAACAAAGATACCCTACACTACGGAAGAAACAAATCAACGAACCACTCATGACAGCAAATTTTCCACCTCTTCCAAATAGAAATCAAACCCAACCTAGAATCTCCTATTCCCAAATAACTGAAAACAACATCCAGTCCCACCAACTTTTCAAAAATCCGCAGCAGAGTCAAATGATACCGGTTATCCAACAACAATCACAAAATAATCTCGAGCAAATGATCACAAAAATGATGGAGAAGATGGACAAGATGCTCGATCTCCTAATAGCCATGATTGGAAAGATGTAATGGAAAGTAACCATAAACTAAAAATTTCAATCTGGAACGCCAACGGCTTGGTCCATCATGGCCAAGAAATCAAATATTTTATTACAAACCACAACTTGGATGTCATGCTTATATCAGAAACACATATGACTGAAAAAAGTTATATAAAAATCCCAAAATATTCTATATACTGTACCAATCATCCCGGAGGAAGAGCTCGAGGAGGAACAGCAGTGATTATCAAAAATAACATCAAGCACCATGAGATAACCAACTACAGCGAACATAACCTTCAGGCTACAGCTGTGGAAATAGCAGACTGGAATGGTAAACTGATCCTAGCAGCAGTGTACTGCCCTCCTAATGTAACCATCAAAAGAGAAAACTTCGAAACTTTCTTTGAAACTCTTGGACACAGATTTATAGCTGGAGGAGATTTTAATGCTAAACACGATCACTGGGGCTCTAGATTGATTACACCTAGAGGCAGACAATTATACCAAGCAATGATGAGAAATAATCTGCATCAACTCTCCTCAGGGCATCCAACTTACTGGCCAACTGATGCAAATAAAATACCTGACGTGATAGATTTTTGCATCACTAAAGGCATTGCAAGAAATTACTTAAAAATCGAATCTTGTCTGGATCTCTCGTCAGATCATTCTCCTCTACTAGTCACCTATGAAAGTCGAGTAATTGTAAATTCTCCACCACCAAGTTTGACAAGCAAAAATACCGACTGGGAGGCATTCCGTAAGATATTTTCAGAACAACTAGATATGAATATCCGATTAAAAACAGAAGAAGACGTAGATGAAGCAGTTGAAAAATTGAACCATACTATTCAACAAGCCGCATGGTCTGCTACTCCATCAAAGCAAAAAATCGTTCAGCCAGAATATTGTCCCAATCATATTAAGAAGAAAATTGAAGAAAAGAGAGGACTACGAAAACGCTGGCATACTACTCATGCTCCGAGAGATAAGGCAAAATTAAATCGCTCTAATCAGGAACTGAAAAAGATGTTAACCGATAACAAAAATCAAGGTATTAGAAAATTCTTACAAAATCTCTCACCCACAGAATCGACGGACTACTCCCTGTGGAAAGTTACGAAAAAAATCAAACAACCCCAAAACAAACAACCACCAATTCGAACACGAGAAGGCAATTGGGCAAGAAGGGCTGAAGAAAAAGTCAATACTTTTGCAGAACATCTTCGCAACGTTTTCACACCATTCCCAATGGAAACCCTACCAGAGGAAGAAAAATTCATACATGAATTCCTAGAAGCACCTTATCAAATGGATGTTCCCATTAAACCCATGAAAGTAGCAGAGGTAAAATCGTGCATAATGAACAGCATTAACCCAAAGAAAGCACCGGGGTACGATCTGATAACAGGGAGGGTTCTGAAGGAGCTACCACCAGTGGGAACGAAAATGATAACTATCATATTCAATGCCATACTTAGATTGGGTTACTTCCCCTCACAATGGAAGGTGGCCCAAATAATCATGATACCAAAACCTGGAAAGGATCCAACGGAGGCTGCGTCTTATCGTCCGATCAGTCTCTTGCCTGTTTTGTCCAAGGTGTTTGAAAAAAATTTTGTGGGTAAGCTCAAACCACTCCTTGAAGAAAGCCATTTAACACCTAACCATCAATTTGGATTTCGACAAAATCATTCCACCATCGAACAAGTACACAGAGTTGTTAGGAGGATAAGAGAAGATCTGGAACACAAGCGATACTGTTCGGCGGCTTTTTTGGATATCTCCCAGGCCTTTGATAAGGTGTGGCATGCGGGATTGGTCTACAAGATCAAGAGCAACTTACCTCATCCATATTGTCAACTATTGCGGTCTTACTTAACTAACAGACACTTCCTCGTGAAATGTGGGGACGCATATTCCACTCTGGTTCCCATATCATCTGGTGTACCTCAGGGCAGTGTGCTTGGCCCGTTTTTGTACATACTGTATACTTCTGATCTGCCAACTAGCACAAACACCGAAATAGCCACCTTTGCGGATGACACTGCAATAATGGCCTCACATCAGGACCCAGGCACGGCATCTAGATACCTACAAAAACACCTTGGTGAAGTGGATAGGTGGCTTAAGATGTGGCGGATCAAAGCCAACAGCACAAAATCTACCCATATTACGTTTACCTTGAGGAGGGGGACATGTCCGGTGGTCTCATTAAACAACATTCCTCTCCCGCAAAGTGATGAAGTCAAATATCTCGGTATTCATCTAGACAGACGCCTGACATGGACGAAACACATCTGGAAAAAGCGGTTGCAGCTGGGCCTTATCTACCGCAGGGTGTTGTGGTTAATGAGTAGGAACTCCAATCTCAGCATGGAAAATAAACTCCTAATTTATAAAGCCATCATCAAACCTGTGTGGATATATGGAATCCAGTTATGGGGTTCTGCTAGTGCATCAAATATCTTAAGATTACAGCGCTTCCAATCTAAAACACTGCGGGCGATTTGCAATGCACCCTGGTACGTCCCAAACGAAGTCATCCATCGTGATATGTGCATGGCTACGGTCAAGGAGGAAATTGCATCTAAAAGCGAAAAGTATCAACACAGACTCAGCGCTCATCCTAACATCTTGGCTTCAAATCTTCTTATCGCCCCCAATATTAGAAGACTAAAGAGGCTTGACCCTCTAGACTTGGCCCAGCGAACCTAATTAGTAATTAGTGACCTAAATAACTTTATTTATGACCACAATAAAACAATAAAAATGTAAATGTTTTAGCAATCATTATGAGGCTTACCGATGGGTCAGCTTCATCCATGTTATTTTCTTAGTCAAGTAATAATGCTTATTGTTATTTATTTAACAGATTGTATTAAATTCTAGGATGTTAATAAAAAAAAAAAAAAAAAAAATAGATCGGTCCTACTCGGCAAATTTTACTATTGGGAAGGATATTCGCGACTTTATATCGCGACCAACTATGATATTATATAGTTCGTCTAGAACCAAGTCAAATTATGTCATAAATCTCAAGATTTTTGTACGATTAGATTAAAACTCGACTCCAACACAATGGTAGACCGCATGTTTACGACAAATTGCCATTTTGCTGTTCTTTATAGTATTTATTTTTTCATTTATTCATCATTGTCAAATTCTTTTTGGTCAATAATGTCATTGAACGGTCAAAAACGTAAATATTACAATCAGATGAAAATATTTACATCATTGTCTATAGTAAGCGGGAAATCGCGTTAATGGCCGGACAATGACGTAAATGGCCAGCACGAATGAGAATTGACGTCATTGTCCGGTCATTGACGACAACGCCCGATTTACACCATTAACCTTAACTTAATATAGATGGTATGCATAACATAATATATAAAACTTTAATTCTTTTACCATAAAATGGTTTAATTATTGGCATAAGTTCTTCCCAAACTTTATACTTATGAATAATATCGTTGAGGTTGCAGACGTAGAACGGACGTTGTTGATCATTGTTCAGAGCGATATCTTCGATAGTGTTCCAAATATCGTTGGTTATGCTATAAATTTCAACCGAAGTTTTATCCATGTTTCTTCTGTATAGAATTACCTATGTTAAGAATAAAAAGTGTTTTTATAAGTTTTGTTTTATTTTAAAATCTTTTCAGATTTTTATCTTATTTCTTTTATTTGTCTAGTAAAGAAAAATGCAAGCTGTAAATCCTGTTTAATAGGAAATTAAACTAAAATTTAAACGTAAATGTGTTTAATTAAAATCAGAAAAAAAAATTATTCCTGTGTCTGAAGATTTTTTATTTTTTATATTTCAGACTGGTCAAATTTTTGTTTAAAGTAGTAATCTAAAAGTAAAAATTAAAATATTTGAAGATTCTTAGTCAGTATTTGAAGATTTTATGTCATTTTTCATTTATTTATTTATTTATTTTAATATTATATTAAATTATAATATTATTATATAAGTCCAAACCTGTTAAATGTAAATTATTGTCGTTTTTAATGTTTTTTAAATATTATTTTTCTATGTAAGTATGTATTCTTTACTTAAAAGTTAAAATTCATTATTTTAATATTTTGTTTAGTTTGTTTATTTTAACAATACATACTACCAACTACCACTTAAAAAATTAAATTTTTTAGGTTCATTTTCTAATCTAAAAGTAAACTAAATTAATAAAAAAAAGTAAAATTTTGTACATCTGCTTTTTTTTGTAAGAATATAAACATAAATTTAAGACACTGTTATGTTTGATTAAAATTTTTTTAAATTATTATCAAAATTAAAATTATTGGTGTATATTTTTTTTAAGAAAATACAGTGGCAGATTAAGGTCAGTTTGCCCAAAATATTAGGATTCTTAAAAAGAGAGTAATTGTAAATATGAAATTAACTCAAAGTGTAAGCCTGGTGTTCCCGCCGTTAAATCAGTTTTTTGTAATTTAAACCCAACTTATCGTACTTATTGTTTATAATTTATCCTAAACTTTTAAAATTTTTCACATTTTCTAATTTTCATCACGTTTTATTTAAAGTAATTTAATTATTTACTTATCTATTTCAACTATCTACTTATTTATCACTTTATCTATTATTATCTATTGATCTTGTTACCATACAACTCGAAGTTACCTTAACTACTATATATTTGTAAATATCGCAGGTTTGTTATTCGATTCCGCTACAATATATTGCCTTGCTCCCAGCGATCCAAAATGTAGAAAATTCACCTACTCAAGAAAAACGTCTTGCTGGAGATCACACATCTTTTGAACACGAGACTCTTTTTATTTTGTAATCGTAAATGTAATAAAACAATAATTATCCATAAAATAAAATTTTAATCTTTTAACGCAACACTTGATTTCAATAAATTCTTATTACAACCGCTATCACTTAATAAAATTCAAATTTTGCCGATGTTTTTAGATTTTTTTGTCTCACATAAGATCAATTAATGAATCACAAAATAGCCGTTAGTTTAAATTTTCAATTATTTAAATCGTAATTGTTTCATCGCTACTATCGGAAATTATTACTTAATGACTCAATTTATTAATAAAAAGTTGTAATAAATTATAGTGTACGTTTATTAAATGTTAAAATTTTTCACACAATAATCAGCCCAGAAGTTGGTAGTGACTTCTAGTGGTAATCTGGTATTTGTTGGCCATGTTTTTGTGGACTTGTGTTGTAGTTTCTCGTTACTCTTGATTATTCAACTTGGTAATTTTTCTTCAATTACGAATTGATTCACTGTTTATTTAAGGTACGTAAATTACACTTTGTTTTAATTATAATTGTGACATATTAATTATAATTAAAATTTTATTTCGGTTGCAGCTCAACGTTTAAATTTTTGGAAATATAAATTTTAACAACTTCTTCGTTTCGTTGTTCATACTGCAATGCACTTTTATTTTTATTAATTTCTTTAAACACTGTTATTCAAAACTTGCATTATCATTTTCAGCCTTTGATCATCATTAATTATGATCATCCCATTTGAGGATTCTGTTATCTAAGAACATCTTTATTTTCAAACAAATATGGAATGACCTCAAAACAAATCATCCGGTGAGAATTTATATTTTGAAACATTTAACCAAAATCTGTGTTTTGTTTTTAGAATTAATAAACAAATCAACATATTATTCACTTTATTGAATAATTCTAATCTTATTCTAATTCTAATCTTATTATTGCAGCTGAAAATTACTGTATTCTCAAAATATTTTTAATTTAATAAATTTTTATAAAAAAACATGACAATATATACAAATTTTTCTTTTTTTAAAAAATATTTCTTCTATTTTTGTGATTTATTCTATAGTGTAATGTTTAATTTATATTTTAAAGAGGTGTGACCATGATTTACACAAATTTTAAATTAAAATGATTTACTTATTTTCTGCAATAAACAATTTGAAAAACAATTTATAAATCATTAATTAATACTAAAAAAATTACCAAGGTAAATTTCACTTACACTGCATTAGAAGGCGGACGAAAAGTATTCGTACAGTATAATATTATAATATTAATATAATATAATATTAATATATTACAATATAATATTATAAAATTAAAATTTTTTTTATATTTTTAATTGCTTGCAATTACCTAGGCATCAAATGACCAAGTATGAAATATTTGGTTATTCTTCTTGAAACGTAATTTTTAATCGTGGTTATTTAAGATAATTTTACTTAAGGAGTATATTTTGGTTTTTTTCATATTATGTATTTGTGTGTATTTATATGTAATGATATAATGGTTTTATACCAAATAAAGTTCATTTATTACACCACCCACACCCATGCACCACTAAATCATACTTTTCATATAAATAATAAAATACATTAATAAATAAAGTACTATTTATTTGATCGAAAAATCCCAACAATCATTTTATTGTGTTTGTCTTTTTTTAGTGTCTATTTGTTTAGAAAATTAACTTAAAAAATAAAATTTTTAAGCCTATAGTAGTAGTATAGCGTATAGTAGTATGTAATGTTAAAATAAACAAACTAAAACATGTTATTAAAATAATGAATTTTAACTATTTAGCAAAGAATACATACTTACCTAAAAAAAAATATTTAAAAAACAGTAAAAACAACAATAATTCACATTTAACAGGTCAGGACTTAGAATAGACTTAGATAGATAGAACAGATCCTTAACGGTACAACCGGTATAACCAACTATTTATTTAACCTTGAAAATTTCATTTAAACACGTGACGTTGTTCAGTTTAGTTATTTGGTAAATTACATTAAATTTCTAGTAATTTTTCTAAATTTTCTGTTTTTCAATTTTATTTGGTATAATGTTTTTCTTGCTTCATTTTATTTTATTTTTACG
This sequence comes from Cantharis rustica, assembly GCA_911387805.1. Classification (NCBI taxonomy): domain Eukaryota; kingdom Metazoa; phylum Arthropoda; class Insecta; order Coleoptera; family Cantharidae; genus Cantharis; species Cantharis rustica. The sequence continues at coordinate 40,664,443 of OU426877.1, forward strand.
TTTTTCTTATGTTAAATACGATTGATGATCAATAAGAATTGTGAAATAGAGTATATCGTATTACCAAGTTTTTATTTTAAATTTTTATTAGTTTTTATAACGTAATTGTTTTATAATTCATTTTTTGTTTCTTTAAATATTCTAAGTCCTGACCTGTTAAATGTGAATTACTGTCGTTTTATTGGTTTTTTAAATATTATTTTTCTATGTAAGTATGTATTCTTTACTAAATAGTTAAAATTCATTATTTTAATATGTTTTAGTTTGCATATTTGTTTGTTATGTTAATGTTATTTAACTATGTCAATTTAATTATAACTAAATGCATAGAAATTTAATTACCAACTGTGTTTTCTTATAGCTTTAAATTCTAGGCTAAATAGCTTACCAACGACTATTTAAGTAATTGTAATGTAATAATGTAAAAACAAAGAACAAAAATTACTTACTATTTATTCAAACGTTTTTTAGAACAGTTTCTATCTATCCTTTCAAAAACTGCTTTAAAATTATATATTTTATATATTATTATATATTAATTGCTGTAATACACAATAGTTAAAGTTATTTCTTATCAATTTTCGATAAAAAAAATTAAGTGATACAGTAAGTACACATTAATGGTGCAATATAGCACTCATAGCATCTATTGGAAAATATGTGTTAAATCTTGATATATTAAAATAAAACAAACAAACTAAACAAAATGTTAAAATATTGAACACATAAAGAACACATACTTATATAGAAAAATAATATTTAAAAAACAATAAAAAAGACAATAATTTACATTTAATAGGTTTGGACTTATAATATTTGAATAACCTGTTAAATGTAAATTATTGTCTTTATTTGCCAAACCACCGCTTTATATTTTTTTCTTAGTAAATAGTAAGTCATCTTAGCTTCAAATGCTCGTACCTATAATCGATACTAGGTTTACTTTGATTGGTCGATCGCGCCAGATTCCTTAATTTCTTACGGAAATAAAAAACAGTACACAAACTCCCAATTATAGTTCCAGTACTAATTATAATCTGAGTTCGTACTTTTTATTTATTTATAGAGATTAAGGGTTTGACAGCCGCACAGCAGTGCTTCCAGATCCACACATTTATTTTCAATTTATTTATTTACTTTGTAATATTATACCTTGATAGATGTGAAAGAATGCTTATGTACGTCGACTGCTAAGCCGAGACCCTCGGTTCGATGCCGGTCGGACTAAAAACTTCATTCTGACCGTTTTTTCTTGGCAGAAAATGGTAAATCACCGAGGTATCCGCCAAGAGAATTCGTCTAAAAGAAAAAACAGAAGTGGTCACTATACCTTTACGTAGGACAAAGGACTCAGAGAGAAAGAGATGTGCAACTCGATTGACAAAGGGGAAGTATTTTATATCTGTTGATGTGACGATCTCTTATATAACTCAACTGATGTGGAACTTGATTGATGATCAACCCGATTTTATTCTTATCTGTATTAAATTCGATCGATGTGCACTTTGAATCAAGAAATACGAAATTCTATTGTTTATTAAAATATAAAGATTTTTTACAATATTTTACAACACGAAAAAATTATAATTTCTCATTTAATAAACAAAAGATGTTAATAAATTCAAGACAAAAATTGTAACAAAATAGCTTAAATATGAACCAACACTTTTAAAATTAACAAGAGAACTTCCATCACTTTTCATGCTTGGCTTTGCGTTATTTAATAGTGTACGACATTGCCAAAGCGCCTTGTCATCAATTGCATCTAAATCTTCTTTTGGAATCCAATGTTGATAAGGTTGTTCCTTATGTAATGCGTCTCGCACCTAATAAATAAAATATACATAGATTATAAATACACAAAAGTATTTTACATGCTTACCATTTCAACTTGTCTGAAAACTCGCAACAGGTTCTGCGAAGACAACTTCTTGAGATTTTCGTCTGTCCATTTGGTAGAATTTTGATTTTTCAAAAAATCAAATAACGCTGGATATTTAGAAACGTCTTCCAAACCTTTTGGAGCACTAAATTTTTGTTATAATTGAAAATTTCGCAACCCACAATCAAACTTACCTGGAAACACCATCAAAATCTGCTCCAATACCTACACAGTCGTGTCCCGCTATGTCAGCTACGTGATTTATATGATCTAAAAATATTATCTTTACATCAATCCCCAAAATTATTATTATAAAAGTATTTAATTAATAAATAATAAAAATTGTTTATAAAACATACCAGCAACTGTGCTAATTGATGCATTTGCAGGAACAGCGCTGATAAATCCAGGATAAAAGTTGACCATAACAATTCCACGATTTCTTTTCTAAATTTATCAATGTTTAGTAATTTTACAAAATTTATATAGTATTAAGTAATCTGCCATAATATATTATGTATATGCAAACTTTTCAGCAAGTATAATTTAGTGATGTAAATTGCAGCTGCACACCAAGGGTACAATTCATGAATCCCCCCCCCCTTGCTCGTTATCGAATAACTTTTGTTTTTGTTTATATTTATTTTTATAAAAAAAGTTTGAAACGAATATAATTGTTTTTATCAAAAATAAGTATAATAATAAGTAAAATCTTTTCAATTACAATCCCAATTTTGACAAGATTAATTTTAAATTAAATAATAACAAATGAATAATTTTCATTTATTTGCACTAGTGCGGGAAAGTGATTCTTTATGAAACTCAAATTAGTGTAGAAAGTGAACTATTACGTAACGCTATCCAAAAAAAAATATTTTTGGAATGGCACCCTTGGTTTGTCGGATCTAGTTAGCCGAAAAGTTCGTATATGTATGGTAAGCTATTGTTTTTGTACTCACTAGTAATCGAAGAGTGTCATCTTGTACATTTCGATTATGGTTCATTACGGAGTAAGCTGAAGAATGAGAAAAAATTACAGGAGCTCTGCTGACATAAATTGCGTGGTTCATCACAGTATGCGAAACATGGGACAAATCTACCATCATTCCTAACCTATTCATTTCTTTCACCACGATCTAATCAGAAAGTAGTAATAACATTTTGTAATATATGTTTTATAAAAATTAGGTACCTTTCCAAATTCCGTTAAATTATGTACTGGCTTTGAATCATCTACATATGAATTATCAGCCCTATAATATTTTATTATAATAATTTAATTTTTTATTTAGTTTATTTGTTATTATTACCAGGGTGTGTTACACGAATGCGTTAACGTCATATAGCGGACGCCAAGGTCGTAAAGCATTCTTAGTACTCCTAATCTGGAATCTATTGAATGCCCACCTTCAACTCCAATTAAACTTGCAATTTTCTTATTTTTAAAAGAGTCTATGATATCTACAAAATACAAATAAAGATATTATACATAAATATAAAAGACGCACATAATACAGCTTACCATCGCTAGATGTAGCAAATTGCAGTCTGTCTGGATATTTTTTTACTAAACGTTTGATAACATCAATTTGCTCTATAGTTTTTTCGACGGCATCTTTGTATTGGACACCGCAAGCTACATATGCAACCCAGAACTAAAACAAATAATTTTATTTTAAATAACATTTTTGAAAAGTGATTTATTTATTATAAAATTTTTCGATTACTTGAGCTCCCACTTTTCCTTTCTCCAATCTTGGCAAATCGGTAAAACAAGATTTACAATTGTCACGGCCCCATTCCGAATGATTTCTTAAATCTTCCTCGAAGTGAAAATCGGTGATATTATTCTGCAAAATCTTGTAGAGATTGTATGGCAGGTCATTGTGTCTAAAAATGGCAATTAATTCTAGTAAAAATTTATCTTTGGTAAATATTACCCGTCTATAACTGGATCAGTATCCAAAATGTGTTGAGCTTGTATGTTAAATACCAGGCAGGAAAATAATACGAAGAAGACTTTCATTGGTACTGAAAAACAATAACTTACATGTATGCAAATAATTTATTGCTTATATTTATAATATTTTAATTTAAGATATATATTTGACAGTGAAATTGTATTGAAATGCCACTTTATAATTAAAGTCACTGTTTGTCACCCACTGACACTAGATATGATTTTAAATAATATTATAGGTAAAAAAATTAGAAAAACTTATAATTATAATATTAATTATTAATTATAAGAATAATTTTTGAAAATAAAATGCACGAAATTTTTACAAATGACATAAAATTTTTAGCAAACGTTTTCAACCATACTATGGCATTATTGTGCGATGAATTAGTCAGTCTAATAAAGTAAAGTTAGGTGAACCGTTAAAATCACCCAGCTGTAAACATTTATCATTAAATAAAATTTAAAAGTAGGTATTTAAAAGGAAAAAATCAAACAAATACTAATTGGCGCTCAACGTGGGACATGTTGATTGTACCAAATATTATTTACTTTGAAATTTAAATACCACATCAGTAATACATTACATACGATTGAAACTGGTATATCTAGGTAAAGATTGTTTCAAATTACAAAACATTAAACTATCTAATCTAAACAGAAATATTTGCTAACCATATAATATTATTATATACTATAGTTGTATATTATGTATTAATACAATTGATAATTTTCAAGATTTTACTATCGTTAATGAATTATGTGCCACTACATTTTTTATTTTTATGAAATACATTATTTGTTCATCAAAATATACGTCAATTTTTCAATACTACTTGTTAAACTTATCACCGAAAACCAATTAAACAAATAAATACGCACTAAAAAAATTATGTAATATGCATTTTGAGTAAATTAAGCGTTACGATTATTACTGTATTTTGTTGGTAAATATATCACTACATATAGAAGTACACTTTTAGACTGATAGATATTCAAAAGTGAGTGTAATATTAATTGAAAAAAAAATTCAATTATTCAATAACTTTGTTGCAGTTTAAGATCTTGCAATACCACCTGCAATTTTCTTAAAATTAACGTAGTAAATTTAAATAAATTTATTAGATAATTTGTTTGTCTTCATTTAATACAGAATTAAGCGGTCTACACACGGTCTAATTTAAAATTTAAATCTCGTTTATCCATTAATACGCGTCACATTTTATTTACGACAATGACATAATGGAAACTACGAGTATAAAAAATAAATTAAAAAATAAGTACTGAAGTTTATAAAAAATAAAAACAAATATAGTTCAAATAAATAAAAACCCGATTGCAAAAATCTCCGAAAGTAGTAGAAGAAGTAGAAGTTATTTTTCATTTAAATTGTATTTATTAGGGTTTAAAAACACCTTTATGAAACCACTCTAGATATAAAACATATATTTCACCAAAATATTAATATGTGAGTTTTTTACATACCTCCAGCTACACCGTCCATATCTTATAACTTAAAAAAATCTAGAAATGAATTTAAAAATGTACTGCTAATATGTAATTAAAAATTGTCACTAAAAATCTATTGTTAAAACTCTGATACCTTACTGATAACTTTATATTAGCGTGAACTTCAAACCTACGTATCTTTAAAAATGTCGCACAAAATCAAGTGGGAATACCTAAGTATTGCACTAAAATGTTAGGCTAGATAACTTTGGATAAATTTAAAACTTAATTTTGCATTTGTCTATGATTTTTGTAAGTAATTCTTATCTGTGTTTAAATGTATGTACTATATTATGTTTAATTGAAATACACGAATTTCTCAAACATTTTTAATTACTAACATAGTAAAATGTGATATGCTATTTTTTATTACAATGAGTTTTAATATACAGTAACGGGTACTTATGATAATAAAATTATTAGTGCTCATAATTTATTTTAATCGACACGTTATTGTTAACTTTTATTATAATCCTTGAAAACGATATAAAAACTTCAATTGTGAAAGCAATTGTTTTACTTTAGTGCCGGCGACGAATAACCCTGAAGTAGGTATCATTTTAACGCAGCCATTTTAACATAGAAAAATATGTTTTATTCGGAGCAAATGTACTTTTTGTGGCTTCTCTGTAATTGCTAGGCTTTTCTAAATTCGACATAAAAATGTAAAATAAATATGTTTGAATTTAGAAAGTTTGGCTGTATAATAAAAAGACAATTTGTGTACACAATTGAAAATTATTAAATATTATGTAACTGATGAAATAAAAAAATATTTAATAGAAATACATAATTATAATTATGTATATATATATCCTTACCTTCTTATGGTAATATAAAATTTTGTACAATATGTAATAATTTTTATATTATTTATAATTGAATAATTTAATGAATAATACACAATAACCACTACGATAGCACTATATTATTATGTTACGATAAATAAAATATTATAAGGTACAAAAATTTAAAATTTTTTAATTTAACGTTATTTATATTAAACTTATTGTTAGATACCGTATAAGATAACGACACAATTTTATAAAGTTTTTTAATTTATATAATAACAGTATCGATTAATCTTTATCTCAAAATATTTTCTTAAATGTTGTTTTTACGTGTCAGTGCAGTTGTAAACTACTTTTTTAAAACTGTATACTTAATCTTGTCAGGAGAATGACTTTTAAGCAGAATTACAAGCTATGTCGTAATAAACTTGTTTTTAAATTAGCTATTATGAAAAATTGCAACCATTAATTTCGTAGCTTTTAAATATTTTTATTTTGAGTTTTTTTATTTAGAAGATTATAAATTTATTATTTTTGAAATTGTAACTAGAACATTATCCAAAGTAATTGCTACATTTTTAATCTTAGATAAAGTTATTGAAAAATCAACAGGTATGTACTTATAATATATCTTTTCAATAATTGAGGTAATAATTCTACTCATTCAGTAATTTGTCTTTTCTCTAACTGGTGTTGTAAAATACTATTAAATTACTATGTATATAATAAATTAAAATTTAATAAGTTCTGAATAAGATATCATTATTTGTGATGTAATATCGGTTTGCCTAACCGCACAAATGCTAATTATTCTCATTGGCGGTTTGTTCAATGGCACATAAATGCAATAAAAACATACAATGAAAATAATAAATATAATAATTAACAATTTAGAATTACAACACAGTTGATATTATGGGAAACTACCTGTGCATATACTTTCTATACATATTTCCTAATAATATTGAATTGCAAAATAAACCCAATCTTATATATAAAAACCACCCTCGCAGTTCTACTATATTTCAGCTAACTTACGTGAAGATCAAGGGTTACACATAAAATAAAACAAGATATTAGTTACCTTTATGAAGGGTTATAAATTTTTTTTACAATTGTTCGCGTTATTTATAGCTATCTGTTTTTAATTACATTTTATCGTAACTGATTAAATGCAATTCCGTAATTGAATAAATCTTATCGTATTTCTAAGAGTTATTTTCAAGTAGATAAATTATTAGTTTATAGTTTTATTGTACAGCAACAATAAGGTTTTTTTTATCAAGTTTTACACTAATTTGTTAACGTTTTCAGCAATAATTTAAGATGAGCACTGAAACTGGAATAATACAAGTTTTAAATGAAGATATTAACGAAATGGATATTTTGGAACAAATTGCAAATTCGAAATTGCAACAAAATCCATTTTACATTTGTAATATTAACGATATTATTAAGAAATACAAATATTGGAATGAAATTTTACCACGTGTAAAACCTTATTATGGTTAGGACAATTATATATAAGTATTTTTACATTTTTCTCTGAATTTTTTTACATTTTAGCTGTAAAATGTAACAATCACCCAATTGTTCTTAAAATTTTGGCAATGTTGGGAACTGGATTCGACTGCGTATCACAGTCGGAAATCGATCAAGTGATATCGACTGGAGTTGAACCAAATCGGATAATATTTAGCAATCCCACCAAGATACCTCAGCATATTGAGCACGCAGCTGTAAGAAATGTTAATCTATTAACATTTGATAACGAACTTGAACTCTTTAAAATTCGCAATCTACATCCTACAGCACGGTAATGATTTTTCCCAAATTGCAATATTTAAAAAATATCTGTTATAATTATTAGGGTACTAATTCGAATACGATATGATGCCAAAAATTCATGCTCACAGTTAGGGGTGAAATTTGGGTGTAATTCAAAAACTGAAGCTTTTCCATTACTACAAGTTGCTAAAAACTTAGATATAAATGTTGTTGGGGTTAGCTTTCACGTTGGATCAGGTTGCAAAGACGTAGGTGCTTTTTATGGAGCTATTGAAGCTGCTCGAAATGTTTTTGATTTAGCGAGAGATTTAAGTTTTGATTTTAATTTATTGGATATTGGAGGTGGATATCCTGGAGATTCGCCTGAAGAAATGCTTCTAGTATGTATAACAAATCGTAAGCGGTAGAATCGGAGTTTTTACACCGAAATGTTTTAGTTTTCCAAAACTATTAATTTAAGCTTACAGAAGTTTTTTCCGGATAACAATGTAAAAGTAATAGCGGAACCTGGCACTTATTTTGTAGCTTCAGCTTTCACATTGGCTTGCTGCATTCACTCGATCAAACAAATTCAGGAAGAACCAAGTACCGAGAACTGTAAGGCAAAGTACATGTATTTTTTGAACGATGGAATATATGGTAATTTTGCTAACGTAAATTTGTATAAAGCTAATAAAATTCCAATTGCGATTAAAGTAATATTCAAACCCAATAAATTATATGGTCTAAAATACTAATAAACATTGTTTGGTAGGAATTAAAAGATGGCGAAACATATTCAAGTATTTTATGGGGTCCAACATGTGATAGCGGTGACAAAATTAACGATGACGTTTTATTGCCAAAAATGGAATTGGGTGATTGGCTAATATTTAAAAATATGGGTGCTTACACCATGACTATTTCTACTTGTTTTAATAGTTTTGAATCATCCGTTGTATACAATTTTATTAATTCCAAAAATAGGTAACTCTTTATTTTATTTCGCAACTATTTTTTAAAAACATAAAAGTTATAAGTTAATATTTTTAACCCTGCAATGTTCACTTTGGGCTTAACAGGCCCAATTATATTTTATTCCGTTTTCATGATATTGTTTTCATTTTAATTTTCTTCATTTTTAAATGCAATGTAAAGTGATTTTTAAATACCTTAAAATTGTTACGTACCCTATTTATCTTCACTACACAGTTAAAAGTTCTAATATTTCAAAAAATTTTATAATTTTCACCAAAAAATTATTAATAACGAGTTTACTCAAATTTGTATTTCACTTAATCGAGTCAATGTTTTCTTACCAATTAAAGCAACTTGCAGTTTTTCGCATTAAATAAGCTGAACAGTTATTGCTAGACCTTGCATTCATACAAACACAATACTTTAATTAAGCAAAACTTTATGACTGTTTGTTTACAACCATTTTTATGTCTCGATTTTGGTAATTTTTTCAAATCTAAAAAATTTAAATAGTTCCAACTGAACAATGAAAATCAACAGTTTTATTTTAACCTCACCTACAAAATAAAACTTTTTATTGCTCCGTTTAAATAAAATTATTGTTTAAAAGCCAGCCCCCTGTTTACTCATTTCGAATTTTGGATTCAAAATAGTCTAAATTGTTCGTACCTATTTGTAATTTTTTTATTTTCGTCTGTGCTAATATTATTTTCAAAATATTTTAAATATTTAATAATGACATGTCAAAAGCATCTCCCCTTCTATTAGGTATACATTTTTGATTCAAAAGAGTCTAAATCATTATTGTACCCTATTTGTTGGTTTGTTTGTAGTACCTTATTTAAAAATCACACCAATTTATTTTTATCAGTGGGTAAATATCTAAAAAAATGTTCATGGTTGGAATTTACGTGGAAATCATTTAGAAATTCATGAAAATCACTAAAATACCGTTCTAAAAATGTAAGAGAGCAAAGTTTCGAACAGTGAAATCAAATTTGTCCGTAATATGTGGGTTACCGGAATTATCTTTTAATATATTGCTGTGGATTATTTTCGTTGAAAATAAACAGTCTCTAGTTTGCCTCGGATTAACCCTGGAGTGCGGGAGCAATTGGTAATTTTGTAGGGGTCAAAAGGTTCTTGCGTTATCGAAATGAACGAAATATTATTCGTCTTGTCTCATATATAAAACAAATTCGTTTTCCAAAAATTTTTGTCTTTAAAAGAAACGAAGTTTGATTTCCAGCCTTATCCAAATCGCGCACTTATCAATATCAGCATTCGTTCCTACGAATACAATTTAAATTTTCCAATTTTAAATATTTAAACTTAATTTATAATTTCCGAGCTTTTTCCAATTCAATCACATCAATTATTAATTCTACCGCTCAGTAGCAACTACAGCTCGGCAGCAACTCATCAAAAAATATCCAAAATCCTAAATATCAAAAATTATACTTCCAAAAAAAGCGCAATAATGCATTCGCATAAAATTCGCTTTATTTAAATCAAAATCAAAATTATTACTCACAAATTCAAACTTATATCAAAAACTCAGCGTATCAAAAATCAAATTCAGCGGGCATACAAAATCTCGCACCCGCTGTCCGCCATAGTTGGCACAAAAAGCTTCTATCTCTATCTTTTCTCCCCACTCTGTACTTTTCCAATTTAACGTTTAAAAATCAAATTAACAAATTTTTATAATTTAGCACAGGGTCGGTCGAAATATTTTGTTTCACGACAATATATTAAACATTTATAGCTTTGTGATAGCGAATACAGCATTTTTAGGGGGGTGGAAAGCTACTTTAAACACATTTAAAAAGTTAAATATATTTAATCGTAATAAGTATTCGAATGTAAAATCAGCTATAAATTTTTGTGGTATATTTTTGCACTCAGACATCAATCATCGCCCTTTCAGTTAACATCTTTCAAAAAATTATAAAAATAATAATGTAGAAATTAGGAATTTACTGTACCTGTTCTTGCACTAGTTTTTGAATTATTTAATGAACTTATGATATATTTTAGAATTTCAGAAATACAATTTTTTTTTTAATTTTCATTTCAATCTAGTATCTTATATTCAAGATGATTAGATTCGTATTCATAGCTTTATGCTAAAATAATAGCTTTGTTTCCTGAAAAATCTTAAGAATCCTTATGTAGAGAAGTGCGGACCAAAAGTTTTTTTAATTACTTTACAAGTTTGAACAGAAAATTTAAATAATTAAAAAGAAACCGAGATTTACTAAAATATAAGAAAATCTTATGCTTTTGAAGTTTATAACGGTATCTGTGATGTATCATTTTAACCTGCGATGATATCATGAGAGTAAAATTTAAAAAAATAAAAGGAATATACTGCTATGTTCCCAGCTATACAAATTTATAAAATTTCACTTAATCCAAAATTTCTTCGCTAGAGGTACATCCATTATTAATTGTTAACATGAGACTCTTGCAATCTGGTACTTGTCTTGCACGTGCGTCTTGCAGCTGGCGTCGGCTTGTCAGTCAAACAAATGTGCTTGTTAATTTTTTAACAAATAACCAAAATTATTACAAAATCTTCAAATTGTTACTTGTTATACATTTGCACTTATTAATTAAACAAAAACACAACCCATTATTCAAATTAAATCACTTTTTAATTTAAAACAATCAAAAACCAAAATTAACCTAGACAGGAATGAACATTCATCCCGCCTTTAGCTAACGCATACCGCGTCTGCTATCAATACTTTTTCTCCTTTTAATTTTATTACAACATTATTACAATTAAAATCTTATGTACAGCATGTTCATAAATAAATTATTACAATCATAAAATCAAACAAACTTCAAAATAATAAAATAATGTTTTTAACGTTTCAAAACATTACATTTTACTCCTTTAATTTAACAAACAAAAATTTTTCAATTACTTTCTAAAATAAACAATAATTATACAAATAAAATCAAATTTTCTTCATAAAATCGTTAATCAAAATCAAAAATAAAATCTCTTCCGTTGTTAAATAAATGTTTTCAAAATAAACCTCAAATCAAAATCTGCAACCCAAAATTTTCAATTAAATCAAATTAATATTCAATTGTTTTACAAATAATCACTAAATTTTTCACCAAATATCAGAGTTCTCGTTCTGCTTTTATTTTCTTCTTCGGTACTTCCACAAATAAATTTTCTTCCTTGGTAACAACATGTCCGGCTTCACTCTCGGCCACCCTCTACTTTTCTATTCCTTCAAATTCTTGTCCGGTCCATTTTGTATGTCCTCCTTGATCTCTTTGAACTTTTGTTTTTGTTTATTTTCTCTATTGTTATTGAATTTTTCTTCATTTTCTTCTCCAGTGGTTCAATTCTAAATTTTTATTTTTCTGTTTTTTGTTGTAACCGTTAATTTTCCAACTTCGAATTTCCAAATTTTTCTTTTTATATTTTTTATCTTATTTCCAGTCTTAACGCAGCGGTTTTTTATCATTTTTAATAATTTTTGTGAAGCAAACAACCTAATAATTCTATACTTTTCTTCCTTCTTATTCATCATTTTATTAACTCTATTCCTCTTTTTCATCACTTTTTCATTATTTGCGTTTTGTCCACCGTCCATCCTTGAATCTGACTTTATTTTTTCATTACCCCCATTAAGCTCCTGTTCTACTTTTTTATTTATTCGACTCATACTCTTGTTATTTTCTATAATTATGTCTATTTTAATTATTAATTTTTCATGGTTTTGATCAATTTTTTGTTCTATTCGATTCATATTTTCTGTTATTGTGTCTGTCCATTTGTTCATATCACTCGTGTTTTTGTTTATATTTTCACATAACAGTTGCAGCATTTTATTCGTGCTTGACATTTTAGTTTCTCCTGCCATTTTTATTGCTTTTGTTTTTATTTTCTTTACAAACTTTATTATTAATAATCTTAGGGTCTAAAAGTAGGTCGCTCTTTTCGAGCTCAACGTTGTCTGTGCCATTTAATGCTATGTAATTTTTTTATAATTTTAAGACCAAGTCTGGGCTCCATTTAATGCAATGTCCCCAGCTATTCAAATTTATAAAATTTCCACTTATCCAAAAATATTCTCTTGCTTTGGTACATACATTATTAATTTTAAAGCAATGAGACTCTTGCAATTGTTCAATTTTCAATTAAAATGTAAATTTTGGTATAGTTTTAAAATGCCAAATGTTGTGAATAAATTGTTTACCAAGTTAACATTTTACCTTGCATGTGACCTTGCAATCGCATGCGTGTTCCTCATCTGCCAGCGCCGATCAAACAATTCTTTATAAATTCTTCACAAATAATCAAATCTTTCTAAATTAACACTTCACTTCGATAAACAACCCTCAACTCAAATTAAATCACTTTTTAATTTAAAACAATAAAAAATCAAAATTAACCTAGACGAGAATGAACATTCGTCCCGCCTTTAGCTAACGCACATCGCGTCTGCTACCAACATCTTCTCTCCAAATACTCTAGACTAATTAATAGATAAGTGGTTTAGGTAGTGAAACTCAATATTAATCATATCAAATTTATAGAATAAACCAAAAAAATGCACAAACACTTTTTAGAACTAAAATGTTAAATGTTTAAGTTAACACAATTCTATTTATTTATTCTCTCCTTTCAATCTCTTCAACACGGTTACCAACCCAACATTATGTACAGCATGTTTATAAATAAATTATTACAATCATAAAATCAAAGAAACTTCAAAAAAATTTACAAAATAATAAAATAATGTTTTTAACGTTTCAAAACACGACAATACAGATATAAACAATTGAGATTATATACATTTTGAAATATATCGAAAACAAAATTGATACAAATGAAATTAAAGAAGGCATGAACAAGTACAAACGAAGTATAACTGATTAGATTATTTTAAATTAAAAATTCAATATGGGAGGGGGGTGGCAAAATGTCAATATTGAACATTTTGAATTATCTCAAAATTAAAATGGGTACAAACAAAATTAAAAATGGTACAAACGAGGTACAAACGATTTAGATTATTTTGGATTCAAAATGAGGAGAGGGGGGGGGGGGAGATGCATCTTTTCAAACACAATGAACCTACAGTTAATTTTCTAAAACGAAATTTTGTTTTGTAAATTATCACAAATAAATTTAATATTACTTATGCTAGAACTTTTACGAGTAGAAAAAGTTTAGAACAGCAACTAGGTGTTATTTAATAAAATTATTACAAAAAAATTTTGTGTGTTCTTTTAAGATTGGTTTTAACGGTTTCATATAAAATATTAAAGGTAAAGTGAAAATACTACTGTTGCTAATGTTACTAATTAATTTCAGGTTGTTACTGCAAAATGAAAATTTTACTGGCATAAAAGAAGTTATTCATCATGATGGCAGATTGAATCTCAAAAATATAATCACAAATAAGGAATTAATTGTTTGAAAATATTAGTAATTGAAGATTTCATGTTTAATAACACAAATATAAAATAAAAACTATAAATTTATATTTCATTTATTATTCATTCTATTAATTTACCTTATATGACGAGCCACCACTGGTTGTAAATCTAAACTTTCTTTTGTATTGTATTTTGTATTGTATCATTAACGCCGTCTAGTGAGAACGTTCTTTATCCTCAGCGGCATCAAAGTACGTCTTCGCGCTTAGAACAGGTATCTAGAGGTAAAAATTGCGATCTCTTAAGCGAATCACGCAAAACTTTAATACTAGATGGCACAGAATTCCGTAGGCCTAATATTTAAAAGAAAGCTATAAAAACAAATGATATTTATATCGTTAATTTACGTTTCCATTCACATAACGTATGTTTTCAGTAATATTTAACGAAAAATATATATTTATTTATCAAACTATCAAATTTATCACAAATATTAATAGTATATAAATAATCAAACAAGAATCAATTAACATTATGTTTTTGAGAACTTGGATTGCTTCTTCAACTTTTCTTGATTAACAATTGATATGATGGTGTATTGTCTTAACCTCATGGTAATATAATAATGATTAGTATAAGACAATATATTATCAGTTTTGTGCAATATGCATGGAAATGTAAATTTCACATTTTCAACCAAATCTGAAACAACTGCTTCTTCGTATACATTGGTTTTTTCAATATATTTTATTTAAGTTAATTCGATAATTTGCATAATTCCAAAAAAATTTGAATTTGGATGTATCAATCTTCCGAAGTTCTTGATATTTACCAAAACCACTTCCCTTTTTCAATTAAATCATCCAACTTGTTTTTTAAATTTTGTTTAAAATTTATTAGATTTTTATCTTCGTAAATTGCTTTAATTTCCTCTAAAGTTATATTTGTAATGGTTTATCTTGATTATCAATAATACAATTGCCATACTTGGGGGGTTTGGTGATAAAATATTATATAATTGAAGGAATATATAGTGCACGGGCGATGATTTGCACCACCAGCTTGCCTAATGGTTCCAAAGAATCATTTTCCAAAGAATGATTTTGTTTTATTGCTTACCCTTTTCAGGATCTCATGGTGCCATGAACATAGAATACTATTTTAATTTCTTCTTTTCGTATCATGTATCGCATATTTACATTATATCTACATCAAGTTATAAAAATAGATACTACTTACATCACAAACAAACACTTCAAACTTAAAATCATTAACTTTTAACAATGCGGCAAATCTTTAATTATTGTAAATATGTATTATTTATTTTCTTATTTCATACTATATAGTTCAATATTATTAGAGGTATACCAGGTTTATTTATTTATTATTTTTTTTTGTTTTTTTTAAGATTTATATTTATTTCAATAACCAATAACTAATAACTAATTATAAATATTAATTATAATATAATATAAATACTTAATAATTATTACAAATATCTTTGGAATAATTTTATTCAATTTAATTTAATAAGTGGTAATAATTTAGAAAAATCTGAAATAATTTACAAAAAATTTCATAAAAGAAATTTTACTATATGCTGAAAAGTTGTTC
Source organism: Cantharis rustica (assembly GCA_911387805.1). NCBI lineage: Eukaryota > Metazoa > Arthropoda > Insecta > Coleoptera > Cantharidae > Cantharis > Cantharis rustica. Next base: position 40,680,359 of record OU426877.1, read on the forward strand.
TTCCTTATCTTCCAACAAAACATTCGTTGAACAATATTATAAATTTCATATCAATGCAAAAAACGATAAGATAAAATTTTGAGATAAATACATTAGTATGTACATTTTGAATTTAAAGTTCTGATTTTTATTATTATTTAATATAACATTAATTTTTACATGAAATTGAAATAAAATTTAATTCATAACTTTTTATATTGTTTGTTATATACTGCTAACATTATGTTTCGAATTTCGGATTCTCATCAGACAAACATGGAAAAATGATTAAATTGATGGAAAAGTTATACGATTAAATTCAATACTTGATCAAAAGTCAAATTATGTTGACTTTTGTAAAAACAAAATTATACCTACTTGAAGTCAAAATAAATAAATAAACTTATTTTGAAAAATTCTAAAGCGGACAACTAAACAAACCACAAAAAAAACTTATATTGAAACGTTAGTTTGTTGTAATTAAAAATTACAATAGTTAAAGATTGCCCCAATTTCAAGATTTCATGAATGTTTTTGAACAAATATTATATACATAAGTTATGAATTAAATTTTATTTCAATTTCATATAACATGTAAATTTTAAATTTATAAAAAATATTATCACATGTTAATGACCTTAACCATATTATTATTTAAGTATAGTTAAAATAAAAATTATTATATAAATTATTATTAATATAACCCACGAATGGAATAATTCAATTAATAAAATTAAGACTACTAATTTTACAACATTACAACAGCTTATATTTATTTTTGACATTTGCTTGTGAATAACCGTTTACGTAGAGCTAAAAACTCAACATAACATTTTATTTCAATTAAATCAAAATTTTCACTCTACAAATTTCGCGTTAATAATATACTTATAATTAAATCCTAAAAATAACAAAAATTTTTTTCAAAATACAATGTTTTACATCTCCATCTTACATCTCTATTTATCAAAAAAAACACACAGCAATATTATTATTACTTTAACTGCTTTAGAAAAATTATATTCTTATATAAAAATAAAAAAATATTTTCGTATTGAAAAATATAGAACATTCCGTTAATTCCGAAAATTAGTATTTAATTAAAAAATTTCCCGAAATAAACGTGATAAATTAAATTCTTGCGATGATGACGGTTTTTAAATTATTTATTTTGGTTTTTTTACTATCACATCGCCCTTCGGTATACTAAATATAAGGTTAAGGGTTTAAAGTTCTAGTAAAACACAAAATAAGTATCTAGAATATTTAATGTATTTTTCTTATGGAAAAATAAAATTAATATATAAAAATTAGTAGAAATTGTTGAAAATGATGTCAAATAAAGATTCCTGATTTATTTTTCCGGCTTCGTAAAAAATATCTATCCACATTATTTTTTACCTAAACTTGAGATTTACTGTCCCGTAATATAAAAAATTATTATTGTAATATTATATACAATGTGAATAAAATTAGTTTAGTGATTATTGGACCATTTATTGGTCCATTTTCAAGATAAAATTTGATTACATTAAGCATCAAGTAGAGTAGATTATACTTAAAATGAAGGTAAAATCATATATTTTACTTTATTTAAGTGAAAAGAAAATTAAATTAAAATTAAACAATTTAAAATTGTTTTTAATAGGCAATCACTCAACTAATTTTATTTACATTATCATTAGAAAATATTTTAATATATAAATTATTAACTTGTGAAATATTTCAAATTTAATAATTTTTAACCAAACATATATAATATGTAAAAATATTAATAAATATTATTGTTTAGTTAAGGCTGTTCTCTGAGAACTGCTATCCCAACTTCCCAACGTATGAAAAAAATTCTGTGTTGTACAAAGACAGCATTGCTTGACGTGTAGAATCTTTGTAATATTTTTAAAGTGAAAATGTGTTTAGAAAAATTAATACGAATGAAGGAGTTTGTCACCTTATATGTTTACTTATGTTGCATGGTGGTTTTACCGAAGGCATTTAAATTTATATTTTAAATCTTTTGTTATGACACAACAAAATTTTATGATTATGTTCTAATTATAAATTAAATAATCTTTGTAATGTTTTTAAAATTAATTTTTCTTTTTTCCAAATTTCTATTTTTGATATCAGTGTTTTTTTGTTTTGAAGATATTGAATTCTTTTATCTCAGGTTCATATACAGAATTTCTTTATTTCAGGATTTCGTTCGTGGAAGGGGGGGGGGATTTTACGTATCTTTCAGAAAATTTGTTCTAACCACAAAATGTTATAAAATCTATTTGTTATTCATGTAATAAATAGTTCTATTAAATAATTCTGTTTGTCTTAAAAAAATTTAAAATTGGTCAAAATAAAATGTTAGGTCGTTATAGCGTTATAAAAAATAACTTTATTTTAAATAAACACAATATAAAAAATTAAAGCAATAAAAATCGCCTAACAGAAACCTGAGGTACCAAACATTATTGACACTCCATATTAAAGGCGCGTCTTGAACTCTTCTTCATCTCTATGTTAATGAATAATAAAAATCTTAAAAAATTTCAAGTCCCACAAAACATTCTTTATTTTTAAATAAATGATTTTTATTTGAATACGTCGACTGAACTAGCAATGCTTTTAATTTTTTATTGTATAATTTTCAAGAATTATTATTATTATTCTAATCTTTGATATGATTTTAATTATTATTATGATAATCTTTTATCTTCAACTGATATAATCTACTTTATCTAGAACACAGCTCAGGTCAGCCCCCTAGTTGATATAAATTAATATTTAAATTTATTTTTAATAATTTTTAAACTTAAAAATTTATGAAAATTAAATAAATAAATATATTCTTTCAATAAATACGAGTAGCTCATCAACGAAAGTTCATTTTTATTATCAATATAGAAAGTACGTTATATACTACGGACTTAACATAATTGTGATTATTGTACATAAGTTTATGGAACCGCTTTTCTAAAATGCATATAATTACGATTTTGGGATAATTTGATTTTAATAGGCAATAAATAATACATTTGTTTAAAAACTTAAATATCTAAAACATTTAAAAATATTACGGCAATGCTAACATAAGATAAGATTACCTATAATTGACGAGTATATAAGAAATATGTATAATAAATATATGTTATATTCTAAATATATTTTATTAGTGGTATCACCGGAGTGCAGTTTTATGCTTTTCTCATATTTTGAAGTTTTCAGAAAAAATCTTTTAGAAATATAAAGTTAAATATGAGTAGCATTACCGAAGAAATTAATATTTTAAGTACAGAAATTGATTCGTTGGAAGTTGTAAATACAATAGCAAATTATAAATTTCAAGAAAATCCTTTTTATGTGTGCGATGTTAATAACATTATTAATAAATATAAGATATGGACATCTGTTTTGCCTAGAGTGGAACCTCACTATGGTATGCAAATTGTTTATAAAACTATATTACATATAAAATATTACCACAAAAATTAATTTTTTATGTTCTTTTTCTATTATTATAATATTACTATTATACATTATTAAAAACCTGTAATTTTAGCCGTCAAGTGCAACAATCACCCGATAGTTCTTAAAGTTTTGGCGGCATTGGGAACCGGATTTGATTGTGCATCTAAAACTGAAATAAGAGAAATAGTGGATATTGGAGTTAATCCAAATCGTATAATTTATGCTAATCCTACAAAAGTTATAAGTCATCTTAAATACGCAGCTTCAGTTAATGTCGATTTATTAACGTTTGATAATGAAATGGAACTTTATAAAATTCAAGAAATACATCCAAAAGCTAGGCAAGACTATCTAAAATTTATTATTAAATTATTATTATATATTAGAAGAATTCCAAGCGGCGGCCAAACTTCTTGCCACGCTTCTTCTGCTAACTCGAGCTGAAAAAATGATATATTTGTTATCACGAAACTTTTTTATAATTTTTCTTTTTAATAACACTTTTAATTTACGTTATTGGAACTTGGAATTTTTATACAATATTGTAATCGATATCTTGATAACGCTTCATATAGGCACATAATATACAACTGTCAAAATTCATATAATCATAAAATAATTTATGTAATTCTCATATAATCAATACTTCGTCCTTCGATTATTCATAATTATAGTAATTTCTCAAACTATTTGAAATTATTTTTGAAATACATTTGCATTCATAATATTTCTGAAAAATTTAAATATGTGATTAAATATTAAAAAACGAATTTGCAATAATCCTTTCGAATTTATAAATTTCTCGTTTGTTCATTGTTGATTTTAGAATAAAATACAAAATATGTAGTCCACGTATAGAAAATACTAATTATTGAACGCACAGTCAAAAATATTAAACAGTCAAAATACTTTAAAAATTAGAAAGTGTTACATTTTGGTATAAAAATTTATTTATTTTTTTTTTATTTATTCAAATAATATTACGCATTTAAAATTATACTTTATTATTAAAAAAAAAAAAATGTCAATACGTTTTCCTAGATAATTTCATCGGTTGTTTTTTAATCTTTAAAACTATGCAATAAAATAATGTTATTTTTTTTATTTAAAAATCTCCAAAATACTGAATACATAGTAATCTTTTTTTTTATAGAGCCGTAATCCGAATAAAATACGACTCAAATGATTCATATTGTGTACTAGGATTAAAATTTGGTTGTGATCCTAAGACGGAGGCTAAAACTTTATTGCAAGTTGCGCGAAAGCTGAATATTAATGTAGTAGGAGTTTGTTTTCATGTTGGTTCTGGTTGTAAAAATCCTTCTGCTTTTTATAATGCAATAAAAGCAGCACGACATGTTTTTGATATTGCTTCAGAATTAAATTTCAATTTTAACTTATTGGATATAGGAGGTGGATATATTGGAGACGATAACTACCATCTATCCAACGTAAGAGTTTTGTTAATAATATTCTGTAAATAATTTTGTTCTTTTTAGTATGGCAAATTTATTAATGACGGATTGAATGAATTCTTCCCCGATGAATCTATCAGAATAATTGCTGAACCTGGTACTTATTTTGTGGACTCGGCTTTTGTGTTAGCTTGCAATATTCATTCCTTGAAATCTTATATTGTTGAAAATCCTGAAAATCATGAAAATACTACCAAATACATGTATTTCGTGAACGATGGTGTGTTTGGAAGTTTAAGCGACATTCTATCGTACAATGGAATAAGAATTCCAGTTCCACTTAAGGTAAACTTAATTTATTACGCAATTAAATATTTGTGTTTTTTTATGAATTATTAGAAAGTGGAAAACAAAGAATTATATTTAAGCACTATATGGGGACCAACTTGTGATAGTATTGACAAAATTGGTGATTGTTTATTACCAAAAATGAAGATCGGCGATTGGCTTGTTTTTAAAAAAATAGGCGCTTATTCGTTGGTCGTAGCTACTAGTTTTAATGGATTTGATACGCCTAATGTTTGTTGCTTTATACATCCAGAAAATTGGTAAGTATGTAGAGGTTTTATTAATTTCACCTTTTAAATAAATTTCAGGTTATTATTGGAAAAAAAATCGATAAACATTAAAGGTAAAGAGGTAAATGAAATTGGTAGTGATTTTTTGGCTTTTTAACGACATTTTGAAAAGCTGTAATATAATGTAGAATATAATGATGTATAGTGACCGTGATATATCTTGTTATACTGTTGATATCTATCTAATAATAATTTTCTATATTGTAATACAATTATTGTTATCTCATATGTATCTATTAATAAAATTTTATTTTATTTAAAAATTATGTTTATTTAAATTTTATACATTTACAATAGATACCAATTACTACATAATTCGTTGAAATTTCTTAAAATATCATAGTATTTTAAAAAAAAAATTTTGCTAAAAAGAGGTGACTCAGTCTGAGAACTGAGTACAACTGTGATTTGCCTTCAATCGTTTGATCTTTTGTTTTTAATCTTTCTTGTCTTAACAGGAGGTGTTGCATTACATTTAACTTTGGTGTGTTGTAGACACTTTACAGTCAACTATCTGGACCGTCGATTCTTGAATTGCTATTTTGTACTGAATTTAATAATTTTAAAGCGTACTTTTACGTTTATGATATGTTAAAGTTTTTAAGCTTTAATACGGTTTTATTTTCTAAATTAATTTTCAAAATTTCAAAATTATTTTTTTACCAATTAACAAAATTACATTAACTATTTAGAATAATATATAAGTAGTGCTTCTGTACGTCACACTATTTTTTATTTTAAATAAAAAAATCTACCACTAAGAACTACAATTTTTTTTATATAAAACTAAACAATAATAATCTAAAAATAATTTGAACAAAAGATTCTAAAAGTCGAGAATTCCTAGAGTAATTAATTATTTTAGCCGGCTGGCTTTGATTCAATATATTATACAATAATGTATGTATTATAAAATTTAACCTAATAGACTGTTAGTAAGTAAGTTAAAGTTTTAAATCTACTGTATTAATATTATAATTAATATTTATAGTTTTTCCTTTGTTGTATACTAGAATATTTTAATATTTCAATATTATAAATTATTAACTTGTGAAATAAAATAAATTAAAAATTTTGTAATAGAACAAGTTAAAAAAAAATTAATAACATTTAATAACTATCACTTTGATCAGAATTTTTTCTTGTGTAATTTTTAAGGTTTCTTTTTTGTAGTTTCCGTGAGCTAATTTTAAAAATTTATATATTCTATTATCTAAATATTATTTAAATAAATTTGGATGAAAGCGATAAACTTTACTAAAAGATTAATAATTATTAAATGTTATTAATCTTTAATTAACTTGTTCTCTTAAAAATTTTTTAATTAAAAAATAAAACATTTGATATATTAAAAAAGCACATTTACAAAACCAAATAACAATAAAAATACGTCATAATAGAATAAATATTAAACATTTCAGAAGTTTTTAATCTTTCCAAAGATTTCCATCTTTATTAAAATTGTCATAAATCCAAATCACTAATTTGATCATTTAATCCAGGCGAAAAGCTGAATAAAAGAAACAAATCTGTAAAAAAAAATTTTTTTTAATACTTAAAAATTATAATAAAAATGTTTTATTAGCTCTTAATACTACATTATATTTTACTCTGGTAAAGTACACTCGAATACTTACATGATGTAATATCATTAAAATTATAATCTAAATTTGTGGTAAATGTGGAAGACTAAGGAAGTTTTTTCCTTACCGCACTTTTTGTGCAGTGTTATCAAACTTTATGTGATAATTTCATTAAGTACTACCTATTTAATATTTAATTAAAATATATAAATTATTAATCCCTGCAATAATAAGTTTTAAAAAAATTGCTGGTTAATTGTTAAATAATTTGTTAAAATTATTGTAATTAAAATAATTGTTTAAATAATTTTTTATTGTTTATTTTGTAATGAGTGGTTATAATAATAATTATAATAAAATAACAATTTATTTTTTGGCTTTTTTTAATTGGGACTAAAGAAACTCCAAAAATTTAATCATAACTTTTGCATGCATTCGTGAAAAAACGGTAACACATAAATATTAAATAAAAAGTATTTGTTGAAAAAAAAAATTTGTTTGTCACAGATACCTGTCTGTTCACTTTAAGCAAATATTTAAATAATTTTAATATTAATTAAAAGAATAATCTAAGTAGGTAGATAAAATAGTATCAAATGTACAAAAAGTGTATTTTAATAAGAGTATTTTTTGACGTGATAACGTCTTATAAATTGATATATCGGCTGCACGCACGAAAACACATGACTCATTGTCACGTTCCGCAAGCGAGAGCGCAGAACAAGCGAGAGAGAGGCACGATCGGCTTTGCATCATACATGGACATCATTTGAATTATATTTATATTAAAATTGATTTTTACATGTTATATGAAATTGAAAAATAATTAAAATCCATAACTTACATAAAATTGTGCAAAAACTATTTAAATGAATTAGTCTGCGACACCCTGTTATAACTTGGTGTTTCGATTTTCGGAATCTCATCAGGCAAACCTGGAAAAATGTAGAAAATATCGAAAAGTTATGCTTTTAAATTAAAATTCAAAACTGATTAAGTGTCAAATTTATTTGACATTTATAAAAATAAAAATTATACCTACTTGAAGCCAAAATGGATAAAAAAACTTATTTTGAAAAATTCTAAACCGGAAAACTAAACTAACCCCCAAAAAAAACCTAAATTGAAACGTTAGTTGTAATTTAAAATTACAAAAGTTGAAGATTGCCCCAATTTCAAAATTTCATGTGTATGAACTTAGAGAAATATACAGGACAGATCTACGTATAAATTTGTTATATGTTAATATAACGAATATGATAATTGATAAAATGGTAAAAGTTATTAACATGTGATAATATTTATATTAAAATTGATTTTTACATGTTATATGAAATTGAAAAATAATTAAAATCCATAACTTACATAAAATTGTGCAAAAACTATTTAAATGAATTAGTCTGCGACACCCTGTTATAACTTGGTGTTTCGATTTTCGGAATCTCATCAGGCAAACCTGGAAAAATGTAGAAAATATCGAAAAGTTATGCTTTTAAATTAAAATTCAAAACTGATTAAGTGTCAAATTTATTTGACATTTATAAAAATAAAAATTATACCTACTTGAAGCCAAAATGGATAAAAAAACTTATTTTGAAAAATTCTAAACCGGAAAACTAAACTAACCCCCAAAAAAAACCTAAATTGAAACGTTAGTTGTAATTTAAAATTACAAAAGTTGAAGATTGCCCCAATTTCAAAATTTCATGTGTATGAACTTAGAGAAATATACAGGACAGATCTACGTATATTTCTCTAAGTTCATACACATGAAATTTTGAAATTGGGGCAATCTTCAACTTTTGTAATTTTAAATTACAACTAACGTTTCAATTTAGGTTTTTTTTGGGGGTTAGTTTAGTTTTCCGGTTTAGAATTTTTCAAAATAAGTTTTTTTATCCATTTTGGCTTCAAGTAGGTATAATTTTTATTTTTATAAATGTCAAATAAATTTGACACTTAATCAGTTTTGAATTTTAATTTAAAAGCATAACTTTTCGATATTTTCTACATTTTTCCAGGTTTGCCTGATGAGATTCCGAAAATCGAAACACCAAGTTATAACAGGGTGTCGCAGACTAATTCATTTAAATAGTTTTTGCACAATTTTATGTAAGTTATGGATTTTAATTATTTTTCAATTTCATATAACATGTAAAAATCAATTTTAATATAAATATTATCACATGTTAATAACTTTTACCATTTGAATTATAAAATGCCATTAAAAAAAACTTGTCCGGCATGAGGTTCGATCTCGCGATCACCAAATGAAGCAATTATGTTTTATGCACATAACGCACTAGCCTATTGAGGGTTAATGTAATAACATAGTTTTAATTCGTATTATCTGTTACATAAACATAATTCAATTCAATTCATAAAAGTATGTAATTTTTCATCAATGTTTTCTTATGACGTTATCACGTAAAATTATCGTCCGCAAACCGACTTTACAGACAACCCGAGTGTTTTATTATTAAATTTAAAATTCTATGCTAATTTTATAAGACAACAGCAATATCTTCTGGCATCAATTGCCAGAAAACTGTAATTTTATTTTATCTTATCTTAATTTAATTTTATCACAATTATTGATAGATAAATAGACCAAAATATGTCTGTCGTGCATGTAATTATTATGAATTTCAAATAATACTGGTTACTTAGTAAAATATATATTGTCCTGTTTTGAAACCGTTAAAAATTATGGTTTGTTTATTTTGTAAATTATTTTAAAGTTTATTTTGTTTTGTTTTAAAAATTTGTTACATACCTGCATATAAAAATTTGTAAATTATTTTATTTTGTTACGAAGTTGGCAAAGGAATAGAAAAGATTTCTTTACCTCAGGGAGCCTGAAGGTTAGCAAACTGATGTTTGTCCGTTGAGCTATTGAATTTAGAAATAAAAAGTGATTTTGATTTAAATTACGGGTTGTTTAATCTAATGAAAGTGTTGGAAGATTGAGAATATTCAAGATTTTGGTGTAGTTAGAAATTATTTCACTACGTATTAATTTGATAAGCCGGACAGCAGCGCAACGGAAAACGTAAGAGCATTTGTGACCATAAAGCAATAAAAATTTATACCAAAATTTATGACAACATTTAAATAAAAATTGAAAACTGGAAATTTAAATTTATTAACTTATGATTGTATTATTTAAACAAAAATAAAATTTTACGAAGAATCTCGTGCTACAAAGATATGTATACACTCCAGGGAGACGTTTTTCTGCAGAGATGAGTTTTTTACAATTTGGGCCGCTGAGGGCATAGCAATATACAAATTTTTTTGTTGAAAAAATTTTTCCAAAGAGAAACTTGGAACAACAAATAAGTTTTGGAAACATTTGATAATTTTATTTAAAATAACTTTACAACTAGAGGCAAATTATAGATAATATATATTATTAATTTTTGTTTTATAGTAGATGTTAAATTGCGGTTTGTTCGACTAAAAATAATAGAACAAGTGACACTTTAACCATGCGAGTAGATAAAATAGCTTACTTTATTTTCACCGATTAGCTATTAAATAATAATTTAAATTGTAATTAGGATTTGTTATATTGTTTTTTATATTTTTCTATAAAAATTATTAAATTATATTTTTTGCTCGTTGATAAAATGTCATAAAAAATAACTATTGCATGTGTTTTGTAAAATGTAGTCTTTCAAATTATGAAAATCAAATTAATCATAATTTTGACAAAAACATTTAATTTTTCTCGAAATTGCGTTATATTTTTGAAGTTACACTCACGTAATTATGAAAAATTAAAACAGCAATGTGTCATGAAAGATAAATTTAAAAAAGCAAATTTACCTAGCCGTTTCCTTTAAAATGCTGATATAAAAAGGGAAACAAAGGAAGTGGTCTTTATAGTTTTACTTGCTTTACTGAAGCAAATACAAAATGACCAATTTTGCGTTTGTTCTAATTATTTGCACTGTGTGTTTTTACAGTAGTGTCGTAGGTAAGTTCAATTATACAAATAAAATTTAATTGTAAATTCAGTCATTGACTTATAAATTAACAAAAACTAAACAATTATACTATTAACATATAGGAAAATTACAGGATTTGACTCAGTTATTTAAATTGGTAATTAGACATTTTGTTTGTGGTAATGTTCAGAGAATTAACAACAAAATGAAAAAAAGCAAAAATATTAAAAAAAAATTTTTTACAAACTACGTAGTAAAATCGTTATCAAGTTTTTAAAATAATCTGTTAATCTACAAATAAAAACAATTTTGTAATTTGCTAAAATTATATATCTTACATTTGGCATTTTTTAAACATAAAAAAATGTCTGTAGGTATTCAAAATTAAGTAAGTTCGTCTTGAGAAATATAGTACGACGCATTTCGAAAAAAATGAACGATGACGTCAACAATCAAACTTTTTAAGAAAAAATAATTAATTATTTAATGAAATCATTTTTAACTCATAATTCCTTTTTTCAGAATACTTCGATATCTTATTGATTGTTAAAATAAAATCAAAGATACTGTAGGGTAGGTGAAAGTCAGTGGCGGCGCTAATACTAAAAATTTAGATTTCTTGCTTCCCTTAAAAAAATTGTTTAACTGTTAAGTACGTTATAATTTGAAAGATAACATTTAAATGAACCGAATAAACAGAGAAGGAACTCCAAATATCAATTAATTTAAGAAATAATCAATGTTAAAGTTTTGATTTTTGCCATAAAAGTTCATTCTGTGAACGGTGTGTGTGCTCAACGTAAATACTTGCACTATTTGTTGTTGTAGGCAGTGCCGCCATCAGTTTTACTACTAACACTATATTATAAATTTGTCTGAAATAAGATTTCGTTAATTATAGCAGAATTTAATTTAAAAACATAGATCTGCGTCTTTGAAGATCTGTAATTTTCAAGTTTGCTCGAGCTCGGTAAAATTTTTAAATGTACTCCAAGTTCTGTGTCTTTTAGATCTGCCATTTTTGACATTAATAAAATAAAAACACACCATCAGTGGGGATAATCTTATGTAAACAGCCAATGAAATGCACGGTTGCAGATTTTGGTCGTTTTTAAGCGTATTTTTAGATTATCTTCAAAATTAATTTTTATTATTGTAATTTTCACCAAAAGCTACCATAATTTCATCAGAAAATTTTTTAATTTATGGGCTCACTTATCGCACTACTCCCGTTTTTAAACATCAAAGAAATTTAGTTTTCTTTGCAGATTTTTATATGCAATTTAGTGTACTAAATTAGCATAGGCTTTTCGTCTTTATTTAATTTGAAACTTGAATATATTTTAATCGAGAACTTTGTCAGGACGACAAAAACAAAAAAATAATTTATTTATTGCATATAAGGGCTTCTAATCTAAGAGGTAACGTAAAAAATTATTTTTACAAAAAAACCAATTTCATAATTTACATAGTCTTATATATTTTTTCCGCTTTGGTATTGCAGTTGTCAATTAAGAACAAAGCATGCTGACTAATGTGGAAGTGACAATAATTATTAAAGTTGCAATAAAATATCTAGAACATGAAAACGATGAACTGATGATGATCCTAAGTGGACCAACACAGTTCTTATTCGTATTAAATTAAACTACAAACTACCACTTCCAACCTCAATTTTTCGCAAATGGCTGCGTACAAAATGTTATGAAATAAAATATTTAATTTTTTTATCTTATCTAAAGGTTGATTCAAAGTCATGGAACTGGTAAAATTGATTAGAAAAAGTTAATTATATTATAAGGCGATAAAAACTTTGCATCCGTTTAAAACCACAAAGTAAAGCTTAAACTGTTTCAAAATAAATATAATATGAAACCTCATTAAAAATAATTTAATTTTCAGATGCTACTGTATGCAAACCATTGTCTGCATTCAAAATTGATTGCGATGAGTGCGTATGCAGTGTCAGTGGACGAGAATACACCTGCTATTCAAGAGAATGTAAAGTAAGTTTTTGTTTTCCAAAATCTTTGATGTTCTACTATTTATTTTTATTTTAGCCTAACTCAAACCGAATACCCTTCAATCCAAATGATATGCCAATCGATGCGAGGTTATCGAACGATATTCCTTATGTAAGCGATGAGATTCCAAATAGTCGTGAGAGGTTTGATAACGAATTTGATGACATCGATTTCGACGATAGCGACAGAGGATTCCAACAAGTCGATTCTAATGAAGATGCTTCAATCTTTGATACCGGCTATCCCGCTCCCGAGTATAGATATAGAAGATCACTTAAACCTCTAGCTTTGAACAGTATCAAGAAAAATAAAAATCACTAACAAATTTATTGATTTTTATTATTTTTATTTTTTCACTTTTGTTGATGTACAATGTTTTTTATTGTCACAAGCAATTACTTTTTAATAAAATAAAAATTGTGTTAAACTTTGTCTAAATCTACTTTGAATTTATTTTTAATATTTCATGAGTGAGTTCAATAATGTGGAAAAGAATTTAATGATGATATTAAAATTTTTGAAACTTTTTGTTTTCAGGTTCAATCGAATATAGGTACTATTAGTCCGGTCAATCTAGACATTCGAAGGTACACTAATTCCCAAAAAGCTGAAAATTGGTAAAATTGTTCAAAACATAATTATAAATGAAATTTAAAAAGTCCTCATCGATCCGGTACGTGGAAAAAAATTTGTTCGAGGTCAAAGGTAAAAGAAATTGTTTTTCTGCGATTTTCAGCAAAACGGTAAGTTTTATCATAAAACCAATTTTCAGCTTTTTGGGAATTACTGTACCTTCACTCTTATTTTTTGTACTAATTTGACCGGACTATATTTTGAAAAGCTATTATGTTGTTTGCGTTCATAAGTAGTATGCGCACTGCGCAGGTTTATTTTTAGTAAGATTTTATTTTAACCAGCTTATTTTTGACTTCTACTCACATGTTTACTTTTATTTTGTTAAATTGTTTCATCTTTCTGCTAATTGGTTGATCATTTGTACAAATGTTGAAAAACTATCTGCTCTGGAGAACATAGACAAAAATTATGTGTTGACTATACACCTGGTTAAAGGTATACCTAAGCCAGATCGCAGTGATTCTACAGGTCTACACCAGAACATTCCGGGAAGACCCACCGAATCTGCACTTCATAAAGTTGTAGGATGTTTTCAGAAATTGTTATAGTTTCGGGAATCTATCCTAGGAACGTTTATAGACATCGAGGGGGCATTTGACAAGACCGCCTTCGAAAGCATATGTATATCTCTAAGGAGTAACAATGTGCCTGGCACCATCGTGAAATGAATTACTTCAATGCTGAACAGCAGGGCAGATGTGATTTGAGTGGGTGATGCAGACATTAAGGGTGTTGTTACTAAAGGCTGTTTTCAAGAAGGTGTACTCTCCCAACTCTTGTGAGACTTTGTGATGGGTAGCCTTCTGCTACGCCTCAATGAGAAAAGTTATTATACCATAAGTATACTGCTTACTGGGAAATTCGAAAACGTCCTATATTGATGCAGGATGCTCTCAAAAGTGTTGAAAAATGGTGCGAGGAACACTCTCTTTCGATTAATCCAACCAAGACCAAGCTTGTTCTGTTCACCAAAAATGAAAAGCTAAGGCACATAAAAATGCTTAGTTTAAAAGAAACCCTTCTTAAAATAGCATCTGAAGTCAAGTATCCTGGGAACAATACTGGACAAAAGGCTGAATTTGGGCAAACATGTTGGTTTGTGGACATGAAAACATAAGGAGGAACAGGTGGTGAGGGCTGCTCTTAGGATGCAGGCATGGGGCCTTTTGACTTATAAGCAGGGGATCGGTGGACATAGGGGATTCTGGAGGGCTGCTTGAAAAGGCTGCCTTTTTTGGATCTCAGTGCCGACAGGATACCTCTTAAATATGTATTTAACAGGGGGTTTAAAATTCCGGTAAATACTACAAGAATCGACGAATCTGTACACGGATGATTCCAAAAATAATACAGGTTTAGATGCTGGAATCTTCTCTTTTGAACTGAAGATTGATATTAAGTTATCGTTGCGAAGGTATGCCTCTGTTCTCTAAACGGAAGTTATGAGTATAGTTCACTGCACAGAAATGAATATCCAGGGCAAAAAGATTGGTGCTGCTCTTGCGGCACTTAATCAATATAACATCATCTCGGGCCTGGCACTGGACGCAGTATCTACACACAACGTCCTAACTCTTAGGTGGGTGAAAGTGCACGAAGAAAATGAGTTACCCTTTCATTTCTGAAAGGTCTGATGAATTGGCAAAATTGGGCTCGGGTAACCCATCATGTAGTGCTGAGCTTTATATTGCGCTGACTATTACAACCTAAAATGCAATCATTTTTTTTATTAACTCCATAAATACATTAAAATCTGTTCAAAAGACAATAAGTAATACTGTTTGATAATAGGATAATAACAATAACAACAAATGACACAGTGAAGAGCCAACCCATTGGTAGGTCTCCTTTTAGATTAATTATTACATTTCAGACAATATAAACAATTTAGTTTCACACTTAAATACGATGGGGCAGGTCCATGTGATCATACCTCTTTAGTCTCTTTACCTGTAGTTCAGCCAGTAGGTCATACACTAATGGGTTGGGATGGTCTTTTAGTCTCAGCTGATATGTTTTGCTCATGGAAGAAATTACTTCCTTTACACTATTAATTTGGAGGTCAGCACTAATAACATTATTTGGGACATACCAAGGAGCCTCACAGATACTACGTAGGACTTTGGATTGGAAACGCTGAATTTTTGCAATTTCCGATCACTGGCAGAACCCCACAGCTGAATACCATATGTCCAAATAGGTTTTATGATTGCTTTATATAGTAGTAGCTTATTGTCTATGAACAAAAGTGATTTTCAGCCCACAAGCCAGTACATCTTTCGATACACAATTCCTAGCTGGAGGCGCTTATACCAAATGTGCTTGGCCCACGTCAGTCGTCGATTAAGATGAAAGCCTAAGTATTTGATCGTTTCTTGTTCCGGAAGGACGTTACCGTACATCGTTACAGCTGGGCAGGTTCTTCTTTTGAGGCTGAAGACGATGTACACCGACTTAATGGTGTTGGCCTTAATACGCCACGTCTTAAGCGAGTACACAACTAGCACTACAACCCACAGTGAGTTTTGGCTAACCACTTCAATTTATGAAGGGTTTGCCATTACCCGCCGAGGGAGAACGGCTAGAAATTAAAGTTCTTGCTCTACTCGGGCTCGAACCAAGAATCTCCGCTTGGTAGTCGAAGCACTTAAGATTTTATTAAGGTGACATTGCAAAAATCGAGAAGAAAGATCCGGATCGTCGCTAGATGCCATTACAGCTGTATCGTCTGCAAAAGTGGATGATACTGTGTTGGTAGTTCCGATTTAAATAACAAGTACAGCGTAGGACCAAGAACACTACCCCGAGGCACCCCTGACAAGATGAATTCCAAGTTTGTAAGAGGCTGTCCATATTTTACTAGAAAATATCTGTTAGTTAGATAAGATTCTAACAATCGACTATACGGATGGGGAAAGTGTTTTTGGATTTTATATATCAATCCATCGTGCCACACTCTGTCAAAGGCTTGCAAAATGTCAAGGAATGCAGCAGAGCAGTATCTCCTAGATTCCAGGTCCATTCTGATCTTTTTTGTAACCCATTGCACCTGTTCCGTTCCATGACCCTGCCGAAAACCAAATTGA
Organism: Cantharis rustica; assembly: GCA_911387805.1. Taxonomy (NCBI): domain Eukaryota; kingdom Metazoa; phylum Arthropoda; class Insecta; order Coleoptera; family Cantharidae; genus Cantharis; species Cantharis rustica. The sequence goes on from OU426877.1 coordinate 40,697,135, forward strand.
TTAAAGTCTGGTATTAAATTGCCCTCTTGAAGGAGCGGTTTCAGTCTTTCTAGAAAGAGTTTTTCGAATGTTTTTGAAAGAATTGGCAGCAGACTAATAGGTCTATAGGATGAAGTCTCAGTTAGATCTTTTCCTGGTTTCAAAATCATAATCAACTGTGCCACCTTCCACTGAGCTGGAAAAATGACCATATCGGAGAATTGCATTAAAAATTATTTGAAGTAATTTAAACCCAATTTCTGATAGGTTCTGCAGAATTTTTCCTGTTATTAGGTGATATCCAGGAGCCTTTTCTGGATTAGTATTTTTGTAGATAATATTTTTGATTTCGCTTAGTTTGAATTTTGCGATTGGTAAATCCATTTGATAATTTTGGCTTTTTCCAAACCATTCGGAGCCCAGTTTCCATCGCTGGTTCTAATGGGTAAATTTGTTTCTGCGTTTTTTTTTTTGCGTCACTTTCCACAAAGAGTAGTCTGTTGCTTGAGTAGCTGAAAGGTTTTCTAGGAAGTTTCTTACTCCTCGATTCTTGTTGTCAACAAGAAGTCTTCTCGGTTGTTTCAAGGCTTTATTTAGATTGGCCTTATCACTTGGAGCATGACTTAATTGCCATCGATTCCTTAGTTTTCTCTTTTCTGCTGTCTTCCTTTTTATATGTTCGGGACAATGGCCGGGTTTATCAGGATTTGAGTCTGTTGGGGTAGCCCTCCACGATGATTGTTGTATTGCTACCGTTAGATGTTCTACTGCTTCATCGATTTCAATCTCAGTCTTCAATGAGGTTTAATTTATGTGAGAGGCTGCTTTTAAATATTTCCCAATTCGTATTTCTGTTAAACGGGGTAGGTGGTTTATCAATTTTGGAAGCGTATGAGTCTATGGTAACAAGAAGTGGAGTGTGATAAGATGACAGGCAATCATAAAAGAAAAAAAAGACTACATGCAAAAAATTGACAAACGTAACTGGATGCCGACAATCAAAGGTGAGCCCTCTGGTAAGCATGCAAAATATTATCTGCAACTCTCGCGGAACAGTCGACAAACTATCGCGGGTTTTCTGATGGGGCACTGTAATCTAAATAAACACCTATACACAATAGGATTGGTGAAAGCCCGATTTGTCGTGAGTGCAACGAAGCAGACGAAACAATAGAGCATGTGATTTGCAAATGGCCATCGCTTGCTCCGAAGAGAGCATTCATGTTAGAGAACTTCTATCTCGACGCACATTGCTTGAGGAATAGAAGGCACGATAGGCCGCTGCTGTAACAGGAGACAGCATAATGAACCCGAATTATGGTCTGCTAGAGTTCAGGTCGTCAGTTAAAGCGGGTAAGTGCGTTGCTGCTAATGCTGAATGCCTGGTTCGACGCCGGGCTCAGTAAAACTTTATTCTGACCGTTTCCCGTTAGAAGGCAATGGCAAACCACCGAGATGTAATCTGCGTTGTACATCCTCTCTGGAGATGAAGTGTATACACTTCCCGCGGTTCGGAGCCTGCGTTAAGCAGTAGGTCCCCCTATGTGTGTGATAATACTTCAAACGCACAACACAAACATAGGAGAGAAATCGCCAACATCCGGGAAGCCGGTTATGACACAGGAAGAAGGAGAGTCCAGAATGTGTGTTGGTATTATTTAGTTGTTTCCTGCACCTTTTTTATCAGTTTTTGGTAGTTAGCAGTGTCATAGATGATGGTCAGGGTGATAAATACCAACCCCCGCCACTTGTTTAATGTTTAAATCCTGTCTTGCCTAAATGCAAAATCATTGCATATTATGTGCAATGCAATTCAGTGAGAACTGTTCAAATAATAATACTACTATAAAATAAAAATAGATATTTAGAATTTTGAACACATCCTCCATCCTTAATTATTAGTTTCTCCAATTTTTCAATTTGGTTTAATTACGTGTATAAATTAAATTTCTTTTTAATTTTTCGTTGAGATGTTAAAAACCTATTTTTTTGTCTTTAGCGGACAAAAAAAGTGGGTCTAACCATGGAAAGCTATTAAAAAATAATTTAGGTAAATTCATTCAGGTTGAATGGGTTTCCTAATTTACTCTTTTCATTTAATTTATTGCATTTTACTACATATTTATAAGTTAAAATAGTGAAAATAAATGAATTAAAAATAAATACTTCTCTCACAACGTAAAGTGGGATTACTGCACAACATAAGGAATTTCCTGTATTTTATACTAAATTTTTCAGGTAAAATTTTTTGTATATTAACGTGATAAAAATTAAATACATAAGAAACCCCCAAGCATAGTAATTTGCTCTAGTTTAGCTATCAACTTCGATATTATGACTAACTTGAAATAAATTATTTCCTTACTATAATTATTTGCATACCTGTTACAATCCATCAAGGTTACCAAATTAATAAATACCATACCTATTTTGAACTGTAAAAAATTTATAACATTCGAGGTATTCCAATAATCGAGTGGAAAAAACTTGGAAGGAGTGCAAAAACACAAGAGAATTACGTAATGTTCATTACCAATACTTTTGTATTTCATCCAATAATTAAAAATTTATTTTATAATGCAAATTGCAAGGTTACAAAAAATTGCATTACTTATTGTTAAAAGTTTAATTAAGCACTAATTTAAATTTATTGGAAATTTCCCAGTTGTATTCAAATATTTATCTTTTTTTTTTCTTATAGGGTTTTACTAAATAGAAGAGCAAAAAACAAAAAATTCCATAGTAAGGAAGATCTGCTAAACACGTTTACATCTTATATATAGGTATATATAGTTAAGAAGATGTTTAGATGTGGTTCATTAATTGTAAACTGATTTGCTTAGTGTAAAATATTAAGTGTTGGTGTTTTGTTGTTAATTCAGCAATTTAAACAAAATGATTGGCAGTTTAAAATCGTTTACATTAATTTTATTAGTTATTACTGTTGTTCCAACCATTGATGCATTTAGGCTTAAGTCAATATCATCTGGTATAATTTTTAATATTATATCTCCGAATAAATTAATCAAAAAATATTTTAGGATTTTCAACGATATTGTCAAAAGTCTCGAACGAAGCAGAAAGTAAGTATTACTACTATTCCCTCACGAAATATAATTTAATGAAATCAACAACAATTTGAATTATAGATGTTTATAAAAAGGTATCTACGCCAATTAAAAATTTTTTTAAAAATGGGGGAGAAAGGAAAAGCGATCCTATGGATTTAGCCAAAGAACATGGACAGTTAGACTTTTTTGGGAGAGATTTAGTTCGAAACATCGGAAAAACTATCAATAATGTTGACAACAAACATGCGGATGTTGCTTGTAAGGGACTTGATACCAATAGTTCATTTTTTAGTGGAATTTTAAGTGATTTTAAAAATCAAGTATTAGCAACTTTGCCAGGTAAACAAAATTCATTCTTTTTGAAATAATTGTTAATCAATATTTGTTAAGGTACCCTTTGGTGTGGCAATGGTAACAAAGCAAAAAGTAATGATGCATTAGGTTTATTTTATCGAACAGACTATTGCTGTAGAGAACATGACAATTGTAATGATTCGATAAATGCTGGAGAAAGACGTAACCATCTTATAAATACAGGATTATTTACTCGGTATTTTTTCAAATATTTTTTTTTGTTATTTAACTCATTTCTGTTTTCAGATCTAATTGTAGATGTGAAATAAAATTTCGCAATTGCTTAAAAAATGCCGATTCAATTCTCGCCAATAGTATAGGGTTTACTTATTTTAATGTTTTGGGACCACAGTGTTTTAAGAACGATTATCCAATTATTGCATGTAATAAAACATATAAGTAAGTACCTACAGATTTTTTCAAAAATTATTACCTACTATTTTGGAAAAATCCAAATATGAAAATTATTATTAATTATTTTGATTTTTAGAGATAGATGTATAGATTACGAATTGGATTTAGCAGGAGATAAATATGAGCAGTGGTTTGATAACCCTACATACTAAATAAAACTCTTATAATTTTAATTGAGAATAAGAGTAATAAGAAGAAAGTTCCATAATTTTGTTTGGAAATAGGTACCAGAGGAATGGAACATTTCGCCTTCGATCTATTTGGTAATAAATTTTTTTATGTCAAAGTGAACATCCAGAGTATTTTCTTCAAGAGCTAGGAAGTAATCTCTACATTTTTAGAGAATAAGTTCATTCAAATCTCTTTCAAAGTTGTTTACCTGCTTTTATTTATTGTTGTTTTGTATTACATTTACTACCAAAGTATATTTATTTCTTACATTACATAAGTTTTTAATCAAAAATCATAATGTGAGTTTAGTAATTCAATTACAAAAGATTGTATTATTTAATAAATCTGTTAATTTTTAACTTTCAATATATTATTTTGGTATATACCAAATAAAAAATTCCTAAGTAAAGAAGTTGAAATGTAATATATATTAAAAAATGTAGTTTGCGTCTCACCTCTCCAAAAAATGCAAGGAATGCTATCATGTTAATATTAAAAAATTAAATATTAAATTTCCCACCGGTACCGGAGTTAATGTCCAATCTCCGATTATTACTATTTGTATGTACCTATACAATTAAATTAAGATTATGCTTTACATAAACTCAAGAATAAAATAATTTTATAATCTCATTTAAGATGATAATGTAAATATTATATTTATTTATAATGTAAAAATAAAAAAAATTCAACGAAATAAAATTAGAGTAATATTAATTTTACATTAAATTCAAAAATAAGGTATAATAATAAAATAAAATAATAAAAATTATTATTCTAGTCTTTCCAAGTTACTACCTATTTCTACTTGACAAGAGCCAAAAGGCCCATTAAAGCCAGCTTTGCTACTAAAACACATTACTACACCTGTTTACGTCGAGCACACGTTACCAGCTATAAATTCAGTAAATCACTGACTGAGTTCACTGAGTTCAGGAGCTTGAAAACAAAGTACAACTGTTAAATTGAATAAAGTACGAGTACGGGAACCAGAATACAAAAAACTACCGCTTTTTGTTCTGCAATCAGTTATAATATAAAGTTATAAATAAAAAAATAAAGAAATAATAATAAAATAATTTTTAAATATAAAATTTAACATTGATTATTTTTACAAGAAGGTACATAATGTATCACTTACATAGGTATGGGCAATATTAAAAAAATTAAAGGTACATTAATAAAAAAAAATATTTTTAAAATTATATCTTATTGTAGGTCTTTGTAACATAAATATCTTACTCGAAACTTCAAATTAATCACTGATTCACGCAATCATTTCTTTCACACTTTATGTAATTATACGATCATCAAAGAAAACCCGTTCTTATCATTATAATTTACAATCACTTGTTTAATTGCAATCTTTCATTTAACATACTAATCTTTAACTAGTTTTATTACATTCGATGTTTAATTAACTATATATCAATGTACAATATATTATTTAAAAATGCGTAAATAATCTGAGCTGAAACGAAGTTTAAGCAGTTGTTTTTTGTAAAACATCTAATTTTTAATAATCTTTTTAAAAATAGAAATTTGTTCATAAAAATTATATCAATCGAAATAGATGTTTTTCCGCTGTTTACTATACAATGCTGGATTTTTGTTTTTTAATTGCTGTCAAAAAAAAAATAAAAATCAAATAAATTGAAAGATAAAAGAAATTGTATAAAATTGGATAAAAAATAAAATTATAATGGATCTTAATTGGATTACATTAGAAATGTATAAATTAATTAATTTAAAAGTTGTTAAAAAACGACAATTAAATTGATAGTCAGACACATGCATACTATTAAATAAAATTTAATTTTCCATTTCTACGATTTTTAAAACTGAATTTAAAAACTTTTAAAAAGAAATTTTGCGAAGAAAAAATTTACTAAACTTTTTGTAGATAATTTTATTAGATTTACGTTTTTATTTTACTATTTTGTTCGTATCTCAAAAATAAAAAAGTTATTGCCAAAAATAATAACTTTGTTTCTTCAGCAATTTCATCAGCGGTGATTGTAAAGTAATAAATAAATAAATATGTAAGTATTTAATAAAATTATTTATTCGTTTTTAATATTAATGTTTTGGCAAAAATTTGACGCTTTGTTATCTGTAGTCGCTAAATTTTCATTTTGTGTGGTAGATCTTGGAGAAGATGGAAGCATTTTTTGTACTTCTTGTCCTTGCTCGTTGCATGCTTCATCAATTAATCTCATCAATTCCATCTTAATCCGTCGTTTCTTAGCAGGCGAAAGAACATGAAAATCTGGTAGAAGGCTTTTAAAAAAATATAAATCAGGGTCATCATGTTTTTCTGGTAATGTTTCGATTTTTTTGGAATGGGCGTATTCGGTGGCAGTTTGATTCATAACATCAAGAGATGATAATTCTTCATTTTGATGTCTGGAATTAATATAAAACACTGCTGACGAACTAGTATTCGGAATAGGCACCTGTGTATCAAATTATCAAGAAAAGTTGGATACCTAGGAATAAATAATTTTAAATGTACTTACGTTAATAGCACTTTCCTTGTGCTCTGTTTCAGTTTGCTCAAACAAGAAAGATGGGTTACTTTCAAAATTGTTATTTTCGAGATTTGATAAATCTGTTCGCGTTTTAGGTTTAGTAAATGGTTTCAAAAAATGTAAATATTCTGATAGATAATACGGTGTTACTGAAAAGGCACCAGATGATTTCGTTTTTAAATAACGTAGATAACTTGATCTAATATTTCTCCATCTCTCTTTGCAATCTTTTTCTAAAACATAAAATAACAATTGAAATTTAAAATTATAATTAGGTTAATAAAAATATTCTTCGTAGATACAAAATTTTATTTTTCTTGCTATTTTTAAGAAGGAGTCTCCGGTATTATATTCCACCGACTAAGCTAAGTAAAGATAAACGTAGTAAGTAATAACTTTTTATTATTATATTAAGAATTATAAATATTATATTTTTAATATAATAAAAAATTATTATAAATTTTTAAACGTTCAGAAAACCATCATGATTTTTATCATATATCACATTATAGATTTAATAACTCCATAACTGCTACAATATAGCATAATTTTGAAAGAAAAATATTTTTGACAAAAATACTTAGTAAATATTTTATACTATTATTATGTGATAAAATAAATCTATTACGAATAGATATACATATTATATTGAAGTGCATTTTTTAAGTAAAACTTCTTTATGCGCGACAATTTACTAAGGGTAAATGAACGACAATGCAATGGAAATGTGTTACGGCAATATGGCGGAATTTTTTAATTAATCTTTAAGTAGTGTCATTAATTTATTATATGACGTGAATAGTGTGATAATTTAGCCATTTACTTATGAAATTGAAGTATACAATAATAAATTACATATTATACAAGAAATCAAGAAACAAATTACATAATTACCCAAAAATAACCCCATACTTTTTCTTTATTTTCATAGTATTCGGTTTTAAATTCAAATTAAATACATTTTGTTAAAGTTCTTTTTTTTTCAAATTCAAAAACTGTCTATAATTAAGTTATCATCATTCTTAACCTTCTGGTTGACGGGCTGAGTCTGCTGTGAGGCCCAAGCATATCTTTTTTTATTGTATATTTTAAAATAACTTTTTTAGCTTGTTGGTAGCTTCCTAACTTTAATAAAGACATGTTTTCCTTAATTTCGCTTACTTTTATCATCTGTCGTTTGGTTGTCAGACCCAACCTGTGTATTCGTGTAAGTTTTTTTCTTACATTTTATTCGTAGAAAAAAAGCATACAGTCAATTTTTGTAGAAAATTTAATAATCTACAACTTTTGTGCAAGCTATTTTTACTATAACACTCGCCGTTTGCGAGAAAAAGGCGAAAAACCGAAATTTTAGATCTTTGACCTTGAATAACTTTTTTAGCAGATGTGGGATCGATGGGGACTTCTAACATTTCATTTGTAATAGTAAAATGAAGACCTCCACCAATTTTCAACTGTATCGTAATTTATGCAAGCTTACCCTATTTTTATGTCTATTTTGACTGGGCTAAAATAATTGTATGTTATTGTTATTGTCTTTTTCGTTTTTTCAATTTATAATTTCTTTTGAAAACTTGCATTACATGTAACTTTTTTTTTGATAAATGGGAACTTCAAAGTTAATGTTTTTTTCACAACTATTTTTACTCTTAGCAAGTGCAAAATAGACCAGGTTAACAAATACATACCAGAAAGTGAGCATATCAATGTGTTATTAAGGAAAAAAAATAAAACACAGTTTGGATTTGAGAGATCCCCGTCGAATGGTGTGATTCTGAATCCACCCGTCAACCGGAGGGTTAAAGTTTAAAAAAAAATTTACAATTATCAATACCCCTTATAGTATGTACATACAAAAAATACGGTATCCGGACGTTTGATCCCCCGTCTATTGGTCCAGCATACGATTTAATATTCAAAATTATAATTTTATTTATTAAAAAAATTAAAACAGTTTTGATTAATGGTAATTGATTGATGTGCAAACGCAATTTTTGTATAATTTTACATTTCTTTCAAAAAATTTGTTCTAAACAAAAAATGTAATAAAATTTTAGTTTGTTTGGTCAAATTGGTCAAAATAAAGTGTTTCGGTCCGGAAATTGGGGGGGGGGGGGGAGGGCAATTGTAAACATTGTATCCGCGCCTGACTATGGCAAATAAAAAAATTAAAATTATTCTTGTGATACAGAGAGTTCAATATATCGCATCATGGATTAGTTGATCACTTTGTTTTCTAGTGGAATTGCTCTCTTATTGGTTAAGATTTTCGGCTAACTTAAAATTATAAGCAATTAATCAAATTACCATTAATAAAAACGGCTTCAATTCTTTTAATAAATAAAATTTTAATTATAATTTATAATTTTTGCCTAACTATAATTTTGAATATTGAATCGTCCGCTGGATGAATCGTCCTGGTATCAATGGTCCTAGAATCAAAAATACATAACGATATATCACTGCCATTTGGTATAAAGGGCCTAAGTCTGAAAATATAATTTTCGGTAAAAAAAATATTACAATGCAAATTGTAAATCGGGCAATTATTTATATTCATTTCCAGCAATATAATATATGGTTAACAGTTGGTTACCAGTCGAAAGACCATACAAAATGGACTTCACTACAGCAATAACCAAATTAGTTAATTTTTGGGCAAAGATACATTAAAAATATAACGTGATGTACCTACCCGATAAATGAATTGTATTTGCAATTTTTTTCCAAGCTACCTCTTTGCTAATGATATTTGAATAGAATTTACTAGTTGAATCATAGAGACATGGATGTATTTGAACATTTTCAATTAATTTTATATTAATTTCCTGTTCTAAACTCACTGCCATGATTACACATCACCACTGACACGTGCAGCAGCGGTTAGATATCCCGTGTTGCAGTCGTTGTCGCAGCTGTTGGTTAGAGTTGCGCAGCTTTACAAGTTGCTAAGCAATGGTCTGTTTCATATTATGCCTAAGATTGTATACAACTTTTTGTATTTAAATTATTTTATAAGATTAAATTTTATATTATATGCCTTTAGTTATATAAAAAAATATTATAGTAATTATTACAAACTATAATAAATATTACAGCGTCAAAAAAATAGCTGATAAAAATATCTATATAAATTTGTGATTTTTACTAAAACTAATAAAGTTAACAAAAACATTTATTATAAATTATATAATATTGTGTAAATGGTATGTAGGTATGATGGGAGCTAGTAGTTACAATTTTAACTACTTTTTTGATTTCCAGGGATTTATTAAATATTTTTTTATAACTACAATAATGAAAACCTACGTTTAGTAAAAGCAAAATTAATTAACTACAATAAAATTTTAAACAAAAACAAATTTTAATGAAGAAAATTATAATATCAAAAGAGAAAATGGACCCCAGTAGCCTATACTTAATAATTTTTGGAAAATACAATAACGTTTATAATTATTGCTTATTAGGACATGATTTGTATTTTTTAAGTAATTACAGCTAAATTCAATTAAATGTATAAATCATGCAAATATCCAACCTTGAAATGTTATTGTTATAAATCTAAAATTTTTAAAACTATGCTATTTGTTACACTGCAACTAGGTAAGTCTCATAAATGAAAAGCGTAGTAAAATTTTTTCTTTTCTTTTTCATTTTTTTAAACCTGCTCATCTATGTTTATGGGGCATGCAAAGTATCTAGAAGAACAAAACGATGTATTATTGAGGTAAATAAAAATAATTTAAATTAAATAATTTTGTACCATATTTATAATATTTAATAATATTTTTAGGGAACAGACAGTTCTGAAATCGAGTCCATCTTTATAAATAAATTAAATAAATTTTAAAGCAGTTCCAAAATGAATTCTTCCAACCAGCAGTATATCACAAGGGAGCTTTTTGAAAAAGCTCTTCGAGAGTTTTTTAACAACAAAAACATTCAAATTTTTGGTTACACTAATTCGGCAGCTGTTCCTGCAGGCGATAATTATACCAGCGATATGTACAGGACTTCAGTTACTTATGGGACCGGAGAAAAGTAAATAAAATGTTTAAATAAACTACACTTTATTATATTTTAATTAAATTTTAGTGGAACTAAAGAATCGATATCAATAATTGTAAAATGTTTTCCTAAAGATAAAGAATTAATGGAACAATTTGTAACAGATACACACTTATTCCAAAGGGAAACGGAGATGTACACAAAAACCCTACCGGCTTTACATAATATTTTAGGTAGGCAATTATTATGTGTACAATGTAGTAATTATTAATAATTCATAAATTAGTTGCCCCAAAATAATTTTTTTTATTACGCAATTATTAATTTAGAACAATCGTGGCCTCTCTCGGCTAAATTTATATATCATACTAAGGAACCTCACGAATTAATAATGTTTGAAGACCTAACAGCATCAGGATTTAAAATGTTTGATCGTCAGCAAGGCTTAGATTTAGAACATTGTCTAGTAATTATTAAGAAAATAGCTCACCTCCATGCATCTTCATTAGTTTTATCTGAAAACGTAAGTTATAAGAGATACTCTCATTTTAATACAAATTTAAAAATTTGTTTTTGGCTTAAGGATCCTATTTTAATAAGTAAATACAAAGATGCGCTCCTTTCTAAAAACGATATGATTTTTGATTGGATGAAAATTGGATATAAAGCACTTATTGAAGCATGTAAAAATTGGGAAGGTTTAGAAAAGTATTCTATGAAATTGAAAGCAATAGAAGACAAGTTTTTGGATCGAGTAATTGCTTCGAGTAAGAAAAAATTGGGTGGTTTACACGTTTTAAATCATGGCGATGCTTGGATAAACAATTTCATGTTTTCGTACACACCTGAAGGAAAACTAAAGGATTTCAAATTTGTATGTTAAATATTATGACAAATTTAGTAAATAAAAATAATGTTCTTTTCAAGGTTGATTACCAAATGGTAGTCTTTACGAGTGCAGCTGTTGATTTGCACTATTTTTGGGCTACCAGTCCAAAACTCGACGTCAGAAGAGAACATTTAGACACTATTTTAGATTTTTACTATGCACATTTTATAGCAACTTTAACTCAATTAAAATATTCATTGGATAGAATTCCTACCAAAGAAAAATTTCGAGAGGACTGGAACTCGAGATCAAGTTATGGTTTAGCTGCGGCGGTAACGGTTTTGCCATTAGTTAAGGCTTCCTGTCGTCCGGATGCTTCTCTCGACAATTTGATGGCAGAAAAACAAGACGAACATGGATTTCGGCACCACGTCTACAATAACGATAGGTATAAGAAACATATGGAGTATTTATTGCCATTTTTTGATAAATTGGGTGCTTTAGATTATTACTGAGCAGGTATCTACTGGGATTTCATAAAATATAATTTTATATTATACATAGCATAAAAAATTTATAAAATCTTAAATAATTATGTTTGAATGAATATAAAAATATCTTACCTTTATCTGCATTAATGTGTTTCACTAAAACACATAAACTGATTTATTTTCTTTTTTTTTTTCTTGTAAGGTGTTGGCAACATCTTTGAGATATTATTTTAATATTAATTATATACTAGAACAACCTACATCGTATCGAGAGATTTATTCGATTACATAATATTATCTAATAATGTATACATATTATGTATAATTATTATGGTGAGTGTTAATTCTGAAAGAAAAAGTTAATATTATTTAATCTTCTCACTTCTCCTAAAAGATACCTCGGTTTAGCCCCTAAATGCGGGAGAAAAACAAAAAATAATGTCCAAAAACTCACAATAAAAATTCTCACGGTCAAATCCGACCAAAAACACTCTCAAACTCAAATCGTAATATTCAAATTAAAATCACAATTGCATAATTATTATTCGGACAAAAAAATCACTAAATCTGCTCTCAAAAATCAGAGACAAAAATCACACAACCGCTTCTGGCAGCAATTTTCGCAAAAAGCCCTAATCTTTCTCTCTTCCTTCTCTGCCTTCAAAATTACCAAATTTAAAAATAAACTTACAAAATTTTACCAAAAGAGCACAAGGTGCGATTCACCCAAGACAATTCACCCTTGTGAATTAGAGTAATGAGGCGCAACTCATTAGAAAAATTCACAACTCTTCCGTCGTGCTACAAATCAAAAATATCAAGAATTATCTTAAAAAAATGTTTATAATATTAAAGTTATGAAATAAAAATAAATTCAAAATCTAAAAAAATATAAGCTTATTGTCTCGTCTAACTCTCTTTTTTATCATTTACTTCTTATCCAAAATTTTTTTTGTTTATTTATTTCTTCTCACCTTCCACAAGATTATTTTCGTACGAGGCGTCCATTTTGCCGGCATCCTCTTCTGCCGCCCCCTATATTCGTCCAAAAAGTCCAAACTTTCAATCAATAACCTTTGTCTTGCTGTTGGTGTCTTGCTCTTCTTCAATCAACAATTCCTTTATTTCTTGCTCTGTATTCCACGACAAATTTTCTTCTTCTTGTACTTGCTTTAACTGTAATTCTTTTTCTTTTGTTTTTCTATTACCAATATTGTTTTTTTATTTTGTTCCATTACTTCTATTTTTTCATTGTTTCCTTTGAATAATTCTGTTTTTTCTTATTCCATCTGTTCATTTTCCTTTTGCTCTTCTATCAATAATTCTGTTTTTTTTTTATTTTGTTCCATTATTTCTATTTATTTTTATTGTTTTATTCCATTATTTCTTTTTTTATCTCACCAATCTTTTATTTTATTATTTTATTTCTTTTATTTCAAGTAGGTCTTTTCTTCGTCTTTCCTTTCTTTCTTGTCCTTCACGTTTTTGCATTTCCTTCATATTTTTTAGCATTTGGGCTAATTCATTTATGTCCTCTGTACCCCTTCTGATACTTGAGTACTTTGGCGAGTTCACCACAATATCATCCATTCCAATAACTTCCTCCTTTTCCTTTTGTTTATCTAGCTCGGTCAAATCTATGTCATTGATATTTAAATATATTATGCTTAAACTAGTTTTTGTTTTCTAGTAAAAAAATAATTTATTTTTCTTTTTTAAATTTTGTCCCACGTTCTGGTGCCAAAAGTTAATATGAGACAACCAAAAATATTATTATCAATGTTTATACTTAAATTCTTTTTCGTAAAATTTGCAAAATCGAAAACATTCCAATTTCAAAACTATTTTTAAAACTTTTTGTATTAAATATTCTCAAATCGATGGAGCCAAATTTCATCAACCGCTTCGGCTGCCATCTTGGGCAAAAAAGATCTTTTTTTCTTCCTTCCCTAGCTTGCACACCTTCAAAATTGCCAAATTTAAAAATAAACTTACAAAATTTTACCAAAAGAGTAGCACAGGGTGGGTCCAAATCATTTGTAACACGACAATATATTATATAAATTTGTAATAGTGTAATATACTGCAATGATATTTTCTTAAAAATGTATGTATTACTAAATACTCGCATCAAAATTGATCTCAAAATTCTTAACCAAAAGAAAAACTTACAGAACCAAAACTCGCACAACTGACTCGTGCGGCCATTTTTGGCAAAAAGCAATTCCCTTTCCTTTTTCTCCCCACTTTATACTTTTCAAAATCAAACTTAAAAATTTAAAAAAATTAAAATTCATAAAATAATAATTTAGCACAGAGTGGGTCGAAATTGCTTTATTTCATGACATCTTAAAGCCCCCGTTGCAAATTGGAGTTATGGGATCAGCTCAAAACGAAAATTCGCAACTCCCATGTTGTGCTACAAAACAAATCATCAAAAATTATAAAAATAAATTATTTACAATATTAAACAGTTGAAATAAATTTAAAATCCAATTTTCTGGCATCTTCTTCTGTCGCCCCTTTCTTTTTTTCTTTTTTGACGTCATCCATTTTATCATATTTCCGCTGCTTTACAATCTTGTTTATTTTTGATTTCTCTTCTTCTTTATCTTTTATAAACGGTTTTTCTGTTTCCATCGACTCATTTTTTTTATTACTTCTTTTTTTTTCCATTGTTTTTTTCAATTATTTGTGTTTCCTTGAATAATTTATTCTTTTTCTCTTCGTTGGTCCCTTCCTTCTCAACCAATTCACTTTTTTGCTTTTTTTTGTTCTACCATTATTAATATTTAATTTTTATTCCATTCATTCTGGCTTTTTTTGCTCATCCCCTACCAATAATTTTCCTTTCCTGCCTCTCTTTTATCAATAATTTATTTTTTATTATTAATTCTAGTTTCTCTTGTTCATCTTTTACCAATAATCATTTTTTTCTACCTCTTTTTGTTTCAATGTTTTTCATTTGTTCTTCGTTTCCAATAATTCTTCTTTTTCAAATCTTGCATCTATATCCTGTATTTCCAGATCTCGCGTAATTACGTACTCCTCAAATGCGTCCAGTCTTTTCTCTATTCTTTTAATCGTTTCAATAATTTCCCTATTAATCTCTAATCCATCTTCTTTATCTTCACATCCACTTCGAAATGCATTTCTGATTATTTCCTACTTTTCTCTACTTTTCTCCACCCGTTCTTTATGAAGTCTTTCCTCTCTCTCAATCTATCTGTTCTTTTCTGTATTTTTCATTTCTTTTTCTGTGTCTCTTCTTATTTCTCGTAAAATTATTTCAATAAGACCTACAAAACACTATGATATTATCTATTTTGAAAGAAATTTTGAATTGAAGCTCTATTATGTCAAGTCTCACGTTCTGGCGTCAATAAAAGATATTGTCGTGTTTCGAAATGCATAAAACCACAAATTAATTTATTTTGTAAATAATTTTTAAAATTAAATTTCATTATTTATTTATTTATCAAATTGTACATGTTGTATAAAAATGTTAGCTGTAAATTAGAGTGGGAAAGACGTAGAGGGAGTAGGTTGATGCAAGAGATGGCGACGGCTTTGGCGTCGAGCGGATAGCAAGCCATACCCGCATTAATGGTTTTGATTGTTAATTGTTTTGAGAATAAATTAAGTTCATTTGATGTTTGTTTTTATTTTAATAATTAAAAGTGAAGTGCTGATAATAAATTGGAAAATAGGAAGAATTTGTGATAATTTTAGTCGATGCAAAGGCGCATAACAACAAATTTGTTAGGCCAGCTGCAGGATAACATGTGCGCTTTAATCACACACACAAAGGTAAATTTGAGCAATTTTAATTTACAATTTTAAAACAAAAAGGAGTCTCATTGTTCAAAAAAATGGATGAAACCGAGCTAGGGTGTAATCTTAGAACAAAGCAAAATTTTAGAAGATTTGTAAAGCTCGGGACATTACAATATAGTGGTATTTGATTAATTTTTTTTAATTAACCAAATCCTTTACTAAACCATTATAAAAATTACCTTGGCTTAGGTCTTAATGTGGTAGAGCAATCCGACCTCAGGAGTGGATTCCTGTGACGATCTCGTCTTCGTCGTCTATCAAATATAATCAAGAAAAAATTCGCTTTCCAAATAATTTTATCCAACTTGTTTATAATTCAAATTTCTAATTCGCAAAATTTTAAATAAAAATATTATTTTCAAGGTTCAAACTTGCGATTTCAATTTATCCAAATCGTGGGTTTACCAATCACGCCACACGTCCGCTCTTACAAATTTTAACTTTAACTACCCAATTACAATTGAATCAATATCAACTTCCAACATCAAAAAATAAAATCCAAACTCTCAATCAATAAAAATATCGCGCATCAAAAATAATTTTTAATCAAAAAATAAAATCCAAAACTCCAACTCACAAATTACTCAATAACAGAGGCCACATTTGACTAAAATATTTCCAATCATTCACAAAATCAATATTACTCAAAAACTATTATTCGCAAAATAATATTTGCATAAACATTCACAAAATCAAAAATATCTCAAGAGCCAAGTGCGGCCATTTTTTGGAAAAAAAAACCCTTATCTCTTCCTTTTTCACCCCACCTTGTACTTTTCAAACTTAAACCTTCAAAATTAAAATTCACAAAATAATAATTTAGCACAGGGTGGGTCGAAATTGTTTGGTTTCATGACAATACTCTTCCGTGTAGAAATTTAATTTTTGACCGTAATTTAGTAAAAAATATTCATAATATTAAACAAAACAATAAATTAATATATTGTCTATTTTAAACTAATTAAAAAATATACAGACAATGTTTTGGTTTACTAAACCATCATTATCATGGACAATATATTAATTATTTGTTCTATTTATCTTCCTTATGGGGTATATCTTTCCAATAGTTAATAAAATTTTGTATTGCAACATTTTTATTGTAAATATTAAGTTATCGATCATTGGTCTTAACTCTTACATTATATGTTTAACAAAGATATTGTATACGCATTTAAATTAGATATACTTTGACTCGGGTAATAGTTATTTACAGTTGAGTATAATTAATTACAAAAGAATAGGTACACGATAATTTATAAATTAATTATTAATACAAGGAACCACATAATTATCAATATTTATATTAATATTAACATTTCATGTTCACCATGATTATATACACTTTTTATGAATAAAATACATAGGGTACAATAATTCGAAGTAGTATACTAATTGAGTGGGATAGATCCAAAAAAATACAAGTAATATTTTTTCCACTTTCAAAGCGTCTTTTCAAAGTTTTCTTAAATTTTATAATATTATATTACCACTTTCTATACTTGACCCAATCTTTTAATATTAATTATACCTTTATGGTTCAAGTCCCTGAGTTTACTTTTGTACTTGAAACATAAATATTATCTTCAATAAATTTTAACTAACTCTAGACTTTTTTTACTTTTATTCTTTTATTAACAGAATTTTATATGAGTATGAAATTCAACAGACAAGTAGTTTCTCACAGAATTAATCTTCGTATTGCTTTCTAAAAACTATAATAAAAATCAAAATTATTTTGCAAAAAATTTAATACAAGCCTTTATTTACGCCAAGTCATGATCTATGAGCACGAACAGAAAATTTAATATATTATTAAAATGTCCAAATAGTGGAAGTTCCCTCCGATCATGCCAAGGTAAATAAAAGCTTTTAGAAAAATATAATTCAAGTTGAACGGATTTGCATCAAAAGAAAATATAAAATTTTCTTTTCGATTTTGATTTTTATTAACTACTTTTCATAAGTAGAGAGTACAGTAAGTATAATACCATTTATATAGATTACATTTTTCAAAAATTTATTATTACAGCAAAATTAATTCTATTAATCATAACAACAGTATCGAAGAGATTTAAAAACATTTTCAAACATAATTTTAAAAAATTATTAACATTAAGATTTCACGATGAATATTATATAAACTTCGATGTAGTTTTACTAAAAAAAATTTATAAATAAATGCACATGCATTATTTTAAAACCTTTGATTTTATTCAATATAGGTAAGTATGTAGTTGAAGTTTTACTACAAGCTACCAATTATCCTGGATCATAAAAATTTTTTAAAAATCTTAAATTTTTATAAGCTTCAAGCCGTACATTTTTGTCACACAATTTCTTAACTCTAAATCCCATAAACGCCGATTCAGCCATTCAAAAAAAATATATTATGCATTTTAAATTTAAAAGTTTCGTCACAAAAATAATTAAAATCGATAGTTTTAAATACCTATTAAGAGAAGTTTACGATATCGACACATTATTTTAGTAGACGATAGCAAAATGTATACTAACATAAGTGAAGAATTTCGTCCACTATCGATCATATCTTGAAGACTTCTCCACTTGTTCGGAATCAATTTGCTCACACGACAAAAAAAATATTGCTTTAACGATTTATCCACCTCTTCACAGCTTCTTCCCATTCGAGCATCTCTTTAGACTTAGGCTGACCGTCTGTTTCGGCTGTAAAGTCAGCTACGTTACTGCCATTACTTTCGTTCTCTTTGCTTGCTGTATTTAAACTTTGTTCGATATGGCGGGGCTATAAAACCTACCTGTATAAAAAATTCTACATTTTTGAACATGAAACTTACCTGAGGAGGTCCAAATGGGCTCGTATTTTGCATAGTTTGATCATAATTTTGCCCCATATAATGTTGCTGGCTGTGATTTTGTCCAAAATGATTGTTTCCGGGAATTTGGCCGGGTGGATTCGTATTAATGTGATTATAATTTGGACCTAATTCTGGAGGACTTGTCGGATGACGAGCGCGTAATTCGGCCATAAAACTTGCTTCTTGAGCATAACGTCTTTGCAGTTCCTGTTGCCAACCTCCCTCGGACTCTTCTTCTCCATCATCTTCGAAATCTAACACATTCATAGTTACGAGACTTGATAACAGTATCGAACGAAAAGTATTTAATATTATAAACAATAAAAATTATTTATGTTTCAATTACTGCAAGGCAGAACATGCACCGTGGTTAGGAAAATATAAAAAAATATAGCTGGAAATTTGAAATTTACTAAAAAAATATTAAGCACACTGAAAGACTCAAAAAATACGACGGTTACTTTTTCGAGGCTTTGGAGAGTAATCGGTAGCTAAATTTGAAATAGCACCGAAACGAGGAACAAAGCTGGAAGTTGCTCCAAAGCCTTGAATTTAACGATAACTTAAATATAAGTAATTATAATTTAAAAAGAAACTAAAATAAATTACACTTACACTTGCAAAACATAATTCGTAATTCGGTTCCATTCTAAAATATAGTCTCACATTGATAGAATATAACAGAATTAGTAATGCAAAAGTGATGAAAAGAAAGTGTGCGCACATAATAGTGAATTGATTAAACGAATTTTCAAAGCCAATAAACAACATCAAAATTTCATTACAGTATTGCGAACTTGATACTTACCAAGTGGTTTTTGGATACCACTAACTTCAGGAAAAGTTGCAGATTCTGCAAGAACAATCATTCAACAAGCAGCATTCCACATACAAAACACTACAACTAAACTAGCAGATCTAAATGTGAAGAATTAATAAATGTATTGCACTTGAAAAGTGTATTATGTAATTCTTATAATCAAACGCAAATAGAACTCCTTCAGTTTTGCAATTTTTCAAAATGTCATCAACAATGGCGTAAAAAAAAGTTGCTCGTCCATCAAACCTATAAATTCGTCAAAAAAGTTCTACTTTTTCTTCAAATCCAATAATTATTGTTTACGTTGCATTTATAACATGTGTTTTACCGCATGTTTCTGAGTTTAATAGCCATAGTATAATAATAATAGAGTAACTAACCTCCCCCCCCACTAATAACTGTTTAAACCAAAAAAAAATAAAAAATTAATATAAAAATAATTTTTTTAGCTACCCCCTTAAATTTTGACAGAATCAAAAGGGATTATTAAACATTTTTGTCAAAATCACTATATTTTTTTTTGAATATGTATTTAAAGTCTCATTTATCATAAAATGTCGTTTAAGCTGCTAGGGATAGAGATAAGGTATTAATATTCAAGAAGGGTTAATATAAACCGAGGCTTACATTACCTTCCGAGAGTTACTGATGCCTATCTATATAAGAGTGTTGGCTGACCTTTTAAACACATATTTATTTACGACTCTGAAATCAGGACTTCCCTACTTCCCAATCCGCAACTTACTTTTTTATACATTTAAAAAAATATATTTGTTTTCCCTTAAGTTAATTCCGCCACTGTTAGTATAATAAAATATTATTAAAAACACCACCGACTAACTATTGAAAAAAATTGTGAGAAACTGAATATTAATAAAAGTAGGATGTCCTGGCTAGAAAATTAACCAGGATTACCAAAGCTCCTATGGCCAAATATTTAAAATTACACTTTTTATTACTTTTAGAAAAAAAAATTCGCCGTAAACAACAAATTAAAAAAAATAACAAAAATTGATGCGAATTAGTGTCTGGACCCACTTAGAACTTTAAAAAACACGTATCTAGAAAGACACAAAATTTTTAAGTCAGCGTAATTGCTAAAAACATCTCTGAAGCTGCCGGAATAAGCAAAACACCGACTTTTATATGAAAAATTGAGTTCCATAGTTTAATTGCTTCATTTTAATATCATTTTACAAATCCTAGGACCAATTTGCATGCTACGCCCTCAATTTTTAAGAGTCAAAGCCCAATATTTGACCATTGCGACTGTACCATAATAGTCTACCAAGTATTGACTATTATTTATTGCGCTTTACACCTCGAGATACACTCCTGACTATAAGTCGACTTCCGAACCTTGTTGTATAAGATACTTTGAACTTATATTTTCAAATCTTATAAACTCACAATAAATCTTAAGCTTGTTTATAAAAATGTAAGGGCATCTGACTGAAGTTCTGAAAACTATCTGAACGAGTGAATAAAATTTAAACGATTTGAGAAAAACATAAAAAATTCTGAAAACTTTCAGCTAAAATACAAAAAATTTTCCGTATTATATTGCTAGGACTTTTTATATTTCAAATCGTAAAATTTATTAAAAAATAATAGAAGGAATAATTGAAATAATAAATGTGACCAGTTGAAAATAAGGTTTTTCTCGAGTTTTCCTACAAATATTTAATTAAATTAATTATCATCACAAAATTGTGATGATATAATACACTTTGTTACCATAACTAATATTTCTTTTTGGTACGTGATATAACCCACACATAGAAATAAAAATAATAATAAACAAGCAATAAAGAAATAAAAATATAATCAAAAAATACATTTAAAACAATAACAAAATGAAATTTAAACAATTATTATTTAAAAAAATATAAAATAATAATTTACTAATAAAAAAATAAACATTAAAATCAAGTACATAAATAATATATAATATACAACACCTACATAATAATGTCACAATGTAAGTACTATATAATGGAACAGTCCAAATATTGCATTAAAACTTAATAAATAATTTAACATGGTTTCAATAAATTTTTAAGTAAAATATAGTATCGTGTAAAATGTAGAAATAGTAAAAATATCACTCCTAAAAACACTCTACAGTCTCATGCTACAGAGAGAAAATATCATTCTCAGTCTAAGAAGAAAGAAGCAAAACAATAAACATGATCTGCCTTTAAGGATGCCAAGTCTGTTTTAAAATGATTAATTTATACAATAAATTAGTAAGTAACAAATAATAAAAACACCCCTAAATTATCACATCATACAATAAATATAATTAATCCCCTCATTGTTATTTCGCAATGAAAAAATCCTCAAATTTATTGTCAATTATTCATGAAAAAAGCATTCTATCTGTAGCTATGTACGGTACTCTTCGATAAATACATAATACTTTTATTGTTTCTATATAATTAGTCAGTCAAATTATTCATCCGTACCTGAATTTAATTCTCGTACTAACGTAGACATTGCATTAGTAACAGAATCAGCTGCTACTAGAAGATCATTCCTAAGCGATCTACCAACAGATCCAGGTGTACCATTTCCGTTGCTGCCGCCTAAAAGAAAACACGTGAGTAAATTCATATTTATTTTGTCACTTTAGCGGCCTACCAAATGCATTCCTGACATCACCGCCCACACCCACCAGAGATTCAGAATTAATGTTATGCATGTTTCTATCCATTCCTATATTGTTCATCGAATTTATTCCACCTATCGATTGTCCAGGCATACTTTGTGATGTGGATACATGTGCAGTTCTATCCATTTGAGGTGCTGGCATTTGATTTATAGCAGGCTGATTACTAGGAGACATTCCCATAGGTGTCTGTGGAGCACTTCGAGGGCAAGGTTGTTGTGGTGCTCCACCTGGAAGCAAAGGTGGTGATTTTGTACTTCTTGGCGAAGAATTTGGCGTACTTCTGGGCGAAGATTGATGATTCTACAGATTAAAAAGATAAAACAAATTTTAAAACGCATATCCTCAAAATACCTTTAACATTTTCATAAGTCCTTCGAGTTGAATCATAAGTTGTCTACGTGAATCTTGAAGAGTGGTCAAATGAGCTTCGAGTTCATCCTTTCTCATTCTTAACGCTCTTAATTCAGACATTAGTGCTGGATTTTCTACTCCGTGTCCACTTGTTTCTATTTCTTGTTGCCGCCTAATTTAAATAAAATTATTATGTGATAACTTTCCTACAATTAGTAGTTTACCTAAGCCTCGCTATTTCCCTCATAATTTCTCTATTTTTTGCTTCCAGTTGATTTATAAGTTCTCTTTGTGCCCGAGTAGAATCCATTCCTAAACAGGCTTCAGAAGGAACCCTTCCCTGTGGGAACACGTCCTATTAAATGTATTTATTTGTCTATTCTCTCATTAAATTAAATAATTAAAGCAAAACATTGCTAAGCTACTCACCGCATCTGGAGAAAAGGAATTTTTACGATAACCGCCATGATGCTAAAGATGCAAATGCAAAAGCACACATAATAAAAAGTTATTTACATTACACCAATAAAAATTACAAATATCATGCTTATTTCAAAACTGAAGAAACATTAAAATTTAGTCCCATAATTTGAAGTTTACATCATAGTTCCAGTGAACAATTATTTTTTTAGAATTGCAGTCAAGTCATTAAGTCGTAAAAAAGGAGTCTACATGAAAGTAACTAGGAAATGAAATCAGGCTCGAGCTAAAACAAGGGCAATTTTGTCGAGAAAGATTCCCAAAAGCTAGGTCCCTAATAATGTTAGAAAGTTGTTATATTACGAAAAAATTTACAACAAATTAAGTTCATTTTTATGCGAGATAAATAAGAAAATATTTGCTTGAATCTATTTTGAAAATAAGATGTCAAGGATATGGCCAACCCACGATTTAGGTTATTTTTAGAACCTTTTTAGGGAAATTTAGTTATACGATCTGAGCTTTTTTCAATACCAATCTACAGGATTTACATACAAATTAATTGTATTTCCAAGTTATTTCTACAAAAAAAACCTAACGATACCAAGCAGCCTGCTGTTTTGCCTAGTTGCCTTTCGCCTAACCAGACAAAGTAATTATTTGAACTCCTATGTTCACAATGGCTATTCCAAGAGAAAGAGAAATGGAATAACCAACCAATCGGATAGCTACTATATCATTTATTAATGTGCATTATGTTTTATGTTATTAAGTTTTAATTATCCTTCAGTTCAACTTTTATATGAGTAATTAAAAATGTTTTATGCATATAATTACCATTCCTGTTCTAGCTTCTTGAGCCAATTTAGCAGCATAACGAGCTATTAGTCTGTGTTCATCGTCTCTTGCACTGTCCAAACTAAATTTAAAAATGTTATTAAGTTATAACAAAAGATTCTAAATAAAAATTACCTTCTAGCTGTTGTACGACTGTCTAAACTGCCCATTCCATCAAAATTAAAAGGCCCATCTGGAAATCCATTGTGTGATGGTATAGGTGATGGAGGTCTAAATTAAAGATAAAAAATAAACAAAATAAAAATATTCTATTTCATAAAATAAATAAACTTACACAATGTGTGAAAGATTTAAAGTTTTTTCAGGCTGTTCGGGAAATCTTGGCAAATTATTCTTTTGTTTATCAGGAACACATCGAAAAGATTTACGTAGTGAATGTCCAATTGTTTTACTTGGAGACTTGAAATTTAAAATATTCAGATTAATTTGCATTAAAAAGATTTTTATGCTTACATATGATGCGTACTCTTTCACCTGATGATCAAGTGCATGTGGAGCAGTTACCCTTCCTTTCCAAAAACAGTCTTGACAAAGCATATAATGGGGACACTTTTGGCATCTATATCGAAAACCGGTAAAGTTTTCTCTTTGACAAGCATCACATTGAATGGGATGAATAACTAAAAATTTAAATTTAATTTCAAGATTAGAATCGTGGAAAGTTTATTACCATTTTCTACAGATGCAATACGATGAAGTAAAGGTAACCAAACAAGAATCGGTGGTCCTGGATCTGACATCATTGTATCCAAAAAATCATTAACGGTAATCTTTACATTCTGAAAGCAACAATCTTAAAAATTTTAAATCGCTTTAAAAACAAATACTCTTACAGGATTAAATATTGTGGAAGATAAGGATTCAGTATAATTAAATGTAGGTGATTCGTATACAGCGGCTGGAAGGGCTAAAACTTCTTGTAAATATTCATTAAACCTCCAAGGTAATAAATGACCATTACTGTCTGATATTTGTGAAAATATGTCTGAAAATTGTAAAATTTTAGCACACCACAATTTATTACATTAATAACCAACTTACACCTTAATTTATCCATTAATTTTCCAGCACATAAAGTTGCTAGTGCTACCTTTATTGAAAACACACGGATCTTTCCAACATTATCGCTGCAAATTTTTTAAAATTATTATTATTTATTTATTAGTACCTTTTTACAATATACATTTTATAACATTAATTTTTCACGTATGAATAATTGTTTAACAAGGAATGTATTTTATATAAGTAGTAACGTAGCGTCACGTGGTCCAGAGGGAGCACTCTCCCTGTTCGCCTTCCTTCAATTGTTAAAATATTTATGTTAGAAGAAAAATCAGCCTACTCTGCTCATTTCAAATTTAGAAACAAAATCTTGCTAATCCATGCGGCATGTCATAATTATTTGCTTTCCTGAATATTTCAAAACCTAAAGAGAAATAAAAATGCACAAACAAGCTTAAATGAATCGCAAGATATCTAGAAATTAAAAAGATGAAAAATGAGATATACAATCAGGTACAAACGATCTAGACATATTTAAGGCGGTATTCTAGTCTAGAAAGTTGACAAAAACGAAAATTTTTGTTTTCATATTTCGATAGTTTAGATATTCAAGAATATCTTCTTAAAAGAATTTTTTGAAATTCGAATTATTTTAAAAGTTATAGCCAATTTAGTGTCGTGGCAACTCGACCAGTTTAGAAGGAACGAATCTAAGAAAAGTATTAAAAACTACTCTTTATTTTTTTTTGTTTTTTAAATTTTACTTATTTAAATATTCAATTTGAGGTAGAAGAATGCCGATGTATGGAGCCGGAATCGCTGATTGAAGAAATATAAATTATATGTATTGTTCTATCAGTTAGACTGCCTGAAACTTAACTTCAATTTTTAATCGTGTTTTTATCCAAACTACTTTTTTCGAATCGGTAGATATAAAATCTCAAGTTCTAATTGGCCGATTTTCTTGAAATTTGGTATGCATTTTCTTTATATATCCCTCTATGGTAGGAACCAACAAAAAATCATAATTTTCAATTTTTATTATATTTTAAAAATTCGGTGAGTTAAAAAATAACTGAAAAAAATCAACTTTTTTTTTCTTAGTAGCCGCTATTTCGCGAGAAAAACTTTTTTTTCATTTTTCCTGGTTCCTACCATAATGACATTGGTACTGATTAAGAATCTACCTTTTTCTTGTTTTTCAGATGACTAGAAGGGTTGGAACCGTGTCAACAAGAACACGATCTTTTTTTCCTCTCTACTTCAAAAGCGTGTAACTTTGTGAAATTTATTTATTTTTTATTGAAAATTTTTTTATGAATTCCTAAAATATACATATATAAATCGATGCCAAAAAAAATGTATAGTTAAAATATTAATTGTTTTTCTTTTATCAACCGTCAAAAAATATCTGAAATTCGGGCTTCTAGGCTAGAATACTGCCTTAAATCCAAAATTGACAATGAAAAGATTGAATAAATGCAACCGATAAAAATAACTTGAGAAATATTCCATCTTAACTTGATGCTAGTTTGAATATCCCTAAAGGTCAAGGTTAACTGAACCTGATTTACTTGGTATATTGTACTAAGGTTTTTGTAGATGTATAGTAAATTTTAGATTGCTAATAGATAATGCAATATTTTTCTTTTACTAATCCCGCTATAATATAATTAAAACTAATTTGGGTTACTGTCAGTTAATTCCCCCCACGGCCTCACGATTTGAACTTTTTCCTATGTACTATTGGAAAGAAAACACTTTTCTAAGCATATTACAACAAAAATTTTGTAGAATTAGACATTAGTTTTCGAAAAAACGGTATCTTAAAATCAAAATTCTACATGCATTTTAGATAGAGATTTGATCGTATACTACGTTACGCTACATTCTATTGAAGGTGTGTGCTTTGAATTACTTAGTGTTTGCTGTCAGATGGGATCGACACCTGGACCAGTTCTGTATTTTAGTAGATCTGTTATTTTCAAGATCTGTCATTCTCAGGAAATTTTTTTTAATCGGTTAAGCTCTCGTCGGGGCAGCGCCGTTTTGACGAGAGCAATCACGGTAAATCTCAGATTTACGATAAAAACGAGTTCTGGGTGTTTTCTTTTTTAAAATTTGCAAAATCTAAATTAATTTATAAGTACTCATGTATTTACAAACATTAATTCGAAATCATCTGCAAGTGCGATTTAAATTACGACTATTAAAGTTTAAAAGTTAACGTATTTGTAGTCGTATGGAGACTGGATAGCATAACCGAGTTGATTACCATTACGTCGCACCGGCAAAATTTATGGCGCCTAACAGTTCGCACCCTTGATTTGCAAATTTCAAAATGCCGTTTTATCGAAAAGTAATAGATAATCCTACAAAATTTTTGTTTTAATATGCTCAGAAAATTGTACTCTATTGTCTATAGGAAAAAGTTAAAATCGTGAGGTGAATTAACTGAAAATTCCACTAATTTGTTAATTTATATTCATATAAAATCATATAAATGTAAAATCTCTTTTATTTAGCTTTATTTCAATTATCTCAATTAGTGACAGTCATAAGTATTAAAAGTACATACATACATTATAATGCTATGTGCAGATTTTCGTCAAGTTTTGCCATAAATTAAATTCAAAAAACATGTAAAAAATTTTAAAGTATAATTTTGGAAGTTTAAAGTTTTGAAATCAATTGGAAAAATTTGCAAGCCTAATTTATAATTGAGATTTTTTATTTGTCAACCTGGGTCTAAGAAGATCAATGCCATGTGAGAAATCGTAAATAAGAACCAAACTGTGATAATCCAGCAAAAGATTTTTAGATTTTATAATTTATATAGATTAGTTTTTCACTAATGTGGCTTTGCATGTTTAGTGTATATTTGAAATTTGTTATAGATGATTTTAAAACTAAAATCTCGACTATATTTTTTTTATCATTTCTTAGTTTCTCCAATATCGGAAATTGGTGAAGGTTTGGTTGTAAGACCGGTTGATGTGACCTTATAAGAAATACTTGCAAAGTACAGATAAAGAATTTTCCGACAATAACGTTTAAATAAGTTTAAGTTGAGTTGGGATCTTTGTATCATTTTATATTCAAGAGACAGTTATGATTAATGCTGGACGTGCTGTTTTTAAATTTTTTATATTTAGGTTGCTGTTCATTCTCCAAATATTATATGACTATAAAATATAACTGAATATTACGTATAACATTTCATGAATTTTCTCAAATATAGGCAACGTATATTATACTCCTACACTCGGTAATATTTCAGGCTTTCTCAACTGGAGTTCCTCCAATATTCAGAAAACTGTCCCAATTCAATAATTTCATTTATTAATAAAACAAGAAACACATCTTTGTTTTTAGATTGTAGTTTTCAATATTTTGTAGATGAGAGCTACTCCGATTGAACCAATATTATCAGCATATTCCTTCCAGGAATAGAAGAAACAAACGAATAAATTAATTGATCATTTTATGCTGTCTATCAAGTACTATTCATTTAATTTACACACTATTGACCTTATTGTCCAAGATTATGTAATTATTAATTTCAACCCTTCCGATTTTAGCTATTCATCTTGACAGCCTTACAGAAGCTTCTCGTTTCCTGATGTCCATCCTATACCTATTACACCATCAAACCTTTAAATCAAATTACTTACACTGTAGCATATGCTGCGAGAAGCCAATTTAATAATAAACTCGAACATACATCCACGTGTGTTTGCTGGGTTGGAGGTGCTCTTTTATTAAGACTATGATATAATGAACAAAGTAATGTTTCCAATCTTGCAACACTTAATTCGTTTGAAGGTTCCATAGCGTGTAAGCCTTGTTCCCTAAATGCCTCGATTACATTCCATATATCAACTGCATGTACTAAAAATATTGAATTAAAAAATAAAAAAGAATTAATCGTTGCAATAAATTATACTTACAGCTAACTTTCTTTTGTATAAATCGAAGTTTACTTGCCGTTCTATAAGACGCAAATCGAATTAAATCAAAATTGTGAGCACTCATTTCATGCACTAGTGCTAATCTATGGTCCGAAGACCCTGGAAGGCCTTCTTGACCCTGCATCTTCTACAAAATAACAAAAATAAAGAATAAAAACATTATGTTATATTCGTGACTATATCTCGACACGTAAGAACACAAATACTTTATAAAAATAAAACTTTCGTCCTATAAATTATTCCAGAAATTGTTTTTAGTTGCATTATAAAGTAGGGTTTCTAATTCGATCAATTTAAGTAAAAAAGAAAACAGTTGAAAAGTATAGAACAAAGTTTCGTTTAATAAAACAAGAATGAAATATTAATCTATTCGTTGATTCACATTCCATAATATTATGAGTACAATCTAATAAAAATTTTACGTGCAAGAGTACGAGATTCCCCCAACATTGTGAATAATTAATATCAACATCAGTTATGTCATTATCTATGTTATCTGTGTGGGTAAACACAAATTCAATGGTAGTAACGACAATAATAGTAAAACAATCAAAATAATAAACGTCAACCTACACGCCGCTATATTCTAACGTGTGCTACCTAAGAAGCAACAAATTCGTTCTAAAAATAGCAACTTTAAGTAATGCAATTAATTAATTTATTAAACGCCGTAAAATTAAATGGTCACGTTTAAACGGTGTATTTAAAAATCTGCCACCTAATAATTGAACTCGAATCAAAATGCAAAATTCTTTTTTTATAAATTAAATGGAAATATTAAGTAAGCTGCTGCAGGTAACTTATAAGCAATTAAGCGATAGCGTCTTAATTTACTTACATCGTTAATATATCGAATGTTTTATCACAGAGAATTTCATTGAACGAAGAAATTCGACAAGCAGTTGTTTACTAGCGGCTCACAAAGCGCCATTTTACCCGTCACCTGCCTGCTGCAACACACGGTGGCGCTTTATTTTATTTACGCGTTCATTGAACTTGCTAAATTTAAAAAGCTTCACAGGAAAAAGTAATGTATGTGCGTACACTTATAAAATTAATCATCCGAGTTATCTTATTATAAATAATGGCATTCAAATCCATTAATATAAAGCATGATTAATGTGTTCATTCGAAGAATATTCAAGTAGCGCAAATCGCTGAAAAT
Organism: Cantharis rustica; assembly: GCA_911387805.1. Lineage (NCBI taxonomy): Eukaryota > Metazoa > Arthropoda > Insecta > Coleoptera > Cantharidae > Cantharis > Cantharis rustica. The sequence continues at coordinate 40,726,921 of OU426877.1, forward strand.
ACGATGGAGAGACACCGAGGTAGCCAATTTCGTAGGAATGATGAGAATGTGCATCAGTCAAGGTGAATTTGCATTAGGACACTGCAGTACCAAAGAATATCGATTCAAGATTGTTCACATCTGGGTACATACTTATTATAGTGGTTATGGAATATATTGAAATTTATGCGATTTTTAAACGCAACTGTCACATCAGTTAAGTTTCTACCTTCTCCATATTTCTCAAAACGACATAAAATTATAGAAGCAGGCATTTTTCAATTATTCAAAAAAATTTATCCGTTAAATTGTCAAGCATAACATTCAAGAGAAAAGGAAGTCTATCAGATCACCAAACAATTTTATTTGTACAGGTTGTAGAAACAAGAGGGGGGGGGCATGGTCAAGCGCTAACTAGCGTATTGTAGCATTTTAAACCAATTTCGTTACTAAATACTGGCCTTATCCGTTATCTGGATACCACTGACGCGCATGAATGGATCAACGAGAGATATTTTAATAAAATATCAACAGGTAACATAAATTAAGAGCTTCACAGAACTTGAAGCGGAAAGTCTTCAAAATGAGTAGATTTCTGGTCTGGTTTACATCAAGAATTAAAGTCTAGGATATTTCACCGTAAATTTAGCATGTAATTATTTAATGTTAACATGAGCATCGTTAGGATTTCTTTAAGATGCAATATAACAATGCATTTATTATTTAAAATAATAAAATTTAAAACATTTACCTTTTAAATCCCCTTTAAAAACTTTCATCTGCTTTATTTATTGTTTTATATTATATTTACTACCGAACTAAAATTTATAATTTTACTTTTATTAACTTTAATTTCGCAGACTAAACATTTACTAGTTTTACATATCTATGAAGAAAAATTGGTAAAATTTTAAATGTTTTCTTTAATTTTAAGCTACATCTTTAATTTGCGCAGTTAATTTAAAACTTAGGACTTTGATTTTTAACCATACATGCAGAGCCGTATTTAGACTAGATTTTCGGGGGAGGGGGGGGGCTTCAAAAAATTACAAAATAAATAGCTAATTTATTGAAATACAAAGAAAATTTTTTTAAATTTAAATTTTGTAAAGGGAGGTTTTTTGCCAAGATGGCGGAAACGACAAAGGCCTAGATTTTGCTCCGCTGATTTTTTGAGTATAGTTTTGTGCAAGTATTTTTGCAATTAAAATTTTATTTTTGAATATTGTTATTGGAAAATTTTGTTTGAAAGTACTATTTTGGCCGAAAATTACCGCAAAAAAATCGAAATTTTGGGAAAAGATTGCTTTTATTTAATTAAAATGATTATTTTTTTGAGCGATTTTTCGTTATTTGAGTTTGATATTCAGAGAAATTTTCGATTTTTGTGAACTTTATTTAATGGTTGAAAATAATTTGTCGAGGGAGCGACAAATTTTGATTACAGGTTGACTTCTGGGGGAGGGGGAGCGTTATTGCGGATAAAATTTTGTTTGTACCATTTTAAAAGTTTTGTTTACTACGATATTTTTAATAAGTTAAAACTTATTCATATTTTAATTTTAAACTCTTTTGTAAAAAACCGTTTTTAAATAAAAATTTTTAATTTTAAAATTTGAACAAAAATTCTTATTTTACCGATGGCGATAGTAAAATAATGTTGTCAAAACGAAGAACTAAATTAGATTGAAATAAAATTTCACAAATCTTAAGCAAATGTACATTTATGTACAAATGTACAAAATATAAAACAATTTATGGGATTACAATGCCCACTCTAATTTATTGCGGAAGTGTTATTTTTAGCTATGCTGCCTATGATGGTCATAAAATTTAAGTTTCCTTTAAAATTTTTGGTTCAAACAATTTATAGCAATTTAAAATTTTTACCATAATAGTAAGAATTAAGATAAAATACCTATTTCATTTATTTCAATATAATTATTTTTCAAAAAACCGAAAATTAATTAATATGAGTAATAACTAACAATATTAATTAAGGGGCGGTCGACTTTTACACAGTACTGTAAATATATCGGGCTTTTTTATATTCTCCATCGTCAGTTTTTATATTTTTGCAATTTAGTAGTAGGTGTATTCAATCCAGTGTCGCCAATCGCCGGATATTAATACAAATTTCCAATTTTTTAATTTGGGGTTTAGTTTATTAGAAATATCTTTAGTTTTAATTTTTTTTTTAATACTTCTAGTTTAATGTTTTTGTTATTAGTTGTAAAAATTGTTTTTGTTTTTTCTGATTATTTTACGATTGCAGGCGGACTTCCAGTACTTGATAAATAATTTCGGGGGGTGGGGGGATTCTAACCCCTAAACCCCCCCTCCCCGTAAATAGGGCACTGAAGATTTGTATTCTCGATTGTACAGCATAAATAAACTTATTAGACTAACAATAAAAATAATTCAAATTTATAATAATAATGTAAAAAATTAGATACTAACTTCTCCGATGGCGAAACAACGACAACGAAATGACAAATGCAAATGTCTTATTTTTTGTTACCTGACCTATTCTTTCACCTACACTGAAAAATTTTTTTTGACCAATTAACTTATTTATAAAACCTTCATAAATACAATAAACAAATTCATTAATAAAATGAATAAATTCATAAACGTATAACTATATAGTAGGAGAACTGGTAGATAATTTTGAGTAGGTATTTGTATAAATAACGTAATTATTTTTAATTACCTTTAAAAAAAGAGCATTTTTACTTTGTTTTTCGGGTAATCTCAAAAGTACTCTTTTAATTCGTGTAAATTTACTTGCTGTTTGGTATTTATACCTTATATTGTAATTTTACTGTATTTGTATAGGTAATTTTACTTGTGGCATTGCAAACTATTACATTTCTGTGTGTAATTTACAATATTTCAAGTAAAATAACCTTGCATAATATGTTTTGTTTATCTTTGTGGTTTAAAATTACCCGATATTGGTATTTTGAGTTTTTTTAATAATATGGGTTTCTACTAATTTAAAATTCATATTGATATATTTTCTTCCCAGTTATTATATATAGAAATATACGCTATATAATTTAAAAATACGCGCTTTAAAAAGTTCCAAAACAGAAAAAAAACGTATAAAATTTTAAAAAAATCACTAAAAATCAAACATCAAAATGTAATTTTTATTAATTATTATTAATTAGACATTCGTCTTATAATTATAAAAAAATTAATTAAAATTAATTAACTTAGCAAAAATATAAAAATTAACAAAAATATAAAAACTGACGATGAAGAATATAAAAAGGCTCTATATATTTACAGTACTGTATAAAAGTCTGCGACCACTTTAATTAATTGTTAGTTATTACTTCTACTAATTAATTTTCGATTTTTTGAAAAATAATTACCTATATTGAAATAAATGAAATAGGTATTTTATCTTAATTCTTACTATTATGGTAAAAATTTTAAATTGCTATAAATTGTTTGAACCAAAAATTAAAAAAAATAAATAAATTTTATGACCATCCGGCAGCATAGCTTAAAATAACACTTTTGCAATAAATTAGAGTGGGCATTGTAAACCCATAAATTGTCTTATATTTTGGTGTGAATTTTATTTGAAAATATGTACATTTGCTTAAAATTTGTGAAATTTTCTTTTAGTTTAATTCAGTTCTTCGTTTGGACAACATTATTTTACCATCGCCATCGGTAAAATAAGAATTTAGTTTGTGATTTTTATTCAAATTTTAAAATTAAAAATTTTTATTTAAATATACGGTTTTTTTACAAGAGAGTTTAAAATTAAAATATGAATAAGTTTAAACTTATATTAAAAATATCGTAGTAAACAAAACTTTTAAAATGGCACCAACAAAATTTCATCCGCGATAACGCCCCCCAGAAGTCAACCTGTAGTCAAAATTTGTCGCTCCATCGACAAATTATTTTCAACCATTAAATAAAGTTCACATAAATCAAAATTTTCTCTGAATATCGAACTCAAAAGAAGAAAAATCGCTCAAAAAAATAATCACTTTATTTAAATAAAAACAATCCCACAAAATTTCAACTTACTTAATTTAATACAAAAAAAAATAAAATCTTATTGCAAAAATACTTGCACAAGATTATACTTAAAAAATTAGCGGAGCAAAATCTAGGCCTCTGTCGTCTTGGCAAAAAAATTACCAAGGTTCATTTGTTTGGTTGCAGATTAAATCAAAAAATTTAGAATAACCAATAATATTTTTTAAAAAAACAGCTTTTCAACGTATTTCATTAGTTAATCCAAAATTTGGTTATTTAGGTATTTATTTATTTATCGAGTTTCTTCTATTTTTAATTTTATATTTGTTTTTTATTGTAGTTTTTTTTTTATTTTTTAAATATGTCGTACTTTATAATTTTATTTTTTGTCTTGAATTTTAGTTTTCATTGTATTTTAATAAATTAGCTATTTATTTATTATTATTTTTAAAACCCCTCCTGAAAATCTAGTCTAAATACGGCCCTGATCAAATTTGTCGATAGAATGCAACAAGGCAAGTACCGTGTATCCGGTATAATTACCTAACTTAGGTACCGCTTATCCCTTTGAAATTTTCCAAATTTTAAAATTCTTTTGTGCATATTTTTTTGGGTTTTTTTATAGTTTACTAAGATATGTTATAAAAGTGTTACATGAGCGGTAGTGTACATTTGCAACTAAAGTTTTCTCGAAGGTGTTTTAGTAAAATTTCTAGTTTCTGGTAAAATAATTTTTTATTAAAGTGTTGTTGAAAATAATAAATAAAAGGTATGTAATTTGTTATTATTTATTTATTTATTAATTTCTCAGTAGTAATAATTGTTTTTTAATATTTTAATTATTATTGAAAGAAGGATAATGCATGAGTATAAATTTTTGTTAGCACTACATATATTTGTTCAGTAAGTAAAAACCGATTGCCATTGCAGACAGAGCCGGCGCTAGGATATTTTACGACCAGGCAAAACTTTAACCCCCCCCCCCCCCCCCCATTTAAATATAGCAACACTGTGCTGGGGAGTCAGATTTAAAAAATATATTTTATATTTAAAGAAATACTGACATTTACATATTTTTATTAAAAAAAATTATTAAATCTAATTAAATTTTAACTTTTCTAGCTTTTCTTACGGTATAAGTTCTATAAGTTCTAAGTATAAAAATAAATATGTTCTAAATTATTTTTCTATGTAACTAATATCTATGTATTGCTAAGAAACAAAACAATTTTGACCTACTCTGTGCTTAATTGTTTATTTTGAAAATTTCAATTTTGAAAGTTGGTTAATTTAAAAAGTGCAAGGAGGAGAATAAAAAAGAAAATAATTAATTTTTGCCAAAAATACCCGCACGAGCCGGCTGTGCGGGTTTTGGTTTTAATTGGTTTTGGTTCTAAGATATTTGATGAGTGTACTTTTGCAAATATTATATATTTGGAAAGAATTGTTGAAAGAGTATTTTGGAAGTTGACATTGATTGGGTAAATTATAATATTCGGAAAGAAATTTAAAATTGAAATTTGTAGTAGGTGTTGAGAAGATACCGCACTGGATTTAATAAGTTAAAATTATACGTTCGATCATCGAGGCAAATATAACTTTTAAAATTAAATTATAAACGAATTAGATAGTGGTTATTTTAGAGAACAATTTTTTTGAATTGACAACGAAGACGAAATCGTCACTGGAATTCGCTCCTGAGGTCAGATTGTTCTACCGCATTAAGAGCTACCCGAGGTAACTAAAAAAGTTTAGTAAAGGATTTGGTTAATTGTAAAAATTAATCAAATACCATTACAGTATATTCCGGTACTCGCGCGTCTATCAAACGCGACGCGCCAAAATTTTAATCAATTCACTACATTTATGAAAATTTCATAGTGAGTATTATAGTTATATTTTTTTTATAAAATTACGTTTTACATGTTACATGTTACCATCAAATATTGCGAATTACTTTAACAAGCAGTGATCCCCTTCCATGTATTTAAAACATTGAAATCGCTTACAATGCCGAGAATTAATTTTTTAGTTTTTATTCTGTTTTGCTTTTAGTATTTCATTTTACATTGCACACTGCAATTAATTTTTGCACCTCGATCTGGTTTTCGCCCCTTTATCGTTTGCGCCCTAGGCAGTCACCTAGTTTGCCTAGTGCCTAACGCCGGCCCTGATTGCAGATATCATTTTATTACAGAAATAACAGTAATGATCAACGTTATTTCAAATTTAATAGATATTTTTGTTATTTTCGAATATAAAACTTTGTTATTCGAAATCTAGGGACAATACTTTAAATCGGTGATTCCAATGTCTTGTACATTGTAAATGTATAACGGTTCATTAAAAAAACGAAGTAATATAACTTAATAAATAATTCAACTAAACCAACTCATAACTAAACCATCATCAGTCGTATATAACTTATATATACTTTAAAAACGTAAAAATAATATACCAAACCAAATTAAAAATCAAAAATTCAAGAAATTTATTATACTTTAAAATTAATAAATAAAAATAAAAAAATTATATCTAATGTTTAAAAAAAAAGTTTACTTTAAACTTTTGTTCATTACTTTCATTTACGTTTCATTACGTTTTGGTCTTTCCATTCTTCTTTCCGAAAAATCTGCTGTTATTTACCATCGATTTGTTTTTATAGTTTAAAGATTTTCCAAATAAATAGTTATTGCTTTAGTTAAAAAGTATTTTTGTTTTCCCTTTTGCCGGAGGCCCGTGTTCTACCGAACACATAAAACACTGGTAGTTACGGCGCTGGAACGAATATTATGTAAGTTATGTATTAAATTTTATTTCAATTTCCTGTAACATGTAAAACGTAATTTTATAAAAAAAATATAACTATAATACTTACTATGAAATTTTCATAAATGTAGTGAATTGATTAAAATTTAATTAATTAAATGAAACATTCACTGAATTTTTCAGTTTAGAGGCGTTTTCACAGAAAGTCCTTCAACTTTATACTTTTAAAATGTCACGTTTTTTATTAATTTTTTTCTTTTTTTTTAATTTTTTAATTTTTCTAAGAAAAATTCAAAAACATGTATAATTTTATTATATATTTTTTTATAAATATGTCATGGAATAAATTAAGGTAATTTGTATAATGTAAAACCTAAGATATATGTATAATATTTCACAAAGAAGTTTAAATCTAAATAAATTTAAATCAACGAAAAAACTTAATGCAGTGTTAAAATACTTTTAAGGTCCTTTATTATTGCCCATAGATTGACGCGCGTAAGCATAATTGCAAACTTCACATGTACCGGGGGCACCTTGAATTCCTGGAGGTCCTCGTAAACCCGAAATACCTAAATACAGCAATAAATTCGAATTAAATTTCCAAATAAAATAAATATATTTCACCTGGTCGTCCTGCTTCTCCTCTATCGCCTGGTCTGCCTGGCAATCCTATTCCTTCCGGACCGGTAGGACCTATAAAATTTCATTGCAACCAAAGTATAAAACTAAATTAAGCATCAAACCTGGTAAACCTCTTGGTCCTACGGGACCCTCGACTCCTTCACCTTCAGATCCTTTATCTCCCTTTTCGCCTCGATCTCCTGAAGGTCCCATAGGACCTGTGGATCCTTGAGGTCCTGGCAAGCCAACATATCCTCGTTCTCCTTGAAGACCCGCTGGTCCTTGATCACCTGGGTTAGTAAAAGTTAAAATAAATATATTGTCTAACTTTGTTATTACAATGTTATTTTTTTAATATAAAAAATGAAAAATGCAAATAGTATAGTTAGTTTAATAAGTTGCTAACCTGGGATTCCGGGGATCCCTATTTTTCCAGGTTTCCCAATATGCGATGCACCAGGAAGACCAGCAGGACCCCGCAAACCCAAAGTTAGTTCATCCATTCTTTCTGCATGCAAAGTTCCATTATTAATTAATAGGCATTAAAATTATTATTATTCCCTTTCACTAATGTGGTATTTATTCAATACTGGTTAGTGATATTTAATAGTATTTTTGAAAATACCTGGGGGACCTTGAAGGCCCGGTGGACCTGGTCGACCAGGTTTCGATCGACCTGGTGGTCCTGGAGGACCCATTAAAGTTGCCGATAATTCGCTGAGCTGATCTAAATAAGTTTGTTATTTATTTTACACAAAAAAAAAACATTATTATTATATTTTATTATTTAAAATTTTTTAATTATACCTCTTAAAACTGAAGCACATATATCTCGCAATTCAGATTCACTGTAACTTCGACCCTGAAAAAGAAAAATTAAAAATTACATTTTTATTGATTGATTAAACAGAACTTTCAGCATTTGGCATAAAAAAAATTGTAAGTCTGGTGGATTTATTTTAGAACATGTTAGCGATTTTACAGACGTGTTCACGTCAAAATAATACATAATACTTAAATAATATAATATAGATCTAATAATTGAATACTATATTTAGAATATAATTTTTTAATGTCAAAATAAGCATCCAAAGTATATTTTCAAGATGTGGGAAGCAAGCTACATTTTTTTATTTTTTATATTTTAATTTTATTATTGTATTTATATTTTAAATTTGTAATGAAAACTTATTAGGTTTTGATTTTATTTAGAAAAAATGTTTTATTTTATTAATACTGAAAGTCAGATAGGGCAACTGCACACGAATGTTCTAGATATTTGTATATAAATAGCAATAAAGAAAAGGGGGGGGGATTTTGCTAAGTTTTTCGATATCTAGCTCCGTTCTTGAGTTATTGCTACTTCAGAAAATTAAGTTTTAAGAAAACCCATTTTGCAACAGAATTAGAAAAAATCATATATGCAACACGACGTAAAAGTGTCTTTTATAACACGGCGCGTTGTCAATCTCGGCTGCGCCTCGATGGACAAATTTCAAGCCTGGTTATAAAAAGTATCACTTTTACTTCTAGGTTGCATAAATAGCATATCTACCCTTACTGTTAAAATGCTACTTTATCTAATTTATTATTCTTGCAGTTAAAGTGTCACTTGCTTGATTCTTTGTAAATCAATTTTTTCACTCCTGGTTAAGCTAACTATAATAAATGAAGAAACTTTTGGTTGCGTAGTAACGTTAGCGATTTTCTCATTTTGTGGTTATAAATTTATAATAAATTATTATCTACTTCCGGTAAATAAATGCGTACTTATCTCCATCAAATGGCGTGGATATGATCGCGGTTACTTACTGCATTGATTAATATTTGTAAAATTCCCAAGGGAGGTAATATTATCTGACGTTTATATATTGACATATGTAATACCGGCACTAACTACAATAACTACACGACAAGCACATAAACATGAATAAAATAAAATAAAATACTGTATTTCATATTTCTTTTTTGATTTCGTCGGCAATCGTTGTTCTACAAGCTTTGCCGCGGCTTCATCAACATCAAAAGTATCAACCATGTTAATGAAATTACACAATTTTTTTTGACAAATTACTCATTTGTTTTATTTTTCAATCACTAGATTTCTCATAACTTGTATAACTTTATTTGTTTCAATCGAGTTTTCATCAATATTTCTTGGAGTTAGGGCGCGCTAATTAATGCATCTGGTAGCGAGAACATTACCCTCGGCGGGGGGGGGGGGGGGGGGGGGGTGAAGGCTGGGGGGGGACATTTTTGAGTTATTTTTTCGATATCTTGTCTCGTTTTCGAGATAAACAGCTTTTTATGTTTTCATTTGTCAAGTGTAAATTATTTTAATTATTATTTATTATTAAATGCTATTTAAACAAGGAAGTAGATAAAATAGTATATCAAACTTGTGAGATAACGATGCATTACCGGACTCATCATTCAAAAGCCCTCGGGCCTACGGCCCTCTGGCTTTTAAATCTTTCGCCGGTAATGCATCTCATATCTCCCGCGTAGATAATATACTATTACTTTCCAATATTTTAATAACGATAATTAAATTTGACATTATAGTAGTATTGACGTTACTACGCAACTAAAAATTTGTTAGTTAACTTGACTGAAAGTAAAACCACCGGACCTTGTCGAACAAACCGCACTTTTACATCTACTATAAAAAAAATTTACTTTAAATTCAGCTACAGTAATATCTATAAGATGGTAATAAGTTCAATAAAAAATATTTTTAATTATTTATTGTAATAAGTTAATTTATTGCTCAATATTGGTAACGCCACTGGTGATTATTTGTTATTAAATTTTTATTAATTGTATGAATTAATAAATTAAATAAAAAGTATTGTTAAATAAATTGAATTTTATCTAAAGTAAATTTCAAATTGTTTTAAATGATAATAAATAATTTAATTTGAGCAATGAAATTTAAACTAACCGCTTTCAAGTGACCGTTAAAACAAGTTCGGTTAACGACCAAACAACCAATAACAGTAGTGTGTATAATATGGTCGTCATTTGCTTTATACGCTTGTGGTGAAACGTCAAAAAGAGATTTTAAACTCAATTTTTAGTGAAATTTATAATTATACAAGGTAAATGAATCAAACGTTCCTTTTAAACATAATTCGTTTTGTAAGCATAAATTATTTATTTAAAAAAAATTTTGCTAGGAAGTTTAAATATGTAACGGTTATTTTGTTTGTAATATTCAAAATTATGTTTAAAGGGACAGAATAATTAAAAATATTTTCACAAAAATCTAAAAATTAAACACGTGTATTAATATTTTTGTAAATATTTTTTTAATTTTTAACCTTTTTTTTGTACTTTTGTAAGATTTTAATTAAGTAAATTTGTAAATAGATGTCTTTACAACAACGGACAAAAAACCTGAACATTACTGATCAAGAAAATATTAAGCGAGCAGGTAAATTACCCAATGCCGTAAAGCCAACAGCAGTCCGCAGACCTGCCTTAGGAGATGTAGGAAATAAAATTCAAAATCAAAACGGTGCACTCCGAAAGGCTGCACCTGTAGTTAAAGTAGCCCCATTTACCAAGTTTCCCGTGCCAGCTGTGCCTAAAAAAGTGTTTGTTGCCAAAGATAAAAATTCAACTGTGACAAGTAAAAGTAAGACTGATGCTGTTGCCAAAGTTAGTGAAAATACTCAAGAAGAAAAGAAACTCATTAAACCCACACCTCAAATTGTAATTGAAAAGAAAGTCGAAGTTGAAGAGCCAAGTGGTTATTCTTCACAGCAATTAGTAGGTGTGATTAATGTTGATGCACACGATCAAGATGATCCCTTCTTGGTATCTGAATACATTCAAGATATTTGCGGTTATTTGCATTCCTTGGAAAATAAGTACAAAATTCGAGAACATTTTTTGGATAATCATCGATCAAATGCTAAAATGCGTAGCATCTTAGTGAATTGGATGGTAGATGTGCATGTGAATTTCAAACTCTTACTAGAAACTCTTCATTTATCGATTGGGTTACTCGATCGTTATTTGCAACTAAACAAGAAAATTGGCCGTGAAACTTTGCAATTAGTTGGCACAGCAGCAATAATTATTGCCGGAAAGTACGAGGAAATTTATATGCCCGACATTAGTGATTTTGCTTATATTTGCGATAACACTTACACCCGATCAGAAATTTTAAAAATGGAAGTCGAAATGTTGGGCAAATTAAAATTTAATTTAGGTCGTCCCTTATCGGTGCATTTCTTGCGTCGATATAGCAAGATTGCTGCCATACAACCTGAACATCACAACTTGGCCAAGTATTTACTGGAAATTTGTCTTTTAGAATATGAACTGTGTCACATTGATCCATCAATACAGGCAGCTAGTGCTTGTTGTTTGTCGATGAGCATTCTAAATGAAGTGTCTGATCCGGCCCAAGTGTGGTCACGAACATTAGTCCATTACACTAATTACAAATATTCAGATATTAAAGTGGTGGTAAGAAAATTGGCGTACTGTCTGAGCAAGATGGAAACTTCCAAATTCCAAGCTATTAGGAAGAAATATTCAAATTCCAAGTTGGGTAAAGTCAGTGTACTTCCAGAATTAAGTGGTGCCCTTGTTCAGAAGCTTTGTTTAGAAGCCGAAAAGTTAAACAGTGGTGATAAATAAACTAGTTATAATTATTGACATGATTTTTAATGAAGAAAAGACTTCGATTTTTTAATATTTGTTTTGATTTTAGTCCTTTTATAATTTTATCTTTACTATCTAATCTTATTTTTAAAATATGTAAAATGTTAGATTGGTTTTATACGTACTATTGAATGACTGAATATTTCTTAAAATAAAAGTATACTGTAGTAATAAGAATTTCGATTACAGCCAAATATAAACAAAAGACTCAATTTGGTTTACCGAACTAATTTATTCTATGAATATATGAAAAATAATAATTGGACAACATAGTTTGAAAATTACAAAATAAAGTAATTTTAATTTATTTAACCAACGCATGTATTGCTTATAATATTGTAATTAATTTGGAATATCTTATAGTTAGATTGAATAAAATAATTTAACATGTTTTATTGTGTGTTACTTATATTTCAAATCGGTCGGTTATCCTTTTGTTTTCATGCGGTTGCCTGAATTAAAATATTTTAGCTTCTATTTTTCCTATCCTTTTAGTAAATAAATTGTAGTCCTTGGGAGTAGATTAACGATTCTAATATTATTTTTAAAAAATTGCAGTGTGAGATTCTAACCGATGTCATTAAATCTACAATATTCAATCCGACTTGGTAAAATAATTTCAAACCTCTTGGGGGTAGATTTGTGACTCCAAGAATATTACTTAAACAAATTACGTTATCTTAGATTTTAGTCAAGTTGATTAAATTGACAATATTTAAGATGGCTTGAGTAATAAATTTCACCCCCCCCCTTCAAGTCGATGGGATATGCAAGTCGAAGAATAACAAAACAACTGATGTCATTAAATGGACAATATTCGGGGCCTTCCATTGCTAGATTAAATCGGAGATAAGACTACAGTTTCCATAAACCTTTTGAAATGTAAGATAATTCTGCACATTGCCGAAAATAATATTGACAAACACACGAAAGCAAAAGACGATAAAATTTAAATGAATGTGATTTTGAACTATCAACATGTTAGACAGCTTAAACAAGAAAAATTATTTTTTTTTTAAATGACCAAGTAACCAGATTGGACTACTTGATATGGAATTATCAAGTTATACCATTAGTTAAAAATTTATTTATAGTGATAGTAAAGGGACTGTCTATGCCGATGTCAGCTGGTAGCACGACAAAATGCCGGTTATCGTTCAATCTTGTACTGGCAGTTGTGCAATTTTTCATTGTAAATATTTAAATTATTAAAATAAGAAATACACTTACAGGCGATCCTTGTAATCCTGGCATACCGGACTGTCCTCGTTGCCCAACTGCTCCAGGTATTCCAGGAGGGCCTTCTTTTCCTGGAATTCCCATTGGACCAGGAATTCCATCTGGTCCTCTATCTCCAGATGCACCTCTTTCACCTGGCTACAAAAAATTATATGTATAATATTTTAGTTTCAAATTTTATGATTAATGCAATTAATACCATTCCGGGTGGTCCAGGATGACCTCTAGGTCCTATAGCACCAGGAACTCCCGACGAATCTAGTATTAAATTACTAGTACAAGCGCATTCTCCAGGTGATCCGGGTGTTCCACTAGGTCCCGACTGACCTGGTTTACCTTCACGTCCAGGTAAACCAATCAGGCCTGGTGAACCTGGCGAACCAGGTGAACCGGAACTACCAGGTAAGCCAGTGAGTCCAATCGGTCCCCTTTCTCCTCGTTCGCCTTGATCACCTTTACGACCTGGTTTACCAACTAAACCAGGAAAGCCATCTTTTCCCGACGGTCCTTGTAATCCCTGAGGTCCTGTTGAACCTGCTTCACCTCGAAGACCTGGTAAACCCTAAAGAAATTTTTTTATTTGTATAATATATTACGTATCTTATATTATTTAAATAAAATTATTTACATCTCTGCCATCTTTTCCGGGAATGCCATCTAAGCCATGTAGACCTTGAGGCCCAGGTAATCCAATTGATCCTGGCTGACCGGGAGGACCTCGTTCACCTTTTACGCCATCATTACCAGGAGCACCCTGATCTCCAGGCAATCCAGGAGGGCCAGGATCTCCAACTGATGATACACCATTCCACGACCCTAATTTTGAATACATTAGAAAACTTCTTTTTAGATATTACTGTATCAAATTTATTTACCTCCAGGACCTCGTTCTCCTGGCTCACCTTTCAAGCCAGGAGTGCCGGCAGGCCCCGGTATTCCAATTGGACCCTAAAAATGCATATCTTAATTTTTATAACTTATAATTAGTCACTAAAATTCTTACAGGTAAACCAATCAATCCATTGGCACCTTGAATACCTGGAAGACCGTTATATCCAGGTTCACCTTTTAAGCCACGAGCCCCATCTCGGCCAGGTATTCCCTGTTGGCCATCATTTCCCGGTAATCCACGTTCACCTCTTTCCCCTTTAGAACAATTTTTTTATTCACAATAATGTTTTTATTCACATTTTTACCTCTATCTCCTTTATCGCCAAAATCTCCCTTATCTCCAAGGTCTCCTTTATTTCCTTTAGGTCCTGTTTTACCTGGTAAACCATCAAATCCTCGTGGTCCTTGTGGACCTGCTATTACTCCCTCGATGCTACCATTTCCTTGGGTACCCGGAATTCCCGGAGGTCCCTAAAATTTTATAAAAAATCTGATTAAATATCGAAAATATAATAATATTTTATTAAAATTTACTTACCATTAAACCAGGTAAACCTCTAGGACCTTCTGAACCATGGTCACCTTTTTCGCCTTTTAATCCCGGTGTACCATCTCTTCCGTCAATTCCAGGAATTCCATCATTTCCTGAAGATCCTTTTTCGCCGGGTCTACCAGGAAGCCCCTGATGGTTATTTTATATAAATAATTTCGTTTGTCAATATAAATTTTACTTACTTCAGGTCCTACGGGACCAATGGGTCCAGGTAGATCTACGCTTGTACCGTTTATATTTCCTAATCCCGGTGGGCCACGCGGACCTTCTTTTCCGGGAACTCCGTCATTACCTCTCTCGCCTTTTAAACCTGCGAAGCCACGCTCTCCCTTAAAATAGTACAAATATTGTATATTTTATTCCATATCTTTATGTATTACATACTTTTTCTCCTTTTAATCCAGGAAAGCCATTTCTTCCCGGTTCTCCTGATTCACCTTGAATTCCCTTAACTCCAGGGAAACCTTGTAATCCAGGCGATCCCTGTTGATAACGTTTTTATTACTGTAATAATGTAATTAGAAGTTGTATACTTACACGCGCTCCAATACGACCCCGTTCACCCTTAGGTCCAGAAAATCCGGGAAGTCCACGCAGACCAGCAGGACCAACTGGACCTACAGGCCCTGGTCTTCCCTATAAAATATTTCGATAATTATTTGTTGCAAAGTTTAAATATATTAAGATATTTACGTCTGTTCCATTAAATCCTGGAAGTCCTTGAGGACATACGACGTCACATGGTATGTCTGGAGGATTTACGGACGGCAATATAGATGCAGTAGGTGAAACATCCTATTTATTGGAACTTTATTACACCGATTTCTTAAAAAATATTTTAGATAATAAATTATTCTTACAAAAGGTAATTCGCCACAACCTTCAATTTGAGGACTTGTTGGATCACAGCTCATCACCATCCATTGCAAATCTATCTACAATCCAAAATTATTTAAACAGGTAGGTGGGTAAATAAGAATATTTAATTTTTTAATTGTAGGTACATACGGGAACACTAAATTTCGAATTAATCATCTTTGCAATAGATATATCGCCATTTACATCGATTGGTCCTTTGGGTTCAATTAATTCTTTAGAAATTAAATTACAATCTACGTATAAAACTATGCTATCTCTTGATATTCCAAAGTGTAATTTATGCCAGTTTTTATCGAATATCTAAATCGACAAAGTCCATTAAGCAATTATTTCTATTAATTCACTAAACTTACATTAAGTCTTTCGAAACCGATGGTTTGTAAACGACCTTCGTAATTCGGCATGGAAAATTCGATTATTTGCTTTCTGGGATCAAGAGTTATCGAAAGCTGAAGTTTACCCTCTAAACCAATAATTTGCATAACACGCCATGGTGTTTTTTGAATTTTTCGTGCTCTATATGTACAAATAACCGCAAATTCTTCTGGCAAACCTTCGGGAAAGATGTCTCTATCAAAATTAAATAAATTTAATTAATTAACTATAATTCACAGTAGTAATAATATTGTTACAATAGTAAATATTTAAAGTTAGAAGAAACAATTATTTGTATATACCAAGGGTGGAAGTGTTGTTTTGCCGCACGTGTGCAAATGTGAAGTTTGCACTATAATTTTGAAAATTACAAAAAGCGTTGTAAAAAATAGTTTAAAATTTTTTACAGCGTAAAAAATAAAATAATTTTATTCGACTATTAAAATTTAAAAGATTGCATAATAAAGGTTTAATTTTGAATTTTTTACTTTTAACATAAATTTAATATTATTAAATATTATATTACATTATAATAAATTATTATTTCAACTGTATAAAATTTATTTTATTGTTATATTCAGTATATCTTAATGTAGATAACTGCCCGGCTAGCTCAGTCGGTAGAGCATGAGACTCTTAATCTCAGGGTCGTGGGTTCGAGCCCCACGTTGGGCGAAATTTTTTTTTCTTGAAATATTTGAAAATAATATTTCTAAGGTAATATTAATAATAATAATAATAATTATTGCATTTAAATTATCAATAAATAATACCACATTGGTGCGTCACCACCAATGCATCGTAATAATCAATCGTAAACATAGGCGCAACAAAGTTCAATATTTTGGGGGTGCTAAAAAAATTTCGCTAACAAAAATTTAAAGGTTTAAAGAATTTATATTAAATAAATTTTTTTTCGAATAGTAATGCTTACCTAGTAGGAACAGTTAAATTTGCTTCTCTTTCAATCCTGTAAGCAGTTTGCATACGATGAGAACCTCGAACGCGGCTTACGCCTTTATATTGCATTTCTAAAGTATCCAGATGAAATTGGTTAATAAAATCGTATGCTTGTAGATCATCATCGCCAGGTTTAAAATTGACGCAGGGTCCACTTACACCTTCCTTAATAAAGTTTAATTCTGCGAAAAAATAAAAATATTACTTTTTAATATTATTTTAAATCTTTTATTATCTTATTGATTTGCTCTTGCCATATATCTTCATCTTCAGACATAAATAGTACATATAAGGTATTACAAAACAGTTTCACTAATGCTATGCGATGGTGTGGGTCTTCGGTGTCGTTAAGACTTTGTAATAGGAGTAGGTACATTTAATGTTTCTATTGAAAAATTTACTCTGATATTATAATGATAAACGAGCCTTTAAAATCCACTAACTATAAAGATGTCACTCTTCTTAAACGGATGTATTTTAATCGTTATTGTAGGTTTGCATACAAACAGCATTACATTATTATATCTACCTTGTTAGGAAGAAATAAAATTTATAATATTATTATGGTGGGTCGAAATTAAATTACTGTAACATCCGCATTATTAGAATATCTAATGATTTTTCAAAAAAAAAAGAAAAATATCGTCGAAAGTGGACTTAACTATTTAATCATATCGAGTTACACTACCTAAACCACTTATCTATTGATTATTAACTATTTAATATTTTTTTGTTGGCTATTTTTGATATTTTTGACAAACAAAAAAACTATGTGCAAAATTTGCGAAAATGCGAATTTAATTATATAATCATGTAAATTTAAATAAAATTATTAAACATATAATTATTTATCAATAATGTAGATATCAGTAAATGCAATACCATATTTGTAAATATGCAGCTACAATAATGCCCATACAAGTTACTATTTTATGAACATTTTTTTTCTTTTAAAAAATTCTTAAGTTACACTTCCTATAAAAATGTCACATTTATAAAAGCGGATGTATGTACATACATAATATATTTAATTCTATTTAGTATTGTAGGTTTGTATACCATCTTAGGAAAAAATAAAAATTTGAATAATTAATGTGGGACGAAATTACATTCGAGTGATACCTGAAAATATTAGAATAATTTAATTATTCGCGTTTCTTGAAATTTTAATTTGACAAAAGTGATGGTTTTATTTTAATTTTTTATATCTTAAATCATTAAAAAAGAATTCGTAATGTTATAAAAATGTAGCACGTGAAGATTACCAAGCACAATAATTATTTTGGTACAAAAATATTTTCAAATTGAGAATATTAATAAAAAATATTTATTTTTGTATGTTTTTATGAAAGTAAATACAATTTTTGTTTGTAATGTGGTTATATCTTTGTCTATCAGTAAATAAATATAATTATTGTAATAATTATTCTTTTTTAAATGAAAATAAATAAGTAATACCAAATAAAATTTGGAGTATATTGGAGCAGATCTGTTGGCGTAAAATATATTATTTTTGACTATTTTTTATTGCAGTTTTTTTTCTGATAAAAAGGTTTATAAGTACTTACGTCCTGACGTAGAATACATTATTTGAAACCATACTAGAAGTATAAAATATATCTGTTGCCATCTGAAAAATAAAAAATTATACCTTTATTTTTTTATTAATATAAAATATAAAATATTAATATAAAATATAAAATGCATTTTAAACTAGGTTAACTATTGTTAACAATAGGTAACAGGAAAAAGATTTATTTTATATTATAAATTATTTTATCTATTCATGATATCAGTAAAAATGCAGATATTCAATTACATTTCAAGTTTCTCAAATTAATTCATACTAAATTGGAAATAAGCACTAATTAACTTGAGAAAATGGTAGATAATTGAAGGTCTTCGTTGGTTATGAAATACTAATTTTATTTGTCGCCTTTTTTCTATATCACATAAGTATATTTAAAATTATAATTAATCATGTCTAAATTTTTGTTATATATAACTTATAACATATTAAAATTTATAACTTTCCAATTTAATGTAAAAAAATTAATTTAATAATTTAAAAATACTCGTAATAAACGTAAGTACTATAATATTATTTATTATATTATATATTATTAATAATTATGTTATAATACATCATACAAATTTTGAACTTAAAACAATATTAATTAAAAGTGTATATTTTATTATTAGTATTATAAAATGAGATCAACTCTTTGTAAGATTGGCAAAATATATTTAACTTATTAAAAGAAACTGGGTCAATCATTTAGTACCAATATTATTGATGGACTTACGACTTTAACCCTACATATGGTAATTCTTACCGGGGTCAAACCGACCCTAAAACTTTTCCAGAAATAATACAAAAACAGTAAATATTGTCCTTATCGTCGAATCGTAAGTGGTAAAATTACTTTTTTTAATTTGTAAATAATAAAACAATTTTGAGTTTCAATTTCCTCTTTTAATATTTAAATTTTCCCATCAAAATATAATATTTAAAATAGTTCGTTTTATTTTAAGATGTATTATGATTTAAATTTTTACAGTCATCAATTTATTAATTAAATCTGTGATACAGTTTACACGCAAAACTAAGATGTAATTAGAATCTACGGTATAGCAATAAATTTAATTGGAAATTGCACAAGAGCTTCCGGTATTGACACTTAGAATGCAGATGTTTTAACTTGCAAATTGCTTAAATGAACCAATAAATGCTTTTCTAGTTATTACAATTTACTCTTTAAAATAAAAATATTTTAATCATAAAATTAAGTAGGTGATAATCAAAAGAAAATAACTAATAATAAATTTTCGAGAAAGTTATTTACTTAAAAATTTTCATTATCTTATTAAATTATTATTATACTCATTATATTATTAAAATATCATTATCTACGTAAACAGAGAAAATAATAAATTTGTATAATATATTATTTTAAGGTTTAATATTTTACTGATTACTCACCTGTTAAAATTATAATATTTTGTTTTTGGAGGCATTTTAAAAACCACAAATACTGGAAAAATTTCGAAAAATAACGTATTTAAGCATTTCAATTAAACAAATAATTATTTTAAATGAAAAATATTTCTCAATTCATCGTTATTTAAAATAACTCAATTAAAATTTTTATCCAATTAACAATATGGTCACTAAAAATGTGCAGATTAATCAATTTTGAAATTGGTGTGTAACTTAGTACGGTATACGGAAGACTAAATTTACATGCGCCATTACTACATGTTAGTTTAAATATCTTAAGTAGATCTTATATCTTAACATTTATGCGTAATGTATGCGTGTAATAAAAAAACCTATCAATGGAAACTATCGCAATAGTAGAAAATACCGAATAAATGTTACCTATTTCGATTTGGATATACGTAGTTACCTCAACAATAAATAATAAAAAATTATTATTTTATCAGAATAAAGTTCTTAATCCGCCCGGAATCGAACCCGGCTTCGCAATCGTCTTTTATAATTATCGTTGATGTATAATTAATTATGTACGACTGATAATCGGAAATAATCGTGAAATAAGTAACATTTTTTATTTTTATTTTTATTATATTTTTTATAACGTAATATTTATTTCAAAAATTCTTATGTTAGTCAATATTTAAATAGTTTTTCCAAATCTGTTAAATGTAAATTAATGTATTTTTTTATTGTTTTTTAAATATTATTTTTCTATGTAAGTATATATTCTTTACTTAACAGTGAAAATTTATTATTTTAACATTTTGTTTAGTTTGTTTATATTAAGTATGTAATTACAAAAATTTTATTGAGTCTGGTAGAAGTGGTATCTACCGGTAGAATTACCTAGTAAAGTAAGTAAAGTAGTAAAATAAGTAAATACTCTAAAAAAAATTAAATTACCCCTATTTTAATAATATATAACATTGTTATTTATTTTTGACCAATTTATTTCTGCATATTTAACAATAAAATATTTTTCATTTCAGTTCATAAATTAATTATATTTCGGCTCACCGTTAAATTACAAAAGATAATCATAAAAGAATTTTTATAAATTTGATTTTAGGATCTGCATTTTTTTTAAAACTATGTAACCGTGGCTTATGTTCATGTTGCCCTGAGCCGTTAAATTTTAGTAACAATCGTAAGAATTTAGGAGTGAGCGAAATAAATTTATTAGTTTCCTATATAGCATTTATTAATTTTCTATATATCAAATACCAATTTTCTATATTGTGTTTAAATACAATATATCATTATATTCTGGTATACATATTATTATATATTTCAATAATGAAGAAAAACAGTTTTGTTTCCTTTTTTTTCCTGTACATGAAATTGAGCTACGTGCAAAAATTTAATAAATTGCAATAGTGGGTCAAAAGGTAGTAAGTTGGGCTTACAGCTAAAGAAAACTACGGTTTTTGAGTAAAAATCAATAAAAATTTCATTGTGAACTTTTCGTTGTTTTAATTGAATTTCATTTGTTAAAATAAAATATTTGATTTGGAAAATTGATATATTATATAAGTAATAATATCAATAATAATATTGTTGAGTATATCGATTTTCTTTTTATTGTAGTGCCTAGTTAAATATTATACTGTCAATAATTCAATACAATATAAATAACTAATAAATATCTAGAAAGATGAGGAGATGACATAGTTTGTTAATCAATTATTTACATTACTTCCTGTTTAACAATTGTTATAGAAACCATGATTTTGCCTTCTAAATTATAGGTCAAGAATGCGGTACCTAATTATTAAAGCAGATTTATACTGGCCAACTGATGCTAATTTATAAGACACAATAAATTAAAGAACGCACTTCAAATGATTAAAATTAATCATAAATTTGTACAAGATCGAATTTATTGCAATTTTACCAATGTTGACAATACATTTTTAAATATTTACTGAATTATAAATGGTGAGCCGTTTTCCATTTAATCGAACAGAAATACGTTGAAATTTTAGGCAATTTAGATGGTTTGAGACCCCTGAAGCTGACAATAATCATTTCCAAAAAATATCTGTATGTATGTGGTCAAAAGAAAGTAATAGAAATTTTTTAACTAAATTTTGTATTTAGTACAGAAAAATCTTGATATAACGGACTAATTAGGGGGGGGGGGGTCCGTTAAAGCCGAAAGTCCGTTATATAAAAATAGGTTTAAAATAAATCAAAAAACTTTTATTTTTGAAAATACACGGTATTTAGATATAAAGGAAAATACAAACACAAACAAAATTCTCGTCGTGAAATGACGTTGCTGTTTTATATCGACGCGCTTGCTTTCGGTAATCTTACTTTAAAAAAGAAATCAAATTTTGTTTGCACTTTTGAAGTTTGCTGTTTTTTTATAATAAACATGTATAATATTAACAAGACGTTTTTAATTTTTTATATTTGACCGGATTTTTTGTCCGTTATATTCAAAGTCCGTTAAATAGAGGTCCGTTATATCGAAGTTTTTCTGTACTTTAATATTACTTAAGAGCTGATTGGACATTGGAATTTGGTTAAAATCGATTTACGGAACATAAAAAATAATATAAATAAATAATATAATAATATAAATAAATAAAAAATAATTAAAAGTTGAAAATATAATAAATTTAAAAAAACCTTTTAAACAAAGCTTTTTCTAGAAGTCTGGTTTTAAAATTATTAAAGAACAAAAATATTATAATTAGTTTTCGTCATTTAAAGAACAATTTCATAATTGATATTTTACTAATCAAAATTTAAAGACTAAAAAGTTCAAAATAAAATAAATTTAATATATTTTTATAATATAGTATTATAAATCAATAGTACTACAGAAAAAAAGTTGAGATTTTGACTTCGAGGTGCCAGAAGCTAAAAATTACAATTTCCAAAAAAATGTAGAAATTTTAAAGTTTGACATTGCGACATTTAATTTTACTTGAAATCGGTTCATGGAAACTATAAAAAAAAATTTTTAATGATTTTATTTTAATTCTAAATAAAAATTAAATCATATTGTTGCAAAAATTTTTTTAAATAATAGTGATGTGGATGGCTATATCAGATTTTTAATTACATCAAAATAATTATATTCAATTTTTATGTAACTAATCTTATTTTCATAGAATTATTTTGTTACTCATCGTACTATTTATTTCTTTAAATTATTAAAATTACTATATTATTATTTAAAAATGCAAAAATCCCTATTTTAAATTTTTCTCTTCTCTTTAGAAAATTATCTATGAATATTTTATTTTTTGAAAGATTTTATTGGCAGTAAAGGCGCCTTACAAGGTTTTCAAAATTTAGGGGGGGGGGGGGTTCTCCCAAATATTAAGTAATTGCGGCGTGAAAATATAAATTTTATTAATTATAAATTATTTTATTCTAATATCACAGAAATCGTTGAGTAATTCATTACATTGAGTAATCCAAATTACTCAACGATTATTGATTGCGGAACGACGAACTTTTGTTTCCAACTCGTAGTTGGAATATTATTTCAATTTGTAGTGTTTTATTAATTTTATTCATGATATATTTTGTATCGCATCTTTGCAAGCACTTGTCCTAAAACCTAATAAGGCGATTACGTCTGATGATCATTATCAGTTTAGATTACACCAGCGCATCGTACGATACTTCATAAAGGTACTTAAATCTATTCTACTTAATTGATCACAATCAGTCTACATTTTTTACATAATTAAAAAAATAGTCTACAACCAACGGCGGTGTTAAATATCTTCTATATTTATAATGGTGTAGTTGTAGTCCGTAGTCGATAAGACAACGAATTTCAAACACATAACTTGCTGACATTTTTATTTGAATTATATTATTGTTAAATTATGGAATCTAATATATTCGACTGCTATTAAAAAGAATAATTTTATGAATTGCAAAAAATTAAACACGTGAACTGTTCAAGGTTTTGCTAAATCATTTCAATTTCTGACTCATTACATAGAATCAGTTGCTTTTTTTTTAAAATATGTTGTGCTTTAACACTTGTTTACATAAATAAAATTAAAACTTTAACGATGATGTGGGTTAATTCACTGATTTTTGCAATAATTTTATTGTTCTGTAGTGAAAACACAAATAAAACCTATCTGAAGGATATTTTTGAATCTATTAGCAATGTAATTGTGGTGCCCTGCGAACCAGGATATACTTTTATCAACGGAGGGTGTATTAAAGATTACTGATAAAAGTAAGTTTCCATAAATCTATTTTTAATATCATACAACTACAAATTTTTAAGTTCATTGGAAAAGTATAATTCAAGCAGTTTCTTTGAAAAACAAACCACAATTTAAAAAATATTTAATAAATATGAGATTATCGAAATAGCTTTTTTTAGCGCAGAAAATAGAAAATCTGCACTAATTACTATATGTTTTAACTTTTTTTGACTAAAAGTTGAATTCAACTTCTAAAAACTACTACGAGGCTCACAATGCTATTTTAAAAAAGTGAATTGCATTGGTTCACCTCATTTTCTTACACGCCCATTTTGGAGATTACATTTCTTCATTATTTTTTTCCGTGATTCCCCATTTACAACCAATTAATGAATCGGAGATCTAAATTAAAGCTACTAGAAAGATCTCCTGCAATTAATTGTCTGTGTAAAGAATTAAAAATACAGTTAATTATGAAAATGTAGATAAAGTTGGTGAATAATGTAATTTTTTTGTCATATTATCTAATCTAACATCTGATGATAATAGAATAATGTAGGCTTGTAAAACTTATTATACTGTGATAGTTTAACTGAAGTGAGTGTAACGAAAACTTAGTGATTTTAAATTGATTAATTTTTTTTATAACAGTGCAATTATGTTTAAAAGGTAAACATTTTTTCATTTAAATAATTCTTCCATTTCAACTATATCTGTTTAATGATAAATACATATTATATTTTACCTAAAAAATTCCCTACAAATCAAATTTTTAATGTTTTAGATTATCATTGCTTTTGTTATTCTTCACCCAAGCCATCGATGCTATTGAAAAAACCAATTATATTGATCTGGAAACAAACTCTTATGGACTACAGAGAATATCAAATGCAAATAAAAGTGATATGTTGCTCTCAGAAAGATCTGAATTACCAAATTCAAGCCAAAGAAAATCACATTTCTACAATTACCAAAATGAAAATCAATCGGTAATCAACATTCAAAATGACTTCTCCGTTGATTTTGAAAATAACAAAAATCTATTTATAAGTAACTTTCGGGAGGGTTTATGTTTGAATACGAATTGTTCTATAGCTCAAATCAAAATCCAGCCCAGTAAGACTAAAAATAATATTTCCTTGAAGAAAATTAGAAGAAGCAATGATATAATGATAATGTTTCACACATTGGCATTTATAACACTGCTTGCAATAATTTTTGCATTCAATATTTATTACTGTGGGTCAATTATGTATTCTAATAATTATAAAAAAAAATTTAAACTAATTACTAAATAGACAAAATAAATTTGTATGAAATGTAATTTCTATTAAGGATTGATAATACTCAAAAACACAGAATGTTGCAGATAATTATTTATTGTGTACATTTATTTATTACTTTAAAGGACAAAACCATATTTACAAAAAATGCTTTTAATTTAAAAATTTGGAATATCGAGATAATAATATTAAATTGAAAAGTAGAGGCAGTGTCGAATTGAGCATCAATGTTGCTATAAAGGATTATCTTTGTATCGCAGTAATTCCTTACGTAATTCCTAAAATAAAAAATGTGTTGTATACAAATTTTTTCACATTAATTCAGAAATACCTTAACTAAATCTTGCCTATGATAAGTTCTTAAATATTTCCTAACAATTCGTCCCAGTTGATTATGTAAATCCAGAAGGGAGTCCAAAGAATGGTTGGCAGTGAATTGAACAACTTCTTCCAATATACCTTCCAAATCTACCCGTTGTATATTTACCGATTTTTGATTTGGATTACTAACTGCAACTTAAAACATAAATTTCACATATTCAACATAAGTAACTTATATCACATACCTTCTTCGTTTAGAGCTTTATCTATGTGATCGAATTCTAAAGGATCATCTAACAATTCGGAAGGACTTAAGAAATCGCTTAGCCTTCTTGTCGAACCTGAGCTTCTGCGAACACAATTTTAATAAACATTTATTTTCGTAAACCCAAGTTGTAACTTACTTTATAGGACTAGAATCATTACTTTTAATAGTATCATTTATCGCAGAATCACAACTTAATGAAATGTTGGTCGATTGAGAAAGAGTGTTGTCTAACAACTCATTGTTAATAGAATTGGATAAATTTGAAACAGACATTTGATCGTCGCACTGATTAAATCCATCTTTTGAATCTTCTTCAGGAGAAATTTTTTCGTCACTCTAAATATTTTAAATACGTAATTAAAAATTTTTTTAAAAATAAATTTTAGGTGTTTACCGTTTTCTCTTTTCGTTTAATCTTTTTCAAGCAACCCCGCTGCCAGCTATTTGTCCGACGTTTACGTATCGGTGCAGATGAACTACCCGATATACTTTTTTTATTTCCTTGATCATCTAATTTATTTGTGTAATTTTCAATATTTTCCTGTATAACCTCATCCTTTATTGCACCATTAAGAACAATTTCTTTAGGTGAATTTTCGTTTTCTTCTATCGCTACAGCTGAAGGATTATCAGGAACCTCGGCTAAAAACAAGCGTAATATTGATGTATAATAAAACGCAAATGTTTAGAAACTGTTGCTTACCAACTGTGTTAATATAAGGCGGTAAATATTGAGTGACACTTGCTTTACGTTCTGTTCTTCGTTTAGCAATTTCTTGACAATGATCTTCAAAATCACTATCCATTTCATTTTTAATTAAAGCATACGCACAATCCCGCAAAGAACAAGCTCTATGTCTAATTTGTTTATCTGCAGAAGTTCTGTAATATATTAAGATTAGAAAGAGTAAAATTAAAAAGTCATACAAACCTGGCAGGATTATATTCTAAAGCATTTTGTACTATGAGATCTATATCATTTAAAAAATCTTTGGCACATTCGTAACGATGCAAATCGACTTTAGTCATCATTGTTTCGAGATCCATTGGTTGTGTTATTATAGAAGTGTAATCGGGAACTTCTTCCGTGTCAACTGGTTTAGTAAACATGAAAAACCTAATTGAAAAAACAAAATTAACAAATTAAAAAATAGAAAAATAATGTACTCACAGTTTGTTATTGGCTAATTTTTTACATATATCTCTAAGAAATATTCTAAGTTCTCTGAGGCTAGATTCTTCAGTTTGAAGCAGTTTTTTTGCATTTTCTTGGGTCATGGGCGTAGGAGGGGGCGTTGGTGCTCGTGGAAGAGGTGGTGGTGTAGAAAGTCTCTTACGAGGTGATTTCGGAGCTCTTATACAAGCATCTATTAATAGTGGCTTGAAAAATTCTCTACGCTCGTCCAAATTAGGCGAGTTTAGTTGATAAACTTCTCTACGATATTGCGAAAAGACATTCTGTATCTGAAAATTTTAACATCAAGTCTCAGATAGGCAAACCTTATGAACATAAATATTAAAAAATGAAATTTAATAAAGGCAATGTGTTAAAAATTAGAGAAAAGCAAAAAGAACTAACAATGAACTCAGTGGTATAGCTATATTTTTCACTAAAGCTAATGATTGTTAATTGTTTAACATGATAACCCAATTTTACTCACCTCAATTGGTAAGTTTTCGAATGTGACATGAGCGGTAGCCAAGAAAAGAATTGGAATGTTGGGATCCATTTGAGACAATTGTGACAATATAATTGATTTGACAGTTTCTGTAACTAAACTCCAAAGTTCATCTATACCGGGAATGTAAACCACACTTGGAATATTTCTTCTGGCTTCTTGAAAAACCTGTAATTTAAAAAATATTAAGATGCTAAAACTGAAGGTAATAAAAAAAAACTCACCTGTAAACAGGATTCTTCTGGTGATCTAGCAGTTTCACGATACAACATAGATAAATCTAAAATATGTGCATGAATATGTTCCATTTGATGTAACAACGCTGGAGCAAGATGTAAAGTTTGACCATGCTGAGATCCATCTCCAGCAAGTAAAAGCTGAGACGGTCTAACTCCTGCAGCTAATTTAACTCTGAAATAAAAACTCTAAAATAAAAGCCCAATGTGTGCTGTGTTTGCACTTACTTTGCCAAAGTAGGTTCAACACCATGTGGAAATATTTGTTTAAGTACACAGAAAATATCTTTAAGTGGATTTCCTAAAACAGGTTCTAATATGGGCAATAATTTCCTTCCCAAACATTGAACAATACGATGAGAAGCAGGCACCAATAAAGATTTTGCTCTTAAAAAGTCGACTTTTTCAACCTGGAAAAAATTATTATGAAAAATTTCTATTTTGCTAGCTTACATTTTGCTAAGACTTACATTGACAATATTTGGATCCAAAAGAAGTCTGTAATCGGCTGTATAAACTTGAGGGTAAGTTCTACGGAAACTTTGTATCACTGCTTCTGTACATAAAGCTCTTAAATCTGATCCACAGTAGCCCGTTGCACTTTCTGCTAAATAAGACAAAAGTTCAGAACTTGGGGGTTGTTTCCATTGCGACACATGCACATTTAAAATTTCTTCACGTTCCTATAAGCAATCAATAATTTGAAAAGTAACTCAACAAACAACTGATGTAAAGCATACCGTTCTGGCAGGTAATGGAAAGAAAAGTTCCCTATCAAATCTTCCTGGTCTACGTAAAGCAGGATCAATGGCATCGATGCGATTAGTAGCCCCAATTACAATTACTTCACCTCTATTTTCCAAGCCATCCATTAATGCTAACAAAGTAGATACAATACTTGCATGAATTTGATCCTGCCGTGATGATCTAACTGGAGCTAAGCCATCTAGCTCATCAAAGAAAATAATGGACGGTTTTAATTCTTGAGCCTGTCAACATAAAATCATTATAAATTACAAAAAACAAACATTTTTTGTTATTATTACTTGCTCAAAAAGTAACCTTAATTGCTTTTCAGATTCACCAACCCATTTACTCAACAAATCGGCACCTTTTCTCATAAAAAATGATACTTTGCGTGATCCAAAACTACATTCGTTAGCCAAAGCTCTTGCTATCAAAGTTTTACCAGTTCCAGGTGGTCCGTGAAATAAAACGCCACGTGGTGGATGTATTTGAAATTGTTTAAATACTTCTGGGTACATCATGGGAAGTAAAATCATTTCTTTAAGGCATTGAACGTGTCCATCTAAACCACCGACGCTACTAAATCTAACTTTATTGTCAATCGTTTCAGGTCCAATGGGTAGCGGTTTATTATTTCCTGCACCAGATTTTATCAAATGATCGCCTTTTCCTTTATTATTTTTTTGGCTACAAAATATAAAATTACAGTTGCATCAAAAAAGTCATCGCAATTAACACTCACTTGTTCGATCTATACTTAGATGGCTTCTTTCGACACAAATCTTCAGAATCAGTGCTTGAATCCGACGAAGAAGATACTTTCCTTCTTGTAAAACGCTTCCTGGGCCGCATAATTGGTTCCAAGTCTGAATTTGATTTTTTTTTATTTTTTTAATCAACACACTTTTTAGTAACAAGATTCCTTGAAAATTTTTAATTGGTTTAAATATTACAAAAACTTACTTGGTTTATTCGACGGTTTTGGAGGAGCCCGTTGCCTTAAAGAATACACTCGGTTGACTTCTGAAGAACTTGTACTGTCTGTGTTATTTAAAAAAAAAAAAAAAAATCACTGGAATTAATAAACGAAAAGTAAGAAATTCAAGTATATATTATAATAATTGAAGTAGATCTCGGAAACTTTGCATTTTGCTGCCAGTAGATGTTCTTGTATGCTTACTTTAATTGTAATTGTTGTCTGGTTCCATTAGTTCTATAACCAGATAATGTTATTATGTTATGGAATATTTTGTTCCCAAAATTATGTTGTGAATGATGAAAGCAAAAGTTTCAGAATACTCACTGGCATCTGTAAAAGCTTCAATAAAATCATATGAAATGAAGATTGGTAATGAGGGATTGCATTTATACAATACCTTCAAATATGGTAAAAGAGAAGATAAAACGAAAATAGTAACGGTTTTAGAAAAGTTTGAGAAGCATTATATTGTAACCTTTAAAGAATTTGGTGTTCAAACTTTATAAATTTTTTAAACAAAACCAAATACCAACATGAACGTATTTTTTGTGGTATCAGAACTTCATTCTATAGTCGTTGTACCAAAGTAGGCATTGAAACTTGTGACCAAAGCACGTTTAACGTTTAACTCTGAATAAAGAGAAAAAGTCATCCTTACAAAGCAGTTCAGAAAGAGAAAGACTTGTTGCTTTCAGTTTTGAATTATAACACCACACCTAAAGAAAATCAACCTGAACCGTTAGAGCTATTAATGAGAAGAAAATTAAGATCTATAATTGCAGTAACCAACAACTATTTTAAGCCAAAATTTAAGACTTCCCAAGAAGCCAAAATGGAAAATAAAAGACATATCACGATAAGAGAAAGAAATCATTCTCGAAGTTGATTCCTGGATAGGAAGTTTTGATGCAACAACTAGAAAATGAATCCCTGGGAGATTGATCGTTAAATTCAACTGTGCCAACCAATCATAGCGCCATTTATCAAAAGAATAGATTACATCTGAAACCATTTCAAAAGTCAGTATAGCAGAAAAAAATATTGCGTGTGAGGAGTCAAAAGAAGGTGGCACTGCAGAAACCTTACTTAGAGCAGACTGAATCTAGTCCTATTATAACATAAGACTCTGATTTAGAAGTACCAAATGTCACCATATCAAGGTATAGAAGAATATTGTAAAATCACCGCAAAGGCTCATTTTGTAGTTCTTGCATTCTTTCTTTGATATCTTAATAAAGTAATGGGCATGGCATATATGTGTTTACTATCTTAATGTGATTGTAGTGAGTGGTTTATTTAATTTGTAATATAACCAGATAATGTTATTATGTTATGTTGGCACTAGAATATAACATAACGTAAGAAAGTTAATAAAGAGTTCATATTACAAAATTAATACGTCTTATATTTAAATTAATATTAATCATCTTAATCAGGAACGTTACAATTAATTATTAAAGCATGAACTTTGTATTTTGAGGTGTTTAAGTACTTTTTAAGCAGCGCAAGATCAAAAGAAAGTAAGGAATTTGTAATTCATTTCATACATTTGTAACGTATTTTATTGTAGAAAATTTATTTAGATATTTTTAATTAATTCTTACCCATTCTTTTACGATTTCTAGTTCCTCTGGGCGAATAGCTGTCATCAATACAATTTGCATTTTTTCTACGAATTCGAAGTTTTCTAGCACTCCTTGATAGATCTTCTTGTTCGTCTTGATCTTCATTATCATTGTCTTCTTATAAAATGTTAATTAATAAAACAGTTAAAAACCGCAAAAGCTGAGCTTACCAGTTTTCTCATCTTTATTTTCATCATTTTTGTTTTCTTCTTCTACATCTACATCTTCATTTTCCTCTACTGCTTCTGTTTTTATTTTAACATCTTTACCACTGTCACTTTTTGATTCACTTGTACCATTACTCTCTTTGTTTTCTTTATTATCCACAGATTCGTGCCTTGTTCTCAACCTATTGTCCAAGTTTCTGTTGTTAGGATGCAAATTTTCACTTTGAATTCTATGATTTCTTGAAGCTTCTGGCGTTTCATAATCAAACATATATTTTGAATTTTTCTTTATTTCTCGTCTGTTACCGTTTATACCATTTACTTCATGAGATAATTTCGTCATCTCTCTAGTTTCGCGTATCTCAGATCGTCTAGAAGATCTACGACATTTTGCTTCCTACAAAATTAAAACGTTAACTACATAAACACATAATAATACAGAAAATATTTTACGGGCATATCACGGCTATCATCATCAGTATAATCTTGTATGCTCATACTTGGATAGCCAACTTTTGGCATTTGATTATCTTGTAGCCACGACTGTGGTTCGAATCGTGATATTCTCTTTCGTTTACTTCTTCGAACCACTAAATCATAAAAAATGTTAGTATTAAATTAAACTTGAGATAACCAACTCTTTTACGTACCATCCTTTTCTGCATCGCTATCATCACTATTGTATGTCAATGGAGAATGTGGATCTGCATATGATTTTATACTAAGTGGACGCAAAGATAAAGCGGTGCGCTTTTCTAACCTCGA
This sequence comes from Cantharis rustica, assembly GCA_911387805.1. Lineage (NCBI taxonomy): Eukaryota > Metazoa > Arthropoda > Insecta > Coleoptera > Cantharidae > Cantharis > Cantharis rustica. Next base: position 40,759,136 of record OU426877.1, read on the forward strand.
TAACATCTTTTTTTTTGTATGCCTTCTAGAAGGATGACGTAATTTACGTGCTCTATGAAAATATTTGTTCTAAAAAGTATATTTCATTGTAAGCTAATCAAAAGTACCTCGAAGAAAACATTTCGTCTTCGCTATTGTAATCGGTATCATCGTGCATGTTTCGTGAAGAGTACACAGAAAGTGAGTGTCTTTTACTACCAATAGTCAAATGAGAAGTCCTAGTTAGACGTCTACTTAAATGCTTGGCTAAATAGAAAAATTAAAATTAAACCTTTTTAGAATACACACAATAATGAACAGTTAACTAATTATTAAAAAAAGTGCCATAGGAAGTTTGAAGTTATAATAAAAGATGATCAAATAAAAAATACACCAAAAATAATTAAAACTATTTTAGAGAAAAGCTCCCTAGATTTCAATTTTACTTTAATCACGCTATTCGCGAATAAAATTAACGATGCTGCTAAATTGTCAAAATGGCCGTCATGTGCGAGTAATTGAGGTTCTAGTTGTGTTTACAGTGATCGAGTCAACCTTGTAAATCTTTTTGTGTGTTCCAATTATCAAAGAAAAAGGTGAAATAACGAAACAAATTGCTCTAAAATCTTTAAGTACAATGAACCACGTTTAGTACTCGCATCAAAGTGTTCTCAATTCTGCCACCAGACGTCGCATTCTTATTTTAATTCGCGAATATAACATTACCACTAAGTATAAATAAAATATTTCAATTTTTTAACATCTTACCAACAAAATATTTAAATTATCAGCTTATAGTCATTAAAAACTATATAAATTTGAATCACTATCACACAAATAACGTACGGTTTGAGTGTAAATGCTTAGTTTGCCCCGAAACGTTATGAAATTACCCACCCACTCCAAAGTTGGCCAAATCCGACTTGCCACGTTTTTATGTTCGGCGATTAAAATTTTTTAAATTTCAAAACTTTAAAAAAATATTTTCGTGAATTGATCAAATGACTATAGTAACAAAAGAATGTGAAGGATGGCACTATGCATTTTTTTACTAGGTTCACAGGCCGGTCATTAGTGACAGGGCCACTCTAACCACAGGGCTAAATGGGCCATAGCCCGGAGCGCAAGTCTTTTGGGGGCGACAATTTTATATTAATCTTGATCAGTCCTAAAAAAGATAAAAACTTATTTACGATCTTTAATGATTTTTTTAATTTAATGTTTTGTTTATTGTAATAGTAATAAATTGTCTTTTACTATTTTGTATTTTAGTTAAAAAATGAATTTTTAAGTGGATATTGTGGTGATTAGTAGTATGTAATGTTAAAATAAACAAATTAAAAGTTATTTTTGGTATTAAAAAAATAACAGATGCCTTTTTAAATAATCAAGTCCTAAACCACGATTAAAAAAAAAAGACTAATAAACTCAACCCTTAAGTCAAGTTTAGAAAATGTGTTGTATTCGTATTGCATAAATTAGAAAATAAGTTTGTCACCAATCATTTGTACAATCTGTGTAGAACATACATTTTTTTAAGAAAATCATAAACCAATTGCACAGTAGCAATTCGATAAATTTGAAATTATTCTTAACAAAAATTTTTTTACTAAAAGTTCGTACCAAACAGTTGCGTTTCTTTTTAAAGAAACTAAATTTCATTTTACTAGTTTGGTATTGGAACCAGTTGAGGTAAAATGTTACAAGCAATTAAAAAAATAAAATAAAATCTTTGTGTTAAAAATTATTTACATTTCTGATTGATAAAACTTGAATCATATTTACCTATGTTGAAATTTTAACCCATATAATGCTACGTATGTAACTCATTGATAGTTACGATTGAAAAATCCTGTGTTCGATTGCCAGTTATGTTAATATTTCAGTATAATAATAGGCGATAGAATGAAATATACCGAACGGCTCGAGTAAAAGCAGTTGTTCATGCTTCAAAGCCATAAGGATCTGTTAACCCTATAGTAGATCATTGTACACTAAAATTTGCAATGCGAGACCAATCAAGCTGCTCAAGACAAAAACCATGTAAGATCAACAAGGAAAAATATATGTCAAATAGTATCCAAATTATTTTGAAAATTTTTTGTGAAATTTGTTTTACCATGATTTATAATTATGATCAAATAATTGTATTTGTAGATTAAAAACAGCTAGTTATAATTATATTTTTTATTAACAAATTAATACTAGTGCTGGGAATTTTGAATATTCGAATATTCAAACTTTTAGTTCTGGCTGCAACTTGCTAGTTTTTTTACTAATTCCTAATAGTTAAATGTAAACTTAGTAGTGTGCTCTTAATTCACCAGCTCCAACCAAAATTAAGTTTGAATATTCAAATATAAAAAATTCCCAGCTTTACCAAAGACATTCCCAGAAGTAAGTTTTCCTATTTTGTTTTCCAAGATGGACTAGTGAATGTTTAGAGACTAGAAGATTTTTTTTTCACGATATTGTACGGTTTCATTCTTCACAAATATAATAAAAGACTTATTTAAACAATAATTCAAGTTGGAAGTTTTTGAACATTAGCTCTACTTCCCGAACTTAGTACTAAGTGACTATTAACCTTTTTCGACATTCAAAATACATTTTATGGTTTCAAACCAATGATGAAGTAAAGCAAGTAACCGAAACGTATTAAAACAATTTGAAGGCAATTTTCTATTATATGAAATTAATTATCCGATATGACAAATGTTTTAACATGATGGGGTCGTTTACTATATTTTCTATTATTTTCATTTCTAATAATTATGCTTTAGTGAAAAATAAGGAAACATACTTCTGGAATATACATCAAATAGTGTGCGACACTTACGAGAATAATCGCGATCTGCTTCCAAAATAAACCTACTTCTTAGTTCACGAACTTGGGGTACAGATGCATTTGATTCTGAATTAATTTTTGAATCCTCTTCAGATTCCCAGCAATTTTCTTTTTCTTCTGTTTCACTATCACTAGCAACACTCGATATTTCACTTTCTTGTGTAGGTAATCCACTTCTCTGATAAATAATAAGAAATAATTTTAACTGATTTTCTTTCTTTCAATTAATAGGTACCTACGCAAAATGAAATACATACTACAAAACGCAAAACGATTATAATTTTATAAAATATGTAAATATAAAACTAAGAAAATAGCAAATTATTACTGCATACAAGAATAATTTTTAATTGTATTTAAATAAAAATGAATCTTATACTTTATAATAAATACAAAATAATGCAAACATTTTTAAATGGAGTTTTGTTTAATTACAACTGGTCCTTCAGGTGCTGCTTAAATTTTATCTAAAATTGTTTAAACTGAAATAAAGCATACACTTTTTGCTGACCATTGACCATTTCCTGGCTTATTGTAATCGAGCATAAAACCCACAATAATCTTAAAATCTAAAACTCAACGAATCATAATAAAATTTATTATTTTTGCTATTTTTATATGTTATGAAAAATTTTAGATAGCGTTTAAAATGTTAATTATATTAATTTATAATTTGTGAAATAATAATTAATGTGTTCAGTAGGTTATACCGATCCTTATATCGAAAATCGGATATGTGGAATTTTTCGTCAAAGGAAAAATAATAATTTGATAATCCGCCCAATTCCCAATATAGAAGATAAAATACTTACAAGATTGTTTTTCAATAAAAATGTCTTTGTGAGAGAAAAGAACAAAATTGATGCAACAAATGTTTTAATTCAAATACGAATGAGGCGATTATATCTACAGCAATTATTGCGTTAGTTATAGTAAAGTCATTCCATAATAATTTTTATTTTCTGTAAATAAGTGAAAGTTCAAGTTGAGCAAATTAGAAACAACTAAAGTCAATATATTAAAGGCATTTTAAACTGAAATTGAGTAAAACTTCAGTTATGGATTTTATTATGCAGTTATCCCAGACAGCATTTTTCGTGTAATAATTATATATTATACAATAAATTATAAAAAATTTTATCGAAATATATGCAAATAAAATAAATAAATGAATATATAATCCATATAATGGAGCCCCTAATACAAAATAAAACAAAAGCTCAAATTTTTCGTAAATAATTTGGAACCCGTTGTTTCCGCAAGTTTTTATATAACTAAATAATTTTGTATTTTATATGTAATAAATAAAACAAATTATATTTCAGTAATGATAATCTATATTATCTAAATTATATCAAAATATAAATGTTTGAAAATGACTATTTTAGTATTATTTTACGATTTTTACCTTCGTATACTAGATTTCTATAAAATTTACAAAATCGATAAAGAGAATAGAAATTATTTACGAAAAAATTATGAAGTGAAATTATACCCCTAATAATTTAGTGCTATCTACGTTATTTTCAGAACATTTACAACATAGATGAATGAATAGATATCGTTTGACCATGATAATAGTAGTCGTGTTTAATCCTTGGACTTCTGTGTTTACATGTAAAGAGAATTAAATTAAATTTTCTTTAGTACAAATATACATAGATGCACAGCAGAAAACGAGACAAAACAAAAATAATTTTTGCTCTAGCCTCCTTGTCTGTAGTCTCACAAGTGCTGCCGTACTCTAAAGCACCTTACACTATCATTAATATTTCTCACCCTTTGTAGAATGGTATTGGTGATGTTAAAGAACTTCATTAAAAAGGCTTTATAAAAATTATTGGGTATTTAAATTAAGTGTAAGACAATATGACCAGAACACATTTTCCATCATGTTTATGCGGGATTTTCTCCTTGTAGTTTAATCACTACTTACATTGCTAATACCAAATAAATGTTATCTAATATTATTCTGTCGTTCCCAACCTTGACACAAAATATTCAACATCTATCGGCAATAATATCAGATCACCCTGTGGAAATATTTTAAAATAAATAATATAACAGTCCACAAAGGTTGGGGAAATACAGAATAAATTTAATCAAAACAAAACAAATCGACAGCAACGATTAAAACAACAATGCATTATCTACATTAAACTTCTGTAGGTTTAGAAGAAATTAAAAGTTTCCACTTGGAAAGCTCGACAAATAATACTAAAATAAATGTATTTAAACTTTTCTTATTAAAATTGCAACATTTAGAAGTAAAATAAACAACGAATGCTTTTGAATTTAAGCAACTGCGTATTATGAGCAAGTTTTCTATCGATTTAAAATGTGGAGTTTGTCAAAACCTTTATCACCAGACCGCAATCCAACAAACTACAACCATCCATTGCCATCAACTAATTCAATTGATGCAAATAATAAATAAACCACTTCCATTAGTTGAATTTTGGTTGGTGGTTGACTAGCGAGACTGCGGTTTCGTGTAACTATTTCTCTCCCTATGTTAGAAGTTTTTCCCTATCGTTAAGGTTAAGTAGGGGGACCTACAGTTTTTAGAGAGGGTAAAATTACTAGTTTTCAAGATTTGATGAAACCAGATTTACTACAATATCCATATACGTTAGATTGGAATATTTGAATACTTAAATTTGTAACTACCTAAGATTAATTATGATTTCTTTCTAAATTTTAATCTGGACGAAACAGATAGAAGTTTTGACACAAATATATGGGAGACTCTACATGCTCATTTTAAAAATTAGCAACCAGATTGTATTTGCTTTACAGAATGTAAAATATTTTAATAAGGAAAGTTCAATTACGAAAAAATCCAAGAAGTAACAGAACATACCCGTGTACGATGTCTTGGGCCGCTGTTTGGAGCTGAGCCACTTGACTCCATACGGCGGGTGTTAACCATGATACCTCTTACCACCTGCTATTATTATATTCAATTACCTTTTCCTTATTAAATCCAAATTACAAAATAAAGTGAAAAGAAAATTGTTTTTATATTATGCAAAGTAAAATTATTAATATCGATGATTGGTAACTTTTAATTTGTACATTATTTAAAAACAACAACAAATATTGTAAATTATTTGATTGTTACAAATCGCTACAATAGCAAACAACACAAAAATATAAAAACGTAATAATCATAACTTGTTATGTTTAGAGTTTAGTTAGTATTTTTAAGTTTCAAATACTTTTGATCATAATTAGAAATAACGTGGGAATCCAAGTTGACATCACATTATTATTATTATTATAATATACCAGGTGTTACCTAAAAATAAGTACAATTTCAAGGAATGATTTCTGAGCAACATAGGTAAAAAATTAGAATAGCTGAGAATAATGTAGTAGATACTTGAAAGTAATTATTAAAAGCCGTACACACCAAGACAAGCATGTTAGCCAACGAAGGAGAATGTTTTAATCGTTGATAGCAATGGAAATCATAACGTTGTAATTATATCTCCATCAGATACGAGGGTCACTTCAAGGATTATTATAATAATGTATTTAGTAATAAATTGTTAATTAATACTATAAAGTGAAGTGTCCGAGCCACTATAAAACGATTGATGAAAATTACAGAGTTAAATCTTATGTTTCAAGAGTTGTAATCCCCAAGCAGTAAAACACTGAGAATGAGATTTAAATTTAGAGTATGTCACTGGTTTCATTATGATACTGTGACTTGATGATGGTAATAAAGCGAAACCGGCCGACACAAAGCTTTATTTTATTGAAAAGGAAATATTAAGAAGCTGAAGAGACTTCTGCTGACGCAAATTTAATACTTTTAAATCTTATGGGAGATTTCTACCTCCGTATTATACTCCTTAGTGACTACGCTACTATTTAGAAGTAATGTTGCCTCGATCGTTGCTTAATCTTTTCAAATTTAATTTGTTTTTAAATCATCCACCTTATGGTTTTCAATATTTTCATTTTCAATTGCTTTAGAATCAGTTACTACCATTTTTTTAAATTTTAGTAAAAAATAAGTAAATTTTTGTTTTTAACAAGAATTAATGGTAACGATAAATGTTGTTCCTATTATTAATGTAGACAATTTTATACTTGATGAAAAAGATATAGTTTGTTACCATATTTTATTTAGTTTTTGAGATATACAACCGAGTTACAGAAAACTTTAGAAATCCTACAGATTATTTTCTGTAGTTCTTTCATTCTGTAAGTTGCACTCGGTAATTCTGTATGTTCGGGTAAAACCTATTTGCACTGGATTATTATCCTATTCTTTGAAAATATCACCCATGAGAAATACACAAACTCGTACCTCAATTTCGCTATAATTTCATTTTTATAAAAATTACCAAAATTCGCAGGTTGTCACTTATCATCATTTGTACCTTAGACAAAGTTTAGAATTTATAGAACACGGAAGTAAGATTAAAAACAATTCGACAATTTATTTACAATTTCACGATTCCAAGTGGGATCCCTGATAATTACAAACCGAATTTTAAGCAATTTCGTTAAATTTTAAAAGCAGTAATACTTTTGAATTTGTTTAAAATTAGAAATTACATAAAAAAAGCAATTTAGAAGTTATTTTTAATAAATATCTTATGAGGTTCTAACCGTAAAATTATTCACTTATTTGTCTAGATTGCGACATATTTTTTTGATTTCTCTCGGTGGTCCTGGTCGAACTGTATCCTTTTGTTATCCTGCAACATGAACAGGCTTTCGCTGCTTTATTATTTTTATTCGTAAGTGATATTAGATGATCAATCGACATTTTAGTATCTAAACAAAAGAAACCACCTCTACCTATAGTTCAGTAATATTTAAATTTGAAGTTAAATACTATGCTGCCTTTACTATTAATATTATTTTATTAACTATTAGCTATTTTGGCAAGATACTTATTTCAGAGTAGGGATTCTAAGTGTGGATGTAGAAAGAAGTTTTTCATCGTAGATAATTTTAAACTAGAAGAAACTAAATTTGGAACAATATTTAATTGTCAACTCTTTTAAGAATGCATAGTTTTTATCTTTTTATTTTATATACTTTTATTTTTGAATACTTGTTTCGTTAATATTTCTTCTTCTCTGCCTTTCTTAAAGTATTACATTTACATTTTCCAAAATATAACCGTTTTTTCCAACTCACCACTTTAAATGGCTGCAGCTCTCTTAGGAATAATTTTTGAACCAATTTGATATAACATATAAGAGTCATCCCCTAACTAAACTAAACATTCTAGTAGATATTTTTTAAATAACCCCGTAAGGTGCCCACACGTTCACATCGAGATGTTAAAGCATATTATGTAATAGAGTTTCGGCATCTTTGATATTTAATAGGGATGACCATGTATAGGCATCGTTAAGTATTAATTCGAATGAGGTTTTGCGAAAGATTCCTTAATAATAAAAACGTTAGTTTTAAAGAATTTATATAAAGCCTCGATAACTCACTACAAAATATGCAGTATTATATTTACAAAATACCTTTTTTGTACCAACAAATTGATCTTGGATTTTAGATGGTTAGTTCCAAGCAGCATATCCGATGCAATCAAGATTCGATTTCTAGCCCGAGCTGTACTATTTCTATTTGGTTTACGTACTGGTCTATCTACTGGTTTTTATTAGGGCCACGTTCAAAAAGAGGGCAAAATGCGAAAGTTCTAAATAAGTAGTCTTCCGAGATTATCATTGTAACCGTTTCTGTGAATTTGTATTATAAATGCAAAAACATAATCCCGCCCATTGACAAGTTTCGGTGTCGATACCTCAAAAGATAAGATACTTCAATGCTTAGATCTGTCACAATACACCTTAGATCTTTAAAGCGAGACTGCTAGAAATTGATAAACGACAACGATTCAAAATCTAGTAGCCGAAGAAGAAAAATGGACTAATTTTTATTTAAAATCTCAAAATTTCAACAATGTACAAATTAAAAGTTTATAAAACGAAAATAATATTTTAATGTACAGTAAATTTGTCATTCGATAAACAATGCAATGTTATTAGCACAATAGTTTGAAGAGGTGCATTACGAAATTCATTAATCAGATTTTGTGTTGTAAATGATAGAACAATGTAGTTTTGTAAAGTGAATGAACTAAGAAATCAATGTTATATACTAGGCATATAAAAAAAATAAAGATGCCCAACCCTGACTAAAATATGTCAACATGGATATTAATTAAGCACAAAAAGCAAGCAATTACGACTACCATTATTACTAGCAAAAACGATAATAACAGGCAAATAAAAATCCAAATTTTAAACTTCAAAAATGTAAATAAACAAAACAGCCGAATATTTTCGAGACATCTTCAACGATTGTCTACCTTTTATTTTTGGCAAGCTGATTAAAATGGCATTAATTAAAAAATGTCAATAACTTACAATAATTTACCTGTATAACTGAAAAATTGTTTTTGTAACAATAAATGTATAACACCGATAACTATAGCAAAAATTAACCAAACTTCAACAATAACGATAAACCACACTTAACTGTTTCTACACGCTCACTGCGCAAAATCGGCTACCAGCTGACATTGCCAATATAATCATGGTAATTTAAAAAAAAACACCAAGAGGAGGTAAATAAAATTTCAGGTGCAGTCATCAATACATTTTATGTTTAGTAGTTTTAGTTGTCTTTTAAACAGTTGTTAACATGTCGACGCGTCAATTTATGAATTAAAATACCAAAACTAAATTGTCACGTAATTAATGATGGAAATTGAAATTTTAAAATGGTTGGTTGATTTTTAAATGTTATTATTCTAAATTCTAATTAATTTGTATCGCCACTAACGATGTTGTTTTTCATGATTAGAAGTCTTCATTTATCTATGGTTTTACATAATATTCATTGTTAGTAATGTGTGAAAATGTTACAATATTTGGATCAATTCAAAGGTTTTACCAAAGATTTCATAGGTAAGTTTCACCCTTAATTCTTTTATCTATGTTTTAATATTTTATTGTAATATTATCTCTTCTTTTTTAAATCGTATTTTTTATTAGAGCCCAACTTGTTCAAAATTTCAACGCGGGAAAATTAAAAAATAAGCTTGCCCTGATACTGTACTTAACTTAATTTTAAATTTCTACAAGCAATATAATAATATTATCTTATTTCAGCATGCACTGACAGTTTGTCATTTTTTTACTAAAAAAACAAAAGAAAATATATATAAGAAAAAATATCTTAGAATTTCGATTTTCTTTCATATCAAATTTGTCGAGAAAGGTTCCAAAAACCGCAAGGTCGTTTCGTATGCAATCATACCTAAAATAGACAGAAAAATATTAGAAACAATAAATCACAGTATATTTTTCGAGATACAGCTGTTCAAAAATTCTTGATCTTTTTGTATTTCTGCCCAAAAGACAAATTTCGATAAAATTTTCGACATAGGCTCTTTTTTCTGTACATTTGATACAACACCGATACTGGTATAATATTCATAAATGTAACACCACGAAGGGAGTATTATCAGAAAATTAATAAACATTCGAGTTTTTTAATATCAAATTTAATAATTAACGAATTTAATTAAATTTCCGATAATACTTTTCGAGTTGTATTCGGCTATAGAATTCCACAAGTAATATTTTGATAAAACAATAAATTAGTTTAGGTACCACGATTATTTTAACCATCATAAAAATTTGCAAAACAATTTTCAGTGCGTTTGTTATCCTACTATGTTTTGTTTATGTCATGGGTCCATGGGTGTTATGATTGCGTGGTAATCTCTACATACAACACTAAAACAAACGAATTTTATTTCCCTACTGCAGTGGTGGCGAACCTATGATCCGCAGGTCAGACACTGACCCAAAAAGGCTTTTGAAATGGCCCACACGTTGATTTTTATAAACTTATAGTTTATATCATAAAAGAGAGACAGATAATCAAAACTTAAAGTATAAAAAATATCTAATGTCGAATTTATAAAAAAAATATTTCCAAATGGGAAATATTTCCAAATGGGAAATATTTTTTTAGTGTTTTGGGTACAGTTTTTTTTTTATTAAATACGTGAAAAAGGTGATACCCTGGAATTAAAACAATTGCAGGTGCATTTCTATACCTACCAACCTGCCTACAACTTAAAAATATTCGGACACTTCTATGTTAACAATGTAAATTGTACCCTTTCACGACTACTTTCGTTGTATAAAAATCGTTTTTACAGCAATACTTAAGATTATCAGACATTTTTGTTTATAATATACATTTTTTCTATTTCATTACACCATTTCTGAGATACACTGATTTACGAAGTCTCTGTACGATTTTATTGTTAAAACTTACCATCTGTATGTCAAAAACGGTACAACAAAATATAAAAATGTATATAAACAAAGATGAAGGGACTGAAATTTACAACAAAAAATGTTGATACATTTTTCTATTTCGTCGTACCGTTTTTGAGATACAGATGGCGGTTTTTATTGTAACCGACAGGTTGGTGAAAACCAAATTTGACATAAGGCATTATATCTCAGAAACAGTGCGACGAAATAGAAAAATGTGTATAAACAAAAATAAAGGAAAAGAAATTTGCAAAAAATAGTCTGATGAGTATTGTTGTAAAAGCGATTTTTATAAGATAAGATGTAAGTCTAAAGGATAAAATTTATATTGTTAATATCTTCAACGGTTTGAATTTTTTGTAATTGTCGGTTATCACTTTTGTTCGTAAAATTTTCCAGAAAAGACCTAATCTGAATTAATACAAAATGTCATATAAAACTCATAAAATAACAAGAAGTCATTAGAAGTCGCAAAATAGTATATTACGATTCGAAGGAAAAAAATTTCACTTACTGAAGACCGCGGGAATTAGGCTTGGCTAAAGTAACATCTTGAACGATATATTAAATTTTTATAATTCTTTATTCATAAGGAAAATTGGTGAATTTTCTGGTGAACTTCATTCTCATTCAATTAACGCTACGTAAATTAATTAAAAAAAAACGAAATTTCTTCTTAAAACCTTGTTTTCATAGATGTATTTAAATTTAAATAAATTTTTATTTATTTTATTAATTAATTTACGTCAAACACATCGTTCGACGAAAATAAGGTTTTAAAGAAGAAATGTTTTTTTTTATTAATTTACATTCCTAATTTACGTAACGTTAATTAGCGTTACGTAGCGTTAATGACAGCCTCTCCCCTTACTCATATAAATTCGAAATTTTAACAAAATAAATTGCAAAATAAAATTTATAAAAAGTACAGTAATCTTTTATTCTATTTACAAATTTATAATAAAAAGATAATATAGTTTACACTGCGATAAAACACTTTTGATTCCTTACAAACCGTTCTGTTTAAAAGATTTTATTTTTAGTATTTGCACAGGGTACCAATTCGTCTGGAAACCATTAAATATCATAAAGGCAGGGAATTTAAAATTATACAAATTTTGAAAGTTAATGAAATTAAGATTTTAAGCCAGGGAAAATATTTTGAAACTCAAAAACAAAATTAATTATAATAATTACATTTTTTATTTGCATAATATATTATTAAAATTTACCAAGGTTTGAAAAAAAATGGGAAAATCATCAATGTTAATCGGGGAAAGCCTGCAAAAGTCCGCGAATTTATTTTGAAAAATTAGTGAGAACTCATTTTTAACATAATAAATTAATACATTTAATAAAAGACAAAAAAAAGGTAAAAAAGACGAGCACCGTTTGACATATTTAGAAGAAGTAAAAAGGTCCCTAGATCCCCAGATGGAATAGCAACAAGAAACTATAGTGACACTGATGATAAAGAACTTAGTGGTGCCGAGGCCAGAAGATCTCTTAGAAAGGAAGTTATACGGAAAGAAAATTCAAGGATGGAAAAAAAGATTGACGACCTTACAAACATGATGACAACTTTTGTGTCCGAAATGAGAACAAGCTTCAGTGAAATTAAACGCGAAATGGGAGACCTAAAGAAAGAAATTACAGAAGTAAGAAATGGATCCGAATAATCGAGTAAAGAATTATAAACTGTCAAGGGTGAAAACAAGCAAACAGCCGAAGAACTGAGAAGGGAAATAGAGAAACTGGAAATGAGAACCTCAACGCTTGAATCCAAACTGGAAAGGGCAGAAAAGGAGAAAATTCGAAATAATGTTGTAATGAGCGGGATACTGATCAACGAAAGCGACCCTGAGAAACTTGCACCAGCTGTGAAGAACCTAGTTAAAGATAAGATGGGAATAAATATAGAGATCAAGAAAGCTTACAAAATAGGAACGAAACGATGCGTTATAGAAATGAATAGCTGGGAAGATAAGATGGAAGTATTAAAAAGCAAGTTTAAACTGAAAACACCACCATATTGTGGTGTTACAAAATGGTTCGCACCCACCCTGTACATTTTGTAGAAAAATTTCATTTGTATAAGTTGTAATTTTGATTAAATTATTAGACAGGTGGGGGCGAATCGACGGAAATACGAAGCCTTTTGCCGATAGCGAGCGCCTGAGCCTGTTGTGCGATTTTGGCTCGAGGCAGATTTTGAGATTTTTTTGATTTAAAGTTTGAATTTATGCGATGCATTATTGCGCTTTTTTTGAAATTGTAAGTAAGATTTTGATTTGATTTAATAAAGTGAATTTTGTGCGTTCGCATGATTGCGTATTGTTTGGAATTTTGATATTTGGATTTTGATGATTTTTATAAGTTGCTACCGAGCGGTAGTGGATTGATTTGGTTGATTTCAAGAAGGAATAAATTGAAATTGTTAAATTAGATTTGAAATGCATATAAGGTTGGAAAAATTAAAAGTTAAATTCGTAGGAACAAATGGTGCGATAGATAAGCCGACGTTCTCGATAAGGTAGAAATTAAAGAATTCCATGCACGGCGAAATTTAACAATTTTAAATTTCATAAATTTTGAAATAGAATCTTGATATTTTTTTATAAATTAAAACATTACAATGTATAGATAGCGATCTCACACAAATGGAGAGGCAAATTATGAAGGAAATAAGGAAAAGAGCCGCAATAGAGAGAGAGAAGGGAAACAAGATGAAGGTGGGACATTTGAAACTTACAATGACGGGAAAAAAATATAGTGTGGGACTATCAAAGCGGAAAATTAGTCGAAAAGATAAATGACGCACCCGATCACATCCCAAAAAACTGAGCACAAACGATAGGGAAGATAAAACGGAGACGAACAGGCGAGAACATGGCAAAATGAATAAAGGAAAAGCAAGCACGAAGAAGATAGTAATAAGAGTGGGTACATGGAATATTAGAACGCTTTTGAAGATTGGAAACTGCGTTACAAGAAACAAGATGGAGAGGACAGGGGGAGATTAATGGAAGTAATTTTGTGTTTATATACATCGGAGAGGAGAAGCAAGGCAGTAAGGGCACGGATTTTATATTGACAAAGAAGTTTAAAGACAAAATATTGAGATTTAAGCCAATGGGAGGAAGACTCGCCTACATTAGAATAAAAATGGAACCAAACAACCTATCATTAATAAATGCATATACGCCAACTGAAGATGTCAGGGATGAAGAGAAGCAAAAGTTTTATAGCGAATTGGAGGCACTGTATGAAACTATTCCCAAGCATGATACGACAATAATATTAGGAGACTTCAATGCACGAATTGGAAAGGAAGAGCATATAAGTGATGTAGCTGGTAAGGAGACAATACATGAAAAGACAAATAATAACGGAGATAAACTGTGTAGCATGGCAGCGGCATTGAATATGGTAATATGTAGTACTAAATACAAACACAAGAAAGCACATAAGATCACATGGAGATGGCCCGGAGGAAGTAATACTGAGGGTAATCAAATCGACCATATCTTGGTAACAAGAAGAAAAGCCACCTCCATAAGAGATGTACGGACACACAGAGGACCGAACATCGACACAGATTACTACATTGTAATAGCAACAATAAAACAAAAGACATCGATAGAAACTGAAAAAGAAAAGAAAATTAAAAACATCGCAATAGAAAAACTAAAAAACGAAGAGACGAGGACACAATATGAAAAGGAAATGGAAGACCAACTAAAAGAAAGGAATAAAGGAAGTGATTTTGCTATTGATGACGAATGGAATAGGTTGGCGGAGAACATAATAACAAGTGCGGAGAGGGTGATAGGACGCCAAGAAAAAACAAAATGGAAAGAATGGTTCGACAGAGAATGCGAAGAAAAGAATATAGAGAAAAAAAGAGCAAGACTAGAATAGCTATACACAAATGACGAAGGAGACCTATCGAACTACAAGAAAAAAAGACAAGAAGCCAATAAACTATATAAACAAAAGAAAAATATGTAGCTGAGCGAGAAAATGAAAGAAATAGAGGATAGCAATAAAAGATACAATATGAAAAAATTTTATAGTCAAATTAAAAATAGAAAAGAAACATGTACAATGAGAACAATAGGAATGAGAGATAAAGATGGGATATTGAAAAGTGGAGCAAATGAAATAAAAGAAGTATGGACCGAACACTTTAAAGCACTATTGAATACTGAGCAGGGCGATGACCTGGAACAAATTGAACTTGAAACAGATGAGAATGAAAACGAAATTAAAACTCCGGAAAAAGTAGAGATCATGATGGTAATAGGGAAGCTCAAGAATAGAAAAGCACCAGGAGAGGATAAAACAATGGCGGAAATGATAAAATATGGAGAAGCACTACACGAAGAATTATACGAGCTCATTAAAGAAATCTGGTTTCAGGAAAAAATGCCCAGAAAATGGAAGGAAGGGGTGATCGTGACGATAAGGAAGAAAGGCGACTCGGAGATTTGCGGCAATTACAGAGGCATAACACTTCTAGACATAGCATATAAAATACTATCAGCGATTATTCACGAAAGACTCACGATGTATACGGACGAGATGATCGGTAATTACCAATACGGTTTTAGAAGAGGTAGGTCAACTGTCGACGCTCTGCATATAATCAAGCAGATTAGGGAAAAGAGCTATGAATATGACATAGATATGCATATGCTCTTTGTTGACTTCAAGCAAGCCTTTGATAAGGTGAATAGGTGTGAATTGCTAAAAACCATGAAAGATATGAGAATACTACTGAAATTGGTGAGGCTGATTAGAATGACGCTGGAAGGTACGTCAGCTATGGTAAAAACAGTAGAAGGGTAACAAAGAACTTTGAAATCAACTGTGGTGTGAGATAGGGTGATGCTCTTTCTGCGACACTGTTTAACATTGTTCTGGAGAAAATAATTAGAAGCACAGAATGCACAGGGACGATAATAAACAACGAGGTACAAATTGTGGCTTACGCGGACGACGTTGTGATCATCTCTAGAACAATAAAAGGAATGACAAGCGTACTAAAGAACATAAAAACTACAGCAAACAAAATGGGGCTCGCCATTAATGTGGACAAGACGAAGTACATGAAATGTACGAGAGGAGAGAGCGAAGAAAACAAAGAAGCAAGATTGGACGACTGTGTATTCGAAAGAGTAGTACACCTTAACTATCTGGGTGTAGAGATAAATAATAAAAACGATAGAAGGACAGAAGTACGAGCGAAGATACCAGCGGGCAATCGAGCATATTTTGCAAATAAATCCATATTAAAGGATAAAGCAATATCGGTCAAGACAAAACTCATATAAATCGTTGATAAGATCAGTGTTGACGTATGCATCGGAGGTACTGTGCATGACGCTCAGAGAAGAAGAAGAAATGAGAGTATGCGAAAGGAAAATATTGAGAACTATACTGTGCCCAAAGAAAGAGGGGGATGAGACAAGAGTAAGAATGAATTTTGAACTCCGCAAAGCAATGAACGGGAAGGATATTATGAAATTCATAAAGGGCCAGAGGGTTAAATGGTTGGGACATCTGATGAGAAGTGAGGGAGAAGAGGTGACAAAGAGAATCCTACTATGGAACCCCATAAGGAAGCGACATAGAGGAAGACCGAAGAAGGAATGGTGGAGTTGTGTGACGGAGGATTTGAGAAACATGGGTAACGGTGGATGGAGACAATGGGTCAACGACAGAGCGAAATGGCGAGCCACTATAAAGGAAGCAAGAACGCATCGTAGTCTGTAAAAACATGAGATGAAATGTAACATAGGGCTGATCCCCCTGAAACGGATTTTGTAAGTCCAACAGGACAGCTCAATTCCACAGAATGTAAAGCTATTTAAATAAATAAATAATAAATATACGAAAACTAAAAGCTTAGAAATTTTAAACAAAAGTGAAATAAAATTTTCAACATTAAACCAAATCGAAAAAAATTTTAAATTGGTATTCTATTAATTTGAACGGCAAAAGATAGAAAAGCAATTGAACTGTTCAAGTTAATCGAAGATTATAGGAAACGCTGTATATTTGAAACATGCTGTATTAAGGTTTGTAACATTACCAAAAAAGGTATACATTATGTAAATAATACTTATAATTTTTGAGAGCATATACCGCAGAATTGAAGATATGAGTGGCATTCAATTTGGTTTTTGTAGCTGTCGCAACGTCAACTGCGACGTGACCTTTTGTTTCGTTGATTTCGAAAAGGCTTTTGACCCGAGTGCGGCATGATAAAATGATGAGAATCTTAAAAATGTCGGAATCGCCGGAAAAGACCTGAGAAGTATGACGAGTCTGTACTGGCAGCAGACGACAGTAGTGAGAGTGGACGGAGGTGTGACACAGGGTTAAATCTTGTCGCCGCTAATATTTATTCTGCTAAAATGTGGTAGTCAGCAAGACACAAATAACGAAGAATGGGATCACCGAGGGACGTAGCTCAGATGATACGTGTTTTCCGTCCTTCTATACATTGTCAAATCCTGGATTCTTACAGTGCGTACATTGAAACTGAATGCGTCTATATACGCATGCTACAAATAAACTGGATGAATTGAGTACAAAACGACGATATCCTTAGAAAACTAAATAAAGAGACAGAAATTACATATTATGAGGCATCCAGAGAAATACATTATTCTACATCTCGTCAAGATCAATGGAGCGCGTGGACCTGGAAGACAGATAATATCATTAAAGGATACGTCACCTTAAGAAGATTTTATTAAGTTTTGAAAACAATTTAGCGTCAACGTAAAATTGGTGACGCCATCTCTGCCTGATAAACGACATCATCAAAATTTTGATGATTGATATCGACATCCTGAGACGCGGAAGAACGCGGTTCGATGCTTGGTCGCGCCGACTATACCGCTCTGATATAAAGCCCAATGTTGATCTGTGGGCTACGGAGAAGACAACGGGAAATCACTCTATTAATAATTCCCTAGTATGTCATCTTGGCTTCTGTCAAGTTGATCGTCTACGCACTGCAAATGCAAAAATCCATTTGTATTCACTACTGGACAAAAGTGCTAATATTTTTCAAAGACCTCAATAAATATAAGGGATCATAAAATACGTAAAAACTAAAACGTAACTTTGAATTTAATTGAACCTTGAATGCCATCGAAAATTTACTACGAATTATTTTTTATTTTAAGAAACGTCATAGCTTCCTGTTGCGATTGTGTGTAAATTCAATAGGTAGTCATTGCAATAAAATATGTAACGTTAAAATGTACCAAATTTGCAACTAATGATGTATTTAACTTGCAACAAAATAGCCCGAGGCTTGAACCGGGTATCCTTGCTTACGATATTAAAATTTTTATTTTATAATAGGTTAAATTATTCAGCTTTTTTATACATTCATAGGGAAATAACAATGCCCATTGATGAAGCTTTCAAAAGCGCAAACGACTTAATTTTGCCCTTGAATACGTTCATTACTAAATTTCTTATTTTTTCTAAAAGAAAAATTGTTTTTGTCAATCTAATAGGATTGTTTTAAATACTAACTGGTATATTAATTGCTTTTGTCTACTACAGTACTTATTGCCTTTTTTGAGTATCTTTGACCCCCCCCCCCTCCTCAAAGTTAAAGGCTACTGGGTCAAAAGAATATTGCAAATGGCATGAACGGCGATAGAAGAGAAGCATTTTTGGGGGTGAACTAAACTTTAGAGTAAATAAAAAAATTAATGTAGTTTTCGAATATAGTACTATCACAGACGATTTTAAGCGCAGCCTTAATCGCGGCAGACGAAACGACAGAGATAGACGTTAGTCTCACTTTCAAATTAAATTCGGCAGGTATAATTCAATTTAATAAAAACAATAACTCATTAATTTACCATAATTGCTTATTTCTTTCTTAGCATAATTTATGAACTATAAAATTTATTAACAATTTGAATAAAAAAGCTTAAAGTGGCAAATTTATATGTTATTAAAATTGAATTTTTTAAATTTATGTGTTTTCTTGTCTGGGCTTCACTTTATGCTTTTGTTTATTTAAACATACATATAATATGTTTATGCAGAAATTCATGTTTGACTACTATTCTCTAGTTCGATTTCTCTTTCTAGTATAAAATTTGAGTAGAATTTTAAACGAGTAGGTGGCTCAATTTCATAACTTGCAGTTCTACTTACCCAAAAATAAATACCAATTAAGAAATAAATTTAAATTAAAAATTTATATTTAAATGAAATGCAATAATTTTAGTTTTTATTGCGAGATAAATGATTAATTAGTTTATAATAACCTGTTTATTAAATAAAAAAAATAAAAGTGTTAAAATTTTAAATATATTGCGGTGTTATTTTGTAAATCAAATTATTATTTTCAAATTTAAAACAATCAAATCAAAAAAATTTCTTCAAATTCTAATTTTAATTTCAATATAATTTCCAAAATGGTAAAGTTAAAATTTACGATACCGGTATCTCAGTCCGGCTTATCACTCACAATTTATTGTCCATTGAACAAATTTTTAATTCAAAAATATACAAATTTTACCATTTCTTACTTAAATTTTAAGTTATAATTTTTTAATCTTATCTATTTCCCTTGTAATTCCTCTTATCTTTTTATTCGACTACAGCTTCTGTTTTATTTTCAAAAATCGTTCAAAACTTTCTTCAAATTTAATATAATTCAATTATATAATTCAATCAAATACCTTTCGTTTAATAAAAAAATTACTTTTATTTCAATAACTACAAAACTTATCAAAAATTATTCGGACTCTATAATTATTCATACATCGTGTCGGCCATTTTTGGCAAAAGGCCTGGTATTATCTGTGATTTGTTCCCACCTAGCAAATTCTGCAATGTTACCACTTAATAATTAATATCAAAATTTTACCAAAATGCATAGGGTGGGTCCAAATCACTTTGAAACACGACAATATACACCCAGGTATCGCAGATATACTTGCAGAATATCTGCTCATCAAAAGTTCTTAAACTTGCAATAACCGGCGAATTTTTTAATTTTTTTTAGTTTCTTTTAAATTTTTTTTATGACCAGTTTTGTAATTGCGTTTTCAATACGAGCCATTTAGCGTTTATCCAATCACACTGGTCATATGTATATCTAAACAAAGCATCTATTCAATTGCATTGTCTATACATTGTTTGGATATACTGTGACGTCACATCAATAGCTTGTATTATTGGTTCAAGTACAATTTATTAGTAGTCACGTTCACATCATACCAACTAAAGTAGTTCACCAGTGATCTAACGTTTTCGCATCCGATATTTCATATCTGATGTATTGTATAAATATTGTATTTTTTTTCTAAAAAAAAATTCGAAGTCGTCGTTTACTTTTGAGGTTTTTTTATTTCGGAAATGTGTGGTCAAATTGGCTGTTTCCAGACTCTCAGAAAGTCCAAATTTTTAAACGCATTGGACTAGGTCTATGGGACTACGAGAAAATTATAAAAAATTTAAAAAAAGGGCAATCAAATTTTTATTTTTTTAACAGATTAACTTACACCATTGTATGCACATAATTTTTTCTAGATAAGCTGTGGTGATTTTGAAAAATTTAACGAATTTAAATGTTGAAAATAAATTCTTGTTTTTTATTTGACCTATGCCAAAAAGTTAATGGTCTACTAAAAAGCTAGCGTTCAAATATTTGAACCAAGATACCTTTCTTGTCTTGGCGAGTGAATAGTTTTGACAGTCATGGAAGTTTTGATCAAAAGTACTTGATCTCTCTTATTGTTGTTTATATCATTTTTATTTCAAAAATTAACATCAGGTGCAACAAATTTTACCATGCATAATAAAGCAATTTATTGATAAAATATTCATTAAATTCTTTTATTTTGCAATTAAATAATAATTATTATAAGTTTAATTTCAAGTGCTTAAAATGAAATGCTTGTAAATATATGTACTATCGCATTGCTACTACCATAATAAGTTATGCCGTACAATTCTGAGCACGACAAATTAAATCTAATATAATTTTTATGTTTTCTAATAATAATTTAAAAAAATTAGAGTAAACGTATTCAGAAGTTGGTAGCAAACTACTGAATATAAATTGCTTAATTTAAGAATTTAAAAGGCAAAACCTGATTTGTATTATACAAATCATATTTATGTTAAAAGTGCAGAATTTGACAATGCAAAATAGTTTTGTAATATTGAAATACATAATATGGAAAATTACGTATTAAACACTTTTATATTTTTATTAAACTAAAATTTAAATTTTTTTAATTCTGTATTTCAATATTTTACTATTTTTATTATTTTCAATTTTGTAATCTATGTAAGTTTTTAATTATTTGTATTTATTTGTAGCCTTGATAATGAGTCAATAAAGGCTCGAAACGTCGGACAATTTTATTGTTTTAATACTAACCCCTAACTCAACTATATTTTTACTAATTAATTATGGAGGGCCAACGATATAAATACATTATTAGTAGCAATATAAACCTGTCATTAGAGCAATATACTACATTGTAACATATTTTACCTTCAAGACCAACGAAAGTATCATTTTCCGTACAATTTTCAGACCGAAAATGATACTTCCCGGTATTGTGTTAGAAAAAATGTAACTAAATACTACCGATATATTATGTTAAAATTAAAAAAACATTAATTAGATGCAAATAAAGTAATAGTCTCTAAATTCATAGTTAATTCTCTCTAAAGGATGGCAAAATTTTCTATAAACAGCATTTTTTTAATTAACATAAATCTAACTGTAATAAAATTAGTACATCTCATAAAAGTAATTGGGCGATTGGAAATTCCCATGTAGTACAATTTTATAAAATGCTTTGCAATATTTATATGAATAAATTATCATTTTTCAATGCATTGTATGAACTAATGTAAAGATCAACTCTAAAAAAATAATGAATAATTCACTAAGTAAAATTACGGAACCTGAACGGAATACGTACGTAGTAGAATTAGTACTATTAATACGGAACTTGTTGCAATATTGTTTGTTGAATATTCACGACAATTTAAACACTTGTTGAATTTGTTATAACTACATAATATTAACAAAAACTAATAATAAAATTATGTGAAAGACAAAATTAAAATGAAGCGATTAAACTATGGATCAACCTAAATTTTTCTCTTCATTTCTGAAATAATAGATTTTAAAAGTTCGATTTTTCACGTCAAAGTCGGTGAATAGCTCATTCTGTTGACGGTGCGTATGGTCGACGTAAATAGGTGCAGCTCTTGTTTTAGTGGACGAGGCCGCCCCAGTTAACTATTAGTTGTGATACTGCTAACAACGTATTATAATTTTATTTATAGGATTTATATATTAGGGTTCGTTAAGACAATAAGATTTTGTTAACTATATCATAATTTAAGTTAAAAACGAAGATTCTATCTTCCTAGAACCGTAATTTTAGAGTTGGAGCCGCTTCAGGAATTTTTTAATGAAGTGACTCATAGATCCCGTCTTAGTACATAGACCTCTAATTTTCGAGTTGGGGTCGTTTCGGGGATATTTTTAATAAATGAAGCGGCTCAAAGATTCATTGTCTGAATAAATCAGCCGTTTTTGAGTGTAATTTATACCAAAAAATACTTACATCAAATAAAAACATGTCGAACAGCCAATTTATGAAATAATAGCATAACATTTTCAGGTCTTTTTTATTTAATTTTTTTTTTGTGGTTCATAAATTTTAATATTTATATTTGTAATTTACGTCATAAACGACGATAATTTCATCAGAAAATTTTAAAATCGGAAGCTTACGTTGCTGCTACTTCCAAAATTTTACGGTAGAAGTAAGGTCGCATCACCATAAAAATTATTGTTATCCTTCACACATTCGAAAAAGAATTATTTTTAGTTTCTTGGAAAAGATTCATTCACTTTTTCAATTGTTTCATTTAGTATTCGAGATAATCTGGGAATCTGACGTCGCATGGGATATTTGAAGCAGATGAAATATGTTAAAGGTTAAACCATGGAAACCTATATTATCTTTTCGTGCATAAGAACTAAGTTCAAAAATAAATGAATAATGCAAATTATTGGAACAATGGATTGTGTTATGGCTAATATAATCAAAATAAAAGCCATTGTAACGATGACGTTCAACTTAATATTATTGGTATATAAAACAATTATTTTTTCATTACAGTAAGTTTTATCAAGTATTGTAAATTGTAATAAAAACTTAACAAAGCAACATTTTCTTAAACTTTTATTAAAATGTACAATGTAACAATAAATTGTAGTAACTACCGTGAAAGCACCCAATTTGCAACAATTTTGTAACTTGCAGCTAATACTTTTAACATTTTGCTAAATCCGACCCTAACATTTGTCAAACAAGGACGAATTTGACTTCACCTTGTATGGAATTGTGTATTTAGGTTTTTAGGATGTCAAATACATAAGGACGAATTAGAACATACATTATAGTTTGTCCTAGGTGGTGATTGTATCTATGTACGTAGAGCTTCATTTGAAAAATCTTCTAATGAAACTCTTGGTTACTTGAGTATATCATACTTTGTTACGCAATCCTAAAGATTACCGGAGGGGGAATATTGTAGTGTCTTATTAGTTCATATCATAATTCATATTAGTTCGTCTTCGATGGATCAATGGTTTTTGTAACATAATTCTAAGGGAATCTCTTAAGAGGCAACTTTTTTGCCCAATATAGAAGTTAAATTAATCAATAGATAAGTGGTTTAAGTAATGTAACTCGATATTAATCATATCAAATTTTTAGCATAAACCAAAAAATGCACAAAACACTTTTTCGAAAACTAAAATGTTTAAGTTATCACAATATATAAATACACTGTATGTATATTATCGCAAACGTTTTCACCATACTATGGCATCATCAGGCGATGAACGATTAATCCAACCACATTGGTACACAAAAGGCAGTATCCAATCAAATTTGAATAATGGAAATACTTGGAAACAATCTAACGTCAATGTAAAGATTTTATGCTTTATTAAAAAAGATTTTTTTGTAATTATAATTATGTTTCATCATAGGATAAAAAAGCTACATTTGCGTACATACTAATTTAACCATTTATAATATACATAAATATCATATTAATATAATATTATACTTAATATCTTAAGTAGGCCAATTAAAAAACATATACATTTCTTATTAAAAAAATATATAAAACGAGACTTTTTAATAAACAATCTTGTTTTAAAATAAAACAATTTATTTAGAGGAATGCTTTTGTAGTTTTGAATTTTTTCATTGCATATTAATTAATTATGTTAATTATATTTTTATTAATTATTATACTCATTCTTTATTCAAGTAGTTTACAAAAAGAATTACGTATGAGTTCTGAATAACTTCTTTGTTTTTCACATGCCAGAAACCATAGAAAAATAAATAACGTCATTCGTCGCCCCGTTTCAAATATTCTTGACTCAGGTCAAGAGTTATAAAATCAATTTTTTACATTTCATAAGTTGATGTATAAAAAAAGTGATTTTCACACCATTCCACCACTAGCCATGACCCCACTTTGAACTTTTTTACAAGGCAAATCCCTTTCGTGCAGGAAAAAGTATATTAATACTACATTTTAATAAAAAATTGAATATTCAAACAAATTATTGTAGTTCCGAGTATTAACCTGAAATTTGGTACACGTCTAAACAGAGGCAACTTTTTACAATGCTCAGTGGCGTATTTAAGGCAGGGCCATATCTTCTCTTGGATTATATATCCGAATATACGTATGCCGTGTTACCGAATGGGCAGCGATGAAAATATTATTTAAATGCTCTGCGAACTCGTCATCGTATTTCTGCATCTTTTTTTTTTTATTAATTGTCGGGCAAACTTTTTAACGTTCACTGGTATTCGGTTGAGTTCTTTTGAAAATATGAGATTCAAATAACTGTGATTTTTACAGTGATTAATTGAATTTAATTGACGCAAGAGAGATTTAAAGGGAAATTGGAACTTTAAACACAATATACAATTTGAATTCCCACGTAAAAATTTATAAGGTGATGAATTTAAATAACCTGGTATAGTGAAATGTAAAATCGGAAAATTACAAATATTTGACTGAGGGACAGTGCCCAATTTTGAAGGAGGAGTCGTTCACCGGAAAGGTGAAAATTGGTGATTTTGGAGTCGAAGGTGAGCGTCCAATAAGCCTATTAGACGTGTTTTGAGTTCTTCACCTGCAAGGTGAAAATTGAGGGATATTTGTGTGTGGTAAAGCCACATTTTGGATAGCCGACAAGGTGTATTCTTGATATCACCTTAATTTGCATTTGGAGAAGACTAGTTATCTCCAGCAGACGATTCGGCAGGGAATTAGGAAGATTTATGAGGACGGAAGGTACTGTGAATTTGCTTACCATATTGTAAATGACCATTATTTTTATTATCAATAAAGTAAACTATTTTGATAAAATTCGTACACATTTTATTAAAATTTTGAAAACACATTTATGTACACATTCGCGCAGAAACAAATGTGAATTACTTTTGAAAGTCTATTTGAAGTAATATTCAAAATTTGTCACTTTTAACACTCAAGCCCTAAAGATATGAAATTCGAAATAATTCCATTTCTTGTGCATAGTAATATATAATTAACAAATTTTTTTATTTCAATACAATTGCCTTTTTATTTGAATTATTGATATCATCAGAAATCATCCTCCTGAAGGATCTTATGCTTCCGACATTTTTGAGCTAGTCGAAGCCTTTCAAAGGTTAATATTAAAATAAATTATTATTAACTTGTGAAATATTAAATTAAAAAGTTATTAAACTGAACAAGTTAATTTAAACAAAAATAAATAAATAATGCTAATGAAAGCGATAACCTCCGCTGAAAGCTTAATAAAAAAATAAAATATTGTTTAGTTAACTTGTTCAGTTTAATAACTTTTTAATTTATGCACTATATAAATAATTATATCTAATAAAACAAACGCTTTTTATACTTAAAAAACTTTTGATTTCAAAATAAACACAAACACAATGAAGGTTAAGAAGTAGAATAGTATACTACATAATTAGGTACATCACATAATTATAATAACATTGTTTTTAAATTAATATTATTCTATTACAGCTAATTTAATAACTTTAGTTACGATTAACTTCTGTTGGTTAATTAGTTTAAACAAACCTAGGAAAATCATCAGTTTTATTTTCAAGCCGACTTGAAAACCGAGTAATTTTAATGAATATTATGAAATTAATTGCAGCAGTTAATAATAAAAGGGAACTATTATGAAAAGTACAGCAATTTTAATTAAAAAATACCACCACAAGTACTATTAAAATATTATATTAAATAAGTTTAATAAAGAACAAGTTAAATAAACGTTAAATTATAAATTATTTTATTGTTTGAGCTTTCGGTGAGATATATATCGTCTTCGTCGGAATAATAATAATAATTATTATTATTATTATAATTTATCACAAGTTAATAATTAATATATTTAAATATTAAAATATTATTTTAATAATAATAAAATTAAAATATCAAGTAAATTTAAAAGTAAACACGTTAATTAAACGTAAAATATAATTTTTATTTATTTATATTTTATAAGCTTTCGGTGAGTTGTGTCACCTTCGTCAGAATAATAATAGGTGACACAACTCACCGAAAGCTTATAAAATATAAATAAATAAAAATTATATTTTACGTTTAATTAACTTGTTTACTTTTAAATTTACTTGATATAATTATCACAAGTTAAAAATTAATATATTTAAAATTAAAATATAATATGTTTCTGATGCTAATTACTGCAATACAAAAATAAATAACAATTGCATTCAACGTAAGCATTATAAATAAAAATGCGTTTGTAACTTTTAGCATTGAAAATTTAAAGCACCATTGTGCACAGTTCCACCCCCCTTTTTTAAATTGACTATCTACGAAACATTCAAAACTGTAAACGCAGGTTGACATAAATAAATTTATAAAAATAAAAAATGTACCATATCTTAAGCTCGCCTCACACGATGCTTGTTTTCCTGCATGTTTCCTTGCTTGGTGCCGTGATGGGTGCGCTGATGGGTGCGCAGTTGCCGTGCATGCTTTGCTGCATGTTTTCGTGCACGATTTCTCTGATAGAACCGGTGCTATTTTCTGTGATGGTTTACGTGCATGTTTTCAGCGCTAACCAATGATAAAGCCGCATTGTGCGAGTACTACCGAGAAATGCCGAGTTTCAGTCGAGTTTGAATTGAAATGATGTAAACAAATAAGTTTATTAGGTTAAAATAACATAATTTCTTTTAATATTAAAAATAATAAAATATTTTTATTATATTGGTTATTGCTTCTTGTTATTTTCTTTATTTTATTATTTTTTCGAAATTGTTGTTTTTTGGTTAACCATATTTGAAAGAGATTATCATTTTAAATTGGTAGTTCGATTTGTGTATTATTGCAATTATATTATTTTGTGTATTTTGCACAAAAATATGCTAACAGCTAATATTCTACGTTAAATTTCTATTAAAAGAGCGTTCATTTTTACAAATTTAAGACTGTCACTGTTACTGCGTGCGCATTGAAGCTTGAAACCATGCTTGCAAACCATCATGCACAAAACCCGTGTGAAGCCAACCATGCACAGGAGCCATCATGCTAGGTACCATGCACAGAAACAAGCAAGGAAACCATCAGCAAAACAAGCATCGTGTGAGGCGAGCTTTAAGCTCGCCTCACACGATGCTTGTTTCCCTGCATGTTTGAGTTTGAATTGAAATAATGTAAACAAATAAGTTTATTAGGTTAAATAACCTAATTTATTTTAATATTAAAAATAATAAAATATTTTTATTATATTGGTTATTATTATTGCTTCTTGTTGTTTTCTTTATTTTATAATTTTTTCGAAATTGCTATTTTCTGGTTAACCATATTTTAAGAGATTATCATTTTAAATTTGGTAGTTCGATTTGTGTATAATTGCAATTATATTGTTTTGTGTATTTTGCACAGTTAATATTCTACCAAATACTCTATTTGATTCTACCTTAAATTTCCATTAAAAGAGCGTCCGTTTTTACAAACTTGAAACCATAGATAATGCTTGAAACTGTCACTATCACTGCGTGCGCATTGTAGCTTGAAAGTATGCTTGAAAACCATCGTGCACAAAATCGCCGTGTGAAGCCAACCATGCACAGGAGCCATCATGCTAGATACCATGCACAGAAACAAGCAAGGAAACCATCAGCAAAACAAGCATCGTGTGAGGCGAGCTTTAATATCAGATGAATCGTTGGTATTGTTGAAAAATCTAATGAGTTTTTCAATAACTCCATAAAGTTCGATTTATAATTTTGCATAATAATTACATCCAGTAATTTAATGTTTTAAATAAATTGTTTTATGTCCGACTGTATTATAATAACATGATTTCAATATCACTTAGCGACCATAAGAGAACATTTTATGGAACTAGTCCGTTTTACTTTATTAATAAAGTAAAACGGCCGCCTGTCAATGTCAATGAAATAAACGTCAAAATTAATATTTTATTTAATTTAATTTATAAACGATTACATTAATTATTATTACTTTGATTATAATAGTTGTTAATATTGAAAACACAATTCACATTATTACTAATTGAAACCGGTAATGCTGGTGCTTTATTTATTTGCTGAATTTCTTCGTTTTCGACTCTAGAAATACCTTCTTGCCCTAAAATTTTTGTAGCAACATTAATTTTTTTGCTTTCGGATTCTTCTACGTATCCTTCGGCAACACTAGCGGAGCGCCATCCTCCATGGCGCATGATTTCGCTCATACTTCCCCCAGAATTTGCCAAAAGGCTTGCAGACGTTCTCCGAAAACAATGGCCCGTGTAGGAGCTGGAGTTCGGTAAATTTAAAAATTTGGCTACAATGCTAGGTACACTACCAATTTTGTGGATTCCTACAGGCTGGACAGTACATTTTTCTTTAACATAATTTACGAAGAATCTGCTATGTACAATTATTTTTGGTCTAAGGTTAATATATTTTCTAATTACATCCAATAAATTCAAATTTTCACTCGGTAGTATGATAAAGGACCTATCTTTTTTGGTTTTTGTGTCGATCAACTTGACCAATATATGTTTTTGATAATCTTCAACATTTGTGGTTGATAGTGAAACTAATTCTTGTCGTCTGCAAGCTCCACAGACACCAAAAATAAGAATAACCTATAAATATACTTTCATTATTCATCATCGTAAGTCAAAGTAAATAAGTTAAGTATGTGTACCTTGTTTAACAGATGCTGTTCGTCATTGGCGTCAAATAAAAAAGAATTGACATGTTCTTTTGTTAAAATGAATGACTTTTTTGCTGCATACCCTTCTCTCTTTCTTTTCAGAAAAGGGATAATACTAGGAAACTTGCTTATATCGATTGCTTCATTTAAATTAATTGTAGTCCGCAGCATGGAATATTTGGTCCATAAGGTAGATATTTTATAAGACGCGAGATTAGTATTAAAATATGCCAATATACTATCCTCTGTAGTTTTCATAACTTGTTTTTCTAAACACCATTTTTTGTATGTGCCGTAAGTTTCTTCGTATAATTGCTTTGACTTTGTCGGAAGTAGCGATTCTTTAGCTTTTAGGGCTATTTCAACAATTTCTTCCATTATTTAACTTATTAAATAATTTCACACAATTTTAAATCAACTATTTAAAACAAATTAATAAACAACTTATTGTAACCAGGAGCAATAAAAAAAGCACTCTTCGAAATTATGCAATTTTCACTACCTAAATGTCAAAGTAGAAAAAAAAGAAAAGAAAATCCTCTACGGTGCAGTCGAACATAAAGCTATGTATGTCATTTGCACATAATTAGGCTTTTTGGACTCAGCCTATTTATTGGCCTCGCTCGCAAGCTCGCTCTGCCATAAACTTCGGCTTCGTCCGATAAAGACCTATATTATGTACTCATGACATAAATAGCTATTATTTTTATCTTTTTATCTATTATCGTTCGGAAACTGTAGTGCCTCCTAATTGGTCGTTTATTATTTAACCAATTAGAAATGCCCTATAACTTAAAAATAGTAATACATAGATGCCATTTCTTATTTTCATTTCAACAATTCTTTATTGTTTACAATTGCTATTGTTAAAAATTAAATTATTACAGTATAAATACAAATTGAGTAATTACTATTCTTTTTCTTTTCATTTTATTAACGTCATAACAAGATCATTTACTGTTATTGTAAAACCATCCTATGTATTTGTTGAACAAATAACAAATTAGACTTTCAAATTTGAACTGATTTATATATATTATTTGCTTATTCTACTTAAAAAATAAACCAATATCAGATTTTTTTATTGAAAAAATACAAAGCTATTAGTTATAAATCGGGTGCAATTCACCAGGACAAATTATGTTGTTATGATGCTAATAAATTTAATTTATTACTATAAAAAAGAAGAAATAAAATAGTAATTTAGCAATTATCCTATTTGTACAAATTATTTATAATAATTTATTAACTGTAAAAATTGTTAATTTTCAATAATTAACAGTAAAATAAATTACTGCTTAATTATTATTATTATTATATTACTATTTATATATCATTATATAAAAGTTAGAAATAAACTACTATTTAGAAATATATCGCGAGGTCGCAAATCATTTAAAAAATATTGGTTAATAATTATTATTTCCATCTTACTAGTAATTTAATGTTGATATTATCATTTGTTATTTCTGATATTGTTATTAATTTTTAATTTATTATAATTTTTTTTCGTAAAAAAGAAATATATAAAAAATAAAACCAACCTTTTTGAAACATTATTTATATTTATGAAAAAATATTAGCCATATTGGCGATTTTTGTTTTAAAATACCCATGATCAATATTAATTTTAAATTACAACTGAAGCGTAGCGAAAGATTTCTTTCAAGTTGGAACAAAATACAAATAGTTTGGGTGCAGGTTAATCACTAGTATTTCCTTATTCGATTTTATTCTTTTTTTAAATTAAGAAAAATAAAAAGTAATTTTGCTGTTTAGTATTTTTAAAAGTAAATTAATATCATCAACGTATATTGTTTTATTTACTAATATTTTACTTTAAAAAAATTCACGTTTTTATAACTTTCTATAATTCTCAAAGTATATCTAATTCAGTTTTGTGAAGCCCTGTTTAAATAGAGATTATTTGTCAGTGTCGTATATAAAGGGGGCAGGTAATTTAAACCTCTCTCTTACTCAAATATTGGAAATAATAAAATTAAAATTTCAGTTTAGTGATTGGTACTGATTTGCTATAGTTTTATTCAATTTCAAAATAATTATTGAAACCAATACCGATCATATGAAGACATAGTGAAGACATATACATAAATACAGAAGGACAGATTTTTAGAATAGAGTACCTGCACAAAAAATTTACGTGCTAAAATTCTTTCTCGATGATATATCATTAGCCATCTGGACTTATTTTGTTCTACTACTTATCGAGTTAATAATTTTTGAAGTTGCAATTATCAAATTTATAGAAATAAAATTGGTTTGATCTTATCATGAATTTTGAATGTCTCGCGCCTAAATTATTAAAGTAATTCTTATATTAAAATGAACGAAACGAACTGCGCACACGGACAAAATTCATGATTAGAACATACAAATTTTGTTCACTCCCCCACCCTCTTTTTTAAGAGTATTTGTATATGTGGTAGCAACTTCAAAAATAGGGATGGAATATCGCAGGGATAGTATGTTTTTATGTTTAATTCTTTTTTGTGCCAGTCGAGTACTAAGGTCAGTACCGTGGAATGGGATGAATAGAAACTCGAGAGTCGATAGAAATAAAAATGAGAAAAATCTTTTTAATTGCTTTTGCTTTATTTGTTTCAAATTTACTTCCCGAATGTTGATGAAAATATAGGAAAGGGAAACAAAATATTATTTTGTTAGTATACCAGTTTATCACAAACTTTACAGTTTATAGCTAGAAACATTTAATTAAATTTGTGCGTCAAAACATCTATCCAAAATGTTTGGAGCAGGTTAGCTACATATTTACTATTATAATAATTTATTTTAGTTCAGTTATAATAATTTAAATATTATTAATATAAATATTATCATCAAGTGTAAATTGTTCAATAATCTACATAGTTTTTGATTTTGGGAGGAATAGAAACACAATGGTAATAATATGTAAAAGTACTTCATATGAGTAAAAAGTACAATAAATACAATGTAGAGGCCTTGAATGAAGGAAACCTTGAATTTTTAAAATGTAATGCTAATTTTCAAATTAGTAGGATTGAAATAAAACAATTTTTGTATTATTTTTATTTAATTCAGTCACTTTTCTTTCTAAAAAGCTATATTATGCTTAATAACATATTATATACAGAGATATTTTCATTAGCTTAGTAATAGTTAGCACGATCACTTGCTAATGTTGAGGTACTTGAGACAATGCTTAAACAAGCATTTGTTATAAGCTTTTCCATGCTTTAAAGTGCACGTAAAGCGGTCGGCTCTTCTGAGTTGATGATTGCTACATCACTTATAAAACAGGGTTATAGGCACATTGTCCAATCCGATTTAAGCAGGCGTGAGGTCTATATGCTGAAATCAGCTGTGAACAAAAGAGGTGACAAAGAAGAACAATATTATTAGCAAGGATACTATTTTAGTTAATTTACTTTGGTGCCGTTCATCGCCGACATAAAAGTAGATAATGTTCTTTTTTGGCTTTTTTCTGATGGAAAACTTAAATATATTTTTGGAATTGTAAACTTTTTTCTGCTCCTCTCTCAGTTTCATCCTCGTTTTAACACTCACACGGATGTGGTCCTAAAGCCGCAATCAATTAATCATTCAAATAGTGAGATAATTTACTATTAAATTAATAGTAGATATTACAGCAAACTAATTCTTGAGCTTATTAAAATAATGTTATTTTTTTTTTCAGGTGACTACATTGATCTTGATTTCACCTTTTGGCTATCATGGATGTTGGCACCTCTTTTAATCACATTCCTTTTACCATTGACGATAGTGATTTTAATATACTTAAGCATTTTGCTATTTTATATTTACAAGCTTCACTGGCATATGCTAAGGAGTTCATACGATAGTAAAAATAAATGGTATTCTGCACAAAGAGTAGTAGCAGCTATATGGGATGCACACAGTTGGATTTGGCATGGTAATTGCTTAACTACTTTTAAAGTAAATAATAAATATTTTAAAACGGTTTTCCAATATTTTAATAATGTGTTTCCCTTGTAGATTTACTCTGCCGTCCATAATGAAAACGTGGTAACTCTATTTTTCCCAAATTGAGTTTTTAGTACAGTTGAATCTGTATGTTCATTCTATACCTTTTTACATAGCTAAAACATAATATTTCTTTATAGTATCGACGCAATCGTATGAAGTAAAATGTCGTATCTCCACAACGTCATAACTTTATCTATGTTTGGCATCTAGAATGAATAAAAAACTTAATGCAGATCACATGAATAAAGTAATCACGTTTTCAATAAGCACGACAAAACTAGTGTTGATAGTTTTCTGTTTCTGTATTAGTAAAATTATAATTTGGCTAAAAATTGCATTTTGTTCGAAGGTTACGAAGTTAGGGGATTCGAAAATATTCCTTCCGATAAGCCAGCCCTCCTAATATACTACCATGGAGCTATTCCGATAGACCTGTACTACTTAATGGCAAAGACATTGTTGATATACAATAGGGCTATTAACACAGTTGCAGATCACTTTTTATTTAAAATACCTGGCAAGTTACGAACATTAGAAACTGAAAACAAAATTGTAAACATTTTTTTCTAGGTTTCCCTGTATTATCGGAAGGATTGAATGTTATTCCAGGAACAATCCAAACATGTTCAAATTTGTTAAAAGAAGGTAACTTACTAGCCATATCTCCCGGAGGTGTTTACGAATCACAATTTAGTACACACTACAATTTAATGTGGAAAAAAAGGTTTGGATTCGCCAAAGTTGCATTGGAAGCAAAAGTTGTAAGTTTCTCGACCAATCTTTTAGTGAAAAATCTTAATTCGTATATAAATTTAGCCTATAATACCAGTGTTTACGGAAAATTTGAGAGAGGCTTTTCGAACAGTGAGCATCGGAAGAAAATTCTTTTTGAAATTATACGCTATAACCAAATTTCCATTTACCCCAATTTATGGTGGATTTCCAGTGAAAATGATAACTCACGTAGGAAAACCAATTCCATATGATTCTAGTCTAACACCAGAAGAACTGCAAAATAAAGTGAGTTTTTAATTTTATCTGCATAATATCTTTCTACATTAATATCTGGAACTATTTGTAATATGGATTTTTGGTTTTAGGTTAGTGAAGCAATTAATGAATTGGTAGTTCAACATCAACGTCGACCTGGCAATATTTTACATGCGTTGCTGGATCGGATACCATATTTTAGAGAAAGGCACAAAAAGCTATAATGCAAACAAATATAAAAATAGTAAAATGCCATATCAGTCTAGGCCAAATTTAATATATTTCGGCATAATTTAAAATTACTTAAGATTACTAATTTATTTAGTATTGTAAAACTTTAGACACGTAATTTATTATTTTATAAAATGTACAATCAATTAGATGCCAATTTAAGCAAGTCTGTACCTACTTAGTTATTACAACTTAATTAGTAATATGTTTGTGTGATGTATGTAGTAATACATTTAGGAAAAGTAATGAGTGCAATAAGGATTGTAAAATTTTGATATCACTAAATCTACTGTAATGTGTACATCTCTTAGACAAAATATGTTAAAATTTAAGACTTGAAAGATTAGAAATGTGTACATCTAAATTAATATATTTTAAATGTAATTAAACGTATATAATTTACTCATAGAAGCAAATGTTTTGCTCGTTATATTTTATATTAAAAACATTAAATAATTACTTAATTTGGTTTTTTTAAATATCATTCCTCCGAGGTACTGAACTTTACAAACCGGTTACTTTGGACGAAAGCTAAGTTGGATTGAAAATTAGTTTTGCTTGTTCTCGAATTCGGGAACGAAATTTGCTTTTTGTGAGTCATTGGAATATTTTCAATAGCTACAATTCTTGTATTATGTATGGTATTCTATAATAAAATAATTTTTTAAATTTATTTAGCTCTTTGGTACCTTCCTAACTTTAATAAATACATGTTTTCCTTAATTTTATCATCTGTCGTTTGGCTGTCAGAAGAGCTTTGGGCCTGTCAGACCCAACCCGTGTATTCGTGTAAGTTTTTTTCCTACACTTTAGTTTTTCGTATTTCGTAGAGACTAATTTTGTGTCGTTTTAGGCATAAAACATTCTTATGGCATTCCCTAGTTTCTAAGTATTTACCCAGAATCTTTTGTATACGGATAAGTTCCTGAATTTCAATTGTTTCTGCGTGTTAGCTAAATTCTCGAATGTCTCAGTCACAGAAGAACCCCAACCGACGACTTCCACAGCTCGAAGAAGTTGCAAATTCTGCAAGAACCGAAAATCAAGATCTTCGTGCAAGTTTTGTGGTTCCTGTATTTGTTAACAAATGCATACCAGAAAGTGGGCATATCAATGTGTTATTAGGGGAAAAAAATAAAACACAGTTTGGGTCTGAGAGACCCAACCCGTCGAATGGTGTGATTCTGAATCCACCCATCAACCGGAGGGTTAATCTAACAGCTGTATTTTTGAAAAACAATAACTTCGAGTCAGCTACAAATAAATAGAGAACTTAACTGAAAGCTATTATCATTTTGATAAACTTGAGTGCCCTACTTTTAAAAATCAAAATTAGTTTATTTTACGGATTTGGAAAAAAAATATATATTGCAATTTTAGTTGAGAGAAGGGTAACAATAATCTATTTCGTAGATAAATTTTTAAAAGCAGTGATGATGAAAAAATTATTAAGTTCAAAAAACGAATTCCTCACCGATTATGGTTGACTGTCGATGTATTTTTGCAACGATGTAAAAAAATTTTCTGTAGTAGGTGATAATGACTTCTTCCAAATTATTTGGAAATTCCTTAACACTA
This sequence comes from Cantharis rustica, assembly GCA_911387805.1. Taxonomy (NCBI): domain Eukaryota; kingdom Metazoa; phylum Arthropoda; class Insecta; order Coleoptera; family Cantharidae; genus Cantharis; species Cantharis rustica. The sequence goes on from OU426877.1 coordinate 40,795,454, forward strand.
ATAAAAAAAAATATTTGGCAATAAATCAGTTTAACTACGATCTTAACCATCAGTTTTTCATTATTTTGTATATTGTAAACAAGGCATAGGCAAACATGTAATGAAAAACTCACAAGGTCAAAGTACTGCTTCCTTTATTGATTTATCATGTACTATTACAATAAATTGAGAATGAACACTTCAATCGCAACTTCAAATCTAACCATCAATGTAAGCTAATTGCAACACTTGACAACAATAATTTATAAACACAAAAATGCAAGTATTACAATATTATAAACTGTAACAAAAAAAACTAGCCACAAGTTAAAATGCATACCCTATATTATATATAATAAAAATGCCTTAGCTGTGTGAAATTGCATAGTCGTCTTAATCACATTATTAGAACACATTTAGCAAGATTTAAAATAGAAGTAAAAAATGTAATGTACCTAATAGATACCAGTAAATATTTGAATATTGCGTTTTGTTGGTGTATGAACAGTAAAGACTACGCTGAGAGGTACAAGTAAATAATCTATTCAACTCTAATAAGTTCGACATCAAAAATCAGCGTGGAATTTGGTGGAATGACACCTGGATGTCCACGAGCACCATAAGCATAATCGGGCGAACACGTCAATCTTGCTCGCTGGCCGACGCTTAACTGAAATTAAAGCAAGTGTAAGTATTTTACTTTATTACAAGCACCGTAAATACTTGTTACATCAAAATCAGAAGAGAACGACCAAGTCATTCCCACCCCTAGGTGACTTCATAGAAAAATCAAGAGCGCAAGAATGGTATCATCATATTAAACGAGACCAATCGTAACAAAAACTAAAACATTTGTAAAAAAAAAACTTACTTGGGCAACACCTTCGTCCCAACCTTTGATTACTTCTCCTTTTCCAATGCGGAATTTGAATGGCACTCCACGATCACGCGAAGAGTCAAATTTGTTGCCGTTTTCCAACGTTCCGGTGTAGTGTACAACAACTGTTTGACCAGTTTTTGGGAATGTTTGTCCTATAAGTACAAAGTAAAAGTTCAGAAAACTAATATATAAAAAACACACGGACTTACCGTCACCGGGTGACACACTTTCGACTTGTACTCCCATTATTATTAGAGGTAGGTAGTTTTATTTCCTAAATGAACAAACAAAATCGTATATAGTCACAATTTAACCCTAAAATTTTCATCTACAAATTATTACCTTAAAATAAATCTATGTACAAAAAGCAAAGAAGAAAATCTTGAACCGCACAGCCACACAAAAAGCCGCACAATAATGGCGGCCGCTTTGCTTTTTCAAGGTCGATCGGTTATTGCACGAAAAGCGAACTACGCTGCTTGACCGCCAATTTTTGAAAGAATCAACGTTTATTTAACTTATCGTTTATCATTTGTTTTTATTCGATCCTGATCAAAATTTGAACTCTTTGATCTTACTATATTTTCAATCGTTTATTTTCATGTTCTTCAAGGATCAATACTTTTTCTACCACTGTTAAAGATATCAATATTTATAATTATTATTATTACAAATTTATAATTATTATAATAATTTAGTACAAACAGGGGCGTAGCTTAAGTATTTCAGTGAGGTAAATGGCTTTTTCTGGGGAAAACCGAGGATGATTTGGATACCGGAATAATTTCCTGCCTGCTTTATTTCTTCTACTTATTTTCTTTTTATATTTCTATTTAGAATCTTCGTTTTGTGTTATATAGACATGGAAGCTCTTGAATTATGCAATGTTCAAAATTAGATAGTTAACTGCAGCAAAATTTAAAATGAAAACAAATTAATTTAAAAAAAAGTATTGCGTGCAGTGCTATTTTTACGACTACGTGTAAATATGTATGTATCAAAATTCAAATTTTTCTAAAATAAATTTGTTTCTAACCTGCATTTTTGCGAAATACATTAGTTTTTCAAAAATATTTATTAAACAAAAATTGTAGAATGTTAAATTCCCTATCCAGAAAAAGGTACCTATCAGAATTTTTATAAAATATTTAGTTAAAAGATTGAATTTAAAGAAAAACAAAAAATAATAGTTCCGAATTTTTCAGTATTTTTAAATTAAATTAATCCATAACTTGAAAGCTATTAATTTTAGACAATAAGGATTAGAATTTAGCTGGTAGATAATTTCACGGTTTTTAGAAAAGCACTTAATCGTTTGCACTAAAAAATTAAGTTTCGGTGAAGTGACTATTTGAAGGTAGAAATTTTTTAGTTAAAAATATTTCTCAGTAAAATATTAGCTATCATCACCTAAAAGGTTTACTGCAATCATAGCGATTTACAAATTAAATTCTAATACTAGTCCGTAGTATTAATATGTATTTTAATCTCTTTTCGTAATCGCCATCTACGTTGGGCCCGTATAGTTAATACTGACAGAGTTGAGGATGCAATGAGTTCAAGCTTTATTAGTTGAGCGCAATTTAAAATATATAGTGTCTTCTAGTTTTAACTCTACCAACATTTTCTTACCTCATTCCTTTTCCAGAGTTTATAAGTTCTTCCTTCTAAACCAAAAGAAATTATAACAAAAATGCAGATGAGTGTTAACTTCAAGTTAAAGTATTTAATGAAAATAATTATAAATTTTAGATGATTTATTCATATTAGTGTATCGTGTGATAATGCTTCCCTTAAATTACTTTACAAAAAAAATATTTGAAGTTTTAAAAAAAATTTGATATTTAAAATTTTTTATTTTTTTTCGTGTTAATTCAATAATGCTCATGTATTTAGATCAGTTTCTTATCACAATATGACACTTACATCTTCATCAAATGTAGTATCCAAATTTCATTTAATAGCGAGGTTGTGTCGCATACCTCGCAATAGTAAATAAAATTACTCTTTGCTCAAAAAAATATTTTGATTGTCTTACAATTTTTTTTCTAATAAGAAGACTTACAAAATTTAAAATTCTTTATTACTTAATAACAGTAATAAACAGATAAAACAAGCATTTTACAAAAACTACCTTAACCTTCCTCAAAACACCAAGAAATACTTCTTTTCAAAAACTTAATAGAAAATCTTCTATACAACAAACATTTCATAAACAAAATATTTTATCACATCTAGTATAGATCATAAAATGTAAGCGATTTTTTAGTAACAGTATATCACAAAAAGTATAAATAAAATTATGGAAAACCATGTTTATAAAATAAAAAAAAATATTCAAGCTTAACCATGTTCCACGTCATTTTCTAAAATACTATAACATGCATTAATTTAAAATTGCAATAAAACAATACTTTAATACACAAACAATTCTGGAAAATTTTGTTCGTATACAGGAATGGTAGATTTTGCTTCTTTCTCGGATAAACTATGATGTGAATCGGACTTCGTTAATGACTTAAATATCTCATTAAGTTTATTTTGAAGAACATCGTGCTAATAAAAAAATCATTATCATTGAATAGAATTAAAAGTAATATCGCTGTACCTTTGGTTGAGTTCGATGTATTAATTCAGAGAAAGTTGCCGTTCGGAATGTTCGACTTAATTCTTCTCTTCTTTCAGCTTCAGCTTCTTTACGCACTTCAGCCGACTCTGTCAATACTTTTTTCATGCTCTCAAAGGTAAGATCCTCTTCTGGTAGTTTCTATTACCACAATTTAGCGTTAAATTTTGTAAAAGTGTAAACGATAAAAAATTTAATCAAACCTTTTGAACCCCAGGTGAACTAGAAACGCTGTCCACTTCCTGTGCCCCAGATATTTCCACAATACTACCCCTTGCGCCTGTTTCTACCCAACTATGTCGTTGTGAACCTGCAGTTATACCAGGACCACCGGCTCCATATGGAGATGTTTGAGCTAATCGAGCTGCATCTAATCCACTCGATTTAAGAAATTCACACACAGCCAACTAATAAAAAATTAGAATTTGTTTGATTAAACCGAAATTATAAATATTAATAAATTTACCTGATCTACCAACAAATGTGGCAATTTATTAGCCAGTTCCGCTTTGATTGGGTATTGAACCAACAAATCCGGTAATAAATGAGGAGCTTCTTTTTTTCTAGCTTTAACAATTTTAGCTGCATATTCCGATAGAGATTGTATGTTATTTACTAAAGGAGTAAGAATAAGCAAACTCACTACGAGAGCGTGCAAATTAAACTTTTGAGCATTGGATAAATCGGCACTGTTAAGAGCTAAACTTTGGATACTAAAAAGTTTAAATTAGTAAACAAAAAACAAAACTGTAATATTTTTACCCTAAAAGTAATTGTAAAATATCTATTACGGTTTCACCACTTGCCAGTTCAACACATAACAAAGCTAAAGTGATATAAATAGCTTCGATATTTTCCGGTGTATTGGTGTTCATTTGTAAGCTAGTGTAAAGGGCGTCATAAATAACTGGGCCATGTTTATTGATAAAGATTAAATCTGGTCTAGAGGATTTTTCCATGATGAGGTCTAATTCGTTCACGTTAACCCTACAACAATTAAGGTTAGTAAAAATTGGAATTAAGTTTAAATTTAAACAGTACGTTGGCTTAGAGAGTTTTTCTAAATTGTTATGACGATCTATGAGAGTATGCAAAATCTTTTGAACCAGCAATCTCATATCGGGATCAGGAGCCAGCGACATACGTAAGAGAGGTTCCAAAAATGATACAGGAAAGGTGGTGTTAAGGTGTATAGTTTGGTATTTTGTTCCGACCTAAAAGAATTATACATAAAAAACGTTTTTTAAATGTTCATCTGTATTACCTTCAGTAAACTCTTTAGTAATATACTTTGCAATAAATTATCGGCAGGACTATTATTGTCAACAAGCGGAAAAGGTATTTTACTCATAATAAACATCATAATTTCTATTTTTTGGTAATCTGGAAGATGATTTGCAAATTCACCTAACGCATTGATTAGAGCTTCTTGGTATTGCTTTTCATCTGTTTGGCTTAAACCATGTCTTACGGAATCGCGAAGATGACTCAAAAGCGAATTAATAATTTCCAATACCGAAGGACCTACAATTTGTTTTAATGTAGAAAAAATTAATAGATATTAGAGAACATAAATTTACCGACACTTTCTCCTGCAGCAATTGCAATAATTTTAGAGAGGACATCCGCAATACTGGTTCGAATTGTAGGACTAGATTTCGAGTTAGCATCTAAATGTGTCATTAAAGCTTCAACTACGGTGTAAGAATACTGAGCCTAATAAAATATTTTAAGTTAGATCACCAAAATATTTAGAGCGCAAACTTACTTGTATCGAAAATATTATAATTCTAAAAATGTGAATAGCAAATTCATTTGGTACCCAAAGCTTATGAAGATCAAAATGTCTAAAACAAATTGATTAAAATTGAAAACAAAAACTTAAAATGCAAAAGTGAAAACCTTAATACTGGTCTTAAAACTGCACGTATATGTCCAAAGGAAGCTCTTCCGACTAATTCCCTCATACAGGTTTCGGCCAGTAGTGGGGGATCTACCTGATCTTCAGGAGCTTCTTCGATACCTCCAGTCTCCTTCGTATGGAAAGCTGATTCCTAGTGTAAGAAATGTATAAATTGTAATATTTTAGTCTTGGAATTATTTTACAAATTTAATTAAAATTAAAATTAGTTCAAAAAAGATAAGAAGAATTCTTCACTGTATTTTGATATTTACGATATCAGTTTAAATATATATTTTCTCTAACGGATTAGCACAAATAGTTATATAATATAAAAACAAAAATTCAAGGAAGTTATACCTATTTTAATGAAGTAGATTTATGTAAAATGTAATAGATTACATAAAAATAGTTTACCTGCATATTAAACAACAAGCTCGGTACAATTTTATCCATATGTACAGGTTCCCATATATTTTCTACCAAATCATCTGAAACAGTTTTACGTACAACGGCTTGTAAACCACGTATTCCGGCCAATCGAATTTTATCTCTCCATTCACCATTCTCATTACTATGACACATAGCAGAAAATTTACTAACAAAGAAATCGTATCGTCTATGATAAGAAGGAGTGTCTTCTTCGATATTGGCAAAACGAACAAACTGGACATTTTAACATTACATATTAAAATCGCACATACTTTTTGTAATAAAACTTACAGATTGAGTAGCAAGAATTTGTAGCTGAGGCTCGGTGGATTCCAATAATTTTTGCACCATTTTTAAAAAACTTTCAACAAACAAATTTAAAGTTTGTGCGTGACAAGCTACTAATAATTGATCCATTGCTTCCATTGTAATTATCACAAAGCTACAAATTCATTAATTTAATGTGTGTTATCACATGCAATATATTAAAATTACGGCAACGACATTCACAAGGGGAGGCTGGTTAGATATTTTGTGTATGTATAACATAAAAATAAAATTACCATAGCCATTAGTAATAAAATGCGCAAGCTAATTATATAGTTTTGGAAAAATTCAATTTTCTGTATAATTTATAATGCAAAAGTGGTATAATGGTCATTCACCCAGTATTGATTTAGTTACCTATAATATATTTTTCTGTGAAAGTTGACCTGAAGAAATAGCGTGATAGAGCAGCCCATTTATTATTAATAACGCAGGTTCATTGGCAGAATACAGTTTTATAAAAATTTCGAAAAATCAAGATATAAATTTAATTTTATTTATAAAAATTCGCTTTTCTATTAAAATAGTTATTGTTTAATAAAAATAGGTCTGATTAACTACACAAGGTAATAAAATTGACTAAACAATTTCATTTAGTGCTGACCCACTGAGCAATAAGGTTATTAATAAATAATTACGAGGACTTCTATTCTTTGACCTTTGTGATATTCAAACGTGTCAGAACTTGCTGGTTAATTTAGTATAAAAATAATAATTTCATACCCATATCGTTTTCTATAAATGTCTCGAGCAGCTTTCTGGAACAAATATTCTCCAATGCGATCCAGCTTTTCTGGAGAACTAAGAGAATAAAAAGTGAGCTTTTCCATATTAGACTTAACCAAACCATCTTGCGGATATACGGGAAAGATATTATCTACCAAACGTTTATATCGAGGCCTCAAAGCACTACAACATCCGCAACAGCCTAAACAAAAGAAGAGATATTGTAAAATCAAATTTGTGGTTTATGCTTGATTGTATGAAAGCTAAACGTATATTACACGTATTTGTACGAAGGCTGTAAATAAAAGAGTTTAATTGAATGACCAGCAAATTATCAGGTTTGAAAAACCAAACTGGCTGTAAAGTTAAAATTTAACAAATTCAGTAATAATGGAATTTGTCAAAAATAAATTAATTTGTAAAGAGTAATTAATTATAAATAAATTTACCAGAAAACATTGTGAGTAAATTTCTAGAGTAAGTATTCCAAAATTGTTATTAAATTTGACAGGTGACACTTGCAATTATGTAATGACTAACCTATAAAACTGACATTTGCAGAGACATCTAGCAAAATTAAAATGCACCATATCTTTGTTCATATAAAAAATAATAAATTTTCTTTGTAAATAATTAATAAATACGTTATTTATTTTATACTTACATCCTGGATCTGTACACTTTTGAATCATCGTTTCGATGACATCTGCTAATTCTGGAGTATCGAAACAACATTTTACAAGAGACATTTTGAAAATATTTCAAACGAATTATTGAATAATTTAAAAGAAATAAAAGTTATTTCTAAAGTTAACTTATTTATTATTTATTTTAAATATATTTATAATTGTCTAATATTTTAAGATATTAACTGTAAACTTTTCGATTAATGTTTACAATTATTAAAATTTTATATCTTATTTAAAGCCTTATTATCAAGAATTCCATATTTTAAGTCTTATTAAATTGTGGCAGAATATTTATGTTTTTAAGTTTTCGTAAATATTTAGTTATATATTATCAGGTACACATGTTTCAACAACACGATTTGTTTAAGCGACAAAGACCTATTACATCAATATTAAAAGAAAAATTTGGTATGTTATGTTTAATTTATTATTTTTATTATCTAAACTAAAGTTGTTAGAAGCACGACGCCGACGACGTCTGATAGACGCCTACCTACAGATTCTACTAACCTAATTTTATTTACAACCCTTGTGTACCCTTCAAGAACGCGCGCTTGCGCTTATTTAAAATTAAATTGCAAATTTAATTATAAACAATTTAATCCTCTTACTTTTGCCTTAAAAATAAATTTATTTCTATTTAATTTGTACCCAAGCTTCAACGTTTTTATTGAACTCGGGAGCTTTGATAAACCACATAAATGTTTAAAATATTTTAATCAATACAAATTTCCAAATCTCTTAAGGCGGTAGTACTATATAAAGTAAATAATACACATATACAAGTTTGATTCAATAATAAAATATAAATTTTTTAAAAATTACAATAATTATTTTATTTTGCTCTTTTAAAAAAAAATATAATAAATAATAATAGAATAATTTCTTAACATTATAAGAACAAAATTTATAATTATTTAATATAACAAAATTACAAAAGTACCCTAAAAACACAAAACTGTAGAAAACCCGGAAGTATTTTACGTTTAAATATTTACGTTGTGTAACTCAAACAAAAAGAATTACTCGAGTAGGTAAACTTGATTGAACTTCCCAAACCTTTCTGTTTGAATTTCCTAAAATACTTTTTGGCGTGACAGAATTGAAACTAAAATATTCTATTTCTGACTTAATTTGGTTATCGATTTTATGCTAATGTCTATTTTGAGTGTTATCCATTATCAGTAGTATTATCGTTCAATTTAGTTACATAATGCGTGAACAATTCCCGTAGGAATAAAAATTACACCCAAAAAAATTCGGCGCTTTTGTTTATTTTGTGTGTATTATACGTATGTACAAGCAGTGGTGTGCTGTGGCGGGCTCGCAAGAGTCACGCCAGCTCTTCAAAGAAAAGATAACTTTAAAAATTTTGTATTTTTATTTGTATATTATATTTTGTTTCAAGCACGTGTCATATTTGCCAGGAATTCAGCAAAAATTAAATGTGTACCGAAGTACAGAGAAGGTGGTCCCACCGTCTCATATTTCTTGCATATTTGTTATTGTAACTATTGTAAATAGTTGTTTATTTAGAATATTTAAAATTTACATTTATGATAATATACTACTGCTTATTTGGAAAATGCATAAAAGATTATATATTAGTATGTGACTACTTGGTAGAAACACGTGTACGTCTGTTCCAGGAATAATTGTCGCTGTAAGGTTTAATTCTCATTTCTTTACAAGTTTTCTCATGAGCGACATAATATGTCCAACAATTTTTATCGCAATGATGAATTGCATCTTCTTTTGTAGGAAACTGCAATTTAAAATTGGAATGCGGATCTCCAGTTGCGGTCCAACCCATCAGGGGATTTTCCCACCTTTCTTTGGTGTCAAATTCAATTTCCCATTGTTGAATATTATTGGTTCCACTTTGCATAGCATTTTTAGGTGGCATGAAAATGCGTACCTTTCGTGATTTCACATATTCCGGTGGTACTCCGTTGAATCTTTTTATGTCACTATGTCGTTTAATTTTAATTTGTATTTTAAACGGGCGAACTTTTGGCAATTCTTCTTCAGTACCTAATACTTTTTTGTTATTTTTTAATCGAGGTTCTCTCAATTCTGCAAGGCATCTTACATCGAACTTACTTCTTTTTGAAAAACCCGTTCTAATTGTTTTCCAATAAGGAAATGCTAAAATTGTAGATTTTAAAGTAAAAAATGACATGTCGAAATCTGTCAAATAAATTGGTTAACTATCAATTTCATTCTACGCTCACTTTGAATTATTTGAAACTTTCGAGAGTGTTAAGGAGTGCATTGAAGGAGTTTCTAATTGGAATTTGCAAATATATTTTTATATTACATAGTTGTGGAATGGTTCAACAGTTATACTTTGCTTATAAAAGGAAGAGGATGAGTAAATCTTATTATACGCGTTATTATCAAGAGGAAATTATTTTAATCGCCAGAAGCAAGAACAACAAGAGTCATGAAATTATATACGAAATAAAAACCAAAGCAATAATCGATAAAAAATCAAAACGAACGAGTCAAAGACGAGCGCGCAAAAGCGAGCCGCAAAAATTGTTTACTGTAAAGTACAACGAACAGCTACTTTAAAGTTAACGCTTCAGTGTACAGATGGCGCTTGTATACCATAAACAAAATACTAATTATCAAAAATAAAACAAAATAAGATCAAACCGTACATCAAAAACACAAAGCACATCAGAAAACTTAGATTTTCATTATTGAGTAATCCAAATACAAACATTAAGTCAGAAACTAATCTCTTCATGGAGAGTGTCATCAGTCTAAAATACTTGCTTCAAATGCCTCAAAAGAGTACTACTGTATGAGATTCCTAAAACTTAAGATTTTAGCAAACTTGCGTTGGTTTGCCTCAAACCTGCCAAACGATGGGTAACAGATCACTAACTAACGAAAGCTTAAAAATGAGATTCTGCAGGTATTCGATGGCGGTTTACAAGCCCATTCGACGACTACCAGAAGCAACCATAAAAAGTTGATTATTTTTGAAGGTTTTTATAACTAATATAAATAATTATTAGTTAATGATTTAATAATTTTTGAATTTTTAGGAAATAGAAAAGCTACCTGAGAAGCCCCGAGAAGCTACCTAATGTAGCGAATCCAACATTGATTATCGGAACTTTGGTAATTTGCCTAGAAAGTTTTTAAAAAGACGTTTCTGTTAAGATCCATCGAAGAAGAAAAATAAATTTTCAAATTAAAATCTTACACGTAAAATAAAAATTGTATATATTAAGACGTAGTGGAAGTGCCCTACGTGTAGTAAACGAAAACAAGCAAGTGAAATTAAATTTTTGTTTCAAGATGTCGGTTTCCAAATTAGTCAATTATTAAAGTTACTACAATAAATATACCTTATAAAGCTTATAAAGCTATTATAAGCAAAATGTCAAAAAAACATTATTTATAAACGTTCAATAGCGCTAAAACACTGTTATAAGACTGATATAAGCGGTTTATAACCTAAAACAACCAATCAGCTGTAACCCATAACTTATAACAGTATTATAACTAAAACATTCCTGAGCGACACTTTAAGAAATTTTTATGAATACGGGTGTAAGTTTTTAAAACATTTTAAGAAAAACTTTCTATAGTAAATTTAATATTAATTTCTAAGAAATTCTAGTGATTTCCATGAAATTCCAGTAATTTCTAAAGAATTTCAGAGATTTTCAAGAAATTTTCTACGGATTGCCTGTTTTTAAAAATAACCTAAGTAATTTATATATTTAGAGTTTTTATTACATTCATAGTTTGCATAAAATTCAGTTCAGTTGTTTGTCCTAGAACCTGTTCAATTGTTTAAATAATTGTTTTAATTGTTATCCTGTACCTGCAGTAATTAACCCAGATATGCCTAATGTCCTATATATAGGACGGCTATAATAACTGCAAATACGACTCCTCCGGCACCCCAATATTAGTAAAAATGTATTGAACTGGATCATTATAGTGTGCCTTTAGCTTGGCAAAGTTGTGCGACGTTTATTTTTTAAAATCGTAATTTTGTGAGTGTTAAAAATTGAAAATTTATGAAAATGAAAACACGTTTTTTCCTGTGTCCACCAAGTCAAACAACAAAAATTATATATAAAAAAAAATTTTTAATCGTAAAACTACCCTATAGGCATATCTGGGTTAAGAATTGCAATAATCAATAATAATTATTAATAATAATAACTTTTAATATAAAGTAAAATTAATTAAAATTGAAATTCATTGGAATTTTGCAAATTCCTCAATCTTTGGAATTCCATGAAAATCGCTGTAATTCCTTGGAAATTATAGGAATTTTTTGGAATCTCCGAATATCTCTGGAATTCTTAAAAATCGCTGAAATTGTTTAGAATAGCACTTGCTTGGAGTTGGTTCGCAAATCATTAGATATCGTCTTAACTTTTTAGAAGTTTTTGGAGTTTCTTGGAAACGCCTGTAAATTTTTGTAAATCTTTGGAATTCTTTGGAATCTCAAAAACAAAATTTTGAAAAATCTTTGGACCTTTTTATAAGTCATTGGAGTTCCATGAAAAATACTGTAAATCTTTGGAAATTACTTAAATGTTTTGGAATTTTTGAAAATCACTGGAATTGCTTAAAAATCACATGAATTTTTAGAGTTCCATGGAAAACACCGTAATATATTGTAAGTTACTAGAATTATTTGGAATTTCTTGGAAAACAGAATTTTTTTAGAAATTCACTTGCTTAGAATTACTTTGAAAATCGTCGAAAGTTTTTGAAAGTTTTTAGAGCTCATTGAAAACTCTTAAGCCGCGTTCAGATAGAGATTCTTGTCTTGCCTTGTGGCGGCCTTGCCTTGTTTGGTTTTGCTTCGGTTTTGCGTACACGACTTGAGCGTTCACATAGAAATTCGTGTCTTGCCTTGTTTTGACAACAGCGATGGTGACATCTATAGTTTTACGTTCGACATGCAGTACCGATGCCAAATTTTCATCAAAATTTAAATGTAAATTATTCATTTTTAATTTTATAAATAATTAAATGTATAATATTTATTTGATAACTTACTAGTATCTACTTATAACTACTTACCAGTACTTTAGTACCAACATAATATCAATTTTTTTTTAATTTAAAATTTAAATAATTTTTAAAATATACGCGCGAAGTTTTATTTAAAATACTTCGATTTGATTGGGTCTTGCTTCCGTTGCGTTGTGTTGTAGAATTGAAAAGCTTGACACTGACAAGCTTTAGCAAGACCTCGCCAACGCAACGGAAATTTTAGCCAAAAATTAGGATAGAAGTAAATACTTCAATCTGATTGGCGCTTGCCAGTTTCTACCTAAGCAAGGCAAGACAAGAATTTCTATCTGAACGCCGCTTTAGAAATTCTAATAAATTTTTTGAAATTTAAAAATTCTTAAAATTTTTGGAATTCCTTGGAAAGCACTGGAATCTGTAGGAAATTACTAGAATTTCTTGAAAATCACTGAAATCTTTCAGAAATTGCACTTGTTTGGAATCACTTTGGAATTTTTTAGAAATCACTGGAGTTCTTTGGAAATCAATAGAGTTTTTTGAAAGTTAGCAAAATTTTTTGAAAATCACTAATATTCCTTGGAAATGACCAAAATTTTTTAGAATTATACTTGTTTGAAATTATTTTGGAAATCATTGAAATTCAAAATTTAACATAAACCAAACAGAAACGTTAAAGTAATGTAAGGATACTATATTATATTATATAAATAAATTCGATGTTGTAATATTGTAAATTTGAATTTAAATATAATCGACGCGAAATTTTAAATTTAGTTCATTTTTGGTTACTTTAAAATACAACGATTTGGCAACAGGAGTTTTAAAGAAACAGGATGTCGATTTCCGTTAGAAAAAAAGTTACCGTTACGATTAAGAAGGCCTTACACTTTTGACCATCGACAAAGAAGATTTTGATTTTTAGTGCAACGAATGTTTTTAAAAAGTTATTCAATAATTGAATTTAAAATTGTTTCAAAATTATATTAGTTTTATTATATATATTTTATAGTTATCAACAAATATTTTAGTTATCAACAAATTTAAAATACGTACGTTAAATGAATTTATTAATTATAATCTTTCAAATAAGAACAGGATGGGATGTTAGAATTTTCAAGTTAATACGTAGTAATTTAACGACCGCGCGGTCAAGTGAATTTTCCACGAGTTTAAAATTATTTTAAAATTACTTCATCTTCAGTTTTAAGATTTAATTTATTAGTTTGAGATTATGATTTATACATTATTATATTTAAACGGAATGTGGCTAATGTAATGAAAGGCATTGATTATTCATATGTGACCTAGGAGGTATCTTTATAATACAAAATATCGGTGGTGATGGGAGATTATTGTGGGCAATACAAAGTAGGGGTATTTGTTTATGATAATTAATATGAAGGCGGTTGTTTGAAGTAGAAATATATTGTAATGGTATTTTTAATAACAATTTTCCACACACTTTACTTACTCGGGTTAGTCAGCATTACGGGAGCCATTGACAAATTTCAAGGGTGAAGGGTTCTTGCGCTTTCAAATTAACTAAAAAGAATTTTATCCAATGCAAAACAAATAATTTCTTCGAAAATAATCTTCTCAAAAAATTAATTAATAAATCCATTCCATAATCATAAATAATTTCAAACATAATTTCATGTTAAATTTTAAATGGGCCCACACTTTCGAACTTATGCCTATCCAAATCGTCGGCTTATCTTTTATCTACCACACGCTCGAACAAATGTAACTTCAAATTTTCTAATTTTAAATCCAAATCGAAATTTATTACTTCTAATGCCTTTTCCAAATTATTCAAAATCAATTAAATCTACTACCGTTCGGTAGCCGCTCATAAAAATTATCTAATTATCCAAAATATCCAAATATTATTCAAAAATTGCGCAATAAATGCATTCGCATCAAAATCATTTATTCAAATCAAAAATAATAACTCACAATTTCAAAAAAATCACAAATCTCAAAAATAACTCACTTGAGTCAAAATTAACAAGCCAAAAATCGGCCCGCTCGCTCTCTCGCGCGGCTCGTCGGCAAAAAGCCATTCTCCTCGTCGGTTCGCCTCCACCTGTCCAACTTTCAGTCTTGCAACTCAAAACCATTTACAAACAAAATTTTTATCAAAATGCACAGGGTGGGTCGCAACCATTTTGAACCACGACAATATATTGCATTAGAGAATTTAACTTAGATGAATTATACAACAGGAAAGGGGACGCTGCCTATCTTAAGATGACCGTCTCAAGATGTCGTCGAAATGGATGATCACATAAAAGTGGTAACCGCAATCTAGGACCTTCTATGTGCCAGCAAATTATGTGAGCAAGTTGCTTGATTTTCTTTTTTCAAATATCTCTCAATGAGATAATACAAATAATGATATTTAACAACTGTTAATAATATTAACAAAGTTTTTTTTATGATTATTTGCGATTACATAATAATTTAGGATGATGACCCTAGGTTTAAGTAGGGACGATTTATTTAGATTTAAGTATTGACCAGTTAGAAATTAAGTGGTGACAAACTTAGATTTAAGTACTGACGACATAATAATTAAGTGGTGACGATCTTAGATTTAAGTTTGACGAGTTAGTAGTTAAGAGCGGACAATTTAACATTTAAGGGTTTATTATTTAAAATGGAGGACATAATAATTGAAGGTGGTTTTGAAAGATCTTACATAATATAAAATAATTTAATTGATCATCGAAATACATTTGGCGCTTCTTTACAAAGTATTATAAAGATTGTGGTTAGTCTTTACTAGGGCTCGGAAGTTCTAGCAAATGCATATATTTTCTGGCAAGTCTTAGAATATTCAAAGTAAGATATAAATTTGTTTCACACTTCCCTGAGGTTGTATACGAAATTTTATAATGCTAATTTTTGCATATTTACGGTTTTTGGTGCTATTTTGCTATTTTCGAGTTTTAAGTGCTATTTACGGGCATATTTTCATATAATAAATAAAATAAACAAAATGTTATTGAAATAAACAAAGTAAACAAAATGTTAAAATAATAAATTTTAACTGTCAAGTAAAGAATACGTGCTTACATAGAATAATAATATTTAAAAACAAAAAATCTACATAAATTAACATTTAGAAAGTTTGGACTTAAAATATTTGAATAATTGAAAAATAAAAATTGATAAAAAATCTTTAAATATTGACTAAAATTTTAAATTACATTATAAAAAAATTTAAAATAAAAAATTTTGTAATACAAAATAAAGACCCTTATTTCACGATTATTTCCAATCATCATATAACAAAAGAAAACCATAAAAATAATGAAAAATAAAAAAATATATACCAAACAAATTAAAAAATTAATATTAAAAAACCAAGATATTAAAAAAATGTTAGGAAAAAATAAAAAAATTTTTACCAAATGGTCGCATACGAATAAGCATACAAGCATACAAGCAAATAAGAATACAAGCATGTATTTTAATATTAAGCTCAGGTTTCAAATAATATAATAGGAATTTGATTATTTTTAAAATTATGTCAGGCGCATCGGAATGTAATTAGCAGATTCGTGGTATTTAGTTTATTTCTAAAATAAAAATAAAAAAATTGGTTAACAATTATTTTATTTTGCATATTTTCAATTTTTTAGCGCTAATTTTTGTGTTTTTAAGTGCATATTAAAGCGCCAAAAGTTTACTTTTTTAGTGCTATAACTTCCGAGCCCTGGACATTACATATGAATAAACAATAACAAATGTTACAATCAGTGGGATTAATTATCGAACAGTTATTAAATCAAATTTTAAACTAAAGTATTCTGAATTAAATGATATCAAGGAGATTAACTTTGCTGGTAAATTGGTTGTTAGACTAAACTTGTTTTTTTCAGTGAAATAAATATTCCTCGTTAAACCGAATCCTGTGTTTTATTTAATTTGTGTGTACTAATTATCCCTTCAGGTATTCTGTCAGTGGTTCCGCAACTGACACATATAAGTTTAGGTTAGAGGTTAGAATGAAGTGAACAAGGTAACAACGTTAAAGTTCAAAGAGCCATCCGCAGATTTAAAAGGACTTTGTAATATTGTAAATTTGAATTTGAATATTGGGCGCGAAATTGTAAATTTAGTTCATTTTGGTTACTTTAAAACACAACGATTTGGCAACAGGGGGGGTTGTAAAACGTAAGTAGTGGGAGTTTTCCGTTGGATTTGATCATTAGATGGTAACAAGGGTCTTACATTTTTGAACGTTGTGGGAGACGGTCGTTCTTTATGCATCAGTTTTAGAATATCAAGTAATTGAAATTAAAATTATTTCATATCATATTTAAAATGGAAAAAGTTATTAACATGTGATAATATTTATATTAAAATTGATTTTTACATGTTAGATGAAATTGAAAAATAATTAAAATCCATAACTTACATAAAATTGTGCAAAAACTATTTAAATGAATTAGTCTGCGACACCCTGTTATAACTTGGTGTTTCGATTTTCCCTGTATATTTCTCTAAGTTCATACACATGAAATTTTGAAATTGGGGCAATCTACAACTTTTGTAATTTTAAATTACAACTAACGTTTCAATTTAGGTTTTTTTTGGGGGTTAGTTTAGTTTTCCGGTTTAGAATTTTTCAAAATAAGTTTTTTTATTCATTTTGGCTTCAAGTAGGTATAATTTTTATTTTTATAAATGTCAAATAAATTTGACACTTAATCAGATTTGAATTTTAATTTAAAAGCATAACTTTTCGATAATTTCTACATTTTTCCAGGTTTGCCTGATGAGATTCCGAAAATCGAAACACCAAGTTATAACAGGGTGTCGCAGACTAATTCATTTAAATAGTTTTTGCACAATTTTATGTAAGTTATGGATTTTAATTATTTTTCAATTTCATCTAACATGTAAAAATCAATTTTAATATACATATCATATTTAGTTACCAACAGAATTAAAATACGTAAGTTTAAAATATTTGATTTATTTTGTTAAAAGAATTTAATACAGGATTACGTTGAAATGTAGGTAATAATTGTTCGTTGTCGCGTGGTTAAATAATTTTTTTTTGCATATGAGGTTGCATCTAAGTTTTTATTAATTTATCTTCAGTTATAAGATTTAATTACTGTTCGAGATTGTGATTTATACTATTATCATTTAAAACGGGAGTGGGATTATGTAATGGGAGAGATTGATTATTCATATAATGTTTTACCAATGGCGTACCATTACGATGGTTAGTTTGGTTAAGACGTAAGAGGAGTTGTTAAAGATAAGTTTAATGAAGGCGGGTGTTTGAAGTGGAAATATATTTATCGTGGGATAATTTAATTTAGATGATTAAGTGTAACGGATTGAGTGGACGCTTACAATCATAAGATGACGGTCAAAATATGTCGTAGTATGGCTGGTCACTAAAAAGGCGAACTGTAATGGAACCGGAAGTGACATAGCAAATGCTGTGATGTCGCTCCTATCTTTTTTCATATATCTAAATGATGTACTACAAAATTATGATATTTCAGGACAGTTATTGATAATTTTAACAATGTTCCTTATGATTATTTGCGACCACTTATAAAATAGTAACAATCGAATACATTTAACTTGTGCTCAAAATGTGCCAAACAACCACATTTAACCACAACTTGCGTGAAACCAAGAGACACTCCAGCCACTTGCGCAAACTGCGCAGGCGCTCATCCAGCAAGTTACCAGGGATGCCCAAGGTTCCCAAAGATGCCGAGGAAAAATCACCCTCGGCAGCGATACGAGCCAGCCAATAAAATCTAACATCGGGATCAAGTTGAACCCTCAACGAGTTCCAGCACGATCGCTGCACTCACAGCTCAACTTATACGGCACAATATAGACGGCAAGGTAATTGCAAGCATTGTGGAAGGCATGCTGAATCACCTTGCGACACCATCACCATAAGCCACGACAACCCAAGCTTCACAGCGGAAGACTCCCTTCCTAAATCCTGCACTTCAAGAAGACGGTTCGACGTCTCCCGAGCTCGGCTCGTAATAATTCTAACGTCAAGTAATCCAACAGATGAAGGAGCATAGATACATAGATATCGGCACTCTACTGTGACAATTCATGATTTCGACACTCGGACGAGGTCTATGGCTTCGAGTTCCACCCTTGGCTAGTTCTGTCATTCTTCAGGGATATTTTTAAATTGTTTTGCGTAAGGTGAAAAAATAAAACATTTTGCCTTACACAAAATGGACTAATCATGCAGCCGTGTTAAAAGGTGTATCTAAAATACATGTAAATTTTACATTTTTAAAATCGATTTTTTTTTAAAACTTTTGCATAATCCTTGAAAATTTTTGTTTTAATAAGTTTAGAAAAGTGTCCTCTTTCCTATAGCGCAGTTAAAATTTTGAAATTCGTGATGAGAAAATGCTGACAGTTCCCCATTTATTTATTTGTAATTATTTACTTATTATTAATGTTAATTTTTAGAAAATTAGAATAGAAGAAAAGAATTTTTTGAAAATCTTTGCAACTCTTTGGAAATTTTTACAATTCTATGGAAATTGTTGAAATTTCCAATACTCTGTACAAAATATTTTTTAGATATTTATTCTTAGTAAAAAAATTAAAGTTATTAAAAAATCAATATTATTTAACTTCAAATTAATATACTGAACAGTATCCCGTAATAAAATAATTGAGATAGACGGTTGACCTATTTTTATAAATTATTTGGAACCGAATTTATAGATGTAAATTTGAATGATCTACATATTATATAAAATTTAATATTCATATTTATAATTTATTCCATAAACTGTTATAATTTTATTAGAAAATTTTTAATCTCGTGAGCGCATTTTGGTATCTATTTCCCAATGAACAGCCAACATTAAGAATATTTTCTTCTTAAAGTTATGGTCTTTTATATTTTGTTTTGTCTACCATGGTTTTGTCTATAAAAAATATATTTTATATTTTTTATATTTTTATAATCGTACATAAAAAAGCACAAAAAACTTATGTGCGCTCTACTTCAAAAAGTAATAATTTAAAAAATTTTTTTTAATTTAATTTTTTAATTAAATTTCGTATTTAGCAGTTTAATATTGAGACCTAGAGCTGATTAGAGTTTGGTTAAAATCAATTCACGGAAATTTAAAAATTCACGATCGACAAAGTATCAAGTAATTTTTTTTATAATCTTTACGTTTATAAACCCAATTTAACAATAAATTTTATAAATTATACTGTATGAAACCTGGAAAACAATAATAAGTTCGATGGCGAAATTTTGTCGTTTTTTATTAAATTTACAAAAATTTTCTGGTTTCACTAACATTCTATGGTTGATTACTGGAACGACCTTGGTCAAATATAGGATTTTTGTGGTTCACTACTGGAAATACACGATAATTTCCAAATTTGATTATTTTACTTTATGGAGTTATAACTACACTCTAAATCGTGATAACTTTTAAAATAATGAATGATTGGTCAAGGTGAGAAAATTCTGCTTCCTAGCTTTTAATTAAAACAAATTCCATCTATTTAAAATAAGGTAACCAATACCTTTTAATCAATTACTAGAACATTCACCCTACATATTTTATATTTTAATATCTTTTAGATTAGAGACTCAACTATAGAAAATATAATTTTATTTTCTATCATAAACATTTTAAATTCTATCATAAACTAATTTTTTATAAAATATTTTCGCTTTTATAGGGAACCACGTACTTTTTTTATAAAATTAATTTTACATGTTACATGAAATTTAAAAATAATTTACATAAAATTGTTCAAAAACTATTTAAATGAATGATATAGTTTGCGACACCCTGTTATATAACCGTATGTTTCGATTTTCGGAATCTCGTCAGGCAAACCTGGAAAAATTATTGAAATGATTGAAAAGTTATGCTATTAAATTCAAAATTCAAACTTGATTAAAAGTCAAATTTATTTGACTTTTATAAAACCAAAAATTATACCTACTTGAAGCCAAAATGAATAAATAAAATTATTTTGAAAAATTCTAAACCGGAAAACTAAACCAACCAAATAAAAAACCTAAAATGAAACGTTAGTTGTAATTAAAAATTACAAAAGTTGTAGATTGCCCCAATTTCAAGATTTCATGTGTATGAACTAAGTGAAATATACAGGACAGATCTACGTATTAATTAGTTATATTGTTAATATAACGGATATGATAATTGATAAAATGGTTAAGGTTATTAACATGTGATAATATTTTTTTATAAAATTAACTTTTACATGTTACATGAAATTGAAAAATAATTTAATTCATAACTTAATCATAATTAATAGAATGATTTAATTTAGAAAATTACCAGAGAAAATTTTCTACTCAATAAAAGCAACAGATTTTAAAATTTAAACAATTATTTTTAAAATTACTTGACCGAATTGGTCAAAATCCTTAGCCCTCTGGACATGGCTTTCATGCATCTCGTGAGCACGACATGCAAAAATTGAAATTTTTTTTGATTATCTTTATATTGTACTCTTCATTGCCCTTACCAGATAGTGCAATTTCGTGGTATAAATTCTTCGTTCTCTTCATTCCTTCTTCGATTAGTTAATTAATTCTTATTGCTTGTCATCGCTATAAGGTCTTTTTTTTTGAATTATCCTCCAGGTATTATACAGTGTTTGTTTTAATAATTTGTTAACGTCGCTTAGTGATCCACAGGTTGCTCCTCTCCTTCGTCGCATAGTTTGTGGCTGATTACTTTTAAAAATTTAAAACAAGAAATCAACACAAAAATTTTCTACAATTTTTGGTGAGTAGTTCGAACTTCTTTTGTCTCCCTGTTCATGCTGGAGCCTTACTTCGCAATATAGCTAATCTCCGCAAGGATAATTTTTGTGAATTTCTTTTTAAATGGCACATTTTGTCATTTCTATTATTTAATAGAATTTTAATTAATAAACTTTGTGTAAAGTTTAGTTTAGCCCCTAATTTAAAAAGTGATGGTCAGCTCTCTAAGGACCAATATGACCGCTACGAATAGTAATTCTAAATTAGTTTTGTGTTTTGATATTATTTTCTATGTGCAAATACAAGAAGATTGTTGTTGATATTTGCAATAGTTATAATAAAATTTGTAATTCTTTATTTGCAGGAGTAATTATAACTCAAGTTTAATTAATTTTTGATCGACTAATGAATAATAAAACCTTGAAGAGCAAGGCCATGCATTCTGAAAATGCAAACAGGTCAGTATACATTGCTATATAGACAGAATAGAGGACTTGGCAATAATAGATCCAAGTTTTTTTATCTTAAGATCTGAGTTACCTACCGTATAAGGAAAAGTAACTTTATGATTCACACGTACTACAGATTTTATTTTATTATTGTTTACTTATTTGGCGAAACTTCCGAAAATTATGCCAAGGTATAAAAAATTAGTTTGACAAAAAAATACGTACATGTATGTACATACCTACAGCCTTGTCCTTACAAATATTTTTATTATTTTTCTTCATTTTAAAGTCATTTTTAATTTTAAATGGAATACTTAAGTACTTACATTGTATTTATATATAATAATATAAATTATAAAAATTAATATTTCTAGTTAACTTCCGGTTTTTGTACTTTTTACACAGTTTCTGATTTTCCCTGACTTCAATGAGCGAAGTAGCTAAACTTGAGATTTTGGACACTTCCCACGCTTACGCTATTAAAAGCTGACATTTACGAAACAGAATATCATACATACATAGGTCGCATTTTCTTTCGTACCCACAAGAAGCCATAGGCGAAACAATCCAGTCTGCCCTTGAAACTTACCATTGGGAGTAGTTGTTAATCCGACCCACGAATTAAAAAAGCAATTATAAGCAATCATAGACAATTATAACCAATACCTGAGGGCCTAAGTTACAAATATAAAAATAAAATTTTAAGGATTATTCAAAAATACACGAAAAAACTGCCAAAAATCACAGGTCAGTACTTGATTGACTGTTTCCGTAAATAACAGCCCTGACGAAAGAGACATATTTCAAGAGCTTCGTGAGAGAAATATTGGAATATTAATTTCCCGAGGCCGAAGGCAGAGGAGAATTTGATGATCAATATTTCCCGAACACCTGAAATCTGTCTCTTGAAAGGGCTGTTTCCTCGATTGCAATACTAATGCGTATCATAAGAGTTATACTTTGAATAACCCTGCTCACAACCTGTTTTTATTGTATAAAAGTATTTTTCGGTATAAAATGCACTCAAAAATGTAGATTTAGAAGACACAGAACTCAAAGTACAACAATAACCTAAAAGATTTTCCCCAGCGCAACAGAACTTGAAAATTGCAGATCTTTATTTTTAAGTTAAATTTGGCTATAATTAAAAAATTCCTATTTTAAATAAATTTGTAACATAATTTTAACAGTGGCGATGCTGCAATCCGACTGTGGGTAGCCCCGCCCACTAACACTGGCGCGGTAGGTACACGGAGTACATGGACAGTCAACACAAAGGGAATTTCTGCAACCCTTACGTGAAAAATCGATACTTTAAATTTGATTATCTTAAAATTAAAAAAAAAAAATTTAGGTTTATTCTTAGTTTAATCGCTCTATTTATCAATAATATAATAATTAATTTAATAAATAAATAATTTATTAAGGTAATTAATTTTTTGGTCGGTACAATAAATTTGTTAATTTGGTCAGTATTATTTGTTATTTTGGTCAGTATAAATAATAAAATTGAAGTGGGCGGCCTAAATTGGGCACTTTAATATTTATGTTGCATTGCTGTGTCCACATCAAGCGGTAAGAGTAACCTGAAGAACAATAAAAGCAGTGCTTTACGTTGCCGTTCTTATGTTACATTTATTTGGTGCGCGGTTTGAATTTACCTCCTGTTTATCCATTGTTTAGTTTAAGTTGTTTTTCTGTTTCAGTTACTAATTGCATTTAAATAAAATTTTATTTATATTTTTAATTGTTAATATTGTTATGACTCATGTACATGCAGGCAAGATAAGACAGCTAACGTGCAGTGACATTGATTTACAAAATTAATACAAATACAAATATAGATCAAAATAAAAATAAAAAAATCATGGGAAGACCAATGAAAAAGAGATGATGCACCAGGAATGCTGGGGCTAAAAAAACTAATAACGGCCAGCATCGACAGTCATTTTTAGATCGTGGTACAATATTCTATAGAATTATATAGAAGTACGAAATACGAATACAATTATTCCAATCCAGAGGCATCCCACAGAAGTAAGTGTCTAAAATTATTTAAAGATAAGTAAAGAAGAGTTTATTAGTAAGTTTATTAATTCGTCAAATACGTGCTAGCCTACAAGTTGGGTGAGTTCTGTTTGCTTATTATTGTTATTTTACCCAGGTTTCAAAATAAATACCATTTTTATATCGTCAATTGTTTTATTGTCTTGCATGTAACCATTTACTTTCGAAAAACGCATAGACCTATAAAAGCATAAGAGTATTAGAGTTTTAAAAGAGAGTGTGAACAATACAGTATGTACTCTAAGTTAATAATTCTTTAGGATTATGCAATTTATTTAAGATTAAGTTAATAGTCGTTTAAGAATTATAGAGTGTAATTAATTATAAAATCCCAAATATCACAGTGTCGAGTTCGCATCGAGGTAGATCCACCTTCTTCCTAGTAGCACACTTTGCCGAGTAAGACCGGTCTAAGGGGATACTTTAAGTGAGCACTTCTCATTCTCCGCTGCAATCTTCTCCGCTTCGGACGCTCCGGGCCGTTTTCACAAATACAAGCACGGCAAATCTCGGATGCACTTTTTTTCCTGATAAGCAAAATTATTCAAATCTTTACAACTCTTTATTTATTTGCACTTCACCGATAAATTAAAACAAAAACTTCAAAATTATTTTACAAAACAAATAAAATTAACGTTTTTATGGTTTCAAAACACGACATTTTACCCCCTTAATTTTTATGAGTTAACCAAGGTGTTAACGAGTAAAAATTATCAAAGTTGTCGTGCTTTGACAAATACATTTTTTTAAATATTCTAAAATAAACAATAATTACATAAATAAAATAAAAATTTATAATACAATTATTAATCAAAATCTAAATAAAATTTCTTTTATCGTTAAATAAATGTTTTTTAATTAAAATTTCAAGTAAACTTTTCCAATTAAATCGAAATAATAATCAAATTTTTTCATATCAAAATCAAGTAAAATAAAAAATATCGAAATTATTATAATATCACAATAATAATCAAATTTTTTTTATTTTTTTATTATTACCAAATTTTTGCGAGTTTTTGTTCTGTTTTTATTTTCTTCTCCGGTATTTTCATAGCATGAATATTTTTCTCCAAAGTCCAAATCTCCGGCTCTAACTTCAACCACCCTACTCTTCCACATCTTCACACTCCTCTTCGATTTAGTGTTGTTTGTCCTCCTTAATTTTGTTGGACTTTTCCTTTTGTTTATTTTCTCCATTGTTGTTGAATTTTGTCAAATTTTCACATTTTTCTTCATTTCCTTCTCTATTGGTCTAATTCCAAAATTTTCTTTTTGTTCAATTTTTAATTTTTCTAATTGTACTATGCGTTAATTTATTTTCTTTTAATTTCCAAATTTTTCCTTTTATTTTCTTGATCTTATTTCCATTCATCCCAATGCAGCGTTTTCTATTCTTCATCATCTTCAATGATTTTACTGGAGCAAACAACCTAATAATTTTAAAATTTTCTGTCTTAACCATTACTTTATTTATCTTTTTATTATTTTTCCTTTTTATCATCTAATTTTTCCTTTTTAAAACTTTTTCATCATTTGCATTTTCTCCACTTTCTATTATTGAGACTAATTTTATTTTTTTCTACCTGCATTAATCTTTTCTTCTACTTCCTCTCTTATTTTTTTGCCATCTTGTATTATTTTGTCTATATTTTGTCTTCTAATTTTTCATAGTTTTTGTTTATTTCTTGTTGTAATTCAATCTTTAATTCTTGGTTCTCTTGTTTTGTCTCACTCCTGTTTTTATCCATTTTTTCATTTAATTGTTGGTTATTTTTTTGTGCAAGTCCATAAGTTATTTAAACATTTCTTTTACGTTTATTGTTTCAGTTTCATCCCTCTGTTCCATTCCCATTTTTACGTTTTTGTTGTTAAATTTTTGTTCTTAACAATTTTATTATTTTATCTCAGGGTCTAAATGTAAGTCGTTTTTTTCGAGTGCCCCGTTGTCTGCGCCATTTAATAAGATGACCCAAGATATTTAAATTTGAAAAATTTTATCTTTTCTAAAAAATATTCTCGCTGGAACTGGAACGCATTCATTATTAATTTTATCAGAAGACTCTATTTCATATTCAAATTTTAAATTAATTTTATCGTTTTAAAATGTTCGTTTATAAGTTTTTAAATTTTATTTTCAAATGTGCAATAAGACAATTTTAGTTCTATAGAAAGAACGGATCTTGTCTGGTCACATACTAAAAAATAAATAAAAGTGATTTTTTTTTTAATTTAATAAAATACAATTTAGATACTGTACAGATGTGATGAGAGAAAAATGGATAAGTGTTTAATTTTCAAATAAACAAACTAAACAAAATATTAAAATAATGAATTTTAACTGTTAAGTAAAGAATACATACTTACATAGAAAAATAATATTTAAAAAAACAATAATTATTGTTTGTTTATTTTAGCATTACTTACTACTAACTACCACATCTTCGACTTAAATAATTCATTTTTTAGGTTAATTTTCTATTATATTGTTTAATTTTCTTTTATTTGTGTTTTATTTTATGAACAAGAATCTCTTCTTTTAAATGGAATTTGGAAGATTACCATAACCTCAATGGAGACACAATTTTTGTTCGTCATAGTGGTCCTGATAAAGAAGAACTACATATTTTTAACCTTTTCTGTATCTAATTAACTTTTGATTGAAATAAAATTCTGAAATTTTGAACATTTGCTCGTTTATTTATTTGTAAATTTTGAAAATAAAAAAAAAATTGTTTTTTTGTATTATTTTTATTTTGTTTTAATTGGTTCATTTAAAAAATATTTTAAAAAATATTTTATAAATATTTTAAAAAATATTTTTTCAGCAGTCAGAACTAATATAAATATGTTAAACACGGTTAAACGATAAATCATACATAAATCATTAGAATTTGTCAAAAATTATAGGATGATATAAAAAAATATATCATAAATCAAAGAGTATATTAAAACGATTATTTTTGCACGTCATCTAACATACTACGTACTTACTTATTACATAATATATAATAAAACAAGTGAATACTTTTATAGATAACGAATCCATTAATTGCACAGTATTATTTAATCAATATCTGTATTTAATTTACGGTTATAAATACAATTACATTTAATAATTCTTTATATAATAATATGTAGGTAAAGTTTGATATTTTTCTTAAATAAAGCTTATTAATTTAATATCTTATAGCTATTAACTTTTAAGTGCACTCTTTTTCGTATAATTTTCTATATAACAAATACGAATTTTTCATATGTAATAAACTTATTATCCTTAAAATTTTAATTGTCCGACGTTTCAGACCATTTATTGATTCATTCTCACAGCTAAAAATTTTTAAAATTACAATACAATAAAAATATAATAATATGATTACATTGAGTATTGACAAATAATATCGACAATGCAGTATAGACAATTTAAAATTGTATTTAATAGACCTATAACTAATTTTATTCGCATTATATAATATCAACTTTCATATTTCATCTATGTTTATCTTCAAATTTTATGTAATTATATTTAATATTTACAATGAGATTTATTGTGTAAAATGTTACTTGCTCGGATAACTTATTTTAGGTAAATTTTCTCCCACTTTACAATAACTGAGATTTTTACCTAACCACCACAATAAAATATCTTCATAAATTTTTTGAGGTTCTAAAGGATCGTGTAACATTTTGCACAATTTACATGCCGTTTTGTAATCATCCCTATTTACATAATAAAAATGTTTCCATTCAAAAAATTTCAAATATTCTGTTATATTTTTATCTAAATACCTTAAGTAATGTGCTAGTTCTTGTACATCTGAATAATAATCGGCGACTATGACGGAATTTGGAGGAGCTACTTGGGTATAGTCAACTTGCCCATACACAATGGGCACAATGTTCCTCTCCAACAGCCTATACAATTTTTCAGTAACATAATCTTTGCAGTGCGAATTTTCGAACGACAAATAAAATTTATAGTCCTTTTCAATTAAGTCGTAACATTTGGGTGCAGATTCAAAAAACTTTTTTGGGCATGTGTACGTACCACATAGCCCAAAAACATCTATATCGATAAACTGTTTTAAACTTCTGTAGATTATTTCTCTTCTGTTTACAGTTAAGCAATTCGATACAAACCATGCAACCAGTTTTGTTTTGTTTTTGAAATATTCTAAACTTGGTAAAATGTAGTTGGTTTTATTCTTAACGATGTTACCATATGGAAGAAAAATGTCGGAATCGTACCTAAAAGTAGAAGCTAACGTCAGTGATTGATTTATACTTTTACAAATTAGGTTCTTGCGTTTGAGTTTTTATTTCAACCTGGTAGGTACTAATAGATAACATTTTACAAGGAAGTCTGCGAAAAGCTTTTATGGAGGTAATAAGATGTAATATAATTAGACAGCAGCAGGTCATCAAATCTTGAAATGAGCAAAAAATTTAAATTACTAGAAATAAGGAAATGATCGCAAAGCACTTATTCGTTACAATATTATTCCGGTTTTAGCTTTCGAAATATTAAACATTTTTAATAAAATTGCAAGTACCTGTAAGTCATCGTCCAATTATAAAACGTTCGAAAGTTTTCCAAGTTTGATGGATAAAATCGGGCCGGTGGTTCCATGGTGGCAAAAATATAACGTTGGTTAGGTTTTCTAACACTAGGTTTACCGTGCGTTTTCACGTTATATTGAGCGGCATGAAATATTATTGCATCAAAGTTTTCCAGTGGAATAATGTTTCTGTTGTGTGTTGCAAAACAATTGTTTATTTCGCAACGGTTAAATAAAGCAAAACCGTCGGTGTTAAACGAAAATATTTTACTATTCCACATTGGTATCCAATACAAAATAAATTTAGTGCTATTGCTGGGTGTTTCAGTTAAGTTTGTGGATTCAAAATTAAAAGTTTCATTAACTACAGATTTCACTAAAAACTTGTTTTTATGTAAACGCCTGAAGAAAGTTAAAATAATAATAAGTTTAATAATAATTATTAGCACTAACGATTTGTTATATTTTGTCATAATTGCCATAATTAAGTAATTTTGTCACTTTTTAAAAATATGCACTTTAGCACTTCGATGTTGTCATCGTTAAAGGATTTCAACAAGTGTTCTGTTAAATTCAAGAGATGACATAAAAATACTATAAAAGTAATATATATCGATTTTATTATAATGATAATACCTAAGTATATACCTGATACTTTGTACATAAACAACCTCATTAATATTTCGTGAGGTATGTGTATGATTATTTGTTTAAAATGAATTAATAATTTCCACTGGGTAGGTTACATTATCTTCCAATAGTTAATTGAATTAAATTTTTGAATTTTTTATTTATTAAATTGCAATTTGTTAGCGAAATATGTGGTTTTGCCTTTTATAGTTAATAATGCCTACATACCTATTTACTTCATTTTATATTTTATTATATGTAATTCTAGTGTATGTGGTTGTTCAATAATTTTCTTTCCTACTATTAATGTACCCAAGTAAAAATTTAAATAATTTAGTTTTGCAACAAGTTAAATGAGGTGAGATATAATATCTATTACTTATATTTCTCTTTATTCCTTTTATAGCAACCCGCAGGTATTTAGGTTGTAAGATTATATACTTTAGCAGTTTGTTTCAATCAAATACTTGTGCCATACCTAACATTTTTTTACTAATTATTAAATAATTTTATTGCAATAGTAATTTTGCTCTTGCTCATGACGAGGAAGAAGAGAAAACGTGCACGAAGGGTTAATTAAATTTCCATTGTTAATGTTGTCATCAAATCTTACTATCAGGATTTTCTAAATTTATTATAATTTATTATTTTTATCTCTGAAAAACTCGCAATAACAGAATTCGCTTTTTTTCCCAATAGTTCATTATTTTAATAATGGAGCACTCCTCGGCGAAGGTATTTACAAAGAATGTTCACACATGCAAATAGAAATTCTAAGTAAAATGCTCTCATGCATGACGAGCTTTCCAGGGTTAATTTAGATAATAAGTGTATGATTTTGTATTATTTTATATTCACTTATGTATATCTTATGTCAGCCAAGTTTTTAACGGTTTTAAGGAAGTCATAAATTGGCAAAGTTACAATTAAATAGTAATTTTATATTTTATACTGCAAACACGTCTGAAAGCTTGAAAACCTGCTTTTCTCTAAAAACATTGCTTTCTTGGCAACTACGCACGATTTTAACTTTAGATTGTTATTTAACTTTCGTGTTTGATAATAAGAAAAATAAATAAATGTTATATAGAAAATTAATAAAAGGTATATGATAAAATCAGGCATTTAAGTAAAAATATTATTTAATATGGACAAGTTTAAATTATCAAAATGCGCCAATATTATTAATTTTTATATTATTATAAATAAATATTAACTGTTATTAATATTTATAAATGTCTCGCATTAAATTTTGATTAACCAAATGACGACGAATTTTTCTTCAAAATAATATCAATCGTACTATTGTGCAAGAAGAAATTTAAAAATTTTTAGTACGTACATAGTTGATCTTTAAAACTAGATAATTTTAAAATATGGGCGATTGTAGTTTTCACCTATGATCAAGGGGTTCCATAATTCCGCATACGTATATGCCACCGGAGTACTATGGGCAGGTAGACTGGTCAAGTATTTAATCTTAATTGCTAAATTATTAGGTTACTTAATTTATATTTTTTATTAATATTATGTAAATGTTACATCGCGATTTTTTTTATACACTGCCGAAATTGTATTAGGTTATGTTAATCTACCATAAAATTTTTGGGAGATCCACCCCTTTCCTAGTAGCAAACTTTGCCGAGTTGGACCAATCTAGAGGGATATTTTTAGTAAGTATAGCGTTGTCAAAACAGCCCGGAGCGGAGAAGATCGCTCCGAGACGTTTTGACGAACGCAACTACGGCAAATCTCGGATTCACTCTAAAATCTAGTCAGCGGTAATTTTGGAGTGCGACTTATGCCCAAAACTGTGTTAAGTGTGCCCCCCCACCTTTTTTAACAATTTTATAGTCATGGTCAATAACAAACCTCTTTGAAAAAGATTTTTATTGTTAATATGTTTATTGTGCATATTTGTAATCCTTAATTACGGTTAGCAGTGGAATTTACTAGTGCCCGACGCTGATCATTTTGGGAAGACGGATTAATCATTGACTAGCTGTTCTAAAATATAATGGTTAGAATAGGGGTCGTTTTAATCTACTAAAGATCGATTTTATAATAGTCTGATAAACCCGATATAACATTTTTCCCGGTACATCGATTGTTAGTAACAATAGTTTAACGTTGTACCAGGTTTATCCAATTATAAAATTGACATTAAATAGATAAATTTGTAAATAAACAACATCGTAATATGACACCAATAGTTAAGGCCGTCTTAAGAATTAGTAACGAATGAAAACGTAGCAAGAAAACAAAATTATTAAATTCAAATGAAGTAAAAAAAAAATATTAACAAAGGCTATGTTTCTTTAAGGTCCTTTTGTGTTTTTTTTTGTAAATGTAATTTATTAATAATAATGGTAAATAGTGATATTAATAATTAATGATCGTGAAAGATACAGATGCCAAGATGACACCCGAAGATATTACATATACGATTAAAATTCTCGCGGCATTTGATAGATAACATTAAAATTAAGTCAATAAACTATTGACAAACTTCATAATTATGTCGAATAATTTAGAAAATTTGTCGGCGGTGCGTGTACTCTACGTAAATATGCACCAAATTTGATTTAGCGGGCGGGGCTACCTACAGTTGGATTGAAGCATCGGTACTGTTAAAATCATGTTATAAATTTATTTATAATAAGAATTCTTAATTTCAGCCGAATTTAACTTAAAAATCAGCCTTGGGGGATTTTTTTAATGACGCAACCAAGACAAATCTCAGATCTTCTTTAAAATCTAGTCAGGGGCAATTTTCTAATGCAAATTAATTATGCCCAAAGTTACCGTAATAAAATAAAAATACGTGGGGCTAATCTTATAGAAAATACTGTAATACAGCCAATACTGTAATCGCTTTCCAATTTTACGGTCTTTTGTAGCTTTTTTGCCTGAATTTTTGAAGGATTCATAAATTTTAATATTTATATTCGATGTTTATGCCATAATCTACCATAATTTAATTAGAAAAATTTTTAAATTCGTGGTGTCATTTTGGCATCTGTTGCTATAACAAATAATATAATAATTTATTCTTGCTATTTTTTTTATTATGCACTGATTCTTAAGACGAACCTGACTATCGGTGTCTTATTGTTGTGTTGTTTATTTAGAAATGTATTTATAATTCTAGTATTGTTTACCACCGATGAAAAAAGATTAGTAAACTCCAGGGCCGTATTTAGACTAAATTTTCGAAGGGAGTTTTAAAAAAATTACAAAATAAATAGCTAATTTATTAAAATACAAGAGAAGTTTTTCTAAATTTAAATTTTGTTATATTAATTTTCGAAATGTAATGTTTAGAGAAAAGTGAGTAGAGGGACGTTTTTTTTGCCAAGATGGCGGAAACGACGGAAGCCTAGATTTTGCTCCGCTGACTTTTTGAGTATAATTTTGTGCAAGTATTTTTGCAATTAAGATTTTATTTTTAAGTATTATTATTGGAAAATTTTGTCGAAAGTTACCGCAAAAAAATTGAATTTTTGTGAAGAGATTGTTTTTATTTAATTAAAATAATTCTTTTTTTGAATTTTATTTAATGGTTGAAAATAATTTGTCGAAGGAGCGATAAATTCTGATTACAGGTTGACTTCTGGGATAAAATTATGTTTATACTACTTCAAAAGTTTTGTTTACTGCGATATTTTTAATAAGTTTAAACTTTAAAATTTCACAAATCTTAAGCAAATGTACATTTATGTAACAAATGTACAAAATATAAAACAATTTATGAATTACAATGCCCACTCTAATTTTTTGCGGACGTGTTATTTTAAGCTATGCTGTCTATGATGGTCATAAAATTTATGTTCCCTTTAAAATTTTTGGTTCAAACAATTTATTGCAATTTAAAATTTTTATCATAATAGTAAGAATTAAGATAAAATACCTATTTCATTTATTTCAATATAATTATTTTTCAAAAAATCGAAAATTAATGAATAGGAGTAATAACGAACAATTAATTAAGTGGTCGCAGACTTTCACACAGTACTGTAAATATTTAGGTCATTTTTATATTCTTCATCTTCTTTTTTTTATTTTTGCAATTTATTGGTAGGTGTATTTAATCCAGTGTCGCCAATCGCCGAATTATAATACGAATTTCCGATTTTTTAATTTGGGATTTAATTTATTAGAAATATCTCTTTAGTTTTAATTTAAACACTTTAAGTTTAATGTTTTTGTTATAGTTGTAAAAATTGTTTTAGTTTTTTCTGTTTTTTTTTACGATTGCAGTCGAACTTTTCAGTATTTTATTAATTGATAAATAATTTCGGAGGGGGTTGTAACCCCTAAAACCTCCCACCCCTTAAATACGGCCCTGGAAATTCGTAGTAAATTTGCCTCGCTTGGCAGCTCGTGCTTAAATCTGTCTATTCTGTAATCTATTTTTTTTTAACTCTTGGTATAAGATACTATTACAATAAATCATGTATTCATTTTTATAATAAAGATGCTTAGAATTTACATTTATACAATTGACATTAACAGAAATACTATAATATTTCGAAGACATTGCCAGCGTTTTTTTTTGAGAGAAAATTATGTTAAAAAATATTTAGACTAAAAAGTTTTCTAAATTTAATTCTTTCATAGAACATAATAATGTAACTGTCTATATTTTTTTTTAAAGTGGACTTTATGTAATTTCTTATTACCCCTGTTTTATCTCAATTTTTTAAGTTATTTAATTTTCCAGTTTGAACCTCTTAATTAAAATTACGTATAACATTAAGTGTACAGCTTTAAAAATTTTACATCTGTTATCTGTCATTATTGTAATAATTAGAAGTTACAGTGTACCAAATCGCGTATTTTTTTCGAAAATAAGGCTGAAAATGCAATTACAATCAATGGCTGGCGTACATTACTGCGACAGAATAACGCAGTTTATAATATGATCTCAAAAATAAAATTAATACATGACTGTACTTGAGAGTCACATAAAGTTACCATTGCTTAAAATAAAGTTTAAAATTTTTTTAAACGCAAAATATAATTAAGTATATTTAATAAATATTACCTTGACTGCCAACGACTGGTTCTATTAAAAGTTAAAGAAGAAAACAAAAGAAAACAAAAGTAATTTAATTCCGCTCATCGCCGGCAGTAAAGTAAAACAATTTATTGCGTTCACAAATAGGCGAATATTAAGATTTATTTAATGAAAGTTTTTCAACGATTTAGAAAAACAGAATATTATTTTAAAAAGGAGAAAAAGTAGAAGTTGGAATGTTTATGTTTGACAATAGAATAACAAAATTAAGTTTTTTGACGTTTAGAAAAGTAGTATATTGTTTATATTAAATAATATACGTATTGAATTAATTAGTACATTTTTTGTTGTACTGGCAATATACTGTGATGTATATAAAAAAGATTTTTAAATTGTTTTTCAATATCTTCGTTATAGTAAATTTTAATTTTTAAAACTTCGTTGCAATTTTGGAAACCCTAAATATTTAATTATTATTAACTTTAAATTTCGTTACTTGATCAAGGATGGAATCTGCGATTTCAATTTAACAATCTACTTCTATACTTGTTAAAAAACACGAAGTGCGCTTGAATTTAATGTAAAATAATCAATTTTAAATTAATTTTCAAAATTTCCGTTCAATAAATTTTTATCATCATTTAATTTTATAATTCCTTGAAAATTTTAAATCTCGTTTCAATATAATTTCCCAGAACGCTAACGCTAAACTTTTACTATGCCGGCATGCAGCTGTCGGCTTATCAATCAATTTAAATATTCCATATATTTTTACCAAATCCAATCAAAAATTTTAATCACGCAACTTGTCATCGAAAGATCACATATTTACAAAAATTATTAACTTACTAAATTAAAATTCAAATACAACGGACTCACAAAATTATACGTCCGCTGAGTCGGTCAATTTTGGCAAAAGATTCCTACTCTTCAATCTGTATTGCCAATCTTATTATTTTAATAAATATTCAAAATTCAAATATAAAACTTTTATAAATTTAAAGTTATCGAATACCTACAATTTATTTCTTTTTGATAATTCAAAGATTTTTATATTAATTTTTTTGATAAGTGATATTTTGTAGAGTGACATTACATTACATTATAGAACTTCGTATAATATATGTATTGAGATGATCCGAGCTATACAAATTTATAACATTTTCTTAATTCCAAAATTACTTTTTCTTTGCTCGGTGTCATCCATTTTTTTATAGCTATGAGCTCTTGCAGTTGAAGTTAAAATTGTAAATGTTTGTATTTTAAAATTTATTACCTATCAATGTGGTATGGTCATTGGCTTTCACGTGCGCGCTCCGCATGTGGTATTGCAGCTGGCTTCAGTGCGCCTGGTTAAACAATTTTGTTGCGACTTAATTTTTTAATGCATCTACCAAAAATTATCACAATTTCTTTTAATTTTTATGTTCTAAACACCCACTTCACCACAATTAAAACAACTTTAATTAAATAAATTAAAATGCACTTTTATGTTTTATAACAAACATCAAAATTAATATCATCAATTGCGAGAATAACGAACATCCGTTCGTCTATTCGACGCGAAGGCCTCAGCCCAAGTCTCTTGTACAACCTTCAAGCCCCACTCTCTTCACTTTATATTTCTCCCACCTTTTTTACAGCTAAAATTTAACTATCTTACACAATATGATGCAAATAAATAATAACACAAATTCAAACTTTAAAATTATTTTACAAAACAATAAAATTAATGTTGTTATGGTTTCCGAAACACGACAGTATATTCTTTGATTTTCCTAGGGTAGGGGTATAATAAATGGAGCGCTAGTAGGTTAAGATAAAAGAGGAGGGGAGGGGGGTTATTTGTTAGCCAGAAAAATGGGGGGGAAGGGGTATTATTTATTAAAAATGTTTAGTAGAGATTGATGTTTAGTAAAGAAGATGAATATTTTAATTTATTAATTACCTTAGCTTCCAAAAATTCTAGTTTTCTACATTTTTGTTCTATCTCCCCCTGTTTGCTGTAGTTTGTGTCTAGTAGATATGTATCGCGAATGTCAATTTTCCGTTTGTTTTGTTGTCAAAATATTTTTAAACTATACAGATTTTGTTGAACACTGAAATGTTTCTCAAAACAGACTGGTAATTACTAATATAAATTTGGTTAATAATTTATAATGTATTTTAATTTAAGATCTTTGTAAAGCAATCAACATTAAATAGTAATAACTATCTTCAATAGAATACTTTCAACATCAATAGAATACTTAAATGGTATTACATTGCTTTTCTATTTATTACAAATAGTTGCCATTCTTGCATCGCCTGATCTAAGATCATCGTGTCCATTGACTATGATATGCTTGGCAATTGGACACGATGCCGATTGTAAAAATTAGAAAATAATTAAATTAATTAAAAATTATAAGTATCGATTTTTTTTCCAAATTAGAAAAATCTAATTATACCAATAGTATAGGAAAAACTCGAAATGTATGTAATTTTTCAAAACTCATTCATTTTACTTTAATTAATTACCTTTCATTCGAAAATAAAATAAAACTCAAATATGGAAAACATAAAATATCTAAATATTTCTTTTTTACATGTTTCAAATTATTGAAATTTGAAACGTAAAGTTTACATTTAAAAGAAAGCATTGATTGATTGAGATTCATTACAAATTAAGACCTCGCCAGACCATTAAAGGGTTTGGGTTCCGTAGAAGACCATGGAAATCTTGATACATTATTTTTTAATTACCACGCCTACGAGAAAACTTTTTGTATTTCTGAAGAACCAGTTTTTTGAATTGATTGGTTAATTTAGAATTATTACATGCTTTATTGTCCGTTCTAATATTTATGTGTTCATATTTTTTTCGGGTAGTTATAATTCATCGCTTTTCCCTAATTGATTAGGTAGTACCTATGTATATAGAATGTAGCTTCCACCTTAAGTAAAAATAATAGAAATTTCTGCAACAAAATTATTATCTGGTATTTAGAATAATGGATGTTCTTATTTGTAAGTTGTTGAATAGCAATAAAATCAAATGCAACAACACAAATCATCGTGACGCCTACTAACTAACGGTGTAAAGGACTTCGATGCAATATTTATCGAAACCTGATTGACTTAAACTGCATTCGTAGAGTAGGTTAGTACAATATTTCGTTTTAAAGTGGTCCTTGCGAGACATTAAAATTTAAATTCGTGTCTTATTGTTGGAGAAACCTGACAAAACTTAGAAAATTTTCTGAAATGGCGTCAAAATGGAAGTTAATTTATTAAGGTGACGTGAAAAATGTTTACTACGAACTTAACGTGAAAAGTCCGTTACACTACCTTCCATTAATGTTTGTTTTCTGTTCAAGTAACCACGCATAAACTTATTAGATGGATAGAAAACCCTGCAATGGAATCTTGAATTACTTATAGCTAAGGTATATTTTATGTTAGATCACTTCATAGTATCTCCATTTCTAACGGCGTGCTCTTATAAAATATTGTGATTAATTTAGATTGTCAGAGAGATTGCTTGAAATTTGCGATGCAGTTTATGTTTATGAGCTCATCTTCGAGTAGGAGGTTTGGTAGGTTTGCATACACAATTATTCGTTTAACTGAGAAATCTTATTATGGCTGATGGTATAGCTGTAATTGAATAACATAAACTTTAAAATTCTAATGCTTCTAATTATACTACCTATACAAATACAAGGAGTTTATCAATAAATAGGAATGATATATTTTTCCTATTTACTGATGTTATTTATCTACCTACAAGGTAAATGTTCGCCGATTCAGGTTAGAAAATATTAAAATTGTTTACAAACTTTTCATCCAAAACTTTCAGATCACAATCTTATTGCGTTCGCAAATGTTTCAAAAATTGTTCTTGCAATTTTAAAAAAGTATTCTAAACTTAAGTACCTACCTGTGTGACGTCATTCGGGCTTTTTTAGAAAGGAAAAAATGGCGAATAGATTTAAATATTCTCTACACATTAGAATTTGTTTTATCTAGATCTACAAAAAAAGTCAAATTATAAAAAAGTAGTTTATGATAGGTATTATACATTCTAAAAAAATTTATCCCAAATGTTTTGAAAATAATGTGCAAATAAATAACATCTCATTTGAAATTCACGGAAAGATTATCAAT
Source organism: Cantharis rustica (assembly GCA_911387805.1). Taxonomy (NCBI): domain Eukaryota; kingdom Metazoa; phylum Arthropoda; class Insecta; order Coleoptera; family Cantharidae; genus Cantharis; species Cantharis rustica. The sequence goes on from OU426877.1 coordinate 40,833,688, forward strand.
TAGGCAATAAAGCACTTCATTTTTAAAACTATGTATAGGTAGAACGCATATCAATAAATTATAACAATATTAAAATAATTTCTATTTTGTCAAACTTTGCAATCAGTTGAAATTTTGATTATACTAACATTAATAATAATTTTAAAATGCCTTAATATTATGTAATTTTTTAAAAATACTATATACATAGATTTAAATAAAAATATCGATGCATTTGGTAGTTGTGTACTATGTCATGTAAATAATCTGAATATTTCTTATTTTCGTAGTTGAAAAATATTCCATGGACGTTGCGGTGTTTCTTGAGATTCATTGAAGTAAATGTAGTCAAAATTACACTTTATAAATGTTTTTAATGTGATTATTGCTATTAACATTTGATAATATTTATAAGCTTCAAAAACATGTTAAATTCTGAAATTAGTTTAATTTTATTACTTGCCTTATTATTAAGATGAAAACTATTTAATTAAGTTATTATGTAGTTTGTTACACCCTGCTCAAACATTGTGTTTCGAATTTCGGATTCTCATCAGACATTAGATAGTTCTAATCTTAATAATAATGTAACTTATTAAATTAAACTAATTTTTTAACCTAACATGTAAAATTTGAAAGTAATTGTTAAAGAAATATTTTAATTTTGTAATTTTATTTTATTTTTAAATATTTGTAATTGCTGCCTTTATGTTCGATTTAGCGCCGACTAACAGAAAAAAGTTTGAATTTTGCCAAAAATGACCTACATATCGGATATATAATTTTGTCAGTTCACCGAGTTGAATTCATATTTTATGTTTGAAAATTAAAAGTGATTTTTTGTATGAAAATATTACAGTTTATTTTGCAAAATGATTTTATTTAAGTTAAAATTTCAAGTTAAACAGGTAAACTTTATTTAAGAAATTGTATTTTTTTTAGAAATCCAATTTAAAATATTTTGAAATTAATAAAAAACAGATTATTAACTTGCCGTTATCCTGAAATACATTTTTTTTAAATAGAAAATTTAAAAACGAACACGGAAGAAGTATGAATTGTGGCAGTATTGAGAATATTAACAGAAATAAATAAAGAATTCGACAAATTAAAGAAAGTCAAAATAAATAAGAACTAAATAAAACAACAAAATTGACAAAAATAAACAAGATCTAGATAAGAAAATAAACACAAATAAACTAAAACTAACACAAATACTCAATGAAAATTTACAATAAAAGACGAAAATTTAAAATGATGAATAAAAGCATACAGAAACTAGAAAAAAATATGAGTAACAAAATAAAAAATAATAACAACAACCTAAGTAAAAATTTTAACAAACTAAATGATTTACAGGAAAGATTAAAAAGTAATTTACAAAACATTGATAAAATTATATACCGATATAGAAACTAAAGAAATAAAATAATTACTTACAAAAATTATATTAAAAATGTAAAACTAGAAAAAACAAAATATAAACTTAAGAAAATACCTTTTGAAAATAATTATATGATACAAACTTACGGAATATTATAAATTATGACAAGAAAAGAAAATGCAAAATAGTTAAAATTAGAGGTTTGACAATTAGTTTAAAAATTGGACACAAAAGCAAAAATTAGATTACCTATTTAGATGTAACAAATTAAAATTTGCTAAAGATTGCAAAAATAAATTCCGACATATTAAAAAAGTAAAGAAATAAGAATATATTCGATAAAAAACTAATGACAAAAAAATTGTAAAATGAAGAAAATTGTAAACGGTTCTTTAAATTTTGAATGGGATAATTTAAGAATAAAATTGTACATGCAGATACGCGACAAGAATCAAAACAAAATTTTATTAAATGAAAAAAGAACAAGAAGACGAATCAATTACATCCAAAAGCTTCAGATTTTTACCTTAGATGGAGTTGGAACATTAATGCCCGGTTTCAGCAACCTTAACTTAGGTATTTAATCTTAGATTAAATATTTAATCATAGATTAAATCCGATTTGGGTTGCAGCAATATAATTTTTAACACAGGTTAAGTTTAATCTATGATTAGGGTAATCATAGATTAAATCTGTAGTTGAGACGATTTTGGGTTGCAGCAATGTTAATTTGTGCTTAACACAGGTTAAATACCCAAAATATTTAATTACTGGTTGACCAGTGATTAAAGTACTTTGAATTTGAATTTGATAATTATCAACTAACGAAAAAGTTATTTATACATTATAAAAGTTAACTTGTATTGTCAAGAAATATTGTCATATAATAAAATTGTCATATAATAAAAATTTTTTTTTAGAAAATTACAATTTTTTTGAAAATGTTTGATTTGTCCGTGTCATTCCTGATAGAAAAGACCCTTTTATATTGTACGGTGACAGAAGTGACAGAGTTATAATTATATTTACCTATGTATATTTTTTATATTTATATTTAGTACGAGTCAATATTATTTATTTTATTTTGCAAATAAACAATGTTCAGCACAAAGAAAGTGTGATCGAGTTAATGAACAGATTAGACAAGATGGAGCCAGATGCAAATCGAAGCAAATCTTTTTTTGGGATGCTTCAACTTCTACTAACGTTGAGATTTTATGCAACGGGGTCCTTCCAACAGCTTTTGAGGACACACAGGATTGTGTGTACCCACCACGTCAGTCATCATCTTTGCATGTGCCGTGCTTCATAACAGTAAGCAACTGCAAGATAAAGACGAATTCAATGATGTAAAAGACATAGAAAAAGCAGAAATGAACATTCCATTCGCTTAAAACAAACAAAATAATTCAAATATAAAGTGTACGCACTGCATTAATACGCAGTAATTTTTAAAAACTTTTATAAATAAATTTTTTTATTGTTTTATGAGCACAAATTCATTTATTATCATATTAACAATTTATTATTTATCACCAATAATTACACTGTGAAATACAACAAATATTTTTTCCTGGAGTATATTTCTATTTTATTTATTTTCAATATAAGAGGGTTACTTCCTCAAAAACTAAAGCGAAACTAAACTAAAGCAGACAGTGTTCCCCTACGTTATCATTATTTTTTCAATCGTAATTTAATATTAACCATTAAAATTAAGCTTACTGTTATGTACTTTTAATTAACACTGCACTGAACCTCATTTTATGATAACTTTTGAACTAACGAACTACTATGAACTACTTATATAATAAAAACTAGGCGTGGTTATCGTTTCGGGAGTACCAATATAACCATATTACACATAATCGGAGATTAACTAATTATAGATTAGAAAACGTTGCTGCAACCCATTCAAAATTTAACAACTGATTAACTTTAACACGTGTTAACTAACACAGGTTAAAGTTAATATTGCTGAAACCGGGCATAAGAATGTTGAAAGAAACATTGAACATGAATAAGATGGGTTTTTATTTTTACATTTTTAAGGGAATTATTATTTTTATTTATTTTTGTTGTTAAATTACGAGTGTAATCTGTTTGTGCAGGTTGTGCGGCCTAAAAGCCGCATCGAATATTATAACTTTCTAATTGTTTTAGGTTAGTTATTTCAAATTAGTAAAGCAAAGAGGAGAATATGAACAGAAATGATCTTTTATATAAAGTATAATAAGTTCTGCTTTGCACCATCATAAATTTAAACTTTTTTTAAATACTATTCCAACCAATGAGAAAACGGAATAAATGACATTACAAATTTAAGAAATTTAAAAAATACTTACATTTTAACTGTAGTAGTCGTTTGCACAACCTACACTTACAAGAAGTGTTAAGTGTTCCTAAAATCGTTAAGCCCAACTTATTTCCATTGCATCTCTGAATAATGTAAGTATCTATTAGCTTCTTATGAAGCACCTAAATTTAATCCTAAGAAATTTTCCGCTTAAACTGTCGCTTAGCCTCAAATTACTCAAAAAAATAAATTCCTAGATTGATATTATATACCTATAGTCTGTTTTTTAAGAAAAATATTGGAATTTGTACTAAAACAACAACCTTGAAATGTAAACCAATGAAATTACTTTGAAGTTAGACGCTATTACAATAACTTAAATTTTTGCGATTGAAGTGCTATGCGTGTTGCCTAAACTGAACCGGGTAAAGTAATAAATAAGATAGATTTGAACAGAGTTAAATGTAATATCGAATAGACGTAGTTATTTGGTTATAACATTTCGCTTTTTTATGGTGAATGTTTAATATTATTACAAGATTAAGTACTATTTAAATTATTTGAAGTTTCCCGATGTAAATTAGACTTTGCAATCGACGCGCCACCTATATTATTCATATCTTAAAACGACTATGTGTATGATATTTTCTAACTATTTAAACTATATTTATTCATAAATATCACTAAAGTTGTTAATAAAATGCGATGTTGCTGAATTTATAGAAAGCTTAACTAATTTTCCACTTAAAAATAATCAAGGGCCGCTTAAGTTAAGGTCATATTTAAGCAGAAGTGGTGCAAACGGGAGTAAGTAAAATAATAATAAAAAGTGCGTGAAATGTGAAAATAATAAGGCAGTTAAATAATTGAGAAGTAGAAAATGAAATAAGAAATTAACAATATAAAATAAATAAATTAATAATAATAATAATAATGCTAATTTATTAAGAAACTATACATACAAATATTATATACATGTTCTCAATGGGATAGCTTCTATCAATGTTAGTTTTCCAAGCCACCCGTTTCAGCTCAAAGACAATCAACAAAAATTAACCAAAAAATTATGTACAGATCACATTTCTGCATGAATAGCAGCATACAATTTACACTGGAAGGACCTCACACTGGTGGAGTCGTCAAAGATGCTACGATGTCTCTCCACAAATCTGGGCGTCAAACATGCAAAACATCGCTCGAAACCTGCCTTGGAATAGGAGGGCACATCGAAATTTCCCAAATCCCTCAAAACACGTGCATGACAAGCCAAACGGAGCCTAATCATTTGTCGTAGATAACTCGGCTCTCCACTCCTCAAAATTTTGAAGATCATAACTCCAAAAAGTACCGAAAAACAATGTTCTATCTTGAGTATGCCATGTTCTCGATAAAAAGCAGTGACGTGGTCGTATCTACGCAGATCAAAGCAAAAACGCAGACACAAATTCTGCATGAGCTGGATCCTGCGCCTATATTCCTGCGTGAGAAAACCGTAATATACCGCTGCACAGTATTCTATGTTAGTGCAATAAATTGGAAAATTGTACGAAATAAATAATCGTAATATAAAATTGATTACACCATTTAAGTCAATTCCAAAATAATTTAAAATAATAAAAAAATATATTGAATTAATTTAAAAATAAATATATCAATTTTATTTGATATTTTGCGGTTTCCATGTTTTTGCTTGTTATTATTCTGACGAAGATGACACAACTCATCGAAAGCTTATAAAATATAAATAAATAAAATTATATTTAACGTTTAATTAACTTGTTTACTTTTAAATTTACTTGATATAATTATCACAAGTTAAAAATTAATATATTTAAAAATAAATATTTGAAAAACTTTTTTATAATAATAACCACTCAAATTTAGAGGAAATAACAGGAAAAAATATTTAATATTTTTTAATATTGTCCTTTTAATAAATTAAAGCTAAAAAATGATCAGTTTTGTATATTCTTCTAATAAATATATTATAATATTTCTCTGGAAATCTAGAAAATTCGTAGAAATTCAGAAAATTTGACAAATTGTTGGTTTTTGATTTCGCAAAGAAATATTTCTGGATTTGCAAAGTACTTTGATATAATTATGTTATTATTTGTTAAGTCCTTTCGATATTTTAAATTAGGATTAATCATATATTTATCTTGAACTAAAAATATCTTAATTAAAAATAATAAAAAAAATTAAATAAAAGTAAAGTTTAATTTTAAATCAAATTGTTCAAAAAAAAAATATCAACAAAATATTGTGTGTAGCAAACAAAATCTGACAGATGTGGTATTTTATGTGTGTGTTTTTCTGTACAATTTACAAATTTAAAAATATTAACTCGAATATTGTCTTTTTGAAAGTGGTAAATTTATACTCGCACAAAGTTCAATTTTTTAAATATTTATTATCCTTACTCCTAGCCGCTTGTAGTTATGATTGATGATCTCCTTTCTTCACCTCCAAATGTCGGCTTCCGCTCTCGTGCTTTCAAAATTTTGTGGCTCCAGGTCTTTGTGTAGCAGGTACAGAGATGTACAGATGATTGTATTTACCTATAGTGTTTGATTCTGCACTCCTATAAATCATGTTCTAACATTTTATTGGTCAACTAACAATTGACTTCTGTGGATTGCATTCGTAATTGTGGACCGCAATTCCTTCTCAAAAATCACACAAAAGATGTAGGTAGCGTGAAACGCTTGACCAGTCTTTACACAGAAAATATATTGTCACGAAACAAAACAATTTCAACCCACTCTGTGCTAAATTATTATTTTGTGAATTTTAATTTTGAATGTTTGATTTTGAAAAATACAAGGTAGGAAGTGGAAATATAAATAAAAATTGGGAAACAAAATGAAGAAAATACAGAATTATTTAAAAGAAAAGAAATAATGGAACAAAATAAAAAAGAAAGGAAATTATTGATATAGAAGAGCAAGAAAATGAACCAGTGGCAAGTGAATCGGTCGAGAAGAAAGAGACTAATAAAGACCAAAAGAATGAATATTATTCAAGGAAACACAAAAAATAGATAAAAAAAGAAAAAAAAAAGATGAAGAGGAGGAAGAGAAATCATTAAAAAGAATGGACAAGGGTGTAAAGCAGAAATATGATAAAATGGATGACGTTAAAAAAGAAAGAAAGAAGATTTGGAAGTTTTGGACGAGTCGGGTGGCGGCAGAAGAAGATGCCAGAGAAATGGACTCCTCGTGCCAAGATTATTTTATGGAAGATAAGAAGAGATAAATAAAACAACAGAAAGATTTGGATAGTAAAAAAAGAATGGAAAATTTTGGAGGACATGAGTGTTTCAATGAAGATTTGATGTGAGCTAATTTATTTGATTTTTGATTGTTGTAAATAATTTTTTTTTATAGTTTTTGATATTTTGTTTTCTAGTACGACATGGAAGTTGCAAATTTTTGTTTTGTGCTGCGCCTATAACTTCAATTTGCAACGGGGGCTTCACAATGTCATGAAACAAAACAATTTCGACCCACTCTCTGCTAAATTATTTTGTGAATTTCAAATTTCAAATTTTGAATGTTTGATTTTGAAAAGTACAAGGTGGGTAGAAAAAGAAAAGGAGAATGGCTTTTTGCCAAAAATGGCCGCACGAGCGGTTGTTTAAGTGCTTGGCTTTTGAGTTTTTGTAAAATTAATTTTTGAGATTGCGAATTTTTCTGAAAGTATTGTGATTTATTTTGATATTGATTTGAAAACGTTTTTTTGGTCGGATTTGAACATAGTTGAGATCGTTTTTGATTTGAAAATAATTTTAATTTGGTTTAAATTAGAAAAAAAAAATAAAATTTGTAAAAGCGAACGTGTGGCGTGATAGATAAGCCGTCGATTTGGATAAGTTAAAGTCGGGGGTTCAAACCTTGAAGAAAATAATTTTATTTGAAATTTTTGCAAATAATAATTTTGTATTAATAGTAAATTAATTTAAGAAGAAATTATTCTCTCAGCGGTAATTGAGGACTACCACGGGAACCTACTCCTGAAAGAACTCATATTCTCCGACGATTAAAGCAAACCGAGGTAAACTTCAAGTGTAGTAAAAGATTTGGTTAATTAAAAAAATAATCAAATACCACTACAATATATGAATCGCTAATTGCAGAAAGGGGACATGTCACATTTTTTATGAAATTAAAATTTTGATATTTTGTTGATCTAATTGTTGATCTACACAATGTACTGCAAAAATTTAACATCTTATATTATTCCCCTTGATACTGTGAGCTGATAAAGAATTCAGTTACTACATAAATGGGACTTGTTCAGGACATATCACATTTTTTTTGCAGTAAAATGAACATTTTTAGAAATGTGACATGTCCCCTTTCTGCAATTAGCCATTCATATAGAGTCTTTACGAAGGTCGTCGACACAATGATCTAAAAACACCAATTTGTTACCTTTTTGGAACTTATGTATTTTATTCCAAATTTACCATTTCCACTTACATTTCAAGTCACTTAGTTTTGAAACTTGCGCACCTTTTTTAAATTTTTTTATAAATATTCAAATTATTTTAAATTTGAAAATGAAATAAAGCAAACAAAATTTTAAAATATTTAAGTTGTTACACAATAATACATTATAATTACCTGTTTATAAGACATCAAGTGATAAAATTCCATTTTAACTAAGAAGAAAACTCGAAAAATCATATGAAACTTCGGAAACAACAGGAAATTGTAAAGATGATGAAAGCTATTTAGAAGGAATATTAATGTATTGCTATATCCCCAGCTATTTAAATTGTAAAATTTTATTAATCCAAAAATCATCTTGCTTGGGTACATCTATTGTTTATTGAGCAATGAGACCCTTCAAAATTTCTTATTTTATTTAAATTTTTATCGTTTAAAAATTGTTCCAATTTGTTTTGATTTTTAAATTTTCAAAAAGTTGGTTTGCATAAAATTTGTATGTTACCTTATCGTATCGGGTTTGCACGTGCGACCCACAGCTGCTCGCGCCGGTCAAACAAATTCGCTCGTGAATTACTTCCCAAACAACCAAATCTTCCAAAACGCCATATTTTCTATCATTTCTTTTAGCACTTTACTTATTAATATAAAAACAACCCTCTATTCAAATTAAGGATGTATGAGCGTGACAACAATTTTCAATTTAAGACCTCAAAACTTTTTTCCATATAGATTTTTACTGAATGAATTTACTGTAAAAATTTCAGCATAGATAACCGTTCATATTTTAAAGAAAAAAAATTTTGAAAATCGACATAAAATACATTGCTCTTATGGAGAAATGGATAGTTGTGATGATAAATCAACAAATATCAGTATGTTAAAATATCTTCAGTTTAAAAAAAAAATGATAAATAAGAAAGATTATACTTGCAGTAATTCGTCAGTATATTAAAAATACTATGCATCGGTTCATCCCAAAAAGAAAAATTGAAATGAAATTCAAATTATTTTATTTTGGAAATTTTTTCTCGCCGTAATATGACAATTGGCAACGTTTCACTGTAGTTCACTATTTTCACGAGCGCGTAAACAAACTAGCGGTAGTAATAGTAAATACAGATGTAAATATAACCTCATTTGTGTATTTAAAAACAGATATAATATAACCTAATAGCGAAAGTAGCAGACTTTAGAATTTTTATATTAAAAAAACCGCATTTCAATAAATGAAAATTAAAAAAATAGCATGCATGAAACGTTCAAATGTCAGATGTCACCGACAGGAAATTAATCAAAAAAACTGTGTTGCCAAATGTAAATTACACGTCACGTAGATATTTTTGTTACCTCACCTCGCAACGATACTAGCCTATCCCCACTCATCAAAATTCGCTATTCCCCCACGCCCTCGCTCATACATTCTTAAATCACTTTTTATTTTAAAATAATCAAAAAATCAAAATTATAGCTTATATGTAGCTTATTTTTATTGCCAACCTAATTATTTACAATTCAAACTTTATGTACAGTCTACTTACAAATAAATAATTACAATAAAAACAAAATAAACTTCAAAATAACTTACACAATAAATAAAATAAGGATTCTAATGTTTCAAAACACGACAATATTTTTTATTAAATATGACACAGACAGGCTTCGAGGACAAAATGTGAGAAATAGATGCAAAATTGAAAAAAATAGAAAATCTCTAAAGATAACAAGCATGCGCTTTCTAATACCATCAACCATAAACTACATAAAAAATTATTGCGTGTGTATATAGTATCTTTTAAAAATGAAAATGTCAAGCTTCCCATTTTAAAATTTTGTTAGCCAACTTGTTATCTACGAATCTATGAATCAGAGAGAAATTCACATATTTTAGCAACTCCACTTTTCTATTAAAAAGCAATAAATAGTGCGATAGAAAGTGTTGCCTACTAGATGTTGATAATCCATATAAATTTAGCGTTCACTTCAAAAAGTCTATCCCACGGCCTAAGTATTCAGTAGGTGTTATATAGACGGAAATTTAAAATTATACTGTTATTTTGATAGCACAACTTTAACAGTTTGATTTTTTCAACGTTTTTTGATAAAGAAGTAAATTATAAGCGTATGGCAAAATTTTTACTGCTCGAACATATATGATAATATTAAACCGCTCAGTTTTTTTTTGATCATTTTTTTGGATTAAATTAATATATTACGTTTTTACAGTGTTGTTATTACATCTTTTTTACATTTGTGTTTTCGTAAAATTAAACAAAGCAAAATAAGTATAATTATCACCAGTGTCGTGGGTGGTAAAGCGTTAGATACTGGCTAATGGCTGACAGATATTAAACGTAAATTTCTTTTTTGTTTTTGAGAATTCTAAAAAAGTAAACTAAAGTAATATTTAGTTATGTGCACCAGTATTGTACCTACTTATGAAAAACTAATAAGGGATTATTAACTTCATTTTCTTTTTCGATATTTAATTGCTTATCTTATAATATAACATAAACGTGCATGTTTTTAAAATTAATGCTTGCTTTTGAGAGAAAAGTCTTATTGATGTAATTAAATAGCTAAAGTTAGTAATTTAAGTTTCCATAGTGGCATCAATAAATTTAATCAAATTGATTCATAGTACAATTTCTATGTAAATTTTGCTTTAATAAAATATTGCATAAACTGTACCATGCATTTTAATTTATTAATAGTCCAAGAACAAAAAATTGAAGATTTAAAGCACGAAAGTAAAAAAATAGCACACGATTCTAAGTATGCACTTATTAATTATTTTTAAATGGCATTCATTAAAATATGTTTTCTGTATTTTATTTATTATCAAAATAATATAATTCTTCAATAATAATTAGACGTTTATTGATGATAGAATCTTTTTATCAAGAAAGTTAAACTGAACCGCTGACGAGATAATTGAATCTAATTGGCTGCAAGTATATTCTAAAGTGTTTGTATGGGAAAAATGTATTACTTATTTCTTTTATATCTCTTTTTGTCTATAACTCAACATGGGAGGTCCTGCGCATTTCAAATAACTATGTGTGTATATAATTAATAAAATGTTACACAACCTAAAAATTAATATAGCATTGTCCCTAAAATTGGTGGTCATAATGGATATTACGCAAAAATCTGCGAGAAGAAACATTCCTAAATTTTATAAGCTAGGCCTTAAACTGAGCCCTGGTTCAAATTTCGGAGCAATTTTCTTGTTCTTCTTCTATTAACCGTCGATGCGTCACACCCTGTTAATAAATATTATTTGATCTGAATTTTAAGACATTCTACTGTATAAGCTTATAATTTATGTAAATTTGATATGACCGCGTCTAGCCAGCAATTCCTAATACTTTTTTCACTTTAAAACTGATTTACAAGAAGTCTATATTTCAAGGTTTTTTATGTTTACACTAGAATTAAAGCTTTATTATAGTTTTTCATTGTTCATAAATTGCTCTTAATGTTGTAAAATTAGGTAGCAATTTTTTATAACTCGTTAATATTTTTCTTGATTGGTTGATTTATTTTTACAATAGCAATTAACCGCATCTTAACTATCTCTAAAGGATGTTATCCGCTTCTTATCTATCCGATGGTTTACAAAGTTTTTTTTAATTAGAAATTACTATTAGGTCCGCCTACAAATAATATAAACAAGGATGTAAGTTTCGACAACTCAAATTTCTCCTGACATTTAATTTTCCATTTTCAAAATTTTGAAAATGGAAAGTTTGTTGTGGGTTTTACAGCATATAAACTTCGTCGTTATTACTCGTACACTTTCTTTTTTGACTTAGATATTCTTTAGAAATAAAAAAACAGATTCTGTCAAATTTAATACTTATCTATTTTTTTTAAATCATAATAAAATTTGTAGTAGTTATAGATATATTTATTTAATTACATGTTGATTTAATTTAGTAATTAGCAAGAGTTTAATTGCAAATTTTAATTAATATTGGATATAGCTACGTCCTGAAATAAGACAACCAACAATAAAACAATATTGAAAAGGAAATTGAATGTCATTTAACAGGTTCGTTATGCTGCTAGTTTATTACTTTCTCTAATCAATTACAGATTGATTCAAACTGTAGAATTGCAATTCAATATAAATAATCTTGATTAAATAATGAACTTTTAATACAATTATTTTATTTTTAATTCGACATAATACGCAGTTGCCTTATAAATGTTTACGAATTATGGAAAAATTATAAAATATAATTTTAATTTAAATATTACCAAATTGGAAAAAGTCTTCTTTTCTTATTTCATTAGGAAACCATTAATTCTTCTTCGGTTAGTTTACCGTGACTGAAACGTTTTAGTTGCTTGAAAGTTTTTTCATAGTTGGAAAATTTGCTTGCTTTTGAAATTGAAGTCTGGTGTGGCGAAAAAGCTGTTATAGTGAAAAGAATGTTATAAATCACTCTTGTTAATAACGTCAGAACCCGTACGCCATAAATATAACTTTATTAAGAAGTAGTTGAATTAGATGGTTATCAAAATTTTATGCAAAATTCAGGTTTTTAAATTTTCCTAAAATTCTCTTTATATATTATTGCAATTTTATTATGGTGCAGAACCGGCTTTACGCATAATAGGTGTTGGTATGTGATATAATGTACATTGTGAACCCACCAAGCTTTTCATGAATTTATTTTTAAAAATATTGCAGGACTACACAGATGAAAGCTATTGACGATCAATTTACCATTAATCCCTACGACGAGGCCTGGATACATTCCTGTATAAGATTCCGACCGACGGACGGGACGGCGCCAGAGTTGTGGAAGCAACTCGCACCGGGGGTTTTGACGCCGCGTTACAGCCCCCCGCGTCGTACAGCAACGACGAAATTTGTCAAGTCACACAAACATCTTTGTGCCCTTGAGTAGCAATGATTTGCCAATGCAAATACATCACTAGTTTATATCTGCGATACAATTTAAACTGAAAAAGAGAAAAGGACTGAAAAAAGAGACTCTAAATCTTATTTCAGTAACGGTGCTATAAGTTAGGTCATATTAAAATTTAAAAACTTTCCGATATTTTGAATGAAAAGAAAGCAGAGGTATTGAAACACATAGAAAATCTTTATCGGGATATCCCCAACAAATTTAGTTGTATATAAAAGGGGTTTTTTTTGGAAAATTTGTGGCATTTTTCTGATTATTCGCTTAAAGAAAAAAATTTGTATTAATATCAGCTACCTATACAATTCTAAAAATTTAAATATTTTCGAAAACCTTACCCGTACCTTGACCCCGTAACTTGCATGAATAATTAAGTATTCTGCTCTAGTAGAGCTAAGCTGTTGATGTCATCACGTCAAAGTAGTATTATTTGTGATTTATTTTCTTGAATGTTATGCTAATTATCAATTAAAACGAATAGCTTTGTATATTTGGAATTTTTAACTTAATAATTTCAGCGAAGGAGTGTAAATCTTGAAGAATGGTAACAAAAATAGAAATGCCTATGATGTTTATGTTTAAAACTGTTCTTTTTTTACAAACATGGCTTTATCACTCTCAATTTTAGTCTTTCTTAATTCATATTAACTTACAAAAATATGAAAGATGTACACCTACACAGAATTTACTAAAATGGATTTTGAAGAAATATTAAATTTTTAATTTTTATATTAATTACAATTTCACCTACCATCTGTCTTGGATAATGATAGATACATATTCTGTAATTAACTTAGACCTGTAATTCATAAATAAAACACAATTATACATTTTCATCATATTATAAAGTGAGATGTAAATAAAATCCATTCGAATTGAAATTATCAAGTGTTTGAATGAAAAAAATGAAAAAAGTTTTTTCAAGTTAGTGTCTTGCAAATATTTTTGAAAAATAAGTCAACGATAGCTAGTAAACTCCAAAGTTCAAAAGAAAGTATTATTTATTTAATAAAAATTATATCAACTATATTTTTCTGTAATTTAATTTTGGGTAAACGCACCTCACTGCACGAAATATTATAATATAAATATATAGAACTTACAATTGCTTGCAAATGTCTTACAACGTTGAGTCTACACTTAAGCCTTGTTCTCATCCAATTAACGCTACGTAACTTAGACATACATTTTTTTTATGTCTATTTTTTTTTTATTAACTTTATTTATTAATTTATGTCAAATATATCGATGAAAATGAAGTTTTAAAAAAAGAAATATCATTAGTTTTTATTAATTTACGTCTAATTTACGCTGCGTTAATTGGATGGGAATGTCACTTTAATTGCTTTATTTGAAGTCAACCAGTAGAGCTAATTTGCATTTTGTTACGCGATATTATTTGTTCACATTTCCAAAATTAGACAGGAGCTTCCGTAATAACTTCGGAAAGCGAACAAGGCAAAGAAAATCTTTCTCTTTAGTAATAAGTATCGAATTTTCTCTATTAATTATATTGTTTTGCATCATTCAGAACAATTTATTTGAAATAGAGGTATTAATATTTTTTATAAAATAAAAAATAGTAATAAAAAAATTATGTAAATAATTCAAATATTTCAGAACATAACGGTATCAATTTAGTAACAATTCAGGAATGATACGAATAATGTCCTGTAGCGAAATGTCCGGTCACTCATCTTCGGTCACACTAAACAAAAAAAAAAATTAAGATACTTTACTATATTATAAATTATTAATTTGTGAAATATAATAAATTAAAACGTTTTTGATTGAACAAGTTAGTTAAACATTAATATCATTTAATATTTATTATTGAGCTTTATAAATAAACATATAAATAAATTCTGGTGAAAGCGATAACCATCGCTGAAAGCTCAATAATAAATATTAAATGTAATTAATGTTAATAAACTTGTTCAATTAAAAACTTTTTAATGTAAAAAATTCAAATTGTTGTAATTATTTATATTAAATAAAAATCTAAAGCAGTGGTTCCCAAACTTTTTTGTCTCGTAGACCCCTTGCCATGTTCTTCGGTTTTGGGCAGACCCCCTACTTACGTGTGTTATTAAAAATTAAAATATACTAAATTAAAATTTATTATCTGTTATCTGTTAGCAAAAAATTTATGTTTTCATTTGGAGGGATAAACCTGATATTTTGTTAACAAATTTTTAATATTTGACATCAATTTAGTTAGGTTTAATCTCAAACCTAAAGAGATAGGATAGGAGATTAGCAACCGCGCTGAAACCCCTTTCCACGAGGCATGAAGAAAGAAGGTTAATTTAAATTTAACCCAGGGGCGTATCAGGACTATAATGGTTTTTGCAATAGTGCCTAATTTCCAATTAGGTAACTACTACTAAGGCTTAGTTGTAAGTTAAACCAGAAAATTTTGATTAACCAATGAAATACGTTGAAAAGCTGTTTTTTGAGTAATATTATTGGTTAATCAAAATTTTTTTTGGTTTAACCTGTAACTAAACAACTGAACCTAAATCAGATCCACTGATTTAAAAAATAGCATTTAAAATTAAATAAAAATGCTTAGAATATTTTAAAATTTAATTGATGCAAAAAAATATTAGTTTACAATATTATAGTATTTTATTTTCAGAACCATTTTTTATCCTGTTAGCAAGCCTGTAAATTTCCAAAGTTTTAAGTAATTCGAATATATTATGTTCCTCCTTTTTGCTATGTTTATGAAGTAATCTTGTAAAATTTTTATTCGGCTATGCTGTTGATTTTGATTTTGGCTATTTTAAATGTTCGGCCACTGATCGATAATTTTCTACCCATTTAACTAATATACGTCATTGCAATCTTTGCAATAGAGTTGGTAGACTCCTTTTTTTTATATCAATTTCCTGAGTGTCATGGTAGTCACTTATAGTATATTACCGTAAGTATTATTAAAGATGATATTAAATTCACGAAAAAAATTAATCAAATTCATAGTGCCAATTGATCTACAATAATTCCTATATTTTATTTTTCTATATTGAAAATTATTTACAGTAGCGTAGCCAGGAATATAATTCGAGGGGGGGGAGGGCACGAGCAAAGCGAGTCTTGTAATAGCGTCGCAGACGAAAATTTTTCAAATTTTCAAAGTCAAACGCTTAATAGAAAGTTAGAAAATTACAATACAAAGAAAATTTCGGGGGGGGGTGGAAGCCCCCCCCCCCCTTGAATACGCCACTGATTATTTATATTTTAATTTGTAAAATTTTAAAATTTGTACATTTTATTATAGATTTATAATTAATAATTTAAAAATAATTTAATGACTTAAGTCCAATATGTTACTTTCAGTTTCTTGAATTACATTATAAAATTGAAGTATTATTTTGAAAAACATATTAATTTTTTTAAACTCCAATATTTTTCTTTTGTGTTTTTAAAATATGCTTTGCTTACTTTGCAATTAAAATACATAACTGCATCATTTCAGACAATCACATACAACTTAAAAAATGTATTAAATGCAATTACGAAATATTTACTTCTAAGAAGCAATCAAAAAAGCACTTAAAAGAAAAAATACAGAAATGTAATAAAAAAATAAAGTTTAATACTTTCTTATATACCCGTTTGCAGCGAACACCGCTTTGCACCTTGATGGTTTCCATCAGCTTTATTAATCGCGCTCTATTGGTATTTTCCTCCATTCCGTCGATAATATTGTAACGAAAATTAAACCGTTTATTTATTTCTAAACGGCTACAAATATTTACAGATACGGTTAATAACAATAAAACAATTACTACACTAAGATTAACACTAAACTAAATTACACTACAATTTATTTAACACTAAGTCTAGATTTGTTTAAGCACTCGGTATATTGTTTATCACTTCACTATTTATTTACACTTTATTTATGTTCACACTTGTACGTTCAAACTAAAATTAATTCGTCACTAGAAATCGTTCTGCATTTATATCTAAATGCGCCTTCCAGAAATTTCCATAGAAGTCCTGTACATTCTATGAGTTTCTAGAATGGAAGCCAAGCAATATTTGAATGACTAATGATGTTATCATGCACGACTCATCATATATGACTCATCGTGTTTGACTCATCATACAAGACGTCATACATTAGTCATCAAATATAATTTAACGTTCTTTCGTAACAATATGTTGCAATTATTATTATGCGTCTATCAAGTTCTTTCCATAAATATTTTATCGGATCCAGATTTGCTCACTCCGATTAGGACATTTAAATAGACAATTTTTTTTATTAGGCTTAGACAGTCTAAACACTCTAAACAGCCAAAAGCTAATTACATTGAGTTTATGTAATGTAAAGAGAAGTTGGCAAGAAGATTTGATAAATTGGGGTTCTTCAAAAGGAATTACGACTTAACGTGGAATCTGAACCACGACGGAGGACAGACCAACTAAATTTTCAGCCCCGACTGAGGATAGAACTTGCGGTTCCCAAGAAAGAGTCGTCCTAGGGGCTTTTTAACCTCGACATACTTGAAAGTTTGTTTCGGATCGCTATCCGGTTGAAAGATTCATTGGCAAGGCGTTTTACACTTACCATGTGGCAGCATACGGTTTCTCAAGTCGATCAGCAACTATTAGAAACATAAAATCATAAAAAAGTGTCATATGTGTTTTTACATTATTTTATGATTATATAAATACAACTTTTAATGACACCATTTAAATCAGCTCGCAGTTTGATGTCGGAGAAAAATATTTCGAATAGAAAAAATTACAAGATTTAGAGAGTTTTTGAGAAAACAACATTTTCTTATACCGAAATTATTGGGTTTCTAAACCTTTTTGTTACATTGCACGAATTTACATTTTTTCACAAGTTCAAATTTATTCTGAACATAAAGGAAACTGTTTTTAATTTCAAATCGTATGAAAAAATGTTGCAAAAACAATTCGTTGTACATTTTAGCGACATGTGCAAATAAAGTTGTAGCGCAGTGGAAATTGCTCAATCAAATGTATCGATATGAATACGCAATAGAAACCGCAACCTTGAAAAGGATACCAGGCACCATGAAACAGGGCGAAGGTCCCTATCTTTGCTATAATTGGCAAAATATCATGTAGAGATCAAAACAACCTGTTTTACGCCTACAACCAAATATTTTTCTTTAAAATGTATACATATTATATTAAGCAGTATAATAGAATTAAATTCAATGTAATTTTCAATCTGTACATAGTATTGCTTATATGATTTCTAAAGCATTCAGTCAAATTTATTTTTCCCATGTTTATAATTTGCTGCATGCTAAAAAGTTTCGAACTTGTTTGTTTTTGTTTTATATGTAACTATGTCTATAGCTATGCTTATAGTTTTTGAGTACCATCTTACCTAATCAGGTAGGCATATTTATTTTCTTTTTATTATTTATGTAGGTATTTTAATAAGGCGCTCTACTGTAATAAGTACTCATTAATGCCTTTCATGTAGGTACCGAAATGCAAAGCAACTTAGTAGATTGGTAAGTACGCAGGTACAATAATAAGTACAGGAGAAATATTATTTCTATTAAGCTTAAATTTATGAGGATCAATAATTTACAATTATTACTTGCTTCCTCTTACGTACGGCAATTAATTTTTCCTAATTGGAAAACTAAAGTAAAAATTTCTGCAGATTTATAAAAATAATTAAATTAAATTATTAATGTAAACGACTCTTCTTAGTTCCGATCATTTGCCCCCCCCCCTTTAAGTATCCTTTCAAGTTTTCAACTTTTTGGTAACTTTCATGACCCTATTTAATATATGTACAATATATCAATTTTCACTTTACTTTTTTTTATCTTTGTAATTACCAGTTAATTTCTTTAAAAATTTGTTAAATTTGAAAAAATAATTTCTGTGGTTATTACTTATCTTATTAATTCATGAAAAACATGGTTAGGTGGCCGGAACTTCGTACGTAGTATATTAATTCATGCTTACACGGTCAAGTAAATATCATCATCGTCATATCCATTGTTATCTTAAATTGGAGTAGTTTTTACCTCCGTGAAGTTGGCCTCCCATCTGAAACATTTTGATATAAAAAAATATGGAATCGTTAGGTCATCGTTAGGTCTCGAAAGGTCACCCGGTTTTATCGTTAGGTCACTTTTAGTTTTATCAAAAAAAATTATTCAAATTTTGAAAAATTTTCTTGGTAAGTTAGCCTCCCCATTAAACGATTTCGACGAAATAAAAGTGGAAACCGGTAGGAAATGCACTGCAAAGGTTTGGTCACGTAAATTTATCGTTAGGTCACCTTTCATTTCTTTGCAATTAATTAATTACAATTTTATGTCCTTATTGCGCATGCGCTAAACAAAAATATAGTTGTGATGAAATTTTTCTTACAAAAGTAAGAAAAATATAACATTTTGATATAAAAAAATATGGAATCATTAGGTTGTCGTTAGGTCTCGAAAGGTCATTTGGTTTTATCGTTAGGTCACTTTTAGTTTTATCAAAAAAAATTATTCAAGTTTTGAAAAATTTTCTTGGTAAGTTAGCCTCCCCATTAAACGATTTCGAGGAAATAAAAGTGGAAACAGGTAGGAAATGCACTGCAAAGGTTTGGTCACGTATGTTTATCGTTAGGTCATCATTAATTTGTTTGTAATAAATTAATTACAACTTTATATTTCTATTGCGCTTGCGCTAAACAAAAATATTAGTGTGTGCAAAATTATACCTTAGGACGCGTTCTTGTCAACTCTTGACTTGGGGTGCGTTCTGTGCATTCTCGCCAACACTTAAGCGCTGAACTCGAAAGCAACTATAAAGCACAGAAAATATATATATATATATCAAATAATGCGTTTAAAGTGTGAGGATCTTCTATTCTGTAGCATTTTACGGTGGATTTGAATATTTAAGAAATTTTTTGTTTAAAATCATGCAGCTGTTATATTTTAGTGATTCGCGCATTTTGCTTTGACATAACCTCAATATCTAACTTTGAATTTGAAGTTATACAAATAAAAAACCTAAAAGAAATTTGCATCAAGTTGCAACATCAATTACGTTGTACGAACGTAATTTCAACCAAAACTTTGAAGTAAAGTAGCTGCTCTTTGTCTTCGTAGCCACGACAAGTTAACGTAAGAAATTATAAACCAAAACAGTGTCATATAATTGTACATATTGTTCGATACGAGAAGAAAAAAAGAACAATTTATATGCGAATCTGGCAAAAACTGAAAATTATATATATAGAAATCCAGTGAATAATATACCACAAGAAAGGTTTTTATAGCTGTACTTATTTTATAATTTCTAAAATAAGTGAATAGTTTTAAAATATTAGTGTTGGAAAGGTTTGTACTTTTTATTATAATATGACGGAACTGATTTTTATTAATAAGTTAACTGAAAAAGTCTAACCTTATATTTTCATTCCAGTCTAAAGTTGTATAACATTACATTTTATCTAAGCAATAATATTAATTTATTCTTTATTGAGGTTCGGTCTTTTCACTTCTAGTTAACCTGACGAAAAAACTAACAAAGTTTTGGTTACGTAGTAATCATTTTACATGGCTTTTCTCACACGTGATAATTTGATTTGACTGGTAATTTTCTGCATAGGTATCGGAAGCATTCCAAAATGAAGGTCCGTATGAAGTATCCAATGCTGCTGGATTTTAAACTTAATAAAAACTGGAACGAAAACACAGATTTGGAAGTATCAAAATGAAAGAATTTTTATTGGCCATAATATGGAAGGATTTGCATATGAAACTGATTTGTGAACTCGACTGGCTATGAGGTGCCCTTGTCTTTGCTTTGCTTGTAAAATAAGTAAACAGAAACTAAGTATCAATTTTCAAAATAAATTCAGTTTTTATTAATAAATTTGGAAGAAAACAAAAACATATTATACGTATATAATATTGTACATGCAAACAATTATTATCGTGCATCACTGATTGTCAATATCTGACAAATATTTCAAAATACCATCTTTCATTGTTGACATCTTTTGTTTGCTGTAACACGGTTAAATTTTTATTACATAAACAAGAATACTAGTGGTTTAAAAACAGTCTATTATGGTTGTCTGAAAATATACACAAACTTTTTTTTAAATATTGCAACTTAGTAATTGCAGTAATAAATTAAAATAATTGGCGAATATTTAGTTGTAAAAACTATTAAATTAATGTACTTGCTAATTACTTAATAAACAATCTAAAATTTGTCTATGATAGAAAGAACCAAAAATAAAGCCTAGAATGAATTTTAAAAAGCAAGCTTAATGTTTATTAAATATTTGAACTTAAAATAATTTTTTTTCTTAATTGTCTTTTATCTTCATCTGTTAGGTTGCACCTAAGTTAGTTCTAAAACATAAAAAAATAAATATGTGTTTAATAGAAGGTGTTTTACAAAAATTACTTTTTTCAATATAGACTGCTGCATGAGGTTCAATTTTTGTTGTTGCTCGAACCGCCTCTATTTTGCCTGGAGAATCATCGTGCTCTTCCCAATGTCCATTTGCTCTACGGCAATATGCAATAAAATGACCGCTGCAATACGAAATCAGTCCGTGCAAACTAAAATCATCTCATTAATAAATTTGTTGTAAAATAAATTACATATTTATGTCTTACCCATATTCTATATTCTGGTTGTTATATGTACCTAAGTTTAATGTGGTTGGGATCTCTTCTAATGAGCATTTCATACCATGCGTAGTTTGCATGTTTATCCGAATATCTAGTTCTAGAAAAATGTGCCGATTGTATAACGTAGTTGTACAGCATTGTTTTTGACACATTTTGCAACTTATGACATTACTCGTATTCGATAATAACGCATTTTGTAATGAATTAAATCCTTTTTCCCATATTACTTTATGATTTACAGGTAATGTGATTATTGGTGTACTTGACGATGATCCACAATTACAATTATAATTCACTAATGCACTAGGTGCTGAAACAAAACACTTCGTCCATACAGCAGCTGCACTGTCCCACATATCTACAGTGTATGGCATCAAATCCCAACGTGGTGTTTGCACTTTATTAGGAAATAATGATTTTAGTAATGTAACTCGATCTTTATACACTGCACCATTAACACCATTTTTAATCACATTTGCAATAAATTTTAAAGTAATATTATCTGAATTTTGGACATAACTGTAATAATAGGAGTTATCCATTGCAGTAGTAACCAATACCTGTATTATTGAATCAAAAGGGCATGTATTTTGAATTAAATAATAATGTTTATTTATCAAAACTGCATTTCGCACATTTCCATTTTGTAAAATTGGAGCACGTTTTACAGATGTGAAATTGTTGCGGTGAGAAATATCTGGCTGTTTCGTAAAATACGTGCCTTTTCGTTTCTTCTCGGTTGAAATTATTTTGCTTTCTACTGGTTCATCTAGACTATTTTCTCTATCGTTAGGATGTATTCGAGCTTTGTTTCGCCAATTGTCTATGGAACGTGTGTCAGGATCTGGAGTTGGTTTCTTCACAAATAAATCATTTATGTCTAAAGACTTTAATGGCATTTGCATAAATACTTTTTGTGGACTCTTAGTATTAATATTTGTTTTAATTAATTCTATTGATTGCTGAGGGTTCGAAGATGTTTCATTTAGAAGATCATTAGATCTATTCAAATTGGGCATATTTATGTCTTGAATCATTTTTGATTGAAATATAGCAGAATTACCAACATAGTCTTGATGTTCTAATTTTAAAAATACATCTGCTCGAATGCGACCTGGTACTTTTCTCAACACTCTGTTTTTTTTGTCGTTGAAAAAACCTTCCACAAAGCTAGTTGTAGAATGTTCTGCATGGTATGGAAGACATGCAGCCGTCCATAATGGAAATTCATAAATGACTTTCATCAATCTATCGATGAACTGCTTTGAATAAAAAGCATTCAGATCTCCACTTTGATTTGTTTCGTTACTTTTAGCCATGGATCGAATATCATCGATCCATTGCATTCGCGGATTAGTTTTTTCGTGGTTACCACAAGTAATGTCTTCATTCAATTCATCAAATTGTTCCTCGGGAAACTCCAACTCCTGCGGTATGAAATTTAATTGATGTGTTGCAATTAATTCTTCCAATTTTAGCCTGGCATCAATAACAACTAAATTTGTAGTTTCTAGTATTGTATCTTGAAACTCATTTAAAGCTACTACGCATATCAAGAAGTAAACTTCACGAAATTGTAATAAAGTTTGGCTGTCGATGAGTAAACCGATACAATACAAATAAAATTTTCGCTTCACTTTTAGTTGCATATTTTTCATACATGTCCAACGTGTAATCATTTTGATAAAATGCGCAACATCTAATCGTACATAAGTAAAGATTTGTGGTCTTTCATAATAACTGGCATGTTTGGAAGCACACAAAAATAATGTATCCATATAAACTTTAATTGTTTGATCATTAAGCGCTAATGACAAAGCATTTATTAAAGCACGTGAACTATCGCATGAAGCCTCAACTGGTTTTGGTGCTCCTAGTATGAGCCATTGTCGTAACCAAAATTGTAATAAGTTGGTGTCCTGGCATTCGGTGATCATGTGGTAAACCGACAGCGTTGTGCTATTGTAATTAATAACAATCGCATACAAAAATATATGCCCCGATGTTTTACCATCGTGTGAATATTTTACTGGTTTCACAATGCTTCCGGTACCATCCACTGATATACGTGAAATCTTGCTAACTTTGCAGTAGCGCTTATAAGCATGTAGTTGGCTAGGAGTACTGTACATGACATAAAATTTTTCACGTCGCACATCATGAATAAATTCATGAAATGGATATTGGTGTCGCATTTGTTCAACTGTTGCTACAACATCTTTTCCATCTAATAATTTCACTCCAAGCTCTTCATGTAATGCTTCTTTTTTGCATTGACGCAAAACATCTAGAGTAGGAAGGTTTGGAGGCAATCGAGATCCTTCTGAAGCATATTTAGCGGCCTGCCGCTTTAACCAATTACTACATCCTTCATTTAAAACTTCTCTCGCTACTTGTTTCCGTCGTAATCCTTTTAAAGGTCTTCTAACATCTTCGTGTTTTTCGTAAAATGTATCTCGAGTTTTTATTTTCAAGAAACATCCATTCTCATTTGGCAGGGTATCAACATATCCAAAAAATGGATTCTTACAAAGTTTGCTTTTACATTGAGCTTTAATTCGTATATAACGTAAAGCACTTTCTAATTTAAATTTTCGTGCGTTCTTGAAAACATATGCACATGGTAAATGTGCATGTTTGAAAAATTCTTCAAAAATAATATCTGTCCACTTATATGGTTTTAAGATTAAATACGTGCGTTCAACTTTTTTCCCATAAATAACTACCTCTGATTCAGAAATTTCTTGCCACAAATTTTCACTAATGCATACTTGAAATGTTTCCAATCCCTCCACTTCAGAACCACTTGTATCAATTTCTTCATTTAAAGAATCTGTAAATGCACTCGTATTTAAAGTAACATTTACATCATCTGTAATACTTATGTTTTCTCGTTTTCTTGCTTCGGAGAGTATTCCTCTTCGATCTTCACGAATTTCTCTATAAGCATCACGTGGAGTCCATCTACCATTCAAATAATTGCTTATTTCTTTCCATACATTTTCAGATAAAATTGGAAGATTATTTCCTTTAAAATGATCAATAAACTGTCGTAAAACAGTTATTGCCTCCTCAACCGATACCTTTGCAATTTTCGGCATCTTTTAATCGTATAAGCTGGATACCGACTAAAATAAAAGTACCATGTAATTTCTATCACTACAATAACTTTAATTACAAAATCTTACCTTTAGATCGACTTAATTGAGAATTTATAACGAATTACTGTAGCTCCAACTGTAATTGCTATCAAAATTTTTTGGAAAAGCCAAAAAATGCACAAACACTTTTAACAACTAAAATATTTTTAACTTAACACAATTAAAATTCACAGTAAGTATAGCAAACGTTTTTACTTCAAGAGAAGAACTAGAGAGAAAAGCGAGAAAAATTCTGCTTTTATCGTCCAAAATGCAGGAAATGGAGCAGGGAGGGATATTTTTGAGAAATTGCTTTTTTTAAGGGGGAGGGCTAACAGTTTAACAAGACCATAAAGTCTTTTTTAATTATTGAAAAATATTTTTAAATTAGGAATTAGTTGTAAGAATTCATAAGCTCCTGGGCTTTATGGTCTTTTTAAATTGCATAAGCCGAGACATCCTGTTCGGGAATTATTAGAAAATAATAAAAATAAAACCAACTCGGTAACTACTCAAAAAATTGTAATTAAAAATATTTTTAAATTAGGAATTAGTTGTAAGAATTCATAAGCTCCTGGGCTTTATGGTCTTTTTAAATTGCATAAGCCGAGACATCCTGTTCGGGAATTATTAGAAAATAATAAAAATAAAACCAACTCGGTAACTACTCAAAAAATTGTAATTAAAAATATTTTTAAATTAGGAATTAGTTGTAAGAATTCATAAGCTCCTGGGCTTTATGGTCTTTTTAAATTGCATAAGCCGAGACATCCTGTTCGGGAATTATTAGAAAATAATAAAAATAAAACCAACTCGGTAACTACTCAAAAAATTGTAATTAAAAATATTTTTAAATTAGGAATTAGTTGTAAGAATTCATAAGCTCCTGGGCTTTATGGTCTTTTTAAATTGCATAAGCCGAGACATCCTGTTCGGGAATTATTAGAAAATAATAAAAATAAAACCAACTCGGTAACTACTCAAAAAATTGTAATTAAAAATATTTTTAAATTAGGAATTAGTTGTAGAAATTCATAAGCTCTTGGGCTTTATGGTCTTTTTAAATTGCATAAGCCGGGACCGGGACATCTTCTTAACATAATAATTTTATCTTAAAAAGAATTATGAGAAAACCCATATTTTGTATTAAATTTACAAAAGAAATAGAAGTTAACAATAGAATCAATTGCCTCGATCTCATAATGATTAAATATAATAATATGCACTCTTTTGATATTTTCTCTAAACCTACTGAAACAATTTCTTCAAATTTAGCAATAAATAATTATTTGCTTCAAATAAAAGCAAATTTATTGATAACATTATTAAAAATAGTGTTAATGTTAAAAAAGAACGAGTTACAATGCTAAAATCATTATTTCTTAATAAAGTACAAACACCTCGTAATTTGATGCCATATTAAGTATACACTGTAGATATGTGAGACAGTGAAGCTGCTGTATGGATTAAGTGTTTTGTTTCAACACCTAGTGCATTAGTGAATTATAATATTGTAATTGTGGATCACCGTCAAGTTCATCAATAATAGACGCTACTTAAATAGAAGATCTTCGCACTATAAACGTTTTGATTACGCTCTATAGCTGCTTTCGAATTCTGCGCTTACGAAACTTTTCTAACCATTTAGAGCGCACGTTATGTACGAAAATGTTGGCGAGAACGCACAGAACGCACCCTAAGTCAAGAGTTGACAAGAACGCGTCCCAAGATGTAATTTTGCACACACTAATATTTTTGTTTAGCGCAAGCGCAATAGAAATATAAAATTGAAATTAATTAATTGCAAAGAAATAAAAGGTGACCTAACGATAAATATACGTGACCAAACCTTTGCAGTGCATTTCCTACCTGTTTCCACTTTTATTTCCTCGAAATCGTTTAATGGGGAGGCTAACTTACCAAGAAAATTTTTCAAAACTTGAATAATTTTTTTTGATAAAACTAAAAGTGACCTAACGATAAAACCAAATGACCTTTCGAGACCTAACGACAACCTAATGATTCCATATTTTTTTATATCAAAATGTTATATTTTTCTTACTTTTGTAAGAAAAATTTCATCACAACTATATTTTTGTTTAGCGCATGCGCAATAAGGACATAAAATTGTAATTAATTAATTGCAAAGAAATGAAAGGTGACCTAACGATAAATTTACGTGACCAAACCTTTGCAGTGCATTTCCTACCGGTTTCCACTTTTATTTCGTCGAAATCGTTTAATGGGGAGGCTAACTTACCAAGAAAATTTTTCAAAATTTGAATAATTTTTTTTGATAAAACTAAAAGTGACCTAACGATAAAACCGGGTGACCTTTCGAGACCTAACGATGACCTAACGATTCCATATTTTTTTATATCAAAATGTTTCAGATGGGAGGCCAACTTCACGGAGGTGTAGTTTTTATGTTAGAATTAGAAGTTCTACGAAAGAAAACGAAGTGATCCTAAGAAACATGACCAGTTACCTTCATCGACAAGTGGGCCGCTGCAGATCGCTCACGCTTTTGCAGTTACCTTTCAGTTGATCTGCAGGCGTCAGATTTGTAGGATTCGAAGTCCAGTTTGTTACGTCTAGTTTTTCTGCTACTCGTGCGTGTTCGTGCTCGTATTAGTTCTGTTTATCAGTGAGCTATTTCAATTTGGGCATTTACTTTTCGGTAAGTTTGATATTTTACCCTCGTCTGTGATTTCATTAATAAATTAAATACTGCCCGACGAAAATATTTTTTTTTAAAATATTTAGAATTGCAGATAAAAATTATTTTATTTAAATAAATAGTTTACATAATATTCGATGAAGGGGAAAGTGATATATCACTGTTTAAATAAATTACATTTTAAAATCTTATTATCATTTACAAAAACCAGTATTACAAAATAATTTATTCGTTTCTGAATTTGTTGTAAAACAATCTGTTTAGTTAATGGACTTTCGTGTATGTTATTACATTATTAAAAGTCACTTTATCGCCAATCTCATCACCTAAAAGTTAATTCAAATAAAGCACCCACATCTAAAATAATAATTATAGCAATTGTGCAAGGTTGTTTATTATTAAATTTTTAATCGATCATTAAAATAATTACACAATCAAAAAAAATTTCATTAACAAGATAAACATGAATTAGTCCGGTATATTAGCCCCCCCCCTCATAAACTTTTGCTGCAGGTTTAATTAATTTTTTATAATATATTTCGAGTTATTTACGAAAATTAAATTAAAACAAAAACAAAGGTTTTATAGAGTATTAATTACCGAAATCGAATTTAAATTAATTTTGCTTTTAGAAACGTTTGTGACGAACGACTACCTACTTAATTTTAATTTACGTATTTCTTTCCGTTTTATATGGTCGTTTATTTTTTTATAATTTAGATGTAATGCTTTCTTAATGAATGCTAAAATATTACAGCATTGCTAAGGGCAAAATTATAATCTCTACCATCAGTGTTTTAAGTATGAATTACGGTACTGGGTTTTATCAAAAATACTGAATTAACAACATTTAATACTTATTCGCAAAATAAAATTTAGTGGTCTCCAAAAAAAAAACTAGTAAATGGATGTAAATTTTAAGTGGACACTGTAAAATTAAATAAATAAACAATTCGCAAAAACAAGTTATCTTTCAAGTGACATTCACACTAAAATCATCACAACTTGCTCTTCAACTCTCATAAGAAGCTTCGACTATTGAGCAAATTTTTAAAATTACAAATGATTCAAGTTTTATGGGAACGTTTATATTATTGTGCAAAAACTATTCTAGTAAATATACTTGTTTCTTACGCAAACTCTTATAACTTTATACTGTCAGAGCAAAGAAACGTCACACATAATTGATAATTTTTTTAGACCACGACGCATTGTTTAACCACGCACAAAATAATGTACACATTAATTATGGATAATCTATGTAAAAAAAGTTGGTAATTTAAATTAATTAAAATATAATTAAAAATTGAGCAACCCATAAGGTGGAATATCGTTAATTGTAAATAGAGTAGGTTTTCTTAGTTAATTTTGGTCTTTTATATTAGACATGAACGAATGGAAAAAATATAATAAATTACGAAATATTTCTTTTCATCTACAGATTTAAATAAAAAAAATATTATTTATGTTGTTTAATATTTGTGGTTATCTGACATTTAAAAAAAGTTAATCCCGAGGGCACATTTATGCACATTTTTAAGCACTTTCTAGATATTCCAATAATGAGCAGTATTTTTCTGAAAACTATTTATCATTTTTATGATTTTATTGTCCAAAGCTCGTTGTCGTCAAGATTCAGGGCCATAGCAGCGTAGGGGCCAGAGAGGTTTTTTGCCAATAAACATAATGCTATTATTTTTCAATACAGCATAGCAACCCTTTTTTATTTATTTTTTTTCAAAATAGAAATTATATTAATTTGATGGTAGTTTTTTTCTAAAACTTATTTAGTTATAAGACGAGAGTTACCGGTTTGTGCAGCAACCAACCTGTAAGTCTTTTCAGTATCAGCTATTTAACCTACAAAATGAGATCATGCAAATTATAAAGTTGAACACCGTAAGCGGGCATTGTTTAGAATTACAAATGCAAAACTGATGCAAAGGAAAGATAAGCACAATTGATAAATTAAAGTGTGTACCATAATGATCAGAAGATTTTTTTTATAGAGATTCAAATCCTCTTGCTGATATAGCATGGTTTTATTATACACAAATTATTTTTGTGGGTTTTTTAATAATTTAAAATTTTCCTTAGATATACCGTGGGTATTTCAAGTATACCACGTACCGACCATATAGCATTTGTCATACATAATATAATATTAATATTTACTTTTTCCCATTGTATGATTATTATATTTAGAATTAACATTTTCTCGATAAAGTTCACGGTCAGAAATTTCTTTTAAAAGTGCAGTCAAGTTTTTTTGAAATTGTTTTTTTATAAATTGTTACCGAACTATGCTTATTTAAATTTTTCGAGCAGGTAAAAGTGGAAGATAGAAATTTGAATTGTTTCATAGCTTATTTTTAGATCCTTTTTGGTTTATTTTAATAACAACTGTATTGATCAATGACAAATTATAAGAGTGAATGTATAATTTATAATTTTCAAGTTCGACTGCTTTATTTTTTATGTCCATAATTTATGTATTAGTAATTTATATCGAAGTTAATGCAATTAAAGAAGTACTTTTATTCATGTAAAATCAGTAGTAAAGGGCGTTTATTTTGTTCAACGTGTGATTGTATCGTGACTATTACCTTGCTTATTGCATGTATTTACTGTTTTTATTACAACGGTTTTTGGAGATGGAATTTCAAGCTTATATAGGTCGTTTTGTGCTGCATCTCAAACCGTGGGATAATTAGACTTATTCATTCTCGCTGACTTGAAATTATCTTCCAGTTCGTGCTCGAATAACTAATGAATTACAAAATAACGGATTTACTACTTCTGTTCTGAATTTAATTCAATAGGGCAAGATTTTCTTCAAAAAAAATATATACCAGCTTATTACTTTTAGCAAAGTGATAAAATCAAAAAAGTTTCAAAATCTCTATTTTTTTAATACTATTCAGAGCTGACAATAACTATTTTACTCTTTCAGTTCATGGTTTAAAGTGGGTGATATATTTTCTTTTAAACACACTTTTCGTGCCAAACCCCCCGGTCTCACACACCAAAAGGAGTCTAAAATACCTTTCAGTCTTTTAGATCAAATTTATGACGTGGCATTTTAACAAACAAAAAAATATCTCTGATCTTCCGGTGCATAATTCTGCTTGTAATTGTAAAAAAAGTGGGAGGTTCAATAAATGCATCACAGAACATGCACACAAATCTGCAACCTATTAGACTTGGAGGTCTTAGGAGTATGAAATACCCCCCAGTATTCTATTGTCATGGAAAGAATAGCCTATAAAATTTATTATTTCGAGTCGATAATAATAATTATTATTAATTAAAAATTAATTGATGTTCTATTCTGCTTTGCAAGGAAAGCAACTGCAGAAATTTAAATATTTCACATCTCTTAAATTTAATTTATTTAAAGTATCATTTTTTATTAGATTTACCATGTTAATCATTTTTCCGGACAATGCCACATAAAACCTATGTGGGATTAGGTGAAAGATTTTTAAAATAACTTCAATAATCATAAGATTTAATGTTTACATAAAATTTACATAAAGTTTTTGGGAAGAAATTGGTAACATCGGCCTCAAGATCGCAACTTGTGGAAGGTTTACATTCAATTATGGATTAATACAGACTGTAAAGAATAAGGTTTGCTGGCCTCAGGCCGCCCCGACCTTACAGATAGTGATTCAAGTGGATATCCAGAAATTAGTAACTGAATAACTTCTTGATTTTTACGCGCCAAAATAGAATAAAGTACTACCTCCGTCCAAAAATATGGTATACATTCATAGTTTTAATTAAATACTAATCCTATTAAACATAATTACGAATAACATTTATTTGATGAGGAATCTAGTTTTGTCTATGGCTTCTTGGGAACACACTAAACTAGATGGTAAGCGTTTTTCACGCCAAAGTTTTCTTTTACAAATATGGCAAATTTTATACAAAATTTTTAAAAAGTCAAGATTTAAAACTTCTGGCCTTCTTTAAACTGCAACAATTTTTGCTATATACCTTTACGTTGCTCACTGGTTTTTTCATAATTTATAAAAATATCTGCAATTTTGTGAACAGGGGCGGGTGTAAAATAATTTTTCATGAAAAGAAGTTTTAACTCTGCTGACGTTTCTGACTCAAACAAAGTCAGACATCAGCCAATTATATATTAGTTGCTTGCCTAGCATAAGAATTACCAAATAAGTATATTTAATTATAAATATTTATTAATGTTTCATTAATTTTCAATTTTTTTAAAATGTATACCATATTTTCGGACGGAGGGGGAGTATTATATTTGTGATTTTCCGAATTTACAAGTATTTTTAAGGGTCAGCTAAAATTCCATGAATTTAAAATATTACTGTGAAGCCTTAATTCTTTAGTGAAAAGAATTAAAAGGACGTTTACGGTCTGATGCTGGTTTGAGCCCGAGTGAAGCGAGAACTTCCTCCTCTTCGCCCTCTCTTAGCGTGCAATGGCAAACCACCGAAGTAATCTGCTTGGAAAAGCTCTTCATAAAATGAAGTGGTTCGGCAAAACCTATCTGGGTTGTAGCGCTACTATTATTTTGATTGTGAAGTCGTCTCGCAAGTTTTCAATTTGTTATAGAAGAAAAACCGTCATATTTTTATTTACTCCAAAATTTTTTAAGTTACAATCTTTATTCATCGTTTTCTTTCAAGATCTTTCACTGAACCAAATATGATATATTAGGTACGATATTACTATATTATAGTACTTAAAAGTGTCTTCACTGCTCTTTAAATACCTCAGCTTAACCCTAAATGCGGGAGATAAGACAGACAGTCTCAGAGTGGTCGGTTTTAAGTTCAGAAAAAAATTATTAACACCAAAATTCGCCTTCGAAAACTTGCTATCAAAATTATTTTTAACTTGAAAAATTTTATATTCGCCTCAAAGATCCAATTTACGATTTCGATTTATCAATCCAAATGTGGTATCTTCTACTCCACACGTCGTTCTTTTAAATAATGTAATTCAATAAATCCAAACATCCAAAAATTAGTTATTATTCCAATATTATTTAACTCTGCAATCAACTTTTTTACCAATTCTAATTAAATTTCCTATAATAAAAATCGTAAAATAAAAAAATCACTTTAATTACAAGTAAAAACAAATCAAAACTCACAAAATTCAAAAAGTAATTAAAAAAGCCTTCACTCTGCTAAAACTTCCGCCAAGCTTCCATTCTTTCAAATTATCAAAATTCAAATATAAAATTGAAAAATTTACATACTACTACAGGGACGGTCAAAATTACTTCCTAACACGACCATATAGTATTTGTCGAAATATTTTGCGTACTGTTCAATGCGATAGATGTTCTTTGTACTTCCTCTGATAATTAGAGTTATCTCTGTATAGCAATTTACAATACTACATATAGAAAGCCTTTTCTGTCTGTCCATTCTTAAGTAATGCATTTCAAGTTGCCAATATAAAAAATTGGGAAGTTTTGTGCACCATTCAAACTGTAGTAATATAATATTAACTGAATTACTGAACAGATTTTTTAATTTGAATAACGGACTTCAAAAAATTTCTTGCCTACCCAGTAAACCTTAGCAATTATAAAAACCAATCAAAAACTGCTTTACGTAATAAATCCTACCAATCAATATGATGATGCACAAAATAAAAACTAAAGTAAAAAATTTGATGATGATTTTATAATAGCTTTAAAAAAAATATAATGATTTAATTTTCATTTAAAATTTCAAATATAAGAAGAAAACTTCTTCAGAGTTCCTCTCCACATTGAAGGTTGGAAGGTAGCTCACCTACACCAGATGTATGTGTAGGAAGAAGAAAAAATAAAAATTGTTTTTAACCATAATCTAATCAGCTCGAAGTCTCAATATTAAAGCACTAAGAATGTAAAAAATCGATCTGTTGCTTGAAAAAAATATGTAAATTAATTTTTTAATTTTAACCTACCTATGGCTAGTCTGGGTTCATAACCTGTTGTTATTTCGGTTTTTAGGTTTGTTCAATCAGTTTGTATTAAAATATATTATTATTTATAGACGAATTCTCATTCTCGCACATACAAATATAATTTATTATATAAAGAAAGAAAAAATCAGTTTTACTTCGATAAGAAAAACATGCAATATCATGTTGAATTTTCTAGAAAACATATACCGATTAAGATGATTTGAGTGTCGAGTGTATACATTTCGGTAGCGAAAAAACACTAATATATACTTATACAAGTGGTTTCACATAAAAACCTAATTACAATAAAAAAATCATTTTTAGGTTATTCTCCTTGTAATTTGAACAAAAACTGGTAAATGTCGTTATATAAGATGAATGATTACCGAGTTTGTTTTGCTATAAAATACGTAGTATTTTGAATGCCAAGGTTACTTTTATGTCAAAGTTAATTTCATGTGATTATAGCATTATAAAATGAGAATTTTATTGAGCGTGTCATAAAAAAAGAAGTTAATTTAAATTTTCTATTATTTTTTTAAATTTCAACTAAACCTAATTTTACACACTTGGTTAAGCACCGTATATACGATCAAACACCGGCGGTGTATGTTACGGTTTGAGATTTTGTTAATATAAAACCCCTCGTTATGCAAACAGCAGTTTGTGAAAACTGTGTGATCGTGTACACGCCGCTTTAAGAATCAATTAAAGTCGGGTCTAGTTAAGAAAGTGCACGGTAATAGTCGAGGCTAACTTTTGGTTAAATTTTATTGGGCAATGACGAATTGCAAAAAAATTTCATTGAGAGCCACGACAGGAAAGATGAAACAATTAACCGAGGTCTGCGGTTCCCAACCATCAAAATTTTGAAGATTTTTGCCATGGAGTTAATTTAGTTGAACCTTAACTCGTTGATCGGAGAAGACCATCAGATAATCTTTAATTCCTCAGCAAAACATCTGGTTTTATCTTGTCAATGAACTCTTCTATCATTAAGAATCGTAATTCAAAGATTTTAATCTAAAGATTTCAGAATTCTATCTCTGAAACAGTTTGCGCTATCTTGAGGAATTACGAGTACATCAAGAAATATTCTTAGCAATATGAATCTAGTAGGCGACATAGTATCACGCACAGGTAGTTACCTGCGTGCCTATGCAAGTTTGTTAGGACAGTTCCAATCAAATGAAGGATCTCGCTGTAATATACGTCTTGCGTTACACGGTATGTAAAGCAAAATTATTTGGCTATACGTCGAGAATGCAAAACGGACGCACTCGAGAAATTCTTACTTGCCACCGTCACTGCAATAATTTTTATTAATTGCCGCCTACCTGCTGGGTGTCTCGTTAAATTAAATGGGCAATACAATAGGCGAACCAATTCTCTTATTTTTGCAACAAACGCCGTATCGATACTGCAGTTGCTTAAGGTTAGAAGGGAAAAAAAAACAATGAATGTATGTGGGTCAATCGCGCTACGATTTCGATTCGAAACGAGGAATATTAACATGTTTTTGCTTTTTACAGATGCTCGTCAATCATTCCAGCATTTAAATTATTCCGAACCAAGTGCTTGTTATAGTGTTACGAGTGAAATAACTTTAAAAGGGCCCGAATGAGTGCAGTGCCGTGAACCTCTTACCTGCATTTCCGCCTTCTAATAAGAGTCGGTCCGGTATCTTGCTCTGACCTAAGGTAAGCTTCACTTTATTTATTATGTTATTGTTTTATTTTAAAACCGTTGGAATGCAAATGAATAACAGGCAAAGGTTAATATTGGATGTAACTTCCTGAATATCATTTAAATAAGAACGACATACAACGTGCGCTTCGAATTAACAATGGCATTCATTGTTGCAGTGTACACTGCAGCAGCTTTAAAGAAATTTTAAATTATTGAACGTGTTTAAAGTGAAAAGTTTGCAATTTATTTACCGCTATGTAGCGAAAGGATTGTCATTAAATAGTTGATTTATAAATTTTGCGCCAATTTAACGAAAACGGCTTCGCATTGAATGCTAAACTCACTTAACCTAAACGTCTTTCTTGTTATTTAAAATAAACTTTTTATAATGCGAACGCACACGTTCATGTGCGATAATTTAAAAAGGGGAACCCCCCGCCACGAAACGGACGAGTAATTCATATTATATCCGCCACTTACTTAGGTCTACACATTATTGCGCACATGAAGGTTTGAAAATAACTCATTGGAAATTTTATTTTACTTTTGTTTATACTACCAGCGAAAATTAATCATATTAGAAACCTAACAGTTCAGTCTTCAGTGCGGAAATACCAACTCACTTTTTATACTTTTAAAAAGTAGTTCGTACGGAATTTATTATACATAATAAAGTAAAATGATAAGGGTAAATTAACTGTCTTAACAGTAACATCCCTACGGCTATTCTTCGATGTTCTATAATTATTTAACTATTAAATGAATAACTGACACAGAAAGTGTGAAACTGCAACTTAAAGCTATACGAACGTCTCGATTTTCCAGGCACTTGATTTTTAAAGGAAAATTATAAGAATTTAAAATATAATTTCGAAATACCTCACGTATGATTCATAAAAATTATGTTAATGTAATAATTTACCATATAAGTCAAGGAAAAATGGTCTAGGGAAGTGTTATATAATTACACGCAAAGCTAATTTTAATTAAACATAAAAATATACCTCAAGCTAAAAGTGTCATATTTGGTTATATTTGAAAGTGAAATCTTGTGTAACCTACATTCAGAAAACTATAGGAAATAAAGTACAAGTAAACTTTATACTGGGTTAGTCAGATAATAAGAACAATTAATTTGTAATTCGTTTTAATGAAAAAGTCGGAAAATTCAAACAGGATATATAGAAACTATTTCATTTAATTACATGCATTTCAGATAATTTGTACGTTTGAAAATGTATAAAAATGACCAATTAGTTATACATATATACCCTAAAACCACTCTATTAAAAAAATACACCACAAAGAGTTAAATAATTGTATGTATTGTAATTTCACTGCGGAGATTTCAATGCGCCCGTAAGCTACAAACCCGCAATTGTAACCCCATTTATTCGAATTTCATAAGTTTTACATTGTCGATTCTAAACATATTTTAATATCGGAC
This sequence comes from Cantharis rustica, assembly GCA_911387805.1. Lineage (NCBI taxonomy): Eukaryota > Metazoa > Arthropoda > Insecta > Coleoptera > Cantharidae > Cantharis > Cantharis rustica. Next base: position 40,870,309 of record OU426877.1, read on the forward strand.
TTAACATTTTAAGTACATAATGTGGTTACTAATTATATAAAAGTATCGTAGAAAAAACAACATTCTCAAGTGTTTTTCTTTTAATTTCTTACTCGCATAACAGTGGATAATTGTGAAATTTGGTTACAATAGTTGAATTATGCAAATGTTGTTCTATACAATATTTTCACCGAGTTGACCTTCCAAATACGAATAATTGATACCGTTGTAACTTATAACCTTTGCGAGGTCACTTGTAAACATGTGATGTAACTACAGTATGCGGTAGTACTTTTATTGTCTCGCTCCAATTGCTGTCTTTAATAAGTCAACTGTGTAAACGCAACCCTGATTAAGATAATTGAAGAGCGCCACTGCAAAACTATAATCACTGCTTAATCATATCTAACAGCTACAGCTACACAATAAAGAAATTTGCATAAATTGGCGATGCAAGCATAAAGTGATATTAAGAAGGAATGCGGGTCTATTCGTTTAAATAATTGTCTTATAATTATGTTGGGCAACAAAACATAATAATTGTAGCGTGTCTGTAAGTAATAAATTAGTAATTATTTAATTATCGCAAAATTAGATATTGAAGCAAGAATTAACACCATCTCAAGAACAACCAACAAATTATTTGTCCAGGTTCTATTGTTTGTACCAGACAAAAATAAAATAATATTATACCAAAAGATTTGAAAAATTGAAGAACAGTTTCGATAAAAACAAATAAAAGAAAATAATTTTGTAAAATTTTAAAGCTCAAGTGCAGTAATAATGATATCGACCCAGAAAAATAAGAACGATTACAAGTGGTAATCGGAGGTAGAAGTAATAAAACTGCAGAAAAAGTACATTTTGAGAATTACCTACATTATACAACATAAACGTTTGGTCAAAGAAAATACAGGTCGTTAGCCTCAAATGAAGACAATAAAAAATAACATTAAAACAATATCATATTAGCAATAAGCTGGCTGGAGAGCTTCGTTTGGACGCTTAACTCCAAAAATAGAAGTGAAACATTTAGATTACAAGTTAACTTGTGATGCAGAAATTGTGAAAATGTATGACCAATAAAATACTACTCATACGATATAAAAATAACTTTATTGCTAACCTACTAATTTCATGCATTTTGCACTTCTCCAGAAGAGCAACAACATTACTTCTGTTTTGATTATTTAATTTATAGATTACTCACACGTCAGAATGTTATAAAAAGATTTTAAATTAATAAAATACACACAATTAACTATGTTACAAGTTTTTCAATAATTTCACAATTATTATGTTCTATTATTTTCGTCTCTCCAACGCTAGGTATGTAAAAATTACAATACTTAACTCCTGTCCTAAACAAACAAGTGCAATATCGACCCTGACTACAACAGAACCATAGGGTCACAGTTTACTAAAAAAAACCTCTTATACTTGATCGGCCTTGTAAAAATTGTTATTCAAAAAAGATACAAAAATTATTCTCCTAATCATTAATTTGCCACTTAACTAAAATTGCTGCTTGCAGTAGTAATTTCTTAGTTATGCATTTTAACATAAAGCCAAGATAAAATAAACTGGCGTCAATTAGCGCACGCGTCCAACTAAGTACAAGTTACTCTGTTAATTAAAAACGTTTGCAATGTACAGGGTGCTTGTTCTGTATTTTGGAGTGGTTTACGTACTGCTCATGATCAGGCCCGGACTGGGACCTAAAACCGGTCCGGACATTTTAGAGACTGTCGGCCTCCTACTTCCCACAAAAACGCTATTTTATTTTTGATAAAATGTATAATGTCCAAAATTCATGAAAAAAACATAGTTATTTTGTTTGGCTTTTGTTTTTTAGTTTTTTAGTTCTAATAGTGAAAGACATTCTTTATTAGTATTATTTTTTGACTTTGCTATTTTACAATACAGTCATCTAACAAAACGAAAAACAAATGCACTCACCAAAATACTGATCTGAATTACTTGCAAAATGAAAATAATTACATACTTACATGAAAAAAAAATTGCAATGTCATCACCACTTTGTATTTTGTCGACAATTGGGCGATTTTATTATCATTATGTAGATATTATGCATTTCTTTCTTTTAAACGGTTTTTATTTTATATTTAATCACGCACAAGCAGTAGCGCAGCCACGATTTTGTTATAAGGGGGGGGGAGGCTAAAGGATGCGAACGAAGCGAGTTGTGCCGAAGGTGCGCGCTGTAGGCAAAAATTTTTCGGAAAAAGGGGCATTTCCGATATAACTCAAGGCGAAAGATTTATCATTGATTTTTGTTGCCAAATCTTCTTATTATAATATACTTTCTCCTATTTTCAATAAATAGCAGTCGTTCAGATTAAGAATTGAAACTGATTGCTAATTATCCATAGTGAAGTTATTTTGTATTTGAAATTTTGGTAAACTCTAAAAATCCGTTGACCACGCTCTTATTTGCGCCTCCCCTTGCGCTGGGCCTCCCTTGTTAGCCATTAAGTATAACAGGGGCGGCATCTTAAAGTAGTGCCCATAGGCGAAAATTTGGTAAATCCGTCCCTGAGGGGCCCGTGGATGTCAGAACTAAATTAACTGGCTTGGGTGATTAGCTATCAATAAGCAACAAGTACCTATACTAAAAACAGTATCTAACTACAATCATATCGAACAGTCGAACACAATCACTTTTTTTGTTTTAAATAATTTTTTATTGCACCGGTAAAAAAGCGACTATGGTCATTAAAAAAAATGTCTGCCCCCCCCCTTGGCTGCGCCACTGTGCACAAGTGATAAGAAGTGGCTGGTAGACATCAATATTGCTATGATATTTTATCAAAAAAATACCACAAACTTTTTTTTTTTGGGGTAACCCTGGTGTGCGGGAGCAGTTTGAATATTTCTAGGGTAAAAAAAAAATTAAATTGTTAATCTCAAAATTAATAAATTGTCTTCAAAAAATAATTATTCATATTAATATTTCCAATCGCATATATAATTTGAATTCAAAAATTAAATGTAAAAATTTAATAATTCTTTAAAGGATCGAACTTGCGATTTCCTATCATAAAGGAAACATGCCTATCTTCTAATGCACTTGCCGGTCTTTTAAATTTTTATTTTTCATTCACTTTCCATATAATTAAATTAATAGCTTCCAAAATCCAAAAATAATTCATAAAAAACACAGCTCACCAAAAATAATAACTCTTCTTTAATAACCAAAATCAAAATATCCAATTTACTAAACAAAATTCAATTTTCGATCAAATTTTATTCTCAAATTAATCTCTTCAACCGCACAATTCAAAATAATTAAGTGCAAACCTATTTGCAATTAACTTAAAAAAAAGCTACACTCAAAAGTCAGAGCCAAAAATCGCACAACCGCTTATGCGGCTATCTTTGGCAAACTATCTTTGGTGTTCACAGGACCGAGATGTTCATAAATTCGAATGTTCACTTTATTTAAGTTTTGTTAACCATTTTGATACTTTGTTATGTTACCTATATAAAATAGCATATTTTTTTCGCGATATAATCAGCCACTGGTTAGACGGCCTTTTGACTGCACCGGCCCATCGGGCATTTGACCGATCTGCCCTATGGCCAGTCCGGGCCTGCTCATGATTATCACTTTCAACTCTTAAATAAAAGGTATTTGCCAATAATAATTAGCCGTCCAACTCTGACGACAATATCCGTTGAGAAATAGAAGATCTAATGCCAGTTCTCTAAATATGGAAAATGATGTAAGAAAGCTCAATCGGAGATTAAAATCGGGTATTTTATTAGGGCCTTCCCGATACATACGCTCTAGGCAAAAAGTTGTTTACTCCAGTGTGTCACAGTTAATTGTTCCATTAAATTCTAATCAAGTGATGATCAAATAATTGCCAATAAAATTTATTATTTTCAATAGGTAGGTACACACTACTTGAAAAATAGGATTGATATGGTACTGGTAACATATAAAAATTTTAATTATTTCAAGGTCATTACGATGCAAGGAACTCTTTCAAAAGCTCTATTCAAAGTGGGTGCCTATACTTGAAAAGTTACAAGACTTATGCGTTACTTTTCTGCACGTTTTTTTATCTGCTTAATAAAAATTTGTATATTTTGAAACACCTACATTGATGTTCAGGTAGGTATGAAGAATTGTGTTGTTATTTTTCTAAACTGGATGTCCTTGTAGCCTAATGACTAAAATGTTGTCGAGTATGTATCACATATGTCAGTATGTTAGCATTAGATCCTTTGTCATTTATTGTTGTTTTTTTTTACTTTTGCCTTAAAGAAAATTAGCACCTATTCACTTTTAAATCAACAAATCAAAAATATATTATTTGAGTTGGAAAAAATTCGGATAGTGCAGTGCACTGTGTTTCTTAACCCTTGGTCCTGTTGAGATGCCATTTCAAACAATAAAAAATTATAAATATCTTTTTATTATGATACTAAACCTAGTCATATAATTCCATTAGTATCTGTATGCATTTACGATAGTAAGTGTTTTTAACTTTCTCCTTCTGATATTATACCGCTTTGGTAGATGGATGATTCTTGGTGGAAGTTCAAGAGGTTCAATGTTCTAATGTGCTTATTAATAGTTTCCTTTTTTTATTAAGGTTTTGAATATTTATTTTTACTATTCAGATTTCAACATACGAGCATTTTGATTTTGCAATAATAAAAATTAGCAAGATTGCATTTCATGTAGATCTATATACATGTTAACTTTTAAAGGTAATGGACTTCATGGTTAGGTGATGTACGCGGAAATGTTATATTAATTAAGTAAATGTAATCCTTAAATGTAATAAATCTAAACATATTCTTGTAATACATCACAATTTTAAAATAGAAAAAAGTCATGTATGGAATTGGTAATTTTTTTGCTAAGAATATTCGGGGATAGTTACGGTTCCCCCTTAACTTATTTTATTATAATTAATTGTTTGTTGCCTTTTTTTTGTACAGCCAGGAGGCAGAAGTAACGCAAAGATTGTGATCAGCGATCAACCGATCAGTGATTGCCGCACAAAGAGAACTTTGATACACTATCATGATTCAGTTTTACTTCCTCATGTTAAAATACCCGGAGAAAGGATTACCTATAATTTTTTGATTAACACTGCAGGTGCACATAAAATTATTATTTAGAATAAAATATGTTCACGTTTTGGAAAGTGATAATGAGAAGATAATCGAATAATATGAAGTTAAATTCAACTTTTAAGATTCGACATTGTAATGTTTAATGGCAGAGTACTTTGGTACAGGATGTTTCTCTATCCTAACAATATTTAATTTTATTGAGTAGTTAACACGATGTTATATTTACGATGAACGGAATAGTTTTCACTTTGCGTAATATTTATAATCAACAGGTACTTACATACTTTTCTATAATTTTTAATAGAAATAAGAAAGTGGTTTACAGAAAAAACCGAGTGATGCCTATAGAAAAAAAATGTTAAACCCATCATGTGAATAGAACTGATAAAAAGCATGTTTTGCGTCTCACAGTGATGATTAATGCAGTTATTGTATTAAAATGTACAGTATAAAAATGAAAGTAGCCACCTAAAGTACTCGCATTTTTTTGGCTGGTTAAACAAAAGTGAAAATTTTTGCTTATTCAAAAACTCATTAGTATCGATAATGAATGTGTGCTTAATGTATGTAGGTTACAGATGAATGCAATTTATTTGTATAATAGATGAGTATAGAAACTTAGCAATGCTTGTTTTATTACGACAATCGATATATTCATATGGAATGATCGATCATATTAAATTAATTATTGCAGATATTAAAAATTTAAAAATAAAACTAGTTTCGCATTACAATGTCAATATCAGATTATTTACAATGTAATATAATTTTATTAAAAATCTTTTTTATTTGTTTTAATGTTAGATATTAATTTTTTTAATTTAAAAATACTATCTATGTGTATTATTAATCCTACGCATTCCTATCAAACTTTAATTTATGAATTACCTACAAATTATTATTTATGCAAAATGTGCGAAGTATGATTTATAGTAATTTGTTTGAATTTGTTTAGGAAGTATACCTGCCAATTATACATAGGTTATTATGGTGATCAATTTCCTTTTTGAATTAATTAAATATTATTTGGATAAAATTAGATTCAAAAATTTGCCTGATGGCTATTTTCAAGCCTGTTTAAAGATGAACGAATCTTTTATGTAAAACTAATTATTATTGCATTGAAGTGCAAATAAAAATACACCAATATTACATAAAAATTGCAATCTTGTTATAATAAGAACATTACCGAAGTGTTTATGGTTAAATTACTTCCAGTGTCTTGTTTTTAATATTAAAAATATTTTTATGACTTAATAACCACTCTTAAATGGGCACCTATGTATATAAGAACGTGTGAGAAAATCGCCATGTAAACTTGAATTTGCACAGTAAAACAAGTATGAAATATACAATTTTCCTAAACTAAAATATTAATTTAAAATCGATTATTTAAAAAAAAATTCATTATAATATTCTACCGGCAGCTTGTTAGCGAAATACCGGCGTAAAGTAATAAATAAGTTATGGTTCTATTTTATATATTTAAGATTCAAAACCATTGAATAAACGTGTTTGTATCGTCGATAGTCGTCCGTAGTTAGTTTATTATAAATAGTGCACCTAATTTTTTTAAAAAGACACAAGACTGGTTGACCTCCGTGAAGTTGGCCTCCCATCTGAAACATTTTGATATAAAAAAATATGGAATCGTTAGGTCATCGTTAGGTCTTGAAAGGTCACCCGGTTTTATCGTTAGGTCACTTTTAGTTTTATCAAAAAAAATTATTCAAGTTTTGAAAAATTTTCTTGGTAAGTTAGCCTCCCCATTAAACGATTTCGACGAAATAAAAGTGGAAACCTGTAGGAAATGCACTGATAAGGTTTGGTCACGTATATTTATCGTTAGGTCATCTTTTATTTCTTTGAAATTAATTAATTTCAATTCTATGTCCCTATTGCGCATGCGCTAAACAAAAATATAGTTGTGATGAAATTTTTCTTACAAAAGTAAGAAAAATATAACATTTTGATATAAAAAAATATGGAATCGTTAGGTTGTCGTTAGGTCTTGAAAGGTCATTTGGTTTTATCGTTAGGTCACCTTTAGTTTTATCAAAAAAAATTATTCAAGTTTTGAAAAATTTTCTTGGTAAGTTAGCCTCCCCATTAAACGATTTTGAGGAAATAAAAGTGGAAACAGGTAGGAAATGTACTGATAACGATTGGTCACGTATGTTTATCGTTAGGTCATAATTAATTTGTTTGTAATAAATTAATTTCAATTTTATATTTCTATTACGCTTGCGCTAAACAAAAATATTAGTGTGTGCAAAATTACATCTTGGGACGCGTTCTTGTCAACTCTTGACTTGGGGTGCGTTCTCGACAACACTTTTGTACATAACGTGCGCTCTAAATGGTTAGAAAAGCTTCGTAAGCACAGAACTTGAAAGCAGCTATAAAGCATAGAAAATTTATATATATCAAACGATGCGTTCGAAGTGTGAGAATCTTCTATTTTGTAGCATTTTACGGTGGATTTGAATATTATACAAACACTTTTTAGAATTAAAATATTTTTAACTTAACACAATTAAAATTCGCAGTAAGTATAGCAAACGTTTTCACTTCAAGAGATGAACTGGAGAGAAAAGCTAGCAAAATTCTGCTTTTATCGTTCAAAATGCAGGAAATGGGGCGGGGAGAGATATTTTTGAAGAATTGCTTTCTTTAAGGGGGAGGGCTAACAGTTTAATAAGACCATAAAGTCTTTTTTAATTATTGAAAAATATTTTTAAATTAGGAATTAGTTGTAAGAATTCATAAGCTCCTGGGCTTTATGGTCTTTTTAAATTGCATAAGCCGGGACATCCTGTTAAAGAATTATTAGAAAATAATAAAAAATAAAACCAACTCGGTAACTACTCAAGAAATTGTAATTAAAAAATATTTTTTAATTAAGAATTAGTTGTAGGAATTCATAAGCTCCTGGGCTTTATGGTCTTTTTAAATTGCATAAGCCGGGACCGGGACATCTTAACATAGTAATTTTATCTTCAAAAGGATTATGAGAAAACCCATATTTTATTTTAATTAACAAAAGAAATAGAAGTTAACAATAGAATCAATTGCCTCGATCTCATAATAATTAAAAATAATAACATGCACTCATGATTTTTTCCATAAACCTACTGAAGCAACTTTTTCTAATTTAGCAAAAATAATTATTTGCTTCAAATAAAAGCAAATTTATTGAAAACATTATTAAAAATAGTGTTAATGTTAAAAAAGAACGAGTTACAATACTAAAATCATTATTTCTCATAAAGTGTTTTATTATTTCTAATAAGAAGATACACTGTATCTACAATGTATACTACATATCCCACATATCTATATCACATATCATATACTATATATCTATGTGGGACAGTGCAGCTGCTGTATGGATTAAGTGTTTTGTTTCAACACCCCGTGCATTAGTGAATTATAATATTGTAATTGTGGATCACCGTCAAGTACATCAATAATAGACGCTACTTAAATAGAAGATCTTCGCACTATAAACGTTTTGATTACGCTCTATAGTTGCTTTCGAGTTCCGCGCTTACGAAACTTTCCTTACCATATTTAGAGCGCACGTTATGTACAAAAGTGTTGGCGAGAACGCACAGAACGCACCCCAAGTCAAGAGTTGACAAGAACGCGTCCCAAGATGTAATTTTGCACACACTAATATTTTTGTTTAGCGCAAGCGTAATAGAAATATAAAATTGTAATTAATTTATTACAAACAAATTAATTATGACCTAACGATAAACATAGGTGACCAATCGTTAGCAGTGCATTTCCTACCTGTTTCCATTTTTATTTCATCGAAATCGTTTAATGGGGAGGCTAACTTACCAAGAAAATTTTTCAAAACTTGAATAATTTTTTTTGATAAAACTAAAAGTGACCTAACGATAAAACCAATTGACCTTTCAAGACCTAACGATGACTTAACGATTTCATATTTTTTTATATCAAAATGTTATATTTTTCTTACTTTTGTAAGAAAAATTTCATCACAACTATATTTTTGTTTAGCGCATGCGCAATAGGGACATAGAATTGAAATTAATTAATTTCAAAGAAATAAAAGATGACCTAACGATAAATATACGTGACCAAACCTTATCAGTGCATTTCCTACTGGTTTCCACTTTTATTTCGTCGAAATCGTTTAATGGGGAGGCTAACTTACCAAGAAAATTTTTCAAAACTTGAATAATTTTTTTTGATAAAACTAAAAGTGACCTAACGATAAAACCGGGTGACCTTTCAAGACCTAACGATGACCTAACGATTCCATATTTTTTTATATCAAAATGTTTCAGATGGGAGGCCAACTTCACGGAGGTGACTGGTTGGTTGTGCAAAAGTTACCTCTTCGATAATAAGTAACAGTGAATAAGTACGAGTTTATTACTGTAATGATTACAGTAGGTATACCAACTCTATATTTTACATTAATACAATGCTTCGGTGTTCCAGTTATTTTTTAGACGTTTCAGAGTCTAGTTGACGTTTCTATGTAATGGCTACAGGGTGGCATTTATTGTAATTATTATGTGAATGAAATTATACACAAGAACTAACCATTCAATTCTTTTAGTTTTGTATCTTTTAAATATTTCATTTAATACCTCGTTCTTATAGTTGGTATCACTTGCAAAAACTCTACTGCATGAATTGGTATATTAAAGTAATATCACGTAATTTATTAATTAAATTAATTTGTTAATAAATAATATAAATAGAAATTAACTTAAAAAAGTTTTAAGTATTTTTGTGGTATTTAGTAGTATGTGATGTGATTTGAAACTTCTTTTCAAATTTAGTTTTCGAAGTGATAGATGGCATTGTATGTCTCTACTTCATATTCCTATAGTATAGGGAAAAAAGATTCATATTCATTTACTTAACCTAAAATTTCGTTCAGACACGTGAATTCATTTAGTTTGGTTATTTGGTAAGCACAACATTTTTTAAAGTTTGGTTAATTTCTTGATTTTTTAAAATTTTAAATTTTTTCAATTTTGTTTGGTATATTTGCTCTCACTTCTTGTTATTTTTACTGCTATACATGACTGGTGATCGAAAATAATCGTGAAATAAGGGATTTTATATTATGTTACAGAAGTTTTTTATTTTTAAGAAGTTTTTATCATTTCTATAGCGTAATTTATTCAGAATTCTAGTTCAACCCTGTTAAATGTGAATTATTGTCATTTTAGTGTTTTTTAAATATTATGTTTTCTTTGTAGTATGTATTCTTTACTTAGCAGTTAAAATTTTATTATTTTAACATTTTGTTAGGTTTGATTATTTTAAAATAATATAATATATGACAATAATCTTATTTTCTAAAAATTTATGAAGTAGAAATCATGTATGTATGCGGCGCTGGTCGAAACAATCAGGTGTATTTGGCCGAGGATCGAACTCACGACTGCGACATAGCAATCGAGCATTCTTACAGCTAGCTTACGACCGCGCACATAATTTTATAATATTATATTATTATGTCTGCTTATTGTTATTTTGCAAAAACTACTAAGTTTTATTTAAACTTTTAAATTTTAAATTAATGCTCTAAATTATATTAATTTATTCAGCGATAACATACCTTTTGTTGTATTTACATATGATAATTTGTGTGCTATGAACGAATTACCAAGAATGTTGACGATGGTTTGTCAGAATTATGTCATTTTGACATTCGCGAAATTAATGTGTAATTATTATCCCACTCATTTGCAATATCGTCAATAATTTTGACTAACTAACCCGACCGAGAATCTTCAATGACAAATATTACCAGGGTGTGTAATACTATGATAATATAATCTAAATTTAAAAGTTAACAAATGGGGGTCACTTGGTTAAAATGAACTGATATGCACTTTTAGTATAAATATTACCAAATAATTCGTAATAATAAATCGTTTATGAGCAACAAAAACGTTATATATTTATTTCATACTAAAAAAATAAAATGTTACATAGAAACATAATTTTTTGTTATATAGAATTAATATTTGTTAAAATACTGCTATTTTATAATGAAATAAACAACAAATAATATTAATTTTTAATATAGCGATAATATATTAATGTGAATATTTGTCAATATTATTGCAAAGTTGTAGAAAATATTAGTATTGCATAGTTACATTATTTAATAACAAATTTAATATTGAAATATATTTAAATATTTATAATTGAGGATTCTATACTTTTCATTACAGATAATTATAATTATATTTTTAACTTATTTGCATAGTTTCATAATATATTACATATTAATTTAGTGTTAGTGTTAGTGTATTTTTTACTACCATAAGCTTACTAAAACAAAAAATTATTTAATAACATAATAGAAAAACAAATATCTTTCAATCTGTTCTTTTTAAACACTTTAATTTTAGGTATTATACCTTTTAAAAAGTTCATATTTAAATTATTAGTAATTGGTGCTAAAAATTAAGCAATAAAACAATTGGGAAAATTGCAATGATCTTTTATTAATTTTATGTTTATCCTTGTAAAAATTTTAATATTTTGTTTTAATTTTTAAGACTCTCATAAATTAGTAGTAGCTACTACCAAATTTCTAAACACTTTATTATTTAGTATGAGTTTTTAATTTTGATAACTTGTTATGGCTTTTTAATACGAATAAAAAAATTAGCAACTTGTTAGTTTTACGACTTAATAACTAAACTAATCACGTTTAGTTGTTGCACTATTAATTTATCGATCATACAAGTACACTCACACATATAGTCGAACAATTTATTATTTGTAAATAATTAGAAACTGGTATTTATGTTAAAATTGCCACCCACTTACGTGTTTAGTTATTATATGTAGGCAGATTATAAATTTTTTTGATAAACTGTGGAAGTGTGACACTTGGACATAAAAGTAAGCATTTTCAGTAAAAAGTCATATTTGGTGGTGTGAAAAGTGCTGTAATCTTTTATTAATTTGAGTGTTGGTGAGCCATAAAATTTAAATTAAAAAAAAATTTTTTTAAAATGAATTTCATGTGAAATAAAATTGTTTCTGTATCGAATAAGGAAGTTGATGTATTAATTTATCACAATTTAATTTCATCATCATGAGAACTCATTAAATTGATTATAAATTAAAATTGTACAAAAATGCTGCTATATTGTATCTACAATAATTTGAAAAAGCACTCTAGGACTATTTTCAAGGTTTTTGTGAAATTATTGTCCATTTCTATTATTAAGTAATAAAATAATCATGTTGTATAGTTTTAATGCCTACTTATGGTATAGGAGGGTTAAGAAATTGTATTTTGATTCATTCGATGCAACATTACAACATTAATGTAACTTAATTTCACAACAGATAATTTATTAATTATTTATAATGAAAATAATACTGTTTGATATTAAATTCGCATCCTGCGTGCAAGTGTTAAACTTATATTCATTTTTAGCAATCTGCAGTATTTTAAAATTATATTTTTAAATATATATAGTACAATTTATAGTTAATAAATAAATAGGTATAATTCTGACAGTTATTTGAATTTAAAATTGTTTGGAGTTTTTTTTGGTCTTTTCGAATTTGCCAATTTATTTAATAATTCTTTTGGATTTATGTATAGGTATACCCGTTTATGCTAATTATAATAAAATGCTTTTAGGTGCGCTTGAAATATGGTAATTTATTGCAGCATTGAAATTAAACACAATTTTAATTTACTAATAGGCTACATAGTACATATCATATCTTAATTATAATATTTTTTGTATTTTCAATTTATAGTTTGTCTTGACAAACAATTTTCAAGGTCTCGTGCAACAGAAAATTAATTTTTTGTACCTCATAAAGAATGTTATAAATTATTTTTCAAACGTACATAGTTAATTACTTAATCTACCAGCGACTGTGAAGTGCAATAAAACATTTATATTTTATAACTACGAAAATATTATGGAAAATCAATCACGCAAAGGTTGCCGAATGCCGAATTCAATAATATCGCAAATGATATTATCAAAGAAATTAACGTTGCCGAAACGTAGAATAAACGTAAAAGCTACCATTTGCAGTATTATCGAAATTACTGATTGTATTTACCTTAATCTAAATTATATTTAATTTGAAACGTTTTATTTATTAGATCTAATTATATATTTCGATTCGATACTTTCGTTTTGTCATAAATAGTATTATATTCATGGGAGGTCGTAGGTAATTTAGCTTTCAATGCATGGTATGTTTATTTGCGTTGAAAATTGCTAAAGGGATGCAATTTTCGCTGAGTTGATTTTTATTCAGTTTGAAATCTTATTATTACGTACTTAAGTTAACTGAAAATTTACTTAGTACTTAAGTCATTTTAATGAGCGACTCTCATGAGTACATGAAACAATATTAACGCAAAGTATTCATGGTTACATTTTTCCCTATGGTTATGAGTGTTGAATACCATTAGAATTAATATTACATGTTGTTGACATAATAATTGCAACGATTATTGTTGTTGTTGTAGTTAGTACCTTAGCAGTAGGTTTGAAAATTGTTACATTTTCGATTTTAACATTTAAACGAATTATTCGAATGGTTCCCCAAACCAATTTAAACTTTCCATTGGCTTTAAAGGTTTAAACATTGAGCTGTGAATATTTTGAAGGTTCATTGGCAATCGTTGAAATCAATGACTGTAAAAAAGTGAGCTTAGCTAGCATTATAACGTATTTCGGTGTAACTTTTTTTTGTTGAATGCACAATGGCCCAAGAGTAGTAGTTAAAAAGATGACCTTGAAATTATTACTTTAGCGAACTATTTTAATGATATCCGATGCGTGAATTAGACCTGTTTTAGAACAATGATTAGATAAATCGTTCGGTTCAATCACCTATCGATCTAGACGGTGCCGTTGAAGTTTCTTAATTAACACTTAAAAAACACAAGTTTATGGTAAAGTAAATGCTTGTTAGAGTTGCGATTTTGGCGTAAGATATCGTGTGTACCCAAAATACCTTTTAATCTCCGACGAAGAAAATTTCGGAAAAGTTGCAAAATACAAAAAAAATTTAATTAAAAAATAATAAAACAAAAACAAAAGTTAATAAGGGCGCTTTATAAAACTTTATTATATCGATACCACCTAACTGTACTTTATATATAACTTGATTTAGATAAAATCTATAATCAAGTTGGCATAGGTATAATAAGATTCCAAACCAGCAACTATACTTGGTTTATAAAATAAACTTTATGAAAATTATTACAATCTTGTGATAAGGAAAAGTTAGAGCGATGTACTTAAACTAGACTAGTCTAGTAGTTTTATTTTTTTTTTTGATGAAGCGGTTTTATAAACAAGTAAATTGCAAAGTGAGAAGCACTTGTAATCATTCAGAACAAAGAGATAGATCGATGACATTTGGCGCCTGAGTTAACACCATTGATCAACATCGACGTGATCGATTATTTGTTGCTTACCTATTTTAAATGTGCCTTGTCAGCGTAACTACATTTTCCATTTTTATAATTCTGGTGGTTTCCAATAATTTTATTAATATTAATTAGGAGCGCAGTGTTTATACCTAAACAATCCCAGAAGGGATAAAATTAATTTAATTATATTATGTTATTAATATTTTTTATTTTTTCAGGTACGTTCATCACAAAAATCATGTTTTAAAGTTTTTCATGCTACAACTCAGGTAAAGTACCACTTAGACTACAGCTCAAACCAGCTTACTAAACTGAAAGATATGTGGCTAATTTCCTGCAATTAAAAAAGTTCTCATTGATTCAGTAGTTTTCAAACTTTTTACAAATTACTAAGCTTGCTCGAGTTGTAAATAATAATAATTTTATATTTAAGAATTTTTCATCGCTAACAAATTTCATATTAAAATTAATAGGTTAAAAAATTACAGTTAGAAAACTTTTCAATAAATTAGCTTTATGATTATAAATTTTTGCCTTCACAAAGTTAATACTTATTAGAATTTTCGTTACAGTGCATTGTTTGATGTACTTGGCTTATTTCAATTTTGTAACTTCTTACATGATTGAACAACGATTTACGCTTCGGTGAAGTGTTTGAAGTATTTATATTTACACTAATAAAATTTAAAAACGTTCTTCAAGGGTAGAACACAGAATTGCCGAGATTTCATTCAGGATGCACGGTATAATTTACCGAAGGCCAGCGTCGACTTTTCTTTTCTTTTCTGAAAAAGTGACTGAAAACAATTTTATTGGCAATAATTCCTAAACGTTTTCACGTTGCATTGATGCACATGGATTATGGTTTTACGCTATTCGGTTACTTGGAATTTGAAGTGTGTGAAAAGGTATTATTAATCCTGAAGCATGATTGCCTATTATAATAAAGTAGAGCTTCGCTGAAAAACAGGTGCCAATAAATAGAAATAGAAAGTTAGCACACTGAGGTGTTGCACCTGAAGTGTATATTTCCTGAATTGCTGTTCGTCTTTGTTTACGACGCTACGGTCATGTTAGCTAGGAGGTCGTGCGTGTTCCATCATACCATTCGTGCATTTCGTCCTAGGAAAAACTAAAGTACACAGCAAACATGTTTATGCAATTTTTGTTATGTCACTAAATGTGTTTAAATTATAGCGTCTTAAACTACATTTAAATAAACTATATCACAAACCATTAAACTATCGCGGAATTTTAAGTGCACTGGCATTAACATATGTTAAATGTTAAACAGTATAAAGTGTGCTGTACAGAGTTAAATAATCAGTCAATAAATTATCATTAAAACAAATAATGAAATTTAAGAATTTTACCACATTTTCATGACACGTGTTTCTATTTTATTCGAGCTCGTCAGATGGTTATAACGTTTAAACAGTTACGATTAAAATTCGATTATATAAAAAAATAAAAATTTGCGCCAGAGAGTACCGTAAAATTAATCAATACTCATCTACTGCATGTAATATTAATTATTACTGATAAAAGTACAGCGCAAACCCATTATTACTCCTAGAAAAACATTTACCTAATCAATACCTTAGTCGGTGTCAATATCTACCTATGCGAACTCGCCGGTTAAATTAAAGAACATTAAACAGTCATTAACATTTTTTTGTAGGTGGAATGTCAGAGCAATCTGAAAATCGCACTTGAAATTAAATTCAATAAAAATATTTTCTTGAAAATTATAATATACGTAGCAGAAGAATTTAAAGTGTTTGATAAAGCTTTGATAAATCACTAAATAGTAATTCAAATTAAATTTTGCTAGGTATCAGCAGCCGCTAATTAATATTGAGTGATCGGCTATTGATACGGCCTTCTAATTTTCAAATTACCGTTATTCAATTTACCTTTCGTTTCTTACATTTTAAATCTCCTAGCATAATTACCATTTATGAAATTATACAGTATGTACCAAAGGCCCGCAGAAATTCCTTCTTATTATTTTCAATTTTTTTATAACGCAATTTGAGGGTATTTACCGCTGCTTCTTATAATATCCAACTCAATGCGCTTGTTTTAAAATTTGTTTTCATAAAATGAAAGATACACAACGTAGGGGGTCTGGAATACCAGATCTCTCTTCCCCCCAGCCCTATACTCAAAGTTTTTTCTACAAAAAATTGGATAATAAAGATTAAAGATTTTTATAAACTTTCTACAAATTATTTTATGCGGCTCTTATAATATTTAAAGCAAATCTGTGCTTACAGTCGCTGTTATCGAAATTTTATTTAAATTTCGGTGGGACATCGAAAATAAACGACTAATAATTCGTTTTGGTCTTTTAGGGTATGGTATCAACTTTATATGCTTACGTCGAAACGAAAGATATACTGCTAATAGAAAAATTCGCGAAATAAATGATGATCTCATCGAGTTAGTGTTAAAATTGCAATATTTGAATTGAATAAGGAGCATTAAGACAGGTAATGTTCTTGAATGTTAATCAGATACACATTTACAATGCAAGAAGGAAGCATTCGAAATATAAAATAGTTGCACAATTAAATATTTAACAGTCCCGCAAAATTTATTTATTATCTGATGCTGAAGTTGTTCGTAAATGTTAATGGTACAATATGAAGATAAATTGGATAAATGAACGTACTCAACCATGCGTGTTGCAAATAAACAATACTGCACTAATAACAAAGGTACAAATTGTGGTTTGTGATGCACATTTGTAGAAATTAAATAATAATCTTTGGTAATTATTATTTATTAATGAAAAATTTCTCTTTCGATAATTTAAGATGTTACTTTGATTTGAAAGTGATTTTTTCACTGCACTTTCACGATTGTTAAGGAAATATGACCGGGGGTTCCGATATCTTTCGTTGTCATGATCAAGAATAGTTTACTCTCTAGATTTACACCTACTCATTTATAAACGTGTTTTACTTTATCGATTTAAATTATTTTTAAGAGAGTTGCCCTTTGCTAATTTATTTAAATGAGCCATTTTTAACCAAAAATTAGAACACTTGGATATTATTCTAAAGTTATATAATAAATACCACTCACTCGGTATATAACACCGCGAAGGAATTTTAAATCTTCTTATCGCATGGGAAATTCATCGGCGAGTTTTCAAAAGTTGCTTATCATAGAATCGCCGAATATTTTAATTCGCCGAATAATGTTCCATAATAGCATTCAGATCGAGTACTGAATTAAGCAAATAGATTTTATACATATGTTTCTGTCAATACAATTAGAATTTTAATTTTTAATAGTCGTGTCCCTGAAATATTAAAATCTAGTTTGAGGACCTCTTCGGCATTACAACCTGCAGTCCAATCGAATATTTTCGTTCCTGCAATATCAAATTAGCATAAAAAATTATTTTCAACTTAAGCTTTAAATTTAAAGCAGCTAATTCGAGATAATAATTATAAATGTGAATTTCCGCGTTTTTATCTTCATTTATTTCAATTACAAGATTTATATTATGTGAAATACGGTGAAATATATCAACTTTTCATTACTAATTAATTTAAACGTATAAATTTAGTAACTATTATAATAATATATATAATTATTTTATAATTAGTGAGAGTAATTCTGCAGATTTAATATAAAACAATTAATAATTAAAAAGTAGAAACTCGAAAAAAATTATACATTAATAATAATATAGTTATATAAAATAATGTATTGTTTTATTAGGACTTTCAGTCCGAATAAATACAAAAATTAATTAAAAAATTGCAATTCAATGTTGGTAATATTTAAGTTTAATTCTGAAGTGTCAACTCCAATTATGACATTTAATAATTTTTTATAGCCCAATAACAATAAAATCTAGGGAATTTGATTAAAAATAAAATTTAAGTTGTTTATATTTAGACTTTATGTCATTATGCAATTGATGATTCGAAAAGGCAATAAAATAGCGCTACATTGCATTATCATACAATGTTTCAATATTTATCTCTATATTTAAAAGTGATAGTATGTACATACATAATTATGTTATGTTCGGAAAAGAAAATTACATAACTTCCGAACTCCTTACAGGAGTACTAAAACACCAAGAAAATCTAAATACACCAAAATTATATTCAGAAAGCAGTGGCTGTGATTGGTCAATGTTTACGTCAACTTAAGAAAACTGTGGCGGATTATCTCGATTAGAATAATATATTGTTGTGTTTTAAAACGTTAAAACCATTATTTTAGTTATTGAGGTTTGTTTTGCTTTTATTGTAAATATTTATTTGTAAGCAGATTGTACCTAAAAATTTAAATTGTAAAAATACGAAATTGGTAACGATGTAGTAAGTGGGAGAATAGCTTCAAGCGAGGTTAGCCTTCAAGAGCGGGCGTTCTTTTGCAACGCTCGCACAAATTTAATTCTAATTTTGATTTTTGATGATTTTAATGATTAAAAGTGAGTTTTATTGAGATTAAGTGAAGTGTTAAAAAATTAAAAATTGAAGAAAATTTAAAAATTATTGAAGATTTGGTTAATAGAAAAATATCACAGCAAATTTTGTTTCACAAGGCCAACTATGGACGCACGTGTGGTAAAATACCACATGCAAGGTAAAAATTTAGCATTACCATTAAAATTTATTAACCACATTTGAATGAAAATTAAAAATTGAAACAAAATTATAAAACTATACGAAAAATTATATTTTAAAATTAAACTCGAAATTTTAAAGAAGAGTCTCATAGCTCTACAATTAATAATGGATGCGCTCCAACGAGGACTTTTTTTAGCAAAAATAAAATTTTTACAAATTTTAAATAGTTAAGGGCATTGCAATATTGTCGTGAAATTTTAAAGTTTCTAATAATTAGATTTTCAAAACCTTATTTCAAAGAATAAGAAATTAATAGTTGAGATAGAGGTCATTACAATCTACAAAGTAGATGAATTTCAAAATACAAATTTGTAGCAGGACATCGGTAGTCAGGGCCGTATTAGGAATCAATAACGAATGAAAAAAATAGAAAGAAAAAAATTATTAAATTCAAAACCCCTAAACGAACGACATGTTTTGGACTTATTCGTGGTATTACCCAACGAAATTGCACTCATCAGGCTCATATTGACAAAGAAAATAAAAAATTAAACTTACCATTCCCTTCAACCGATCATGTAACCTTCCACGTGCTCTAAACTAACCGAATGCCATACTAAGAAAATGTATTTTGAAAGTTAGTAAGCGTCCACTAGGGATATCTAAACTTACAAGTCTGTCAAAAATTACTTTTAGTAATTTTCAAATCACGACATTACCCCCTTAAGTTTTATCAATGAACCATGGGTTCAATATTAAATTTACAAATTCGTCGTGCTTTGACAAAACAAATATATTAAACTATTTACAATTTTAAACTAAATAAACAGTAATCATACAACCGATCATAAAAAGCTTTTTCCTCCTTTCGTTACATAAATAATTTTATATAAATTTCAAATTAAGTTTTAAACATTTCTACAAATAATTATGCCAAATACTAATTTTCGTCTGAATTCTTGATCTATTTCCATCTCTTGGATTTTCATAAAAGTATACTCGCATTGGTAGTCCATGTATCAGGAATTCACTTCAACCACCGTCTACTTTTCATCCACAAACTTACGTTTTTCTTTTTTTCTATATCCTTAATCGTCCACTATGTTATTATAATAAAGATAATAATTATAGTTGGTCCCCCTTGATATTGAATTTTTCTGATTTTTCTAATTTCCTGTCGACCAATTCTAAAATATTTCTTATCATGTCTAGATTTTATTTTTATATAAGCAAATTTTAACTTTTTGTATCGAAATATTCAAATTTTATTTTTATTTTATTACTCTTAAATTTATTATCGGCGCAGTATTCTGTATTTTTCACTAATATTTTTGTACTAAATAATTTGATTTTAAAGTTTCTCTTCTTGTTTTTTTCATCCATTATTTTATTTTAATAATTTTGTTTTGCATTTTTTATTTTTTTTTGATTTTTAAATTTGTTTTATTATTATACTTTTTATCTGTTTTAATGTTCCTTTTTCTTTTTCTTTTTTTTCAAGCAATCAAAACCGACAGTTATCTTGACTTTCTTTTTTTATTTCGTTAATTTTTCTGTGGATCTCATATTCCTTCTGTTGTCGCTTTGTTTTTCAATTGTTAATGTCAGATTTTTCTTACTTTTATTAGGGTCGAAAAGTAAGTTCTAATTTTTCATATTTCAGGATACCAACTGTAATTTATAATTACTGCTTCAAAGTTGTAGCACCAAATATACTGCAATTTTAATAAACTTTCAATTTTTTTAAATTTATATTTTACTTTAAGATCGAACCTGCGATTTAAATGTAGCAATATCTTTATCTTTATCATCTATATCTTTATGCCTTACGTTGGGCGTCAAATGTCCTGAAAATTTATAGTTTCTAAATATATTTTTATACTTATACAATATATTTCCAAAATCTCTATTCAAATTCAAAATATTTTTTTTAAGTTTATTTTTAAATTTTGTTATAATAAATTTGTAAAATAGTAACGTTAAATTTAGTGCGATACCTGTATGTATCGGTTTATTCATAATTACATCAAATATTTCATAAGTTTTTGCCAAACCAAATTCATTTTTAATTAGGAAAATACTCACAAAATTACATAAATTACCCTTTTTTTTGGCAAAAGATCTTTTCTGTCCCTCTATTCTCTCGTTCGGAGTTCTTAGCCCTACGTAAGGGTATATAGTGAGTACTTCTTCTTCAGAAGGGTTTTCTTGGCAGATACCTCAGTAGTTTGCGATTGCTTGCCGAGGGAAAGACGCTCAGAATGAAGTTTTTACTCTGCTCGGGATCGAACTGAGGATCTCAGCTTGGCAGTTAACGCACATAAGCATCATAGCAACCTTATTATTTTAACACAAATATCTTCAAAATTCAAATATAAATTTTTTTAAATCATGTTCAAAACACGACATTATATCATTATAAATACTAGATTTACCAGATTGTGCGGCCTAAAGGCCTAAAGGCCGCATTAAGCATGATTAAAACAAACCAATTAGAGATATTATATATTATCTCTATTATCTCATACTCGTCGAAATGACTATCAAGGCAGTTTAAAATGAAACCTAAAGAGAGTTTGTTCATTAAAGAGCGAAATTTTTGGATAAAGACATTGAAAAAGGAAGTTCTAGTAAAAGATCAACAGATATTCTGGAGAAAGTTATATCAGTATTGTCATGTTCCAAGATATTTGGACCCACCTTGTACTCTTTTGGTGAAATTTTGTAAGTTTGTATTTTAATATGGTAATTGGTGTGTAATGTGGGAAAGCAAGATAGGAAGAAGGAGGCTTTTTACCAAAAATGGCTGCACGAGGCGGTTGTGCGAATTTTAGCTCTGAATTTTTAATTGAAATTTTGTGTATTTTGGTCAGATTTGACCGTACGAAGAATTTTTAAGATTTGTAAGTTGGAATTTTGCAATTTATTAAAGTGATAGTATTTTTATGGATGAATTGTGTATCATTTATTTGGAAAATAATGGAATTTGAAAAATGGAATTTATGAGTTACAATTTATTATAAAATTATTTGAATTTATTAAAATTAAAAATTTAAAAGACGACTTTTGGTCGTGAAGATAAAGCACTTGCATTGATAAATGAAAAATAAAAATTCGATCCTGTCAGCAGATATTTTATTTAAAATATCTGAAGTTAAATTAATTCTACGATAATTCTTTTTTTTTTTGATCTGGGTAAAATAATTTAATTTAAACTAATTTAATTGGAAGCCTTTTATTTTTATAACAAACTCGAATTTTGGAAAACATGGAAACCACTCCCTTAGATTGACCTTCTCATCTCCCTTATTTAGGGGCGAGTCGCGGTACTTAAAGTGGAGTGAGAAATTTTGAATATTTTTAGAAATAATTACATTAGTATATTAATCACAAATTTAGCTTGCATGCAGGTAGTTGAAGAAATTTGAGCATGTAAAAAATGTTAAATTGAGTACACACACAAGATAACTCGTAATGGAGATAAAATGGATTAACAGCGACGGCGAAATGACGATGGCGAAATATCCAGGACCGACTCACCAGCGCTCGAAAAACCGTCCTAGTCTCTCGCTGGTTTCAGGACCTGAAGATCTGAATGTATATTTTCTGATTGTGCACTAATCATGAACTTTTCACTATTTTAAAATAAATAAATCTGTATGTATGTACTGCAGTACACATAGCGGGGGGGGGGGGGGATAGAATTTATAAAATTACTTTTTTCTAATGTAACATATTAGCACTTGAAAACAATTTCAAGCTTGCTTAATTTAACGATTTTTTTTATGACTATAATTTTAAAAAGTCTGAAATAATACCTTAATTTTCTTTTTATTATTTTCTTTAATATTTTTAACCTTCCTCTACTTTATACTATTAATTGAACACTTTCTTCATCATAAAAGCTGTGCTATATTATAGTATAAAATTCGACAAACAAATTATTTTGCAAACAAAATTTCGCAACTAAAAATCTGCCAAAAACGATTAATTTCCAATTTTTTGTAAGCAAGTAATTGTACTTATTGGTGTAGGTATAATTTTGTAAATTACACACTGCGATTCAATACATAAATATAATATTTTTAAAGGTCAGTAACTCATTACATTAAAAATTATTAATAATGGCAACTTAAATACAATATAAATATACAAGCATAAAGCGCTCTTGGCAGTGAAAGTGTCGCAGTTTAATTAAGAAATAATATAATTTCCTACTTCCTGTATTAAAATAATCAATTTCAACATAATATAGTTTTAAGGTAGTTATTGTTTAAATTATATGGATGGAAGTAGATATAATAGGTTCATTATTTTGCATCTTCTGCTACTGTTTCCAGAGAAGTGTCGTAGGTGGACATTCAAGAAATAAATAAAAGTATCAACTCAAACGGAGCGAAACTGACATCAACTATTGTTTCTAAACATTTTGTTTACTTTATTAAAGGAACGTTTGCACGATGCTCGGAATCATGCATTGTATAACTGTAAAAATTAGATTTGAAAGTGCAAGTTTAATATAGTTTCCTTGCAGCTATAGTGTAACTCCCAAGAACCAAAGTCATTCTATTCAAATTTCATCTAATAGAAACCAAACACCGCAGTCGTGTCTTAATTGTTTTTTTCATACATGTTCCCATATTAGTAAAATTTGTTAATTGGTCTACCAGATTTGAAAGTATGGTCAAGTGATTGAAAAGTAGAACATATTTTACGCTTGATGGCAATTCAAAAAACCAGAACGATTGTTTAATATTATCAACCTTGCAATAAAATCGTTAGATAAAAGTATTACCTGTCGTGACAATAATTTTAATCGGCACCAATAAAAAAAATTATATTCTATACTACTTCCTATTCAAAAGGCAATTTTACTATTCCATAAAAAAATATAAAATAAAGTTGCATAAATAATGCAATAGTAACATCGAACTCGTCGATCAATTCAAAAGCCATTACGGCAGCCACGTAAGTAATTTATAATCGGTTAAAACAATTTATATTTGTCAGAGCTTGTGCGGTCTACTACCTTTGCCTATATACCATAATAACATATAAAGCACAATAAAAATTGTGAACATTGTAATAATAAAACAAACAACGACCACTTTTTACCTGCAGCCAACAAGTTGGGATTTTGAAAAATGTTAGAATTATGATAATAGCAAAACTTATTTTATTCGGTAAATTATATGCTAAAGCGAAACGAAAAAAAAAACTTGGCTTACAAAAACTGCAAAATAAAACATGTACCTACTATGTATATGTAGTAAGGTAACCTCAACTGAATTATTTATTTAACATAAGATGTAATCTAGTTTATGGCAAACAAATTACTAAATATTAATTTAACCATTCATTTGCCTTGACATTTTGCTCTTAATAAAGTTAGGTTAAATTCTAATCGAATAATCAGAGTAATGCTTTTCTTCGTTTCTTTGATAATAAATTCCTTACAAGGTGTGCTACTCACATTTTAAAGCTCCATAAGAAAAACATGTTAATATTTATTAATTTCATTGAAACAAAAAATTTAAAAAAAATTTGAATAGATAACCTAGGCAGTCAGGTCGTAATAATATAGTAGTAGGTATTATTTGGTGAATTTATTTTTAATGTTTTAATACTCGGGCGTGGTTTTAATTTTACATAAAATTTCCAGATAAGAACTTATAAATGTTATATGGATACTTAACATATCGAGATCTTGTATGTTTACTCAATTTCAGACATATAATGTATGTAGATACATACTACTTTCTAGAGCCATAAAAACACTTTTACGGCCCTCCTGCTTATTTAATACCTTTTGATTTTTGTACAAAGTATTTTATAATTTCATAAATTATTATTTTAACACGTCGGCGTTAAAAAGTCATTTTTAAAGTGAATCGAAACCGAATTGATCTTCCCTCGTGATCATAACGTTGGAAAGTAATAATAAAATTTTTAACACTGCTTGTATTTAAGTTATATACGACAGACAGTAACTGAATGAAAAGGAATGCCGTTTCAATTACATTTAATTCACTTTTAGTTTTTGTAATCGGTGTAAATAATTAAAGGCTACCATCAACTTTAATTGATTGCAATCAAATTTATTATAATGAAAATAGTGCTCGCTGTAAGTTTTAATTAATAAAAGTATTAAGTGTTATTTATAATTTAATAAAAATTTAACGGCATTTGTGTTAATAAATAGGCGATTTTTAAAGTTTCTGCACTATCAAATAAAAAGACAACTTTAATTATTTAAAATAAAGCAAATTATTTCGGTCGAAATACTTTTGTTACTTTGTAAAACAAATTAAAATGCTTGAAATATTTGGTTTTATTATGCAGGAATTAAATTTTATTGCTCAGGTGCAGCAGCCATGTGAAGAACTGAACTCAACTGAAGAAATGTTATGTATGTGAAATTTTTCGAAAATTGAAGTAAACGTTGTAAATACCTAACTAATATGATCGTCTTTAGATTGATTCCTTTGTTGGTCAACCGTTTTAATAAAATTAAAAAAAAAAGGTTCCGATATTACCATTGGTGATATAACGGGAAAGGTTTTATTAAAACTCTTCTCGACTTCTATGGGAATCTTTTGCTTTTGCAGGAAAATATTTTAAATATAAACGAAGCAATTAATTGATAACACATAGTTTTGATAGAGAAAGATGGGACCTGTTTTACCTTTACTTTATACCTACTTTATTTATCTTTTAATCCAGTCAGTGAATTATTATGCAATTAATTTACGACTTACTGATTTTAGAAAGTCAGTCGCATATTAAGACATTTATTATATTTCTAATTTGTCAAATCGTATAGGTAATTTTTATTAAGCGATTAACTTTTTTCTTTTGATCGACTTGCCCAAAAAAAATAAGGCAAGCGGTAAGTACTGTAAATCAACAAGGAAATTACTTAATTCCTTTTCCTAGTCAATATGTTTACTTTACTTTTATTATCTGAAAGGTAGATACAAAAATAATAATATGGGTCACATATTATAGCTGATTTCGATCAGCAAAAATTGCTGTTTATTCAAGCATTACTAAATTATTTAAATTTTAGGGCAATTATTTTTCTCGTGTTTGTCTAAACTTTAATTTTTAATTTTATAATTCAAACACGATACGTCGCAATAATACGTAGCTTTTAACAATTATTGATTTTAGTAATTTGCAAAAACAAGCGTAGAACACCCAAATATCTAGGAGTGGTTCTATTCTGCTAATTTACAAAAAAAAATTGTTTGTAATAGGAACGTCTTGGCCATTTATTATTATTATGTAAAAAGCTATTCGAGCTAACATTTCTTCATTCAACCGAATTTTTCTAACAGAACAATTAACAATAAATTAAGGTTAATTCTAACAACTTGAGGGTGCTGTTACAGCATAAGTTATTCTGGATAAATCATTCAGTTTGAATAAAATAACTGTTTTTTTTTTGAAATTACCTTTGTGGTAGTATTGATAATTATAATTTATTTCTGTGACAGTTATAATTTTATTTTCTCTTACAGTTAGTTTTACATAAGGAAAAAGATTATTATTGCATGTGCAATATAATAATTAATAATTGATTTTATTTGTACTGTAACTACAGCACTTAAAAACTACAGGTGTATAATAATTCATAAATTTTAAAAAGACAGTGCTAATGAAGCAATTAACATTTACATTAATAAATAAATAACATTGAGGAAATGCACAATCTCTTGCATTGTTCTGATGATATTTTATTATTACATTTTCAATTCTAGACACTCGTGGTGACGTGTGTGTAATATTAATGTCGTATTCAAAAATTATTTTTTTTAATGTGCTGTACTATACTTAACCGAAATATAAATGAATGATCAGGCGAAGGCACTTTTAAAATAAATAACATTAAATAAAAGCAGTTCAATAACCTAATGAGTTTAAATTTTTACTTCACTACCCGGAAAATATTTTACTATCTTGTATTATGAGTTCCCAAGTGTACTTTCTTTATGTTTTAGTGATTTAAGCACACATTATCTTGAAGCAAATTACTTCCATTGTACACTTTTTTTTTTCGATTAGGTCCAAAACAATTTTGATTAAATGCACATTAAATTTAAATGGAACACGAATGTCGAAAGTGTTCGTACATAATCAATCAAAATATGTAAGCAGTAAATTGTCAATAAGTAAGAGAAAGTTGATTAATGTAATTTTTTATACGGCTTTAAACTGAATTGTATGGTTAAACATGCACTTAATCTGTAAATTAAAAAATATTACTTGCACCAGAATAATTATTATGTATTAAATAATAACACCTTACGTAATGACAATTTAAATTGTTGATATAAATTATAAAAATATTTTAATAATCAATTGAACGACTGCACTGTGGCTGGGAGCCAAAACATAGCTTTAACCACCAAGCCACTCGGCTCTAAGCACGAACATGAACATATATTATTTTATAATATTTAATTTATTGTAGTTCATTAATCGCAACGCAGATAGTAAAACAACTTAATACGTAATAAAAAGAAATACAAGAAAATATGGTAAAAAAATTATTATTAATTTCAAAAAGGAAAATGAAAATTGATGTAAGACAAGTACCTAACTATCGTAAATCCTACCTGTAATTTATTTTTATATAATGTATAGCAGGTAATATTAAATCCTTACGCAAGAAGTGTACTATGTCTGGCCAGTTATAACTTTATTAGTGCCTAGATGCCTATAGTAAAACCACCTTATATTATAGAACAGATTTAGCTCGAGAAGTAAATTTGTTCCGCGTAATTTTATGTGAAAGAAATGTTATAAATGATGTAAAACTTCAGTCTTCTTTTTTGCAAATACCACACATAATATATCAAATATTACGTGTCCTTTATTTGTCTTTTAAGTAGTTACCACAAGATTATTTCTAATATTTTTATGACCAATCCTTTTAATACATACAAACCCAAGTCGAAATTTTAGCTCGATTTTTATCCTAAAATAGATCTTTGCTTCATTTGCACTAAATTGAACCTCGTCTTTTTCTCGTTCATCCTAAATAAAAATTTGTATCTGATAACTAGGGTCCGGATTTATAGGCACTAGAAAACTTGAAAATATGCAGGCAAATATGCTCTAAAAATTTCAAAGTACGCATTTCAATATGTGCTAAAAAATTTTATACATAAATAATTATATATTTTTTTTATTTTTTATTTTTTAGACTTCCAATCAATGTTACAAACAAGAATTTTTTCCAAATTTTAGAGTGTTATTGTTATTATTAATTATTTTTGTATTATTGTATTATTTATTATTGTATGTTATTTTTTTTTATTTTTAATTTTTAATTGCGCTCACACTTTCTTTAGCTTTAGGCATTTTTAATACACAAATATAAAATGGAATTCAAGAGATATTTAGAAGTATAATATCTGAAGGAATATTTTTGAAGTGAAACTTCTTCAGTGACCAGTTTTCTTCTTTTCTTCTCCTAGATACTTCTATTTTTCTATTTTTCAAAATTTTAATTTTATTTCAAAAATTTAGAAAAAAACTTAAAATTAGAAAGAAACACTTAAATTGTTTCAAACTCTTGTGAAAACTAAAAATATTATTTAATTGCAAAATATATGCCAACATAAGCAAATAAGCATTTATAGGCAATAAACCGTCAAATATGTACTTAAAACTCAAAATATGCATTTAGGCAAAATAAAAACTACAAAAACGACCCAGAAAGGTGTATACATGATTTTCTTTTAAAATTTTTCACGTGCTTGTACGCAAAAAAAACATTATGCATTATTTTTCTAACAGTATTGAAAATACTGTGATAGTCTTAAATTTAAAATTTAAATCTAAAAGAGATTTAGAAAGTAAATTTTAAAATAGAAAATTTGATATTTTATTAATAAAATTGTGTTATTTTTGTTATTCATTTGGTTATAATCAGGGCTCGGAAGTTCTAGCAAATGCATATATTTTATATATGCATTAAATATAATATTTAATATTTTATTATTATATAATATTTTCAAAGTAAGATTCAAATTTGTTTCACACTTCCCTTAGATTGTATACAAAATTTTATAATGCTAATTTTTACATATTTACGGTTTTTGGTGCTATTTTGCTATTCTAGAGTTTTAAGTGCAATTTACGAGCATATTTTCATATAATAAATGAAATAAACAAAATGTTATTGAAATAAACAAAGTAAAGGAAATTTTAAAATAATACATTTTAACTGTCAAGTAAAGAATACGTACCTACTTACATAGAAAAATAATATTTAAAAAGAATAAAATATACTACATATATTAATAATTAGCAGGTTTGGACTTAGAATATTTGAATAAGCAAGAAAAATAAAAATGAAAGTTGATAAAAAATCTTTAAATATTGACAAAAATTTTAAATTACGTTATAAAAAAATATGATAAAAATTTAAAATGAAAAATTTTGTAATACGAAATGAAGACTCTTATTTCACGATTATTTCCAATCATCATATAACAAAAGAAAACCGTAAAACTAATGAGAAATAAAAAAATATATACCAAACAAATTGAAAAATTAATATTAAAAACCAAGATATTAAAAGAAATGTTATGAGAAAAAATAAATTTTGTACCAAATAGCCGCATACGAATAAGCGAACCAAAACAAACAGGTATTTTAATATTAAGCTCAGGTTTCAAATAATAGGAATTTGATTATTTTTAAAATTATGTCAGACGCATCGTAATGTAATTAGCATATTCGCGGTATTTAGTTTATTTCTGAAATAAGAATAAAAAAATTGGTTAACAATTATTTTATTTTGCATATTTTCAATGTTTTAGTGCTATTTATAGCGCTAATTTTTGTATTTTTAAGTGCATATTAAAGCCCTAAAGATTTACTTTTTTAGTGCTATAACTTCCGAGCCCTGGTTATATAATAAAATATTATAATAAAAATATTTTTATGAAACTAAATTTCATTATTATTTTCACTTTATTTGATCCAATAATTCACAGATCTTAAAAAAAATTATAATTAATTCTATGTATACACATTCGTTAACTACATTGCACCTGGGTATTTTTTTAAATTTCTTAGATTTTATATTTTATTAACTAATTTACTTCCACAGGGTAAATATAAAAATCAACATTTAAAAAAAATTTACCACACTTTTTGAAATATTTATAAAATAGCAATTTAGTAATTATTAAATTTTACATGAATTAATTGTTAAACATCAAGACAACTTACTAAAACCATTTTAAAAAATTTATAATTAAATTTGAAAGAATGAAAAACTAAATGGTTTTTTTTAAGGTTTTGAAATTCGTTCTTATTTCTTTATAAATGCCACATTTAGAGCTCAAAGTAGAATCAAAAAACCCTAGTAAAATGATCCTTTTTTCGACCCACTTAACCTTTGACCTTTGGAAAACTGGATTTTTGAGGTTGAAAATAGGGGTAAAATTTCGACTTGGCATCGGTGATATCATAGTAACGAGAAACATTGCTTTATTGTAAAAGATAGCAATTTGTAAGAATTAGAAAGAAAATGTAATTTTTACCTGTTTTCCTCGTTGTTCCTACGATTTGCTATAGACCTTATCAATGTTTGCGTGTCTGCCAAAGGCTTATTGCATCTTCCGTATAGTGTGGGTGGTAACACTACATTGTAATTTCTTATTATAACTCATTAAAGAGTATAGATTAAGTTCAACTTTAGGTTACATGTTGGTTAAATTGCATTTATTAAATGCATCCTGAGGAACTAATTTAAATTACAACAGATGTGGCAAGATACAATATATTTATCTTTTTGGATAACATGATTCTTAGTTTTCGATATGTAAGAAAGTATTTGTTGTTTTTTTAATATGAATTATTCTTGTTTCACAATGAAAACGATAAATCATGATTGCATAGAATAAAGGAGGTTAGTCTATACATTGACCGGATTTTAAAATCATACTTGAATTCTATCTCTGGAATCGCTAACAATGCATTAGGTAACAGAAATGGACGCGCATACTGGTAAATAGATTCGATCGACTTCATAATTATTGTTTTGAAATTTAAATTACCAAATCAGGATGAACTTAAATTATAATTTAACTACCGAACCATGCAAAAATAACTTTTAGGTACAAGAGCAGTCTGTAAAGTTTTAATGTAATCTCTTGAAACTTCGTTACATTAACACTTCAATATTAAACA
Organism: Cantharis rustica; assembly: GCA_911387805.1. Taxonomy (NCBI): domain Eukaryota; kingdom Metazoa; phylum Arthropoda; class Insecta; order Coleoptera; family Cantharidae; genus Cantharis; species Cantharis rustica. The sequence continues at coordinate 40,901,650 of OU426877.1, forward strand.
GCTGCTACTACTCGATATAGTAGATCGAAATAAAATTTAATATTACGTGTTTATATAAAGGCAGGAACTTTTCGGTACAGTTATAGTTTTACCGTTCTGACGCCATCTATATGTCAGAACGAGAACTTTTCGGGCTGCCCTCGTAAGCTTTAGAGTGAAATATTGTAATTACTTAATCTTCGACAAGATTTATTCGGTATAAGGTAGTTCGCGGTTCATAAAGAGTTCTAATGGAAGTAATTGACTAGGAAGGAACAATAACGCGAGATAACATTATTAACATACAACTTAGACAAAGTTACTTACTATGAATTAGTTTTATCTGTAATAAATAATAACTTAAAATCTTTGACGATGCCTGAAGCTGTCACGCAGTACTGTTAACTCTTGTATATTTTTTTACTTATTATTAAATTGCGCTCACGCGTATGTCTTTTATGTAATATATTTGTCATACCTACCTACCTATACTACGATAGTTAACAGTTTATACATTTTATTATTCTTGAAAAATACCGTACAATTGCTTGCAATTGTCGGTGCAAGGTACTTAAAAATGATAATATTTTTCTCTTGTAATCCTATACTTAAACTGCGTTTAATATGTTTACTTCGAGCAAGGATTAACATAATTTACATTAAAATTAAAATATTGTACTAATCAAAATAAATTATTTATACTGCATTTACGTAAGTAAATCGTTTATTAATCTATCAATTAGTTACTCAAAAGCTCAGCTTCTTAATTAATTAAAAACAATTTAACATAATTTAATATTAACTATGTATTATAATATTTACACATTTCTATTATGTATTTTAAACCACAAAAAAGTAATTAAATATATTACATCCATCAGTTGGTTAAAACTGGGCCATCACATAAAAAATTAAATTAATTACTCTGTAGATGCACTTTAATATAAAAAATGCTACAAACATAAAACGGTGAAATAATAGTAATATAAAAAACGTTATTTTTTAATTTGTTGTCCTAAAATTCCACGTCGAATTGGTTTAAAGAAATTACAACTTAAACGGTTCTTCACTTGTATTGTTTTTTGCCGGTGCGAATTAAACAATTGGTACTAAAAGAAAATAAAATGATTTAATCATTTTTATTTAATTAAAACATTTACTTACTGTAGATTTTGATTAACGATATAACTTTGACCCAAATAACTAAAATTCAAAGTAATTTTGAAAATTTTCAATAAAATTGTTTTTATTATAAATGATAAAGAGTTTATTGTTTATAAAATTACTTGTAGTTATAAAGTCAAAATATTAGTAATAATCAACAAAAAGATAGTCCGAGCCAGTCAGTAAATTAATAATATTTGGAAGTCTCAAGTTACATATTATCATATGTAACAACAAAATGTTTATGATTAATGTTATTAACATGGGATAAAATTTATAAGATTCAAATTTCACCTTTTAAATCAAAAATTAATAATTCAATAGCTGTTCAAGCTTTTTACGTAACATTTTTATGTTTTTCTGATGAGAATCCGAAATTCGAAACGCAATAAACTAAAATCATTCAGTTAAATAAGTTTTTGTTTTTATCATAAGGACAGTTACGGAATTGAATAATTAATTTAACATGTAAATTTGAATCTTATCAAAATGTGTTTAATCTTTAAAAATTAGGTTAATGAAAAATGTAATGAATCAACTATAATAATTATTATTATGAGCAATCGAAGAAAACAATAAAAACACAATTGATTAATCAAATCAACATAAATTAGTTTATAATTATTGATGGCAGAAAAATAAATTAAACAAATTAATTTTGTACATAAGTGAAGTTAGTAATTACGGTCGTAAATTGAAATCTATCGATAATTTAAGAAACATTGTACAAATTTAAATCTAACACAGCAATACCGCATTTTATAAAATTTTAAAATTACATTTTAGTAACCTAACTAATCTAATTAACTCACAACATATTTGTGTATTCGGATTATGTGTAAAATTAAAATAAAATTTTATTATTGGTAAATAATTTATAGTAACAAAATTAAAAACCAATCAAATTTACAGTCAGTTAAATTAGTAACATTGTTAAAAATTTATACAAAATAGAGTTAATTTATTTTTATTGGAAGAAAGTGCATTTTTTTCATTTAAATAAGAATTACATGCAGAAGAATCTCCGACTTGAACTAGAAATATTAAAATAGTGCTTAAAAAAAATTAAAGTAAATAAATTTACAAAACAAGAAAAATTTACGACTAAAAGTTAAACAAAACACTATAATATGAATAACAAAACATAACCAAAAAAATTACCAAAATTTTTATAGATTTTGAAAGATGACATTAAAATGAAGCGTTGAAACAGAGGATCGACATTAATTTTTCTTTTAAATTTTGAAATAATTAAATTTAAACGACAGCAGTCGGTAAATAGCTCATTCGGTTCACAATGCCCCCCCCCCCCATTTAGTGGGTGGAGCTGGCTGCAGTTGATTTCTAGCTGTGCAACTGTTAAGTGTTAACAACATTTAATATAGAAAATTAACCTAAAAAATGAATTTTTCAGTCAATAGTGTGGTAATTAGTAGTATGTAATTTTAAATAAACAAACTAAACAAAAAAATTAAAATAATGAATTTTAACTGTTAAGTAAAGAATACATACTTACATAGAAAAATAATATTTAAAAAAAAAACAATAAAATTTTAAAATTAAAATTAAAATTTTGTTTAGTTTATTTAACATTTAATATATTTTCATTTTAAATTAAATTACGTTAATTATAGAAAGTTTTAATTTAAAAATATAGATTCCGTCTTTTTCGATCGATAATTTTCTAGTTCTGGCAATTTCAGGGATGTTTTTAATAACAGGTGCGGTTTAAAGATTCCCTGTCTAAGTAAATCCACCATTTTCTAGTGAAATTTATACTCAAAAATGCTTTAAAATAAAATATAGAATCACCGTGGGCGGCTTTCCTTGTGAAATCAGCAAATTGAATAAATAATTCAGTTTTTGTTTTTTTTTTACGCGTATTTTTAAATGATCCTCAAAATTTAATGTTTATACTTGCAATTTATGCTCACAGCTATCATAATATCATTAAAAAATTTTTAAATTTGTGAGATCAGTTAACGTACTACTTCCTCTGGAAAATTTGATCATGTTAATTACATTTATTTCCTCCCCCCCCCCGTTGTCTATGTATGCTCGTACTGCAGGTCCGCTAGTTACGCCAGTGAAATTATACAGTTCTTGTAGAATTGATTATATTATTAATGTTTTAAACAGTATACAAATAGCATACAATAAAAAGGATTTGACTAAAAACTAAACATTTTTATTTATTTTTGGTTAATTTATTACAACTATCGATGAGTCAACACTAAATAATTTTATAATATTATAAAGCTCTTTAATTTTTAAAAATGTTTCAGTACTGTACTGTGTCATTGTGTTAAAATAATTGTTATTAAAGTGTCTTTTAAATTAATAATTTATATAAATATATTATACTCGGGGCCGCTCTTAGGGGATTGACAAATTTTGCATCAGCATTTAATTTAAACAAAATGTAACAAAAATGTAATTTTTGTATATTACATCTTGAGAGATTTCTTGTTAGAATGAAATATTTCCGAATTTTTTAAAATATTTCTAGGGATTTCGGCAGATTTCCCTTCACTTGTACACTAAATCTCCCCACCTATTCTCCCTCGTTTTATTTATTTCATAAAACACAAAATTAAAATACATTAAAAATTAAACATATTATACTTTTATGAAAATGCCAAAATGTAAATGGAATTGCTAACAAAAATGTACATTTTAATTATTAGGTATGTTCTGCAGACATTTATAAAAGTATTATTTTTATTCTTTACCTTAATTTATTTTTAAAAACTGTCGAAGAAAATACGAATAGAAAATTCTGATACCCAAAAAATGTGAGCTGCAATTTTTACAAAATAGTATATAAAAATTAGGAAATTTATACAAAAAAATATTTTTTAGGGGATTCGACAATATTTTGAAATTAAATTTCCGTTTAAATTAACGTTTTTTGGGTGTATACATTTTAAACCTCCAATTTTAACCTATAGTTAATAATAGTCTATAGTTAATAGTCCATGCAACTGACGAGGTACTGGGGATTATTCTAGAAGGTTTTTATTTTATATAACCAATTACATAACATGCATGCAAACCTTCTGTCTCTAAAACTTGGGGGTCTAGGAGATATAATATATTGTCGTGTTTTGAAACTATAAAAATTTTGTTTTGTTGTATTGTAAATTATTTTAAAGTTTATTTTGTTTTAATTTAAAATTTCATTACTCTTGTATATAAAAATGCTGTAAATTATTTTATTTTGTTAGGAGGTTGGTAACGGAATTATGCCTTACGCCATCGTGAAAGTCATCGGGCTGATGTTCGTTCGTTGAGCTATAAATTTGATATTTTTAATGATTTTGGAAATAAAAAGTTTTAATTAATTATGAAATGTTTGAAGATAAAAATTTCAACATTTTTGGAGATATTAGTGTAATTAGAAATTATTTTACTACGTATTAGTTTGATAAGTTGGACAGCTGCGCAACGGATTATGCAAGAACGTTATGTAATCATCTTATAAGGTAACATTTTAATACAAAATTTGGAGACAATATTTAAATAAAATTGAAACAAAAAAATTTTAAACGATCAGAAATTATTATAAAAATTTAAAAAGAAGAGTCTTATGCTCTAATAAATATTTGCATATCAAACCCACGGTTTAAAATTAAATTTATGATAAATTTTACATTATTTATAAAAATTAGTACTGGAATATGGATTGGTTTTGAATTACCTTCCAATAAATCAGTAATTCTGTTCAAATGAAAAACTCTTAATGCAGTATTTCAGTCCCAGTTTAAACCAAAAATTATATAAATTGACATGTGATATCTGATTTGGCGGTTAAGAGACGGCATTTAGGCGCGTAGGTATTTAGCTCTATCGACTATGCTAATATAAAGTTCCCAGTTCGAATCCGAAAGAGACTGTTGTGTGCTGGAAAAGTATATTTGCTCCGAATGAAATGTTATTTTTTTTTTTAATATAATTAATTAATATTTCTGTTACTGTTGGCGAAGGGCGGCACTGAAGTAGCTCTTTAGCGCCGGCGAAACAAAAGTACCTAATAAAGTCATCGGCTGGCGGCAAGTAATATTTTATATTTTGTATTTTGCATTATATTATGTACTGCGATATAACTGACATCGTTAAAGAATCATCAGCAGTTGGCAAAGGAAAATATTGTGTGTATGAAATTGATTAGATACTTCATACTATGAACGTACCATTAAAATATAATAACAAAAAAATAGATAGGTGCATATTTTAATTTCTATATTATGCATAATGAAAATGTGTAAATGTCAGATTTACACGAGCATAATACTGTTAAGTCTTAACATTCTAATAACCACCTCTCAATATAGATGTTAAAAATAATGCAAGGTCCTGGCTTGAAGTGCAATGTTTTCGCTTTAAAATTAACGTCCGCGCCGTCAAAGGATAACTTCTTTTCATATAAATATTAATAATAATGTTGAGATTTTCTACGAACAACAATGGCAGTTGATGAAACAAAAATCAAAGCATAAGTAGTGGGTATAAAAAATACTTTTTCAAGAATATAATGTTCTCAGTATATTATTCCTACATAGTGATTTATTATGGTGGTTCTATTTGTGAGGATAGTAAAACAAAAAGTTTATAATAATGTAAGAAAATCTAAGAAATTATTACTTTTGTGGGTAAATAATGATTCAGGTGTTCGGTGTTTAAAACGCATCGATAAAAGTGCTAAATTTATTACTCTAATACGGACGGTGAAAAATTAGAAAACAATAAACAAAGAATCGTATATTACCAACTGTAGTATCTCATCAGATTATCTATGATTAAGTATTTACTTTACTCTTGAATATACTACACAACTTTAAATGAACATTTAATGTAATTGATGATTAACAGTTATTACTAGTAACTAAATTATAATATTTTAATTAATGATTATGTACCTACTATGCATCTTTATAAAATAAACTTATACAACAAGACGATTTATAGGAACTGTTTCAAAATCGGATTGCTTTCATGCTACCTTTGCATTTTAAATTTATTTCTGTTCATTGCTGCTGTTATTCCTACTCCTTTTTTTTACAACAAAGACATCCAAACATTTGGAAAACGTTCAACTCGCAAAGTAAGCACTCCCTTGTCGGCTCTTTTATGAATAATGGTGCGAGCTTTTCACATTCGGCCCAAACTTGATCTTAAAAAGCACCCAATTACAAAAAACTCATTAACTGTTATTAGAAAAACCTGTAAAACGCTGTTGCATCACCGTCTTTAATTTTCTTAAGTGGTCAAGTAAAAACTTGCATTGGCTCATAAAATTTAATTGTTTAAACTTCTATCTCTATTTCTGTTAATTTATATTTTTATACCCCGATAAGAAAATTATTTTGTATTACCTAACATCTTAATGTTATAAATATTAATAAATTTGCATAATATACTAAACTTTCGGCAATACACCGTGTGGGCTAAAAGTCACTTGACACTAAAGAATTTCAATTTTTACCAAAATTCATATTGAATATTAAACCACGAATTTAAATAGAAAATTAATTTTCCTATCTATTTTAAATATTTTTAATCTAAATTTTAGTTCATATTATAATCAATTATGATTTTTTTTTTAAATTCTTCAAAGTAAAACTAGCTGTGAAGCGAAGTGATAACCCTAGAACCAAATAAATATTACATTAGAAACTGGTTACCTACATATACGAGCATTTATTATTATCCTAGACAAGAGCATATTAAAATATTTAAATCAGTAGGTAAGGTCAAAAAAACCCATTAAGTACTGCATAGCTTTTTGATTTATTCGTTTAGAATTAAATTGAAAAATTCCCATAAGGGAAGATATCACTAATGTTGATATATTAAAATAATTAATTAAGCTTTTTAAAAGTTCCTGTCAAGGTATTATTATAAAAATAATTTTCAGTTTTATAATGTAAATATTCGAAAATTTTTTTTAATACTTTAACAGATTATAATAATATTTATGTATCAAGAACATTATTTTGACTGATTTACTAATGAAAAAATATAAAAAATTTGCTTGTGGACTTATTTGAAGTTCTTAGCGGGAGGGGGGGGGGATTTATTAAAGAAGAAAACAAGATTTTCTAATTGCTAATAAATAACTGCGAAATAACACTTTTTTTTCGAACTTTTGAAGTCTTCGAGAATAGTCCTGCTCGACTAATTTTGACCTTGGACTTGAGAAATTTTTTCGTTCTTTTTACGATGCATATATGACATCATTAAACTGCAAGCTGTGAAATGACGTCAAAGCGAACTCAAGAAGCAAAACTATTTTTTTGGTATAGAATTACCTTGCCGTATGAGCAAGCAGTAAATTTGTTTAAATTTTTAAAACTTTTTGAGTTTTAATTGACGTTTGGAATTTTGCTTTAAAGTTAAAAACCTTGTTTTACACTTGTAAAATATTGCCAAGCATTAAAGTCAATCGTAAATATTTGAAATGTATTTTTAAAAAACTCGCTATGGTTCCTAGGTTTTTGCTTGGTACCTGAATTAATGTGAGGTAAAGGAGACAAAGGACAAAGTCGATGAGTCGAAACGTTCTCTCGCTCTTTCTACCACTCCGAAGACAACGCACCCACTTTTAACTGCCTTAGGAAATCCTACGAGCTGAATTTTGAATAAATAAGTAATTAAAACATTAATTTAATTTCGGAAATTACTGGCTGCGGTAGAAGAGCAGAAAAACTGAAATTAAATTAATCGGTAAAATGGTAAATTTATTGAATATATAAAATTTTTATGGCCCATAAGATTTGGTATATAATATTTTTTTAGTAATTGTTATAAAAAGTAGAAAATATTTTAACACAGCGAATAAGTTTCGTGACACAATAATTATTGCATAAACTTCGAAGCGTAGGCAGAGTAAAGGTTGATTAGAAAAGCTACAGGTTCCTCCAACACCTACAGCTAATCCAATTCAGTTTGAAGTACATTTATCTTTGTTTATTATTGTATAATTAATAAGTTTGATTTTGAAATAATTTTTTCGTGTTAATAGCCTTTAAATAATCCAGCGCCCATAAATTGATATGGAAACATATTTCACGTGTTCGAACTGGAAAAATTGCAAAATAAAAAATTATATACTAATATGTATAGCATATTCTATACTGGTATGTTAGATCGGGAATGTGCAATCTTCAATATTGAAAAATATAAATAACGAAATAGTTTTTCGAAATTTTTAAGATAATTAAAAAAATATTTACGAGGTATTTAAAAAATTTGTTTATTACTCAGTAGAACTTAATAAAACCACATATTGTCGGTAACATAAACATATTATTAGCAATTTACATGTGAATAGTTTCGCATTATGATTATAGAAAAACTGGTAATAATCTATAACAAGAATATTTTCTGTAAATTACTCTCGTTCTTCTTCAATATAAAAAATATAAATATTTAATAAGCGCGTTTCGTACGAGTAAGAAAATTGTGACCTTGAGTGTGATTACCTAATCCACCTACAAGAACCGCAAATAGAAGTGTAGCGAATAACTTTTCGTACGCCACCGGTAACCGTTACCAAATTAACTCCGGGGAAAAAGTGGAGTAAATTGGCGTAGCGGCATTTTCGTCTACGAAATGTATAATTTTGAAGCGGCGAGAAAAGTTAACTGACCCTTCCATTTTATACGAGGTGCATAGACAACAGGTTGCGGTTGGAATGCAAGACCTACTTAGCTCAACATGCTGTTTTGATAGGCGAATGCCAATGAAAGTGATTTTCAATTAATGGCCAACAGAGATTGAAAGTCTAAGAAGTAAGCGACTATGAAGGTTACTACATTAATATAGATGCACTTCAAATGTAAACAAAATTGAGAAGCCTTGCTCGTTATTTGTGAGCGATTTATATCGGCACACACTTGCAATATCCAGTGCGAAAATTCTTTCCAGTCAATCTATGCATATCTATTGATTCTTCAATATCGAAAACTAAAAATAAACTACTTCCACTTGAGGTAATTGGTTTGTAAGGTAAACCATATTATTATACCGCGTGCATACGTCGAAACCTTGGAAGCATTTTTTTTTTTAATTTTTATTAATCGGTAGTATTTTAAAAATACAATGAACAATTAAGACAGAATGAGGACACACAAGGACATACAGTTTAGTTATTGTTTTCTATTTACAATACTTTAATAAAAGTAATTTGTTTGTTAGGTGAATTATATTAATCTGCATAATGGAATAAGCATTTGCATGTAATATTTGAATAAGTACTTAACTTAAGTACTATGTGGTAGTTACTACAATAGCAATGATTTTTGCACACAGAAGTAATATTTTCCTTTATAATTGACAACTAAGTACCAAATGTAGGTATGTCATAACTTTATTTCAACGAATTATGTCGGCCGAGTTGAACAATATATCTTTTGATAATTGCAGGGTAGGTATTCGCTGTTAGTTCTGTAGCTTAGCTGCGCGTTTAACAAGATAAACAACTTTATATTTTGGGCACGCTAAACTTTCCCTTTCGTAATTAATTACTTGGTGTGACATGGTTTCATATTTTGACGCACGATACATTATTTTACGCATAGAATTAATTCGCTCCACAACAACGTCCACAACCACATCAAAATATTTGTCGTCAAATCAAAACCAATCAAACCAAATTACTCTTTCACAATGGAATTATCACGCCTATACGTTTAAATTAATTTAACCTACGTTCGAATGAGGATTGACGGAAGTAGTGATTGATTTATAACAAAAAAAAATTATTTATGTTAAATCCATTATTCTGTTACAAAAATAATTTTAAATGTAGCGTTACTTAAACGCCAACAATCGAGCTTAGGCTTAGATCAAGGTCTGTCTTATTATTTTATTAATATTTATATACTTCCAATGTGCACGATTTTAAGTGCCCATAACTTAATGATAAAAGTTTAATTATTACGTGATTAGTAAAAGAGGCGAGACTAATTGTATTTCATAATATATTATTTTAGCGATAATTTCGTACCGGTTATTTATTTGTTTTTTTTTATGGAGGTGTTTTCGTTCCTCACTTCTTAACGGAATTTCAGACTTTATTGCAACCTAAATAACGTACTGTGTCCTTTGAACTTACAAATTGCTTGTCAAAATGTTAAATCGTAGGATTTAAAGAGATAAAATATTTGGGCATAAAAATTCAGCAATCAAGCCTTGACCAACTAATCTTGATACTGTGCATAACCATCTGTTCCACAGGTGGATTTTTCTCACATTTCCCACGATTAAATCGTATGCATTTAATGGTAACTTGTTATCGGAAGCTCAAAATTGAATATTTCTATTTTGTATGTGTTTATGACAATTTTTTACATTTTAAAACACTTGAAGTAACTAATTATATGTTAAATCGGTATAATTGTAAAAAATTGACCTTAAACTCCGTCTTATATGGGAACTGGAAGGCTTTTTCATGATCGTAATTGTAAGCAATTGTCATTGTGAATGAAGTACTAAGTTATTCACATCTTCTGTATGTAATTAAATTAATTTGCATGTTTAGTCGTAAGTTCTTTAATTCATTATTGTGTGTTTTGAAGCACTCGACTGCTTACAAATCACCAAACTTAAAATTGCATAATAGTTTAAGTTACACCTCCGTTCATCATTGGATTCGTAAAATTTGAAATCGAGAATACGAATAATTTTGTTAAAATTATTTACCATCACAATTTATTCCAAGTGCAAAACCAAATAATTACCTATTTTATTACACTATTATTGATACATATTTAAACATAAGTGTGGGCCGATCAAGGTTGACTTCATTATTATTCATGCCATCTTGCAGAAAAAATCTTATTGTTCATCTATCTGAATTCGTTCATCTATGGTATTTCGAAAAAATTTCAAACAATTGTGCCACACAAGAAAAACTATAATTTAAAATAATCATTTGTGTTATTATTGAATTATTTGTTATTATTCCACCATCATTAATTCATATAATTATATCAGAAATTTTTTTAATATTGCGCGCTATCATTGTAAGATGCATTTTAAATATTTAATTTGTAAATCGGCCGTATATGTACGGTCGATCGTGTAGTAATATTTTATTTTTATGACATTTTATAGACTTAAATACCAAAATAATTTATTTCTTAAATCGAAGTCTTGGTATTAAGAAATTAAGCTATTCGGGAACAATGATATAAAGGTGTCCACACATGGTCAGGTTATTATCATTGTTTCATAGCAATTGAATAGTTTAAACATAAATTGTGTAAAATTTAACTCTTGTGATCATTAAATCATTTCTAACATCAATCGTTCATCAAAATCATCAATATCGTGTAGTAATTACTGTATGAGCGAAAAATACGGGTGTTACAGGATGAGCGAGGGGTAGCTGGGATGCCTGATGTAACACGCTCGGACTCTCAACGATCTGATTCTTCCCTTCGACCACGCGTTTCCTTCAACCGGGACGTACACGTCAAACGCATCGGTACGATATCAAAAATTGCATAATTAATAAATTAACTTTTAAATTTGTTTAACACAATAATCGTAATTTGGATGTGTTATATAACAATTTTTACAAAAATAACATAGTACTTTATCAGTATTTTTAGTAAGAATTTATCACACTCATAGTATTTTTAAAGCTTCAACTAAACTTAATAATTAACTTTTATTAATTTCTAATATTAATTATAATACATTCCTAATAGTATTTTTTTAGTGCAGTAGTGAAATAATAATAATACTGATGACCTTGAACAATTTTTTGTATTATTTAATAAAATTTGTTTTGATTTTCTCTGGTAAAATTTTTTATTTAATATTTATCTTATTATCTATTTAAAAACATCGATAAATATCGAAATTACAAATGCTGTTAATATAATTTGAATAACTAATTTATTTTGTGTGCTTGTTATTTCATCTTCAATTTATATAATAAACCAGTACATCGTAATTAGGTCTAGGTAGTTCTTTTATCAATAAATAAATTAAATTATTGTAATATTTCTATGAATAATGATTATGTATTAGTAGAATACAAATTGTTAATTATAAGATATACTGCTATATTAGGCTATAACGAAACCACGATCTCTCGAAGTAATTTCTTCTCGGTTTTCTTTTAATTGCCCCAGGATAAATTTTACTTTTCATCAAACCTTACCAGTTATCTAATATTTATGTTAATGCTCTTGTAAAAAAATTTATTACTGTTACCACGTTATACGATACCAAAAAAACTGTTAAACTAAAATAGTTGATGTAAATATAGGTGATTATTCCAGTTCATATTTTATCAGGTAAGTAATTAAGAGCGCGAAGATAAATTAAAATTAATGATTGTTAATCGTTACAGCTATACGGAGTTATGTAACATTAAAACTGAAAGTGGAATTTTAGTTTAAATATTTAAGCAAATTTATACATTATTATATTTTTAAAACTATTATCATAAACTTTTAAATGCCCAATTAAAAGTTATAATATAATAATATATTATATTAAATGAGTTTTTTAAAGCTATAGCTTCTTCACTTTAAGTGCAATAATGAGCTCAATGATGCAATGAAAGCGGCATCGTAAAGGTGTGAATTGTTTAAATTTGCAAAAATTCTTCATATTTTTTAAAACAACTAATTTTTTAGCATTGATTTTATTTAAATACATTCAAAATTTCAAAGGATTAATCTTTTTTCGTTTTATTAACTTTTCAATTTTACCAATTCTTTTAAGGTTACATAATTGATTTGAAAATTCTATTTTGTAATTAACAGAAAAAAAATATAATTTTCATCGTTGAGTTATGGGCATTCGAAATTTACAAGATAAATTTTTTGAAATAAATATAACTTTTTGAAAATCCGTAAAAGATCATAAATTCTTCTTTGTAGAAAAAAAAATATAATTTTCAAATTTTTTTATTAGTTGGTCTACAGTTTATTGAAATTTTCCCGCATCTGAACTCGGTAACTCACAAGATTTGAATTGTGCAGAAAACATTTTTTCTCAGAAAATAAAAGAAATATAGTATATTACGTAACAAGCATTGAAAATGATAAGTTTAGCATACAGTGCAGTGCAAAACTCATATAAAAGTAAGAAAGAATTTTTTCAGAAATTTGTAAGCGTATACTATTGCTCGTATAAAAAGTCATCAGTTTCATCCATCCGAATAGTAAACTATCAGAGTGAAATGTGCGTTATATAACACAATCCTAACGCTCAGGTGGATAAAATCTCTTCCTTCACGTCTATTAGCCCACTGAAATGTGAATTTAGTATTTTTGCTTCTCACTTTTTAATTTAAAATTTTTTTTTCACTGATAAATTTTGTAAAATATTTTAATTTTGCTGTTAGTAAAGAATAATTTATTAAAACCGTGATTATATACCTAGATATATATTTTATAGAAGAAAAAGAAAATTAGAACGTCATATAAAATTAATTTTTGATCTATAGAAATAATAATAAATGTTCTATAGAATTAATATTTATTATGTACGAAATACTAGAAACTACTATTTGTTACCCAATGAAAAACTTTTATTTTTACAAATAACTGAAAATTGTTATAAAAATATTATTAATGTTACAGTTCTATATAGTAGAAAGTTTGTAAGGTTACTAATTGGTGCCAAGTATTACAGTAGCTACTTATATAAAATTTCTAAAAAGCCTAAATATTTTAAATTATATAATGAGTATTTTAATGGTTCAAGTTACTAAGTTATAAATCGTATACTGTTTAGTTGATATAATTATTGTATATTATGCCGTGACAAATAATATAAGACTTAATCCTGTTATAGTAAAGACATTTATTTACCTTTATAAAATCTGAAGATTATTAGTGTTAATAAACACTGCAATAAAATTTCATAATATGTCTCCTTGGCAAATTTGTAACCAAAGTTCCATTGGTAATATTCAGAATCATTTTGTGAACCAAATTAATATTCAGTCAGTTTTGATAAGCAAGAGTTATACTGTATATGTTATACTGTATATGTTCAGAGCAGTACGCCCTTAGATTATGTATTTTAGTGGGTGTTTTTTTTTAAATTATTGAATAAAATTTTACTGCTACACTTTTGTTTTGTTAAAGCAAGACTTCTTTTTGACAATAATTGTCATATTCTGCTAAAGTGGGACATTATTTTTAATATTTTTAGGTGTTCTGGGGATAGTAGAACACATACCTTATACTATAATAATATACATAGTATATACCGTTTGTGCACGTGCGTCAGTTGATGTGATTTTCATTATGACTAATAAGTAATAAATATAAAAGTTCACAACAAAACGTATAATATTTTGGAGGTTTAAATCAACATATTTTAAATGCGTAGACTAGCGGGAATTGAGAAAGTCATATAATATACTAGCGGCGCTTACTATTAGTGATAATTGTCATTCGTAGTAACGAGCGTTACCATAATTTTGCATAAATATCAATTCTGGTAACTTTAACTAATATAAAAAATTGTATAACAGCATTTTTTTCATATTACCAAAATTTATATAGAAGTTTAGGAATATTTATAAACTATATTGATTTTATAGTACCACTTGTGGTTCTTTCAAATACATCCTCTATTTATTTTTTATGCATTTCTAGACGCCACGTGTTGATAAATAGATTCAAATTGCAATAATATTACAACTTATTTTTCTTCAAAAATTGATTTTCTGCATTTTTTTGTATACATTTTTATGAAGAAATGATAACTTTCAAAAACTAAAAATTTAAAGGATTAAAGATATTGATGGCGCTTTAATTTTAAATTAAAAGCATACATATAGCATATTATAAAAAGTCGCCTATACAATAGCACTACAACCCATAGTGGGTTTTGGCTGACAACTTAATAGAAAATAGAGAAAATAGCTATTTATGCTACCTAGAGGTAAAAGTGATACTTTTTATAGTCAGGTGTGAAAATTGTTCATCAAGGCGCAGCCGAGATATAAATATTGTATCTATATTATAGCCGTGTTATAAATAGACACTTTTACGTCGTATTGCATACAAGATTCTTTTTTAATTTAAAAATTTTTTTTAAATTTAATTTAATTTTTAAAAAAATGGGTTTTCTTAAAATTTAATTTTTTTAATTAGCAATAACTTAAGAATGAAGCTAGATATTGAAAAATTGAGCAACCCCCCCTCCCCCGAGATGCAAAGGAGGGGTCTCGCATCGTACTCATCGCCTCCCCCCATGAATTATCGGTAGGAAGGCATAAAATGCAAAAATTCAGATCGATCGCACGCAGAATTCTTCTGTCAAACTATGTTTTATTAACAGTCACATTACCGTAGTAACCATTTTATCACTAGTTATAAAAAGAACAACTTTTTAAAACTCTAATGATATTCAAAATGTAGTCATTTTGCAACAAAAGTAAAAAAAGGTTTTTACTCTACTCGGACTCAAACCAGCGATCTCCGCTTAGTTGTCGAATTGCTTAAGCATCAGACTATAAACATCTTTTAAGAAGTCTATAAGAAGTTATATAATTGTAATAGTAAGGTTTCTATCACATGGTGTATGAAACTTCAAGTTACCAAACAGTATTATAGTGGTAACGGAAACGTTGTCTTGAACAACTTATAGTTATCACGATTTTGTTGCCTTTATAGGTTCTGTTGTCATTGGTCACGTGGACCGTTAAATTACATACATGGGTAAAGTTTACATAAATATTCAGAATTCATATTGAATTCCTTAATTTGATTGTATAATGTTTGTTTGCATCAAATAATATAACAGGGAATTTAATTATAATACACAGTAGATAGCAAATTTCTAACTCTAACGAAGGATCGAGCTCTCGTGTGGCTTTTATATCAATCATCCTACGCGTATTAAGTTAAAACTTATTACAATGAATCATCATAATAATTAAATTTGAGTAAAACGAGAATTTGTTTACCTTAATTCAAGTATGTTACTTTGCGACAAACAGAACAGTTACAAATTTTTATAACAAAGACATTTTTACTAAGTTTTGAACATGTCTGTCTCTATTCTCGGTCGGCTTCTCAGAGAGAACTTCAACATGGCGCTGCGCTATTGCCTCCCTCTCTTTCCGAGATGATTGTAGCTCAGTAGAGTCCATCTCGCTGCTTTTCTTGGCGCGGGATTCAAAATGACTACATTTGGCGGTAGTTTCAAATTGTACATTAAGTGCTAGATACAAATTGCATTTATATCATTACAGTTTTAAAATTTTGGCACGGTAATATTTAGATAATCTTTTTAAAATCAAAATTGTTCATTGGGTATACTACAGTATATTAATAATAGAGTTATGGTATTACATACAAAAATTAAAACGATTTATATAGTAAATGTACTTTTGATATTACCATATAGACATAATTTAAAATTATAAATGTGTTCTAGGAATAATACAATATATATATATAGGTATATGAAATAATGTTCCTTAATATAAATATTATATTTCTCGCATGAAGTATTTTTATTTTACAAAACCTATATTAAACAACTGAAAATACAGAAAATAACAAAAAATAATATAATAACAAATTATTACATAATATTGCGTGGCATTATTTAATTGATTTTTATGTTAACTTTTTATTTTATTAATTTTAAATTCTAAATACCAACTACATAATTTATATTTTTTATTATAAAATTGTAATAATAATTTTACATTTTTCTATATAACATTTATTATAATTATAACATATTATGTACATGATTTTTATATGATATTAAATACAATCATTATTTTAATTAGATATTTAACAATTATTAGAATCAACTAGATTCAGTAGTTACCTTCATCGGGATTGACTTCGAGACTTAGATGCTAAGTAGAAATTAATTTACAGCTTGACTTAAAATTAGTGTCTTAATAATTTTTAAAAAATTGAAATATACTGAATTTAGTAAAATTACTAATTAAATTACTATATTATAATAACTACTTCTTCATAAATTTTACTCAATTCTGTATATCTCAATATTGCATATACGAGTACAATATTATAATTTGCATTGTATAACAATGCAAATTATAGCAATTGTTTTCTCGTGGTGAATTCCGATGATGAAAATTAAAAATAAAAAAATTCCGACGAAAATTTGATTAAATGTCATACTCTAACACTATTATATGCATTAACTGCCAAAATATCAAAAATTACAATTTTGGTATCTGTTATAATTTAATTTTTAGTCAAAACTTATGCAAAAATCTTTAAAAATATTAAAAACTTTCCTGGTATATTTAGTTTAAATAAATTATTAACACATATTTTGTTTAGTGTCGATCATCTCTTTTAAGGATTTTATGTGTAAGAACTTTTTTACAACACAAAACTATTAAACAAAATTTGTAAAAAAATTGCTGTTTTATTTTTTTTTTTAATATTACATATTTTATGTTTTTAGGAACAATTGTGTAGAATAAATTTAGACATTATAGCTTATTATATTAATTTAGACAAATAGCTTATTATATTTTCTGATGTATCTTACATAATATTTCGCGCTGCAAACCTCAACCTCAAGTAAAAAAATCGTAAGTACACGTAAATGGCAAGTGCCTGCATATTACTTTATTGGTAGTATAAAATATACAACTGGAACAGCGATAAAGAAGTAGTATGCTGTGGTGATTATAAAAAATTAATGTAGTTTGAACCTAACTTTTTTCATAGTACCTATATATAATAAAATTATCATGCAAGTGTATGTTCAAAGGGGTCGTTCCATTAACACCTCATTTAATTTTAATTATATTATGAAATTCAAGGCAAAACATAACAATCACATTCAATACAACAATAAAACTTTTTTATTCTATGATTTATTGATTTATTGTCGTTTTATGTATGTATTATTTTGTTGCTAAATCGATTTAATACGCTTCAACTTTTTATTTGCCAAAATGCGTTAAAAAGGATTTTTATTGACGTTACCGAAGTAAAAACTGGAAATCTTATTTAGGTAATATGTAACGTTCTATCAGCCTTTGTAAAATTTGTGGTTAAATGGTTTACTCGAAAAAGGAATTGCATATATTGTACAGGTTTTTAGGAGAATCGCCCACGATATACAGGTGTACTGTAATAAACTTGCTTAAATAAAGACTTTTTTGGCGACATTCGCATACAGGTTTTCATGCACTTCCCACAATAATACTCGTATTTAATAATTGATCAATATTAGCATCGCCTTAACAGAAACATCCGTTTTATGAACTCGAAAAGATACATTTTAATCAGAATCTGAAGTGTGTTGAAAAAACAGTCTGTCAGAAATTAGTACAAACTTATTGCATGTAGGTTGACTGCTACGTATGACCACACCAATATGGATTATTTCAACTGCATTAATATTACAACGATTTTCCATTGTTTAAACAGGTCGGTGGTTCGTCAAAATTGGCTGATTTTATTTTTATTACTCAAATGCCCATACGGTTAAAGCAGGATATAGTATGTACATATGTTATCTACGTAGTAAGTATGATGGCCTGTACAAATCCATACCTGAGCAAACAAAATATTATGTTTATTACGAAATCGATTTTGAAATATTTGAACGTTAGATCTGATTTACTAAACCTGTGTAAATTGTGTTTCAACATTTTTTGCAATAATCTTTTACATGGTTTAACAAAAGAGCGAGGATATTCTCAATAATGGAATTCACTTTATTAGGTGTGTCTTACCTTGATGCATTTTCAAATTTATATTTTGCAGTCTTCATAATGGCTAAAGCTCGATTTTGGAATATTTAAATATATGACGAAAATTTTTATGGCTTCTATAATATTATGACAACCGTAAATTAAAAAAGTAGAATTAAAATAAATTTTAAAGCATACATGTACGAAATCAATATTTTCTCTTTTGCGTCAATAAATTATGCGTTCTTTAAATTTTGAGAACAAAATTTTTTTTAACGAAATTTAATTATGTAATATTTCAAAACCATTGAAAAAATAATGTAACATGGCTAGAATAAAGCAGGTGTGTCAATTGAAACCTTTCGCTATTTCTAAAATTTATATCATACAAAAACCGTACTGCGACCTTTAAAGGAATGTAACAAATAAAAAACTGCATAACTAATGTTTTAGCACAGTAAATTTAATATCGCTTTTATTTGTGTGTCCGTTTGAAGGTTGATTATCAATTACCCAAAGCCGTAATTAATATGTAACAATAAATTCCGATTGTCTTCATGTTTGCAACACTCCGATACTGCGAAATAATCGATTATTTCCTGGTGTCATAATTATTTTTCTGTTTTTACTCGCAGGTTGTGCAAAACTAAGATGCACTTCAGTATTTTATCGCAACATACAGCATAGACACTTCAATTATGGCAGATAAATTCTCTCCTTCGCTTCCTTCGGTTACCACTTTTACTGAATTTTATTTTTACTTTTTTTAAATATTCCAGTCGAAACATGAGTTTCCCAAAAAAATGTTTAATTTCGATATTATTTTCTAGAAAACTTTATTTCTCCTGAAACGTGTAACGGATGTTAAACTTCAGTTTACACTTCCTTCAAGTACTGCTGTTTGCATATAATTATATTTTATCGCTTTATTTATTGATTAATTGCCCTGAAAGACTTGTTTTAGATACTTATGTAACTTTATACGTAATTTTACTCGTATGTTTCTGAATAGTTAAGTTATACGTATGGTGTCATTTAATTTTATGCATTTTCATTTAATGAAGTGCTTGCTTTATTATTTATTAACAGTAATCTTATACGTTGCCAGTAACGTTCATTTCATTTTTATTTCGATGTTATTGAAAAGCGACCTAGGAAATTTCTGAAAACCTGCAGAGCTTTTCGATTTAAAGCGGGCATTGATTTTAAATATTACGAATTTTTTATACGATCAGATATTTTAATGATAACCATTATATTCAGCATCTTAAGTAATTTATGAAATAATCTAATAAACTAACATGTTAGATTGTAATACCTGTTTCAAAAATTTGCATCTGAGGGCGAATAATGCATCACACTTACAACTTTTTTCAAGTAGCTGATAAAAGATGCAACAGGCAACATACCTTTAATAAATTAATAATTGACTACATAATTATATAATACCATTGTTGCATTATAATTTTACAATTATTAATTGAAATAGATAATACATCTTCTGAATACATAAGCTTTTAAGAGATGGGTATTTTGCTGCCATATTATACATTACAAAATAAAAAAAAAATTAAAAACTTGTAATTTTCCGAAGTAATAAATTAAATTAGCAATAGTGTGAAAACGACAAGTATGCTGCATCTTACATCAGTTGGTAATACAAGCTCGCTATATTTTTGTTCTCACGTTTGAAACTGGTGTAATTAACATACATAATATTAGCAAGTGTGAACGCCATCCAAATTAAACGTGGATCATTGCAAAATTAATTATAAACGCATGATTTCTGCGACGATATTATTTGTGTTAATTATACAACTTTTTTTTACTAACAGTTCATATGATTGCAACGAGAGAGGATCTATTAAAACTGTTGATTTAATATCATCTCGAAAAAAAATTAAGTAACTGCCCAATCGGTTAAATTCTCATCTTCTTGAAGATTTACCAAATATCTACTTGCATGACATATTGCTATGATCTACCCTTATATATTGGGGTAGTCGCAAAGTTCCAAATTTTGGTTAATTTTACGTAATCAATTCAAACACATCCGTTTATTGCTTACACGTGTAATTAATTTCAATAAACCATCGGAGTTTATTTACATTTTATTGATGTTTTTTTAATAATTAATTCTTGTTTATAATTTAATTTTAATTATTTTTACATTATTCAAAGCTACTGTGTAAAACGATTTACCAAATTTATTACTTCCTCCAATTTCTCACAACAAGGCCGTCAATAAAATATTTTCCACAAATGTTTTTTATCAATACTGCCAAAAATAAAAAAACTAATGCTGCATACAATCGCACGTAATACTCCAAGGCAGTGTAGGCAACCGTGGGGATTAAATTCCTACATATTATTCTCAAAAATTGTTGTTCGGAATCGTTTTTAACTGTAGGTTCTTTTTACTGAATCTCAGCTTCGAGGAAAGATATCCAATGATTTGTAATTAATTATTTATATTCAAGAGAAAAAAATTAGTAGCATTACAAAGGTACAAGAATTTATACCAAACATAGAAAGTTTAACAAAAAAATAATACTACGATTTACGACATAGAAATTTAATTTTTTTTTTTTAGTTAAATAGTGCGGTTATTCTAAGATACTTGAGTGATTGGTCGTCGTAAAGTATCCAATCGAACCATATAAAATATAGTCATCTCTGATCCCACAATAATTGAGGTATCTTCAGTAAACCCTTCTCTCTCTTTCTTTCTCTCTCTCTCTCTCTCTCTGGTCGCATCCTCATGACTGAGGAATCGTGATCCATGAGGGATTCTTTTGGCAAATTCCTCGGTGGTTTGCCATTGTCTGCCAAGCAAAGACGTTCAGAATAAAGTTTTTACTTCACTCGGGATCGAACCGAAGATCTCGACTTTGCAGTCGACGCACTTAAACATCAGGTCGTGACCGTCTTCAGTAAACCTATTTTTAATTAAAGAAAAATCACAAAATAGGGTAAAATAGCTGAACTATGCGTTTAAATCGAAATATTCCAATGAATAAACGAAAATTTCAAATATAAAATTTTATATGGTTTTATTCAAGTTTTTAAATTTCCATAATCTTTAATCAAAATTGCTTTAAATTCTGTAAATGTAATTAAATGTAATTATTACATCACATTTAATGCAATGCTTTAATTGTGCTGGTATATCTAGGCATAAATTACTATACGGTCAATTAGCTTAGCAAAAATTAAAATTAAAACTAAAGATTATAATTAATGGGTTGCTTTTCCGTTGCTTTTCCATATCCCGCAAAAATCTTGGATTTTGGTTAACAGGAGTTTTTATATTCCGTGTTAATGGAATTGCTAACAATCATTCGTATATTAAAAATTCCATTTGCACAAATAAACAATTCAAAGAAAAACTATACAATTATTGTCATCAATTTAAAAGTGAACAATTAAAATAATGAAGTCACATTTGCTGTAATTTTTATTTATAAATTGTTCTAAAAATATTATGTTTATTGGTTTATTTTGCCAACCCACTAGCATTCAAAGGATGCTTATTACCATGATTACAATAAACAACCATTAGAATTGCAAATTTAATTTATCATAATTTGCGTTACTGTTTTCAAGTACTGTACAATTTTTGATTTTTTTAAGTGTCAATCAATAATTATTTATGATTAACTAATTATATTTTACGTAACGTCCTAACAGCAAAGCTTATTAAATTAGCATTGTGTTAGTAATTCCAAAATTACGTAAGTTTTAAATTGCCTGGAATGCATTATTACGTTTGACTAAAATTATTTAGCAGTCCCACCTAAATAAAATGAATATCCACCATTTAATTTTAACATCGAAATTTGCATGTTTATAAAAATTGGAGTTGAACGAACATTTTCAACTTATTTGGAAAACAAAATTATCTGCCTTCTTATCGAATAATAAAAACGGTAGGTGTTGAGTCGAACTAAAATACTTGAGCAATAAATTTTCATTAAGCTTGAACTTAAATTTCATGTTTTTTTTATGAATAATGTTGAACAAAAATTCTGTGCTTATCAAACAATCTTCTACTATCAAATAAAGGTTAGTCTAACCTTCGAAAGTAAGAGTATTAAGCAATTTCGTTAAAAGAGCGGTTCGATAACTCGGAGACTTCAACGATACGTAAAGAAAGAATCCCAAACCTATAATAACTGTTTTTCTTTTTTAATTTGGTTATAACAAGAAGTTGCGATTACTGTCCGATAAATTTGGTCATTTTCTTTATTTCATTTAACAAAAAATATTGAGATCCGAGGGAGTTGATTATAGATTTTTTGTGGGCGGAGTAGAATTGAGGAACATTTTTAGTTTATTTAAATGTCGTTCTGCTTGCGCATAATCAACACCTTAAACACCTACGATTTTCCTTTTTACCGCAAAAATGCTTAACTAAAAGCTTTCGTATTATTTGCGTAGATGTAATAGAGAAAGAAATGGCCGGAGTGCTGCATTGACGATTTTGCATTCGATCAACTTTTATACCAAAAATTGTCAAGGTAAACTTAAATCCTGATCGGAGTGCTATTTTTACATATCAGTTGTTTTCGCTAATAGAAGTTGACAGTGTGCAACTGGTTTTTAAGTTTATTCGCAGCAGGTTAATTAGGAATTTTTAATTGGTGCTTACTGTGAGTTTATTAACGGTGTTGTTTTTAGTAAAATTGTTCATTAAAGTGAGTGTAAGTTGTCTTTTTATTTTTTTTTATTTTACGTAATGCGAGTGCGGTAACAGTAATTTTCAATATCAAACCGAATTTATTTAATAAAAACCATTTAGGTACTACAAAAAGTTATAAAAACATAAAAAATTAATGTTCAACAATAAAGACGTCAGAACCAAGGTAATAAAACAAATTTAAAAAGTCAAATATTGATTTTTATTTTTATAAAGCTTGTATATCCGGTGTCCTTTGAAGACAACTTTTATTTTAAAATCGCATTAAATTTTTCTGTTAAGCTTTTTTATCGAATACCTCAATTCATTAAAAATTGTTTCTTATTTGTTTTCAAAAATTTCACTTTTTCTCAAAGCCCACATTATTTGCTTACATAGAAATAATTCAATTTGTACTTGCTGACAAGTTGTCATACATAATATATACATTGGTATAGTCAACACTTTTAATAGAAAATTATATATCTACGCATATTTACATACATATTACATCATTCAAAATCAAATATTTTAAGACCATATTATTTATGGTCTCTGCAATATTTATTTCCAAATAATGTTAACATAAATTTTGCAAATTAAATGCTTGCCAAGCTTTTTGGGGAAGAACAAATCTTTCCCCGAAGCAACTAACTTTAATGATGTCCATATACGGTTTACAAAATTTCTGTCTAGACCTACACATATTCCTAGTTTAAACTAGATTCAACAACCTGTTCAAATTTAAAAATTATGGATCGAAATATAATATTTTTAGATTTTACGACCACTGAAACTTAATTAGCCTGTGTTAACACAGGAGATCTCTTCTAAATGTAATTTAAAAAATGAATAATTTTCCTATTGATCTCAGAAATACTGGTGATGGCTATCCTTTGTTTTGGCCTTTGTGTTAGATTTTACATTTTTATATTTTATTTTAGTGCCTAACGAATCACCTCCTCGAGTTGTCGGAGCGCTAATTGGAGACGGCGCAGGTCATCTCCTTCCATCCCCCGTTCGAAAAGCGCGATTATCAAAATCAAAACAAAAACTTGCCGAAGAAGCTGCTCGCGTTTTAGATCAAGTTGATAAAATAGACAATTTATCACACAATCGAGGTAAGTTTTCTGTGTATCCTGCTGGAAATTTTTAACTATTAATAATTCGCAAGGTGAGCCAGTCTTTTGTCATTCGTACGTACCTATAGCGCATTTCCAATAATTAATTCATATTTTTTTATCAAAACCTTAATACAATAATTATTAATGGCTATCATTTTAAATCTGACAAAAATAACTTTTTCCTAAAAATTCTGTTCATGAGAAACTAGAGCAAAAATATCTGCATATTAAATTATTAGTTCAAGTTCGTGGTAATCTAAATATCACAGAGAATTAAAATTGAAGTTTCAAGGTAGTCGATTGGTTAAAATTGAAAATTAAGACCTCATAATTTTTAAGCTCATGTTAACCGCGATTTAATTATTCTATCCGTAATTCTCAGAAATAAAGCGTGGATTCGGTAAAGACCACGACTTCCAGTTAGTAAATATAATTAATTTTTTTTTTATAATTTTAGGAAAACATCCGAGAAAGTTTTACACCTTGCCCGTTCGAAGAAAGCATGGAGTTAACATAGATTCACCTCAATCGTCAATCAGCAGAAGGAGCAGAAGAAGAAAGAGCGAAGAATTGGGCGTAACAACAAATCCCCCAAGAAAGCCTCCTCGCACGTTTATACATTATCCCAAGTCTGACAAACATCAAAAACCTTCTATATTTAACATATTTAAAAAAAGCGAAAAAGAATCGACAGAACCGTCGAAAAAGTCCAATTTAAAACGCAGTGTTAGTGATGCATCAAATTTAAAATCCAAAGCAATAAGTGACTCCGAAACCGACACCAACGAAGTTTCGCCCAACGTAAAAGGAAAGAAACAACTATCTCCGATAATCGAAGTTATACAAAGCGAAGACTACTTTTCTCACAATAATAAAGAAAACATCGCCGATAACAAAGACGAACATGTGGATAAAAATAATAAGCGTTCCAAGAGCTTGAAGAAGGATAGCCAAAACGAAAGTGTTACCCAAAAATTAAAAGAGTATATCGATGAAGTTGATAGCGCTTTATTTCACGAAACTGGAATTAAAGTTAATGTTCCAGAGAATGAGAAAAAAAGACCCGAGATTGTTATTATAGATGTGGATAAAGCAAAAAAGATTTCCAAAAATAAAGATAAATATAAGTTTTATAGCGGTAAATTGTCTAAAATAAAATTTTTGGGAAACAAAAAAGAAAAGGCGAAAAATTTGAAAAACAAAACGAATTTATTGAGAAAGGATCCGGAAAATCTTATTATCTCAAAGAATCAGCCGAAGCCTATCAGTTTGGAACCTAAAATTAAAGAAACTATCGGCGATCTTCAGCAAGGGAACAAGTCCCCGATAATGATGCACAGTAGTCAAAAACCAATTAAGAAACTTCCGTTAACTCGTGGATATGCAGTAGATAATATGGTAAAAATATTGAATAGTGACACAAGTTCCTCTCCGCCGCCAAAATCTGGTATTTTAATTACCCCAAATCCCGCAGTACAACATAACAATAATCAACCGTTTTCTTACACTCGAGGTCATAGTCCGGAAAGAAATTCCAAAAGTCCCGTCAGTCCTAGTAGCCCAGTAATTTATGCTCACGTTGTTTGTGATAAAAGTGGTTTAAATAATTCGGGTACTACGAAGCAAACAGTGCACACAACTTACACTAATGGTCGACGACATATGCCACATTCCGATTCCGATGAGGGTTTAGGCAACGAAGAAAATTCAAGTTTTGGAAAATCTTTTACGCACTTCGGTGACGAACAGTTTAAAAACGAAAAAAACAATTATTCCTACAGTAATTCGTACAAAAACGCAAACCATTTCACCGACGAGTTTCCTATAGCACCTAATTTCAAAAGTAATGGTCACGCCAACGGGTATAATAATAAATACACAAAAACCGAACATAATATTTTTATTGACAGTTCTTCTCGTGGTCGAGGTGACGGTATGGATTCGAAACGTCGCGAAAGTTTAACAGAACCGCACGAAGAAGATCTAATAACTCCAAAGTACAATATCAATGCGGGACGGACAGATTTAAGCGCCCGTCGCGATCTATTGGAATCCAGGATAAACAGGAGATTGGTGGATAAAAATTTTAGACAATCCCCTCCTACCAATGGAACTTCTTATAATAATACGCAATTCATTTCGGAAACGTCGAAACATTATAGAAACGGATCGACGAGTCCCGTGGGGTACATAGAGACGTACGCAAGTGAGATTAAAACTGGAAAAAATGGTGAACGATACTTTACCGAATCGCGCGAAAGAAAAAATTTAAACGAGAACGATTCCGTGGATTATAATAATCGATACAAATCTAACGGATATCGTTCGTACGAGAACGAACCCAAGAATTTTCAGACGCAAGTGGTCGATTACAGATCGTCTCCCGAAAATAATTCAAAACGTGTGGAAGCTAGTCATGAGTATAAGTACTCTCAATCAAGCAAATATAAATCGAAAAACGATAAACAAAAACTCGAAAAAGATAAGCAGCACTACAAGTCAAATCCAGAAATCGTCCAAAGACATTACGATAGTACTTACAAATATAACGATCACGATAAATATCAGGAAACTTATCACGATTCCCTAAAGAGGGATAAGCAAAATGTTGGCGGCGGCGAAAATTCTCCAAACTATTATTCAGAGAGATATTTTGATAGGAACGACAGCGAGCGTAAGGATAAATTGGGCGATTCGGGAATCGAAAATGATTTTAACCGCGATAGAACGCCCAGGTCTTCGACTCAAAGGCACGAAAATTATAACGAAAGCGAAGACGAAGGTTTCGCGAGTTCGCTGTTAATTGCGAGCGAACGACAGCACACCGAGGATAATATAAATAATAGAAGGTCCAAAAGAGATTACGATTCCGACAAGAGTTATAGGGAAGATAGGGATAATGTACAAAGAAATGCAGAAAACGGGGATTACAAAGTGAAGAGGGAATATAAAACTAAATATTCGAAACACGAATATACGCCAAGAGAACGGAGCATAGACGACGGGTCCCATTACGATCCCAGAATAGATAAGGATGTGAATTCTGACAGGTCAGCCGTAAAAAAGAAAACTGATAAAAAACCACCAAAGCCAACAAAACCAGCAAAATTGAGTAGTCTCGAAAAAGTATGTTTGCATAGCGCACGCCGTAAATTATTACTTTTATTGGTGTAATTTTTTTTAGGTAAAGCAGCTCTTCACGCGAGACCCAAATAAGAAAAATAAAAATGGAAAGGACCGATCTATGGTACCTGAGTCGAATTTGCGAGCACGATACACGGAATACAAAGGCAGCAAGGAAAATTTGGAAGAAATCGTAACCAAGAAAAATATTCATAACGTTAAAACGGTAAGAAATTATAATTTTTTGATAATCGTTAATTAAAATGATTAGGTTAAATCAGCATAATGCAATAAATCGAACACGTGCAAATAAGTTTTTTCAAAAACGACCTATAATGAATAGTTTTGTTTTGATCCCATCTTAAATATCTCGATTACCTTGAATACTGATTTTTGTCAACTTAAATGGATTTTTCTATTTATGGTCTGAAAATGCATCTACTAAATCACGATTTTGCTACTTGGTCGTTTCGTGTCTTATTAGAATTAAGTCATACGAGTTAATCTCTTTTCTGTCGTACTAATAAGTTTAATTAACTTACGTCAATCAATATTATTTATAACACAATTAGAAAGTATGTATAGGTAATCTCGGGTTAAAAAAATCGTGTAATTATATGCCATCATAGAACACATCCAACGTCAGTTTTCTTACGTATAATAACTGTACGTAATTATCATGAAGATACGCAACAATTTTATGATAATGCATTATACTCAATCTTGCAATTAATTGATGAAATTGGTCAACACAAAAAAATAGTAACATCATTGCACTACGGTGCTAATTAATACATTTTTGTCAAGATAGGTCGTATTTCATTTTTCTCGGTGTGTCGTAAGCATCTAATTAACTTTACAAAAAGTCTACTAGTACATATAACACGAAACGCTAATTAAAATTGCTTTGATGACTTAATAAACCGAAAGCCATCTTCGGCTTAATTTTACATTACATTACTGGAAAAATGCTGTAGAAATTTATTTTAATATAAATTTCGATTGCCTACAAAATGTAGGTACTTGTTACCGTTTGCCAATTTTGCAATCAAATCCATCAAAACGAATTACACATTTAAGTGCAATGGTGTGTTGAGAACTGAGACAAGGACGAGTCTTATGTAATTCAGTTGCCATATGGTCGTAAATCTAACATAGCCATCTCGAATCTCGACAAACCACTGACGATATTATTTGTATTTTTTTATTATTCCAAATAACGCACCTGTTAAATCTCTATTGTTGTTTACTATATTACACCTATATATAAACCAATAACTAGAAAGTCGTAGTAAAGAATTCGTCCTTGGCCAATATAATTTAGAGTATCTGTAATTTATTTATCACGTTACAGGTCCGTTACACAATTCGAATTTAAGGAAAGTAAATTGTGCATTGTATAGCGGGAACTTTTAATTAAGTTCGCAAAGTTTAACAAAATCGACAATTTATATTAAATAATTGCCATAAACTGCTTTCGGTCTACACGTATTGAAATTATTTATCTCGTTCATCACTTTCTAGAATATAGCAATGTCGAATAACTTTCTTTCTTCTCGTACATTACATTTCGAAAGTCCTCCTCCATCGGATGCCCAAAGTTTTTACAACCGCTGGATAATGGCCTGCAACTTATCGAGTTAATTCTTAAAGTGGAATCATCGAAATCACAAATTACTCTTTTTGATTGTGGTTCGCAGTTTATTGTACCTGCGAAAGTTTATAACGATGATACCATTTAAGTGGAGAAAGGCAATGTAACAAATAAACCGCATTTCGTAGTTAGTCCTATAAGAATGTTGTCTTTATATACGTTAGCTGTTAGATGTCTTGGTTTCGTTCAACACTAAATCAGCTAACCTCAATTACAAGGCTAAATTCTCAGAGTGCGCCTGATACTTTACAATATCTTCGATAAGAACAGATTATTACATTCTCACGAGTTCTATAGATTCTTAAATCTGTTAACAAGACCGCAAGTGTGCAACCATACTAGGCGGTGTCGAGTGCTATACGACAATTGATTAGCAATCGATTTTAAGAAGAACTAAGCAAAGACTACGTTCGATTCTTTCGATTTACTATGTTGTTTATAAACTCATCAATTCAGAAAATATTGACCATATCGCCATCAATGGAAACAAGTTACGTCATAATGTGGCCTAGGTCTGGAGCACCTTATATGGACGAACAAGTTGAGTCTCTACATGTCGGTCATACAGGTCCTTGATGAGGGGGCGAGGTGACTCATTTCACCAACGCCATTTGGCGCCGAGAGTGTTTTTATCCTCTAATTACCTTTCCTGTATATTTTTCCAATTAGCGAATTTACGTAAAAGTCAAATTTGCATACTTAGTAGATAATAATAAAGGAACTAAAAGAAATTTCATTAAATAGAAGAAAATAGTCGACACTCTCATTTTTGTCTTTGCAATCCACGAGCAAACAATGAACCCATTATTGTGTGTTCGACTACGTCAAACGCGATTCTCTATAAAATAAATATCAATCGATTTTGAAGTACCTTTTAGTAATTTCCCACGGTAACAAAAAATTCGCATTGACACAATCGGTTTCAATTACTTTTTGTAAGTAAATTTTATAAGCAATGTACAGGAATCTCGGTATATCCATAACAGGATCAAATGCGGGATTCGTTTACTCCATTACAACATTCGATTGTTCTTTTCTGTTTTCTAAACAAAGAGCGAAATTAAACTCGATTACTTTATGTTTTGCTTTTCCATATATTGCTATGCACCTATGCTCGAAATTAAGCAAGTAATACTGCAAGTCTGCCATTAATATTGCTTCTCGTTGTGTTAAGTTAATAAATTTCTTTTATGTCGACAATTAATAACTTTATTTTGCCCGAAGACACGACAGCAGAAGCAATTAAACATTATTAATTAAAGAAGAAAATATTAATTACTCGAGATAAAAATCTAACATGAAAGTGGCAGAGTTAATCATCCCTTGGGTGAAAATTTAAATCGGTTAATTCGAAACCGGCTGCGTTGCATTACGCTGAATGCCACTCATCACCACGAAGTTAATTTTTTTATCGCCCATTCTCATAACGATAACCGTTTTAAATTTATTGGTTCATTAACAAAATAAAATAAAACGTTGAGTTAAAATAACCTAACTGTATTGGATTATGTAAAAAAATTCGTTCAAGTTCTTTCGTTTCAAGTCACCGACAGAAGGAATCTGACATACTGAAAATTTATCATACGCAGTTGCACTGCATTTAAAGAAAAAGGTGAGCAAATATACAACAGGTTAATGCCACACATACTTGTACGTAATTTCATAATTTCAACTTATAATATTTAGTACTGTAAGAAGGAAATTCCATTTTTTACATTTTAAGTGGCAATTATTCCTCGTAAATTAATGTTGCGCAATTGTCAAACACCGTGTATAATACGTTGCCCTTGCATTTAAATTTTATTTAAGGTGCATAATATAAATATTTTATATAAGCCGAAATAAACTTTTCAAGATTAAAGAGTAGGTACGTAATTTATTTCATTGCTATAATAAACCAATTTATTGGTCGTTTGGATGAAGTTAATTTATGTGAATATCATAAAATCGTGAAATTTGGGACTTTTACCTTTATTTTTAACTTTGCGTCTACTAATTAAAAGAATAATAAATAATCCTAAAGTAGCAAAACCTAAAACACAAAGATTTACGGTATACCGGCTTTCGTACCCGGTTTCGCCCGATTCAAATAATTCCGTACCTTCATTTGTTTTTCATTAAAAAAAAAATTATTTTAATTTTTTTAAATAGAAAAAAAAATCGAAAGTAAAATATTAATTTCCTTTATTTATTAATAGGTAGCACCCATATTTATGTATTTAATAATATTGTAATCAATCCGCTATCATAATAGTTGAACTGCAAGCATTCATAGGCGTAGCAGGCTCATAAATTATGTCACAGTAGATCACTAAAATAATTGCGGCCATAACATATCCAATTAAATCAATTAAAAAATCCGGATAAGTAATTAGGAAAATATTAATAGTAAGCTCGGAGCTAAACAAAAGAAAAATTACGTTGATTATAGTAATATTGTCGTAAATTTTTAATATAGTACCTATTAGAATTTAAATTAAATTGTAGTATAGACGCAGTAGCAATAAGTAATAAAAATTACTGTTTATTACTTTTTAAAATTTTTAAATCATTAATTCTAGAATATATTCCGTTAAACGTCATTACTATTGATTTCGGTTTCTCTTTAATCGAACTGAACGCTCAAGAGTTCTAGCTTTACGGTTCAGCAAGCAACCTCACCGTGGCTGATAATGGAAGGCATAAAACATATCTTATAATACAAATGAGAGTATGAGGTTGAAATGATAGCAGTAAAGAACGTCTTTTGCACGTGTGGGGTCCGGCATACCGAAGAACGTCCCATAACTTCAGCATATCTTCGCATTAGATCCTCACTACTAAAACTAACAAGCGATGAGCGTTATAACTTTAATTAATTGGGAAAAATTACCGCTTACATCTGTTTCTTCTTATGTGCAATGCAGCTGCAGCATCATAATATGTATCGCGAGAACTTCCAGAACAACTTCGGAGCTTCTTTTGCGAAACTGCAAGAAAAAAGCATCCTATAACTCTTCCTGCTTCTCTCATAATGCCGCCGGAGTGTCTTTTAATTTGACGGAAAAGTCCTTGCCGGGGCAAAGGACAAACATTACCCTGTGGGTAAGATTAACATATTGACATTGACGATGTGTAAACTACAAGAATTGCCAACTGACCACAAGGCCCATGAAGGCCGTCCGGTCAACCGACTCCAAAGTCGCGGTCACATCTGATAAAGAGAATGCCGCACATATCCACTTCATAAATATAACCCTCTTCGTACTCGTTATAGCTCTTTTCATGTATCCGACCCGAACGGAAGCTTCGGGCTTACTAATCATCCGGTAACTTAGTTAACTTTCAAATTAACTATAACAATCTAATAATTATTCCAAATATTTATATAATATTCTACTGTTCACTTCTCGAAACATTCCATTAAAAGATATAGGTAGTTGAAAAAGCAATCACAATTTCTTTGTTTTTACTTGGACTGATTCATCGATTATATTTAATTTAATCTGGTTGAATTTTTAATATTCACCAATTTCAATGTTAACTACTTCCCTTTTTATATTAAGATGCAAAATTGAAATTTTAAATGTCAATTTATAATCAAATTTGCATAACGAACCATTGCAACCGAACAATTTAAATGTAAATATTCGATAAAGTTTATCGACTAGCATCAAATAGCACTCACGTTCTTTTTTTTGACATCCGTTATCTACTTCAGTCCTTGAGTGTGCACAGTGTTAAATTCGGGTTTTAATTTTCACCAATACGAGGTCAAGGTGCTGACTTTGAGAAGAATTTTCAATTCAGCTAAATTTTGGACTGCTATAGGATATTCCAGAACATAGAAAGATCGTTGATTGATTGTTTCGTATACAATCCCATCAAAGGTCACATTTGAATATGATATTTTTAATGCTAATTGCTAAGCAAGCTGGTAACAAGGTTCGCCTGGGACCTCGCTTTTGTATCTTCTATAATCCTTTTTTCTGAATAATAGAAAATTAACCTAACAAATTAATTTTTAAGTCGATAGTGTGGTAGTTAGTGGTATGTAATTTTAAATAAACAAACTAAACAAAATGTTAAAATAATGAATTTTAACTGTTAAGTAAAGAATACATACTTACATAGAAAAATAATATTTAAAAAACAATAAAAACAACAAATTAACATTTAACAGGTTTGGACTAAGAATATTTAAATAAACAAGAAATGAATTTTGAAAAAAATTTAAAATATAAAATAAAAACTTTGTAATACCATATAACGGCCCCTATTTCACAATTATTATTGATCATCAGTCGTATTTAATATGAGAAACCAAAATTAGAACCAAACAATGTCACGTGTCTCGATGAAATTTTTAAGGTTAATTGAATACAATAATTTTTATCACGGTACAACCGGATTTGAAGTGGAGAACGCACAGCGCCATCTTGTCAATTCTACAAATTAAATTTGAAAAAGAATTTTCACTTTACATAACGCTGGAAATGTTCTTTGTTCCTATTGACCATTTTTACTGAGCACCTAACTTCAAAACAACAGCTTTAATGAAAAATAATAATAGAGAATATGAAAGTAATTATAGGAAAAAATTATTTAAATAATAAATAAGGAAGAGTGGTTCAAAATCAATTTCCGCTTGCTATACATAGCTTCACGCTTTAGTGAATGCAAATTCGCGAGTAAAATTAAGGATGCGACGTCTGGTGGCAGAATTGAGAACAATTCGATGCGAGTAGTAAACGTGGTTTATGCTTTAGTTGCATGTTAACGTGTTGAAATTATTTAAGTAATTAAAGCTTTTAAATAAATTTTGAAATGTCAACCGTTGTTGAGAAACGTAGCAAAGAGTTTTGTTGTGTGTATGGATGCAATTCAACACGATGTTAACCCTAAATTTCAAATAATCATGATATTTATTTAATAGAACAATTTTTAACAAGTTTCGACTATTGTCATTTACTCTACTTATAAATATTTTTGGTTCTTTCAACAAAATTAAATATTGACCAAGTCTGACCAATTGGCAACAATATTTCAACTCAAAATCAGCAGTTCTAATTTTTTAAATAAACTTATAAACTACAAATTTCATGCAAAAGATTACAAAAATATTTTTGTTTAATGTTTGCCAATATTTCACTAACAAAAGTTTCGTCTAATTCTATGGTATTTACGAACATTGTACAATCTTTACTGTAGTATATTATAAAATCACACACTGACATTTAGAATTGCCATCCCCAGGTTAATTTGTCCATAATATTGATGTTTTCACTTAATGCCGAAGTGCCAAATCACTTAATGCCAAAGTATTTTTACAAATAGACCCAATTATTAAATGAGGAGCCGATAATAATGCGGAAGTCTGTAGTACGAGGGCATAAATCGCATAAACAAACTTAACACAAGGTGTTACCCCACAAAGAATAACATGCTTGGCATTTACCCCTTCCTCACATTCACAAAAATTTCTCGACGTTGTGCTGCTATTAGTGTACTTAAATAAAGATTTTAGAAGAATTTGTTTCGTCATTTTACTTTTTTCGTTAATAATTCGAACACACAAAAAGATTTACAAAGTTTACTCGATCACTGTAAATACAACTATGAACTCGATCACTCGCATCTGACGACCATTTTGAAAATTTAGCAGCGCCCCCATCGTTAATTTTATTCGCGAATAAGTGAAATTGGTTATTGTCATGCATTTATACCCAATCTCGATCGAAAGAAATTTTGAATTTTTACACCGCTCCTACAGCCCTTCTTCTTCACTCTTAGAATTAATAATTAAGTCAAATATACAGCTGTGATAATAAATTATTGTGTTGCTCTTAGTTACTGAAGATATTAATTATTATCTATAAAGCTTCCGCGATTTTTTCGTTATTTAAAATTAAATTCCATCGCTCATATATAATTATATTTTCATGCAGAAATAAATGAGAATTTAATCTTATATCTAATAATAATAACAAAAGTATATTAAAATATTGAAACAAAACAACCATAGAACCACAATAATACAAAAATTATAATAATATGCTGAATAATTGTATGTAGCAAACCCACATTATCTTTGTCATGTGCTAAAACTATTTTAAATACAGTTTTTGTGTTATTTATTTTTTTAATAATTAAATTAATATATTTCAGGGTTATGACTATAACTACAGACGACGTCTATCAACGCCAAGCCCAAGTCCTACACGAGAACCTCAACAAAATCCAAAACCCACAACTCATGGAAGTTGGTTTAAATCGTTGGATCGCTTGTCGCGTAAAAAAGCGAAAAAGGTAATTTTTAATGCGGTACATAATATACTATTTATTAAATATCCGCCACGTCCTTTTTAGAACGAAAAGGAAGTTATGAGCGAGGAAGAAACCTTACATAAAACTACTCCGACTAAAAATCTTCGCTTCTTTGGCGATACCGATATCGAATCGAACGATAGCATTAGATATAAGCCTAATATTAAGTCGCGTTCGTCTTTATCGAACTCTGCCCATCAGGATCGCAGTGTTCACAGTCACTCAACTAGAGATTTGCACAATATATCCGAGGAAAGACAGAGTCCCGAATTTGTGCCGCCATTTAGAAGTAATAATAATCATAAATCGTTGTTAAATATATCGGAATCTGATCGAGATATCAAAGGCTCTAGAATAAGTTTGAAACCTCCTGCATCTCCAAGTCACAGAAATGTTAGAGAAGTTTCGCGAGGAAGAGAAGAAAATCATAGACGTAAAAGAAATGATGTCAGTTCCGTAGAAAGTTCGACCGAAGGCGATAGCAGTCAGCAATCGCAAAGAAATGTGGTATATCTGCATGCAGCAACAGGTAAAGTTTCTAAAAGTACACAATAAAAAAATAAATCACTCATTGAGTTTTTGTATCTTGTTTCAGTTGGAGACATACCTGGACCAGGTTATTTGAGAGCCGGTCGAAGGGCCGCGTCAAGAGAAGAATTAACGTCGAACGGTTCGGCTAACATTCGTCCCCAAGTTAAAACGCTAAGTCGGTCGTTTTCCGTTTTAGCACCTTGGAGACCACGGCACCACAAAGACAATATAGATATCGATTATTCCCAACAAGCCAAGCCAATAAAAAATGGAAAATATGAACAAAAAGTTACAAAAAATGGAAACAACCGTAAAGATAATTCGTCGACGCTCAAGAAGAAGGCAAACGAAACTAGAAGATTAAATCAGTCGTCGACGCTAAACCGGAAGTCGAGAAGTAAAGAAAATGTGTCTTCCCAAATAATATTAAAGAAATCAAAAGAAGACTTAACCAAGGGATCCACTTCGACGCTCTACAAGAAAAAGGAAAAACAACCGAAAGAAAATAATTCAAGATACAGTAAAGATAGAGAAGACAGAAGAATCTCCTCGAAAAGTATGTCCGTGGAGTCTTTAGGCAACGGCGGAAGCAGCTACAGAAGTAACGGCGAAAAACGTGACGTATCCAGATCTGTTTCCATGCCTAGGGATCCCGAAAAATCAGCCGGTTGGTTCAAAATAAACAAAAAGAGTAATAAGTCTATAAGTACACATCGTCTGTGATTCCAAAATTTTGTATAAAACTATAATAGCATAATCTGTTTGTTACATAATTTATTGTTAGTAAGCAGAGTACAATAAATGTTGTGTGCCAACTTCTCTTTAACAGTTCTCTCAAATTTAATAACACAATTAAATTACACCGAGATGAACTTGGTCCTCGTTACTAAGTCTGGTAAATTTAGTTTTACGCGATTGTTTTTGAAGATTTTAACAATTTTTCATTATTGAAAATAAACTTAAATTGCAACGTTCACTTAAACTAATGTAGTAGTTTATTGGTTACCCTTTCTTTTTTTTATTAACAAATTAAGTTACAAGTTTATTTTAAAAAAAATTTAATAACTTAATTTTTAGACAGAGTTGCATAACAACACATGCCACTTACAGGTGCTATAACTTATTAGTATTAAAGTTAGTCGTGTATTTTTATTGTAAATTTTTGGTATAGGACCTAATTAAAACTAAGTTGTATTTTGTTAGTATTACAAAAACTACCGAATGTTTGACTCTTTTTTTTAGTAAACTAAAATAAAAAAAAATAATTACAATTAGATCGACAATTTAACAGACTGCTCTGTAATATATTTTAATTGTAATACTAAATATTAAGTTACTTAACAATGTAAATGTATAAAAGTGCTATATTAAATTTTAATTTTTAATATTTTTTCTTTTCTTCAATTAAATGCCTAGAAAATTCCGAAGTTAGTAAAAATTTTGAGGAATGATTTAAGACTGTCACGCTAAGCAACAAAATAATCTCGCAAGCTTAAATCAAAAATTTACCACGTTACAAATAATCCATCGAGTTAAATATTTACATTGACGTTCCAAGATCAATTTAAAACATAGGGGATGAAAAACGTAATAAAACATTCTTTTTCCAATGTGTATATTCAAATCATTTAATAACAAATAAAAAGTAATAAGTACAAATGTTGCTTTTTAAAAATACATAAGTATCGTAATAATTGCCATATAAAATCTATTAACACAGTTTATATAAATTAAAATCATCCTTCTAAAAACTCATTTATCTTTAACTAAAATAACCTTGACAGTTACTTCATATACATCGTCGTCAACATAAATAAAAATTTTAAAAATTTCTTGCAACGAATTAGTTTGCCGAGCATTGCTAGCAATGTTCAATAGGACAGTGTCTCCGGGCATTAAAATTCCTTGACTAGGCGAAATCTCTAATCCATTGTTAGGTGATATGGTAGTTTCAAACTGCAATCGTGTCGTATGCTGACTTACTAGCATCACGAAATCTTGAGATTTTAGTGGAGGTCTTAAAATTATATTTGTAGGCTCCACCAAGCACGAAGTAGTTGCAGTTTTTGGTGCAAACATTGTTGTCATTCCTTCTGAGAGGCTATAAAACATGGAAGTGTCATCCATTCCGGCAATTTGGCCAGATAAGGAATTTTCAGAATCTCTTTCTATTGTTAATACAACTTCCTTCGAAACAAGATCCCGCATTAAATCCTTCATGGAAGCAACCGACTCGGTGAATTTTTGAACATCAAGAGGTATATCTTCGTTTGGAAATGGGGCACTTAGCTGCTCGATTAGAGGATTACCAATTATTCCCCCTTCCTTTTTTAGCTTTTTAAATAAACGTCGAATACGACCACGCAAAACTTCTTCTCCCGCAATAGTGTGAATTACACCAATATCAATTATTTGATTTTGAGTCATCGCAAATAACTGTTTAATGTCATCTTTTGTGGGTGAGTATGTAACTTTCACAGTTGA
Source organism: Cantharis rustica (assembly GCA_911387805.1). Taxonomy (NCBI): domain Eukaryota; kingdom Metazoa; phylum Arthropoda; class Insecta; order Coleoptera; family Cantharidae; genus Cantharis; species Cantharis rustica. Next base: position 40,940,379 of record OU426877.1, read on the forward strand.
TCTTTCTTTTGGCTTTAATACCACATCTTTCGGATCAATGGTGACTCGAGTGGAACCAAACAAAGCTTTCGATTTGTACGACAGACAACAAAAAGCCGACACATTTCCTGTATTGTTGACAGTAAAACATTGAGATACTTGTGACGAATTATTCAATTTACCTAGAGACAACCACATTTTCATGTTAGTGTCTTTTAAAATACTTTCAATTTCTACATTTGAACGTCCACCGTAACCGAACATCATTAATTGTTGACGTTTTGTTTGTTGTAATTGAAGTTCAGAGCTGATGGCAGAAAATTCTAACTTTTCTGCATATGAACCTATAGCAGTTGGAGAAAACATGATAGAAAAAGATCGTGATTCTGAGGGATACAATACAACCGGTAAAATTAAAATTGTGTCATACTCGGAATGGTCGTTTAGTATTTTAAAGTTCGAGTTTCGACTAGTGATTTGTAAGCGTAATTTATGTTCAGATTTGTTACGTAAAATAAAAGTCTGAATCTTCCTTTTGCCTAGTGGAATGCTACCCCATACCAATTCTGTGCGATTACATTCTATAGGAAGTTTACCACCAGGAAGGTGATCTAAACTACTAATGGTGCGTAAAGAACTTCCAGATCTGCCCATTGATGGTGGCCTTTGTGCAATATTTCTAGATTCTTTGAATGGTTCACTGATATTTGTGGAACGTTCAAATTTGTGTTCCGATTCATTTGGAGGTTTATTTTCCTTATCATTTGAAGAATTTTTTACCTTGTTGAGCATATCCATAATTTTATAGGTATCATTTGAAGATATTATTTTCTGAATTTCACTTATACTCATGATTGACTCTAGGTTTCCAACGCTTTGGTCTTCACATGGCAGATTGGTTGGTTGTTCGAAAGAAGTTGAATTATTAATTAAGGGAAAGGGTGCAGTCTTTCTTACTGGACTCTCTTTTAAACACAAATCAGCAAGTTCCGACTTTTTCCAAAAAAAATCACTCAAAGAAGTCCTATTGTTATCATCACCACCCAATTCAGAAAATACAGAGTCTCTTGTAATATTATTACCACCACCGATAATGTCATGTTCTTCATGCCATAACTTTTCTTGTTCTGCAATTTTCTTTTCTGCTAATTCGCCTGCTACAAAAGACTCTTCATAAAATTCAAAATCTTGAGAAGTTCGAGAATTATCTAAAATTACATTGTCACAAAATTGTTTACACAATGCACTTAAACTAATATCTGACGTTTTTATTTGCTCTGACAATTCAACTAAACTTTTTGTAACGTTATTAATACTCAATCGTTCATTGTTTGATGTAACAGAAGATATCGAATTGCGTGGAGTTGATATATCATCAGGCTTAAAGTTGAAAACATTTTGATTTGGTAATTGCACATCCTTTACAGGTATCTGGTTATCAGTCTTGGTCGAATTAAGTAAATCTGTTTCATTAACAGTGCTTTCGGTATCTTGGAAACAACTTGCAGTTTGAATGCTTTCTGATTCTTTTAAGTACTGTGAAGGCAAGCCAAAATTTTTGGATTTTTGCAGTAAACTGTTTGCTAGGAAGCGATGCTGTAATAGTTTCTCATTTATACCACTTCTAGAATCTGAAATAAAAAAAAATTTGTTAGTAAAATTTTAACTTTTGCTACTTTTAATAAAATTGTATCAATTAACCATCTCGAGTCAGAGTCACAGTAGTACTGAATAATATTAAATTTAAATCGTTTTTCGTTTTAATCGCGAATCGCAAAATTTTTATTTCACATCCAATTAGAGCATAGCATAAAGGTTAAGAATTTAAATCCCAGTAGCTCAAAAAAATTGATCCGTGCCATGATTTGGATTCAGTAAAAGTTGGCACCTATGTGATATTTCCTGTATCTAACTGCCCTGCTACAAATGAAACTGATTGAAATTTACAGGCACATTTTGATTTTTTAGTTGTTATACACAACTTTGAATGTCCTTTCGTACCTAAACAATTGAAGATAAATATATGCTGTCGGGGACTCTTATAGCAAATTTAATTCTTCGCAAAATCTATATTTAATATAATTTTGTCGTATTCTTTACCGTTTCTGCGGTGCTTCTCATCTATAAAACCGCACCGTATCTATTTTACATTTATAAAAAAATTCTAAATTTAGATTACAATTTCAAAATTAAATAACGAAAAAGATAAAAGACTGAAACATTACCTGTTTGCTACTAATAATTACAATGTTCTTGTAGTTGTTAAAAATGTACAATTATGACTCGATGCAAAAATTCGAGATAAAGAAGTTTAAGAAAGGTAAACAAAAAATTGTATTTTGTTAAAGAATATGGTAAATTACGGTTTCATCAAAGTAGGCCGTATATAACATGTGAAATTACAATTTTTTAAAATTATTACCGTTATCACTAAACAATACATCTCCTCGATAAAACCAATTTTTCATTTAAAACGGAGAAACAGCCTTAAGTGCAAAGCCACTTGTTGTAAAATACTGACTAGAAATGCATGACTACCCAAGGCGTAAACCACAGGCAAAAATTGTGTACACCAGACTATCTCCTACTTCAGACTAATTGAGACTACTCCAGATTTTCCAAAAATCTCGTTTTTCCTTTTTAACCTTATCGTCTTACGATTTCCCTTATTTTTTGCTCGGTGAGCTGTTTTTGTTTGTATACTTTTTCTTTTTCAGCTGGACAACCCCGGTCTACCCAGACTTTCTTGGACTTCCTGGCTACATATTCATATCCAGCCTGACTTAGCATAGCGCAATTTTTGATGCAATTATACTCATATGTTCATAATTATTATCAAATGTGTCGGATTTCAATATTGTGCTTGCAATCACAGTCGTACGATAATACTTGAAAAAAAAACAGCTAACAAAATAGGTTAATTTTTAAATAAACAAAATAGGAAAATTTAATTTTAATCCAAATTTAATATCAAACTTTTAGGTTACAGATAAATGTAACTATTGATAAATTTGATTTGTTTTGATAACAAATTTCTTATCTGGCAAAACTCAAAAATTCTCCAAAGAATATTTATAAATTGGCATTGGAATATCCTTCCTGACCTTCAAATCCAGACATCTTCGGACTGCTTTTATAGCTGTACATCAGCCCATCAGGGTAATTTATCCCTCAATATTACTTTAATAAGAAACAAGAAGACGGTCACGGCCTGATGCTTATGTGCGTCGACTGCTAAGCCGAGATCCTCGGTTCGATCTCAAGCAGAGTAAAAACTTTATTCTGACTGTCTTCCCTCGGCAAGCAATGGTAAACTATTGAGGTATCTGCCATGAGAGCCCTTCTTAAGAAGTGGTCACTATGTCCTTACGTAGGGCTAAGTACTCTGAGAGAGATTACTTTAAATATTTAATAATGTTTCAAACATTTTGGAAATAACTTAAAGGTGTCGTAAAGTGGTTGAACTGCAGTCGCAATGACGTAATATGTGCGTTGGGTATTAGTTTCGTACAGTAAAGAGCAAATATTAACTATTAATTATGTATTAAATGAGCAAAACAATCATTTTATCTACTTAAAGAAACAGGTAAACTATTTTTATTCAAATAAAACTTTCTTTTTAAGGCATAAATCAAAAACTTTCCAGCTAAAACCACTCATTCTTTCTCTTTAATATGAATCGTAGTGAAAAAATAACTATACATTTGAACCTACACATTCGAATCTACATGTTTTAATGTTGCGGTAGAACTACCTGCTGTACCTACTAGTAGAAGCAATACCTACGTTGACAATCTCTTGCCTTTCCTTTTTTCTTAAAAAAGAACTTACACGTTCTGGAGCCTGGTCTTTATTTTTTTCATTGTATAAAAAGTGATGGTACGGCATCATTTTTAAAAAATAATTTGGGTTTAGTGGAACATTCCAGAAAAAGTTTTTTTTTCAGATTTGATAAACACGAAGTTCTTTCTCTTAATTTTATCCAACCACTTGCGGTGCAATTTTGGATTTCTTTCTTTGTTGGGAAATGAAAAAAAACTGTGATTACAGTTTCTTTTTTCTTTGATTTTTCTTGATTTTATCTTATAAAAACAATGCAAATTACATGCACTGCACTTAAATTCTAATACATGTAGTAGGTATGTGGTATTACGGTAATGATGTCATTGGTAAGACGTCACGTTTTGTCCACTTCCCTGTTTATAGATCTGATACTTGTCTATTATAAAACGTATCGGATTCTAATTTGAGGCATTTTAAAGAAGATTTTTTCGTGATTTTTTTAAAAAAGTGCCTCCACCACTTCACGGACATTAAGAACCATGTCATACCTACTAACTTCAAGAGGAGAGAATTACCGAAAATACAAATTCGATGTACAAATGAAGGGAAATCTGAGAAAATCCACAAGAATGCTATTGATTTCTAAGCCAATGAGTTTTTCTTTGCTCATTTAGTTTCTCACAATAAAAGTCCACTACACAAATAAAGCTAAATTAGTAAGTAGTAATAGAGTAAAGAAGTAATTTACTTGGTGACAATGCGGAGAAACTTCTTTTCTTAGCTTTTGATTATTGTCTTTTTAATTATGAATATTAGAGCTACCAAGTTAGCTAAATTCATTAATTTAGTCTGCAGAATTAAGGTTTGTTGTAAAATTAAAACCTAATAAATAATAGTTAAAAGTTTTCAAAATAGTAAGAATTTTAGGGGGGGGGGCATATATTCAAATTTGGCTGGGGTACTAGAAGAGCTTGCTACGGATCTGATTTCGGTTACGGTTTCGACCGAAACTAGAAACAAACATTATAAAACTAGCAATCGACCCCCCCCCCCTACCCCATGTCACATATCGTCTCGTTAAGCAATACCCCCCCCCCTCCACCATGTTTAAAAATGTATTTTATGTTCAAAAGTAAACTCAATACTGAAAAATAAAAAATCTATAAAGCCTTTTACTATAATTGAATCGCTTATTTCAGAAACAACCTAAGTCACATTTTGCCAGTTTTCAGAAGGTGAATTAAAACGTTTGATAAGTTTATCTAAACATTTTCAAAAAAACTCGAGCTTGAGGTCAAAGGTTTACCACTAAAGTAAGAGTTTATCATAAACAAAAGCATATAAATTAAATTATGTGTTATCCCCAAAAATACATAATGGTTTAACAAACTCAAAATTATCAAAATGTGACTTAGGTTGTTTCTGAAATAAGCGATTCAATTACATTATAGTCGATCTAAGATATGAATAATATAGGTGGCGTTTCGTTTGCAAAGTCTAATTTACATCGGGAAACTTCAGATAATTTAAAAAGTACTTAATCTTATAATATTATTAAACATTCACCACAAAAAAGCAAATTGTTATAACCAAATAACTACGTCTATTCTCTTAAAAAAAACAGACTATAGTGTAATGTTTTAAAAATAACTAATATCTGAAATTTACAAAAAATGTTTTCTTTTTAAAAATAAACGTTTCAATTATAGTAATATATTACTTTTAAATAAAATAATCATATCATCGAAGACGCGGCAAATATTATAAATATCTTGCTTTATCTGTCATGAGTTCAAAATTCTTTATATCTTACAATTAGCAGCTGTACTACTAACCTGTAGAATTTAATGTTGAACTTCCTGGTGTGCTCGAACTATAATTTAATGGCATTGGATTCAAAACCAATTGCTTAGCCACCTTAGGTTTTTGCTCTGTAGATGCAGCTCTAGGTCTCGGTGTAGAAATAAGAGTTTCGTCCATATAATTGACCAAATTTTTCTTTACCCCTTCCATGTTACCTGGAAATTATTTTCCAATAATTATGAAAATTTTATTACAAAATGAACACTTACAGATTTAAAATGTCATAATAAAACTAGCAAAACGGTTTTTTACTTTTCTAGGTTAAGTTTTTAAACTTGCTTTGAAGGATCTTGAAATCTGCCAAAAGTTCAAATACCAACGCATACCAACCTATAAAATAAAATTATGTAAATAAAAAATTCATCCAAAACAAAAATCTCCACTTGTGATTGTAACCTCCATTTTCCATCACTTTCGGTGTCAAAGTAGGTTTGTATAGGTTAGGTTACGTTTTAAAATTGCACCTATTCAAGATGTACTGACTTGAAATGTATATTTTTCAGAATTTACTTAGTTTATAGAAATTTAAAAAATGGAACACATATTTTCTATTGGAAAAAGCTGGGGTAGCGAGCATTTACGACAAACTGCTTTCGAAAGGTAACTGAATTATTTCTTATCTAATTATAATTTAGCCATTTGGCTAAAATTATATAATTTAAATTACTTGTGGTGCTTAATCTAATTTTTTTAGTTTAATATGTTCGGTTTCAAATACTAATATTATTGCATTTACGACTGAGAAGGACTTAGACAACTCGAAAGTATGGGGATTTCATGTTTATGTTGCCGATCTTAATACACCATGGTTTGTACACAAGTAGGAAATGTAATAATTATAAAATTGAACAAACGTAACATTTTAAATTTTTAGAGTTTTATCAAACAAAGTACAAATTACTGTATTACAATGGGATGCAACTGGTAATTTATTATTAATTGCTGACGAAAGTGGTACCATAAATATTTTTCGAAGTAATGATTATGTTCTTAACGATTGGAATTTAGTTGTAAAGACTGAATTGCCTGGGGAAAACATTTTAGCTGCAGTTTTCTTCCACAATGGCAAGAAGGTAAGTACTATATTTATTTATTTTACTCCTATTGCTATTGTACTTTTTAGATTGGTTTAAATGTGGATCGACGAGATAGTTTGTACTACACTGAGAAATTTTCTCACATTAAACTTGCTTGTTCTGTAAAAAAATTTGGAGGCAAAGCTGCTAATGGAGTACTTTTACTCACTGCAACTGGATTACTTGCTACTGTGGCATTGTGTCAAACAAGTTCTCAAGTTTTGACAACCGAAAGTTTGGGGCCTACCCGAAGTTATGTTAAAACTGCGGATATTTGTTACGGCAAAAGTTAGTTTGATTCTTAAACTGTTTTTTGGTAGTTGATTAAACTTAATTTTTTCAGATGGACATTTTTTAATTGCTGTTAGTAGTGGTGACATTAATATACCTATTCAGTGTTATAAAGTACAAGTAAAAAAAGTAGATGAAAAATGTGTGATAACTAGTCAATCTTTACCGAGCTTTTTTATAATGGAAGGTGGAAAAGAATCATTACGTAAATTAATATCCCATTCATTTTTAATTTGAATACATTCATTTTTTTTGTAGGAGAATTAATGTCTGAAATTTCTCCTCTTCAAATTTGTCACATAAAATGGCTGATGAGGGAAGATGCAGATTCATTAGTTGTATCCACATGCAACGACAATGGAAGCTGTCTACAAGTTTGGGAACTGCGTGAAAAGGCAATTCCTATTCATAAACTATTTGCTGGATCTGAACCAAAATTTTTTAATACTGTGGTAAGTGTAGTTAGTATACAGGCCGTAGTATGAATAGAATGATAAATTTACCTTCGCATCTATTCGGTTGAATTTTTGTATTACCAAAAAATGAAACAAAAGAAAACGCATGCAATATTATGTATTAAGGGTAGGTTATATATTTAGGTACTCACCTTCAAAGAGTAATACTGTTTATATAAATTTATATTACATTTTCTATCCTGACCACATCTGTATTTTTGGTATTAGTAACAAAACAATTCAACTTGATACATTTGCGAAGGTACATTTACTACACTTATCTGGCCATGACTTTTTATTTCTTAAAAATAAATCAAATATTTGTTTTTAGGTGTGGCAATATCAAGCTAATTTCCAGTATAATTATAAAGTTACATCTGTTGCAACGAGCAAATTAAATATAACAAACAATTCGTCTTCCTGGTATATTGTGACTTCCTACGAAGACAACAGTATTCGTTGTTTATACTGCGATTCACTTCAATTGGTTTCGAATATTACTTTAAATGTTAACTGTAGGAAACAACTTGATGAACCCAGTAACAAGCATTTTAAGTCAAGTAATCGACTTACTTATTTAGATTTAACTTGGTTGGGGAATTTATTAGTTGCAATTGATTCAGATGGATATTTACATTTATTTAAATTGCCACCTCAGATTGAAGGTTCTGGTGCTTTATCTGTACCATATGGAATAACTTTGTTAGAGTACTGCCTTGTTACTGGATTAGATTGGCTGGATTTATTATTGACGGTGAGATCTAACATGATTGATGCTCTTGGCGAGAGAATCACAGAAAGTTTTAATCGACAAAGTTCAGCCACACAACAATTTTTGTATGTTCAATATTTGTGCATAAAAATTTCCCTATATAGGTAAATTTAAAAAATAATTTAATATTTTGTACTTATATTTTATTAAACATATATTTTAGATTGAGTAACCAAGGGCAAAGTAAAGTCAATGATTTGACACAATTGTTAATGCTTCACGGTATAGCAACTTCATTTAAAAGTTTATTACGTCCCAGCGAAATGAGTAGTCATGACAAGAGTCCAGCAGATTCTTTGGCCAGTATGTCACTACTCAAATACTTTAAATTATTATTACATTGATTTATAATTCTAGGTGTAATAGCTGAAGGTCAAAATGATGTGGATAAGGTTTTAATGCATCTAGAAGCAAAAGAATTTACCGTCGAACCATCAACTTTACAAAGTCTTCAACAATTGATTCAATGGATTGCCGACTTGGCTCTAAATTTGCTGGTAAGATTACCTGAAAGTCGACCTTCGGGTAAATCAAATGATCTTCTTCATGACATTCGAGCCTTAAACACATTAAGAGAAATGTTGGTGTTGATTAGAATATGGGGTTTGCTGAGGCCTGCTTGTTTACCAGTTTTTAATAAGTCTGATCCAGGGTTGGATGTGCTGGCAGTCGTTTTTAGGTACTTGAGTCGATTAGTACAGAGTGTTAATGAACCTGATGAAAGCTTAATAGGTAAGTAAATTTTTTTCTCGATTATATTTCCATGTAAAAATTTTCAATAGCAGAATTTTGACTCGCGATTGATTTCTCAGAAAGATTCAAAGTTCAAGTCTCCATGTAATCTCCTAGTAATCCAAGAATTACAAACTCAAGGTTTGTAAATCTTAGAATCTACCAGTCAATTACTCAAATTTAAATTAATTTTATTGTTTGTGCAAATTCTTAATCCAACAACATTTAAACAAAATAAAACCACGCTTGTTCACGTCAATCGTGGGCGTTTTAGACAACGATAACGTGAACGTAGTTTTGTTCGTGTTGCAAAGTAATAAACTTGTTCACGATACAGGATGGTATGGTTTTCGCAGTATACGGAGATTCATAAAAAAACACTTGTTCACACTGGCATACACGATATCGTTAATCTATTGTATTTCGATTTTAATTAAAATTAAACTATCATTAGATACTCAAATTAAATTTTACCGAAGATTATTGTAAACTTTTTTAAGAACGTTCTAAAATCGTAAAAATAAATTAATTAATTATTCATTGAAAGACCTACAGACTTGAATATAATCATAAGGAAAATTTAAAAATATTTATTTTGCCGTTACACAAAAATATTTGTTCTCGCTGGTTTTTTTTATCTTGGTGGTAAATTTCATATCTGGAAGTTGTGGTTATTGCAATTGTTTATCTAGCGGTAAACCTTTTCCTGTTTAATTTTTTTGAAAGTATAACTTAATATTTAATTTAGTAGTATCAAGATGAATTTAAAAAGTTGTAGTAATTTTGCTAATAAAAAAAAGCAGTATGTTCCAAACAAATTACGGTCACATCCTATGAGATGTTTGAGTTTACCAATTTGTCTTTTGATTTTATTTGTTTTATTATGGTTTGTGATATTTCCTGTATTGTTTGTCAATTGGTATTTGGTGCGAAATGATTGGACCAAAGAACCATCATTTTATTATTGGATTGGTGCTTATGTGATATTTCTCGTTTTGTCGATTATTTTGGTTTGCATTTGGAGATGTATGAAAGATTCTAAATATCTCAAATCTGAGTACTCAAGTACCGAGTCTCAAAGTGAACCAATTTTTCTAAATAAAACACCTTATAAAAGTAACGTGATAAGCACTCTTCAAAGGGATCAGTCCTATTACAACAAAAAATGCGATACAAACAAAATACAAAATGAAAGCACCGATGAAAAAGATCAAGTGAAAGACTTGCCTCAAAAACAAGTTAAAGTTCGGCCCAGTAGTCTTGAATTAAATAAATGTATTAAAACCAGAGCAGAGTTTCACAGTTTAGCATCTCCCTTAACACCACGTGAATTATTTTTTTGGGATTTAATAGAAAGTGCAAATAAGACTTGTACCAGCACAACGCACAATTTTATAGAAAACGAGAAACAGATGGCTTCGTTAGACAATTGTAGCTTAAATTCTCCCAAGTCTAAAGGAGAAGCTGTCGAAACAAGATTAAGCAAATCAAGTGCAGAATATTTTATAGCAAACGTTTCTAATCGTAAAAGTTTAACAGCAGAAGTGTTTATGTATATTAATGACGAAGAAAAGAACAAACAAGATAATCAAGTTACAATAGATATAGGTGTTGAGGAAGATGACGTATTTGAAAATTAGTAATTTAAGTGTTTAGTTAAAGCTGACTAAAAAATTTTAATTTTAAGAAAAATTGTAAAAATTATAAAAACTATTTAATTTTATTTTAGACGACTGTTGTATATTGCCAAATCAAGTACAAATACAACCGCTTATTAATTATAATCATAAGATTGCTTTAGCATCACCTCAATTTTTCCAACAACAATTCCCGTTGCAGGTATTTTATTATCAATCTACATTGTGTAGATTTTTTAATTACTATAATAATTGCAGTTGGAATACCAAGTAGAGCCTGACTGTTTAGCCAATACTTCAGATTTTAATGGAAGTCAAGTGGTGGATTCTGTTCGTCATTTATATTTAGGAATGATGCCAAGAACAATCAAGCAATGTGTGAGATGTGGATCAGCTACTGGTATTTTACCTGTAACGAGAACAGCTGCTCTTCGTGCATGGGATCAACGTTGGGCACGTTCTTGCCAGTAAGTAAAATTTTATACAAATTTATAATCCCAGTTATTTTTAATTGGAAAAGTCCTAAAATTTTATTTATAAAAATAAAGTAATTGTTATGTTCTAATGTATTAAAAACTGTTCAATGTGTTAATTATGTGCGTTTAACCTACTGCCACTGGTAGAGATAACAACTATTGAAGTGAAAGTGCCAGGTTTGATTCATTGTAAAATATTGAGTGATAATTAAAAACCAATAAAGCAACTAATAAATTCATACTATTTCACTATTGCCTAATTTGGTTTACGCACATGGGGAGGTCTTAATATGTTTAAGAAATGATCATAAACAAGATATATGTATGTAAGATCGAATTTTAATTTTGCTTTGATTCTTCGAATTCCTTTTTTAAAAAATCAGTGTAATAGAGAGACCATTATTTTCTTACAAAGAAATTAGGATGTAGCACGACAGAGAAAGATGGGTTGGAACATGTCAATTACCTTAAAATGCTTATTAATTAATTTCATGTATAAGACGGAACCTTATCTATAGTTTAGAATTGCATGCTGACTAAATGATCATAATTTAAATCGGCAGCCTGCCTGAAATGGAATATTTTTAGTCCAAAGTATGCTCATCCAGGTTGCACTGTACATTACATTTAATAAAATAATTGTAGAATTTTGATTCGATTTTTAAACATAATTTAAAATTTTTTCAGATGTGGAGGATTGTGGCGAGTAACAGTGTCTGAAAAAAAACAAAGAAGCCCGTAATTATTACAATATTTAAACATTTTATACTTTTTTAACCAAATTAGACGTAGTTTTATTTGAAAATTGTTAAATAGTTACTTGCAAGTCGATTGACTTTTCTTAACACACAAATGTTTCTTTAATTTATTGTTAATTAGTTTTACAATAAAATATGTATGTCCAGATTTTATTTTTCAGAACTTGCATAATTTTGTATTGGTAATTTAAAATAAAATTGAACTTTTTTATGAACAGGTTTTTATTATTTCAAAAACACTAACTTCTTTCCTCATTTCACAAATTTTGAAAGAGTTATTAAAAACTCAATAATTGTAAAAGCTTTTATTATATAAAATATGGGTGCATTTTATAAGGCACAAAATTACTTTGGTGAAAAAATTAGTCCTTCAATATTTTAAAGAAATATTCCAATTCAAGTTCGGTATCTTCCGGCAGGTCCGTACAATGTATAGCATTTTTATATTTGCTTATACCAAACATCCCACGAAGAGACGTGGGTCTAATTTGTCTGGCAATATCGGAATCTGATGGACCGGCAAATTTTCTAAATTCTTCGTGCGTATTTATTCCCTCTTGTTTAGCAGATATTTCTACAGCCACACAAGGACCATCGATGAAACTTAGAAGCAGTGCGTGGTAGTCATTTACTACCCCTTTGTAGACTTCTAAAAATTCATCTGCATTAGGAGTAATGAGATAAAACATTTGCATGGCAGTAATTTTAAATTTTGGCGAATCTATAATGGCACTTAAAATATGACCTAGTTTGCCTTCTTGTATGGCGTGAGGTTTAACTACACAACATGTACTGTTATTTACTTGTACCGTGGTATCGGGTGATTTTTGATTGATACCTTGTGGAAAGAAGAAACAAGCACTCCGTACAGCTTGTTCATGATTATCAGATCCGTGAAATCCGTTTGATGCCATTTCTAAACCATAGAGAGCCCTTAAACTTGCCGGTGCAGTTTTTCTGGCTTCGGCAGGGTCTCTCGGTCCTATGACGGACCTCCACCGTGCTATGGCATCATATCCTACTAATTCTAAAGCTACTATTGCTCCGGAAACTAAATGTTCAATCATAAACGGTAAGAAGCTATCGCCTTTCCTAAATTCATAAAAATCTAAAGCCTCCTTTCGTGTTAAGTTACACATACGTAAACGACATATCTGAAATTGATTCTCCTGTATTTGAGTAATAACTTCCCCCAATTTTCCAATAGCACTAGGTTTTATTATGGCAAAAGTATGTTCTTTACTTTTACCAATTCGTTTTTGTGTGTAGGTGTCCGCATAATCCAGAATTGTAATTTGTCTTCCATAAATACGAACCTTGTTTCCAATAAACATATCTTTGATTGATATTCCTTCAACTGCAGCTCTTTTAAGATAAATTCTATTTAAACCAGTGTCATACATTTCTACCGTATTATCATAGGGATAGAAGTTAATCAAAAATTTCTTTTGGAATGCTTCTTCGTAATCGAAATATTCACCATTAAAGCACAGTTTGTCTGTATAATCATAATCGTTTGACTGTTGTTGGTGACACATTTTGATACCTGAAATATTTAATTCAATTTATTAATTACGACTGCAAAACGAATAATTATGGATTTATTAAAATAACTGAATTGTAGTCGTCATTATTTGACTATATTTTTTTAGCATTAATTCTGGGGACAAATGCACCAACATCTATAAATAAATAGTAAATTGAAAATTTTAAAACAGTAACAGAGACCAATTTATTGTATTTCCCCCAAAAACTAAGCAAACTATATTATAATATATTACATTATAATTATTTGTCTATAATGTTTGGTAGGTACCTAATACCTGAAATGTTTATTTAAATTGTAAATTAACTCTTTGGAACAGAGTTAATTAATGTCAAAATTGAAGTTGTCATTTGACTATTTTTTGATCTATAAATTTTTTTAACATAAAGCTTTATTTTTAATTTACACAAACATGCCTTACGAAATTGATATGGTATCGGAATTTACCTACTTTGAAAATATGCTATTAGGTCTTGCAGATGCGTTGCACAAATGTGCAGGTGTAAAACGTACCCATGTAAAAAGATCATATTCTCTAACGCAAGCTGAAATAATAAGTTGGGAAAATCAAAGTGGAGTTTCACTGCCAGAAGATATTCGATCATTTTACTTATCTTCGAATGGTTATCATTTTGAATGGACTTATACACTTTCTGGAGACGATTCAATGGAAACACTAATAGGGAAAGTTGAGTTACATTCCCTCGAAGATGTAATACGGGTTTATGGTTATGAAACGACAAATGATCCAGGAGTAAAATATGATGGGAAACGATACATAATAAAATTAGCCCCCGAAAGTAAATTATTTCAACTTGGGTTATTACCAGGTTATGGAAAGGTTGTACTGGTTTATTTATATTCAACTTATGTACCTACGATTTGGCTGTTGTGCTTGGATATGACGTTATATTATTTGGCAAAAGATATAGTGACCTACTTACGAATGTCCATTGCACATTTAGGAATACCGAACTGGCAACTAAGGTTTACATCGCAAGGTCTCCCTCAGTGGACATTAAATATATTTCGGTTAATAGCACCAACTTTATTGGCACAAAATAAATTTTTAGAAAAAATGTTGAAAGATAAAGAAGACACTACTTGTGCCGAAGACTCGAACGTACCATTAAACAAAATTGATCCGTCTGCATTTGATCCAACAACTTACATCGTTAAAGTTCCAATAACACCGACTATAGAAATTCCTATTTTACCACCATTAAAATTGGATAAATCAATTAAGCCAGATAAATTAGAAAAACCCGAAAAACCGAGGTTAGTGAGGAAACAATTACGACAACGTAAAAAAACTGACAAAATAACGAAACCTAGATCTTGGAATTCGATATGCAAATCCTTCTAGTTATTTTATTATTTTAATAAATTGTAATTTTATTAGAGTTTACTGTTAAACTTATTTAGTAGAATGAACATTATTAAAAATGTATTACAATCGACAATATAATTTGTAAAAAAAATTTTAACCTAAAAAAAATCGATAAATAATAGATCTTACCTCTTAATTTGTTTGTTGATGATAATAATTATATTACATAGAAAATTAATTAAGTATTGAACTTCCACATTACATCAAAATGATAGCCAAGTAGTTTGTTGTCTTCGTAAACATTTTAATTATTATTGTCTGTTAGCGGTTGTCATGGTTACGCATCGTCTGACATTAGCATGAGCGTCCGAAAAATTTGTTTCCTAAGAACAGACACTCTAAATTGATAAAAAAATAGTGTCTTCAACAATTTTAAAAGAAATTGATTTTAATACTTATATCTACGTAAATATAATGTTTACCAATAAGAGAATTCGTGAGAATTAAAAAACCTACTTTTAATCCTAAATATGTTTTATATTATATTCTATCTGATTTCTCACAGATACAGATTTTTTATAAAATATTGTTAGGAATTCTTTTATTTATTTTGAATTGATTTAGCTTAGGTAATAAAATTTGTCCGTATCCTAGATAGAAACCAAGACAAGTGTAGGGTTAATTTCTTTTAGCATTTTATACTTTGCGAGTTTCAGTTTAAAAAAACAGCAGCTGTGTTTCCAAATATAATATATAAATTTTACCCTTAAATTTTAAAGTAATATCTCCAAAGTTTTTTATATGGTTATGGAAACCTGGTTTTCTTTTTTGAACCTCTGAAAATATCTCTGACATTTAATTGCATTTGGTATTTTTTTATTCCAAATTATAATATTAATAAAAAAAAGAATAGCATATTATACTCTGTTTTGTTTTGTTTCGGTTTCAAGTTCTGAAAATTTCTATAAATTCTTAAAAGTTTGATATAACAAAAAACTAAAATTTGGAAAGTTTGTTGTAGAATGCCTGTATTTTATAAAAAAAAAATTAATCAAATTGTTTAACTTGTTTACTCTATTATTGTTTTTATCGATACATTTTATATTATTTATTTTATTTTTTTATTGACTAATATAATTGTATATATTATGATACAATTTAATTCTTTCCTCTGTTTATTCATTAGAAAGGTAAAAATATAGAATATTTTCATATTTACGACTATTTTTACTTTATAACATATTATTCAGTTGTTGCTCGTGATTCCAGACGATCCGACATAAATAAAGAAGAAAAAGTCTTAATTTAAATGTATCAGGTTATTGTTAGTGTTAAATAAACAAATGAAACACCAAAGTGAACAAAACAAAAGTATTGTTGTAATAAAAATATCTGATATAGCCATCCAGATGATTATCACACTTTTAAAAAAAATAAAAAAATAATGATGATTTAATTTTCAGTTAAAAAAATAAAATATTCAACTTCTGGTACCCAAAATGTTTAAATTCACTAAAATATTAACTTTTTTCCTGCATAATTACAATACTGAAATTTGTATTGATTTTAACATTATTAATTTAATGTCAAACGATAACAATGGGTAATCAAGTATTTGAATAATGTTTTCGTTGATTTATTTCTAATGATATACCGACTTAATATAAAATAAATTTAAAAATTTAATTGTTACCGAGAACAATATTGAATATATCATCAGCCGGCTTTGTTGCATCTCCAGTAAGATCATTAAAGTTAGATTAAGTTTCTGTTCGTAATAGAGCGTAGTCAACATTTTAAATTAATTTGATTAATATACGTATGGTAACACTTGCTGTAGTAAGTTGGTACCACGTGGGCACCAATATTTAAGGGACGCCATGGACCAAAGATTAAAATAAAAAAGGCTACATTACAATTAAAATTTAACTATGGATTTAATCTGAATTTAATTGATAAAAAATATTATTGTTTAAAAATGCCAATTTTATAAATTGAAATTTTATTTGTTTACTTCAGTAATTGATGTCTCCTTAATGATACTAATGAAAATGTCACTGTTGTTTATGATTTATTGCAGAGAAATATCGAAAATTCTGAAAAATTATATATTCAAATTCCAATATTGGTAAATTTTAAAGATATTTTTTTATTTCCTCTAGAATATTTTTTGATATTGGAGCAAAAGTGCTAATTACCTGTAGGTATTATTTGTTTACAAAGTGGGCAATATTAAAATTATACCTAATTGTATGATAACGAAAACATTGCGGATTACTACAATACTATACGGTGACATATGTTAATCTTTTCTGTAAACGCTGGAGGTCTTTATTACTATCTATACTTACTACTATTATAATTACACATTTAATTAGTTGCTAATTAAATATTCTGAAAGCTACCAACTATGCAATACCATGATAATACCAATTGTATATTATGCTTGCAATATACCAAACCCAAAATATTGTATATGAGAGATAATTTAGTTACTTCGTTAGTTGAAAATGATTGCACTGAACGATTTAATTAAACATATTTTTCATTAAAACAAATTATTTAATATACGAATGATTTTTATAATGACAGATAAATTTAATTATTTCTATCGTAAATATTTTTCGACTTTATTGCTATAGCGGATTTGTATGTGTAATACAACAATCAATAATTTTAAACTATTTTTATAAACTATTAAAAAACTAAATAAGTTTCTGTGAGTTTGAATATGGAGAATAAAGTTACCTAATTTAAAGGTAATTTTGGCCCAATGGCTGAAAAACTCTTTCAGGAAGTTTTGAAAGCTACAAATTTCAATTGCATTGTGAAATAGAATCTTCTTTTCAAAATGAAGCTGAAAAATATTATATTTACTAAATGTGTAATACAATTACATATTAAATTTACAAAAAACTTATTAAATAATCTTATATAATTATAAATATAATAATTTAATATAAATATTATTTTAAATATTATAATTTTATTAGATAAGAACATACCACCCTCAAAATTAGGTAAAAGAGGTGGCGTGGAGGCTGCGCTTTATACCACTATCATATCATATAAAACCAGTTGTACACTGGTTTTCAGCCAAAGGTTTTTGTGACGGCCCATATCACCTTTGAGCAGAAGCTATTATAAATTTTACAAGTAAAGTAAATTTGTAACGAATTATTCAAAGAAATTTTAAAAAGTTATTATGAAAAGCTTTATTTTCAAATTGTTGATTTAGTAGTTTTCCATACAATTTACAAAAATTATTGTAATAAATAAATGGTTATCTTTTGTTTCAGATGAACACCACAAAAATTCTTTTATTTGCCATTTATGTTATCGCTGTCTTATTGGCAGTAGTAATCGCTAATGATGTTTACGCAATGGAGAAGCAACCTCAAGGTAAGATTTTGATCAAACTTGAGACTATCTGAACAGGAATATTCTGTGATTGAAATAATTAGGTATATATACCTAGTACGTATAGCTATATAATTAGAGACATATTGTAGGAAGACCATTTCTGCTGTCTTCAAGATATGGAAGGTCTGACGGTGGTGCAGGAAATGTTAGAAAACAAGAAGTAGTCACACCACGATCTGACAAATTCTTTTTAGCTTCCAGGTGAATGAAAATTTTTTAATAATATATTTTATTGTCATGAAAATATATTAATATTTTAATTAATTTATTTAATAGATATGGTAAGAGATCTGATGCAATTACAAGTGATTCGTTTCCTCCATGTGGAAATACCGAAGATTTATCATGCATATATAGTGGAGTATCTAATTTTTACAAATGCTATCAAAAGTAAGTACAAAAATCAGACGATTACTTTTTTTGTAATAAAAGTGTAATAAAAATTTTTTTTTTCAGAAAGTATGAATCAGACGATGAAGATTTTTTAATGAATTGAACCGCATTAACATATTATAAGTTGTCACGACCACGATGACGGTTGGAAACAAGTGGTACCAATTAGCTTAATTAATTTTTTCTAGTCATTTAAATTAATAAAGTATTAAAAATTTACGTTATAGTCGGTTTATTTCATATTAGACACAATTTATTTATTTAACAAAAAAATGATAAGTCTGTTTTTATCAATAATAAAAAAATTACTATGTAGGCAAACTTTTTTTTATTCGGTACTAGGTATCTAGAAACTTCTGAAAATTTTAAAGTAAACTACGTACTGACAAGAGTGGGCAGTATTTGAAATATATGTATTTAAAATAAATTTTGTATGTTATATTTTAAATATTAAATTTTTAATGCGTTTTACAAAATATACGTATTTAAAATACATAAATATAATAATATATAGTACATACAATTACTTAACCAACGAGAATTTAAAAAAAGAATTGAAAATAAAAAAATTATTTGATTTTTATTGGTTAAAATTTAATTAGTAATTGCGTTTCTTGACCCTGTATTGTAATTTATTTTAACTCAAGTTGGATAAGTATTCTCGGGTTTTTTTGGGTCCTTGAAATAAAATTCAATGCATATCCACTAACCGGTTTCAACCTTTTTAATATAGGTCTTCATCAGAGTCTACAATAGAAAAAGACAATCATAATCTTAAAATCACCAAAAACAAAAAAACACAACTTACTAGTGAGATTGATTCTCTTTAAATCTTAGAGTAACAGGAAAGTCATTAAAATTAAAATTTAAAGTCATGTATATAAAATTTTAAGGTTAGTGGATATGCATTGAGTTTTATTTCAAGGACCCAAAAAAACCCGTGAATACTTATCCAACTTGAGTTAAAATAAGTTAAAATTTAATTTAATGTATTATGTATTTTAAATAATGTAAATATTTTAAATATTCTAATTTCTAGTATTTTAATTTTAAATACATATTTTCAATGTATTGTACCCACCCTTGCCTGTACATATACTGACATGGTAATACCATAATAAATAATTATGGCATATAAAAAAAATGAAAAAATGAAATATACATACGTTTTCGAAATTTGATAAATAAAATATTTTAAATAAGAAATTTTCAATGTATTTTACAAAATAATTGTATTTATAATAATATAAATATTACATATACTTATTGATAAATGATATAATGATGGAATCAACGCGATTATTTTAAATAAAAATTTTCTTAGGAGCGATTCAAAGATGAATGGTTAATACTTTGATTTATTTCCTTATATAAAATCTTCAATAATTATTTAAATTGCTAATATTTGCTGGGAAGAAGAAGTAAAAGAATGTATTGCAGTGTACTACTCTCATAAATTTAAAGTATTTTTAACTGTATTTAGCAGCAGATTATTTAGATACCAAGCGCATGTAATATAGAACTTGAACTTGAGATCACAGCAGGAAGGTTAGTTTTCGAACTCTTTCAGATGAAAATTCATTTTTATTATTTTTTCCCATCACAATGAATATAACTGAATAAGCATGGGAAAATGGCCTTTCTTGACAAATATTTATTAAAGAACTTGATTTTATCGGAGCACTTGACAAAAACTTTAGCTGTTCAAATGTAAACTATTTGTTTTAAATAATATTATTGAAGTCTTGAACTCATCGGTATTATGAATATATCATAAGACAATTCACACTTTATAAGTGAATGCAATGAAATACATAAAAGTGTTTTTTTTAAACTTAGGAATAACTTTGGAAAAACCTAGGAGCAAAGAAAAAAAAACTTTTCAATAATTTAATAAATTTATTAACTTAGGTTAATTAAATTTTTTTTATATTGTATCGCACAAAAAGATTCTAAACTTTTGGATAATATATCGGTATGTATACTTCTGCAAATGCATGAAGCTCAGCTATTGGAATATTTAAGTATATGAAGTGAATATTCATTTTAAATTGACCATTAGGGATAAGTGGAGGAAGATAACTGTAGTCAACAACAAAATTGCATGCATGATATGTTATATTCTATAAAACAAATTTTTAGTAAAAATAATATCAACCCAGAGAAAAGTTTTTAAAAAACCTTATAAAAATAAAAGCTCGTTAAATTACCACAATCCTTTAATTTTAACGATCCTGCAATATTGGCTTCAAATGCTTTATTCAAATTTAATTGAAAGCGTAACGGAAAGTGGCGGTACTCGTTACTTAATAATTTAGAGCCTTGAACAAGAATCTAAAAAAGTAAGCTTTATGCACGACCTGATTTGGTCAGATGTCTTTCAAACATCGGATGGTAAATTAGATGGTGTATAGACTTGTCAACCGACAATTTTATAAGAATTTCTTGTTGGGTTGTTTTATTGTTCGACCTTG
The DNA here is from genome assembly GCA_911387805.1 of Cantharis rustica. NCBI lineage: Eukaryota > Metazoa > Arthropoda > Insecta > Coleoptera > Cantharidae > Cantharis > Cantharis rustica. Next base: position 40,961,367 of record OU426877.1, read on the forward strand.
CCAAATCAAATTGTGTAGACAAATTAGACGGTCGAGTTAATGTCTGTTTTGCCAAACAGCGAGAGCAAGGAACTCATAGAAGCAAAGATAATAATTTTTAGTTTAATTTATTAAATGTTTAATTAATATTGAAATGTATAATAAATTACAAAAGTGAGTATGCTTTGCTTATTTACGATAACCTTAACGATAAAGTTAGCGCTATTTCAACTATGTATTTCATATTTCGATAAAACGTGAAGTATTATGTTTAATTACAAAAATTAAACATAGCTGTGTTACTACATTAATATATAAAAAACATTATTTAAGATTTAAGGAAAGACTATCCAACAAGAAATACCATAAAATTATCAGCTAAAGCTCACACTATCCAACTTACCATCTGAAGAAATCAGCAGTTTATGCACCACGTCGTCAAACCCAATTTCCACACTTGTATGATATACCTAGTTTTGTATATTATGAAATTCTAAACGTCCGTAAACGCGACGCAACCAAATACTAAAATTCTTTATTTTTTGACACTGCGTTAGTACTGTCGAGAATTTAACGGCGTTGTGCATTAACCCACTTCGAGGTATCCCATCATATGTTTTACCTGCATTTCATCGTGTAAATCTTTTTTGAACCTTACTGTAATGTTGTGGGCTGTAGTGGTTCGATTATATTTAAATGTTATAATTTTAAAAAATTCAAAATAATCTTTGTTGTAACTAACCATTTGAGTTCGAATATCTTTTAGCTTATAACCATTTTGGTGAAACTTAAATTAGAAGAATTAATATTATAATTTCATTATAAAATAGTGGGTACCTTAGATAGAAAACCATCACTAGAGGCAATATCTTCAATGAAATAAAACAGCAAATAGTAGAACAAAACTATTTTCTTCATAGTTGTACAGGATTTAATTTATAATAGTGGGTACATATTAAAAATATACTTTATATATCAAACTTTTGGGATTTTTATAAACAACCGCCATGTTGCATAATGATTTATTTTATTGAGTCAATAAAAATACTAACGATTTCCTGTAAATACAATATTTATATAACAAATAATACATATTTAGTTTTGCTCAACTGTTGCGGTCCATTTATTTACTATTACATATATGTAGTAGGTATGTATGTATATTATTAGAATGAGGATTTATGGGGTTATTTATGCCTATTTAGAAATCAATTTTTCAAAAACCTTACTTTTTAAAAAAATATAATGTTAGCCATATTTGCTGCTAATTTTACGTCGATCTGATTTTTGTTTACAAAGTTAAATTGCTTGATAAACACAATTAGTTATGTATACGTATACTACATATATACTATATACCTATATTATTTTATAGGTATATATAAAAATGACCATATACAATATGGCCATGGAATAGACGACTCGGTGTAAGTTACAACATTTGTTTTTATAATATTACCTACTTTACTTACTTTAATGTAAGTTGCAATTAAAACTTCAATCGTCTTTTTTGAAAAACTACATTTCTAAGTCGATGGGCAAGATATTTAAAAAACTAGTGCTCAAATCCATTTAAAATTTGGTATACTTATTTTAGACACCTAAATCTTGTCCTTAACAGGGAAATTTTTTATTTAATTGCGTATTTTTTAATTTATGGGTGAAAAGTACCTATCGCATTTTTTTTACGAAAACCGATATTTTAACTTTGAACAGCTGCCATTTTGTCAAAATTCAATTTTTAGGAAAATGGCTCCGTTAAGGACTAGATAAACTTATATGTTTACTATCTTTTTTTGAATTTTTGATTTTAGATAAACCAATTCCGCATAGATTTGCCCACTGCAAGATGCTTTATAAAATAGGGTTGTCGAACATCGGCTGTAAATGGATAATTTTTAAATATTTTTGTACAAAAGAATTGCATTATAATTCTAAAATAAATCTCGAATATAACAAATTGTTGTACAACAATATATTGCTATGCCCCCAGCTTTGCAAATTTATGTATTTTCACCCTCTTATGAAAATTGCTGAGGTAACACAAATTATTTTAGCTATGAGCTCTTGTAGTTTTCAAAATCTTAAATTTAAATTAAAATGTTCAATCTATTACCTTGCATATGGTATTGGATTTATGTTTCACGTGCGCGCTCGCTTCGCATGTGGTATTCCAGCTGGCTTCAGTACGCCTGGTTAAACAAATTTGTTGCAATGTAATTTAATGCATCGACTAAATTTTCACTAATTCTTCGTCTTCCAAATTTATTAGCACTTCACTTTACCACAATTAAAACAAACAAAACAATTTTTATTTTAAATAAACTTACTTTTGTTTTATTAACAATCAAAATTAAATTATTATTGCGAGAATGATGTTCGTCCGCTAATCTACTCGACGTCAAGGCCTCAGCACAAGTGTTCCTATTGAAGCCCCACTTTTTTCTACTTTTTCGTTCTTCCCACCTTTATTTACATAGCAAAATTTTAACTATTTTATATAATATTATACAAATAAATACTAAACAAATTTAAACTTTAAGATTATTTACAAAATAAATGAAATTGTGATTTTTATGATTTCGAAACACGACATTTTATACACTTTTCCAGAAAAAAATAACAAATACTCGCATTTTTTCGATCTTCTAAATAGGCACAACCCCACAGAAAGAAATAAAATCGCATTTTTATTTAATCTAAATTAAATAAATTGAAATTACAGCTATACACAAAATTGAACGTACACTCATAAAAAGTATATACGGTTGCATTTAGATCCTTATATTAGTTAATTTAAAAAAATTTTTTATTGCAATATTTACATAAATACATATTATTTGAAAATCAATAGTAAAAAAAATAAATTTTTGCGGCGAAACAACAATAAAAATACAAAAATCTAAAATATAACATAAAATAGCAACACAAAATTGAACGAAGAAAAAAATAAATTTAGCTTGATGAACACAAAAGTTAATATTTAGTGGGGTACCCTTTCGCTTTAATAACTTCTTGCAAGCGATTTGGCATAGATTGCACCAATTTTGCAGTCACTTTGGCAGAGATTTTAAGCCATTGTTCAGTTAATTCACTTTTTAACATCGATTTGCTGGTTATCGATTTTTTTCTAATTCCTCTTTCCAATTCCTCCCATAGATGTTATATGAGATTCAAATAGGGTGTTTGAGGGGGCGTATGTATATAGAAAACATTCCTTGACAAGATAAGAAGAATGCTTTAGGTCGTTGTCATGTTGAAAATAAAAGCTGTTCTGTAGACCTAATTTCTCGGCACATGAATGCAAATTTGATTGTAAAATATTCAAATAAGTGTACTTATTCATCGTACCTTCAATAAAAGTCATATTTCCTACCCCGCTTACTGCCATACACCCCCACAACAATACATTACTACCATTATGTTTTACTGTCGGAGATAAGTTTTCTTTTTTCAATTGTGTATTGGCTTTTCTCCACACAAAAGTTCTTCCATCTGGTCCAAATATATTAAATTTACTTTTATCACTAAATATTACCTTATTCCAGAACTCGGGACCTTTATTTATATGTTCTTTTGCAAATTTTAACCATTTAATTCTATTCACTTTTGAAATGAACGGTTTCTTCCAGGCAACTCGGCCATTATAACCATGTTTTCTGAGAACTCTTTTAACAGTTTCAGTAGAAATATTTTTATTAATAATAGACGTTACAACTGCAGTGATATCTGATATTTTAGTTTTTGGATTTTCCTTAATTTTTCTGACTATAAAATTTTTATTCTTCTCTGTTAATATCGGCTTTCTAGCTCTTCCTGGTTTATATATTAAAGTGCCCTCATATTTATATTTATTTATAATTGTTTGGATTGTGGAATGGCTTCTACCCACGATTCTTCCCGTTTCACTTAAAGATTTTCCTTCACAAATTAATTTAACTATGGCTTTCCTCTCTGTCAAGGTGGTTTCTATTGTGTGACGACCCATTTTATTAAAAACGTTACTAAATAATATTTTTTTAATGAAATATTGTACCTGTAGATCAGCAAACACTATCAAACATATAAGTGGAATAAACGAAATTGATTCTGCAGTATTACACATGGTAATTTTATAGCTTATAGAGTGTACGTTCAATTTTGTGTGCATATTTTATGCAGTCATCATAAATTTCTTAGAAAATTACTAAGAAAATGCAATTTATATAATTTTTTTTCAACATAATATCTTATTAGAAATATTAGTAAGTCGTATTTATAATAAATAATTTTAAATAACTTTGATATTATTGAATTATAGGTAAACAATTAAAAAATTTTGAGGTGTACGTTCAATTTTGTGTATAGTTGTATATTGTCGTGAAACAAAATATTTCGACCCACCCTGTGCTAAATTGTAAAAATTTGTAAATTTAATTTTTGAATGTTTAAATTGGAAAAGTACAGAGTGGGGAGAAAAGATAAAGATACGAGGCTTTTTTGGCCAACTATGGCCGACAGCGGATGCAAGACTTTGTATGCCCGCCGAGTTTTGATAATTTTTGAAGAATTGTGAGTAATGTTTTATTTTTGATTGATTAAATAAATAATTTTGATGCGAATGCATTATTGCGTGTTTTTGGATAAAATATTTTTGGTATCTGGAATTGATTTGGATTAATTTTGATAAGTTGCTACCGAGCGGTAGAAGATTGATTGGTTTTAATTGATTTAGAAAGAGAATAGTGGAAGATAAAAATTGGACGTGGAACATTTAAAATTAGAAAATTTTAAAATTGTATTTGATCGAACGAATGTCGATATTGATAAGCCGACGTTTTGGATAAGGATAAAATTAAAAGTACGGGCCCAGTAAAATTCTACATTACCTTGGATATAATTTAAATTTGAATAATTTAATTTTGAAGAAGAATTATTTTGGAGTAATATTTGTTTTGCATTAGAAAGATTTCTTTTTAGTTGATTTTTGAAAAGCGCAAGAATCCTTCCACCCTTGAAAATTACCAACTGCTTCCGCACACCAGGGTTGCCTGAGCAAAAATAGGTGTGTGGGAATTTTCTACGAAAATACCATTACAATATATAGTTTATTTAAAGATTTTATATAATTTATCTAAAGTTTTTAAATATTTCAAACAATTAGATTAGTAAATTTACTTAAATGTAAATGTTAAATTAAGTAAACTTTTGTTAAATCATATACAGTGGACGTCGCTTATTGGAATCACGGTTAATGTTATCAATCGGGTATCATTATTACTTTTGCGAAGAACGGGCCGAATGAATATGACTACACGTGAAAAACATCGTTTATTATAATCAAAAATTCGGTTTATGTTATCGATTATTTTTTTTAAGATTGTTTTAGCCCACTGAAAATGGAATTAGTTTGCAGTTTACAAGCATTTTTTAAAAATGTTATTTACAAACCGGGGAACCACCTCGACATATTTATTACGCAGACCTGACTCAGGTGTATTATATAGCAGAAAGTTGCTAGTATGCTGATAATGTACGATTTAATTCAGTTCTATTTTAAAATTTCATAACAAGCGACATCAAAATTTTTATAACATTTTTAGATAAGTTGCCAAAAATTATTTTTATGTAAAATTAAAAAAGAATCTTTTCGTGTATTGTTGTCAATCGGTTATTGTTATCAAAAACCCCGAGTCCCAATGTGATCAAATTAATACGCCGTCCACTGTACTATACGATAACAAAGCATCAGCTTAATTTTTACTTATTCGCGGTTTAATTATTGCATTTAGCATTCATTCCAAGTGGTAAGTGCAGTGAATTTTTGTAGTGTTGTGTTGTATAAATTAAATTTAATAAATAATTAAATATTAAGACAATAAAGAAAAGGTAAATTTGTAATAAAAATGGAAAAGGAGGATATTTGCGTTCTGGTTCCTGTAGAATTTTTTGCCTTAAGAGTGAAATTCCAACAAAAATTATTTGAGTGGAGACCTGATAACGTAAGTATTATACATTATAGTATATTGTTGTGTTCACATAAATGCATAAGAGGTGGTTGCGCATTTAAGCAATTAACCCTCCGCGGTCGCACTGGGACGATTTCGTCCTAAGCGAAATTTCACTTGTGAATTCCAAGTAAATCGAAAAGGATAAGAGCGCTGGTTTTCTATCTAAAAAAACCTTAGTACAGGTGGTTTCTTGCAAGTGTTATCTAGCCTCCTTCGGCCAGTTAGTTCTTGAGTTACAGTGATTTAAATTTGTCAACCGGACAAAAACGTCCCAGTGCGACTGGCGTGTCAGTTATAGTGCAATTTAAAAGTTTTGTGTTTTTTTTATGCAGGAGGCTTCTGATAGCGCATTAAAGTTTGTAAATAAATATTTTAATTATCTGAACATATTTTAGCTCTTTAGAAAATAAATAAACGTTTTAGGTTACTGTCAGTTAATCCACCCCACGATTTTAAATTTTTCGTTTGCATTATAGGAAAGAGGACAATTTTCTGAATATATTTTATAATTTTTATAATCTTTTCCATTTATAAGTTTTTGTTTGAATAAAAATAATATTATTTGTGCATTCAAAATGATTTTTCATAAAAATTCTTGATTTTCCTCTCCTTGAAATTATGCATTTTCAATTGATCCAATAATTATACTTTTTTGGGCAGAAATGATCAAAACCCGGTTTTTCGTTAACGTTAGGGTATCCATGACGACAATCCATGATAATTTGATTTTTACTATTGTACATTTTTTAATTGTTAAAATTTAGACTAAAACACTTTTTTTAACGTTTATGGTTAGATACCAATTTATAGTATAAAATAAAAATCATGGATTCATACTTTAGAAGGATTGAAGAGTATTCATGAATTATTTTAGATTTTTTAAAGCAGTTGAAGAACAGGTTGAAAACTGTACGTGGACGTTTTCGTCCCAGTGCGACCGCGGAAGCAGTGAAATTACAGTGCGACTGCCCAGGGTTAAAGGATTGACGATGCAACCTGATATAGCTATTATTACAACTAGGGTAATATGAATAGTATATTTCCCGAGGTTGGCTAGTTACATCTCGAGGGCAAAGCCCGAGAGATGTATAGACAACCAAGGGAAATGTATTCATATTTCCCGTGTTGTAATCAATAGTTTTCTTCTGATTGAAAAATATATTATTAAATATATTAATATTACATCAATAATTAAATTTGAAATTTTGAATTTGCAATAACTCGAAAACGACGCTAGATATCGAAAAACTGAGCAAAAAATTTACCCCCCTTTGCTCGTTCTCAACCCTCCTAGCAATTTGTCGAAGGAAGCCTTATGCAAAATTCTAGATCAATAGCGCGCAGAATGCGCGCAAAATAATTCAGAAAAAGTTAGGTTGGTTTTTAAAATATAAAAATAAGTAGGCACATTTTTTATTTTAAACGTCACTTAAATGTCACTTTTAACAGGGATGGCTTTAGTATTTTGTTTTGCATGTTTGATTGTCCAATCACCGTGCGCAAAGTATACTTTAAAATGACGTTTCATATTTCTCTAGGGACAATATGAGATGACGTTTCATATTTCCCTTGGGAAATATTAGTGTGTTATGACATATTGTAACTAAGGCGATATTGATCTATATTGTTTCAATCAGAAGAAAAAAATATATAAAGCAGGATTTCTTTTATTTATATACCTCGTATGTTAACCCGTGACGCACTACTAATATTGTGTTTCGTTATTTTAAGGTGCTAGATAAATAGGAGTAGTTCATAAAATCTAGCAGATGTCACTAGTTGGTTTATGATATTTTATTTTATTCAAGATGCACACCTTTTAAACAGGTATATTATTGTAATATATTTTAAATTTGAAAAATAATTTTAAATAAATTTACCTACAGTAGTTCTATTTCTATACCTGTTATGACCAGGGTATGACCTATCTGGCTATACATAGCTAGAAAAGTACATGTGATTACAAATTTTTATAAATAACGCTTTTACTAATATGAAATAAGTATCTTATCTACCTAAAGCAAAATAAACTGATACATTTTTGCCAGAGTAGGACTTTTGAAAGCCGGATTTTTTAGGTAATTTACAACAGTTATTTTTAATATATTATATTTCATATCTTTTTTATGAGTATAATAAATACATAATACCAATAAAAAAGCGCATGTTGCTCCCCTCACCTACTTATTAAAAGATATAATATAAATTAATCCCCCCCCTTTTGGTTAACAGCAACGGTATGTGTATGTGTAATTTATTTTGCTAAAGTTTTTGTTTTTTTGTACTAGACTTTTGCGATTTTTTTTCTGATTTTTCTGAGATAGCTAGCTCAATCTACGGCGGATCGTAACACTTCATATTTCTGAGATATCTTCTCCTGGCTATTTCCTCCAATATACAATCGTTATAAAATATTGTCAACTTAGGAAGCAAGACGTCATTTCACAGCTTCCGATCTATCGGGATTTCCTCTATAAAAGTATCGTCGTCGGTTACATAGACCACGAAATAACATTTTTCTCTCCCAGTTATATCCATCTGCCCTTGAACTTGATAATAATAAGCATGATCCCGATTTAATTCCATAAGACCATGTTCGTTTATTTTTAAACACGTTAGTTTCTTTTCTGTTCCATGTCTTAGAGTAAGATTCTTTTTAATTAATTTTGGTATGCATTTTACCTCGACACAATGTGTATTACCAACTAGCCCATCTGGAGATACACCTAGAAAACAATTATTTGTGTCAATATACATACCAGCTTTAGTCACCTTTTCAATATCAAGCTTTTCTGCTAGTATAGTAAGAGCAACTGCTTCGTACCTCTTTCCAAATGATGTGGATTCTGATTGAAACTCGGATGGATAGAGTATTTCTTTTACAAGTCCATGACATCTGGTCGTATTTCTTCTAGCCATCACGGCGCCAAATTTTGATGCCGTAAGACGATTTTTCTTTTCTGCTCTGTAACGACCATTTTCAAATTGATTTATTGTTGACATAGCAATATCGTTACGTTGTTCTTCGGTTACACGTAGTTTTTCCATAGTACGCTTCTTTGATATTTCTATTTCTTCTGGCGTAGGTTCTACTTGTTCCGCATATACTCCGTAATCCATATTTAACACCTCAATATTTAACACCTAGTGTTAAATATAAATTATAGTGTAAATAAATTGTAGTGTAATTAGTGTTAGTGTTAATCTTAGTTTAGTAATTGTTATTAATCGTATCTGTAAATATTTGTATTAGCCCTTTAGAAATAAATAAACGTTTTAATTTTCGTTACAATATTTATATCGTCAATTGTTTGATTGCCTTAATTGTAACCATTATTCGAAGAACCTGCAGATCCGTGAGATTTCATAAATAAGAGTCACGTATCATTACAATATTCATAAAATATTAATACACGCATAAGTATTTATCTTGGAGTATGTGATTATTAAAATACAAATTTAAAGGAATATCCAGCTTCTCTGGCCGATTCGCAGTCTAATAACAATATAGTAAAAGACTGACTTAACACTATTTCACGCACACCATCATGTTCCAAAATTTCATCAGGAGAAACAAGTCAAGACCACAAACAAAACCTGGTAGGTAATTTTAAAATATTTTATTTATATTGTTATTATGTGTATGTAGAGACAGCCGATCAGGAGTTCTATTCAGAAGGTGCCAAAAAATGTTTATAAATGTATAAATTGTAAAATCCCGGGCAAACTTCTGAAAAAATAATCAGACAGATAATCAATTTTATTTTAATTTATTGTAAATAAATTAATTACCCATACATAAATATATTATAGTAATCTTAAAAGTTCGGGAAGCGTCCGGACCCTCTAACTCTCTTATTGGCTACGTCATTATTTTACAATAGATATAAATTCGTATTAAATATTAAATATAAGTTATATTTAGGCTAAATTTGCAATTAATTTTAGGATCTGAGAATTATTTTAAGTAATTCATTACTTGGAAAAAACATACTTTCTAAAAAGATTCTGACAAGTTTTGACCGAAAAAAACTGGTAGAAATAATTAGTAAGAATTGGATTAATAATGATTACCACCCTAAACACAAGGATATTGAGGATATAACAGATCAAATAACAACTTTATTTGATAAAGAAAGCAAAGTATGTATCTACTGCTATGTTTATTCTTGCCCATGACACTAAAATCTTGAATTATCCATAGTTCGGGTAAAATTCATGTACAACGACTTTGGTCGAAACCATTGGGTTAAATAGGGAAATCATCTTAGAATTATTTTTAGCAAATTTCTTTCCAAGTCTTCATTGGGGGAGATTCAACTGAAAATAAAATGTTTATTAATTTATAAAGTAAATTTAGGCAACGTACCAGATATTTGTTATCGGAGAACCTTCAGCTACGTTTGGTCTGGCATTGCAAGTTTTGTTATGGTTAAAGTCAATCTGGACATTCCAATATTGCAAAGTTGGATTGTTTCCACCATAAAAAAATCGTTGTGCTGAAAATTGAAAATATTAAACATGCTGGAGTGAAAATTGTATAAAATTTGTGTTTATTATTGTTAGGTTAAGAATAGATTTAAGTGGTTACATTTTGGGACGATTATATTGACCAAAATATTATAAAGGTGCGACGAAAGACGATTAGGTTCGCGAGTGTTCACGGGTTTGTGAAAAATTAGGATTTTTGTGGTGCAAATGCGTGTAAGAAAAACGGTTGCATCGGAATTTAACAAAAAGTCGTTTGGACTTACGAAAGAAGAGTCAAACGAGAAATGGAAAACATCATCGGAAAGAGCAGGAAATTCTCTTTAATTTAAGACAATTTGAAGATCCGATGATGAAAATTAAGAACATAAGAAGAAATTCCATCCGAGAATGTGGACGGATCTGGACAATTTGAACTTTTTAATTGAAGCTGGAGTCCGACCGAAAACATTTAGGATAGGAAAATTTATACCAAAAGATGCAGGATTAAAAGTTAATGACTTTAGATAACTTTTAATCTCAAGAAAATTGTATTGGTGGATACACCAAGTGAAATTAAGTACTTTAGTTAGTACAGAAACGCAAAATTTTGGCATCCTATGGAACCGCGAATTATCATTGGCCGACGCGAAGATCATCCACCACCCTAAATTTTAATATGTGATTTAGTGGATTTTTATTGGTAAATGGCATTATCGATGGACATTGATCAATCAGCCATAAAACGAATAATTTGGCCCGGATTCCGTATAAAAGGAGGTGCGTTTGTAAAAATAAGAGAGTTCGTTTCCAATTTTTGGACTGGTTGCTGCGGGAGCTTCTGCCCGACAAATCGGCAAATTTAAATAAAGTATTTTTCTGTGATAGAAAAATTTTGAGAAGTAATTTTCGGTGTTAGAAATTTTTTTTGATAATTAAAAATTAATTTAATTATTCATGTAGTGAAATTATAATTGTCGAGCAATGGCAATTTAAATAAAATAATTACAAAAATTATTTACTATAAAAATTTACTTTCAACAACCAACAATTCTTCAAAGAAGAAGACGTTAGTGGAGAAGATATAGTCAAATATAATTTCAAAAGAATTACGTGCAAATTTACCTGTTCGTTATGTGATAGTGCCGTCCTGAAATTTAAGTGATTAGGTTGTGTTTGTGTTGAAAGGATTACATAAGAAGAATATAAAAGGTAGATAAAACAATTTTGATTGTAAAAATGTTGTGTTTTTTTTAGGTAAAAACGTTTTTTTAGTTTAAGTTTTAAATATGTGGGGTTAGGTTTATGTTTTTGTTTAATTGTAAAAAAAAATTGTTCTTACGTGTGTTATGCAATTAAACCAGATGACAGAAATTTATAGTATTTCAATTCACTCCACAGCACAACGTTTATAATTTGTTTTCAGAAAAGTTTTTAAGACTGTCACGAAATTTGCACAGGTACATTTGGCGAGATGATAACAAGTATTGGTGGTTGCTAACTTACTTTCATAATCATAGTAATGGTATGTTCAGTGGCGTGTACATGATAAGTAAGATAGGTAGGTCTGCTATAGTTTAGTTTTTTATTATTGTTATCAATAAATGATAACTGGCGCCGGGCAATTTTAGGAGACCATCGTAGCTTATTTGTAGCGTATCACAGCACTACATAATATTTGAAGATTTAATTTTACTTATTATAAAATAAATCATTTTTGACATTCTAATATGTACCTACATATTATTCTAATAGGAAATCTACATAGGAACAAAAGATACCAGAGGTATTCTTATTCAGAAGTTTTATACGTTACACAAAAAATTTCAATCAGCTGGTTTGGTTAAAAGTACATATAAATCTAAAAATAACCTCTTTATTCAAACATCTGATGAGAAACAAAATAAAACTGATGATGAGACAACAATTATTGAAGAAGATATTTTGTCCGATTACAATTGGTTAAAACATAACAAAACACCATAGAGGTATTAAAGTTAAATAGAGGTTAAAACTACTGGGGGAACCACTAGGTGCAACAAAACGGTCCGACGTAAGTTTACGCTTCCCCCACTCCTTAAAGGATTCGGTTCAAATTTTGTAATGCAAAATCATAGGATAAATGATGTTTAAACGTTTAAATAAATGAATTATAAGAAATTAGGATGTGATAAATAATTAAAATAATTGTAAACATATTATAATGTGATTTTTAATTAAAAATTCAAATTCTAATTTAAAAAATATATATATAATTATTTTCAAAAAATTAATATCCTGTATATTTCACTAAGTTCATACACATGAAATCTTGAAATTGGGACAATCTACAACTTTTGTAATTTTTAATTACAACTAACTTTTCATTTTAGGTTTTTTATTTGGGTTTGTTTAGATTTCCGGTTTAGAATTTTTCAAAATAAGTTTATTTATTCATTTTGGCTTCAAGTAGGTATAATTTATTTTTTTTACTAAAGTCAAATAAATTTGACTTTTAATCAAGTTTGAATTTTGAATTTGATAGCATAACTTTTTAATCATCTCAATAATTTTTCCAGGTTTGCCTGATGAAATTCCGAAAATCGAAACATACGGTTATATAACAGCGTGTCGCAAGCTAAATTATTCATTTAAATAGTTTTTGAACAATTTTACGTAAGTTATGAATTAAATTATTCTTCAATTTCATGTAACATGTAAAAATTAATTTTATAAAAAAATATAATTATTTTCTTATAAACACAAAAATAGAATTGTGAATTAAATTAAAAATACACAGCAAATAAAATTATAAAACACCGAAAGAGAAACAATTATACATTTTTTAATAAAATTAGTTTTGTAAGTTTACTTCTTACAGAACTGCCCTGCAAGACTTTAGAAATTGTTAGCCTTCTTCCTGCAATATAATATAATATATCGATACGAAGAGAATACTCTAACAACTTAAAATTCATAGTTCTGAGAAAAACAATTGGAATAAACAATTATTAAAGGTTTATTCTAAAGGTTCTATTGTTTATTACTAAATTTTTACATTATTATTATGTAATAATTGTGAAGCTTATAACTGAAAGGAAAACTTGCCTTTTATCAAAAGAAAACAACAAAAAAACTACGGTTTTTACGGTATTGCCGTCAAATATGAAATAATTATTCGTAATTTTTACTTACGAAACTTAAGATAGGTACTTAATTTTTATTAAACAAACATTTTTTTATTCCATGCTATAAAATCATTTATTTTCTATAACATGGCACATATAACTCCAAATCGGCATTTTTTGAGTTATAACATTATTTTTTTAATGTTTATCAACATTATATTATATTATTATAATATTATCAACATAATAAGTCTGTGTAGTATTTAATTTTGAGGAGTTCTCGTCTATATAAATCATATTTACCACGTTATTATACAATGTCAAATCGAGTTTATACCTTTAAGGAGTGGGGGAACGCCATGTAAAATCGGACCGTTTTCTTTTCATAGGGATTATATGCAACTGGTGCCTCAAGTAGTTCTAATATATACCTCTATGCAAAACACCAATGCAATTAGTTTTGGAAAAATGGAAAAATACATTTAAATTACGCCAAAAAAATAAACAGATTTATTTTCAGAGTGACCTATTCTAAAGCAAAGAATTAGTTTAGAATTGGTTACTATTGGTTAACCACTAGTGAATAATGAAAAAATGATTAACCACTAGTCCAAAATGAGTCATTTCACAAGCCATTAGCCTACGTTATAATGGTAGCCTATAAGACTAGCAGTGGAAAAAAGCTGTTATATACATTATAACGAAGTATTTTACGAATGTGGCAGCTTTTTGAAAGCATTATCTTTATGTTTTCAATTACATCAAGTTCTAAATATTGCTTACGCTAAAGAATGTATTCAGGTTTGGCACTTTTTGGAAAACAATTTTTTAGAATTTCCAGTTTCTGGGAAAAAAAGTAATTCATTAATAGGACTAATTAGTGACTTGAGTAATTAAACATTGCTTTTAATTCTCAGGAAAGCTACAAGTAAATATAAATATATTGTGGTGTTTCAAAATGATTCGCACCCACCCTGTAGATTTTGATGAAAATTTTTATTTTAATAATTTTACGTTGTAAGATTGTGAAATTAGAGAGGTGGGGACGATAGGTAACGCACTAAAGCATAGGATTGCTAGAATGAAGTCGAAGGTTCGAAGGTTCGACAAGGTGTAAAAATTTATAAAGATTTATAATTGTATAATTGAATAATAAAGAATCGACCGAGATACGAGGCTTTTTGCCACGGGTCGCCGCGAGAGTAAACGGTGAGACTTTTGGCTCGTTAACTTTGACTTCGTAAAATTTATTTTTAAAATTGTGAGTAGTTTATGATTAAATAAAGTAATATTATGCGAATGCATTATTGCGCTTTGTTGGAGGTATATTTTTGAGATTTGGAATTATATTGGATTATTTTTAATAAGTTGCTACCGAGCATTAGTTGATTGAATGGTTTTGCTGATTTAGAAAAAGAATAATTGCAAGTAATAAAGTCGATTTGAAATACGTAAATTTGAAATTGGAAAGTTAAAACTAAATTTGTAGCAACGAATGTGTGAAAGAAATAACAAGGCAATTTGGATAACGCTAACAACGAAACTTCGTTCCCTTCGAAGGCTATTGAAATTTTAGTTAACATTTACTTTGCATGGGCTTTTTGATTGATAATTATTTATGGAAAAGCAATTTTTTATTGGAAATATTTTGTTGAAATACGGTTTATTAATTATTTATTTGGATCGAAAATTTTTTTATTATATTTGCATTGAATTTAATTTTGAATTCAATTACATTTATTTTTGGAAAACTAAAGAATTTTTTTGGATTAGAAGAAATTTTATTTTATTTTGAATCAACTTTATTTTTAGAAGTGCGATTTGTTTATTTGAAAAAGAGCGATTTAATTTAATAAGAACCCAACCTGAGATACGACCGTCCCATTATCTCCCGCATTTAAGAGCAAGCTTGAAGCACTTATAGTGCATATGAAAACTACCCTTTTTGAAAGGATCACTGCAATATATTGCTATGATATTTCCGTGGAAAATACCACACACTTTTTTAATACCTCGGGTTACTCTTTGCGGGAGCAGTTGGAAATTTTCAAGGGTCAAAAGGTTCCAAGCGTTTTCACAATCAACAAAAAAAAATATTCTCCAATGCAAAACAAATTCAAATTTAATTTTATTTGTAATTTTAAATGGGCTCGTACTTTCGACCTTGTGCCTATCCAGGACGTCGGCTTATCTAGCATGTGGCAACGCGCTCGTACGAATGCAAATTTATTCTTCGAATTCAAACCAATTTTAATTTTTATTTAATTTCAAATTTTATACTCAAATCGAAAATTGTAACTTCAATCGCTCTTTCCAAATTATCCAAACCAACCAAATCTACTACCGTTCGGTAGCCGCTCACAAAAACTATCCAAACTATCAAATCTCAAAATAGCACTTCCAAAAAAGGCGCAATTAATGCATTCGCATCAAAATTCATTTATTCAAATCAAAAATTCAGTACTCACAAATTTTATTCACAATTTAAACTTATATCAAAAAATTTAATAATCGCCTCGAGCTGAGCTCAATGGCTGAACCTACTCGGGCGACGCGCTATCGGCGAAAAAGCCTACATCCTGGTCGGTTCGCTCCCCACCTGTCTAACTTTCACAGTCTTACAACTTAAAATTATAGAAAAACAAAACAATTCTTATTAAAATGTGTACAGGGTAGGTCGCAATCATTTTGAAACACCACAATATATTGTCATAACAACATTAATTTCATTTATTTTGTAAATAATTTTAAAGTTTGAATTTGTTTTATTATTTATTTATTTATTTATAATATTGTATAAAAAATGTTAGTTAAATTTGCTGTATAAATAAAGGTGGGAAGAACGAAAAAGTAGAAAATAGTGGGGCTTGAATAGGAAGACTTGAGCTGACGCCTTCAAGTCGAATAGGTGGGCGGACGAACATCATTCTCGCAGTAATAATTTAATTTTGATTGTTAATAAAACAAAAGTAATAAAATAAATTAAGTTGAGTTGATGTTTTTATTTTAATTGTGGTGACGTGAAAACTATATAATAAATTTGGAAGATGAAGAATTTAGTTAAATTTTAGTCGATGCGTAAAATTACGTCGCAACAAATTTGTTTGACCAGACGCCAGCTGGAATATCATGTGCGCTTGCAAGGCCACAGATTACAAAGAAAAGTTGAGCATTTTAATTTAAATTGACGATTTTAAAATCATTGAAGAGTCTCATGTTAAATAATGGATACCCAGCTAAGAGTAATTTTGGAATTAAGCAAATTTTATAGATTTGTCAATCATCATCAATATATTTTATATAATGGTTAAGGTTATTAAGATGTGATAATATTTTTTAATAAAATTAATTTTTACATATTACATGAAATTGAAAAATAATTTAATTCATAACTTACATAAAATTGTTCAAAAACTATTTAAATAAATGATATAGCTTGCGACACCCTGTTATAACTGATGTTTCGATTTTCAGAATCTCATCAGGCAAACCTGGAAAAATTATTGAAGTGATTGAAAAGTTATGCTATTAAATTCAAAATTCAAACTTGATAAAAGTTAAATTTTTTAAATAGTTCTTGAACAATTTTATGTAAGTTATGAATTAAATTATTTTTCAATTTCATGTAACATGTAAAAATTAATTTTATTAAAAAATATATTTTATATATTTTATATTATTTATTATACTTTATATTATTATTTTGTAATAATTTTAAACCAGCGCTTACTAGAAAAAGGTTTCAAGATGGTAAACTGTTTAGTATATCAAAAATCTTCTTTTTGTATCAAAATACATTGTCGTGTCTCGAAATGCTATAAACCATTAATTCATTTATTTTGTAAAATTATTTTGAAGTTTTAATTTTGTTATTATAAATTATTAAATTATTTATTCTAAAAATGCAATGTAGATAAGGTTTTAGCTGTAAATAAGGTGGGAGAAATATAAAGAAAAGAGTGGGACTTGAAAGTTAGGAATAGAAGACTTCGGCAGAGGCCTCGACATCGAGTAGACGAGCGGACGAACATTATTCCCGCAATAATAATTTTAAATTGTTAATTATTTAAAAAATTAATAAAATAACTTAAGTTGAGTTGATTTCTTTGTTTAATTGAATTGTGGTGAAGTGCAAGTGTTAAGAAAACTGAAAAATTAATTAGCAAATTTATTAGAAGAAGTTTAATTTGTTAGTACCGCCAAACTTAAATGTTAAATTGTCAGAGCAATAATAATGCATAATTGTTTTATTTTTTTTTAATTTTAGCAAATATGCCCAAATATGCAGCAGATTTCAGGCTAAATATGCAATATTCTGAAAAAATAACCAAAATATGCAAATACATATAATCCGGTCTCTAGTAATGCGTTAATGACTAATGATAATTTTAAGTGATACAATATAAACATGTATACAAGCACTCTTGCGAACCTTGTAACTTTTAATATTGCAAAATTTTTTAATTTCTAATTTAGAAAAATATACTATTGTTCATTGTTTTAACAACCATTAAAATCGTTGAAAAGTTAAAATAACTTAAAAGAAATCTAAAATTTAGTTATTTAGTTGAAATAAAAATCTAAAATTTATAATTTTACTTTTATTATATCTATTTTTTTATGTTGAGTATATATAAATATTAAGAATAAATTACTCTTGCTTTTTAAATTCCTATTTTGCTTTTCTTGTATCTTATTTTTACATTTTTAATGCTTGTTATAAGCAAATATATTTTTATTTAAAACTCCGGCTTACCTTATCAATCGGGAGATAAAAAATGAAATTTTAAGTATTTTTGGGGTATATTTTAGTAGTATGCAATGTATAAATAATCAAACTAATAATCACACGTTAAAATAATAAATTTTAACTGTTCAGTAAAGAATACATACTTACATAGAAACATAATATTTAAAAAACACTAAAAAATGAAATTTATTTCTTGTTTATTCAAATATTCCAAGTTCTAACCTGTTAAATGTGAATTATTGTCATTTTTTAGTGTTTTTTTAAATATTATCTTTCTATGTAAGTATGTATTCTTTACTGAACAGTTAAAATTTATTATTTTAACATTTGTTTAGTTTGATTATTTCTATTATTTTAACTATTTTATATTGCTTTAAGAATTACTTATTTCTAATAGCATTAAATTGTGCCCGACCTACAAAAAAAAATTATATTTTAGATTACCATTGATTTTATATTTTATTTCATGTAGTATTTCTAATAACAGTAAATTTTATGATTGATTCAAAAAATATACAATCTTCATGGAATAAAATTATATTTTAAAAAACAAATTTTATTTATTTTATTTGATATTTCAATTAACAATTAAACTGTTTTTTGATTAAAAACAAAAGACAATCTCCAAGAAGATAATTATTTTTAAATGACTAAATGTTTTATTTCATTTGATATTTCAAATAACATTAAATTGTTTTTTGTTTAAAAAAAAAGTCAATCTTCAAGAAAGATAGTTATTTTTAAATGATCAAGTATTTTATTTCATTGGATATTTTCAATAACAATAAATTGTTTTCAATTTCAAAAATATATAATTTCGAATAAAAACAATTTTATTTTAAATGGCCAAATATTTTATTTCGTTTGATATTTTTTTTTAATATCAATAAAATAATTGTAATCAGAATATTCTGATGAAAACGTTAACTTACGTTGAAAGCTCAATAATAAAAACATTATTAAATATTATTTAATTAACTTCTTTAATCAAAGATTATTGGTTTAGTTTAGGTTTAGGTAGTATAACTCGATATTAATCATATCAAATTTTTAGAATAAACCAAAAAATGCACAAACACATAAATACGGTGTATTATTTATAATATAAATACACGGTGTATTTATATTGTGTTAACTTAAACATTTTAGTTCTAAAAAGTGTTTGTGTATTTTTTAGTTTATTCTAAAAATTTGATATGAAAGATTATTGAATTTAATTATATAACACAAGTTAAAAATTAATATATTATATATAAAATAATTATATTTGAACCCAAAAAATATAATCTTCATAATATTAATGGCATTTCTACTATATTGTACGGTTTAAAAACCATAGAATCATGTGACTTTTGAAAAGAAAAGTTTTCAAAAAAATGAAGGTTTCAAATATTTCGTGATTTTACCGATCAACGTCAACAAATATTTCAGCTGAATGATTGCAAATATAATTTTTGTGAAATGAATTCATCTTATGATTGGCTCGATGCACCTCACAGTACAGGCGTAAGTGTAGAATAATAATATAATTAGTTATACTGTTATTAATTTATTAAAACTTATTAGACTTCGATTATGGCTGCAGAATTTGATGGTGGTGTTATTATCGGAGCAGATTCTCGAACAACCACTGGGTAAGATGTTATTACTACGTAGCGTTAAAATTCATATTTTTGTATATTTTAGTGCTTACATTGCAAATCGCGTTACGGACAAATTGACTAAGATTACAGATAATATTTACTGTTGTCGTTCGGGTTCTGCAGCTGACACCCAAGCAATTGCCGATGTTGTGTCCTACCATCTTAATTTTCACTCGTGAGTTTGTGAACAACGTTTTTCTTTTTATCTTGATGTAATTCCATTGTGTTATAGCATAGAATCGGGAGAACAACCTCTTGTGGAAACAGGAGCTGCTGTGTTTAGAAAAATGTGTTATAATCACAGAGATTCTCTTATGGCTGGTATTTTGGTTGCTGGATGGGATAGGAAGAAAAATGGTCAAGTTTACTCAATTCCAATTGGTGGAATGTGTGTTCGTCAAGCTGTATCTATTGGTGGATCGGGGTCCAGTTATGTTTATGGTTATGTAGATGCTAATTATAAACTTGGAATGTCACAAAAAGATTGTGTTAATTTTGTTACAAATAGTAAGATATGGCTTTGTACAAATTCAAAATTTTACTATTAATTTTTTATTTACAGCTTTGGCTTTAGCAATGGCACGAGATGGCTCATCTGGTGGTGTAGTTCGAATTGGTATCATAACGTCAAAGGGTGTGGAACGTTCGGTTGTTTTAGGAACAGAGTTACCCAAGTTTTATGAGGGATAATTTTTAGCCATAAGCTATAAGCATTATTTATAATTTTTTGACTATTTATAATAAGTTATCATGTTGTGTTCTTTTTTTTTTTCATAATTTTAAATCGATCCGATTTGATTCAATTAATCGATTAATCTTGTTAATAATATTAGACTGATATTATGGTCTAATTTATTGTAAGAAATTATTTTTATATAAAAGATATTTAAATAGCTAATATATTTTTTATCTAAAAATAATAAACTTTTTTACCATCATGTAATGAAATTGTGAAAATTGTTTGAAATTTTTTATTGAATAAAATAAAATTAGAAGTTAGGCTGAAAATTTTTGGTTTTGTTTAATTTATCGAATTACATTATTTTACAATTATTTATAGTATATTAATTATCTTTTGTTAATAATGAGTAATCAATTTAAATCAATTTTTTTTGTTTATTAAAAAAAACTTCTAGATGTACTACAATATAATATGTATAGTGCACAATATGATAAGAACTTGAGCGCTAAGCGCCCCTCTCTCCTGTCTATTTAGTATTTACATAACATTATTAATTATTTTAAGTTTTCACAAATTTATTATACAGAATAAGTTATAAACTATAAAGAACGAAAACCTTGTGCTTGTTTTGGCTGTCCGGACCGCTAGTTTAATTTTCTTATAATTTGAAAGTAAAAGTTGTCGTGAGTATTATTGCTTTGTTTAAGTAAGTATTTTTTAAATTATTAGATTTAAAATCGATTCAATTTTTATTTCACTAAATAATATAATATCTTATCTGCTCTTATAAAAATTAGTAGTATTAAACCATATCACTTAATAATAAATTATAGTCAAAATTAACGCATCATAACTTTAAAGACATTATAAATTAGAATGTGAGGTAAAAGAAAGATTTTATTTTGTTGCATTTTATAGTAAGTAATTTTTAGTTAATAATTCTAATTGTATGTTTCTAATGCTCGTATTCATAGACAAGGAAGTACTTAGTAGCGAACTTGTATTTCAAAGTCAAATATTAATTTTGTGCGTTATTAGAAGACGGAAATACTTTTAGACAACAATTGTCGAAAATTTTTGTGTGTTTATCGAGAAATAACACACATATTACTTATCTATGAATACGGATATTATAAAATTAAACATAAACTAAATATAAACGTTAAAATAATAAATTTTAACCGTAAAGTAAAAAATACATACGTAGAAAAATAACAAAAAATACATTGATTTATTACATTTAAAAGGTTAAGACTAGAATATTTGAATAAAAAATTACGCTATAAAATTTAAAATAAAAATTAGTAATGCAATATTTCACGATTATTTTTGATCTTCAGTCGCATATAACTAAGAAAAAACAAAAAGTAATCAAGAAAATGTTAAAAATTAATACGGATTGACTATTATGACGTACCAGACTAAACCAAATAACTTAAATTAAATAGTTTTTAACTGAACAAGTTAACTAACCAATGATATTTATTAATATTTTCGTTAAACCTTCAGCGAAGTTTATTTATGATGAATAAATAAATAAATATTCTGATAAAAGCGATAAACTAAGTGATAAAAAAAGAATTCTGATGAATTTAAAATATTTCAGAAGTTAATAATTTATAACATTAAACCAAATGTTTTGCAACCAAAATTTTTACAAATTTTAAATAAAATGAAAATGATATTGTTCCTAAGTGCAGGATAATTCAGATGACCATCTATGAAAACTTTATCGTCAGTCAGGTCATATCGTCTAAATTTAAAGCTAGGATTCCCACGTTGTGTATAGACTAATTTATTCAACTATACAATAATACAAACCAAATTTGTAGTAATCTTTAAGAGATATTTTATATTTAATTTATTTAACAAAAAATAAATATATTTTTATTACCACTTTATTTTAAATTTTTTAAATCTTTATTTTCGTGTTTAATGAATTATTGATTGTAAGAAGAAATCTTCAAATTTATTGTTCCGAGACTTTTGCGAGAACACATAACTTGAGTATTTTAATTCTTAGGAATTAAAATGTTAACAGAAATTAATACGATAAAGACTTTTTAGTAAAATGTGATATTTTGGTATGGTAAAAATAATAAATAAAACTTTAATATTTCGCGTTTAGTTTAGTTTTTGTTAAAATTTTAAATTCGATAGTTTTTAACTGAACAAGTTAACTAAACAATAATATTTATTAATATTATATTGTTAACAAGTTAATAATTTATATATTAAAATATTAAAATTTTAATGTCAATAATACTTTAAATAAATAATATAGAAGATAATACAAAGAAGATTGTACGTTGTATTTATACGCATGTGTTGGTCGGTGATTTTCTAATGCAGCTAAAAGTAAAAGAAGATGATATCAATTCGATCTCTTTCCCCAGAGTTACAGAAAAAAGCTGAGAGTGAACTTAACGAACGTGAAGATAAACTCATCGAAAATGTAGAACAAATTCAAGATTGGCTTAATAATCATAAGGATTTAATAACACCAAGAGGTAATGTTATTTTTTATTTATCTCTATCAATCCGCAGTATTAATTTAAATAATAGAAATATATTTATAAAAATTAAAACATGGTAAATAATTAATTTAAAATATTAAAAAAATAAAAATAGTAAGATAAAAAAACAAGTGTAATTAAGTAGAAATATAATAATAAATATATTATATATTAAAATAAAAAATTATTATTTATAATTTTAATTATTATAAAAAAGAAATTACTCAATAATTTCTATAATATTACATGATCCCTCTTTGAAATTTAAATAAATAACTAATTAAAAAAGACTATTAAAAAAATATAATAAATATCCCGGAATAGTTCATTATAGCTAAAATGTCGCCATTTTGGGGTTAAAATTTGATCATATCCTTAAGGTGATGTATATCTATCTAGTAATTGGACACTTAACATATTATGTCAGGCTCACCCTAGTTTAATACAATTAAAAAGCCAAAAAAAGTATTTTCAAAAACCAATTGGCAATTCGGCCAATGGTGAACATGGATGAACATCCAACTAGGATAGGCTTAGATGTATGAACAATATAAGGTTACGCTGTTAATCAGTAACCTGGCTTTTTTTAAATATACATAGTTATCAAACCATTACTCTTTTGTAGATAATCAATGGATTGTAACCAGTGGCGGCTCGTGAAAAATATTCTTGGGTGTTCTGCATTATAAAAATGGCAAGATATCAGAAAATGGCAATCTCAAAAAATAAATTCACTTATTGCACATTTTTAAATATTAAACGTACAACACTTATCTAGAATGTATTACTTTATATGATTTTACATTTTTACAATAAATTGCAATCCTAACTAATTTTCGAAAAAATTTTATTAACTAAGTACAGCTTATGAGAGAAGTTGTGTTAAAAATATTAGTAATATTTCATTTTATTTTTTCTTCATTTAATATTCATAAGCATTTATTTTATGTACTAGTAGGTATAAGATACTATCTTCGATATTCATAATTTCAATTAAAGTTTATAACGCAAGATGTGTTTAAAATAAAATCGTATATGTTCGTAAAACCAGAGCTGAAATATGAGCAGAACGGTTGTACATTTGGTGGGTTGCTCCTATATCTTGTAATCTGCGAGTTTAATAATAAACATTATTATTGTAGAAAAAACCTACATAATTTTAATTTTATGGATATTAATAATTAAACGTAATTTCATTTTGAGTTTCTAATATAGGATCTGCCAAAAAAGAATTTTACTTCTATTTTGATAATAGTATTCATAAGAAACTTGGTAAAATTAAAATTTGTACTAAATTTTCAAATTACACTATATTACGAGTATTAAACTATTGCATTTTATTGTTTAACCATGTTGTTGAACAATCAATGAACAAAAATTAACTTACTAGTTGTTTTCATAAGTCAAATTTTAAATTATATTACAAAAATACGGCATGTAATTCTGCATAAGATGCAGCTCAATTTGTAGTGTATACCGTGGTGTTAGGATTGTCCTAACACCACGATGTATACTGGTATGGATACGATTCCACCCGATAGCTCGCGTCATTTCATGTTCAGAATCATTTCCAGCACATCGAAGTTAAACAGTGATTTCGAAAGCGTAACGGACTTGTATTAATTATTACAGTACTTATTTGACTGACTGATAAAAGTACTTATAACTCAAGGCAACATAAGAAGCGCGCTTTGAAACCAAAATTGATTAGTCTTCAATTATTGAAATAATTTGAAATGTGGTGGTTATACTAATAAGTAATAATTAATTTGGTACACTTCATTCTGATATTTGGCGGTTCTGCAGCTCTGCAGTTCCTATGGTAGAACCGCCCCTGATTGTAACTTATTTGCGAGGATGTAAACACAATGTCGAACTTACAAGAGAGAAAATAACAATGTACAGTAATATGAGAGTTAAAGCAAAATATCTCTTTGAAAACAGAGATCCACTAGACGAAGATATACAATGTGTTCTAAAGAAAGGGTAATACAAACCTATTGTAATTAAATTCTAATATTTCTTTAAATCCGTAATTTTAGCATTAGCATACCTTTACCAAAAACTTTAGATAAAGCTGAACCGACTATAGTAATTGTAAGACCAGGTTTGGCAGATTCCAAATCGGTGTCGTTAGCAACAGTTCTGAAAGTATCATTTATGTTCATTGAAATTCTTATGAAAGAAAATGATAATTCAATAATTGCTGGACAGCACATCATCATCGACTTGAAAAATTTGTCCTACAAATACCTAACACAAATGACTCCATCTTTAATCAAGAATGTAATACACTGCGTGCAATACGCGTATCCAGTAAGAGTTAAAGGTTTCTATTTCTTGAACTCACCTTTTCTATTTAAAGCTGCTTTGAACTTAATAACCAAAATCTTGGTACCAAAATTAGCTGATCGGGTAAGACTTACTGTAAACACAATATGTTATATTATTTTTTTCTATAATTTTTAATATAAATTACTTTTTTCAATATTATAATACTCCTAATAATTATTTTTAGGTTTATGTTAATTCTGAAGAAATAAATGATATATTGCAGACTTATAATTCTATATTACCTGTTGAATATGGCGGGCAAGAAATTTCTATCGATATATTAGCAGGTGCTATACTATGTTTTAATTTACAATATTTACTTCTAATTGAATTAACTTTTCAGACCAATGGAAAAATAAAATGGAAGAATCTAGATCTTGGTTTATGGCAATAAATAATTAGCAAATGTATATGTTCTTATTTAGTGATTTTTCTTATTTTCATATAATTAAGTAGATAATTTAATTGTAGATACAATATTATTTATTAATAATAATTAGGTATGTCAAAAAAAATAAAAATGTAAAAAATATTATAAAGTCCCCCCCCCCTTCAAGGCATCTTAAAATTTTGCAGCCCCCGAGACACTTCACCCTATTTTGATGACTTTACCGTGAATCTCTAAGCACCCAAGATCATTTCGTAAATTATCACAATAAATTAAAAATTAGTAAAAGTTCTGAGCGGCAGATGACTAACATAAAATACTATTTAATTAAAGGGTTTTTAAATTAAAAGAGTTACATGTAAAGAAACATGAATCAAAGGAGAGAATATTTTAAATTTAAAAAATTTTAAATTATAGTAGTAATAAATTAATACCTAAATAAATAGGTAGTACATAATATAAATTATTATTTTTTATTTTGACCTATTAAAAGAGGCGAAGGTTTTTCCTATTTACTTTTCTGCCGTGTAAAACGAATTTTTTGTATAAATATTACAGTTTTATAGTAGGTATAATTTTTTTATTCGATTTATTTAGATGTTTTATTTTCTTATTTTCAAGTTGAAGTTTTAAAAGTCTTCCTGACGTTTATTTGATCTCTATCTGTAAGTATTTAGTGCATTTTTTTACCACGAATCACTTGAGTATTATCTAGTTCGTCGTCGTTTTGTCTCTTGATAAAAGTGTTGCCATACTGCCGGCCCCCGTTTAGGTCCTTAACATACAGTGGAATCTCGATAACTCGAATTCGAAGGGAAATGCTAAAAGCTTTGAATTAATGAGTTTTCAACTTAACAAGTATTTCGAGATACAAGGATTTAATTGTAAAAATTTCGAATTAGGAAGACACAATTTCTGAGTATTACTTAAAAAGTTTAATGAATACAATTGCATATTAAAGCAAAATCACTAAACATTCCTGTGAATGAAATCTAAAATTTTATTGCTATGAGTACGGGGAATTCCAAGACTTCATTATATTTTACTAACTTCGACTTACGGAGTCTGCTTTTTGAAATTCGAGTTATAGTATGTAAATATTAGGTACTATCAATACCTCATAGGGAAATAACATTTTGTTTGAGTTACAAAGTATAAATAGTTTAGCGAAAGGAAATGGCAATTTTTTTCATCTTACTGAGGATTACCACTTAATGAGGTTCAAGTTATTCAAGTTCCACTGTATTTTTCATGACTCCCCTTGTGTGTCTCCAGAACCCTTTCCTTGTTTATCAAGTAGCCGAAATAGCTCAGTTGGGAGAGCGTTAGACTGAAGATCTAAAGGTCCCTGGTTCGATCCCTGGTTTCGGCAAATTTTTTTTTCTTTAATTTATAAATTTAAATGTATTCATTTCATTTTTGTTTTACCTTGTCTTTTGAATTATAATTTTTTTAAATTTTGAAGTAACCAACACTATTATTGATTTTACAAATATGTAATACGAAAGAGGCCTGGTATCTATGGTTATTGATTTAACAAACTACGTAAAACTGAATTTTCAATAAGTAAGTTAATACTACTATTATAACAAATAATATTTTTTACTCTTTCAATTAAATTAACAAAATATAAACTATATAATTTGGTAGAAATTATTTTAAAAAAAATAAGAACTTCGAGTAAATTGAGTGGTATTTAGTTTATATTGTAAAATATAATTTTTTTTATAAAATTTAGTTTTAGTTGTTTTAAATATCTTATTAAAATTTGCTTATTTTATACTTGAAGAGAAATGGCGGGAAAAAAGAAGAAAAAATCAAAGAATGGAGAAAAACGAAAATCAAAAAAATCAAATCGTAAAGCTGGAGGATATGGTAGAAGCAAAAGTGCTCGGCATAACGTGGACATTTTTAATGAAGCTGCAATAGAAAATGCGTACACAACATGCCATAATGTGCAGGATTTATTAAAATGGCGAGGATTTCCTTGGCCAGACGGCCAAAAAAAGAAGAAGAAAGGAAAAAAATAATAACTATTAAATATCACACCCGCCATGATTTATTAATATTATTGCTAGTTTTCTATATATGATTAGAAATTGGTAAATTGTAACATTTACCTATTATCTATTTTAATTTTTGGCACAGTGCACATTTTAAAATAAAAAAATTATATATTTTTTAGTCTTATTATTAATTAGTGTGATCGTCGATTTTCTACTTTGGAATTCCAGTGCACAGTGGCACCTTGTAGTGGCGACGTGGTTATTCGGTAATTTAATATTATATGTAGTCATAATTTTTCACATATATTTCGAAAATGGAAATATTCAAGCGAACATTTCAATAATTAAAAGCGATCATATTATAAAAATATAAATTTTTATTTTACAAAATTTACAAATACTAACGGCATAACTTTACATTTTATTAGCCACTAACGCGTGGCATCGTGGTGAAATTTCTTCATTTGTTACTTTGTATATCTCGCATTCAAATCCGTTCTCTTGTAGAAATGCAACTCGGTCAAGTAAAACAACATTTTCGCAAATATCCTGTATAGCTGTCTGAAATGCGGTTAAAACTTCTACCAAAAAGCAACTATCTTTATATCTCGACCATGTCTTCGAAATTTTATATTCAAATTCTTTATCAATTACTTTTTTTGCAGGTAACTCATTCCCTCCTTCTTTCTCAATTAATTCATGTGTATTTTTAAGGTTTTCGATATAATCGTCAATGCTTAAATCAGAATTAACTTTCAACTTCCCCGTTTTTCTTTTTAGCCTTCTAATAGTGAGATTTTCTGAAAAAATAATTTTTTAATTATTGATGTAGGTACATAATATTATTTTTTTTATAATAATAATTATCATGACTGAGACATATAAAAAATCATGACTGAGATTATAATCAACTAAGTAAAACATTTTTTCTGCTATAGCAAAATTTTTCTGAGTGTACAGTATAGTATATCTCAGGCCCGTAGCCAGAGCAGAGCACCTAAGGTCACGTGCCCCCCCCCCCAAAATGTTCAAAAGAAAAAATTCTTTGAAAGTAAAAAATTGGAATTCCGAAAATCAAATAGGTATATTTTAAAGAGGAGGTATACGCAGCAATTCTTGAAAAAGAATTCGATTTCTGGAAACAAAAATGATTAAATGTGAACGATTTTTCAAAGAATTCATTAGATACATTAGCAAAATGTTCTGAAGAATTTTTATCCAATGTCAGAACCCTATTAAAAAAAAAAAATCGGATGTGGCCATGCCCATAACTTTATCATACTTTTAAATAATAATAAATTTAAAAGAATTTAAAAAAAATATTATTTTGGAGGAGAATATATTAAAAAGTTAAAATTTTAAAAATAAGAAAAAAATTATTTGCAAAATTTTTTTTTTTAATTTACAAAATATTGTTTTATTTTGCTTTTCCGTGTACCGATTTTAACCAAAATCTAATCAGCTCTAAGTCTCAATATTTATGTACTAAATACAAAATTTTGTTAAAAAATTTCTATTACTTTTTGAGGTAGAGCGCACACAAAATTTAACCACATACATACATCCCATACATACATACAAACATTTTTTGGAAATGACGATTTTCCGCTTCTGGGACCCCAAAATGTCTAAATTCATCAAAATCTCAATTTTTTTTTTGCACGATTACAATACTTTCTCAGACTTCCTATGATAAAGTAAAAAAGTTGTTCTAATTTAAAACGAATAAAAACTTTTTAAAGAAATTTTTCTGGTGAAAAAAGGCTAAACGGTCTAGGCTCATATAAATATAAATTTAAAAAAATATATAAACTTTGATTCCGTTATTATAATAATTAATTTTGCGAATAAGAAAGAAAAACGCTTAATTTTTTATGTAATGTTTGTTTTAAATAAAAATAAATTAAATAATAAATAAATAATGAGTAAATTTTACAATAAACTTAAAAAAATAAAATATTGAAATAATTTGTTTGTGATAATAAAAATTCCCGGAAGGGGAACCCCCGAAAATTTTACTTTTTACAAGTGTCCCCTCCAAAATAAAATCCTGGCTACGGACTTGGTTATATCTAACAAGGGAATTATACGACCTCCGCATTTTTGTAATTTTTGCCACTTATTCCACTGAAAGTGTAGCCCTTCAATAAGAACTCCTCAAAGCAGTAGGGCCAGATGACCAGAAATTTTCGAGAAAATTGACTTTGAAATATTATCGTAGAAGTTTGAAGACAAGATGTGAAACAATTAGCAAATAGTTTCGTAGCACAGTGGCGAGCGAGTTGGACTAGGAACCAGTAGGTGCACTGTTCTATTCCCATCTACGCTAGTTTTTTTTTTTATTCTTTTTTCTCTAGTGAGTATTATTTTCCTTAAGTAAATGCTCGTAATACACAAGAGCATCTTTTATGCGTAATTTAGCGATTTCACTGCACAGACTTTCACTGCACTTCGACGGTGTCTTCAGCCCTCGTCGAGGGGCCAGGCAAATTAATGGATAAATATCAGACATGATAACTTTCCAGTAACTACGCTAGATAAAAACTAAACTGTTGAAAATGTATTTTAGGATAAAAATATGTAGTTTTAGGACATGTTGGTTTATTAACTTTTTATTTCTTATTAAAATCTAGTCAGTTGCATGGCTTTATTAGCCACATCATGTTTGCTATATCTACCAATCGTAAAATAAATAAATTAAATCAGATGATAAATTATAAATAAATATTAGGTAAATTATTTCCACCAGATGATATGTGCGCGATGACATATAAAACTAGTCCTGCTGAATAATAATAATAATTAAAACATTCGATTTTATATTTGTTAAAAAAAAATTGAATGTATTTTATAAATTAAATGTTGACACATTTTAGTCTACAAGCATAAATTTAAACAATTTTACAATAATTAAATGGCGTGAATAAGCACTAGAAAGAAAAAAAGAAACTAGCGAAGGTGGGAATAGAACCGCGGACCTACTGGTTCTTAGTCCAACTCGCTCGCCACTGTGCTACGAAAGTATTTGCTAATTGTTTCACATCTTGTCTTCAAACTCCTTCGACAATATTTCAAAGTCGATTTTCTCGAAAATTTCTGGCCATCTGGCCCTACTGCTTTGAGGAGTTCTTATTGAAGAACTAAACTTTCAGTAGAATAAGTGGCAAAAATTACAAAAATGCGGAGGTCGTATAATTCCCTTGTAAGTATAGAGATTTGGAAATACAGAGGGTTGCACTTTCAGTTGAAAATGTTCTGTGTGTATATTCAAGTTCTATGTGCTATGTGCTTCTTTGTCTATCACAAACTTGATAGTTTCTAATTTCCTAGCTTTAAAAATATATTGTAATATATTAGGTTGTGAAATATTTTAAATTAAAAAGTTTTAAATTGAACAAGTTAATTAAAACTTTCGCTGAAAGCTTAATAAAACTTAATAACTTGTTCAATTTAAAACTATTTAATTTATGATATTGATATATTTGATATTCAAGTTCTATGTGCTATATTGCACAAACTTGATAGTTTCTAATTTCCTAGCTTTAACAATATATTATAATATATTAGGTTGTGAAATATTTTAAATTAAAAAGTTTTAAATTGAACAAGTTAATTAAAACCTCTGCTGAAAGCTTAATAAAACTTAATAACTTGTTCAATTTAAAACTATTTAATTTATGATATTGATATATTTGATATTCAAGTTCTATGTGCTATATTGCACAAACTTGATAGTTTCTAATTTCCTAGCTTTAACAATATATTATAATATATTAAGTTGTGAAATATTTTAAATTAAAAAGTTTTAAATTGAACAAGTTAATTAAAACCTCTGCTGAAAGCTTAATAAAACTTAATAACTTGTTCAATTTAAAACTATTTAATTTAATATAGTTACTATGTATGTATATAAAAAAAATCTAGCGTTTCAACTAATGCAATACCTCTTTAGATAAACTTTCCAATCTTGAAAAATAATTTTATTAAATGAAATCTTGCACAATAAATGCAACGTCAATTGATTATATTTATAATATTTTTTTTTAAGTTATCAGAAAATCACAATCAATTTTTTTCAAAGTTGCTGCCGTATCTATATACTAAAGAACAGGTGCATACCTATTTTAATCGCATTATTTTGAAATGAGAAATAAGTTCGTAATATGTAACTGCCTTATTTGGGTATCCTTGCTAACTGTGCTATCATGTCAAGAATTAGAAAAAAATTATTTCGTGAACATAATACGGAATACAACGGAAACTGCTATAATAGGAGTATTACAGAAGTAGGTAAAATAAATAATTTATAATAATTAAAATGGGTTAAAAATAATTACTAAAGTCAATATTTCTATTAACAGCGATGTAAAAGCTCAACATGCGGCTATAATAAATGAATACGTAGAGATCCTATTAAAAGAACTTAACAACTTTATAACAATAAATTCTATGGATGGTTCGTCGATGCCAGATTTGGAGAGCAAATTTAAAAAGGTTTGATTTAAAATGAATGCTTATAAAACTAAATATGACTCTAATTTTAGAGAATCCTACTGGTGACTTACCACGGTATAATTTATTTAAAAAATGGTTGGCTAACTGGTTTAAATACAATGAAATTGAATCGAAATGCACTAGTAATATATAACTATCCAAACCTTAATATCCGTTTGCCATTAGGATACAAAAATCTTAAAGTAAATTTAAAACTATATTAGATATTTAGTGAGAAAAAGCTAATACGATAATTGGTATTTCCGAATAGATTTAATAAATAATCAAAGCCTTTGATTTTGGCTGGAAATAACTTTTTCTCACTAAATTATTACAGATCTCTTGCAAACTTATCATTAATTTTATTTCTTTCTCAACAGTTTATCTACGATTACAAATCTAAATTTATGGACATCGGACCTAAAGGTAAAGTACATGGAAAGATTAAGAATTTCAAATTTACCATTGATTTACATATAAATATGATGAATTTAAAAATGCTAGGGCCACAGTTTACAGTAAATTCTTTAGGGTACGGTTACTACCTTATAAACATAACAATACTATGTAAATTATATTTTTTCAGGTCTTCGTCTATTAGGTTTACTGGTGACATACTCACAGATTTTTTAAAAAATTTGTTTACACCAATTATTAAACCACTTGTAAAGCCAACTGTTAGAAAAATAGTAGAAAAACGGGTTAACAGAGGTTTACAAAATATTACAGATTATTATAATAATGGTGTGTGCTGGCTTTTGCAAGGATGTTAACAAAATTATTATTATATACCTATTATTTAGTATCAGATAGGCAAACATTATAGAAGGTTTAGATACAATTAGCATAAAGTTACAACATTGAAAGACGTAATAAATTATTAAATTACTGTAAATCTCGTTTTAAATTAACTTACCTTTTTCGGAAACTTCCTGAATGATTGCTCGAAAAATGCAGCTTTTATAATGTTTTTCGTGATCTTCCAAAGTCATTTTCTTCCATAAATAACGACTTTGTTGGCATCCGAGTCTTAGAAACGGTCTTTTTAAAAAATATTCACCCTGCAACTTGATATATAAAGACACTAAAGCATTGCTCACTGGGAAATTTACGAAACGTTCGCCTTCTTCTGTACTTTGCAATTGCAATCGGTGGTAACAACACGGCATTGCAACCATTGCTTGCACAAAATCCAATTTAGAGTATAATTCCAAAATTGTAACACTTAAGTCAGCACAAGCGTGTAAACCTACAATACATATTTTGTTTTCGTTCCAATCTGGAAAGTGTTGTTGTAAAAAACATTTCAAGTCGTTTGCCAAATCTTTCGTGATAAAATGATTTAAGTAAACAACAAACTCTTTGGAATCGGGGTAATGAAGCTTTTGATTTTTAAGCGCAATTTCATAATATTTTGCATCGCCCTCGATAGCCAGAACTCGATAACCATATTGCTTATATAAAAGCTGAGATAGGTAGCCCTACAATTACAAAACAATTCTAAGTAATAAAACAGATTTTATAATGATACTTACCAGACCGGCTCCAGCATCGACAATATACGAAATATTTTCTTTCCGACACTTTTCGTTAATTAGAGCTGCCAATGATACAATTTCGTGAATCTTTTTTGGATTTGCATGTATTTTAATGGGTAACTCTTGGTCGACTGTTACATCGTAACAGTTAAAATCCCTTTTTAAATATGAAATATTTTTCAAAAGTAATTTTAAGCTTCGGGGCCATTTATCCTAGTAAAAATAACTATTATTGCCAGAAAATTTTAAAAGTTTAATTTGTTATGCACTCACATTAATATAACCAAAAGGTATACTATTTATTTCTTCGTTTGATAAGTTTTTCAAATAGGGTAACCAATCTTCGTGAAAATTATCTAATATTTTATTTGCTAGTATGTGTGTGTTAGGGTAATTGTAAATCCATTGTTCTTTTAATAAAAAATCCAAAGCAGTGTTTAGGTAATCATGAATGTTTTGGCTTGATAAACGCATCATAATTCTGTTTCGCTTTGTATTTTCTTTCTAACGCAAACCTAAAAAATATTGCTTTTATATTAACCATAATCATTAGCAAAAATTATAATTAGAAAGTAGAAACCATTATAGCTTAAAGAAACGGATACTTTTTAAAAGCACCTTTGCTGAAAAAAAAAATAATAAATAAAATTGTGTAAAAATGGAATACTCAAACTTAAATTAAAAAGTTTTTTGCTGTGTTGTAGTAATTACATCTTCAAAGAATGCAGCATGAGTGTAACATTTTTTGAGAAAAAAAATTATAGCTTAAGGGAAAGAAGTGTAAATTTTCAAAAAATATCTGTATAAACATACTAATCCATCACACTTATTAATTATAACAAAACCGGATAAATAAAACCAGATACCTAATCAATGTAGCCGGAAGATATGAACAAAATGTTCTCACTTTTTGCTATTTTATTCCTTAAAAATTTTTTGAGTTTTTAACAAAAAAATATATGGTATAAAATTCTATACAAAAGTATCGATTGATAGAAAATAAAATAATTTAATAACGCCTTCCGATAATTTTCCTCCACCGATTACCACCAAAGCTTAAGTTCTCTAATATAGGTAAAACTTAAAGATGCAAATTGAAATACAAATACGTACTTTAATTTTCATAATTACATTTAAATTTGTCATTACTTTCTGAATCAAAATATTTTTTATTTAAGTTTTTATTAAACAATAATTTTTCAAATTACAAGTTTAAGAGGAAAAATATAGAAACAATACAAATATTGACAAGATTTATTTGTTAACCAAGACAGTCCATAACTCTTTAAGTCGTCCGGTAACTTCTAAACTTTCGCTTTTTGGGCCCAGTATGACTTTACCGGATGAAGAATAATTCTTATTATTCAAATATTTTTCAGAAACACTTTCAAGACCAGCACGATCAACAGTCATTATTTCTGATCTGTGTTGTTGTAAGATATCTGGCGTCAATCTTCTTGCAAATTCGTTATTACCCTTAGAACTGGGAGGAACAGGAGCATCCACACTTTTAAAGACACCTAATTTAGCTTCCAAAATATCCTGTGCAGTAATATTATTTAATTCAGTATGTAACCAAGAATTAGAACGATCAAAAATGTCGATAGTTTTTAAATGGTGTGGATCTCTGTAACTATAGAATGTGAAAGAACCGTCTGTCGAAAGTCTTGCACCACCTCCGTAAGCGCCTTGCTTTTCTCTTAATTCGGGATGCAAATATTTTGCAGATAACAATGCTGCCAAAACCCTTAATTTTGCATAATCAGGATTTGTGTATGGTGCTGTAAGTACAGCTTTGCTGCAATAATAGACTGGCACATTAAGAACATGGTGTAAACAATTGACGGCATTTGTCGGTGTCCAAACATTGGTTGTGCTGTAAGCGTTAACGTTTGATGGAGGAACCTTTTTATGGGGTAAATTTCCAATAAACTTCTCAAAGCTTTTAACTACATTTGATTTGCTGTCACTATGTATGTTCAACGAACACCTGAAAAATACATATAATTTAAGTGTAATAATAAAATTTAATATTTATAAAAATTACCTCAATTTATTCTTATCAAAAAGTATCGAAGCGATATTCTTCAATTCAAGAAGAATTGCATGATAATTGGTAGTTTTCAATAATCCTTTCATATACACGATGTGCTGTAACCCACTTAGTAACTCTTTTTGATATCCAGCACCAGATACTAAACCCGAAGCAGCTTGCATAGCATAAACATGCCCCGAATCTGCTACACCATGTGTGAGATTGGTTATATACAACTGTACTAACATTTTAAATCGATCAAGATTATTAAATTGAGAACTATTAAAAACTTGTTCCCAAAGCTTCCACATATCCTCAACATTTTTATCTAAACAATAGCTGGAGAGAAACAGACCTGGTTCGTATAAGTGTAATTGGAATAAGCTATCGGCTATGTGAATATCAAAGTTTAAGCCCGCCGTCTTTTGATTTACTAAATTATCAAATTCTCTGTAATCATGCTGTTGTGTTCCCATATTCGTAATTATATTGCAAAATAGAGGTAAAAGCATTTGCTGCTGAAGAGTTAATTCGGCTGTGTTAATTATGGCTTTAAAATAGGTAATTCCATTAGTATTGGCATAGTTAATTTGGGTTTCCACGGGACCCAAACGTATCTTCTCGTGGTGAACCCGTTCGACATCATTTTTAATATCGTTGATTTGTAAGGTAGGTAACAAATTAGTATCTATGGGAACCTTCTGTGATTCTAACAGTTCTAATGCTTTATTATAAATATCTTTTTTTTCAGCCGAACTTAAAGATTTTGTTTTCTTACGAATTAACTGCTGTTCTTTGCTCACTTGTTGGCTTTCATAATCTTTATCTGCAGACATGGTCAAGATAAGACAGTGCTTGTTATCTTTAAGATACTTTTCAATAACTTTTTGGAAGTACTTGGGGTCCGATTCCATTTCTTTTCTTAACTTTCCAATCATGCTATTCACTTTTAATGCATTTACAATATCGCCATCGTGATTTAAAACTGGCGTTAATTCAAACAAGAGACCTAAACCAAAATTAGACGATTCGTGTTTGATGTTTAATTCGTACTGGTGCAGCATCGATTCAATATGCTTTGATTCAAATCCTTCAGCAATGACTTTATCTATGGTTTCATTAAAAATTTCAGTTACTTTTTCAAAATCCTCCCGTTTGAGGCCTTGGAGACCAACTGTAAATATTCCATCACGTGGTTGCTTATCGTAACCCGTACTTGGTGTAAACCCACCAGAAAAATTTGGTTCTATCATGGATTTGTAGAATGGCGAATTTGGTCCTCGCACTAGTAGATTGGTAAGAAATTGAAGCAAAAACGTTTCGTATGCATTATTTATATCAGACATTGCATAAGATATAGAAATAGTGTTTTGCTTTTCTATAGACTGCTGCATGTTGTCAAAATGACATACAATATGTTCCTTTTGGGGTTCACTCCACCTATTTTGTGATGGAACCGAGGTGTGAGTTGTATCCTGAGCTTCATATTTTGATAAATACATCTCATCCAAATACTTCAATGTCGGTATTACTGGAAAGTTACCGTAAGAGTAAAACTTAGCATTACTAGGATGATAATGCTGACGATGGAAATTTTTTAGATCATCCCAAGTTAATTCGGGAATTTTGATAGGATCGCCCCCAGACACTACACCATAAGTGTGATCGGGAAGTATCAAATTTTGAAGTTTTTGCATTAAGATATTTTCCTTTTCTGAAAAGGAACCTTTCATTTCGTTGTAAACCACACCCTTAATTATCAGCTTTGAATTTATATCCTTTGGGTTTTCGTTCTCTAACCTCCAACCTTCTTGCATGAAATCTAGCAATTGCAATTTTGGTTGAAATACGGCATCCAAATAAATCTTTTGTAAATTATGATAGTCGGCATAATTTAATGTACTAAATGGATAAATTGTAAAATCTGATCCAGTCATAGCATTCATAAATGTTGCCAGGGAACGATTTAACATTTTAAAAAAAGGATCTCTTACGGGATACAATTCCGAACCACATAAAACAAGATGTTCTAAAATATGTGGTAAACCTGTACTATTTTTTGGTGTGGTTCTAAAATTTATAGAAAATACGTTGTTGTTGTCATTTCTAAATAAGTGAATATAACTAGCTTGGGTCTTTTTGTGTAGCAGTTGCACGACTTTAATATTGAATTCTTCTACATCTTGAATATCTTTTACTTGAAATCCATAATAGTCGTTGTCAACTTTTAAATTGTTGATATCTGACGAACTTTCTTCTGCCGAAGGTTGTGCGGTTATTGCTTGTGAACGATATCGTAAGCTTGTCGATCTGGCGATTAGTTTTGATAAATTACGAGACATCATCTGAAATATTAACATTAAAGCACAATGTAGATATATTAAAACAATAGTAATTGTATTAATCTTACCGTTATAAATTGTTGGTTGAATTAAATTCAACTCCACCAAAACACAATCAATACAAATTTCACAGAAACTCCTTCAAGTAGGTAAAAAAATGTTGTTCAAAGGTTACTCTTCCGGGACTTCCGGTGGTAATAGATTATGTCTTTCAGGTCTTGTGTAATTAGCAATTTCAATAAAAATTGTGGAATAAACGATATCTTTTGTAATTATGTTCTAGACAATGCAATAGGTACTTTACACATTGTGCTTAACGAATCATATTTTCCTTACCCTATCTTCAGCTTCAGGAGATTCGGGAGATTCAGGAGGTCCAGGTGCCTCGGGAATGTCGTGACATTCGGTGCAATGAACAATTACGGAGTTGCCGCCAGGTGCAATTTTCAAAGCACACTTTTTACACTGAACGGTTGGAGATGGTGCCGAATCGGAACTATACAAAACATCAGGGGACAACGAACCATCACCTTCTCCACAAGGAATATGGGAATCCTATAAGAAATTAAAACGTAAAAATAACCACACTTTGATAAAATTTGAACTATCTGATAGTTCAAATAACCTGAGAGATTTACGTAAGGTTGTGCAATGTAAAGCTACGTCCACAACAAACACGTATCGAAATTGTCAAGGGGGTACGATGTTTTCTATAGAAATGGGGATTTAAGGGACTTTGTAAGGGATGATCAGTAAAATGCGAGTCGACATACTCGGCACGAGGGCTCCTAATTTAAAAAAGTACGCAATTTAATAAAAATAAAAATTGAAATTTTCTTAGGAAATTTTCAACTAACCTTTTGGGAATTAAAAAAAATAAATTTATGTTTGTCAATTTAATAAATAAAATTATTATTAAATTAGTA
Organism: Cantharis rustica; assembly: GCA_911387805.1. Taxonomy (NCBI): domain Eukaryota; kingdom Metazoa; phylum Arthropoda; class Insecta; order Coleoptera; family Cantharidae; genus Cantharis; species Cantharis rustica. Next base: position 41,000,564 of record OU426877.1, read on the forward strand.
GAAATAAATTTTGTAATCTGAAAAATAAATAGCCTTTCTTGTGCTCTCTACAAATATTTGTTTTAATTAAATATAATCATTGTAATTGCACTAATCATACTAATATCAGAAAATTTATTTATGCTTTATACATTTTCAATTAAAGTTAGCAATAAACTAGACGCAAATGCCAACATTTTTTATTAGTAAATTTTTTGTTATAACAAAACTGCTATTTTCAAGATGATTTTGAAGCCGGAAACGCAAATTTTGAAAAAACAAAATTCCACAGCTTTCATTTGTTCATTTTTCCATGGGCTGTTAGCCAGGTTTATCGAAGTAATATGTACAATAGAATTAAGATTGGGTTTTGCCCAACAGTCAATATTAGGTTTTAGTTAAATTAATTAACGTGTAACTAAAAAGAAATTTAAAATTAAGAAAATTCCATAATTATTAAATGCATATAATTAAAGACATATAGAAGTCTCTTATGGACCGGTTGGTTCTGGAAACCATGTTTTTTGAATATCCGTAACACTCCGTTCATATAGATATTAATTTTCGAATGTAGATTTTGCTTTTAAAATAATTTTTTTCTTAAAAATTTCTGAGTAATATTTTTATTTTTAAGATGGTGATCCCCCTCTTTCCCACCAAAGCTACAACACTACTTATTTTCATGGAGTAGATCTCATAGTATAACCTCATCAATTTTTAGCTTTATATTTTGTTTTAAGAAATTTCAAACTTTAGAACAAACTCTTCATCTGGTAAGAATAGAACTTAAATATTTTAACATAGTACATATTTAGGGGTCGTTAGAGAGAAAGGGTTCTTAAATTATGACGTCATGTATGGATAATTTTTGAATATTTTAAAATATTTTTATGTTTATTTTTTATAATATATAATAAAATATATGTATTAAATATATTCAGATAATTAAATTATTTACATATTATAAAAAAATATATTAAAATAATATTTTAGATGAATTTTTAAAGTTAATTAATAACATTATTTTGTTGTTTTATGCTTTTCCTTCGTTTTTTTTATTCGAAGTTTACTTAATAATAAATATATGGAAGGGGGAGTGCAAGAATTTGTAACGTAGTATTTAGAGAAATTGCGTGAAGTAATCTATGAATGATTTTTTAGTCAAATATTGCACATGTCAAGTTAAATGTAATAATAAAAAAACTTTTTATTTAGTAATTTATTATTTAATAATTAAAACAATTTGCTTATATTTATCTATGTATACCTTATATAAGTGTATTGTCGTGTTTCGAAATGCTATAAAAACATAAATTTTATTATTTTGTAAAAAAATTTTAAAGTTTGAATTTGTGTTAGTATTTATTTATTATAATTATTGTACATAGAAATGTTTGTAAATTTTGCTATGAAAAAGGTAGGGAGGAACGAAAAACTAGAAGAGTGGAGCTTGAAGCTTGAAGGTTGGACACTTAGGCCGAGGCCTTGACGTCGAGTAGAGCAGACGAACACCATTCCCGCAATAATTAAAATTGTTAATTGTTTGAAAATTATTAAATAACTTAAATTGAGTTAACGTTTTATTTTATTTAATTAACAAAGTGAAGTGAATGTTAATAAAATTGGAAAACTTGAAGAAAGTGAAAAATTTATTCGATGCAAAATTAAATCGCAACAAATTTATTTAGACCGACGAGTTGAGACCACATGCGGTACGTACATGTGCGCTTGCAATACCACATGCAAGATAAAACAAAAATTAGCAATTTAATTTAATTTACAAAATTTTTAAACAAGAAGAGCTCATGGCTACAATTAATGGATGCCCAGCTAGAGTAATTTTTGGGATTAAGCAAATTTAATAAATTTGCATAGCTAGGGTCATCTCAGTATATTTTCAAGCAGTTTCGCTAGTTTATAGTATCGTCAAGTTTATAAGTTAGAAAACGTATATTCTATCATTTTTTAAAATCTTTAAAATTTAAATATATTTTCTAAATTTTATTTTAAAAACTAAAAACATAAATATAGTCGAATTTTTTTAACTCGCGTATGACTAATCTCCAAATGCAGTGAGATTTAACGTATAACATTTGGTTATCTTTGTCATATTTAGAAAAAAGTAACTATAGAAAAAAAGAAAAAAAGAATACGTCGCCGTAACTTTGTAATGAAAATGAATTAAACGTACGTCGATTTTAACTGTCATTTCGTTTGATTATTGACATATTATCTCGTCAAAAATTATGACATCTGACATCTCGTACAATTTTTTCGATAAGTCATACGCGAGTTAAAATGAATTCGACTATACTTATATTTAACATAAAAAAGTTTTTAAAAATTTGTCGAATTTTTTCATAGTATAGTAACTAACCTGGAGATATCTGTAAAATTATCATAAGATAATCAAACCAAGTAACTAATCAAATTTTGGATTTGTACCCTGAATTTAAATTGCTGTTGTCTGATTGGTTAGTTGGTTAATTTATCTGATAGATTCGTTTCCTCGAGATATTTCAAAGTGAAAAAATCGGGTATAAGTAATATAAAAAGAAAATGTCCGTTTTTACCTTTTTGATCCATTGTGCGACGTAGCAGCAAGAAATAAAAGATAACATTTACATTTTTCTCTAACTCATACGTAAAGTGCGCTGTATATCACCATACAAATATTACGAGATGGAAAACAACGTAAATGCTATCTTCCATCTCTTGATGCTACGAACTGTACAATTATTAGTAAAAGAAATTGGAACTTACTGCATCACCTGATATTTCAACGTTAACTACAAGTAATTTATCTCCTTGGTCCTGATCAGTGTCTAGTACGTTGGTGTTTAATTCTTCGTCGCCCAAAGGAAAATGAACGTTTTGTGGTGGCTTATAATCTTTTTCTCGGCACGAAAGTCCTCAAATTAAAAATTATATTATATTTTGTTTCTAAGTTTAAATATAACGTAATATCATGTAAATACTTACTTTTGGGTTCTTGTGGTTCTTGTGGTTCGCCTGGTTCGTCGGCTTCGTCTCCAATTACTCCTAAAATAATTAATACCAAAAATATATAATAAACATTTAAGAAAAATTTTAAACTGACCTTTGGTGGGCAGCACAATAATGGAATAGCACAAAAATAATGAAAATAAAAACTCAAATAAAAGCCGAAACATTCCGAAAATTTTGAATTTAAAAAATGTTCAAAGTGAAACGTAAAATTTAGTGTCAAAATAAATTTAAAATAAAATTTCAAAATAATATATTACTGTTAATTTGGCGTTCCTACAGTAACTGTATGATTTATCTATTGCAGGGGTTCCCAACTATGTTCCTTTTTAGTTTTTGGGGTAGTTTTACGTTTTGCCCAAGATAATATGATTGAAAAAAATGTTTAAAAAAATAGTATACAATCATTGTTGTATTTAGAGATAATGGTGAGTTTGTAGCATTGATCTTCTAAGTCCAAGATGTGCAGCAGTCTTTTAAAGTATTAAATTTTTATATAAATGTATAATATTACGTAATATGCTTTCCATGGTTTAAAATTCATGTTAAAGTGTCAAATAAAAGTTTAAATAAATGCTTATATTTGAAATTTAAATAAATATGGAAGAATAATAATGAAAATATAATAGCTGAGATTGGGGTCGTCTTTAATCCACGTAGTAGATAAATTTCGAATTAAACTAGATCGCAATAAGACACCGGTAGTTAGTGCCGTCTTTAGAATCAGTGACAAATCAAAAAATAGGACACAAAAAATTATTGAATTTAAAAAAGGCCTCACCGAATTACGTGAGAACAGAAGTGTAGATTATGTGTTGAGACAGCTACGGGCCTGTGTTTCCGACTGTCGAGCCCTAAAATCAGGCCCCTAAATTAATGGATGTTAAATTAACGTGGAATTTTTTTTTAAATAATCTTAAAGCCTGTTTACATTATAAAATTTTGCTTAAAATTTTTATAAGATAAAAATTTCATTGTAATTTTTATGAAAAAAAAATGTAATAAATATTATTAATTAGTTTTATTTAAATCACTCTAGAGATTAGCTACCAGTTAAAAAACTGTTAACAGAAAATCAAAAATTTTATTCAAAACATACCTAACGGTTTTAATAAGTTATACTCCAAGATAAACAATTGAACTTAAACTTCTCTATTTTAAACTTAAAATAATTTATAAAAACAAAACAACTGGTTCTTATCATAAATACTGTAACAAACTGCAATGTAATGTAAATAAAAATTAAAATATGCCCTAACTGTTAAAGAATTTTTTCGGAATCTGCAAAAGATGACAGTTTATTTCTTTATTATCTATTGTATTGCTACCAGATGCGAAATTTTACTTTTACGGGGTCCGCTTTATCTTTCTCGATGCCAGCTTCAAGTTGAATTTACAAAAGTCGAAACAAACAGTAAATATACTTTATAATTATTTTAGATATGTATTGCTATGCCCCCAACTTTGCAAATTCATGCATTTTCGCCCTTTAGTGAAAATAGTTGAGATAACACAGATTATTTTTAGCTGTAAGCTCTTCAGTGTTTAAAAATCGTAAATTCAAAATTACAATGTTCATTCTTTTACCTTGCAATCTGTCTTTTACTTGTAACTTTCCTAAGTGCGCGCTCCACATGTGCTATTGCAGCTGGTCTAACAAATTTGTTGCGATGTAATTTAATGCATCGACAAAATTATCGCAAATTCTTCAACAACTCCAATTTTATAGGCACTTCACCTTACCACAATTAAAATAAAACATCAAATCAACTTAACTTATTTAATAATTTTCAAACAATTAACAATTCAAACTTTCATTGCGAGAATGATTTTTCGTCCGCTCGACTCAAAGGCATGAGCCCAAGCCCTCCTCTTTTTACGCTCCTCACTTTCTTTTATATAGCAAACTTAACAAACTATTTTATACAACATGATAAATAAATAAATAATAAAATTGAATTTTAAAAGTTATTTACAAAATAAATGAAATTAAAGGTTTTTAGCATTTCGAAACACGACAGTATACATGAGAAATGTGGCAGACACCTTATTTTGAAAATGTACCGTATATTTTCTGATTTTAGCTATTTTTTCACTGTTTAGTGCTAAAAATCACAAAAATTTGAATTCTGATCGTGGCAGAGCCGGCCCTTGTTCGATCGAACACATCGATCAGTAGTTACGCCACTGACCGGGTGACCGGCCAAAAAACTAAATATAGGGAAATAACATGGGATATTGATTTTTCTAAATTCTTCTAAATAAGAATGAAAAAGGTATCAAATTAAAGAGATTTTTATTCCGCATCTAAAGATACTCAACACTTAATATTTCATTTTTTAATTATTGTTAAAAACTCAACTTAAATTGCTAATCACGTATTCGTCGAAATTAAAAATTATCCGGATAAATCAAAGCTCTTGTGTTACTTACGATTATTTATTTGAGCGATTTTTCTTTATTTAAGTTCGATATTTAGAGAAAATTTGGATTTTTCTGAACTTTATTTAATGGTTGAAAATAATTTGAAAAACAATAATAAATTTTGAATACAGGTTGTTATAGCGAATAAAATTTTGTTGGTTCCGTTTTAAAAGTTCTGTTTACTGCTACGATATCTTTAATAAGTTTTTTATTCATGTTTAATTTTAAACTTTCTTGTGAAAAACCGTATTCAAATAAAATTTTTTAATTTTAAAATTTGAATAAAAATCATGAACTAAATTCTTATTTTACCGATGACGATGGACCGATGGTAAAATAATGTTGTCAAAACGAAGAACTAAATTAAACTGAAAGAAAATTTCACAAATCACAATTTCGAAAATGTACATTTATACATAAAATTCACACCAAAATATAAAAAATTTATGGGTTTACAATGACCGTTCTAATTTATTGCGGAAGTGTTATTTTAAGCTATGTTGCCGATGATGGTCATAAAATTTGTGTTCCTTCTAAAATTTTTGGTTCAAACAATTTATAATGTTTACCATAATAGTAAGAATTAAGATAAAATATCTATTTCATTTATTGCAAAATAATTTTTTTTAATAATTTAAAAATTAATTAATAAGAGTAATAACTAACAATTAATTAAGTGGCCGCAGACTTTTACACAGTACAAATTTCCTATTTTTTAATTTGGGATTTAATTTATTAGAAATATCTCTTTAGTTTTAATTTTTATTTAAACACTTCAAGATTAATGTTTTTGTAGTTTTAAAGATTGCTTTTGTTTTTTCTGATATTTTTACGATTGCAGTTTGCAGTCGGGCTTCCAGTACTTTATTAATTGATAAATAATTTCGGGGGAGGAGGGGTTGTAACCTCTAAACCTAAAATAAAAAAAATATTAATAAAACCATTAATACATTTTTTTAAATAATACCTACTAAATTAGTTAAGAAATGAATAGTTAATCATGTCACATGGCAAAAGATATTCTAAGAACCGAATTTTCGCAAATAAGAAGCTGGGGAAAGCCATTATTGTTTTTTTACTTATTAATAAGTGTATAATACCGTTATAATTTTTGTACAAATTTAACAGCAAAAATTTTTTTTTAAGTGTTAAATACTATCTGAAGTTATCCAAAGTCAATACGGGCAATTGCAGGGATATTAACTGGTCACTGCAGATTAAACAAACATCTAAACACAATGGGCGTCGTAGATAGCCCTGTATGTCGAGGATGCAACGAAGCAGATGAAACAGCTGAGCAAGTGCTATGTCACTACACAGCATTATCATCAGAAAGAGATTCCATGTTGGGGGATTTCTGGCCTAACATGGCCAGAATCAGTAAAACCTCGCCCGACAGGATTCTCCAGTTCATCCTCTCGTTGGGATGGCTTGAGGAATGATGGGACGGAGTTGCTGTAACGGAGGTAGCACAATGAGCTCGATTAAGCGGTCTGAGTGCGTGCTAGGTCAAACCTTGCTCTCCATCTAATAATCCAGATACGTAAATTTTGTTTTTGGTCAAAGACAAAAAAAATTTTTCTGTATTGGGTCACTCAAGAAATGTTTTTAATTTGACTAATAAATTAATTTAATTAAATAAAAACCACCGACAAAAATTTCAGAAATTGTCAATATCGTCGAATTAGAGGTAAAATTCACCAAGTGGCATTTTTAAGAAAAAAATAATTTTAATTACGTGAGTAAGTATTTTTAACAAACTTTAAAAAGCAGGAAAGGTTTAATTCTTCTGTATTTATATATTTGTATATTTATATATGTAGAAAGAGTGGGACTTTAAAGTCAGGAGTAGGTTGATGTAGTAAGACTTGGGTGGACGCTTTTGCGTCGAGCGGATGACAAGCCATACCCGCAATAATGATTTTGATTGTTAATTGTTTTTGAAAATAAATAAGTTGAGTTGATGTTTTTTTGTTTTAATTATTAAAGTGAATTGCCAAATTTTAAAAAGTGAAGAATTTGTGAAAATTTGGTCGATGCAAAATTGCATCGCAACAAATTTGTTAGGCCAGCTGCAAAATACACGTGCGCTCCAATACCACATACAAAGGTAAATTTGAGCAATTTTTATTAACAATTTATAAACATTGAAAAACTCAAAGCTACTAAAAAAATAATGGATAAAACCCAGCTAAAGAATAATTTTTGGAATTAAGCAAATATTAAAGATTTGCATAGCTAGGGTCATCTCAATATATATTTTTTTAAATTAAACTTAAATTTTAAAAAACTGAACTGAATACTTTGGATAACCAAAATTAATATATTACGGTGATTGTAATTTTAAAGCAGAAACATTTAGTAAAAGTTTACAGTTGCTTATTAATGAATTTGTTAAGATTACGGTGATTTCGGGTGTAGGTTGCGCGTGGTTTTCTAGTGAACTAAATGATTTAAAGATTCAAAAAGTAAACCAATATCGTAAGGCGTCTCGAATGGGTAGTGCATTTGAGTGGGAAAGATACAGGTGTATTAGAAATAGGTACAAGATTAAAATTAACAACGCCAAAGCAGATTATATCAGTAAAAAAATTGACAATTCTGCTAATCAAGAGCTCATGTGGAAATCGTTGAAAACATTTGTTTTGAAGGAACAAAAGTGTGATATCAAAGAGATAATTTTTGATACGGGGAAGTGCACGGACATTACGATAATTGCGGAGAAATTTAATAAATATTTTATTGATAGCGTTGTTGAAATTAATAACAATATTCTGGTGAAACAATACGTAAACATGATTGATGATGCGAGTTGTTCTTTTAAGTTTAAGTCGGTAACGATGGATGAACTTAAGCATGTAGTAAAACTAATGAATAATAAGAAAGATGTGAATTTTGCTAGTACTGATATGCTTCAAGATATATTTGATCTGATTGGTGAAAATTTGTTGTCTATTGTTAATGCATCGCTGGAGTCTGGAGTTTTTCCTGATTCATGGAAAGAATCAATAGTGGTGCCTATAGGTAAAATAAAAAATTCGAGTAGGTGTGAAGATTTTCGCCCAATTAATATGATTTCGGTTCAGTCAAAAATTTTAGAAAAAATAGTTAACAATCAGTTAATTGACTACCTAGACGATAATAATATAATTTATGAGTGTCAGTCGGGCTTTAGGAAGGGTCACAGTTGTGAGTCATTGATTTCATTTGCTATTAATGAGTGGAAAGTTGCTTTTCACGATAATAAAGTAATTGTAGCGGTTTTTTTGGACCTCCGTAGAGCATTTGAAACTGTGGACAGAAGTATATTGTTGCAAAAGCTGTTAAAATATGGAATTCGAGGAAAAGAATGGCGTTGGTTCGAGTCCTATTTGAGTGGCAGGAAGCAGAGAACAAAAGTTGAAGATATTTTATCTGAGGCGATGGATGTTTTCTTAGGAGTTCCTCAAGGAACTATTCTTGGTGTTTTGCTGTTCTTGTTATACATTAATGACATGAGTAAGGTATTTGATGTGGCAAAATCACTTTTATTTGCAGATGATGGTTTGGTTTATGTAGTAGGGGATAATGTTGATTTGTGTATAACAATTGTTAATCAGGAGCTGGAAAAATTGTGTCATTGGTTTCAAATGAATAGACTTTGTCTTAATGTGAATAAAACCAAATGTATGGTTTTAAATAGTAAGGGCTGTAGAAGTCATGATGTTATAATGGAGGGTTTTTTAATTGAGAGAGTTAGTCAAATTAAATACTTGGGTATTGTAATAGACAAACAACTAAATTTTAAAGCACATTTTGATACCATTTGTAAAAAGATAGCAAAAAAATTGTATTTTTTTTCCAAAATTAGAAAGAATGTCTCGATTATGAGTGCTATAAAAATTTATAATACTGTGGTGAAGCCTCATTTTGAATATTGTTCTTCTGTTCTTTTTATGGGTAACAGTGGCATGTTGGACAGATTACAGAAGCTCCAAAATAGGGGAATGAGGGTTGTATTGAGAGTTAATAGATTTGTATCAAGATTTGTCTTGCTTGAGACATTGCAGTGGCACAGTGTATACCAGAGAATAATTATAAATGTTTTGACTTTCGTATTCAAATTAAGGAATAAAATGCTACCTAAATATTTGTGCAATAGCATCTCTTTTGTTGCAGATTCTCATGGATATGCGGTGCGTAATGCACATGACTTTCGTTTGGATTTTTTTAGAAATAGTCGAGCACAAAGTATGCTTATGTATAGTGGTTTGAGATTATTCAACAGTTTACCATTAAGTCTCAAATTAGAGACTGAGTTGGTGTCCTTTAAGAGGAATATAAAAAAATATGTTGGTTTAGAGTTTGTATAGGAATGCTGTGTTGCAAAAATTGTATGCGTTTCTTGGGTTTTGTATATGTTTTTATGAGTTGCTTGAATATTGTGTTTCTTAAATTTATTAGAGTATTACTTTTGTTTTGTGATGTAAATAGTGGTATTTTTTGTACCAAATAAAGTTATTATATATTATATATATATATATTATTGTAATAATATATATTATTATATTGTAATACAAATATAATATTATATTACAATTATTATTGTTATTATTTATAATTAAATAATAAAAATTATTAAAAAATTAACGGATTAATTAAACAATAAAATTTGAATTATTGATGTTGTTACACCCAGAATAAGCTTTTTTATATAGTAAGGATTTTAAATCTCTCTCAAAGCCCCTAAAAAATTAAAATACATAACTTTTATTTAGAATAGTTAAAATTTCTGAAAAATTAAACATTTGAACTTCTTAATTTAGCGATTTTTTATAAATGAAAATATTTTTTTATAAGTTACATAATATAATAATAAAATATCCCAATACGAAATTAATTTTAAAATTATCTAGCAATTTACTTGTGTATACCGGTGTTACTAAATTAAATTAATATTAAAAAATTAGGTTTGAAAAAATGTGCAATGTATAAAATAAATAGATTTAGTTTGGCGGTAAGTATAATACAAAATAACAATAAATAAATCAGTTAAACGCTTTAAACAACAATAAAAATAATTCAAATTTTATTGTTGAATTAATCCGTTAATTTTTAAATTTTAATATATTATATTATATATTAAAACGATGAGGAGTTTGCTTCTCATCACTTGAAAATATACTCTGAATCCTCATTGTGACATTAAAAATTTAAATACTAAATTTATTTCCGATGGTGAAATCCGATACCCATCCCCAGTGATCGATGTCAGACCTTGCTTTTACGCATCATTTTATAAAATATCTGATTATCACACAACCAAGGTTATCCTTAAATTCTAACTTTGCAAATTTCATGTACATTTTTTTGTAGTATAGTCGTATTAATCTAAATGATACTGATAAAAAATTAAGAAATAAAAATTTAAAGAACAAAAAAAAACTTATACGATAATTTTAGTTATAATTTTCACAAAAAACCGTGTAGAAAATTTAGTATATTATGTTTTGGTGAAACTCATTTTTCGATTAATAATCAAACAAGTTGAATAACTCACCTTAATATAGCCGATGATCCTCTTCCAATACATTTCGCTTTTTTTTGTCATAATTATTTAAAAGACATGTACATAATTAAATTTTTTATGTTAATATTAATTTCAGATACAACAAAAATATAGAGCAATTTAAATATATTATTTTACATATTATACCTAATCATATTATCATAATACTTGATTTTAAATATAGTTATTCTAGAAATACAAATACTTATTTGATATTTTTGATTTTACACAAGAATCACGTTACATAATATTTACTTTTAATGCCAAATATTACAATTTCTGACAATTATTTTCTTTCATTTACACCATAATTATATTGACTCAGTTTTTTAAAGGATCAAGGCTTTCTAAAGAAAAATCTTCGTTTCCAAAACTTATTCCACGACTAAATCCAGTCTGAAATTAAAATTTTATTTTATTGATATAAAAAAATTCATTACAATTAAAAATTGACCTTCATTTCTAAAAGTCTTTTGTCTAAAATTCCAATATCCTTTTCAATATCTTTTGAACCGGTTATAGATGACCCAAAATCACCCATTTCAAATGGATCTGATATTTTGTTGCTAAAAAATAAAAATTGATTTTAAAAAATTGTTCATTTAAAATAATTTTAAAATTACTTCGAAACTGGCGAAATAACAGCCGACTGAGTTCCAAATGGAGTTATTCCAAATAAATCTTGTCCAAACGTTCTCGAAATATTTTCGGAATTGTTATTATTTACGTTTGTACGTCGGGTAGCTTTTGGAGGAGGAGCCACTGAAAAAGTTAAAAGTAAAATTAATAAATTTTTTTTTAATGCGGAATTTCCTTACGAAGAGGAGGTGCGCTAAAACTATTTCCATTAGTAATATTTGAAGGCTGCGTTGTGATGTGATTGTTTTCAAAAGATCTCGGATCAAAGTCGTCATCTTGCTCAAATTCATTAAGTAATAAACCTTCTAATTTTGTTCCTACACTGGGAAATTGACGAGGAGGAACTGGGGGAACTTGAAAAAGAAGTAAATAATTTGTACTATCGCCTTTATAGAGGAATATACACTTACCATTTCCATTTGTATTTTCTGAACTTATGTCTAATAATTGAATAGTACCATTACCGTTCAAACCTTCCGAATGAACACTAGAAACATCACTGCCTGTAGAATTATTGCTGCTTGCTCGAATTTCAACCAAATTTTTAATGTCGTGTTTTCTTAAATATTGATCCAATTCGTGTTTAATATTATTAAAGCGAGATAATTCTAATAATCTTTGTTTGTAAATATTATTTTCTTGTTCTAAACGCTTCAATTTCTGTTGCGTTACCATCATTCGGCGGTGCGATTCCAAATCTTTTCCCGATGTCTCTAAAAATCGCTTATACGCCAATTCGAAAGCTTGTCCTATTGTTAAAGTAATTTCTTCGGCTAATTTATCTGATATAAATACAAAACACTCGTGCTTTTCTTCTTGCTCCGAATCTAAATTGAAAATAAATTAGTTAATAATAAATCAATATTGCAGTGTTAAAATTGAAACTCACCTTGAGTTTGCTGCTTAACAATAAAAGAAAAATATTTCTTTTCCCCTTTATCATCTGCACAATAGGATATTCGATGGAGTGGAAATTGATGCAAGATATTATGTGTACGTGGTTCTTGAATGGCAACACCATCTGCGCTCACTGTTAGTTCAACTTTACGAGTTTTTCCACCAGTTTCGCTTTTCCGTAATTGTTGTGAAAATTGCAGTTTTCTTATAGCTTCTTTTACTACTTCAATTCCTGAAAATACGAAAAAGAAGTTAAGTTATCATAAACTAAAAAAAAATTTAGGATTATATAAATTAAAATGCTAAGCATATAATTATGATGTTAAGGTTAAGGAAACCAAAAGTGAAAGATCATAATTGAGTCTCTGTAGTAATAACAAATATGATTGTAGTTTACAGTTTACGTTTAGTAGATTTACCTACGGTGACGACAATCGTACAGTAGCGGTCATCGAAATTTTTTAAATTTAAATAATGTCGACTTGATAACCAAACTCTAAACTGTCCAAGATTTTTATTTTTCTCTACAGGTTCATTAAATTTTACATCAATTAAAATTTTAATGAAATCTGATATATCCTATATGATTATCCCTATCAGCAAAATTAAATAATTACTCTGAAGCAGACATAAATTACTCTTAATTAAATTAATTATCACAGTAAATCAGAACCATTAATCTTAGTTTTACTTCCAAGATTTTTTTGTATAAACAGAGTTTTAAATGAGAAATGCAATTTTTCCCAAACCTTCATTTAATAATTTATTATTTTTTATTGGTATATAAATTTTGATTTTGTTTATTATTAATGCTTGATTGATAAACAGCTCACGCAATATTATGATTATTAAAAACCAAAAGCAGTGAAAGCTGTTAATTTAAACATTTCTACTAATAACTTCACGTTATAAATTAATAAAATACTTACGCGTTAGGCTAAAAATAAAGAAAGTTAATCATCGCTTGTATATGTTATGAATTAAATGCAATAAAAATGGTTCTCATGTATACATATTATTATAATATAATGTAAATTTTTACTAGACCTAAAATATGTGTGCGTGTAAAAAATATAAATATTATATTAGAATATTGCTAAAAGAAATTAATATTCATAATATTGCCTAAATATTTTTTTAATTTTTTTAAAAGTATGCCGAGCAACTAGTAGGTCTTCTTCTCATATTATGGATGTATTAAATAATTAATAAAAAACTGGAACTCATTTGATACAGCAAGGAAACTGGTCTAGACCATTTACGATTACTGCTATGCATGCTTAAAGATGTGCAGGGTATCAAATTATATAAGGCAAAAATAAACTTCATTAAATCCATGAGTTGGAACAATATTTTTTCGATTGACGCAGAGTACATCTTGAGAAACTTAGAAAACGCTTTAATTTGATGTTGAATCGATTTGCTTAGATGATCTCTTAAGTATTATTCACCGCAATATTGTATATACGCAGGACTGGCGCTAGGCACTAGGCAAACTAGGCGACTGCCTAGGGCGCAAACGATAAAGGGGCGCAAACCAGATATAGGTGCAAAAATTAATTGCAGTGGGCAATGTATAATGAAATATTAATACTAATAGTAAAACAAAACTAAACCGACAAATTTTTGTCTCTCGCGAAAAAATAACTCCCGGCATAGTAAGCAATTTCAATTTTTTAGTATACATGGAGAGGAAAGTATGTGTCTTCCTGCTTGTAAAAGTAATTCGCAATATTTGATGGTGTGGGCACCTCGCGTCTAATAGACGCGCGAGTACCGGAAGATACACAGATATTATTCTCGTTCTCAGTTCTTGGCCCTACATAAGGGCGTAGTTATAGTTTAGTAACCACTTCTTTTTCAGAAGAGTTTTGTTGGCAGATACCTCGGTAGTTTGCCATTGCTTTCCGAGAAAAGAAGATCAGAATAAAGTTTTTACTCCGCTCGGGTTCGAACCGAAGATCTCGGTTTAGCAGTCGACGCACATAAGCATCAGGCCGTGACCGTCTTCAACATCAAAGATATATTGGTTACATAGAAAAGAAATATACAACATATTTCTATAAAACAGGAAGAATCCTTAATGCTAAATTTGGAAGAACTTGTAATAACTTTTGCGGCAAAAAAGCCAAAAAAGTTAAACCTTTATTATTTTTTTTGGTTTTTTGTTAAAAATGTATTTTTTTAAATAAAAATATGTAAATATAAGTTTTTTTTTAATATCGCGGATTCTCACCACTCAGCTCAGTACTGCTATGTAAATGGGGGGGGGGGGGGGAGCACACTGATAGAGTTTTGCCTAGGGCGTCAAATATCCTAGCGCCGGCCCTGTAATATACGTTGGTATTATTATCAATTACCATATTAATTACTTCAAAACAATAATCATACACATCCTCATATTATTCAATGACACAATGAAGAGAACTTCTGAAAAATTGGCCTTGATTTACTTTTACTTTGGCATTTGAATTGATTAGTAAATCAAACCATCTAAGCATAATTAATCTCAACTTGATTTACAAAAAGTTTTATTTTAAGCATAAATTTAATTTAAAACTCTCTACGTGGATTCCATCGTCAATTTAGGACCTGGGAAGTACTTAAGTCGTTCATATTACCTAAGACCAGCAGGTCGATATTTAGGGACTGAAAAATGCTATATTATATAAATCTACTTCTGAGAAAAAGTACAAAGCATGTCGATGATATATATTGTCGTGTTACAAAGTAATTTTTGACCGCTCCTGATACTTTTGGTAAATTTTTGTATTTAAAGTTTGCTGATGTTAATTTTGTTAAATGTAAGGCTTGCGGAAAACTGAATAGAGTAGTGTTTTTCTTGTCAAAAATGGCCGCCGGAGCGGTTGATTGATTTTTGGCTTCGTAGATTTATGATATTTTGTAAGAAATAATTTTTTGAAATTGTGAATTTTTGTAAAGATTTGAGATTGTGGTGCGAAGATTTTGGTTGAATTTGACTAAAGATTTATTATTTACTTTTGGATTTTCTAAGTTTTTTTGATTGATTGATTGATTAAAATTGATTTATTTTGAACGATCGTTGATTTATTATTGGAAATTATTTATTTGTAATTGGTGAAATTGGATTTAATGATTGAAAATTTGTCGAGGAAACGCCAAAATTTTGATTAGAGGTCGACATCTGCAGCACGGTATCACCATTTTCCGTTTTTGAAAAGGTTGGTTACTGCGATAATTTTTGCAAATAATTTTGGATTTTTAGAAGTTAATTTTCATTTGGCAAATAAAATTACATTTAATAGAGCCGAACGTATGGTGTGGTTGATATAACTTTGTATTGATAAATTGAAATCGTAAGTTCCATCCTCGAGCAAAAGTATAAAAATTTTAAAGTTTAAAACAATTCGATTGTAAGATTTTTAAAATCGAATTTAAATATATATTTTTTTATAAAATATCATCGCATCAATTGGCATCCTTTAACGTGGGGTTAGATGAGTATTTAGGACGCACTTTTTGACCCTGAGATTAAAGAAAACGTAAAAATGACCGGAATTGATTGGGTAATATTAATGAAATATTTTCAAGAAGAAATGAAACAAACTGAGAAAAGTCATTAAAAAATTAAAGAAAATGTAGCAGATTATTGAGAGGACATTTAATAAAAATCACACGGGAGGACATTAAATGAAAAAATAGAGAAAATGGAACAAAATTTTATTATTTATAAAAGAAGAGCAAGAAACGAAAATATTATTAGTAGAAGAAGAACCAAAGAAACAGAATCCGATGAAAAGGAAAAAGAATCATTAGTAAGAAAAGAGCAAGAAAAACCAGAGTGAATGGAAGAAGAAAACAAGACAAAAAAGTACAAGAAAAAAATGAATCGGCGAAGACTAGAAAAAAAAAGAGGAAAATATATGAAAATTTTGGAAGAATGAGGATGACAGAAAGAGATGCTGGCAAAATGAACGCCTGGTGTCAAGATCATCTTGTGGAAGATTGGAAGAGAGAGGCGAATAAGAGCAGCAGAAGATTTGGATAAAAAAAAATGGAAAAATTTGAATAGGATAAGCGTTTTTATGGAGATTCGATTTTGAATTAGTTTGTTTGATTATTGTTTTAATTTAAAATTGTAAATATTATTTGATATTTTTGATTTGTAGCACTGTTTTATAAATTTTCTAAATGAGCCTTGCGTATATAATATTATATCGATACCTATGAATTTTATTGGGTATGCTCTCAGGGCTGGGCAAAATACATTTATTTTTGTATTTGAAATACAAATACAAAATACTCGAAAGTTGAGTATTTAAAATACAAATACATTAGAAAAATTTACCAAAAAACATTTATATTTAAAATAATATTATTAAATTACATTATTTTACGTAATTGCTGTTCATCGATAAATTTATAAATAAAATTTAATTTTATAAGTTATTTAAAATTTAATAAAAAAGAACTTAAAAATAAAGTTATTTAGTTTTTATTTTATATTTTTTTCACATTTTTATAAGTTAATTTTTAATTCAAACATTCTTAGTCAGTGTGTTTTTAAAATTTTTTATCAATTTTCACATAGTAATTTTTATTTTTAATTCAAATTGTTATTATTTTAATTAAATAATTACCCGTTAAATGTAAATTAATGTATTTTTTTAATGTTTTTTAAATAATATTTTTCTAAGTACGTAGGTATGTATTATTTATTTTACGGTTAAAATTCATTATTTTAACATTTTGTTTAGTTTGTTTATTTTTAATTTAAATTTATTAAATGGCGACAAAATGTAATTGAGTGATGTATGTATTTTTAATACAAAATACATTTATATTGTATTTTAAATACATATAATTGAAATACTGCCCAGCCCTGGGTATACTATAAGGAATTTTTTTTTAATTTTTACTTTAAAGTAATACATATTTAACCAATTTACGTATTATATTCTTTAATTTAGAATTATAGTAATATAGCTCTGGGGATTTATTTAACTCTTGAATAAAATCATTAGAACCCCCTCTGTTAAATTAAATTAAAACCCGCCATTATTTTTGATTAATATTAACAAAAGTCTTCAACAGATGTTGATGAATTAGCTTCATGCTTGTATTGGAATTCTAAAAATTCCATTAAAAAACTTTTTTTTTATATGGATATAGGACAGGTTGCTAAAATTTAGGTTTATGTACGTAGGAAAGATCATATTATATATTCATTGAAAATATCTACAATTTTCAATTTAATTTAACAGTAAATTTTATTTAATTTTTATTTTAATACAATTTTAAAATTGATGTGCTATTACAAACAAATTATTTAAATAAAATGGCTATTGAAAAAATAATAACGGATACACCCACTTTCACTGGATAATTAAATCGTGAACGATCTCTATAACTACTAATGAACGGCGAAGGGCAAATTAATTGTTTAACAAAAGTATTATAATAGTATTTATTACAAAACGTAAACTTGGAACTGTACAAAATTCTACTGTTCACCTTGACTATATGTTTTTGCAATCCATGAAGTGAATTGAAGAAGTTTGATATTCTGCCAAAAACTTTTGGGTTATTTTTGAAAAACCGCTAAAACGTAGATAAGATATCTTTATGCTATCACGGTGGATGTACATCGTTTGGTATAAATTGATTAGTCTATCATAAAATGCACCACAATTTTGGTCAATTAAAATTATAAGATTATATTTAACTGCACAGAAACCCGTTAGTTAAATATATAAACTCCTACTTATATAGTTGAACTATTTTCATAATTTAAATTTAATAATATCAATATCGACACACTGAGGATTTAATGGTTTAATGATCATTAACCTAAAAATAATTATTTAAAATTTCAATAATACATAAACAAATTAACATTAATAAACTGATTAATTTACAAATATTTTTACTTCAAACTTAAAATGATCATTAATTTAAACGCTCAGTTACTTAAAGGTATAGGAAATCCTAAAAGAAGGATTAGAACCCGAAATGTACTGAAAACCTGTTATAAACTACATAATTCTAAATAAAGTTGATTTAATTTGTAGTTCAATTAGACTTCAACATGTTACTTCCTAATCAAACATGATTATGATCCCAGTAGGTATAAATTATAAAAGTAATATTAAAAATTAAGTAGTTCAAGTTTGTAAGTAGGTACTCGTATATATTATGCAAAAAATTTCTAGAAATAAAACTTGCTAACATTATTAGTGGCAATATGATTATCTAGTTGGAATAGCGAATGAGGTTTGTTGGTTGTACGTAAGTACAGCGATCGAATAGATGCATACATATATTATAAACCATAAAATTATCGGTATATTTAATAATTATTAGTTTTATTTAAAAAATATAGAAAATATTTCAATGGGTAATAAATAAATAATTCTGTTTTTTTATTTTTTTGTCAATTTAAGAACAATGCTCATTAAGTTAAAAAATTGTATACAATAAGTGAAGGTAAGAATGAAATAAAAGCAATACAACCGAAATAGTACCAGACTGTACCCACTGCTGTTATTACCTTGATATCACTTCATAGCAACAATATAAATAATTACCTACCTTTAGGTTGATCTACAATGGTGTTTCCTAAAAATTTAACCAAATATGCTATGTGTCCTTTTTGTAGAGCTTCAGGAGGATGTATCCATTTTCGTTCCGCAGGACTTCCGTTATTATTTTTGTTGTTTTTTCCCTGTGTAGTATTTTGAGCCCATTTTAGTAACGTGGACATTCTGCAAAAAATTTTTGATCAAAACATATTCTTCCACAACATAATTTCAGAAAAAAGGCCGTCTCCGAAAAAACATACATGCACAAATACACTAACTTAATAATCAATAATAAATTATAAAATAGAAATAAAAATTAATCCTTGTTGCATTTTGTGTTATTCTAGGAACGAATACACAGGCCCATTAGCTCAGTTGGTTAGAGCGTCGTGCTAATAACGCGAAGGCCGCGGGTTCGATCCCCCCATGGGCCAACTTTTTTTAGGCATTTTGTTCCTAAACCGAACAATTTCATTTATTTCGTGTTTCAACTTATTTTATTCGGAAGAGATGTTAATTAATAATTTAGTATTTCCTATTATGTTTTCACTGCTGATACCATGGCCATACTTCGTCCAAAAATATTCTATAATATATGATTAAAATTTCAATAACCTTCACTTCGTAATAATTTAGTTTTTAGTTGTATCTGTTTACAATATTTATTATGATGAATATTACTTGATAATATTTTCAATCAACTAATTTTAATTTGTAATTTTATACTTAACATCCTCCTGCTTACAATAAAATGCGTTCTCTATCCAATACACCCATTATTTATAATAAAAACTGAATTACGCTTAATTTGATCAGATTTGTATTTTACGAAAAACTAATTTGGATACAGCATATTTATATAAAAAAAAATATTACAATGAGCAGAAATGTCGGTGCGAGTTATATTTTTCACCATTATGCTGGAAAATTAAGTTTTAATAATTTGATTGTGCATTTTTAAATGCGGAGGCATTAAATATGTATTGTTTACCTTCTTATAATTGAAATTTTTTATAGATACTTGTACTTTTTTATTTTTTGCGATAAAATATCCTAAGTAGTAGTTATATCCATTATGTAACGAAGAGATTAATGTAAATAAAAATTTTATATTCTAAGCTTAAAAATTTTGTCATGTAAACGAAGTAATTTGTATACTAAGAGGAAGTAACAAATAAAATTTAATAGAATTCAATCTGAATTCTTAGGCTCTTTTCTTGTATGTAAATACAATAATAATTTTAAATTAAGCCTAGTTAAATGGTAATATTAAATAACATAAATTTATTATAGTAGATAAAATGAAACGTATCCTGCATTTTTGATACTGAAAAGTTTGTACATGTAAGTAATAGACTGAAACTTTTCTTTCTTACAATTTTATACTTCTATTATGTATTTACCGTATACAACACCGACAGTTGCCTGCCCTCACATACCGGCTTTTTTCGAGTCAACTGATGATCTTTAGGTTAAAAATAAATCCTCTTAACATTAAATAATTATATAATAGGAGTAATTAATTAGTCAATAATTAAAACATTATATAAAAATTACAAAAAGCATAGTAATTGTTCATTGTTGATTATAATTCTACTAGATTTTTACTACATAAATTCAGTTTTTTCTATCTAATGGAGGTGAGATTATAAAGAACTTTAATTAAATAATATAAACAGTTTTATTCACCGAATGTCACGATAATGGACATTGCAAAAAAATTTAATTTGAATAATTAGTTAAATTATTTAAAATGACCAGCAAATAAAGATAATAAATAATGTCTTATTTTCGTATAAATTACAAGAAATTTATTACCAATGGTTACATATTCATGTAAAGATGAAATATAGTAAGTATACATAATTTAATTTAGATTTCGCTTTATATTTAGATTTAATTATAAATTCTATAGCACACCACTATAATAATAACATGGATTTTTTAAATTTTAAGCTAAATTAAAAATTATAAATAATGATATTTACTTCAGACCAACTTTAAATAGAGCTAAATTTCTTATATAATATAAGCAAGCGCAAATAAGCCTCTTATGTAAGATTTTTCGGTTGTCTGATGAATACAATTCAATACTTTCAGAACTCAGAAATTAATTTAGATTAATTTAATTGGGCAAACTGCATTACAAAGATTCCACTGACAATGCAATATATTATAAAATTATAATAAAATCTAAAAGATATTGTTTTTTTTTGCAAAACTTGAATGATAATCATTATAAAATAGTTCATTACTAGTTAGAAGAAAAGAAATTTATTCGCTTCCTTATCTAAAAAGTTATTTCTATTGTTTTACCTATTATAGCACAGTAGAATTTCTTCCAAGTTTTATTCTCTAGATATATTGCTAACTTGACGTTTTCGAAATTTTAAACAATACTTTTTGCGATAGAAATATATAATTAAATTCTGAAAAAGTGGTAAAACCCACCTATCTGCTTAATTATATTAATTAAAAATTAAAAAAAGTAATGACTACATTTCATCGGCATTTCTTGCACATTGTTTAATCTTCCATGAGAATATGGTAAATATACCTCTTCACTTTTTAATTGGTCAAGTTTACCTTATTGCACATTGTTTAAGCATACATGTCAATATCATTTTGTAAAATCTCGTTCTAGTCTACTTACGTATACTCAAGTTGATAAAATACTTAAACCGTTAGCAATAAAATCAAACAATTTCAAAATGCAATTGTAGTTACAACTATAAGTAACAGTATCGAGCAATCTTTTAATAGTTCTAACCTACTTTGTTAAAGAAAAGAAAGGAAAATCCTATAAAGAAGTAACCACAACCGTATAAAAGCAAAATTGCATCCAACTGAAACTAATATAAAATATGTAATCCAAAATAATTTAAATTGTGCAGAACACTTTCTCGATTTAGATCATAGAAGCGTGTGACATTATACTCGCAAAAAATTTAAGAGAAATAAAACCGCAAGAGGTATATAGTAGAACTATTTCATGTACACATAAATGTACATATAATACTGAAAAACAAAAGTTATTTGAACTTTAACTTATTGCAACTGTTAGGTTTGGTTTATCAGTGCGAATTGCAATAAAACTGTGGGCGTGATATTTCAAATTTTATAGATATCGTGCATCAAATTTTGGCTCACCTTAGATGATTTGGGTCCCCCCAAACCAAAAAGTTTGGCGACGCCGCTGTGTAGGACATATTATTTCCAAGTCGATGGGTTTCGGTTTCCCTGGAGCCTGTTAAACGGCGTTAAATTGCTTCAAATTATCTTTACTAGCAAATAATGATTATATTAAAAGAATACTATAGCTTTGCGAATGCATTACAACAATTATATTATCAGAATTTCCGCTTTTGTCTACTTCCGTTCGTAACTCGTGTCATGTCAAACAAAATTGCAACAATTCCAAGTTCAAAAAATTAGGTTAATTACGTTAAATTTAAAGTCATATTCAAAACTACCGTTCTATTGCAATCATAGAGAATTATTGAATTACATAATATAATCAAACGGATATTTCAATTCTTTAACTCTTAAAATTATTAAAATTTTTTTTTCTTAAAAAAATTTTAATTTGTAAATAACCCACACAATAATATGTATTATCGAACAATTAAAATTATCTTACATAGACGTCCTACGTTGCCATTAACATAGCCAAGTAATTTTCCAGTAGTTAATGAAGTTATAAGTAGCTATTATAACTTTTATTTTAGTTCTGCAATGGTAAATTTTTCAAAAAATTAGTAAATCATAATTTTAAAATATAAAATTAATAAATCACGATAACTAATAATATTAATTTAATTTCTTATTCTCAATTAAAATCAATTAATGCTTTAAGATTCAGACGAACCAACAATAAAATCGGCCATGCAGTTTTTGAATAATTAATTTTAAACGCGTTGTGGACCTGATACTAATTTTATTTACCAAACATTAAAATGACAATATGTATACTATTATTAAGATGATGATGATAATAATAATAATATATAAAAACAGTAAGATCCCATCATGACTCTAAAAATAATCCAGTTGTATAACAACTCAAAAATTTCGATAACACTTGGTTATATTAATGATTTCTTATTTATTGTTAATTAGTAAACTTTAATGAATTAATTTACAAATTTATTAGAATCGCTAATTTGCTAGAATTATAAAAAAAGAAAAAATACTAGTCTTACACAATAACAAATTAAATTATTAAGTAAACTAAAGTAAGTAATGATGGATTTCATAAGACTTAACATTTAATATGCAATTTAAATTATTTATTATTATGCCTTTTGATTGGTCGATGGAAAGAGATATTAATTTTCCAATCTAGCAAGTTACAAACTTGCAAAATTTCAACAAGTTTTTACTAAACTTGTCAAAATTTTCACTTTTTCTTAAAAATACAATATTAAGAAAATTATTTTTTGTTTTTTTAAATATTGATACGCTTTAAAATTAAAAAATTTTAATATTAAATCCGTCTGAGGATCGTGATCGCGGTAAATGGGTACAGTAAATAATAAATTACTTTCGTGCTCATTTAAAAAGAAGTACAGTGAAACCTCGATATACCGAACTAATTGGAGGGAGGTGTCCGTTAAAATATTTCCAGTAAACAATCCCCGGTCAGCATGGCAAACGCCAGTGTGCTGCGTCAAAACTTATGCGTTATTATATCAGGGAATCCCCTAATACACTATCGCTCCGTGTAGGTGCAGTCTACGAGCAAGACGGCATTATGTCTCAAATTCTAGTGCTAGACGTATGACGTGATTATCACGGCCGCTAAAAATTGTTTATATGCGGTCCGTTAAATAGGGGTCTGTTTTATCGATGTTTTACTGTATGTACTATATCCAGTTTAATTTGTAAATTTTGTAATAAATCCATTATAAAATACAGCACCCTGTATAACATCTGATTTAATATTGAATTATCACACTACGCAGTATCGTGAAATACCGAGAAAAATGCTAATGAAATTTAAATAAATATACATCGAAATTATAAACCAATAAAATTTATTATAGGTAAATATCACCAGCGGTATAAAGAAAAACCGCGTAATGTTGTTTTTAAACAAACAAACAAAAATAATATTTTATTTATTGATTTTAATTAAAAGTTCATCTTGGAAATATTCACAGTGCTATAGTTTTTTTCCCAAATAATAAAACAAGTTATACTTGAAAGTGAATAACACTAAAAAATTTAGTAAAAAAACTAATAAATACATCTTCAGTTCACACTGAGATTTTTTGCCCAACTTCGTATTAGTACCGCGAAATCAATTAATTTATACTAAAAATATAAATTCTCGGTGTTCAAGACTTTCCTTCTTTTTTCTTTTCATTTATCTCGTCGAGGTATTTTAATTTAAATTTTTGGAAAAAAACCCAGCAACAGGAATTTCTATAGCAGAAGTTTGATAAACTATTTGGGTTTGTGGATAAAAAAGGGTTAAAAAATGCACCTTTTATCCAAAATTAGAATAGATTGAGAAAACTGAAAGAGTAAAAAAAGATGAAAAATTATATTGGCACAAAGTAAATACTATTCAGCTGCAATTCATGAAAAGTTAAATATTAATTTTTTAAACTAATATTATGCATTATGTAATTTTTGCAATATTTTAAATATATTTTTGTGTAAATTATAACTATTTATTTAGAGGTCACGGTTACAATAATTAAAACACATTAGTCTACTCGCTGTTTCAAGCTTCAAATTTATTCAAAAGTATTATTTACTGGTAATTGTAAAAATAACACTTTTTTTTAAATTTAAAGAATTTAACGCACTATTGCCACCTCAGTAAGTACAAGATCGGTATAAATACATTATACCATCGCCCTTCTATATGATGACTTCTCGTAGACAGGAGCAGCTGTCAGCGGAAGTGACCTGGCGCTTTCAACTTGCTGCATAAGTAACTATTTTATCTCTTACTGCTTAGTAAACATTACTAATTGTGATTAAAAGATCAAAATTACCTCGCGACTCAAATTTCTTTTTTTTCTATAAACATAAACCTTAAAAATAATAAACGAAAAAAAGAAAAAATACATTAATCCATTCGTAGAAATTCGAAAATATAGCTACCATATTATTTAATGTACATTAAATAAATTCAAAAGCAATAATATAGCCATTAAATAAACAATAATTAAATTTAATCATATATTCTAGTACAAATTTAATAATAAGTAATATTTATTTTTAAAAACCAATTTGTCACAATTAGGTCTTTCATCCAAATTATTTCCAGAGCTGTAATTATGGATACAAAAATTGTAATTTACAAAATTTGAACTACACATTATTTTACTGGAAAATTAGATGCATTTTTTATACTTAATATCCTACAGACATTATATAAATTAATATGAATACTAATGACTGCAGTAGACCAAAAAATATAAAAAAAATTTATTTGGTAAATTTGCCAATCCCGAAGTAATATGTGCACAAAGAACAATTTTCATATGTCTAGCAGACCAGAATGTTCAGTTAGACTTGACCGTGTCACTCTTTCGTTGCATGCACATAAAAAGCAGTCTTGTAAATTGCGGAAAACCTGTAGCTGGTAGCATTATACGAAAGAAACGAAAAATAAGAATATTTGCCATTAAATAACTGGAAGCAATAATAGATCCCTTAGAGCACTTATTCAAGCATGAATGACAGTAGTGTACGAAGATTTGCCTCGGGCCGTACCAAGCATAGTCTGGTACGAAAACCACATGTAGTACTATGGAATAGATAGACAAAAGTTGCCATCAGTTTTAATACGGAGCTGGGAGTCCTAGTAGCCTTGAGATTCAATGACGCTTCCAACGGAGCAGTAAAATATTTCAGATGATTTCCTTATTAGTCATAACATTAAAACAATATGGTCAATAATTTAATGTAGGAGTTTATAAACAAACACTGCTTTAGCAATTTTGCTTTCGCTTAGCGTTCTTTTCCGTTCCGAAAAGCAAAGTCAAAAATAAAACGCTGACCTAATTTATTTAAATATATAAATTACATTTACAGTAAATTTTACAATACAAATACGATTTTAAAACTAAACACCTGCATGAATTACGGAGTCTAGTCGGTTTAACCACATTAGTATACTTTGTACGTTTGTAAAATTTCTATTAGTCGAAGGTCTAATTTTTAAATCAGTTACAACTATGCAATGACTTGTACGGAATTTTCATAAATAGCCGATATTTAGATTAAGTATTGCTAGCGATATTATTTGAATCCGCGATTTTTGATTGGTTATCCAAGCACATACACGTTTGCGACGTGCTTAATCTAAACGTTGATCTGTTTCTTGATATTATGTGAGATGAAAGGAATTCAGAGCTTCAACATACAACAAATTGAACTACCGGACTGTGGCCAAACGAAGACAATTTTTTAATTAATTGCAGAAGAATTTTACCGCTTACTGAATTTGTAACCGCACGATTTAACACGTTTAAGTTTTCTTTTGTTTAATGTACTCTAAAATAGGTTTTTCAGTATTGAAGAATACATTTTCACTTAAAGATTACTTCTATCATAATATATTCTATATCCAGTCCACAGTCCATACCATAGTGTAATATATTATACAATAAAATGGAGAATAAATTTAAGTTTTTCTCATGCATTTCATGTGAAGGTACTATATAAAGATAATTAAAATATTCCGCAATATCATCATAATATTGTTAACAATATTTCAAAATTAATTATTTCAAAACTTTCTATTTTAATTTATAACATTTTATCTAAACATTGACTATGTAATAATACCATTGTTCGTACTAAACCAGGTAGTAGTAAAAATTAAACTTAAAACTTACAGTTTATTAATTACTTTTAAATTTTACATTAATATAGTGGCGGAAACCATTGACCTTGCATTTAAAAAAAAATCGCCTACGAATATTCTACTTCATTTTCGTATAAAAATATTTCCCCAGTCACTTAGCAAACTATCGATTTAATTTAAACTAAACAATGAATTAAAAACAGAATTAATATACATACATAGTTGTTATAATATATGTAGGAATATATTATAATAATACAGAAATAAAAACCGTCACATCGTTTGGATTGAAGATTTTTAGTAGCGTCGAGCAAAAGATCCTAAATCCGATGTTTTATTATTAGTTCACTCTCAGCTGTAATTAACAATTAGCAAACTGCAGAATACAACAATGCGGAAAATCGCCCGCGGCCCAAATGAGTTGACGCCCCCGATTTAACATTTCTTTTTTTATCGTGAGAATTTATCTAAAGTCAATTTATTTTAATGTTTAAACTATTAATTGGTGTTATAATAATAATTATAAACCACATACCTAGTATATTAAAATAATTAATTACAAAATTAGATTCTGATTGTATAATAAATTAGTATTAAGAATTCAGTGTTTGCATCCAATTATGTAACCCGCAATCAAGTATTATTAATAAACATTACATCTAGAAAACTGAAGTGGTTTGAAAAAGAAATACATAAGATCATAGCCATTTCGGTTAAATTTAATTTTTATGAATACAATTGCCATTGTTCAAGCAATAAAGAAATGCTGACAACTATTACAGTTCGAATAAATTAGAAACAATTACAAAATAGTTAAAAAGCAATTGTAATTTGTAAAAATGTGAAATTGTGAAGTTTTTTAGTTTTTTGGCATTCATGCTTGATAATTAACAATTCGGGGGTATTATAACAATACGTCTGTGTACTTTCTTTATATTACCTGTGTACATACAATATTGTAGGTAATTATAGCGCCATATAAAATTATATCTTTAATAATAGCTATAACGCAGGATTTATTAAATTCCACTGTATTGTAGTATACCTTGAAAAGTAATGGCAATTTCCTTCAAAATCAATTGTTATAAATGTTAAATAAACATTAACAATAAAATATATTATACCTTCTTTAATAGTAGCCATATCATAAATTTAAACGTTACATGCGTTCTGCTTTGTTTGTTAATGTTTTACATTAGCTTGCACCGAATATGCAGACCTTCCGTTTAAATTAGCATTAAATCTCTGTAAATATTAGACTCAAAACGTTCATGTTTTTAAGAAAAAAATATTTCAAAATTAAAAAAAAATTGTCAATTATATAGTCTTGAAACTTATTATTATAGATTTATAAGTGGTACTTTTGTAATTTCAATATTATATTAATCTAAAAACTCTTTGGTGGGAATATTTATAAAAATTTACATTTGCAAACGTAAAAATGTTTGTAATGCAAAAAGTAAAAACCGCCCCAACAATGGTATATTATATATTTATTAAATTCATAAGTCTATGTGTAGGCGGAAAAAATACATTCTTGAATATTCTTAAATATCGCCAATATTCCCGAAACATTTAATGATTTATTTGCGAATTATTTGCGGGTGCCCTGTAAGTTGGGTAAATTGTAAACGATATCTTTACGCTTGTGTGTTTAAATAAAATAAATAAAAATATAAATACTGTGAAAGCCTGTTTTGTATTTATATTGCTTTGTTGACAACACTTAAGTGAACATGACTAAATTAAATGCATGTTTAAAAAAACATTAAATTTTTTTACTTATATTACAAAACAATTTTAGTTATATTTATTATTTACACTTCATAACAACACAACTTTCCTTTACTACGAGTTCTATTTTAATAATTTTTGCCATTCATTTGTATAATACAATGTATTATAATATTATCTTCTCAAGAATATGTTAATATATTGACTTAAGGCATATAACAATATTATATTAACGTACCCACCTAAATTTATTTAACTTTAGTCAACATTACGTATATTTGTTAAAAAAATAATTTTAAACCCAAATTTAACATTGTAGGTAAATAATGAAATTATAGTAGAAGGTTAATATTATATATAATATACATAATATATAGAAAGTCGCAAGAAGCATACTAATTTTCTTTTAAGCACACCTTTACCTAAGACATACGTCGCCATAAAAGAATTGTCACAAGAAACTTTTTGTACTTGATGGTATTTTAGTAAACGTAGAATAAATTCAAAACTTTCGAAATTTGCGTACGGCAATATATATTTAAAACATAAAATTTTAGCATAAGTAATCATGAAATACAATATACGCTTACCTAAAATATTATAAAATCTTAATTTCAAACAAAAGAAATTAAATTAAATAAAAACACAAATTTTGATTTCCGCACAACTACCAACGCGACAACACTAACTAATTCAAGCGACCGACTGAATGCACTGAATATAAAATTCATAACATTAATGAACAGGTTGTTGGTGTAAGAGCCACCTGTGGAGAAAAACAGAAATTGGGCACCTGTTGAATTCCTAAGAAATTATTTTGTAATAGAATGATAACGTAATAATTATTGGTAATTGTTATTTAGTAAAAAACACAGGAAGTTATAATCTATAGGTTAAATTGAATAATTTTCTCAATAGGATGTAACCATAATTGATTCGTGATTTTTGCAGTAAAACTTTATAAACATTGAATATATTTTGAAATCAGCAAAAACTGCACTAAACAATTTTTAGCATTAAATTGAACATTTAACTCACAGTCAGGTATTCTTGAATTGTTTGGCGATTTTAGTAGTTGCAAATATAAAATAAAATGCAAGTAGACGAATATATTATTTATTACTTGAGGAGATATTTTTGGTAGCTTGAAAGAGCATTAAAATTAAACAAACACTAGTTGTTTTTTTTTAAAACAGTTTTCAACGATTAACAACAATCTAAGTCTTCTGGACTTCTAGTGGATTGGAAGGTTTCAAGTTCGCTTCTCAACAGGAATAGTTTTTTTTCAAATATTTTTATATCTTCCCGAATGCGATTCAGAGCAATCTTTACAATATAGTGCATTAAAAAAAATGATTCCCTATTATAACTACAGTATAAAAATTATTTTTATTAAATAAATTTTTTATATTTTAAATTAAATTAAAATAAAGTTTTACTCTCGGATTTTACATAGGATCATTCATATCAACATGACATGGGTTCTTTCAGATTCATAAACCTTACAATTCCGAGACTGCCCTTGGAGAGAAAAGATGTCTTGTAAATCACACGTACAATTAAAAAAATAGTTAATTATATGGTAATATTAAATTTTATTAAACAATATCTACAGCAAGACTTGTAATAATACAGTAGTTCTAAAGTTATTGCTTATGTTTTACATTACCAATTATAGATATCTACTTATTTAACAGATAAAAGCATTTCATTTTAATTATAATTAATATTGAATTGTTTGTATACTAAAAATCTTGTCCAAGAAGTGTAACGTCACACTTTTATAAATATTTGGAAATTGTATGAAACCAAAATAACTATAACTTACAGAAGGCTACGGGCAGTTACACTATTTGTAATTATTATTATTACAAAGTTAACCGATGAGTTTTACTAATGTTTGTTTTACATCAAGTACGGGTCAAATAAAAACTATACGTCTTCAAATTCTTCTAATGCGCATATAATATTAAAATCGTCGTTTTCAATAATTGTTCATCGGTTATTAAGTTGAGCTTTAGATTTAAATATTTTTAAAGTAGATCATTAACCCTTAAACAACCAAGATGTTTTAAGAAACCAACTGACCCGTGAGCCGTAAAAGCCCTATAAAGCTGATACTATTAAAACTATTAAAATTATTAACCAAATTTATCAGAAGGTAATTCATTTGGGTAAATTTTCTGAATATCAAAGTAATACAAAAATAT
Source organism: Cantharis rustica (assembly GCA_911387805.1). Taxonomy (NCBI): domain Eukaryota; kingdom Metazoa; phylum Arthropoda; class Insecta; order Coleoptera; family Cantharidae; genus Cantharis; species Cantharis rustica. The sequence continues at coordinate 41,031,392 of OU426877.1, forward strand.
AAAATATTTTGCTACATATTTTAATAAATTACAAATGTAGGGTCTAAAAGACCCATATTGGTCGTTCGAGGGTTAAAATAAGTAATTTAAAAATTGATTTTTACATATTACGTAGATATGCAGCATTTTCATGTAAAATTTTTCTAACAGTAAAACTGGTATATGAATTTGATTCTACCTATGCAAGTCATTAAAAACTTGCTAACATTTTATAGTGAATAAGAAGGAATGGGGATAATAAGTTAAAAAACAGTTTAACTGTTTGACAATAAAAAATAGATTGACTTGAATGGAACTAAACAATTTACTAATGGTCTTGATTTAAAGCCAGTTCACATGAAGGGTGTAACTTGCACTTACATGCTTACAGCTCTTCAGACAAAGCTGGTGTAAGTGTACAAATACCTGCACCCACACTTAAATAGATACGGTTACACCCATTCCATGTAAAAGGCCCCTTATATACAAGCAATTTACTGTATTCTTGTTTATTTTAAAATATTTTGATTTATAATAATTTTGTAATCAAGAGCATAAGAATTTTTCATTTTTGTGTAGGTATGGTATTATTTTAACAGCATATTAAAAGGTTTATTTTAGGTAATTATTCTAGAGATTATTATAAAGCAAATAATAAAACAGTCCTATATTAACGTAACCAAGTTATTAAAGGTACACACCAATTTTAAATACCTTTCGTCAAGTTATTACAAATCTTTGCAATGTTTCCTATTTCTATTGTAAAAATAATTAAATTAATTCTCAAAAGTCAATGCATTTTTTTAAATTGAAACTTAAAATTTGCAGTAGCACCCACAAATAACAGAGATAAATTTGTAATAATAAAATAATGACAAAAACACATTGTGGGCATTTTCAATTTACAGATATAATATGAAAGAAAATTAAAGCATTTAAAATCATTTGATATGTTCATTGTGCCATAATCATCACTTCTGTCACGTTATTTTGATTAATTAATGTATGATTTGATTGATTAAAATTATGAATGCGTTAGTGTTTTAGCTGTAAATATGAAATTTGAGTTTATGTAATTTACAGATTGATTGATTGGGAATTTAAATTTGATTACCTATCAAATGTTAATATTCTAATTTGTCCAGTTTATATCAATCCCCCATTCAATTTTATCAATCTACATTGCGTAAATTTTAATTTAGGTACATATGTATTGCATTTGTCATTATGTAAATAATAATTAATTCAATTTAACATTTATTAGCAATTCAATTAGTAGATTTAAACTACGCACATGTATTATCCACACTGGCATAATGTTACAATTATTTCAATCGTAATCTGTTAAAATTTAATAAATTAAAAAAATATATAAATATCTATTAAACGTAAAACTTTCAAAAACAAAATAATCACAAATTTTGTAAATAAATAATAAAATCACAATTTGTTCATAATAAATAAAATTATTGGCTAGAAGTAGAAGGCGAATTAACTAAATCAGCAATATTTGTACCTAGAACCTGCTCGCATAATTGACCAAGATCTCGATCCAACATCAAAGAATTTATTTGATCCTCGCTCAACATGTCGACACTAAAATTACAAAATCAATTAGAATTTAATTTTAATGCCATATTTGCGAATCTACCTAGCCAAACTTTCTGTATCAGAATTATCATCTTCTGCAGTGAGATATGTCATGGTTTTCTCTAACGGACTAGCAATTTTCTTCGACATCTTAGCTTTATCTTCGGTAATACCAACTTTTGGTTCACTATTTCGACGATCAGTAAGTGAACTAATGTTGAGCATCATCATTCCTTGCGAAAATATTTCTTTTACCTTCTCACCGGTAGGTCCTAAAATGTTATCTAAACTTTGGCGTCGACCTAAAATTATCACATTCAAAAATTTCAAATTTTTTTCCTTTGTAATAAATATGTCTTGTATCGATTTTTTAAATCTAAATAGAGTGTAAATAGACATGGGTTATTATTATTTGTTATTAAGATATGCGCAAATTTGGTTTTTGCCAGTGCAATTGCAAACCTTTTTTGGAACTTTTTGTACAAGTGTATTCATTTTGATTAATGTTTTCTCAACTAAATTAAACTAATTTATACAGAAGTTCAACTAAACAATAAAATTATTTGTAAATAGTAAACGTATATAAAATGTTTATACAAAAGAGGTAAATATCTCAAAAAAATTTTATACCTTACACAGGATCAACAAGTGTACACAAAATTTTCGAGTTATTTACTCTTGGTAGAAATATTTAATTCAATTGTAAATTTACTACAACATACAAATATTTTCATCTGTAGGTATAAATAATGTGGTTATGTGGTGACCTATAACCTCCTTATTTTAATTTCACGGGTAGGTACTGAGGGTACTTTTTGAAATTATTTTTATGTCTTGAAACAATATTAAGGGTAGCTAAAAATTTAAAAAAATGTGATTAAACAATCTCGTTTTAAAATAATAGGTTCTATCGTCTCAATTTTACTAATTTTACATTTTTAAATTTAAGAATACTTGATGGAAGTCAATTTTTTAACAAATATTTGTTAAAAAAATTTAAAAACATAAAAATTTAATTGAGACTACGAAAACCTATTATTTCATAAAGACCGTGACTTTCTGAACCTTAAAACCTTAAATGCCAGCATTTTGGTGATGAAAGCTTTAAATTTTAACATAATTTTGCAGCACTTTTGAAAATTTTATGCTATTGGTATATTAAATTAACGTCTGCTACATACTTAAACATATTTGTAGACTTGGCTTTAACAGAATAGATCATCAGACCTGAAGGAGTGTATGTAGTTTAAATTGCAGCTTAATTTGATTTTGAAGAAAAGGTTTTTGGTCGTCGACTAAGTCGGTACATATGGTAATACCGGAGCACAACAGACATTTTCATCTGACTTACTTTCGAAACAAGTCTGCCGACTTGCTTGAGTGTAGCAGACGTAACATTACATTCTTCTTATAGTATGATTATTTTATGTGCCTTTATCAAATTTACAAAATAATATTAAAACAAAATGCAGTTGAATCTTATTTTAAAGTTTTCAAACAAGTTTTTAACACTCCACACTCTCCAGGTGTTATGATCAAAGTACCCTCTGTGGCTGAACTCAGAGCCCTACAACATAAAAAGAGGGCTCCAGTCTCTCTATGTGAGATTGCAAATATTGAATTCTAAGAACTAATTATACAGAAGCACTACAACCCAGAGTGGGTTTTGGCTGATCACTTTATTTTATGAAAAGTTTTCAAGGCAGATTACGTCGGCGGTTTGCCATTGCCTGCCAAGAGAAAACAGTTAGAATGAAGTTCCTGCTTCACTCGGGCTTGAATCAGGTATCTCTTATCAGTAGTCAAAGCACTTAAGCATCAGACCATAACCATCCTCAAGAATGAAATAAAACTGCAAATCAGTACCGGACTCAACCATTTTGGATGAACCTCCTGCAGCTTTTAGTTTAATTAAATCAAAATTTCACTTAATCATATTTAGACTTTTTCGTTAAAAATGTTTTAGGTGTCTTGTTAATCCCTCTACTGTCAAGATTACCTTTGTTGTCATGATCTTTCATAATTAGATTTAAAAAAATTCTATGCACAAATAAAGTACAAAATTAAACTTGAAGCCCTTCTCAGGGCTCCTCCAAAGCCCTCTTCATGTCTTAAATTTATTTTAGGTGTACTTTTGTACATAAGTAATTTTTCAATTTTACAAAAAATTAATATTACCACATAACTTACTAACAAATAATGTTAACCCATATTTGTTGGTGTATTCAAAACTCGATTAATAAAAATAGTGCAGCACATGTTTAATAATTACTTTTCTAACGCCCGGTTTTTCAATCGTTGGTTAACTTTTTGGTTTGGTTACCCTCACTTTCAAGTTAACCTATAGTTAGAATTTATTTGCGTTTTTCAATTTATATTCAGGTGTTGGTAAGGTAACTTCTAGTTTACTGTACATCTGAACTATTAAACGTGATTATAACCCTAAATATTTGAGTGTAGTTGTCAGTAGGTTGACAGACGTCGTTGTATGATTGTTTTTATTGGTGTTCATAATAATTATTGTTTCTCATTTTTATTAGAATCTGTTACAAAACGATAAGCAATGATAATTTTAGATTTTTATTAATAGTTATAATGAAATATTTGATATAAACAAATACCTACAAAATAAATTATTCTTCTGATATGGAAACACATAGTAAATAATGTGTCTTGAATTTTACTTAAGAAGAAGAAGAACTTTTAGTTACTATTGTAGAGCAACATAAAAATCTTTTAGAATCCGAAAAACTTGTGTTTTTACTTGGAAAGAGAAAGATGCAATTTAGACCTGAGTTGAGAATGCATTTAACAATATTAATAAAAGAAATTTGTTTTGTTAGTATTCTATTATGAAAAATTTCAGTATAATCGCATCCAAGTGACCGTATTTTCACATGTGTGCAATTCAATGCACCTACGCATTTGGGAAATTTGACGATACTATAAAAATCTTGTCGAATTTTAAGCACTTCTTCATTTTAAGACATTTTTATATATTGAAGTCGCAAACTTGCAAGAACTAAACTGACTCGTAATACAGTTTTACTTGCAGTAGATTTGCTAACCTCAGAAAAATTCCCAGTTGTTCTTAAAAACAAACCACTTGCATAAAAATTCAACGTTACCAATAGTTGGTCTCGAGCAATTAATATAACGCCTATTATTATTGACTAGTATAAGAAATTAAATTCTTCATCTTCTCTAGTATATTTTCTAATGTTCTTGGCGTAAGTCGAAATCTATTAAAAAAGTCAGTACCATTGTATTTTTTAACAAACTTAGGCCTCTAACGAATTATTTTTGGCCTCCTTATTTCTTCATCAATCCTATACGTATTAATATCGCAATGGTAATAATTCATAGATAACAAAATTAATAATTTCAAAAAATTAATTAACTTATTAAATTTTTCTGAATGAAAACCATGAAAACTATCACAATTTACGGTTATAAAGTGTTAGTAATTCGCCAACATATAGTTAACCCACACCCCAAGTGTTGGTAAACATAATCACGACGTAACCAACACTTTACGTTAACCTGCAATTGAAAAACGTAATTTTTAACCTAACTAATAGTTAACTATGAACTAATAGTTAACCAACGATTGAAAAACCGGGCGTAAGTTATGGCAGTAACCCCGTGTGATAATGTCAAAAAAATCAAAAATTTTTTTTCATAAATTGATTCCTAAACACGTGTAGAATATCTGGTAAAGTGATTTTCCAATTTTCTACACACATTTACACTTTAAAAACATTATACATTCTACACGTCAAGATAATGCTGTCTTTGCAGAACTAGTAATATTCCTTTTTATCCCTTAGGATTGAAGCAAGAACGGAGCCAGCAATTTTAAGGGACTTCTAAGATGAAGAAGAAGGAATTATTTATGGACCAGGCATAGCAGATTAATGGTGACTAAAGATATTAACTTGATTTAAATCTTAAAAGATTTAAACTATGAAATATTTTAAATCGTATTTGAACTTCTTTTTAAACGCAATTTTCTTAAAACTACATTTTGCTAACTGGTCTCCACGATATCTCAAAAACCCTATGACCCATTGCTTTGAAATTTTAATGGTAGATTCGGAACATGTATGATCATCGATTCAACTAAAATAATTAAAAAATTCCGAGCCGTTTTTCTTATTCGTAACAAAATAATCAAATAAAATCATGAAATTTGAAAATTAATTTTCAAAAACATGTCAATTATTCAATTATCAATATTTTTTAATGATTCTAGTTCATTCGATAGCCACAGCTTTACAGATTGAAATTCCGTTTGGTTTTTTGATTTTAGATAAGCCAATAAGCCGGAATCATGGAGAACGTCGTCAAACTTGTCAACAAACAATCTTGGTCTTTGGAGTAATTGTGATGAAAATTTTGGTCTGAAAATATTCTGACTTACTGTTGAAATGTCAATAAATATATAGAAAGAAGGTCAAACCTCTATATTTTTATTGTTCGTCATAAAAAAAATCCCAAAAAGTAACTTAAAAATGTTAAAAAAAAACGTCACATGGGGTGACTGCCTTAAATAATAACAGAAATAATCTCAAAATCAACAAAATTTGCCCACCTACTTATTATAGTACTTACTATTATTAACACTTTCGGAGTCAGTCTTTGCAGAAGAACGTGATATCCAATTCGAAATAGTAGTATCTAATTTCATTTTAGATTTGATAGAACTATACTCATGTTCAATTTTAGGATTTGGTAAAGTTTTTTGCCTAAAGAGCTTAGGTTTATCATCATCTTTTCCTAATTCTACTTTTTTATAAGGAATACTATCTTCGGGACTGGAACCATCCAAATTAATTTCAGTCCATTCGTTAGAATGACTAACGACAACATCATCAGACTTTTCACTCGGCGAAGCAGCTGATGCAGATGAAGGAACGTTTCCCATATTTATAGACTTATAACCATCGACATCAACATCTTCAATTTTATTATTTCCTACTGGACTAGCCAAAAAACTTAATTTCTTTGGAAGACTTTTATACTCTTCAGAAAAATCACTCAAATCATCAGATAAAGTATCAAAAGATTTTTGTTGTATACCATTTAAATTTAGACCTGCACCATTAAGAATTACCCGAGAGTTGCTACGAGATTTGTGAATTTCATCCGATATCTGTTCAAGATTACGTAGAGCGTCTGCATAAGTAAGCTTTGATGTTGTAACTTGTGTTTCTAAACTTTGAACTCTTAACTTTTGTTGTTCCAGCATATTATTAAATTGTGCTTTTAATTCAAAGTATGGCCTACAAATACAGTAAATACTTCAGTTGATTTAAACGATAAGTTGAGATTAATTTGAAAGCAAATGAAATAAAAAGTATTGTACTTCCTACTTACAAAAACATTAAATCATGTCGACATGCTAAAGTACTCAATTTCATAAGGGATCGACGAATGGATAAACTAAATAAAAACAACATTTAAAAAATAATAAAGCAAACACTAAAATTAAAAAATTAATGTAAACAGAAAGCATCATATAATATGTTCAATACCTGCTCTTGGTAATTGCTCGTTTCAATTCTTTTTGTAGGGTTTTTACTTTGGCGTTAGTGACTTCGTGTTTATAACAAGCAATTTTATGTTCTTGTCCAGCAATTCCCCTTTCTCTTTCTGCATCGTTTACTCTTTGAGTTGCATGATTTAACATTTCTTGCCAAGCAGGATCTAAAATTAAAACAATAAAGTTCAATCCTTGGATTAAACAACCAGACGTACCCAAAGTTCTTCCACCTAAGCCCTGCTCGGCCAAGTAAACCATTTCTCGAGCTGCACTGTGAGCACTATTCGCCCTTTCGTACCTCATAGCGGCAACTTGAGTTTGTTTTAATGCTTCGTTCGCACCAAAACGTGCCTCATAATAAGGTTTAGCTTTCTCAACGCACATACCAAGCTTTAACCGTAACGCATCGACTTTAGCAGTACTTTCGCATAACAATAATCTAAATCCTGCCCTACAATCGTCCAACTCCACTTCCAACTTATTAATTTCATCGGTAGCATTATTTAATCGTTCTAATTCTATTTGTACTCTAGGATCTACTGTGTCAAAGTATTCGGCACCATTCTCACACATTCTAATATCACAATTGTATTTGTATATTTTATTACTTATGTGATGTGATTTATATCTTATTGTAGATTATTGCTTAATTAAACTTTAACATAATTCTTTATCCATTTGAACAAACTAAACATTTTTAATAAGTTGAATTAACTGTCAACAATTTAGGTTATGTTTTCTTATTTATGTCAAGTTGCTATCGTCACATGCATATCCAAATTCAATCAATACAATAATAAAAAGTTGGTAATCATATTTTATTGTTTACGGATATTCTTAATTTTAAAAATATTCGATTTATAATTTATTATTTCTGCAATAATTATTGCATCGAAATTAATTATGCGGAACTTCAGTTTTTCAAGTGCGCCGTGTAATTTCATAAAAAATTGTAACTAAGGTCTCATTTAAAAAATCAATAAAACAAATTGAAAACTACAAAAAATTAATAGATATAATTATATGATCAGTTAGAAAGACCTAATTTTGTGTAAACGCCCAGTTTACACCTAATACCAGTACTCGACCGAGCTCTCTCAAAATCTTTACTTTCATGAGAGACGAGAACGGGTATATTCAATGTGGCATGGTCGTTGCCTTAGTAATTAATATATTGTTACGTGATATTAACCTTCATCCGGGCGCGTGGGCGGTAATTTACCGTTTTATTTATAATAACGCGCGAACTTTTGCGTGCAGGTGTTAAGGAGGGTGGAAGTGCTTTGTATTCCTAATTGACTTAATATGACACTAGATAGAAGTGTCGTTGTTACCTACTTTTCATTTTTAATTGTCTCAGCCAACGCCAAACTTGTACAGTCGAATATCGGCGGTAGATTACCAGTTACGCTCCCATTAGTGATATTTATTTTCTTCAGCCATTGCAAGGAAATGTAATTACCGATTTTATATTTTTCGTAGGTATTCACAATTCAAATTACTTTTTTTACAACTTAGTAAACTATACTCCAAATACGTCACTATCGTGACGTCACATATCAGATTTCACATTTTTACTAATGCATATTGCATGTATTGGTCTCATGTCAGGGCATGAAAAATCCGGAAGATACATATACATCGACTTCTTGAGATGGATTCAAATGAAGAAGAGTAAATTGACGATCAAGACGATATTAATTTTGAACCTGAAGTCATTGAACAAGATAAACACAGCAGTGACTCGGAGAAAGATAAAACAAGGCTTAAATGTTACTTCCAAATCATTTTTTTGGAAATCATAATCAACATAATCAAGTACTCCACTAATATTTACATTGCTCAAAAAAAGGCTGAAAATGATAAGTCGTCTGATACTCCTATTCGGGATAGGGATTACAAATTAATACCTATCCCTACTGTGTTAGCTTATTTTATTATTCAAATTTTAATAAAAATGAAATTTTAATAAAAATGTTTTATCGTTTAAAAAGTATTATAATGTTTTTCATCGTATTTATCCCGATTTTAAAGATTTTGGATGAATGACGAAAGAAAAACCGAAGACGGTAGATTACCGTTGCGCGCCCGCTAATGTTACGGAAAGGGGCGCGCCCGGATGAAGGTTAATTACAAAATTATTTTATTTCAAGCTTGCGTTCAGGTCGCAATCATGTGTTTCGTGTGCTTAAATGGAGATGGACACACAACAGTTTTGTTATTGCCACTGACACATGAATAAATTAACGAGATTTTCGAGTTTTCAAATTGGATTTGATTTTAGCACTATTTTTACCAAGAGTGTGTGCGTGCCGATTGAGGCTGCCGATAAGAAATTATTATCAATTTAACCCAATGCACTAAGGTCAGTACCAGATCAGGGTACACCCAAAATTTTTTTTTTTATTAACTAATATATATATTATTATCAATCAGAATAATTAAATACATTCTATAAGATAATTTTATATCTTGTCTTTGTAGGGGAATCCGCCCAGCGGCTTTATCCGCAATTATTTTTCTTTATGTCTCCATCAATAAATCACGAGGCCATTTTCGCTTCAATCTTCTATGGATGTTCCCTTCAAGAAGTTGGGTTATAGTTGGATTAGGATGATCTTCAAGTTTGGTGTTATATCTTTCTGCTCGTTTTTGAATTTCTTCGTGTACATGGCGTATTTGAAGATCTGCATGTAAGGTGTGATTGCTTATGTACCACGGTGCGTTTACTATCATGCGTAGAGTTTTAGATTGAAATCTCTGGATGATATTGATGTTAGACATGCTTGAACATCCCCATAATTCGAGACCGTAAGTCCATATGGGCTTGATGATTGCTTTATAAAGTCGAATCTTGTTTTCTATGGATAGGGTAGACCGTCTTCCGATTAGCCAGTACATTTTCTTTATTTTGATATCCATTTCTTTTCGCTTTTTGACAATGTGAACCTTCCATGTTAATCTGCTGTCCAGGTGTAACCCTAAGTATCTAGCTTCTTTTGCACATGGTATAACAGTATCGTTAATATAGACCGGTGGGTATAAACTGCGTCTTAATGTGTATGTCACGTAAGTGGATTTTGCTTCGTTAACCTTTATTCTCCACCTATTCAGCCATTCCTGCAGAAGTATGAGATGTATTTGTATGTTTTGTGATGCGGTAGCAGGGTTCTCGTCCGTTGATATAACAGTAGTATCATCGGCAAATGTTGCTGTTTCCGTGTGATCTGTAACAGGTAGGTCATAAGTAAAAAGCAAATATAGTAGTGGTCCAATAACACTTTCTTGTGGAACTCCTGATCTTATAGGGCAAATGTTTGAAACCTCCTCATCTTGTTGGACTTGAAACCAACGATTCTCCAAGTAGGACTTTAATAGGAGAAAGTAATGATATGGCAGATTCTTTTTAATTTTATACAACAGACCCTTATGCCATACTTTATCGAAAGCCTGTTTGATGTCAAGGAAAGCCGCCCCGCAGTGTTTTTTCTCTTCCAAGCTTCTATAGATTTTATCTACAATTCTATGACATTGTTGGATAGTTGAGTGCTGTCTTCGAAATCCAAATTGATGCGCAGGTAAAAATTGTTCTAGGAGGTTTTCTTCATTCATACGTTTTAATAAGAGCTTTTCCATTAATTTTGATAGAAGTGGGAGCAAACTAATTGGTCGATAAGAATTTACTTCCGTTGGGGGTTTTCCAGGCTTCAAAATTAAAATTATTTTGGCAAATTTGAGCTGTATTGGCCAGTGTGCTAGCCTCATTATATGTTTCTTTTACCAATGGAGTTGCTTTCCAACTAGCTTCTTGGATAGTTGTTACAAAGTGGTTAGCCTCCTCTTCCAATTCTTCGTTTGTTTTTATTGGTAACGTAAAGTTTAGATTTTGTTGAATAAGTTCTTTGAATTGGTTCCAGTCTGTTTTTTGGCTATGGAGTGTTGCTTTATGTTTTTTTCTAATAACCAGATTACTAATAGTAAGTAGAACTGGAGTATGGTCTGATGTTAATTCTAAGCTTGATTGGACTTCCATGTAATTTGACGCGACTCCATTGGTTATGTAAAAATCCAGTAAATCTGGTATTTTATCTGGATCAGTAGACCAATATGTAAGTTCACCTGTAGATACGGTGTGATAATTTTTAGCGTTAATCATTTTGAGGAACTCTCTTCCTTTGGTAGTTATCAACCTAGAACCCCAGTGTGTATGCTTTGCGTTGAAGTCTCCACCTGCTATGAATTTATTACCAAGTGAGTCAAAAAACGGTTTCAGATCTTCTTTTTTAATGTTGTGCCTTGGTGGGCAGTATATTGCTGCAATTTTTAGTGACTTGTTCAACTTGTTAATTTGAACTACAGTTGCTTGTAAAAAGTTGGTTTCATACTTATTTAGTTCGTGATGTACTAGAGTTTCTTTAATTAATATGGCTGTTCCACCGTGAGCTGTTCCATCGGGGTGATTAGTTGAATATATTTTATATCTTGGAATTTTTATATAGGATCTTGCGGTAAAGTGTGTTTCAGATATGAGTAGAATATCTATATTATGTGCTAATAAAAATATTTCTGTTTCTTTAACTTTTGATGTTTGGAAGCCATTAGCATTCCACAAGGCGATTCTTAAGAAATTCGCCATTAGCCTATTATTCTGTTGATGACTGTATTTAGTAAATTTATCATCATGTTATTTTGCTGCATTAATTGTTTGAACATTTCCTTAAACTCGTTAAGGAATTTTGTTAATTGAGTTTCCTCAGTATGGTTCGTTGTTTCGAATGAATTATTTCTTAGTGCTTCTGAATATGATCTTTGGTTGTTTAAATTATAATTTGTTTGATGGTTTGTTGGCTGGAATGAAAGATTGGGGTGGGATAAATTTGCATTGTGTAATGTTGATGCGTTTTGTCTTTTTTGTTGTTGTTGTTCTTCTTTCTGTTGTTGGTCTCTTTTGTATTTGTTTTGCAAGTTTCTGTAGACTTGGCAACCTTAGCTCGCCGGATGGGAACCATTACATAAGTAACAAGTAGCCGGCATATCTTTTGTTTTTGTGCAAGTTTTAGTGTCATGTGGTCCACCACATTTAACGCAGGCAAACGGACGATTACAATATGTTTTGGTGTGATTAAACATCTGACATCTCGTACATTGTACGTAAAATTAAAAATTTGTAAAGAAGATAAAGACAAAACCGAAAAATTGAAAATAAATTCGCCCCACGTTGGGCGTCATAAAAAGATGCTATGTTTTGGTGACGAATTCACTCGCCCGAAACCAAGATTTTAGCTCTCTAAAAATATTGTAGCAGGGTCAGCAAATCGCTGTGGGTAAACACAACAATCATCCAAATTAAACCAGCAAAAAATTAACAGAGTTTATTTTTCTGTTATCCTAGCATTAAAACAATTCTCCAAATTCCACTATAAGTCAATGTGATCTTAATCGACAATTATCGATCGTCAGGACAAAGGTGTAATCGTGTATATCTTTTCTCAATATGAATGATTATAATTAAAATTTCAAATAACAAAGCATACACTCGTATTGAGAAAATGATAGGTGTCTGATTGTGTTTATCTAATAAAGTTATTAACAATTTTACAAAATTGCACTCACATGTACTGTCTTTTTCTTGATGTTTCTTTCTTACGAATTTAGTCATCCATTTCCATCAATCGTGATCCGATGTCCAACCACTTATCTTTCCTTTTCTTATTAGAAAGATTCACAAAAATACCTCCGTTCGCTTCTTATTGTTTTCTTCTTATCTTTTTTTGTACTTTTTCATAAAAATCCAAAAATAAAATTTTAAATTCAATTCTTCCTCAATCATTCAATATAAAAATTAACCCAAAAATAAAAATGTGGTACCCTTCTCTCACGTCGTCATTATCTCCTTCAATTTTTATCGGGCACCGCCAAAATTTTTAATTTTTAAAACCATTAAATTAATTCTTCCAATCCATTACTACCAACTTCGATTTTTCATTTTTAACCAATTCAATTTTCACTTTATTAATTATTAAAAACAATTTGTCCCATTTTAATCAAAATTCTTGACACACTAAATAAAATCGCGGTCGTCCGGTATTATTTCCTCGGCTCGACTTTTTCAAAATCCCCATCTTCATCTTTTTGAAATTCAAATATTTCCCATTCACACTACAATCACTTCAATTTGCTTCGTTTTTTATTATGTTTTAGTTGTGTTTTAGTAACAATTAATCCTGTGATGCATCAATTATACCAAAACTTGGAGAAATGAATTAAAATTTTTCAAAAATTTGACCCGGCGCGAAATCATTACATTCACCACCATACGACTTACCGAACCAGCGACCAACAAATTATATTTAAATTCCTTTTTATTTTGACTCAAATTCCGTATCATAGCATCATATAGTGTATATACTCGATATAAATCATATCAAATTTTTAGAATACACCAAAAAATGCACAAACACTTTTTAGAACTAAAATGTTTAAGTTAATACAATATAAATACTTTATATTGTTTATTTATTTTTAAACAATTTTTGTTTAAACATTTTTTTTTAAATAAACCGTCACTAAAACTACTTAAAATTAATATGACAATGTAATTAGCGTACAATAATTCTTCAAACAAGTTCTATTCTAACCACAAAACTACCATTATATTTAATTTTTAAAATAAAAATTAATTTTCTATTAAATAATCAACAAGTGAGCGTAGTGCAGTATTTCTATTGTTGTCTTACTTCCAGAAATATTAATAAAATTATTATAATTTAAAAAAATTTAAAAATTTAAAAATTATTATAAAGGGTTTCATGAATATCCACCCTGGTTGTTTCATAAAGAAACGTCAATATACATATTGCTGTGTTATTTTAGTATAGGGGTAGGTAAGGAAAATTTTGAATTTAAATAGTGCGCAAACGGTGTGAGGAGATTTATTAGTAGATAAAGGTTAGTTCAAATTAAAATGTTGATGGCTTGATTTAATTAGAAATATAATTGGATAAATAAATTATAAAGTCGTTTAATCGACAAGTTAATAGCTAAAAAAATGAATTTAGAAATTAGAGATATATTTAATTAATTGCTAAGTTCTATACAATTAAAGAACACAAGTACAAAAATTTTCTACAAATTATTTGCATAGAAAAAGTTGAATTTGTAAGAAGATCATAGCAATAATTAATGGATAAGTGGTTACGGTAATGTAACTTGATATTAATCGTATATCAAATTTTTTAGAAAAACCAAAAGTTGTAAAACGTGTTTGTGCATTTTTTTGTTTTTCTAAATAATTTGATAAGATTGTGGCGGTCATTACCACAAATTTTATATTTTTAAGTTCATTCAATTGTTGCATTTTTATCCATGTATGTTAGTACAGTAGGGCCTCGTTCATCCGGAGAGGCAAAAACAAGACCCTTTCCGGATTATCGAGGCGTCCGGATTATAGTATGCCATATTAAATGTTAATAAAACACATGTTTAACCTTAGTTTCTTTAATCAATTTTTAAATTATAGCATATAGACAAAATGTACATGTTCAAAATTACAACTATGTAAGGAATTGACACTACGTATTACACGAAAGGCGATAAATAAAAGACTGACGGCGCATTGGCTCATGACAGCCCCCCGCACCTACACGCCGCCGGGCCTCCCCCGCGAATCCCATTGCCCGGCCGGATTACAGCGATCACCAAACAAGCGAGAGTCCGGATTACCGAGGCCCTACTGTAATAAGATTTATTCTTTATAAATTTTATATTTTTAATCTAGTATTTTTTGGATAAAATAAAGTTACCTCTGTCATACAGAAAAGTCTATTTAATTAATTATAAAATAATAAGGAGTTAGATACAAATAGTGGATACAAAAAATAATCCACAATTGGTGACCAACGACGAAGAAAATAACGCAATTTCTTTTAGTTAAAAAATTTGGAATAATGAATAACTTTATCCACAATATCGTAGCATCAACAATAAATGCAGAAGATGAAAAACCGCAGATTAATGCAGTACGAGTACGTGTACAACCTTTTTGGCGTGAAAACCCAGTACTATGGTTCAAACAGTTACAAGCACAATTTGAGTTAAGTCGTATCACTGCCGATAGAAGAAAATATAATATTCTTGTTTCTAATATGGAGAGTAGTGTTCTTAATCAGGTTAGTGACATAATTGCGAATCCACCTTTAATTGAAAAGCGCGTTTGCTGGAATGCTATTCTGACTTGGAGCAAAGTCGTTTAAAAAAACTATTAAACAATTTATCAATCGGGAATCGAAAACCATCACATCTGCTAAGAGAAATGCAAGAATTAGCAGGTAATGATTTAGGCAATTCGGCCATCAAATCACTGTGGTTGCAACGACTAGTATCACCACAAATGCAAGCTATATTGTCAATCAGTGATGATAATCTCGACAAATTAGCCAGCATGGCAGACAAAATATCCGATGTTTTAACTACTGATATATTTTCGGTGACATCAACATCTAATAGTACTACAAATAATGACAGATTTGTAAAACAATCACAGGATATAATCGATCAAATAGCAGCTCTAACTAAACGTGTGGACAATATGTGTCGCATGAGATCTCGTTCACGTTCGCAAAGCAATAGTAAATACAAACGGTTCTTTTTTGGTTGATTCTGGAGCCGACGTTTCCGTCATACCAAAATCAATCAGTGGAATCAATTCAATTACCTCATCTTTTAAATTATATGCTGCAAACGGTACAAAAATTTCAACTTATGGAAAAAAACTTTTAAATTTAGGCTTACGAAGAAAATTTAGATAAACCCTTTTATAGTGGCAGATGTAAATCGAGCTATATTAGGAGCAGATTTTCTTCATGAATTTAACTTAGGTGTAGACCCACGTCGAAAATGTTTGATCGACAATAGCACTACTTTAAGCGTTTCTGGTAAAATAAATCACGATTATTTTCCAAAGCTTTCAACAATTTGTTGTAATGATACAAATTTTGCATTCACAGAATTGTTGAAGGAATTTAAAAACTTAACAAAAACAACTGATGAACATACAATAGTCCCGCATAACGTAGAACATACTATTACTACAAATGGTCCACCAGTTTTTGCCAAAGCTAGACGATTAGCACCAGAAAAACTTAAAGTAGCTCAAGCCGAATTTGAATATATGGTATCCAAAGGGATATGTCGGCTATCAAAAAGTTGTTACGCAAGTCCTTTACATCTTGTTCAAAAGAAAAACGGCGATTGGAGACCATGTGGGGATTACCGTCGCTTGAATTTGATTACCGTAACTGACAGGTACCCCATTCTTCATATACAGGATTTCACACAAAACATTCACGGATCAAAATTTTTTACAACATTAGATTTAGTCAGAGCTTACCATCACATTCCGGTATCGTCTTCAGATATAGAAAAAACAGCAATTATAACACCATTTGGCCTCTTTGAATTTCCACGTATGGGATTCGGTTTAAGAAACGCCGCCCAAACATTCCAAAGATTCATGCATCGCATTTTGCAAGGGCTAGATTTTTGCTACGTTTATATAGATGATTTATTAATAACTTCAAAATCACTAAAAGAACATCTAAAACACCTCAGAATAATTTTCGAACGCTTGTCCGAATATGGCATTAACATAAATGTTGATAAATGCGTATTTGGTCAAAGCAGGGTTAACTTTTTGGGTCATAACTTATCCGAACACGGTATAGAACCTCTAAAACATAAAATTGACGCAATAACAAATTATCCAAAACCGGACACGATTAAAAGTCTCCGAAGATTTTTAGGCATTATAAATTTTTACCGTCGTTTCTTACCCAAAGCAGCAAATGCATAAGCTAAATTAAATGCATTAATAGGTAAAGGCAAAAAAAACGACAAATCAAAAATTGTATGAACAGAAGAATTAGAAGAATCTTTTCAAAATTCAAAAAATCTTCTTACCAGCGCCTCTCTTTTAGCACACCCTGACTTAACAGCAGACTGGTCTATCATGACCGATGCATCTGACATCGCAGTCGGTGCAGTGTTGTAACAAATGTCTGAAAAAGGTTGGAAACCGCTCGCTTTTTTTACAAAAAAATTTAACCCAGCACAATAAAAATACAGTGTATACGATTGAGAATTACTAGCGATTTATTCCGCGATTAAATATTTTAGACAAATGATAGAGGGACGAAACTTTGTCATATACACCGATCACAAACCACTTACCACAGCATTTCATCAGAATCCAGAAAAGGCATCACCTCGACAACTTCGACACTTCGACTTAATTGGTTAATTTTCTACCAACATCAAACACATTTCAGGTGTAGACAACACTGTTGCTGATGCATTATCGAGAGTCGAAGCGATTTCATTTCCTAACGTTTTTGATTTCAACAAAATGTCGGAAGAACAAGAATCTAATCAAGATTTTCAACGCTTTAAAAATTTAAAATCAATGTAAATTAAAAAGTGCCAGATTCTTGGCTCTACCAACACAATTTCTTGTGACACATCAACAGGTGTCGACAGATCATTTGTACCTTCTTTTTTCAGAAATCAAATTTTTAAACACTTTCACAACATTTCTCATCCAGGTGTCAAGGCCACAACAAAACTCATCCGCACACGTTTTATTTGGCCAGCAATAAACAAAGACTGTCGACTTGTTTAAGTTGTCAACGGTCAAAAATTACAAAACACACACATAGTCTAATAGGATCCTTCTTAATACCCAACGAGAGATTTTCAAATGTACATATTGATTTAATAGGTCCAATGCTAAATAGTAATGGTTATTCTTACTGTCTAACGTGTATTGACAGATACACCAGGTGAATGGAAGTAATACCATTAACAAATATTACGGCTGAAACGGTAGTATTTGAATTTTACGCAAATTGGATTGCTCGTTTTGGAGTTCCAACAGAGATGGTAACGGATCAAGGTAGACAATTTGAATCTTTTTTATTTCAAGATTTTACCAAAATTCTTGGAATAAAAAAGGTGCGAACTACACCATATCATCCCGAATCAAACGGTATTATCGAACGTTTACACAGGACCTTAAAAGCAGCAATAAAAGCATACGAAAATACAAACTGAGTTAGCATTTTACCAACAATTTTGTTAGGAATGCGAACAACAGTAAAAGAAGACTTAGGTGCAGTAGCTGAATTAGTGTATGGATGCACACTAAAGTTACCAGGCGAATTTTTTCAAGAACACAATTCAAAATATTTAAACAATCAAAGCAAATTCATTCAAAATTTAAAAATCCATTTTCAAAACATTGACAGTGACCTACAAAGTGTCACTCCAAAAAAAATATTTATTTTTAAGAAATTATCCGATTGTTCACATGTCTTAGTTAGAGTTGACTCCGTAAAAAAACCACTACAGCAATCATATGTTAGTCCATATCGCGTATTAAAACGTTCGGAAAAAACTTTCCTACTCGATGTTGGTGGAACCAAGAAAATCATTTCAATGGATAGGTTAAAACCATGTTTTATTAAGGCGGAAAAAGAAACAATTTCACCCAAAACGACTATTAAAAGTAACAATAATAATAACAGTTCGACTCAGGATAACACTTCCAACATTATTACTACACGTTCTGGAAAAAAAGTTACTTTTGCAAAAAATGTCGTACAAGACATTCATCGGTAACGTTATCACTGGTGATGGGGTACTGTGGCGGTCACTACCACAAATTTTATATTTTTAAGTTCATTCAATTGTTGCATTTTTATCCACGTATGTTAGTAATAAGATTTATTGTTTATAAATTTTATATTTTTAATCTAGTATTTTTTGTATAAAATAAAGTTACGTCTGTCATACAGAAAAGTCTATTTAATTAATTATAAAATAATAAGAAGTTAGATACAAATAGTGGATACACAAAATAATCCACAAGATCATAGCAATATATAAAAATCATCTCTGTTAGAAATTAAGTTATTTTTGCTTGCGCAAATTTCTTTTGTATATGAAGAAATTTCTTCGATTGATTGCTGAAAGTCGGGAGCAGTTGCCAAAATGTCCACCGAAGATATTAATTGATTTAAAAGTTTTTATTTTTTGCATTGAAATTCCATAAACAGCACATTCTGTAGGGGGGACGTGTGCTGCAGTGTGTTTTATTGAGAGGGGCCAACTTCAGTTCACTGTTGACAATGCAGCTGTTAACATTATTTAATAAATTTATTTTAAATAGTTATTTATTAATTTTAGCCGAATTTAGCTTAAAAGTATAGATCTGCGTCTTTGTAGATCTGTAATTTTCGAGTTCAATCGTTCGATGTACTCCGAGTTCTGTATCACCACACCACACACCATGGGCGGGGCTAATCTTAAGGAAACAGCCAATACAGTAGCCGCTTTCTATTTTTATGGTTTTTCGGGCCTTGTTACCCGAATTCTTAAATGATCCATACATTTGAATGTTTATATTTGTAATTTACGCCATAATCTACCATAATTTTATAAGAACATTTTAGATTTCGTGTGGATACTTTGGCATCTATTTCCCCGAAAGTCTAAAAATATATTCAATTCTATTTGAGGTGAATATTCATTTAAAAGAACAAGTCATAGCAATATATTTGAACGTGTCAAATAATCTTGGCAACGTTATCTCATTTTGATAGACAACATGAAAATTGGCCAGTTACTGTACAAAGTACTGGAACGTGAGCCTTTTATGTTGAATCTGCAAGTATTTTCTAGAAAATTTATGTATGCTATGTTCTTAAGAGAGAGCATAAAAAAGGTGCTGATGTCGACAGAAAGCTTAATTTAGACAAATTCAACAAAAATTGCAACTAAAAGAACAAATATTTGTAATATTTATTACAGTTTTAGAATATTTTAGAACAGCAAAAATCTTAAAAAATATAGTACAAATTAAAGTCGAAATTTCGGCATATGAATTATTAAAGTTTTTCTTTTTTTAATGAAAAATCGTGGTTGTGTAAATTGCATAATAAAAATGATGATGTTACTAATAAATTACTTGACAGTTTTGAAAGTTCTATAATAAAACTAGAAATTTGGAATTTTAATTATTGAAAAGTAAAAACGAAGCTATTGTATTGAAAAGTAAAAAGTAATAGTTTAATACTCTTCAGCATTTCTTTGATTTGAATTATCTGACCTTGACAATAACAACATTCAAATATTCAAGACGAGAAGCTTCAAGTACTAGGCCACACTTTCACATACTTTCTCTTTTACAGTGTGGTTGTTGGCTTGCACCATATTGCTATTACACTGCTTAAACGAAACTTTCTTTACATACAAAAGAAGTACACCGAATCTTGTATTGGCATGATATAATTTCAGTATAAAAGATAAATAAAGAAATAAAAATTAAAAAAAAAAATTAAACAAAAGAGTTTTAAATTTTTTCGTAAATATATTTTTAAGTGCTTAAATTAGCATTATTATCATTGTTGTTTATTACATTATATATTATATTCTTTTCGTTAAAAAACTTTAAAAAAATAACATAATATTTCTTAATAAATTTTGCATTTTTGCATTCTGAAAGATTTTATAAGATTTATTATTTGTAGGACTATTAATCATTGAAATTATATTCCTGTTTTCTTTTGTACACAATATACATAAAAATTATCAGCTAAAGATTTTCCGACTCAATATCTCTTATTTTGCATTGAAATTTTTTAAATATGAATAATTATAGCTCGTCATGGCTTAAGTTTTTTTTTATATCATTCAGAATTTGTTAGATGTAATAATTTTACTTTCATTATCTAAATTGAAAGTTGTTGATGATAATTAAAAATTATAAACATTTTCATTTATGTAAAAATAAAAGTGTAATTATATACTTTTTTATTAATGATAGAAGATAGTCACTGAATTACAGAAAATTAAGTGTTACTTAATTAAATTATTTAGCGAGATTAACACTATAATTACAATTAATATTATCCAAATTATCGTGTCATAGATACAATTAATATTGAATTAAAAAATGTTAGCGATTATTTGTAAAACTTTCTCAATGCTGTCTATTTTATACACCACTGGAGCAAAGAAATGATTTAAAAGAAGATCTAAATAAAGTTGATAAAGTGGAAATTTGGAAAAGCCAAGAAATTAGAAATAATTTTCAGGAATTTTATATTGCAAATAAAATTGCCGATTTTTTCTTTAACAATAAAAACGAAAAGTGTTTGCTTGTTCAGCATTCTATACAACAGAACCAGAGTGGAAGTGTTTAGGCAACAAAGAAATGTAAGGAAAATATAATAAAAGAATAAAACAATCAAGCGGTTACAAACGCACTTGAAAAATCTATTTTAGTTAAACGAAGTAGAAAATTTGGCTCTATTTAACCGATTTTCAAGACTGATGCGCTCTCAAAAGTGCTCTAATTGCCTGCATACAATGAGTGAATGATGGGAGTTGAACGCAAATAAAATTTAGGTTAACTACTAAAATTATTGTATAACATTGTTTACTATTTATACACCTAATTTGACAACAAAAAATAAATTAATAGTAAATTTCTTTGTTAAAAAATAAGGCCGTTATAATTTGTTAGAAAACTTTCTTTAATATTTTTAACTAACAAATCGCCATATTATTATTACTTGGCGCCTATTTTTTTGTAAATACTTTAATTGATCTTGACGGCTTATTTTTTATGATGCTGTTAATACGTAGGTCACGTTCACTTTCTTATACACGTAAGTTTTAAATAAAAAATCAATTAGTTCTTATAACTTTCATTTATGTTTTAATTTAAGTTACTTTTAATTTTATTAATGTATCGAAAGTTAAAATTCAGCAGATTAGATAATTAATTCGAAGGTGTTTTGAACTCACGCCATATAAATATTTACTATTATTTGTAGTAGGAGATTTCAGATTATACAATTTAACTCAAATTATGCATAAAACCATTTTAAAATCGGGATAATCTCCTCAGACCCCAACATCTACATCTAGTTACTTTCTGATTAACTATAAAAAAAAACTTACAGTTTAACGTGAAATCTAAACCACGACTCAAATAATTTAAAATAGGAATGTACTAATAATCAATAGATAAGTGGTTTAAGTAGTGTAACTCGATATTAATCATATCAAATTTTTACGTTTTCACAAAACGTTTTCACCATACTATGGCATCATCAGGCGATGAACTAGGCATCATCGCCTGATGATGCCATAGTATGGTGAAAACGTTTGCGATAATACAGTGTATTTATATATTGTGATAACTTAAATATTTTAGTTTTCGAAAAAGTGTTTTGTGCATTTTTTAGTTTATGCTAAAAATTTGATATGATAGGAATGTACTGTTCAAAGCTCAACTCCTTACCAAAATAGTTAAAATATGTTATTAGTAGATTGATAGAATTCTTGGGAAGTAGATTTAAATAAAACTAAATTGTTGACCCGTCAACATTTCGGAAAATTTATTTGTCCATATATCTGTCTTAACCGATACTGCCGTAAAGAAAATGTCCACCAACAAAGCACCGGGTTCGGATGGTGTACTGGCAATTGTTATCAAAGAGCTGGCGGAAACCCCATCGGATGCTCTTCTGGGAGATTTCAATCGATGTTTGCAGAAAGGAACCTACCTGGAAAGCTGGAAGAAGGCAAGATTAGTGCTGCTAAGGAAGAGCAACAAGCCTCTGCACCTATCCGGGTCCTATAGACAAATTTGTTTACTAGACCATGTCGGAAAGCTGTTCGAGCGTTTAATCCAGCACAGGCTTCAACAGGATATCGATAGAACTGGGGATCTCACCGACGGACAGTTTGGCTTCCCAAAAGGTAGAGTTCGCAAGATGGGAGCTGGTGATGACCGAACTGGAGAGAAGAGAAGTAACGCCGTATCTGCTCAACATAGTAGCGAGCTACTTTTACAATAGACAGCTGGTTATAGAAGAGAAGCTTTGGCAGGTCACTATGCCCGTGTTCAGCGGAGTCCCTCAGGGCTCAGTGCTCGGCCCGCTCCTGTAGAATGTAATGTACGACGGCGTCCTCAGGCTCCCCACTTCACCTGAGGTGAGCATCACGAGATTTGCGGTCGATACTACGATTGTCGCCGAAGCCCGCACGGAGGGGGAAATTGAAGAATTAGTCAACGGCACGGTTGCTGCAATCTTCCACTGGATGGCCGACAGAAGGTTGCAACTTGTCCCGGATAATACGGAGGCGATGGTGGTGTCTGGCAGAAGAAAGATAAGATCCGTTCAATTCTTGGTTGGCGGACAGACTGTAAGGACAAGTGATCGAGCAAGAGTTTTAAGCATCAATATAGACAGGCTCCTGTCCTTCAAGCCTCACATCTGGAGGGTTGCAGCTAAGGCGGCAAACTTGGCGGAAACAATAAACAGGATCATGTCTAACACCAGAGTCGTAAGCAAAGCTAGGAGAAGACTCCTGGTCTCTAACGCAGAGTCCATTATGTTGTACGCCGCCCCAATGTGGATGTCAGCTTTCGATAGAGCATCCTATCGAAACCAACTAGCAAGAGTCCAGAAAAAGAGCGCATTAAGAATTTGCAAAGCTTATAGAATCATTTCTACAGATGCGGCTCTAGTTATAGCGTCCCTCTTGCCAATACATCTAAATGCGGAGATGCGCAACGCAAAGTATAGATTACGGACCAAAGAGGCGTACAACCAGAGGGTGGACGAAATAAAACAGAAATGGCAGATATCCTGGGACGATTCTGACAACGGTATAGCATAGTTATAGTATAGTATAGTACAGTACAGTACAGTACAGTACAGTACAGTACAGTACAGTACAGTACAGTATAGTATAGTATAGTATACTGCCGTCCTACACTAAAAAGCAGTATCTCCATTTTTCACAAACTTTAGTTATATTGATTTTTAGGATTATTACAACAATAGCTGTATTCTTTTTACCTATTTTATTTCCATCTCAGTTGCACAACTGAGATGAAGTAAGCTGAGATGAACTGAGTCAAAGTGAGAAAAAGATAAGGTAAAAAGAACAACGAAAATTTACTACTAAGTAATTTTTGAATTTAATTATTTTGAAGTTTGGTAATGCTAACCAAATTGTTTTTTGTATTATTGTATAATGTCAGCATAAACTTCAAAAAGACAAATTAAAAATTTAAGGTGCAGTAGATATTAAAGTGATTGCAATAAGTGACAACTTTACTTCAAATCAACTAATCCGAGCCATTTCCCAATTTGTCTCAGTTGTAACACTTCAAAACGGCAAGATCAGTTAGGATATGGAAGGGAATAATTTTGTCACGTAAAACTCAGTTCGGCACGGCACAGTACTTATGTCAAAACGATAAAAAAAACAACTTTTCAACTGAGTAACTGAGTATCTCAGTACAATCTCACTTAAAATAGGTAAAAAGAATACAGCTATTATCTGTGATCCTACAACTCTATAAAGCAGTCAGACTACTAGTTATATGTAATAATAGCTTTAGATATTGCAGTATCTCCACGTAATATCAACAAGTCCTACGCTAAAAAGCAGTAAACAATATCTACATGCCTTAAAAGCAGTATCTCCCAGAAATATCTCCCAGAAATCTATGTTATCAATACTGCCGTCCTAAGCTAAAAAGCAGCCTGCTGCTTGCCTGCCTGCTTTTTAGCAGGCATGGATGCTTTCGTAGCTACTTGCATCGGTTCAAGAGGGCGGATACCCCTAGCTGTTATTATTGCGGTAAACTCGACGATGCAGAACCTACCACATTTCACTGCACTAAATGGACCGATATTAGACTGGTCACCGAACAGCAGATGGGGAAAGCTCTAAGCCCAACTAACATCGTCAAGCTGATGTTGAGTAGCAAAAAAAACTGGAAAATTATACAGCAGATGCTAGTAGAAATCATGACTACCAAAGCTCAGGACGAATTTCAAGATCAAGGAAGATAAGAAGAAAAAATACCCTAAGGGGTGAAGCACGAAAGCACGGAGACTGTACGGACGTAATACAATAGCGATTCCCGACACCTCTAAGGAGTGGGGTTTTAGTCACTACCACCCCAGAACACCGGGGTGATGTCCATGAGGATTTCTCCACTTCCACCGCATACAAAAAAAATTGTTGACCCGCATAGTAGATTGATGGAATTCTTGAGCAGTAGACTTAAATAAAACTAAATTGTTGACTCGCCAACGTTTCGAACAATTTATTTGTCCATCCTCAGGATAGATGCTCAAGAATTCCATCAATCTACTATATAACTATTGGACTAAGAATCTTATTATCTGATATGTCATTATATTGCCAATTTAAATATCGAAGAACGGCATTTATAGATATTTCAGAAATAACTGAGATGATTTAATTAAAAACAAAATTTCAGAAAATGTTTATAGATAATTAAATATTTTATGAAAAAATATAGTACCTAATTTAGGATATTTAACCGTTATTTTTACGTTTTAAATGGGAAGTTTTATTACCCCCCCCCCCTCAATAAATAAATACTGTCTTTATCTTATGACTTTTAAAATACTCTTGTCGATATTATTAATATTATAAATATTGACAATTGGTCAGTTTGTTTCAGCCCCAATATTCATAGTGTTCAAAAGTAGTTAATATTGACAATATAATATATTGATCGTTTGGGGGCATCTTAGCACAGTGAAAAATTAAATTAAAGAATGAAGGTATATTATAATGCGATGTGGAAAGCGTGAAGTAAGAGATCAAGGTTGCAGGATGAATAGAAACAGCAATGAACTTGATTTTTTATTTCTTGCACCGTGATTTTGTGATATGCATAATTTTTAACCTTCACTGATCATAAATCTAAACAATCACACTAACTTCCGTTATTAAAAAGTCTATTTACACTAAGGTGATATATTTCCGCACTATTACCCGCAATTGTGGTTAACTAGAGAGTTTTATTTACTTTCCTGCCTACAATTTGATATTTTTTATTTGGAACATAACTTTTAAAAATTTATTTTATAACAGAGAACAATAAATTTTTAATTTAGAAAATTTTCGAAATTTTTGTTTCGGTAAAACTAATTTCTATATTTGGTAAATTTTCTCATCAGTCGAATTCGGATAACAAAATAATTATAGCAATGCGCACCTCATGAGAAAGCCGATCCTTGCGGAATTTTCCACATTTTTTATTTGGTCCATCTGCTTTTGTTTGATAACATTTATCACTTTTGAAAAATTTGAAAACAAAATTATATAAAATAATTTAGATTACCGAGTGGATATTGATGATTTGATTTTGTTATTTATCCAAATTTCTAAACATTTCTCATTTTATGTTAAATTAAATAATAATTGCGTTTATACATTAATAAAAATTATAGTAATATATTGACATACATTTAAGCTTTTCATATAATAGTGAACACTTAAACTAAAATTATTCAATAAGTTTTGTTTAGAGAGCAAATTATATGGGAAAGTGATCAACAAAATTATAATAAAGTCAACGTGCTTTTAAAATTAATAAATTATTAATTTAAAAAGTAAAAGCTGTATTATATTAATTATCAAAATTATGCATAAATATTACATATGAAGACAAGTTATTACAAAAGATATTGAAAAATAAATTTATTTGAATTATTACCTTTTGGAAAAATAAAAAAAAATATCGAGCTAAACCACGTAAAAATTATTAAAAAAAAAAAAATTATTTAGAATAATGATAATAACGGTAATAATAATAATAGTAATGATGATTTTTATCATTACCATATAAGAAGTGACGTTAAAATACCCACTACTACTTGTACAACTTACTTTGTATGGGGAACTTGGTGTGTTTAAGTGAAAGTGGTGAGTGTGAAAGTTTTAACTCTCTATCATGGGTTTCTTTAGATGCTCCAGTCGGCCTCTGGCGTCCAAGGCTGCCTGTGATGTGGATAAGTGGTTTGTGTTAAAATCAAATTAAACTTAACGCCGAAATAATAAAATTAAGTGATACATTTATTTTCAATCATCAATGGAAACAAATTGGCAAGTTCGGCTGCTTCAAGCTTGTAGTGTCTTTTTATTTTTATCATAAATTTAAGAAAAATTACAATAAAAACAATTAACAATTTGAAGATTTAAAATTTTTGTATAAAAAGATATTTTGCAGAACATAAGTATCTCATATCCACACCACTAAATCAAATTTTCGAAGGATCAAAATTTAAGTGCTGCCGCAATTATTACCAAGTAATCGATTTGATGAATGCATAATTACGTAAGAAATGCCAAAAATGTATCTATAAAAGTGATGTGAAAGCGTGTGTAAACAAAAGACGTGCAATACAGTAAGGAAGAATCAGAACAAATTAAATGGAATACAAGCAGAATGAGGAAAATACCATCGCGAGTGTTGGCAATTGTATTGAGTATATTTTTAATTCAAGCTGCTGATCCACCATTCGAAAATCACGCAGAACCATTGCTACAGCATCCAAAAATTAAGAATATTGCATTTCATCCCACACATAACAGTAGAACACTCGAAGTGTTATCGCCGAGAATCGAAAAGATAGAATACTTCTATCAAAGCAACAAAGACTCCAAACAACCTGATGCGATTATAGAAAATAATGCGTGTGGTCAAAATTGTGAAAAAGATAATATTCAAAATAAAGAAAGAGAAAGTTTAAAATTACTTCAAGATTACATTACTCACATAAATGGCGAATTGAACCCAATTAACATCGAAAGTATTTCTCCGGAATTATTACCAAAATCCAAGCCTGACTCATTGCATTATGAAGCAATAAATAAATTTCTCAGCCGACAAGGAAAAACCCAATACGAGAAATTATTGGAAAAAGATTTTGTGCAACCTTTGTTAAAATTATACCAAACAAATAATTTTACCCAAAGTGACATCGAAAGAGGAAGAATATCCAAGGAAGACCAAGTGGAAGACTTGACGGTTTTTTCTAAAGACGATATCGAACAGTTATTTAAAAATCACGACGCTTATCAGGAATCGAAGCATCCTTCCCTGGTAGATCAGCAAATTTCTAGGAAGGTCGAAAATTTTATGATAAACAGCGATAAAGAGCATGTCGGCGAAATTTTATTAACGGACCTGAATAGTAACGAAAATCAAAATAATGCCGATAAGCCTTTATATTCTTATTATCGATATCCTCAAGTGCCAATCAAACACTTTAGAAATACTGACGAATATCGCAAATCCTATGATTTTAACGACGAAAACTTTAAATCTTCTGCAGTAGCTGCAGACAATTTTAATTATCGCGAATTGCCAGTTCGGTACAGACAATCTATTACTTTTCCAGAAGGCAATAAGTTTAAGCAAGATTTTGAAGCTTCATCACCATCGATAGAATATTACGGTACCGGTAGTACGGTGCCAGATACGTATAGATTTAGGCCTTCGTATAAATTAATAAATCCAGAAGTATACGATCCCTCACATAATGTACAAGATCCAACATACTCGAGGCTTCGAAGGCCAAACGTTAACGATTTTTTTGCAAGTCAGAGTTTTGGTAGACAAAGAGGTTATAGAGATACCCTCCAAGATAGTGCTTCAGTACATAACTCGTGGACAAATAGCAGGAGGCCTCGGGTAATATTTCCATCAGACTTGGTAGCATTTAGAGATCAAAATCAAGACGAACCCGATTGGGTGTCCGGAGATGCAAATTTGCAAGACATACAACAAGATTCTACAACTGCCGATAGAGGTTCGTTTTTATTTGTATTATAAAATATTTTATGTTCACTAATCTGGTAAACCTAAAACTTTAGTGGTAAAGTAGATTAGTTAGATAAAGTTTCTTAGATTTGCTTAAACCTAGATTAAAAAAAGTAGTTTACAATTTTGTAATGTACATAAAACTAAAATTAGAAGAAAAACAAATTTTTAATATTAAATCATAACTAAACTTAAATAAATTTTGTAAAATTGTATAATATGATGCGATGCATAATTAATTGCCTTTATTTAATACTTTCGCTGAATTACTAAAACAAATATATTTAAATTTTAAAAGCAATAGCTAAAATTTATTAAAATTTTTATTTAGTATTTTAAAATTTGCCGTTGAACTTGAAACTTAATTAAAAATAATTTTTGGACAGGCGATGACAGTGAATGTGCACCAGACGCGTCTTGCGAATTCTTCTTATCTTGTTGGTTGTCCGGGGGGCTTCTAGAAGGCCCATGTAATGGAATTTTACGGGGTTGTTGTCATCGAGGGTCTTCCAAGACGGGACACAGCTCCAGCCAAGCGATCGGTACCATTGAGGCCCCCCGAGAAACTGCCAAAGCTCATACTGGTATTGCCGATGTTGAATCTAGTAAGTGAAAATCAATGGTACCGACCGCTATTTATAGACATATCCCAGTTGTACACTATTAATAATAATTAAAAAAATATAAAATAATACCTAAGTGCCGACAGTTTTAGCAAGTAGGTATTTACTATACTGTTGAATGAAATAAAACCCTTAATTATTGTAATATAGTGTACAAATTTAATCTGTATTTTGGTGATGGCAACAAAATCACATTCTAATATTTTAAAATAATTTAAAATCGTAATCACGCTCTTCCTTATGGGGTGGGAAGCTCGCAATTTAATTAGAAAAGTAGCAAAATAAATGAAGATTATAAAAAGTAAGTTTTCAAAAATCTTAAAAAATAATTCGAGTTTATGTGTGTACATAGTATTATATTGCATGACAACTATAGTATTGATTCTAATGCAAACGTACTTAGTAATTGGATTAAAATTTATTGATTAGTTTCAAAGTAGAAGTGAAAACTCGATTTGCTGCCAAGTAAAACTTTTGTATATTTACATGTTGGCTGCGAATGCATAAGTTAACATATGCAGCAGGTGTGATTTAAAGTTCGTTAATAATCAGGAAGTAACATAACAATCTTGAGAATAAAGCAGCTTTTATCTGTTAGTAGTTCATTATCAGAGTTACCTAAATGATGAAAGTGAAGTAAATTTACGTTTGGGTTTGTCTACCTTAAACTAAATACATATGAAATCCTTTTGTTTAAAAAGTTAAGAAGTGGAGCATTAAATTTAAATATTTAACTTTTAAACCATCACCACCGCCACCATCCAAAGTTGAAATTGTAGATAACAATGGCGTTTATTTGATAATTATCTTAATTTGTGTTACAGTAGATTTATGATACGCAGCATTTGAATTGAGAATAGAATTGCGATTAATTCAAAGGTATTATCAGAATTAATTAAATTGGCGGGCAAAACAACGATTATAAATATTCAATGTGTGTTAGTGTAGGCTATCACGCATCGGAGAAAGTTGGGCATGTACATATATAAATTTAACATTGCTAACATAAATGTCAATAAACTCAGGACCTTAACACAGTTATGACTTTCGCTAAGTATTGTTACTTGCAGGTTGGTTTCCTCTATAATTAATGTTTATTTAATTTAATTTATTTATATAATAAAATTTGCTTTTCAGGATGCGGAGTTTCTACCAGACAACAAGCTCAAAGAAGAATAGTAGGTGGAGATGAAGCAGGATTTGGAACCTTTCCTTGGCAAGCGTATATTAGAATTGGTTCATCTAGGTAAGTTTAATTTTTATTATCTCATTAATTGCTTCTTATTTACATATTTTATATTCATTAAGTACTTCCTACTCCTACACCTTACAATTTTAGATTTAAATCCCGGACTTCCTCGTGAAATTTCTTCTAAAAAAAAAAATGACATTACTAAATATCCGTAATCTGCTTGACATTTTACTGCAGTTTAATTTTCGAAACAATGTCAAATGAAAGCAAAACTTTTTCTAAAATTAAAAAAATTCAGATAACATTCAGTTGTACCCATAAAAATGATTAATGTTACTTGCAATTATCCTTAAATTAAGTTTTATTCATTTTAAATTTTATGCTTCGCATTGTTTCCAAATTATTATTTTAAAATTTATATTTACGGAACTATCTTGAAGAGGTTATTGCTCTTAAACTTGAATGTATAGAAAAGAAATTTTACTTTGTCACCAACTTTAAAACTTTCCCATTATTATACTATTTTTTCACTATTAAAGTTGCAAAATACACTGTTCATCCGGTAACATTTACTAATAATGTTTTTACTTGTTATTAAAAACCTCTTTTGTAATAAATTCTAGATTTCAAATATATTTCTTACTTTTTCAATCGTATAAAAATTTCTGATCATTTTTTAAATTAATTCAAAGCAATCTCCTCCAGCACTAGGTTAGCAAAAACAGATAGATTGAAAACAATTGCAATGGTGTTACCAATTTGTAATCTAATCTAATGTTATGAGCAAGAAATCGGTATTATTCTATTTACTTTAGACAGTATCGTAGTTAAGAGCTTAAGTTTTCCGATTCAGTTTCATATAGCATAATATTTTAAAATTCTTTAAAAAATTCTGTTATTGACGCAAAAAAAAAGCGTTTGTTGATTAACATTTTAACATTTATTTAACAACAGTTACTTAACAACTGTTACTAAAGAGTTAATTAAAAATTTTTGCTAAGTAACAAATTAAGTAAGGTGACTGTACCAATTAATGTAATGGTCACTGAGCCAATAATGGACACCTTAAACTGTTTCTGTTTTAATTGCCGTTTAATTAAATAGACTACATGAAATTATTCTATATGTTACAACCTAACAATATTTTAACAACTTCCGTAAAATCTCCATGTTAATAAAGAAAACCGTCATGAGTGTCCATTACCCGTACAATCACCGCAGTATATACATGATTATAAAATAATTATTAATAGTCTAGAATTAACGCTTTAAAAATGCAAATTTTGGAATCAGTTTTTGAATCGGAACACTTAACAGAAAAATTAACCAGATAAAGCACCGACTTAAATAAATTATAAACCAGACATCCGTTTCCCAACACGATTATTTTATTTCTTTATAAACTTGTTAAAATTCCTTCTGGGTTTTCTTCCAAGAACTTGTCCTTATCAAAAATATTTATCCTATTTTTTAAATTACTTAAACTTTTGCTTAGAGCCATAGTGTCATTTAAGGGAAAAAACTACTGTTAAAACATTTAAATGTTTGATTTTAGACATCCTTATTATCCGTATGTAGCTAAAACGTTCATTATCTGGCCTATAATTATTATTTATGTTCAGTTTTAAGTGTTGACTTATTTTCAAATAAAAAAGAACATAAAATTTGTGAGATTATTTCTTAATGTTTTACGAAAATTATAATTTTTTGTCAGATGATTGTGTCGAGGCTTTACGTTTTTTCACTTGATTTTATTTCCGTATTATATACTTTACGTTAATGACACTTGATTATATACAAGATGTACACTTGAAAACCATCTACCTTCCATTACTTGCTCCTACATATAAAAATAAAGTGGTAGCCCTTTGTGACACTTTACTAAATCAACTTGACCGAAGCCAAAATTAACTAAGGAATTAATGTAGTGGTTTCCTGTTACTTGCTTTATAGCTTACAGCTTAATATTAAGCCTTAGATAACAGCAATTCCAATCGATCGATGCAGCCATATTGCTACCTTTCTACCCAAAATAAATTATAATCTTATTTTTTGAGGTTTGTTATTTTTAATTATTTTTTTTTAATTAAAAAAAATATAAGTATTTTTAATATGTTTTTAAAGACGGTTAAGTGGAGAGCAATGGCCCTCCGCGGGCAATGGCAAACCACTGAGGAAATCTATTTTGAAAAACTAATTTAATTTAATAGTTAAAAAAAGTATTATAATATTAGAATCTTTTGCTAGTATTAAAAAATTCAATTAATTTAATTTGTAAAAATAGACAGACTATTGTTTTTTTAGAATTTATAATAAAATTATACAGTAATCCAATATCTACATTAAAAATTTATTTGTTTTTATATTTTTATTTAATAAGCCGAGTTTCTAGAAAGGCTTTTAAATTATTAAATAATACATAAAATATGTATGTATTTATAGTTACAATAACTGAGGAAAAAAAGAAGACTAACGCAAATATTAATTAAAATCTTTAACAAAAAAATTATTAAATTGGTTATTTAATTTTTGTTGAATTAATTATTTTTCGGTATTAGACTGATTATTTGTTACGTTTTTCATATTTTATTATTTATTTATTTATTTAAGTTAATAAATACTTTAATCCATATTAAACTGAATCTTTGTTTAGTTGCTATTCGGATTGGCGAGTTTATCCCAAATGTAAAAATGGCTCATAATATGTAAATGATATGTATTATATCAAAAAATTATGCATAATATATAATATTATGTGAATATATAACAATGATTGTTAAATAAGTAATTTACTAACATCTCACGACATTATCCACACTTACAATGTAATATACTATTATTGACTCCCAAATAGTAATTTACCAATATTTACCAATTTTTTTTTGAAAATTAATTTCTATTTAGTTTCAGTTCTTTAGATCCGTATATTACTTGTTTATATGTTACCGGAATGGTCTAAAATACCTATTACAAGGACGGCTATAAAAAAATATTTTTTTTTGTTATTCTTTATTATTATTATTTTTTAATTATAGATCACTGATTACATGTTAAACACATTAAGTGTGATGTTCTTTTTAAATATGTATACATTAAAAAAGAAATTTTACATTCATACCATAGCATCTGACGATGCTGAAAGACAAAACCGGTAATTTAAAATAAAATGAGAATATACATTTTTTATGTTACTTTTTTTAATATTTCATTGTTTATTATAATATATTATTTAATATTTAGTATAGGGACACATACATTACGAATGTTGACAACTTTTCATGAAAATAAGAGTAAAATTTTATTTACATAATATTATGTAGAATGATTTCCTTCTGTTCTCTTTTGTTTTTTTATTTTTTTTCTCACATTTTAAGAACCGACTGGACTATCCCATATTACGTGATTACCCAATTCAGCACTTTTGGAAATAAAATTCAGCACAATATTTTTTGATAACTGACCAAAATAAGTAGGTGCAACAAAAAAAAATTTTTTTCCGAATTTACCATTTGGCTAATTTTATCTTTTGAAATATTTTTGTATTTTATTTCGAGCACAATGGTTTATAGTTTTTTTACGTTCATATTCTTAAAATGTTTACTGATATTTTTTTATCTCGATATCTTTGTTCTCGTATTTACAGTAAAAATCGTAATAAATTATTTTGTGATTATTATAAAATATTAGACAAATTGATTATTATAAAGATGGAATACGATTGAAATTTAAATTTCCATTGTAGGACGAATAATGATGGTATGAATTCAAATAAAACACGCAAATGCTTATTATTACTCAAAATTATGGTTAATTCGAAACAAGTTAGAGAAATATGGAAACAATTATTAATTTTTCTATTATGTAGTATAAATACCATTCAGATAAATATAACAATACAAACATAATATTAAAGCTGTTGGAACTTTCTAGTGATTTACGTAAAAACGTCTTAATTTAAAATACAATGTGGAAACTTACTGGAAAACACACGGAAACTTTGATATACAGTATTTCTGTAAAAGTTTCAAAAACACGTCAATTTCACTTGGTATAATAAATAAATATAGTTAATTACTTCATTAATTTATGTAACTTACACTTTTTTCCCATTAAAAAATGTTGGGTGCGAATGCACTCATCCGGGTAGATAATTTTAACTTACAGCATTTACTCATATTAAAGTTTCCACACTATACAATCATAAGATACGAAAAATAAAAAAAACTTTATACTGTTTATATTTAAAAAAATTAAGTAACCGAACTTGACCTTGACAATTTCATAGTTTCTCAATCTATCTATAAAAACTTTCACTCTCGTTTTAAGAAACACGTTGATCGTCGTTGGAAAGTTCAATCATCTGGTCATCCTTTCACTGAACGAGAAAAAAATTTATAATACTTTAATGATATTGCTTCAAGGAATGTTTAAATTTATTTGTTGTAATATTAATTGCATTTTGCTGTAAGTACCTGTAATTTATTATGACATTCACCAGTAAATTTTAGCAAGTAGGAAAGTGCACTTTGTCATTAAAGAGATCCTTGTATAAATACTTTCTTTCCATTTTTTTATGAAGTTGTAGAATTTCATCTCTTGAGTATACAGTTTTTTACATTATTTAATATACCGTTGTGTAATTAAGTTACATGTAAAATAAAGACCGTTAGTCCTTCTATGTAAATGTTTAACTACCAGTTTATAACTTTAAAAAGATTTACTCAAAAGTAAATAGTAACATAATATCTGAAAAGGTTTAATTGATAAATAGACCCACAAACAATAAGCTTATTAAACATTCGCTTTTGGTTGTCAAATCTAAATAGAAATCTATGTAAATGTCAGTTATCTCCACCGTTAACATTTAAAAAACACAAACTCTTCTGGATAATAATTATTGCATCTGGTGAAAGTTTGCTATTATTGTTTATTTTGTAGTTAATTACTATTAATACATCATAATTTATTTTAAATGCTGTTATGCAGTGACAAATAATTAATATAGCAAAATTATTGTTATGGTGCTAACCCGACTAATTTTAATTGATATTAAATCTGCTCTTTTACGAGAGTATTAATAATATATATTAAGTATATTCCTGACCTACATATATAAAAACAGTAATAATAATTGGAAAACCAGAGTAATTTATTATTCAACATATTATTATTACTCTCTAATTACAACTACGATTATACAAAGCTGCGAACTTTTTTAAAAAAACGTTTCTTCTTTCTTTAGAAGCCAGATCTCTGCAGCAGCTTATTTGATCTCTTTTTGGACTTATACAGACCTAATTGATTGTCCTGTAAAACTTCTTAAAAAAATAAAACATACTAAATTATTTTTATTGCAGATGCGGTGGATCATTGGTTAGCAAACGCCATGTCGTTACTGCAGGACATTGCGTGGCAAGAGCATCTCCAAGGCAAGTACACGTCACTCTTGGAGATTATGTTATTAATTCCGCGATAGAACCTTTACCTGCATATACTTTTGGAGTATCGCAAATTCAGGTTAGTAATTTAATATATTTATTAGTATGTATCTATAATATTGATTCATCTCTTTTTGCATGTTTGAATGTAGGCATATCATTTTACAATATTTTTCTTTTTCCAAATTAATAATCATTTTCATTATAATAATTTTATTGTACCATTGATTCCCTCATAAGTCACTGTGACTTATGGAGAATAAATCAGTGATTCAATGAATGGTTTTATTATATTACTTTCCCATACATTAATTTAATTTTTACCATGCGTCATCTTAGCAATATTCAAAATCGAAAGCGGATTTTCCTAAGATGATTAAATATAGCGAAAACTTTTTGTACCTACTTGACCTACCGCCTACATTATTACTTTTACTTTCTAATTTACTTAGTACCTACATAGTTCATTTTTAAAATTAAATTAATATTTGTTATATCGGTATAGTCCATAGTCCTTTGTTTTAAAAATTAACCACTGACATATCACCTTAATTATACATAATAAACAATAAAAAAAAATACTAAAACACACAATAAAAAATTCTTTTAATGCATGAAATAGATTCATATCAGTATTTTAGAATCATCAAAGCTATTTCTGGAATTAAAACGCACGATATACAATTAAAAAATAATAAGTAATTATTTTTAAACAATATGTACATTTCTTTCATTTTGCGATCGAAAGTGCTTGACGATTCTAAAATACTAATAAAAAAATTTAATTAATCAACCACGGAAACTTTTTAATGAGTTTTCCAAAATCACTAACTGTGATGGTACCTGACGATTGATCGAGATTTGTATAATATAAATAAAGATAAAACTGAAAGTGAATAATTAAAGTAACCTCAAAAAGTTAAACTTTAATTTCCTTTTCATAAAAGTATTAGAATTCACTTTCACCAATATAAACTTTAACAATATAAAGTTATAATCGGGATTTTCCTTTGTAGAAGATAGGA
Source organism: Cantharis rustica (assembly GCA_911387805.1). NCBI lineage: Eukaryota > Metazoa > Arthropoda > Insecta > Coleoptera > Cantharidae > Cantharis > Cantharis rustica. Next base: position 41,068,511 of record OU426877.1, read on the forward strand.
ATAGGCTATAATTATCCGAAATTACTCTAAACACCGATCGTCATTTATTACATTTCCTTATAATAAGTGAAAACGGAAGTTTTATTTAAATAATAAATAAATATAATTTAGATTATTTATGCGTTTATAAATTGCAAATTAATTAATTATTTACAAGATCAATAACTTTTAATTTTATTAAAACGATTTAAATATTTATGAATGATTGATAATAATGTAATTAATTGTACTTGAACTTTTATAGATAACTTCCACCAATTAATCTTAAATTTGAATAATTATTTTTAGTAATTTTATTTAATTTATTATACCTAGTACATAAATTATAATATAAGTAAACTCGGTAGTTTACATTCATTTTATAATCGTTTTTAAAATAATATGTAAATATATTACATTAGAATTTTCTAGATGGGTGGTGGCAATATTACTTTATTATATTTATGTAAATATCTAGGGGTCGATTATAATAATATCATACAAAGATATAATATTTTAATTACAAAAATTGTTTACACTTAATTTAAGTGGCTTTTAAATCCTTGAGTGACGTTGGTGCAATCGGCTCTAATGATAATTTGCTAATATAATAATTATTAAACTATAACGACTATGTGAATATGTACATACGTATATTACATTAATATTTCCTACTTTTTTTTTACATTTTTCATCGAAGCTTCTATATATAATCCATTTACGTTACTTTTGTATCATTTTCAATACTAGTGTTTTTTCTTGTTATTTTTAAGGTTTTTTTATTGATCTTCACATATTTTATAACATTTAGAATTCTAGTTTTGGTAGTGTACCATCTTCAGGATTTGGGAATAGCCTTGTGTAAGAAGCACACATATTCACATATTCTATTTATTCATGCTTAATTATTTATGTTGTTTATCGTTTCCAGCATAATTTTCCTTGTCAAAGCTATGGCCAACAACTGTAAATCAATTATTTCCCGAATACATTATCTATTAATTATTTTTCCTTTTTTAATCATTTCTGAAAAATTCCCTGTGCTCTTTAGTGTCTTAATTGTATTTTAAATTTCTTAAAAAGTTAGAGCTCAAGTGAACCAAGTCTACGACAGAAATTTTTGTTTTTCTCTATATTTTTGAAATAAAATCAGTTCTTTGTATCATTTTCTAGAATTTCTGTCTTCTGGCGTTACACTACTTTATGTAACGTTACGCTGGCGTTACCTGACTCCTCAAAACTCTACCTCTCAAAATATTAAGATTTAGTCTTATCTCAAAATATTTCAGTATTTCAGCAGTCTTTCTAAGTCCGAATAATATCCTTTTTCAGTTGAGGAATATTTTTACCTAGTTTGCTATTATATATGCATATGTTTTACTGCTAGTAGATATTTCTATAATTTTAATTAATAGAAAATTGTGTTAAATTATGTGAAACGTAAAAACATACAATTCTGCTAATGATAATGAGCAATCACATTATATTTTAAAACAATACGAACCGACTCACTGACCTACATTAATACGTAAAGGCAAAATACATTAATTTTGCAAAAGTGAGTACGCACCCATAAATTATTTAATTTTAGACCACAATAAGGTACTTTAGCTTAGGCTTCATTTTCAAACGATGATTTATTATTCATTCTAACAAAATATTTCATTGTCTTGAGATTAAGGTGCGTGCAAATATGTTAGATATTGAAGATATATTTTGTATAAAATGTATATGCACTTAAGTTTGTTCGAGTAGTTTTATGTTATCCTGATATGTTAACTGTTATAATATGTAGGATGTAAGTAACCGTGGAAAAGTTAGATTATTAAATAATTATTGTAGAACAATGATTGTTTCAAATTTCCAAATTATTGAGCACAGCTGCGATAGCAAAACTATTTTTCTAGTTTAAGTTGATAGGTACTTACTCAAGTTATAACTAAAAGTTATTATTTGTGTGTAATTATTATTTATTTAGCTTAAGTTTTAAATTTTAATTTAACATAAAATAAACTATCATTAGCATTTTGCTAATATGCAGTTTATTAAAATAATCAAAATTTTTAAAGCATTTGATTTGTTATTTAGTTTAATACTTTCTTAATTGTTTTAAAAGTGAAATCCTGAAAGTTATCACAACCAAATGTAACCAATTAAGACGATTGATACGGTGGTGAGATACTAAATTATGTGGAAAAAAGAAAGCACTCGTGTGTGTGATTATTAAAAACGTTTTTTAACCACAAAGTTTTGGTAACCAATAAACTTTCAAGGCTTGATCATCCTTGTAATCATTATTGTCTATATACAAAGTAAATCTATTTTATTAGATTAACAGAAAGAATTAACGTACATAACAAAGTTTAACCGCGAGATTATTATTTTAACCACGAGAATCAGAAACTATATTATCAAACTTCAAACAGGGTTCAGATTTTAGAAAACAACAGCTTCGTATCCTTTGTTCAGTTTGACATTTTAATCAAGATATTATAATGTATAATAAAAACATCCCTTACTTGACAACTTCTAGACCACATAAAAATCTGAAATTTTGGGTATTGACTGATTGAACTATTAAAAAAATGACTGAAATTCTATTTCAGCAGCAATTTGTAATTAATATTTTTTTGAACATATAATTTTCATAGTTCATAACAAAATATGTAAATGTCTTCAAGTAAAATGTGCTCTATGCATAGAAAACTTCTTAGAAAGATAATTGCATAAATTTTGTGCAAATATTTCTCAATTTGCTTTCGAATAAACCTACTATAATAATGTCAGACCTAGATTTAGCGGCTTCCCAAATTACTGGCTGTTTGTTTACATGTAGATTACGTGTAGATTACGCTTTACACTATTTGTTACTTTACAATTCCAGTTGAACGTATCAGGATTTCATGTACTTCGTGGAGTTGTACCAGATTATGCATATTATGGTAACATACTGAACAACATACTTAATATACATCTGATGTAGCAACAATTGTTTGTTTGTTCTCCTGCTACACAAAGACAATATTATTAGAAAACGGAGCTCATAAATATTATATTTGAAGCAAAATCGAAGTATAGTAGTTAGTATAAGTAATATATTTTTAATTTTGTGAATATAATTAGTAGATTTGTTTCATTATTGTACAGATGTAAAAATTGCTGTGCGTCATGAAAAATATTTTCGGTAGCCGTTTTAATTTCCACAAAAAAAATAGATAACATATAATTTTAGTAATAAATAACCTTAGGATGGTAAAACTTGACTCTTTAATCCAACTTATAACTTCTACGGATTAGGATAGCATAAACAACGTACATAGCGTATTTTTATGAATTATTATTTATCTTACTTCACTGCGAACTAATAAAATTAATATTATGCTATAAGATAGTAAGTAAATTAATGTCTTTTTGCAACTATTATTCTTAACTTTTAATAGTAATGTACAAAGAGAAAATGGTGAAAGTAACTCTTACGTTATTTATAAAGCTCTAGTATTCCAGTTGAAAATTAAAATTGAAATTAAAAATATGCAAAGTGCCTGGTGAATAAACTGTAGGTTTTGCTTTAAATCAATGTATATTCGTATCAGGAACATATAAACCGATAGGGTAGTACAGATTTATAAAATTTTGTTTGATCGGTAACACTTTTCAAGCAAAATGCAATAGTTCATCAACCTGCTTATCTAATCTAAAGTTAAAATTAACGATTGCATTCGTTATCAAATATTATTCAAAAATGCTTATGTAAATTTGAAAGTGGTTCGAATAGGTACAAGATTTTCAGTTTTCGTTTATTATTTTTAAGTTGCGGTTCAGGTATTTAAAAATGATCATGCCACTGATTATTTGTAAATATTTATCTGTTTACTTTCGTCCGAGAAAGCTACTGTTTGGTGAAACTACAGTTACAGTTCGTTTTTTATGAAATGTTTTCTCTACACCTTAAATATAAATTTCATTTAAAATTAATTACAATGTTTGTTTTGACGAAGTATAAAAATGATTAAACGGCAGTACGAATTAAATGACTTTTTGTTGATAGATTTTTAATAGATAACTTAACTATAATTTTTTCAGGTTCATCCTTACTTTAAGTTTACTCCTCAAGCAGATAGATTTGATGTCGCAGTTCTTCGACTCGATAGAACCGCACAAAATTTACCTCACATATCTCCAATTTGTCTACCTCCAAAGGGTGAAAAGTTTTTGGGCGAAGTCGGAGTTGCAGCCGGTTGGGGAGCTCTGAGTCCAGGATCAAGACTTCGTCCTCAAATTCTGCAGTCTGTTCAAGTTCCTGTAATAGAAAATAGAGTTTGTGAAAGATGGCATAGATCTAAAGGTATTGGTGTTACTATATACGATGAAATGTTATGTGCGGGGTATAAGAATGGAGGAAAAGATAGTTGTCAAGGTGATTCTGGAGGACCCTTAATGTTACAACGACAACAACGTTGGTTTTTAATAGGTATAGTTTCTGCTGGTTATTCATGTGCCCAACCGGGCCAACCGGGTATTTATCATAGAGTAGCTCATACTGTCGACTGGATTACACGAGCCATCGGTGCTTAGTTACCATTACTATAGAATAGAAGAGGGAATGCACCGTTTATTCCCGTCTCTATTTAAATGTACATAAGTAATTTTAGTATTTATCCTAATTCTTGTGTGGTTTGCACTAACGCAATACATTTTTCATAAGTTTATATAATAATCTATCTTCCGAGTGGGATTTCATGTGTCGACTATGTAATTTTATATTTTTATTCTTATAATTTTCTCCAATTGACAATTGATTGCTTTCTGTTACTCTTCATAATTTCTTCAAACTTTTTATAAATCATTTAATCTTTTAAATACTATTATTAACAACTTTCATTTTCTTTTGTGCTATTTTTATTATTTAAAAAATAATTCTTTCTATTTATCTTATAATCAGTAAGATATGTTGGGTGTATTATATTATATTATTTTTTAAATAATGTCATATATTATATTATGTAAGTACATGAGTTTTATACTTATCTATCTAGTCAAAAACTGAAACTAATTTTTTTGCTTTATTATTCTTTTTAATGGTTTATTTCTTATCTTGGCCTTTAATATCTTCAAAATAATTTCAATAAGAATAGACTAAAAATTTTATTCCTAGATTTTCTTCATAGTGCCTTAAAGTAATTTTAAATATACTGGGTAAGTCGCTGCTGAGAGGTACCGTTTGTGTCATCATTTCAAAAACCACGAATCTGCAAGTACATGTAAAAATTATTATTTCTAAATGCGATTTTTTTGTGTTTGAAAAATTAGAATTGTAAAAAAGACGATAAAAAAACGCGAGATAGCGTTATTTATTCTTTATTGAATTCATCTGTAAGTAATCTGTTATATATAGTTTTTTTATGCAAGGCGAGCGAAAATTTGTTTTATTTTGCAATATATTGCTTTTGCAAAGTTATCTCGTTAAATATTTAAAACGTATCGTATTTAGAAATAAATCAATATTAATAGTTTAATTTTCTAGGACAGGATTGGTTCCTTTTAGCATTCGATCTTATTTTTAATTAACAATAAACATACATAACTACGATAGTACCTAATATATTGATATTGCAATTTATTTAACTTTTTGTTAGGCAAACCACAGTAGACTAAATGTACCTTTAAGATATACTTTCAGTAAATAATAAAATAATATTTATTATTATTTATGTTAAAATTTTCTTGTATCTCGTTTACTTTAAATACTTTTTAATTTATTGTAATAAATTATGATAGAATTTCTCTTATATTTTAAAATTTACTGCGATATTAATGTGAATATGTATATTAATTGTGTAATTATTTTTATAAGGTTATTTCATAATTTTGTAATTAATATTTAGATTAATTTTAACTGTAATCCCAGTCTGTACAGTTTTAAGCTACTAGCTATGATTTACTGCCAAAAGCATATTATTATTCTTCGTTGTAAGTAGTCAATAAGAACAAAATTTGGTAAAAATAATGTATAAACTAAGTATTTATATTTTTGCAGTATTTGATACTAAAATGTTAATAAAATAAATTATTTCAATGCAATGATAACATAATTCAGGTTCTTAATTTATTTTTGTTTAATAAAACACATAGTTAAATAAATTTGTTTTATTTGGGGGTCAACAATTTGTTGTACCAGGGGCAGACTGAGAATTTTGAATTAATTTTGAATTTTAATTTTTAAATTAAGCCACTTAATATTAACTTCAGTCCTCGAAAAAGCTAAAACCACCCCTACTGTTGGCATTGAACTATACCAATACAAAAACAGAATAAACATTGATATAAAACAGCATTCATCGAAGAAATATTACAACTATTATATTACAAATGTAATGCATGTAGTAAATACAAATTTATATGTATCTACACTTTTTGATGTTGCAAATTCAAAACTTTGTATTTTATAACTAGAGTACGGACTTTTAAGCATAAAAAATAGCACAAAAAATTGTCATTATAATATGCATTAAACTTAAATATAATAATTAATAAACATTAAAAAAAATGTTGAAATAAAATTTATTTCTAAAGTAACTCAATAAAAACTTAACAAAAAGTAATAATACAAATTAACACAATAAAATAAAAATGTCAAGAACTTGTGAGCAAAAAGAAACTTGACAAAATGTTTAATTTTCAGAGTTTCCATAACATTCAATTATTATTATTATTTATTATTGTGTAAATTCGAATATAATATGTACTACTAATATGTACTAAAAAAGTACACTTACTGCTAAAAGAAAGATCAATACTAGTCGCAGTTCTGTAAGGCTCTAGTAGTCAATCGACCCCTAAGTAGAATACAATATACAAAATATTCAAATACTGCTAAATAAGCAATATTATTAAAAATATGAGAATTCTGAATAAAGTCGTAAATGACTGTAAAACTATAGGAAAACTAGTAATTAGAAGAAGAAATTTAATATTTTCACTGTTTATCTAGCAAATTTTCAAAATATAAAGATGGCAACCTTTTTTTTTTTTTAGCTTGCACAGGGAGGATCACCATTATCATCTATGACGGTAGTGTCAGACTTGCACTGACTTGCACTGACCTCTCCCCTACCCCCCATCTCGACCAAGAAACCGCCGTTAGGTATTACTTTCGATCGAGTGGGGGTTGTTCGTCTTCCGAGTGGTTTTTCTTCTTTCGCCGTTTGTTTGATGTTGTAGCTTCTGTTCTTTGTCCTCTTTTCTTTACATTTAGTTCCTTTGTTGTTCTCGCTCCGCTTGCTCTTTTGCGGACAGAACCGTGTGAATCATCTTTTCGACGGCGTTCCAGTCCTCCGGGCTTTTCAGCATTGTGGTTACTACGTTGTCGGGCGTAAGTTGCGAGTCCGTGCCCAACTCTTCGGTGACTCTTGCCAGCTCCCATCTTGCACATTCGAAAAAGGTGTGCTCGGCAGTGTTTTCCGCGTCGCAGTAGTCGCACTTGAGGGCCGTTCTTCTGGCGAAACGGTGGAGGTATGCGTTAAAGCATCCGTGACCGGTGAGGGCTTGCATGATGTGGTAGTTTACCTCACCGTGACTTCTGGCGACCCAACTTTTGATGTCGGGTATGAGTCGCCGTGTCCACCGTCTAACCTCGGCTTCGTCCCATCTGGTTTGCCAGAGGTTCATGATCGTGTCGTTGGTGTTCACTTGTTCGGAGTGGGTTCTCGCTCTTTCTCCGGCCTGTAGGTCAGCCGGTGTTATTGAGGCTAACACCAGTGCAGCTTCGCCCGACACGGTTCTGTATGCACTTATCACGCGTAGAGCGGCTCTTCGCTGTACTCTATGTACTTTGTCTCGGTTTCGTCCTATTTGGAGAACGTCGTGCCAAACGGGTGCAGCGTACAACATGATGGAATGCACCACGGTTGCGAGCACTCTTCGCTTGGCTGCCTTCGGCCCTCCCACGTTGGGCATCAAGCGTGCGATGTTGGATGCCGACGCCTCTGCTTTCGCCGCCGTTTCTCTGATGTGCTGGGAGAAGTTGAGGTGTTTGTCCAGTCTAACTCCCAGCACCAGAACGGATTCTTTGATTCTTATGACCGATCCGTTCATGTGGATGCAGATGTTGGACATCCTTCTCCTTCCGATAGCCATGACGGCTTTGGATTTTTCCGGGACCAGCTGGAGCCCTTTGTCTCTGATCCACTGAAGAATGATGGAAATGGCCTGGTTTGCCTTCGTGTTCATAGCCTGGGCCTCCCGATCGCTGACTATTAGCGTCAGGTCGTCAGCGAATCCTATCAGTGTCGCTCCCGCTGGTAGACGGAGTTTTAGCACGGCGTCGTACATCAAGTTCCACAGGGATGGGCCGAGAACTGATTCCTGCGGCACGCCGCTTGTTGTCTAAGATGGCAACCTATCATCTATAAGCATGCTTGCAAATTCATCGGTTGTTTTCATATTTTAATTTTAGATGATCTCTTATCCCCTCGTTAACTGTGGGCTTAACTTTCTGCATTATGAATTAATTAAAAATAATCAACACTTTTTAACTATAAACGTCGGATACTCGGCGTTAACCAACTATCAAACTATAAATGTACATATCTATTGCAATTTTTTCTAATTTATCGAAAATGTGCTAAAATAAGCACTAAAATAGCTTAATAATAAAGCTAACCATTAAAGTATCAAAATAAGCATTTAAGAACTAAAAACATAGCGCCAAATGTCTTATTTTTAGCAAATTCGTTGATATTTATAAAAATTACACTTCTACTATCAATATTTATGTATATAGCAAATTTGCTAGAAATCCGTACTCTATTTATAACGTTCGTGATAATATATTACATTAATGCACAAGCTTTTACGAACAATCAGATCAAACATCAACATTGAAAAATTTGGCTACTGAAAGAATTTATGGGCAAATTAATTATCACTTCAAAACAGTAGTGTGGAGCAGACAGGAACAATGGAAAACTTTTAAAACTCAATGATGATTTCGCTATTATAACACTTTATTATTTTAAATCTACATTTACATTGATCTGCCAAATTAATGAATATTAATTTTTGATCTAAAATTTTTGGTAAAAGCGATTATTAAATGATTTGATTTAATTTTAAATATCGTTTCTTCAATGTAAAAATGTGAGCCGTAATAAGATGGTACACAGGTGCTAGATGGTATTCCGTTATTATACGAAGCTTTTACTGTTACCTACCATATTATGACATTAAAGTCGTGCGGACATTAATTAATGTAATACGAAACAAGAAATAAATTTTTAAACTCGGCGTAATCTAAGCAATAAGTGGAGCTGAAAAATGCGGTGTCAAGTCATCTTCTGGTTATAACCAAAAAAATCGTTGCCTAGTGATGGTTCTGTTGCAAGTCGATGAAGTCAAGTATGTAAATCTTGCAGTATGGAGGAGATATTAATGAGAGATGCGTTTTCTTTACTTTTTGGTGCTTTATAACGTTCATTGTTGTGCATGGAAAATAGCAAGTGAAGTGTCGCTGAATTCAGAACGTGACAGTTTAATTAATAATAAAAAAGGTTTAAATTATCAACAAGCATCTCCAGAAGCAGGTATTTATTTATACATTAATATTTCATTTAAATTTTCTTTATTATATTTAAAAAATTCAAGAGAGTTTTGGAATTTTTCTTTTGAAAACTCAAACCAATCAACAGCGAATTAAAAATTTTATTATAACATTCATCAAAGCATTTTTTTGATTTTACATTATAACGCAATACAAAAGATTTTAAATAAAAAAGTCTCTTATAATGAATTAAAATTTAAAAGGTAAATCAGTCGCAAATAATTTTGTCAAAATTCAAATTTTAATTTTAAAATTATAGTTAAAAATATGTAGGTTATTATAATCTTCCAAGTACGATATACGCATTCTAAAAAAAAATTAACGGTCATCAAGATCGTCTGCAGAATCAATATTAAATGGAAAATTTGTAAAATTCGACCTTATTTATAATTTTATCGGTGAAGCTGATCTTATCTGATCCGGACTTGTAAATTAAAAGTATAAATTAGAATAATTATTATTTTTCCACAAGACATATTTAGAATATACAAAGGAAAATTTCAATAAAATATTTCTACACTTCAAATACTAACAAGTCCAAAGAGGAGATGAAGATTTTTATTTCAATCGTTGAAAAAACTAAAAGATTTACATGTCTATAATTTGCACGTGATGGAAACTTCCCTCCCCTCTTTGGATTTGGAATTGTATCCAAATGGCTTTGTCTTAAATAAATATGAATAGTACCAAATATTTTTCTTGAATGCTTTATGCACAGATAAATGAATTTACTACCATGACAAGAAAATTATGTATGTAAACTAGATTGAGTGTTTTATCACGGTAATCTTATATTGTTACTAGAAAATTAAATGGTCTGTTAGTTTCATGACCTTTTAGTTCTTTAAATAGTGTAAAACTGGATTGCTTAAGTTGTGCGGCCTGAAGGCCGCACTGTACGCTACTTTTCGGTAACCTCTTGGTTTGTTTAGGTTGGCAGCTTAAAATGAACCAATCAGATATTCGTTACGAAAAAGAAAAACAGATAGAAATGGCTTTTTATATATTATATGACTTACCTTTCACCTTTTACTTACCTTTATTTTTAATGTAAAATTATTGATACGAACAAATTTATTACATTGTGACGATTTCGGAAGTACCATAATGAAAAAAATTTTGAGTCAAACCTATAATCCCCACAAACCAATGTTATACAATTGGTGCTTTAGAATTAATTATGGAAAAGAACATCTTCTTGATTTTTTACATTCTAATTTAATGTCCATTAGAAAATGTTGATTTAAGTTGTTTAAGAGAGTACATGTATGCATTAGTTGCGCTTGTTAATCTCGACCCTACAATTAATGTGTAAAAATAAATTAATAAATTCAGAATAAAAATGAATAATCTTAAAATATGTTAAATTTAACATATTTGTCCCGCCTAGTGCATTTGGCTCAAATAAAAATCACTTCAATGTGTTCATATTGGTTGAATATTGATTTACAATATTGCGCCAATATAGGAAATCAATATTGTATCAATATTAGCTTAAGTCTGTTGCAATATTGAATTAACTTTATATTAATTTTTGAACTTTGCTCTGCCATTATCAAAAATGTACGAAGTTTTCCACTTGGCACTCATGGTTTTGTGAGCACTTGCATAATGTTCTAGTAGGGTGCTAACCTTGCCAGATGCATAGTCCCTAGATGAAACTTGAGCTTTAGATCACAACAGTGCAGTCCGCACGATTAGCATATAGTTTTAAACCTTACCACATGGCTGGTCATATTATTTACACTACTGTATAAGTAATTGCTATTTACGACATTGAGTAATTATTGTTTTATTATTAGTTTTGTATTTTGATTTTGACGCTTTAATGCTGTGATTATGTGATTATTTATGAAATTTTCTTAAAAACAATGAACATATTCATAAATACAACAAACAAATTCATAAATACAATTACTAACAATTTCTAAATACATATTAAAAGAAAGAAACACGAAACTTCTAAAACTTACACGTAAAACAAATAGGCAACCACAATAAACAGATGTTAATGTCGTTGCATAAATGTTGTAAAAAATAATAAAAGTTTTATTTCGTACTTTGAAAAATTTATTTTTTTTATTGTTTGAACTATTAAGTTCGGGTTTTTCCTACAATTCGAAACCGTTAAAAAGTTAAAATTGTTTTTAGGTAGAGTTTTTGTGACTTTATTTGGATACCCTCCAAAATGCGAAAGAAGCGGAGTTTCTTATGCTTGTACATTATCAGTCGCTTGTTGGTGGGTTGGTGGATCAAGTGAATCCGGATGTGGTACTAATCCATGGATTGTCGCATGTTGTGTTATACAAAATAAACGTAACGATATAATACAACCTCAATACGAAATCAACGATGGGAAAAATTATGAAGATTTAGAGTAAGAATCTTTTACAGCTAAACTTTAACAGAATTATCTTAATGAGCAATTAAACAGTGTACAGTTATTTGTCCAATTTGCGTGGACATTTATGCGTTGTGATATAAATTTATTTACCTATTTCAGCTGATACTAAAAATTTTTGTGTTACAGCAATCAAGTAAACAACATCGCTCAATTACAAAAGCGTAACGATGACGAAGAAGAAAAATGTGGAATTTCTTCAAGTCAAGTTTTACAAAAACGAATTATTGGTGGCAACGAAGCTAAATTTGCACAATTTCCTTGGCAAGCTCACATTAAGATTTTATCTTACCAATGTGGAGGCGTTTTAGGTTAATGCAAAATTCATATCTTATACATAATTTTCAAATAAATTTATTTTTAGTGTCTTACCGTTTTGTAGCAACAGCAGCTCATTGTGTTATAAAAGCAACCCTTAAAGACATTATAGTTTATTTGGGAGAATTAGATACTCAAAATACTGGAAAAGTACTAGAATATGCTCCATCTGAGAGACACACTGTGAGATTATAGATTAAAGTTTTGTTTTAATAAAAATTTTAATCACTCCAATGATTTTCAGATCGAAAATGTCGTTATTCATCCGCAATTTAAATATAAAATAACTCAACCTGACCGCTACGATTTGGCTTTATTAGAATTGAGTTCAAAAGTTAATCAAGCTTTTCATATTTTACCAATATGTTTACCAGAGGTCGGTATGAATTTTAAAGGATTAAATGCAGTCATTGCTGGTTGGGGCAAGATTAAACCATCTACAGACCTTACCGGAACAAACGTTTTACAAAGTACCACGGTTCCTATTATAGGTGAATACATTTTTATGAAATAATATAAAAAACAGTTAAAAATTTATTTGTTATATTTAGATATTAAAAAATGTATGTCTTGGCATAAAATGAAGCATATAACGGTGGAATTGCACGAGGAAATGTTATGTGCAGGTCACAAGGATGGTCATAAAGATGCGTGCTTAGGTGATTCAGGAGGACCTCTAATCGTATACGTATATGGGCACTGGACATTAGCTGGAATTATTAGTGCTGGATTTGGTTGTGGTGAACCTAATCAACCTGGAATTTATCATTCCATTGCTACAACGGCAGACTGGATACGTTCAATTATAAATTTATAAATTTGTGATCTTAAATTTAGTGGAAATTGTAACTAGAAAATTTTCTTTCAAGTATTAATGTACATATTTCATATTATATTATCAATTAAAATTATTTCTTCTAAGTAACAAATAATTAATTAATATAGCAGTAAAGCAGATTTGAACATTTTTGAACAAATCATGACTTAAAATTTATTTCTTTTTAAGTATGCATTAATTTGTCTCATTGCACCCTACCATGGGGTAGATTTGAACAATAATAATTATGATTAATTAAAAACAATCAAATTGTAAAAATTCATTAAACAACTAAGTACCTATACAATTGTATTATTTCTACAGAATGAAAAAAAAATTAAAGAAAGCTACAACATAGAATATTATGTGTTTAGTAATACATTGAAATAACCAGATACTAAAATTTTTTGCAAAATGCTTACCAAATGTTTCTTTGTTTTGGCAATTAGCAAGTTTTGCCACGATGTCAGTCTTAGATATTTGGTTTACAAATTGAAATTAGAATCTAAGTTATATAATTCATTATGCTGTTATTTTTTCTGATATTAGATTTCTGATTCTTTCTTTAAAGAATGTAAGAAACTCTCTAGCTTTTCTCCTATTAAAGGTTCAAATTTTTTAAAAATTTTTGATAACTCGCCAAGTATATGTATAAATATAAAAATTCTAAACATATAACAAAAGTTTAATTGTTCAAATGTGCCCCATGTGCAAATGAGTCTAGAATTTAATACTGCTATTTATCGTAGTACAAAAATAAAAGAAATAGTAATCTGATGCTATTGTCAAAAAGAAAAACATAAAGAACAAAAACTAAATATTTAAATTATGTATATTACTTGTACATCCATAAACTAGTAACAAATAAAAATTATTATTTTAATAATAAAAATTCCTCCTGTCGTTTTTAAAGATAATTTTAATTTTTATAATATCTTTCTTGAATTACAGTTGCTATAAATTTACTTTTAAATATTTCATTTATTACATTTTGAGATTTTGAATTAAATTTTTAAATAAATAATTTTCACTAAATAAAAATAAAAAATTAACAAAATAATCAAATGAAATTTTAGATTTAATTTTATTATTTTATTGAAATTTTTATTTGATTCGGATTCAGATTTGATGCAGATTTTTAGAAAAAATTTAAATGGTCTAGAAAATTTAATACAAAATATTTTAAATAAAATGTTAAATTAAATAAAATACAATAATTCAAAATTTATACGAATTACGAGTTTACTTACGTAATAAATATTATTAATAATTGCTGAAGTAATATTAATTTAAACAATTTCGCTTTTTACTTCTGTATTGACAAAAACACAGCAATTTCTTTATAGTTTATAGTATTTAATTTTTGTTTGCAATTCCTAGCTATATAAAGTACAACAGTAGTAAGTATTTTATGCTAATTTTTGAGCAAAATTTAAAAATTTTTTCGATAGATATAAGGGTGTTCCCGTGACTGTGGAGAACCTTTGAGGTGGTGATAAAGAACACTTTTTTAAGACAAATTTTTAAATAAAATTTTTGTCTACGTTCAAACCCTTGGAGATACCTTCTTTTCAAGCAATTTTTTAAATTTCTGATTTCAAATGATCATAGCTTCGATATTCTTAATTTTTTAGACTTAATGGATTAGACCTTTTTTGAAGATCATTCGCTTATCTATAAATTAAGTTATATTGCCTTATCGTCCAGAATAAACGGATTTCGAGTTATAAATTAAATTAAGGGAAAAAATGTTAACAAAAATTTAGGTTTAATTTATTTTTGCTTTTCGTCTTAGAAAAAAACTGACGGCCCAAGCCGGATAGGAAATTTATATTTTTGGGAAACCAACCGTTTTCACAGAAATTCTGAAAATAATGAACCAGGTTGTAGGTTTTAAATTTATTTTTAAGTATTTCAGTCTGCGAGAGCTTGAAATTTAAATACGACCAAATTGAAATCAACTCTTAATGTACATACCTAAATATTTAGGAATCCTTCATTTAAAACCGATTTAAAACCCTTATCTTGACGAACTTTTTTTTATTTACATTAATTAGTAAAACATTTACAATTAAAAATTCTGCTCCCACTTAATAATGCTTATTTGTCTTGAAATGAACAAAAATCCAATTATAAAGACATTGATGAGGAAATTTATACCATTGGCTATCAATATTATTTATACATGTGTATATTGCAGATACAGAGAACACGTTTGAACAAATCTGACACTGATCCAATAAAGTATGACAATTTTGTGGAATTGATTGTCCATTTTTCAAGAAAATATAAAAGTAAATTTCTTTTCCCCACTTATAAAATATTTCGAATATTTTTAGAGAAATCTTAGTTTCCAAGCTTCTCAATCCTGATCAACACATAGTAGATATGAAATAACAAAATGTTGTTCATTTTCAAATTGATTGTATTATCAAATTATTGAAAAAAATCGGTAATACTTTTTCTCGTAATTATAACCTTTTTCTTCTTTAATACCATTTAAAATAAAGAATTTAAGACAAACATGTTTGGTTGCATATCTTTAGTATCCAAATGTTGGCATCTATGTTTACAAAACATTAGTGTTACGAAAAAGATAAATTGTATATCCTTACCAATTTTCAATTTTCTGGGTGGTCTAAAAATAAACATTTATTTCGTATTTTTATAAAAATAGTCAATGAGTATTGATAATATTACAACTTAGGTAAGTAATTGAAGTTATTAGTTACAATTACAAATTTCCATTGAAAACACTAATTAATTAAAATATAGTTATAGAAAATTTAAGCATTTTTTAATTCGGTGGTCAAACGATAAAAGTTTTAAGAGATTTCTGACACTTGGAACGAAATTAATTTATTTTTACAAAAATGAGCATCAAAGAAGATTAATTAGTAATCTTTGTTATTTTTTCTACTGACAGGAATTTAACGATTTTACCGATTAAAACAAAGAGCCAATGAATTATAATGTTAGCTTTTGAATCGATCGAAAACCCATTTCAGATACGTGTACGAATTATGGTAAGCAACCTTTTAAATTTGTCTGCTAGTAAAAAATAATAGCTAGGTAACTTTTCGAAATCAACAAGTTCAATAATCGAAAGTATCAATATTAACATACAAATTATAATGGAATTAATGGTTTTAAATTTAATGATATAAACAAAAATATTTATCATTTAATTATTAACAAATGTAGGTAGCAAATATATAGATATAATATATATAGAATGGGAAATCAATAATTAGATGAAGTCCAAACCGGACTTGGTGGGCGCCAGTAGTTTTTAAAACAAGTTAAAATAATAAAAAATAACTTTCTTCTAAAAATAATAAAAATGAAAGGTTACTTTGTGTCAATCAATTCGCAACTTAATAATTAGAAAAGCAAATAATTAAACACATAATCGAAATTATTGAAATCCAAGTAACTAAGTATAAATCCTGTATAATATGATCTGCATTACTTTCTATTTCTATTTTCAATATATTCAATACATTTTCATGAGAAAAAAAATTAAATCAGTTTTCGATTTTTGTGGAAGTAAATCCGCAGTCTGTAAAAACATTTTCAGTTATAAAAAACTTATAGAAGATAATATTATTCAGCAAAAACTTACTGTGTACAATGAAAAGCGTGAGCGTGACGTGCGGAGTAAGTAATTCCTGTTCTATCTTGTTGGTGTTTTCATGTGAACATTTCTAGGTCGTTTTTGATTAAGTGCTGCAAATATTACGATCAAATAAACCTTACTAAAATTTTTAACTTGTTTTAGACGCTATACACGCGTCTTTCACAATAAATTGTTTGATTACAACGAAATTTTGCTTTTGAAGTGACTCATTTGGTAGTTTACTGTGATAATAATTTTCATGGGTTCGTTAAAGCCTTTGTAATAATTGAACAATATTAGAACAAGATTTACGGTGTATGCGCGATTAATTTTGCTATACATTTTAGAAAATTAAATTAATTTAATATTGAAGTAATTTTATTTTAATAAATTTGTAGTATAAAATGTAAAACTATTAATTATTTACTAAACTTTTTTCTCCAATTAGAGATTATAATAAATTCTGATTACACCATTAATGAAGTATACATAGGCCGCATGAAACAATCTCTCGTACCCTGATCTTCTAAGGGAAACTTTTAGAGTTATGTACTCTTATGAGATTTAGCACATGCTTCCGTCTCTAAGTTTACGATATATTGTATTCTATAAGAGTTACAATCTGATGAGTAGAGTAACTATTCTGAAAACGTGATAAAATGTGAAGAAAATTTTTGCCCCATTTTAAGTGGTTGTGAGCCATATGAGCTGGCGTTTATTTTCCTGTTAATAAATCCTGCTTTAGGCGCTGTAGGGTAGCTGAGCCTAGAAAAAACTACGGATTTGAGAATGCTTTTTCAGTGTTATTATTTATTTTACCTTAAGTATAAATTTCATCCTACCCAATTGCACGATTGCAGGTGATTCAGAATATTCTGATGCGTGTTCTCAGCAAATATAATTTATTACAAAAAGTCAACTTTTTCTGTGTAATAAGAAATAATAGCTACAATGATCAAGACTGTGGCTTGAAAGATCTATAGCAAATTTGTAGATTTATCACTGAATTTAGTTTCATAATATTCAATTCAGGATATCAGTATTTTATAAGTTTTATAGTATAAAAGTTGAAATATATTATATAATTTTAAACATAAATGCAAACGAAACTTACAATTAAACGAAATATTCTTTTTGCTTATATTAAAACTTCAACGTTCAAGTAAGTAAATTTTGTAAACAAATTTTATTCTTTTAATTATGTTTAGTCAACTAATTAACTTTCAGAAATTTTACAAATTTTTAACTCTCCGTTATTGTTTCAAGACAAAGACAGCAGCTACAGATGGTAGAACAAATAAATGTAAAGAAATAAATTTTCATTTCATTGTAATACATATTTGACACTAGAAAAACTACAGACATCACAATAAGAAAATCGCATTTTTTTTATCAAGAGGAACAATAATACTCTGTAAGAAATTAAAATTTATAAAAGTACGTATAAATTGAGTATTTAAATGGATACACATATAGATTTATTCTAACTTTACACCAAATAATATTAACAAAAATAATGACATAGGTGTGTACCAATTAAAAAATACACACTGGGTTTCTGACTCATTAGTCTTCTTCAGTACTGTATAGTAATTTTGTATTTTCGTTTGTAATATTTGGTTCTTCAATTTGTATTACCTCCTTCTCAAATCAAAGTTCCAAACCAAACCAAACCTCTGATCGTCCGACAAACCCTGCACGTTGTGATCCCCATCGTAGTAACACTTAGAAGTCCTTTTAAATCTGCGGATGGCTCTTTGAATGCTAACGTCGTTACCTTATTTACTAACATCAAACTTCACCTAAACTTATATGTCCAGTGGCGTAACCACTGCTAGGACACCTGAAGGAATAATTAGTACACACAAATTAAATAAAACACAGGATTCGGTTTAACGATAAATATATTGTCGTGTTTCGAAACACTAAAGATCACAATTCTATTATTTTGTAAATTATTTAAAAGTTTGAGTTTGTTTCATCATTATTTATTTATAACATGTTGTATAAAGTTTGTCAAGTTTTGCTGTATAAAAGAGTGGGAAGGGCGTAAAAAGAGAGTGGGAGTGGGTTGATGCAAGTAGACTTGGGCTACGGCCTTGGCGTCGAATGGTCAAGCGGATGAAACACCATACCTGCAATTCTAATTGAAATTAAAATTGATTAAAAATAAATTAAGTTAATTTGAGTTGTTGTTTTTTTTAATTTAATAATTGAAGTGAAGTGCCAAGATTAGAAATTGGAAAAATTGTGAAAATTAAGTCAATGTGCAAGATTGCAACGCAACAAATTTGTTAGGCCAGCTGGGATGCCATGTGCGCTCCAATACAACATCAAAGTAACAAAAGTGAGCATTTTAAATTTTAATTTACAAAATTTTAAACAATTTGCAGAGTCTCTTGCTACAAAAAAAATGAATGCCTAGCTTTAGATTAAAATTTATGGATTAATAAATTTATAAGATTTGCATAGCTCGGGTCATCTCAATATATTTAACCGAAAAGAAAAAGGTAGTCTAACAACCAATTTGCCAGCAAAGTTAATCTCCTTGATATCATTTAATTCAGAATACTTTAGTTTGAAATTTGATTTAATAACTGCGTTCGATAATTAATCCCTCTGTAATGTTTTCTAATTGTTTATTCATATTTAATGACCAACCACAATCTTTATAATACTTTTTAAAGAAGAGCATATGTATATTTCAATGATTAACTCAATTGTTTCCATATTATGTAAGATCTTTAACTAATAAACCCTTATATTATGCTAAATTATCCGCTTTAACTATTACCTCGTCAACTTAAAAACTAATATTGTCACTTAATTAATATGTCGTCACTTAATCTAATTTCGTCCCACTTAAATTTCTAGTTGGTAATTTCTTTAAATCTAAATAAGTCGTCTGTACTTAACTAAATAAGTCCCCCATACTTAAAACTAGCGTCATCATGTTAAACTATTATGTAGCCGCAAATAATCATAAAGAACTTTGTTAAAAACAGTTCTTAAATATCGTAATTGGTATTATCTCATATGTGGTCGCAAATAATCACAAGGAACTTTGTTAATGTTTATTAATAACTGTCCTGAAATATTAGAATTGGTACTATCTCATTGAGAGATATTTGAAAAAAAAGTAAAATCAAGCAACTTGTTCACATAGCCAGTTGTCAGCTTAGAGGTTCTCATTGCAGTTACAACTCCCACTGATCAGTCATTTATGCGACATGCTGCGACGGCCATCTTATGATTTTAAGCGTCCACTGAACTTGTTGCGCAATTCATCTAAATTAAATTATCTCATGATATTATATTTTCCACTTCAAACAACCGCCTTGATATTGTTTATCTTAAACAAATACTCCTACTTTTTATTACCGCAATAACCCCTAATGCATTATAAAGATACGTCGTAGGTCACATATGAGTAATCAATTTCTTCCATTAAATTAAATCTTAAAACTGAAGATGAAGTAATTTTGAATTAGTTTAAATCCATATCCACGTGGTTGATTAACTTGAAAATTCTAATACCCGTCCTGTTTTATTTAAAACATTATAATTAATAAATTTATTTAACTTACGTATTTAAAATTTGTCGATGGCTACGATAATTTTTATTTAAACAAATTTAAATTTAAATTACTGAATAAAAATTTACACACTTGTTCCACTAAAATCACCCGTTCAGTTTCACTACTGAATCCGTAATGGCTATCCTCTTAAAAATAGTAACGGTAAAATTTCTAACGGAAACGACCACCGCGTCTCTTTAAAGTCCTTGTTGCCAAATCGCTGTATTTTAAAGTAACCAGAAATGAACTAAATTTAAAATTTCGCGCCCATTATATTCAAATTTACAATATTACACGTTTATATTTTGCGTTCCACTTACATATGAAGACTGCAATATACTGCGTAATAATTAAGAGATGGTTAACTATGTATACGGCACTGAGGACGACTAAAAAGTTAGAAACATGTTATTTGCCGTTTGTTTTTAATTAAGCAAAAATGTTTGAAATTGATTGCATTCCTCTAAATGCGCGAACTTTTAATATGATTTATTTAATTAACATAAGTTTTTAAAAGTTTTAATTACAGTTAACTTATAATTAAATAGCTTCATCTAAATGAATCTGTGCTGTACACATTATACAAATTGCGATAAACTTATGGAAATATTAATACAAAGTTCCTTGCTTTGTTTTAGTAAATCAACAATCTATGTATATAATATTTAACAAAGCTAAATAGAACGTCAAAACAATAGAATTATAACTGTAAAGTGAAGAAGTACATATGTAGAAATTACCATTTAAAAAACACTGAAAGGACGTTAATTTACCACATTTGATAGGTCAGAACTGAGAATATTGGAAAAAGAAGAAAATAAGTAAAATACAAAAATAAAATAGGTAATGTGGTATTAGGATAAATGGAATGACAAGCATTCATTTGTATGTAACAAGGCTTTTCCCAGAGATCCGTTCTAGGTCCTGTATAATCTTGATTTACACGAATGATCTGTGTTTTCACTAAACAAAAACTTTAGTGATGTTTCGTAGTCACTATTAGTGCTGCTGTGAGAATATTGTTTTATATCCAAAGTAGCTTGCTAGGCTCATTTCAGATGTGCTCGGAACTCCAGATTTTTATTGTTGATGAAAGCAAATCATCAAACCAGAGGGACTACCGGCTTTGTGCGTCCTCCAAAGCACGGAGATGATCATAAGAGTGTTTAGATTGACCTGGGTACCTTAGTGTCAGCAGTTATTCTGCTGACATACTACACTAATGACCGTCTAGATCTTATAGTGAATGAAATTATGAAACATGTATACATGCGAAAGGCACATCTTTTCTGGCCAAGACAAAAAATCAACAGAATATTATATTAGCGAGGAGATTGCTATAATTTTAGAAGCTATTAAGCGGTGGATGAACTTTAACAAACTAAATTTAAATGAAACAAAAACTTCTAGTGAAATCAATTCACTTTTTATTTTTACACAATCAAAATTCAAAATTAAAACTTAGCATAGAGGGAATAACGGTCCTCCGCTCGTCAACCTGGCGTAACGCCATCTGCCATCAACACCTTCTCTCCCTTTAATACCTTTAGCACAGTTACCAATAAAACATTTTTACAATTAAAATCTTTATGTACAGTGTACTTACAAATAAATAATTACAATAAAAACAAAACAATTTTCCAGATAATTTACAAAATGAAATAAATAGTGTTTTTACGCTTCAAAACACGACATTTTATATCTCGGCACCCATCCATCCGTTAAGCTGTTGCGTTGTGCTAGTGTCACAAGTCCATCAAGGCAGTGGTTTACAACCTTGAAGTGTATTTCTACTCCTTCTAAAGCCTTCCATGATACTTAGCTGCCAGTTATGTTGCAGATCGGCTTGTCTGGATATGCCCTCCGTACCATTTCATTTGCGCAAGCCAGTATAGTAGTTAATTCTGCCTGAAGAATAGTAGCGTAAACGCTAAACCAGGTAAACGCTAAGCTCATGTTTTGTTTCCGTTTTGCTGCTTGGTGCCTTTCCTCTCTTCTTTCAGGTATAAGAACCCTAAAAAGTATTTTAAAGTCCCTTACAGTGCTGGTTCCGTCCGATTATACGCCCAGTATGTTGTTACTCCTTATGGAGTTCAATATTATCGTGTAATGGCTTTCTCTAGAGAGTTTGACTTTTAAAATAATGAACAAACTAAAACATATTATTAAAATAATGAATTTTAACTATTTAGTAAAGAATACATACTTAGAAAAATAATATTTAAAAAAAAATAAAAACGACAATAATTTACATTTAACAGGTCAGGACTTGTCAGGTCAGGACTATTTGAATAAACAAGAAATGAATTCAAATATTCTAAGTCCTGACCTGTTAAATGTGAATTATTGTCGTTTTTATTGTTTTTTAAATATTATTTTTCTATGTAAGTATGTATTATTTACTAAATAGTTAAAATTCATTATTTTAATAATATGTTTTAGTTTGTTTATTTTAACATTACATACTACTATATACCATACTATAGACTTAAAAACTTTCATTTCTTAGGTTAATTTTCTATGGTTGTATTTTTGTTTAAATTAATTAAGTAAAGTGTTTAAAAAAGAGTAAAAATTAAAGAAAATAAAAAATTATTAAATAAAATTTGGTTGTTCATAAAGGTACGCCGCAACGAATTTGTTAAATCGGCGAGCATATGTGTATTGCACGTGCAAGGTTAATGCGATAAAGTAACAAAAATTTACGACACAAAAGTTTACATTTTAATTAAAAATTAAACAATTGCAAGAGTCTCATTGCTTTAAAATTAATAATGGATGTACCTCTAGCGAAGAATATTTTTGAATAAAAGAAAATTTTACAAATTTGTATAGTCGAGGACATCTTATTAAATGTCGAACAGACGTGGGTATTAAAGCTATAGCTGGGGACATAGCAATACATATTGATTTGCCAATGCAGCTAAAAAATCACATCTAGTAGGTCCAGAACCAATTTGAGGGATAGGATCCTGACAGCAAAGAGGGTTATAAAAGAACAAGTAAAAAAAACAGTTTGTGTACTGGAAAGGCCTTCCGGGACTAAGCCAATCGGGGTAGTCTATGGAGGGTCTCTCCAGTGATGGAAGGAGAAAAGAAATCTTTCAAGTGAATATGAGAGTACATGTAGAATGTGTGAAGAACAGGAAGAGACTCCTCATCGCGTATTATATGTATGTCCAGCCCTATCCTCAAGAAGGTTTAAATACTTCAGTTTTTCATATCTGACAACCAATGAGAAGATTACCCAAGCCACCCATAAACTTTTAAGGTTAAGTAATACCCTCTGTTTACGAAAGGAGTTTCAAAAATCAAAATCAATCAAAAATTACCAGTGTTTAAAATTTCAGAATTTAACCACAATAGGAAATTAATTAGTTATTAAAATGATTAAATTAGTTGATAACTTTATAGTCAGGGCAATTTCACAAAGAATTCGGTGTAAAAGTGAAGGAAATCCGAGGAGATTACTTGAAATGAGTTTTTTCTTTGCTTTTTCTACTTTTTCAAAAAGAAATCTTTAGGCAATTTAGAAGTAAATCCGAGAAAATCTTTCGAGAATCTCGTAAAAATATATCTAATTTACGAAAAATTTGCCTTGAGATCAGGAATCCAAAACTTCAGTTAAATACCCATCTATTAAGTTCAAAAAAAGAAAAGTGCGTTTAATGATTTGGTTTCCTATAAACAATATAATGTTTGCAATTTTTGAGCTATAGAAAAAATATATTTAGTACAAAAATAAGTTTTACGTGGTAACACTGTATATTTCCTACCTGATGATATTATCCTGTTTTTCTTGCCTTATTCGCACTCTAGTGTAAATTTTGAATTATGTATGTTGTGGATATTTAATGTTTTTTATGATTATTTTTATATTTTATTTTTGTTGCGCGTATTTTCGTGTCAAGCCTACTGATCACAAACGCAACACGTACGGAGACGGAATAAGTAATTTAGTTATAAACTCATTGTAATCACTTCTTGGCCACATTTTTATTTTTCAAAGACTAACAATATTGTTAAAAATGATGGCTTCAATGGCCTACTCTGCATTATACCAGAAGTATTCAATTTCACACTGCACGTGACGAAGATCTGGTGGTTGACCAAGAGTGCCCATGCAAAGTTGTGTGCATCTGCATGCCAGATATTTATAAAATATAGGTAATTTATTAATAATTCATAATTACGCAATTATTAATTAATTTTGTAGATTTATTATTTGTAAATAATATAAAATAATTCTCTTAAAATGCATAGTTAATAAATTTTTTAGTACCTAATAGCAATGTCTCTAGGTTAAGGTTAAAGCAATGGCATACTTTCCTTGAAAGGTCTAAGTCACAGAAGAATGTCAGGTGAAAGCAGAAGAACACTTTACACTAGAATAATATAAGCAGGAAGTATTTAAACCAAATTTTTACATTTTTTAAAAATGTTCAAAATTGTTAATATAATTATTTTCTAATGTATTTCAAGAAGCAAATCAACTTAAAATTTTGATTTAGCTGGGTATTGTTAGGTATTTATAACGGTGTAAGCGATTTCCGTATAAAAAATTTTCGCTGTAGTTGTACGAGAAAATTAAATAAAATCGTTACAGTTTTGACGTTAACTACAGTTTTCCCTAAGAAGCGGATGTGGAATTTAAAATACATACCTATTTAATTTTGGTCCTATTGTTCCTCTCCTTGCAGGTTTTAGTTTAATTATAATTTACACAAGTAATTAATTTATTTTCTTTGTTTTCTTTAGTATGTACAATTTTCGGTCGTAATTTTCGATATTTTGTATTAAATATCTGAAGTATGCATATAATAATAATAATATCTTTTCAACGATCAATTTCTAATCTGCTTTATAAAATCCGTAATTTATAAGAAGTAAATAAAAAAATATGCAAATTAAGAATATTTTCTATTATAAAATAGCAATATCGCGTAGTTACTACGTAATTTTTATTATAAACGAAAGGAAAAGCTTATATCTATAATGGAGATTTTAAGCTTTCGAATATGAATAAAAATTGTTTTTTAAATCTCTCAACATAGAAGTGACAAACATATGTCGGTGTTAAATAATTATGCCACAATGGTAAATCATATTACACCAAAATAAAAATTGTGCACGGGTTGTGTAATATATGTACATATCAAAAGAAGACACAATTTTCACTACTTTTGATTTCTAATTCCTATATTAAACTGACCAATGAAACCGATCTACTCTTCGATTAGACAGATTCTTTAACCCTATTTAAAAGAAAGTGGTTTCAGATTGATCGATTATTCTTTGGGTATATTAAACATAGAGGTGATGTTTGCTATGTATATTAGAGAAATGATTCGAAACGGGTATTTTGAAGTAAACATTGAACTAAAAATTAAAATTTTAAATTTCTCCACAGCAAGAGGACTTGAATTTTACTCTCAGTTGTGGCACATCATTTCAAGCAAGTGGTAATCTCGAAAATCGTATCGATATGTCGTGTTAATTATTGTAATGATACCTCGAGAGTAATTTTAAGTGCGTTAACTGGTATAATTAAAGAAAATAAAAGACTTAAAAGTCGACTTTGTAAAACAATAAGTGAAATTTTGAGATACGCTCTAATTAACATTTAAGAATATGCTATTTAATTGTCTTAAACAAATCGTGTGGTGTTTCATTATTGTTACTTTTATTGAAGCTTCAGAAAATGAAATTAAAGGTAAATAATTATTTACAGTTAACATTTATTTCTTTGTTTATTATGTAACGCGAGACCATTATATAAAAATGACTGTGCCATTATTCCATTTTTATTTCATTTAAAATTTTCATTTTAATTAAATTGGCAAATTTAAGTGCCTTCTGTATTAATAAATATTACTGCTATTACGCGATTGTGTCGTTGTCGTCTTTTGTGTACCTTAATATTACCAAATATTTTCTTGCTTATGTTTATAAATCAAGTTATCGATTCAGGAGCCTTCTTTCATGATTTTCACGTAAGCTTCTTGTTTTTCCTTTACGCTGACGTCGATATTTCTTAAATAAACATAAGAGCGAACAAACAATATTTTTGACGCAAGTTGCTTCTAAATTCGATAATATGAAATCATCGCATGAACTCTCGAATACACAATGCATAGAAATTCTAATAGCATGCAAATGAATATATTATTACTAAATACTAACTTCCATTAATTGAAGTAACTTGGACCATTAACAGATTTTCAATTATAAATTAAATTCTAACAATAAGCGGGTTAGGTACCTAACAGCGGAAATTTCATTATATAATAATAATTAGAAATTATGAAAATCTGCTATTGACATAAAATATAATAATACACTTACACTGTTTTGTTTTAAACTTTCGTAGACAAATTTAAAAAAATTCAAACATTTTAAAATAATAATTTAATTACTAGAAATTGATAATTATTATCACTATATTTAGTTTTTACAGAAAATTTAATTCTAATATTAAATAAAAAACTTTCAACGATTTTAGGTTTTTATATACATATTTCTTATAAGATTATCAAATAAAAAATTTCATCTCGTACTTCTAAACAAAATTTCAGAATGTGACAAACGTTTCATATAACTTTAATAATTGCTATTTAAAAAATCACACATTGAAAAATCAAGATCTGAGTCGCGTAGATGTAAAACATGTAACATTTTCAGTAAAATGAAAGTGAAATAGTGGTTTTATTTTTCGCTATTGTTCCTATCGCTGATTATTTAGAATTTAATTTAAAATTAAATTTATTTATAGTACTAATATGTTATTATAATATAAATTTTAACTTACTAAAAATATATAATTTTTTGTTAGTGTATCGTGTTCTCCAATAATTAAATATTCGGGGTTTTCCTCAAAACAACATTGGTATGTTGTCGGATTTTTGCATCTATCCGCCTCATTAAGATAGTCACTGACTTGTTAAATTGAAATGAATCTGTATTCTTGTTTTAAATAATAGTAAACCAAATAAAAAAAAAATTAAAATAGTGTCAAAAGCGATAATAACTTTCAAGCAGTAACTTTCTTCGGTTGCTTAATTTGTGGTGGTAATCCTCAAATTTTTATGTGGTGTAAGAACATTTTCGGTCACACACGACAATCGACAAAAACCAGAACTACGCAGATGCCCTTCGAAAATTAAGAGACCGAAATAATTATGATAGCTCATTCAATAATGTTTTTGTTCTAACGATGTTACAATTTTGTTATTTTAATTTCTAAAAATAATAGGAAACCTCCACGAAAACTTTCTAAGTTACCGAACTTCAAAATTTAAAAAATTTGAAACGTCTTGTTAAGTGGTATTTTAACCGTACTATATCAATAAATAAGTTCAAGTTCAATCGACAAGGTTAAAATTTCACATGTTTGTCTCTTTTAAATTTTTCTGCCGGCGGCAGAAAAAGTAGTATTTATCAAGTCAATAAAATTCTTAACTTTAAAAAAACAACAAACAAACAGATTATATTCAATTCATTGACCATATAAACATATTAATAATTAATTATATTGTTTTGTTATGCGGAGTTAAATATATAAATTTTAAATAGCAATAGTATATAATTTATAGTATTAACAGTTTGCACGGAAAAGTCTGACATTTATTATTTAATAAATAGCATATTGTTTTATTAGAAACAAATGCATGAATTTTGTGGAGAATTTTAGAACTACAAAAACTTTGTTGGAAAACAAAAATTTCATCTTTTATTTTTTTAAGTGATATCTTGGTTGCTCACATATATTTGAATTTTATTCTAACTCTGCGTAAAATGAGCCTGTGTAGGTAGCAGTATCATCTGCGTATGTATAACAGTATCGTCTATGGTCAAACCCAAATTACTTTTTGAAACTTCTGAGGGTTGAAACTATAATTTAATGTGTACGTCAATCTGTCGATGGTCTTGAATAATTTCTAATTATAGAATCAGGAAGTTTTGAAGTGTTTGATTTTCCATCTTATTAATTATTTCTAAGTTAAAATTTGATAATATAAGAAGGCATATTTGAATACAGCTTTCCGCACATTAAACGCCCCTTGCATTTTATTCCGGAAAAAATGCTTTCAGTTGTAATAGAATATGAAAAAAACTGGTATTCATTCGAAATTTTGCGTTTTAAAAATTTAGACGCTTCGTACGATCGCTCCAATGCACTCGGCTTCTTATTGCCTACATATCACGCATTTGTGGGGTATAATATTAGTTAGATTTACATGTACTATATATTTTTTATGACTAACAAAAATGTAAATACTACACCTGCTATTTTTATTGATAAACTTTTAATTTACTTTCGTACAATTGTATAATTATTACAAAAATCACGTTTAAAATAAATTATAAACATATAAAAGTAGATTACAACAGTTTTGGCTCGTTACGCTTTTCATCGCTTACCGAGTAAAACAACTCATGTGTCAATAAATTGCAAAACGATTGCAAAAAATATAGTGCAATTCGAATTAGCCTTTAGTAATGCAAAAATTTCTCTGTTTCAGATTATGATAAAAATTATGCACCTCGAAAAATGAGATTTTTCGATGAAATGGGCTGTAAGTATTCAATAGAATTATAATTTACTTTGTACAAAAACAAATAATTATATAAACTATCTGCATAAAAACTAATACAATTATAACCAGTTAGTGTTAATTCATCGTAGTAGTTTAACACTTTTTCCGGAAGGACAATAAATACATACAAACGCAAGCAAGAAAGAAAAATAAATGGTTTTATTGTTTCCACCATGTTCTGAATTTAAAAATTAATCACAATACTAAACTTTATGTATGTCAATTGTGCTGGCAATTTTGTTACGTATTTTCTATTGTCTATGTCACATTGTTTCTTAATATTCTATGTCACCTACAAGTTACACATTATAAACATTTTATTGTAGTTTTAAATTATTTTTTGTTAAATAACAATTTACCTTTTAAAGGAAAACTACTAGGTATGTAAACTTTGTTCATACACACGAATAATTTTGCAATTTTTAATTTTTATACTGGAACAGATATTTCTGCTGTATTCTGTATATCACGGTTTTATTTAAATTTATTTACCTTTTTTTCGTTTAAGCCATCACATTTTATTTTATAAATACTTGATGACTTGATGTGATGTAGGTAGTTATTCGAACAAGTTACGTTTGGGCTTTGAGCGAAATGCTTTTAAATGTTTTCCTTTCTATCAAGAATATATAAAGCATTTCATTTATTTAATAAAAAATTTAACTTTCAAAGTGTGCACTTTCAAGATTTACATTTTAAAATGTCGAAAAAGCATTTAACGCTTTTTTCAAACTATAATTCATACAATTTATGCAAAATTACATTAAGATCATTGTGCTTTCGTTTCGTTGGTTTCGTAAACCCAAAATATTTTTTTGTTTTAAACGACACAAGCAAGCATATCCATAAGGTCTTCCGCAGCTATTTGATAGAAAACTGGATCTTCATAAATCCACTTTGTAGGGTACTAAATAGATAACTCAAGCCATAAATTATTAATATCTGCCATATATCAGTCTTATAACAAAGCTTTTACCTGTTCAGATGACAAAGTTGTTATATTATTTAATTTTTATTAGAAATTATTAATTAGATTAAATTTAAAATAATGATATTAAAACAATAAAATATTAAACAAAAAAAGAAAATTATTTGGAAAGATTTCCATTCGTAAATTTTGTACATTTTTTGAATCAACCGTAGAAATCGATTCAAAATTCTTGCCACTCTTTACAACATATCTTTCGAAGAAATTATTAAAGATAGAGTAAAATTAAAAATTATTAAAATAGCGTAAAGTTCTCTATAGAAAAGTTTACAATTTTTCATTTTTAACATTAACTGCCTCTTTACATTTATCGTCAAAATTCTTGTAGAATTTTAAAGATAGCATAAATTTGAAGCCATTAAACATCAATTCCAAGTATCGGTGAATTTCTCATTCTGATGACAGTATATGCACTCCACATAAATAGTTGCAGCACTTGTTTTTATTGAGGGAAGCCGCGCACAGTTGACTGCTAGCCGTGCTACTGCTAACAATACATTATAAATTTATTTAATAGTTAATTTAACTTAACATAGATCCTGTTTTTGGAGCCGCTTTAAGGATGTTTTTAATAAGTAGAGCCAGTGGATCAGATAATTTTTAAAACACACGTACTACTTTCAGCCATTCTAGATTCCACGTTGCATTTGAAGGCTTGAAGTAGTTCTTTTAATTCTTAAAATATTTTTTTTTAAATTGAATTTTTACCACGTACAAATTAGACCTTTTCATTTATTTTTAAGGTAACTAATAAAGTCAACCATTTTGCAGTAAAATAAACTATAAAAGCTGATCGCATTCAATAGTCCGGTAGTAATAAACATTTTTTTTTAAATTCAGTTTTACTGAGAAGATACTACTTATATTATTAATAAGCTATTAACTTTAAGATCGTTGCTAGGTGATCATGGACTTATTTGCTGGTTTTAATAGTTTCTGACATAATTACAATCACTCCACGCAGGTTGTGATACTGGCAACCAGATGCAATAAGTGCTTTATGCTTTTTTACGGCGAAACAGATGATTATATGCTGAAAAGTGAAGAAATCGAACTTTTAAAGTATAAAATGATAAACAAGCACACGCGGGCTGAATATTTCCCGACAAACAGCTTATGAGTTATGTTCAAGATTTGAATAATAATTTTAAGGTGTTAGTGTAACCCATGAATATTTTCAGCTGTTCGCTTTATTCAGTCTTATTGAAATTAAGTTGTTAATTATGTATACATATTTTACAGCAATGCGATAAAGAATGGCCTATTTTCAAATGTCCCTAACGGCTCAAACATTTAAGACAAAATATTCCACTTGCGACATATTTGTAGAAAATTTTACGCTCTACAAAATTGTTCACTTTCAATCTTACTTTAACTTGAATAATTTTTTAAATTAGCGATCATTTAAATATTTGTAATATTTTTGTAATAAATAATAAAATTTTAAATATTTGAAAAGGTGAAATGAAAAAATTATAATATATGAAAACCAAATAATAATTACAAGTGTTTGAATTTGTATTTACATTTGTTTATTTATTTAAAATTATAAATATTTTATTAAAACTAAAATAATATAAATCTGACTATTTATACAACGAGTAAAATTCAAGAGTATTCAATTAATATTGGTTATTCATAAACTACTAAATATTTTATTTTTTTTTAAATGAATTTTAAATATTATATTAAAATATAATTTGCGTTTCTAAAATATCAGCGCCCTATATTGCACACTTTTTGAAATGCTCAGATGTCTTCTCAAGAAGAACATCTTTTTCCATTTTTGGCTGGGAAAAATCATCTATTCATTCATATTTCCAAACCGAAATATAGAAGAACTGAACCCAACCCGTATCTACCTGTTGGTTTTAAATAATCAAATACAAAAAAGCTCTAAATTTAATTCAGCCGAACTCTCTAAATATTTTAGAATTCCAAAATATTTGCACCAAAGCAAATCTCTTCTATAGGCGAAATTATATAAAAATTTCCTCGATATACACCATATTGATATAAAAAACAGCTAAATCTCTAATATTAACAATCAGTAACCATTGAAACAATGTATTGAATCCCAAATTGAATTAGCTGTAACATCACCAAAACTATTGAAAAATAGCAGCTTTTCTCAGGACGAAGGACGAATAATTGTTTTAGTTTCTTTTTCTGCAAGTGCCAAACACTGGGCAGTGCGTAGGCGATGAACTTATTCGAAGCCAATATGACTTACTGGGGGATTTAATTAATGAGGTGATCAATATTAAACTCTAGATCACAGCAGTGTATCCAATACGACTAGGATTCAACCTGCAAAACTACGTGAAACTATTACGAATTACGAAATTAATTTAATTTTAAATTATTCTTTGAGAGAAATACAGAAAAACATTCGATGAAGAGACTAGTAGTTTCTATCCTAGAGATAGTAGATAGAAGGTGATAAAGAGATTTGAACCAATTAATAATATACCAGTAAATTTTGTGGTGTGTAAGAATGTTTAGGCTAAGTTTCATCATGAGTGACTATGAAGTGTGAACTGCTTGCTACGCTTAACTTAATTAACTAAAGACTAGCAGAGTGGCGTGAGTGAACACTTGAAAGCTATGGAGCGAGAAACTGCGGTTCTACATAAAGCCTGCTGGTTGAAGAACATGCTACGCTGCTGATGATCTAAAAGCTATAAAAAAACAATAGCTTTAATGCAGTAATGCATTACCAGTTTGACTGCAGAAGTAAAAAAGTAGTATTTAACGGTTCTTCGGAAGTAATTAGTAAATAAAAAACTAAATTATTGATCCTCAATTTCCATCTAACTTGATGATGGCAAACGCCTCCTTCCAAATTTCGAGTTTGCTTTTGAGTATAATATCTGGTTCACTTGACAACACAATGAAATCTTTAAATGCTTCTAAAAATTATTAGCCTACGTGAAGTAGTCTTGTAAATGTTCATTAAGCCTTTGTGAGACTGGAATTTTCTTTCAAATTATTCATAAAAAATATAGAAGAATTGCAGCCTTCTATTTCTATTTTTCTATTATATACCATGCGATTTTTCTAATCTCATTGGTATTGAGCGAGCTTGTCAATATAATTTTTTCGAGTCCAGTAACATCATTTTAGGTGGCTAAACATCGATAGGTTTGTCAGTAAAAATTCTTATAATAAAATAAGTATGGTGTGAATTGAGTTTTTATAATAAATAATGTAAATGTATTTATTTATTCTAAAGCAGTTATTTTTTTTAAAATATCTAAATTAATTAAAAAATTAAATACTGAATAAATTAAATTAAAATGAATATTTAATATACATAATAATTGTGTATATTATTATAAATTATTTTTTTAAAGAAAAAATTGCAATAGCAAATTGTTTAGCCATCTGAAATATTGTTGCGGTACTCATAAAAATTACTTCGTCAAGTATCCGCACTGCAGAAGTGGGATTCACTCGAAATTAAAATTTTTTATATTTAAAATTACATACACCCTTTAACCTTAAGATACTATATATTTATTTGTGAATTATTGGAGTAAAAAGAACTAAAGCAGACCCCAAAAAAGATACACCGTAATGTATTATAGCAAATTTATTTTGATACTGTAAACAGTAGCTATAAAATTTTCACTTTCGTTATTAGGTTGATTTAGTATGTGATTTTCATTTTATGCGCAACTTCCATCACGATATGCTTTCCAAAAAATATAACATTGGTAAGTTGTCAATAAAGGTAAAGCTATCATAATTTAATTCATTTTCAAATTCGGTCAAACAAAGCTTTCGTGTAATATAAAATAATGTAAAACAACGAATACTTCAATAAATGGATAAATTTAACATTTTAATATATTTTCTATTATACCATCACAAAAACTATTGGTTTGTTAGATAATTATGTGCTTTTATTAAATTTTAAAATAAATTAAACTTTTATTATATATCTGCAAAATTATTAGACAATGCCTAAGATACATAAGGAACTTTTTTATAATTTAAAAAAATATTTTCATTGTGTTATTTTTAGCAAAAAAAAATTTTAATTAAAATTATGAAACCGTTACGTAATATCTAATTTGCAGATGCACAAAAATTTATAAAATATTAGAAAACGTCCTTCGTGAAATTTTTTACATACCTAATTGTTGGTACTATAGCTTTTCAATAAACGCATAACCTTACCTTTATTTATACTGAAAAGATTTTGTTATTTGTATTAAAATGGCTATTGTTGATTGTAATTTTTTTTAAATGGTATCTAATTTAACAATAATTACACGGTATGATTAGAAAATAACCCATGTTAATTTTTTTTTGTTATATTAGACATAGTCGTACGAGATAAATTCGCATGCATTAATATACATATGCAAACATTTGAAAAGCTCTGAAGAATTTGATCTATACTAGCATATCAGTGAAAGCTGTGTTTTGTTCGGCAAATTTAATTTCGATCTTTCACTTTTACCTATGCGCTAGTTAACACTCAAAGCGTGTAGCGGAACAAGAAGACACCATCATTAAGAAACGATGATCAGATCAATTATCCAATAACAATTAATAATAATACCTAATTATCTAACGTCGCCTCCATAATTGAACGAAACAAAGTAGTAATCAATAAATATTTATTATTACATTAGATTTAAAATATTATTAAATGTAACCTAAAGGAGGAAACTTTCATATGGATTTCAAGAGCAAAGGATAATTACAAAGTTGCATGTATGCACTTCAAAAAAACAATCTTTTCATACTAATTTATCAAAACAAATTATAGCTATCCAGTATTAGTTTTACATCCGGTTTTGTAATTCCACTTTCTTTTGCAAGCGGATGTAAGTACTGTGACATTAAGTTAATACAATTATCACGGTGTTATAATTTTTAAACCAGTCTAACTATTTTGTATAGCACTATGATCACCGGCTGTCACGTTAAATTGAAATAAAAAGTTTAGTCAAATTTTGAAACGTTAATTGGTTAGAAAGAACTAAAGATGAGCATCGCCATTAAAAAAGTAAAAATGTTATACTTATAAATATTACCGCTACACATATTGTGTTTTGCCTGTAAGATTTTGGATATACTTTTATTTCTGGGTTCTACAAACAGTTCCTAATTGAAATAAAATCGAAAATAAACAATCCGAAACTGAACGAGTAAATAACAATAATTATTATATAAAAAAAAATAGTAAACTCATGTTTACAAATTTGGCTGAACTAATTTATAAGTAAAAACTGTAAATTATAAATTATAAGAAATTTATAGTAATGACTTAAAAGTATGCCAAATTAATAATGGTGTAAACAGAAGTACAGCTTTCACTTATTTTATGTTGGTGCCATCCACGTCTTCAACTAAACTAAGAGTGTCTCGAGCACTGATAGCATTAACAACGGAAGCACAAAAGTGGAATCATAGTGCTCTACATGTTGCTAGTAAGAAGGTGAATGTAGTGCAGTGAACATGTGGTTTGTCCTTAGGGATAATTGGTGTGTGGTATTAGTGTTAACGATATTAGAAATTATTAGTTATGTTGATACCGTTCCTAGTCAACGACAAACGGAAGAGTTGATGCTATTAGACTCTTTGGGACGCAAAGGAGTGATGGGATCGTTAGAGAATACTCAAGGAGCTCTAATAGATATGTTAGGAAGAAGTAGGTTACTTAAAAAACAATCTTAAGTCTTTATTGTAAATTGAAAATAAAGTGTTTGGTAACCGATGAATATAATGCGCTACCCAAATTTATGGGAATAAGCTTCATTGTTTACTTTACGGTCTATTTCGCTATTTTGCTCTTCTTAATTGCTTCTTTAATAAACACTACAGCAATCTACTTATTTCAATCATATTTCGATTTTTTTATTTATAGAAATAATTTTTTGCAGTGATACCACAATCTTGCCGTTTCAAAGGATTAAAATACGAGTGTGGATTAAGCATCAGTTGTGTATTAGGCGGTGGTCGTCCTGTCGATCTCTGTTCGGGAGGTATGATATGGGCATGCTGTATTGATAAGGATGCTCAATATACCACTGAAACATCTAACCAGGGTGTTATTAGTAACGCTAGTAAGTATTATTATTATTAGTTTAGTTTTGCTAAGAAAGGCAAATATGCAGAAAATTAAACAGCTTCAAGTGACTAATTATGTTTAATTTTATGTGTTTAACTAAGTTATTAACGATTTTTTGTTTATTAAGGAATTTGTATTGTTAATTATTTAATTTATACTGTTAGGTGTAATTATTACCACAAATTACAAGTTAATCTTACAGTATGTTAGAAACTGAGGAAACAATTTAAATATATTTTTTAATTTTTGTGTGATTAACATAATTTTTTCAAATTACGATTGAATCCTTTAAAAGGATGGAAAACTATTGAAAACCATAAAAAGTTTAAAATAAAGAAACGATAATTTAGGGACATATAAGCAAGAGGTTATGAAATACAGTGAGCATCAAAAACACGAACTATTTTTAAACTAACCAATACGTTATTGGTGTAAAAAAGTTAAAAGAGTAAAAAAGTAGATGAGTCGAAGAATGTCTAAAAAAAAGCAATCTAAACAACAATATATTATTTGATCTAACTAAATTTTTTTCCGTGTACAATTTGTGTGACTTATTTATTTGTAATGAAAATTTTAGATCGAATTATATTCATTAAAAAATTTCATAAATAATTAAATCAATGTAATACTTATTTACTTTGTAGTAATTAATTTAAAACATTTGTTTCTGTATGTTGTTTTTTCACACGATTTCTTATTAATTTTCTTTGCCGTTAATTTTAATGAATTTTTGTTTCTTTTTTCAACTGCTTAGTATTCAAACACAATAATTATTTTTCCTGATACAATTGCCGCGATTTTAATCTTCACATGTCAAAAATTGCTATATGAATAGATTTGTCAAAATAAAATAGTTCACACATTTTGACCCTTACTGTATAAGCTTCGATTAAGCTAATAGTATTTATATTTAATATCAAAAATAGCAGTTAAACTGCTTAATCTTAAAATGTTGATCAGAATTAGATTAATCCATTTAAAAATTCGATTTTTTTCAATTTTCAATTTGTAGCGGCTCGAAATTGTTAATATACTTCTACATTTTAATCTTTAATATTATATGAATATACGTAAATATTAGGAAACTAATCAATAAAAAAGCCATTTAAAAGAAAAACATAATTTCGCTAACTAGTTTTCTACATTCTAAACCTTGTTTTTGTTTTTACCATAATATATACAATACAATTAATACTGGTGACAATTTATTACAGCTCCCCGACTAGTAGTATTAATTTGTATTGTCTATAGTGAAAACAGATTTGAGGTTTAGAATATAGAAAAATAGTTGGTGAAATTAAGTTTTTTAAGAGCTTTTTTTATTGTTTACTTATTTAGTTCGAATGTTTAACTTTAATATTTTTAATTTTTAAATAAATATTTAAACGACAGTTAAAACATAGTATTTCTGAATTAGTAACAATTACTAAAAAATCTTAATCTGCTACTTGGAATTCCTTCTGCATCTGAAATACTAAAGATAAATATTTATCAAATATTCAAATCTCGCGGATTTTTTCGACGTTTCGGATATAATATGCTTTTATCTCATTTTTATGCGTGTTTTTAATGTTTTGAATATAAGAATAAAACTACAATAAAAATTTGATCTTCTATTGAAGAAGTTATGAAGCCACAGACTGACATACAGACTGACAGACGATACACGTTAAACTTATAATTCCCTTCTTTTTGGTTGGGAATTAAGAATAAAACGAAGGCTTCGTACTGAGGGGGATTTGGTTGATAGTTATATAAATTAAAATTGATTAAATTATGCAGAAGGTTGTTGATGTATAAATAATAATTATTATTTATATTAATTATATAATTATAATTATATTAAATATTAAATATATAACCATTTTAAAAATATACTAATTTTAGCTAGCTATCCTACATACTATGTACGTATGTATGTACTTGACTTGCTTCACGTTTTTCCAGTTTCCCAGTTTCACATTTCAATATTTACCTAGATTGTAAATTTGAATAGAAAATGTCATATTCACTGTATACCATACACTTCAATGCATTATTCAAAAAGCAAACCTAAACTCCGGGTATCCAATAAAAAATGAAATGTACACACTATTACCGAGTATGCAAATATGAAATGCCTAAAGATTATAAACTTGGCTAACTCTGTGACAAATTAACAAAAATACGATTCTTTGGCATTTGAATTGTTATGTTTATTTTTATTTTAAGTTTAATGCAAACTAATATAACTACAAAATATTATTTTTGATTTTACGTTTTATAATTTATTAATTTAAAAAAAATTTAAATATCCTCAGTAATATAATTACAGGAAAATTATAATCAATTACTTGTCTAATTTAAGTAACATGCAAAGCTAATATTTGTACGTCAAAAAGTTTTAAAGTTTATGAATTTAGATACCGGCAAACGATATTGTTATGTTTTATCTTATTTTGTATGAACAGATTGTTTAGCTGTTTGTTTAGGTGAAAAGTGAATTTTGAAATCCTAACAAACAAAGTAATAGTCTTAACGTTCATTTGTTCACCTGAAGCTAGAGCTGAAATATTTCTCAAAAATGAAAATAAAAATATAATAATTCGTAACCTGAGTTAACAGAAAGCATTTCAGATATTAATAAGTTATGGGTATTTTGTTTTGTTTGAATGTTATTGGTGGTTGACGTCACGTGACTTGACGTATCACTTGAGCCGGATTTTGAGCTGTTTCAGTAGCAAAACATCTCATGCTTCAATCTATTCAATCCCTATCTTTGGGTTGTTCCGGATAAGTTTTTCTTGCTTGAAGTGTATTGCTTAAGATTATTCGGGGGGGGGGGGATCATCTCTGAACCAAGTCAGTTATCAAAAACTAATATTATGTCGTTTTGAAAGGTTTTTTTATTATTTTGAATCTTAAAAAACTATGTTTTTGAGGAAGAATCGCAATATAAATTTTTGAGATATTTTTGAATGTTCTCAAATTTTTGGAATTTTTTAAAGGATTACCTTTATTTGTATAGGAGACTTCCGTAAAAAAAGTAGTGGAATAAAAACAAACTCATTAGATTTATCTGTATTTTTTGAAATTTCAACGGACCTCTTCAAATTTTGAATTTGCGTAGATTTCCTTCCCTATCATAGCGGATTTCTATAAGTAAAGTAGAGAAAATATAAAAAATTTTATTCGGAGTTTTTTAATGGATTACCTTTATTTGTATAGGAGACTTCCGTAAAAAAAGTAGTGGATCAAAAACGAACTCATTAGATTTATCTGTATTTTTTGAAATTTCAACGGACCTCTTCAAATTTT
This sequence comes from Cantharis rustica, assembly GCA_911387805.1. Taxonomy (NCBI): domain Eukaryota; kingdom Metazoa; phylum Arthropoda; class Insecta; order Coleoptera; family Cantharidae; genus Cantharis; species Cantharis rustica. The sequence goes on from OU426877.1 coordinate 41,107,791, forward strand.
GAATTTGCGTAGATTTCCTTCCCTATCATACTGGACTTCTGTAAGTAAAGTAGAGAAACAATAAAAAAGCTTATCGAAATCCTTTGAATTTCCCTGGATTTCTTCTGAATTTTTTTCACTTTAAGACATTCTATTATTTAAAATAATAAAACCTAACAAAATGTTAAAATAATAAATTTTAACTGTTAAGTAAATAATTTACATACTACAAAGAAACATAATATTTAAAGAAACCAAAATAAACAAAAATTCACATTGAACAGGGTTGAATTTTTTTTTAACAGAGTTTAATTTTTTAGTATTTTTTATCATTTTCTATAGTATAATTTTTCAGATTTTAATTTCTTGTTTATTCAAATTTCAACTAAGTTGAAAGTTCTAACTAAGTCTAAGTTCAACCCTGTTCAATGTGAATTTTTGTTTATTTTGGTTTCTTTAAATATTATGTTTTTTTGTAGTATGTAAATTATTTACAGTTAAAATTTATTATTTTAACATTTTGTTAGGTTTTATTATTTTAACATCACATACTACTAAATACCACATAAATACTTAAAAAATTCTAAAAACTTTTTTAAGTTATTTTCTATTCTATTATTTGTTTACAGAAAATGTTATTAAACGCAACTGGTTTTTAAAACGTTGAATTTTTCAGAAAATTTAGGGAATTTTTAATAATTATGTTCTAATCACAGTCAGATTTCATCTAAACTAAACAGCAAAACTGTAATGCCGTAATCAGAATTAAAAAGTTTCTTTAAAACAACTAGAAAATAAGTGGAATTGAAAAAATTTTTTAAATTCACTAGTCAAGCAATAATCAAAAAATACAATCAAGCAACAGCTAGTACTAAGTTGAAAACTTCAGCTTTAGTAAACTGTATTAAAACAGTAAATTTACCTGTCCACGAAATTTTAACTTTAACAATTAATTAACATAATTAAACTTTTTATATTGCTTTTAGAAATTTTTTTTAATAATTGCGATATTCACTAGTTCTAAAATTTTAAAAAATTTGGGCATCCGGCTCCTCAAACCTGGTTGGCTATTAATAATAGTTCTAAAACCATCATACTAAATACATAATATTAAATATTCTTATTGGTCGCTCATTCAATTATCCTAATTCCACAGTTCTTTTTTCACCATTATTTGTCTTTATCGTGATTTTTTATAATTTTCATAATAACATAATTTTCAAAAGCTTTCTTTTTCAAGGTCATACAATTTCGACATCTCGCCGCGGGCGGATGCAAAAATATACATAGTTTTTGATAGTCAATTGGTGACCATAGTAACCTACAAATTAATTATAATAATTATGATTTTTAAAAAATTACATATTTAATAGTTATTAATTATATAAGGGGATTAAGAAGCCTCTAATCAACGAGAAAAAATGGGCACTCGAGGCGCAGCCGAGAGTCACATTTTTTCGAGAGGATTATAGGCTTGTTAATTCTCGAATGTAATTCAACGTTTTATCCACGACCAGGGCCAAAACCACAATTCAAAATTTTGGTTTTGAGAAACGTCAAATTTGACAAATTGATTTTGACCAATACCTACTGATTTTGAGCTAAAAACTAATCTACTAGTGCATTATGAATTCTAATCCACTAGTGTATTAAAAGGCCTCTAATCCACGGAAAACGGACGTATTAAACCTTCCTAATATAGTGGTCGTGGATAAAAATTATAATAAACAAGGCGGTTTTTATTCGCTGCACTAATAAAACTTCATTGATATAAACGTAATACTAAATTTAAAGTAAATATTAAGTTACAATATATAAGAAATAATCTAAAAATATATTTTGCCGTTGAATTTAAATTTTGTAATAATATAATATATAATTTAAATTAAAAATCAAAATTTTAGTTAACTTATTATATTTTTTTTATTTCAAATATATTTATATATTTAGAGATTCTAAACCACTCGTGCATACAGTCTTTCAACTATTTTAAATTGTTTAGCTTTGTAGGACGTAGATTTAAAAAATATATAGTATTCCTTCGATAACCTTTGCGTGATTTAAATTTCTTTTTACTTTCTAACGTTGCATGATAGTAAAGTTTTAATCAGTCGAACGATGCAATAGTGTAATAAATTTGCTGCTCCTTTTTAAGTTGAATTTTTATTGTTAAATTCTATAAAATCTACGTAGTAATTTTCTACGTAGAATAATAGAATTCTAGTGACACTACGATTATCACTGCAGTAGCTTCCTAATTTATAATTTCGTGAAAATTCTAATCTCGTGATTCTGTAATTTAAATTTTGTTCTTAAAAATTATGTTACTCAATAATTACCATAATTTTGAAATCTCGGGTAGTTCTACTCTGATTAACTTTATTTTTGCAATAGTTTTTGGAGCGCCTTCCTATTAGTGAAATTCAAAATTTGTATGTATGTATATTGTGATATAGTATATCACAAAATAGGCTTTTGAGTCGTGAGCAAAATTTAAATGCAATTTTTATAGAAAATTTTAATTACTAAAGCAAATATAAATTTAATAATTTTATATGTATTTATTAAAATTGAACTAAATATTTAAGTAACACTAACTAACAAACCCTAAGCAGACACAGTTCACTTGGTGGGTTATTACCCATCTGATCAACCACCGGATCCAGATTCCAACAGTGTCGATCAACCAGCTTACGAATCAGATTACTTCAATAATGGAAATGATCGTCCTGTATCAGAACACCACCATTATTCACCATCATTAGATCATGATATCGATTACAGGGGTAACAACTAACAAATCTAATATTGTTTAACACTTTCTATAAGGCTTTGCAACACTCTGGTGAAGGCAATAGCTAATAACGCACTTTTATAAGTTAAATATTTATGTAAATATATTAACCTCAATAAATATTTAAAATTATTCAATCAAAATTAAATTAATAAAATAAGTTAAGGGCCGATTTCATGATAATATAGTTAAAATGAGATTTTAAATTAACTTAAAGCTTTTAAATTTATTATGAAATTAATCTTAAACCTTAATTAATTTTAAGTCTTAAGTTATTTTATTGAATTTAGTTTAAAATACTGGTAGCATCAGCCTTTCTTTATTAATTAAAAATCTTTCTTTAAAATTAAAATTAAAATAATTTAAGAATAGTGGTAACTGGTTTACATCCTTATGTTGTTGTAAAAAGGAAAATCTTTATAAAAAGCAGTCAACATTTTATATTTCCTTAATTACTACACTTGCTGAGCACTAACTATATGGCTTTAAAAATTTAATTGCTTCTTAATTTAACCATTTCGTATATCCTTTGACAAAAACAAAAAGTTTTATGCGATATAAAAAAGCTAAGCCAAAAATATAAAATATTTCTGTGATAAATAAAAATACTTTACAGATAATTAAACTACTTCGGCACTTTAACTTTATAGCAAAATATGCTTTCTCCAATTTATTTTCAACTGTATTTCAAGCTTAGCACTAAGTCACGCTCAATTTAATTTTATTGCAACAATTTGTTTATTTATTCTTTCTTCTATTTTAATGCAAAAGTTCTTTAACTATAGTGCAACTTATTGGATGTACCTCGATTATTCAAATTTTTATAATTACAGGTTGTGGAGAAATGAACACGAGAAGTAACCGCATCGTAGGAGGACATTCCACAGGATTTGGTTCGCATCCTTGGCAAGTAGCTTTAATAAAGACCGGATTTTTAACAAAAAAATTGGCTTGTGGAGGTGCTTTACTAAACGAAAGATGGATAGTCACTGCGGCTCATTGTGTGGCTACGTAAGTAATACAGCAAAAAATTTAATAATTTAACGATCATTCAGTGTTATGGCTATTTTTATTTTAATCGAATTATTTTTATAACAACTATCAATTAAATATTTTTAGAACAGCAAATGGAAATTTAAAAGTTCGTCTAGGGGAGTGGGATGTTCGAGATCAAGAAGAGCGATTGTCACATGAAGAATATACAGTTGAAAGAAAGGAAGTGCATCCTGCTTATTCGCCATCTGATTTTAAAAACGATGTCGCTCTAGTAAAACTTGATAGAAATGTGAGATTTAAGCAACACATAATACCAGTTTGTTTGCCCCCATCACATGTAAGCATTAATCACAGTTTAATGTATTCATAAATTAAAATAATTATTTGCGATGACTAAAGAGAAATTTATTTTTAGGTAAAACTTATAGGAAAAAAAGCGACCGTTGCAGGTTGGGGTCGAACGAGACATGGACAAGCTACTGTTCCATCTGTTTTGCAAGAAGTCGACGTCGAAGTTATTTCCAATGACAGATGCCAGAAATGGTTTCGCGGTGCCGGTAGAAGAGAAATAATTCACGACGTTTTCATTTGTGCCGGTTATAAAGAGGTACTTAATTTTTTGATTAAACTTTGAGCAGATACTCATATTTTGTCTATTACAGGGTGGAAGGGATTCTTGTCAGGGCGATTCTGGAGGTCCTCTGACTTTATCGATAGAAGGTAGAAAAACCTTAATTGGTTTGGTATCGTGGGGTATAGGTTGTGGAAGAGAGCAACTTCCTGGTGTTTACACTAATATTCAAAAATTTGTGCCTTGGATTGATGCTGTAATGGGTTAAACATCTGTGCCAAATTAGTAAACTAATCTTCCAATTATCTAAAGACTATTCTTTGTAAAACTTATTTATTTTATTTAAGTTACTACTCGACAGTGTAAATTATTTGATAATAATATGAAATTAACGATTATTTATAAAATCTGTTTGAATGCATGCATCTGATCCTAAATATAAGGACTATTTGCTTTATTATAAAGCTGATTGTTATTGCAGTTTATAGGATTGTTATTTATTGTTTATAACTATTATAATTTTTATTTGTATTTCTTATATGGTTGTAAACTATGTATTCACAAATATTATGTACATACATACTTCATTTGCAATCACTTGTAGCTACATTATTTGTAGCAAGAATGAGATAATTTATTATTACTTACAAAAAATATTAATTACTTTTAAAACTTCATTTTTGCTTTGTTATATTTTAATAACAAGACGTAATGATGCAGATTTACCTGTTTTATGTTAATTGTAACGTACTTTTATTTAATTTTAAGTAACCAATAAAATAGTTGTGATACCACCATCAAAAAAGTATTTGCAAATTAATTAGAATAAAGTTTTTTATATTTTTTCTCTTGCAGTTTTATTACATTTTTCACAACAAAATTACATAGCAATATATATAATGGGAATTCTATAAAATTTAAATAATTCGTGAAAAAGAGACTCAAGGTAATAGAAGCTCATCGAACTTGTCAAACAAAACAATAAACTAAAGAGTAAAGGTTAAAGGTTCATAATTATATTAAACATCGCCCAGCTTAATTTTAATATTAAGAAGGTGGTAATTTATTCAAACCAAAGCTATTATGTGAATCATGAGTTATAAATAATCTATTGTTGGATTAAAGTATACACTTAATTTTGAATTAGTATACTAACAAATTTTTAAAGAAACGACGCTAAGATTTATTTATTTTTTTTTAATAAAAATATGCCATCGATACGTTGGGGTAGGTTAAAGAAATCAACCAATCACGAACGTAAAGGCGGTTTAAGATTTTCACTATTTATAAAGCAATCTCTACAAATCCAATTTTATTTGATTTGCAAAAATATTGCCGATTAAGTTTAATATTTAAATATGGGTTATAAGATAAACCGACTGAACAGACGCAGAATCTAAGAAGCACTTAGTGTATGAGAAAGCCTCAAGACCAAATAAATGATGGAGTAACTTTGATTATATAAGAAGCAAATTTATGGCAACTTAATTTATTAAAATCTATCGTTGTGGTAGTTATACAATGTTTCTTAAGTCAAGCGAAACACGTTAACGTTTAACTATTAATTATATTGTCATATTGAACCTCACAAGAATATTATTAATGATACAAATCATAACTTAATAACAACTAATTTTCACCTGAATACCAAAGGTGATGTTATAAGTAGATGTCTTTGAGAAAAGAAATTATGGAAAATACGAAAAGAAACGTTAAAATAATAGGCTTCTGCGAAGTGTCGAATCAGTTGTATAAGTTTCAGGCGCAATAACGTTAACTATTTTTTGATCAATCTTCATTAATTTTAACACCTGTTCATTTGCAGTCTTTCCAAAGTCGATCATTAAAATAAAGAGTACTAACGGTACATCCCCTCTTTGTTACTTACAAGACTACCATTGCGCTGTTGAAAAGGTCGATGGCCCTAATGGTACTCGAAGATGGCAGAACTAAGTCTTCTTCTGCCAGTCCCTCCTTAATACCGGGTTGGTGAGGACCGCGACCATGGGGATGACCTCCACAGATTAACACGCGACATTCTTAATTATTGATTGATAAAAAAATATGGCAACATATTAAAAATTAAATTTTTTATTTATTTATTATTTCGTTATTCGAAAATGTTATTGTGACGTTTTATTGTTTATACATTAGGATATTGTTATTTTGCTTTAATTTATATTTTAACTATTGTTTTCGATTTTGTGTAATTGCTTCTAGTCTTCGTATAATATAAGGTAAGCATATTCCGATCCTTTATGAATTGCTTTTCATATTAACATTTCATTTTCGGGTACCCAATTATTACTTGCTTCATAACACAACAATTAAATTTGATTTATTAAAATTTTTGTTAAACCATGAAACATTTATTATCGATTCAGTTATCTGAAGTTCATGAAAAAATAATTTGCATACAAATTATAAAATGTAAGGAACTACATCATGTTATTAAATGTATTAACTTACTTAAAAATGCGATGCTATCTGAGAAATGATAACTGTTATGGCCGTTAATTGAAGATTAACAGTTTTGTATAGACGCCAAACAGAATTTATTAACAGAAAGTAATTGAAATTACTAAAAATTGTATCCGTTTGAACATCAGCTATCAATAATGTATTATATTTGAGTAAGCGATTTAAATTTATTTAAAAACTCAAAATAAATATTATATTAATCAAAACAATTAGGCTAAGCAAAATTCACTGTTTATTTTGAACGGAGAATAAAGTTTTACTTTTTTTAAAAGTGAAAACATTCATTTAAAAAATATTTGTACTTCTCAAGAAAATTTTACGATGTACTTAATTTTATAATTTCTTTTGAACTGAGCGTAAGCAATATTTAAAATAAATATTTGTTGTAATATTCTCTGCTTTAAACTGAATTTTCTCGACCCCTGCAGAAGTGGAGAAGTGCCAATTTATTACATTTAATTTGAAAGCGCTCGTCGAAAAAATTTAGATAATGATAACCTTTCAAACCACATTAAAATTTTATCATCAAATTTTTATCATGTTACAGCTTTATAAAGTGATCTATTTGTCACTCACGATCAGTCATTAATAATTATTGAAGGTTGAAGTCAAGTATAGATTGATTGCTTGGTTGTTCTAGAGTGGGTAATTATTGGCAAAAATTTTTTCCCTTCAAAACATAGAAACAAGCATTTTCTAGAGATGAACTCTGTTACTCGGTCTGGATTTAAATTCGCATAGAATTTAATTGGATATTTTGAAAACTTTCAGGATTGCATGTTTCTGCGATTTCGCCGACAAAGAAATAAGTAAATAAGATTTAAAGTTTTCAACTATGCATTCCTCTGTAATTATAAATAATTTCATTAAACTGAAGTGTAGTAAATGTGCTTCTAATGAGCATAAAACCAATTACACAAAATTTTAAATTTTGAAATTTGTAATAATTATATTTCAGTCTTTTTTTATTATTTTTGTTTGATATTTCTTCGTCTGTCAAACCGCAGTCTTAAGCCAATACATGGGATTTTACACTATTTGCACCTTAACTGAATTCAAAATACCATGAAAAACCGCTTGTACAGGGAGGTTAGGACAGTAGGATAAGATTCTGTTCTAAGGACCAAAATTTAAAAACCAATTATTTTTTTATTTTCAATAAATTTTTTTCTAACAATTTACTTATAATATATTACTAAAACAACAGAAGCGCTAGTTTTTGAATGACGAAGCATTTAAATAAATTCAAAATTACGGTAAAAATAGTTTTTTCAAAATAACTTAGTTTTAATTATATACAAAATTCAGTTTGGTTTTGTCTGTAAAAATGTTTAATACTACATAATAATTTTTTAAACAACTTTTTTACACCGTGTCTTATTCAATTATGTTTTTCTGATGTGCTTTTTGTTCATTTTTATTGCCATTGTAAATGAAAATTGGTTATGTAATAAGGTTTTTTCTAACACCGACAAATTGAAATTATAAGATTAAAACTAACAGTACTCTTTGGTTTAATAATATGGTTGTGTAGTTAAAATAGTGAAACAAAATAGATATACCTGGTTATTCACAACAGATAAATATCCTGTAATTGCTTGTGTAATTTTCTCTCAAATTAATAAAACAATAAGAATAATATACATTTGTTTCTCAAAATGTTTTTGTTTAAATCAGGAAGTTATATTATAAATTAGACCGAAATAAAAGTTGAGTACATACTATATGGTGAAGCTTTAAAGTCTTCCATATGCTAATAAAATCACTGAAGAAGAAAATATTGCTTTAAATATTTAGCAGATTGCTTTTTTCACTGTTTAGCTATTAAATTTGCATATAAATCGAAAATTATATCCGTTATCAATGTTAATAGCTGAGAAAACATCGATGTAATTATTATTGATACTACTACTGAAGCGAACACACAGTACATAGGTGCAACCAATGTATTAAATTCATTTTTAAGAACTAAATAATGGATTTGATGCATAACAGCAGCAGGATATTAATTTAGTGAAATAATACGAACTTTAAAGTGGTGCAATTTATAATATCGAATTAAATTTTTATTAAAACTGCGTTTTAATTAAATCTAGTGTAAGAAATATAATTATGGAATGTAAATTAAACTGAGCAGATATAACTGTAAATTTATATAAATTACTTAAGGCTTGTTAGTTATTTCCCAATAGTCATTCTTATTCAAGCTTAAAAAGGATTCTAAAGAAGAGACCGCTACGAATCAGTCGTGTTCAATTCTAAAAAAAATATTTCAATCCCATGAATGTAAAGTTATCGACGTCGAAATAGTTCAATGTTTCGACAGTTGTGACTACATCCCCATTATATTTTTTTCGACGCTCACAAAAATTAAAATGTAAGTGGTACTTACTGGAGTATAACACTACTAACGAAGGGTTAAATTTAAAATAATAAACCTTGTAGAAATTAAATTAAATGCTATGAAGAAATTGTTATTATTAAATATTTTAATTAACTGTTTTAAATTAATAATTTTTTACTGAAGTTTCATTATCTTATTAAACAACGTTCAAACTTACTGTTTTTTTAAGGTTCTCGATTATACAGCCATGATTTATTTAAAAATACATTATTTATTCATTTCTCCTGCAGTAGCTGGAAATCCCAGTTGCGTCGAAGTTTTAGCAAATGATTTCTGTATAAAGCCAGCAAGAACGAGAGAATTTTTGAGATTAAGATGGGGAGTAGACAAAAATTGGAAATCAATGAAACAATCGTCGATCATATGATAAATCCTGTGTAATCGTATAAAGACCAGGAATTTTCATGGCACTAAGGATTAAATCCTTGGTACTTTGCCTAGCTATTTTGTAAAATTACCTAAATTTTGTTTAGTGATCACACCAAACATCATAAAATATGACGAATTTGAATATCTCTTGAACTAATATAATAACTTACATAGTTATAATTTGGTATAATGGAATATGGTTATTTAATTTAATGGAAACACGTATTTGAACAAAGGATGAGGCTAACGCAATGCTAAAGCTCGATGTAAGCTGTATTTACATTGCAATAACTCATGTTAGAAATAGAAATCAACTACAATATTCTAACTAGAATTACATTAACTAAATAGGAAAATGCTGGCAATGGCAAATAATTTTAATTTTATTTATGTGTTCACATGTTTTGTTTATGCAGTATAATGAAAATTTATTGTTATTAAGATTAGGGAAATATAACGGAAGCAAGAAATTCTTTAAGCCAAATTATGCACTTAATGTAAAATATTTGCTTTAAATCTTTTTGACGTTAAACTTTTAGAAGTCCGTATATTTGCGGTTGCCACATTGGGAAAAAACCATTTTTTTATCATTTTGGAAATATAATTTTTATAGAAATTGTACATTATAAATTACATTACAAGAGGCTTAAAAGAATTAAGGACGAATAATAGAATTAGTAATTTTACACATCCACTTCAGAAATAATTACCTGCAATTCATTTATCTCGTTTGATTAACTTTTCATATATGTACTGCAAAGAACGGGAAGTTTAATTAACTTTTTGTTGTTTAATATTATTCCTTTCGGCAATTTTAGTATTCGAAATGTGACATATTACAGTTAAATTGAATTTTGAATAAAAAGTTTGTACACATAGAATTAGAAAACATACTAAATATTTTAAGAATTATAAAGTAAAATTTAATATGCAGACACAAAACATACATTGATTTAATAATAATTAGAAGCTGAAGTGCTTACTTAAAAGGCAAAGAGATAAATTATACGTTGTAAGTAAATCTAGTTTATTTAAAAGTAATGACAAAAACGGAGTGTTTCTAAGTATTCGGGTTTTAAATCAAAGTGCTACTTGTACAGTTCCTTGACACATCGCAAGCTTCCCAATATTCTCCCAAGGATAATCGAAATCGCATAGAGAAAACCCAAAGGTAGCGAAAAACTCGAAGGGATTATTTTTCGAGTATGTATTATAATGTAGAATTTAAACTCACAGTTACGAATAGAGTGCAACTTTTTAAGTACTTAACGGTTCTTTTAAATTATGCAATTTATCTGTAGAGAATCTGCGAAGCTTTCAGTTTCAATTTTAGTTTTAAATAAATTAATTTCTAGTTTATCTCAAATTACTTTGAACTGTGACAACAGATTGACCTGTAAATATTTTGACAAAAAAATTAACTCTAAAAATATTGTTGGGCTACTATAGAACCAAACGACCTATTATTTCGTATTTCTCTTTCGTTTCTTCTGTTTACTGACAATTTGAACTCGAAATAATATTTCTCTAAAGAACATTAATTAATTGTGTTTTCAGCCGAAATGCAATGACTTCTAAGAGTAATTTGCCTTGACATTTTTTGTAATTTTTTTAGTAAATTACGAACAGCACCTGTGGGAATTCGTCTAATGTGTCATCAATTTAAAGTTTTACCGTTAAATTACCCTAATAAATTAAACCCAATATTAGTAACCGAGGACTAATTATTATTATTAACCAAGCAATTTTTGTTTAAATTAAATGTTATATTATTCATATTATAAAAAATTAAAAAATGATATGATGATAGATGAAAAATCGCTACGAATTTTTTTCAATTTAACAGTGGGGTTCGGCCTTGTATTCTACTTGGCCGTAAAAAACAATGTAATCTATTTAAAAAAAAAAGTTATTGGGTATGTACATTATTCTTAGATAAAATAATATTACTGTTAAATTACTATTCCCTATTACCTAAGAATCTAAATGATGTTAATACATTAATTGCGTTAAGATTATTTGCAACTGTTTTAGTAATATTGATTCAACTTACTCAAAAGAAACCAAGTAACTGTAATTAGCAATGTTAAGTTCGAGGACATCTTGCAATATATAATGCCAAAGACCTCTTGTCGAAAGAATGCTATTCCCACAACTTGAAATATTATAGCGGAAAACCAGTGAATTTTACATTTTTTAATTAACGCGATATTGATATTTTAATATTACAGGAATCTTTGAAATTGTTGCACGAACGAGTTCTATTTGCCATTAAGTACCGAATAATAAAAATTAATAACGTACAAAAACACTACAAAAAAATTGGTCAAGCTTTCATAAAGGTTCTCGAGTGTTTAATATAATAACATAATTTTCTTTGTTTAATTTTTAAATGTTTTTTAAATATAGCAGCTGATATTCTAAAACGTTTTTAGTGTAATATAATAAAAATCGTCAACATTTTTTGTGCTCAAGCATATTATGGACTAAAGACTGATGTAGGGTTGAAATTTAATTTGAGAAATTTAAATGGAGCACAAAGTTATTCTTATTAATGAATTTTCGTAGTATTCGCATTTACAATACCAAAGGGTTAACCTGCTTGCATACTAATAATTTATAATTAAAATTTTTTCTTTTAGAAATATGTAAATGTTTCGTGAAATTTAAATAGTTATATCAAACCGAAGGCGAAATTTATTTTGCGATGATGCTTTAAATGTAGCATTAGTAAATTAAAAGCACTTGCCTAAAGTGTAAAAAGTGGAAACAAGTCCCAATTCAATTGCGTGCAGTTAATATTTTACACTACAGCTTTATGAAATTACTTTTTGATATAAGGTTCTATGTTTTAGTTTATTAAGGTTATTTATAGTTCGATTTTCAGTAAACGACGGTTATAAAATTTTTAATAAATTATTATATTTTTGATACATTTCATTTGGTAGACGAAAATTATATTTAAATAATTTACATTAGTCGATCGTAGCATCATTTTAATATCTTTTTAACCTTTAAAAAATATTTAAAATACTTTCCAAGTAAAAAAATTACACATTTGAGTATAGATTTACTTTTGAAATATTTTGTAAATTATTCTATACATTACATAATTTTTTAATGGCCAAACTAATGTTAGTATGACAGTGAAGCTACCGGACCCCTATATATATTTAAATTATTGCTGCGATTACATTATTGTTTGATATATTTGTCATCACATCAAAAAATTACTGGAAAATATAACTATAATATAATTTTAAATTGTAAAAATGCAACCCTCGAACGACAAAGATACCAAATTCAGTAATGATAATCTACCAAAGTGGGTTCGCAGGGTTAATATTGTTTGCCTTTGTTCTTTGTTTTATTATAAGATTATACTAAAATACATTACTTCAATGTTGAATTTAATTAAGACAATGTTATTAATAAATTACACCGACATCACCGTACCACTTGCTCGTCTGAGCACCAACTTTGTTTTTTTATTAAACATCAGAAAATATAAAAATAAATAAATATTTGCAGTTATAAAAATATATAATTAATAAAAGTTAAAAGAGACCTCGAAAGGTAATGATCGTTTATAATTTTCAGTGGTCAGTAGAAAATTATAATCCTCCGAATTATGTATTCCTTATTTGGTTGACAATTTTAGTTATAGAAAATTAAATATTTATTTAAAGTCATAATGTTTACTAGCTACAAAGTGAAACTTTCGATAAATTTTCATGTTTCGCAAAATCACTTCACCCGCATAATTTCTAACCAATAAAATTTTTAATTTATCTTCTAGTTTGACTCGTAAAAGTAAATAATGTTCTCTATTTGTTTCAGATGTTATTTTCTACGTTATTTACAATTGTTAGTTTTTTACCGAAATTCATCACATCGTCTCCTATGTACAACGTGCCACCCGACCGCCTTATTACAAACATAGGTAACCATTTTTTTTTCTGATACACAATAATAAGTTGATTATAAAAGGTAAAGACCCGAAGATGTATTTTGAACTGTTACTGTTACTTTTCTTCAGAAAGAATAAAAGAAATCATCAATTGTATTAAAATCATAAAAATTAAATCAATTGCTTTAATAATAAGTATACCTGCGTGTATGTAAACATACAGCGATGGTAAACCGTTACATGGTAAACAGATTTAGTGTTAAAAGTTTTATATTAAACGGTTGTTCAAATTAATTCTTAAATTGTTAAAAGAATTTACCTTTCTAGCAATTCAAAATTACGAATAGATTTTTGAAGCGTTCAATGGAAAACTGTAAAATCGAAAATGATTTGCTTCGGGTTATTTCAGGTTATAAATAAATTGAATTCGTAAAGGTATGCTGGAAATGGTGTCACATACCATTGTGTGAAAAAGTAATTTAGGTCACATTTTTAGCAATTTTAATAACTCCACAGGGCCCTTAATTTTTGTTATTTTACTAAAAGCAGATAACAATTTTATTAAGTGGCAGCCAATCTCAAGACAATAGAAAATAGAGAATAATGCCTACATCTTTATTTCCACAGTTATCCGTTTAGTGCTCGATAGTTCAATTATATAAAACCTTTCAGCATTTCAGAAATCATTAGGATTATTGAATTTTAATTTAAGCGCAGTACACAAATTTATATTTTATTTTACTGTTATGGAAATTTTTTTTTCACTTTTCATAATATGGTATGGGTATCAAATTATCAAAAATACTTGTAACATGGTACTAGCATGTACTACGTATGTATTAGTACAACAATGTGAAATTAACATTTACATTGAAATTGTATTTTAAACAATTTTTATGAAATCTCTAAAATCTAAAATAAACTGTTCGCATAGTTTTGTGAGTAAACTTCCGACTTATCAAACCTGTTGAGCTATCGTTAAAGCGAAAATTTCTGAATAAATACCATAAACGATAGCCTGTTTGTTATCGGTCTACCTTTACAAAAACGGTAGATTAAATTAGTACACCCTAAAAAAAATTATTAGTTCGATAGAGTTTAATAAACCTTCTGGCTAAAACATGATTCATTTTAAAAACAAGAAAAACATAACCTATATGGAATATCCACATTATTATTCCACCCACGCAAACAACCGTATTGTATAAAGCGTAGGTCCCCAGATGACCTGAATATCTTCTATTTAAATATGGTTAGTGTCACAAGGACGATATCAGCATTTCCTTAACCATAAAAAGAACGCGATACTGCATTAATCTGTCTCGTTTATCTAACATCAATTTTTATGTGAAAACTTGTGAAAATTTTATAAAATTTTATAAAACTACATAACATTTTACGGTATGATTCACGCAATATGCGTTATTCCGTACTTTCTTTTCCGTAGAATCAGGATGCAAAAATAAAAATTAATTGCTTTAGTATTATCAGTCACCTGGAATTCTGGCAAATAATAAATTACCTCTTGACCCAAATGATATCACAAACTTTTAAGTAATTTTTTTTTATCATCTAATTCTACAAATTATATTTCAATATGTAATATTGTTTTATTACCTTTTGAATGAAAGTGAACGATTGGATTGGATATAATTTCTTGCTTTCCATTACCAAATAAGTATCGCGTGATAAATACTTGAAATTTAGAAGAAAAGCTACCTTAGCTAAAAAAAAAATTTATTAAAACTAAGAAAGTCTCTTTTTGAGATCTATCTTTCCGATATATCTCCTGGGATATACTTTATGCAAATACATATTATTATATGTTTCATGTTCAAGTTTTATTCAGTTTTGCTTAAGGTTGTACGACTGAAAGATGAACATAAATTTAATATAGCAAATAATATAAAGTGAACAATCTAATCTTAGCAATATAGTGCATCTACCTAAATCAGGTTTTACTGAGAACGACCTTGGTATATGTGTTATTAAAAGAGCCGCCTTTAAGCACCCCGTAAATGGATCATTACTAAATAACTACAGAATAAAATAAATTTATAAAACTACTTTATAGCTAGTAATATATGCAATTAGGATATTAAATTCTGTAATTTTCTCAATTAATTTTTCTCAAAACTAACCGTAAAATTTTTACACATGTACTATGTACCCACGAAAACTGGGTAAGATGAATCATTGATTTTTTCACTATCATAACCCAATTTCTGTTTCAAAGTAAATCTTGTAAGGTATTTCCATATGACACACTTTTGGAATAACTCAATCATTCTCTTAAAAATTATTATACATTCTCTTGTCAAGCTTACTGTATTACATTAACTCTTGTGCTTTACCTCATATGGAAATAAAAATATTATTTCAGTTCAATCAATCATAGGTTTCAGTAAAACGTTTTACGATGGTAAAACTAGCACGCCAATTATTTAGTATTATTATAATTCAATTTATTAATAATTATAATAAGTAAATTTTATCATGTCGTTTTTAAACGTAATATTATGATAATATTAATAAACGTTATATAGAAAAATGTAAAAAATTAATAATATATACTGAACATTATTTCAGATATAGCAGATCTTTTAATTTTTGTATAATAATATAACGTTAATTATTATTTTCATATAACAATTATTAAAAATATCGATTTGATTATAAAATAAATATACAGCGATTTTAATTATTATGCATGTTACACTGGCTGTTTTACCTGGTTTTGCCCGGTTATTATAATTTTTTTACAGTAATTTTCAATCGAATCCGATTCTTTTTTATTTCATTCAGTATAAATTAAATTTTAAAATAAAAATTAGGTAAGTGTAAGTGATTCGCTTTTAATATTAAAATACTAGGTATTCTGTTACAATATACTATGAATTATATTATCAGTTGTATATATTGTAACATATATTTTATTTATGTTATATAATTAATATAAATTATTATATTTATTCATTGAACTAATATTTAAAATTAAAAGCATATTTAATAATCGGATACATATTATATCTTACAAAATAATTAGGTACAAAACTTTTACTCTCTGATTTCTGTAACCAACTTTACATTGGTAAACATTGGCAACTGGTATTTTAAGATATTTTATAAAAATATCTACGATCAACAAAATAGAACCAAATTAGCTGTTTACATTATTTTGAACTAATATTTAATTAAAGCAACAATAAAAAATATAATAGATATTATGATTTATGAAAAACCTAAGTAAAAGCATTGAATTAATCAACAATAGCTACAATATTTTAGTAGAACCATTAATATTCCACCAGAATAATTGTATCAATGTGAGTTACAAAAAATATCGTTGTGCTAAAAGCGATTGTACTAAAACAATTTAACAAATCGCGAAGAGAATCACAATACGACAAGCATACAATACATTTTTTAGAAATTTTCATTGCATCTATATTTGAATCAACGAATAAACGTGAGATCAATAATTGTATTTTAGCATACTGCTATTTATAAAATAAAAACGAACGCTACTTTATATTTGATTTTTTTTTTATTTCAAATTAAAAATGTAGATTAATTCTATTAAATGTTTTAAAGTCAAAAGTTTTTAACTGAACAAGTTAACTAAACAATAATATAAATTAATATTTTTATTAAACTTTCAGCGAAAAAAAAATAAATATTCTAATGAAAGCAATAAACTTCGCTGAAAGCTTAATAAAAATATTAATAAATTTATTGTTTAGTTGACTTTGTTCAGTTAAAAACTATTGAATTTAAAATATTTCACAAGTTAATAATTTATAGGTACATTATATGTTTTATAATAATTATTATTATTATTCTTTAAGCTTTAGACAGCTTTCATAGGCATTTCATCAAATTTTTTTACACTTTATTATTATTTATGCTTTTCTTATATAAATTTTACTTTTTTTATATAAAACTTTATTTTTATATTTTGTCAATAATGGATTTAAATAAATAATAATAGATTTACATCTGAAAAACTGGAGCTTATTAATTCATATTATATTAAAAATGAATTTAAATTTTCTTTGTAGCTCTGGCAAATGCAATGGTATATTTAAATTAAATTCCTGTACTTGTTACAACTTAATTTAGGTTGATCTCAAATTCAGTAAGGTAAAAATCTAAAAATTTTTTATTGAAATTTTAAATTATTCATTTTTAAAAAGAATGTTTCAAAAAAGTAATATTTTTGTTTAAGCAAAGTAAAACCGTATATTATTATGTTTACTGAAAAATTGAATTTTTCAAAACAAAAAACCAACATTTATAGTAGTATCAATCAACATTACATTTGATTAGATTTGAAAATTTACCAACATTTTTGTAGTATTGTAACTTTCACAACTTATAGATCAAATTTCAGTATTTCTTAAATTCTTTGAAGTTTTTATATATAATAATATGTACGAGTATGCATCTTTAGTAGAGGCACAGTTTGTTTATTTCGCTTTTTTTTACAAAAGAGAATACTTATATAGTATACATTCCATATATACATTATATTATGTAGTATACATACCTATTCTGCTATCTTCCTACTCAACCTTTCAACACTAAATTGGAAGTTAACAGCAGCGATTCAGTTGGGAGCGATTCCGTCTTTCTATGTTAGAATACTTGTCACCCATTCTGCTTTTGATATTCTCCATTCTACATATCGGATATCATTCGATAATATATTATATATTACAGTTTGTTCTTCAATTTGATAAAAAATTTCGAATAAACTTCTGTTAAATTTTAGTTTTAAAAGTATTAATCTAATTTGATAGGATTTTACATTGTCCAATAAAATCTGTTCAAAAACCTAAAACTTCTTCGAGATATTCTTTTTGAAAGGCCAAAATACAATTGTAAGTTTTCAATTAGATATACTAAAGTTTGCGTTTTTGACGTTTTCCCACGCGAAACTTAAAAAACTTTTGAATGCTTTCAGATTTAGCTGTAAAGTTTTTGTCTAGTCAAACAAAATCTACCTAATCAAATAACACAAATCTGATTCCTGTTCTTATAAAACATCAAAGGTATTACTAAATAGTGTCCAATGGATATTTAAATATATTCATCCACTGGGCCAAGGTAACGGGATTCCTGACGTCATAACTAGAAAGAGACAGTCAGCTGTTTAATAAGGAATGTGTACACCGTTATATAACAACCTCCTCAAGCTTACAATTTAGTACATTAGTAACAATAGTAGGGTGACACAAAATGTTTTACTTGCCCATTCCATTTGTTCGACTTCAATCTAATACATTCATTACTCTAAAATGGAACAATGTAGCGTAACTAAATAAACCAGTTCTAAACTCTATACTAATTACTCAGTAATTAAATGTAATTATTTATAATTTAAGTTTTGCATAAATCTCCAAAAATATTCTTTTTTCTTTTAATACATTTATTTTGATAAAACCGTTAAGTTAATCAGAAGAACTGATAGTCTAGATTTGTGCCATTCACTAATTACATATTATTATCTGCTATGAGGTAATTTTTACTTAATTTAATTACGAGAGTAGATAGTGCAATTGCACAATTACACTGAATGATTCCTTTTCAAAATGAACAATACAATTTAAAAAATAATTTTAATACTGGTTTACTTTTAGGTTCCTTTGCAAGAAATATACGAAATATACCATGCATATCAAGAAGAAGTAGCGAAAAAGGTGTGTGCATGTTTGCAATTGACTGTCAAAAAGCAAACGGAACACATTTGGGAACATGCATCGATAGATTTTATTTTGGTTCGTGCTGTCGTATCGATCCTCATGATATTATTGGAAATACAATCGATGCTGCCATAATACCATCACGACAGCCTCCCAGTAGAATATCC
Organism: Cantharis rustica; assembly: GCA_911387805.1. Classification (NCBI taxonomy): domain Eukaryota; kingdom Metazoa; phylum Arthropoda; class Insecta; order Coleoptera; family Cantharidae; genus Cantharis; species Cantharis rustica. Next base: position 41,127,167 of record OU426877.1, read on the forward strand.
AGTACAATCTCGACGCCTTTTGCTCAAGATGTTGATAAAACCACCATTCAGTTGCAATTATCAACTTTGCAAAATAAATTATCTTCAACTTTATCAACCTCTGGTCCCGCAGATGAAATTATTAAAAATATCACTACAATAATTAAACCAAATTTTAATTTTGGAGATAAACTGACGTCACAAAGTATACCGACAACTCCATCCACAATTACAACAAAAACTTACGTGAGCAAATTTACTCCAACCTCAAGACCAATTAATACTACCGAAATATCTTATAAACTCACAACTTTCCAAACTGTCGAAGAAAATACGATTACTGCGGAACCACTAACAACACAAAAGCTTATATTTAATTACACAAAAACTAGACCAACATTAAGAACCAAGCCTCCAACGCTCTCCACATTAAATACATTTTCAACAAATTCAAAAACAAAGTTTACAACCTCGAAACCAACTTTACGACCTCGTCCAACTGTTACTCGCAAACCTACAAAAACATTTAAACCTTCGATTAGGCCTGTGACTGCTACCACAAAAGTGACAACAAAGAAATCTCCCTCGGTTTCTTCAACGCTGCGATTTACAAATACTAAAATCACCAAAAAACCTACAACTTTAGAACGTGCTACAACTAAAAAGTATGTGACCGAAACAATTACCACACAAAAATTGACGACGGAGTCTTCAACGAAACAGTCAACGAGTGCATTGAAGAGTTCTTCTGCATTACCATCTTCAACCACAACACCCGAAAACATACCAAGTACACTTGGTACACCGACAACAGAGAAAAATGTAAGTGGATTGGTTATTGAAAATGAAGATACCAATGAAATAGAACAACCAAAACCTTTGCAACCGCCACCGACAACGGAACAACCTAATAATTCACCATTCGTTACTTGGGAAGTAATAAATGAAGAATCAACAATAAAACCCATATCGACAGGTACGTTGAATAAACATTTTTTATAACTTGAGGAAATAATATAATTGGAAAGTTCTTGCAAACCAAGTTCAAATAAGTAGTATACATCCTACATAAAATATTCACTGAACACCTATTTGTGATGCAACATCAACTTTATACCCAAATAACTGTACCCTAAATATGAATTTTAATTTAAATAAATAAATACTTAACCTGTTAAACTATGCAATAAAATTTCAAAATAGTCTCACATAGAGTTCTGTAAAGTATAGCCCACAGGCAATGATTAAAAGAGTCAAGGCTATAAATTAGATCAAATCGCTAGTTAAAAGAAATATTTACAATTACTTTTTTTATTTAGCTATATTAAATTTTTTTTGTATAGAAAACTCGATGCCAATTTCAACATCGGACGAATGGGTGCTGGTTCCAAATCTTACGACATCGCAGCCTAATGTTTCCGCTATAACGATATCGCCGATAAAAGATACAACGTATCTTGAAACAACGCCTGGAAAGCCTGTTGAATCGTTCCCTTCAAGCACTAATGTTCCTTTTAATTATACAACTGAAAACAGCTCTACAGTCAACAGTTCGGCGACATTAAGCGTTACGACTTCTCCAAATGTCTCGAGCACATATTCACAAGAAGAATTATTATCTTCGACAACAAAACCAGGAGTCAACATGACCGATTTTACTGATGGTAATGTATAAATTTTAACACATTTTGAATTAAAATTAATGAGATTTGCTATTTGTACAGCTTCTTGTCTTCAAGAATACTGTTTACTTAAAACCGAGTCGCAGTTAAAGCGGATTTTGTTTTTTAAATAAAACCGACATATTTAGTTTAAAGTAATTCTTTATGTAGAAAAGAAAACCTTGCGAACGGAAACCAATTTATTTTTCAATTTCTACTTTTCAACATTTCAACAAAATGAAACCAAATTAATAGGTATATACTTAGGTACATACAAATTTAAACAAATAAAAGTAATTTTAAGAACCCACGTTTAATCTTATTTTCATTATGTCTTAAAATAATGCTTTCTAAATTATTTCGAATTTAATAATTAATATGACAACTTCTGAGAACCTTAAGTTATTAACTTAAATTAGGTAGGTACACTCAAAATAATTGTACTCGAAAAATTAACGTAAAATACATCTGCAAAAAGAAATTATAATTGGTTTTTTAAATAGTTCTCTACTTTTAATGGACCTAAGACATATTTAGAATAAAAACATTACTTCAAAACTTTAATGTTAAAGATAGTTTATAATTCAAAGAAATAGTTAAGTTGAATTTAGTCATGTGATCTATGTATGTATCCTGAGGCTACCGCAGAAGCAGCGCCTTCAGCATAAAATATGCATGCAGATAGGAATCTAATATAAGGATCACATAGCCTCAACGCAAGACCACTTTCGGTATTATCCCAAAAAATACTTGTTTGTATTGAACTCTAATTAGTAATTTATTTTTTCATAATTTTAGGTTCAGACACTTACGATATTCACAGAATTTAATTAAAAACATTCAAAAACTGAAATTAAGTACTAAATTTTTTTTCTTAGTAAATTTTAAAGCTGAAAAAGTCCAAAAATAAAAGTTATTAGTAATTTGTTATTCAATATTTGTTCTAACTATTTAATTTTTTTAATTGATATGCTTAAAAGTAGTTTTCGTAATGTAAGGAATTGAAATGATTTGCACTTACTTAAAATCAACTTAAGTCAAATTTTTCGAAAATGTGGTGGAGATTTCTAATTTCGTTAATGACAAAGTTGTTACTGTAATTTACAATACACCAGCAGTGTGGTTTCAAGTTTAAATCGACGAGCTACAAGGTGGAAAACCGTGGTTTAATGCCTGGTCACACATACTACACTGATATTATCTAAGGGCTATGCCTCTAGTAAGATTAGAAACTTAGTACATTAATGGTAACAACAAGACAAAGTTTACTTGTTTACCTAATACTGAGCTCGAATTTAATTAAAATCTAGTAAATGCCAAATTTCTGATCAGAAATTTAAATATACATATTGCTATGATATTAAAAAATTTATCACACACTTGCTTATGCTCGGGTAAGTCCTGATGTGCGGGACAGTCGGTACAATTCTAGAGTCGAGGGTTCAGGCGTTCGTAAAACAAAAATTAATTACAGGGCTTTAAAAAAATAAATCGTTTTTCAAAACAATATTCTAATCAAAAATAAATTTTTATTTTAAATGCAAAATTTTTATACTACTTCCTTTTCTTCCTCTTTTCTTCTTCCTTTTTTTTTCTTTTATATACGCTGATCTTTCAAATTTTAACTTTATTCAAATTAAATTATAATCGCTTCCCATAAAAATCCAATCAAAAAAATACTTCAAAATAAAAATTCGTTTGTTCAAAAAAATCAAATTTATCCAGCAAAAAATCTCCACTTTCAAATATCAATAAAAAGTAAATCTTCAGTAAATTTTTAACCAAACTCTTCGCATCACAATCTTAAAATTCAAATATTCAAAATAATTTCACAAAATTTTAAACTTATTTCGCGCAAATATCAAATTTCTTCAGAGCTAAAATCAATCAAGCCGCCCCGGCGGCCATGTTTTGGCAAAAAGCCTTTATCTTCCTTCCTTGACCCCCCACCTTGCACTTTTTTTTAATTTACCAAAATAAAACATTTTCTTAAAAGAGTACAGAATGGGTCCAAATCGTTTTGTAACACGACCAGAGGCGGATTTATACTTTTGCCGCCCATAGGCACTGAGGTTTTTGCTTCCCCCCCCCTATTTAAAGAAAAACAAATTTTCTAGATATAAAGCATAAAGTAAACAACCTTTGCAAAAATATTTATTGTGCATATTTTTATAAGATGAATCTGGCGACGTTGTCAGCATTAATTTATACAAGTACTTTATTAAAAACCAACATTAAAATTAAAACGACATATAAAAAATACTTTTTAAATATAAAATTAATTTTTACATGTTACATGAAATTGAAATAAAATTTAATTCATAACTTACATAATATTCTTCAAAAACTATTTAAATGAATGATATAGCTTGCTACATACTGTTGTAACTTTATGTTTCGAATTTTGGATTCTCATCAGGCAAACTTGGAAAAATTATTAGAATGATTGAGAAGTTATGAGATTAAATTTAAACTTGATTAGAAGTGAGGTTCAAAAAGCTGTTCGCCCACAAAACCCTCTTTTTAATACTTTCGAAACACATTTGGCAAACTTCGATTCAACTTCCTCAAAGTTCAAAATTCAAAATTCTTTAATTCCTTTTTTTAATTACTCACCACTCAGACCGACGCGGTCAAACCCGCGTCAGCGTATATTTTGATCCAAAATCTTTAACGCCCGTTATAAACGCTTTGCATTGGCATTCCGCTACGCTACGCTTGATTAGAAGTTTGTAGTAAGTTATATCATTCATTTAAATAGTTTTTGAACAATATTATGTAAGTTATGAATTAAATTTTATTTCAATTTCATCTATTAATTAAAAATTAATTATATATTTAAAAATATTATCATATAAAAAATATTTACACTTTTTTTTTCATCAAAGAATGAATTTCGCTTTAATTACAGCACGTGTAATTTGGGGCATTCTTTCTACCAATTTTTTAAGTTCTTCTTGCCACAAATTTTGCAATTCTTTTTTTTAAGATTGTTCCCCCTCTACAAACTGGATTGGGTCAGAATTTTTAAGATTTCCTGTTTTAAATAACATGCGGTAGCATTTTAAATGGTACTTTAGTAAATAGAGATGATATTTTTATTGATGTCAAATTTGCCGTTTTAGTAATTTTTTATAAGTGTCCATACTTTCGTGAGCGGCAGTGTATGTACTACATATTGTACAATTTCTTTTAGATGTCAAGAATAATCAAAAAAAAAAAATTTTCTGATCCAAAAAATTTTGCCGCCCCTTAAATTCTGTTGCTCTAGACACGTGCCTACTGTGCCTTATGGAAAATCCATCACTGAACATGACAATATATTTCAGTGATCTTTCTCATTTTTTTTATAAAAAATCTGAAGGTGGCAAATTTATATGTTATTTGGTCATAAGAACATTCGTTCAATTGAAGTAATACGTAATCTACAGAAATAAAATTTTTACAATTTTTTCAAAGCTTTATGAAAACATTGTGGAAAAAACAGCGAATAAAAGCAACGATTATCTGAATAATGAATTAAACAAAGTAACAACGAAATATTATGAGATCATATTTATGACGTTAAGTCATAAATATAATAGTTATTTATATAATATTTCGTCGGCGTTTTGTTTATTTTATTATTCAGATAATTATTGTTTTTATTTGCTGTTTTTTCCACAATGTTTTCACAAAGCTTTGCATAATAAGCTGTACAATTTTCATTGCTTCAAAATGAATTATTATTTATATTGAACGAATGTTTATTGTTGTGACTAAATAACATATAAATTTGTCACTTTTATTTTATATCTACATATTTTTTTATAAAAGATACAAAATTCTTAACAAAAACTCAGCTATTAAATTATTTTAATCGATTTAAATATTTTATTACTATTCAAATAATAATGTAATTGTTTTTGCTTCTTTTAAACTTTTCAGACCTTTAAATTTATTTTATCTGCTCTTGCCGGCATAAGAAAGTAATTTACTTCCACTTATTGCCAGCAAAAGTAAAAATTTACTTACAATGTTAATTTAATCTATCCCATTCTTCGTATAAATTAAAAAGTCTGCCTAATATAATTTATATCTGCATTGTCAATACATTATAGTTTAAAATTTTGTTACTTTTGTCAATGCATCTGACGATAACAGGTATTCATAACAAATATACTTAAAATTTTTTTTTAGTTAATCTTTTCTTGTATTTTTTATTCAAATTCAATCAATCAATCTTTCAGGATCGAATAAAACAGAATATAACACACATACATATTAATCAGTTTCGAAGCTTTATAGCTTCAACTTCACCTCAAAAGAAATTTTAAAAAGATTTTCCTGCGTAGAAATATAAAACAATAAAAAAACATTCATTGTTTCTAACAAAACTAACTAACATTGTTTCTAATAATTGCAATACTTAATATTATTTATTACTTATTACTTGAAAACAAGTTAACACCCTTGTTATATAATATACTATTTTATAATCAAACAAAGGACGGTTACAGTTTGATGCTCAAGTGTTTCAACTACTAAGCGGAGATCCCTGGTTCGTGCCTTTATTCTAACTGTCCTTCCGAGGGCAATGGCAAACCACCGAGATAATCTGTCTTGAAATCTCTTCATGTAATGAAGTGATCAACCAAAACCCACTATGGGTTGTAGCGCTACTGTATATAATTAAACAATTACTCTTTAATTTTTAAACTTAATTTTTCTAATTATTCGTAAATTTAGTTTATAATATGCAAAGCTCTTCACTTTAACTTTATAATATAAAATTTATACTTTATTCTTAACTTTGTAGAATTTTTTAATATTACATCAAAATAATAATGAAACAAAAATGATAAACAAAACATAAAAACATTGAAGGTGTAAATGAAAATCATATTATCAAGTATATTATCTTTTGCCTTTTAAAAATAATTTGTATGGGTTTCCTATTTTTCTTTTATCATTTTATACCTTGCAAAATATCTCGAAAAATTTGAATATACGGAATTCGAAATGTCAACGATTTACATAGAATCTCAAGGATTTCCGAACAATTACTAAGATTTTCAAAAAATTTCGCTGGTTTTCAATGAATTTCATAGATTTCCATATAATTATAGCGATTTTGTAGTGAAATAAGTAGAGTTTATTTGCCTATGTAATTATTAGCTCTAAAATTTATTTGCATCTTCTTTGTATGTTTAGTAGCGTTCTGCGAACTATTAAACCGCTTTGTTATAAGCAATCTAATTATCACTTTATTGGTAGACAGCAAATTCAAGTTTTTCTTTTTACGATGTTTCGCAGAAAGATCGAAAACCGTTGAACATTTTTTTGGGTTGTTTTTGATAACCTGGTGTTGAAAGATATGTTGTAACTAATCATATATATGTTGTATTCCCATGCTTGGTGTAGGCAATCATCTTTTTTTCAACATTTATTGGTTAGCGCACGGACGCTAAACTGTAGGGCTCCATACTCAGTCTTAGCGTTGATACCAAAATTTCTTTAAGTAATATTTTATACATAGTAATTAAATGTTGTGTATTTATTTATTGCCAAATAAATTTAAGAGATAAATAATAAAAAGCCAGTTTTTTACAGAGCTTTTCGTCGGCATGATAGGATTGCTATAAAATGCCGTTTTAAATAGTACAAACATATTATAGAAAAATAACCTAAAAAATGAATTTTTTAAGTCTATAATGTGGTAGTTAGTAGTATGTAATGTTAAAATAAACAAACTAACTAATTGTAAAATAGAGGCATTTATATCGTATTAGAAAGCTTTTATTTTAAATTTCTATCAATTTTATAACGTAATTTTTCCAAAATTCATAGTCAGTATTTTGAGATTTTTTGTCATTTTGTAGTTTATACAAATATTCTAAGTCTAAGGATGTTAAATGTAAATTATTGTTGTTTTTATTGCTTTTTAAATATTATTTTGCTATATAAGTATGTATTCTTTACGTAACAGTTAAAATTCATTATTTTAATATAATATTTATTTTGTTTATTTTTACAAACATATTACTACAAAAACAAAAGAAAACACAATAAATTTTTCAGTATATTTTTTGTTCGTGCTGTAATATATTTACAAATCCGTCATAGAGAATTTTAAAAAATTCAATTATAATTTCAACTTGAACTACATTTTCCGTTTTTTCATCTAAATAAGAGGTAAATATTTTTTTCATTTTCTTTGTTCCAATCTTTTAATGGTGTCGAGGTTGTGCTTACTTTAATAATTATTTTATTACTTTAATTTTTTAAAACATTTTTTATTTAGCTACGTTATTTATTTTTTTTGTACAGAGTAAACTTAAACACAATTAAAATTTACATTAATTTGGAACGTTGATCACTCAAACTAAATATTTCTGTTCCTACCTAAAGTTAGTAATATAAATATTGTTTAAGTTGTTTATTTTTTTGAAAAACAAATTCCTTTAAGTTTATGTAAAAAATTATATGCCGCGGATCGGCAAATTTTCAAAAAAAAAATGCAGTCTGTTGAGTAGAATAACTAATTTTGTTGCTTTAAGTATTTTCGCATTAAACAATTTGTAAAATATAATAACAGACTAAGCTACATTAAGATAATAATTTAAGTCATTCTCTACTTTGGTTGATGAACTTTCAAGGTAAGTTGAAACCTTCGGGCTAGGTTATGGCTTTAACATAATGAAAAACAAACATTTTACAACGAGTCTGCATTAGTTAGTCTTCAATCAGTGCCCAAACAAAGATGTTTTTACATTGAAAAAAGGAATAAAATTTAGTGCTTCGCATTTTATAAAGCTTAATGCGCTTTCGAACGCGTTAGTTTGACTAATTCAAGTTCATTAAATATGTACAAGTTGTTCGTAATATTAAAGCTTGTCGTTCGCTTTCAGCTTGCAGACTTTTTTTTAGAAAACTTAATAGTCGTAAATTACGTCTAACAGGATTTTAACAAAAAGTAAATTTTTGTAGAAAGCAGTGTATTAAATCAAATCAATTAAAATTGTTGTTTCTTTAACGTTTACATAAATTTACATAACCTTTCGTATGTATATCATGGTATTACTAAGTTCTACTATTTTATTGGCGGCAGTTTGCGGAAGAAGATTGTATCCTGAGGCCAGGATTGTAGGAGGTGAAAGAGCTGCGTACGGAAAATGGCCGTGGCAAATTTCTCTGCGACAATGGAGAACTTCAACCTACCTACACAAATGTGGAGCAGCATTATTAAACGAAAATTGGGCCATAACCGCTGCACATTGCGTTGACAAGTAAGATAATTAATTCGTACAAAGAATTGTTTTTTTCTTTTTAGTTGAAATGCAAAAATTAAAAAAGTTTGCTCGAAAGCTAAACGAAAAAAGATAATCGAACTATTTTTAAAAGTAAACTGTACTTTAATAATAAATAATTTTTTTCAGCGTTCCTCCTAGCGACCTGCTTTTGCGTCTAGGCGAACACGATTTATCAACCGATAACGAACCTTATATTCATCAAGAGAGAAGGGTGCAAATTGTTGCTTCGCATCCACAATTTGATCCAAGAACTTTTGAATACGATTTAGCTCTTTTAAGATTTTACGAGCCAGTACAATTCCAACCGAATATTATTCCAGTTTGCGTTCCAAACAACGACGAAAATTTTGTTGGAAGAACGGCGCATGTTACTGGCTGGGGACGGTTGTACGAAGGTAATTTATCCAATTTTCTACACTTCATGTTTCTTTCGTTCTATTAAATTAACATTTTAAATTTTCATGAACATCATTTCATAAACCACTCTCGCCGTTAAGATATTTACACTCTTCATGAGCGCTTTTAGAATTATACATTTTTCTATCTAATGTACTAACCTTTTATTAATTTTTAGATGGGCCATTACCGAGTGTACTGCAAGAAGTTTCGGTTCCAGTTATTAATAATACAGTGTGTGAATCCATGTATCGATCTGCAGGTTATATAGAGCACATCCCGCATATATTTATATGTGCAGGTTGGAGACGTGGTGGATTTGATTCATGCGAAGGAGATTCGGGCGGACCTATGGTCATCCAACGGCCTGACAAACGATTTCTACTAGCAGGAGTAATTTCTTGGGGAATAGGATGTGCGGAGCCAAATCAGCCTGGCGTTTATACAAGAATAAGTGAATTTAGAGATTGGATCAACCAAATCCTGCAATTTTAAAAGTTATGTTTCTAAAACGTAACGTTACGTGTTGTTCCTTATCATTATCGAAAGACATTTATTTAATATAATAATAATTTTTGTTGTTATAAAATTCCTTGTGTGATATAGTACGCTGCGGGAACGAGACATATATAAATATAAAATTAGTGAAAAAGAACTTTTTAAATAAATCATAAATTTAATTTTATGCTCTGTAATTTAGCGAAATTGTAAAATATGGACTTTATTAAAAAAAGGTGCAAGCAAGTATTATTTATTAAATGTTTAATACTAAATTATTATATTAAAAACTTAATTATATTGTGTTATAGAAGATTCTTCTTATAAATTATTATAATTATTAAGTTTTCTTATAAATACTAGTTAAATTTACAACAAATTGTATTATATTATGAAGGCGCCTATCCAAAATTTTTATTATTGTTTTTAATTTGCGTTTGTCCTAAAAAGTTTTGTTTATTGTTTTTATTTTACGTAATAGTTTAAGATATCCAATAATAAAATTATAAATAAACATTTCTTTACTCTTATGCGAAATAGATGTACCCTACAAGAGCTCTACCTCAAATATGCCGCTTTTAATGAAAATTGGAACTACAATTTAATTTTCCATTCCGGAAAATTACTTCAAGAGGTTAATTAGCTTTAACTAAGCATTCAGAAAGAGCATAGTTTATGAATCAAAGTAATAACTTATACACCTAATATAAATATTAACTTAGGATGCACGACTAAAATTTACACGACTGCCAAAGCAAATATACAAATTTTTCCTAGCAAACTATTTCTTTTTGGAAAGCAATGATGAATCACTAATCATTTTCACAATTAATAGGTTTGCCACGTGTACTGAAAACATGAATTAAAAGTTGTTTAATAAGATTTCAATTTTTCAGTAACTTTGTTTAGGAACTCCAGGGGTAAGATACCAAATACCAGTAAGTAATTGTTTGAGAAATTGAAGACCTTTGAATGTTTAAATATTAATCATCGCTTTGTTCGCAAAATTTCTTTAAAATCTTGTTGCAATATAATAAATGGAAAATTATATAAATGATTAAGTATACTAAACCCAAAGAGCAGGTTGATAAAATACCAAAAAATATTAATCTATTTTCAATATTGTATTATAATACCTACTAATTTCTATTTAAAAAATTAATTATATACTATAGATTTTGTTGATATTAACGGTTTGCTTTAATTTTTATTATACCTATATAATATTAAATATTTTACAGTTATTAAAATTTACATTAATTAGGATGCTTCGCTATATTAAAATATCCCTAATTCAAAATTTTTAGATATTCAGATATCGTATGAGACAATTTGGTAACAATGTAAAATATCAAAAAATAGATCAATCATTTTCTATGTCTTTTTATTGGAAAAACATAATGGTGAAAAACAAAATAAATTGGCGATAGGTATATTAATAATATGTCGGTTGTTCGTTATTTAACTAATGAAAAAACACTGGAAAAGATAACGTTTATAATAATATAATAAAAATTGATGCAGATTGCCTAATAAAAAAATTAGAATTAAATAACCAATTAATATGAATAACAATAATATTATAAAAAACCACATTAATTAAAAAAATTAATAGAAAGAGAACTTAAAATGGAGTTTTTAAGTGGATTATTGTGGTAATTAGTAGTACTAAGTAATGTTAAAATAAACAAACTAAACAAATTCATTAGTTTCATTCACAGTTAAAATGAATTATTTTACCATTTTGTTTAGTTTGTTTATTTTAAATAAAAAATTATTCAAATTATTAAATTAATCATACAATAGGATATATTAAAATATTATTACTGCGTTATAAAATCCAAGACGCAATTTACAAATAAAAAAAAATTAAGTTTGAAAATCGAAATAAGTAGATAGAATTTATAACTTGAAAAAGTATTACAAGTATTACCAAGTAATAAATTAGAATTTCGCATGGTCAGCTTCGACAAAGTTGGTAAATACATAATATTAGAAAAATAACTTAACTTTAATTTAATTTAATTTTTTAAGTGGAGTTTTGTGGTAATTAGTAGTATGTAGTGTTAAAATTAAACAATCTAAACAAAATGTTAAAATAATTAATTTAACCGTAAAGTAAAGAATACATACGCACGTAGAAAAATAATATATTGAATAATAATTTTATATAATAATAAAATAATACTCTATATTATTTTTTACTTAAGTATGTATTCTTAAAATAAACAAACTAAACAAAATGTTAAAACAATTTTATTGTATGTTTTCTTTACTCTGCGGTTAAAATTTATTATTTTGACATTTTGTTTAGTTTGTTTATTTTTAAATACATTATATCTTTGGTTAGGAATGGAATGACAGTTGGGATTAATATAGCACTTCATCTAGAATGATCAAACTCGTCTTGTCATTCTGCTTAAACATCTTTACTCACCTAATCAACACTTGTTTGCAGATATGGATATTTCCGAATATATAGAAGAAATCAGTTATGATTCCTACTCAAAAGGTTAAAAAAGCCAGTAGTTAGCATCTTGCCTGCTTTCTCATGACTGTTTGAGTCATTCGTACATCGTCAGTTAACATTCATTTCAGATGTCTGTTTTGGTTTTAGTACTGCTTAGGCTCTGGCTAAAGTACCTACAGATACAGATATTGTTAAAAATATAGATAACGCCAAAATAACTATTATAGCTCTACTCTATTATAGCAAAGCGTTTGATCTAAGTAACCATGAGCTGCTTATTGCTAATCTGAGCTATGGATGTTGTAATGAGAATATTTTTTTATTGCTAATAAACTTCTCACCACACCTGGAATAGGTCTTTTCCAGTAATAAATGTGGTGGAACCAGGTAGAAAAACTAGCTCTGTTAATTTTTTGAAGCATAGAGCACAGATTCTGAAAGAAAAAAAATTTGCTTCCACTTTCGCAAAATAAAAATGCCAATAGTTATAAATTGTAGAATAAACAAATAAGTAGGTACAATCTACTAAACGTTAACAACAATTTTCGATTTACACTTATGAGTCGGTAGCAATAATGTGGCTTATGAACCACAACGTTCCAAATAAAATTAACACACAGACAGGAATTAGCGGTAATAAAGAATGACTTACTCAAGCGCTCAGGTACGTTTACAAGATGTAAACCAAAACCTTCTGTGTTTCCAAAATGAAGACAATGCTGTTAAAGCTTCGTTTTGCCTCGCTGCTTGGAACACCCGTAGCTTGCAGAACTGCTCGGTTGGAGGATGCTGAATTCGATGCACCTAACAGAATTTGCTTCGTGCACAATCTCGAAGCACCTTGCACTGTTACACAACACAATAGACCGTAGCTTTTGAATCGAGGATGGCAAGACAATCAAACATGACCTTCTCGTCGTTTTCAAAGTTGAACACGCGTTCATTCAATTGACTTCTAATGTCGGTGTTGACTTAGTTGGCTAACACTTTTATTCGATGCCTCAGGTTAAATCCCAACACTGGACCTTTGCGCAATTGCAATTATCTTAAATATGATAATCTCAACAGACTTCTAACTGCACTTCTCAAAATGCCTCCGTCTTACTTGATGATTCAACATGAAGTCCTCTCGCTTGCGCGTAAAGTTAGTAACGAGCCGTGGTTGCGTGGCGGTAGTGCGCAAAGAAGCGAAGAATGCCCACCATGGGCGTAGAGCGCGATCGATAATTAAGGGTCGAGGAAAACACTTATGCAAATAATTGTTACACACTGTTCTTTAAAATCTTTACGTCTGACTTTCCTAAGATTCTGCCAAGTAGCTGTGACCTGTCTTGGCAAAGTACTGCGCTAGTCTGCCTTAAATAGTTTGCTACTCAATTCCAGTCAAACTGTATACTTTTGCATGGACACAGCTAACAGCTCAATGACACCATCCTCTATAACAAGCATAAAATTTGAAAATTGGCAAGTCGCGAAGTCTTAAACGGTGGTTTGCTACTCAGTTTCTTAAATACCTTCAATTTCAAGACTGATCGTTTTTTCACATATCTCAGAACGAACTTGTATACTAAACGATTGCAACTTCCTTTTCTCTATTTTCGCAATGAGCTTTGACCCACACAAACTATATGTTTACATTTTTAACTGGAAAAGTTAATGGGAGATAGATGTCACTAAAGGCATTGCACTACTTCTGTTTTGGATAGAATATATTTACCAAATGTAATTTTCTGGAAAAATTCAATTTTGCATGCAGAATGTTTTGAAAAGACATTAATGAGAACTTATCAAAAAAAATTTTTGGGATCGATAAACTCGGCACTCCGATTCACTCCCCACTACAATAAGATTTTTCACATTGTAGATAATTATAATGAAAGACGTGGAAAAAGAAAATCTTGTTGTTTGGGTTGCCTGCAACACTTTAATAATAATCAATAAAATACATTTACTTGGTCAATATTATGTACACTATCTAGGGTTTTTGCTAAGTTTGTGTTTAGTTATCGTTCTGTGGAAAATGAAGTTACAAAATATTTCTAGAAAATAAATTGCTTCATTAAAAGATCCTTGTAAATAAAATGAATAGAGATTATGGCATAAAATATAAAGAAAACAGTACCTACAAAGTATTAATATTTGCTTTCAAGTCAAGTAATTTTTAAAGAAAACTTAATTATAATGGAAAATGTATAGCATCAAGTTTTATTTGTAAGAAAGTTAAAATGGTTGTAGAATTACATAGACAGTTAAATTAAAAATAAGTTTAAAATTTTTAATTTCAAAAAGTTTTATGAAATTGAAAACTGTAAACTTCTCGAGTGTACTAACCATATCGTTGGCTGACGTTGGCGTTATAACAAGAGTACAAAAAGGACAAAAAGGATAGCAACGATGAAGAAGAACTTAGCGCGTAAAATAAATTAGCAAACCTACTACAAAAGCGGTTTTATTTGCTTTGAAATATTGCGGAAAAGTTTCAAATGTTTCCCACGCAAACATTTATTATTTCCTACATAATTTACGCGTATTGCCTCTTAAAGATAGACATCAAGAAGATGAAATGCCATAGTTAAAACTTTCCGATACGCATATGCTTATAAAATCATCCTGCGTCATTTTTAAAGTAGTAAGTTTGATAACAACCATCAATTTTAATAAAATATAAAAAAACAACACAGTTAATCGTTACAAGACATCGTCGAGTCGCCGCATCGCGTCGGTTATTTGTTTATCGATTTAGATTATAATAATCATCTAATTTTTTTAATAAAAAATTGTTCATATAGTCAAAGCTATAAAAAACCATGTAGTCTTATTAATATTCTGATCCCACAATAATTTTTGTTCGGACACCGTCTGGACACTGCTCAAATATTTGCACAAATACAAGACTGGATTTTATTCAATTATTGTAAATCTGACCTAAAGATGAACGTCTGGACAATTTTAAAATTTCAATTTATATAATCTGTTTAGACATGAGTACAGTTATTGTTTCAGGACAGAGTTTAAGAAATGTTCGTCAAGGAAAATATATACAAATTATCTTAAAAATAGAAAAATCGTTTGAATCACTATTCTGGCTACCTTAGGGATTTCGAGAGAAGTTGATATGTTTTACAGAATGACGCTAGTTGAGTGGTTCCGATGCAATCAATCAATTTGTTATTTGAAGATGTGCGATCTTTACAAAAGACTGACATTTAGTTTTCTTCTGTCTCTTCATTGGATTTTCAATCTACTTCTATATCATAAGTTTCTTTCTCTTTCTTGAAAGATTGCAGTATTTTGAACCCACGGCTACTTCAACCGGATTAGAAAATGTCTGTAAACTAGGCCAAAGCCAAGATGACTGACTAGGAAATGTAATTAATGAAGTGATTTTCTTTTGTATTTTTCATATCTCACAGATCAATTAAGCATTAGATTACAGCAAATTTTAACTGTAGTCTCCTGCTTTCCAATCGGTAGATGATGTAGGATTTACGTCATACTGCGTACTGCCAGCCATACTGCTGGCGATTACAGACTTACAGACATATCACCAAGTACTAATAGTGAGTACAGAACTATGTATTATATATTGCTATGTTTTGGTGACGAATTCACTCGCCCGAGACCAAGATTTTAGCTCTCTAAAAATATTGTAGCAGGGTCGGCAAATCACTGTGGGTAAACACCACAATCATCCAAATTAATTAAGTTCAAATTCCTCCAATAATCCAATCAAAAATATTTCTTCGAATTCTACTTTTAATTTCAATATAATATTAAATGGTAAAGTTAAAATTTACGATACCCGTATCGCAGCTGTCCTCTTATCATTAACGTTTGCAGTTCCTTCATATAATTTAATTTTATATGAAAATATACTTCAAAAATTCTACTTGCATCCAAAACAATTTTTTCAATTAATAAAACCAAATTCCTCCAATCACTTTTATTATCTTTAATTATTTAACCAGCTTCCGTCTTATTTCTTATTTCCAAAACTTCTTCAAAATCAATTCAATCAATTCAATCAATAATTTCAATAAAACACTTTATCTTCAAAACCTTTACTTGTATTCCAAAAATTATAAACTTATCAAAAATTATTCGGACATGATTTTAAACGTCCATCATGTCGACCATTTCTTGACAAAAGGCATTGTATCAAAGTGATCGGTCCCCACCTAGCAAATTCCACAATGCTACAACTTAACAATTAATACAATAATTATACAAAAATGTATAGGGTGGGTCCGAATCAGTTTGAAACACCGCAATATATAACATAAGAAAAGAAGCTTATCTAAGGAATATGTTGTCGTGTTACGAAACAATTTGACCCCTTCCCCCTGATGTATTTTTTAGAAGTTTATTTAATATTTCGAATTTCTGTATGATTTTAAATTTGAAGTAGTGGGAAAAATGGAACAATAATGTAAGGTTGGCTGGAAAGAGAGCAGAGTAGGAGTTTTTTTTGGCAAGGATGGCCGCCGGAGTAGTTAATTAAGTTTTGGCTCCGCAAATTTTAAGTTTGTGAATTTTTTTAGTCGGATTTGACCGTAAAGATTTTTTGATTATGAGTTTTTGGATTATTAAAATAATTTTTATTGGATGAACGATATTTTTTTAACTAGAAATTATGTAAGTAATTAAAATTGATGAGATTTATTTGAATATTAGAGGAAAATTTGTCGAAGAAACCGCACAAAGTGATATAAGAGATCCTAACGTATGGCATAGCTGGTATACCAGCAGATTACTACTAATTTGAAATCATAAGTTCGATCATTGAAGAATTTATAAAAATTTATATTTGAATAATTGAAAATAATTTAAAAAAATTTAATCATCGCATCTTTTGGCGCCCATATGGTGAGGCAAAATTTCATTGCGACTTTTAGAGTCGAACGTGTATGGCAAAAAATTAAATTTTACTAAACCGGCTACTGAGGTAAAAGAGGTTCCTTTCCAACTTAGGCTGGATGGAGGTTGCAGGATTGGTAGCAAAAAATTGTAGCAAAAAACATAGACCGGATGTACTCAAATAAGTTTATTTGCCTTCTTCAGAATTTTAATAAAAGTTTTAATTTCACTTCGTAATTCTTTCGTAAACATAAATTTTATAACTTTTTTATAAAAATCTAATTTACGGATGTACAAATCGTAAAATAAAACTGAAGTTGTTGTTCTCGAACATTCATATTTCAATATAAATTAGATATACAAGTATAGATTACCCATTCCAAGAAAATAAATTGATTTATTCGTAAAATACAAAGAAAATAATTCTAAATTAAAAACTTAAAAAAACTTTAAAAAGCAATACGTACGTAATTAATTTGATCAGACTGTTTATGCCACACAATTATACAAAATTTATAAACTCTGGCTCACCAAAAAAATAAAAACTGAAATTAATCTCTCTAATACTAACATTTTGTACATACTTCTGTATATTGTGTGAGTTGCTATATTTTGCTTAGAATAATACTTTTTCAGAATACATATAAAAAAAAAATTTTATTTTTGTGATTACCGCTTGAGTTGCAGAGCGGAAATTCATGGTTCCAATCTTGGACTTACAGAATTCCTTAATTCGGCCTTTAAGGTCAAAAAAATGTTGATGTGATTATATCTTATCAAAATTTTGTGTTTTAATTTAAATAATATGTAGAAATTTTAAAATTAATATATTTTTTGACACTCTGGAAATATATTTTGTGTGTGAGTACGAATTATTGAGTTAAATGTACCATGTCGTGGATATTATTGTAAGTATACATTAATTAATTTCAGTCTTAATACGTATAATTATTAATTTAATATTCATGAAATAATACACATACTAAACTGCGCCTTGTGACTATCTTAAAAATTTAATACGTTCGATTCCCGATCGCGCCTGCTATACACTTGTATAAAAATTATATTTTAAATTTAATTTCTAGAAGCTGTGATGGAGAAGTTATCCACCTTAAGAAATGAATTGTAATTACTTCAAAAAATGGTTATATTATATTCCATTAAGAATCGAGGTAAAATAAATTGAAGTTTTATGTATGTATAAAAAAATTAAAAGATCGTGAATATTTAGAAATTAATTGCTAATTATTATTTAAATTACGGAACTTCATACTTTCGGTTTAGATATAGGAAACAGGCTTTGTAGCTAAATATAATGTTATTGCTGAAATTTAATTCTGCAGGCGTTGTGTTCATTTTAAATTGAATTTTTCGTTTGATCATACTTGAGCAAGCTTTCATAAATATTTAAAAAAAAATTAATTCACCAAATACACTTTTATCACGTTTTGAACTAAATTAAATTTAATCATGATATGAATGCATTAATAAACTGAAAAACATGATGTATGGTTAGCGATGGATACTGTTAACACTTTTTACGTTATAATAACGCTGACAATTAATTTTTTATGATGCTGTCTTATAGATTACGACAACCGACCCACTGGGCAAATGCCTGGTTTCTTGACCCACAGTGGAATCCTGACTTGTTAAAAAGTAGCACAAATTCTAGTTTTAAGGCTCTAATATAATATATTTTGATATAGTTTAAGTGCTTGCATATCTACAATATATAATTAAATACAATTACATCACTAAATAAAAAGATTTTTCTCGTAATGTTATATATTATTATGGTTTCTCTTCTTTTTTTTATATCGTCAAAAGTAATTTTAATAAACATGTAATTTTTTATGTAATAAAGTTTAAATATTCGACTGTACAATAATACTAATAAGCTATTAAAAACACTAAAAGCTTTTTATGTGCTAATGGATTTTGTAGATTTTTGTTTCTACAACAACCACACTTTCCATTCTGTAAGTCCCACAAAAGTAACTTTTTTGAAACGAAAATGTAAATTCACGTAGTATATTACCCCTCCAGCATTCGGTAGACATGAGCATAACAAAATAAAGAAAAACATGGATAAAAAGTGAACATTGACCAACTTTCTTGTTTCTCCAAATATTCGCTAGGAAAATTCCATTATCGTTAATAAAACTGATGTAGGTTAATACCAAAATATTGCAGAAAGTACAACCAGCAGTAGACGTTGACACAAAAAAAATTGTCGTTATTAAAACTGTAACAAAAAAGTGATTTATGTTAAAGAAATTAATATGGCAATGGTGTCATAAAAATAAAAGTTTAATGAAAAGCAATTATTTGCAAATATTTTATGGCAGAGAATAAAATAATTAGGCATCTCGATATAAGAATAAAGAGCTAATAAAATATTAACATATCTTGCGATGAAATCTGCACCACAAATACTCCTACTAACCTTAAACCTGAGCGAAAGCAAAACAACCTCATTATATTCACCTTTATCTTCTACAAGAACAGCAGAAGACGTCTTTACTCAATTTACCCTAGTGCATTAATAATGTTCATACCTGTACATATCTGAAAAAGCAGATGTATTGCGGGGCAAGAGGTATTCGAGTGAAGACCGCTACGGTGTCCCAGTGACCTACTTGGAATGCTCCGGTGGCCGACAGACCGACCAACATGTCTTCAGTCAACTACCGGCTCTTCACCGATAGCTTCTTCACAACTAAGAATCGATCGATTACGTTCAAGCACGCGTCTTTAGTTATAAGTAATTATTGCCCAACAATAATTGGTTTACGGTTAACTGTACCTTGTCTACATACTTCTTGGTGAACTGCAAAGCTCTCAGATTCGCGATTCGATGGTATGATATGGATATTTTTAAAAATACTTCTTCGGAGTGTTAATTAAGATAATTTATGTTATGCCTCACTCGAACTTGAGACGGTAAACCTTAACAGAATGAAAGTGATTGGTTTAAGTGACACCACATAATCAAGTTGAATAGTTGAAGAAAATTAATAGTTTCGAAAATGAAATTTACTTTAGTTGTGATTTTGTGCATACTTCATATCATAAAAGCAATAGAGATAGAACATGTCAGCAGAAGAACGAGTAATAGAGGTAAATAATTCAATAAAACTAATGATGATTGCAAAATTACAGTCAGGACTATTTCAAAATCAGTTCTGACTCTCGATACTGTGTATATTATGCTGATCTATTCTTCGACTATAATTTTACAATCGTTTCATTTTTTATCAATCATTATTTGTAAAATTATAATTTTTTACAAAATATTCTAACGGTGAATAATTTAGAAATTAGAAAGCTTTCATTATCTAATCAGCATTCTCCGAGAGTACCCGTGTACTTTAATATTTTTCTAACCAGGGCAGAATAATTACATTAGTGAGTTGTGATACTATAATTGTTAATTGGTTTAAAAATTATTGAAAAAAATACTATAAACACGGTGTTGTCAAATTGGAATTTTAAAATTGAGATGCAAATAAACTCTGCTAAATATTTAATTATATCTTTAACCTATAAATAATTATTGTAATTTATTAACTGTATTATTATATTAAGTAACTATAATTTAAATAATTTCACACGTTCTCATAATACATAGGAATAAGTTACACCTTTTCCGTTTCTTCGCACACCTATTTTGAATCTCGGATAAAGCATAATATTATTTTGTTTTTGGAGAAAAAAAAAAGTTTCGGCTAAACATAGCTTGTAAAAAACCATTATTTATTTTCAAAGTTTTAAAACCTTTCCTTGTGCAGTAAAATAAGTTTATTTTTTGTAACGACCAACTTTTTAATTAAGCAGCCATAAAGAGTGTCTCGATGTTATTGTATCATATAAGCGGTAAAGTTTCCTCGCAAGTGGCTTATTTTTACGCAAACTCTTCAATGACACATAATTAAATACATTCATATAATTTTTGAAAAAAAAAATTTTTTTTATCTCTAAATAGATAATTAACCATTTCGTATTTGGACATAAAAAACCTAACATGAGAACTTACTAATGAAGTGAAAGAAAAACATACACATCATCAACAATGCTATACCTTATTACAAAATTACTACCTTTCATTATAATATATCTTGTCAATAGTAAATACTTAACAGTTATGTCAATTTTACTACTATGCGTTTAACACTTCGTGTATGGGATTTTTATTTTTATCATGCTAATTATTCAATTTTTATATTATGACATACAAGTGGGTATATCAAAGTGTGTTATTGTTATCTTCATTGCAATGCAACATAAACGCAAATTATAGCTTCGCATACCAACCAATATAATTTAAACCAGCGTAATTCATTCACAAACAGTTAAACACGTAGGTACGATTTGCAAAAAAAAACAAATTATTAAACTTTTGATAATAAATTACTGCAGAAATATAATTTTGAAATTTGACTTTAATTAAAGAAATAAATCCGAGTTATAACTAGAACATGAAAATTACAGTTTTCCACTTGAGCTTTACTTTATTATTTATCATGTAGAAATGCAAACTGTCAAGTGTGTAATTATCATTTAAAACTTAAATTCAATTAGGGCGAAATAAGTCACCTGAGAGAGAGTTTGAATTCGAGAAAGTTATTTATTTTGCAGTAAAACTTACAGCTACACATACAGACATTTAGGATCCTAGACAGTGCAATAATAATGTTATTTTTTTACCACAATTTTTGGATATTTGCATTGTTACAAATTTGGAGAAAAACATAAATAAATTTTAATTAATACGTTTAGCTACGTAAAATAACAGATATCGATTTTAAGGCAAATTCAAAGAAAATTCAGCAGCAAAGAAAGATCTGAAACTAAATTAAAAGACTCTTGAAAAACAACGTTTAACTAGACGTCTTTTATATAAAATATGCAAAATTTCGTATAATATTGTAACTACGTTTAAAAATTTTCATAATTTTCAAAATAATAAATTATTCAAATATCAATAAGCAAGAAATTCTAACAATATAGAAACCACAATTAAATCCACTTTTGACCACAAATAACCAACCTTGACATCGAAAAAGATGAAATTAAAGTTCACTGTAGCTTAACAGTCAAGGTTGTAGAAAAGGTATGTCAAGAGTGATTATCTAAAATTAAAGCTGTAAGTTGATCAAATAGATTCGGGACAATTTTTACGCTTTTTATTAAATTTAGATAAAAATCTGTACCATTAGATCTGAATTTTAATGGTCTATTATTTCTTGCTCCCAAAGCTGAAATAATCTAAATGTAAAAGTTTGAATTAAACATACAAAAATAGTTTTTAATTATGTTAACGCTAAAATGAGTCTGCATTTTCCATTTCATAAATTTTAGTGATATGATAAAACAAGATTAAACAGCTTGATTGCTTTACGAAGCCGTTTTATGTAAAGCGTAGAGATGAAATTTTCTTATAGTGCTTGTAAATCGTAGTTAACTTAGGGCACTTCTCTTATGCTTTCTTCGAGATAAGGCAGTAAAAGTGTAACATCGAAAAAAAAAGCAGTACAATTTTCACAATACTTTTTTTTTATCTCCCTGGGCTAGGAAATTTGTCACAACAGAAAAATAGTAAAATATATTACACTCTGTTTTTAAGTGTAAACGGAGTAATTTGTACTGTAATGTATTATCTAAGTATAAGAAAAGATAAAGTTGGGTAAGAAACTTATACGATAATTGCAGTATATTTTATGGTAACTTGACTGCATATATCTTACTTTAGTATAACATTAGATCCACTATTCTACTTAATAACCGTAAAAGCCTTGTAATCCTGTAGGTGCAGTTATTAATTTTAATAAAACTTGTGCGACAATGTCGCGTGCCAATGAGCCAAATTGGGTTTAATTAATTATAAATTATTAAAGGAGCAACGATTTTTTAATCTAAATTATTTACGCGATTTAGTATAACACAATTTCATTACGCTGTCTGCTCTTAATTTTATTAGGAAAAATTTGTGATAGATCAACAAACTCGGTATTAATATTTCAAATTAATTAAGAAAAGTTTACTAAAAGTAGAAAATTCAATTTAAATTGAAAGTTGTAATTTTTATTATGTTATACCGTGGCAATCGATTTTACGAAGGCTCTTTGATGTTCGAGGGAGGAAATAAGAGAAAAGGAACTGTTTTATAGCAATGCAAAGATGGGATTTTTAAAATACAGAAATAATGAAATATTAAACTGAAGGTTTAATAACAAAACTACTGCTGCGAAGAAGCAGAGCAATAAAAATTTTGAAATAATAATTAATATATCTTGGTGAAGAAAACTTGAGTTTCACTAACTCAAATAGCTTTTAATTTTAACGTTTGAAAAATACATTTTTGCAAAACTTTGCAACAAATCTATTTACAGATATTCTACTGTAAAGTTACATGTTCACCAAACAGTAATTAAAAGGAGTTGTTTTTAAATATAATGAGAGGTAAAATAGAGTTACAAAAACAAAATTGATTACACAACTTTGAAATCCATTACTTTGCTTAAGAGGTGTGGCAAAAATTTAATTAATAAGTAGAAAGTGAAAAGTTTTGATTTAAAGAAAAATTTATAAAAACAGATTAAAGTTAGAAGATTATTAAATGAAACAGAAATATTGTAAAACAGTGAAAGGAATAATAAAATTGTATAAATAAATTTAGTTCACATGTCTGAATATTTAACGATCATTTATTCATTCGGTAAAGTTAGATTTTATAAGATTGAAAATCAATGAAAACAATAAAATTGTTAGTGGAACAAAATAAATAATTCCTACAGATGATAATAATATGATTATATTTATTCAGACTAATGATGGTTAAAATTCAATTTCTTTCTGTTACAATAACAGTAAGCCATTAATTGACCAATTCTAATGTAACACACTAACCATTATATTTTAAATTTATCCATCAATTATTATTAAAAAAAAGATTTCTACACCAAATTGTTCAGTTCTGTTCTAGTTAGTTTAATGATTATTTCATCTTTCTGGTTATTTAGAGTTTTAAGTCAACTATTTCGCAACTTGTTGCATAAATAGCTATTGTACTTTTATATAAAAGAATGTCTTTACTAATAATTATTATTAACATACAGTGTAATACAGTTTATGTTAGTACTTTGATCTTTCCCCAACGCACATCGAAAGCAGAAATTAAGCTTACTCATTAATTTAAACAGGTACATAAAAGTTTCTTTTGAGCAAACTATGTCAAAATCAGATATTTCCCTGGTCTTCGCGAGCTAAAACGATTACGAAATATTTTTAAATAATTTATTACTAATAATATCAGTGTTGCTAATTTGATTACTATATTATAATATAAACACTACAGATGAATAACGTTCTATTTTGTTACAGTTATAATAATTAATTTTGATTTTAGAGTGAAAATAAAAATTATAAATCTTATAGCTGCACTTATTAAATTTAAAGTTTAAATATCTCCAACTCAATCTACAAGTAGCTTGACTTAAAATTAATATCCATATGTCTGATGGCCGGTTATTGAGCTGATATTCGTAACAGTAAAAATATTTAAAACTTTAACATTTACATGAAATTTTATGAAACGTTATAATTAAAAAACAAAATAAATTTGACTTTGTTATAAAGAAAATTCAGAAAAATTATAAAATTATTGGTTAACTGAAACTTGGAAGCTTTTGTAAAATTTTACAAATGAATTACCAGGATAATTATGATATTGGCTGCTTGATGGTACAATTTAAGTATTACTTTATTTTTTCAAGTGCTATTACGTTTGTAGCATTGATAATTACAATCACAAATAAGTTATTATTAGAATAAGAAGCAATAATTTAGTAACACTTTTAACAGGTTTACCTTTCAAAAACGAGTAGCATGTGTATATGCACCGTTATCAATGGCTATGGGAATATTATGTATGCCATGGGGTCATTTATATGTCTGGTTTGAATACACCCGAAAACTTTGACAAATTTATTTAAAAAAATTTAACTGCACGCCAAAGTGTTTAAAAAATTATACCTAATATAATATTATACTTTTTAAATGCATTGCTCGTGCACTGTTTCACGCAAATTTATTTCATTTAAATAATTACAGTGCTTAATTATTACTTCACATCCACAGATATTATGATATTCTTTTGTTCCTATAAAATAAGATAATAATTAATAGAACGTATAAATTAATAATTAAACTTATTATTGAGAACGAATCTAACGGCTATTTGTACATTTAACTTTCTTAATTATATGGAAATATACGTAGATTTGTTTTTAAAAAATATTTAAACTATAAAACGGAAAACATTTTTTTTAATGTCAATACTGTATACTGTTTGCATTACAAAAGAAAAACACGTTTCTATTCAATTTATAAATTGTTTTCTTTTGTAGTTCATGTTGATACTGACAAATAAAATATTTTTTCGGTAGAGATCAATCAAAGATCGTGGTAACTAGAACAAGTTTCAAAACTCAGGTCGAGTTTTTTAAATGGAAAGAGAACTTGTGAATCGGAATTTGATGAAAAAAAAGAGCTTTATCATTCATCAATAAATTCATCAAGAAGAAAATAATAATTAAATTGTGGTTTAATGCCTTTCAACTTGAACACTTTCAGTTAATAATTTCTTGTGTTAGAATACAGAACTGAATACAAGATTCCTGAAATGTAAATTAGTGCGTATAACTAATTTAAACTTTATCTTGTATATTATGTATATAATATATGTATTCAACTTGTGTGGAAAGTATATTTATGTAACTTTATCTTAAAATATTCATTTAAGTATAGAAACAAAATTTGAATAACAATGAAAACTTTGCGGCTTAATCAACTACTTACAAATAATATTTATATATTATAATCTATGAAGAAGTCTAACTTTTAATTAAGTCGAAGCATTAGCGGTGTCTTCTTACTGTTACCTTCTTCAAGTTGGCTCATTTAACATTAACCATGATCAGAAAATAAATAAATTTAAAAAAAACAATTGTATATTTTCAGCAGATTAATGATACCGCTGATCTAAAGTGGCTGATCGTCTTAAGATCTACGGAAAATTTGCTTAAATGCTCTGAAGAATTTTTAGTTTATTTTATTTTTAAAAAAAGTTAGGTTTATCGTCGAAAAAATTAAATAGAAGATTTCAGCCGAGATTAGTTGAGATTTTTATTGAGCATTCTAAATCCCATCTAATTTATTTCCTTCTTGGGTGTCTTATTAAAGCAATTTCTCAAAGATAGAGACAGCTCGGTATAAGTATATCGCAAATAAAATCCAACTTATTATCTGTCGAGCTATTTTATTATTATTATTAATTCAAAATTTTATTATTTTCTTATAATTTATTCATCTAAGCTTAAAATTACTCGTTTTTGTTCTATCTGGAAATTATGAAAACAAAATAATATGAAAACGTTAATTACAAAAACTGGATGTTATGTGAAGCATAAAATTCGTCTTGAATAATTTGCTTTTCATCGCTTTGAAGTTTTTCGCTTAAGCAAAATACTTCAGAGATTTTATTGGAGAAAATCAAAGTTTCAATTTCAACTGTGTGACTTTCTCCTGTATTACTTGCTTTTGCTAGGTTTTATTTAAATAGTTGGTTGGTCATACATATTTTAAAATTTATAATTTGTTTATTCGAGTTCTTCGTGCTTATCAACTTCCATACACCGCCCATTTGTCATCACATCTGTTCGGGTACTTTAATTAGTCTACAATTATTAATTGGAGAAGATCTGGTTCAGCTAACTACCTACATATTAATTTCAGCAAGTTATTATCCAGTTCCATAAGGTCTTCCTGAGTTACTTTAATGACCGAAATAATTAACTAGTAGACTCTGAACAAATAATCAATTTAAAGTTAATTACACACAATAACATTTTAAATTCAGTGTCTAGAAATTGGCTATTAAATTTGTAATCAGTCACTGCAAATTGACATACATAGGTACCTATCTACTTACAGTTTTGTTCTTATTCGATTCAATTATACTAATAATAAACCGTATAACAATACTCTTACTTTTTATTCACAATTTGTATAATGGACAAAATTAACCTGATATAATATATTATTGCATGCCACTAATATAACATAGCTTGTAGGTTTACGTGTTACTTAGCAGAAACTGTTAAAATCAATTTGTTTTCCTAACGCTAAGTGCTGTGCTTAAAATTAACGCTCAATTGATTTTGTATATCGTAAATTTGATCATATATTACCGGAAGTAAGAGTAATAAATCAAAGTCAGAGGTTTGTCCCACCCCACATTACAAAGAGTAAATTTGATAGTTCATTGTTACAAATTGGGAAGTCAAATTTACTCAATAATAATAAATTTTAATTTAATAAAAAACACAATTAGTGCTTACGGTACTGATAACGAGGACTGGTCAGAAACACTTGTCTGCCGTTTATCCTCAAATGTCAATCCTTTGCTAAGCTTCAGAATATTGTTTGAATGGGTAAAAAATACTGATTTGCACACGAAATATATACAACATTAATATTGCTCTATCGAGGTAAATTCTACAGACCATTAAAATATTCGACTTGTTCTCTGAAAATATCAATAAGCGAAACTTTAAAAAAAGTCAGCTTTTTTCAATAACAAGATTGTTTTGTGACTTTAATTAAAATCATTCGAGAATAAATAAAGTGCGGAAAGCATATAATTTTAATTAGTAATTACAATACAATTTTTGCAAGAATAGCGTAGCTGAAAAATAATTACAGTAAACCTTTCTGAGTTTACACAGATGCCTTAAAAAGAAAACTTGCAAATCTCTCACATATGTATATGTGATTTTTTTTTAAACTTTGACATCAAATACTTTAAGGTACTTTCTGTTTTCAAAATTGCAAATATTTCTAGAATTTATTCTGTTTAAATTTTATAAACTGAATTTCGCCTGTAGGACTTAACTTTGTCAGTAGATTGAGTATTAAGAGTAGATGGTGCTCTCTTATAAAAAAAAAATACAAAAAATTTATGATCATAATTTAGTTGTAAGCATCCTATTCTTTTGTCTCAAAGGGAGTTTTTAATTTATTACCAAACTAAGAAGTCAGGGTTTTTTTCGGTCGATTGTAACAATGTCCTTTAAGGATTTAAAAAACATTTATATGTAGAAAAGCTTTAAAAGTGGCAGTTAATCCAAAATTCAGTGCGTTATCGGAACCCTTAAAGGAAGTTGTACAAATCCATACGTTTGTTGCTCTCATTTTTACCCTTCTGTAAAAACTTTCAACTGAGCTAAATTTAAATTCTAACGAGCTTATTTAAACACAGTTTAATATAGGAGCTTCTTTTGTTTATAATTATCTTATTATCTTATTAAAACATAGTACATTTCGCCTGACGTTTTTACTTCAAAGTAACTATGGGTTCATACTGCAATTCTCATATTCCATACATAATTACATGGAGTTTATTATCAAACTATAACTTGATGATCAACGAGATTCCTTTGCGAGACAAGTACTCTCATTACTTGAAGTTTACTTTCAAAATAGCTATTTAGAATTCCTGCTGTTAAAATTATTAATTACCGTCTATGCGAACAGTGTTTACTTAATTTTATAAAAAAATAACTTCACTTTGATGTTGATTATTTTTGTTTTACGGAACTGAACTTTTAGATGAGTAGTTTTTAACACTTGCAAAGAGAGGGGGGGGAGTTATAGTACTTCTATTTTTCAAAACATTTTTTGAAGTCCGTTAGTATTCTTCAACTTGTTAAAATATTATTAAAAATTATTGCATATTTTATTCTAAGAATAGTTTTGTTGAGGTTTAAAAGAAGTTCAGAAAATAATTTTCAGAAGTGGGTCAGTTCATGTGATTCTGGGCTCGTAAAGGTATTTTTATTTTTTACAATAATTTAAAGTTTTAGTGTTTTACACGACATATTTATTGACAATGTGGGATTTTGTAGAAAATATCAAAAATGAGTCATTCGAATTTTAAATGATCCCCAGTGAAACGTGAAATGCAATGCTGCATTTAAAGATGTCGTCGTCACTACCGGTGCAGTTTTCTCTGTAGGTCACCAAATCGATCGAGGTAAAATATTAAAAATCAAAAACTAGTCGACTTCCCTTTCCTGTGCTACATTCTTTCGTGACGGTTTTGTGGCCTAGAACGTGACTGCATCTCTACAAGAAAGTGAGCACAGGTGACCCATACAATCATTCGTGCTGGTGATGAATGAATTTGTCACACTTGATACTTCAGTGATGTTCCCATTATAAACAATTATTTTATAAATCTTATTACAGTAAATACATAAACACCAATTAAAGTTATTATACTGCCATTGTAAATAAAATTTAAAACTTTCTTGTTAGCCGTTTCCAAATGGAAAGAAATGAAACGATTTTCGTAAAAGTGAATTTACGTATGATGGTATTTCGTAAATTACCGTTACATAAATTCCATTCACAAAAGTAGATCAAACTTATACTTGTCCAAATATCAAAAAAGTTTAGTCCGTACTTTACCTTTAGTTAATTTAAAAACATTAATCTTTCTTGCTGGGCAAAAAACCTGCTAGCACTCTAATTTGGTAAAAGCTTTTTGCTTGGAAAATTATGATATAAAATATTATAATCAAACATAAATATATTTTCTTATAAGCAATAAAAATAATTGTTTAGAAAATAATTTGTTATTACTGTATCTACCTACCTAATAACAATAAAATACGTTCAAAAAAGAGGTATTTAAATTTCATAACTAAATTAAATAATAATAACTGTAACTTTTTGATAACTTTAAATTCCAATTAATTACAGTTAATTTGCAGCTTTAAATAATACGTTAATTAACAAGAAATGTTTAGAATTTGAGCAGTAATTAACTGTAGGTTGTTAAGCATAGCGCAGAATTAATATTATAAGTAGTCATTCAAACAGAATATTTCTAATTTCCCGCGAGTCTGCAAATACATTTGCTGCAATTTTATTTTTTTTTCTTGAGTTAATAACACTGTAGTAGGTAGGATACTTCGTGTACGAATTTAAATTAGTTAACTTAAACAGATAATATAGTGCAAAGTGGAACACAAGAATTTATGCAGTTAAGTAAATAGCTTATTGAATTTATAAACAGAAGTAAAACCTATTTACCCAATTTCATACAACTTAAAGTATGCTGTTTAAATGTACGAACGTTATGGTGAAACTTTTTGAATCTCAATTCCATAAATCAGTTCAGTATTTTTATTACGTGAGTGTAATTCTAAAATTTTTCAATCGCAAAGTTTTACTAACTCTATGGAAGTTACAACAATAAACTTTTATTATAAATAAAACAAACGTCGATGGCGTTAGAACAATCCCCAATGTAAAATTTCTAAAATTTTCTACACGATTTACTACATTGAACATTACTGAAGCATTGTCACTACTAATTTAAAAATGTATTAAATAATATTTTTATTTACTTGCTTTGATATTTTTCTTTCTTTAGAATAATAATTTGTGAAAATAACAGCCTATTTATTTATCAGATATAATATTAACATATTATTGACGCATGTCAATATATTAATATGTAATAGAACTGGAATAACAAATCTTTTGGAAAAAATAAAATTCTTTTTTTTAGTCTTCGTTTAACAAAATTATACAGTTGAAAAAAGTTTTTTACCGAAACAAAGTTTTGTAAACATAGTTTTCTGCTTCAAAAGAAAGTAATTAAGTTATTCTATACAGGAGCGATCGTGAAAACTACATCAAAAATTATGTTTTTATAATATTAAAATTTGAAATTTCAGTTTTAAAAATAAATTTTGATCAATTCTTATTCATAATAAATTATGTAAAATATGATAAGCTGTTTTTGTTATTAGCGATTATAATTTAACTGAAAGTCGACTATTTCTTATTAATATCTAACAATAACATAATAATAAAGAAGTTTATGTTGTGAATAATAAATTTGTATTCGTTTTATAAATTTTAATATCATTACGATATATTATGAAGAAAAATATTTTCGGACCATGACTTTTTTTGTATGAGGTTTAAACTGTAAAAGTGGTTCAACAATTTTCAATAAGGTTCAAATCGGAAATAAATATTTTGGTATTAATTATTTAATAATAAACAATTGTATCAATAACAAAAATTATTGAAATACGGAACTTTGAATTCTTTAATTTATATTTTTTAATGAATAATCTCCTAGTCTGCAGCTTTCACTGTTTCCCCTCTACAAAATGCAGCTTTTATAATTCGTAACAAAAGCACAGCATTAATCTGAAATTATTACACGTTTTCAGTAATTTTCTGTTTAAATTGTTTTTCCAAAATATTTTTCATGAGATTTGTTTTCCAAAACAATACAAATTTTGTTAAAATAACAGTTTTCATGTTATGATCGCCATAAATCGGAGTACTACAAGCAATTGTTTGCATTATGTTTTATTCGACAAAAGCTTCTTTACAGTCTATCCCTAAAATAACTAATTAAACAGCAACTAAAACTTAAGGAGTAACATTAAATATTAGCATTCCCTATGGTACAAAACAAGTATACACCCGGTAAAACAATTTGTACTAATTAGTTTAATAAATTTTTATATTTTGTTTAATTTTTTAAGATCAGAAAAATCTGATGTCTTCCAGCTAGCTACTGTTCTCTCTTATATTCGTGTTTAAAAAACTCTTATCATCAAAGTATAAAGTATTAACTTATGTCGATGCCGTCAGCAGCATTTCCGAGTAGACAATAATAATTATTATTTATTTAAAATTTAAACGGTCATTAGAGACGGTCATTAGCCTAGTATGTTAGTCGAATAACTGCTGACACTAAGGTAAACCTTTTTATGATTGTCTCCGTGCTTCGGAAGGCACGTAAAGCAGGCGGTCCCACTGACGAGTTGATGATTGCCACCATCAACTATTAAAAACAGGGTTACAGGCGTTCCCCAATCCGACATTAGCAACGGTGGGGTCTAAATGTTGAAACCTTTCTCTACAGAGAAAAAGACTGTATTTGACGATGAATGTTATAGTTGGATGATGATGATGATTTAAAATTTAATAATAATTTTACATATTATTTTATTTTTGGAAGGCAGATTCACATTGCCAATAATAAATTTCAATTCATTTGGTTAATGTTTAACTTTTTGTGACGACTTTGTAAGACTACTGAACAAATATAAAAAGTAGATTATCTTCTAATAACAAATAGAAGTATTAGATAAGATAGTTATTATATTACGTAATTATATATTCTCAAGATTGATCAGCACACACTTTCACCTAAATGCAATTCTATGTATTGAAATTTTACCTTCAGCCTTTTAGAAATTAATCTGCATATTTACAAATTTTTCAGAAAAGAACAAATTTAATTTTGTTTGCAAAGTTTTTCAACTCCCATTGAAATGCAAAAAAAATTAATTAAAAGAAAACAAATTATTAAAACTTGGATGAAATTTTATCTTTAAATTTGCATTTAGTTGAAAATGTTTATTGATCAATCTTGTAATTCATTTGTTTTCAGACAAAACGCTTTTACATTAGCCGCATAGCGAGAGGTTAAAAGGGGCTATGATATTTCAGTTTTCGCAAACTTAAAAAACAAAATACAGTGAAATTTAATAATAGTTATTATGAGCTACCAACATAAAAAAATCATTTTTTTTACTATATTGAACTACTGAATATGAAATAATTCAAAAGTATAAGCAATAATTTCTCATAAGACTTCCTTTATGAAATCAGTAGATTTTTCAGCAAATCACCTGAAGTGATTTTTTGTGTGATGCGCATTCGAAAATGGTTAGCAAGAGCTACATTCTTTCACAAATAGCCTTTTCGTATACTTTGCAGTTATACTAAAATGATAAAAGTTTTAATGAAAATGAATTCTATAATAAAATTATTCAAATTGAGAAAATTTGAAATAGGCACGCAATTTCCTGTTTTAATGCAGATACAACTCATCTCATTTAATAGTTCAAAAATAGTTTAAAAATTGCTTTGTGCTTTGAAAAGATGTTGCAGTACTACTTATTTTTGTCTGAAGGAATGTTTTTTATTGGTTAAAACTGTAATTTAAAGTTTTTAGCGACAATCAAGTAATTCACAATGCATTATGGTGCTACTTAAAATTTTTATTACCTCTTTGAATAAACTGATATTAATTACTAAATATAAAAACGCATTTCTGGTTTCTTGTTAAGAAAGCATTTGTAAATGCAAAAATTAAATAGCAATTGGATTAACTGAAAAAATGTAAACAATTTGAATTTAAAGTACGAGCTAAGGATAGCATATTGAAACCAGTAAGAAAATTTCACATGATGGAGATTTCCTGAAAGTATAGTTAAAGCTCCATGCTCCATGTACTTTCTTTTATTTATATTTTGTCTTGTACAGTCGGTTAAAAAAAAAGTTTTGCTTACATTTTGCATTGTTTGGAAAAACTAAATAATATTTTATTCATACACAATAAAAATATAAAAATTTTATTAAATCAATGGAAATTTTTGATATCCTTCAAATTAAATTGAAAATCGTTACTTTATCTAATTAAAAATAATTTAATAATTCAACTTGTAAATTATGAAAGGCTTTGTGCATATTTATTATGGTATATATCACATTGTTTGCTTGGATCAGGAGAAAGTAGGATAATGTAAAATAATACATCTCTTGCTTGGCATTAGACAATATCAAGATTCAGTTGTGTTACTTAAACAATAAAAATTTACCTTCCCGGATATTAGAAACTTCTTTAAATATTTTCTTATATTCTAGGAAAACCGCTTTCCAATAATAATTTATTATCGTTGATATAGCCTAATCCTTGCTCAAACATACATACGAGCAACCCAACTTGTAATTTACTGACTGTAAACCTACAACGTAATTCCAATTTACTTTTCTGATTACTCTCCTTCTGTTTTATTAATGATGTTGAAGCACTACAACTTTCGTCAAATTAAATAGGCGTTACAAATTTAGCAAAGCTTTTAGGAAAAAAGTACAGTCGGAATTATTTTTATTCCTGTTCTGTTATTAACTTGAATAATTTAACAAATAAAAATTTAATTTCTTTCTTTTTATTAAGATGGTTAAGATGTACTTAAACGATGCAGCCGTTAAAGACGTTCACGTTAATAATTAAAGAAAATTAAAGAAAGAAATTAAAAAAAATAACAATAAATAAATTCTATCGGTGCAACATAATTCCCTCTAAGGCAGCTATAGTCCTGCGTTCAAATCTCACCGAAGAAGCCCAATATGAGTATTAAATTACTACATAGTATTCTAAGATACCAGCGCACGCGTCATCTAATACAAAGTAAACTGGCAAATTGATTATTGATTTAGAGAAGACAATATTTAACAAAAAAGTATATAAGAAAGTTGTGGATAATGATGCTATATACATACGTACGTATGTACTTCCTGAGAATGAGGTTATAGGTATTTCCGATATGATAATTTTAAGACAGTTCTGTGCCAAGTTCTATTTCTCATATACCAGCTGACGATCTTACTTTAGGTTTAAATTGTTTGTTAGTTTTGTGTTTATGATAATATATAAATAATAATTAATTTCAATTAAATAATATAAAAGTCAATTTAATTTAAGTATAATTTATTTCCAGTAATTAATTGCATTATTATACAATCACAAGTAACTTTTAAATAATTTTTTATATACCTACTTAATTTGATGGTTCCTTTTTCATTTCCGTATTAAACTGGGTTACTAATTAGGTTTCCTGAGCAATAATTAATTATTTGACGATTTTTATCTGTATTTTACATTTATTTTAATAAATCACTTATTCGCAAATACGATAGGCAATAATTCAAGAATTCGTGAACGTATTTTATTACACCTAAAATAAAACGTGCAATTAACAAGGATCTTATACCTATTGAACTTAATTTACGACCAACGTCACGTTTATCTAATCAATAGATACTCATATTTTATTTAATATATCCATGAATGCTATAATTAAATATAGTTATTGTTATAATTAGTTACATAGTTGCTAATAGTAGAAAAATAAAAAAATTCGTCGTATTCATAAAATGAATGAAAAGAATATTCCGAACAATAGAAATATTGCAATTTATTAAATTATTTAAATGCATTTTCACATAATAAAGGGAAACCTCAATCATCAACCAGCTTTTATAAGTAACTACAGCTTAAGCACTCAATTTTTGTAGTTTGTTCCGGATCATTTTGTCAGATTGCGTTTAATACAATAAATTCTAATAAACATATCTTTTAACTTTCTCTTTACTGTAAATCTGCAAAAAAATTTATTTGATGCGGTTAACTTTTAATACATAAAAACGTGACTCTCCATAAAGCATGAAAATGATGAAATAAATCAACTCGCCAGTTAAAAATTTTGAGCAAAGCTTGAAAGAACGTGATTATATTTTTTCATTTTACTGTGAGTACCTAAGAGTAGTAATTATTTTTAATTACTTTGTTGGATTATTTACACAATAAGATACAAGTAGGTCTCATGTGTCTGCTAGTTGTAATTTCAATAAGATAAAAAGTTACAATCGGTTTGATCAGACAATTTATTTTTTCGTTACCTTTTATTAATTTTACTTTTGTAAACTTTTGATAACATAATAAACAATTTACTCGGAAAAAAAAGCAATAAAAACAAAAATATTATTATATTGTTAAACTTTTTTATTGTAACAATTTAATAACAGATCGGAGGTATTTTAGAAGTTTGAAGTATCTTTCGTTGGCGTACTAAGTTCATAAGTAAAGTTCTACTGCGGATTTTATAATTTAGTATATGTAACAAATTCTGGTATGTTCTAGTTAAGTGTAGTTGAACAAATAAACAAAATCTTAAAGTTATAATCCCAACTCACTTCGTTTGGAAAAGAAAAATGAACACCCAGTAACTACTAGTATTCTGCAACATCCAAGTACATTTATAATTGCACGTCAATTTGAATGTTCATGTTTTTGTCAGGACCAATTGCATTAGAATTAGTTCTGTGTTTCATTTAATTTCAAGCATTAAAAAAGATAACCAAATTGTTTTTAGTCAAATCAAATTACAAGCAAAGCAAATTCAAATGTAGTACAACACAAAAATTAAATTTTGATAATTTATATAACTCACAAAATTAATTTTTTTTTAAATTAGAGCTGCATTTCTTTAAAATATTCAGTCCAATATATTGGTACCTAAATTCTATATTCGGATTAGTATAAGATCAACGCTACCACAATATTAAAAATAGCTTAAGGAAATTATGGTACTTTTTGCGGCATGTTACACTAATCAACATAAAAATTTGTAGATAATACCCAAATTTAAAAAAAATGGCTTTGAACTTAAAATGTAATGCGAATATTGTATTGACTGTTTTTATTTCATTAGTTAATTTATTTTAGATTTTTCATAATTTTTCACATTTTTCAAATAATTTTTTTTCAGATTATAATATATTACCCCTGTCTTTGTTAGGGCAAATATATATTTAAATTGAAAGTTTTATTGCTTCTAATATAAAAAAACCTGCAGATCTAGAAGAATTTACCCAAGAAATCCACGGATTGGTAACAGATGCTGCAATATCCCCAGAAGATAATTATTAGAGATACGATTAAAATTCTTGCGGCATTTAATAGATAGCATTAAAAAAAATGAATAAATTAGAACCGGCTTAAGTAGATATTTTTAACTAATACAGCGCCCGAAGCGTAGGGGACCGAAGCGAATGGTGCAAAAGGTCGGTTTTGACAAGCGCAACCACGGCAAATATTGCATTCACTTTAAAGTCTACTTAAGGGGTAATTTATAGTGTAAAGTATGCTTAAAATTACTTTAATAAAATAAAAACACACTATGGGCATGTCCGATCTTATGGAAACAGCCAATATGGTAGCCACTTTTTAATTTTACGTTTTTTCTATAATAATCCATAAATTTTAATATTTATATTCGTAATTTATGCTATAATCTACCATGATTTCATTAGAACATTTTTAATTTTTGCGGACACTTGGGTATCTATTGCTTCACGGATTTCTATTTTTAAGCAAAGCAGATTCAAATTCAATTGAAAATAAAATTAATTAGCGATGTTTCTTCTTGCCATGATCAGCCAAGACTGGCAATTATTATTATTGATGAACATATCGATTTTCTGAAGTGCAAAGACCAGCCTTATATCTTTTTTCTCTAATTGGTCGCTGAAAGTAAGGTTTAGTTAGCACTGAGCTAAATGGGGCTGAATTGATGATCCCTGAAAGAGTGACAAATTATAATTAAAGATTTTATGATTATACACGTACAGCTAACAGAATTAATTTAATTGTTATCAAATCATTTCTTTTTTGACCCATTACGTATTGCTATGCCCCCAACTTTGCAAATTCATGCATTTTCACTCCCTTGTGAGAATAGTTGAGGTAACACAGATTATTACTTAGCTATGAGCTCTTGTAGTTTTAAAATTTGTTAAATTAAAATTAAAATGCTCAACTTTTGTTATCTTGAATGTGGTCTGGTTATTGGCTTCACGTGCGCGCTCCACATGTGATACTACGCAGCTGGCTTCAGTACGCCTGGCTACACAAATTTGTTGCGATGTACTTTTGCACATGGATTAAATTTTTCACTTTTTTCAAGTTTTCCAATTTTATTAACATCCACTTCACTTTATTAATTAAATAAACACATCAAATCAATTTAACTTATTTATTTTCAAACAATTAACAATTTTAATTATAATTGCGGAAATGATGTTCGTCCGCTCGACGCGGAGGCGTCAACCCAAGTCTCTTATTTCTAACTTTCAAGTCCCACTTTTCTAGTTTTTCGTTCCTCCCTACCATTTTTACTTAGCAAACTTAACAACATTTTTTTTTATGTACAATTATACACAAATAAATAATAAAACAAAATTCAAACTTTAAAAAATTTACAAAATAATGAAATTTATGATGATATAGTTTTTCTAAACACGACAGTATATTCCAAAAGTTTAATATTGAATCTTTAATTGAATTATTTTCAAAATTAACAGATTTTTTATTCAGCTTATTTTAATAATATCTAGCAAATATCATATAATTTTTTTCATGCATAATGTCGTGTTACGAAGTGATTTTGGCCGCCCCTGTAGTATTTTTTAAAGTTTGAATTTGGGAAAAGAAATGTTAAGGTTGACAGAAAGTAGAGCAGAGCGGAGCATTTTTGCAAAAGATGGCCGCTGAAGCAGTTGATTAATTTTTGGCTCGGCAAATTTTAAGTATAATTTGTGCGAATGTTTTGCGATTGGGAGTTTTATTTAAATATTATTAGTTGAGAACTTGGTTGAGAATATTTTGATCGAAAGTGAAAAGAGCATAAAATTTTGTAAGTTGGATTTTTTGAAAATGATATTACATTTGTGAGAAATTTGTTAGTAATTATTTAATTACATTTAGCAAAGTTTATTAAATATAGGAAGAAAGTTAGTATTAAAAAAACGACGCAGCTGCAGCCTAGTATCTAGAGACAAAATTTTGTTGGTGCCATTTTGCAAAATTGATTGCGACGAAAAATAAAAGTTTATAATTAAATAATTTATTTGAGTTTATAAAATCACATCAAGAGAGTCGACGTGTGGCTTGGCTGATTTAGCGAGCAAATGCTAATTTGAAATCGAAAGTTCGATCCTTAAAGAATTTATAAAAATTTATACTTGAATAATTGAATAATAATTGAAAATAGTTTGAAAACTTTAATTTGTATCAATACATAATAATTATGTCTCTCAAAACCTCTATGTCCAGTTAACGTACTAAACCGTTAATATTTTTTAATGAAAACTTCATTAATTTACTTAAAGTATTCACAAAAGGCAATTAAAACGGATATTGGGTATGAAGGGAAGTAAATTAAACAATCTGCTAGTCAACGTTTCGGACTATTTATTAGTTCATCCATCTCAAACTGCCAGGTATGTTTACGCCCTTATGGCAACCGTTTACAGATTTTTTCACCTCTGTTGTATATTTCAGCCCTGAGGATGGACTAATAAATAGACCGAAAGGTTGGCTAGCAAATAATATTGTTTGATTTACTTCCCTTCATACCTTATTAAATTAAAAAAATTGTAATTGGTTTTTTTTTTAATTTTAATTTTGTTTTATATTCCAAAAATAACGATGCACAATTAGACGGAAATAAATCAAAAAATTTTTAGATTTGGTACAAACGTTTATTTAAACTTATTGTTTAATTTGCAGTCCTGAAAAATTCCGCCATTTAAAAAAATTATGCACTTAAACAGTTGTTTGGGTATAATTCGTTACGTATTAACTTTATCAAAAAAATAATCGATACAAAAATTAAAGAGCATTAAATTCTATACAAAGACGTTAGAATTTTTTTGTTAGTAAAATTATTATTTCACGAAGAAATAAATGATTAACGTCAAGCAGGTTGATTTTTGTTTACTGAAGAAAACCTTTATACTACGTAATTTAATGATATTTGTTAAATTTATTGTTATTATTCCAGATATTGAAGTTAGTTAAAAAAAAAGATTCAGAAATATTGAAAAAATTTAACGATGTACTGAGCATAACGAACATTAAACATCAATTAATCGCTTACGCTTACCATAGTATGGTGAAAATGTTTTTTGAGATTTTTTCTAATTCTAATTCGTAAATTAGATTTGATAAATGGTGATGAAAGTTTTGAAATATTATAATTGAAAATTAATTCAAGAAACAACGATTGAAATTGATAGTGTAGCATGTGTATGTTATTATCAGTTAAATTTAACAAACTCATTTTTTAATTTTATGAATTTAAAATTTTAAAATATGCCAACAAAATTTTATAAATTATTTTTTTTTAAACAGTCAAGATTTTATTTTATAATATAGGTAGTGCGTATTTAATATTAAATTTTATTTTAATTAAACATAATTTTTATTGTTTATTAAGAAACTCTCGTTAAAAGTATTTATTTATCATTGCTTGACAAGGTACGAATAGAAATATTTGGAAATATAATTTAAAATGTATCGCAAAAAATTGCAAAATTGCGACGTCATTATACAAACAAAACTAGAAAAAATTCTTCTTGAGCTTTACAAGATATGACTTTTACCTAAGTTTCCACCTCGTCAATTTTTTTTTCATGTCGATCTCGACGATGTTTAACGGTTTTTGAAGCAAAAACAATTGAAAACATAAAATATATTTTATGAATTTGTCAGTAAACAAATGCAGTGTCGACCGGTTTCGATTATTTATTAACCATCATCAGGACATAGTGTCAAATAATAAATAATTTGCAAATTAAATT
The DNA here is from genome assembly GCA_911387805.1 of Cantharis rustica. Taxonomy (NCBI): domain Eukaryota; kingdom Metazoa; phylum Arthropoda; class Insecta; order Coleoptera; family Cantharidae; genus Cantharis; species Cantharis rustica. The sequence goes on from OU426877.1 coordinate 41,167,693, forward strand.
AAGAGTTAAAACCGCACAAAATATATTAGTAAATTTTGAAAACTAATGTTAATGAAATTACACCAAAATAATTGTTAATTAGTAGTCGTACCGTAAATATTGTAATAATACAAATTATACAATGTTTGAATAAATGCCAGCATTGTTAATGTAAATGTAATTAACTTAAATACTAACAATATTACAATGTATCTTACTGAGGATTTTAGTACAACATTTAAAAGTCTGCAAAAGTTTTTTTTAAATAATATTTCGTCGTTACTAATTAGATTTAAAATGTATTATTAACAGTTTTAACGTAAAATTTTACTTTAAAATTACTTGACATTATATTTTGTTAAAATTTGTTTCTATTTAAATATAAATTAAATTAAACTTTTAACATTAGCTTAATTTAAATTGCCGGTTTGTAACTTACGTGTTTAAGTACTGCATAAAAATTATGACCAGATACAATAATAATAATAGTAATAATAAAGTTACTGTAATTGTAAATAAAACGCGCAATTACTTCTATCATTACTTTTAAGTAATACCTTCAAATAGTTAATTTTAAAAATTTATAGCAGCAATTATTTTATTTGACTTTTACATTCATTATCTCCCCTGAAATCTTATGTTATATCGTAACGCTAATGTTAGATATAATTACAACCATGTAATTCCACATTTTACATAATCTTTTTTTTTAAAATATGTATAAACTAAAATATTCGTGTTAAATATTTAACCAAATTTTGTTCTCAAATTTACACAAAATTTTTTTTTAATGCGTGATAAAAAAATATACAAGGTTTTGATTTAACGCCTTCCAGTTAGTTCTATCCAAGTAAAACTTGAAGTAAAAACTTTTGTAAGGAAATAATATTACTCGAGTTTTAACAAGTAATAAATTTAATTCTTTCACAATAAAGTTCGGCAGAACTAGATAACAACTACACAACTAATTTTTCAAATCTAATTATTAATTTATTTTGTGCTTAAAAAAAGTTTCTTTTAAAGTAATGAAACTTTAAAATTTTCTGTAACTAATTACCGTAGTTGGTCTACATCATTATAAAATAGTTTTTAAAAATAATTAGATGTATAAATATAAAAAATATTGAAGTGTTGAAAAACTCAGCAACAATTTAATTTTGGTAATTACCGCTCAGGTAGCAAATTGGTTAAGTACCACTGCTTCGCAGGATTATTTAATTTTAATTAGCACTAGAAACATCACAAGTTGTTATTTTTTAATGTTTTCCAATTGAAAGACAGGTATTATTTACAATTTTATTTACGCTTCAAGTGAAATTGTTTGCTCATAAATTGGGTGATCTGGTAAAATGACACACTTTGAAAATTATCTTCTTCACGATTTTGTCACGCACGAAGAATTTTAGTTTTACTTTCTTGCACATATTTTAGATACAGCTAAAATGATAAAAAAATATATAACAAAAGTTTGTTTAGATATTACTTGCGATAAATTTAATATTTTTGCCTTAATGTACTTTTAGTGTTTTGGTAAAAGCTTCATCGTTATGTTCAATTTTGCATGTCTTACTAATGTCGTTTTTCATAATAATAAATATTGTTTTTATTTTTGTCATAATACATTTTTTGATTTTGGACCGAACAAAGTTAATTTGCAAATATTCATAGAAAGTTAAATAAAATATTTTTAAATGCAATTATTACATGTAAATGACTTCTTTAGGCCGAAGCATCTTTGACATTCTTTTGAATTATGTTAACTTACATAAATTATTTAAAAAAATTAGTAATAATAATTAATAATTTAATACAACATTTTATTCAGTTACGAGCTGCTGAAATTCTATTAACCAGGTCGCACCCTCTTCCAGATAGACAAAACATTTTTATTCAAATTTCAGTAATTTATTTAATATTATTATTAACTGGCACAGTCACATTAATCTTTTAAAATATGATAGCCATCGTAATTGTTCTGATTTAGAATGGCAATCAAAAATGTAAGCCGGGTCATCGTGGCTGAGGTTTCGGCTTCACTTAGAGGTTTTGATAGTTCCGGTGGTTCCAAAATAATAGCAATTACGTTGGTATTTGCAGCAAACAAATCAAAATAAGAAACTGCATTTTTTTGCTTGGCTTACTTTATTAAATTCTTAATTTTTTCAAGAATAAATCAACGAGTTGTTGAGCAGCTAGAGCATTAGATACTGGACTATTAATCGTGGGAAAAAATCAGAAACCTTAAAAAGGTTTAACAGATTGGGTGATATTAAAATCAGAAATTTTGTTTCTTATTATTTTTTGTTTCCGTATTTTACAGTAATCGGATTTGTCGAGGCAGTGCAAAGAACAATACAATGCAAAACACCAAAAAATATCTGACGTTTGTATAAAATCGGGTGCAAAATAGAATAATTGTGAATTAAATACAAGCAATTGAAATATTTCAGATAGGGAAAAATTAAAATTAAGTTTAGACGAAAATATTAAGCTCTTTTAGATCTTATTAAATTTTCATTAGGTAAGCACAATAAATAAAACCGATAAAGAAAACCTAATTGAAAATTTTAAAATGAGGGAAGATTAAAAAAGGTTACCAATTAATATTAATTTCAAACTTAAATATCAAGTTTACGTACCTCTGGTTTAACACTAAATAATTTTGATTAATTAAAAATATTGTAGGACTTCATTTCTATATTAAAACGTTAAATAACCAAATTTTAGTTTTTGTAATTTATTATTATTGATTTAAATAATATAGTAATCATTATAAGATAATTTAAGTTTCATAAATATGGTAGCTGTTCTTTAAACGTGGATAAACAATGTGTTTACATTCAATTAATAATTATAATATAATATTACGTATTATTCACGTTTATTTAACGTTATATTAATTTAAACATTTCATGCTCACTAAAATAAATTAATTAATAAGATTTTTACAGCGCGGCGGCGGTTTGAAAATCACAGAATTATGATTATTTATTTGTTCGTTTTGTGATTGTGTAAAATTATAATACAATTCTATAATAAATTGTAAAAAATAATACAAATACAGCTTTATGTGATATTCTATTCTATTTCATACATTATGTATATTATGCAATCTGCATTCACTCAGCAATAACTTAACAATATTCCAATTAGGTTTTCTATTTATAGTCTAAATTTATGTCTTCATATTATTATATTCACATTATTATTATCATCCCAATATTGATAATTAATATGTATACCGCATTGTACCAATATTGACCTAATATTATGCCAACATATATTGTCGTGTTTCGAAACCAAAAAAATTATAATTCATTTGTTTTGTAAATAATCTTAAAGTAAAAATTTGTTTAGTATTTATTTATTTATCATTGCACATATTGTATAAAGTAGTTAAAATTTTGTTATGAAAATAAAGGTGGGAAGAAAATAAAACTACAAAAAGTGGAGCTTGAAGGTTGTTGTGGGCTCAGGCCATCGCGTCGAATAGTCAAACGGACGAACATCATTCCCGCAATAATAAATTAAATTGTTAATTGTTTAAAAATTAATAAAATTAAATAACTTAGGTTGAGTTGATGTTTCGTTTTAATTGTGGTGAAGTGGGTGTTTAGAACATAAAAATTGGAAGAAATTGTGATAAATTTAGTCGTTCAGCGCATGAAATGCACAAACAAATTTATTAGACCGACGAGTTGAAACCACATGCGGAGCGTACATGTGCGCTTGCAAGGCCACAGATTACAAAGAAAAGTTGAGCATTTTTAATTTTTAATTGACGATTTTAAAAACTACAAAAGCTCATAGCTACAAATAATAGATGAATCCGAGCAAAGAAGTGTAATTTTAGATTGAGCGAAATTTTATAGATTTGTATAGCACGGGTCATCTCAATATATTGACGTGTTTTATTTTACCCGACTTTCGGCCGTGTATTAGAAAAACTTGTAATTTGGAAAAAAATTTATATTTATTAAATTTTAAATTTTGATTGGGCACTGGAAATCGCATTTTGTAGTTACTCAAGTAAATATTATTGAAAAATAATAATTAATAATTAAATAAGAAAGTGATTTGATTAAATTTGAAGATGAAAAGGAAGTTACAAGCTAAAACGTAAAACAAATAAAAGCAGAAGTATAGAAAACTTAAAAACATAAAATCATAATTAAGTAAACATTAAAATATAAGTTTAAATTAAATAATACAGTAATCAAGCTTTCTTGTAAAAATCGACAGATATCATTTTAATATAATATAAACCAGGTGCGTTTAACAAAATTTGCTTTTAAAAAAATTATTATCTAGTAGATATATGATATTTTGTACTATATAAGATGTGTATAAGCTGATGTTACCTTAAGATCATCAAAATGATATATTAAGTCAAAATTAATGAATAGCTGATATTTTTCTATATCGCTAAATGATTGTATTAGCTCAAAAGCTACTCTAGTAATATCCCGAACTATTAGACGATTACATGACGAATGCAATAACTTTGCAGATGTGAATGTGTATAAATATGTGGGAATTTTTATTTCACTGGGGAGTCTGCGATACGATCATTAATCGTGGTAGACAAACAGTCCACTTTGGAAGACTAACATAGCAACTTATGTCGTCGAGAAAGTAAAAAGGTTAATTTCGATCAAATTCGAAAAAGTTAGGGTAATAAGGCGATACCCTATTATAATAGTCAGAATATATGTAAGCACATGGTTTTGCATATTTTTATGGTTCTACCATTTGTACTTGTCATTTTAATGTATTTAAAGCTTAAAACTTATTGTATTACGTATATAAACACTGCAATACCATTATGTAGATACGTAACAATGAACCCTATAATGGAATGGTCTAAAATACTATATTAGATAACTACTAATGTAGAACGTGTGATTAAGCTAGATAAAGTAGGTAAATCTTAACTATGAATGAATAAAAAAAAGTTTAGAGCGGAAATACCAAGCTCAAATAATACCTAGTTATGTAGTGTGTCAAGGTAATAACTGTTTTGGCTTTAGTGTTTATTAATATTAATTGCCTGCGTGGATTTAAACATCAAGTTAATAAAAATTATTACACTTTTAATTTTTCACTTTAATTTTTTTTTGTTTTATTAGTGAATTGATGAACACTTCCTAAATCCTAAAAAGTTAATTACATTGAGATGTAATTTAGATAATGTATATTTCCAGTATAAATAATCTCCAATTGCATTTAATCTAAAATAATAGCTTGAAAAGAGAACAGGAAATTTTAATAAAACTTCCTTTTTCATTTGGATATATATTTTTTAAATATTTCCAGTCTTAGCCCATCAAGAAGTGGTAAACATTTTTCAAGTAGTTTTTTGAATAACATTTTTACACTATAAAATAGAAATTTTGTGACTTTTTAAATTTTTACTAAAATTTATATTTCAGGAAAATGCTTTATTTTAACAGAATTTGCAACATAGAATAAATTTTATTAAAGCCCCTTTATATTATTTAGTATGGGTAAAGAGTAATGTACTTAATTAAATGATATATCAAATATCTAATTAAGTATTCATGGTGGTAAACAAGTGGGGATTATACTAATTGGAAAATTTGATTGTTATATTATACAAGTTTCAATAATTTCAAGTTGGAACAAATTAAACTTAAAAGAGAAATAGTTAAAATTTTATGCATACTTGATTAGAGTATAATTTTCAGGAAGTGATTCTTTGAGAAATTTTTTATAGGTAAATTTAATGTATCTTGTAGAAGTTCTAAATTTCAATTTTTAATTATAAATTTTTTTTCCTTTTATAATAATTTCAGACTACTCGTTTATAAAAACTTCGCAGCTCTCTTATTCGTTATTAATCCACTTTATTATTGTGTGCACATTTTACAAAGAAAACTGCTTTCCTATACTTAAACAATTTAATTCTTATTTCAATTAAAATTTTTGTCACCAAATCGAGTATCTTCGCTTTGCCGGTACAAGGATAAACTTTTCAAACTTAAATGTAATGGGAAACTGTCTGTGTACATATTCAATTTATTTGTCACCAAAACAAGGAGCAAATGTAAACTTTTCTTGATAAATCTATTATAGGGTTGATGGAAGTAAATCGAGTCCGAGAATTGAAAACGAGTCACTAAATTTGGCTACATTTGCTTCGAAAACATACTATTTTTCTTCTGATTGAATTAAATAATAATCTAACTAAGAATAATAATAAAAATAATTTTATACAAATCTCTGTCGATAAAATCATCATATTATACACATTTAAAAAAAAGGGTACGCCAGCTGCAAAATTCGGCGTAGCAAATAAAGAAAACGCACGTGCAAAAAATATAAAACCAACAATATCAGTGAATTACAGAAAGATATTCGCCAAACTCTTTAAAATACAACCCCTCATAAATAAGAAACTACCTGTAGGTTTCGGTGAGCATGTATTGGAAATGCTATAAAAATTTGAAACTATCCAGTCAAACAGAAATTTTAGAAAATATGATGTGATTATGTAGTACGAATAAATTCATCCATTTTTTCATGTTAAACAAATTGCTCTTAAATTTGCTGCACAAGTGTACAAATCAATTATTAATTTTGTTGAAAATGTTTGAAAGTTTAATTACATTGCTTCCGTTACACATTATAATCATAACATTAAATCATAAAGTTTTAATAGGTTTGGGATAGGGTATCTTCTTGCCAATAAAACAATATGCTTTGTGTCTACCGGTTTCGGTATATTATACCATCATTATGCCGTCATCAAGGCAGTGTGAAGTTATAAAGTCTGATAAGGTCGTAAAACAGAAGCTTCAGCTGTAAAATAACGGTTAACAAATTTAAAGGCAAAATGAAAGTAGGTACTTTATAATCCATTATTTTAGCTTACCTTTTTTATTTATAATAGTTTCACGCTGTGTCCTGATGATGGTATAATACACCGAAACCGGTGTTTAGGAGTAATACTTAATAATAACAATTTTGATTTTTAACTTTTATATGGAAAACAAAATAAGTATTATAATAAAGTGTTAAATTCGTAGTTTCGCTCTATTAGTCAGTAACATTTTCCTGAAAACTTTTATATCAAAAAATTAAGTAATCTTGCGAGATGTCGACAGTTTAAGATTCTACATATTACACGCAGCGCCGTAAAAGCAAGGAGAATAAATCATCACCGTAAAATATTACTGAAATAAATCTTAAACATAAAGGAAAATTTTCTGAATACGTAGTAACTTTAACCTCTTCCCCAAAAGTAACACAAACTTAAAATTAAAAAAGAAAATAATAAAAATCATCTGCGTTCATCTCTTGGAAAATAAAATTCAATTGCTAGGGTTTATTAGTTTATTAGAAATTCTTTAAATTAAATTTTGCAGTATTTCGTAAATGACATGCAGATAGGTAATCTGTAGGTAAATCATTTATAACTTTAAAACTAATGTGGTAGTACGAAATTGCATTAGACGCAGTGTATTAATAATTAACTCATCTTTCAATTTCCGTTGCTGAAAGCATTAGCCGAACACAGAATCAACTAAAGTAATTAAAATTTGATTGTATTAATTTTGAACTATTTAAATTGTATGACTTTATTATTTTACGTCAAACTCAAAACATTCTAAAATTAAACTGGGCTAAAAACAAACATTGTGTAATTATTGCACGTCGAGCTTCACATTTAGTGCATTGATCGAACTACCGTTTTGGCCAATATAGCACACATCACACGAACTTGGTGACTTAGTATTCCATGCCACGAGATCATTAGAAGTAAGTTGATCCACACTAACGCGACGAATTTTAATTTTATTGACTTCAATTGGCCCAAAATAAAACAAAATTATTTATTTTAGTTTTCTACCCGGAGCTAACTTTTGGGTTGGACCACAAATTTAATAATACTTTTACAATTTTGAACAAAAATGTAGTAATATGTAAGTTTTGTAGAAAGACTGCCAGGAGAGCTCTGCATTTTCTGACCTTCCTCTAGCGTTTATGTCTAAATTATTCATAGAATAAGCCCAATATTGCCCACGAAATGTTAGCATTTAGTTAGAAAACATAGTTTATAGTAATAATAGTTAATAATGTAGTAAAACATTAGGGTACTAATTACTAAACGTTTCAATAAAAGATTACACACAGAGAAACCTCGAAGAAAACAAGTTGTTCGTAATAAAGGCTAACCATTCATTAGCTATTTTGAATTATAAATAAGTTTTACCACCACACACTGGCAATTTAATTACTTCGCCTCCTATTACTATCCTTAAATTTCTCTCTAGGCAAAGTTTTAATTATATTCATAACAAACCCAGCTTTTACTCTTCTAGGAATCGATATAAATAAAAGTTATAACCTATGTAAATTGATGCTGCCCAAAAACTATCTTTTAATATCACAGTATATTTTTTGTAACTTTTCTATCAAAAATTATGAAAATAATAATAAATTCGTGCAAACATTTTTGTTCATCCTTCCTTAAAGTAAAGATATCTGATAACTCTTTTATTTATAGAGTAGGTAATGAACTTTTAAAAGTTCATAGAATAAAAACTCCAAAACGGCTTTTTCTGAAACACTCTGTACCTATTTGTGTTATTATTTACTGAATACAATAAACACTATATTATTTTTGTAATTAATATTTCTAAGCTTCGCCGAAGTAGGTTTTGGTGTACTTTTATTCTGTCAGTTTTATTGCGTCTGGCCACTATAATTTCAAATTCAACACTCTGGAAGCTTTACAATTCCTTCTTTATACTAAAAGCACATGAATTGTGCTGTAATTTTGTTCATCTATGTGATAATTATACATTAAACTAACGATCCTATTATGCCTGGTGTCTAACTGCTAACCTGTAATTTGGACTTTGCGGGTTTATCCTGACTTGAATGTAGGAGGAATATTGTAATAACTCACACTGTAACACCTAAAGTGTTAAGTATACACAACGTTGTATGATATATGTCTTCATAATTATTTTGAATTTTATAGTATACAAAAACCTAGCGTTTGTCATGAGAGATAAATATTGCGCCATAATAACCAAATTGAAAATTACCGGGACAAAATTATTTAATTATTTCAATATTTATTAACCGATATATAAGATTTGTAGATGCTATTTTCTTACAAGATATGATAATGATAAGATTAATAAAAAATTTAATCAAAATAAATCACCTCAAAATTTTTGGCCGCCAATTAAGTTTATAATTTTATTATACATATTTTATTTCTTAGGACTATCAGAATAATGTTAATGTAATGTTAATAATCGCTCTAATCTAAAGTCATATTACTGATGATCAACCAATCCAAAGCTCGCTTTTGTTAACATAAAGTTAACATTCAACCAATCAGAGGTGATTTATAATCTATAAAAAGCAGTATATGTATTTGAAATCGATATCTATTATTAAATTAATATTTTACTCAGAATTCATTATTTATACAATATTTCTTGATTATCTTATTGTAGTTGTGTATTTGTAGCTTTCGGACTAAGACTCCCGACTTCAAACTTACATCGCAAGAATAGTGTTGGTGGGATTCTCTCTGAAAATACAATTAAAATATAGCAGTAAGCTTTCTATGCAGTCATTTCATACCACATACCGTACCATCCTCTTTGCCTAGTGGATGACACTATATGTCCGTTTTGGATTAAATTTTAAACATACCTAAGATAGTAATTAAGCCTTAATTTCAAAATTTAATAAATTGTATGAAAATCGTGGGTTTATGGTTTAGAATTGGTGGGTGGATATTGATTTGTAATGTTATTATAATAATTATTATATCATAATTTTTTTTATTATATTATTGGTTGATAGGAGTTTACAAATTTTATGCAATTTGAACATCCTGAGAAAATTATGAAACATTTATTTTAATTTATACCATTACTAAATAATTAAAATTTATATTATATAATTGATATTAATTAAAAAGATTATTTTAAAATATCTCAAGTTCAAGTTGACATGCTGACTACATAAAATAAAATACCTACTACTTAGGCGATTATACTATTAATAAATAATATCGTGCAGGGCCGATAAATCCTCCACTTGTTGGAATATTGATTTTGTATAACTTACATTTTTTTATATTTTGTAATAATAAGTTAATTTGGTAAATACCGGGTGATAACCTTCAAGCTCGTACTTATAGGGTAACAACATGGTATATCAGCTTTTTAAGATTTCTGCTTCCCATTGAAACTCCCTAACACTTATTTTTTATTATTATTATCAATTACATTAAAATAAGTATTTTATAAAAATATGATCCGGCTTGAAACAAAAAATATAACGTAAATTGCTTTTTCTACTCTTATTACGTAATAAATTAATTGCACTTATGTTTTTTATAGAGTGATGTTAATTATCAATCAAAATATGGAATATTAATTAGCACGTCACTGGCTGAAGATCAATTTATATAAGCAACCGTAAAAAAATATAAAAATGTTTCAACGTAAAATTATTTTCACTAATAATTTTATATATTTTTCTTTTTAGTTATATGTAATTATTTCTAGATGATTTAAACATAAATTATATTGTATTAACAGAAAAATTAATAACAATAATAGAAACAAAGAATTATAATATAAACATTAAGATGGAAATAATAATATAATAATTATATTTGTATTCTTATAATTTTAAATAAACAAATATTCTTCTCACAATTTATAAAGTTAGTACTTTTGTTTTTGACCAGTTTTGTGTGCCAATCACATCATCAGATCAATTAAGTCAAATTTAATATAAAAATAAAGAAAATCATAGAATAAATAGTGAATTTATACAATTAAATTTTTGGAAAATAAATATAATTGAATGAAGTCCTTAAAATTTATAAAAGAAATAATTAAATAACTATAATCAAATAGTGTAGTTACTTCATGTTGCTCCAGGGAATTAAAGTTTTAAATCATATTCAAAAACTAAAATGTCATTTTAAATATCAGGAATTTAAAATTCAAATTCAAATCTGTCGAGAGGGAGGTAAAAGTAAACAACGTGTTTCCATGACTACCTACAACTTTATAAATAATTCAGTAAAATTATTTTCTTTGCAAATTACAATAAATATTTAATTAGAAAGTTTTATTTATTTTTTACAAAAGCAAGAACTTGAAATTATTAAATACGATAGTATTGTTTAACAAAAATTATATTATAAAATGAAGGTTGATTGAGGTAATTTAGACCACGCAATTTTTAAAGGTTAAAATCAAGTTGAACAATTGTTTGTAATTTATAACAAATCACAAACAATTGCTCGTCATTTTGCTTTGTCATTTTAAAAATATTATGAGGAATCTCATATTATTATTTAACTTAATTCAATTCAAACCTAACCTAACTTTTTTGGCTTACTCACTTATATAATGAATTTAGTATCAATATTATAAAAAATAGAAATGCATAAAATATGAATTACAATAATTCGTACTTACTACATAAAATAATTTTTACCACCTCAGGTTTTAATAAATAAACGAAAAATTCTGAAAAAAGGGTTGACATTTTTCAGAATATAAGCGTTATTTCTTTCGCCTCGGTAAATTTATCTTATTCGCAATTTTGTAGACCTCAAATTGAAAATTTATTAGTTTATATTATTTTTTTTGTCGTTAAAAATTATAGAGAAATAGAGTGGTCGGTTTATCCATAAATAATACGAAATTTGTATTCACGTAAAGCAAATTTATTTCGCTAGCTGTTTGACTTGACAATGCCAATGAGACACTTCTACACTTTGCAATTTATTTAAATTTTTACCTAAAACTTAATTTAATAAAGTTATGCTCATGAATGAAACCACGTAAAATTTCTTATCTGTGACTTTAATTTATTCAAATTGAAATCAACCGTAGAACTGTGAAATAATCATTGGAACGAACAAATTCTCCCAGTATAAAAATTGTATTCGGTAAGCGCTCATTTTCAATACCAAATGGCAAATATCTGCATGTTTTATCCAAAGTTCCATGTAGGTGATAGATTTTTATTGATATTTCCTTTTGTCGGGCTAAATAGCAAATCGAGCTTTTCCATCAACCGTAATATTAATATTTCGCATCGCAACGTAAAATTCAGTAACGCAATGTTCGTCTTATGACCAACACTCTGTATGATTTTATTATATATGCTAATAAAATTACAATTACGTATTTTAATTTATGTTTTCTACGTTTAATTCTATTTTTAGCAAATAGTGCATTATAAAAGCAAAAGGAGTTTGATAAAGCACACGTACCGCTTAATATTGATCTTTTTATTTTCTCAGAAATGAAGTAATTAAATTGCTTATAAAGAGAAATTATGTTGATCAAACTTTTCCAATATAAAATAAAATTATTGTCAATAGAAACGTGATCAATTTTCTTTTGATAAAAACAAAATTACAAAAATAAGCTTTAAATTTTACAACAATTTATTAATGTGCCTCTGCAAATATTCCGTAAAACTTTAAAATGCTTATTTTCGTCAATCAATAAATAAGTGAAAAACACGCAGACAACCTTCCGCTTTTAAACGAGAATAATAAAATTACTTTGCGCTAGGATAACTAAATTTACATTAATTATAAGTTTTATGCTGCTTTTTCAAATGTTTACAAAGTTCAGGCAATTTTGCAATTGCGAACGCTGCACGAGAAAAATTTAATTTGCAATTTTCGTCAATCTATTTACGTTATTCTATTTTAAAATTGTATTTTCTTGCAGGTTCCAAAAAGTTATTTGGCGGATACAAAATTACTCCGAAATTCTGTAAACCAACCCGCAAACATGAGACAAACTTGGATGGTCCTAATATATGCATGTTCAATCACGAATGTAATCAAAGAAATGGGATAGTGGTAGGTGCTTGCATGGATGGATTCTTATTTGGTGCCTGTTGTCAAATTCCAGCAGGAGTTGTTGGTGAATTATTATTAGATAGTAATCTGGATGCTGTTATGCCTATGGACAGTAATTTACTGTACAGGCCTTTATCTACTACCAGAGCTCCCACTACTAATGATAGATTTGATATGAATGATTTTATTCAAAACTATGATACATCAATAAAGCAAGATCTTCTTCCAACAGCACACGATAATGCTGTATTTCAGATACAAGGAGTACAAGATCAATTTAATTCGGGCGGAGCTACGCATACATCCATATCTGATACATTTTTATTAAATGAAGATAATAATATCAACAAACTTCATCCGGATGAATTTAATAAAAAATCTAGTCCTTTGCCATATTCAGATATTTATAAAACTTCACCTAGAATAGAACAAACTACAGCTTCATATACCCCCGTAGTTTCCCCCGTAATACACATATCGATTTCAAGTAATCCTAATTACCATAACACTCAAAAACCATACATATATGGAAAACCTATTTTTAAACCAAAGCCATCAAAACCAACTGAAGATAAATATGTATTAATTCCCACCATAACTCACGTAACTAAACCTAATAGAACAAGCGAATTCGATTCGATAATTAACATTATTCAAATGTTGAACGATACCACAGTACCAGCATCATATTCCACTGGAAACACTTATTCCTACTCCCTCGCGACAACTAAGAAACCTCCTTCAACTTCGTACTTAATTAATTTACCATCTTCGGCACGCCCAAGTTTACAGACATCAGCAGAATCCAAAAAACCACCCTCTACGTCATACGTATACAGCTCTACTCCGTTACCACCACGACCAACCGATAAAAGATCAACCGTCACAAAAGCAAAACCAACCAAATCTTCAGCAACAAAACCGTTTAAAATTACAAGTACTTCGGAATCTTCTTCCTTATACTACTACCCTAACACAAACACATCCCCCTACGAATACATGTATAGCTCAACAGTAAAACCAGTTTACTCCTCCGCCGATACACTAACAGAATTGTTATCGACATCAAAAAAGCCATTATCAACATCGTACGTTTTTAGTTCCACAATTTCTAAACGTCCAACCACGAACAAGAATAAACATACGTATTCGGGTTATCCTACTTCACCTACCGTCTCCAAAATTCCAACAGCGTCGAAATACCCCAGTTTGTCTTCAACGTCTAAATTTCCCAGTGCAGCCCCTACTATAATAATTTTAGGACCGACTACAACAACAACGCCCGACAAAAAGAAACCTGTTACCCAATTGACAATTAATAATCACGTGACAAACAATTTATATAATACCGAAAATCCTTCACCAACGATTCTAATTACACCTAAACCTAGCACACCCAGTGTAAGACCTTCTTACGCTACTACAGATTACAATACATTCCCAATGGAAGCCGAAACATCGGTGAACGATTTAAATAATTTCCCACCTGTACGAAATCCAAATCTGAACATAAGTGCCTCGTATCAAGATGAATTCACGACCCCCGCATTCCTGGAAGACGAAAATTTAGATATTAAAATGGAATCATTTGTAAACAAAATTGTGCAAAGCTTACAAGAACCGTTTAAAGATCTCAAAGATGTAGTGTACAAGAAGAATTCAACACTCAACAATAATGTGGTCAAAAATCCAACGACAAAAAAACCTGCAAAAATAACTTCTAGGCCTTCGTCCACTGTCTTTGTTAAACCTTCCTCACCTAAAAGACCTACAACAAGAAAACCAACAACCATCTTGTCGAAAAGACCTACCAATACTGTTAAGAGAACTACCACCCCTAAAAGAGTACAAACCACAACGCCCAGCTATATCGAAACGGATCTTCCATCAGGAATAGTAGATAACGACTATAGAAGCGGTAATTAAAATTGTATTGTTAATAAAATGATATATCAAAAAATATTAAATTTTAGTGTGCGGAATCAGGCCGCTTCTGAAAACTGGAAGAATCGTGGGAGGTAAGGGAGCTGCGTTTGGTGCATTTCCTTGGCAAGTGCTTGTTCGTGAATCGACGTGGTTGGGTTTATTCACGAAAAATAAATGTGGAGGCGTTTTAATCAGTGATCGATACGTGATGACAGCGGCACATTGTCAGCCAGGTTTTCTGGCTTCTCTGGTAGCAGTTTTTGGTGAACACGATATTTCTGGAGAAAGAGAAAGCAAAAGATCGTTAAGCAGAAATGTGAAAAGAGTAATAGTACATCGGGAGTACGATGCTACCACATTTGAAAATGATTTAGCTCTTCTTGAACTTGAACATCCTATACAATTTGACGAACATATCGGTAAGTAGTAAATTTCTAATTAAAATGTTACGAATCTCCGTTTAACTGTAATAATGAAATTTTATTTATAAGTTTTGAACAAAAATTTTTTGCAAATTTATTTATACCGATTTTATTTTTATAGTGCCAATATGTTTACCAAGAGAAGGAGAAGATTTTACAGGAAAAATGGCGACTGTCACAGGATGGGGTAGATTAAAATATAACGGAGGAGTTCCTTCGATTTTACAAGAGGTTCAAGTTCCAATTATGGAAAATCAGGTCTGTCAAGAAATGTTCAGGACGGCGAATCATTTGAAAATTATTTTGGAGTCCTTCTTGTGTGCGGGATATGCAAATGGGCAGAAAGATTCGTGTGAAGTAAGTGAATTACAGTTTCTTTTTATGAAAAATTCTGAATGTAATTTTAGAAGCGATAACTTCCTAAATCAATATAAATTTAATATTTAGTGTAATGCTGCCTTTTGTACGTTAATTTAACATAAAACTGCCCGACATAAATATTACATTAAATTTTATCTACTTTTTTGTTACAATTTTTATGTTATCTTTGTTTATTAGGGTGATTCTGGAGGTCCATTAGTACTGAAACGTCCTGATGGAAGATATCAACTGGCAGGAACAGTTTCGCATGGTATCAAGTGTGCAGCTCCATATTTACCGGGAGTGTATATGCGGACATCCTACTATAAACCCTGGATTGAATCCATTACAGGAGTACATTAAAATAATAAAAAGGACATTCAATTGCGCGTCTTTGAACTTTTAGTGAATGTGATTTAGATGATAAAACTATTTTAAAAACACTTAAATTATTCCTGTAAATTTTGTTATAAATGTAAATTTAGTTATGTAATTATATTTATTAATAAAACGAAATAAACGAATTCAAAGTTTTAAAACTACCGAAATATAAATAAAGCAATTTAGTTTTATCTCTGGCTCTGCCTGCGTGAAACGAACAGGAGTCAAGCGTTGTGTATACATATATGTCGGGATTCTCGCCAACAACCCCTGTCTTTGAGATAATCTAGAAAACATCAAGTTTTCCGTTGTCAATAATATCATGAATCGAACAACGCGCAGTGAAAAGAAAATCGTGATTCACATTTTTACATTCAATTTGAGAGATAACAAACTACGTTGTTAAGTGTATCGTTATTTTTGACGTAAAAAAATATTACAATCAAATAGTTTATAAAGGTTAAAGGTTCTAGAAGTTTCATAATGAATTATTTCGGAATTGACGAGTTACAATTAAAATAAAAAAAATACGTTTCTAATTCTAATACCGCAGTTGATTCTTAGTACATCCCAAATTTTCTTGCCAAAATGAGTGGTGTCCAGTAATTCTCATTTTAGAAGTCACATTAATTTACTGATCCCAGGATTTGACCACCTGACTTTAATTATCTTCGCACTTGTTAAATGAAAAGTAACCAAAGTAGAACCAAGCACCTCGTATCTTATGCTGCATAAATGGAATCCAACCATATGTAAAATTTGTAATTTCAGCAACTCGACCCAAACAGTAAGTACATAATTGATAGTTGCTCTATGAGAAGCTTTGTTACTGCTTGGAAGAGCTACATTTTTTTAAGAAATAATTATCAAGATGTATTGAAAATAAGATGCTATATAGTTAAAGGTTAAATTTTGGAATTGTAAGCGTGTATATGAATAAATTCCAGATGCATTTTAAAGACATTATATGTCTTCGCTTAGCTGACAACTCTCTTCGCCTTCTTCACTTTGATTTTCAGTTTCATACTTCCATGGCTTCTAAAAACTCTAACATCTCGTCTCACCATCTTACCCTAGGTTGTTTTTAATTGGTTTTTATTTCTTCTTTCGGTGCCTAACCGTTTCGGATGTTGGCGATCATCATGGCAATTCGAACCTTATTCGCAGCGACTTTAAATAGCCCCACTGTCGTAGTATTGTACTATGTTCTTAAGTTCTTCAACCATGATATGCGTTTTCTTTCCGGTCCTCTTCTTCCATTCATCTTTCTCCGCAGGATCAATTTAACAATTAATATCGCTGACTGTTTTTCATTATATGTCCAAGATATTCCAGTTTTCGCGTCTTTATAATAACTAGCAGCGCTTGCTCTTTGCCCATTCTTTTAAGAACAGTTTGGTTTATGATTCGATCTGTCCATGGTATCTTGAGTATCCGCCTGTACAACCACATTTTAAAAGCCTTCGGCTTCTTACAAAAGGCTTCCGACTCCACCCTATACAACAGAACCGGGAAAACATAGCACCGTAACATTCTAAACAATCCGGACATCCGTAAAAACGCGGGTCTGGCTTTTTCTATCCAACATTTTATTTCAATATAGACAATATCACAACACTATATTTTGTGTGCCCACCATTCGTTGACCTGGGTGGTTATTATTTTCTGAGATTACCATGTATTTCGTTTCCATTATGTTTAACGAGAGTTCATATTTCTGGCTAGTTTCTACTAATCTTCTTATTAGTTCTTGAAGGTTTTCCAAACTTTCATCGAACAGTACCGCATCGTCAGCAAACCTTACGTTGTTAATACATTTGTTATTAATCTTTCAGGTTCAGGAGATTTTCTCTCCTTGATTTTGCAACCGTCTCTCTGACCTCATCTTTTGTGATTGGTAAGCTGTCCGGACAATAGTACTCTTCTGAATGTTCCTCTCTGTTATCCTCAAAAAGTTTGATTATGTATGCCTTCCATGCATTCATTTTCTCCTGCTTGTTTATTATAATTCTGCCGTTTTCATTTTGTAGTATTCCTATTGTGTTGAATCTATGTATTCCAGCAGCTTTCTTGACTTTCTTATGCATATTAAACACATAGTATTTCCTTTCTAGGTCTTTTATTTCTTTGCATTGCACCTTCATCCAGTTTTCCTTTGCTGACCTTATTTCTCTTCTCACTTGTCTTTGGATGTTTCCAAATGCTATTACGTCGTTTTTTGATTTCATCTTTCTTCTCTCGTTCATCAGTTGAAGTATTTCGTCGGTCATCCATCCCTTCTTTTTTATGTTTTCTCTTACCAAATGTGTGTTTGTGATCTCATTGAGAAACCCAGACAGCCCCTCAAGAGCTTCATCAACACCATCTACCAACTCCAGTTTTCTGCATTGTTCATTCATTAGTCTTGTCACTGTTTCATTTGTTTCTTGTTCTTTTATTTTTCTCAAGTCCCATCGTTTTTTAGAACTTTTCTTTTCTATTCTTTTTATTACTTATGTGTCTCACTCGTCGTTTTCTTTGAACTTTAATACACTTTATTTACCATATCTTCGTTCTTCATCATTTCTCTTCTGAATTTATTTTCACATTTATTTCTCTTTCATTCAATTTGACTATGACTTTTCTTCTTAATACTTTTTGTTTAAATATTTTTTTGCAGTCTTTTTTATACATATAATACTCGTATTTTTTAAGATTAACAGCGATAAGAAATGCCAAAACATATTATAGAAGTGCAAAAATTAGATCAAACCACTACTTGGTAATAACAACAACGAGACATAAAGTTGTGCGAGGCTCTACAAAAAAAAATATTTCAACAATGAACATACCAAAGAAAGCTATCTAAAAGAAATTAACAATGAAATAAAAAATTATGGAAGAGAATGTGATGTTGACGGTGAGGAGAAGACTACAAAGAGAGGAACGAATAAGTCAGCTAATACAAACAAAAAAAAATAACAAGAAATTGTTCTATAATGAAAGACGAATAATATAGATAAGAATGGAGAATCTAAAAAGTTTTGAATAGTATAAAGAAAAAAATAAAAAATCTTCTCAAATCTGTAAACAAATAATGTCTTAAGGATATAATAAAAGATTTAGGATATAATAAAAGATTTAGAACAAAATTTAAATACTTTTTTTATGAAATTAATGTTTACATGTTACATGAAATTGAAATAAAATTTAATTCATAACTTACATAATAACCGTAACCATATTATTCAAAGTAGAAATAAGAACAATACAAAAAAGCAAACGTAAACAGCAAAAAATTAACTATGAATTAAAATCTGGGAATATATGTTTACATATTATTCTTAAATGATCACAATCTTAGGAAGAAATCGTGGGAATAAATCCCGAAAGTGTGTTACAACCCGTAACAACACAATTGACTGAATTGAATTCTTCATTGTTTATGACTTGTTTCTTATTTGCTTACAGTTTCGGGCTCAGATTTTACAAGTTTATTGTACATTTCTGATAAAAAAGTAACTCGATTACTTTCTTCTATTTCAGTCATTTTCTCCACTATTCATTCGTTTTTCTTCTCTTTAAACCGTTTATTTGCTTCTCTTTATATTCCTCCTGTAGTTATAAAGATCTTCTCGATTTCCTGATTGCAGCCATTTCAATATTTTCTCCTTTTTTGCCTTACTAACCTGTAAACATTTCTCATCGTACAATTTTTTGAATATTTTTTTTTAATACCTTAGTTATTATTTCTTTTGCAGATATTTGTACATTTTCTTGTTTTATATCTTTGCTTTCCTTATTTATCAGTTATTAAGAAATAAGAAAAGAGAACACAAAGTTGAGGAAAGGAACTGAAGAGAGAAGCGTAGAAAGCGTCACAAAGAAAATTACGCAGATATGGACTAAGCAGTTTCAAAAATTACTGAACAGCCAACATAAAATGGAAAAGTATGAATAAACGTGTAACAAAATTTTGAATTTTGTTATATTCTTTTGGCTACACCTCGTATTTGTATTTTTATTGATACAAGAATTTTTCGAGGCAAGACGATTTGGGCGCATGACGGGAGATAAAAAGAAAAAGGAGTGTGGGGTGATTAGAGAAAAGAGCAAGATTTTGTGGACCGAAAAAGTGAGTTTTTACCTTTGATTTTGGGTAGTTATCGGTGATTTTTTGTGTAATGAGAATTGCTGGAATTGCCACCGCTCCTTCTTGCGGATTTGCGTCAATTTCAAAGAAATTGTGTTCTTTTGATTTTTTCGTCATTGGATTTCTTGAACACCTGAAGGACCGAGCGATAGCGACTACTCAGCTATTTTCAACAGCAGCAATAAGATAAGTTTTTTTACCTTATTACTTTCTTTTCGTTTCTGCATCTGCAAAGTTGTATAACATCGATAATATTTCTGATAATTGTCAGCTGCGGTCGTTGATATAGCCGACGCTCGCTTCGAATATTTTTTGATTTTTTTTTTATCTAGTTTTGAGCTCAAGCATCCTTTTACATATTCCAAATATTGGAAGTATTTTATTAAGAGTTGTTGGTCGAGTGCTTAGAACGTCGGTCGTTGCGAACGTCTATTCCAAGTTCGTTCTCCATAGTACGTACGTTTTTTTCTTTACGGGAGAGAGTGCAAACTTGTTGCAGTTACGCCGAATTCATCCCTAGCTTCCGCAAAAAAAAGCTAGTTTTTCCACCTTGGGTATCCTCACCAAATAAAAGGTTGGGAATTTCGATTTTCAGCCTGAAGAAATTGCTGGGCTTTCTCTAAAGAGTCCTAGCTTTCCATTTTTTTTTTCATAAACAGAACGGATGATAATGGACAAACACTAATGCCAACCAGTGAAGAAATAGTGGATACGAAGAATGAAAAATGGTAAGCCACCCGGAAGAGACAAAATAGAAATTAAGCTGTTTAAGAACGGAAGAGATAAGCTATGCGAGAGAATATACAGATTGGTGCAAAGAGTATGAGCCGAAGAGAAGATGCCAGTAAATTGGAGAGAATGTGTCATAATTCCCTTGAAAAGTTGGTTAAAAATGGGGGTAATTCGTGTGATTAAGCTAATATTAGAGAAAACCTGCGAACATAATTACAATATGAAAGTTAGAAATATTGCACCCATCGTGCATAAAAGTTTAAAAAACTGAAAATCCACCATAATTAAGGTAAAAACGGTAGACACATTGCCTGCTTTTTCGACCGTCTAGCCATCACACAATGTGGTTCTGACTCATTAGTCGTCATCAGTACCGTTTACTTGATGTTATCACTTAATTATGTGCACTATACTATATAATTACAATAGATTTACACATGATGTTTGTTAATTTTTAGCAGGTCTTTGATATAGTATACAGAAACGAGCTGTTCGTAACGAAGAATTAAATAAATATACCAACAAAGATTATAAGACTGACAAACGGATTATTTTGAGGTGAACAACGGAGTTAGGAAGCGGGATGCACTGTGGGAAACCTTATTTAATATAGTTTTAGAAAAGGTGATTAGCAGGATGGATGTTGGAGAGACAATAACGACAAGAAAAGAGCAGTTGATAGCGTATGCTGATCATGTACTCATAATGGCCAGATCACTCAAGAAACTGCAAGAACTCTTTAAGAATATAGAAATAAAAGCAAAAATAATAGGTTTGATAGTGAATTAGTTACAACAAAACCAAATACATGAAATGCGATAAGAACGTGCAACATACAAAATGTACAAACGTGCAAATGATCTGATGATAGATAAAGAATGTATAAGGAAAATTGAATGTTGAAGCTACCTGCAAATACATATATACAGAAACAACAGTAAAAAACGTAAAATTAAGAAAAAAGTACAAACAAGAAATAAAGCATATTATGCAAATAAAACACTGTTGAAAGATAAAAATCTAGAAAAAGACACAAAATTAAAAATATACAAAACAGTAATCAGGCCGGTTGTGGTGTAAGCACCTTACTACATCAAATGTTCAGTTATTCTAGGATTAAAAAGAACTGAAAACGGTGAATATAGAACATGAAAGAATTTAAAGGAGAAGACATAAGAAAGTTCGCTAATAAGTCCCAACGAATCAGATGGTTAGGCCATCTTATGCGAGGTAGAGATAATTCAATAATGAAAGGAATAACATTATAGACACCATATGAGCATAGAACGAAAGGAAGATCCAGGGTGCTGTGGTAGGATCAAGTGATGACCGACTTGGGGATAATAGGTATTAATAACTGGAGGGCAAAGATTTAGGAGATATAGTGTTAGAGAGGAATTGTCGTGAAAACTACTACACACCCAAAACTGCGTAAGAGTGAAATATAACACAAGCTAGGAGAAGTACTGACCATGAAAAACTGATATGTGATTACGGGGACTAAACCACCTCTTCAAAAGAATTTGTTAATCCTAGAATCAGGATAGCAATATTATATTCAAATGTGCAAGCTTTCAATAATAATAAATAATCGTATCTTTCGAACAATTTTTATTACCTTTTATAAATTCAAAGCTAAACCAGATCCTAAAACTATAGAAAATAAAAATTCAGAAAAAGTTTTTATAACCTTGAAATATTTTCAATTTCCCAGTATCTTCCAAAAAATTCTTCATGAGGAAATCGTGAATTACCCCAAAATCTCTACTTGTTCAAGAGGTAGTTTATTTGTTACAAAAGTGGTTGCCATTGTAGGTTTTTCAGAACGGTAGTAAATAACCTATTATTATCAACTATCATTCGAAAAATCATACTTTCATTTATTTTGTACTTTTCCATACCGGTTGTACTGGTAATTATTAAACAATTGAAGTTAAAGTTTATATTATTTATTATTTTATTTTGGGTTCGTTTGTTATATTAATTAAAGTTCAGTCGTCAAAGCATTTGTTTTAATAATCATTTGTCTGTACTGTAACACAACAGTTTTATTCTTTGTTTTAATTTAAGGCAAATATTTTAGGGGTAGCCGACAGCAAATTAGAGCAATTATTTTACTATAATTTTTACAATCATTTTATAATTCGGCCAACATGACAAATAAATATGCGTAGTATAACTTTTACGTTTGTAGACAAAATAAAAAAAAAACATTTCGCATTTGTCATGAACAAAAGTTGGTAATTTCAAAACAAGTTTTATAAACTACTAATATGAATTGGGTTTGGTAAAACTTTCCAACAACTATGATTTACAGTGACACAATTCTCTAGAGCAGAACAAGTAAGCTGTCATGTTAAATATTAACAGATCAACACTTTTATTTGTTAAACTGTGGAAGGAAATTAATTAAATTAGGTGTAAAGTAAAATATTTCGATTAATAATAATGTTTTTAAAACTTATTGATTAAATTGTAAATTGTAATTATCCGATGTCAGTTTGACAAATATTATCTACTTTTTAAGTAATCTCAGCACATGGACCAATGAGAGGTGGCTAATTTACATTCAACATAGTATTTTCTTGCATAAATTTCACAGGTTTAAGCCAGTCTTTCAAACGGCTTGCAATCATGTTAAACGGTTTAGCACTAATAATCAGAATCTCGTTAATCTATTCACAACCGGCAACTGTAAGGTTCTGTTCCTATTCGGTAATTAAAAATTTCAAAATATCATAGCTATGTATAATACGTTCGATATCTAGGATAAACTTTCTGGGTGAAAACCATCAGTCAGAAGCAGGAATGAACAGCCAAATAGAAATTTTATAATATAAGATGATAGTACATAATATATTATTTTGGATGAAATAATTATATAGCACTATTAGCCAATTCATCCAAATTATAAAAATACTGTGGCAATATTCAAATTACATGTTAATTATTTAATTTAAATTTTTTAAATTAATTACTACGAATTTAAATTGTTGTTTGATTGGTTACTTGATTCATTTATTTAACAGATTTGTATCTTAAAGATATCTCGAAGTGAACAAATCGGTCATTAAACAAAGTTGAAACAAAAATTCGATAAATCATAATTGAAGACGACATAATTACTCATTCTTATCAAAAAAAAAATTAAATATGGTTACCCTAACTAGAAAATTAAAGAAAAGAGAATAGAAAAAAGAAAACACGTTTGAAAAAACCTTTAAAACTAAGTGTAGATGTAATACAAAAGCTATGTAGGTTTTACAAAGAATACTTTTTTTGAAATAAAATTGAAGTATTACAAAATATTACCTAGGTGCGTATAAAAAACTGAATAATAACTTCACTTATCATTAATTTTCAGATATAATGAAAATGTATTCATGAATATACCACACTGTAAAACCATACTTATTTTAATTAAAATTAAATAAATTTTGATTAAATTTAATCAGCTTGAAATTTAAATTTTATAAAATCAAGTATGTGGGCAGACAAAATTGCTTAGAACTTGTAATGCGTAATTAATATATTTCGGTAAACCCAGAGGTAATTTGTATTTCAAACTTCAAACAATTGAGATGAATGGCAGACATGTACATATGTTATCTGAATTATAGTCGTCATCAAAGCGATAAACACGTGAAATCTCTTGAATGGACATTGTAATACTGTGTATAATGAATGGTTCCTGTTCCGAAAACTTAATTAAATCTATCTATTATATTATGTAACTGAGTATTTATAAAAGTTGTCTACAAACACGTGGAAACCATGAGAAAATATAGGCTGAATATCTCAAACATATAATTAGAACTTTGTTAGGTAGACAGGATCTCGGTAAGGCATAACAATTCAACACTCAAACCTCTAGACTACAACCGTACTCTTATTAATGATATCATAATGGTTTAAAAAACAATAATATTGGTGCATTATAGAATATCATATCTCAAGAGCTTTATAACAATGGCGATCAATTTTTCAACTACATAAAATGTTTTATCATTTTATAATAAATAATTAAACTTTTATTTTTAACGTGCATTAAAAAGTAGAGTGAAATTTATATAATATATAAAAATATTTTGCCTAAAGCGCTTTCGATTCTTCATTAATTTTATGAATATAAGCTTATATTTTTATTTTAATATTTTATTTAAAAACATGAAATATCGCCAAGAGCTTAATTTAATTTATAAAAACAGAATTAACCTTTTTAGCTCAAAAATATATACGTTCAGATTTTGGCACTAACCGATTACCTTATAAATGCCAAGCTGTTTTTCGAGCAAAATAAATAAAAACACGATTAATTTTTAAAATCACAACATCGCTGTTATTTTCTATTTTCTCATGGGTGGTAGCCTCGTCAAAACAGAACGACTTTATAGATGAAAATATTATCATATGCTCAAAGTAAAATTACAAAGAATTGTACTAGCCATGAAAGCTAAGGGAGTAGAATTTCTTTAAAAACTTATGTGCAATAAACTAAACCTTTCAGCAAAAATTTAATAATAGGTAATTAGAACTTTTTAAGAAAATTTCGAAAAATTTATTTTTATCTAAAATTTTGTTCTTTATGGTTAGAGATCTAAGTATCAATGAGTGGTAAATGACATCAGTGAATTAATTTACTTTATACCTCACCCATTCTGAAATTCAACAATTTGCAACAATATGAAATCGAAATCTATAAATAAAATATTTTTTAAATATTTTAGCGTTTAATAAAATATTTCATTGACTTTGAAATATTTGAAATCCGAATGAACCTAAATTCACAAAAATTTTGAATACTGAACGTAAATATTTCCATAATTTTAACATTAATTTATGAGATTGTGTTTTATCATGTGTTTGGTTATAAAGAAAAAAGCGATAAAAAAATTATGGAAAATGTTCGAATCAGCTAAATAAACTTTTTGTAGACTGCTATTTTTTGTGTAATGGTATTGAAAAACTAAGTTGAGGTAGCTTAGGGTGAAAAAGGTGAGATAAGAAAACAAAAGATGTAATGATCAATACTCAAGAGAAAAAGTTAAGGTTAAATTAAAATCAATTTTAAGTAGTGCATTAAGGTCCAGGAAAATTCAAAAAATTATTTAACTTTGAAAATTAATTTTTTAATTACCACACATTTATTTGAAAGTTTTATTTAAGTTTATTTCAATAAATTCAGAATGAAAAAATTATATAATATATTTAAATTAACTTTATAAATTCTGAATGTGACAGAACAATCTGGCACTGTGCATGCAATTTCACAAGGTAAATACTACTATGGCAAATATCAACTTTAATTCTCTAGTTTGTCAGCTTTTCCTTCGAAAACACTCAAGTTTTGCTGTGTTTAAAAAACATTTTTATTTAAACTTATTTTAATAATAAGAAAATTTTACAATAAAGGTCAGGTAACTGCTATATTTTTAAACTTTTTTAAATTTTAACCAAGTTTAGTAGTTACTGAAAAAACTAGATCTAATCTTCTCTAAGCCTAACTAAAAAATTTGAACTTTTTTTTGTAGATATAAAAAAACTGTTCACGTCAAATTAAACTAATATTTTAACTCTCGAATTACAAAAACTAAATGGTTTTATTTTAATTTTTGCATTTTATGCTTTTAGAATACAAAGCACTTCAATGTGAAAGATAATTTTTATTGCCTGAAAATCACTTTATTTTATACTTCCAATAATATATGCATTTATAATTTAATTTCTAAAAGAAATTTCTAAAAAAAGTTTTGAAAATTGCTCTCAAACATATTGACAAATAATTCGTAATATTCGAACGTAACTGTGACAGCCAATAGAATGTAAACCTATCAAATATTTCTCTTAGGGAATTTCTGCAAAAATTTCAGTCCAAGATCCATTAAAAAAATAATAATAATTAATACGCCACTATCGTTATCTTTTAAACCAGATTTGTATTTATTCAAAAAAAAATTATTTTAAAAATAAATAATACACTAATATACAATTCTTCAATATTTTCTTTTTCTAAATTTTGTAGTGAGTATATTTTACTCATATATTGGTTTTTTATGATTTTCTTATATTTCTTTGTAAATATAGCGACAGAGTTGATATCATTCGATTTCCGTTATGAATTTGACGGAAATAAGAATTTTGTTATTATTTGCAGAAAGTAACCTGAATTAATTTATTTCGGAAATAGCCTATAATGTAATGTTTATCTATTTATTATTTAGGTAACTACAAAATATTTATTTTTCGATTCATTGTAATTTACATTTTAAATTACAAATAAATTTAGATTTAACTAAATCGATTTGGGATGTTTTGCATTTCATTATCTCTACATATTTTATTTAAATTCTGAACATATTGTTATATACTGGAATAGATAAATAAAGGACTATGTCGATTGTTTATTTATAATTTTGTAAAGCTATAAATAAAATGAAATCAATTAATTGTAGACGTCGCATCTGCGTCAAATCAAAACAGTTTTACATTTTCTGTTGATAACATTATTATTACAATTCGAATTCTGTACTAAAAACTTAATTGTGCAAGCGATATTATCACGTATAATTCCGTTTACCTTTTCAATAGTTTTTCCAATATTTACTAACAATCCATACTCAAAACAGATTAAATAATTGCATTTTTTTTATGAATATACATGCAGATAGCAGTCAATCTTATGGATCACATTGTAGGCAGTGAATGGCCGGTTTCGGGATTACCTAAAGGAACTTTTTGTCTTTAAATGCACACTGACTTCTGCTAAGGTTATCTTTTATTGTATAGTGCGTGAAACCCTGCATAAAAATTGTTCGTTTGCTGTTTAAAGAAAAAAGTACAAACTTTTCAAAATAATTACTCACAATCACATTACACATTATTTTTCGATTTATAGCCTTGTGAGTAAAACACATTAGCTACAAATCTTCTGATCCCAAGTGATTTAATATTGTACAGTTTAAGACATAGAGCATTAGAAAAACTATCTGAAGATAATCTCATCTTATAATAGAAGTGTTTCAAGAACTTACGTGGACTCTTTCTACGTGTGATACATAAATACCAAAGTATAAAGAAAGCAAACACTAGAAGCGTACTCGAGTTAAACAAAAACAATTTATTGTGCAATTTTAAAAGCAAAAAGATTATAATTTTGCTGCTTTAAAAAAAATGAACAATATAGCCTCTGGCGTTTAATACAACCATAGTATATACAATGTATGTGTGTGTCAGTTGGTTTAAGTAACAAAATATCAAATAATTTATCACCTACATTTCTGAATTTTCAACGTTCTTCTGAACTATAAAGCCAAAAAAGTTTGATAGATAAACGAAACAATTTAAAATTCTAACTTTCTTATGTTACTCAAAACTGCAGCTTTTTTAATTGGTTTTGAATTTTCGGCAAAGAACGATATCAAATATTTAGATAAGAATATATTTGAATTATCTTATAATTTTCATTCTAGTTCGTTAATTGAAATAGCAAAAAAAGTGTTTGAACGCACGAAATTACATGACAAAACAAATAATTAAATATTGAAACTTTGAAATAGGTTCATTCGTGCCCGATTTAAATTTTTACTGTAGGAATCGATAATATTGTATGTTATATAATTTTCTTTGAAAAACAGTGTATGTAGAAGGTTTTCCATTGAAAGCTAAAATTATATAATTAAACAAATTCATGTTAAATAACATAACTTAACAATTTTAAAAGTAGTAATAACTTTTTTTTTCCTAAGATTGATATGTTGTGGGGGTTGAACAGAATACGTAATCCTGTAGGGTAGTCAGGACGCCCACGATGTAGACCGTTTCCAAAACGATGTTTGCCGAATTACAACGAATGCAACACATATAAACTGAAATTAAATTCTGTATAGATCGTGAAAATTGCAGTAGTGTTTTGGCGTTATTCTTACGTAGGCGAATTAGAACGAAAAATAGTGCTTTTCAAATAAGCTGCGAAAATTAAGGTAAGTTTATTTTTTTAATTCGTCTAAATATTTTAGCTAAACATCGATATAATAAAAATGTTAACTTCTATTTTATTAAAATTAGTTTCACGTTGTAATATCGCTTAACAGTTTTTAAAACTTAATAAACAGCCAGTTTTTGTCAATTAATGTCCAAAGCGTGATCTTGTCAAGTGTGAGTTAAATGTGTTAGTACAATTCCAAATATAAAATATTATAAGGAAGCTTCTAAAATACAAAATACAAATTGAATTTCAAATAAGATCCGCAACAATCAAACCACAAAATGTGATCAAGTCGAAATACATAATTATTTAACTAAAAAAAAATTTTAGAAAAATTTATTAAGTTATAATATTATACTAAATAGTATTTGCACGCAGTAGATGCCTGCCTAATAAGTAATTTAATTATCATTTCTGGGTAGAGTAACGTAAATTTCTATTTGAGGGTTTCATTGATAAAAGCAATGTCATTAAATATGAATTGAGGATAAATCTAAAAATTATATAGCAGGTTTAAAATAATCCTATTCTTTTAAAATTGATATATACTAGAAAATCAGAAATTTATAAACTTTTGGATATTCCATTGTGTTACCATTAAACGAAATAACTTCCACGCAGTCCTACCGCACTACCATTTTGTTTCACTTATACTGCTTTTGTTCTAACGTGTCGTCGTTTTTTGAAATTGTTTTTAAACTTCCTAGAGTGTTTTGCACTAACGGTAGAAAATTACAAAACTAGCCAATGTTATATTCGGTATTGCAAAAAAGTTTAAAATACTGACTGAATTTTAGATTTTACTCTCCGACCCCAAACTCTTAATTCTAAAATATTAACTATCTCCATATTTGGCGCTTTTTGGCTACTTAAGCGTTTGTTCTCTAAAAAAATTAAGAAATAATTAATGGTTTTTTATTATAAAAATTGTTTATTAAATACTTTTTGTAATAACTCCAAAACGAATCAGTCGATTTAAATTTCTTTAACTTTATTTGATTATAAACTTATTTCTTCATTTATATCTAAATCTAATAAATAAAAATATTTAGACAGACTAAAATATTAAACAGATATTAAAAGTAGGTATAAGCATAAATATGTATCGATTTAAAATAAGAAACAGCAGTATAAGTTTTATCATATTGAACAACTCGCAAAAAACTCAAAATGTTAGCCAACTTATATTAAAAAAGTAATGAATATTTTATAATGTTCTAATAAATAAAAATTGCAATAAAATGTTATTACTATATATGCGTCACTTATCTAGATTCAAAATAACAATATTCATGAATGGGTATTGTGGTATTAAAACCAAGAACCCATTCTATTTTACATTAAACCTACAATTTCAAAGTTTTCCTAAAACATAAAACAGTTATTTCTATACAAAATTGTAAATCGGTGATCGTGGTGTAAAGTTGAGTGTTCTACTCACACTAAAACAACAGATGTTGTACGATGCATTAAATATCTAGCTACGCCTATATAAGCTACCAACGACGAAAATTACTAATTCCTATGACATCACTAAACTTTATTTAAAATTCTTGTAATTTTTTATTACAAATTAATTAACTAATGATACCACATTATCGTTTAAAACTTCTAAACCCTTTCAGGGTGCATTAAATCTTTGTTAACGTGGTTTAATTGATATCGAATTTAACGTACCCAACTCGGAAATTCGTGTTACCAGTAATCTCAAATTAATAATTTAATCTTATTGTCAGAGAAGCTGCGCTTCGGGAAAGACTGTTTAAGGCGAATAAAAAAATCTATACGTAATGAGGTGGATTTCCTGTATTTCTAATTTATATAAAACTTAAAAAAACGTAAATTTACGACCCACGATCCACATTGTTGACGGTTAAGTGTCAAGTTTTACATCGAGCGTTCTCTACTTGCAAGCCAGTACTTCCAGTCAAAATAGAAAACAAAACAATAAATTTTTATTACAATTAGTTTTAGATTTGCGTTTTTAAAATTCATAAAGAAAATTGTACATTAAAATTAAATTTAATGCCCACACAGACTAATGCCAAATTAAAAACATATTTAGAACTGTAAACCACATTTATTTTTATCAACAATCGTCGTAATTGACTTTTTGTTCACTTTGGGACAAAATAATATTAAATTTAATTATTTTTCACTGAAAATGGTATTTTTTGATCTTTTTAACTGTAGGAAACGGTAATATTATATTACTTACAAACGTTGGAAAATTCATTGTTATAATTATAAAATATAATTATATATTATATTAAATATGAAAGCCAAATTGCTCAATCATTTTATATATTAAAATATTATAGTGATACAGCACAGTTCACTTTTCGGTCTATTTTCTAAGCCTAGAAAACGGTGAATTAAAAACTAGAGAAAAATATTTAAATTATGTAGTAGGAGTACTACATATATTTAAATAATGTTAAAAAGTTTTAAGGCAATTTCGATTAAATTGCAGTGTCGCGATAACCCATACATAACTTTTACAAGTTAACAATATATTCAAATTTATTAATTTTCTTGAGAAACTTTTGCTTCAGTTTAGTCAATAAAGTTGGGCACGCCTGAAGTAATTTTTCTTAAAAATTTTCACGAAACTTGACTACGAAGTATTTATAAAAATTACATAATATAAAAAAGTAATTTACATTATTATAATAAGTTTAACAATTAATATCCTACAAAAATTCAGATACAGATCTAATGCGGATATGTCTTATAGAAAATTTCAGTTACTTTTTAAAAAAATACAGAATATCTACTACTATATGAAATTGAATAAAAATCAATATTATGACAATCATGAAAATTTGATTACTTCTTCCACTAAAAGTACACCAAAAGTAAACTACACTGCAGTATAATTTCGTAACGTTTTCGTTATTTCGATTACTCCACATATACCGAAAAGGTTTGTTTAAATATTTTGCGACCTAGGAAATTTTCTGTAGATTAGCTTCACCATGACAAATTTTTAAAAGTTTTGTTTACTTCTCGGCTGTCGTGTAAAATTTGGGATCATGTTTGTGTAACAAGTGTTTCAGGAATATTAATTTTCCCTAATTTAATCGATATTGTTGCGAGGAAAAGCTCTGCTTATATGTTCAATGTATTTTTAGGAACATTCGCATGTAGGTTCATGTACTCCAGTATATTAAGTTTCATTTAAACCCGTTTTTGTATTCCTATTTTTTGCGACGTTTTTCCTAAGGTATATAATATTGTAGTATCGAATTTTGCATCACGTTAAAACTAGCGGGATAAATTATATTTGATTAGATTTTTTTTTTGTTAACCACTTAATAAATTTATTTTATGGGCACGGAGGTGCTCTGAACTGTTGTGAGTGACCAACCTCGTTTCAATTAGTTTTTAAATAATGTCGAGTAATTACCATTATTTTCATTAAAAACAATAAGATCGAGATAACTAATCTTGTGTTGTAATTTCGATTTTTTTTATAAATTTGATATTTGCGTGTTGTACATTAATAAAGTTGAAAACCGATCCAATAGTATTATGTGAGAGTCTTCAAAGCAAATCAAAATATAATTAACATATCAATCTATAACAAACGATTAAATTTAAAATAAAAAAAAATAGAATTTTAGTTTTAAAATAGGTAATCAAAAAAAAATTTAAAGAAAGTATTTTTTTTCTAAAATGATACGCTGAAGCAAAAAATGATTTTTACTCTTTTGAAGCGACAAAAACATAAATTTTACAATATTTCACACGAATAATATAATATTCTATGATAAAAATGACTAAAACAATTTATCTAAAAAAAAAAATAGTCAAATCATTTCTAAAATTAGTGAATGTTTTCTAATATTTACATTTCCTCTTGAGGAATAAATAATAAGTAATTCACGTCCTCGTCAGGACATACCTACAAAAATCGTACAAATTAAAACAACGTTCTTTTATAAATATTTATATTTACCATAACTTAAAACGAAAATTTAAATTAAACATTAATGAACTTTATTGTTAATAAAAATATAATATAATTAAATTAAAACTATTTTGCAAAGAAAGAAATAATTTTGATCTAGCTCATGCTTATACTCGATCTTAGTTGATTACTTTATTACTTAAATCCAAAACAAAAATTAAAAAAATAAATTATAGTTATTTTTTCTTTTCTTTCCGTAAAGCTAATAAATAAATTGTTTTATTTAGGTTAATTTGCAGTAGTGGTGTTAGGGTTGGGCTGGTTTGGTGAAGGGAGCCCACCTTAAAAATATTTTCTTTTTTTTTTTCTTTTTTTTATTTGTTTTCTAAGTTATTGGCAGTAAAGTTTGACTTTTGATGAAACCAATTGTTTTGAAAACAAAAAGATAACTGGTGGTATCAAAGCACTGTTGTGCTATTTTTACTTTACGTTTACGCTTCTTGATAAATCACAAACACATTTATAAATTATTTATTAATTTATTAAAAATATTATACTTTATTCGGAGCTAATAATATATCTTTAGTAACACACTCCGCCCGTCTGTCAATCATATAAAATAGTTGTTACAAAAAGTCAAATATTTAAATTTATTGTTAAATTTTAATTAATTGTAGTCAGATATATGTAGTTGCTGTTAGTATGTACATAGGTCTTATTTGTAATTTTTTATTCGGAGACACTACTTCAGATACAGTTTTAATTAAAATGTGATTGATATAATGATATTTAATCATAATTTCATAGTAAATTTTAATACCTTCTTGCCGAGTGAATAGATTATTAGATTAAAAACAAATTAATTTTGTTCACTTTATTCTTCGCCTACAACGCAACTGTCAATAAAACATATTAGTACAAATTACAAAGTTTTAAAAGTTGTTGATCGAAATTTTGTTCGTAACTGTTTCCTGAAATTAGTTTCAGGAAAAATACTAGCAGAAAACCAATCACTCGGCAGTTTCTTTAAATATTGATCTTTCAATTTAATTAATCAAGTCCGACATTTATTTATTTTAACTTTGTATAGCAAGTTCTTCACAAAGCATTGAGAACAATTGTAATGGTTGAACCCTAATCTGGTATAGTAATAAATTATTTTATAAATAATTTCTTTGCTAATAATAAATAAACTTTAAAATAAATATATGCACTTTATGGGAAGGGAGCTGTAAGAATTGAAGCGTCAAGTCTCGGAAATTTTAGAACTTCTTCGGACCTCTCAGAGCATTTTGTTATAATGCGTTCACAAAAATTAATCTCTATTTGGAATTACCATAATATCATTAATGTGTATTAAGATATTTTGAAGAAATAGGAATTTTATAATATTCTGCATACCAGGAATATATTAATATTACAAGAGATAGAACATAATACATTATTTAATATTTTAAAATTGTAAATTTAATAATATTAATAAATAGTTTATTTTCGTTTTTGAGGAATAATATATTATGTACCTACATAAGTAATATAATAATTATTGCATATATTATTAATAAAGAATAGAACAAAACTTATTAAATAATTATAGAAATTAATATTATATATAGTTTTGATTTGTTAGAATTTTTTTATAAACAAAAGAGGATTTATGTCGCATGTATTAAAAAAAAAGGATTATTAAAAGATATAATATGCATTGGGGAATATGGAAACTAGCCGATCGTAAATTATTTTATACATATCCCGTGGGCTAGCAATACTTTCTCATTTGGGAAATAGAACAAATTGTTTCATCTCATCTTCAAATATTGTATCGTCAATGTCTATATGTTTAATTTTTCATAACTCAATGTCCAACATGTTCTAAAAACTTATAAGACCTCTTTACTTACAATAATTTATATAATAGACATTTAATAACAAATAATACAGTATCTAATTATGATAACAAAGTATCGCTTTATTATAACTTTTTGCGTTAGACAATGTTGCACATTGTATAGCTATGTTTCAATATATAACTAGTAATTCACGTAATGGAATTATTTTACGCTACCAATTATATAAAAACAATTTTAACTACAACTGTAATTGCAATAAAATTAAATTTTGTGGTTAATCTTTTTATAATTGAATAAATTCTTGTATAATTATAATGTATTTGAGATTAACTTATGTATTTGTAAAAACTCGAGAGCTAAAGAGCTCTTTCGTGCTATCAAATTGCTGGTTAAATAAATATATTTATCTAATTTTACCTCAAAATCCATTTTTTTTGGCAAAATAATCAACTCATTCATTAATTTTCCTCTTTGCCAACCCGTCATATACAATACTATTAATGTTATACTGCATACTTTTTACTTATTTGTTTAATATTTCAATGGTTCGCACTTAGAAATAAATTATTATTAATTACGTAAACCAAATATTTACTCGGTGAAATAATTTTGATATAAAACCCCAGCATAAATAATTATCTAGGAAACAACGTTTATGTC
The DNA here is from genome assembly GCA_911387805.1 of Cantharis rustica. Lineage (NCBI taxonomy): Eukaryota > Metazoa > Arthropoda > Insecta > Coleoptera > Cantharidae > Cantharis > Cantharis rustica. The sequence continues at coordinate 41,202,927 of OU426877.1, forward strand.
CATACAAAAATATAACATCTATGGAAAATCAATAGGTATGTCCATTAATCTTAGATTTACCTACTTGAATAATAATAGAAAATGTTATTAAAGAGCATAATATGTATTTCGATTTTCAATTTTAGAATAAATGATACAATTTTACGTAACATACATATATTAAATTATTAATACAATTATTTTTATATAGTTTGAACTTATACTTGGAGAATTAGTTAATCAATAATTATTATTTAAGTAAGTAAAAATAAAATTGTAAGGGTAAAATTCTACCTTTAAATACTAAATCAGTTTGAACGTACACGAACATGAATCTTCTCGTAGGTACTTTTCATTTTTTTATGACCTTGTCAAGTGAAATTTTTTATAAAAATACAAATATTGGAATATAAAATTTACTTCACTTTTAAACAATAAGAACTAATTAAAGTTTTTATCAGCTAACTACAATTACGAACTAATTATTGATTTATTAAAAATAACTTAATAATATCTCTTATATTAGGTACTATCGTTGATTGATAAATAGTAAAGATACGCAATGCAATAAGAAATTGTGACTTTTCCCCCCACCAGATATTTCAACACCCCACTACCTCTTAGCCAACAAACTCAATGCTAAGAAAGTGTCGCCACCAATAGTATTATAATTGTACCATAATTATCTCGTTGATACGTGATATCTGATACAATATTATCATAGTTTATAATAATGCAGGTAGTAGTATTTTTTCGCCGAACTCTTAGGTACAGTATTTCAATGCGCAAACTTTTCCTATAGAATTTTTTGTAGTAATTAATAATGAGAAAGTTAAAAATCAGTAAATACAAAAGATTTTTATTTAAATCAAAAAAAAATAATTATAGCATTTTCAAAATATACAGTGGTTCTAAAAAATATTCGTACACTCCTACCTTAGCAATGTTAATTGTACATTTTGAAACGGTTTTTTATAATGTAAAAATGGAATTTACAGCAAATCTTTTTAAGACATTTTTTGTTGTAAATTTCACTGTTTTCAATTTTGTTTATATACATTTTTTTATATTTTTGCGCCGTTTCTGACTGACAGCGGCTTAAACAAGACTCGGTAAAATACGAGAAATATTGTCATCTATATCTCGGAAACGGTAAGAAAAAATAAAAAAATTAACAGACATTTCTTCTTGTAAATTTTATTTTCTAGATTTTTGTTCATATAAATTTTTCTATTTGGTTGCACCGTTTCCGAGATATAGATGATAACATTTTTCTTATTTTACCAAGTCTTGTTTAAGCCGCTGTCAGTCAGAAAGGGCGCCACAAAATAGAAAAATGTATATAAACAAAATTGAAGGCAATGAAATTTGTACTAAAAAGCGTCTAGTTTTGCTGTAAAATGGATTTTGATATTCAAAGAAAACGGCTTCAAAATGTACAATTAACATTGTTAACATAGTGTACGATCACTTTCTGGAGCCACTGTAACTGATGTAAAAACAATCCAATTAATTAGTTAATATTCTAACTTTTCTATTTTCTTTTCTTACTTTGCTAGCATTTAATCGTATGGATTCCAGTTCTTCAGAAACAGTTTTTAAGTTTCTATACAATTTAAGCATAATTAAAAAATAAATGGCATATTTTGTGTGTTCATCGCAAAACTTTTTGAAGTCTATTTCAGTTTGTGATATTAAATCTTTTGTAATATTATTAACGACAAATGTACATTTATTTTTTGAAAATGATGAATTAAATAATGTTATTAATTTATACACGAACTGCACAAAACAATCTGTTGGCCTTTTCAAATGTGTAATTTCTTCGGCTCCATAGTCTTTACATAACAGGTAATATTCATTTTCAGAAAATATTTCTTCTTTAAGCTTAACTAAATTTTCCATACATGTTTTGCAATTGTATTTTTTTAATAATTTGAATGCAATATAACCAGCAAGATAAACCGTGCTGCAAGATTCTAAATTTACACAATCACTTAACACCGGTGGATTTGTCGAATCAGCATTATTCTTTTGTTGTACTAATTCCGATGTAGATTCTTGTAAGATATTGATTTCACTCATTTCATTTTCGATAAATTGCTCATCTGTTTCTGACTCATCCACTAATAGTAACTGTTCGTTTACATCTAATGTTTCGGCTTCATCGTCTTGACAATTTGCAGAATCAACGCCCGATTGAAGTCTTATAAACATATTGTGCTGCATTGAAATCCGAAATTGTCGAATAGAAGGCATTGGGTTGTATCCACCCCGGTTTCGTATCACGGAAAAGAAATTTTCTAATGAATCCTGATTGATAAATCCGGTTAACAGATATTTGACGCCATCCTTTTTTAAATCATCCCATAATAATAATATTGATCGAATAGTCCATATGAAACCGCCGATACAGTAAATATTATTACGCTTTTTCTTCTTCTTTTCATCCCCCTTCTTCTTCTTCTTTTTGTCATCACCACTTTCATTACTGTAGACTTCGATATCTTTAAAGTACTCTAATCCATCGTTTAGAGTTTTTAAAGACGTATTTGCAAAGACGGACAATGGTCTTCTGTGCGGGTTGGGATCTTTCAAAATTCTGCTATTTAAGGAATCAAAAATGTTGTTTATTGTTTCAACAAAGTCTGCAGTATTATTCGCTGAAGAACTTTTTACCTCCTTTGATTTAAAAACAGTTCGTACTGCAGAAGCTACCGAATGGCTGAAAATTTGTGCAGCAAGTTTAACACGCATTTTTTGGAATGTATTGGGATTTATGTGAATCGGCGTAATTTTTGTTAAAGCCCGAGATGTTTCACTCTTTCTATCTACAGCGTAGGTTTCCACAATGTCATTCCAAGAAACAGGCTTTCCACGAATCAAGAAGTTTAATTTTGGATTCATAAAATTATTTCTAAGACTCTTTAAAAGATGAGGAGGGTCAAAGCATGTGAAAATTTTTGTATTGTTTATGACTATAGTGGGACTTTCTTGTGTAGCGCCTAATTCTGTAAATACACCCCTATTGTTAGATCCTTGGTCACAAACCAAAATCATGGGGTTTAAAGATATACTAATTATTTCATTTATAACTTCGACAATTAGCTCTTTTAAAACACAACTCTTAATTGGACCCGAAGATACATAATAACAAAATGGAATTTTCCAATTATGCAGTAGTCCACGTAAGTAAAATATCATTGCAGTATTAGCAATTTTCCCATTTCGACCCAGGTGCCCTAAATCTTCGTAACCTTCAATTATATCCTGACTTTTGTTATATTCTAACTTTTTTTTTAAAGTAATTTCATCAAACATGACCACACACCTTTTTTCACTGTCACTCATGGTTCTAACTTTAATTGCTAACTTTTTAGTCAAATTTGTTTTTACACCTGTTACCAAATTAGAAATTTTCAACCATGACTGCACGGTTCGTTGAGCTGGTAAAACTAAACCTAATTTATTTCTCATGTATTTGTAAGATCCTGGAGATTTATAATACAGGGATAACGCCAATTGTTTTTCATTGTATGCCCAAGATGTATTCTTTCTATGAAACAATTGCATATTTGTTAAGGTTTTTACTGCGCGAGATTTATTTTTAACTTGATTTTGCAGGATGGTTTGTGTAGAAAACTTCTGCAATCGCTTCAACTTCAATTTGAATTTATTTTTCTGCGCTATGTTCGCTTTTAATTTTAGCCGCGACATTTTCAATTTTGATTCCCGCTTCATACACTTTGGAGTAAGCACTTTTTCTTCTACGGGAGAAGGCATATCTAATATTCTTCTACTTACGGTGGATGTACATGAACTACCGGAATCGATAGAAAATTTTCTTTTTTTCGCTACATAAATTTTTAAAACATTAATTCCACTAGTGCTAGGTAAACAAGGAATTGTTTCGTTCGTAATTTTTATTGGTTCTATTGAAACCAAGTACTTTATTGGGATTGCACTTTTAATCAAATATTTCCTGACAGGATTACACTTTATATCGCTAGCTAAAAAATGTTCCTCGCAAATTAATTTATGAGATAAATCTTTATTATCTGCTACTGCTATACGAATATTACCGCAATTTTTTTTCCATTCCTCACATCTATTTAAATCTTTAATAGGAAATTTAAAATACGTTAAATCGCGCCTATTCTTCAACGTATTTTTACAGTTTATGTAGACGCATGTGTGATTCGCTATTGACATTGTAGCTGCACAAGTGTACACTAAGACAATCGGAATGCAACTGAAAATTCTCGACCCACACCTACAATAACGCCAACTACATGTCGACCCATTTTCTCAGCACGTTTTTATCCATAAGGTTGCATATCTTTACTATTTATCAATCAACGGTACTATTATATTTTGTAAAATTCATTTTTCTCTAACCAACCGGTAAATAGGCTTTGCCGGTAAATTCGGTAAATGCAATTTACCGAACTAGCTGAAGCTCAGTAAATGAATTGCAATTGTAAGCTTTTACCATTACATCGATATTGTTAAGTATTTTTAGATAAAGCAAACTTTATTTTAAATTTAATTTTCTTGTTTTTTTTATAAATGCGCAGGATTTACAAATTTGATTTTGATAAAAGTCAGACTGATCTGACAAAATACTGTATATTACAGCAATATACTTATAAATTATATACCATTAAATTATAAAATAATTTAAATTTATTTTACATTTGAATTCTTGAATATTCGGATAATTTTTTGATTTTGTATTGCAACCAGGTATAATAAGGGTATATCATAGTAATATATTATGTATGTAGGTTGAAAACAGACCTGCTATTGTGATTTACCCACGCGATGTGCTCGATCTTTTATTTACACGTTTAAATATGCCGATTTCTTTGTAGTTTTTGCATAATTATTATTTTCTTTGGCTAGGATGAAAAATAACGTATCGTAAATTTTGCTTGGTAAGTTGTTTTACTGTACTGGCAAGCTATAAAAATCTTATTCTGTATGTGGCCTCCTCGTCCAGTAAATATGTCCTTGAAACTCAATTCATATTATCTATCATGCATTTTATATTAATAATATATAATAATTAATATTTAATAAATTAATAATATAGTTTGTAATTATGAACGACAATTGATTTCTATTATTTTTACAAAATATATTAGTGCAATTGATACCAAATTAATCATTAATGCACTTCTAAATAGGTACTATTTATTTAAGGTATTTTCTTGGAAGAAAATAAATTAATAAAATATGAGGAAATATTTTTTATTCTTTAACGTTAAATTGTAGTCAATTGAGCACAAAATGTAGTTAAAAAGAAATAACTGAAAATAATTACGGTGATATTCGAAATTCAAACTATTTTAGTTTTTATAAACTTATATTTACTTATAACTAACTAAAATATAACTGTTTAACTTTTCATAAATTATATTTTCTGTGGTGTTCCAAGAAAGAATTGCATTTTACTTATAGTATTATCTTTTATAATAGCTATTTGCACATTTTTTAATTCGACTCCTTTCTAAGGATTTTTAATTTAAAAATAAAATGTAATTAAATAATATTACATTAAATTATATTAAATAATATGTAATATGTAGATGTCGCTAAGGGGAAACCCTTAATTTCTTAATTTTCTCATCTTAACGAATTTCTCTCCAATCAATCAATTTTAATAACGCTACCTCTTTATCTTTTTATCTTCCACGATTAAACATTATTCCGTTGACTTCTTATTTTTGAATTAATCATTATTAATTAATTAATTGTGTCTTAATCGAAACTCGGTATAAAAGAGATTTATTGTACATATTGTACATATTTAACTAAAATAATTGTTTATTTAATTTTTGTATCTGAAGTTTTACAATAAATTATAGGTAAATACGTATTATATTGAACTTTCATAATATTTTCATTTAAACTACCGATACATTTTTAATATGACAACGAAAATCATCCATCAACTTAATTTATAGTAATTTGATTTACAAGGTTTTATTTTTAACTTTTTTCTGTCAGCTTATAAAATCAATTATTGCTTACAATTCATTTTTAGATACTTCTGAAAATTGTTTAAAATTACGCCTGAAGTGTGGAGTTTTTATAAACATAATTCAATAAGCAAGAAAATATTTTACAAAGTACAAAAGAGAAATTAAATACACAATATTTTCTTTGTAGTTCTTCGTAGATGTGACCTAAAAATGTTAAAAAATGTTATTCTAGAATAAATAACAGTTTTTAAATAATTATATTGTTAATTTTAATAAAACAAAAATATCATAATTTTTCAGTAAATAATAAATTTTTAAAAATTTTAAAAATATAACTTTTTTTACAATTTTTTATAATTACAAAAAAAATACGATTCGTATCACGATTTAGTTAATTAATATTAATATCTATATTTACAATAAATACCTTTTTTGTGGTTTTAATTAGAACATTATTTTATAATTTTTTAGTAAAAAATGTAGATTGAAAAATATTATTAAATTTAGATAATGAACTTTTTATGAATGGTTTTAATTAAATTTTTTTTTAATTATAATAAACGTAACTAAACTTTTTAGTCATTATTTTAACTTGTAAAACTTTGAGAAAGAAAGAAGGAAAATTAAAATTTATGGTGCCTGAACCGGAAGCTACCACCTATACAAAATTAGGAATAAATATTTTGATAGTAATTATATTATAAATAAAATTAATCATTAGTATAATTAATATTGACATTATTGAATTAAATTAGTAACACCAAAATTATTAATAAATAATTAGATGTGTATCAAGATAATTCCTGAAAAATCTGAAAAGATTCACTTTAAATTTTAAAATTACATTAATTGCTGTATAAGTAATAAAACTTTATGTTATTCCTGAATTTCTTTTTTTGTTATTTTAACAAAATAAAGAATTTAAAAAAATTGTTTTTTGACAGCAATTGCCACATTCCAAATGATACTTAATTGCTTGACTCAATTTTACGATGAAAAATCGAAATACAATATCAGTTTTCTAATTACAGTAATACATAAATATTAATAAACAATTTTTGTATAAATTCAAAATAAACACTTCTCAGAGTTTAATATTACATTATTTTTAACTTATTGAAAATTATTTATTATATTATGAATGTTTATTAAGGACAAGTTAATTAAATCAATTTTAATCTGTAATTTAAAAGAAAACGTAAGTTTCAAAAATAATAACATTTATTTAATTATCTTGTTTTTAATAAAACATTTATATTATAGATAAACAAATAAAAAGTTTTATATCGAAGAATAGAACTTTTATTTACGATTCTTGTGCAAATCCCAAAAAATAAGCTGCTCGTATAATATTGATTTTTAAAGAAGCAAAAAGATAAAAGTTCGTAATTTTAAAAATTACAGTAACAATAAAATCTTGTAATATTAAACCAACCAAAATTAGTTTGAATTACAATAATAACATAAAATTTGACATGGGAATTATCAAAATTTAGTCGAGCGAATTTCATTGTTGACCAGGTGCGAGTAGCCAACGTTAAACCTGAATATGAGTTCTTATCATTTAAAAACGAAAATTAAGCTAATATTTGTAAATGAAATAAATTTGAATTAATTTTAAAAATTTTAAGTTTCATAAAAATAAGACTTCTTGTAAATAATAACATTTTTGTATTTGTATTTTTACGTTTTCTACTACATACAAATCCGATTTCTACATAGAATTTATATATTTATATTAGTATAAATTTTGTATAAATTAGGCACATACGTTATTTACAAAAAATTTTCACAACTCAAAAAGTACGTGTACGTCAGTCGCCGAGGTACCCTATATACTTTTTCTAATTATGTTTCAAAAAGTGTCACTTTTTGACACTCAAAAGTGTGCGGAAAAGTACTACTTTTCCGCCCTAGTGCGGAAAAGTAATACTTTTCTGCACACTTGTGAAAGTGTGCGGGAAAGAAAGAAAAAGTTCTAATCTACTTTATTTATAATATACATTAACGGTTACATTAGAACAATTATTAAAAGTGTTAACTGCGCCGCCTCCGACATATCTGACATATTTGCTAGTATTCTAAAAACACAAATTGTATAACCATAAAAAAAACGTGGTCACTTACCTGTTCACGTTGTAATGGCTACTATCTATGACCTACCTACTGTCTATAATGGGCTACCAACCGCAAAATACAAAAATTTTATAGTATAAACGCCTATCTTTTTTCTTGAGAAATGAGAAATGTTATTGGTTCTTTTTGAAACATAATTAGAAAAAATATTGTTCGATACTCGTGGAAAACTATTTTTTCCATTCTCGGCTTCGGTTTACAATCTCGGCCTTCGGCCTCGATCGTCAACCTCCGCCTTGAATGGAAAAATGTTAGTTTTCCTAACTTTTATCGAAAATATCTAATGTAGTATGTTCATTATACACTTGATTCGGTAAATACATTTACCAATAACTGAACGTACGTACAAATTGTTATTCCCACAATAATCTACTACACTTTGCCAACTTTACATGCAAGATTAAAAGTTATTATGGAGATTCCAATATTTGCGTTAGAATTAATTTAATTTTTCAATAATTATTATTATTGTTTTATTTCTATATGTAATATTAAAATAACTATATAAGCGATTTTACAGCTATTACCAAAATTAAACAAAAATATGAAAAAGATAAATTTAATATAGATACTTCTTTCACAATACATATCTAACGTTTGACACTAACCTATGGTAGAGGTTACATCGTCTGCATGAAACATACATTAAAATACCTACAAAAAACATAAATCACATAATCTTATTGCATGACCACCGGTTTCGGGGTTACTCTTTGATTGTATACCTTACATCTGGATTACATCAAATATTTTCGTTTAAAAAGATTTTGAGCTTTGTAGAAACTTAGTCTAGTAAAGTTTGTATAGATCACATCAGTATGATCGATGTAACCAGACATTATACTGAGATTTTCGGCTCCCTAGTCCGTCGATTTAAGCTTTACACCACACTGAGCTTCTAATTATTTTAGTTAATCTTAAAATATAAATTTTCACGTTTAATTTGCTGTATTGATAAATTAACATCCTTTACCAAATTTTATGGGTCATTTCTCATAAGAAAAATTATTTATTTTTAAAGCTTTATATTTAGATAAACCTGTAGATAAAAATAACACTTTGTTAATTTTTTTAATATAATATTAATTATACATTGAGAACTTACTGAAAATATCATTTTTGCTAATCAAGTGTTTGAATGTAAAATACATTATGACCAATAGTTTGCTACGTAGTAACGCAGTAAATTTGAAGGACTTAAATACACTCGCATTAGTTGGATAAATTGAAGTAGGTACTAATTGATTAACTAAATTAGGTCAAAATCTTGATTAACTGATTGAATTATTATAACACTTAACACCTTGAAATATCAATGCGTAGTAAATCGTTAGAAAAAATCAATAATAATTACTACATTAAGGCAACTGATTTACGGAAAGAAATAATGTATAATACTTTCAATATATTAAGCAAAAGCTAAATTTTTTAATTTCATTTGGGTATTTTATGACATTTGTCATAAAATTTATTAATATAGTACTACTTATGTCCAATTTCTTCACGTCTACATTTTTATCTCTAGGATACGAATCTAATAAATAGGTAAACCAAGTAACCAATCAGACAGCTGCAATTTAAATTCACGGTAATATATCAAAAATTTGATTTATCTAATAGATTCATATCTTAGAGATATCTCCAAGAAGTAAAAAAGCTAGAGCAAAAAATATTTTTCTCACTTCTCAAATAGTTATAATTCATCTGGATGACTAAAATATATTATGTTACAATTATATTGAATGTTTTGAATAAATACGTTGTTAATCAAAAATATTATTCACTTTACTGCCGCATACACCAACTACTTGTAGATCAATTTCAGAAAGAGTGGTTCAAGTCGATTATGAAACTAAATCGAAATTGTAAAATCTCCTTGAATAGTAAATTGTATGCACGAAATGGTAATATATTATTAATACCGTGAAATTGACTAAACTCAAATTAGGAGAAATCAAACCTGAAGTTTAAATTCCAAGTTAGATATTATATTATGTTTTTGCGCAATTATACAAAAACTTGGAATAAGATGCGGGTACAGATTTATAGGCATAAGATAACTGGGATATCTCCTAGCCTAACGGAAATATTTTTTTTATTGAAAAACAATCATAATTTTTTATCTTCGTTATCTTAAGTAACTTTTAAGTTTATAATAAACTCTAGCTTTTGTTTTAAATAAATATATCTGCCATTATAACTTTAAGTAATTCATAAAGGATAGAGGCAAGATATATCGTGAAAACTTTGAGAAACTACAACAGTAGTTAGTTGTTCGTGGACAACCGAAGTAACACAAGAAGGCCTAAGAGGTTCAACCCTTGGATTTAAGTGTTAAACTTGAATAGATTTAGCAATCAATAAATGCTATGTAGTCGCAATAATTATAGCTTAGTTAAGTTAATATTACAAGGCAAGGCTCAAAGGGCTTAATCTTACATTCTGATAGACAATGACGTAAGATTTACAAATTTGTGTGAATTGTAAAATGTACAATCATTCAAGTTAATAAATAAAAATATTATAGACACAATAAATAATTATTTAATTATTTCATAATTATATGATCCTCGTGTAAGAGAGTTTTATAATAATACTAAAAATCAGAAGCTAAATAAATTATAATAAAAATAATATTTTCAATATTTTAATTTATTTTAGGAGCCTATTAGTAATAAATAATCCTAGTGAAGTCTATGGTGTCTACTGTATTCGTATTATATTGGTGAATTAATTGTTCAAAATTTTATCAAGTAAAGATATACGAATAGCTTTCTCGACTATAATAATTTGTGTAGTTTAGATACAATCGATTTTCTGTAGAATACACAAGCACGGAAATGAAAACTCAGAAATTCTAATGTTAGAGTACATATTTTAAGAGTATCTACAACTTTAGGGTAGGTGGAAGGTTCACTACAGGTGAACGAACTTATTTCGTCCGTGGTAATAATAATGTTGGTTGACATGTTAAAATTTTAATTAATAATAATTTTGTGTGGCATTAAACCTGTAATTAAATGTATAATTGCTAGGTTGCTTATACTATACAGGTATAGCTAGTTCGGGAGGGTTATAAAGGTTTATTAATATTTATAACCTCCCAAATCATGTCCAAACTTGGAAGGCATAATAAAAATTTACTTTCTGAAAATGTAGTACACAGGAAAACTCACATCCATCTTTAGAAGCATTTTAATATTACAACATATTGATTTTTATAAATTTTTATTACTTCTTCATTCGCTACGATTTAACACTATATATTTTTCTATAGTTTAAATAACAAATAAACGTTCTAAGAAAAGTTAATATATTAATATCTAGCGAAACATAATTTTTAAATTTTATTTTAATTTATTAAAAGCAGGACTACGATACAACTCATGCGAATTTTTGTTCAAATTTACAATTTTTTATTTCAGTTGATTACAATTATTCTGCCTGCTATAATTTATATCGTTTTACCAATGCTCGCGAGGGTGGACATTTTTCGAGTCGTAATTGAAAACGACATTAAATAATTTATACTTGGGATAACAAGGTTGTTTCTCCATTTTCTTTTGTGTAGCAGATCTTGCGTGCAATGTTTTAGAAATGATTTCAATCGTATCAAGATTTTCGCGAAAGTATCATCTAAATTTTTCAACCGGCGCTTTTATTTTTTAATGTTACGTAATTAAATTTTGCACTGCAATAAAATTAACAAAAATCGGCTATATAGTTATGATTAATTTGAGTTTTCAATATAAATTAGAACAGTTGTGCAAATTTTAAAAGTAAATAATTTTTAATTCGCAGTTTTATTATTTAAATAAAGCAATAATTATGTGTTAAGCAGAACTTTAGAATGCTACTGTAAAAGTATTAAATTTCTAATTTGTAAAATTAGAAATAAAATTACGGATAAATTGCAGCTTTTTGGCGAACTCCATCTTAACATTTTCGGCAGGTTTGCGCAGTTGTGAGAAATTCCTAGTATTTATTAACAGATTATTATCGTTATTATTTTTTTGTGATATTGAAGTCGCAAACGTGGCATTAATCTAAAGTACTAATTAATATTAATTAAATAATAATGACAAAAAGTAATTAACTTCTTTTTTTGGATTACCCTTTCAATAAATTATTTACTAACAAATTAGTTTATGATAATAAACAATTTTATTTGAAACCAACCAAGCAAATCGTTTTTCGCTCAAATAAACGAAGGAAATTGAAAACACCAATAAGCACAAGTACGGTTTAGACACGGACAAGTGAAACTATTACATTTATTTCAAATACACCTTGAATAGGGAGTTTTCAGAACAGTAATCCTGAAAAACAATTTAATTTCCACTTTAAAATCCCAACTAAACAAAAAACTATGGTATACCACCACATAACAAAAACGAGGATAATTATGTGGAAAATGTTTCCAAACAGAAAAGTATGACTATGGTAGAAAAGTATTACCTTTATCGATGAAATACTGGCAAATTTACTCCAAATGATTTTTAAACAAAAATTTGTACAATCTTACAAAAAGTTATTTAAAAACTGTAATTTTATAAATGTTGTTTTGTTGCAGCTTTTACAATGAAAGGAGTAATAATAATCGCTCTCTGCATTTTCTTCAAAAAAGCTGATGCCTGGGGCGGACTTTTCAACAGATTCTCCCCCGAGATGCTTGCTAATATGGGATATGGAGGACATAGTGGATTTTTACAGGTAAATCGTTTTTAAAATCTCATATTTCAAATTATCGTACAAAATGTTTAACGAAGCTCGCAAAATTAGTAAAAATAATTATTTTTAAAATAACTTTTTAGTATATTTTACTTGTTTGAAACACTGTATTAATTTGGTATTCAAAAATTTTAATTGGTTATCCTACAGAGCAGAGTAATGAAAAAACTTTTTTTTATCTCAATTGTTATACATGCAAATTTTTAACAAGATAAAATATTTATTTATGCCGAAAATATTATCTACTAATTTTAATATATTGATATGAATTTTAATTGCCCATGTAAGTAAATGTGAAATTTTAGTAATATATAAATATGTGTCTGCACTGGCATTATTTGCAATATAATTTTATTCATATCATAAAAATTTTAGCATTTATATTAATGCATTAGTTTCAATAATTTTAGCATAATTAAGGTAATTCTGGGTTATTAGCCGTCTTTAGTATTGCATACACATATTAACCCTTAATTATGCAATGTTCCACTCATCGACTGTAGTCTTTATGTATGTGTGAACGTTATATTTTCATCTCACCATTATTCAACTCGACAGTAACTGTTGAACTCTCCGTTTCATCGAAAAACAGCGAGATAATCATATCATAAAAGTTCTTTTAGTTTTATTCGCTTATCCTTCTTCTTAATCTAGAGTCATTTCAAAAATTTCATTATAATTTAGCTACTTTTTGATTTAGATATAATCCTTATTCGTTACCTTAATTTCTCTTGTTTTTTTTTTTATTTTATTAGCTGTATTAAGATTTATTCTTTAATTTTCTCTTAACTCTTGCATATCAACAATTTTTCTAGAGCAACTCATAAAACAGACTATCATCGTCTCACCATCTTTTTTACACTCTCTTTTTTCGATTTCGTCTAGATTTTATTTAAGCCGATCTGCAAGCCAAACAAAATATAAAAATTTGAATAAAAAAATGATATAAAAACTTTTACAAAATATTTTACACGACAATATATTATATCAGTTCAACAGAGGGATATATTAAAAAACATAAAAAATTGTACGTAAATTTTAACTCATTCTGAAGTTAAAAAAAATAATATTAATGATATTATGCACAATTTATATTATTAAATCACCCAACGTTGAATTAAATTTCATAAACAACTTATATATATAATTTCAAAACTTTTATAAAAAAAGAACCACAATATTGTGCAAAAAAAACCTTCAATAAAATATAAAAGTATACTCCAATAAGAGCATTGTATAGAATATTCCATAATATGAATTAAAAGTAAACACAATATGTATTGTGCTAGTACTGCTATTATTCTCTCAGTGTATGACTTATTTCTTGCGGCTATGGCTTCCGATAATTACAAAATTTTTATTCAATTAAAAAATGCTCGATCAAAAAATGTATTAGGTAGTACTAAAAGTTTCAAAAATTTCTAAACACTAATTTACTGTTACGCAAAATATCTTAATAGATTGCCAAATTTATTTTTTTAACTTTATCGAAAATTCTGACGTGATGAGTTTATTTTCTTTAAAGTTACGCTTTTTAAAAATTTTAAATTAAAATATTCACGTATAGTAAAAACTTTGTCGCTTGCCTTACACCTTGAAGAAGTTGTTATAACCAAGAGGGAATTTCGTAAAAGAATTATATCAGAGATCAGCAACTAAAAAAAAATCATTATTTTCAAAACGTGACGGACATTTTAAATTATCCAACTTGAGACAATTTTTAAATTTTAGAATAATAATGCGATAAAAGCAATATCGAAAGAATAATAATGATTAAAAAATTAAAAGCATTGTATCGCAGAAAAAGTTTTTTAAAGCCATGTCATAAAACATTCTCAGTATTAACATAAATTAATTTAATCGTCTAACCAAGCTAATTTATCTAATGATCGATACTGATATTTTATTAAAATTATCTTATGTATGCACATAGTATTACCGGCTAGGTAAAGTTCCTGTCCTAAATATAAAATTTTAATTTATTTGCAGAGAGCTAATGCTAATGATGAAGGCGTCCTCGAAGAATTTGAAACTGAAAGCGAAGATGATCCATGCTATGGCAGACGTTGTACAGCTAATGAACACTGTTGCCCAGGTTCCGTTTGCATTGATGTGGATGGCGGTAAGGAAAATTATAATTGCCTATTTATAATTCATTAATTCAATTTTGCTAATCTTAGGAAAGCGGATTAGAACTTGATGAAATATTCAAAAATCATAATCAAGTTCTTATAAGTATAATGCAATTTTTTTAATTTTATTACCCAGTAATTGCACTAATTTTTCATATTATACTAATATTTACTTCTTTTAAGAAAATGTAATATGTTTATATAAGAAGTATATATTTAGATTATTAAAATACTTGGTTTCGACTTTACATAAAACAAAATTTAATCTTTCAGAAATTTACCACAAAACTCAGTAAACCGTATAATGTAAAATGTAAATTTAAATTTATTAAATATTAAGAAAAGCTTATGCTACAATTTTAAGTACATAATACAATAAAGCCTAGCTGCCTAACATTTCCTCCATTACATTATAAAAAGTTGAAAATTATATAAACCTACCACGAATGAAAACGTACAGATCCACTTACAGAAAATGTATTAACATTTTCAAGGATTATATTTTCAGCAACACTATTATTATAAGTACCCTTTTGAAATTGAATAAAATTTTGAATTTTGAATAAATAATAGTATTGAAGAATTTGTAGCTAGAAGGATTAATTTTTACGTTTAGAATCTATACACTAATGTTTCCTAATTCCTAAGCCAGAGCAAATATACGATCTCAAATGTGTATAGCCAATTAAATTACTTCAATTAAGAACATTATAAAATATACTCGAAACCACTATGTAGCGTCACAGCGTATTAATTTACTTAAAAATAGGTTATAGATTTTATTAATCTTTGTGACCGCAACTGAGCAATTTTCTGAAAAAAATAAATAACTACCATAAACAGTTACAATAATTATTCGATAAGTACTTAAAAATTAGGTGTATTAATAATAAAAATAATAAAAATCTAACTTACTAATTTTTTTCAATTATTTAAGATTTATTAAAAATAGAAATAAAAATTTTTTAAAACAATACACAAATTTTATTTTGTAAATTATTTTGAAATTTATTTTGTTTTTATTATAAATATTTATTTGCAAGCAGACTGTACATAAAAATTTTAATTGTAAAAATAACAAAGTTAGTAACGGTGTAAATAAGTGGAAGAATAGCTTCATGTGAGGTTAGTCTTCAAGAGCGGGCGTGCTTTTGCAACGCTCGCACAAATTTGATTATAATTCGATGATTTTGATAATTTTAATAAAAATTGATTTAATTTGAGTTGAAGGTTATTTTTGTTGTAATTGAAGTGAAAGTTCTAACTGAAAAAAATTAAAAAATTATTGAAGATTTGGTTAATAGAAAAATATCACAGCAAATTTGTTTAACAAGGCTGTTTTAAAATTTATTAACCACATTTGGATAAAAATTAGAAATTGAAACAAAATTATAAAACGATGCGAAAAATTATATTTTAAAATTTAACTAAAAATTTTGAAGAAGAGTCTCACAGTTCTACAGTTAATAATGGATGTGCTCTAGCGAAGAATTTAAAAAAAAATTATTACATTATTAAATAGCTAGGGGCATTGCATTAAATGGCGCCCAACGTGAGGCTAGAAAAAAGCAACCTACTTTTTGACCTTGAGAAATTTAGACCTTGAGATTATAAAATAATAAAAATTGTTAAAAAGAAATAAATTGTACACAAAAACGTAAAAATGGAAGAAATTAGAATATCGCAAACAGAAATTAAACAAATAATGAAATTAATGACAGAACTAGAAGAAAAAATAGATAAAAGCGGGAGCAGTGAGATGAAAAACCATTTAAATGAAAAAATTGATAAAAACGCGAGTCATATGAACAAAAACATGAAAGAAATGAAAGAAGATATCTAACATTTAAATAAAAAATTAGATAAAAACATGAGTCAAATAATAGAAAAATTAAAAAAAAAATAAACAATAAAAATTTGAATGTAAAGTTGGACTCAATGACGGAAAGTGAAGAAAGCGCAAATAAATAAATAAATATTCTCCAGCGAGGATATTTTTTGGATCAAATAAAAAATTTTTAATTTAAATAGCGAGGAAGTATTGCAATATGTATATTGTGAGACGGTTGTCAGCTAAAGCGATTAAGTGCATTGCTGCTAATGCTGAATGTCTGGTTCGACTCCGGGCGCAGTAAAAACTTTATTCTGATCTTCTCCCCTCGGAAAGCAATGGCAAACTATCGGGGAGCAATCTGCCTAGTACACCCTCTTTAGAGATGAAGTGTATACACTTCCCGCGGTTTGGAGCCCGTGTTAAACAGTAGGTCCCCTATGTGTGTGATAATACTTCAAACGCACAACACAAACATAAGAGAGTGGTCGCCAACGTCCGTAAACCAGATATGGTACATAAAAAAGATGTATATATTGAGATGTCCCGAGCTATACAAATGTATAAAATTTTCTTAATTCCAAAATTACTCCTTTTTATTTAACATGAGACTCTTCAATTGTTTTTAAATGAAATTGTCACAAAATTTGGTTGCTTAGTTATAACTTGTTGCCTTTCATATGACCTTGTAACTTGCACGTGTATTTTGCAGCTGGCCACGCCGGTCTTGTAAATTTGTTTGTGAATCTCTACAAATGATCCAAATATCCTCTAAGTTCTTCAAATTCACAGTTTTCTTAACACTTGCACTTCAATAAAACAACTTTCTTTAAATAAATTAAAATGCACTTTTTTTTTTTACAAACATCAAAATTAATATCATCAATTGCGGGTCGTCTATTCGACGCAAAGGCGTCAGCCCAAGTCTCTATTTAAGCCCCTCTCTTTTTTTACTTTTTCGTTCCCCACCTTATTTACATAGCAAATAATTTAACAAACATTTTTATACACAATATGATAAATAAATAAATAATAAAACAAAATTAAACTTTAAAATAATTTACAAAATAAATGAATTATGATTTTTATGGTTTCGAAACAAGACAATATATTGTACAATGAGTGTGGATATAACACCTAAACTATAAAAGATTCCCGTTTAAATTGGGTAAAATTTGTGTAGTTTTCAATGACAGTTTATAATTATTATTATCATCTAATTCTGTAAAATTTAACATTGTTATAAAATTACATTTTGTTGAGGAAAATTAAATTATAAAAGAAAATTTTAGATGAGAAAAATTATTTTCTTTCGTGATAGTATACTTTATCAAAGTATTTATTAATTGCTCCAGCGGACGGCTAAAAATGACTCGAAAAGGAAAACACTCGGGTCTTTGTTTCATTAAAAGATGAGTGAAAATAAAACCTAGTTATACACAGTAAATGTAATAAAACAATCGTGCGGGAAATAATAATAATAACAAATAAAAACAACAAATTTAGATAATTTCTATTAATAAACTGTTACCTATTCTAAAATAAAAAATATTATAAATCGTTTAAAAGTTGGATGTTCCGGCTGTAATTAGCACGAACACGATCTAAAGTCATTATTATTGTTGAGCTTTAACCATAAAATTTTAAAATATTCCACCAAGTGTCTTCGCTTATTTTATGTCTTCCAGTTAACATAATTTGTTCTTACAAACATTGAGCGATCACTATATAAACTATTGTTTACTCTAACGTAATAAATAGTATTAAATGTCATCAAAAGGATATGTAAACCCATAACCATGTCAGATTACAATAGAGTATATGACCATGCCTAGGAGGAATTTACATACCTCGCTAAATTACCATCAATCAGTTAAAATTTGTTTCAGATGTACAATGACCGGTTAGTTTTACATTTTCAGATTACTGTATATCAACGAAATGTACTTTTATCAAGCAATTTTACAACATTGTTGAATTTTACTGAATTAAATTGTACAATTTTGTAGAAAATTACACCACTGACATGAGTAAATTATAATGATTATACTAATTTAAATCAGAAAGTTGGTGTTCATAAACGCATAAATGCGTGAACTACGAACTTTGCCAAATTGAAAATATAACTGAAGTACATTATTCCGATTACAGATAAAAAGTGTGTTGCATGTTTTGAATTTGACCTATGTATTTATTTATTTAAACAATTTTTTCAGTACAATTATCCGCTGAATTTTTAATCACATATTACACTTGGCGTGAAAAGTGGTATAAGCTATAGATTTTTTAGCAAATTGCGATAAGTGCGTAATAGTATAAAATTATCTGATATAATGTTAATTATGGTAAAAAAAATATTAATTAAGTTAAAATCTTATAATTGCGTTTTCTCAAAATACTCATTTTAGATTTATACTAATTTCCAAGCGTCCTCCGCAATTATTCCCATGCGTATAAGAATATTATAAAAGACTGAAAAGTTAATATTAATTTTGTTTTAATTTATGGAAATTTATTCTACTTACAGTGGAAGGAACATGCTTATTTGCATATGGTCGGAGAGCTGGAGAATTATGCAGAAGAGATAGCGATTGCGAATCGGGATTGTTATGTGCGGAACCTGAATCAGGTGGAGGAGCTACTAGAGTTTGCAGACCACCGGTGAGACAAGATAAGCAATATTCAGAACTATGTAATATGTCCAGCGAATGCGATATATCCCGGGGATTATGCTGTCAACTGCAACGACGACACAGACAAGCGCCACGAAAGGTTTGTAATCCTCGTTTGCCTAATGATTCAACAATGCGGTTTTACAAGATTTAAAAAAGCAATTAGAATTTTCATTAAAGTTTTTGACCCGAACAGAATTAAATTTTTAATTAAACAAACAGCTAAATCTTTTATCAAATTTTTATTTGTCTGATAAATTTGGTTGAGAATTGAGCTCATATAAAAATAAAAATATTTTTTTGTTTTGTACGTAAATCATTTCTATAAAAGTTATCGAAATATTTGTGTAAAATTCTATTATTATGTAGAATGGCTATTAATGTTTGTTCCGGTTTTAGGTTTGTTCCTACTTCAAAGATCCGCTAGTGTGCATTGGTCCGGTTGCATCCGATAAAATAAAAAATTCCATTGAACACACGGCTGGAGAAAAAAGGCTCACGGGCTTCACAGGTTTCAAACGACCCATGCACTAAGTTAATAATTTTGAAACAAAAATAAAAATATAAAATGTCAAGTTACACAAAACAAACAAACTCTAATTGAAGAACTTGCAGAAACAATATTATAAATACCTAAGTAAAAAAAATATTTAGTACGAAGATTAACTTGAGCCCTTATTCTACTTAAAATATTGTTTTGTGTAACTTTGCATATATTTATTTACGTAAAAAGTTATTAATTATATTTGAAAAGATGATAGAATTATAAGTTAGAAGTTAAAAACAATGGCCGAGGCTTAGTAGCGTATAAAATGTTTATGAAAAGTACTTACTTGGGCCTAGTCTTATAATATATTAAACATATCGTAGAATACATTAATGGATTCTAAAAGTAAAGATATACTACGTGCTTCGTGTAGAACGCACATTTTTTGACGTTTCAATTTTACTGTCTAACTGTGATGTTTTCTTGAAATGTGCTTCTGGCTGTTTGCAATAAGAGTAATAAGACATCTTGATTATTCAATCAACTTACAAAACCAAAAATAAATTTTAAACTGCCACAAGCAACATTATAAAATGACGAGAAATGAAAATAAATACATATCATAATATTATACATATCATATAATATAGATGTAGTACTATAAAATGTAATCTATAAGTATTAAAAATAAATGTGTCTAGCAAATTTGTGCTTTTTTTAATTATCAACTATAATTCACGACTACGATTAATGCTATTAACATCTGATAATATTTAAATCTCACCTCCGCAGAAAAACTCCTCGCTGCAGTGAATAAATCTTTATAACATGAGAATCTTCGTAAAATTTTTCGTTTCAATAATAAAACAATAATATATTTGTAAGTTTCAAATTTAACTTTAGTTTTTAATTTATCTTTTTGTACAGCCATTTAAAATGTTCCCGCGTATTCCGTTGCGCAGCTGTCCGGCTTATCAAACTAATACGTAGTGAAATAATTTATAACATTACCAAAATCTTTAAACATCTTCAAATTTTTATCTTCAAACGCTTCACAATTAATCAAAACAACTCTTAATTTAAATCAAAATCCCTGTTTATTTTCAAAATTATTAAAATTATCAAATTGTTAGCTCAACGAACGAACATCAGTCCGCTGATCTTTACGCTCTCTGGCGTAAAGCCTAGTTTTTACCTCTTCCGTTACCAACGAAATCAAAATTTAATAATTTTTAAAATTACAAAACAATTTTTTCTAAAGATTCCAAATTGGTAAATTTTTGTATTTAAAGTTTCTTGATGTTAATTTTGTAAAATGTAAGGTTAGCGAAAAACTGAGCAGAGTAGAGGCTTTTTTGCCAAAGATGGCCACCGGGGCCATTGACTGAGGTTTGGCTCCGTAGATTTGAGAATATTTTATACGAAAAGTTTTAGAAGTTATGATTTTTATAAATTTTAATTTGATTAAAAGATTTGGATAAATAAAATTACCTATAATTGAAAAAGAACGTCGTGTGGCGTTGGTGATACCACGTAAAGTTGATAATTTGAAATCGTAAGTTTCATTCTCGAGTAAATATAAAGTTTTTAAAGTGTAAAATAAATTCGATTGCAAGATTTTGAAATTGAATTCTGGTATTTTTTTTTATATATTATTATAGCAATATGTATCCGATTTATACTGCAAGACGAGACTTCCCGATTCTCAAACGCCAATTATCTCTGTTAAGAGCATCCTTCTCATCCACATAGTATGTTTTTATCCCCTTTTTCGTGCCATCATTTTATGATCTTCTTGACCTACCTCTTTCTTGTCTCCCGAACGGGCTTTTATTCTCACATCCTCTTGAAGCAACTTGAGTACGTGGCCGAACATTATATCCGTCATTATATCTTGATCCCCATTCTTCTTCAAATTTTTCTCCGTGAAAAATCTACAATCTTTTGTATTACTTCGGGTTAACCCTGAATTGCGGATACTTGGATAATTTTAGGGCAAAGGGTTCTAAGCGTCTTCAAAAAAATAATTAAATAAAAAATTTCTTCTTGTCAAAAAAAAAAAAATCATTTTCCAAAAATTATAAAATCAAATCCAATTTAAATTCAATGTAAAATGTTCAATAATTTTAAAAGGGAACGAAGTTTGCAAATTTAATTTATCTAAAACGTCGCCTTATCAAATAAACCATTCGTTTCTTCAAATGTAATTTAATTTTTCCAATTTTTAACACAAATCGAAATTCTAATTCGTACTATTCTCTTTCCAAATTAATCATTTAAATCAATCCACTTCTATTCAGGAGCGAAATATAAAAAATTCTCAAATCCAATTTCAAATATCAAAAAAATACGCAGTAATGCATACGCATACAATCACTTTATTTAAACTCAAAATTATTACTGACAACTTCAAAAATTTAAAAAAAAATCTTAATAATTGCCTCGAGCCAAAATCGCACAACAGGCTCGGGTGGCCACTATCGACAAAAAGCCTCGTATCTCCTTCGATTCGCCTCCACCTGTCTAATTTCTCTATCTTACAATAATTCAAACTTACAAAAATGAAATTTTCTTAAAAATGTACATGGTGGGTGCGAATTCTTTTGAAATACCACAATATGTTGCATTTTTGATATTTGCTGAGTTGATTTGCTTGATGACTTCACTTTTATAAACTGCAAAATATTGCGTCTAGTAGTTCGTTTTGTATCGTTTTTGAAGTTCCTTTAAATAATTTTGCTTTTTTTATATTATGTACGCCAAGAACGGAATCAAATTTAGCAGCAAAATCGATTAAACTTAAATAAATACGATAATCGATAATATAATCGAATATCGATAATCCCTAACACATTATAAGCAATTTCTGCATTTATATATGATGTAAATAACTTCACCGTTAGTAACCCATGGAAATTTTTCCTTTTTTAACAACAAACAACAAAAACAAAAAATAGTTTATTAGTAATATGTATATTGCACAAAATGTATATTCAATACTTAATACATTTTAAAAGTAAAAACATAAAAACACAACTTGTAAACTAACTAAGCAACACGTCATACACTTCTGGTGTTATGAACCCAACTGATTACCGATAAGGGTTTCTTAGAGTGTGATCCGTTTTCAACCTGTCGGTCAACTTTAAAAATGCATTTTAGTACATACAACTTGACTGTCGAGCACTACCGTTAGCTTGCGTTTGGGTGACGGTTTGCATGACTCTATTATAATAGTTTGTTTGAATAAACTACAAAATAATGTAATATAAAATTTATTTTTTAAATAATTAAAAATTAATAAAAAGATAAATAAATTATTTTAAGCTAAACCTTGTTTTTGGTTTTGGGATGGGAGGGCACGTGCCCCTGTGCTCTTTAAGACAAGCCGCCACTGTAAATCACAAATATATTATCCATGCAATATTTACCTCCCGTAAACCACTCTGCTCCTCACTAATCTTATTGTCGTTCTTCCGTTGGTAGGGCTAATAGGATTTTACCATATAGTCTGTTAAAGAGACTATTAGTACCACGATAGTTGCTCGGGTCATTTCTAGATCTTTTTTTGTAAATAGGATTTCTTCCAATGTTCTGGTATTTTATCCTGTCTCAGGTACCTATTAAAATATGTTAGCAGTTCTTTTATCAGATAAAGCCCACCGTATTTTAGTAGTTCCGCCGAAATCTCTCCAGGTTTTGCTGCTCTTCTATTCCTCAGTCTTCTTTATAGAGAGGTTGTTATTATGTCTTTAGTTACTTTCACATCTGCTTTTGCATTCGACGATAATATTTATGATAAGATGAAATTGTTTTCATATTAATTGAAATAACAGCATAACTTTTTAATCTTTCAGATAATATTTTCAAATTTCTCTGAAAAGAATAAACTATAATAATTCAATTAAATTGTTTTTGTTATTATAAGTTATGCTTTTAGTTTCAATTTAACATAAAAAAAATTTAATCCTATCATATAATTATAATGCATTACTCAACTAGAAAGGGTAATCAATGCGCTGGATTAGTCAAAGATTGGGAATATAAAACAAATGCATCCGGTAGTATGATAGTATTGCTAATACTACTGCTTAAAATTTAAAACTATTATTGATTGATTTTTATATAAATTTTTTACAACCTATTTAAATTTAATTTATTCAAATAATTACTTTTTCAAAATTAATAACATTAGTTTAACCTCGCGTTAGTTATAAATATAGTAAAAATTTTAGCTAAAATCTAACTTCAGTTTTTAAAATTTTAAACTAGTTTCATTATTTAAATATATTAGTTCTTAACTTGTGATGAATATATCAAGTAAGTTTAAAAGTGAACAAGTTAATTAAACGTAAAATATAAAAATTTTTATTTTATCTTTTTTTTTATAAAAAATCAAAAATATAAAAAATTTTATATTTTACGTTTAATTAACTTGTTCACTTTTAAACTTACTTGATAGTTTCATTATCTTATAAAATTTTATTTTTATATATAAATGTATTTATATATAGTTATAATTTCCTAGGAAGGAAAAGACCAAAAAAAAACATAAAATCTAACTTCTTCTAAATTGCTAAGTTGTAAATAGAAGGAGTTTTTATCCAACTTCCCATCAACTTACGATAGAATATGTTACACGATAAAAACTTCGGTGTGAAATTACATCCTTTCAGGTGGTGTCTATAATAGGTTTGCTTTTTCCAACGTAAAATTTACCACTTCACCTTATTTTAATTTTTCACTACAGTTTGGTAAAAAAACACAAATGATTAAATTAACTACTTCACATATTTGCACATAATATATTATTATTAATCAAGTCAAGTGTAAATTTTAACACAAAATTAATAATTTTTGTATGTGTGAATACATGAAGATTCGGCTTCAGTTCACAATTATTCCAAAAATAGATAAATTTATCTCACAATCGGATTAATTATTATTGAGCTTACATATAATCACCAAATTAGATAACTCTAAATATACGAATACATGGATATTTCAGGAAAATAAAATAATTTTTCAATTCGATGTGATTTTTTTTTAAATTTATTTAAGTGCTTTAATTGGAGAATCATAGCACTGATGGGTGGTAATTTTTAGTACTTTAAGTTAGTTGTTACATAATAGACGCTATAGAAATTATTGACTTACAGCGTGATTTATTAAATTTTATGAAAGCAAAAAATGCAAAATTGTTAAAAAATTAAATTTTTTCAAATATATTCAACAAGTCAACTTGCGAAACTCGGGCACTGCATTCATAATATTTTATTTTATTAGGTACCTACTCGAGTTATTTTACGAATAACTTTACATATTAAGTTATTATCAGCTGAAAAAAATTTTACAAAGCTTATAATTCGATTGCAAACTGATTTCCACTGCAATATAAAATTATAACGTAGGTGCATACGTCGGGTTTAGGAGATCCGAGGTCCTTCTATTATGCTAGATATGGTAAAATTTATTTAAATGGTTCTTTTTTATATTCATTAAATTACGCCCAACGTATGCTCGTTTGCTTCCAGATTGCTTTGCTTTGCATTGAACACTTATTATTAGAGTGTGGAATTTATGCACTAAAAAGTACCAAATATATGCACATATGTACATATGCAGCAATAAATGCCTGAAATATGCATATATATGCTTTAAAAATAAAAAGATTATGTACTAAAAAACAAAGACCTTTAATTTTTTAAATCAATTTTATTGAGAAATTTAATTACAATTAACAATGAGATTATACGCCAGCCGCATTTTTGTAATTTTTGTCACTTATTGTACTGGAAGGTCAGCCCTCGAATAACAATTCCCCAAAGCTGTTGAGTCAGATGGCAAAAAATTTTCGAAAAAATCGACTTTGAAATATTGAAAGTGAAACCGTTGAAAAAAAAAGTACTAAAATGCACCAATATGCACAACCTACCAAAATATGTACCTAAGTGTTAAAAATATGCAAAATATGCATTTTAAAAAGTATTTTATTGAATTCTAATTTGCCTAATTCGGCTTTATCTATATGGATTTCGGTGACATACAATTTTAAGAAATATGTAAATGCATTAAATTCCGTGCTTTAATTATGACTCATAAAATAATCAAATAAGCTGCATTTCCATTATGACGGCACAGTGGCGCAGCCAAAATTTTGTTAAGCGGGGGGAGGGGAGGCTAAGGAATGCATGCAAATTTTTCGGAAAAAAAGGCGTAGTCATCTTATTTTCGAGTATAATTTAATTATTGTGTTACCACTGTTACCTACCTTAAATTGAAATGGAAATTAAAGGACGGCATTTGCGCTGTCGCGTAATTCTATCTATTTTACTGAATAATGTACTATTTTTTATTGAAAAAAATTGCAATAATGTCCAAACAAGATAATTTTTTTTTTAAGAACAATCTGAATTCTTTGCGTTTTCGAGTGTTTGGAGAGGGGGAGGGCTATATCCCCTATAGTCCCTTAGCCCCCTCTTTAGCTGCGCCACTGTGACGGCACAATAAATGGCAATATTGATGTATGATGTTTATTGCGGATGCAATAATTTGTTTTCAAACGAATTTAGAAGTATTGAGAACAAAACAGGAGTACCAATACCCCTGAATGTCGTGTAAACTGCGTTTAACTGAACGCTATTTGAACCTCTTTTTTACAACCCAAAAAACTCTGAACTTAGTTCAGAGTTGAACTGCAGTTCAGTTGAACCGGCGTTCTAGCAAAGTTGGTACAACCGGGCCTTAGAGGGAGTCATAGAACGTCTGAATGATGGGACAGATATGTCTTTTTAAAAACTAATTAGGACTAACAAATTTTGACCTTATTGACTCTAAATTCGAGCAAATCGGTTATGCAGAGTTCAAACTTATACAAAAAAAGCGTTATTTTTTTTGTTAGGAAAATCCCATGTTATGTGCCAAAAATCTCGCATAATAAGTATAAATTACGTTATTAAATTAAAGCCATTCAATTAAAATACAACGTCGAAGGCAACTATAAATAAACACATTTTAAACCATAAAAGTTAAAAAAAACCAGCTATCTCAAAACTTTTCTAAAAACTATATATTTAGTAAAAATCTGAACTATAGCCAACTATTAGAGATCACCGGTTAAACTTAAATTAAAAGGGAAGATAAGAGAAAACCCATTAGATTATCAATTTGAAGTGATCGTCTCGACAACTAATTAACATGATTGTGTTAAAAGATTTTCATTCACAAACAGTGACTATCAAACATTCCCTTAGTACGTACACACAAACTTGAAATTCAAGTCAACTTTTTATGTACACTGATTTAAATTCAACGTTTCGCGAATATTTCGCTAAAACTTTTGATTCCTATCAAAATACATGTTAACCTGATTTTGGGCGATGCAATGAAAATGTCATTCGCGACTTTTCGCAATTCAAGAGTCAATTAACTGCGAATATTAGCTAATTTTTCAATTAAAGTCGAAATATGATTATTCCCTATTCGTAACAACAATTAAAAACGTTAATACCAGTTTTTATAATTAAAAATCCTGTTTTTAAAAACCAAAATTCGTCGATGAATACACATCAACCTTACCGACGTGCATTTCAAAATTTCATATAAATAGAGCGAGATCCCTGCTTAAGGCAGGCAGTCCATCTCCGGCAAAACGCTCAGTTCAACCTGTCAGTCCGTTCCAGGGCGTTAAAGAAAGTGTTGTGCTAATTCACATAAAATAATTTTTTTTAGTGGTTCAAATAGTTTCTTTTTTTTAATCTTTTTTTTTGTTTTGTGTGCGCTCCTCAAACAACAAAAGGTAATAACCAAATTTATATACTTGAAATTGTATGTTTTTTATATAGGTTGAGTCCCAACGATTTAAACGTAATTTCATCTTTGTAGCAGAAAGTTAACTTAAATATATTAATTCTTAACTTGTGATAAATTATATCAAGTAAGTTTAAAAGTGAGCAAGTTAAAAAATAAAAATTTTTTATTTTATAAGCTTTCAGCGAGTTGTATCGCCTTCGTCAGAATAATAATAACAAGCAATATAACTAAGTTAATTTACTAAGTTAACTTAGTAAATTAATTCTCAGCATTTATTTTTTAATTATATTTTTATTTTTGTAATTATATTTTTTTTACTGTTTTATCATCATTCTTTTGTGTTAAATAAATTAGTTGTGATTTACATGTTCTTATGCTTTTCTTGTGTTAAAAAGGCGATCGACTTGGTAATAATCCTACGTCTCTAATCTTCGATTAAAAAGTTTGAAACTGGCTATAAACAGTCTCTGGTGGCAGCGACCTCTACCTTCAGTTGGCAAACGACGGCCGCGATCATTCAATTAATCAAAGCCTACCTGTGTTACACTCTCAAATTTTGGTTGTAAATTCTAAAGTTGTAGAAACGCATAGATACAATTTTTTACGACTCTAGGAACAAGCACCAAAAAATGCATTTACATATAATTCCACACTCTACTTACTATCATTTTTTATCTCATATTCTTTTAAGCTGTATCCCCATTAAAACAACAAAGGGCACTTCGATCTTGCAACAAAGATCAAGAGTATAGGAATGCAGCTTATCAGAGTTCCTAAGCATTTTTCAAAATAAATTCTCTCTAATTTTTTTAATTTAAACAAAAAAGGTAATTGTTATAATTTCTTTTGTTTTTCAAAGTTTCAAAATAATTTCCCTCACTCTTACTTAAAAATTCCTTAACTTTTCCCTGATAAAATTGATACAATTTTAAATTCCCTGATTTTTTCAGATAATCCAGACAAGTGGGGACCCTGTTAATGCATAAATAAAGAGCATAAACCGGCGAATTCTATATACAGGATAGCCCACCAAGACAATCCATCTTTAATAACTTAATTTCTAAAATATTGATATAGGTAAATAACAGTAAAGTTAGAAAATAACAATAAATTATGTAAGCACGTAGAAAGGTTTTTTGAGAGAATTAATCAATCTGCCATTAATTTCTTCGTTAAATGTTAGTTTTACAAAGAAAATAAATTATACCTTTTCTGTAGGTAATTTAATAGTCTTTAATTTTTATAACCACTAATTTTTCGATAAAGTTAACAAGTAATGAGTTATAATGAAAAAAACAATACGGTTGCACCTTTCCCCAAGATGGTGGAGTTTCCCATCCTTAAACAGTAAGCTCAATCAAAGCCTTATATCAAATTTTTAAACTTTTCTATTTATTTCCTCCAAATGCTGAAAATAGGACTTCGTGGCTGTACACTTATCACGTTTTCAAAGTAAAATGATATACAAAAAGCAATGTTGACAATCAAGAAAAATTACTTGGCAGTGTTGCAAAAATAAGAAAAAAAATATTGACTTGGACAGCACTAATTATGACATTTTATTGACAAGTAAATATGAATTTAAATTCTTATATTAAATTTTTATTGTTCATAAATTCGGTAGTATTAGTTTTTACCAGAAATACACTCAATTTTACGTTTTTAACTCAAAAACTATCATCTATTTCAAATGCAACTAACGGTAAACAATTCGTTTTTATGGATTTCAAATTACATGAATGCATTATTTAACCCATTTTTAATTATAATTACAGATACAAGTATTGAACCTGCGGCTTTATTTGAATATCAATTTATGTGTATTGTGACAAGAAATAATAAAATGAAAAGGAGCAAATTAAACCATATCGATATCGTAAATGAAGTGCATGCAAAAAAGATTATGTGTGGAGGAGCAATTATTCACGAAGATTGGGTCCTGACAGTAGCCAGGTGCTTGAAAAAAAAAGTGAACCTAGATACAGTTAGGATATATGCTGGAATTGTTGACATGTATCGTCTAGAAGGACAACAAGTTCGATCTGTAAACCAAGTTGCTATACATCCACGTTTTAATATTTCAAGCAACGAGTTCAATATTGCAATGTTAAAAGTACAGTTAAAAACAATAAATTATAAATTTCATAAAATCAAATATTTTAGGTATCGGAATCTTTTATAATAACAAAATATGTGAATAGAGTTCGTTTACCATCTATAGGAATGGTACCTTCGGGACTTGAAAATTGTTACACTTTAAAGTATATCTAAATGTTAGGAGAACCATTTCATAAGTAATCAAGAGTTGATTAATTGATTTCAGATTTATTAGAGGAATGGATATCACCAACAGTAATATTACAAAATTATATAAAATACAAAGAAGAATTTTGGCTAAATTAGAGTGTAACGACAGATTAAAACTACTTAAAGCATTTAAGAATGAAATATCCAACAAAAACTTTTGCTTGGTTTCCCATAACAGCCTTGTCAATTTCGAACTACAAGTAAGTTGATTGTAAGAAAAGGTTCTTCTTTTCATCCTGCAATTTCAACCTTTTTTTTTGAAACCCAAATCTGGTTGCAGAAAAAACTTTTACTTATCAGTGATACAAAATATAGGGTTAAAGGGTGCTTTAAAGGAAATTTGTTTATGATTTAATAACGCCCTTAATGATAAAATTATTTTAACAACAGTTCGTTTACATTAATTTACAGGGAGCATGCAAACGAGATGTAGGAAATCCTTGCATTTGTGGTTACAAACTTCAAGGTTTAATAAGCTTTTCAACAAGTGATACATGTTATGAACGTAACTATCCGACAACAATTTCCGACGTTGGTTGCCACTTAAATTGGATAAGAAGTCAAATTTTACAGTTGAAATATGTACCCAAAAGCTCGTCGGAGAAAATAATCAAGAATAAAATTACCGTAGTTTGCTTCATAATTTTGTTACATTTAAAAATTTAAATGTAGCAATGTTGTCTAGTTAGTTGTCTATGTTTAATTAATAAAGTTAAATTAAATAATTATATATTTTTACTGTATAAACATAACATTGATAAAAAGTATACAAAAAAATATTAATAATAAGTATTTCTCGGAAGCATATTCAATAACATACAACACACAAAAACCAATTTATCTAAAAAACAAATATCTCCCTTACTGTACAACATTGACTCTAAAACTGGTTGCGATAAAATTACAAACTCCTGTTGTAGTTTACTATTGATAGTCGTAATATATTTTTCTATTTTTGCGGACTTAAGTTTAGATCCCAAAAACTTACTCTTAACACATTTCACTTGAATTGCATAAAAAAACTTCGTCTTAAAATATAAAATCCACTGTTCCGGTTGAAGTTCTTCCAGTATTCCACTGAATTGAATGAGTTGGTCGATAGGTGTGAAGCCTGCAAATGAATTAGAAACAAAAAACACTTCACCAAAAGCACTGTACCCTATCAAATATTTAAATACATTGTAATTATCAGAAGTATGCAAACTTATTGCTCCAACTATAATTAATCGTTGATCATAAGTAAATGTCGGTATAAATACTGCCGGTAACTTATTCCAAGGAATAGATATTTTGCACAATACCTTTAACTTTTTATATAACAATTCGATTATTTGAACAAACGTAGAAGGAAAGATGTATTTATTCAAATAAACACTTTCTTGATTTGTGTGGAGTTTTGTTAATACACTAAACAGTTGAGTAAATTTTGTTGCTCCGTCCATTGGTTCAATTTCGTCTTCGATATATTCAAGCAAAGCTTTGAACATTTCTAAGTTTGGTAAACCACAGTAATCAAGAGCAACTTCTGAATATTCAATTTCTACTTGTGGTTCCGTTACACTTAAAGTATCTTCACATGCAAACTTATCATCGACTATTTTGTCCGGGTCATATTCTTCTTTGACAGTCCAAGTCGCATTAGTTTCGGTGTCATCTACAATACTATGAACATTTGAAATTGAAAATCCACATACGTAGGGTTCCATCGCACACACACAGTCAGATTATAATTCAAATCCACTAGTTTCACAACATAATCATAATGTTTCAAATTTTTAGGTTAAATTTGTACAAATAATTTTTTGAATCGCTGCGCATTCTTATTGGACACCAGTGGTGGAGGATAATCTTAAATTGCGCCAGTGAAGTGGTCAGTATTTTTTCACCTACGGCTAGGTAAAACTAGGTTCACGAAAACTTGAAAAAAATATTTTGTATTTTTTAAATTATCATAACAATTAATAACAGCATTAGTTTGTGAAGTTTCTTGGCAATGTGATGCGGTAAAAATTATGTATTAATAAGTAAGAATATTGTATGCAAAATGTAAATCAAATCTTGGCAAATAGTACGATTGTCAGACTGATCTTAATACTTGCAAACATTCCTCACATTAGACAACAGTATCATAAAGATACGCAGATGAGGAAAATTTACTTGTAAATTTGGTACTGACCCAATAAACACTTCAAAGCCATAAAACGGCTGACATCACGATCGGAAATACCCATATCCGAGTTTTAACATTCTCATATATACAAATAAATAAATATTTAATTTTTTTTTTTAATAATTATTAGATAAGAATTTTGATAAAACTAAAAAAGCAAATAAAACTTAAAAAAAAACAAATTTTTATTTAAAACAATCAATAATGCAGTAAAAAGTAAAATGTTTCTCAAAACAGTAGCAACAAAAACCATGGGATAATTAATTAATTGCATGTAGAACAAAAAAATAATTCTTTAAAATAGCAGAACCTTACAATGTTGGTGAAAATTCGGAGAGGCATTATAATATATTGCAAAACTTAAATCGAGTATAAAATTTATTTTATTAATACAATATACACAAATTTACCCTATATAACATTCTACTTCCTATTGCAAGTTTTAAAATCATATAATATAAAATTGGAATGAAAGGCACTTTTAAGTGCTTAAACAACACAATATTTCTAGAGATGAGGCATAAAAATAAATACGTTTTAAATGCAAAATGAGCAAAACCCAGTCTTTTTAACCCGACATGATCATACGAACAAAATCTTCATAATTCACATTTCCCTGAGAATCTTCTTGCCCTTGCAGCAATTGCTCAACCTAAACAAAAATAATTTCTTTATTTTATTCTTTTTATCATTGCTTATCACTAACCTCATCATCGGTCAATTTTTCTCCTAAAGTTGTCAACAAATGACGCAGTTCTGCGGAACTGATGTATCCGTTGCCATCTTTATCAAAATGTCTTAAACCTTCGATGAAATCATCAGCAGTATCAGCACTACGAGATTTTGAAATTTGCTACAACAAACATTATTTATAAAATTTCACGCTATAAAAATAAAGGGGTTGTACAGTACCTGATAAATTGGAAGGAATACTTCAAACGATACTCTTTCATCCGATTTATGTTGATGAGTGTACTTTTTTACATCAGATTCGGTTGGGTTTTGTCCAAGTGCTCTTAAGGCGTCGCCTATTTGTGCAACGTGAATTTTACCATCACCTCGATTGTCAAATAATTGGAAAGCCTCTTGGAACTCTAAACAAAATTAATAAAAAAAAGATTATTACACAAAACAAACTACAAATTGTACCTTCGACAGAAGATAAAATAGGTTTACTAGGTTCATATAAATACATTATATTGTATTGTATGAAAAGCAAGTCAACTATTTCAACAACGAAACCTTAATGCAAGTATGTAATAACCATTTACAGGCACAATTTAGCTTTCAACATAACACCATATATAGACAAAATCAAGAATTGAGTCATACCAAATAATCTTACTTCATTCAAACTTACTTTGCAGTAGTCAAATTCAAAACCAACAAAAATTTCAAGTGCAAAGAAACAAAGGGGTCAATAACTTTTTAGAAACTTCGCCCTAGTTGGTACTTAAATATAAAAACGAATTCCAGTTAAAACAAAAAATAATGTACAATAAAACAATCAGAATTAATGTAAAAAAGAACTGATAAGGTATAAAAAAGTGTTCATGTGCAAAAAAATACGTTGAGGCGGGGTCAGGTAACCTAGTTTTCTTTATTTATATAAACTTACCGGCCATCTGGTCTTCAGTGTAATTCGCCTGAAACATATTACAGTCAGTTAGAATTTATTTAATGGTTCATCAATAATTAAATTAATATAATACGATGGCTAAAGTTAAAATATACCACTCACCATGACTGTCGCACCTGTGTAACTGTCAAAATGATTCACCCGAGAATATGGGATACGTGACGTTTAGCGCCCGCGACGTTTGAACTATTGCGTGCTTTATTTTGTTTTAATTAATGGCGACAAAAATTTTTACTATTTTTTTATTTATTTTAAATTAAAAATACGTGACAATTCGATGAAATTATCGATAATTATTTGATAAAGAGGACTTTTGTATAAATATTTGGTTTTTCCTCTTTTGTTTTGAATTTTGAAGTGTAATTTTTATTTTATCATACGTAGTATGAAGTATTGTAATTGTACAGGAAAAAAATGTTGAGATTTTGGTGAATTTAGACGTTTTGGGGTCTCATAAGCTGAAAATCATCTTTTCCAAAAAATGTCCGTATGTATGTAGGTGTGTGTGGTCAAATTTTGTGTGCGCCCTACCTCAAAAAGTAATAGGAATTTTCGAACCAAATTTCGTGTTAAGTACTTTAATATTCAGATTTAGAGCTGATTAGATTTTGGTTAAAATTCGTACTCGAAAATTAAAAAAAAAACAAAAAATTATCTTTAAATTCTCCGAACCCAGGAGGTGGGGGTGGGGGGTTCAAGAGGGAACAAAAGAGGTTAAAGATAATGGGTTTTTGCTTATATCCCGGAAACGACTAGCTCTGGCCAAAAAGTGATTATATCAAAATTGAAGCTGACTAAATTTTCTATGAGGAAGTTTCTACTTATTTTTGCACATCTGTTAGTTTTCAAAGTATTTGCTCATAAATTTTACAAATTTTTAAGAAATATTTTTTCTTTCGCATTTTTTGATAAACTCTGCCTTTTAACTTCTATTTCATTAGAAATTTCTATTTCATTACTTTTCTTGCAAACCCCGTTAACGGGCTACAACTTTGGTCAAATAATTTTTTTTGAGAAACCTACCGTTTTTACAGAAATTCTGAAAATAATGAACAAGATGTAGGTAAAAGAAAATTTTGTAAAAAAATAAAGTGTCCTTTATCGCCACATAAAAGGTTTTCTACGGTCACGGCAACATCCGGTATAAAATACTCTTATAATTTAATTTGCTATGTTTCAAAGAAAAACGTAAATAAGTTTTTATCTTTTTTAGGACTGATAACGATCAAAATGAAAATTACCGCCCCCAAAATGCTTGCGCCCCGGAGCTATAGCTCATTTAGCTCTGTGGTTAGGATGACCCTGTCAGAAATGAGAGCAATTTAAACATTTCGAGATATATCTGACACAAAATCAACTAGAATGCGCTAAACCCCACATTGCGGGGAAGTCCATGACCATAAAAGGCTCTGAAAAACCTACCCAAAAAATTAAATAGTCAATGTTGTACTTAAATGTAATTCTTACGTTAAAATTAAATTTTAAAACAATTTATTTGACACTGATTGTTTTATTTTAGACAAAAGTATGCACTATTTATTCGCAAAAATATATCGACATCTCTGGACATAATATTTTGAAATATTATGTAAAATGATAATTTTAAATTTTGCAATTAAAAATTATTACTAAAACGTATTACCTACCTATAATCAGATTATAATAATTATATTATTTATTTAATTTTTTTTAACACGTCTACAGCAATGAAATTATTTTTATATATAATTTATAATACAACAATAATTTAATTTTCGACTTAAACTTTTATGCCAGATTAACTTTTCCAAACAGGAAGGCTGGAAAAAAAAATTACCCATTTCATTTTTGTTGTATTTAATTAAAACATTATTTAATTATTATTACTATTACTATGTAATAGATATACACTATATTAAACAATTTTTTTTTCAAAAAATTACAATTTTATGAGGGAGTCCAGAAATTGCTTACAGAGTGGTCTACAAGGCTTTGGTATTTGGTAAATATTTTAAATATGACATATTTTAATAAAAATTTTTTTAAATTTATATTTAATTTTTTTTGATTATATACCATTATGTTTTGGACGAAATTATTGATATTTAAATGTTCTATAAATAATGTAATTTTTTAAATAAATAAAATTGTCGCCTTAAATATTTGGACCTAAATATTTATGTTCAAAATTAGATATTTTATAGATAAAAAAACATAATGAACTTCTTTTCGGTGTAAAAAATATTTTTTTTTTCTAATTTTCATAAAAAGTAGATTTTCATTATAAATTAGTTTGAAAATTATAAATTATTTTTTATAAAAAAAAAAAAGATAAAAAAAAAATTTATCCAGTTTAGGATAAATGCTGAATAATCGACTTTGAAGTTCTAAAACTTCATATCGGAAGACTTTCGTTTTAAATAAACGGTAAGTAAAGAAATTAAGAGGCAAAATTTATAAAAAAAACACTCGGGTTGTCTGTAAAGTCGGTTTACGGACTATAATTTTACGTGATAACGTCATAAGAAAACATTGATGAAAAATTGCATACTTTTATGAATTGAATTATGTTTATGTAACAGATAATACGAATTAAAACTATATTATTACATTAACCGTCAATAGGCTAGTGCGTTATGTGCATGAAACATAATTGCATCATTTGGTGATCGCGAGATCGAACCTCATTCCGAACAAGTTTTTTTAAATGGCATTTTATAATTCAAATGATGTCTATATATGATGCAAAGCCGATCGTGCCTCTTTCTAGCTTGTCCGCACTCGCACTTGCGGAACGTGACAATGAGTCATGTTTTTTCGTGAGTGCAGCCGGTATATTAATTTATAAGACGTTATCACGTCAAAAACGCAAAGTTTTTTAAAATTTTGCAAGCGTGTACTTCAAAAACTATAAGGGATACGAAAAAATAAATAAAAATATTCTTGTAATAAGTTTTTTTAGCTTTAATTTTGTCCATAACTATTTTTTGGCTAGAGCTAAGTGTTTTCGAGAAACAAACAAATAAAGATAACCATAAACCAAGACCTTCTGGGTGCCCTTGTGCACACCCCTCACTTCCTTGGTCCGGAAACTTTAAAAAAATTTTATTTCTCAACTAGCCCAAAGACTAACAATCCTAACAACTCTGAAGACAAAAATTGAGATTAGACTTATTTTTTGACCATTCATTGTCTGGATTATAAGAAGTATTACAAAATATTTTTATGAAAATTTTGTAAAAATAATTTCCAATGAGTTTTTTTAAAGTTTAAATGATATCTAACAAAATACCTAATATTCTACAACTTAGCTCTAAATTTACAAAATAAACAAAATAGCGGTCTCTGATTAGCATAACTCGTGTATTTTCAAGGACATCAGTACTAGTTTATTGCTTATAAAAGATAGAAGTTTTAATAATAAAAACAAATCCTTCGATCAGCTCCAAAATTAACTATTAAACTAACGATTTTTTTTTGTTTAGTTGATTTTAGATGGACCAGTAAAATGTTATGGTGATCACCGCAAAACACGATTTGTGGGACGGGGTCTAACAAACAAGTCGATAACTTGGTTTACAATAAATATTTTCTTGTTTTAATTTTTGTCAAATAAAGTTAAAACATAATATAATAACTTATTAATATTTGTTTTATAAAATAAAATAAACTACTCTCAAGAAAATCACGCCTCCTGAGTGTATCTAACCCCTTCAACTACAAAGGAAACTAAAATTCAAAACAAAAAATAAAAGTATAAAGTACAACATATTTAAAAAATAAAAAAAAACTACAATAAAAAACAAACATAAAATATAAAATTATAAAAATTTAAGTTCCAACTAAAAGCGTCAGTCATATTAAAATCGGCAAAATAAATGCGATTTAAAAAAAAAAGTACCAACTGAAATCGTCTTGCACTATGTGAAAATTTATCCTAAAACTAGATCACTGAGAATTGGCATAGTTTTATGACCGAGGATAAGAGCTAGTCTTGTTAGCCTTTCTTATCCAGTAGAATTTCTTAAATAGCTTTTCACTCTTTTGAGAGAAAAGAAACTTCTTCCCGGGGTAAGTATTGGGGAGTATTGTTATTAGAAAATTTTGTTTAAAAATATTTTGATCGAAAGTGACCGCAAAAAAGTTAAAATTTTGTGAGAAGATTGTTTTTATTTAATTAAAGTGATTAGGTATTTTTTTTGAGCAATTTTTCTTTATTTGAGTTCGATATTCAGAGAAAATTTTAATTTTTGTAAACTTTATTTAATAGTTGAAAATAATTTGTCGAGGGAGCGACTAATTCTGGGGAGCGTTATCGCGGATAAAATTTTATTGGTGCCATTTTAAAAGTTTTGTTTACTACGATATTTTTAATAAGTTTAAACTTATTTATATTTTAATTTTAAACTTTCTTGAAAAAAACCGCTTTTAAATAAAATTTGTTAATTCTAAAGTTTGAATAAAAATCACGAACTAAATTCTTATTTTACCGATCGCGATGGTAAAATAATATTGTCAAAATGAAGAACTAAATTAAACTGAAAAAAAATTTCACAAATCTTAAGCAAATGTACATTTATATATAAAATTCACACCAAAATATAAAACAATTTATGGATTTACAATGCCCACTCTAATTTATTGCGGAAGTGTTATTTTAAGCTATGCTGTCGATGGTGGTCGTAAAATTTGTGTTCCTTTTAAAATTTATGGTTTAAACAATTTATGAGACGGTCGTTAGCTAAAGCGGTTAAGTGCGTTGCTGCTAATGCCGAATGCCTGGTTTGACTCCAGGCTCAGTAAAAACTTTATTCTGACCGTCTCCTCTCGAAAGGCAATGGCAAACCACCGAGATGTAATATGCCTGGTACATCCTCTCTGGAGATGAAGTGTATACACTTCCCGCGGTTCGGAACCCGCGTTAAGCAGTAGGTCCCCTATGTGTGTGATAATACTTCAAATGCACAACACACACATAGGAAAGAGGTCGCTAAAGTTCGGGGAACCGGATATGGCACATGAAGAAGAAACAATTTATAGCAATTTAAAATTTTTACCATAATAGTAAGAATTAAAATAAAATACCTATTTTTGCAATTTAGTAGTAGGTGTATTCAATCCAGTGTCGCTAATCGCCGGATATTAATAAGAATTTCCGATTTTTTAATTTGGGATTTAATTTAATGTTTTTGTTATAGTTTTAAAGATTGTTGTTGTTTTTTCTGATTTTTTTACAATTGCAGTTGGACTTTCAGTACTTTATTAATTGATAAATAATTTATAATAATAAATTAAATAATTCCCCCCCCCCTTAAATACAGCCCTGGTCAATTGGTACAAGCATTACT
The DNA here is from genome assembly GCA_911387805.1 of Cantharis rustica. Taxonomy (NCBI): domain Eukaryota; kingdom Metazoa; phylum Arthropoda; class Insecta; order Coleoptera; family Cantharidae; genus Cantharis; species Cantharis rustica. The sequence goes on from OU426877.1 coordinate 41,242,137, forward strand.
CATGTGAAATCTTTCTGATATTTTTTTAAAATAAGTGATAAACAAAATTAATTAGTTTTCTGTTTAATTGTTAATTTAGAATATTACTATAATAATATAAAAAATCATAAACTTTTCAAACTACCGAAGGATTGCAACAGTACTGTTTGGGATATTGGAAATTAAACTGAGCAAACTTTCTTGAAGCAACAGAAAAAACTTACAAGAGAACATTGACATTTACTGAATTAGAAAAGAAAGTAAATAATAAAAATAATAAAATATAATATTTTATTCATGTATATGAATATTTAAAAATTATAATTCTAAAAAAATAAGGAAAATATATTTACGAATAACTAACTCAATCATATTGCATATTTAAATTTTTACAATTTTTATTATTCTCATGTAGTTTATTACATATTTGCATTCCATTAAAAAACAATGACCTTTCTATTTTCTTATTTTTAACTTGATCTATAATAAAATTCAAATTATTTTTAGCGGGATAATCGTGAATTTAAATCGCACATTTCAATGGTCTATTTAAATACTCGGGTACTCTTTTCAACTTCATTAAAAAAATGTGAATTACTTATTTATTGTTCTACACATAAAATATTTCTTTATTGCCTTTTCTTTCTTCTTTCGGAAATTTTGTCAGAAATTTAGGAAATAATATCTTTTCCCCTACAGACTGGGGATTAGTAAAATTAGATTATTCGAATTTTAAGAAATATTGTAAATTGCTACCGATAATAATTTTACAGTAATTAACAAATTTATTTCATTACATGAGCACTGTCGTATGCTGGCAGTTAAGGTGTTAGTTTCTATGTATTAATCGTGGGTTTGATCCTCGACCGAATTTTTTCGACCGTATCTCTCTTGCGTTTTAAATTTCTGTATACATTCTCTGGTTTGAAGCCCGCGTTAAATTGTTACTGCGGATCCTGCGGATACTTTAATACACCCACTATTAACGTAATATTAGTATACTATTAGTATACAATTAATTTCCAGTAAAATAGTCTTGTTATTATTTTTTCAGAATTTCTATAAATTTTTGCTTTTCTTTGCCTTGAAAGTTTTACAATTTTACCTTGTTTTCACAACATTCCGGAGCAGTGGCACTCGTTTTGGAACTTTCAATATCAACTACATGCTGATGAGATCATATGGATTAAAACACGTGCCTCCAGTCTGACCCTTGAAATTATTCTTTTTAAATTATTTTAGGGATTGCCATATAATATTTTCCATTGTTCTGTATTCTATTTTATAAGGATATTGCAATAAGGAAGAATATTATAACTGACCTAAGTTGGTTCATTGGTTTAGGTTATTCAACATTCTCAATCTAAATGTGCACTAATTATCAGTTTCTTACATATTTTGCTTTTATTAAATTAACTTCAGTGATTGCGCACAATATATAACTAATACTTAAGTAATTTTGACACGCTAATAATTATAAATATTTAATGCTATATATAAATACTTCAATTATATTAATTAAGTTATAATTTGACTTCAGCAAATTAATATTAGAAAATACATAAACCTTGCGTAATAAAATATAAAATAAAATGTATGCAGTTCAATAATGTAAATTTTAAATATTTTTGCTTTATTGTTTGTATTACAAAATTGTTGACTTATTTTGCTACAATAAGTAATAATTTATTGCATTTTGTTCACTTAGTTAAATCTATAAAAAAATTATAACATTAATTTGTTTAACTAGAAAAAATATTTCAAAATTATTATTGTAAAGTCAAAATTTTTAAAATTAATCTGAAATAACTGAATAACCATAGTAAGAATTAAAAAAAATTATTTTATAATAAAAATTCTTATTGATTTTTCGTAAAAAATTTAAGAAATAAAATAATATAACTTTAATAATAATAATCTGCATAAATGCCATCAATAGGTAATTTATTTGCAGTGTTTTGACTCATCCAATATTTGAAATCAAACTTCCAGACATTTGAACTATGAGATGAAATTGAAGCATTTAGTGGAAGTAATGAACGTAGACATAAAGAATATTCACATATTTTAACGTTTCTTCCCACAAAAACCAAGGTTACTCACAATCTCCATTTGATAAAATTGATTTAGCTATCTAAAGCTGTTACGTTTTACATTATGTTTTCGATAAAGAACCATACTTACAAGGTAAGTAACTTGTTTAGAGAATGACATGATAAAACAAGAACAATAATCAGGGCCAAATTATTTAAAGAATTATAGTATAGTGAATTAATCGATTCAAAATGGAAGCTATCAAAATTTGCTGCCCAATTTACATTATTTTCTTCTATACAGAATTCGATAACTATGTCTATGGGGTAGATTTGTATACATATTATATAAAACCAAAATTCGTACTTCAAAATTTATTAACATAAATAAAGGCACAGATAAATTAAATTTTTTTAATTATCTAATAAAATTTGTATATTACATGAAAAATCTAAGCACAGCATAAAATAGTGATTGCACATTTTTTGCAATATAAATCTTAACAACAGTTTGTCAGCTGGATATTTTACTATTTTGATTTATGTCTTATTGACAGAATGGATAGTTGGGGCAGCTGTGGGGATCTACTCCAGCAGGAACTTGGGCGGGTTGACCATAAGCTGGTTGATGGTATGCTGGTGCAGGATTGTATTGTGGAGCTTGGTTGTAAGCAGGGGCAGAGTTGTATCCTATAGAAAATAATAAATATTTTAGATTTTTGTTCAAAATAAAATAAAACTTTTCGGATTACCTTGGCTAACATCTCCATAAGCTCCAGATTCAGCTAATCCTTCTCCGCGGTAATCACCATCTCCGGTGTATGCACCACTGTTTAAAGCATTTTGGTTTCCGTTGTACGAAGGGACGGCATTGTATTGTCCGTATTGAGCAGGAGCTGCGTATGGAGCTGGTGCATTTGGATTGGCTGCTAATGCTGGGTTTGTGCAATGAGGGAAGTTAGGGCAAGCTTGTGGACTAACTCCTGCGGGGTATAAGGATGCTGGAACGCCTCCTGCCAAAGGGCCATTGTAGACAGCTACAGCTGCTGCCACGAAGCAAGAAAATAAAGCCTGCAATAAAAAATAAGTTAATTATATAGATTTCGTTTATCCCGGAGGATTCGTAAGAAATATGAAAATATGAAAATGCATGGTTTTCATATAACGTGGATGCCAATGTGCTTTTGGACTTACCAGTTTTACAAACATGTTGTTGTTCTATTGTATATACAAATTCACAATGACAATTATCAATATAAAATATTTCTTTATATAGTTAAACCACACCCAAGACACCCGTTTTGCAGAAATGTAACAGTATAATATTTTTACTACCGATCCCACATGTAAAGGAAATCAACTTTTGAGACACTGAACCATATAACGAATACCTTCAATTTTCTCGTTATTTCCTACAGGGTACATCAAGTTAAGGCGTGTTCAATACTTAATTCCTCAGTATTAACTTTCTGTCACATTGCTCTCAAGGCTTTGCATTTCATTGCCATGGCAAATATCTGATCAATTTCAAAAATAAATTCTATAAAATAAAAAGCAAAGTTGAAATACCTAAGGTAGGTGAGGCTTTCCTCATTTTGTTCGCAAATGAATCTATGACCTTACGGTGTTACTCTGCTCTACAAAAAGTTATTTTCAAGTACATGTGACTGTTGTATACCTACCTGTGGCTTGCCAATTTCCCTTTCATTGCTGTTTTTATTATAACAATAGTATTGCATAGTAATCGTGGTTGCACGTTCAGAACAGACTCCAACCACTACGAACGCTATACTTTATCTTCAAGGATATGCTTTTGTTTAATTTTAGCTTCTTACAATATAGTATTTACCCTAAAACAAAAGAAACGTGTTGTGTGTGTGTATCGCAAAATGTTATGAGTAATTTCTAAATTTTGTAATATTTGAGTGCGTAAACAATTATTATTATTACATTATTATTATAACATTATGAAAGTTGTAATCCAATAAATTGTACTTATAGCTTTCTCTAAATGTTTTGAAGATACCGGTTAAATAAACATTAAATCATTTAATTTAAATATACTGCAAATTAAGTACAAAAAAATTTAATTTATTGCATTTTTAAGTCGTTTTATAATTTTTGCGTGCATGCCATATATTGATAATTTAACATTTATATAATTGACATTGAAGTTTATTAATGTTGGTCGACCTCGCGTTTGCGAATAAAATGTATAACAAGTGCAATCCGTAACCTTTATGCAAACAAATTTATTCTTTAATTAAAGATTTAGTGTAATTTGTGATTTATTGACGCCCATACTCTTAAGTTGGGTTCATTTTATTATCGGAATATCAGATTATGCTAGAAGAAGATATAACAGAAGCTTTGAAATTAAAAACTCATCTATGGTATCACCAGTATATTATAACATATTATCATGTATGTATAATATATTATACCGGTTGTAGTGAACCGATAGTTTTTCTGGAAGTGGAAAACCTCAAAAGAAAATTTGTCCAGAACATATTATAAATTTGTTGTAAGACGGTAATTTTATTTTTTATCACCAGCTCTTCCTTGTGCCATAAATAAATTCGCACATTAATCGAGACAGGTTCTATAGGCAATCAGAAATTTAGACCAAGGTCTAAATGTATATGTTCATACACCATTAAAATCAAATATTTTTAATTAAACAAATTATCACGTATGATAGTGTGCTATTCAAGTATAACTAATTATGCAAATTGCATATTTGGAATGTCACTAAGCATTAAAAACTAATATATTATCTTATCCTTAACATTATCGGCACCCACATACGTATGTTATTAATTTGTAAGAAATAATTTTTTAATTATTAATATTATATTTTGCTTATAAAGATTTCACATACAATGGTTTCTGTAGTTTTACCCACACTAGGGTTGTTAATTTAAAAAAAAATTGTAGCTAGTCTTCTTCTGCACTTCATAAATTAGACTTTAGGTGTAGATCAGAAAATATTTTGTAAAATATGTAGAAAATTACAATATTAAACTGATAAAAAAAATCAGCAGAAAAACAAGTTTTATATTTCCACACCTTTTAAAGTACACTAAAAAGTAAAGGTTGCTCTAAAAAGAAAATACATTTTCCATATTAATACCACAAATCTCCAATTAAATTACAAAAAGGAGGAATGTGAATAGCTCATAAACCAACGCCTGCTACTAGTTAGCACTTTTATTTGAAAAAAAAAAGTTAATTTAATGTATTACAATTTAGTTGACCTAGATGAAGAAATGCATTTTACTTTACAAAATAAAATTTTTGGTAAGCATTTAAAAATATTTGCATTGAAGAGGGAATACCGCCTTCAATTTGAGACACATTTTTGCAGACAAGAATCGCGTCACTAATAGATGTAAATTTAAACGAGCTTAAACAAATTTGTTAATTTATTTAATTTTTTTACTACTAGAATTTTTTGTTATACGCTTCAAGTTTTACAAAATATAAAATATTTAAATAATATTCCACACTATAAATTATTTAAATAATAATTTAAAAATTATCGTCACCCTTGGTCTTTCCATCTCTTCCTTATCCAACCTATATTTTTCTTGCAGCTGGATTTGTAATGAGACATACCTATGTATAAAATTCTTATAAAATCTTCAATAAATTATTTCAATAAGTATTTAAAAAAAATTATAATAAAAATTTTTTTATTATAATTTTGGATTGCAATTTCAACCCCTGCATGATATGACATTTAAATAGAGATCTCAACTCAAAATATACTGTTTTACAGAAAAATCCAGTGAAGAGTATTGTTATATTTTCTTCGTATACCTACAAATTCTTTTTTCTTGTTGCATAAAATATCTTTAGTAAGTAAATAGTCATATTTTATTTCCAATAAAATTATAAAAATGAATATCCTAGATTATTTCGATAAATTCTATCATTATAAATGTTCTTTTATTATTCATTAACTTTTAATTATAAAAAAAAACACTATTTTATTAATCACCAATACAAAATTTTCTCAAAACTTCATAGTCTGCATAAGCTTCGGCTTCTAATTCTTCTAACCTTATAGTCAACTTTTTTTTTGGTATAAATTTTCAAAAATCAAACAAAATTTCTTACATCAAAATCATTTTCAAAGCACCACAGTATAATATTATGTCAAATTTTAAGATTAAACCACGTAAAAGCATAAACTGCATAAGTGATGGTCGTATTTTTTTTATAATTATTTTCAATTATAATATTTCATGAAATCGTGATAAAAAATTAATTAAAAATTATGATTAAAATCTAAACAGCTGTAGTGTACTAGATATTATTACAACTTTTAGAATGTTTAATTAGTATCTCACAAATTCGATGATTCGTTTTAAATAATTTTACCTAATTTTTTTGAAAAATTGTCAGTTTTACTTTCATTTTATTAAAACGGCCCTGGGTGTCAACTGGTTTTTATAATTAGTGCTTTCTAGAAAATCATATCTACACGGTTACTTTGTAGACAGCTTTGGCCTAATTTTTTTTTATCATAAACTTACAATATTAACTAAAATAAGGGTTAAAAAATATAATCCACAATTTCAAATATTAAAATTCTAAAATTCTAAAAAATATTTTTTGCGTAAAAGAATTTGTTATTAATAACTTAAAGTTATTAACTTTTAACCTTAGTTTACCTTGATTGATATAACATTATTGCATTAGAATGCAATCTAGAACGAAACTAATAAACCGCAAAATTTAACTTGAAAATAAATTTGAAGGTTTTTGTATCGATAATAAATTTAAATTAGATTCCAATTCACAATTGTATTGCATCAAAATAATTTTAAACAGTCCATACTAACAAAAAAAAAGTTACAGGGTGTGTTTGCTGTTTAAAACGTTGGCTAAGGAGCTTTTTTCGGTGTGTGGGAAAAACAATATCTATTGAATGAAAATTTGCAAGTTGAATATCTATTGCACATTGAAAATTTTTAAATAGACTGTTTTATTCATTCAAATTAAGTTTCTTTATTATCCAACTTCCCCATAGCACATAATAGAAAATTTTTTAGTTTAGTGTGGCAATATTCATTTGATATGCAAATTTTCATTCGAATTTATTATGGCTTATTGCCATCCATAAAAATAAAATAATTATTTGAAAAAAATATTGGTATTCTTAAGCAAATGCTGTTCGCTGTTGTGATATCAATTTATATCTACGTTACAAGGAAATAATTAAATTAAATTTGTACATATATGAACATTAATGTCCTTTAAATGCATGCCATTCTAAAAAGATATTTTATAAAAACAATACAACTATATAGCGGTAGATACACTTTACACGCCATTTGCATAATGATAAAATAATAAATGCATAATTAAACCTTCAACAAAGTTGCATTCGGTTAGGTAGGTAAATACCTATATAAATAGAGTTTTATTGATTTATTTTTCAAAGCAACGTAACGTGTGTTTGAGACAGAGTCGTTCACTGAAAAATCATACGGTATAAATAAATAAAAAGACATTTTCAATAGCAATATTATGTTGGAAAATTATTGATTGTCTTTCGACTATTTTTTATCAGTCTAACCAAATTTTTCCGGGCCATTGCCATATTGTCACGATGATAGTATTTTTTAGAAAAATAGTGTCATGGGTATAGAGTGGAGTTGCGACTCGTGGTTTTTCATTTGAAGACGCTAATCATAGTGTAAGAATAAAATTCTACCCCAACTTTTTTTAAATAAACAAATGGGAAGTATGGCTGGGAAATGTAATGTGTAAGTAAACGGAAATCCGAGCAAATCTAAGAGAATAGGAAATCCGAGAAAATCAACTTTTTACTTTTTTTAAAATTTCAATAGTTTAATAGTTCAAAATTTTAAACGAAACTGAGCCTCCCTTGCCTGCGCTGATTATCCGCCACTGGTAGAACAATAATTCAGCGCAATGCAATTTCATTTTTTTGCCGCTAGATATTATTACTTTTATTTTTTATATGGAGAAGTATTATTAATAAATTAGATCTGGTTAAATGTACGTACTTGCTTCGCGAAATCTCGACATGTTTTGTACAAATTTGCACATCTTCAGGAGATTATAGTCAGTTTTTTTTAAATTCTTATACGCATACTTTTTACTTCCGATAGCCGAATAGCTCTTTTAGAGCTTTAGCTTTCCACAGTTTCATTTAATTTTTAGGTACAATTTTAATTATACGTACATTACATATTATTTGTACATATTTATACTAGAGAGTGGTATTCTCTTTATTTTTTTTACTAAAATAAAACTAAAATAAAAAAAAGACTTTTAGTACACTTTATTAAAAACCTCGACTAGCTCTTGTATGCCGAAGCAACAAAACTCTTCTTGGGGGTAGATTCTGTGTTTGTTGAAACTTTTCTGCCAATATCAGAATTCAATTTTAAATTTTGCTTGCAATCAAAATTATTTTAAACATTAAAAATTTTATATTCGCTTCGAGGATCGATCGAAGAATCAAGTGCGATATCTTCGCGCCCACACGTCGTCTTTCAAATTTTAATTTTTAATCTTTCAATTAAAAGTAACTTTCAAAAACCCAAAATCAAATTTAATAATCACAAAAGTCAAACGATTTGCTCACAAAATAAATCAATTTTAATTAAATAAAAAAAATCTCCAATTACAATATAAAAAAATCTCCACGGTCAAATTCGATCAAAACACTCCCAAAACAATTCAAATCAATATTTGAATCACAAGACTCTAAAATTCGTAATTGCAAAATATTCGCACATCTTATGCCCCCTTGTGAATTTGAGTAATGAGGCGCAGTTTATTAGGAAAATTCACAACTCCTTGTCGTGGTGTTAATCAAAAAATATCAAAAAATTATTAGAAACAAATTATTTACAATATTAACAATAAAAAAAATGCAAATCCAACTTTTTTTTTATTTACATACTTCTTTCCAAATTTATCCGTTTGTTTATTTTTTTTACCTTCCATAAGATTATCTTCACTAGAGGCATCCAATTTTACGGTATCTTCTTCTGCAGCCCCCTATTCGTCTAAAATATCCACACTTTTCTTTCTTTTATTCCAGTCCTTGCCGAAACCAACTTCCCTTCTTCCAGACCATCAACCACCTCAATGCCGGTCTTTTGCGCTTCTTCATTCAACAATTCTTTTATTTCTTGCTTTGTATTACTCGACAAAATTTTTTCTTCTTGTTCTTCCTTTAACTCTAATTCATTTTTTCTTTTGTTCTTCCATTACCAATAGTTCATTTTGCCTTTCTCTCACTAAAAATTCTTTTCCTTTTTATCGGATTTTTTTTCTTCCATCCATTCTGGTTTTTCTTGCTCATTCCTATCAAATAGTTTCTTTTCTTGTTTTTCTCGTTCCAATAATTCTTGCTCAAAATTTGCAACGATATCTTGTATTTCTTCATTTCTTTTTGGCGTTTTTCAAATGTGTCTATTTTTTTTTTTCTAATCTTTTAAATCTTTTATTTATTTCTCTTTTCGTTTCTCGCAAAACTATTTCCAGACTTGTCGTTCCAATCGTAATCAATTTACAAGGTAATCAAAACGAGCAAATAAAATTGTCCCTGCGCCGTGATAAGGTACAATAGTGGTACAATTTCAGTAAAATCAAAATACTTTTTAACCCTAGGTATTTCTTAACGTGCGGGAGCAATCAGACTTTTTCAAGGGTAGGGTCCACTCTTATTCTATTTGCTCGTCTTCTCGGAAAAAGGAAAATTAAGTACAATTTTACAAACTTGCAATCAAAATATTTTTAACTTTAAAAATTTTATTTGTTTCCAGTATCGAACCTGCGATTTCAAATTATTCACCAAACGTGATATCTTCTAGTGCACACGTCGCTCTCTTAAATGTTATTTTAATTTTCCATGTTTTAATGTTACAATTTATTAAATTAATATCAACTACCAAAAATCCAAAAATTAAATTTGTATCCAAAAAAATCGTTCATCAAAAATAATATCTGCTTTATTAACAAAATAAATTCAAAACAATTTTAGCTGTGGTCAAATCCGACCAAAAACTTTCGAACAATTCAAATCGACAATGTTCAAATAATTATCAAATCACAATTTCAAATTTATTTCGCACAAATCATACTTAAAATTTTAAGGATCCAAAAATCATTCAAACCGCTCGGGGTGGTCATTTTAGGCAAAAAGCAGTTCATTTTCCCACTTGACTCCCCACCTTATACTTTTCAAATTCCGAACTTTCAAAAATTAAACTTACAAAAATAATAATTAAGTACAAGATAGGTCAAAATCATTTTTTTTCACGACAATACATTTACATAAGTATGTATTGAGATGACCCGAGCTATACTAATTTATAAAAAATTACTCTTATACTAAAAATTACTCTAGCTGGGTGTACATTCATTATTTGATAGCTATGAGCTCTTGTAGTTGAAGTTTAAATTGTAAATTAAAATTGCTTAAATTTGTTACCTTTCATGTGGTATTGGACTTTGGTTTCACGTGCGCGCTCCACATGTGGCATTGCAGCTTGTCTAACAAATTTGCTGTTTTGTTTATCACTATTTCTTCCAATTTTTATGTTCTAAACACCCACTTTACCACAATTAAAACAAAACAACAAAAACATCAACTCAACTTAATTTATTTTATTAATTTTCAAACAATTAATAATTTAAATTTTTATTGCGGGAATGATGTTCGTCCGCTAATCTACTCGACGTAAAGGCGTCAGCCCAAGTGTCCCTATTCAAGCCCCTCTCCTTTCTTACTTTTTCGTTCTCCCCACCTTATTTCCATAGCAAATAATTTAACAAACATTTTTATACAATATGATATAAATAAATAATAAAACAAAATTAAACTTTAAAATAATTTTACAAAACAATAAAATTAATGTTGTTATGGTTTTCGAAACACGACAATATATATTTTGCAAAAAATATCATCACCTTTCTAAGTATTCCAAGTTTCGTTTTTTAATTGTGAACAAGATTTCCTTTTCTTTCTTTCTTTCTAAAGTAAAAGCACACATCCCTGTCTCACTCTTTGACTGTTCATCAACTCCTGAAAAGCTTTTCCTTCTACAGGTATCAACGATGATTGATGCCAATACAGATTACCAATAATTCTAATATCTTGTTTTCTAAGACCAATTTCATTTAAGATTTCTAACATTTTTTGGTATTAAACATTATGAAACGCTTTTTGGTAATCTATAAAACTTACAAAGATATCATTGTTGACATCCCAAACTCTTTGAAAGAGGATTTGCACACTAAATAAAACTTCTCTAGGACCTAAAGTATTGCGGAATTCAAACTGTGTCTCGATGATATGTTTCTCACAAACTTGCTATATTCTTTTATGTGTTATTTTCAGGAAAAGCTTAAGCAAATAGCCGATCAAACTTATGTTGTGAAAATCTTTAGCACTTGGCTTCGTTGGGATTGAAATAAATGTCGACTTAAGGCAGATCTTTAGAATTATTCCCGAAGAATATATCTCGTTGAAAATAGAAGTTAAACAGACAATACTTTCTTCATCCAAAAGTTTGAGAAACTCGTTCTAGATTCCATCTGGGTTTGGTGAATTTCCATTTTTGAGTAGAGTTAAGGTTATCCTGTTTTATTTCTTTGTTATTGATAGCTTCTCTCTTATTTGATAATAAGGTGAATGTAGTGGTCTGTTATAGTCTTCAAACAGTTCCCTAATGTAGTTTTTCCTAGATTCTACCCACTGTTGACGTTTTATAGATTTCTATCGTTTCTCTTATTTTTTTTAAATGCATATTGAAGATGTCATGTTTTCCCTCTAATAATTCTTTTTTAGAGCATTGTTCAGCAATCCAGTTCTCTTTTGCTTCTCTTATTTTTTTTTTCTTATTTTCTTTTGTATAACCCTGTAATTACCCTAATCGTTTACTTTTTTTTGTTAGTCAGATATTCATTTCCTGCTTCGTTAAAGCTTTTTGCAATTTATGTTTCTTTTTGCTCAATCTATGTTTGAGCTATATTTTGAAATTCAGTGGTTAATCTTTTAGTTAACTTTGATCTTGCTCTTTCTTCTTTTAAATTATCTAAATCCCACCTGTTTGTAGTAGTTCTTTTTCAGCTGCTCTTCTTCAACCTCACTCTAAACTTGCCACTCAGAAACACGTGATCAAATGCTATGGTCAGCCCGGGATAACTTTTAACCGCTAATGCTTTAACCGCTCTAATTCCTTATCACTTTATTTGTCATTCCGAGGTGAAACCCACGTATAGAGTAGTCTAGGAAGCAACTTGAAAAATGGATTAAGAACAACGTATTGTACCTCTTCAAGAAAATCTTTAAACCTTTCATCTCTTTCATTTCTGACCCCCCAGTCCAAACTTTCCAATTAATTCGTCATCCCTTCCTTCCCCTATCTTTATATTCAGATCTCCTATAATTACAACAATCTCTTTGCCTTAAACTAACTCACCACTCCCTATAATTGTTCGTAAAAATGTTTTATATCCTTCTCCGTAGACTCAGCAGTGGATGCATACATATACTTGAATAATGTATATTTTAATGGGGTAGCTTTGCAGTTATACCGTTATAATTTTTTTAAGAACGTTCTAAAGCCGACCAAGAAGCGTGACACTGTAGGGCCAGTATGATTCCAACCCCATTTAATTCAATGAAATTATAAATGGTAATAATTTCGAACAAAATTGTAAAAAAAAACAGATTTTTGAAATAAAAATGTCCACACAAATGCGAAATTGTTCTTAAAAGAAAATCAGCCAATCGAATCGGAAAATTTAACGGTGGCTCGTTAAAAGAGGCAAAGAAGACTAGCCTCTTCTGAAATCCTGACTACTGGAATTTTTTTCCTGAATTTTTTAGTAAATATTCTAGCACATAAAAAGAAGGCACTTTCTTTTTGTGTAATCAATGTGACTTTTCAAGTTAAAATATATCTAAAATTAAGCGTCTTAAAAATTCAAAAACAATTTTAACATTTTTGAGTTGCGATAGATCTTCTTGGTAACAAACATTTATTTTTACATTTTTACATTTATTTTTAGCCTAGTCAAAATAGCATTTTAGCTTGCATAAATTACGATACAGCTGAAAATTGGTGGAGGTCTTCATTTCATTATTAAAAATAAAATGTCAAAAGTCCTCATCGATCCCACATCTGCTAAAAAAGTTATTCAAGGTCAAAAGTCAAAAATTTTGGTTTTTCGTTTTTTTCTCGCAAACGGCGACTGTTATAATAAAAATAGTTTACACAAAAGTTGTAGATTATTAAATTCTCTGTAAAAATTGTTTCTATGCTTTTTTTTCTACAAATCATCATTTCAGAGATATCGCAATTTCAAACATTGAAAATACTCATATTTACTCTTATGCGGCTTGTAATGCTTCATCCGCTGTTCTTTTAGTCTTGCATGCAATAACTGGATGCGACACAACTTCAGCAATATTCAAAAAGCATAAAACAGCAATATTAAAATTGTTTGAAAAGAAAAATGATCTAATCGATTGCGCAGAAGTATTCAAAAAAACTGATTCTTCTCCGCATAATATTATGACGAATGGAATCAAGTTACTGCTTGGTATTTATGGAGTTCCAAAAAAAATTTATAGCCTAGACAAGTATAGGTATTTAACTTTAGTAAAAAATACCAGAAAAAATAAGAGAGTGCAATTATTTAGTCTTTCTCCAACATCTGCATCGGCTCAACAACATTTATATCGAGTGTATTATCAAGTTCAAGTGTGGCTTGGTAACTCACTGAATCCAGAAGACTGAGGTTGGGAAATAATTAATGATAGTTTGGAGCCAATTAAAACTTTACTCCCACCTGCTCCAGAAAAACTTCTCAACACCATTTTCTGCAATTACCTGAAAGGCTGTAATAAAAACCCTGGATGTAAAAAAGTAGGATTGTTTTGTTCACCGGTGTGTACTAACTGTTCAGGCCAATCTTACTCTAATGTATCAAATACAGCAGATGAGGATTCTTATGATATTGATGAAGAGACTCGTGAATCTCTTCTCTTAGAAGAATCTGTAGAGATACAGGAAGAAGAAGAAGGAAGCGACGAAGACATTATAGTAGAAGTAGCACTTGAAGATTATCAATCAGATTGAAATTTCCATAAATATACAAATATTAATTTCATTATAATCGTTCGCAATAGTTCAATTTTTTCAATTCAATGCAATAGTTTCAATTTTCATTTAATATTTGCACTGTCTAAAATTTTATCAAGATTGACGATGTTTGAAATTGCGATATCTCTGAAATGATGATTCGTAGAAAAGAAGCATAGAGATAATTTTTGTAGATAATTTAATAATCTACAACTTTTGTGTAAACTATTTTTACTATAGCACTCGCCGTTTGCGAGAAAAAAGCGAAAAACCGACATTTTCTATCTATGACCTTGAATAACTTTTTTTAGCAGATCTGGGATCGATGGGGACTTTTGACATTTAATTTGTAATAATGAAATGAAGATCTCCACCAATTTTCAGCTGTATTGTAATTTATACAAGCTTACCCTATTTTTATGTCTATTTTGACTGGGCTATTTTACATAAATAAATTTCACAAAATAAATAATGTCCGTAGTTACTGATGGCTTTGCTGCCCGTTACATATTAAAAAAAAAAAAAAAAAAAAAAAAAAAAAAAAAAAAAAGTTTATTTAGCTAAAGCTATTATTAATTACACTGTAGTTTTGTATATAAAAATACAACAAAATTCCAAACCCAACCCCAAAAAATACAAAAAAAAATAAAACAATGTTTTTTACAACTACATGTTTTCCTTTATATACAATGCCAATAACCTCCTAAAAGTTTTGTAATTCACACATTCTTGAATCTCAACAGGCAACTTATTGTACATAATCAATCTCCTACAAAACACTGTCGCACCACCCCTATTCGATGTTGGTGTGTCTACATAAAAATGCCCTCTCTGTCTGGTGTTATATATATGCAGTTCATGAACAAATCTCAATCTATCTCGCAAATATTCCGGAGTCATATTATTTTTAATCTTGTATACCATATCCAATGCTTTAAATTTCACCCGCTGAGCCACACTCATAAAATTCAAGGCATCCAACATTTCTTTGATTGGTGTATATTTATTACATTGAATAATAATCCTCATAGCCCTATTCTGAATCTTCTGAAATTTCTCAGTTTCGCCACTATTCATTCTTAGGAACACTGTAGCACAAAAGTCAATATGCGGACAAATCAACGATTTGTACAACAAAACCCTAGTTGAAACACACACACTGTTTGAAATCCGTCTCAAGAAAAACACCTTACGTGACATTTTTTTCATAGTGTATTCAAAATGCCTTGCAAAATTCAAACTTTCATCTACTATAACTCCTAAGTATTTCATCTCTGACACTCTCTCCAGTTGATCATCGTTAATACATATCTTCAGACTATTCAGTTGAATGCTACTCAAAACATGTTTCTTCGCCACAATGATATATTTTGATTTTTTAATGTTTATACTTAAGCTGTTTTTGCACAACCACTGAAACACTTTTTCCAATTCTTCGTTTAAAATTTCAAACATTTGTTTAATATTTGTTCCTGAAATAGATATCATAGTGTCGTCGGCAAATAAGTTAATTTTACACTTATTTACATATTTAAAAACATCATTTATAAATAGAATAAACAACATAGGACCCAAAACTGTTCCCTGGGGCACTCCATATTCAGTAACAAGCTCTTCAGAAAAACTATTTCCAAACTTGACCTTTTGCTTTCGATTATTTAAGTAGCTTGTAAACCATTTCAGCACCTTACCACCCATACCCATTTTACTAAGTTTCGCCAACAGCAATTCCCTATCAATGGTCTCGAAAGCGCGCTTGAAGTCTAAAAACACAACCAATGTTATTTTATTTTCATCCATACTTTTGCACCATATTTCCGTACAGTCAATGATAACAGTCTCGCATGAATGATGTTTCCGAAACCCCGACTGATTCTGAGCCAATACATTGTTCTTCTCACAAAAGTCTCTTAATTGGTCTTGAACCACATGTTCCAAGATCTTTTCATAAATGGGTACAACATTTATCGGTCGATGTTCCTGGCATAATTCGGTATTTATAACCTTGGGTATCGGTACAACGCACGAAGTTTTCCAATTTTCAGGAAAGATACCATTTCTTATTGATGCGTTAATTGTATTGAGATAAAATTGACCAACCACTTCAAAAGAATCTCGTATCACTTTGCTATTTATTAGTGTGTCCGTATCTGTGGTTTTCTTCAATTTCCTTATAATTTCTCTAATCTTTTTCATATCTATTGGTGTAAATTTATCCCATAGTGTGAATTCTTGGATGTTTCTCAAAATCCCATCGTAATCTTTCCTTTGGGGAATTCCCGCAATCAATTCTTCTATGATTCTTCTATCTATACACATAATAATTTCCTGTAACATAATGAAATAGAATTATTATTTAATAAAAACCAATTTAAATAAGTAATAAATGCAAACTTCTTTTATTATTACCCGAATTGGAATTCGATTAGTTGATAAAAATATTGGAAATTCAAAAAATGCTTATAAATTTTTTAAAAATATTAAATTTTTTTGTTACCGTTCAATTATAAACTAGTAATTAATGATAGAGAAAAAAATTTTGAAAACGAATTATAATGGTCTAAATAACAGCTCACGTAAAGCACAGATAAATAAAATATAAATTATTCTTCACATCTTCTTTGACTTAAATTTAGAACTTCGTTCTGTTAATCTGTTATTGGGTATCATTAATGTACCAAAGTTTTACACTTGGCACTCATGGGTCTGTGAGCACTTGTATAATATTCTATTAGGGCGCTAACCTGTATAGCCTATAGATCAAACTTGGGCTTTATATCACGACAGTGCAGTCAGCGTGATCAATCATTAAATAGCGGTCTCCCGCTCCGTAGTATGTCGATTTAAACCTTGTACCACACTGCTGGTAAGAAAAATATGTTATTATGTTTGTAATTCGGCACACTGTAATTACGCAAATATCACACGAAAATTGATGAGACTCAGACTGCCCCTTCGTATATTTCATGATCAAAAAACTTTTCTAGGGAATCCTCGACGATCATCATTATTACAAATATTTTTTTACTATTATTTCTGAAAAGGCCCCACGTATTTAAAAATGTAGCTTTAGTCTACTGGTAGGTACCTACTAGTATGTAAACTAGTTGTGTAATTTTACATAAATATTAGTCTATTGTTATTTATATACACCGCAAAAAATGACATCGTGAAATTAATTGATTCATTAATTTAAATAAGAAAAAAGTATAAGTAAAAGTAGTTCTTTTAATTTTTAACACAAACAATAACATCATCAACTGTTGTAAAAAAATTAAATTGTAGTTGAAGGTTTTCTGGGGTTTATTTGTCTCGAATAATTCTTCTCTTAAATTTTAATGCCATAATGTCATAGTAAAGTGTAGTGTAAAGTAGTAGAGTGGTGAGTTTTATGAAAGTGATTTAAATTTAATCTTTATAATATTGCATATTGCAATAAATTGTATAACAAATTTATTTTTTATAAAATTAATTTTTGCATGTTACATGAAATTGAAATAAAATTTAATTCATAACTTACTGTAACGAAAATAAAAAACGTTTATTTAATTTCTAAAGGGCTACACAAATTATACAGAAACACTTATATTTAAACACTCGGTATATTGTTTATCACGTCACTATTTATTTACACTTTATTTATGTTAAAACTTGTACGTTCAAATTAGAATTAATTTCGTCACCGGAGCTCACTCACTAAATGCAGCTTTCCAGAAACTTCTATAGAGTTCCTATACATTTCTAGCAGTGTCTAGAGTGCAGACTAAACAATATTTAAATGCCAACGAGGTATGACTCATCACATATGACTCATCATACATGACTTATAATATATGACATCATACATTAGTCATCAAATATAATTAATTATTGTTTCGTAACATTACATAATATTTGTTCAAAAACTATTTATAGTCGAATTCATTTTAACTCGCGTATGACTTATCCGTGTTCGACTTGAAAGCTTTTGGTACCAATTGGCGCCAACGCTAACGCTTTTAACGTTCTATTTGGAAATGTTGGCGCTTACAAGGCAACTGTGATGTCACAGATAACATGCGTGACGTCAGGGATTTTCAAATTTTTCACGCTTACAACGCAAATTTCATTTGGGTAGTGCAGCGTAAGCGTGGCCCTGTAGTAGCAAAATGCTAAAGTATTTCTAGCTATTAATTTAAAATATTTGATTACAAAATGAGTGACACCGGCAATACCGAATTTTTGTACTTAACAAATCAAGAAACAAATCGTGTTGTGAAATTGGTAGTTACACCTGAAGAGAAGGCGAGAATTGTTGATGGTACGTATTTTTATTTTTTATGGCAAAAATTGCTTTTTTAATTTATTTAAAATAATATGTATAATAAAAATCTTATTTTTTCAGATTTACAATATGCTACGTTAAAATTTAACAAAGCTGTGGAAAAATGTAAAGGAGAAGGTATAAAATAGACAAATATACAAGTATTAAAAACGTAGTAAAAAATAATTAAAAATATTTTGCAGAAGGTAATGAAATAGAGCAAAATGAATCAATGGTGTTTAAGTAAATTTTCCTATATAATTTAAAATAATTTATAAATGAAGGACTGTTTGTAAATTTTTTTAATGTGATTAGAGAGCGCATGTTTCTAGCGGATACACGCAGGCTCGGACTGGCCTTAGGGCAGATCGGGCAAATGCCCGATGGGTCGGTGCAGTCAAAGGGCCGTCTAACCAGCAGCGCTAGCTGATTACATCGCGAAAAAAATTATGCTATTTTATATAAGATAACAAAGTATTAAAAACGGTTAATAAAACTTAAAATTTTAGCACAATAAATTTATAAATAACAAAAACCGTTCAAATACAAGTTTTTAATAGTAAAAACTCGATAACGTGAACATTCGAATTTATGAACATCTCGGTCCTGTGAACACCCAATCCAATATTCACCCAATATTCTTAATCTAGGACTACGTCCTGTTTTTTAACCAAATTTATATTTGGCATTCACGGTTCTTTGATCATTTGCATATATTCTGGTAGGGTGCTAACCTTGCCAGATGCATAGCTCTTAGATCAAAGCGCGACCAAGCACCGAACTGCGGTGTCCCGCTCCGTAGCACGTCGATTTAAGCCTTACATCACACTGCTGGTCTATCAGTCCACATTGATGTATACGTAGTATAATATACATTATAATTATGTGTACTGTGGTGTTTCAAAGGATTCGCACCCACCCTATACATTTTTGGAAAATTTTGTTTTAGTTAATTTGAGTTGTAGGATTGTAAAATTTGAGAAGTGGGGGCGAATCGACGGAAATACGAAGCTTTTTAGCCAAATACGCCGACCGAACTCGTCGTTAATTTTGGCTCTCTGAAATTTCGCGAGATTTTTTTTTGATTTATAAAATTGTGAGTAATAATTTTTGATTTAAATAAAGTGAATTGCATGAGTTTGTATTATTGCGTAGTTATTTTTGATATTTGGATTTTGGAAATTTTTTATGAGTGGCTACTGAGCGATAGTGGATTGATTGATTTCGTTGATGTGGAAAGAGAATAGTTGGAATTAAGATTTTGACTTGGATTACTTTTAAAATTGGAAAATTAAAACTACATTCGTAGGAAAAAGTGTACAATTGATAAGCCGACGTTTTGGATAAGGCAAATCAAACTTCGTTCCCTTCGAATAAAATTAAGGTTTTATTTTATTTTTGCGTTGAATATAATTTGGATTTGTTAATTAATTTTTGGAGAGGATTTTTTGAAAGTACGATTTATTTTTTTGAAAAGATGTTTTTTTTTTTTTTTTGATAAGAACCCAACCCGAGATAAGATTGTTTCATCTACGGAGAAGAGGAGGTTAGTCTAGAGCACTTATAGTGCATGTGAAAATCAATCTTTTTGAAAGTATATTATGTATAATACTACTACTACTACCTCAATAATTGAGGTGTAATAAAAACAATTATTTTAAATCATTAATTTTCTTTTTATCTAATTTTTCCAATCTTCCAAAATATTAATTAGTGCTGCCGTTAAAAAACGACCATCAAAATTATCACATTCACTCTACACCTCATCTTTTCGTTCACTTTTAATTTCAAACAAAATAACTTCTTATAAAAAAAAATCACTTTTCATATTCAAATTTCAAATTTTCTAAAAAATAAACAGCAACTTTTTTTACCAAAATATCATCTATATTGCCAACCTCGTTTAAATAAATATTCAAAATTCAAACATAAACCATATACGTAACCATTACACTCCAAAATACCAAATTGTAGGGAAATACACGACAGTTTATACGTATGTATACGAGTGGGAAGTAGAGGGCCGACAGTCTCTAAAATGCCCGGGCCGGTTTTATGTCCCAGTTCGGGCCTGAGTATGCTTCTGATTACCTCACAGAAGTTGAAATTAGAAATTACTAGATTATGAAATAATATTCACTGAAAATAATATGAACTACAGTTTATTAGATGCACGAAAATGTTTCGAACTCTTTTTTATCAATTCAAATCGAATAAGTTTATGCTTTTCCTTGTAAATTTATTTAGTAATAACAATGATGAAGTTTAGATTATAGTAGGTAAAGTTTCAATATTTATTGTAAAATGTTGCTAGAAATAATTGCGAAGGTAGCATTGGGCGCATTCGGAGACGCTCAGCAGCAGCTTTAAGACTTCCATAACAATATTAATCAATATAAAAAGTACAACATAAAGAAATTAGTCTTTAGCTACCCTTAACCCCGTTTCACAGTAGTTCCTATCCAGTTGTTTCCAAATTTGCTATTTAATAATTCCTTCACAATTCTTGAATTATGAGGTGGTGCACTATCTTGTTGGAAGAATATATGTCTTCTTTCACATAAGGGTAAATTATCTAAATAATCGTCAACGATATTTTGATTAAGTATTTCATTATATCTTTGACCGTTTAGATTTTCTTCATACATATAATAACATAAAATACGATTGCCAAGTAATGCACACCAAACACTAAAACCAAATCGTCCTTGCATTAAGACGGTGACGGTACGGTGAGGATTTA
Organism: Cantharis rustica; assembly: GCA_911387805.1. Taxonomy (NCBI): domain Eukaryota; kingdom Metazoa; phylum Arthropoda; class Insecta; order Coleoptera; family Cantharidae; genus Cantharis; species Cantharis rustica. Next base: position 41,263,338 of record OU426877.1, read on the forward strand.
CATCGGACTAATGGTGTTCATTATGCCTATTAAAAATTCCGGCACTATTATAGTCGATGTAGGATATGAATAATATAGGTGGCGCGTCGTTTGCAAAGTCTAGTTTACATCCGGAAACTTCAGATAATTTAAATAGTACTTAATCTTGTAATAATATTAAACATTCACCACAAAAAAGAGAAATGTTATAACCAAATAACTACGTCTATTCGATATTACATTTAACTCTGTTTAAATCTATCTTATTTATGACTTTATCCCGTTCAGTTTAGACAACACGCATAACACTTCAATCGCAAAAATTTCGTTATTGTAAAAGCATTTAACTTCAAAGCAATTTCATTGGTTAACATTTCAAGGTTGTCGCTTTAGTACAAATTCCAATATTTTTTTTAAAAAACAGAATATATACTAATATAAGCTTCATCTGATCAAATCACACGTTTGAAAAACATCTTCTTGGAGTTTTAGACAATACCAATTGCAAAATTGTAATTGTCTCTGCGCATCTGCTGGTTGTAGATGATGCATTTTTCGTATCACATAAGGCCTGAAATTCCCGGTTCAGCTGCAATTTGACGGGTTGAAATGGAAGGATTTGTAGCTACTGCTCCTAATACATTAATAGTAGTTTCTTCAGCTTCTTGTATATTATAATTTTCCGTTTTAGGTTTGTTAAAAAATCCATGATTAAGAAGATTTGTTTTTAAATTTTTAAAAATACGATTATCGGGTTCTTTCAGGATAGCAATTGAAATACGTTTCAGATGCAAGAACAGCACTATTATTACTTTGAATGAAACATTGTAACATATCGTATTTTTCATAGTTTTCATACGCCATTCGACAGTTTTGTGAAATAAAAGGTAAACAATCTAGTAAGGTAGGATAAGAAGACACTATGTAGGTATGCGACGCTCTTACTAAAAACACCTATTAAAAACAATTAGAGACAATTGTTTTAGGTGTCAATAATGATTTTGTATAGTCGTGTTTTGTTTTGACAAAGCCAACGTTTAATCACAGATTAAATATACTACAGATAGCTCGCGCTTATGGGATAACGGGAGTCCGTTATTCTTTTATTTGGAAGCCAATTCTCTTAGTATGGAAGCCATTCACTATATATCGTAGAGGCGCTGGCTATTCGTGTTTTTTCGTGATTAGTACTTTTCATTTCTCTTCTAGCCGCGGTTGAGGTAAAATCGTGCTGCCAGCCATTGATTATCACACATAGACATTTTTTATAAGGCGTCTTAGAGAAAGAGCGTGGGATGATCGGGTACTTACGGAAGTTGTCTTTCTAGTACCCCACCAGCAATATATTATAAGGATAGGCAGCCTTCTAGAAATGAATAAAATACATTACGCGAGCTATCTGTAGTATATTTAATCTGTGGTTTAATTTTCCGGTCTTTTATTTTTATTTAACATTTTTTAATATTACGGGGTGTAACTAAAATAATAGACCCCACATGTTATATATAATTAAAAAGAGGATAAAAAACTCTATTTAAATATGTTATAGCCAACTATGATTTTTATTTAAAAAAACACAACTTTATATTATAACTCGGAAACAAATGAAGATATTTAAAATCCCTTTAGTCCAATTTATTCTGCTCAAAAAAGTGTCTAAATAAAATGTAAATAATTTTTCTATAACTTTACAAACAACCGAGATATCGGTATTTAACGAAAAGTCGAAAAAACGAACTTTCGGCCATAACTCAAAAAAGAAAAAAGATATTGGATTCCGGTTTTTACCATTAAGCTTTTCTCAAAAAAAGAGATCGAAGATGCGCCATCCATTTTTCCATATCTCTTATAGTTACCGAATTCTCCATAAGAACATTCGAATTTGAACCACACTGTACATACATTTACATCGACGGATAACTACTCAACGCATATATAATATAGGTATAGCGCTATTTTTTATTAATAAATTGTTTATTAATTATTATTCATTAATCCGATAATCACAGAGTACTATCGAGTCGCTCCGGACGACTTTAGGGTCGAACAATTATAGTTTTCAGGTATACTACCGACATTCCCCCTGCGATGCCGAAGGACGCCTGTACCAGCTAGTAATATTATAATATTGTCGTGTTACAAAACGATTTGGACCCACCCTGTATCCTTTTATGAAAATTTTATAGTTGTAATTCGATTTAGTAGTTGTAATATTGTAAATTTAAATTTAAATGTAATGGGCGCGAAATTTTAAATTTAGGTCATTTGGTTTCTTTAAAATACAACGATTTGGCAACAAGAGTTTTTAAAGAAACGGGGTGGTGAAACCGGACGGTTGGTCTTAGTGAAAACCAGTGTGACAAACTTATTCAGTAATGTGAATTTAAATTTGTTTAAATAAAATCGTAGCCATCGACAAAATTAAAATACGTAAGTTTAAATATTTGATTTATTTTTCTAAAAGAATTTAATACAGGATTACGTTAGAAATTTATGTAATAATTTCTCTGCCACGTGGTCGAATAATTATAACACGAGTTTGAATTTTTTTTTTTTAGTTTACTTCATTTTCAGTTTTAAGGTTTAATTATTGGTTTGAGATTATGATTTATACATTATTATATTTAAACGGGAGTGGGCTAATTTAATGGAAGGAATTGATTATTCATATGTGACCTACGACGTATCTTTATAATGCATTAGAGGTTATTGCGACAATACGAAGTAGGAGTAGTTGTTTAAGATAATTAAAATGAAGGAGGTTGTTTGAAGTGGAAAATATATATATTGTAGTGGGATTTCGTAAATTTTTATAATTATACCTGTCCGGCACTAGCTAATGTTTTCCCGACTAACTTATTGCAGCCGAGAGCATGAGATCCAACAGTATAGTGGGTTCCTGTGACGATTTTTTTAATAATTCTTCTTCTAAAATAATTTTCCAAATTTATTAAATCGTAAATTTAATTTCTAATTTTATTTTGTGTGAAATCTTAAAAATGGGCTCGCACTTCTAAACTTATGCGTTTATCCAAACGCCTTATTATCACCATCTGCCTTCGCCCGGACAAATGTAATCTAAAACTTTCCAATTATACACCAATTTTCGAATTTTATAATTTCAATTATTCTTTTTCCAATTAACCAAATTTAATTAAATCTACTACCGTTCGGTAGCCGTTCATAAAAATCATCCAAATTTCAAATTTATTAAATCAATCCAAAATATCCAAATATTATTCAAAAATTGCGCAATAAATGCATTCGCATCAAAACTCATTTATTTAAATCAAAAATCAAAGTATTCACTAATTCAACTCACAATTCAGACTTATATCAAAAATATCAAAAATAATCGCCTCGAGCTCAAAATTTAACGAGCCAAAAGTCGGCACGACTTTCACCCGCCGCGACTCATCGGCAAAAAGCAACTTCCCTCGTCGGTTCGCCCCCACCTGTTCAACTTCCACAGTCTTACAACTTAAAACCACAGAAACCAAAATTTTTATCAATATGCACAGGGTGGGTCGCAACCATTTTGAACCACGACAATATATAGCATTAGATAATTTAATTTAGATGAATTGCAAAACAAAAAAAAGGTGAACGCTTAAAATTATAAGATGGCCATGGCAATATATTGCAGAAATGGCTGATCACTAGTATTGGTAACCGCAACTAGGACATACAAATGATCGGGCAAGTTCGGTGAACATGTTGCTTAATTTTCTTTTTTTCAAATATCTCTCAATGAGATAATACAAATTCTGATATTTCAGGACAGTTATTAATAAATATTAACAAAGTTCCTTATGATTATTTGCAACCACATATGAGAAAATACTAATTAAGATATTTAAGAACTGTTAATAACAAATATTAACAAAGTTGTTTATGATTAATTGCGGCTACATAACAATTTAAGATGATGATGCTAGTTTTAAGTACAGACGATTTATTTAGATTTAAGGAAATGACCAATTAGCAATAAGGGGGACGAACTTAGATTAAGGTGACGACATATTAATTAAGTGACGATCTTAGTTTTAAGTTGACGAGGTAATAGTTAGAAGCGTATAACTTGGTATATAAGGTTTTATTATTTAAAGATCTTACATAATATAAAAACAATTAAGTTGAACATCGAAATACATATAGGCGCTTCTTTACAAAGTATTATAAAGATTGTGGTTGGTCATTAAATATGAATAAACAATTAGAAAACATTACAATCAGAGGAATTAACTATCGAACAGTTATTAAATCAAATTTCAAACTAAAGTATTCTGAATTAAATGATATCAAGGAGATTAACTTTGCTGGTAAATTGGTTGTTAGACTACCTTTTTCTTTTCGGTTAAATATATATTCATCGTTAAACCGAATCCTGTATTTTATTTAATTTGTGTGTACTAATTATTCCTTCAGGTGTCCTGTCAGTGGTTACGCCACTAGCGCATATAAGTTTAGGTGAGGTTAGAGGTTAGTAAACAAGGAACGACGTTAACATTCAAAGAGCCATCCGCAGATTTAAAAGGACTTGTAAGTGTTCCTACGAGGGAGATCACAACGTGCAGGGTTTGTTTGACGATCACAGCTTTGGTTTGGTTTGGAACTTTGATTTGCGAAGGCGGTAATTCAAATTGATAATTGAAGAACCAAACATTACATAGTTTTGGAAAGAGTGCAAGGTGGAAAATCGAGTAGAGGAGATAAAGGTTTTTTGCCAAAAATTGCCACACGAGCCGGTTGGGTGTGTTTTTTGCAATTGAGTTTTTGATATTTTTGAGATCGATTTTGATGCGATTGTTTTGCAACTGTAATGTTTTATAAATTATTGTTGAAGAGATTATTTTGAGAGTAAATTTTAATTTTTAAATTAGATATTTTAATTTTGGTTATTAAAGAAGAGTTTTTTTTTGGTGAGCTGTGCTTTTTTTTATAAAATCGTATTTTAGATTTTGGAAGCTATTAATTGAATTATATGAGAAGTGATTGAAAATTAAAATTTAAAAGACCAGCAAGTCCATTAGAAGATGTTTGCTTCATGATAGGAAATCATATGTTCGATACTGGAAGCAGAAATAATTTTATTTTGAATTTAATATAATTGCGAGTGAAATTTTTTTAAAGAAGAAAAATTTAAAACTGGAATTAATTATTATTTGGAAAAGAACCCTCGACCTTTGAAAATTCCCAACTGCTCCCGCACGTTGAGGCTTTAGAACGTTTAGGCTAGAGCAATACAAGTGGGTGGTAATTTTTAGATAAAAATATTGTAACGAAAATTAAAAACGTTTATTTATTTTCAAAGGGCTAATACAAATATTTACAGATACGATTAATAACAATAAAACGATTACAAACTAAAATTAACACTAACACTAATTTACACTATAATTTATATTTAACACTATGTCTATATTTATTTAAACACTCTGTATACTGTTTATCACTTCACTGTATTTATGTTCACTTGGTTTAGGTTAACAGTCGCGCGTTCAAACTAGAATTCATTGTGACAGGAAATCGCGCTGCATTTATACTTAAATGCAGCCTTCCAGAATATTCCATAACCATCCAGGAATTTCCAGGCGCTTTCACGCATTTTCTAGATCGTACATTCATCTATATTTGAATGACTAATGCCGTTATCATGTATGACTCATCATACATGACGTCATACATTAGTCATCAAATATAATTAGACATTCTTTCGTAACAATATAATTTTAATATAATTATAACACTTATACATGCACAATTATGCAAGTATATTACTTATAAATTATTATTATTATATAAACTATTTCTTTTACAACAAATGTTTTCGACAAAAGTTTGTAGAAAATGTTCTTCTTTATAATATTAGTTTTAGATATTTCTATTCAAAATTAATATTTTTATTAATATTATTTAATTAATAATATATATTTTAGCAATAATATTGCCGATTAACGTAGTTGAACCTCCACACAAGGTTATAATAATATAAATAACTCAACAAATTTACGAATTTCTTTATAGAAAGTGCATTCTTAAAATGTGTATCTTTCGAAATATTTAAAAAATAGAAATAAATCTTTTGAAAATTAAGTACGTAAAAATAATGGAATATAAATATGGAATTTTATAGATACGCCACTGGTTCACACACATTCAAAATATACAACAAACACTTTTCAACATTTATTTTTATAAACTTTAGCCGGCGTATTCCGGTTTAATCTATCAGCATATCCCTATGGTTGTATATCAATGTTCTAAACACACATCTCTTGCTATTTTCCCGCCACGAATTAACCAATCGCATGCGCATTATACGTTATCCGGTATTCTAACGGCCTGGAAGTCATATCTTATATTTGTGTCGGTGTTCTTGATTATTCTACATTACAAATTTAAAAAAAACGTTCCAAGATGCCAAGTTCCGGTGGAAATATCTTAAAATTTTTAAAAGCCGTTCCAGAGGCTTTTCCGCCTTCAAAGGAATCTTGCAAAGCTGCAGGTTTTGATTTAAAAAGCGCTTTTAATTATACGGTACCTGCACGCGGTAAAGAAATTATCGATACAGGACTTAAAGTACAACTTCCCGAGGGCTGTTATGGAAGAATTGCCCCTCGTTCCGGTTTGGCAGCTAAAAATTTTATTGACGTCGGAGGTAAGTTAGGTTAAATTATTATTTAAAGATAATAATAACGATAAAATCCATAGCTGGAGTGGTCGATGAAGATTATCGCGGAATCCTTAAAGTTGTGCTATTTAATCATTCCGAAACACCTTTTGTGGTGAACAGTGGAGATCGTATTGCACAGTTTATTTGTGAACGTATTTACTACCCAGAACTACAAGAAGTTACGGTTTGTATATTTCGATTTGTTAATCGATAGTATTTTAATTTATTGTATTTACAGGAACTCTCCGATACCACACGAGGTGAAGGAGGATTTGGATCGACTGGCACCAAGTAATTTAATTTTAACATTTGTTTTCCTATAATATTTTGTGTTTTAGTTCTTAATAAGTTAATTATTTTGTAATAATGAAAAATAAAAAATTTTGGCGCTAATATATTGTTTTAAGTTGAAGTTAGTCGGTGTTGCCTAATTTTTAACCAAAAAAAGTTACTACCGTAATCGGTTGGTATTGCTATCAATTGATCACTAAAACAAAAAATGGCGAACGAAGTACAGCTCGCCCAGAATTCACAAGCCGGTGGAGATACAATTTTTGGTAAAATACTTAGAAAAGAAATACCATGCAACTTCATTTATGAAGATAATTTGGTGAGAAATCTTATCAAATGAAATAACCTCACTTCGTGTTTCAAAAAATTATTTCGATTTGCCAAGGTTAATTTTGTTTATTTATTTTGCAGTGTGTGGCTTTTGACGACATTAATCCGCAAGCCCCTGTTCATTATTTGGTAATCCCGAGAAAAGCAATTTCCCAACTATCCCGTGCGGAAGACACCGATGGAGCGTTATTAGGGCATTTACTATTGGTGGCTAGAAAAATTGCACAAAAAAGAAATTTGAAAAATGGTTTTCGAGTTGTGATAAATGATGGACCTATTGGAGCTCAATCGGTTTATCATCTACATATTCATGTCCTTTCTGGCCGCCAATTGCAATGGCCTCCTGGCTAAGACATAATTTTAACATTTGTGATTACATTGGGCAGTGTATTATATCAACATTAAACAGTTTCCTATGTAAATATGAGTTTTATTTTTTATAACTACCAACAACCGAGATAAGATAGTAATGACTTTTTAAATAAGATAAGGTCTAATTATTTTATTCCAAGTGGAAGCAAATATTTCAAGGTCAAAGTTATTAATGATTAAAGTTCGTATGTTGTTGCAACTGAGCTTTATAGAAAAATCTGTTTTTAAATTGATACACTTCCTAAAACAAATTAGTAAATAACTGAGTAAGCGAAGCACTGAAAATAGCTGTCTGCTGCTTTGCTTCTTAAACGTTTCCTTACCTTTTACTGTCGACTGCCAATCGAATTCTCTTTTGACCGTTTAATAAGTTAGATACAATTTGTTAACGTTTTTTTAACTAAAAATTTAATCAAAAATTCTCATGGTTAAATGATGTTTATAAAACAATTAGATGAAAATTAAAAACAATATTTTGGTAAAATGTAATACAAACTATAACTATAATATACTACTTATTTAAAATTATGATAGTTATTATGGTAAAACATACATAAATGTATAGCTTAAAACTCTAAAACAATTTATAAATGTGGCAACAAAACAAGCAAATTCAAATGTTCGAACAAGTCACTCGATTTGGCTTAAATTAAGAGCAAGCGAAACTATTTACAAATTTTCGTATACACATTCTTAAATTTAAAACGACATTAAATCTTTTTTTTATCACATCATTCTTAAAATTTGTAAAAGCACAAAACAATTTTCAATTCTCTTTAATCACAAGTTCCTTAAAATTTAATTTTAAATATTAGTATAAAATTTAATATTGCAAAACTTTTAAAATACGGCCTACACTAACTTAAATAAGCCAAATCAGTTATTGTCTTTTTTCAATTATAAAACTTATCGAATTGCATAGGTTAGTACAGCTTTTACAAATATCAAATCAATAGTTTGTTATAATATACTTAAAAAGTCCACTACTATTATGGCACAACTTAATTTTAATATTTTTGCAAAACAAATTAATTGCAAAAATTAAGTTTGGACAAACAACTTATCGAGGTAACATACCAACTCATAAAATAGTGCACTATTTTTTAAATACTGTGCTACACGATAAAAATTATATCATAGTATCGTACTAAACTGTAACCTATTTATAAACAATGACATTAATCTGTAATCACATGTACATTACAATATAAGTTTTATTTTAGAGTACAGATAAAAATAATGTGGAAAAATAATAAATCTTCCCATTATATTTTAAACTTCAACAACAAACATACATACTACTACCACGCTGCTACAAATTTAATCATAAGCAAATTATCTGTTTATGCACGTAAAACAACTGCCAAGATATTACTACTGCTGCAAGAAAAACTTTAAAATATCGCAATCAGTTTTTGAAAATCTCATTTAAAAAATTACAATATTGGTTATATTATAAAAGTAATAAACGTTAAAAACCACAAAAAGGCAGGTAACTAAAACCTTAAACATCTAATAAATATATCAATTTTGAAAATTATCACCTCCATCGATTTAACAATAAATATTGCAAAAAATGGACTCAAATATGCGCGATGTCACAAATTTTGTAAATAACATTTTAAAAATCACAATGCTATCCACTAATATGGAAGTAAAGTATTTGTTCGAGACCTAGTGTGACATCGCCAGCAAATAAACAACCAGTTACCTGCACGCGAAGCTGTATACAATTTTTTACAAAAGACAAGATGGTACAATCAAGTTCAACTTCTACTAACGTCATTTTGTATAATAATTTGTCAATAAGTGCTTTTGTAAATTTATACTGTTATACCAAGTATTGCGCCAATTTAGAAGACTATAGTTTTTATTAAATTCATAATTAAAAATAATTAATAAATATGTCCTGGGTAAATTTTTTGTTGTTGTCAAATTGTGAGCTATTATTAATTTATTTACAAATCTTAATAACACAATTTACATATTTAATTTTCTTATTTTTATGAGAGGATAAAGTTACTGCATTTAAAAATAATTTTTATAAAATAGGTATGTCAGTGATCAGGAAGCCATCACATCCCGAGCGGTAGGTCAGAAAGTAAAACAAACATTTTTTTGCCAGTTAGAAAGTAAAAGTAGATAATAAATTGTTTCCCAAGTTATTAAAATTTAGTAACGAGTCAATAATTATTAATTAATTGTGAATAAACCATAATATTCAAGTGCAGCACTAAAAATCGCACATTACTTCTTGTTGGCTAGACTTAAATTAAAATTAAACAATATAACGATATTTCAATTTATAGGTTTTCTATTGTGGTTTTGATTTTAAAGAGGTGTTTACCGTGAAGATGTGTTTTATTACGTTTATCCAATAGAATTTTATTTATCGTAATTTTTAACATATATACGAGTTATGAAAAATTTGTAAACTTTGAAAATACTTCATAATGGCGTGTAATTTGAGAACACACAAAAAATTTAACCCAAAACAGTTAGCACAAAAATGAGCTCGAGGCATGTTTAATAATTATAAATTTACTTCCAAGTTAATTAGTAACAACGTCAGGTCTCAAAGACGACAGGACTGCATTTACAATACCACTGTAAATACTACGTTTTTCTCAATTTTTAAGTTGCTGAAACTCAACTTTACAGTCTTGCATATGAAATTTTTAAGTAGAGTAACAATTACAAAATGTTGTTGCCGTTTCCCAGAAATTGTAATCGTAATAAATTAATTGTAAAAGGTTTTTCGACGTTTTTAAATAATTATTATATAAAAATTTAACTTTTTTAAGTAGGTCCGTTTTTTTAAATAATATTCTGATATTCTTTCGAGCTGAGTAATTATATTACTTCAAAATGTTAGTTAGTAGAATAGTTAAATTTGTTGAACCTACTATGTACAATCAAATGCCACACTTCAATAATAAGTCAACTACAAAATATTTACAAATATTTTTTCTAGCTGCCACACATAACATGATATGATATCCACGTGCAGTAGACTTCTATACTATGATATTTACGTATTCATTGTTACAACAAATACTACGTCTGACCCCACGAACCTCTTATATATTATGTACATATAATATAGTCTTTAAATATAAAAATAGTATTTATAAAATAGACTGAGTTTTTCCATTAAAATTCTTTTGCAAATATTTTTAGATTATAAAAGTAACAAATAACTTTTAAAAATATATAACTGAAAATTTATAAATAACAACGAAATATAAATTTATTGCACCCTACAATATAGAATTAACACGTTTAAAAATTTATATTATTAATTTTTTATAGTAGACTATAGTCGATTTAAAATTGAAAGTGTGGCATTATAACTCATCAATTTTCACCAATATAAAATTTTAGTTCAAAACAATCATAATAATTTTAGTAACATAATATGTGTATAAATATATAAATTTTTGTTAAAAAATAAAATGAAAATTTTAACTTAATTAAAATTAGTAGCAGTCAATGTTACTAATTTTAAATTAATAATTTAAAACATCCAACCTTCAACCTGTGCGTCATTTATGACATCGAACTGCATGGTAGACGAGGTGAGCCCATTTGCGTTAAAACTCGATCCAGCCACTGCAAAGGGCCATTCAAATGAAGTTCAATCCAGCAAGGAGTTGATGTTACAGTTTGTCGTCTAAATAGTAAAAAGTAGCTTAAGAAAAGTGCTTTCAGTTTTTCCAATTACAAACCTATATTCGGCACCCCATCCTTTAACGAAAGACATTCGGATTGTACACATTCTAGTTAATTGAAAAACTGCCTCAAATCCTTGACTAACAGATCTTGATAACAGTGCAGCAAATTCTTGATTATTAAATATTTTTAAATTGCATCCTGCAATGATATTTTTTCACTTACTCGTACAAACCTAATTTACTAAAAAATTTTGTTTTGTGATCACAGTGAACTCAACCTGAATACTCTAATTTAGCTAAAGTTTAAAGTGAAATAAAATCATAAGAAATAACACAAACAAAGAATTGATAAATTGAAAAGAGTAAATCTCGTTTACCCCAAGCAATTTTTAAAACCAATATTTAAAGAATGCAGAAAATACCTGTTAAGTATCACTGATTAGTTGCTTTATCTAAGACAACCTTCACAAAAACTACTTTAAATAAAAAATTTATTTACCTGGAGGAATTTTACAAACAGTAGCTGGATGCCAACCATACCTTTGGTTGCAATTAGGTGATTGTACAAATATGCTCGAGTCGCTTAAACACTCGGCAAATACCTCACCACCTATAAAGATTAATCAAAGTTTAAGTTATAAGCTTTTGTAAAGTACTAATTATAATCACCAATGTAATACAAATTGACCCCTTTTCCTATATGTCTTCGAGTTTGTTCTATTACAGTATTACGATTAACGTTTGATAATAATCCTAGACAAAACCTAAATAAAACAAATCAGATGTTATCTTCATTTCGAATTTATCATATCAATAAATCATCATACCTTTCTGAATTGCTCGGATCGGTGAAACCATCAACAGTTATAGAAGGTTGACTGGCATGAAATGGTTCTCCTACTCTCGTATTTAATTCATAATAACTAATGCTGCACCAAAAGGCAGGCTCACAATACATGACAGGTTGAGCATCCATTGGTGGGCTAGGTGTTAATCGTGAAATATCTTGAAAAAGAATAAATATAAATTTTTGCGTTGAAATTACTCAGAAACATAATCTTTTTGTCTATGCAATGTCCAGTGTAATAAAAATTTGAATAACCGCTAATTTTGCTATTTTTAAAACATCTCTTGATGGAAATATGAACAAATCAATCGATTTATTCATTTGAATATAACGGAATTTAACAAAGGTTAAATTCAAATGAGTAAACCATATTGTATAAAAATATAAAAGTTTCAAGATTGTGGGAAATTAGCCATTATTTATATTTTTGTAAGTCTGGAAATAAAGTATGTAAAATATAAATCATTCAATTTTCACTGGTTATTGCTCTTAAATTCAATAGTTCGGCAACAGAAAAAAGTTCCTAGGTTAAGGATCAAACTGAAACGGGAGCAAATTTATGGAGAATCGTGTCATGTTTTTAAACAATTTTGTTCTAGCCCTTGAAGTTTCCGAGATAGTCATCTTAAGAATATCAATTTTTTCCAAAAAACTTTTCTTCTCATTTGTTTGAGAAAAAAGTAGTCCAGAAAAAAAAATAATGGTATCGCCGATGTGTAAATTAGTAAGTTAAAGAACAAAGCTTAAAAACTACAAATATACAAAGAAAATAAGGCCTTTTTTGTGTAGTGTATGTACTATTTCTTATACAATCTCCTAAAATAAACAAAAAATAAATAGATCTATTCTGGTACTGTCCCGTTATTTTGTCAGATTAATTGTAATTTTACTTAAAATTTATTTCAGTAATTACGTTTTAAAAACCAAAATTAAAATAATTGAAAATCTATAGAAACTTAATTGAAGTAAAGTTACGAGCTAATCTCATTCCTTCTCTATGTCAATAGCAAGCATGTTAAAAATTTTACATTTTTATCTAAAGTTTAACGTGGACTCCAAACCGAGAGAAGTGTATACACTTCAATTACAAAAGAGTTATTAAGGCATATTAATACCTTAAACATTTTGCCATCAAATTGTGAGGGAGATATGATCGGATAGACTTGGTCACAGCTGAACCTCGACAACAGCATAACAATTCAGTGCTCTAACAAACCAACCACAGTAAAATAAATAAGTAAATGGACAATTGTGGTGTTTACTTGTTAAAGCTACTGAACTTTTAGATCAAATATTAAAACAATTCATTAATTATATCTTGAAGTCAAGTTTGCATGTAAAGTGCAGTACAAAAAAATAATTATCACATCAATTATTTTTGAGTTAATTAAAAAAGCGATATAGAAGATGTTAACCGAGATTAGGAATAGAACATATAATTTCTTCAGAAGAAATATAGCAGCACTATACTATGTACCTACAGTTTTACTTTTACTGACCAGTACTTAGTGAAAGTATACAATCACTAGTAAATGTGCATTCGAATATTCATTTTACACTTTTACGATTACTTTAGTGAAAGGTATTTACTAAGGATTTCCTATACAATCGCGTAAAATCTGCTTTCACTGGAATACATTACAAGTTTGTCAAATAAAAACTCTATCAAATTTTTTTACTATTATCTTTAATTGCAATATCAGATAGACAAAACTATTGTTGGTTTCGAAAAACACATGATGTAATTTAAAACGTTCTCAAGAGATGTCAACATTAAATTTGAAAGCAATTTATTAAACCTTCCTATAGAGACTCGATCAAGTATCATTAATAGCATAATCTGTTAACAATGGTTTGAAATATCCTAGGTGATTCATATTTAGTATTCTATAGAATATTCTTATTAATTTTAAACCTCAAGGGTGGTATTTGTTTAGACTATTAATGAATTGATTGATGAATAAATAAATAACTAATTAATTAATAAACAAAGAGAAATTAAATTCGAGGTTTGAATACTATGAAAATATTGACACTTGATTTTATGTTTACTTTATTGATACCAGCCAAAACACCAAAGTGATTATAATATTCGCAAGTGCATTTTATTTATCAATACTACAAGGTAACCATGTGACATTCTTAATTGTGATTATCCTCCGATAAATGAATAATATAAAAAGAAATAATAAGTTACTCTTATCATAATTTACAAAGCAATGTTTAATTACATTTTCGTAAATTTTGTGCTGGTATCCCATTGAGATTGAATTACATCAACTGTGTGTTACATCTGGAACACAGCTTACAGTAGCAGAACAGCAATAATGAAATAATGAATTAACTAAATTAAAAATTCCATATCGAGAAATTAAATTGCTATTATTCACAAACGACCATAACATGAAATAAATTATTTGAATAATTGATTTATATTGCGGAGAGAAGTGCAAGTCAATTAATAACATTTTAGCAGTTCATTGCTGCTTATGAGAGCTAAAATTTTCAAAGAATACGGTTTAGTTTAGCTGAGCTGATTGGTGGACCACTCCAAAAACTACCTACATTTCCTGAGCTAAAATAAAAACAATTGAGGTGGTACGGAAGGCTGTATCTCGGAAACTACAGAAACTAAGACAATATTTAGTTGTACGCAGAATTTTATTTGGTTTAATTTTGCTCATACCTATTTTGGGCATGAGATACATATAAAACGATTAACTCGACCTTCTTTAATAAATTTGAACTTTTTCCTGATCCAAAACTAATGGATTTAAGCAAACTAAATGGCATTTCCAAATTACTTCCACCAAAAAGAACCTAACGACTGCATTATAAAATTAAAAAGCTGATTTGATTCAAGTTATTTCAAAAGTTCTTACTCATATTATCATTCTGATCCATGGGATCACCATCCTCCGATATATAACCAGGAGGTGGTGTCTCTGTAGGAGGAGCTGCACTATGTGGAGACTCTAAATTATTTGGGCACAATCCTACGGTATCCATGTATCTTCTTTGGTATTCGCTAAATAAACATCTGTTAAAAAAAAAGATGGAACAGAGGAACAACCTTACGCTAAGTTATGTGGAAATTGGGTATTCTCTGGAACAGAAGTACTTAAATCTTCGAGTGAATGTGGAAAGAGGTTTCCTTCATCGGTGGTTAAAGTGTGTCTCGGTACCAAAATGGCAAGGGCTGAAACGAATTTGAGCTTTAACTTTATTGCGAGATGGAAAATTAGATTACGTTTCACTACCTTGTGTGTCGATCCGTGTATAATGGTAAGGGTTAACACAGACTTCATCTTTTTTTAATGTAAATGCATACTCGCAATGATCCAAGGGTTTCAACTCACTCTGCGATTGTAATTCGGGCCACCTCCACAATTTACAATATATCACATGAGGTAAACCTTTGCGCTGTTGTATATTTGTTCCTAAATCGGAGCACGGTCGAGCTCTGCAAATTATTATAAACTTCGATATAAAAAAACTTTTGTTTGATACAAAATTAAATGACGAAATGATGTCTAACCGATGGGCGAGTGTGTTAAATAAAATTTGAATGCAAATGAAGGACTTTACATTAAAAAATATAAGAAAAAACTTTAAAATGGACCACAAAATTTAGTTTGGATTAGTCCAGCGCCATTCACAGACATTTAGGGTAGGTCACAAACCAGACAGACAGTGGGGTGAAGAGAGGTAATCACAACAAATCTATAATATGACCTTACTCGCTAAAACCGGACATATAAACAATAAACAATAACGTGCCTCGGAATGGTAACACATTTTGTGTTATGATTTTGAGAGGATATTGCCCTTTCCAATTCCTCCAAAGCTCCGGATTTCTTCAACTTTTTAACTAAACTTTTGACTGCCTTCTCGCACCATTTGTCATCGGCATCCGATCCTTTTTTCCAACCTAGCAAACGTTTGACAACTGGCGGCGTAAATGTCATCATTCTTGAGTTTGTAAAATTACATAAATCTTCACGTACACAGCACTCTTTTTTATTTATATTTAAAAATAGTAGCACGATAAAATTATTGCCCTAAAACCGCCATATCGTTTTTTGATGGTTGTGTAAATTATATTTGCACCGACGTCCGTATAATCTTAGACATCCGGTCCATTCGGCATCTTATTTTAACACGTAAAATACTAACAAATTTCAATTTCGTATGTCACGCATGCGTCTACATAATCTGTCTCTGACGTCGCAGAATATTCACAATTTTGCTCCCCATCAAATCGAACTAAAAAAATATCATTCGATTTCGTTTACATTTCGACTTTCAAGATTACAATCCATTGCGACAAATTTCATTATCACACTTTTTTTTTTAAATTACGACTGCACATAGGGGATTGCACTGCAACACATGTGACAGGATTGAAATCGGTGCGGTTGAAGTTGCTTCCACCTAACAAATTGTTTATCGATCAATTTTATTACTCCATGTTTTCGCCTTGAAATGTGTTAATTGAAAATTAATTACCTACTACATACTATCTTAATTTAAAAACATAACAGTGCTATTCAACATTAAGCCATATAAATACGACCATTAAATTAATCGATGCCAATAGAATCCTGTCAATTTTTATAAATCACGTCGAATCGTGATTCAATCCAACAAAAATTATTACTAAACCCCAGAGACGGACTGGCACCAAAACATTGCACCTGTAAAATTACCTGCTGCCATCGGACCTCATATAGTAAAAGATGCGAATGAAAATTACACAAAAACAATTATTTAAAATAGTTCTTTACGATGCAAGTTTAAAAGTGTAATTTTGGTTTCGAAATGACATTTTTTTGTTTTAAAACAAAAGTTTAAATACAAATTTTATTTATTAGGAGTATTATTTTTAGAACACAATTATTTAAACGTCAAACCTTATAAAGACCACTATTATACTATGGATAACATTGAATCAATTAATTGCGTATCTAGCAAATTTTATTGAGCAACTTCAATGACGTAGTTGAGTGTCAGCCTCCTTTGTGAATCGTGCATCTTCGTATAATACATGTATAATAATATAGCTTCATCTAAATTAAACATTTTTTGATTTAGATTTGAAAAATTTGAAAATTCAAGAACAATTTGAGCACTTTTGAATTAGAGTGAAGTTACAATCCTTTCGTCAAAGTTCTGTGAATCTCTTAAATGTTTCGTTTTCAGGAGATCTTTTTAACAAGTGAGTAGGATTAACTACTTACCATCGATGTAGCCTATATACGACTGCACCGATTGTCCCAATGCATCAAATAGGTAGAAATTGATAAGTCTAAACTGCGTTCTGATCAAAAAGATCAACAGTAATTCCATATTACCTATGTAAACTGCCATAAATACCTAAATTAAAGCGGTCGTTTCGACGACGAAAATATGTAGTTTTTTCCCACATTTATGGGTGATTTTTTGAACAAGCAAATAATCTCCAATGATCCCATACATTCAAACATTGGCTACCTCTTCGATTTATCGTTCTCGAGGGAATTTTTTAACAAGTGAGTAGTATTCAATAAAAAAATTTCTATTTTTTAATGTTTATTTTATAAGAAAAATACACTTCTTTATTGTGTATTGATCGTAAATTAAAATGTGTCTAAAATTGGTCGAAAACAATTTGAGCATTGATTTTGTTCAACTACGAGTGCCTAACCTAATGCTATTCATTTGAAAATTTATCTGGCTTCTATTTATTTTTATTTACATTATTTGTAATAGATACTTTAAATATTCACTTTACGACAGATTTTAGACTGATGGATTGGGAAACTTTATTTAACCAACATATTGGTTCATTTTTTTTTGTATTACGTAACTTCATCGTTTAATCAACATTTAAGGTTCTTTTTTTACTGTAAATCTATGTTTGTTTTTTTTTACTTAATGTACATAATTATTTGTATAAAATATTAAAATATTTATTTACATGTTTTATAGAGAGAAATTAGATATAAATATACATTTGTACACATGTGGCTAAAACAATAATGATAAATAACAAAAATATGAAGACG
This sequence comes from Cantharis rustica, assembly GCA_911387805.1. NCBI lineage: Eukaryota > Metazoa > Arthropoda > Insecta > Coleoptera > Cantharidae > Cantharis > Cantharis rustica. Next base: position 41,281,554 of record OU426877.1, read on the forward strand.
CAATAATTTACATCATAAATATTTAACAGTGGAGAATCTAGCCTGTGCAACTTGGGCTAGGAATACAAACGAGTAGCTAGACTTTTACTATCGAGAAGTTACTTTCTGGTGGTATCTCATCTGTTTTATCCATATTAGTTCCAAGCCTACTTTCGATTTCTTGTAATTTGCTAAAAATTCATCCACCGTAATATCTACATTAAAATTTGAAATAAACGCTTACCTCTTTTAAAGGTAAATAACTTCCGCTTCCGCTGCAAAAAATAGTTGAACCAATCTGACAAGATAAAACTTTTACTGCTTGCTAGAACTTTGTTGCAAAGTCAACGAATCAAGTATAAGTTGTCGATCAAATCATAGAGACCAATCAAACAGCATAATCTTAAAATGTCTAAACATATGCATAAAAAATAAAAGATGTGTCGGAGACAGTGGCGGATTTATACTTTTGCCGCCTAGGGGCTACTGGTAACTTACCGCCCACGTTTCTTTTTACTTTTTTTTTAATTAAAAAATTTAATTTATCATAAATATTGTTAATCTACCTGCATAAATTTAATCTATTTTACAATAATTAAATGACGTATGAATAAGCACTGGAGAAAAATAAAATAAATTAAAAGAAAAAAAACTAGCGAAGGTGGGAATAGAACCGTGGACCTACTGGTTCCTAGAGCCCAGCTCGTTCGAAACTTATTGCTAATTATTTCACATTTTGTCTTCAAACTCCCTGCACAATATTTCAAAGTCGATTTTTTCAAAAATTTCTGGTCATCTGGTGCTACGACTTTGGGGAGTTGTTATTGGAGGGCTGAACTTTCAGCACAATAAATGGCAAAAATTACAAAAATACGGAGGTCATACAATCTCCTTGTCAGATGATTGCAGTTCTTTACTTGATGTTAAATCGAGATAAAAGATCTTTCCATAACAGTTTTCTAGAACTTTCTGAGTACATTAGGTAAGATCGTTTTATTTTCTGTTCATTGATTAAGCTAGTTTCAAACATAGTTTGAGTTAGATAGCGATGTTTCCCCAATGAATCTTTTGGAGCAGCTAAAATGTAATTTGGCAATGTCTTGATTTATTCCATTTTTTAGGACATGCTCTTGAGTGTTATCATTAATAGGCCACAAAGTAGGGTCATAAACGTTTATAAAAGTTTAGAATGTTTATTGTCATACATTTCAGAGTGTTCCATAGTAGTTGAGCTTGGTTGAGGCATTGTATTAGAAAATACTTTATTGCCGATCAGTTCAGCAAGGTTAAGCTTACACTCAGTGTTGAAATTATTAAAATCATCCTCCTGCTGTTCATTGACTGGCATTTCAATTTCAATGTTTTTTACAATTTTTACCTCATTAGAAGGTGTTATAGTTGGGTGTAATTCGTTTGAAGGCAAGTCTTTTGTTTGTTCACATTTTTGGATTTCCGCGTTGGTTTTGCTATCAGATGATCCATTTCCAGTGTTAGGTTTCAAAAAATAATTAAATATTTTTACAGTCTTCTTTACTGCTTCCTGTACCTTTTCTATCTTTTCCAATTTTGCTTTTTTATAAGCAGCACCACTTAAGCGTTTCCTACCGTCACTCATAGTTTTTGATATAAGTATTGATGTAGTAATCTAGTCTTGTAATAATCTAATCTTGATGAAAACCAAATTTGTGTCAGTCGTATTTTTTCAATTCAATTGTAAATTATACTTTCTAAGTTGTTATTAGTTTATTCTAATCAGAATAAATCAGTATTAACTGATTATAACATAAAATAAGTTATAAACAATAACAAATAGTTTGTACAAAATAAAAGTATAATAAACGTACTTACAATTCTTGCCTTTAGTTTAGAATAAAGCTCCCAGAAACTGACAATATTAAAACGACAAAAATGGAAAAGTCATATAATAAAAAAACGTTTATAAATAATTTATTTATTTTATTTTAACCAATTAATTGAAATAGTATTTATCCGTTTAATAAGTCTAATTATCCATTAGGTTTTCTCACATGAATGTGCTTTTAGTATTTTTGCAAAAATATAGCCCCCCCTTAAATCCGCCACTGGTCGGAGATCTGATATTTCGCTTCCGCAGATTTTGCTACCGAACATTTCGCTATCATTCCTAAATTGTTACTAAAATTATATGTACGTTTGACTTTGAAATATTTAAGTTATTTTTAGATAATTACACCATTATATTTTACAATTAATAATAATTATAATAATTAATTATTTTTCCATTAGTAGCGAAATGTCCTAGAACCGTACCGGAATATTAAATGCCTTCAAATATTCATATTTGTATTATTATTTTGTAATAATAACAATAACAATTGAACGAAGGTTGTCATGTTGACAGTTTTTTGTCTTTTTTGTTCAGAAAAGTTTACCATTTGGTCATGAAAAAATTAACTGTTGAAGAAGACATCCAAATTGTGGAAATTTATTTTCAAACTCAGACTTTCGTTTGCAAAACTTATAGAGGACTTTGCCAATTTTATGCTCGATATAATTGACCTTCTGATTAGGCTCAGAAGGGAGTATTGCCGTATATAAAGTGAGACCAATCCGGGATATTATCTTGAGACTTAGCATTGATTATTTGGTGTGGTATACACGCCAACGGCATCATCAGTCCATATTTCTTTCGAAATGAGGTAGGAGCCTTCCGCTACGGTGAATGCTGTGATATTGACACATGCTCAACACGATTTTGTTCCCAAAAATTAAACATCGACAATTTATGGTTCCAACAGGATGGTGCTACGTGCCACACAGTCAACAAAACCGTCGATTTATTGAAAGGACAAGTTGGTGACAACATTATTTCAAATAATGGTCTCCAAGATCGTGTGATTTGACGCCTCCAGATTATTTTCTTTGAGGGTATGTTAAATCCATCGTTTATGCTAACAAACCTAAACCTCAAAAAGTGTTGGAAGTCAATATTCAGCAAGCCGTTTATGAAATATAACCACAAATTATAGAAAAAGAGGTCAAAATTTTTACCGATCGGATGTGCTTCGTAACGATTACTCGTGATGTTAAATGCCGAAAATCATTTTTAAATCATAAATGGTATTGTTACGAAAGAACGTCTAATTATATTTGATGACTAATGTATAACGTCATGTATGATGAGTCATACATGATAACAGCATTAGTCATTAAAATATCGCTGAATTTACACTCCAGAAGTGTATAAAAACTCATGGAAATTTCTGGAAGCTAACATTTACGTATAAATACAGATGCTTTCCTGTGACGAATCAATTCCAGTTTGAACGCGCAAGTGTTAACATAAATGAAGTAGTGAATATAAATAAAGTGAAGTGATAAACGATATACCGAGTGTTTAAATAAATCCGGACTTAGTGTTAAATAAATTGTAGTGTAATTTAGTTTAGTGTTAATCTTAGTATGTAGTAATCGTTTTATTGATATAAACCGTATCTGTAATTATTTGTATTAGCCCCTTTAGAATTAAATAAACGTTTTAATTTTCGTTACAGTATTAAAAAATGTACTATCATAAAAAATAATAAAAAAAACATTCCAGCCATTTTTTAATGTTTTATTTTAATTTGAAGTTCTCATACTGCTAAAAAAACACCCTATATTATATTGCAATGACCCAAGCTATATAAATTTATTAAAATTTTCTCAATCCAAAATTACTCCTTTGCTCGAATTCATCCATTATTAATTAACAAGAAACTCTTATGGTAATTTAAAATTTTTATTCAATTGTTAATTAAAATGTTCAACTTTTACCTTGCAATGTGGTCTTGGACTTATAACTTGCACGTGCCAGCTCCACATGTGGTTTTCAGTGGCGGCCCGTCAGGGGAGTCTTTGAAACTGCGTCTCCCCAGAAAGTCGACCAGTAACAAGAAAAAAATGTTTTATTAAACATCATAATTTCGTATTGAAAAAATTATGTGCTGTTTTAATTTCTTAATTATATTTTTACATAATTGTTATTTAAACAAAAGCTTTTGAAATCAACACCTGCGTTTAAAATTTCATAGCGATGCTAAATTGCTGATATGATAACGTCGGCTGCCAGTTGCAAGAGACGCTATACGAAAGACTCATACCGTGGGCGTACAGGTAAAAGTGACTAAGTCAAAAAATTTTGGAAATCAGTTATAATGACTAACTACCGTAAAAATGTAAGACAGAGGTCTGAAAAAAACGTCAATGTTCTAATAACGTATTGTACATGTTTCATTATTCGGAAACAATAATTAAAAATATTATAAAGCTGATTTTTCGCAAAATGCAAAACATTCAATTTGATTTATCTCGAAATTCTATTTTTTGACTTGGTCACTTTTACCTGTATGCCCACGATACTTAAAATACATCTACTATATGCTAAATGCAATTAATACATAACGTAGGAGATGTAGGAGTAGGGAAATTGCATACAGAAAATCTACCAACGAACCAAGTCTCTTCGAAGTTTATGTCATATAATTTACGTAGTATTTGTTATTACAAGTTCTACGTGTTTATGCATTTATTCCCTTATACTTTTTAAATAATTTTCAGCAATGGAAATAAACAATATATTGGACTTTTTGTTAAAAAATAATTTTAATACGTTATCTTATGAACAAAAGTGTAAATTAAAAACTAATATAGCAGTTTTTATTTACTGATTACAAAACATCTTCCGTCATTTTGTCTACCACACCATACACTTGGCGTCGCAATAATATACTACATCGTTAATAATATTATAAATTTAAATTAAATTCTTAAATTTTAAGAACTTATGAAAAGAAAAAAAACTTATACAGTCTTATGACCGAAACATTTTCAATTTTTCACACATTTTTAAAACTTACACCTTCGGAAATCTATGTGCGCGTCGCTAAATTACGACCAACATTTTTTAAATATTTTAAAACCGGTTTTAACCGCCCCCGATGCTTTGTTAATATTTTCTGAATTCTAAATTTGAATTAGGTGATACAATTTTAAAATGTAGAAGGTTGGTAGAAAGTTGAGTTGGAGTGCGGCTTTTTTTACCAAAATAGCAAAAATAGTGAAAGCCTAAATTTTTGCTTCACCGATCTTGGGTTTTTATTGTGCGAATAGTTTTTACAATTGATTTTTTTATATGAATATTGTTATGAGAGTATTTTTGGTCAAAAGTGGCCGCAGCTAAGATTTTGATTTTGTAAATTTTTGGATTTTTTGACGTGATAACGTCTTATAAGTTGATATACCAGCTGCACGCACGAAAAATTGTCACGTTCCGCAAGCGAGAGCGCGGAACAAGCGAGAGAGAGGCACGATCGACTTTGCATCATACATAGACATCATTTGAATTATAAAATGCCATTAAAAAAACTTGTCCGGCATGAGGTTCGATCTCGCAATCACCAAATGATGCAATTACATAACGCACTAGCCTATTGAGGTTTAAAGCCTCATCCACAACCTCCAAATTAACCGTAGAATTAGTACATAAATTAATACTCGAAATTTGAACATAAATTAATGTTTTGGTAGCATTCACAATGCTTAAATTAATACGCAAATTAGTGTGACTCCATCTAGTGCCAATGTTTGGAATTTAAGTATTTCGGATGGTAAATTGTTGTTATTGCTAGATAACCTAATGTTTCTATTTAAATCGGGTACAGGTTAATACCATAGCGTTGTACTTTTAATATTAAATATAATTCAGGTCACAAAAGTTAACAGGTTTTAGGTTAGAAATCACAGATGACACTTGAATGATTTCGAAGCATGCGTAGTAGTAAATTGATGACTAATTTACGTGAAAAAGCTTGGACCTTGCAAGGTTCTGCATTAAGTACTAAGTACTAATTTCGCGCTAAGTACTAATTTCGAGGTTGTGAACAACCGCATAGGATTTAAATGCGGCAAACTCCTACGTTTAATTCGAATTACTAATTCTACGGTTAATTTGGTGGTTGTGGATGATACTTAAGCCTCATCCACAACCTCCAAATTAATCGTAGAATTAGTACATAAATTAATACTTGAAATTTGAACATAAATTAATGTTTTGGTAGCATTCACAATGCTGAAATTAATACGCAAATTAGTGTGACTCCATCTAGTGTCAATGTTTGGAACTTAAGTATTTCGGATGGTAAATTGTTGTTATTGCTAGATAACCTAATGTTTCTATTTAAATCGGGTACAGGTTAATACCATAGCGTTGTACCTTTAATATTAAATGTAATTCAGATCACAAAAGTTAACAGGTTTTAGGTTAGAAATCACAAATGACACTTGAATGATTTTGAAGCATACGTAGTAGTGACTTGACGACTAATTTACGTGAAAAAGCTTGGATCTTGCAAGGTTCTGCATTAAGTACTAAGTACTAATTTCGCGTTAAGTACTAATTTCGAGGTTGTGAACAACCGCATAGGATTTAAATGCGGCAAACTTCTACGCTTAATTCTAATTACTAATTCTGCGGTTAATTTTGTGGTTGTGGATGATACTTTAATGCAATAACATAGTTTTAATTCGTATTATCTGTTACATAAACATAATTCAATTCAATTCATAAAAGTATGCAATTTTTTTCTATAACTAATTGTTCGTGATTATATTTAAACAAATTAATTAAATTAATTTTGCAAAAACTGTAAATAATATTTGAAAATTAATGTTTTTAACCAGAGTTTTAAAAATATTTATGTTTTAATGACAAGTTAACGCAGTGCAAAGGAATATATTATTATATCAAGCAGGTTTTAGCGGACTTTTCAAAAGCATCAGTTTCATGAATTCGATTTATTTGTCCAATTTCATCCTTTTAAATTAACACTCGGTTTACGGACAATAATTTTACGTGATTTTGCGTCATAAGAAAACATAATTCAATTCAATTCATAAAAGTATGCCATTTTTCATCAATGTTTTCTTATGACGTTATCACGTAAAATTACGGTAACCGTCATTTAGGCGACGGTAAATTAGGCGACGTCAATTGGGCGACGTCAAATAGGCGACGGTCAATTGGACACCGGCTTTTTGGGCGATGTCTTATTAGGCGACCGGTCAAATAGGCGACGCCTATTTCTTTTGGAATTTGACAAGAGGTCCACAAATTTCTACAATTAAATTTTAGCACTTGTATTTCTCATCCTCATTTGTTAATGTTTTTAAATAAGTTGAAAGAAATTCAAAAGTCATATGACATAGATTATGAACGAATTATTGCAGGACATGAACCTAATCGAAAGCGAGCAAGGTGTGAAGAAGCTGATGAAAGAATTTTAAATAAAGTCCTCCAATACCACAATTCAGAAAATATTATAGAATTCGCGGTTTATCCTACAATTATAACATGGATTGAAAATTGTTAATTTTTGTATATAAATATACAGAATTTATGTATTAAATAATTTAACAATAAATTTTGTAATTAAATACTATTTTTATTCATTTTTTTTAATAAAATTTTTTTCCGAATTTTCAGTCTTCAAATTTGTACGTCGCCGTCGCCTAATTTGGGTCGCCTAATAAGAAGTCGCCCAAAAAGCCGGTGTCCAATTGACCGTCGTCTATTTGACGTCGCCCAATTGACGTCGCCTAATTTACCGTCGCCTAAATGTCCCGTACCGTAAAATTATCGTCCGTAAACCGACTTTACACACAACCAGAGTGCCAGGTGTTTTTTTAATTATTAAAATAGATTTTTATTGGATGAGCTATTTTTTTTTATTGGTTAAACAATTATTTATTGGAAATCATTAATTTGGAGTTATATTAAATAATGTTTTATATACTGTATGAAAATTTATTAAAGGAACGACAACGCAGTTTGATAAGCCGAACCGCGGACCGGTATCATAAAATTTAAGGTTACCATTTTAAATTGAATTGGAACGGATATTTTTAAAATTGAATCAAAGAAACAAATTTTTTGAATCCGCGATACTGAGTAAGCCTGATTGCTTCCGCACACCAGAGCTCACCGATCAAGCATGTGTGTTTGATATTCGGAAATTTTACACCAATATCACTCAATACATATTATGTATAAAATAATAAAAAATATCTAGTTATATTTTCTATTAAGGGCGGCGCACAATACATGGATACATGTGTGCCTAAGAGCGCAGATGTACCTGCTTAATCCGCCCTTGTTAGTATAGCAAATTTTTGTGGCTTACTGGTTGCAATAAGCGAAATAAAATGTTTTGTTTTACTTGCGTAATTTTTGGCGAAGGAAAAGAATGGAGTGTTGATGGATTGTTGACAATAAAAAATTTTATAAGAAAGGCAGAAAAACACTCTATTTCAAAAAATCACTTGAGAAATCAAGAAAAATTTCATGTTTTGGGTCAAGTTAGAATTAAACATTTTCTATCAGAAAGTCGACGACTTGCTGCTCTAAAACATAGTGAAAAAGTCGGTATAAATAGACGTTTACTATCACGTTTAATCCATCTTGTTTGCTTTTTGGGTAAGCAAGAAATTGCTTTTCGTGGACATCCGAAAAATAACAAATTTTTAAATAAAGAGAAACATCTAAGACGATACAAAATTATTTATTAGAGTTGTAACTTGAGTTTTAAACTCAAGAATTATTATGTACATTATTTAGATCCATAGTAAATAAGTAACTACTGTTATTAGTACTTTTTAATACTTCAGACTTCCAGTCTCCCCAAATTACTTACTCACGGACCACCACTGGTGGCTTCAGCTCGTCGGTCTAATAAGTTTGTGCATTTCATGCACTCAACAACCAAAATTATCACAATTTCTTTAACAATTCGCACTTCGCCTTATTAATTAAACAAAAAAAAACAACTTTTATTAAAATTAAATTTCACGTTGCAGGGAATTAACACACCTATCGGCTTGCTTGTCGCAAGGCCCTCTTGTCTCTCGCTTCAACACCTTCTTTTTCCCATCTTATTTTTACGATCCCACCTTGTTTACACAGCAAATAATTTAACTATTTTACACAACACGATACAAATAAATAATAAAACAAATTTAAACTTTAAAATAATTTACAACATAAATAATTAACGTTTTTATGGTTTTCGAAACACGACAATATATTAGATGTGCTAAAAAATTTTCGGCCCAATAAGACAATAAATGACGTCAAAGTAGATTATCTTTGATACTACTTATCTGATGGCATAATTATATTGTAGTGGTATTCTCTTTAAATTAAAGAAGAACCCTTCACTAATTTAAAAGTTTACCTCGACTAGCATTATAACCGGAGAGTATTAAGGTCTTCCCAGAAGTCGGTTTCCGTGACAAAAATATATTGTCAGTTAAAAGAAAAATGCTTTTTTTAAGGCAAACTAAATCAAATTTATTTTTGAAAGATGCAGTTTTATTTGGTGACAATTTCACCTTTAGTGAAATTTTACAATTTAGCAGATTTCAATTTTGATATATTATGTGAACTCGTAAACTCAGATGCACATTTATCGTTAAACGTACTCGTACTAGCATCTAACTATATTAATTTTTTAGTGTAATAGTGTTGAATAAATTTGTACAAAGTAAAACAAATAAATGTTCAGAAAAATCAAATAAATTCACACAAAAATTTTATAATTGTTTTTTATCTACCTGTCGATACGCTACTGACTCAGTAAGATGTTCTCGTATTCGTTGAGAAACGGCAGTTAGCGCATTTGCTATCCATAAAGCTCAGGCTCATGTGTTTCCTGCTGCTACTGTTGAAATGTTAATCTCAGCTTCCAAATACTAAATTGTTTCTAAAATCGCTCGGTGTAATCTTTACAATTGTTTTCACGTGTCGTGATAATTCCAACACAGTTTAGGTAAGTTTAAAACCTTCCAAAATCTTGAATCCAAACCTCAAATATGGCGGCCGCCTCTAATCGTAAAGTGAAAAATCTGGATTTCCTGAACAATCAATTTTTAATTTCAGGAACAAATCTACGCTGCAAAAGATGTTTATCTTCGAAAATTGACGAAGAATCTCCGTCTCAAACCAAATTCGCTTTTCATAAAAATGTGAAAACTTTCACTCGCAGAACTAATTGTCGCTTACCAAGCAATACGCAAATTGACCGGCCAGACGACCTCTGCGCCTCGAATCCTCGTTCTTCCGTCCACCACGCCAATTCTTCGAAATTTCTTGCTTCAGGCTTAACAAAATCAAATCTTAAACGTAAATAAAATTTTATTATACACTCTCGAACATTTTTAATCACTTGTTTTAGGGTCACTGCATTTCATACAAATAATCGTAGTGTTTGTGTATTATCGCTTACATAAGATGATTCTGCTTACTTCACCCTTCAAAAACGGTTGCTTTTTTCAAGGCGAAGCGATTACTGATTATCAACCCGAGAATACAGATTTGTCACAAAAATCAACGACAATATATATCTGTGGTGGGTAGGAAAAGGAGTATAAGTCAAAATTTGAGATATGTGGAAATAGAGAGGTTTGGGGTTTTAAGGGTGAAAATTATATTGTTCGCGCAGTCGCATTTATAATGTCATGAGCTATATTTGACTTATACTCTTAGTGCTAAATTGTAATGCTTCTAGTGCTTATTTTATAATTGACTTTAGTTTTGAGCAGATTTCCAACTTATACTCTTTTTCCTACCCACCACAGATATTATATCATTAGAAAAATGACACTGTTAGCTAAAAAAACAAATGTAAAATCATTCGATTCGGTTCATGCAGTTGTGAAAAATTGTTGTTTAAAGATGGAAGTAAATAAAGACAAAATTCGCTACATTTTACAATTTTTTTTTCGATCAAAGAGAAAACGCCGCGCAGACCCGTGAAAAAATTTGTGCTGTTTATGGTCCAGATGGTCTATTGAAAACAGTAGCAAAACAATAGTTAGCGCGTTTTCGTTCTGGAAATTTTGATGACGAAGATGCACCACGCTTTGGTCGGCCAGTTATTGAAAAAGTTGAAAAAATTCTAAAAATCGTGGAACAAAACCGTGATGTAACCACTCTATAGATCGCCAAGAGTCTAAACATCAATCGCCAAACAGTTGCAAACAATTTGAAAAAAATCTGAATTCAAAAAGCTCATATTTGGCTGACGCATGATTTGACGCTCGACCGAGTTTCCGTCTGCGAATCTTTGCTAAAACGTAATGAAATCAAACCATTTTTTAAGCGAATAGTTACTAAAGATGAAAAATAGATTACATACGACAAAGTTGTTGGCGAAAGATCGTGGTCGAAGCGAGGTGAAGCTCCCCAGACGGTGGCAAAGCCCGGACTCGCCAATTGAAAGATGATGGTCTCTGTATGATGGGATTGGAAAGATATTCTCTATTATGAGCTGTTACCAGCTGGTTAAACGATTGATTCTGCACGCTACTGTCAACAATTAACTAGATTACAGCAAGAGATTTAAAAAAGCGGTCAGAATTTATCAATAGGAAGGGTGTTGTGTTCCATCATGACAACGCCAAACCTCACGTATCTTTGCTGACCCGAGAAAGACTGGAAAAGCTTGGCTGCAAAGTTTTGATGCATCCACCATATAGCCCGGACATTGCACCATCAGATTATTATTTGTTTCGGTCTCTTAAAAATTCCCTTAATGGTTTAAAGTTGGCTTCAAAAAAAGCCTGTGAAAACCACTTGGTTAAGTTTTTTACCGATAAACCACAGACGTTTTACAATGATGAAATAATAGTTTTGCAAAAAGTTTCCGAACAAAATGAAGCATATTTGGTTTAAAGAATTTTGAACTAAAAAATTTAGTGTTTGAAAAACTATCTAATTTAGCCGAGAATTTTTAGCACACCTAATATAATCATAGACCCCTTTACCTATAAGATGTAGGACGATTGACTAGTTTATAAATTATTCAAATTCTTATTCAAACTTTTACTCCAAAAATTCCAACTCCAACCAACAAAAGCGCCAAAAGACTAAGAATGGTCCAGAGGGCAATGCTGTGGGGAGACAGGACTGCAACAAATTGCCCTCTATAATAATAAACTGGAAGCCAAGAATGGCCAAAAGAAGTAGAGGCAAACCCCAAAAGCAATGGCTCGACGATATAAAAAAGGTGGCAGGTTGGGAGTGACAAAGAAGTAGAGTAGAGAGTTTTAGGAAGAATTGGAAGAGGCCTATGCCCAGGAAAACAAAGAAAAAAAAGACACGTTTACTTGCACTTAGCACAACACCTGGTTCTCGTACCCTTCAATATTGTAAGTGGGACCACTGAATCAGTCTCGCCAACATCTGAAAAAATTTTAATTTATATTTACTACAATGTCTTACATAGAATCAACAAATACTTTAAATAATGGTAGCTGGAGTTTTTGCAGGGTGGATACTACAAGTTAATCGCTAATCAAAGCGTGTATTACTAATTTATTTAGAACAAGATGAGTCAAATTTTTGTGCTCAACTAATTATTATTAGAGGTAGGGAATTTTTACCACACATAAAGAACCTCAAAAGAAATCTTAGCTACTATACATTTGTTACATACGACCTTCTGCTTTTAGAGGGACGAAATTAAACATTAATCTACGTTGAAAGCTCAATAATAAATAACATTATAAAATATTGTTTAATTAACTTGTTAAATCAAAGATTATTGAATTAAATTATAGTATATTATCACAAGTTAAAAATTAAAATATTAAATTAAAAAACAAAGATATTTTTTTATTTTCTCCTTTCGCCATAGCATCGAAATTATTGACTTTTTAGTGTAAATGTATTATAGTGGTATTTTTATTAATTTGAAAATTAACAAAACCCTTTCCTACACTCAAAAAGTTTATCTCGACTAGATCTGATATGCGGTAGAACAAAAAAACTCTTCTCAGAGGTAGGTTCTGTGTTCGTTAAAATTTTAATGCTCATACCAAAATTCAATTTTAAAATTTACTTGCAGTTGAAATTAATTTAAACTTCCAAAAATTTTATTCTTTGTTCAAAGATCGAATTTGCGATTTCAAGTTATCAACTGGACGTGATATCAACAACGCCACACGTTCGCTCTTTCAAATTTAATTTTATAATCCAAATTTAATTTATTGAATATCTAATTGTAATAAATTATTTTATTAATTCTCGCCAAAATCCAACTTTAATAATTTCATAAAAGAAAAATCGATCATCCAAATAAGAATCACTTTAATCAAAAATATCAAAAAATAACTCACAAAATCAAAATTCTCAGTTGCGGTAAAATTCGACCAAAAATATTCTCCAACAATTCGAATTACAATACTCAAAATTTCACTGTTTCAAAAACTATTATTCAAAAATTTTTCGGAGCCAAAACTTAATCGACCGCTCCGGCGACCATCTTTGATCTTTGGCACAGAAAACATATATCTGGAAAAAACGCCCTCACTTTTCTAAAACTTCCGCCAACATTAGATTTACAAAATTTTTCCTTCAAAATTCAAATTTAAAACTACAAAAACTTTACATAATAGTACAGAGGCCAGGAGCGGTCAAAATCATTTTATAACACTATGCTTTTGTAAAGATATTTGGGAACTGTCAGTCAACCCTCACCACGAATTTAAAATTTCAACTGCACTATAGGAAAGAGGACACTTTTAGAACAAAAATTTCGGAGGATTATGCATTATTTTTAGAATAAAATCGAATTTAAAATTGTAAAATTTACATGTGTTTTAGATACACGTTTTAACACGGGTGCATGATAGTCGTTGAGTTAGGCAAAAAATAAAAACAGACTCTACGGGCGCCTTCCGAGCCTGTTTTATTTTTTTACCTAACACACAAAAATTTAAAAATATCCCTGAAGAATGATATAACTCGCTAAGGGTGGAATTCGAAGCCATAGAACTCGTCCGGATGTCGACCGCGACTGACCACAACCTTAAAAGTACATCAAAATCAAAGAACACTTACCGCAAACAGAAATATTAGCAGAGACTCAACGTGCGAGTTTACCGTGACGCGACTCAAGGCATCGGGGTGTATCGGGTTACAACTACCTGCTTTTAATAACTTTAAAATGCCGTTTTTTCAAAAACTAATGCATAATCCTCCGAAATTTTTGTTGTATTATACTCAGAAAATTGCCTTCTTTCTTATAGTGCAGCTAAAATTTTGAAATTCGTGGTGAGGGTTGTCTGACAGTAACCATATATTCTAATACTTGATTGTCTAGAATTAACGGTTTTCGATTTATGAATTTCTGCCGTGCTAAGCTAAAAAGTCGTATCTGACATTTTTTGAAAAATCTAGTTATCATTAAAGACGTACAAATATTACGTTTTCCCATGTAAGTTATGAATTAAATTTTAATTTTGATTTCATGTAACATGTAAAAAATAAATTTTATAAAAAATATTATCACATGTTAATAACCTTAACCATATTAAAAATGTATCAACGTTATATAAAATTAAAAAATATGAATTTTTAAGTGAATATATGTGGTAATTAGGAAAAAAAGAAAAGAAAAATAAACAAAAAATTATTATTTTAACAGTTTGTTTATTTTTATATAAAAATGTCTGCATTTGTTTAAAAAATGTTAATTATTAAAGGAAAAAAAGTAGAAAATATAAAACCTTCTATCACTCACAATCATCATAATATAGTATGTAGATACGACCTTCTTGCTTATTAAGTTTTTAACATTAAATAAACAATGTTTTTACTGAAAACTTTGTATCTTACGAAACAAAAGCGTTTTACAGAAAACTTAAGTCTACTGAAATTTTAAAAACCAACAATGCTTTTAAAATTTAAAACTTTTAATAAAAAAGAATAATATAATGTAATACAATGAAAATGTACAAAATAAAAAAATAAATCCGAAAAAAGATCAAAATTTGTTTTTGTGAATGTTACTTTGAATTGAATTAAAATTTTGTAAATTTACAGAAAAGTGTTTCGTCTAAAAGATATCAAATTATCAAAAAAAAATTAAACAGAAATATAAAAATTTATATTTTAACCGTTGATTTTGGACAATAAAAGCTTAAAAACTAGTTTCTGATTAATTTCAGAAAAATTAATAGATTTGGAGTTATGGCCATTTGAAGATAAAAATCAAAAATGTATTATTTTAGTTCGTAATAAATGGTCATAAAGAATGATGAATTGGTCAATTTGCCTAAAATTTTGATCATTTTTGGGAGGGGGTTCCATAATATTTACCTTCGGGGACTTTTATATATTGTCGTGTTTCGAAACACAAGAAAACACAATTTTATTATTTTGTAAATTATTTTGAAGTTTGAATTTATTTATTTATCACATTGTAATAAATAGTTGTTAAGTTTTGCTATGTAAAAATAAGAGTGGGAAGAGCAAGAAATAAAAAGAGTGAGAGAGTAGGTCGATGCAAGTAGACTGAGGTGGACGCTTTGGCGTCAAGCGGATGAAACACCATACCCGCAATTCTAATTAATGTTTTTTTTTTAAATAAATAAGTTAAACTAAGTTGATGTTTGTTTTTATTTAATTGACAAAGTGAAGTGCTAATAAAATAGGAAGAATTTGTGGTAATTTTAGTCGATGCAAAATTGCATAGCAACAAATTTGTTAGGCCAGCTGCTAAGTACATGTGCGCTTCAACACCACATTCAAGAGTAACAAAAGTGAGCATTTTTAATTTACAATTGACAATTTAAAAACAATTAAAGGAGTCTCATTGTTAAAAATAATGGATGAAACCGAGCTAGGGTGTAAATTTTGGAATTAAGCGAGTTTAAAAGTTTTGTATAGCTCGGGTCATTACAATATATTCTTATTTTTATAAGCTTTAGCCATGATGAAAATTTTTATAGTCTCTAATAATTTTATATTTTATTTTATAACCTCTCTTTCTAGCCACTTGTCGTCCAACTTTGAACATAACAACTTTTGCTTAGACCGGATTGGACCAAAATAATTAGTTGAGAACAAATCACTTCGTTTCTTGAACTAATAATTATTATATTATTTAAAAGTTTCTTTTAGTTTATTCTTATATTTTTAATGCCCCAATTTAGATAAAAAAAGTTTAATTTTTTTAGTGCGATGTTAGCTTGCGAGTAAAATTTATATTATGAAAATAATTTTTACATTATTCATTTATTCAATAATTATTGTAAATTTAATAAATCTTACATTATCTAGTCATTAAAACAAATAAAATTTCGAAAAATGTCATAAAATTTAAAAAAACAATAAACAAATTTTAATTAATAAAATTCAAAAGTAAACTTACCAAAGAATAACCAATCATGTTAATAGAGCATACTCAATTTATGAAAGCATATTGTCACTTGTCTTCATTTCATTTTTGCATATTATGCGAATTATCTGAAAATAAATGCACAAAAAATAAAAGATGATACATTGCGGTTATTACACATCAAGTGATCTAATCTGGTTATTCAATCATTATAAAAAAACTTTAATTTTTTATGTTTAATTATCTAATTTGTTAGTAGTTCAAATTTATTATGATTCAATTTGTCTTGTTTTTTGTTTTCGTATGGTAGCCATACTATTTGCTGGACAACGTGTTCATAATTTAAATGATTTTTAAAAACTGAAATATCTTAGTCCCTATATTTATCCTATCAATATGAAGCTACCCGCAATTTGATTAAAAAGAAACGACTTACAAAATTAGTCAGGAGACATTCGATTTCAATGTAATTCTAAATAATAAAATTTCGAATTAAAAAGAAATGGTAAGTTCGATGGAAAATTTAAAACCTATTGTATAATTAAATAAACAGAAATAAACTAAAATCTGAATAGAATTTAGCGAGAAAATTAAGGAAATTACGTAATACCTTTAATTTTGAAAATTTCATATTTCAACAAACAGCAAAATGGTATATCAATTTAAAAAAAATGTTGTAAATCACGACAACCTTACAATTAAGCACTCCAAGGTGTCAATCACAATCTTTTAAGTTGATGGTTGCTTGAACCATAACAGATCAGTTAGCGTAACTGGGTAATTTTGAAATGATTATCGTTATTTTCTTTATCTCAAGTTACAAATCACGGTTATTATGGAGACCCTGAACATAATTGGGTTTTTATTATTCACGATTCGTAAAAATACCTATGTTCTTAACCGTAAGCAAGTTAAGTAATTGACTCAAAAGCTAATTTTCCCCGTCAACTACAATTAGAAAAATGTTGACTCAAAACTGAAGTAACGCACAAGTTGCAAGTGATACATACATACATGAATTACTCAAGTATGAGTACGACATTATTTTATGCTCGGTTTATTGCGATTTTACTATAATTTGTCACGCTACTTTTTAAAGCACACCTTAATTTTGTACACTATCCTCAACAACTAGTACATGTTAAGACTTTATAACAAAAAGATGTAATACAGTGACATACGACAAAATGATAAATGTTTTTAAAAGTTCGGTTTTTACTGTACTGCTCTATTTTCTTAACGTTGTTCAAGTTTGGTGTTCCACAACTACCCGATTGGCACAGGTAATACATTTTAAATATTAATATTAAATACATATAAAAAAAATAAGTAAATTTTCTACTTAAACAAATTCAACCGACCTGGTATAAAATTTTTCTTCGGGAAACTCACTCATTAAATTTGCAGCTATCACTAAAAACTTTAATTGTCTTTCGCAAATAATAATTTACCATTTGATAATCCTGATACGCATCCGAAACTTACAACAACATTTATATTTTCAAGATTATTTTCGAATTCAAAAAAATACCGGTATATCTTTAAGTATACTTACTTATTAGAAATTGACATCACAAAATTATAGCAGTACTTCGGTTCCGGTTCCGCTCCCTAAATTAAAACAATACAAGGAACTCAACCTATAAAACAATTCAATGGAAAATCGAATAAGAAAACATAGTTGTTGATTACTTAAATTTTGATGACAATTTAAAAACTTTCTGCGACACAGCCAATTAAATGACAGTATTTTCGGTAAAACCATTTAACCACTTTCAAGTGCAAGTTCTTCGTATGTACGGTAGCGGTCATGAAAATTGCATAGGAAATTATTTTCTCATCTTTTTTAAATTAAATAAAAGATAATTCCCGATGCAATATCCATGACTGCTACTGTACAAAAGAATGGATTCTTTTCAAATTTAACACTCATTCGAAAATTTATTATATACAATAATACTATTATATAGCTTGAATTTGGAAATTATACATTATTATTAAAAAAAAGAAAGTTATTATTAATTTTATTATAATATGATACTTTTTTATTCGTTTGATTATGAACACTTTCGCTTTTAGATAATATATCAATGTAAATATATTATAGTTATATCTATGTAGGCACGTGTTAACATAGTAAATATTAAACATATTATTTAATATACTACATCATTATGTAGCTTATCAAGTTATAATCAAACTAGAACTACATAGAATTAAAACTTCAGCAATGTTTGTTTATCACTTTAATTCACAGCCTTTAAATAAGAAAAAAAATATTTGCAAAAACTAAGGAGCTGATAAAACAAGGAGTATTGCGAGTAACTACCCCCCCCCTCTACCACACAAAAATCTTAGAAAACTATAGAAACACGGACAAAATGCACGAAATAGTTCAAAATTTGAAAAATATACTTTTCTTGTTTTTGATCGTAAAATATTTAAATTACCCCCCCCCCCCCTCTCCAATAAACTTGGGCTGGATCTAGTCGTGCACTCACTGTTACATTACGGCCGATTTTATACACATGTATACTATACTATACAGTTAGACAGACAGTATAGAATTAGAAATTTTTGGATCTAGACGATTTATGAATCGGGAAACCTTTACAATTTGATCTAATAAATTCGTTCTTTTCGATACGTATTTATAGGAACCTACAATCAATTTTATAAAAATTTCTAGAAGATCTATAGCATTTGATTGATGTGCAACTCGATTGGTTTGCAAACGGATTGGGGTGCAGCTCGATTAGTTTGCAATATTAATAATATGGTCATATTATTGTTGTTAATCTAATAATTTCGTATTATTGAAATTAAATTGATGTGGAACTGAAACCGTAGGCAGTGGCGGATTAAGGTCGGTTGAAGTCCCGCGTGCAGAAAAAAATATTCTGCTCTTTGAAGGTTTATTTATTATTTATTATATTAATAAAAATAAAAAAATCTGCCAAATTAAAATTAAATTACTAAATTAACAGTACAAAATTTTGATTAAAACATTTGAATTTTTGATTGTACAACATAAATAAACTTTCTTTGGAATTTGATCATTAATTAATCTGTTAACTTTTAAATTATTTTATCCCTCAAGATTGAAGGTTATTTGCTAAATATGTAAATAGGTCTGTCATAGCTAATGTGTGTCGATAATGATTTCATTATTAATATTGTAGCTTTGTATTTTTACCAAAGTAAGCCCTAGTACGATTAAATTATGATTAGTTGAAATTAATTGAAAACTTCTTCCTCTTATTCTGCATTCTAATCAGCAATGGACTGAAATTTTTTTCTAGCGTCTTCTTCGGACGACCATTACTATCGATTTATTTTAAAATAAATTCGCTGCACCCGATGACCCTTATAGTTTAGTCCGTCCCTAATTCCAAAAGGTTTCCTCTTGGTAGTTATTAGTTTTGTAAGCACAAATGAGTTTTTCTGGTAGGTCCTAAATCCCAAAATTGGTATAGCAGAGTTTCGCTACAATTCAAAAACAGTAAGAAATACATATAAAATTAACAATGATAAAAATACAACCTTGAAAATAATATTTTTTATCGTTTTCAACCTATTAGGGAAGAGTGAGTCATAGTCAAATTCGCAATTTCATAATGTTTCATCATCATCCATCATTATCAGCCTCGTCGATCCACTGTGGACTATCGGCTTCTTTCTCTGTCAAGAAAGGTTTCAGCATTTAAAGTTGATGATGGCAATCATACACTCAGGAGAACCACCTGCTTTACGTGCCCTCCGAAGCACGGAGACAATCATAAGAAAGTTTAAACTCTTCCTTGATTCGAACCGATTACCTGGTACCGAGTGTCAGCAGTTATTTAGCTAACAAACTATGTCAATGCCTGTCTTTCATAATGTTTGTATAACATTAATAACAATAATAGAAATAATCAATAGATAAGTGGTTTAGGTAGTGTAATTCGATATTAATCATATCAAATTTTTAGAATAAACCAAAAAAGGCACAAACAGTTTTTAGAACTAAATGTTTAAGTTAACACAATATAAATACACCGTATGTATATTATCGCAAACGTTTTCACCATACTATGGCATCATCAGTCGATGAACTAGTGCCATAGTATGGTGAAACTAGTTCATCGTTCGCATCATCATCATCATCGCCTGATGATACCATAGTATGGTGAAAACGTTTGCGATAATATACATACGATGTATTTATATTGTGTTAACTTAAACATTTAGTTCTAAAAAGTGTTTGTGCATTTTTTGGTTTATTCTAAAAATTCTAAAAGTTTTCAGAACCAAAATGTTTTTAAGTTATTACGAATAAAATACATAATAAGTACTATATTATCTTAAACGTTTCTACCATACTATGGCATCATCAGGCGATGAACTGGGAACTAGGCTGAATTAGCTAATAGTTCGTATCCATCAAATATAGTAATAGTTTTATCATTTCATTTCGTTTATAATATTTCTACTTTTAATGGATTTACACCCTCGCATATTTTTCGTCCTGGGCACGCGCCCCGCTCGCCATGCTCTAGTTACGTTGTTGAGCACAATATCTGCACTGCTGATTTAAATTTAAAAAGTAATTCTTTTCGTTAGGCCATCTAAGCAAATAAAAATAACTCTTTGGGGGAAGCGATCTTTACAGAGTATGTGTTAATAAACGACAAACGGTTGACCACTAAGAGAAATTTGATTTATAACAAACTTATATATTGTTTATAGCAGAATAATGGGTTTTAATTCTTCAATGTTTAAATTCTGTACCATCAACTTTTTTTAAAAGTCATGGAAACTCATTTTTTAAACGTTAAAATTATAAATTTATTATAATTTTTCAATAAAAATCGATGAAAAAACTTAAATTTTTAATATCATTAGATTTGTAAGAATTTTCTGATCGATACCAAAACACAGTTTCCGTAGGTTAAAACAGACACCGGGTCTATAATAAATAATATCTCCTATTTGGTCACCTTCTCGCCGATTAACTACTATAATGGTGATAAATTAGCCATGAAATAATAGGAAATTGTAATATACTTAATTTATTGCATTTTTTAAATAAATATTATAATTTCAATTATTTAATAAATTATTAGAAGACGTCTGCTTTAAAAAAACTTGGATTGCCCGACTAAATGTTTTAAAGAGCCCCAAAATCGCTTATTGCTTTTTGCTAAAATTTGGTTAATACAAGATTATGTAAACACCAATTGCGTTCTTAAAGTTCTAAAGTTTATGCAAATTTAAAATTTTTGATATCTTGGTACCATCTTTATGCTTATTGACCATAAAGGTCAACTGTTTTTTAGTATATATAATTTATTTAGAACAATAATACATTATAGTGCAATTAAATACTAAAACATTTTTGTTATGCTAATTTAGGGAACAAATGCAAATTTGGGAGAAGCTTTACAATTTTTAAGAGAATACGATAATGAAGCATCAGAAATGTGCTTTCGGGTTACAATGGCCAGATGGAATTATGCTACCAATATGACGGACAATAATAAACGAAGAATGGTGGAAGAGCAAACCCATAAAGCAAAATTTGATAAAGTATCCTGGAAGAAAGCGGTTGAATTTGATTGGACTCGACTTCCCGATCCTGTAGCAAAAAGGCACTTTAATTTACTCGTAACGAAAGGAAGAGCTAGCTTAAGCGACGAAAAATATAACGAAGTAATTATTATATTGAGGTTTTCAGATTGTGCTAAACGAATTTTAATTTTAGATATATCATCTAATATCAGAAATGAAAGATGTTTATAATAACGTTCGATTATGTCCTTATAATGGCGTCGATCCAAAAGCATGTAATTTAGAATTAGATCCCGATATAAATCAATTAATGACTCATTCTCGAAATCCAATGGAATTGCAACATATTTGGGAAGAATGGCACGAAAATACCGGACCACCATTAAAAAATAAGTTTATGAGATATGTGCAACTTGCTAACCAAGCCGCACGAATGGATGGTGCGTAAAAAAATTTAATTTTTATCATGAAACATAATATTGACACTATGTAACAGACTAAAATCATTCAATTAAATAGTTTTTGTCCTTATAAGTTATGAATTAAATTTTAATTTCAATTTCATTTAGCATGATAAAAATTTAATCTCTCCATAAGTATTATCAAATGTTAATAACATTAATCGTTTAAAAAAATTTAATCTAATTTTTAAATTTAAATTTATTAAACTTAATTTTTAGGTTTCAACGATGCTGGTGATCAAATGAAACATGTATACGAAGATGACGATTTTGGCCATGAATTAGTTGAAACATGGACAAGCCTGCAAGACCTTTATAAAGAATTATTTACTTATGTTCGAAGAAAATTATTAATTAAGTATGGACCAGAATTTATTCGAGCAGATGGTCCAATACCGGCACAGCTATTAGGAGATTTATGGGCACAAGACTGGAGCAAAATATCCGATATTTTATTACCATATCCTCTAGATAACAATGTGGATGTTACGAATGAAATGTTAAGACTAGGATTTAATCCATCAAAGTAAATATTCACTTACGTAAAAATATAATATAAATTTATTAATCGTTTTTGTAGAATTTTTCGAGTTGCGGAAGAGTTTTACACATCGTTGGGTTTAAAATCTATGCCCCCAGAATTTTGGAGACATTCTATGTTGGAAAAATCCAATAACAAAAAGGTTCAATGCACAGCTAGCGCATGGGATTTTTGCAATGGAATTGACTTTAGGTAAAATAAAAATTAAAAAACTGTACTTTTATGTAGTTTTACAAACTGCGGAAATAATCTCGTTGCGATGAAAGATAACCGGAGATTGAAAAATTGGGCCTAAAGCCTAAAGCAATAAATTATTATTATTACTAACAAAATAAAGACAAAAATTAGTTGCCGAGCTGAAAATAGTCATAAAACAAAATTGAACAAATTATCTTCATTTTCCATTGTATTTAAATTTGAATACTCGTTGACAATCTGAAGTGAAAGAATTTTTAATAAATATTCTTTTCTATTTTTCAGAATTAAACAATGCACCAATTTAAATACAGAAAATTTAGTAACCGCCCATCATGAAATGGCTCACATTCAGTACTACTTGAACTATGCCGAACAACCGTTTCTATTCAGGGATGGTGCAAATCCAGGTAACTTTCATAAATCGCTCTATATTAAAAAACAAATCTTAACGATTGCTGTGTAGGTTTCCATGAAGGAATAGCAAATGCCATTGTTCTGTCTGTAATGAATCCAACACACCTTCGTAAAATCGGTTTATTTAATAACCGGACAGATTCGTTTGAAACCAATACAAATTTTTTGATGTTAATGGCATTACAAAAAGTAGCGTATGCTCCTTTTGCTTATTTAGTGGATCAGGTAAAATTTGTTTAAATAGTAGGAATTTTTAATAGGTTTTTAAATTTTCAGTGGAGATATCGAGTCTTTCGTGATGGAGTTGATGGTATGAACGAAGCATGGTGGGATTTAAGACTCCGTTATCAAGGTTTAATTCCTCCAACTCAACGTAAACCACATCATTTAGATCCCGCATCGAAAAAGCATATAGTTGCAGATTTGCCTTACATAAACTACTATGTGTCTTTATTATTAGAGTTTCAAATTTTTGACGCATTATGCAATGCCGCCGGTCATACAGGTCAATTGCATACCTGCGACATTTATAGATCTAGAGAAGCTGGAAGACTTCTAGGGTAATACAAATGTTCTACCAACCACAATAATAATTTCAAATTTATAATTTACAGTGAAGCAATGCAAGTGGGAAAAGCGAGACATTGGAAAGATGTTATAAGAATGTTAACCAAAGGTCAAACAGATCGAATTTCCGCCGATGCAATGCTAAAATATTTTAAACCGCTGCAATTATGGTTAAAAGTACAAAATCGAGATGAAAGCGTTATAGGATGGAATATCGATCAAGAAGATACAATGTTATTTCAACCGTTAGTATCAAGTTGCGTGTGTATATCCAGCAACCAAGTAACAATTATAATGCTAGTATCCATTTTGCAAATGGCATGCTTACTTTCTTATAAGAGGTAAATAATGATGAAATTTGTTAAGTTGTGTTTTTATTTATACAATAAATTATATTCCTGTTATTTTCATTATTAGAATAAATTCTATTTAAAAAAACATTTTTTTATTAAAATCGATAAACTATAATAAGAAACCTATTAAGAGTAAATAAATTAAATTATATAACAAAATTATTTTGGTGGCAATTTTGTGGCAGCCAAATAAGGATTATCAATTTCCCAATTTGGAGATTCTTTTTCAATTTTTACATTAATTTCTGTATTTTCCTCTTCATCGTCAGTTACCAATTTACTATCAGATAATTTAGATTCCGATTTGATTCGTTTCTTTGGTGAATGACTTTCCACTTGGCTTTTTGGATCATATTCCAAATCTTCCGGATCAAATATCTGATCTTGGGGTAATAACGCATTTAGATAAGGCGGAAATGATGGCTTACAAGCTATTACTGTAATCAAAAGCATAAAATTAGAAGATGCAGAACTTACCTTGGGAACTTAAAAACTGCTAGGTAATAAAGTTGTTAATAAAAAATTTGTTTTTACACTTAACTCTTTCTAAATCAAATTCTCACAATCCATTAAATTTGTTTGAATTAAGGAGAATATGATTAGAGAAAGTAAAAAAGTAAACCGAAGAAAAATATAGTAAACATGTGTATAAACTATAAAAGATACATAATATATGAAAACATTTTTTTCAACAACAATCACGGTCTGATGTTTATGTGTCGATTGCTAAGCCTAGACCATCGATTCAATCCCGAGTAAAGGAAAAATTTTATTCTGACCATCTTCTCTCGGCTGGCAAAGGCAAACCACAGAAGTATTTGCCAAAAAAATTCTTTTAAAAATAAAAAAGAAGAGGTCACTATGTCTTTACGTAGAACGAAGTCTTCTGAGAGAAAGATATGAAAAAAAAGTTCATTCACTTACATAACGGAAATATAATATCAACCATTTGAAAAAATTTTTATACACAGTTATGTACTCAGTTAATCATCATTTGAACTTTTTTCTATTGACCATTGGAAAGAGGACAATTTTCTGAGTATATTAACACAAAAATTTTGTAGAATTAGACATTAGTTGTCGAAATAACGGCATTTTAAAATTTTGAAAAGCGCATAGTTGTAATATGATACACCCGATGCCTTGAGTAGCGCCACAGTAACTGGCACGTTGAACCCCCGCTCTTGATATACTCTTAATGATGTTGTCAGTCGCAGTTGACACCCGGACGAGTTATATGGCTTCGAATTCCACCCTTGGCAAGTTATGCCATTCTATAGGGATATTTTTAAATTGTTATGTGTTAGGTGAAAAAATAAGTTTTTTTATTTTGCCTAACTCAACAACGGCCTATCATGCACCCGTGTTAAAAGGTGTATCTAAAATACATGTAAATTTTACAGTTTTTAAAATGGATTTTTGCATTATCCTACAAAATTTTTGTTCTAGTAAGCTTAGTCAAGTGTCCTTTTACCTATTTTCAATAAGAAAAAGTTAAAAACGTGGTGATGATTGACTGACAGATCCCTTCGTTAGAATAAAATTACATTTATAGAGAAGCAAATTACATGTAAATTAATGTCAAATTCTTTACATTGGATTTGAATTAAAGAGAGTGCAAATTAAAAAATTCAATTTTTTCACCTCGAAATATCTGTAACATCCGAATCTATTAGATAAATTAACAAAGTAACCGGCCAAGGCAATTCAAATTCACAGTAACAAATTAAGAACTTGATTTTACTTATCTACTAGATTTATATCCTAGAGATATCTCGAGGTGAAGAAATCGGGCATTGGATTTGCCAAATAAATAATTCAATTTATAGAAAAATACGAACTAGAGAGTCTGATTTAGAGAGTCGACTATATAAGATTACTTACATGGAAAAATATTCGCTTCGTCAGTATCAAATAAGTTGTGAATAGGATTTGTTCTGGCTAAAAATTTGGTAAGTGCCTTTTCCATGTCTTTTTTTTGAACAGCATATTTCTCTCGTATAGCTTCATAATCTAAAACTGGTTGTTTGTGGGTCTACAGAAAAAAAATAAAATACTGATTAGTGCTTTATATTTTGAGGTATAGTTAACTTACTGGTGTTCTTATGTAAGCATGTGAGTCTGGAAAATTAGGTAAATGTTGAGGAATATGACTTGGTAAAGGTTGCTTAGCCCCAGCCTGTAACATATTTATTTGCTTCTGAGGTTGTTGTTGTTGCATGGGAGGCAAAACGATGTGTTTATTACCTTTAATATATTGTGACAATGAACTAAAATCAAGACCTACACAAATACATAAAGTTGTCTTTCAGTTAATTTGTCATATTTACCCATGTCAACGAAAGCTAAAACAATGTCGGCTAAGAATGGTTCGTTACGACCATTTATCTCGCAATAATTTTTACTGCTTAAACCGACCTGATTGATAACTACAATAAAATAAATCAAAAAGACAGCACTTAAAAACCTTCTTAAAACTTACAACACTGCATCATTTCGGTAAGAGTTCCGAGCACATCACGATCAGCTGCATCTGCACCTAATTCTATTAAAATACTAGAAATAGCAACAGTTAGCATTTTTCTATAGACATTTTCTTGCGGTGGTTGATCCATTTTTTCCATTTCGATATCTAATTTAGTAAGGTTATGTTTAAAAGTTGTCAACACTTGAGAACTAAATGAGTAAATAATAGTATATTATACACTTAGGTTGAGAAGTGAGCCATTATTTACCGAGCACGTTTATATCCTGAGGCGCGTAGCGCCGAAGGATATAATGTGTGAGGTGTATAATGGCCTTCTCAACCGAAGTATATATAGAATTTTTTTTACTACTAACACTGATATATTACTATATTTGATTTGATTAGATGTTGATAAATATAGCTTTAGTTGCTTCCTACTTATTTTTCAAGTATTTTGAAATATCAAGTAGTGTGGGTGTTTAGTTGTCAAATTAACAAAATGAAACTAATGAAATGCAATTTTAAATTTAGTTAAATAATTTTTTCTTTATATAATATCTACTATAATAATTATTGTTATATCATTTTATAGTCGTGAATTTCAGAGTTTATTTGGTTCTTGCTTAAAATTAAGTTAATAATAATAGAGTTTCTGTTCATTTAATTAAAAATATTTTATTATTTACCTAGGTATTTTTTTGTTATCGTTAATTACCTAGGGTGAGAAATTTTACTTCTCATTAGAGAAATGGGGTAGATAATGGTGATTTCTCATGTTAGTGGTAAAAAAACAATATTTGCTTCTGTGGTTCTATCTATCTAGTAACTGTAACGCCATCTAGCATTACAATTTATAGATATTATAGATAAGATCTTTTCTATACAGTGGCGCAACCAGGATTTTGTTATAGAGGGGGCTAAAAGATGCGAGCGAAGTGAGCTGCGCCGAAGGCGAGCGCCGCAGGCAAAAAAATTTCGGAAAAAGGGGTGTGGTCATCTTATTTTCGAGTATAATTATTGTGTTACCACTGTTACCTACCTTAAATTAAAGTACGGCATTTCCGAAATAACTCAGGGCGAAAAATTTATCATTGATTTTTGTCGTCAATCTTTTTATTGTAATATACCAATCATTATTTTCAATAAATAGCAGTCATTAAGATTAAGAATTGAAACTGATTGCTAATTATCCGTAGTAAAGTTATTTTGTATTTGAAATTTCAGTAAACACTAAAAATCCGTTGACCATGCCCCCCCCCTTTGCGCCGGACCTCCCCTGTAAGCCCTTAAGTATAACAGAGGCGGCATCTCAAAGTAGTGCCCATAGGCGACAATTTGATAAATCCGCCCTTGGGGGTCCGAAGATGCCAGATCTAAATTAACTGGCTTGGCTGATTAGCTACCAACAAGCAACAAGTGCTACACTAAAAACAGTACCTAACTACAATCATATCGAACAGTCGAACACAATCATTTTTTTATTTTTCATTGCACCAGTAAAAAAGCGGCTATGGTCATTAAAAAAAAGGAAGAGTCTGGGGGGGGGGGAGCTATAGCCCCCCCTTGGCTGCGCCACTGTTTATATAGTATTAAATACTATAGAATACCTATAATTAAATAATCTTGGAATAAACAAGTTAATTAAACGTAAACATTATATTAAAATATTCTGACGAAGACGTTTACCAACGTCGAAAGCTCAATAAAAACATTATTATAAAACGTTTAATTAACTTGTTTATTCCAAGATTATTTAATTATATTTCACAAGTTAAAAAATTAATTTATTAAATATAGAATACCTATATTAGCAAATTTTGCTAATATTAAAAATAGTTTTCAGATTAGGATTATGAGATCATTCGTACAAGGAAGAAAAGTTGACTTATCCAAAACAACCACATCTGCAAATTCCTCCACCCTAATTTTCTTTGCTTTCACTTGATCGTTTTTTACTGTCGTTTAACAAACTATAGTTTGATACAAAACAAAACGGTGCTTTTTTAGATTTGAACTAAAAATCTGAATTTGTCGAAAAGTACCAAAAAAGAACTGTTTGACGACTTAAATATAATGAAAACTTGCTAAAACCGCTAATAACACAAGTTATTGTGTTAAATGTTATTGTGCAAGTTATTATAAAACCAGCAGTAAGGCATAAAACCTACACCGGCGAATTGGAAAGCAAGAGATCGCGGTTCGTATCTTGTCGAATACACTGCTGTGATCTAAAAGCATAATATCGATCTGTGAGCTATGGAGAAGGCAACGAGAAACCACTCCATTAATAATTCCATGGTATGTCACCTTGGCATCTGCCAATGCATCTATGCATTGCATAGTGTATGACACAAAGAATACGAAAAAAATCAAATTTTAATGTAATTTATTATGGTTAATTAAAATAAAAGTGTTACATTCGAGGAGTGCAATCCTCCCTGTAATCAGATCATTAACCGATCTGCGTTTAAGCTTTTTATTACCTTTTATAAATAATGTTAATTAAATTTTGTAACTATTTTCTTACATTTTCAGAAAACTAATGTGAAAAAATCAAACATTTGCTCCTAATAAACAATATAGTACTAATTCAGAATATATTCAGGTTTCTTGTGCTTTCTTTATCATTCTATCGTTTAAAAATTCGATTTCTTCGCGTCTCATTGTAGAGTCAAAAATTGAGAAGCACCAACATTTGGTTTCTTCCCTATGGATTTTCAAGAGTTGACAACCCTAGTTATAAAGAAATTTTATACCCGAACCAACAGAAGGCCATCTAATTGTACAAAGAATATTTGTAGAAAAGATAATTTTTATTTTAATTACTTCTTCTTTTGTTAGGTCTGCAACCTGTGTTTTCACTAACAGTAACCTCAGTGATATTGTTTTACATCCCATGTAGCTTGCTAGTCTAATCTTAGATTTGCCGGTAACTCTGAATTTTTATTGTTGATTAAGACAAATCATCAATTCAGAGTGACCGCCGGCTTTACGTGCCCTCGTAAAGGGCACATGAAGTTATTCGGTTAACATATTAGACTAATGACCGTCTTACATTGCCATGTTGTTAAATCCATCAAAAACTAAAATCATAAAACAAAGCAAAAAAAACAATCCTATTAAAAACGGAACATATGGTCACTTCACCTTAAGCAAACTTACCTTTGTCTGTTTATGGAATGGAAAGATAATAGTAAGTGAATGAAATGAAAAACACATAAGACATTTATAATTAAATATATTTAATATAAATATCTTACACTCGGAATACATACTAGTTCTATGTATCGCAAAGTACCAGTAACAGTACTATTTCGAACTAGTTTACTAATGACATACATAATTTTAATAATACATTATTTAAAAACTATGTTCAACTTTTTACATACATAATTTAAGTAACAAGGGGACATTCATTTGTTCGTTTTGTGTTAATAAATCCTGAACTTGGTTTTGAGCACGGTTCAGACTTGTTCGAAATATTAAACCATTAATTAAGTACTATTATTTACCGTTGATTATCGCAACTTAAATCTCTAATTAGAAGGAAAACAAACATTTTTTAAATAATTTACTAACAATTATTAGTATGTATTCGAAAGAATATAAAATGTATTCGGAAGTACAAATACTAAAAATAGTTTATAAAATTACCTACGCTCATTTCGTGTACTTTTATAAAATAAATTAAAAAGAAAATACATCGAGAGTCAGTTCATTAATCTTAAAAACCAATATTGATTTAACTAACTAAATAAATATTAAATAATTTATTGGGTACAGTACAAAAAAGGACTATCAAAAATACACCTATGTTACAAAGTAATATTAAAGATTTATTTTAACGAATAGAATCACAAATGTCGTTTGTGTTGATTTTTTAAAGTAGGTCAAGTATTTATTACTTTGTAATGCAAGATTGTTTACAAATATACAATTACAATTATTATTATAATATTAGACAACAATCAAAAGCTTAAAATCGCAAGCATTCACACGCTCATTTTCGTTTTATCACCACAAAACTAAGTTTTAATGTAACAATTAGTAATTACTAAATTTTGCAATAGTGAATTGGCCAGTGATTGTTCAAGTCACCACTAGTGCGTCTCAAAATTTAAATAAATGCATCACAATTTGTCACCACCCACCAACGTCTTTCGTTATTATAATATAAAATTTTGTACATATTACGCTTGTCATAATGTTACGTAAAATTATTCACTATTTTCTGGAGGTCTTCCTCTTCGATTATATGGCCTCTTAGGAAACAGTAAACCTCAACTACTAGAGAGACAAAGTTCGTTCCATCGAGATTCAAAAAATTGACGCATGCAGTGACCCGCCTTTCCCACCGGACTGTCATCTTCGTTGAACGTTTCGCAGTTATTAAATATTTGTCTTACATCTGCACAAAATTCTTCCTTTGATTTATAACTGAATATAAAAGTATCTCGTTAGAATAGTGCTTTTTACAACCCAATTTTTTTAAGATGCTAACAAAATTTGGAAATGGCAACACCACGTGAAATTCCAAGATATCGGTAGCATCTACTTATTATTCTCAAATTTGAATAGATCAACAATTAAATACCACAAGTCTACATTTAATGTGGAGTTTGCAAAAATTACTATTTATACACAGAGTAGCCCAGCCTTAGTAGTAAAAACATAAAATAAAAGGTGGCAACGTAACTTGCTTATCTTAAACCAAAAAGATGTTTGATTATCTCGATAAAAATAAGCAAATGCTACCATATAATTGTTTTTAAAAACCCTATTTGAAACAATTTTGCATTAATTTTCATAGGCTATATCTTGAGGACTTTGAAATTTTAGGTAAACTGCATTTTTAAAAAATGTTGCTTACAAAACTGGCCGAAACTTAATAATTCATTTTAAAAGCTCGAGACAGAAAAGTCGAAAACTTTTCTTGACAATTATTAAGTAGAGAACATTTATATTAAAGCAAAATTTTATAAATGTATATAATATTATAATTATACTATATTTAATTCTAAAAATGCCATGAAAGATTCTTCCAAAGTGAGGGCAACTCTGTATCCACGAAAAAGTACATTTTGCTCTGATGAACTTTAAAGCAATTTTGGCTAACCCCTCCAAAAAGTTTCAATTTGTAGACCTGCACAATGAATGCCTATCACAACTAACACTTACCTTAAATTTCTAGCATTTCTAATTTAAAAAAATTGAAATAAGAACAAATTTTATATCGACTTAATGTTATTAAAAATAAAATTGTGTATGTAATTGAAAAATCAAAGTAAAATTAAAAATTGATAATAACTAAAATACTTACTGAACATCCTGAAGCCGTTTCTTAATCGAAGACAAATCCATGGGATTCTTTATAATTTTTTTGTATGTTGGAAACTGTTTGGTATTAACTGGTAATAAAAATGGCCAAGCATCGTCGTGACATTCTAAATCTTCTAAAATAGCTTTGCAGGGCGCCAATTCCTTAAGCAATTTTTTAGAAACCCGTTCTTTGCGATTGCCTTGAGTGGACGGAGAACTAGCATTGCTTAAATTATTAAGATCGTTTGCCTGCGATTGGTCTTCGTTTGTTGTTGCCGAACTGTGCGAAGGAGCTGGGCTAAGTAAAAAACACAAAATCAGTAAGTAATTGATTGTAATTTTTATTTCATTACCTAGCAGGAGGATGCTCAGATGATTCGTTATCTTTCGGTTTTGCAACGTGATTTTTACGAACTGCTGCCTTTTTCTGTGGTTTTTTCGAAATGCAATTCGAACAGTACCATTTGCCTCGAGGTGCCTTGTTTAACTGAGGTCTAACACAATCTGTGTGATACGCACGAGGACAAATTTCGCAAAGTAATAAGCGAGTGGCAGTCAAAGATTGTTTTTTACCACACACTATACAATTTCGTTCGCCCGTTGCCTTATTCATACACTCGTGACAGTACCTAAGAAAATAAAGAGTTCCTAGAGCTATTTTTTTCATTTTAATATAATTAACATACCAGTCGCCTTCGGGAATATTGTCCATTTTTGGTTTAAAGCAATAAGTATGGTATCCTTTATCACAACCATCACACAACAATAACTTGTCTTCGTTATCTCCGTTTTGACAAAATTGGCAATTCTGCAATACATAAACATGATTAAAAACAAAAATATAAAATATAAGTTTGTAAAGTAAGAAAGATTAGTAAAATGTTAGTTGCACAGCCAATAAAAAGTTAAAAAAAATATAAGTGCAATTAAAATAATTAATGCAATTGGGATAATGCTAACAAAATTAAAATTAATCAATTTACAGTGCAAAGATGCATCGTAAGAAAATTAATACAAATATATTTATTACTTACATTAAATTAGTGAAAACATTCAAAATGAGCTTTAATTTTGTACAAAATAAAAGTGTCAATGTCAAGCTTGAATATCAAAGATAAAAATAAATATATTTTTTAATTCCCCAATTTGCATTATGAAAATAGAAATAAATGATAAAAAGCGCAAGCACCCACACTGAGCTTGGTGTTATAATTGCGAGCTCTCTGTTTAGTAATAACATGAGAGTGGCTCACTGCTTTCATAATACTCTTGTCCCATGCGATGGACGCTTCCAAAGTGTAGAGACACATTGCCAATTGTGCAGATGTTTGACTTCTGTTAACAGCTTCGCGCCAAACAATTAAGCCTTTAGGAATGTCATCTAAAGTTGGAATACTTTGAACTGGAGCAGAACCTCCTGCTGCTTCTTGCGCTATTGCCGCTAAATTTGGATCTCCAGTGCTGAGTGTAAGTTTAAAAGTTAGAAAGTTTTACTTAATCTTTTAATGCCAACATACCTGATACCCAAAGGTGGTTTAAGGTATCGTCGTTCGATTGCAGCTTCTAAAGCTGCCAGTCTGTGTTTTGCAATTGCTACTATTTGGCCAACCGAAGCTTCGGGAGTATCACGATTTGGTATTCTCCATCCTTTAACTTGCATACTTGCATTAGCTACTTTATCTTCCAACGCTTCCACCTAAACATAATAAAAGTTTGCAATTTAATAAAATTATAAGTCCTGTTCAATTGTTGTTATTATTCACGTAATCTCTAATTTAAACTTAACTATGTTATAAATTTGTTATAACAAATAATTATTTGAACCTCAAAAGTCGACTCAGATCGAAAAGTTAGCTTTTTCGGTAACAAGATTGGATTGTGACCTTACAAGACAAGATTTAAGTTGACAAACTTTCCTACCCAATTTCTTCGAGTAATTTTAACTCTAAAGAGCTATAGTGCATACGTATTGAAGATTAAGACGATAAATTTAAACATTAGTTATAAATATTGGAAACTTGAAATAGGTGGTAGTCTAAAAAATTAAAATCTGGGAATAAAAAATGCAGAATAACGTTGAAATAGAGAAAAAGATTGCTTGTCGTTTTAGCATCATTAGCATCTTAATCACAGGACTGTTGTACATTTTTGACGATGTACATAATATCACCCTTATGCTCAACATATCATCAACTTTCTTATTGAGTTTTTCCAGTAATATAATAGGTGAAACTTAGAAATAGAGCACCTTGGTTAAGCTTGTGTCTCCCATATCAATAAAGTATTGCACACTCCTATACTGCCCTACTAATTATCTATAAAAGCCTTAAATATAATTTGAGAGCTTTTTTGAGAAGGTAGTTTAGATGAGTATGTCCAATTCCAAGCTCACATTTAGCCAAAAAGAGTTCAAATTTCGGTCTGAACAAATCTTTACTGCGCCCCCCCAACCCCCGTGGTTTGAATTCTATATAAAGCTCCAATTAGGTGGAAAGCATGAGAATACCAATGTAGCGAGTGAACATGGCTGCTGCTTTACTTCACAGTACCACAAATTCAGTGACAGTGCAAACAAGAATTTTAAGTCGAAAGGCCAAATAAGAGAACAGCATATTGCGATTTTTATTCACAATAAGAATCTGGTTTACAAGTTGTACTGAAGAGTGTTGCACCTGCTATCAGAGGGTATTCATTGAATTTTAAGCTGAAAATTTTCACTCTGCATGAACCTAATCTAAAATTGACACTTTTTGAATTTTAACTGAAAAAAATGTAGCGACCGTCAGGACCAATTCGCCACCAACAACCAACCAGTGTCACTCAAAATAATTTTAGTATAATAATAGGTATACATGTCGATACAGTATTTCTAATAAAAAATTAAATACTTTTGACTTCGTACGTTAAGTTTAGGAAGTTAAAAGGTGAAACAAGACTTACCTGTTCAAACAAAAAGGTGTCGACTCTATGGGCAACAGTTGCACTCCAAGTCCCTGGTGTGTCAGGTTTGGGAATGTCATCGACACCCATTTCTACATCATCACAAACTGTTAAAGTCAAATCGGTAGCGTCCTTTTGCCCTTCTTCAATAAAAACTTTTCCTTGCCTTTCGTACATACTTTGCATAGTACTCAAAAAGGTTCTCTTTAATTCTCTCTCCCTAGCACCACGCACGTGCAAGTTTTCCAATACCGTTTTTAATTGTTCTGTATCAAATATCCTCCACCAACTGTATCGTTTATCGAGAGGAATTGGTTTACGTTCACAACCGTTGGGCATCCCATGTATTTTAATGTACTCCAATTGAACACCCTCTTCTGGCGTCATTTGCAAAGGTCCAGGGCTATCACATGCAAAATAGCAGGAAGAACTATTAGGCGGTGGAAAAACGGGAATTTTCAATTCAGTTATGTTTTCACGAGAACATAAACCAACACCGTTTTCCCATTTATTTCCTTGAGCTAAATGAGTACCTTCGCAAGATAAACCTTCCCTAGATAAAATACTAAACCATTTGGTTTCACTATCAATTTTATCTTCATCAATTTCGGTTTTTAATAATTCAGCTTTAATTTCAGATTTAAAATCAACTTTAAGTTCGTTTAATATTTCATTTTTAAGTTCTTCTTTCACTTCGGCTTTAATTTCTGTCTTTAAATCATCTTCTGTTCTATTTTCTCTTTCCATGCATTCGCCTAACTTTTCAAAAATGTTTAATTTTTTCGTATATACTTGATTTTCGCTTGGTTCAATCTTCAGTTTAACTTCATCTACATGATTAAGTTGTAGTTCGTCTTTATTCGTATGATTCAATTCCAATTTTATTGATATATCTTGAGATTCTGATTCGTTACCCTGATTTAAATCGACATTACTGTCTAAACTCTGCACAATTTTATCTACACTCTTTCGAAGTTCGTCTAAACTTCGTTCACGTTCACACTGATCGCCGATATCACCGTTTTCAACAACATCTAACCTATTTGGCGTTTTTCTGTGTTCATTGTCATTTACAGCACCATTTTCGGTCAACGTATCACTTTCACTTTTAACATTTGCACTGATATCAATGACATCCTCTTGCTTAATGTCTTTCACTTCGTCAACAATTTCAGATGCAATTTCCATAGCCTGATCTTCTCTCTCACATTCACGAAACACTTCGGGATCCGCCGATTCCATACTTTCAATAAAGATTCCTCCAGCCTTAGGCAACGACCAATACCTCCTCCAGTAGCGATCTTGTCCGTAGCAATTAGCTCTCAATTGTTGGGTAGAACAATTCAACGATTGTAACTGAACCTCAGATTGTTTTACAAACTTTTCTAATTTTTTACCCAACTCTTCGCCTGATAACTTATTATCTTCTTCCTATTAAGTAAAATTTATTGAAAAAAAATGCATTTCCCTTAATACAATCAACGTACCTCTTCCGGTTGTGTACCTAAGCTTTCGTTCTCACTCATTTCATTTTCTTCATCGTCCAATAAATCGTCTTTGTGAAGAGCTGGAGAATCCAATGCAGTCTCGCCCACTTCCATTCCATCCGGTTTCGCTTGCGCTTTTTCCACAGCTTCTGATCGAACCTTTCGACTATGCAGCATTCTCAATCTGTGCAAAATAAGATTTTTAGGTAAAATTTAAATTTTTAAATTGCTAACGAAATACTCACTTTCTTATTTTGGCATCTAAAATCCACCTGTCCTTTTTAAGCTGAGCGACGCTTTCTAGAGAACCATCAATTTGACGAAGAACGGCTTTATTTTGTAAAAGTTCATTACAAATAAAGGCTAACATTGCAGCTTTATCCGTTGGAGACAACGCCAAAAACGGTTTATCCTAAAAGAAAAATAAGTTAGTTAATATTAGCAAAGCGTAAATTTAATCATTAACATACTTTCAGCATATCGGACATCTTCCAGGTAGGGTTTTCATGTAGTATCTCATAATATGTGACATTTTTGCCAAACTGCATGGTTTGCTGCATTTCACAACCACTTTGATGGTGATCTGCTACTCGTTTTTCACGTTCTCTTTCAAAATGAACACCCGTTAAAGCTTTTACTTCGCCGGTTGCATTAGCATACAAATAAATTCTGAGAATTTCCGAAAGGTTTGCATGTGTTATATCTGCTTGCCTTAATGTTTGACCAAGACTTGTTGTGTGTCTTGCTGGATTGGGAATTCCGGGATCCTCTATGCCACACACTAACAAATGCGTCATAACAGATAAAAGTTCTTCTTCAGCTTCGGGCGACGTGTCGTTATATAATAAGGCTTGCTGTAATGAATCTAACGTCGGCAAAGACTCCATATCAAAACCGAGCGTTTCACCAAAGTTGTGTAAAAATTCGAAAACCATTAAAATGTCTCCAAAAGCTTTGCCAGATAGTTTAAGACCTGGTATTCTATTATATTCGGGCAGCGGTTTTTGATTTAATTCTAAATCTTCGCATGGCTTTCTCAGTTCTGTTAAAATTTCCATTTCGATGCGTCTCTGTTCCAATTTTTTCTCTCTACTGGCTTGCTTTTCCGCCAGTACCTGTTGCTTTTTACGTTCGCGTTCTTCTAACTTTCTTCTATTTTCGAGAGCTTTGACTAGTGCCATATGCTGCCTGCGGCGTTCTCGTTCCTATTCAGATAATAAGTTATTTTAGTAAAAGGAAAAAGACAAATCACGATAATTTTGAATTGCATGCAGCTGAGAAATAATAAAATTAATATAAAATTAAAATTAGTAAGCTTCTCGAATATTCGAAAATATAAAATTAAAATTTTCTTTGCGTTAATTATTTACTTTAAAATTTTCAATCTTTGTTTTTTTTCATAAAAATAGTTAACATATCTTTCGGATATCCCAACCACCAACTTAATAAAAGAAATGTCGACAAATAAATCCACATAAAATTTAATCAACTTCAAAACTACACAAATTAGTCACATGAGACACAAAATCAATAACACTAAAGCTACACAAGAGACAGAGTGCAAAAGAAAAATGGTAACGAAAGAGTGAACAGTTACTAGACCATACCAATTCGACAGTGTAGAGCATTTCTCGCTGTTTACTGATCTCCTGTATGTACATCTAGGAATAGAAACAGCTTTTCATTATATACACAAGCCACAAATCGCAACACATTTTACTACACAATCTCAAAATACAATTTACATAATTTAAATATTACATTTTAAATAATCTCCACAACTCGACTGAATAGGTATTCCAACTGAAGGCGCTGACAGTTTTACTGGTAATAGTTAAAAATACTGTGCGTTTCACAAAATTAGGGAAAAATTCAAACCTACTAGGTATATACTAAACAAACAAAAACTTTGGAAATCTACAGTTACCAGATCTATCTAAAATGATGAATGAGTTACATGAATAACAAATATCAAGAATAAAAGCTAAAACAAATATTAATTTTTAAATGAAAAAGTATGTTACACACATTTGAAAATAGCTATACACTAAAAAGGCAACTCACCTGTTCTTTTATAATTGCAGCTTGTTGACGCTTTAACTCTCTTTCCTGTAACAAAATAAAGATGTTAAATCGATCACGATAAAAAACACAATAAAATAAAAACTAAATAAAATTGTAAAACCAGTTATAGTTTAGTATAAATGTAACTCCTCCTATTATATAAATAATTTGGAAACTATTTTAAGTACATTCTGCAATAAGTTTGAAAACAATTCATCAATCTCCATGGTGGATAGAGAAATCAATTATCGGGATCCCAGTTTTGTGCGTTGGTCTTACGTTTTTATAAAATTATAAAAAAAATAATTAGAATTCTTCTTTCTGTATGATTATTAGAAGTGTGCACTGTATACCAATAAGCCAGACTCTGAAAGCCTTGAAAGAGAACATTCAACAATAAATAGACACCATAACGCCAAAAGTCTTGAAAAAAGTTATGAGAACGTGTCAAGAAGTCCAATTCGAACTTATGGAACAAAATTTATAAGACCAAAAATTATTTTCTTCATTTCAAAAACCAGAAAAATTATCCTTAGTGAGAGCCAACTTGCCTACACATATGACCACAATCTTCGAGTTGAGGCTGATCAATTTAATTTATATGTAAATAATAAAATATCATTTCAAATTATTACATACTCAAAATTTTTAAAAGAAACCAAATTAATTTTACAAGACAAGAAATGTTACCTTACTTTGATAAATTTGCTCCAATATAAATCTTAATCGTGGTTAAAAAATAACTTTTCCATACGAGGAAACAAATTCAATGAATTCCTAAGCAAAATTATAAAAATTTAACCTTAATAATTTTGTAAAAAATGTAATACATTGAAACTTATAAGTTTTGAAATATAAACTATGAATAATTATCAAGTTCCAAAAAATATGTTCACAATCTTCTTTTTTTTTTAAAAAAAAGTATGTAGTATTTATATTTTTAGAGACATATTTTATAAGCAACTTTTTTATGGTTTCAAGCACAAAATAAATTATATAAACAAAGAACTACACAACACTAGCAGATACATGAAAAGCATTGCAACGCAAAATATTAACAAATCAACAAACCTGTTGCTTCCTTAGCTGCTCTACCTGCTTGTGTTTTTCCAACTCTTCAAGTCGTTTACGCCTAGCCTGTCATGCAACATCACAACATCAAATAACAGAAACAACATTTAATTTGTCAAACTCATTTCATATCTCTTCTATTTTTCGTGTGCAAATTCAATCACACGAGAGATATAAAATGTTACGTTATTATTAATGATCGTTACAAAATCATGCGCTTAAGCATTAAATTTTTTATTATGTTTTTCAAAAGCGTTTCCTAGTGCTATAGCGAATAATGTTTTATGCCATTTATTTCCACAATTTACACATCAGAAAACCGCATATGAAAATTAAAGTTTGAGAATCCCCAAACCTTCCTTTTCAGTTTACGCAATGTTGTTATGGGTAAATTAGAAACAAAGATCACTCAATGTAGCACCGAACAGCGCTCTTAAGTTGGAACATTTTGATCATGCACATGAACAAAATTTTTGGTTTCTCAAACAATTTTTTGAATTTACCGCATTTTAAGTTTACAATGTTAAAAATTTGATGTAAAAAAGCCTAAAAAAATCGTTTCAATAAAATTGATATTGAGTAAATTAGTACTGTATGAGGTTAAATTGTAAAATAATGAATGATGAATTCAATTTTCTACATTAAAAATGAAGTAAAGCGGGGCTATTGTATTAATTTTACAGTTGCACTATTAGAAAATATTGCAAAATTTGCAATAAACGCTGTAAACTGTGCAACAAGCAAGTTAGTATTGTTTAAAACCTAATACCGGTTCATTTAACTAAACATACCGTATCATTATCGGTGCACGAAAGAGCACCATTGGTAAAATTCTTAGAATTATGAAACTCTGGTTTGTCAATTTCGAGGACGTTTCCACTACAATCTTGGGTAAAATTTTCCGAATTATAAGCATTAATAATACTAATACGATTCTTCCAAATAGTGGCAACTGTAGAGCTAGCCAAACCTAATTCTCGTGATACATCTGACTTTGTTTTTCCGGCTTCTATTTCTGATATTATTTGTATTTTCTGTTCAAGTGTGAATGCTAGACGTTTGCGACCCTATTGGTGAAATAGTTTGTAAACAATGATGCAAATGTTTTGTTGTGCAGTATAATTTATATTAATTTGCGCATTTCAGATAAGTTTGAAATGCAATCAAGTTAAACTAAAGAGAATTATTACAATATAAATTAAGAAT
Organism: Cantharis rustica; assembly: GCA_911387805.1. Classification (NCBI taxonomy): domain Eukaryota; kingdom Metazoa; phylum Arthropoda; class Insecta; order Coleoptera; family Cantharidae; genus Cantharis; species Cantharis rustica. Next base: position 41,322,367 of record OU426877.1, read on the forward strand.
AAATAGAAAATGTAAGTAGAAGATTAAAAGAAAGAAGATTTACAAGCAAATTCCGATTCTCCTTCTGATAAGCTCAAATTTTAGGCCTATATACTTTAATCAAATTCGATAACAATTATTTAAAATTAAAAGAATCTTCCTAACGTTATCCAAAGTATAACCAATCTTACTGCATAAAATGTGTTAGTGAAATGTTTGACTTGTAAAATTAATATTATCTCCAACAAAAATATTGCGTCACTTATAATCTTCATAAAGCAAAACACAAGCACTTCAAACAACACAAAAACGTTATTCCATTTCCAATTTTAAAAAAGCAGCGAATTATAACACTACAATTACAAGAAATAAATTACCTCTACTAATTGTTGAGATCGTGCCTCTCGTTCCCTTCTAGCAACCTCCTGCCTCTCGGATCTCTCCATTTCCCTTTGTAGCCTCGCTTGTTCTTTTTCCATTCGAGCTTGAGCTCGGGCAGCCTGCTGCCTCCTAGCAACTACTATCCTTTGTTCGACTGCTAAATTAGATCGTGCTGCTGATTTTAATTCATCAAGCCTGCATTAAAATAATTTAAATAAAGTAAACCAAATCAACCAAAAAAACTACCTTCTCTTCACATCGTCCTCAGTTAAACGAATAAAATCACCTCCTTCCACAGTCATTCCAGCCGGTACAGGTTGTAAATAATCGCCAAGAATTACGCGACTACTAAATGTAAAATTATCCTTTGTAAATTCGTTGCTCAATTGAAAATCGAGATACTGTAACAAAAAATTCATCAAATTTGAACAACTTAATTATAATTAAACAAATTACCTGCGTAATATCGGACATCTGCTTAAACTGATTTAAAGAATTTGGAGCTATGTACGTTACATCTCCCTTAATGTTGCCATTCTTTCCTAGTCCGCGTATCACAGTCTCTCGTTTCCAACCTTAACAAAACAAAAAGAATTAATCTTATTATAAATAATTTAAAAAATGAGCCAATACCTTTCTCCAAAGGCACTTTTAACGAATTCATATCAAATTGCTTTGGCTTCTTTAGAGAAATTGAAGTTTCGACTTCCATTTCTGAGTCTGTTTGGTTAGAATCTGTAAGGTTATCAGAATCTGTAGAAGCGTCTACGGTACTAGAATTAGAATCGCTTAGAGCACCCCTAAATTTTTCCTGCAGGAGCTTATTGAAGGTTTTCTCATCGCCACCGGCTTCTGCCATTAGCTGTTGTGCTGCTAATATGTTTGATTTTAACACTGATATTTGTTGATTCATAGAAGCGTTGGGATCCAAAATTGGCATTGGCTTAATTCCTATAATTGTAACATTAAATTTTTTAAAGTTAAATCTCATTTCTTCATTTACCTAAAGCTCTGCTTTGAGCCAGTAAGGAAGCTACCGTATTTTTCTTAGGTTTACTAATTCCACGACCAAGATTTCTGGGTCGACCGTCCTTATGAATTGGAATAGGAAGTGAATTAATAGTCGATTGAGAACTAGAAGTTATTGTCGTTGTGGTTAGATTGGAAGGATCGTCATTCCTACTCGGAGATCTCGGGGAATCTCCTAACGAAAACAATTGCTGTAACGATGCACTTGGTGCACCTAGAGGTAGATGGGAAGGCGATTGTACAACTTTTCTAGGCTTTGGTCCTGGCTTTCTTCTAGATATTCGATCTAAACCTATATTTGCAGACATATTGCTAAGCGAATTTAAAGACGAACTGGTAAGATTTGCTGAATTTGTTGGCTTCATGGATAAATTTAAAGGTGTGTCGCCTAATGATTCACTGTAATTATTATTATGAGAAGAAAGACCTGGACTACCATTTGTTGGAGCTAATTTGATAACTTCAACTCGATCGCTTGACGAATTTCCGGCATTGCTGAAATCTTGAGGATCCTGTTAATAGAAAAACAAAATTAAATTTGAATTTTGCTTAAGCTTTAAACATCCTACATTTAGTTTCATGCGTTTTGCTGGTCGCTCAAGATTCATGCCCATGCCTGTTAACGAAGGATGAACACTAACCGATGGTGGATCCAAAGAGATCGTTTTCTTTCGTCCCCGATTTGTAGTGCCTGGTATTTTAGGGCCGACAATTGATGAGGTATATTTAATTATTTCAGTGTCCGGAGGTAGACGTACACCACCCAGTATTGTACTAGGATCACTAGAAAAATTTTATCAATTAATAGTTAATTTTTATTTTGTGCTTAAATTTCTAGGTTAAATTTACTCACTTGTTTCCTTCTAAAGCAGCACTAAGGAAACAGAGTTATTTTTAGATAAAGTTAAATTTCAATTAAATTAAGAAATATTAAATTTAAAAAAGCTATAAATCATGGGTTCTCAGGTATCCCGGTTTACAGTACTCGAGTTAGACAAGCTAATTTTTTATAATTTTGCGAAGCAGCAACGTCCAATGATATACTGACATGAGCAATTCATTTATTTTCGTATGTTAAAAATATATAAGTATAATCGCTAGTTTCTACTAATCTTACGGCCATTATGGTTGGATCGAAACATTATGTAAAATGAAAATTATACAATTGAAAAACTATTCGGTTCACTTATACGGTTAAGTGTAGGTAAGATTGGGGGATTCCCAAAATCGGATTTTTTTTTACGCGGTATTCTAATAAGCAATCCAATTTGTTTCATGTTTGCATAAACAATTAATTGCTTAAAGGTAACCAAAACCAGCGATTATTTTAATCTTTATACAATTTTGTAAGTAAATGGAAGCCCATATTTTAACTTGAATTATATTCAGTGTAACACTGAACAATGCTCTTCTATTTTTGTGTTTAAAATTGTCTAGTTTTATCAGTTTTCAATTGCAAAAATTAAAAATAAAATTACAATTTTAACATTTCATAATTTTAAATTTTCGAAATTTTTAATAAATAAATTTTTCAGATTATTTGTCCCTCGACATTGTAACGGCAGAAAATTGGGGACCCTCCATAGTATTATAGCGTAATCAGTAAATGATACATTAATAATTGTTTTTCCATTACGGAAAATCATTGCAATATGTATCGTAAACTTAATTGAACATTAAAATTTATATAAGTACATGCAAATTTAAGCAAAATACAATAATTAGAAACATTCCAGAAACATTAGATTAAGATTAACGTAATCGAATTTTAAAACGAGAAGGACATAAATTTAGAAATAAATTAATATTAAAAAAGATAACTCACGACAGTTGTTTCAAATTCATTAAATAGCTTGAGAAACAAAGAACAATTTAAAAACAAAGAGGTAAAAAAACACAAAAGAGCGGGAGCCGATACTGAATCTAATAACCTGGGTCGGCGATAATATTTTTGTATTTCAAACTTTCATAAAATTAAAGAAGCTGGAACGATAAGTAACAAATACTATTTTTTTGTTAAAAAAATAAAGAAAAAAATTTCTTTAAATAACCGGGGTGGCCTTAGGAAATTGTAGCCTTTTGTAAGAAAACATCATTCCAAATTAATCTTCTGCTTGTTATAATTTAAATGCTAACTTGATAACTTTTTTAAATAAAACATTTTTCAAAAAAAGCCAGGTTAAAATAACTGCCCTAGGTAATCCCCTCAACCCTCATAAACATGCCCTTGTATCCCTCTTATGTGTGGATCTTACCGGGGCCTGGATTTTAATGACCTTAAAAATCCCAAATTTTTTATAAAATCGAAAAATAAGCTACAAATTTAAAAAAATAATATTTTTAACGGTTAATTATTTATTGTGTTACTTACATAATGTTATGATTCTTAATCCGGCTGTAGTTGAAATTTTGGAAACATTAAAAAAATAGAGAAATTCAAGTGTAATTAATTAAAATGTTAATTTTTTTTAAATACATAATAATATAAGCTTTTATAATATTAATATTCTAGAAAATATATAATATAAATTTGAATAAACAGTAAAATAAAACATCCCTTAAACAGGTGGAAACTATTTTATAATCAATAAGTAGAAATCAGGATTTATGTGTAAGTTTGAACTATCTGTGATGTTTGACATCAAAATCCAGGCCCTGTTGTTTATAAATCTCTAAACAAAAGAAAGAGATCTGTTAATCAAGTGTAACGGCAGATCAACCTCGTAACTTTTAAAAAGTCTGATTTAGATTTTGTAGTAACTTAATTTAACTAGTGTGTATACTAAGAAGCCTGAAAGTCTTGATTACAAGTAATTATGTTAAATTATGGTAGTTGCATTATTCAGCTTAAGCAAATGTTTGAAAATCTAATTTAAAATATTTTCAATAAATTTTATCTTCTTAAAATGTTAACCGAAGAAAAATGATCTCAAAAAAAGTAACAAAAATATTTTTGAATATCAATATAGAGAAAAATATTTTTTCGTGCAACTCATGCAAATTAGAACTGCCTCTATTTTTTACATTCGTAACTCGGACTACATTATTATCAGGAGAAGTAAATTGCTAAAAAAATTTGAAACCAAAAAATATCGTTCCTCTAGTGAATCATGAAGCAATAAAACTTCTGTACCGAAATATTTCTCATGTTAGTATGTAGAAGTAAACGTTAGAGTCAGTTTTAATGTACATTAATTTATAAATGCTTAAAAACAAATTTAATAAAAATTTACCTTAAAATACTCGTTGGCATACTACTACAAATACTGCTATTAACAGATGTAGTGGTACTAGAACTGCATTTATCCAAATTACTGGCCATACTAAGTGGATTAGTAAAAATACTAGAAATTTGTTGTTGACCAGTTGTAGTTTTTGATCCTTCTGAAGATTTCATAGAATTCATATCACTAAGTTTCGGTGTTTTTCTATCACTATTATTATTCACACTAGAACTTGTACTTGATAATTTAATGTTCGATTGTATTGGCAAACCCGAACTAGAAGAATATTTTGAAGTGTTTATACTGGAAGTGGTTGTTTTATTGTATGGCGATGAAGAACTAATTTTTGTCGAAGGTAATTCCAGACGTACATCGTGTTTAGAATTACTATGCGAGGAGGCGGTTACTTTTGTTTTTGAACTACTTCCTTGCTGAGATGATTTTGGCAGTGACGATGATGATGATTTTGAACTTTTCGATGGTTTATGATACCCTGAAAGAGATGAAAGTCCCAGCGATGAGTATTGTAAGTCTGCTGGATTGGAAAGACTTGGAAAAGAGAGACCTGAGGCTTGTATACGAGCTAGATAATCTTGTGCTGCCAAGTGAGATGCCATCGACCACCATGCTGCGCCTGTAACATTCAATTTTACTCTTAGTTAATGAGAAGATTTACAAAACAGATCAATTCTTAATTTTATCTCGATGAATAAAAATTTAAATAATATGCTAGATTGTGATGTCCTATAAGGTTAGTCACACAACCTGTTGATCAGTTATGCTAACTATTAAGTTTTCTATTCTTGTACCATTAGTTCCTTAATGAAAAGTAATTTTTGTGCACAACGAATATCAAAAAATTAGTTCACAAAATATTTAAATTTTAATCAAATTAGCCTTCCTTAAATTTTTATACAAAAATTACGTGTCCAATTAAAAAAAATTGAAATGCCACAAAAAAGAAATTAATAATTACAAAAACATTGGTTTGAACATTACAAAAAAAAGGTATGAATAATCGAACATGCATTTTTGAGTTTATTTGAAATCGAATTCGAAAATGAATTTAAAAAAGTAAAGTTAATTAGAAAAACGATAATTAAAAACATTTATAATCATTTTGTGCTGTCATTCAATTAGAGTAAGCGTATAAATCATCAAACCAAACTCAACAATGTGCAAAAACTGTAATGTGTGAATATCTCAATAAATACAAAGAGTCAACAGGCCACATTAAACATAAATTGCAAACAAACATAAAGACTTTACCATTTATATGTTTTTAATTTGATTAAGTAATTGCAAATGTAAGAAAATCATAATTATTGCAGGATGAAATTATGACCTCTTTATACAGTCTTTGTGCTGCCACTGATCTGATGGTGGGAGGAAAGTAGATCAATAAATGAATTACACATTTAGGTACAGTAATAGCTCTACCCTGTTTGATTTGTCAGTTTCTACTATTCCATCATATAAATAAATTATATTTCAATTCTAACTGCAAATATTATTTACACTAATTACCACTTAACATTCACGGTTAATCACAAAAACAATGTACCTTAATTGATATAAATAAAGAAAATTATGTTATAGCATCGGCTACGTTTATATTGAGGCATGCACACCCATTTTATATCTGGTATGCAAAATAAACTGATAAAATATATTATCAAGTTTGTGTATTAATAATAATTAAAATATTAAACTTTATCTAGACAATTATTTCCAAGCAAGTTTTTTCAACTTATAATCTAAACTCTAAATAAATTATGATAACAATTAAGCAAACGAACAACTTACTAGCTGTTGGTATTCCGAGACTGGCCGCTTGACTTGCAGCCACCGAAAGAGTATTTGTGTATGCATTATTGTAAGCAGCAGCCGCTGTAGTTCCTGGTGGATAAGGCGATACACCACGTCCTGCAGCTTGAGGTAGCAATCCAAAAGGTAACGATGGATGTCCTGCCAGACCGTACGCACCTCCAGCGGCTGCAAACAAGTTAGCCGCATTCGCTTGACTTGCCGTATCACGGGGCCAATAAGCTGGAAAATAATAATAATAATAATTAGAGTACTTAGCATTAAAAATAAAAATAAAAGTAAAAAACACTCACCAAAGAGACTGGCAGCATCGAGTAGGGCCGATGGATCAGGAGGATTTGAGAGTTTGCTAGAGTTAGAACCACCTTCAGTATTCTCTCCATTTTCCTTATCCATTTCCACCCCACTCTTCTAAAATAAAATAATCTATTTAATTAACATTCAAATACAATTACAAAATAGGCTATCATAAATCAAACTTACAACATTCAATGATAAAAATGTTAAGTTACAGAATATGCAGCAGTAAATTGAAAAATTTAAATTACAATTGAAAATAAATTTTTTATTGTGACACAAATGGATTAAAAGCTTAGTTTGTTAGACATTTTATGTGTCAAAACAAATTCAAGGAGCTATTATTAATTGAAAATTATCTAAAATAAAATATCAACACTTTTTAAATTGAATTTTAAAACACAAATTATTATAGTGACCTATGAAATTTCACATTATAGAATAAGAAAGTCGTGATTTCAAATTTGCACAAATAAAAAAACAATAGCAATAAATAACAGAGCAATCCTAATTTATAAAATTATAATATTGCATTTATTATGAAAAATTAATTCAAGTGATGAAACATTTATATTTTTTAGCTTTTACCGGTATTTATGACTGTGCGTTAGGTCAGCCCTCATTAACTGTTTCAAGATGATTGTTCTATTTTCCACTTAGCCACTCTACTGGAAATAATGATTTTTAAGGGTAGGTATTAGTATTTGATTGGTTTGAAGATAATTAATGGAATTATATTATCCAAACCTCGTTTCCAAATATATGTTTATTTTACAATAGCTGTATTCTTTTTACCTATTTTATTTCTATCTGAGTTGCACAACTGAGACAAAGTGAGCTGCTGAGCCGAACTGAGGTTAATTGAGTCAAAGTGAGAAAAAGATAAGACAGGGTTGCCAGGTAAAAAAAAATTTTCCTTGCAAAAGATTTTGAAAATTACCTAGATTTCCCTAGATTGCGCAGAACCATTTAAATTCATCTTTCGAAGAAAACTTTTGAACATATACCAAGCGATGTTGGGAAAAGTAGTATATTTTTTAATTTTTATCATTTATTATTAAATGTTAATAATACTTACTATTAAGTGAAACTTAAACAAATAAAATAATAGAACAAAATAATATAATTATCTAAAACATTAATTTCAGAAATTCATTCAAAATTCATATTTCAAAATATTTCATTTCGAAAATTTTTTAAATTCTAAATATAAATAAAATTCGAAATATTAACGATAGTAAGATTACAATTTTAAACCTCCCCCCTTTCTATCGTCATGCAAGTCTAACCCCCCCACCTTTCACTCATTACGTAATTTTTTTAATTTGGGGTGATATTATTCAATTATAATTCCACTTGGATATTTTTTTAAATAAATTAAAATTTAAAATTAGAAACTAAAACCAGAATAATAATTAAGTTAATCTTTATTGCATCGCAGAATGTTGCTGTGGAATTTGATAGCAGTCCTACCAACTTCCGTGGAATCTGTACACTTTTACCGGTAAATGTGTACATTTTCCAGCTACGTACTTTTTCCGTAATAGATACATTAGGTTAGAATAATAATTTTCTTTAAAAAAACACGTGGCACTCGCGGGTTGTCTGTAAAGTCGTTTTTAATTTTACGTGATAACGTCATAAGAAAACATTGATGAAAAATTGCATACTTTTATGAATTAAATTGAATTATGTTTATGTAACAGATAATACGTATTAAAACAATGTTATTACATTAACCCTCAATAGGCTAGTGCGTTATGTGCATGAAACATAATTGCATCATTTGGTGATCGCGAGATCGAACCTCATGCCGGACAAGTTTTTTTTAATGGCATTTTATAATTCAAATGATGTCTATGTATGATGCAAAGCCGATCGTGCCTCTCTCTCGCTTGCGGAACGTGACAATTTTTCGTGCGTGCAGCCGGTATATCAATTTATAAGACGTTATCACGTCAAAAACAAAAATAATAAAAATTCTATTAACTCATTTTTTTTAAATAAATCAATAAACATTATTTATTAAATACATAATTACACAAAAATTTTGTCAACATTAGAAAAATACATAGTATTTATAAAAAAAATTAAAAATATTTTTAAAAAATTTTAAATACTTAATTTCCCTAGATTTCATTAAAAATTTCTAAACATTCTTTATTTCCCTAAACTTCCCTTCAACGAATGAAAATTTCCTAGAAATAGGGAATTTTCCCTAGACCTGGCAACCCTGAGATAAGTTAAAAATGCAAATGCATACTACTAAAATATATCACAATAAACACTTAAAAATTTCATTTTTTAAGTTATTTTTCTATTTAAGGTAAAAAGAACAACGAAAATTCACTTAAGTGAAATTTGAATTTAATTATTTTGAAGTTTGATGGTACCAACTAATCATTATAATACATTATGCACCGAGGGGTGAGAGGTTAGTGACTCTTTTTCGACCTGGGGGTAAAGACAAAGGTTTGTTTGCACGAGGCGCAGCCGAGGGCAAACGATACCCTCAGGTCAAAAATTTTAAACCCGAGGTGCATATACTGTTTTTTGCGATTGCCGGAGGTAATGTACTCACTTAGACAATTACAAAATTTTGATTAAATTTTTTTTTGATAATCCGCGTGGTCGATAGTAAAAATGCGCAAATTTGCGCATTTTGTTGTGCGTGAAACCAACAAAGTTATTTGTTGCCCGCTTCGTCATCTTTTTGTTGTTCTGTACTTTTCCGCCCTAGTGCGGAAAAGTAATACTTTTCTGCACACTTGTGAAAGTGTGCGGGAAAGATAGAAAAAGTTTTAATCTACTTTATTTATAATATACATTAACGGTTACATTAGAACAATTATTAAAAGTGTTAACTGCGCCGCTTGCGACATATCTGACATATTTGCTAGTATTCTAAAAACACAAATTGTATAACCATAAAAAAAACGTGGTCACTTACCTGTTCAAGTTGTAACTTGTAATGCACATTGTAATAGCTACTATCTATGACCTACCTACTGCCTATAATGGGCTACCAACCGCAAAATACAAAAATTTTATAGTATAAACGCCTACTGTCTTTTTTCTTGAGAAATGAGAAATGTTATTGGTTCTTTTTGAAACATAATTAGAAAAAATATTGTTCAAAATCAGCAGAGAAAAATAATCTGCAAGAAACGCAATTTTTGAAAAATTTCCAAACTGAACAAGAATTAAACAAGATTAAAAAAAGACTATAATATAAAAAAAAGAAAAATTATTCATATTCAAGCAAAAAAAATTATGTACATATTATGTCAAGTTGCAGGAATTCCCGAAAGTCCTTTGAAATAATAGAAAAACAAAATACACATTTTTGTTCAGGACCGCAACAAAACTCAAAAAAGTGGTTGAGCAAAAACAAGGTTGTCAAAGTTTAGGCAACTACTGGAATTCCTTAAAAAAAATGGAATTCCTTGAAAATCATTTGATATTCAGAGGTTTTGTGTACACTTATTTTCAGGCGATAAATTTATGAAAGTTTTGGAAACATTTCGGATAATTCAACAGATAAAGCAACTAAATTGAGGCACACGCAATAAGTTATTGCTTTTTTTCAAACGTTGTGAAAAAATAACTTTTTGATTATTTTAGTATGGAAATGCCCTGGTTTTACGCACTAATGCCCAAAAGTGAGTTTATGTCCCGATGATTTGGTTAAGATTCAATCGGTCGAATTAGCTTGACATTCTATCTAAGGTAAGTACCTACCAACGGAAGTGACAATGCGACGCCCTCAATATCCATTATTTTCACTTTTTATTATTCTATTCTTTAAAAATATCACGCACCGTGTGCAAAACACTATCATTTCGTAACTAGTTATATTATTAATAGCTATTATTATGATCGCAAACGTTTTCTCGATCATGAAAATGGAAGTTGATTGATTCATAGATTTACAGTAAACTAATATTGGTGTTACAAGAATTACTGGATTTAGTTCCAGCCTGTTCGTGGTCTGGCAGCGATGTACCACACTATGTAGAACGTTTTCGTCGAACCATACACAACGTGCAAATCGGAGAGTTCGGTAAACAAAAACGGTCCCTATTATCACTAAGAACAAGAAGTTTTCCTACAGATCTCTCTTTCTAAGAATGTTTATGAAAAAACTGTTCCTAACTTAACTGTTCCTACGTACAGATCTCTCTTTATAAGCAGTTTTTTGTTATATTAAAAAACGACTAATTGAGATATTCAGATGTTTCTTTTAAGAGAAATATTAATAAACCTTGAAGCTCCAAGGCTGATCTCTATCTTATGCCCATTGGCTTAATAACTGCACCCCACATGAGAAGGTTACATTCTTTGCAGCCCTAGGACCTCTCTCCATCTTGGACTTCTTTGTTAAGAAACTACACTCCACGTGTGGAAGCCCTCATCTTAGATGTTATTGTCAAGGGAGATCATAAGGGACAGCATATGAACCATCCCATCGTCCTCCCAAGTCAGTGTGTTATACCAATATGTCATTACTTAATACTTATCTAATTTTTTAGATATTTTACAATACTATTATTTCAGAAAAGAATACTTACTGACCATGTCAGACCAGAAGTTTCCCAACATGGGAAGAGTTGGCAGTTGCAAAGCAACGCTCATAGTTTACACCTTAGTCAAACTAGATAGTCAACCAGTCCCATTATGTGTAGGTGTTTATTAAGCATGCATTGTCTCATGAGAAACCCAGCAATAATACGCAAGTTGTCTCGGGACAGCTGCATGTCTCTTAAAGGATGCATGCATCCAATCATATTTGGCCATCTTTATGCATGCAACTAACGTCTTAGCTACAGTTAGCATATTGAGGGAGGCAAACATACAAACTAACAACACACCCAAAACTAATAATAATATTTATGGAGTATTGTCAGGGCAGAAAAGTAAAAAATGTCGTAGTAGTATAGGCACCGAAAACAAATATTGCTATTCTATGTGTAAAATACAAATAGTGAAAAAAAAACATAATCTGATATATTCATTATACGATAATAATAATAAGCGACTCCAGTGAAAACGACGATCAACAGTCACGCTATTAGAAAATTATTTAAAATATGTACATTTTTAATGGGGGAAATTAATAATATTGCTTTTTATTATTATTCAATATTAAGAGAGTTGCAGACTTATCCTCGAGACACTATACTACAAAAATAGAAACAAAATTTAATTGTATCCGCACCAAGAACAGAACTGTGGTTTCTCGCTCTCTAACCTGACGGTGTATGCTTTGCGCTATACTGATATTCATTAATTTATAATAAACTATAATAATTATACGCATTACATTTAAACTTCAAAATTAACGTCTTTATATTTTTTAGACAGTAATGTGCTGTGAATATTTTAACAACGGGTTCGTAGTTTTGGTTTATTACAGCGTAATTTAAGGAAAAAGTCGAGCGAGGTATAATACTAACAATCTTCATCATTTATTTAAAATGCATAAAGAAATACACAGAATTCTTGTCGAGATGGCTTTTATGGATATTTTCTAAAACTGCATCCAATTTGTTAAACTGTCAAACTTCACACGTAGCCATAATATAAGGTCTTACGTTTCAATTTTAAAATAATTTACTCTAGTATTCTAGTAGCTATAGAAAAGGTTACCAACAAAATTTTCGAATTGAAATTTAACCTCATTCGTGATTGGTACATTTTATAAAAAGGCGTGACAAACTTTGTATAAATTTGCAATAGTACCTACTTACAATAATAATTTGTGCAATTAATAGAATTAAAAACAAAAAATTACAATAAATTAAAAATTTAAAAATTTAAATTCATCTACGTTTGCTTATATTATATAAATTGGTCCTTTACCACAGTTAAATTGAACTTAAATTGAAAGAAACTTTTTTGCTTTAAAATACAGAGAATTTAAGTTTGCTGTTTTAAAAACAACCTTTTAATGTTTTTTTGGCGAGATTTTTATGCATTACTTCATTGGTTTGAAATTGAAGTTCGTTGGTTAAAATTTACAAGTTAATTAATTAAACAAATAATAAAAAAAGCAACTTATTCTCGTAGGCTTTCAGCAAAGGGTTATTTAATGCTATTCGTAAGAAGTTTTAACGCTTTATAATATTAGAGACTAACGGTAATCCATGTCTAAATATCAAATTTATTCAATGTTCATGAAATTGTTTAGGAAGTATTCCTATTAACAACACTGTTAATTAACTAATTTTTATCACTGTATTAGGCATTTATTCACCAAAACTGATTAGCATTGAATGTAGTATAATTGATTTTTCTTGTTTAACAAAACGGATCACTTAAAAAAAAACTAATATAAAATTCAAGTAGCAAAATAACGTGAGTGGAAATCTGGAAACAATTCTCTTTTTAATAGAACACATAAGTAATCGTACGAATTTTTCAAATCTTTTTCTGCGCAAATTTCAATTGAATTTCCGATTTTTTCATTCGGAAGATTTTATATTTATATGTTATTCCAAATTCCGATTTAACGTTCAACTAAATAAGTTTAAAAATATTTAATAATCATTAAATTTTTTCTTAATAATAATAAAGCAAACGTTTTATATTTTTCTTCTTATTAAAAATTATTTAATATAAATTATTCTAATATCGAATTTAATAGTGCGAAGCTAATTGCGTCCGTTTTTTTGATTTTCCGGCATTTCAGCGTTTTCCCCGAAAATGTCGTTTACACCCTAGCGAAATAAAAAAAACCCAATTTTAGAAGATTTTTTGCAATGTTTTTAATTTCTACATTCAAATGGATATTTGAAAGTAAAACTACTTAACTAAGGAATGTTTAAACTTTTTAAGGAATGTGAAACTATCTACTAAATAGATTCTAAGACTTGATTGTCTAAAATGTTGAAAAATTCTAACAAACTTCTATGATTACTTTGAAAAGTATACATCGGTAACGGAAACACCCTGTATAGTTGAAAATATACAATATGTTGGTAAATTTAGTTTATAGAGTTTACCTCCCAGGTGTACGCAATAAAGACTTAAAAATATAAATGTGTTTATGTATAATGGTAGTAAACAAAAGTCCGTCACACGTTCAACTAATAAAAATTAAGTTACTCGGCCTATAAAATACATTTTACGATCTCATTTATAAGTTATATTATCAAAACAAGTAATATATTTATTGTAAATATTTACAACAAAATAATTGACTGTTAAACCAGATTCCGATTACATTAAAATACTAAATTCGGCTACAAATATTAGGTATTAATTAAATCAATATTTACCTGAATCTTATATATCTAGGGGGTCAAGAGCCATGAGGATGAAATGTCTAACCCATCTTGCACAACCTGGAAAAAATCAATCGTTTAATATTTTTAAAATTTCAATCAAGTATTATTTTGTATGACAAGTAAAGCAAGTTTGAAAATAAATTCGCAGTAAGAGGTATAATATAAATAAAAATAGAAAACACCAATTTAGAACAGAAAACATGCACAAAAAGACTTACATAAATAAATATAATTTAGTAATATACGATGTTATTTTTTAACATCGGGTATTTAATTACGGAGAAAGTTTACGTAATATAAATATCATGTAGAATACATATTTCGGTGTAATAAACTTTTCATTTTTACATAAATGTATCGAAAAAATTCTATTGTCAAAAATTCTTTAATTTTAAAATACCAAAATAGCAATTTATGCAATATTTATTTATAACCAGATATATTATTACAAATATAAATCAAGGCCACAAGATGTAGAATAAAATTGAACTTGACCTAGACGATTGAGCGACCCTGACCTTTAGCACAGATTCGCACCCTCGTAGTATATTATGCAGAAGGGGAATGCACTACCACTTTAAAATGCACCATATTCAATTAGACAAAAATTATGTGTCCAAGTAAAAAAAATTATTTTTTTTGTAATTAAGTAATAGATATCGAGATAAACTATAAATATTTATAAAACGATTAATGTACACAATTAGCTTGGAAGTGTGACTTTGTATAAAAACAACTTCAAATTTTCCACCGCATCAATAATTTGGTAATTCTGAATGTAAAACATGTAATTTTTATTGCAACAAATTAAAAATAACGATGCATTCAATATTTTTTATATACGAAATATATCAAAAGTTTATAACGAACAACGATTGGATTGTAGTTTATGGATACCGAATACTACTGAATATTATGTACCTACCTAATTTAAAAATAATAAAAAATAATCGTTGGCGTTTTGGATGTACAAAGCTCTTAATAATTATTATTATAAAATACTGTAGAAAAAATAAACACCGAACTACAACCAATTTGTAACGAAATTACTTCCTTTCGGTAATTATTATGTATTGATGCAATAAATTAATTAGAAATTGTTAACGACAACTCTAATAACTAATTGCCCACCTTTCTCTTGTTAATGGTTTAAAATAAATTGCTTTTATATAGTAGCCGGACCGCCGCCATACTTTATTATAATTTAATCTAACGATGCAGCAACATGTGTCCCTTAAGACTACTTCATTAAGTTGGAATATTAAAATACGCTCGCTTACCTCATCAAATCAACATTTACTAAATTTGTTGTAATTCTACATATTATATTTCAGTGAGGTTATGTTAACATTAAATGGAAGTTAAATAACTTTCAAATAACCATGAATTTCAATTATTATTATGTGCTTCAATATATGCGATATTGTTCTGCTCTGCTCTTTTATTTCCAAATCTATAATTAATTAGTTAGTTATGGTGTCGGTTTAATTTTCATCCAGAAAAGTTTTATGTTTTAATTCATTCTAATCTATATAATATGACTATCGCTCTACTATGTACATAGAAAAGCCCCTTATAAAATTATAATAATTAAGAGGTTTACCTTTGAACCTTTGTGAAATGACTAAATCGTATTTTTTTGCATATTTTGAAGTTAAAAGTCTTAAGAACTCTTAAAAACAGATTAAATTTCAAAACTAACGGGCTTACGATCAATTATTTAATATAAGCGTTTACATCCACTTAACGTAACATAAAACTTAACAAAATGAACTTGATGAATTGTAGCCGAACTGCAACTTCTTACATTCTAAGAGAATCATATTACCTTAAGGTATGTACCAAGAAACAAAAAAAATTATGAAATAGAAAATATACAAGAATATCCCACTAGCAATAACACAACTAGAAAAACATTAGATGCCGGTCGAAATATATCGCCGTAATAATAATAAAAAATTCACAATCAACTTCTCCTTACGTTCACTGTAAAAATAAAATATCTACAGCGAAAAAAAAATAATAGCTTTTAGCAAAGGATAAATATCCCGAAAAACTTGTGTACACATATTTCTATAATGAATTCCCTACCTCAAACTTCAAGGTATATTTTGTTTTTCCATTTTTTATTTCCTACCTTCTCGAATGTAATTTAATTCTAAGTAGTAGTTCAGGTAGGTAGTTCTCAACAAAGATCACCAAATGGGTCATTCCATACCAAATCAACAAAAAAAAATGTTTTTGGCACTCACCATCTCAGATTTTGATGAAACTTGGCATGGTTGTTCCAGTCATAGATGTAAGTAATCATGCCAAATTTGCCAATTTTTTTGCTCTATCTCTAGCGGTTTAGATTTTACAGCATCTTAAAATTTTTGGATTATTGCGATTTTTATCGTCTTGCGGTAAAAAATAAATCATAACTTTCTTAGTTGCGGACCAATCTAGATGAATTTTTTTTTATGTATACATCAATATGTCAGGAATAATTAAAAATATTAACAAAGCTACCAAGTGTTTATTTGAGGCCAGAAAAAAATGCTATAACTTACACTAAAGTGTAAACTTAAATTATAATTTTTGGTTTTAAAGCGAGAAAAAATATATTATTATATTAAATATACTAATATTTTTGTTTCACATGGTAGCGCATTTCTCTTAGAACTAAAACAAACTAAAAACCTCATGGTTATCCTTTTTCCTTTCCCTTTCATATTCAATTTACCGTAGAACTCTGGATTTTGTTCCAAAAATCCTACAAATGATACTTTAAGGGACTTCTTCTGACTCCAAATCGCTTTGTTCATTTTTTAAATTATTCCTGGCATATTGATGTATCCGTAAAAAAATTTCATCTAGATTGATTGGTAACTAAGAAAGTTACAATTTATTTTTAATCGTAAGATAAAGCAGCCCTGCTGAACAATAAACATCGCAATAATCAAAAAACTTTAAGATGTTGTAAAAGCTAAACCATTAGAGATACAGCAACAAAATTTGGTATGCTTACTTACATCAATGGATAGAACAATCATGGAAAATTTCATCAAAATCTGAGATGGTTGGTGTTATGACCCAATCAAAATTTTTGGTTTTGAGTGAGAAAAAATAACAAAAAAGTAAAAAAACCTCTAATTTTTCTGCTTAATGTGGTAGAACAAAGACAAACAAAAAATTTCATGATAATCCTTTTCCCTTTAGGAGATATTCCATTTATCGTAGAATTTTTTTCTGACTCCAAATAAACCCTCGGTAGCTTTGCTCATTTTTTAATTATTCCTAGCATATTGATGTACCTAAGACGATCATTAGCCTAGTTTGTTAGCCGAATAACTGCTGACATTAAGGTACTCGGTTCGAATCCGGGGAGAGTCTAAAAATTTCTTATGATTGTCTCCGTGCTTCGGAGGGCACGTAAAGCCGGCGGTCCCTCTGGGTTGATGATTTGCCTTCATCAACAACAAAAACCAGAGTTACTGGCACATCTGAGATAAGCCTAGCAAGCTACCTTGGATGTAAAACAATAAATATGCTCATAGCACTAATAGTAACTTCGGAACATCACCGAGGTTGCTGTTAAGTATAAAACAGATCGCAGACCTAATTAAAGAAAAGGAAGAATATTGATGTACCTATACGAAAAAAAAAAACTAACGAACGATAAAAATCACGATAATCCAAAAACTTTAGGATGTTATAAAATCTAAACCGTTAGAGATAGAGCAAACAAATTTGAACAACCATGCCAAGTTTTATCAAAATCTGAGATGATTGGTGTCATGGTGTGGTTGAACTAAGATATGATCCCATTGAATCCGTACTTCGAGGATATGTAATATAATTTTTTTGTAATTATTGTAATTATTGTTCTGCAGTTGAGTGAAAGATTGCAATATATTTCACAAAGAAAATTGAATGAGAAAACTTATTTATAATATTTATAGAAATATTAAGATATATTACTTTTTCTTTGTTCGAGTTTTAAAGTACATAATTATTTGAAACTTTTTAACTCTTGTTAAATAAATAATATTATAAAAATAAATTTTTTTGAATTATTAGCTTGGGCCGTTTTTCATGAATATCACAAGAACCACTTACATCATGTATAAAAAAAAAGTTGTATCGATTAACAGTTCTTTATAAAATGATGTTATTAATGGTTCATTAAATAAAACATTAGTTACACATGATTAATTGAAATTATTATTATTAACAATGTTTACAATTAAATATAATTCAAGACTTTGAAAACGTAAACAATTTTCTAAGTGATATGGATTTATTATAACTTCAGTGTTAATAATGCAATCTATACCTCCCAAATTATTCATGTAGGTTAAAATTCGGGTTTCGTAAATTATTCCATTTAGGTGACCCTAAAGATAAAATAAAACAGCTTTATTTTATTTATCGCTGGGGAAATACCCTAAATTCGAATGCTTTTTAATAATATTATGGAATATCGTCATACATAAACTATATTACAAAATGCCATTTTAAGTTTTCAAAAATGACCATAAAAGTAGAATTCTATTTTTAATTTCAATAAATATATAAAAAGATAACATAGATATGTGTACTAATAAATTTATACCATTACCATTATAAAATTATTGTGATTTATTTTTGAATTCCAACTTATTTGGGGTCTAAATCCTGGATTCGGTCCTGAAGCGATTGAAAAATCAATCCCGTTTTGATACAACCATAATTTACATAAGAGGAAAACATTTTGTAAATGCACAATATCCTGTTCGTTCTTAGCAGTAACAGAATGTAATATTTTCGATTATTACAAATACATTACAAATACTTTACGGTCACTTAACAGCGTAGAATAAATAGTAAATTAGTTTGTAGTCCATTACATTTTCCACTACGCTACTGCTGATGCTGGGCTAAAGCTTGTTAACCACAGTTCGCTCCATCTTTATTTGCTATAAACTCTATAAAACTTTTTTTATCAGTGTAAATGGAAAATTATTTATTACTAATTTCGATATATTTATAGCACTAATTTAATCAATGGCTATCTAGGAACACTTAGAACATTGTGGACAAGATATAAACTTTTTAATTGATTTTGTAATTATGTATAATAATAGAGAAATTCTACACCAAATAAATTCGTTCAATATTTTTGAGGAACTAGAAGACATATTAACTTTTACTGTAAGATTATAAATTATAAACATTTTGGACAGTGAATTCAAATTTAGACATTTGCACGGTTTCAGATTTGAACGAGGGGTAGAATAATTCCTTGCACCTTCCACTTGTAATCATTTGGTAGTCAGCTGTAATTTTTATATTCTGCTGTAATATCAGTAATCCGGAGTAGAGTATCAACTGTAATCCATCGAAAGGTAATACTGTAATCTCTCATACCTTTCACTTGTAATCAGCTGTAATCATTTGATAGTCATTGGTAACCTTTGTACTCGACTGTAAAATTAGTAATTCAGAATAGGTAATTTCTGTAATAATCTGTATTCAATCGTAATCGTTAAGTAATCTCGAGTAATCCATTCTAATTTTGAGTGGTAATCCCATTTATTGTAAAAAATTACAATTGTTATAAATCTTGCAATCAACGATAATCACCCATAATCAGTTGTAATTCTTGGTATTATTGTGTATTCCTTTATATAACCAGTGGGGGGGGGGGGGGAGTAGCACGTCAAGTGAGCCCACGAATTTAAAAATATTTTAAGGAGATTATAGTAGGATTTGGCGTAAATTACAAATAGAAAAATTAATTTTTGACGATTATTTAAAAATACCCGTCAAAACGGCCAAAAATTTGCAATCGTACATTCTATTTCCATAAGATTAATCTCACTCATAAGTTCTACAGAGTGTTTAGTGAG
Source organism: Cantharis rustica (assembly GCA_911387805.1). Lineage (NCBI taxonomy): Eukaryota > Metazoa > Arthropoda > Insecta > Coleoptera > Cantharidae > Cantharis > Cantharis rustica. Next base: position 41,342,266 of record OU426877.1, read on the forward strand.
CCGAGTTGACCTCACTGAATCGATTCCGTTGCAGTTGTTAATATTATTTAATAAATTTATTTAAAATAAGAATTCATTAATTTTAGCAGAATTTAATTTAAAAACAAAGATCTCTGTCTTTTCCGAATAGGCACTGTAGCTACAGCGTTTGTCAACACGACCCGTAGCGAAGGGGACCGGAGCGAAAGATGCGAAAAGTCGGTTTTGACAAACGCAACCACAGCAAATCTCGAATTCACCCTAAAATCCACCCCATCTGTAATTTTCAAATGCAAATTATGCTCAAAAATATTTTAATAAAATAAAAACGCACTGTTGGTTCGACTAATCTTTTGGAAACAGTGAATACAGTGACCGTTTTCTAATTTTACCGATTTTTGAGCTTTATTCTCCGAATTTTTGAATGACTCATAAATGTTAATGTTTATATTCGTAATTTACGTCATAATCTACCGCAATTTCATTAGAAAATTTTGACATCTATGCCCATGTGATTACATCTGTTCAAATATGTGTACATTTATCGTTTAATACATAATTATTATGTTTATTTATTAATCCCGGAAATTAAAAATTTTTATGGTAGTTGATGGGGTAAATTACAAATATAAACATTCAATTTATGGATCATTCAAAATTTCTGGTAAAAAAGACAAAGAAATGTAATGCGATTATTGGTTTATTGAAAGCTGTTACAGTCAAAACATTAAAATCAGAGTTTTTATAATTTATAATCTTGGTAAAAACATCCCCAGTGCCGCCCGCCGTAAAAAAAACGGATGTCTAAGCCCACACACTTGATAAAAACATCGTTGGAAACCAACTACACTCGCAGAAGTTATGAATCTAGAAAGGTGGAGATTCTCTGAGCCCACGAAATTAGTAAAAACATATCCCTGGAGACCGCCAGAACTTTTTTTACGTTTTTACGTAAAAATTTGGCTATAATTAACAAAATCAAATTTAAAACAAATTTTTATGTTGTTAACAGTTGCACTTTTAGAAGACAACTGCGGCCGACCCCGCCCTTTAAAAACCCCCGCCGTAACCATTGTTGAAAATATTTCAGTAATGTTGTCAAAATTCTTCAACTTTTCTTAAATTTACTATTCTGCTTTTATTATAAGGCATCAGCCTATTTTTCATCATTTACTCTGATTGTGGAAAGGCCATAATTTATCACACAATAAATTTTTTTTAAAAATTTAAAATCGATTATTTCAGAAATAAAAGAAAAATTTGATATTTGAATTTTAACGATAACTATGTATAAAAATCTATCGATCAAGTTATCCCATTAACACTTTAACGACCGAGTAATTTTTTGTAGGACGATGAAAAATTAAATTATTAATTATGTATTATTTGTATAAATATAAACGCGAATACAACATAAAGTAAAAATGTAAGCTTTGTTGGCCTTTTTATTAGATTATGGGGTCGTGATACCTACGTCTTATTACAAAAATTACCTAAAACAGAACTGAAACCATTTTCATCTCCTCTTTCATCTACACCTTCTCATTTTCTTGGTGAACAAGTTGTCTAATAATTTATCTTGTCTTTAAAAATTAAATACTTTTGTAGAAAATCTGCAAAATTTAATTAAAATGCTGAACGAAGTAATTAATTATGTTTATTAATTTCTTGGTGTGGATTTTTAAAGACATTAAGAGAAAGTGCAGAAAGCTAAACCAAATTACATACTCGCATAATATACCTACTACTATTATGTTATTTTTTAATACATTTACGCAAATTTTTTCTAAAATGAAAGCAAATAAAATTTGTTCAGGAAATATCTATTTTTGAAGTTTAAACGAGTAAGTACTAAAAGCAATAATTATAAACATAATATGACTGAGTAGTAATAATATTCTTAGTGCATTAGAACAGAAAAGGTCGAAGCATATATAACTATCGATTCCATCTACAATAAAACTATTCGATCGCCAATTTATTAAAAACCTAACAAGTAGCGAAAAATTTAATTGCTAATTAATTTTAAAATTCTGCTTTCTCTGTAATTATATCGTCACATAATACATATACATAAATCTATGACACAAGGGTAACCTGTGAATCATGTATGTAACTTGTGTAACAAATGATAGGCGGGAATTTCATCAATACATGGTTCGTATTGTTTGTCACTAGAATTAAGGGCGTTATTAAAATGATCATAAAGCAGAATTGGACAGGCAGGGTAATATAGATGGAAAATCAATAGAACGAACACGGACAAGTCAAAGTAGAGATGAGTTTGTTACCTCCTCGTATAATCCTCTCTATCGTCCGTAGCACAACATTCACGTTACACGTACCTTTATAGCAGTTTGTAATAGCAGAAAGGGGAACCCTAATATTCTACTTCCTTACGAACAGGTAACTAGAAGCTAAAACGGCCAAATATATAAGCTAAATTTAACTCTAACACTTTTAACATTTTATCAAAAAATATTTTATTATTAAGCTGGCGAATCAAGCATTGACTTTTTACTTAACATGAAAATATATAACATTAATGTTTATATTATATTCATGTTAACTGAAATAATACATTCGAAAATTAAGAAAAAGAATAAAACAGCATTTTGAATGAATGAATTCAAATGAATTTAATAGTCAAGTTATAGAGCTGCAGTTAACACTAAATTTCCTCTAATTTTCCCCCACGCATTCGCATAATATAGTAGCAAATAAGGAAAATTATTCAACTGCAATTTTTATACCCTCTTTAAAGTACTTCAAAAAGATTACGAATTATTATTGAATTGCGATAACATTCTTTCTAAAAATCGATTAGTTTCCAACTTTTAAGATGATTTTAGAGAACATTAAGGTCGACTTATTTTCTCAGTTTTCTAGTTACATCAAAATTATTCTAGAAGAAAAGCTTTTCCCATGTCAAGTTGTAATAGAAATGGTACTTGTACTTATATAAAACTATAATTTTGATATTAATGGCGCCGCCTTATTAGCCTTCTTGGCGTTGATCCAAATGTCCAATTCATGCTACAATCTTGTCGAAGTTTCTACAATTTACCCCTTAAAATAAACTTATTTCTGATAAAGAAAATAATTGTACAAATAATCCTAAGATACATTTTTCATTATTGTATATTGTTGGATAATATAGAAGCAATTTGTTGGTTCTAGAAACCAAGAAAATTGGGTGTACAAATGTTTTGGAGTTCGCGGTATCCTTTAAAAATATCTTGGCATTAATTGATAATTACTGCAAGTCCTAAGGGCATTCGTTGGAGAAAATAGCACTTAATCGACTTCTTTTACTAATTAATTGAATACGAAGTTTAAATATTCAAATATATACCAGAATTAATTGTTGTTTTTAACTTTCTTGTTTAATTTTGATTTTTTTAAATACATAATTATGTAATTTTTATTTATTTTAATTGTGACTATTGCAAAACTTTTCCGACTGCTGCAAAAACATTGCCAAGGAAAATCGTTAATTTTTCAGATAAGCTAGAGATCGTGAGGTTTCCGAAAAATTACTTAAAAGTTTATGACATTTTGTAAATTTAGTGTACGTGATTTTTTCTTGCGAATAATTTTTTGATTTTGTTACATAATTATATTATAGTACAAAGTAGGAAATTTTTAAGGTCCCCAAATGACATTACATTATAAACTCCCGCACTCTTTATTAAAAGTTGATTGCACTCTGCTTATGCATACTTAGTTTACGGAACAAGTTTTTTAACAACATAACAGTTAAAATCTTCATCTTGTATGCGAGAGAATATAAGAATATAAAACAATCATAATATCATACATACCATAATTTGCCAATGATTATTTTACATAACGACTGCATCGAGCTTGCGACTTATCCTAGAAACAAAAAGAAAGTTTTAAAAAAATCCTTTATTTCTTCATAAAATAATATAAATTTAATGTAGAAAAATATAAATGTTCTGCCAAAAATTTAAATTTACACTCATTTTAAATACATAGAAGAACTCGGTGCAATATAATTATTATATGTTAAAAAACTGCACCAGAATGAAATGAGAACATTGTTTAATAGAACAAGAAGCTCATAATAAAATGATTAAAAATCTAATTACTTTTAAAAACCTTCAAATAATTAATATCAATTTAGAAGAACTAATAATTATACAGCTGGTCAGATATCTTATTTGCTTAAACATACGTTTATAATCATTATACAACAGGAACAAATAAATTGAATTAACTTTTCATTAAGACATATTGCTGAAAAAACAGAGTTGCGATCAAATCTATTTGGGAATTTATACAATTCACTAATAGTTCTGAGAACTAGCAACTGCTTTGAACTCTTAATTCTATTAATTAATTTTTTTTATGTTTTCGTATAAAAGCTATTTGTATAATAATATATAAAATTCGAATTTTTAAAGACTTTTATTCTTAATAAACAAGAAAAAAATTTGTCAAAGAAAGTACCAAAAATCACAAATTGTAAATTGATTGTTTCCTGTTCATTTTATACTCAAAATAGATCGTATCAAAATTACAGTAGATAAAATTCTGCGTAAAAGTGTAAAAAAATTATTGTTCCAGTCTCTTTACTTTTCGAGATATAGTCCTTTTTAGCAGTCCGATTTTTATTGATTTTTGTCCAAAAAACGTAGTTTGCACTTGCGATCATCTGACGAAAGTTTTTTTTTAATTCTATGTATGAAATAGCTTTGTAGATATAATAGGGCCCTAACTGTAAGCTTTCAAACTTGATTCCTTTTGATAATTTTTTGCCATTTCTTAATATTTTGCACATAACTCAATTTCAGTGCATCTCAAACGCAATAAACATAATCTAAAGTTTAGAAAACAAAGTTTCACGTATAGGAAAAAAAAAAGCCGAAACAATATAGTAAGTTCAACAGTTAGAGATATCGTTTTCTAAATTACCATAATTATTTCCTATAAATTTTTTGTTTTTTGAAATTTGAAAAAAAAATATTTACACTTTATGTCCGATATGCACTGAAATTGAGCTATTTACAAAAAATTAATAAACTGCTAAAAAAATAAGAGATCAAGTTAGAAAGCTTATAGCTGCGGAGCTATACGAGTAAGAAATTATCAGAGTAACAAAATTGCTCTATACACAGATTTATAGATAATCAAGTCTAGTTTCACTTATTTGTAACTTTGCCCGTTTCGGATTAAAAATAAAAATTATTTTAGGATTATTTCTACGCACAACTACTGAATGACTAGACTATTATGAATCAATCACGACCATTTTAGCTGCCTTATACCCGGTCCACACGAGGATAGTGTTGTTCAAGCTAGGATAGCAAGTTCTAGTAAATTTAGCTTCGTGTAAATAGAACTACAGTTTCGTTTTTAAGCTAGTAAGCTAGCGTTTGAAGCCAGGTTATTTTAATAGGGAAGAGTTCTATTTTTTGAGAAATTGAATTTACTCTCCTAGTTTTGTGTACTAGCTTCGTATGAACGGTGAAGCTAGCACTAGTAGTAGTCCCCCACGAAAGATAAGTAGTCACAACACAGACTGTTTATGTAGATACTGCCTTAAAATGTCCTAGCATCGCGTAAACCGCTCTGATTGTGCGAAGCCAGATTTAAGGCATCGGAAATTACTAGCTTGAAAAACTAGCCTCGTGTGGACCGGGTATTAGAATTGGAAGTTGTAGGCGGAGCCAGTTAGACAGTCGTCCAGGTTACGTTCACTTTTTTCGTGGTACCTTTTGAATATAATATAAACTCAAGACAACAATACATCAGCGGTCAACGACTAACCCAAGAATGGAAAATTACCGAGACGTTGCAGCCAGAATCAAGTACATAGTAGTGATACGGTGAGCGTAACCTAGACGACTATCTAACTGGCATTGCTTACAACTTCCAACTCCAAGGTAACACCCTATGACTTTTGAATTAGACAAAATATAATAAAACTTTTTATAATCAATTACATAGTAGTTAGTACTAATAGTATATTATGTGCTGAGGTGGAAAATACTTCATTACAGCCGAGCGCTACGTTAGTTAACCGAGGCGCGAAGCAGCGTAGTCAAATGTAAGCGCAAGTGACAGTGACACAGTCAGCTAGTGACCACTTCCCGACCTAAGGTTGGGAAGTAAAACAAAATATCTTTCTGATTGGTTGGCAAAAGAAAGTAAATAATAAACTGTTTCCCAACTTATTAAAAGTCAGGGATGTGTCGATTACTAACTGATTGCGAATAAATAATATCACATCGCATACTTTATTTATATCAGCCTGTAGATACTCAATAATATGCAAAGTCCTAAATCTTTCCACCGTAGTTACGTAATATCTAGTTAGACTCCCACCACCATTATATCACTATAGTTTTTTTTCCATGTTTTTCTTTGGCGTTTTGACATGGAATCGTGTTCTAGTACCTACAGATACGGGGGACCTACAGTTTAACGCGAGTCCCAAACCACTATAACTATAGATAAGATTATTAGCATTTGATACCTCAAAAATGTCATCAGCGACTTATAGGAGACACGATGGAAAAAATCCGGTGCAATTGATGAGGATAAAACCCAATTCAACACTCTTTTAACTGCCAACCCACGACCTGTTCGTATAATATTCGTATTTACATCGATGTACAATAATCACAAGCAAATCGACATCTACATGCAATGAATAAATCTTTCTAGTTCTTAATATAACTTGTATTTTATAGATACTGGAAGGGGGTAGGTAAGTAAAATGAATAAACAGTTTTAGTAAATTTCTCAATTGTTATTATACAATAACTAATTTGTTAATGGCAAACTCTTTAAGGAAAACATTGCATTACAATGCTTTTTTGCTTTAATGGTTAAATAAATTAAACTTATCAATATTTATGATAACATCAGCAGTTTTATTTATAACATCACGCTATACAGGATGTACACTTACAAACAATTCGCCTTCAAGTTTTCGTGAATTTATACGAAATATCGAAAACATGCAAAAAAATCTTTTCTAGATAGGAAAGCAGGTTAATTGGACATCAGTTAAGTGAGAAGAACGGCAGTGTTCTTCTAGAAAGACTTCTCAGGAAGCTCCGAGAAAAATCAAGAATATATTTTAGAAAAATAAATAAACAAATTTATCCCTGATATCAATTATGATAGTAACATTCGCACTAACTCGTATTAGGCTGAATTGAACCAGGATTAAAGAAAGGCCTAAAAATCCTACTTATAAACTTTTTTCATAAAGATGGTTTTTGGTTACTTTATCTTTATCTGTCAGATCTTAATTTCCCTATATGAGTAAGTACCCAAAAATGTTGGCAACAGTTTCCTCTTTCAACTCCCGATTTCTTGTTAAAACAAAACAAATGATGAAATTTTGGTTTGTGTAGAAGTCAGGATAGCACAAAATTCCTAAAATTGTGTTTTCTTAATGTGTTATCCTCGGGAAATCTATTCAGGTACTAAACTTCTGATTAAAAATAATAACAGCATTGTAATGATCACAATGAATAAAACTTGAATGCATAGGTAACAATTTAATAACGAAAAAAGTATTAAAACGACATTCCTCAATAGTAAAGAGATGATAAAACAACATTAAGATACATTATTATAATATGTACGTAAGTAAATAAATGAAATATAAAAAATTTCGATGAACTGTGCAGGACTTTTAAAGCTGTCAAGATAAGAAATTTAAAGAAAACTAAAATTGCTTATAAAAAAGGTTGCTTTCACTTTCTTTCTCCAGACAAAACTCCATATACCTACATGTAGGTCCCTGACATCTTCAACCTACGCTTTCAATTAATCAATTTCTACTAATAATATTTAAGTTTAGTCAAAATTTAATGTGAAAACAAGAATAGTGAGTGTTCTAGGATGAATTTATTGACAATAAAACGTTTTGAAAAATCTAGCAACCAATTCACTTCTTGTATGTTGAACAGATAACCAGTTTTTGCAATATATACTTTCAATGACTTGTTGTTTGTCATAAATGATAAATTATGCTAGGTAAATTTTTACAAATAGATTGACAATTTGGTAGACGAATTGCCCAAAATACTTCACCGAATTTAGATGCCTAATCTGGTGTTCATTCTGGTTTAGTTGGTCGGTTTGGTATCCACAACACACAACTTCATAATGTTACAAGGACGCAAATTGACAGGACCCTTTGTTGTGGAAATAAAAAATGAAGGACCCACGTAGAATCAATATAAATAAATATTTCATTATTTATTAAATTTTCGTCGTCCCCCCTGTCAACTATTTTGGTCCGAAAATTCAGTTTCGATTTTTAAAATAAGTACTTAACATTTATACAACTTGGCAGTTGTTTTTGAGGATAACCTTCGGTTCGTTTTCTCACCAAACTTAACAATGCCTTAAACAGATTATTAATTTTAAATATTGTGTTACTAAATACAACAGATTACTGATAAATATTATCGTTGGAACATAAACATTCTTTTATCTCTCTATGTTTACAATGTTAGCATTAATATAATCTCGATTCGTCGTCTCATACTTGAATATATCTGACTTCGAGATATTTTGTGAAAGGTAATGTTTATTACTCATTAGCAATAATTTTATTTATACATAATTGTAGATAATTATTATATTAAAAAATTTCCATAATCTCAGAGTTATAAAGTTTAACTAAGCAGTACTTTCGAAAAGCAGACAATAACCGACATCGAGCAATCCAAATTCTACTAAAATTGATGTTAATTACTGCAGTTCACACACTATTTATAAATCGGTTTTCGTTTTCTGATTTTACTTACCATTTATGGCAGTAAGGATAACACAAAAAGTCAGTTACATCCATAATTTTGGTACACGAACACATTTGCACTATAATTAAATGACATTTTGCTTTTTGCGATGTAAATGAAGTAATTTCTTATGAATCATACGTTTAAAGTAGTTTCTAATGGTGTGCACTCAAAAAGTAGACTGGCTCACTTTAAAATTCTACAATTCAGACCCACGTTCTGGTAGCATCGGCTAACTTGTTTGTAATAAAGGTAACGTCATCGAAAACGGTCGGTACACTGATACATAATTGTTATTCTAGCAATGGCGATGTCATATAGCAATTCTTATAATTCGTTTTAACAAAAAATAATGTGATGCAATGGTGGTAGGCAGGCATACGACAGCTGCACAAGTTAGTGATCACTGGAAGTGGAACAAAATAAAGTAACTTCGAGTGTAGGCCGTTATACTTTATAGAATAAAAGAATTTAATATAAATACCTGTTTTAGGTATAATAACTATTTTTTCCTCCTAAACTAAAATTATTATAGACGATACAAAATTAATTTAACTGCGTTAGCAAATGACCGACTCGAATAAATTTTAATTTAAAAAGATGTCGTTAATTTTACCATCCACCCATGGATTTTATCAACTTGCAATGTGGAAAATTACTCGTTCCAGTTTCAAAAGTAATTACAATTGTTTAACGAAATTTTTGATCGGTAAAAAAAGTAGAGCTAAATTTTTGCTAACAGCCGAAGGTAATCGTTAAACCATAATATGTAGTTGAGGAACCAGTTTCTACCTGTAATGACATTTGATGGTAACATCTTTTAAACATTTACAGCAAAAGCTACATAAAATTTTAGATTTCATCACAATACCATCACGTTCAATAACGGACATAAATTCCATAACATTTTACAGTTTAATAAGTACCTATTTTTAGTTATAGGTAATCACAAAATTGCATACCATAACTACGATTTTAAAAACGGATAAAAAGTGAGAGTGCATGGAAAGTTTAAAAACTATTTTAATTCAAAACCAATTTATTCTAACTTTTTTTTTGTTTTTAATTGGGACAATATATCAGGATGACAAATGAAACACAGATTCAACATTAAAAACAAATAATTAAATAATTTTATAGCAAGCTAAAACTTGAATCCTCAAAAGACTGAAGTGTGTAATCCAGTTTGGTTACTGCATTTCCTGTGTGGAAGCGCTTACATTTATATTGGATTCACAAAAATTAGATTAACTGAAAAGTGCAGCATCGGAGAATTTTCCTATTCCACGCTAGTAGCAAATCCAACGAGTTTGGAGTTGAATTCTCCAAACAGAAATTAGCGTTACTATAGTTTCCTCAAGGGATATTTCCAAAGATTCAAAGAATATGCACATTATTAATTAAACTAACCAAGCAAAATTACAATATAATAATTTGTGTACAGATTCTTTTCATTTATATGGGGAACTGGAAGTACTCAATTTATCCCACTAATCATAATATATCTTTGCAGTTGGGGACCCAGTGGTGTTAGGAGTGTAATTCTACCAATATTAAAAAATATTTACTCTTTCAATTTGTTATGTAAAATGGCAGGTTAACTCCGGTTATTCCATACACCCCCCCCCCCATCGCGGTATTAAATGTCAAGGCTTGTGTGCATGTTCTGTAATTGATTTTATTAACTAGAAATCTTTCACTCTGCTAGAGCAAATAAATATTATTCAAAATTGGCAATAATAAATAATTAGCATGTATTTAAAATTTAATAATCATTAATATTGTTTTGGGAGAGCGGCGGCCCATCGCTCTCTTCGTACCAGTCGCATCTAATAAACATATTTAAAGAAAAGTTACAAAAACCAAGGTAGTTGAGCATAAAAAATGTCTCCACCACTTTTTTTTAGCAAATTGCGGTACCAAATTAAACAATCTGTTAGGTCAGTTTTCGGGACTAGGAATAACATTAGAAATGTACGATGAAGAAGAAATTGTATGAAAATCTCATTAAAGATACCATAGAGGTAACCGAGAGTTTGTCATCTCTTCACATTCTTTATAACAGTTAAGGTAAGACAAAATTCCAGGATAATTTTCTTCCTCACAATTAGGGCAGTTCACCATGCCTGTTAGTAATTAGGCGACGTCGTAACGACAATCCAAGGGTGGAGGAGTCATTGACAGAATGTAGAAATTACGTTTCTATAATTGACTGCTTTAGTGCCACTTTCCTCTAATTTCAATGTCAAAAGGTGGTAGGCTATAACAACACCTGCTGCATTACGAGATCGAATTATAGCCTTTGGAAGTTAATTTACTGCATGCTCCATAGCACGAGCTAAGTTTTTTCCAGACCACAACATGTTTGATGTGAAAAACTCCTTTGTATATTGTTAATAGATTCCCGGCTGTGTCTGGTTTTCAACTGAACGGTTGAACCTTGCTTTACTTTGAAAGGTCTAATTAGATCGGTTGCATTCAAGAAAACTTTTGATGCAAGAGTTGTTATAATTCCTGACCGATTGATGGCAGAGAATACAGGTTCTCTTTGCTAATGGTAAGAGCTTCGCTCGTTGGCACCAGCTTAGGAGGAAGTCTGTTATTTGTTACAACGAATTTGGAAATTAGGCTCTTGTAGCTGCTGTAATCAGCCATTACTGCTGATTTAGATCATTGCATCTAAATTTAATTCCTTTGTACGTCTTTGCAGACACACTCCTTCTTTTCAGACTATCTACTGTAATAGTGAGTCTTTCAAAATGAAGTCTATTACATTTCTATGGTTGGGAACCTAAGTCACGTGTGTGACAAGGAAGACCTGACATGCCACTGGAAAACAGAAGCAAGTGAAAACTGAAGAGCCTGTAATACGTACGTATGCGTGTAAGTATATTCTTAGAAGTGATCAAATACCGTACAATTATATAAATTAATATTGTATTATAATATAAACAAGAATGTTAGCCTTGGCATTCGGAAATTATATTCAGCCCAACTATTTCTATATTTTACGTAAATAACCTAGCAAAGAAATTAACGAACCCATTATATCATCACCAGGTCTTCCTACTTGACAGTTATAACCTCAAATGATCTATTTTTTTAAAAACAGTAGTCTATATCTAGCTCAAAAAAACCCGGTTGTAACGAACTTCTATTTAAATCTTGCGCGAGGTTCGTTATAACCGATTAGAAGGATTAGGAATTATTTGTATTGAAATAATCATTTTTTAACTTTGAAAAGAGCGAATAATAAAAACAATTTGTAAAAGCATATTGCTGATTAAATTTTTGGCAATAATATTATTTAAAAAAGAATCACTGCTAAGATAGCTATGAAAAGACCTAATACTATAGTATTGTGGCCTAAATATCAGTTTCTCTTCTCATTATTCCTGCTCTTACAATCATTTCTCTTCTACAACTTCTTTCAATACTTTCGTTTGTTTTTTTCTTAATAAAACTCTTTACTAATAAAAACGCTTTCCCTTCAGCAGACACCTCTATTGAGTAAACAACACCAATGCGACCACTAGGACCAAAAGATATTACTTATAAATCGCTCCCCTAGGACGCTAAGTTTCCTTGCTCCGATCCTGCATTTTCTTTGGCAATATTATTATTTTGATCCTGTTATACTATTTGTAATTTGCAAAAACCGCTGTATCAATATTATTTTAGCTTACTATGTAGATTCTTTGACCGTGCATTAATTTTGATATTTTCTTTTTTTCTCAAAGTTCCTTTTGAAATATTTCTAGTTTGCTCTTAGGATTGGGATAGCAATATTATAACATTTTACTTTTAGCATTCTTTTTGATTCAAAGGAAAATTGAGTTAACTTTTTCAAGTTGAAAATTTTTTCCCTATGACAAGCTACAATTTTTTTTCAAAGCAAAATTCGAAACGATCAAAATGTAAAATTCTTACATACGTTGAACTGTGAAACACACTTGAATATTAACTAGCGATCGGTACAATTCCGTGTTTTAGAGAAGTAACATCTTATTAGATTTAATTGTTAAAGTATAGTGAAATTAAAATGAAACCAACTAAAAAAATAGCTGTAAGCTTAATTATGAAAAGTAGGACCTAACAGTATTCATAGTTAATGAACACACAATTGAACTTTTCATTGTATACGTTCAACTATCAAATTGGTTAATTATTATAGGATTTTATCAGAATAAATAATTTATTATTGACAATATCTCGTATTGTCAATTTTTTTATATTATTGTTTAGGCAGTCTACCATTTAACTGCAGGACCAGCTTTAGCAAACGATGCAAGATCGTAATTTGAATTTTTGAAAAATAAATTATTACAATTTAAAAATATGTAACTATTTGGCTTTTAATGTCACATTCAATATTCCATTTAGCTAAAGTCAATAACATTAATGCTATGTCGCAGTAAAATCGTGAAATAAAATTTTCAATAGGAAAAAAACACTGGTTCGTATACATAGTGTGATAATATAATATTATGATATATTAAATAGATGCAACTGACAAACACAATTTTAGCAACGCAAATTAGTTTTAGACTAAGCGAGTAGGACACAATAGTAAACATTTATTATACATTAAATTTTTAATTTACTTCAAATTGACTCTACTATCAACATAAAGAACACTCAGCAAAGTTGTCCATTAAAAAATATACATATATTTAAATGGTCAATTTGCATGATTTTCAATTTTAACGTATAACTATTCGTTGTAATTTTTTTAAAATTTAATGCATAATTTAGGTCATAAAAAATATTTAAATTTGAAAGTATCTCTGTATAAATGTATCTATTTATTGCATTTTGGCGTCACTAGACGTAGAAAATTTGTGAATTATTCCTGTGAAGTTGTTTAGATGTGTCACCCAGAACAATTTTTTGAGAAAATTAATATTATAACGGTGAAAATATTTTTTTTAATTAAAATGTTTATATATCTAGCAATTACGTCTAGTGGGAATTATGATCTACACGTGTACATATTGGAGTTTAACGTCAGATTCGATCACGTAATTTTTTTAAATAAATTAAAGTATTTAATTAATTATTTGAGAAGAAACAATTTTTGCATAATTAACGAAATATTCAATAATGCAAATTGTCTATCGATTGAAAAATTGAGAACAAAGTTGAAAATTGAACTATAACATTTAAAACTAACATCAATAAAATACTTCTTGAAGTTCATAAATACATAATTTAAATTGCTTTAGAAATTTTCTTTTTCTTTTATAGACGTATATAATAATTTGTAAAAGAACATAAAAACAGCTAAGTAATTTATTACAATATTCCTCTGGGTTTTACAAAGTATCATTTAGAGAAATAGAACTAATATCTAGAAAATGTTAATACAAAGCGATCGGATATGCAGATTTAATGTATTTTATGATGAACAAAAGTTGAAATAATTCTTCACGATTAAAAACCAAATAAATTTCAAAAACATCGAAATAATTAAAAATATTTTCGTTATGGTATTTCGAATAAATACTATTAAGGATGCAAACCTTTTAGCTAGTATATAATTAGACAAAATATTACCTATGCAAATTCATGTATAAAAACTACAGTTAAAAATTCAAATAAATAATGATGGAGCATTGTTTTATAATTATAACCTTATTGCTACAATTTTTCTTATTTTAATATTTCATTATTTAAAATTAAATTGGAAAGCTAACCTAATTACAAAAACGCAAAACAGAGATGCTTTATTAAAAACAAAAAATTGTTTCGGAGTAATTTGTAAATCATTTTAAAATTTTTAATTCGCACGCGTACTTTCGAAAAAGCTTTTATCGCCAATATAAAATTTTAAACAACTATTACTGTGAAAACTTTTAAAATGTAAGAATTTGCTGAAGTGTTTTTTAAATAAATCATATCTTTGCAAGTTAAAACTTCAGCTACACGTATATTATAATTTAAACATTTTATTTAAACAATTCTGCAATGCCAATATATTCAATAACGGAAAATTGAAATAAATTACTTTTTTGTTTACAATTAGGAAGCATTCAAATTGTATTCACAGTTAGCCCTAATTCAAATATACGATGCAACTTGTTTGCAAAAAGAATAAATTTAAATTATCTAAAAAAAAAAATTGCGTTTGCCCACCCTTTTAGGAATCTACCTTTTATTTGAAATATTTTTAATTAGGTAAGTACATGTTTTTATGTAATAAAATAGTTAATTTTGTTGAAATTTGTATGAATTTTTTAATTTTTCGCCATACGAACTTTTTCTGGATTCGTCCTTGTCAATATAATAATGTACCTCCAAACTTCTACACATATATTAATAATAACACATAATAGACGTGTGCTGAATAGAAATTCTAAATTTACCTGCTGTATCGTGTCGTTTTAATAATTACACAAATTAATTATTTACATAAATTTGGACGCGTTTACTATAAACCTTTTGTTAGATATTTCCAGTATCGCATAATATAAAACAGACGATATTATTGATTTCGCGTTAATGTAAATTGACAATTGTGGCATTTTAACACGATTAAGTTACAGTAACAATATATTCTCCAAAATTTTTATTCTAGGAAACGAAAACATACTTTTGTTATATTTATTACATAATCAACGAACTAACCCACTTAAATAATAACATTCAGAACTAAAACGATTATGAATTAGAATAGCTTTTCTGCGAAGAGAATGTTTTGAATATTTTAGAATTCATTATTAATAAATACTATTTATTTTCACTAGTTTTTAACCCTCGATTAGCTTCACACTAATTTAAAAATATAATAATTATAAAAATTAATATTGCAGGATGTTATAGTATTCGAATCGCTAAGATAACCACAATAAATTCGATAAAATTCTTTAGGAACAATATTAAGTCCGGGAGTCCATACATACATTTTATCTTTATTAGTTTACATACAGGAGGCATTCAAATTCCAGATTATGATTCTTTAGTAGTTTATTTATTTTTCCTTTTCAAAGATTTTTTTAGGTTCTTCTTCATGTGCCATATCCGGTTCCCCGGACGTTGGCGACCTCTCTCCTATGTCTGTGTTGTGCGTTTGAAGTATTATCACACACATAGAGGACCTACTGCTTAACGCGGGCTCCGAACCGCGGGAAGTGTATACACTTCATCTCCAGAGAGGATGTACCAGGCAGATTACACCTCGGTGGTTTGCCATTGCCTTCCGAGGGGAGACGGTCAAAATAAAGTTTTACTGAACCCGGAGTCCAACCAGACATTTAGCATTAGCAGTTACGCACTTAACCGCTCTAGCTGACGACCGCCTCTTTTAGGTCTGTTTAAGTTGGGTTTTTAAATTAACAATTACGTCAATTACACCCTCGGAAGGACCAGCACAGTGAGCGGGGAGGCATGGCAATAGTAAAAATCTTTTTAAATTTTTACCAAGAAGTTCTTTTAAAGACTTTATTTGGAAAATAGAAATAATAAGTGACTTAATAATAGAAATAAGTGACTTTCCATTTTTTTTATAAAAGCCCATTAGTGAATGTTACGGTAATATAATGTATTTACTCCAAAGTCTAGTTCTCTACTTCATTGCTAAACCTAACGTAATCCATACGAAAACCTACTGCGAGAAATTGTATTACATTTTATAAGATTGCCAACCACAAATAGGGACAAGATGCCAAGTGTATCCAGAAGATATCATAGGTTTAAGTAAAATTGTTGCAAAATTTGATAGATAACATTAAAATCAAGCGAAAAACTTGGGGCGAACTCCAAATATCGAATAATTTAGCAATTAATTGATTTTATTTTTTACATTTATAAAGCCCGTAAATAGCTAATTATATTTTAGAAATGTGTGCTCGATATAATCCAGTGTGTTGTAGTGGGCGGAGCCGGCCGCAGTTGACTGTTGGCTATGAAGTTTTACCATTTAATAAATTTATTTTAAAATGAATTTGGTTAATTATAGCCGAATTTATTCCGCTAGATCGGTAATTTGCAAATTGGGGGCGCTTCGGGGGGTATTTTTAAACTACTCAGGGTTCTGTGTTTTTCTAGATCTGCCATTTTCGAATGCAATTTATGCCCAAAAATATTTGTAAAAGATAAACACACACCATGGGATGAGTTAACCTTATGGGAAACACCCAATACAGTAACCGCTTTCTATTTTTTACGGTTTTTGAGTCTTTTTCGCCCAAATTCTTGAATGATCCATGAATTTTAATATTTGTAAAGCTATCATAATTTACATAATGCTTAGCCATATTATACAAAAATTTTAAATCAAAAGTTTGTATTAAACTTTGATTGAACGTAATCGAAGTAACACTACAATGTTTTACTATATTAGGTATACAGATCTTAAAATAGCGTTTGTGGTACTTATTTTAAAGGTAAATCTAATTTACCCTAAAAACCTTCCCTAAAATTTTGTTTAAATTTACCTACTACTTATAATTACAGCAGTACAAGATAATACCGCTATAATATGAAAACAAAATTTTCACATACCAATTTAAATTACATTGTATTTTTAAACAATTGATTTTTCTCCTGGTGCGATTCAACTATTATATTAATCATAAGTTCAAGTTTTGGAATAACAGTCAAGTTCGACATTCGAACCTCCCAACTTAATTTTGTAAGAAAGCTATTATCTCAGACTGATCGCATAGTTAGACTGTTCCTGAGTTCCGAAACGGTCGATTTCTTAACATTATGTCTAGAATCATTTTAAACGCGTTTGTAATCGTATTAACTACTTTGTTTTTGTTACGACAATAATAATTGTTGCTTCTGAACTAATTAAGTTAAGATGTTTATGACGTAAGTCGCAAGTTTGAAGATTACAACTATCGATTTGATGTTATATAGAATACAATAAGTTCAGAACTACAAAAACTAGCGTTTTATAACAACTATGCTGGTTTTATTAAAATGTTTGACCCAAAAATCACATACGGCGCCATTTTAGAAAAATTTCTACAGGACCGTGAGCGTATAAGATCTCGCAAATTAATTAAACGTTAAAAACAATAAGTAACAACATAGTATTTTTATAACTTATCTGTTTCATACCACAATTAATTTATTTATTATTATAATCTACTTGTGATTATAAATTGTGGTAAATACATAATTTTGTTGTTGAAGAGCATCACTATTATTGCAAAAACAATTTTGGACTCGAGTCATAAATCACTTTAAAATTAAAATTATATAAATTTCTACATTTTTTGTACCGTCGAGCTTTAGAATACACAAGACATGTAATTTATAAAAGAAGAGTGTGGAAGAGAAAAGAACAAGAAACGTAATAAATTTAAACATGTTGAACAAATACAGAAATCGATACGAATGAATGCTACGTTCCTCACCCCGCCAGGAAGTTCATGCACCCAAGAAAACGTTAAAAATTGCGGTTCAGTTCACGAGTTTTATTATTGAAAACCTGGCAATCGAATTAAAAGTAGAACTAGGGAATAAGATAATTATTTTAATAGCAACGAAATTCAAAGAAACGTAAGTTATATTAAACGATCAACACCCCTCAACAAATAGATCAATATAATATACAAAACAGGATAAATAATGACATGCAAATTTTCCATAGTTTTATGAATCATCGAAAACAAAGGGCGAGCTTTATTCCCTTATAAATACATTAAGTGAGGGGTGAGTTGTAATTTGTGGCTGAGCATACAAAAATGGTGCGTCAACACTAAACCTCGTCTAGTTCAATTTTTTCAGTTTACAACTTTAAAATCGTTAGTAATATTTTTAGAACTAAACGAAATCTTTAATAAACCAAGAAAAATTCTATTGTGTAAAGCTCAGAATATACGAATGCTTTGATTTGTTCAATAAAATCGATATGTACCACCTATAAAAGCGGGAGCTATTTTCGCTTCTTAAATAAAATAAAAAGATTTAAAAACGTTTCAACAAGACGATTCAATACAAAATTATATTTTTGTCTATTTATTGGAATGAAAAGTCACTAAATCCATATTAAATTATGTAATCCGTAATCAAAAATATTTATTGTGTAATGGGTTTTGATAACATAATATTCATTGATATATCTGAATCATTTTAAAACTATATATAGTAATATTTGTTGTATCTATTTGAGACCGATAGTCCATTTCAATTCTTATGCTGCATGTAAAATTGAATACGAGTTTCTAAATTTGCAGAGCCCCAAATTGACTACATGTTCAATATCACAAAGTGCATTCATTCAACTAGAAAACTAGTACGAATTAACAGGCAATTTTAACATGAAATACTGTATACTCAGCAAGCAACTAAAAAAATTTGATGTTCATTGCATCAGTCGTAAACTATTGCTAGTTCACCTGTTCATCAAAAGTAATGAATATTATGTAGTTGAAAATTACAATCAAGGCTTGAAATGGAGAAAAATGTATCGGAATGCCATTTGGGCTCGTGAAAATTATTTAAAAACTATTCCGGTTCTGGAAGCATGCAAACAAACTGTTAAAATGTCGCTTCGGTCTAACATTTTCAATTAACAAATTATTCGTTCGTTAGTCAATACGATACTCGAGTACATTAAAAAAAGAAGTGCTTACGCATTTTAGGTCACAGCAGCTACGGTTGTAACTGTGCATTTCAATACGGAAAAAAAATTAATGTTAATTTCACAATACAAACTTCAGAAATATTTTTTAATTGAAACTTTAATAACACTAAAAGGCCAGGAGGCTAATTGGTCGCCATGACCTCCTAGTATTGATAGTGTGGCATTGGATTGCCCAGGTTAAAGGTCGCACTAGCCCATCACTGTCCCAAAAAAACCCAATATTTTATGTGGGTAACTTAGAATAAAGAGGACATAACCAGAAGTGAGTAGACGAGATAGTGTAATTATTTCAACTGTCTTTGATTTATAAATCTATTTCTAGTCCTGAAGAGGCTTACAAGTATAGGTAAAACGTCGACTATTACATAGTTGTTACAGTGAAATCCCCAAAAAGATTTTTTTTTATTCAGTTATAATATCGTACATCATAATTTTTCCATATATTTGTAGCGTTCAAGTGGAAATAATTTGCTGCGATCATTAACTTAATGTACCCATGACTCCGTAGCAAAAGAAAAATCCCCGCGCGCTTCCGCTAATCCTTTTTAAGGGATCTGGCCACCATAATTTTTTTTGTTTCATATTAATCTTTGAAATGTTACAAACAATGTAAGTCATAGTTGGTTTTGAAAATCGTAAAATTATCGAAGTTACAGGTATTTTACCTGTCGATCGCGCGACCAGAATCTTCTCAAAAAAAGGCCCAGGATGTTCAATTAGCTGCCGAAGGGAACATGTATGGACCATGAATCGATGATTAAATGTTTGCACAAAACAGCACCGTCAGCCGAATAATCGCACATTTACTTTCTTTTGTAATTATCTCGAAACTACAATTTTCGAAATGGTGTCAAGTAAACCTCGTAAACTATAGGTCCGATTACTATGAAATGTGTACACAATACGTTTAAAATTATTATCTAAAAGGTGGCGTAGAATTTTTTGATCGCAAAAAATATCGTTACCCTACATTGCAGCAACACTATACACAAATAAGCAATTGTTTTTCAGATGCAACATGATGGTGATACACCTGCAGCAACCTGAGCGCGTCATTTAATTTCAACATTTTAAAAGTTTGAACTACAATTTATTTGAGGCATTCAACTGTTTCGTACCTTGTATTAAAAATAAAAATATTTCGTTTTATACTTTCGAGTTTATGAATTTTTTAAAATTATATCCATTTCCTGAGCGACCAGTCTCTTAATACAACATACATACCATCAATTCTGAAGGGACCACAAAATGCGACCAATATACTCCAGAGATTTTTTATATCTGCATGGTTACCTGTATCGAAAACAAACTAAAACTCACTATATAACACGTAATTATTTCGCCTGTCATATTTTTTCCAATTCGTATATCTAACAAATTTCTCGGAAGCAGAGTATAAAATAGTATATATACCTACTACTTAAAAGTAAACTGCTTATTAATTTTAAGTGTAAATAATATGTAAATATATTTCTCTTCCAATTTCCACATTTTCAATAATATATCTTTTTGTTTTCTTTTTATACTATCTATCCGATTAGATGTTGTTAACACAGAACAACTGCGAACCCTAAGGTCAAAACGGAAACCGGAGAGAATCTAAACTTTCTTATGACCGTCTCCGTGCTTCGGAGCACCCCAATCTGACGCGATAGTTCCCCACAAGATCAACAATTGCCATCATCAACTATTCAAAATAGTTACAGGCATTCATCGATGTTTAAGCAGCCGTGGAGCCTAAATATTATTTTGTCCAAGAGTAAACCGAAGGATCGATCAAAAAGGTATTTCTGGCTGTCTTTCCTTATGTAAGCACCTCCGATTAGTGATTTATTTTGGATTGGTAGTTCTTTTAAGTAATCAACCTAAAAAAATTGCGAGGTTACGGAAAAAGAATGGGTTAGTGCGGCCTTTAAGCCGCTTAAGAATACATAAGTTTATAAAACTTTCATTGTCTTGAATTAATAAATTTCACTTTTTAAGTTTTTAAATTATTGCATCTTTGTAAAATTACCTCAAATAGATTTAACTTTGCATTTGGTTACTTGAACATTGTGGCAATCCAAGAAAGGAATCGTTGAAGAAATCTAGAGTGAAAGAGAAGGAAAATCTGAGAAAGTTAGGAAATCTTATGAATATCGTAGATAAACTTTTAGCTCTTCCTACTTTTCAAAGAAAAATCTTAAGACAATCCAAAAGGAAATCTCTTGAAAATTTTGTGTACAAAAATTTGTGTTGTGACAATCAACAAATTCACGGACTGCAGTTATGTATTTTGATTGACAAGCTACCGTTATCATAAATTGACCAAGTTTAACTTCATTTTTGAAATTTATTCGATATTGCTTCACGTGTTCATGAGTATCAATTTTACACATTGTAAATTTTAGGGAAGTTCATTTGTGAAACTTTGTTTAAATTGATGTAAACAAGGTCAAAAGATCTGGGCTGTAATTTGGTTTGATCAGACCTACCTAGTTTTTATATTAACATAGTTAAAAAGGGTAAGTGCGCTGTAATTTTACTTTTAATCCGGATTGCAAATCTTATTTTAAGTGCTGTTCGTTGAAGATTACCTTTTGGTTCTTTTATCCACCATTAGTGACTACAATGTTTGTTTGGATATTGTTGGTATAGTTGGAATGGATGGATAGATTGAAGTTAATGAAGCTGAAAATTAATTACCCCGGGGCAGTAGCAGCCTACATAATTATAAATACTAAAATGCGCATTCAAACTTGTAAGGAAGACAATAAAAGTATCTAAAAGTTCCATAATATATTTATGTTCAGTTTCGAACCCTCGTCCAGCACTGGTTTTACTGGTATTGTATTCTTTTCTACAACTGTGCCAAAATAATTTGATTCGGTGCCCGAAACGAAGTAAGCCTATTCTTCAATCAGATAAAAGATACTGGTCTTCCCTGATAAGCAGGAGCGAGTGGCCCACTTCTGGTTCTTGTCTTGAGACCGAGGGCGAATTACGTGGCTTATAAAGGTCAGAAAAATAGTAATCAGTTTGTACAAAAAATAGTAATCTGTATAATTGTGTTTCGTTGAAATTATCGAACAAACACATACTGATATTTTCAGATAAAGTTTTTGGCACGTATGCAATTGAATTTCAGATCACTGTCCCACCTACGACAAAATTGGCTCGACAATGCGTAACAGTCCAATTAACTGCTTAGTGAAGCAACATTTTGTATATTAATACACTTGGTTGCAATCAGAAATTCGCGCGATTAAACTCAAAAAGTAAATTGGGAATTGGAGAACTTTTGCATTTTAAACGTACGTGAAAATCGGGTGAAAAACATTCACACGTAGAGCCTACACCTATAACATGTCGGGATGCTCATTATTATTTCGGGATCTTGATATTGACAAATAAATTTTGGTACGTGCTAAAAAAAAAGAAAAGGAGAAAAGGAATATTGCTGATGAAAGTAAAATGCAAGAAAATGTTTATTATTTTCGGCGAGCCTGCCTATTATTATTATTGGGCTGGTACAATCTTACAATCACATCCATACGTGATCAATTTAACATTAGGACGATCATTATCAATCACATTTGACTGTTACGAAGTCCTGTACATATCCAATATTGAATAATCACTTAAATTGCATCAATATACCGCATGAGTTAAATAACAATGAACGTCGATTATTACACAGAGGCCGGAGTCCTACCTCTAAATTTTTAATTAAGAAACTGAAAATTTTCATTCATTAGTTTGAAAACATCAAAGTTAAATTAAGTTTAAAAAGTAATTTATTCAGATTATTTTGCAAGACACAATTAACTTTGCAGGAACTTAACATGTTTAAAATGTGAAAGTGTTAAAAGCAGAATTTAGTTGAAACCAATAGTCGCGAAGAGTCTAAAATTATATCAAAACTTTTTTTTAGAAATGCAATGCACTCTCGTGAGTCACGACGATGGGTGCAAATGTTTTGGCAACTCAATTTAATAATTTCAATTATGCCGACGTTATTTTTAAACGTTAAATAGACGTCATAAATCTTCTGTTTTCAGGTAAAACGTTGGGTTACAACAATAATCTTTATGCAGCAATCCCAGGGAGAAAGAATTGTCGGTAGGAAACTTCCATTATTGTTGGGGTATATAAAAACCTCCATTCAATAAAGTAAGATAATGTGGATCGATAAAGAGTATGTTTCGCGAAATGTAAATAATAAGTTAATGTAGGAATGACGTTTTGGTGGCGAAAAAAAAACGATAATCGAGATTAATAATTAATTGTGTTTAATTGCTATAGTAATATAATACCTACCCATTATTATGTTGTACTACATAATAAAAACAGATTAACTTTTACGTGGTGCATAGGTGCAATCGTAATTTAATCAGAATCGTTAACGACTCTCGAAGAGAGCAATTAGAAAAAAATTGAAAATCTACCGCGTTATTTACAAGCCGGTTCCGAGTTCTCTTGTTTTAAAACAAAAGACAAACTAAACGTTTTTAAAAATTGGCGCTGGTAAATTTGGAAGTTTATTTTTTTAATCGTGCAGGATAAAACGAGGACGGTTACAATGTGGCGTTCGCCGATGATGGCGAGATGTTGATATAGTATTATGGAAAAAAATTACCATTGTATGGTATAAAAATACACCGCTATACATAGGAGGCTACGTATGCACGCAGCTGTTACGAATCGAGTGTCGTTAGTATTTTTTAAAATTAATAATCGCGTTAGAATGCAATCCTTTTGAAGGATATTTAGCAGGCGTAAGCGTTCGCCTAGTCCGAATTTGCGACGAAAAGGTTAATAACAACAAAAATCGAACACACACGCGTTTTATAATAATAATATGTAGTAGGTATATAGCGAACGAGCGTTACATGAAAACGCAACGATGATGATCCAATCCCCCGATTGATTTTATTCAATAATAATAACAATAATACGAAAACGTTAGTTAATGTCTCGATAAGAGAGAGAGCATTACGACAATAATTGTTTATGTTGTGATTAAGAGAAAACAACAAAAACAAGTTTAAATTTAAAGTTAAAATTATTTACTTACGTGCGCGTACACAGATAATTATCCAATGAGATCATCGAATAGTAGTAGGTAACAGAAATGAATTCGAAGACGTCTACACTCACAAAAATGTTACACAAAAAGCAATTAACAATAAACGTTATTTAAAGATTTGATACTACACGTACACGTGAGTTTCCGAGTCTTACGCACTCTCGGCACTGACAGCAATGATTTGCTTGCAATTATGAGTGATTCCGGATGCAATTTACGCGATTTTGGGGGTGTTTTACGGATCAAGAGCGCCTGCCGTCACAAGATGGCCGGACCTAGGCTTGGTGTCAGTCCGATTGCTTGCCAACCCCCCTCCCGCTGTGCACGGAACCCCCCGTAAACGTCCAAATGTTTTCATTCTCGCTTCTCTACCCTCTTCGTCACACAATGTACGTGCAGTTACATCGCAGGCGGTTACACACTAGAAAAATTGCGCTCATTACTTATTTTTCAGCGCCTACTGATAAGAAAACGGATATCAAGTGATGTTCGAGTACGCGTTTTGAAAGTCAATGTCTTTTACGTTTTCCCAGTGTCTAAATGTTGTTACTATCGACGTGGGCGTAACTTACGCAATATAACGCATTATATTAATAAATTAATTAATGTTTCTCATCGCAATTACGATAATCAATTTATATAACCAAATCTCCAAGTGATAATTTAACACCAATGTAAGTGTTTTTCTTTCTCAATATCAAATTCTTATTATTATTTTTATTTACAATTATTTATTTACTTATCATTGATTTCTTTATTATTATTATTATTATTATTATTTTTTTTTTTCGAAGAAATTTTATTATTATCCGATAACATTTAACGTAGCACCTAATTGATAAATAATAATAATTTACCTATATAAACGATAAAGTTAAATTTCTCATTTATTGGTTTACCTACCCCGCCTAATCTAATAGGCTTATTTTTATAGTGCAATCTATACGGGGAATACTCATATCAATACAACGTACTTTACTTATTATTTAATTCTGAAAAAATTCTATTGGATGATTTTTAAATTTTAAATATATTTATTGTTTACGAGACACAACATACATTACCGTTATACAGGGTGACCCACTTATAGTCAATTCTTGCTATGAACGCTACTATTACTAAAATTAGAAAAATACCGTATAAAAATAATTCGATTATTTTCGTTTATCGAGGTAATACTTTATAATACTTTCTTATTTCAAAATACACTTTACCTACCTCTACTTTTCATATTTGAATTGCCAATTAAATTTTCCGCAATAATAAGATAAGAGATAAGGTTTATTTTTAACTTTGATTATCATCTTACGTCACCGCATTGACCTTGTAGTCCACGATTGAGGTGGTTGCCCGGCCTTGGACAGAATTTGGAAGATTAATATTTTTCTTATAATTCTCTACATTTCCAATTTTGCAATCATTTTGTGTGTTAATTTAAAAGTTCTTGTTTGTTACCTATAATCTACCTGTTACAAATATTTTGTATACTTTTCTATGCGATAGAAAGCTTTCGTACTCAGTTATCCACATCACGGTTGACAGTAGTATAAACGGGGCCCAATCTAGCCTTTTCTTCGCTCTAGGCAAAAATAAGTTTTCCCGTGTTATTAACGGCATAACTACCGAGGTTCCGTGGGTTTAAAAAAAAAAGTAATATTTTACCTTTTTTAATACGGAAGCCAAGCTTTTCTATTGCCAGTTATGCCACTGCGCTATGTATATGTAATACTTATAGCGTGAATAGCGTGGAACTCGATTGCACAAACTGTGCGGCCTGAAGGCCGAACTGACCGATTACTTTCCAGTAATTTCCCGATTTTTTAGGTTAATATTAAAAATTTACCAATAGGAGGTTGTGATTTAAGGAAGTAATAACAGATTTGTTTTTTTATATACAGTGCAGTCGAATCGCATAATAGTAAATGTTTGCTACTATAACATTTGAGGCTGATAACTGATGGAACTCCTATAATATAACGAACAGCGGAAACCCTAGTACAGGTTCTATGCAACGATAGCATAGAAAGTAATTGTTTATATTGGTGTATCATTAATTTAGTAACCATTTGGCAATGTTAAAGTGTGTGTTCGTTCACAATATCTGCAACTGCAGGATAGGATACCATAACTTGCTTCGAAGATATTATAGATATTTACAAATAAAGATAACTGATAGATAATTTGCAAAATGATTAAGAAGAAATTCAATTGGGTGCTTAAAGCGCCGAGGTCTTGACTGGTTGTGTTCTACAATTAGTTGGTTAAGGAAGATGATCAAATATGTCAATTGAGTTTTTGGGCAACGCTTGTCTCACGTTATCTCATCCGGAGCATCGTTGGCCGACCGTCTTTGGTTTGCCGCTCAGGGACAGCGCTTGCGTATCTCCGTATTTGTCCTCTGTGATGCCGCCGTTTTCATCTTGTTTGTGTAACTGAAACATAAAACATACATTAGAAATGTCTTTGCTTAGTTTGGCTGCAGGATTGCTTTGGACCTTTGGTGCCTTAAGTAAGTTGTCCAACTCTCGCATTTCAGGCAGACAAGGCAGGTTGGACTAACAATAATATTGTGATCTTGTTAAGACGAGATTATTAATGTGGCTCTTAACTGCAAGTCCTCAGGCTGGTGCACTATATATTATGTTAGAATCGGTCTAACATATGGAAGGAACAGGTTGGAATGTCGATGGTATTTGCGGTGGCACTGGTACATTGCATGTGTAAAATATGTAAAGTTTAGGAGCCATGATTGAGCTCTAAGGAGCTAGTTTTACTCTAAACTTCTTATCTTACAGAAATAACGCTATCGGCCGTACAAGTGATGGCTCGATATCGCGGAATACGGTTCCCGTTAGTTGCTTTTTATTCTATTGCAATGTGGTGTGTAGTATAAACATAAATATTAAGTAATCAATAACTTAATTTATTATTGTAATAGTGTTCTAGATTTTAAGTAGTATAGGTTATTGCTGAGCTGTGTCTGGGTATATGTAGGTTAGTATGTAAATTACAAATAAGGTTTCATAGAGTAAGCAATTTGTATTGATAATATATATTGATAAGTCGTAATAGTAGTAACAGTAGTATTAGTCTTGTTACTGAGAGATAACAAGATCATGTATGATGTGTTTCAATAAAGATTTGAAATTAAGAGATGTTAAGTTATTACATGGCGATCCTGCCAGTTGGGCCTAGGATTCAAAATTTGTTGTGCCAAGTATGGTATAAGTGTTAAATAGTGAAAAAAATTTTTTTATTGTGTACAAGTAAATCAACAACAAGAAAATGGGAACAACCAAATCGAAAGAATCGGAAGTTACGGACACCGGAGTAGTAAACACGAATATCATTGTGGACGAACAAGTACTCAGCTCACAAAAAGACGTAAAAATAAAGTTGATGATTTTAACCACGGTAGCAGTATTGTTTCTATTATTGAAGATGCATAAAGAATATCGACGTGGTATGAAAAAAGGTGTGGCTAGAAACATTGCGGCACAGGCATTAAAAGTCTAGGAAATTGGAAAACAACAATTGCGTCCAAATCATGGTATGTCATCTTATGGTCAGCATGAGCAGTCATCCTATGGTCAGCATGAGCAGTCCATCCTATGGTCAGCATGAGCAGTCATCCTATGGTCAGCATCAGCAGCCAGCACGGTCGAATGTAAGTTATTAGTATATTAAGTATGTTGTGGTGCGGTAATGACAACCTGGGAAGAGACATATGCGGTGTTAACTCAGTTTTATGCGGCAATTTATAAAGAATCAAAAAGGGTTTTAAAAAAGGACGTGCCCAAATCTGCTTCAGTGCGGGATGAAGTTAAAAATAATATAATTGTAAATTTTAATAAGTTTGTTAAATTAGTAAGGACAGTTAGGGACACTTTAGATTTAGATCAGATAATAATAGTTAATGGAGATTTTGAAAAAATCAGAGAACGGGTCTGTAGGGTATTCCAAGTGTTAAAAGTAGATTATAAAGTACCGACTTCATATTCAATGTCAATTGATACCTCTATAAAACACGAAAGCGAGACAAATTTTCAGTCAAGTTCTAATTCAGAAGAAAACATTTCAGAATTAAAAATGGCGTTAACATCGGTACAATTTTTTAATTTCGCTAGTAAAATTTTACCTACCGAATTTGATGGTTCGCAAAATAGGCTACAGTCATTTTTAGATGCATTGCAATTACTAAAAGCTAACTCCGAAAGACAAGAAGATAATGCACTTGCTTTTGTTAAAACTAAACTTACGGGTAAAGCGCGAGACGTAGTAACGGATACAGATTCCTTAGAGGAAATCATAGATAAGTTGAAAAAGGGAGTCAGTAAAGAAAATTCGAGGTTAATCGCGGCAAAATTACTTAAGTTAAAATAAACCAATAAAGAATTGACTAAATATGCAGAGGAAATAGATGCCCTAGCGTCCGAGTTAAAAAGGGCTTACATTAGCGAAGGTGTCCCAGCAAAAACAGCCAAAACGTATATCACTAATACGATCGTGGAATCAATGACAAAAAATGCAAATTCGAAAAAAAAAAAACAGATGGATACTGGAAGCTGGTAATTTTGCAAATTTCCAAGATGTTTTAACTAAATTTATAGGTATTACGGTTGAAAACCAATCATAGGGCGTTAGTATATCTTTTGGCGTTAAAAGACCCATCATCTAAGTTAACCCGAATGCGTCTAGATTTAGAGGAATATGATTTTCATATAGAATATATTAAAGGAAAAGATAATGTTGGAGCAGATGCCTCGGCACTTGCTTCGTTGTCGAATGGTCTGAGCAAGAGCCAAACTGTTTATTACAAATAAATCGGTTTTCATCCAGGGCCATGTCGTGTCGCGAAATAATTACTTTTTTGGAAAACTCGCTAAGAGAGGGAAGGAGGCTGATAACTGGACTGGAAACGAGCTTCATTCTCTTGACTGTACGTGTACTTGACGTAAATAGTTACAGCACAGTTTTGGAAGGGGCGGTTCCGGCCGCAGTTGCCTTATTTATTTATTTATTTTAAATTGGATTTTGTTAATCCCAGATGAATTTTAACTTAAAATCAGATTTTTTTGCCTTTGTTTTTTGTTTTTAAGGAGAGCATGAGCTCAGAGACCCATTTGCTTTAATTTTTATTATTTTTTTATTTATCGTTTAGGTTGAATGTTTACCTAAAAGTAATAAAAACACTACATTAAAGACAAAAGATAACAATTTATGCCAAGAAAACATTTTCATAACTTAAGTATCTAAATTGGCGGGATCTACGTTATGAAATTATCCAAATTCAATTTTTACGGTTTTAGGGTTTCTTTACAAAAATAAAATGTAATGTTTATATTGATAATTTACGCTTTCAACTACCATATTTAGTTTTTTTAGTCAAAAATGTTTTGAATACCGGGACCGGATCATTGTACTCTTCCTCAACTACAATAAAATATAACATAATTTTTCGTACCCATGACGTAATCATGTACTTACTCATTTTAGTAATCTTGTTTATTTTTTTAGTATTAATTCTAAATTTATATCTTTTTTTTATGTCTTTGTTTTAAGATACTTTAAAAATTTGTTTTTGTGGTATCAAGGGAAAACTTTTAATTAATACTGACTGGACAGAATTCTAATAACATACATATTTGTGAGTTTTGTCGGTCTGTCTGTAAGTTCGGCTATAAAATCTAAACTCTAAGCCACAAAGATAATTTCATATAGTTTACGTACTAAGAGTTCTGTATATAATTGTAAAAATTTGGAACGCCGTTAAACTAACTTCCCAGAGAAATACAGTGATAATACACAGGTTTATTCCGGGACAGTTGCAAATAGTATTTTGGATGTTTTTGAGACGACAAACGCATTGTCGTACTCGCCGACATCCAATCGCACTGTTGGATCACAGCCTTCGCGTCTCCTCTCTTATGATGGTATCCAAGGTCTTAACGGTCGGCTTAATGAATGCTTATGACCACAAGGTGGGTTATCCGAGCCCAACCTCGTCAGTTTATTAGATATCTGGATGTCTTCATTACCTTTGTGCCTTTTTACCAAACCTAGAGTTAAGACATGTGTTGATGTGCTGTGCCCAGTATGGCGACTAAGTGCCATAAGAACAGCTTTACTGTCTATAAGTATTTTGATCGTTTTGTCCCGGATATCCTTTTTCTGGACTATTTTCGCGCAATGTAGTACACCAATGAGTTTAGTTTGGAAGACGAAGGCATATCTACCTAACCCTAGACTTATATCCAGCTGTAGTTTAGATGAAAATATCCCTGCATCTGAGCCAGTATTGCTTTTGAAACCACCAGATCCGTCAGTTCCTGTTGCTTTCAGCAGGATGTCATACCTTTTATTGAAAAAGAATACTGTCAGCATGCAGACTTAAAGATATCCGCATCCTAAGAGCAGGCCCCACTTTTGCTCACTCGCATAGAGATCTAGTGGAGGAAAGCAGAGGAAAGTCTTTAAGGCTACAGTAGATGCTGTTTGTATCACTCTTGTTACTGCCAAGCAGATATATCTCTGCAGCTGATGTAAAGAGGATGCTGTTATTTTCAATTTGGTCCTGGACCACGAAAGTAGTAACATAGCATAAAGTAGTAACATAGCATAGGCCTTACTATTGCAATGTAAAGTCAGAAGGCGATCTTCAGAGAGAAGCTCTATGATTTTTCCATTGAAGATCATGGAATCATCACATCATGCAATTTTAAACATTTTAGGCCCCCCCTCCCATTGGCACACTGTCACAACACACAACTAATTTTCAACGTTTAATTGAAACATCTAAATGCAAAATTTTATTTTTAATTCTTGCAATAAATTCAAAGTCATGCGCTAATCGTCGCTTTTATATACATACACTTTACCTACCTCAACTGGACGATATTCAATCTAGATTTTATAATTATAATGTTCTTTTTTAATTTAATAACAAAGAACTCACTTCAATTCTTTTTCCCATCCAATTCCACTTTAGTTTTACAAACTTTTAACTACTTACCTATCTTTACATCATCATTTTTTACAATTTCGATAAAATTGAAAACACGATCTTTTTCCACTAAAAAAATTTGCAACAAAAGCACCTCCAGGGTCAGTTAAAATAAAATACAACAATATTATGTATGTATTAAAGATAAGAAAATAATATTGGTTTTAGAAATAATAAGTTAGAATTTTTAAAGACATTTTTTACCAAATTTTACCTAGAAGCTCATACACGACTAAGAAAAAAGACAGCGATTACCTTATGAAGCAGTTGATAAGCTATCAAATTTTTTTTTTGTTTGATACAATTATTATTATGGTCAGCTGGATTCTTCTTTCTTTTTGTATGCTAAAGTTATGTGCTTCCTACCGTTATCAAAGAGGATCCTATTGAACACTGACTGGATTTGCAATTTTATACTTAACAACTGATACTAAAAGTAAAGATTTAACTAATTTGGAACTAAGAGATAAACTTTGTTTTGTAAGTGTTTTGAAAACGAAAATGGAAAGATCAATGCGTTTGAATTTATTTATTCAAACATTCTCGGGGGAATTCACCCGAATGTTTTAATAAAATTAAGGATATTGCTTACTTTGTCAGTTTCTGTAACTACTGGAGAAAGAAGCTTTTCCAAATAAATAAAGGACAAAAATAATTTAGATTTTTTGATTGATAATTTTTAGTTTCCAAATTTTGAAATTTATCTAAGTAATAAGCAAATGTTTAAAAACTGCGACATTTTTTTACAGTTTGCTCGGAGCAGTCTAAACTTTAGAGACTGTAGTAGTCAGAATCCGATAGGCTAGAGGTTTCAATCTATGGTACGTTTAACGTTTATATATTCTGTTAGTCAGTTTTTATTATCGTCAAATTGTGTTTCCTTTATTTCTGGACCTAAACTTACCTTAAAAAGGTTCACTGGTAATGGTAGGGGAGCAGTGTTTTATGTGGTCACCGATGGAAGTGCAGATTTCTAGCAACAGACAGTTGTCGTTATTTTTTTTATATAATTGTTATTATTGTTGTTTTATATAATTGTTAATTGACTTAATGTTACTTTTTGCTATTTTTAATTACATCGCCTTTTATAAAAGCCGTCTGTTTCAAGACGGTTCTACAATTTCAAAAGAAATTTTCTTCTCCATTTTGTCTTTCAAGTATGATTGGATTTAGGCTAACTTTCATTATTTTCCACCTCAGTGGAACATATGGTGTAATCGGCATATTACTAAAGCAAACATTTGAATAAATCCAAAATTCCAACATCTATGTTCAAACTCTCTTGGTTTCTTCCTGTAGCATTCATACTGCAATACCACGTACAATTAATCGGACTGAATCATGGGTGGTTAAAACTTTTCTTCTGGTCATTGTAGGTTTTCCAGATTTAGGATGAGTTGGCCAAGATCTGGGGTTATCTTTGCCGTCTTTATTTTCAGTGTTTTTTTATGTTTCCAGAAAGTCAAGCGATATCTATAGTTACCAAAGTTAAGTAATCTAACCTAACCAAACTCGGAAATCTTCCACAAGAAATCATCAACTCGAATTGATTATTAGTGTGGAATTTCTAACCACTACCCTTCCTTCTCTGATGTGAAACCTGTGATTGCTGATGGATTCTCTTATGTAACACGTATTTTTTCCTTCACTACTTATCTTTTTCTTGTTTCTTATACTCGCTGGCCGCTTTACGCAAAGTACCATGTGGTCTATTAAGGAGGTTCGTCTAGCCTCGTGTAGTTGTCTTTTCTTTTCTATAACCGTCTCTTACAATTGAAGATAATATGCTCGGTAATTGATTCTCACAGGTTCACTAATTCACAATGAGTCTGTATTCCGTGCTTTTGGTCATATTTTTCGATGGTCTTCTCAGATTGTGCAAGAGGCAATTCAAACTAAGACTAATTCATTCTTGAGCTTGGTACTTCTTTCTTAGTCATCTTTTTTAGTCTTGGAGTTCTCTCAGCGGTGGAGCTCTTTCTTTCATGGGGGGGGGGGGTTATTTTAAAAGACAAAACATGAGCGCTGTTTTAGATACGCGTAGCTTATTGGTTTTTAAAATTCTTTGAATTGAGATCAAGCGCACTTCCTTATTTTTTGAATTTTTCATTAAATGCCATGTAAAAGAATTCTAATTCTTTTAGAAAACTAATAGACATATTACTCGTAATACCAAAAAACCATTGATGAAGACACTCGTGTTCCCCATCCTCCTCTATGCCTCGGAAACCTGGACCATGAGAAAAATTGACGAAAAGAAAGTAGACGCCTTTGAAATGTGGTGCTGGCGAAGATTGCTGAGAGTGTCTTGGATGGAGAAAAGAACGAATCTCTCTATTGTGGAAGAAATTCAAGAGCCGCAAAGACTGTCCAACCACATCCAGAAAAGAATAGCAAAGTTTTATGGACATATACAACGCAGAGAGCCCGACAACATGGAGAGATTGGTTGTGCAGGTAATGGTTTCAGGCAAAAGATCGCGAGATCGTTGACCAAAGAGATGGACAGACCAAATCAAGACAATCGCAGGTGGTACACTAGAGCAAGCTGCTAGAAAGGCCCGGAACAGAAGTCGATGGCGAAAAATCATAGGAAGAACTATTCAAGCTAGTTAGTCTCAGAGGGTCACGACGCTTCTGCCAAGAAGCATACGACGAAGAAGAACAGAATTCAGTAAAATATTTTATTTGAAGAAATATTTCTAAAATAACAGTTAAAGAAATAAAATTTACACCTAGTAAAAAATGTAATTTGAATTTCAACTAAATAATAAATTGTACACGAGTTGTTCACAAATCGAGTATCACGATCTCCTTCATCCTGAACTGAAAGAACTTTCCAAAGCTTCCAAATATTTTTTTATATGGATTATTATGTAATACTTATGATCAAAAATGTGAAAAACAGTTATATTGACAGAAATAGTTTAAAAATAGTGTCTTACACCAAGAGTTTGATAAAGTGCAAATTACTGAACTAGTAAACAGTTACGGGCGGTGTAAGTCGTCATCAGGGAATCAAAAAATTCTAATTTTTATTTTCGACTAGTTACTATAAAAATCGCTCGGTAATAGAAATTGCTTTAATAATAAAAAAAAAAATTGAACATAATTCTGTTGTTCCTCGTGTAGTTTAAAAAATAGAAAAAAGGAAACTTATACTGCTCAAAATATAATTAAAGTAAATTTATTGTCTCCTATGTAAATCAAAATTAACAGGTAGTAGGATAAATTAGGTAAACTATAATTATAATAATTATTATAGTAAAATTTCCTTTTTAACACCGTTTCTATAAAGCTGTATATTATATTATACACAGAATTTGGGGCAATTTTAAATGCCGCTCGAGACATTGGATTGGTCTTTAATTATTCATGTACGAGGCTAATTATTTACCTTGTATGGTTAATTATTTTTCTTATTTTGGTAAAACATTTAACATAATTTCAGGATCTTGTTCTCAATATCAACGCTTAAAACTTAGATCGATCATCTCATCAATATTGAACATAGGTAAATCTAGAAATGGCATTCTTGATACTTTAATTTGTTCACTTCTCTCTAGTTTTCATTACGAACGCAGTCAATTCGAATATCTGAAAGGAATCCGAACTCTTCGAAACAGAACATATTGAAACCCGGCAGTAAACTATTAGGTAGATATAATTCTTTTAAGTTTTACCAATGGTATGCGAATTTTAGATTACAGATTAAACGGGGACTGTCAGATAGCCATCACCACGAGTTTTAAAATTTTAACTACACTATAGGAAAGAGGACACTTTTCTAAACATATTAAAACAAAAATTTTTTTTGATTTCCATTAGTTTTCGAAAAAATCGAATTTAAAAATCAAAAATTTATATGTATTCAGGATAATAATTATACGTTTTAACATGGATGCACGAGTTGTCGTGGTTAAGTTTGTCACTACAGGCACGTTTGTCACTCTGGACGCCTTCGGTGCTCTCCGAGCCCGTATTTTGACAAACACATAACGAATTTAAAAATATTCAAATAGAATGACAGAACTCGCCAACGGTGGAACTCGAAGACATAGAACCCCTGGCATCGGAGTGTATCATATTACAACTCCCTGCTTTTAGAAACTTTAAAATGTTTTTTTTTCGAAAACCAATGCCTAAAAAATGTTCAAAAAAATGTTTGTTGCATTATACTCAGAAAATTGTTCTCTTTCTTATAGTGTAGAGGAAGCTTTATATTTTTCATTTTTTTATGTGCAAATATTTTTGCACCCAGTGTCGAGAAACGATTATATTACATTTATGGGGGGGGGATAGTAGACAAAGTCAATTCAAACAAATAAAATGGTTTTGTAAACATAGTAGGTCTATGTTTAGGTTTAGTAGTATGTCTCGTTTGGAAACGCATACTTTCTACATTCATTTGCATTATGTAATGAGTTACTTTATGAACTTTCGTGTTGAACGTGATCTACTGGTGTTGAAAGTAATTTACTTGTATTGCAAGTGATTTACTTTTAACATCAATAAATTACACATTTCTCATTAGTTCGTATATGTATAATATCAAATTAAAATCTGATGAGATTACTGGCCTGTAGCGGAAATATCACTCAACTAAATCAAATCAAATTTTGCATTCAAATAAAAAATCTAGTTTATTATTCAATTAAACAGGGGTTGAGAAGTGGATTATAACCTGAAAAGTATAAGAATTGTTTTAATTACTCAGATAGCCTTTATCACCACATATTTACGAGATCTGCTACTTAACTAGCCTAATAATTGAAAAGCAAGTTTACAAAACTATAGGTCTAAATTTTAAAAAATTTACAGTACTATCGTTGAATTTTAGGAGGCTTCTATATTTTAAACAGGTTTTCGAAGCTAATTCCAATAAAATATCCTTCATATCTCAAAATTAATATTTTGAATTTACATAATCAGTATTAGAAAAAATATTTTCAATTGTGAACAGCACAATGCTATAAATAAGTATTTTTTTGCAGATATAAGAAATTATTCAAATAAACATACTTATCTACTCAAAATATTCTATTATTTAAATTGACAGGAGTAATTCCCTATGCAGGATTGCTAGTATTAAAAGAAAAAAAATTAGGTTACATCAATTTATTTTGAGCATCATTAGTGGCTATTTCATTTTATTCGGTATGAGTTTATCATTATATTTTCGTATTATATTGTTCTTAAAGAAAAAAACTTATATGAAAATAACGCAAGTTACTTTAAGATTACAACACCTACGAGTAATAAAGAACTTTTCAAAATAATGAAATCTATTATTACGAAAGCAAAATAATCAAACACCAAAATAACAGCGACGAGACTGTGGAAAAATATTATTTAATCTATAACAATAGATATTATGTGTAAGTTTAAAAAAAATTTGAAAAGAAGAGGGTTGCATGATTTCCATCCATCCCTGTTTGAAAAGTTCAAACAAAGTACTGTTTATACGAAAATTAAAAGAAACTTATTGGCAGATAAGAGTGGTTCATTTTTTCGACTAAAATTAAATATTCATTCAAATTTATGCCCATTTTTTTTTTTTTGAATTCTTTACTGTTAATATTCTTCTAAAGTTTTTTATGTAACTTTCTTTGCTAAACCTATATGGTAACCTGAGTAGACTCATGACTCTGGCTCATCATCGGGGTTTAAAAGTTATATTATTTATAGGTCAGTGATTGAGCATATTTTCCAAATCAGTTTTAGAAGATATTTTTAGTCAGTAGATGTTATGTGTGGGTGCATGTGGGGATGTGGTTGAATTTTAAAGATATCGTGGATGGAAAGAATAACTAAAGTTAGAATTACTGCTTAAGGTGGGCAACTACAAAGAAACATTATTGAATATCGGAAAACACAGACTATAATATCTGGGTTACATCTTGCGGGAAAGTAAGTAAGTGATCACTCAATGTCTGAATATTTTTTTTAAAGTAACGCTACAACCCACAATGGGTTTTGGCTGACTATTTCATTTTATGAAGGGTTTTCAAGACATATTACCTCGGTGGTTTGCCGTTGCACGCCGATGGAGGATGGTTAGAATAAAGTTCTTGCTCCATTTGAGCTCAAACCAGAGATCTCCGCTTTAAACCGTAAACATCCCCGTTTGAATATCTTGTTTTTTTTTTAACTCAAACTTTCAAAGTCTATTATGAAATTTTGGATTTGATTATTACGAAAGCAAATGAGCTACAAACGAAAGCAAAAAAGATATAAACCATTAAAACTATTTTGGATCTAAAGTTTAAAATGGATCGAAAATTTTGAAATAGAATACAAGCGAAAATAAGAAAAGTACAAACGGTGTACAAACTATTGGGAGTAGGACGATAAAGTGCACCACGAATTTGAGAATTTCTTAATAGCTATTTGGTAGAAAATGGGGTCTGTTTTTATTGTATTATTGAAATTTTGAGGATCATTCATAAATAAGCGTACAAGGGGCCAAATGTACAACAGTACATTCCATTAGCTGTTACCATCAAATTAGCTCCGCCCATGGTGAGTTTTTATTTTTTAAAACTATTTTTGAACATAATTTGCACTCCATTAGTGTCTCGGACCTTATCAGTGCCAAAAATGAATTGAAATACATTTTTTTATTAATTTATGTCGGATGACTCGATTTTAGGGAGTATCCGAAATTTGCCGTAGTTGCGCTTGTCAAAATCGATTCTCCGCTCCCGTTTCGTCCGCCCCGAGAAGTTTTAACAGGCGCTATAATACTAAAAACATCCCTCTTGATGGTTCAACTCGGCAAAGTGTGATTTATTGAATGATATTATTACTTTGAAAACTCGCTCCTGCTCATATATACGTTGAGCGTACCTACCGCCAATACAATGCAACTTCTGAACGAATCTTACTTGAAATTGATATTACAACTTTTATTATTTTTTAATTTTAAGGAAAAAAGTACTATGTATAAAAATAAAACTTGAATTCTGTGGTGCATTCTGTCGTAGGGGAGGGAGCTACCATTTCACCTACCCTGTGTAAAACTTCCTCAAAATATCTTATATATAAAATGGGTAGTAACGAAAATAAATTTAGACCATTTCGGATCTAAAATTCGAAATAGTTGTGGGTGGGGGGGGGGATCCCCTCATATTTATATACATTTGAAAATAGGTAGGCTTCTTTAATTTCTCTTAATTTTTGTAGTGCTTTTCATTGTAGCCAAAAATCACCACTGGCTGCCAAGGACAGCATTTGAAGGTAGTCTTTGAATTCCTTAGTAAAGCAATAATGTAATGAAAAAAGTGTATATATTACGACGCCCAAGAAGCCGTTTCAAAAGAAAATTTGAGGCCCTGTGTGTTCATAAGAGGTTAATTTATCGATAGGGCAATGCATTGGATCGAAATATTCACTCCTGGCTTGTGAAAATTTAATCATGCTTTAATTTTTTTATTATATCGTAAAAAATACAATTTAATAATGTAGACGAGCAGCCAATTCTAAATTTTCCGAGTTTTCCACGCTGTCGGCACCAGTTCACCTGCATCCTGCAATAATTAATTGTTAAGCAATATTAAATTTCTGACGGTCTAAAATTGTCAGTGGGCTTTCCTATTCGTTAGTGGTCTGGCAAGCTCTAGATACAGCCATAAGTAAATTCGTCAGTCTAGTTTATTAATATCATCTTTTGCATAATATGTAAATGCATAGTCTTCATTAACTAGTAACTCGCTAATTCGTTGCAAAATCCCGAGCTTTCCGTATATAGTTAGAAAGCTGCAATTTAACGTAGTTATTGTTCATAAGTAAATAAGAGGTGTTGCAATACATTGCTCTCGTGCAAGTTTATGTACAAATGTATTTTATAAATTTATTCAAGAGATCATATTGTATTACAGTATCGACTTATATTTTATCATTATCAAACACAAGGGTCGGTCTTACATACCGAAACGCGTATAATAAGTGAATTAGCGTAAAAATTAATATAAATACGAGATCGATATAATTAAATTAGAATTTGTGTGCTGAAAGTAATTTTATAAGGTGAACTTAGAAGGACAATAAAAATGTATAATAGATAAATTCAGCAGCGTAAACCTGGCTCTATTGCTTTCCCAGTCCCCACCCGTTTGAAAAGCTCCGACCGGTCGCTCAAACAACTGTCGTGTACTAAACTAAACCGCTCGACTCCACTATCCGCGATATTACGCTACCATCATATAAAATGGAAGCATCCTGAGTCGATACTAGTTCCCCATTCCATTGCTTTCAACCCGGCATTATCTATAATTCTCGCAACGTCAAAAGAAAATCCTAAAACGAGCTAAATCAGCAATTATATTAATTCATTCTTGCATCGTAATTGATTCCCCTGCGGTACGGCCCGCTTCCAGATAGACAGGTTTTCTAAAATCTTTATTTATGTATCGAACATAGATGTATTACCCACGAATTCGTACGGAAATTTGACGTAGATTACAAATAAACAGACTGCAGATCAATATCTGTAACCAATCGTGAGTTACAGCCTAAAACATAAAGAGAACGATTCGAGGGACAAGTCTCACAGCGCAACAACTATACAACTCTCATAAAAATATGCTTTTCCACCCGAAGTATATGTACTATATACGCTTATATGTATGTATTATACATCAATTTACACCAAAATTGATCCTTGTAATTCATTGAATACATTCCAAATATATAAATAAATTCTACTCTTGATCGACTATTTTTACTTTTATCGACCTATTTGTCACCCTTAATTTATATTATGTACATATAGTAAATAGTATTACTACTACATACTACTCGTATATTATTATTCACCAAATCGAAATAAAATGCATTTACCTATCCACGAACCTGTATAATATGTAAATTTGGCGTGAATTTCGTTGCACCAAGAATTAAATCAATATCTACTATGATATCGCTGTTAGAAACAAAAATTCTTGTAACATCCTTGCGCAGTTGAAAAATAAATGATTCGCACACCTTTTTACTTTTATGCGAGTTAAGAAAAGTGAGATGGATGTACCCACTTTTATTTTATTACGGAAAATGTAATAATATTTTATTTAATTAAACAGGTCATGATACCTGCAATAAAATTTACTATTAACCTCGTTTTGGTATTTATATTCACGTGCGTCTATTGGCGGTTTACAACATTCTGAATATTTCTCGAGATTTTTATTTGAGCGTAACGGAAATTCTCTTCTGTATTGCATTCTTCACTTATTTAAAGAACGTAAAACGAAAACGAAGATTTATTTTCCTCTTAATAATAAAACAAATATTGAAAATAGCGCCGGACAAAATCGATGAGCGATGGTTTCGCGAAACGCTAATATGATTAATAACTATATATCATGATTAATTTATAGGTAGATATTTTAATAATTGATAAAGTAATTATTATCCTTTTAATATTTTAAAATTATAATTCCGATATAATTTATTATTATAATATTATTTGAATAAGTTGTAAGGAAATGCTTAAATACTCGAATAGACATCCAATTACTATATACATAGTTTTAATTTTTCATGACTTTAAAATTAACATATGTGTGTATAGTTCGAGTTGGTATGTTTTATTTATAACCAGAGGTGTGTGATTTATGTTAACATAAACATAATGATTTATTGTAACGCTTCTATTATAATTATCACGTGAAAATTAAAAATGGAAGAAATATAGAACTATCGTGAAATTATTAAATATTTACTATCACTTCCAAGTGCGCAAAATTAAATTAACTTTCTTCTGTGATTATAATACTATTATACTATACTATAATTATTGTTCAAAAGGCAAAACAGAATAAATTATTTAAAAAAATTATTTTACTTGCTTGGGAAAACAATCGCCTACAAATCACCAATTAAATAAAATTTTTTTATGAATGCTATTGAGAAATTAAAAAATAAGGACTTCCTGGCTTAAAAATATCTAAACGAGAAATTTACTGCATTTTAATATAAGTTAACATATTATATAAATATAGGGCAAGCATAAAAATATTAATTAATACTTAGAATAATTGTATGTTAAGTGATATACAATTTATTAATTAAATAATGCATAAGGACTATTACTTTGTAATATATGAAAATATAATTGGTAACAGATCAATGATCGCTTCTGTTATATTTTAATAAAACATGTTCTTGTTTTTATAATATTTCATAAATCATATCATAAATCTTCATAAACGATGCATTACAAAATAACATGGAATGCTAAATTATAAAATATTAAATAGGTAAAAATATAGAATAAAAAATTAAATACCTAGTTATAATAATTAGTAAAAAATAGAAATTTTAAATCCTAACCTAATGAAATCTATGAAAAGATTCTGAAAAAAACAGCAATGATTACCTGAACAATAAAAATTTATAAAAAAAAAACAAATGAATGTTTGTTCTTATGACCAAATAAAATATAAATTTGCCACTTAACCAAATAATTTTGCTAAGCTACAAACTTTAACTCAGTATAATTTTTGTGAGAATCCAATTTCGAACAAGTACTTTTGCACAAATGTCCACAGGTTAGCATAATCAGGACTATAATGCGTATCTAACCATAAATTATTTTAATTGCTTTCTCATCAATATATTATGTAGAAGTAGACCATAATTGTGCGTGAAGCCACTATCTCTTTTTTAGTTAATTTTGTCTCGCAATTCTGCGGGAATCTAAAATTAAACTAGAATCAAAATCTGAGCAAGTTTGAAGCAGAATATGTAATTTATTTGAACGTGCAAGATAAAACTCTCTTGTACTTAAACTCGAGATCATAATTTTTTTGGTACGAATCATCGAAATCGTTAGTACAATTAGGATTTACTCGACTCTCATGTGAAGATCTAATTCAATTACTCTGATAAAAAAATTTTTTAAAGGTAAGGAAAAATATCAGTCGACTGAGTAATTGGAACAAATAAGTTTTTTGGATGCTTACATGTATTATCTCATCGGAAAAGCTAGTTTGTGAGGGTTAAGAAAAATTAAGAGAGGGCCGAATTGGGGGATAAGTTCTGCTACTATTATGTCGTACATAAATAATTTAAACGCCTCGTTGCTTACACCCTACTTTAAAATTTACAGTAGAAAAATCATACAGCATTAAAGATGAAATTAAAATAAAACTTAAAATTAATACAAGAATTCCCATTTAAAATAATTTTCAAGACTTTTTTTTTGAATTTTAATCTATCCAATTTTGAGTTATTCAATTTTTTAAAACTTTACTTTTGAAATTTCAGAAGCCGATTACTGTATATTATTGATTATTGTATATTTGAGATTTTTATTGATATTTTTCACATGAATTTTCTTTCTTTTTAAAAATGTATTAAGTTTATTTTTTGAAAATTCGTAAAATTCAACCCTTGTCATAATTACACTGTATAAATATATTATATAAATCAAAGCAAATTAATAATGAAGGACAAAGTGAGATTTTCAAAAAAAACAAAGATTATAGGATGACGTGACGCCCTAAAATACAGGACGGACGGGATAATAAAGAACCATGGTCATCGTAATTATACCATTGAAGTACCTACATACAATTAATGAAATTCAATAAATCTCACATAGTATTTTATATAAAAAATAAAAATAGGTACCTACTTATCTTATAATAGAAAAATTACACGAGGTTGTAGACTATACATAATTATATACATAATATACCGTAATATTACTTAAATTTGCAATTCTCTTACCTAGTAAAAATTTAAGTAAAAGCATAATAATGTAATGTACATCAGGAGGAATTTTAATTAACCTCAGCTTGATATTACTACATTTTAATCTATTAGACTACATTAAAAATTTTTATAGTAAAATAGTAAGTAGCGTAACAAAAGGTAATTTGCTTTCTCTTAGAGTGCGACGCTGTTTTAAATATTTTTAAGCGATACGCCTATGACAGATTTTTTTGAAAAAATTTTTGACACCTGGGGAAGAGATACGAGGGTGGTTTGAGTTATAATGAAAGTCACAAATTTTTGAATAAATGAGATTTTGTTTGTGGTAGATAATAAGAGAAATAATTTTGTTGCGGTTAATTTTCATACCTGCTTTTGTAAGAAACACCTGTTAGACCCATTAGCACCTTTTAGGTACCCAGTGGTGCCCATTGCCATATTTTAGTTTTCTACTTGAGCGAATTTTATTTTATCAACTTTACATTAACCTTT
This sequence comes from Cantharis rustica, assembly GCA_911387805.1. Classification (NCBI taxonomy): domain Eukaryota; kingdom Metazoa; phylum Arthropoda; class Insecta; order Coleoptera; family Cantharidae; genus Cantharis; species Cantharis rustica. The sequence goes on from OU426877.1 coordinate 41,385,917, forward strand.
GCGAAGCGAGGATTGTTACTGCCAGACCCATAGGTTAGAGGTATCTCTGTATATGGATTATTTTATAAGCTCATCGATACTATAGATAGGAGAGAGAGCAGTTTGCTTCATTTTTTATCAGTCTTAATAGTTTCTTGAGAACAGCTGCATGGTGATAATTGAATATTCTAACAGGATAATGAAATCGTTCACATAGCACGTCAAGTGCCAGAATGGTTGTAACAAACGGATATTACAATTTTTAGTACCCAATAAGATCTGCTGGTTTAAATCTTATAAATAATCAAGGGATAACTTGGCTCGTATGGTATATGAAGTTAGAAAACAGTATAATTCACTACAACAGTTAAAAATGTTACATCAGAAAGGTTGCAAGAATAAGTTATGAGGACGAGAGAAAGGACGATTAGAAGCAGTATTTAATATTATAGTACGTTAGCTTTAAAATTCAGAAATAATAAAATTTGTGATTCAATTCTGTGTAAGTTTCTTCTTTCCTTGCGATTTACATTAAAAAGGTTTTGTTTTTCATTCGTAATAATGTTTATAAAAAAAAATGAAACAAAAGAAACGTTTTAGCTTTGTATTAAGGTTTTTTCTCCGTTATGAGCTTAATGAGCTTAATTCAATTTATCTGACTGTACATATTTGGACGGTCATGTTTGCCGCTCCAATCCTTTGACATGCTATTTCAAATCGTGGCTCCTATTCTCGTTTAATTAAATGCTTCGTCAAAAGGCGTCTTCAACTTGACTCATATGAATAGCTACCAACACATACATAGGATGGTGCTCATAGTTTTGCTATATATAACAGCGTCCGACAGGAGGTGTTTTAGGATGTAATGATTATAAATTATTAAATATATAAAAGCAAAATATCAAAAATTTTAAATAGTTTAGGGATGTATTATCCTAAGTATTTTTTTGTCTAATGTAATAAATGTCCTCTAATTCGATTTTTATTTTCTGTATATAGTAAAATTAATTATTTAATCCAAACTGATTATAATAGGTTTAATTTGAAATAAATATTTATTTCACAATGACAAATTTATATAATAGTGAGGGGGGGGGGGGCTAAAAAATAACGAAAAGCAACAAAGCACAAATGTTAATAGCCAATGCAGATCTTGTATTTTTTTTACCTGTAAAATTGATTAAGTGTGTATATTTAAAAAATGGTAGGTTATTTTTTATAATACAACATGTAAAATTTATACTTATACAAAGAAAATGGTGAGATTTACTATGAAGTATTCGAAAAATTTTCCGTAAAGTTTATAAAAACCTACTTTTCATTCATAAAATTTTATTTTTTATTCTGCCAAATGAAAGGATTTCTCTGCTGTATAAAAAGCGTATTGATCTAGTTAAACATTTGAAATTTTATTTTTAGAAGTATAGAAAACGATGAAAAGGAAAACAATCAATTTTTATAAGTTATGTCTAAATTAAGCTTCCCAATAATTAAACTAATCGTTATACCTGCCACAATATAATTATAGCTAAATTAGATCGCACTTATACATAAACCGCTTCCAGGACTTTCTACATCAGTTTGTTTTATTTTATAATAAGTAGGTAGGTACCTAACTTGAAACTTTTTTAAATTTAATGTTTCAAAATTCTAAAAATATTAAAACAAGTTGTAATGCAGCGTTAAAGTTGTAATACACAATTACTAATAAATTTATCATAACTCATACCATGAAAGTAATTTCATAGTTAGTAATTATTTAATAGGTACCTAATTATACTAAATTTCAACATTTATCTTTTTAAATGATTACGTGGATGTTACAAATCATTTTTGGTAAAAATATTATAGCGAAAATATATATTAACTTTAATTTCCTTCTAATTGAAAGTTAAGACCAAAAAGGACAATAGAAAATTATTATTATTAAATCATCATATTACTAAAATTGTCAACATCGATTTATAAATTATAATCGATTTATTATTATTAAAGTGGTAATAGCGTTTAACTATAAATCGTTAGGAATTTGAAATACAAGTTATAAATATTTAGAACGATTAACCATCTCAAAAACGGAAATATTAGATGATTAGGTGTAAGCAATTAGTTCTTATGGAGATTTCTAATAAAAGTCGATGAAATGCAATTATTTATTTATTAATTATATAGCTACATTAGAATCGATGGGTTTAACGAGATATTCTTGGTTTAAAAATTATAAATTAAGATTCAGTTTTTTTTTGTGAATTCATGAAAGATTGTGGGTCATGGGTTTTCTAAAGGCCCATGGTACTTTTGGCCAGTTCAACAAAAAGAATTGATTCCAATTGAGTTTACAGCTTGCCAAAAAAAAAATAAGAAAATTGATTTCAACCACTTAACATTTATGTCCGTGACATTTACAGGCATATACTATGCCGTACTATCCTATTTAACCAATCCTGAAGTGTAATAAACTACTTTTTGTTTTTTAAATTAATAAATAAATTCTTTTTAGTTATATTTTGTGGTTATACTTGATTAACAAAATACAACAGGATGTTTTGCACCTGAAAAATATTTATTTAATAATAAATATTAAAATAATAGTAATAATAACTTCTAGACTTTTTTTATCCACTTTAATTTCTATTTCTTTCCGTTTAAAATTTATTATTATATAGGTTAATAAAAATTTTATAAGTATATAATAAAAATAAATATAAGAATTATTAACAAAACGCCGTGCTTGATTTAAAATAATTTTTTTAAATAAATGTTCATTTTTATAGAAATTAAAAAAATTATTTTGTTGTGATTGGTCTGTTAATGTACCTAACACTGAGAAGAACAACTAGAGATCAATTACAATTAATATTAATTCAGTAACTTAACTAAAATAAATTATTTTTATATTTTTGCTTCTTAGACATAATACGTAAATCATTGAATATAAATTATTCTTTAATAAATTATGCATATCAGAAATTAGTATGGTTTTGATAAATATAAGTTTATCCAATTATTGATAATACTTTTATGGACCCACCTACATAGTAAGTACATATATATGTAAGTACTTTTTAAACGACAGTTGTTTTTTTACGCATTGACTTGTTTTATAATGTTCGTATAATTTCCATTTTATAGCCTGTCTGTATAGAATTATATTTAAATAATTTATTTTTTATTGATTTTTCTTTTGAAATTGAAAAATATTAAAAGACTATAATAATAGTATAATACTGTAATATTTACAAAAATTTTTAAAAAGCGAAATATAATATATTGCGCTTCTACTACAAGAACAAGTCCAAAAATTCTGAAAATGAGTTTTTATTTGAAGAAAATATATTTATTTTGATTGTGTAAAATTATCATAACACGAAGTAGTTCCGTTGGTCTGCAATATTGAAATGATTATCAAAAAATTGAGAAATTACAAAAAAAAAGTAATAGTATATTGTTTTATTAGGATGGAAAGCTTAACTTTTCCTGACCAGCGAGTTTTTTTAGATGCGAAGGGAGTGAAACGACCCGAGCGAATGTAAAACTTGTGTGGCAGGGAAAGCTACCTTTCTATCCGAATAATACATGTTGCTTTTTCTCCAAAGAAAACGAATTTAAAAACTAATGTCAACATTTTTAGTTTAATCTAGCAATATTTTATGAAACTAAACAAAAGTTACGCTGCCATGATTTAATTTATGAACTATTTTTAATTTATGTTGGTAATATTTAAATTTAATTTGCAACTGTCACTTTAATTGTGACATTTAATAAATATTTTAGGTTAAAAAACAAAATTTTTATTTATTTGGTTAAAAATAAAATTTTAAGTTGGTATATTGTAGAATTTAAATGTCAAAGTCAAAGTTTACATCTATTTATTTCTAAATTACGGTCTAAAATTTTCTAATTGAAGCGGTAGATAAACTTAAAATAATTTAAAAAAAAGATAGAAACCAAAATTATTTAATTTTATTAAGATAATGTGATATATCTAGTTATTTCTTTCCCAACCTAGGCAGGGAATCAATCGAAAAACGTTACTCCACGTGTTTAAAAGCGATAATGAAATTGCTCACTTTTCAGTCGCTTGGAGAAAAAATGGTTTACAGTCTTGTCATTTCGCCGACGCCGTTTCGCCGTCGAAAATTTAGTATTTAATTTTTTAATGTTAACATGAGCATCCTTAGAATCATTTAAACTCTACAATTTTTAATATACTACGGTATAATTTAAAAATAATTAAACAATAAAATTCGAATTATTTTTATTGCAACGCTCAGTATGAGTTCAGTTATATTGTATAATCGAAAATTTAAATCTCTTCTGAAACCTTTTACTTGCTTTATTTTCTATTATATTTACTGACCGTACTAAAATTAACATTTATTCTTCACACTGGATAGGTTTCCAATAAATAATAAACAAAAATTAGTAATTCATTTTTAATTTAATATTAATTTTAATATATTGAAATTTAAAAATTTACAGATTAATAAAATAATAAAATTTGAATTATTTTTATTATTGCACCCAGAATAACTTTAATTATCTTATATAATTTCTTGAAAAGCCTATTAACTGCTTTATTTATTGTTGTTTTGTATTTTATTTACAGCCGAGCTAGAACCAACAATTATTATTCCTAAAAAATGCACAATTTCAATTTAGTAATGCAATTCACCGATTAAAAATATGCTTGTTTTGGACATCGATTATACCGCACAATTATTAACTTTTTAAACATGCTGCTTTAATTTTCTGATTTACGTTTTAAGCTTCACTTTTAAAAGAATATAAAGTTTTACATTTTAACTTTTTAATTTATGGATTTTCTATAAATGAAAATATTTTCTTAGCGGTGACATGCTATAATAACATTAAAAGTTAAATATTAACTGTTTTATTAAATAATACAATTCAAATAAGTTTTATTATTACTCAAAATAAGTGCTTTTATTACTACAGATTATGTAAAAATAGTAAATTTTTAACATGCGAAATTAAAATCGAGTTAACCAAGATAACAACGTGAACTTTTGATTGCAAAAGTATTCGATGTAAGAAATAAATGCTAGTTCCAGTTCGGTAGTAAATATAATACAAAACAACAATAAATAAAGCAATTCAAGAACTTTGAACTCTCGATTACAACATATATAAATGAACTTATTCTGGTTGCAACAATTAAAATAATTTGAATTTTATTGTTCAATTAATCTGTTAATTTTAAATATTTAACGTACATTATATTGTAGTGTATAGTTAAAAATTTAGAGTTTGCTTCCTACCTCTTGAAAAAATACTCGTATGCTCATTTCGACAGTAAAAAGTTGAATACCAAATTTTCGACGGCAAAATGGCCGTAATATAATAAATACTTCTCTCATAATACGTAATATTGAATACTTAACACCAGGGTAAAGCTGGATCGACGTCTTATCCTTATTAAATAACCGCGTTTTTTTAATTGAATTGAATAAATTAATTTATGTAGTTCATTTCAGTTTTCAGTGACAAATTATTTAAATAATAAATTTTTTTTTAATATAACACTATAATTTGCTTCGGACGTTATAATATATGGATACTATATATAGCATAATTCTATATTACGTATATCAAAAATTATTTTAGAGAGCTTTTTTTATACTACATTTTGAATCATTCGTAAATAATTTATTATTGTCCACTTGTATTTTTGAATGTTCTTTAATTTAAAAACTATAAAATTATTATGATAATGATTATTCTTTTATTTTAGTTTATACGCTTATCAGATGACATAGTTTCAAGTTTAAAGATTGTAATATTGTATGTGTCGAGTATTTTGTATTAATGTACATAATATTAATTTAAATTAAAATTAATTACAAAATGTGTAATTATTTTAATATTTTAACGTGAAAATATGCCTGTAGCTCGTTTCCATGCTCAACTGAATTCGGCCAATACATTTTATCATAATTCAGTTGTGTTACCTATAAACACGTAGGTATTTTATTTTAGTTACACCCTTTGACCTTTATTAAATTATTTATTATACTTTGGTATAAATGATAGCCCACTAAGAAAGTTTGTGTCAACATATTTTTGTATAATTTGGTTAAAAGCTTTTGTGAACTTGATTTTATCCTGCTTTGTATTGGTTTCATATAATAAAGGTTTCCGTCTATCACTCATTTAGTTGATACAATTTTAGGGTTTCTCTGAAACGGGTTTCCAATCTGACAAACAAATGTCACAATTTGAGAGACTTTTTTTTGTAAATGTTAATGTTAGTGATTCCAATTTAGTACTTACGAGTTATCAGTTTTAAAATTTTTGGGGTTGTCACAACAAATTGTAAGTATAATATCTTTCAAAATAGTATACACTTACCGTAAAATGACATTTTCTTCTTTGGTATAATATACTGAAATATTATTTTTTTCATGATGTTATACAAGTTTTTGTATAACTTCAGTTTATACTGCTCCAATAGTGCAATTATAATTTTTCCAAGTTTTATTGTGTATGTTCAAGTTTTCTTTCTAAAAACCTTACTTATGTATCTGTAAAATCCGATATTTTCTGAAAATTTGAGTTACATTTGAGTTGTTTTCTGGTACATTAACCGTAGTTCTTATCACATATTCCGTCTCACAAACATTTGCCCCCGGAATTTGGATTATTTGTTCTTTGGCTTCTGGAATTTTTTTAACAAATACAAAATTGATTTACATACTTTTATAGTCAACTTGTTTTATTTGTAAATGTTCAGGATACGCAAAAAAATGAGATAGACAGCATTTTCAGATCGGGGAGTTATCTAAGATCAATATTAAATTTGAATGTTGAAAATATTATTGACTTTATTTTTGGTGAACGAAGTTTCGTTGATAAATAAAAAAATTCTAGAGATGCGAAAAAAATAACCCTTGGTTCGCCCTGAATGGCGAACTATAAATAACTTTATATTTCTACCATTATATGAGTTATCCAAAACATTACTAATATTAAATTAGTATTTGCTTTTAAATATCTAAATATATTTATGTACCTTCAAAAGCGTAAGCTTTTATAACTATACAAAGCTTTTCATTATACACTAAATAAGTGTCTAATATACCTACATATATTTTTTTTATTTGACGTATACCAACAATAATTGCTTTTTTTAATATGAGAAGAGTATACTAATTTCTCAAAATTTTACCATTTTATAAATTACTTTTATTGTTAACACTCACGATCAATACAATAATCATATTATTGAAAATCTTGCTATCGACGACCAAGAAAAGACTTTCTTTGGTGTTCGGGATTATATTTGTGCAATTTAAGAAGTGGTAAAATTATTTGTGATAGTTAAAAGCCCAACAAAATGAAATTTTTTTCTTGATGCCGAAAAAGTTAAAAACTTATTTTAGATCATTTTATAAAAATACCTGGATTTTATGATACAGGCTAATTTATTTTAGTTCTGAAGGAATTTAGAAGGAATTTAAAAAGGATTTTAGGAAGATGGTATAGTCACATGATGTAAATATGTACCTACAAGGTTTAACGTTGCTGATGAAAGTATCAAATAACGTAAACTTCCGAATTTCTCTCAACGAGCAGATTGTTGGTTCAAAGGTATTGAATTTCTTGATAAATCGGAATAAGAATGGCTTTGAGGAAGAAGTTCAAATAAAAAAACAGAAGGATAAAAAAAAGTAATATTTACAACGATAATTATGCGTCCAAAGTATCCATAAGGATTCAAATAAAAAGACTAGAACTTTTTTACACCTTGAAAATAAAACCAAAACTCCAAAATTGGGGATTTAGATTATTATTATTCAGATTATTATTTGTTAAATTATTTGCCATGTAGATAAGATGGGAAGAACGAGAAAGTAGAAAAGAGAGGCGCTTGAATAGAAACACTTGGGCGGACGCCTTCGCGTCGAGTGGACGAACGGATGTTCGTCATTCCCGAAATGATAAGTTTAATTTTGATTATTAATTATTAAAGGTGATTAAATTTGGATTGATGATTGTTTTATTCCATAATTAATTAATGCAAGTGAAAAAAATTAAAAAGTGGAAGAATTTGGGATAATATTTGGTTATTTGTTGAATTAAGTCGCAGCAAAAATTATTTGTCCAGGCATTGGCAGATGTGAAACCCATGTGCGCTTGTAAGGCCACAGATTGCAAGGAAAAGTTGAGCATTTTTTAATTTTTAATTTACGAATTTAAAAACAACTACAAGAGCTCATAGCTATAAATAATGGATGTTCACCGAGCGAAGCAGATTAATTTTGGGATTAAGCAAATTTTATAAAATTTGTATAGCTCGGGTCATAGCAATATAGTAGTTGGATATGCACAAGAAAAAATAAATTAATTCAATCAATTGCTTCACCGATAGGATGAATTATTAGCAAAGAACCATGTGACAATTCTCCAGATACTCAAAATCTGCAGAATTAGAAAAAATCTGGGGAGGAAGCTAGCTTAGTAAGCTCTAAGGACGACTATTGCTTGGGAACCACGAGTTTGTTCTTCAGTCCGGGTTGAAATTTTAGTTGGTCTGCACGCACTTTTCCGACGCATAAACAAAGCAGTGTCCGCGTGTAGACTTGTGTGACTTCGATAGTTCGCTGCCGGTCGATTAGGTGGCGCTCTTGAATGGTTGCACAAAAATCCTCCGTCGTGGTTCGGATTCCACGTTTAGCTGTAGGTCCCGTTGCTTCTTGAAGCACGCTCGTCATTTCGATGTTACGTTACACACACTCTCTGTAATTAGCTTCCGAGCTGTTTAGAGTGTGTCTAAGCCAAATAAAAAAAAAATTGTATGTTTGCACTGTTACGATGTTAATACGGAGATCTCGTTTTTTTAACAAACATCCACCTAATATGAATTAACGAATAACAAAAAAAAACTCGATGGAACAATCAAACTGGACAGCACATAATATTATGTATATCAAAATCTAACTAAAATTTTATATAATAATAATAATAATAATAGTTTTATTCATCAACTCTTACTTACAATAAAAAGAAAAAATAAATACATTTCATAAGAAAAAATAAATACATTTCATAAAGCAGAGTCGATGAAGGGGCAAAACAATCAGCAAAGCTGCTTTTCAGCTCTACCCTAGCACGCATTTTGCGCAAGCATCAGAATCTTCTTGATCCCGCTTCTAAAGGAACGGCTGGTTCCGCCGGTCAAGAACACGTCCAGATACCTATTGTAGATCTCCGCCGCTCGGTACTCGAAGGAGCCCTGAAACTTAGTTGTCTTGTGAGACGGGATAGACAAGTTCCCGCTATAACGAAGATCTAGTTGATGGCGTTCAGATCTTTTCACCATCAACTCCAACAGATACCCCGGGCTACCACGCTTATACAAATTGTACAGAAAGGAAGCGAACAGAAGTTCAAAGCGTGCGTGAATCTTGAGGACACCAAATTTATTATAAAAAGGAGTAACGTGACTGCCAAACTCAATATCACAGGCAAACCTCATGCAAGAGTTCTGAAGAACCTGTAGTTTGTGTTTAAAGTTGGCAGTAAGGTATCCGTAATAAACCACACTGCAGTAGTCAAGGTGACATAATATTAAACTCTGCACCAGCTGCAACTTAATCGTCGGGGGAAGAAGATATTTGTACCTGTATAAGGATTTCAGTTTGTAGTATCCTATACCACAAATCTTAACAACGTGCGCCCCAAAACTCAAGTTACTGTCGCAAATTACGCCAAGATCCCTAACATTCTCACTAAACTCCAGTACGGAGCCATCAAGTTCAACGTCAAGAGATCGTGTGCTGTCGGCTAGAGTACAGCAGTATGTACTTCCCACACGTAAACAAACCGTTTTATTGGGGTTAAGGATTAACCCATTGTCGCCAGACCAGAGCTTAATAGAAGTTAAGTTATTATTCAAAGATTGAACAACACTGTCAACTAAGGTTGGTTTGTTAGAGAGATATACTCGAGAGTCATCAGCATACAAGTGTACACCGCAGTCGGAAGAAAGAACGCTGGGAAGATCAGCAGTAAAAATGGCAAAGAGAAGCGGACCCAGAATGCTACCCTGCGGCACGCCACTGGTTATGGCAAGCTCACCGGACAAACATCCATTCAGTCTGACCCTCTGAGTTCTACCAGTCAAATAATTCCGCAAAAGAACAATGGCCGAGCCGGCACAACCGTAATACAGCAACTTAGAAAGGAGTAACTCGTGATTAATCACATCGAAAGCCTTACTGTAGTCCAAGAAAGCCACAATTGTTACCTTTGAATCGTCAATATTCCTGGCGATATCATTAGTAAACTTACTCAACGCTGTTGCAGTACTATAACCAGAGCGAAAACCAGACTGAATATCAGGCAAAATACTATTACACTCAATGTGATCTAGTAGCTGCTGGTGAAGAACGGACTCAAATACTTTTGAAAGAGCAGGCAACACACTAATTGGCCGAAGATCAGTAAATTTAGTGGCATTATTATTTTTAGCGATAGGCGTTATGATCGACTTCTTCCACAATGTTGGTATTACCGAATTAGTAAGACAAAAATTAATTAGATCAGTTAAGCTATCAAGACAAAAAGGTAAGGTAAGCTTCAGCATCCTAGCGCTACAGTTATCGACGCCTAAAGCACCGGATTGTTGTTTAAAAATTGCAGCTGCTACCACTTCCGATGTGACAGGGTGAAATATCAATTCACCAGAAACAAGCGGGAATCGATTTTCATTGAAGTAAGCAATAACTTCCGGTTTAACGTCAGAAGAAGCAATGTTGGCAAAGTAACTGTTAAGTGAGTTGGGATCGTTATCATCAAGATTAATTGAGTGCTTGGATTTTGTATGGATGTTGGTCTGGTCGAAAAACTTCCATAACTGTTTAGGGTTTCTCGATCTTTGATGAATTTGGAACTTAAAGTATGCCTTCTTTTCGTTTTTTATGGACATCGTAGTGAAGTTGCGCAAATCCTTATAATACTCGTAATCAGTAGAAGATTTAGACTTCATAAATTTTTTATATGCCCTATTTCTCAATTTTATCATGAGTCGTATATTATCGGTTAGCCAACCGGGTCTCCTTTTCTTTATATTAATTTGACACAAAGGAGCATGCAGATCAAAGAGACAATTGATCGCAGCATTAAAATAGAATAGTTCATCATCCACATTCGCAGTCCCACTACAAAGTGTCCAATCGATGTTGGAAGCATCGATGGCAAACTGTTCGGAGTCGAAATATTTGAAATTACGAAAAGTTAGAGTTTCTGGAACGGATGTGATGCTCTGAAGATTAAGACTGCAGCAGACTAACCGGTGATCAGTCATATCGGGTAAGTCGTACGTGTGAACATTGGAGTAGGATAAATCATCACTTAGACAAATCAGATCAATCAATGTAGCCGTAGATTGAGTTACTCTGGTAGGTTGATCAACTATTTGAGTAACATTGTAAGATGCAAATAATGACTGAATGGCATCAGACTGACGATTGACTTTCAGCAAGTCAATGTTGAGATCGCCCATCAGAATTAGATTATCGTATTCAACATAAAATTTAGACTTTTTTTCTAATTTAGAAATTTAGTATAGCTATCTTAACCAAAATTAAAAATTGTTATCTTTGCACATTTTTTCTTTAAGTGATAAGCGACAACATACATCGCCATCTAATTCACATAAATTAAAACTGCTTAAAGATTTCTACACAATAAAATATTGTACAGAAAATTCACGTAAAAAAGTTTACCAAGGAATTTATTTGAAATATTATATTGTGAATGAACAAGGAAGTGAAATACTTACTAAATAAATTATTACCGGATTTCTCTTCAACGAACAAATGGTTTAAAGGTATTGAATTTCATGATGAATCGGAATAAGAATGATCTCGAGGAAAAAGTTCAAATAACCGCGATACATGAAAAAGAAGTAACACTTTATTTTATTGTCATGGTTGCAACCTCTCACTTGGTGGATTTCCTACGATTTATTCAAGCTACTGCTTATACTTAGTAGCTTATATGATAGCTTATATCACAGGAAGAATGTCTTGAAGTAGAAAACATCTTTTATCGGCAAGCTCACCAAGAATGGTTTCCTTTTGAAGTATTTATTTTAAGAACGAAAATTCGGTTAATGGAAGCAAAGTTATGAGCAGGTCGAATCATTTTTACAAACTGCAACCTTATCTGAACGAAGAAGGATTTCTTCGAATTCGAACTAGAATTGATTATTATTCTTTCAAAGGAAACCTTTTCAATAATTATCAGTTTCCACTAAACTATCAACATTTCAACCATGAAATCGTTGTGAATGAACTGCGGTAGAAATTTTAGCTGCTTTGAAAATGATTTGCAAACATTGTTAAACTTGTCAAAACCATAAAGCTCCACATTGAATATGCTTATTCTATGACCACTGTTACGTGAATTTATTGCCAGAAAGGGAATCGCTTTGCCATAAAACTTAAAAACCACAAACTTGAAACTAAAAGCATTTAAAACGTGAGAAAATAATTACCAGTGTACAAGGTTACCATCTTCTCACGTTGCCACGTGGGTGGAAGTTGAGAGAGGTTGTCTTTAACATTTTCTTTCTTCTAGAAGACGTTTTGATAAATTTTTGATGGGGATGTTAATAGAAGTAGAAAGCATTATGAACTTACGACTGTTAACTTACATTCCAATAAGAAACTTTCACCTCTAATTTTCTCTTAGGTTCATCCAGTGGATCATCTATTGCATAGTCGTCTGACTTTGAGAAGGAATTGGAGTATTTTGTAACAGTATGCAAAAGTACCAAACCTATACAAGAGGGCTACATCGTTATCATGGTGGAACAATTCTCCTAGATACTCTCCCAATCCCAATTCTCCAAATTCTCTCAAAAAATGATATGGACAAGTGAGTTCTGCTGTAATTCAAACTAGCACAGGACTACAACTATACAAAAAAGCCAGCAACCAAATTGACCATTCTCGAGGTCAGGTAGAAAGAGACAAGTATTGGTAAACCTGTCCGCGAGGACCAGCCGAGAAGACAGCAAACGTAGTACGATAAAGAAAATACTTTTTTTTTGTGTTTGAGGTTAAATTTGTGCGACTTAAAAGGTGATGAAATTATTTTTGATAGTTAATTTTGTTAATTCTTTTGTTTAGTTTATTATTGTTCTTTTGAATGGTAGAAAAATTAATATATTTTCTTAAAAAAAAGTTTTATTAATCTGCAACACACATAACATGCACAGAAACATATTATTCAATTTATAACTAGTATGTACATAATAGTTTATCAGATTATTGGTTATGTTGATAATCTAATTTACCTTTATTACAAAATTCGAATTTAAAAATTTATAGACTAAATAAGTAAACAAAACCGAAATATTCAAATAAACTTTTGACGATGCTTTGTTTGTATTACCAGATTGTTAATTTCATGTTATTCCACTGGTTAACAATTTCAAATAATTTATTTTTATAATACTAATCAATTGATGCGTGGTTTGTGTAATATAGAACTTATTAATAGAAGTACTAAGCTACTTTAGAATATATTATAATATTTAATTAAATTAATAATAATTCTTAACTATTTTTCTAAATTTCTGTTAAACTATTATTTCACCTGCTGTCTTTTGAATGAAAATTCTATAATATACGTTTAAATTAACTAGGTAGTAGTTAAATTGAAATATTTTAGCATTTAGTACATAATATACAATTGTCTGTAAATTATTTTTGTGATACATATAAACAAAACAATATACCGAACGTAGGTAAATTGTAAATTAATATGAAGACGGTCACGGCCTGATGCTTATGTGCGTCAATTGCTAAGCCAAGATCATCAGTTCGATTCCGAGCACAGTAAAAACTTTATTCTGCTAATCTGCTAAGAGAACCCTTCTGAAGAAGCGGTCACTATGCCCTTACGTAGGGCTAAGGACTCTGGAAGAAGGTAAATTAATACGTGATAAAACGATGGTAATTTTTAAATTAAAATTCTTGATTCCTATTATTGCGGATGAAAATGAAAATAGTTTGAATCGATCGAAATTGCTTTTCAGGTTTGAAGATATCCAAAACTTGTACAAACTTAAAATAAATTCTTTTAAACAACATGAGCTGCGTTGGAAAATTACTCCGTAAGATGAAAATAATCGAGTTTACTGTTAAAACTTTTAAGGGTGGGGGTAGTTTTCACATTAATGAAAACTAGTAGAGAAAATCTGCAAAAAAAGCTTAAGAAAAGTTTAGAACAACTTACGAGCTTTAATTTGAGAACAAGGTTAATATGGTATCCTTTTTCGCATTGTTCTATAGGTTTTATTTAAAAAAAGTTAGGTATTGCAGAAACGGCTTAAAATCCTGAATTTTAAAAAATTTAAAATAAACTGTAATAAATATAAAATTATTGTTTTATATTTATTTTTTTTTGCTGTTTTGCGCAAAAAGTGTAATCTACCTTACTTTCACGTCTGAAAACTTTATATCCATGGGCGATGGGATACACTAAATTATCTAACAGAAATGGGTATATATTAGGTATTAAAAAATGATAGGATTCATTTATTTAAAAAAAATTTTAATTAAGTGTCAAATAAATTTCGGAAGTTGTTTTATTGGAAATTCAGTTTTTGGACGCTCATGTTTTAATCTTTATTTGTTGCATATGTATCAACTGGTGGTTTTAGGTTTTGAACAAATTGTTCACACCAAAAATTCAGTCATGCAAGAGGTTTATCAATTTTGTATTAACAATTATCTACGACGTATTTACTTTCCTCATTTTTGTTCGTGATATATTAGCCACTAACTTTATTTAATACTAAGGTGGGAGTATTAGCTATATAAATAATTTAACTGTTAGTGCCTATAAATTATAATACGAATTATTTTGCACCATATTATTAAAACAAAAGTACGCCACAATAATATAACAATAAACATCGGTTATATTGCAATATAACTAAATATTTAATGTATTTCATCGATAGCTAGTTTCTATATCCGATACCAAATTAATAATTCTTAGTTTATTTTATACCACGTCATGTTTAATCGAATCGATTTGAAAATTATTTTTGATAATGTAATGTTATCATCGAACAACGGCGATTAGAAGGACTACTACAATAGTTGTTGTCAATTATGTTGTCATAGAGATATTAGCTTTTGCGGTGTATACTTGGTTCAAATTATTGCGTACAGATTAGAACAGCTCACGTGCTGTATCGGTGCGACCTTTTTGCAATATGTATGTAAACTAGATGTCCTATTTTACAGTTTCTAATATTTTTATTAATAAATATTTGCATTTTCAAACTGGTATGTACAATCTATCAATTTTTTTCTCTTTTATTTCTTGCATTTTCTCCAGTTGACATTTAAAGCACATGTAGTAAAATTATATTATAATATAAAAAATTATAGAAAGCATTTATTTAATTCATACCTTATATCTGTATAATATAATAAATCAAAATTATATTAAAAAAAATTTAAATTGCACGCATACTTACGTATACATACCATAATTGTGGTATGTTGGATATTATATACATTGAATATATTGGAAAACTTAGCCTAAATACATCAAGTTTTGAATAATTATTTTATAGTTACACCAGGCAATATTATATATTACTATATTAATATTTTTAAATATTTATAATATATTAATATATTTATTATTGTAGCTTATGCCTAAATTACAACTCAGCGTCAGGCGGTCAGGCTGCGCATTTCGAAACAGTAAAAAAAAATTTAATGTCGAAAATTTTACTTATTTCCCGCGTTTTGAATTTATATTAATAACTTATAACGTTATAACCTATAGAATTAAGCGACGTAATGCTAGGTCAGTTCGGTGCGGCGTAGACGCTCGTACACTTAGGTATTAAATTGTTTTTGCATTATTAAAATAGATAGATCCGATAATTTAACATCTTTTCTCTTGTTTTACTTTTATTATTTTATTAGTTCGCATAAAATATTATGTAGGTATAATATTTGAAATTTTTGAATCTTTTATTTGTTTAATGATATTTACTCATAACTTTATAGGGCACTTAAGGCTTATTCGTACATACAAACAAATGGGTAATTATTATTTAAAAGCATTACCATAAAAATAATTGCCCAAGTGCGACTATCGGGGTAAAATTAATATTTAAAAGCTAAAGTACACAGTGATTAGCAATAACGACATTTCTATAATTATGATGAACATTCTTCTTAAAGTTTACTTTACATTATTACTAGTGGTAAACGAGTGAAATGCGAGCAGATATTTTTAGTACAAAAGGCAAACAATGTTTACAAAATTCTAATTTTATTAGAGGAATGTAAATTATAATTAAAACTATTTATTAATTGACCTAAAAAGTAATTTCGTATATACGACAGTTTTAACAGGTAAATTACACATTAATAAAGAGGTTCTAAAATTTCAAGTGCCGAATTAATTAACTTTTAAATTATTAAATAATTCGCTTTGAAATAATACGCACGCTGGTTTTAAAGAGAACTGCGTTTAATTTTAGGTCAAAACTCGGAATTTGTTTATTACATATAAAATTCTTTATCGTCAAATCTTTTTACCGTACCCTAAAATTACGGGGAAATTAATGTATGAATTGTTTTAATTTTCATTAGTATATGTTTTTATCGGGGAAAAAGTTGTTTTAGCCTATGTATAGAAGATTTAAAATTAATTTCTGACTAGCCTGAGCGGCTATACGAACTGAATGGTGATGTAATTTTTTAATTTGTTTCAGACCACTATGGCATTTACTATTAATCAAGATAATATAAAATTACTTCAATCTTTAACTGATCATAAAAGTGATGTAACAAGCTGTGATTTTGCACCAAACTTTACCTTAGTCACCGGCTCCAGGTGAATAAAAAATATAACAATAATTAAAATCAGGTATAAATTTTCGCGTTTTAGTGATAAAACGACACGAGTTTGGCAATGGATTTCCGGTACAGGTTACGTTCAAAAATCTTATTCGCCTCTCATTGGTCATAAATACGGAGTTACGTGCGTGAGAGTTTCTCCACAAGGTTCGATGCTAGCCACAACGTCTATAGATGGCACAGCGATTTTATGGAATTTATATTCGGGCATAAAAATTTATACGATGGTTCAAATAAATGGAGACGCAATTCGAGTTTGCAGGTACTTCTGGATCATTAAAATAATTTATGTACACTTTCATTGACGAACTGTTAATTTAAGATTCGCTCCGGATAGTTCGATACTCGTAACAGCTGGCGATAATGGAGCAATTTGCATTTGGGATTTAATCCATAGAAATTTAATAAGGTAGGATTTATCAATATAACTTTTGCTTTAAGCTATAAGATACAATTTAATTGTAGAGCAATATTTCAACATCAGGGAACAACACAATCGCTTGCTTTTACGCCAGATAGTCAATACTTAATTAGCGCTTGTTCTTTAGAAATAATAAGAGTATGGTACGTGCCAGATTTAATCGATACAACTAATCAACAAGACGTGACATCTTCAGTTGTTATTGATAATGCTCACGATTTAGGTGTTTTGTGTGTAGACGCTTCTAGTGTTATTTTAACAGATGGTATAACTTTAATCGTCAATTTTTTCCGTGCACAAATTTTCAAATTTTGTTTTAGAAAACGACCCGCTCATCAAATATTACACAGTAGCTACCAGTGGAAACAGCCAAAATATAAAAATTTGGAGAATAACTTCTCACACTACGCCAAAAAAAAAGTTGTCGCAGAACGAAGTGAGTTTGGAGCACGTCGGGACGTTTATTGGCCACAGATCTGCAGTGACGAGCGTGAAATATAGCTCTAACGGTGTTTATTTAATATCTTCGAGTTTGGATAAATATGTAAAGATATGGGATAATAATGGAGGATGTCTGGCGACTTTAAAGGGTCACGTTAGATATATTAATTGCGTATCATTTTCTAGAGACGGTGCATTAGCAGCTTCATGTAAGCAAACACATGGTTTTAATGTTATACTTATAAATATATATTGAAAAGGTTCTGCAGGTTCTATTGACAAAACAACATTAGTTTGGGATTTAACTGGCAATATATCATTAGATAGCGAACTTATTAAACCAGTTGCGCAGATAGGTAATAGTTTGTATAATTTGCAAGAGATGCAACTTGTACAAAGTGCGGAAACTAGCGATTCGGTTCAATTACTGGAAAGAATCGACGATATATCTGAAGGTGCAATTAATTCTTGTAGTTTTTTTGAAAATAACCTCTTGGCTACTGGTTCAAGGTATTTATGTATAACCGTTTAGTTTTAATAATTGTTTAGCTAAATGTTTTAGCGATAAGTTGGTGAAATTGTTAACGATCGAAGAAAATAATAATATAGAAGAAACCAACTCTTCTCCGTTGGATGGTCATACGTACTGTGTAAATCATGTAGAATTTTCCATGGATGGAAGTAAACTGGCAACTTGTTCGTTAGATGGATGCACAATAATTTGGAATCCTTTGGTATATGGTAGGGATTGCTAGAAAATTTAACTGAGTGTTCTTTTTTAGACGGGAGAAAAAATTATGGAATTTATCCAAAGCAGTTTAGCGATAAGAGATTGTAGATTTTCTGTTGATGGTTCTTTACTCGTAGCGTGCGGGGACGAAGAAAAGGCTAACGTTTGGAATGTTGAAACTGGAGAATCATTGCTGTGAGTATACTAAAAGCTAATATAAATTAGTACTACCTACCTAATATTTTAGGATACTCGAAGGTCATACAGATGCAGTTACTTCGGCTTGCTTTTCACCTGATTCTCAAATAATAGCCACAACATCTAATAATAGCGATTTTCGGCTATGGTCCATGACAGGCGATAATATTCACACTCAAGACGATGCACATGATTTGGGCATTCAAAATAGTGATTTTTCTCTAAACTTGGAACCTATCCCTTACAACATTGCTTCAAATAACGCCCAATGTTATCTACTGGCAACTTGTGGAAACGATAGCTTGGCAAAATTATGGAAAATATCCATTCCGAAGGTATTTCATCTTAATCTGTTTTTTTTAATTGATAAATGTTTTTTTAACAGGACGACGATTCTTACGACTTTGAAAGCATTGAAGTTATAATGTGGCGTAGTTTACAAGGACATGGAGGAAATGTTACTTGCGTAAGATTTTCTATGCCTTCAGGAGAAATCGTTTGTTCTACTGCAACCGACAGGCAAGCAAGGATTTGGTCAACTTACAGTGGAGAATGCTTGCACGTTCTCGATCATGATTCTATAGTCACTTCTTGTGCCTTTAGTTTAGACTGCTCTTTATTGGCAACAGGATGTTTGGATAAAACTTTATGGATTTGGAGGTTGCCAAGACAGCTGGTACATTTAATTTATTATGTGTTAAATTATATTTTCATGCATTTTCATTTTAAGGTTGTTCAATCCAGTTTAATTAATAGGATAACTGGATATCGCAAAAAGCTTTTGGTTAATTGGAATACGGACGACGTTATTAGATGGCTACAGGATATTGATTTTGAAGACATTATTCCTAATGTTTCCAATGTTAAGTTAGACGGTCAAAAAATTTTAACGCTAGAAGAGGAGCGGGTTTGTGCCGGCCTGGACTTGGGTAAGTCGAGAGTGATTTTAAAATATTCTTCATGTTTTACCGAATTGATATTTAGGAGATGAATACACGGAAAGGTTTATGAACGAACTAAAGTGGTTGAAGTTGGACGAACTTCAAACACCGCATTTATCAGAAAGTCAAGTTCCTTCTGAATTTTTATGTCCCATAACACATGAAGTTATGCGAGAACCTGTAACATGCGGCGACGGATTTACTTATGAAAAACAAGCAATAACCGAATGGTTTATGGCAGGTAAATTTACAAGTCCTATGACCAACGTAATTTTGAATGATACAGAATATAAAATGAATCAGGAATTGCGAAATGCAATACACCAGTACTTATACAGCGATGTATGATCTAGCTAATGGTTTTTAAACGTTTTACAGTAATATTCTTAATTTTTTTACTATAATTCGCGATTAATTCCATTGCGTCATATTTAGGATTCTCTAGAAAAATCTAAATCGCCTGTAGACAATAAAAAATAGTTAGGTGTGAATAAAGCGCGCGCTACACGGATTGGATTAGTAAAGTATAGCCTAAATCTAACTAAAAAAAACGAAAATGGAATTTTTAAAAAATTTAAAAAAAGAGATATGAACGAATGTACTATATAACTTTTTTTTATAACTTCATGGGTTCCAATGCGAGTTTGGTGGGCCTTAGATCCCGCTCTGTTTGTGATAATATACGACGCAATGGATTATTCCAGATTAATAAATTAAAATTAAATATTTGATTAATTCCAACCTGTTACTGTAAAATCTATCATTTTACCTAGAAACAATTTATATTAATTAAAAAATTGCCTTTACGAAGCATTTCAAACTATGTAATTTAAGTGTTCTAAATTAGTGCCTTTGTGTGTATTATATTTACACAATTTCGGTATTACCAGAGTGTAAATATTTTTACTCATTGGTGTATACTGTGTATAATTTAAGTGTTGAATTTTTAACTCCTTATGTAAATTGCATTTTAAAAATCATTACATTCTGTTGAACTTTTATAAAAAGTTAGAATACTTTTTAAAAGCAAAATATCACGACTGAAATTTATGACTACTTTAAATTTTATTTTTTAATTAAATAAAATAAAATTAATTATATAATCTTAGTGTACTGTACCTCCCCTTACTAATTTCACCTATAATGGAGCATTTAATTAAAAATATATATTACAACAGTGTTATCGATTGTTCGATTATGCATAAAAATATGTTAATTTTGTATATTCTCAATTACTAATAAAAGATCACTTGTTTAATTAAATTTTATCGTAATTAAATTAATTTTTTATTCGGGGGTTCAGGTACCTAGTGAAACTTGAAAATAACCATATCGCTATTTTAGAATAAAATATTATAAAAAACATTTTTAAAATAGAAAAAGTTTTTATTATTTTTTAGATTTTATAAAAATTAAGAATAATTAAAATTAATTAGAAGTTAATCCATGAACTGAATTAAGTGATCTTTTATAATAAGAACAGGTTAAATGAAAATACCATTGTCGAATGCTTATATTTAAAAATGTTTGTTCATTTAACCTGTCTATATTTTAAAAACTTAGAATTAATTTATATATTTTTATGAACCTAATATGGTGCTTATTGTTAGGGGTTTTATGACCGGGCCAATTTTGAAAATTGATAACGCTGTTAAAATTTTAATTAACATAGCATATTAACAGATTTGTTACATAATATAAAGAACTCCTATCATATTATAGTCAATAATAATAAAATAGGTATAACATTAGTTAATATTTTAGCAAACTATTAAAATGTTATTAAAAGTTGTGTTTTTCATATCTAATGTTAATAAAGAAACTTATTACACCACAAACCCAATTATATCAAATAATATTACTCGTGTAAAGAACAGCACTGTGATAGTTTATTAGGTGGTTATTAGTATCTACTGTCTAATATTCATTACTTAGGACATAGGAATTATTAGGTAGATACATATTATTTAATTTACGTTAAGATATTACATTAGAAATTATTGTATTAAATATTGCCAAAATACTAAGATGTTACTTGTCCATTTTTAATTTCAAATAAGATAATTTATTGTGAGTATTTTCAAAATAGTCTATAATTTTACAAAAATGAAGGAATTCATTCGAAATCTGTAAAGTGTGACCGTAAATTTTTTAAATATTTATCTGCGATATAATGACTAAGATTTGATCAAAAATTTAATATTTAAGTAAAATTTAGAAAATTAACATATAAAGCAAAAACATTAAAGAGCTTTTTTAGTTTTTCCTATTTTGACTGAAACTCAAAATTAAATTATTCTTTAAGTCGCCGATTATCAAAAATGTCTGTAAATAACACCAATATTCAAAACAAATACTCAAAATTAGTATTATTGTTCGAGATTATAATTATTTTATAGTATATAAATGTTAAATTTTAAATATTATGTTTGCTTAACTTGTTAATTTTATAAATATTATTTTAATATTAATTTTTGTAAGTTAGTAATAATTTATATTTTTTTATATTAAATTAATTATCGATTTAAAATGTACTGTATGTATTTAAACTTTTAGCACTTGTACAATATGTTGATTAAAAATTTATTAAACCAAGAAAAGCTTTGTTTTACTAGATAGTGTTATAGTGGAACGCATTTGGTAAAAACATCTTTGAAGCTCAACCGCAGACGAAAATTACGGATCCGGATAGACAAAGAATCTGTGAAACCATTCACTTGATAAAAACATTTCTGAAGGCCTCGAAAATCATGGTAAATAACGGTCTCGTCCATCCATTCATGTGCGTTAGTGATAGACAGATAACTGAGCGTTCATAAATTGGGCTAATCCGTAATCTGTTTTAATTCTATTCTTAAATTGGGCACCAGCGAGGGGATTATGGTATAAGAGGATTATTGAAATTCGGCCCAAAGAAGAGGATCACGCTATAAGGGGCCATTCATTAATTACGTAAGGTATCGGGGGGAATGGGGGGTATATTGGAAATCTTACGGACTCTTACGTGGGAGAGGAGGGGTTTCGACATATTCCTTACGTAAGTTTAATTTTAAATATTTTTTTAAATTAAATTTATAAATCAAACATAATTTTTCTTCTTTTTACATTGGCAATCCCTTAATAAAAAGGGTATAAAATATTTAAAATTGTAGCAATAAACAATAATTAATTGTTATACTACTAGTATTTATAGAATTATTATTTTACGATATGGAAAAACCACTGAATATTGCTTTTCTGCTCTTATCGCTGTCTATTTTTAGAATTGCGTATAAATTAATATAATAATAGTTACTATTATTATTGATAACACAACACAAACAAAAATACTATATACATAAAAGAATTCTAGAACAAGGAAGAACGATTAGAAACAATTAGATGTGAGGATAATAATGTGAATTAAGAAGCACAATATAAAATATTATAATAAATTATATTAAAAAATGTAAATATTAAACCATAATGTATTATTATTTATATTTTACAAATATAAAAAGGGAGAGGGGGTCAAAATTAATTTTAAAAAAATTCATACGTAAGGAGAAGGGGGGTTGCCACAATCTTACGTACCATTACGTGAGAGGGGAGGCGGTCAAAAATTACAAAAATCGTCCTTACGTAATTAATGGATGCTGCCTAAAGAGATTATTCTAGTAACAATGGTAATTAATTACCCGGGAACTGTCAGTTAATCCTTACCACGATTAAATGACTAAATTTTAGGGTTTAAATTTTCCGGACTTTACTAACTAAAAATATCCCCCTAAACCGGTCCAACTCTGTAAAGTGAGCTACTAGGAAAGGGATGGATATTCGCGATTTTAAGTAAAAATTTGTACTAAACCCTGTATCAAAATCATTATAAAATAAAAAATATGACAACGGCACGCGGTGTTCCCAAGCGGTCACCCATCCAAGTACTAACCGCGCCCAACATTGCTTGACTTCCGTGATCGGACGAGAACGGGTATTATTCAATGTGGTATGGTCGTTGCTTTACTAATAAGTAGAGTGTGGAATTTATGCACTAAAAAGTACCAAATATATTGAGATGTATTTAAAAGAGGGAGCGTGAAAAAAAGGAGAGTAGTGAAGGGATAATAATAAACCAGGTTCCAGCTGGATTTTGGAGAGAAATTGATATCTCGAAATTTAATTAAATAAAAAAAAAAGAAAAGAAAAAGGACGATTAATTCCGAGAAGAAGCTCTCGAAAGTATAAAAAATAGAATTGTTGAAGGGGTGTAGAAGTAAAGTTTGGCAAGAAGATTCCTAGAGAAGAAATAACTGTGGCGGAGCAAAGAACGGCGGCGATAGTTGAAAAGGAGGGAAAATAGTAAAAAAAAAGGTATTCCGTTAACGGTATATTTAAAGTTTAATTTTATTAGTTTAAGTTTCTGTTTTTGTTTATGTTCATGTTGTTTTATGTTTATAGAAAATAAAGGTACGGTGATTAACCACATTCAGTTTTATTTTCAAGATTACAAACGTTTAGATTGGTGACCAAAACTCCAAGTACCACCAGGGGATTTATCTGGTTGAAGTGTAAAAAAAAACACGACAATATGTGTTGAAGTACGAGGTACCTTCCTTCTTTTTTGTGGACTGTATTTTAAACTGGGGTTTTTCTCTTAATTACCTTTTAACTTATGGAAAACCTTTTATTGTCAAATTAATTATTTATTCATTTT
This sequence comes from Cantharis rustica, assembly GCA_911387805.1. Classification (NCBI taxonomy): domain Eukaryota; kingdom Metazoa; phylum Arthropoda; class Insecta; order Coleoptera; family Cantharidae; genus Cantharis; species Cantharis rustica. The sequence continues at coordinate 41,410,248 of OU426877.1, forward strand.
TTAAATAAACATCTTACGGCAAGAAATGGTGACGATGCGTTGCCATAAATCACCCGATTGATTTCATAAATTTTTATTTTTTCGCTGGGGTGCTTTCTCCATAATATGCGTTGATATTTTATTTGTTTAGGATTAACGAGGATCTGTCTGTACATTTTAGAGATATCTCCAGTCATTACGTATTTATATTTTCAAAATCTAAGAAGTATGGAGAAAAGGTCTTGTTGTAATGTTGGTCCTACATGTTGTAAATCATTTAATGAAAGCTCGCTGCTGGTTTTTGCCAACACATCAAATACTACATGACATTTTGTGGTTAGGCTTCCGAATTTATCACCGCATGGTGTGGTAGGAAATAGCCATCCACAACTTGCTTATTTTCGTGATTTTGAATTGATCGCATATGGTTTAAATTTTCGTACTCTGTCATAAATGGCAGATAATCTGCCCTTAATTTTGAGTTTTTAATTAATTTTTTTTCTAACATTTCAAATCGACGTAGTGCTTGCTCATATTATGACCTTCCTAACCTGTTTAGCTTTAACTTAAAAGGAATATCAACAATAAAATTTCCCTCTGCATTTCTTTTCGTTGTATTTTTGAACACCGGCTCCCAATATTGTTTATCTATGGATAGCAGTGGTTTGTGTAATCCCACTTCCTCGATATTCCAGAATTTTTCTAACTTATATGCTAACGATTTATTGCTATCTGAGGTCAAACAATTGAGGAATGTTTTTGGACTCGGTTTCAAATTTAAATCACTGGCAATTATCCAACCTAATTGGGTATTTTGCATGACAGGTAAATTAGGCCCGAGTCGTTCTTGGCCAGTACACATGATTGTCCAAAAGACATTGGCACCCAACAGAATATCAACTGGTCCCGAACTGTTAAATGAGGTATCCGTTAACTTCAAGTTATGTGGAATATTTAAATTTTCTTTTTTAATTGAAATTGATGGTAATTTGTCCATTATTTTTGATAACACTAAACATTTTATATGTAAACTAAAATCATCGTAGAAAGACAATATCGATACATTAACCCAGTCGGCACAGTGATATCACTGTGATATCATAGTGCCCAGTCGGCACCGATGTCCATGCGATATCGCATTCGTGTTTCTTTTGTGACCCCGGTGTGATATCACATGTGATACCGCTGTGATATCGTCGCGATGTAATATAGAATTTGTTTGTGATATCACGTCCATACGATATCGCATTTGTACTTTTTTGTGACGTTGATGCGATGTCACAAGTGATACCTTTGTGATATCGTCGCTATGTAGTATATGTGAGTTGTTTGTGATATCACCAAGCGATATTGCAGCGATGCTTAGACGATTTTATCTATAATATCGGTACGATGCTACTTTGTGTTATCGCCAAGATATAACTATGTTTTAATTTTGTGATTTACATCAAAAGTGACATCACGGCAATGCTTAAACAACTTCGTTTGTGATATCAGTATGCCATACAATTTTTTTGCAATATTTTACGATGTTTTACCAAGAGAGCTATGATTTTATTTAGTTTTATATGGTAATGATCGCCCGCACCTACGAAGCCGCCACCATCTTTAAAACTTTTATAATAGTACATATGTCGTTGCTAAAATATGATATATTATAAAAGAAATTAAAATTTTGCATACAAATTAATATCTTTGATTTTAATTAATATCTTAATTGAAATAAAAAAAGTTACAGTTGTATTGTAAAAATTAGGTTGATTAAACCAAATACTATAGTAGTTACTCATAGTAGATTCCCTCCCATGATACAATTAATTTACAGAAATTTATTGGATCATGGTTTTCTCTTGCCTTGCTTTGGTAGCCACGTGGATGGTACCCTCGCGGCACCCATCTTGGTCATTTTTCTACTAGGATGTGCTCTCGGTAATCTTCAGAAATACGTATTTTGAGGCAATAGGAACTTATAATTTTGTAAAAATGTGGAAAAATGTTATTACCACGGAAATCACTAATGACAAAAATCAAAAATTACTAATTTATAATAATTTTATTTAACTTTTTTCGATTTTAGACAAAATATCTTCTGGAAAATTCCAAATTTTGCGTGTAAAAATTGTTTAAATATGAAAAAAAGTGAAATACAATTATTATAAATGCGTCTTGACTGGGAAATGACGAAAATGCTGGTCGTAAATCGAATTTTGCCAAGTCCGTAAAACGTGGTCGTACAAAATTTTGTAAAAAAAAATGCAAAAATATTATTACCACGCGAAAGTATATAAATAACTAATTACAAAAATCAAAATATTTTGATAAAATTTGTAAAAGATGACCGTTATTTTTTCGAATTACTATTACCACGCGGTCAAATTTCGGGTCGGTCTTTCGGCCGATCATCTTGACTGGAGCTCTTGCCCAAAAATTGTTATAAAAATGGAATAAAAGTGATAAAAATCAATAAATTTGTAATTAATTAATTATTGAAGCGGTTCTCGCGTTGTTATCGCTAAAGCATTATACGAACAAATAATAATATTACGTCTTGCATAATTATTATAGTTTTGAAGTAATACGAATTTATATGATCAAATTTTTGACAACTCTGTATAATATTGTAACACGGGTAGGCTTTGATTAATTAAATAATCGCGGCCGTCGTGTGGTAACTGATGTTGAAACGCTGCCACCAAAGTCTATATATAAAGCTAAACTTAAACTTGAAGATCGGAGACGTAGGATTATTAACAATTTAATTGCCTTACGGTAGCAAAAGAAAGAGTAAAATCATATAAATCTATATCTGTTTAATTAATATAAAGCAAAAATTATACACCAGAAATTCATAAAACAAAAATATATATAAAAGAAAGAAATTAATAAACTTGAAATTGACAACTAATATTCAATAAAAACAAATTTAATTATGTTGCGACATATACCTGAAGAAAAACAATTTTCAATACATAGTTTGTTTATATATTACCTTTTGGTTGAAAATAACGAAAGGAGGAAGCACATACTCACGAGTTTTAAAATAATAAAATAAAATTGCACTTGAATAAAAAAAATAATTTAAGTTTTTAAGCTAAGTTTCGATTTGTCACGAGATAAAAAAAAATATTAAAATTCAACTGAACACTTGAAGTTTAACTAACAGAAAATGACCGTCACTTGCAGAATTAGAAAATAGAATGAGAGTGAGAGTTAGGGGTGGACCATCATGGAAGAGAATAGTTCCTATTGCTTCAAATTACGTATTTCTGAAGATTATCGAGGGCACATCCTAGTACAAAAATGACCAAGATGGGTGCCGCGAGGGTACCATCCACGTGGCTACCAAAGCAAGGCAAGAGAAAACCATGATCCAATAAATTTCTGTAAATTCATTGCATCATGGGAGGAAATCTACTATAAGTCACTACTATAGTATTTGGTTTAACCAACCTAATTTTTACAATACAACTGTTACTTTTTTTATTTCAAGATATTAATTAAAATCAAAGATTTATCGCTTGGTGATATCACAAACAACTCACATATACTACATAGCGACGATATCACAAAGGTATCACTTGTGACATCGCATCAGCGTCACAAAAAAGTACGAATGCGATATCGCATGGACATTGCTATATTATCGCTTCGTGATATCACAAACAAATTCTACATTACATCGCGACGATATCACAGCGGTATCACATGTGATATCACACCAGAGTCACAAAAGAAACACGAATGCGATATCGCATGGACATCGGTGCCGACTGGGTACGTCCCTGTTTGTAATCATTATTGTCACATTAATTTGTGAATGTAAACTATTTAATTTTCGGAACTTTATTTTGAGCATTTATTTGTGTTATTTTTTGGTTTTTCAAGTTGTAGTTAAAAACATTACAGATATAAGCCTTAGGGCCGGTTCCACCAACTCTGATTAAATACTTTAATGTCGGTTAGTTGTAGTTAATCATGGTTAAATAAAAAATAGTGTTCCATCACGTTTTTAATCATGGTTAAAACAAGTTAACCATGGTTAACCAGCCCCAGGGCCGCGCCGACCACCGGCAGCGCCTGTGTGCAAAACTCATTAAGCGTTTTTTTTTTGTCGTCGTGTTTCGACATGAATGTTTTCTTATTTTTCAAATTTTGACTGAAATATGTTCTGCAGTTTTATATAGCATTTTTCGCTTCCGCTTGGTAATTACTGCAAAAAATAAAACGCGAATTAAACTTTTACATACTTTATTTGAGATATTAATTGTATTTGGTTTATTTGGTTTACTTAATAACTTAAATATTTTTATAAACGTGCATTGTGAAAAATTTTTAAGCATAAAAAATAAAAGAAAAATTTTAATTATTGAATGATTCAAATTGTATTTTAATCTCGCTGCTTATGCCGCTTGATGCGGCCGCATCTTGGCATCATAGCACCGCACTTGCATGACCCTCTGTGCACCTTGCACCCGCACTCTCGATAAAACATTTCTTCAATTGATTTGGTTTTCTCGCTTGCATTGCGTTCATAAACACCCTCACTCACGGCTTTTGATTTTGATTTTAACACAGAGCTCATAATTAATGTAAACTAAAATCTGAAACGTAAACATTGGGTCAATTCAAATAGTGTAAAACTAATTTCTATGATTGGCGCTGGTATTCCATCCGGCGCCCCTATTGCCTTGGCGCCTGTGTGTGCCGCACACTTCGCACACATGGGCGACTCGGCCCTGACCAGCCCTCAAACCAATCGACCAATTTTGGCTGATTAGATGAGTTTAACCAGGATTAAAGCAAGATTCATGCGCATCTCGTACATACAAGTAAAGATAATACTGAAAGTTTTAATAAAAGTAACCTCAAAAGCAAAACGTAATACATACACGTGGTATCGATAATATAAATTAATTTTATATTTTTTGATTTTTTATATAAAAATCTTTAGACAATTTATTTAGGTGTCATTTGTTTTAAAAATTTTTTAAATAATTGAATTTTTGTAAAAGTTATTACATCATCATTATACGCGGTTGCTAAGATCACCGCCAAAATTGGTTTACAGCTTCATTGTTTTTGAACCCCATTTTAAAATTAACAGTTTAGTCATTTATTAAATAAAATTTTGTAAACAAAAAAACATGTAAACAAAAAAAAAGATTAATTTCTGACCATCGCCATCGGTGCAGTCCACATATGCCCGGAATATACGTATTTGGTGGAAATTGGACCATTGGTGGAAACTACATACGCCCGTTTAAGGTAGTACCACAGATACCACAAGAGTCAAATATGTGTTCCCCAGAGATGTTTATGTTTGGCAACGCCGCGTAAAAGCCAACAAAAAGTCAAAGACAAAATTTAAAAATTATTCAAATTTTTCAAAATTATTAAATCTTACAGGCAAGTTTAAGTTTCGCGCGGATCATAAGTCATAAAACCTATAAAATAATACTTGACGGCGTTGCCACATGTACTTAACATCGTAGATTTTTTGTAATTATTTGCTAATTACTCTTCTCACAGTCTCTGAACCTCGATTTGTGAGTAACTAAAATGTTCGTCAATTTTTTTCTGTTCATTGATACCATTTTCATTGAAATCTGAACGGTACTTTTTGTGAAATAAAATAAAATCTGTGATTTCTCATAAGAATCAATGCTAATGCTTTTGCTTTTTATATTTGCTTTTTATATTTATATTTTTTTCCAGGTTCTCTGTAATTCTTTAAAAATTTAACTGGTTCATTATTTTATTATAATGTACTAATATGCCAAATATCATTAAATTCTGAACGGTAATTCTATAATCGATAGTACGACACGACCTTAAATAATAATTAATTAATATTAGCCTAGTTTAAATAGTTTTTGTTATTATAGCGTGTGAATAATTAGTGTACACAAAGAAAAATATTTACAGCCATGCTAGTGGTCAAATGCTCCTATACTATAAATTAGTGTGCACATCAGGAAAGATTCATCTCTTGCTAGTAGTACAATTTGTCTAGTTGGACTATCTAGGGGGATGTTTTTAATGGTACGGCAAATCTTGGATTTACCCTAAAATCTAGTCATCTGACAAAATAATAGAAAACCGTATTTAGATTAATTTTTGTCACTGATAAGGACCGGTGTTCTAATCCGAAACGAGTGAGAAACAGTGAGAATTCTCAGACCGGGTAGCGGGCGAATTTTTATCTTGATATTTTTTAGTTGCAAGTAACTTACATATTTGTTCAAACACTATTTAAATGAATGATATAGTTTATTCATAATGTTAACAGTATTGTAACAAACTATATCATTCATTTAAATAGTTTTTGAACAAATATGTAACCCATGAATTAAATTTTATGTCAATTCCATGTAACATGTAAAAATTAATTTTATTAAAAAAATAATATAACTAAATGATTTAACCCCCCCCCCTCTCCCTTATAGTGAGTTCCACGCAATTTACATACGTCCGACAGTTCATATCATGACGTCCTTACGGAAAGGGGAGCTCCCCCCCCCCCAATATTGTAGACAGTTGACAAAATCTGCAAATAGTTGATACACTTATCCTGTGGAAATCGTTGGAATTCCTTAAAAAAAAAATGGAAAAGCGACAAAGAAAAAGTCATCACTTGTTAAACTGCAGATTGGTTTCACCCGGAAAAATTTTGGTTAGAACCTATTATGGTTCAAAGCAATCATTATGAAAATTCTTCTTTAAAATTTTTAAGTTAAAAAAAAGAACATACATTTTTAGATAACCAATATAAAAATAAAATTACACTTTAAAATATGTTTTGTAAGGACCCGTTCATTAATTACGTAAGAGTTTGGCGGGAGAAGGAGGGGGGGGGGTATCAAAAATTTTAGTGACCCTTACGGGGCGGGGAGAGGGTCAACATATTTCTTCCGTAAGTTTAACTTAAAATATTTTTTAAATTAAATTTTTCTATTTTTACGTTGGTATACTTTTTACATTGATAATAATCAATATACAGGTAACAAATATTCAAAATTGTACCAATAAACAATAATTAATTGTTATACAGTGAACGTCGCTTATTGGAATCACGGTTTTAGATAAGTTGCCAAAAATTATCCAGCGGAATGCAAAATGAGAAGGGAGATCAAAATTAATTAAAAAAAAGCCTTACGTAAGGAAAAGAGGAGGGAGTTGCCACAATCTTACGTACCCTTACGTGGGGTGATAAACTCAACGCAAATAAATAATTACTTGTCATAAATTAAAAAGTAAAATAAAAATTTTATTAAATTCGACGATAGGTAATTAGATAAAAAAAATTTAATTAAACAAAAACGACAATAAAAAATTTATTGAAAATAATTTTTTAGTTAATTTCTATTATCAACAAAGAATGTTGTTTAAAATTTAAATTTTAAATTTACCGCTTTTTTAATGTTCCGTTTACACTATGTTCTATCAGAGGGCGCTTCTTTAAAGTATATATAATATCCTATAACCTCATATCTGTACTTTTTCACGTTGAAGATTTGTATAGCATTATTTGAAAACCACGTGCACAGTAACGTTTAAGCAGTTTAAAACCGTCGAATTTGTATCTGTTTAATTATATCGTAAGTATTTTTATTCTGTTTAACTGTATTTAACTTCCCACTTTACTAATAGTTTATTTTATTATAATTAAATGTGCTTTTTTTTACAAATTTTATTATACGCCGCGTTTATTAATTTATCCGGGTGGCTTTGTAATACGCAATTACATTATGTATTTATATGATTTTTTATAAATATGATTGTGGAATGCCTATTAGTATTTACTGCAACTGATCAATAATTGTGGTTTTATAATAATTGTAATATTTTAGTGATCACATGTGTTGGGGGGGCATTTTGTATCCAAGAACCTCATGTAACAAATTCCTGAGCCTCTGCGAATATTTTCGTTAGATTTTTAAAGCTTTGTTGTAGACGTTGTAATTAAACATGCTCTTACCTGCACATGTTATTTTTGTATTTTAATTATCATATAAACGTGTTTTATCGATTCACCATTATACAATTATAAAGCTTTTTATGCTACTTACTGGTTAGTTGTGCAAAATGCTTTTGCATCAATTGACGAAAGTCGCACTCGATAGCCAGAAATACATACAATTTATATATCGGGTAATATTAATTTACTAATTTTCAGATCATGTTTTTGGCAAGTAACAAAAAACGCAAGTCATCTGATTTGGAAGGAACCCCAAATCCTAAATTGGGTCAAAAACAGAATGGAGCTAAGACTCCCAAGTCGGGTTTAAAACTTCAAACCCCTAAATCAGGTTTAAAGATGCAAACCCCTAAAGCAAATTTGAAACCTGGAACTCCCAAATCAAACGAAAAAAAAAATACCCCTAAAAATGGTGCTCGTAAATCTTTAGCGGTTAATGGATCTCCCAAGGTCGAAAAAATTTCAAACGAAGAAAAAGTTGCTGTGAAAGTGGAAGCCGTAGCTAATGCTCCTGCAAATAAAAATCGTAAGCGATCTTTGTCTGAAACCGGTGTGGAGTCTGCGGCTAAAACTACTAAATTGGAAAAGTTTGCTGGTACAGCTTCTTTGACCTCCGATAAGAAAGAAAATCGTTCTGCTAGAAGGCATCAACAGTTTAAGGATAAGAAAAAAACCCTTTCCAAAGATAATAAAAACAAAATCAAAGAAAAAATTTTGGGAGGTGATATTGAGGCGTTACGTGAAATTCAATCGAAGTTAGATGTTTTAACCGCCAAACCTGTATCGGAAAGAACTAAGAGTGCTCGCAGAAAGATCAGAAAGTTGCAAAGTTGGCTAAAAATTAAAACGAATAAAGGTGGAGATTCTAACAATGCATCGACGATTGATGCAAAGGTTCAGAAACAAAAAGCTGGACAAAAAAAAAACAAGCAACAAATCAAGAAGGAACTTGAAGTTTCTGCTGGTACAAAAAAGAGCCAAGTAGCAGTAAAAAAAGAATCGAAATTGGCCGATGATGCTTCAGGTGAATCTGATGAAGAGGAATCTAATGAAGAAGGCGATTTTGAAATGAAATCTGCAGGAAGCGAGGAAGAAGGAGGTTCTGATGAAGAGGAATCTGATGTTGATGAAGAAGATTCTGACAACGAAGTTAAACCAGAGTTCGTAGTAGATGCAAAAGGTCAAAAACCAAATAAGGTAAATAAAATTTGAAATCAATTTTTTTAAAGCGTTTTTACATCTACACCATCAAAATCAGCTCCGATATTGAAATTGAAACGCAGACTTACACATTTATTTAGGTCATTTGGTAACTTTGAATTCAGTACAGGTGTGACTGAAAATACTCCTGTTCAGAATTTGTAGAATGAAAATATTCGTATTTGTCTGTATTAATATAATTATTATTGGATTCATAATTAAATTTGATTACTTGTCATTTCAGTATTTTTGAATAATTAAAAAAGACTTCTGATGAAAACTTATTTTAATTTTATTTTCTAATCTTTTAATCTTGAATTTACCTTTCAGAAACCAGCGAATAACAAACCACAAAACAAAGGCAAAGCTTTTGGGAAACCTGGTAACAATAAATTTGCTGGACGTCAGAGAAAAGGACCTCAAAAGAAGTAAAATCGAGGACTAAATGATAATTTTTAAGTGATGGTTACATTTATTAGAATTGTAGTGTAAGCTTTCCTTAAAACTGTTAAGATTTTTATATGTTTGTGGAAGAAATTTTTGTCAACCTTGCAATTTTAATGTTATTTTGTTACATTAACACTAATATTGACTTAATGTATAAGATAAAAAATTATACAATTTAATTTACTTGGTTTTTTTATTTATGAAATTAACTTGATATTATACAGAAAATAAAATTACTTTTTCTAAAATCATACAAATACATAAGGTTTGCTATAATATATTGAACTAGTTATGATCAAAATAAACAGTTGACTGCAAGGTTTTCATCGAAATACTTTTTTGTTTCAAAAAATTTTCTATGAAATAGAATTAACTATGCTATCATTTACTAATTTTAAAAGTTGTTGGTTTTATGGGGAATCTTGCAGTGGTGTGTTTAGCGAAGGTTGTCCCAAGTTTTTAAATTTTTTTATTTTCTAATGTATGTAATGTTCAGTTTTTCACTTCAAAATAATGTGGTTTATTTATCTAATAGATTCAGTTCTCGGATATACCAAGGTGAAGAAATTAGCCATTAAAAATTTCTTGATGATTCTTAAAAACTGAATTTGTTTTGAAATAAAATGTCATTTGATGGGCTTGAATTAATTTTAATAATTGCTAATAGAATTTCAAAATAATAGATAGCTTTTCTTCTATTTTTCATATTTTTAAGTTTTCGTAACTAGAAAACTGAACTGAATGTAAAAATCAAGAGATTCTTTTCGTTTATTTTTATTAAACCTTATTAAAAAATATTTTTCAATTCATAATTTCATAAAATTTGTTGGAAGTTTAAAATGTTACGAACCTCATAATTTTACATCATATTTTTATAAAACACATTAAATTGGAAAAATTTTTAGTGCGCACTTAAGCAACATCACCTTACGATAAATTTTGTTACATTTAAAAATAAACGTATTTTTGTGATCAATACTTTTATTAAAACAAATTTAAGTATACTATAATAATTTATTTACAAATCAACTCATACAATGAGGATAACTTCGAATATAAACGTAATGTAAATACTCTGCAATAACGATCAACTTAGCTTAGTGTTGTACACAACAATAATTATAATATAACAATTTAATTATTTATTCTAAATGCAATGTCTGCCGGAGTTTCAACATTAATTTTAATGGTAACGTGGTTCGCTATAAAGGGTCAAGCGATGGAATATAATATTCTTTATGATAACTTTTAACTACATCTTGAGATAATTATCTAGATTTTTATAATTATTATGATAGTTAAAAGTTATTTTGAAAAAGTGTTCTGAAATTGCAAAAAAAAATATTTTTCTCTGTTAATTTGAACGTAAAAATTGATGTTATCAGTGGCATAATCAGGAGGTGTTTAGAAGTATTTAAATTTGCTAGGATTTTTTGTGATGAAAGCCTCTTTAACCTTCTGCAAGTGTACAAATAAATGTACTTATGTAATTTAACCCCCCCCCTCCCCTAAAATGATGTTATAACTATAATTCAAAAATTTTGCAGTTGTTAATTTGAATGTTCTTCTAGAACAATTAATAGTGTTGACAAGTTTGATACCGCAAGTACCTATATACGATGGTTGAAAGGGTATAAGCTACAAATTTTGTAAAATATTATTCGCCGCTAATGTTCTGCTTTTTCTCTATCGATATATCAAAAAACTAGACATTAAAGTCAACACTTTTAAAATCATCAATATATTTTTTATATCGAGCATAATATAAATGTTATTTATATTTCTTATAATATAAATTAATACGGAAATTACATTTCGGGGAGTAATATAAAATCGAAAGTAAAAATAGAATTGCCTCAGCATACGTTAAATTATTATTTATAAAGTATGGTAAAAATTAAGTTTTTATTGTTAAATTAAAAAACAAATAGTGTAAAAATGCTAAAAATAGTATATAATATAAACCTTCGGATCTAAGTATTTTTAATTCCACATACGATTTGTGTTCTTGACTTTACATAGTGGAGTTAAACTTCGAACTCAGAGCAGTTAAGGGTAGGGTATTTCTATGTATTGTTTTGTAAATTTAAAAATTAGAAAATAATAAATAATTTCAAAGCGATATATTACGCGGTTTCTCATATGACTACGAAAAGTAAGAACGCATTTATTATTTTTATCTTTCAGTCATACATGAAAAACCTCCGAAGATTATGAAAAAAAATGAATGACTGGGACTCTTTAGAGAAGGCCCAGCAATTTCTTCCTTCCCACACGGTTGAAAATCGAAATTCTCAACCTTTTATTTCGTGAGGATACCCAAGATGTAAAAAACTAGCTCTTTTCTTTGCGGAAGCCAGGGACGAATCCGGCGTAGCCGCAACAAGTTTGCACTCTCTCTTGTAACAAAAAAAACGTTTCTACAATGGGGAGCGAATCCGGAAGGGACGTTCGCCACGACCGACGCTCTAAACATTCACCCAGCAGTTCTTAAATGGAAACTTCCAATAATTGGAATCTTTAAAACGGTGCTTGAGCTCAAATTTAGATCAAAAAATGTTTGAAACGAGCGTCGGCTATAACGACGAACGCAGTTGACGATTATCAAAAAATATTATCGGTGTTGTACAACTTTGCAGATAGAAGAAACGAAAAGAAAGTAATAAGGAAAAAAACTTATCTTATTGCTGCTGTCGAGTGATCGCTATCGTTTGATCTTTCAGGTGTTAAATAAATCCAAAGAACACAATTTCCTTGAAATTGGCGTAAATTCGCAAGAAAGAGTGGTGGTACTCCAGTAATTTTCACTACACCAAAAAATCACCAATCACTACCCCCAAAATGAAAGGTAAAAACTAACTTTCTTGCCGACCCAAAATCGGGCTTCCTTTCTCTAATCACCCCGTACGTTTTCTCCCTTATCTCCCGTCATGCGCTTCAAACGTCTTCGCTCGCAATCTCCTCGTATTATTAAAAATACAAATACAAGGTGTAGCTCAAAGAATCTAACAAAATTCAAAATTTTGTTACAAGATATCCTTTTGAAATTTTGCAGCAATACTTTTGACATTTATTTGGAATTGCACCTGCTATTTTGTAAAAGTTTATTAGTAATATTATTAATTTACCAAAAATAAGGGGAGACTTTAAGTCCATAGATGTATAATACTCTCCTATAATATTACATAATATCAAAACTATTTTCGTGCTCATATTAATATTTAAAAAATAAATAAGGCCAATTTTTGAAAAATTTTTCAAGTGCAATGATAAACTTCTGTCTAGTTTTTTCTAATTAATCTATAATATCTATTAACTATTTTTCTTATATCCGCATTTGAATAAACTTATTAATATCGCAAGTGTAAAAAAATCAATCTACATATTAAATTGTAATTGCAATAATTATTGGTTCTTTAGAATTTGATTCAAAAATTATCTACAATAACTCAAATACGCGTAATTAGTGTGACGTCAAATTGTATCCAAATATCGTGGGCATACAGGAAAAAGTGACTGTCAAAAAATTTCTGAAATGAGTTAAAATGATCAAGTACAGTAAAAATATAAGACTCAGGTGTGGAAAAAACGTTTATGTTCTAATAACGTATTGATTTGCTGATTTTTCGCAAAATGCGAAACATTCAATTTTATTTTTCTCGAAACTAACTTTTTCCAGTATGCCCACGATATCTCCAGTAACCAAATTTTTTTATATTTTTTATACTATCTATTAATTGATATACTGTCATAGAATTTTTATTGTTTGGATACAGTTTTAATTCACAGCTTATGCCGCGTATAGCAGACACCTACTTTACAAATTTACTTTAAAAAAAGAGTCATGCTTTATTGCTTTACACATGATAATAATAATACATAATTAAAAATATATATATTAATACATAAAAACGCAAGCAATTTAGTTAATATTCATGGAGTAATGTTATTTTTTTTTATTGTCTATAATTTTATTTAATTCTCAATTGTGATTAATTTCGCAAAATATATATTTAAAATTTTAAAGTTATTAGAAAATGTGACAAATAGATTTTTTAATAGAATATAGAGGATATTATTTTGTGCTTTATATATTAATATTTCAATTTTTAATATAAATAAATCTATATTTACTAACAATTTTTATTAAATATTTATCATTTTAATAACTTTCATAAAATTTGACTATTTATCTGATCACAACAATTTTTTCCATCACTACAGTTTTAATTTTCTTAATTTGTCTTGATATTTAATATTCACAGCTGGTCGATTAATTATTTCTAAAATTCGGAAATTGTATTGCATTATTTTTTTTTAAAGTGTCCTATTCAGTTAGTAACCCAATCGACCAATTCAATTTTATGTTGACCATTCTTCTGCCCAATTAATTTTTCAAAAATTAAATATAAAATATGACTTTAAAAAATAAAAATAACGGATGTATTCTTATTTTTCAGTCACAAAAAACCGCTCAAGATATTGCTTTGAAATTTAGCAGTATTATACACCGTGAAAAAGGATTTTTCGCCGTAACAAAGTTTTTAGCCTCAACGGATTTTTTTTTTGTTTATACAACAAATTTTATGATGTAACAAAGTTATTTTTGTTCAGAAAAACATTAGTCGATTTAATAAATTTTGACCATGGGTTCTTATAGGTCTTATAAAAACTCCAAACTCCCAGGACCAAATTTTATTATGACAGCATAAATTTGTTGAATCAGCAAAATAAATCTGTTGATAAATTCTTTTTCAAAGGATAGTTAATTGGAAATTCATCTGCCCCTTTTTAAATTTCAATGTACAACCTTAATTATATGTAGAATAAATCGGGGAGAAGTCAGACCCCTATCATAATTAATTAATGTGATGCATTTAGAAGTGTTCTGTATCTCTTCTAAACTGTAAATATTCAAGACATTACATAGCACTGTACATATACAGACATCGATTCCATCTAATAGTAATTTCTATTAATTACCTACAAATTAAAATTTTTCTACAATCTTCCATTTCTTTATATTTTAATTTCTAATATATTTTGTTCCGTGTGCAGTCGAATCAAATTGCTTATTAGTCTAATTTAAATAAAACTTGAAATAATAAAACCAGAAAATGTTCTACAAAAATAATTTAAAAACCAAATATACATTTAGGTAACATTTTTTCAAAATTTTGCATCTACATAATATGCACTATTTTAGAAGCACCATTTAGTTTCTTTAACTTATATTAGGTAATTCTAAGGTAAAATAAATAATTAATTAAAAAATCACATACAAAATTATACTTATGCTATTCATAAATAATATTTGTACAATAAATAATTTCTTATAAACAAAGTGGTGCAAAATGGAATTGTCCTAAAGTAATTAATATTTTACATATTATTTTAACATATTTACATTTTTACATTATACAAATAGTAGCTTTTTGAGCGCTCTTAAACTTTTTCTAGTAAAGGTAGATTCAGTACCTCTGGAATTTCGATGTCTTCTAAGCAAATATCGGATGGATTAAATGTAAAACGAATCGGGAAGGTATATTTAATGTCCATTAGCAATGTCTGAAAATAATTAATATAGTCAAATCTTAAAAGGAAACTAAAATTAACTTACTTGTTGCTTTTGATTTTCTGGACGTTCTTGTAATTTTTCTTGCACTTTGGCTATAAAAGTAGCAGGCACTCTTTGTTCGTATTCATCAGCGGGAGTGTATAAATTCAATATCTTGCAAATCTGCAAAGACGTTAACGAACTGCACATTTCACATATGCTAACAACATCCTCGTCTGTCTTGCGTGCTTGTAGAAGTTGAGCTGCTTGGATAATAGGTTGGAGGGCGGACTCGATCGAAGACTCCTGTATATAAAAAATATTAGTCAAAATTTAATTACCTAATGAAAATCA
Organism: Cantharis rustica; assembly: GCA_911387805.1. Lineage (NCBI taxonomy): Eukaryota > Metazoa > Arthropoda > Insecta > Coleoptera > Cantharidae > Cantharis > Cantharis rustica. Next base: position 41,425,763 of record OU426877.1, read on the forward strand.
ATAACTCACGTCTAATTTTTTATCTCGAGTCCACATTTCGAAATGCGACAAATTGTGGCGAATTTGGAAGCCTTTCGACCAATGACACAGTTCTTTACGTAAAAGTAAATTATTTAAACTAGACGAACACAAAAAGTAGAAAACTTGCTTGAATATTTTCGAAATGACGTCTATATCGACAGCATAAAACATTAATATCTAAAAATAAATTTTTAAATTGGTATTATCTAAACAATTTGGGTAAATTTTACTTTGTAATGGCTTGTAAGCTCTTGCAGGAGTACATCGGTTGGTTTCTGTTTAGTGCCAGGACTATCCATGTCTCGCAAGCTACTTGTCCTTCCTCTAAAGCCACTTAATTTATTTCCCATTCCTTGTATTTCTTCATGTTCCAATATTGCAGGAATTATTAACGGCTGAACTTTTTCTCCAAGATTTCTTATGACGCCTAAAGACCAAATTAACATTTACTAATATTAATGAAAGTAAGGAATACATTTACCTTGATAAATCCATACTGCGATGTCCGTCAATAGTTGTCTATATTCGGTAAGATCAAAATTTCTTAACGACTGCTTATTTTGTTTCGGAGTATTTTTATATTGAAAAGCTTTATCGCCGCTGTACTGCTTCAGTATGTGAACCAACCTACGATTTATTATGAAAGTTAAAAACTACAACTTCGGAATTGAAAAATTACTTACGTAAGTGTGTTGGACAGCCATAAAACTAAACTTTCGAAATCATCGATACGTTTTTTTATTACTTTTTTCACCGAGTTGGTAAATGCAGATAAAAGCGATCTGAATTTGTCTTCATCGTTAACATAATCCGTATGCCTAATACACATAAAAACTATGTAGGCAGGCAATCCCGGTAGTAATGTAACGGCAGTTCTTGGTCTCAGTTCAATCACCAATTGTTTCATAATAACATTTTCTTCATTAGTCTTGAAAGAAAACATACCGAGATACTCCTTCTCTTTTTTTCTAACTGCTGGTACTCTATTATGAGAAGGTTTACTTTCATCGATAGGACTAATGGTAACATTACTGTCGTACTCCAAACCGCTTTCTTTAAGTTTTCGAGATAAAAGTTTAATTTGGTATTTAAGTTTTTTAACGGTTTCTCGCAATGCATCATTATTATTATGTAAATCAAAGTTTTCTTTAGTTAATCGAGTTATTTCATTCCTAAGGAACACTTCGTTTTGCGAGTCCGTTGTAGCAGTCAAATTAGATGTTTGTAATAATTGTAGTTTTTCGTTATCTTCGCGTAATTTCTCAATTTCCAGCTTGAATTCCTTTTCGTAAGTTTTATATTTCGACTTTTCATCTTGCAGTTCTAATTCTAACTGTTTATTAATGGTTTTTTGAGTTTCGTATGCTAACGCTAACTCTCCATCCTCGTTAATATATTCTCCAGTTTTTGCTCTACAATTAACTACAGACTTCATATTGTCAGTTTGGGTAACCAATACACTCTTAAGCTGAACGATTTCTTCGTCTCGTCTGTCTAATTCCTTCTGAAGATTTTCCAATTGGTATTTCATTTGATTTTTAGCGTTTCCATTTTCAATACTGTCAGTTAATTCGTACAATTGAGATTTTAAATTGGAATTTGCCACTTCTAATTGAGAAACTCGAATAGCATCCTGTGCTGCAATTTGTGCTTTTTCTATTTTTGGAGATCCCTCCAATTCATCTAAACGCTTTTGCATGCGAGTTTTCTCTCTTTCAGTTTGTGCTAGTTTATTTTGCAGTTGTAAAATTAGACCAATATCGAGTTCTTGCATTTGGTCGTGAGCTGCATCATCGCCTGCACCTGAAATGTTTTAATGCAACAAATTATTGTTAACTATTTTTTCTCATCCTAAATTTTTATAATAATTATTCTTTTACCGTTTAAAAATTTTGTATTATCTCAACTTGTTTAAAGTTTTAGTAAAATATGATATTTTGCATTGATTCAAATTTAAATGATGAACATTAGTAATTTTTTTAACTAATGAACAGTGTACCTACGAGTAGATATAGTCAAGTCAAGCTTGATTAATGATAATTTTTAATTTTGGGTAGTTGGGTTAAAAAAAAATTGTGCCAACATGGGGTTTTTCGAATTTTATTTGAGATAATTATGTTAAAATAACAAAGGACAATAAATTATGTTCATTGATGCAAATGAATTTCTCATTGGATAACGAAAGGTGTAGTATGTGTGTGCTAGCAGCAAAGGAGAGTGTACTAATTAAATTATCAAAATAAAAAAAAGTTTCTTCTCCAGGGATTACCTTCATTCCAAATGTTTTGCAGTTTTCCTCGAACCGTTGTCGAAGAAAAGGATCGGACTGAATCATACCCGTGGTCTTCGGATATGTCACTAATAGGAATTACTGTATCTTCCGTTACACTACTAATATCACTGTTGTTCCTAACATGAGAATTGCTTCGATTCTTGCCAATTTCACGTTGTAAAGCTTCATAATGCGTTTCTAAAGAATGATACTCTTCTAACAATTTCTGATAAGCTTCACGATCCTGATCGTATTCGTTTATTAAAAGGTTCTTTTCTTCTTCGATGCGAACTTTGAGATTTTCTTCCGCACCTTTTTGATTACTAACAACAATTTGGTTCATGTTATCCAATTCTATGCGCAGTTTTGCAGCTTCCAAATCAAACAGTTTCCTTTGCTCATCAGATTCTTTTCTATACTTGTCATGTTCATTAATCAAGTCAATTTTTTCCTCCCGCTCCAACTTCAATTCAGTCTCTAATTTTTTAATATCTTTGTTCTTTTCTATTACTAATTTGTTAAGATTTCTTACTTCTAAATCGAGCGCTTTAAACGTAATCAATTTAGCCCTAAAAAATTAAATTTAATAATTATTTAAAAATTAATAATTTAATTGCATTCAAACTTACTTTAATTCGGTAACTTCGTGGCTGGCAATTTTTAATTCGTTAGTTTGTTTATTAAAACCTTCAATTTTCTGTTGTAGACTGATAATTTTATTTTCGAGACCTTTGTTAAGTTTCTTAACGTGCTCGATAGATCTTGCTTCGATCCTAAGTTTTTTGTACTTTCTTCTGGCCAAAAATCGGCGAACAGCAGCTTGACAAATAACAACGGAATGCATCTGCTTTCTTTGCTGTTTCCTAGCCAACCAACCTCGAACGTATTTTTGGATTATCACAGCTTTTGCATTATACTTCGCTTCCAAGAACCTCTTGCGTGCTAAATATCCTCGTGCATAGGTTTGTAAGGAAATGGCCAACTTCAATAGACTCTTGTATTGCCGCCTCTTAATCCATCCTTTTACATGACGCTGAATTGTGGTAGCAGCTTTGTTTCTGCGCAAATCATGTGCATGCCTGAAATATAAATTAATAAAAATATATACCATGTAATTATTGTCAAAATATTACTTTCTCGCCAAGTACCCTCTTCCATATCTTTGAATACATGCAACCGATTTTTTTAACTTTGCGTATCTTCTCTTGTAAATAAACGTCCGGACCGTGCTTTGCATTGTAATGCAACATTTCTTAAGTAGATCAGCTCTGATCTTCTCCAAATACGCCACTTGACCGGCACGGAAAAATATTTTAGTCTTGCCAAACTGGCACAAACCGTCTGCAGATTTGAGATATTTGATAATAATATTTTTGCATGTAAGTTTCATGTCATTCCAATTTATATCTTGAAATTTACAAAGAACACGGTAACGATAAAAGAAGTCGATGTAAGACCAACGACTTGGAAACCCTGCAGCCGAAATTCTGACAGTTTCCAGAACACCACACGCCCTTAATTGTTGCACAGCTCTTTGAGGGTTAAATTCAAAGGGTGTTTTAAAATCGTTTGGTTTAATGCATCTTACATAATGAGGTGTTGTCGAATTTAAAGTACTCATCAACGAATTTAACGAATCTCTAAATTGAGATCCCACTGTCTTTTTATTCATCTGGCTATTGACAACGGGAGCAGGTTTAGCTGAAACCACCTTTAGTTTTGTTCCAGGTGTGGTCATCTTATTTCCATCGGAGCAAAATAGTTGTCGTATAAAGTCATTTTTACTGTGCTTAATAACGGATATCTGATCCTCTAAAACCGTATCGCGATTTTTTTCCAAAAATCCATTGCTTTCGTATTCGACTTGATCGGCGAAATGTTTAATTTTGAAAGCAGTAGTTCCGAAACGAGCTTTTTCAAAGTGTTTATGGTTCACACATTTGGAATACAATTTTTCTATCCACGACGAATCAGAACCTCTCGGCATCTAAAAAGAAAAATTAGTTTCTAATACTTGCAGGGAAGAAAAAAATTACTTTGCATTCTTCGTCCAAGAGGCTCAAAATGCCCATTTTATTTTCGATTAAATCTATGCAAGGTTGGTTATCGTAAAAATCAATCATCGTCCATAAAATTTCTTCTCTTATATATTCGTCTTGTTCTAATTTAAAAACGTGAAGATTAAACTGCTGTTGCAATTTTTCGTTGGCGTAGTTAATGCAAAATTGTTCAAAGGAATTTATTGTGAAGGTTTCAAAACCGTAAATATCCAAAACTCCTATAAATTTATGCATCGGAGTGCTCGTTTCTAACGCTTTGTTTATAACAATAACAATCCAGTTAAAAAGCTTTTCGTAAATAACTTTGGCCAAAGCATCTCGAGCTCTGGAGGCGGCTTCTACAGACATTGGTTTTAAAATTGTGTCTCTCATGGATACAATTTTCTTTGTGGTTAGCCATAGTTCCATTTGTTCGTCGTCTATACTCAACAATTCGGCCATGTTTACCAAATTTTTGTCTACGTCCTGTAAGGAAAATAATTATAAAATTAGAATTTTAAATAAAACATATAACTTACATAAATGTCACAGCCCTCGACTTCTTGGTTATCATCAGATTCGACAAATTTAATATTTCCCAGTTTCAATATACTAGTTAATATTTTAAATATTTCTCCTTGTTCCGTTTCTGTGAAACCCAATAATGTTAAAGCGTTGCAGGTTTCCTCGAAGGCTGTTAAATCGTCTACGCCGTCAATGTAAGGACTGTCGCCTTGATTTAGATAATGATAGTGACTCACATCGGCTAAAAATTAATTAATATGAATTACCACTGAAAAGTTCAGAAAGGATATTATACTTACATAGTTGTAATTGAGGTAGACGTTTCCTAGCTGAACATATCTGATAGAAGATGTGATAATTTCTTTCATTGCTGGTTTGAAAAACCACCCTGGACTTCTCCAACAGATATGTTCGCATGGAGGCTCCACTTATGTGATATTGTTTATTAAATTGTAATTCTATAAACTTTCCAAACCGAGAACTATTGTCATTTCTGGTAGTTTTTGCGTTTCCAATGGCCTAAAAATTATATTTTTAACGTAAGGTGTTTGGGTAAGAAAGTAGAGAGCCTAAAAGAAATTACCTCCATAATGGGACTGCTTGCTAAAACTTTTTTTTCTATGTGTGTATCTGTCGAACTACCACCAACTGTGGCAAAATATCTCATTGCATATTTGGCGGACACTGTTTTTCCAGCACCACTCTCTCCGGATACTATGATACTTTGATCTCTTTGTTCACGTTCCAATTTGGTATAAGCATCTTCTGCGACGGCGAAGATATGAGGATCCAAATCACCCATAGCTTGGCCTTTGTAGGTTTGTATCGTGTCAACATCTAATTAGAAATATATAATTCATAAATAGAATAATTAATAAATATATAAGAATTTTGTGGAATAAATGTCAAAGTGTCCACCCGAAATTTAAAAAAAAGCATTAAAATTTATGAATCATTCAATAATACGGACAATATCGCTCAAAAAACCGTAAAATTAGAAAGCGGCTACTGGATTGGTTGTTTCCATAAGATTAACCCCGCCCATAATGTGCTTTTATTTTATGAAAGTATTTTTGGGCATAATTTGCACTCGAAAATTGACCCTGACTGGATTTTAGAGTGAATCCCCCCGCTTCCGTCCCCTACGTTTCAGATGCTCCGGGCCGTTGTAACAAACGCTGTACTCACTAAAAATATCTCAAAGACGCAGATATTTGTTTTTAAGTTAACTTCGGCTAAAATTAAGGAATTCCTATTTTAAATAGATTAAGTAAAGATGTTAACAACTACATCGTTAACAGTCAACTGAGTTATACTTAGGAGTGTCAAGAGTTATAATAACTCCTGACACTAAAGTACTCCGTTCGAATCTGGGAAGAGTCTAATCTTTCTTATGATCGTCACCGTGCTTCGGAGGGTACGTAAAGCCGGCGGTCCCTCTAAGTTGAAGATTTGCCTTCATCAACAATAAAAACGTGAATTTAGTAAGTTATACCTTGGATCTAAAAGAAAGAAAACAATCCGCTCCCAAATTTTGAAATCAATAAATTTATTTTGAATCCCAGTTATGAGATTTTAATCAAATGACGTTAACGTTAATCACGGTAAATCAAATAAATAATAAAATTACGATAAAAAAGTTTACTTTGAGTAATATATTTTATCTTATATCTGGTTATCTAAAATCTACGTAACAATAATTTGTCATTAATTTAATAAAAGCATATTTTGTAACCAAGTGTGGGAAAACTACCATTTGTATTTGGCCAAAGTATAAATTTTAATAATTAAAATTTTATCGAGATGCAACACTTCCGTATTGCTGATTGAGGTGGCTTTCAGAAGGAAAGTACAAAACGTTGTGATGCATTGTATGAGTGGATTGCTGACTTATTGTTTGAATAGCAATTCTTAAATAATCTTGTGCGAACAAACAATAGATTAATTTATCATAATAAAATTTATGTAACACTTGACTATTAAATAGTTTTAAAATGATATAATAACTTTTAGTAGAAAAAATATATTCTCACCGTATATAGGAAGTTTGCGATATGGATTAAAGGCAACCAGAACAATACCACAATACGTGTATATGTTATTTTGTTGGCAAAAGCGGACTTGTAAGTTGTATAATACAGCTGGTTCGTGTAAATACGATAATGACGTAAGATCATTTTCTCCTATTAAAATAGGGGGGTTTCTCAATAAAGGTAGATCATCGTTCGACTTAATAAATAATGTTATCGCATCCTTATTTTCATCTCTTTGTAATTTCAGGGTTTGACTAGTTGGAGAGTAATCTTCCGATAATTCCGCACCTTCCCAAACTTTCTCTTTGTGTGGAATCCACACTCTACTTCCCTGAAATATAAAAACTGCAGTTAAAACATTTGTTTAAAATTACTTGATTTGAATTAAAAATTATTTGTAATATCTGTGTATGTGTATTGTTACGAAAGAAGGTCTAATTATATTTGATGACTAATGTATGACGTCATGTATGATGAGTCATACATGATAACGGCATTAGTCATTCAAATATAAATGAATGTACGATCTAGAAAATGCGAGGAAGCGCCTGGAAATTCCTGGATGGTTATGGAATATTCTGGAAGACTGCATTTAAGTATAAATGCAGCGCGATTTCCTGTCACGAATCAATTCCAGTTCGAACGCGCGAGTTTTAACATAAACGAACAGTGAACATAAATAATAGTGAAGTGATAAACAGTATACAGAGTGTTTAAATAAATATAGACCTAGTGTTAAATATAAATTATAGTGTAAATAAATTATAGTGTAAATTAGTGTTAGTGTTAATTTTAGTTAATAATCGTTTTATTGTTATAAACCGTATTTGTAAATATTTGTATTAGCCCTTTAGAAATAAATAAACGTTTTAATTTTCGTTACAGTATATATTTAATTTTTAAAAACACACAAGCTGAAAATAAATTGTGATCTAACTTGGCTGTTAATAGTAAATTGAAATAATACTAAATATAATAAATAATATAATATAAATAATAAAAATATAATAAATTGAGAATAAAGTTACTTTTTCCCTTGTTATGTAATTTACTATTTATTAGGACCATAGCCAGAAAGGGCACCTAGAGGCACCCCCCTCCCCCAAATGTTCAAAAGAAAAATTATTTGAAAGAAAAAAAATTTGAATTTAGAAAATAAAATAGGTATATTAAAGAGGAGGTATACTCAGCAATTCTTGAAGAAGAATTCGATTTCTGATAACCAAAATGGTTCAATGTGAACGATTTTTCAAAGAATTCCTTCAATGCATTAGCAGAATGTTCTGAAATTTTTTTTTCCATTGTCAGAACCTTATTACAAATATTTGCAATAAATATTACCAGTGACTACAACTGCCGAGATAAGTTTTTCTAGTTTAAAACAAATAAAAATTTATTTAAAAAATTCTATTGGCGAAGAAAGGCTCAGGCGGTCTAGCGCTCATAAATATTCATAGGAATATAAATTTTGAATCCGTTATTATAACAAATAATTTTGCAAATAAGAAAGAAAGGCGCTTAACTTTTTATGTAACGTTTGTTTTAAATAAAAATAAATGAAATAATAAATAAATAATAAGTTAATTTTACAAAAAAATTTTTAATAAATTTAGAAAAATATAATATCGAAAAAATTTGTTGATATTAATAAAAATAAAAAACCCCCGAAAATTTTACGTTTTACAAGTGCTCCCTCTGAAATAAAATCCTGGCTACGGGCCTGCTATTTATCAGGTTGCACTAAAACCTCCCACTCTCATCAACTAAAATTTAACTCTAATAATAAATTTTTGCAATACAAATTTTTAGAAGTGAGTGTGGACAAAAATAATCATTATGTTACGATACAATGTGACGTCATTGTCGTCATATAATTATATTTGACGACTAATGTATGACGTCACATATGATGAGTCATATGTGACATACATATATTATACATTGTTGTCATTCAAATATTATTTAGCTTGCACTCTAGAAAGGTATAGAAATGTATAGGAATTCTATGGAAGTTTCTGGAATGCTGGATTTAGGTATGAATGCAGAGTGGTCTTGTGTGACGAATTAATTCCAGTTTGAACGTACAAGTGTTAACATAAATAAAGTGTACATAATAGTGATAAACAATATACCGAGTGTTTAAATAAATCGAGATTTAAGTGTTAAACAATTGTAGTGTAATTTATTAGTGTTAATCTCGGTGTAGTAATTGTTTTAGTGTTATTAACCGTATCTGTATAATTTGTGTAGCTCTTTAGAATAAAATAAACGTTTTAATTTTCGTTAAAATTATTTTATTTTAAATAATTTAGCAAAATTAAAAATAAGTGTTAAAAAAAAGTTATTGAAATATAACCAATATTTTTTTCAGTATAAAATTGATTGATAAAAGTATTTGTTCATATTGTTCCTTTCACAAGAAGGTAATTTTAATTATATTAGTCTAATAATAGTCATTGTTAAAAAAATAAACATAAATATTTAAATATCAAGATAAGGAAGCTTAATTGATATTATTCTAAAATGTTGTTTCAAATTATGGTACAACTTAGACGCCCAATGTAAAAATTTCAATTTTTTCTAAAACAAACAAGGCCAATTATTAGCAGAAAAAAACAATAGATAAAATGCATTTTCAAATAGAATGTCTTTTTCGACAAACATTGATATTAAATCCTTTAAGTGATCTCGTAACAGACACTCCTTACTTTATTGTAGTTATGAAAAGGATCTTTCATGTACAACTTGTAAAATAGAAAAGGTTAAAAAATATTTATATGCTTTTTCAGGATCCAAGTATGACTCAACCTATAATAATTGTTTCTATTTGCATTACAATGCACTTGTACAAATAATAAATTGTAGTGATTGGAAGATTGAAGCACAATTGGTCGAATTTTATTGGTATATTTACAACCGAATTAAATATATTTGTATTTTTTATCGAAAACAGAATACATTTTTTTAATGAAATCACCAAGGGTTGAACCAGATTTTTCACTCCTCAACGAAAAAAAAGTTTATTTAAATTTTTTGCATTCCGTAACGATATCGAGAAATATAATAAATTAATAAATTAAAAATATCAAATATTTTTTTACATATCGCTCAACATTCACTCCGGCCCTGCTACCCATAATATACATTATATTATTTCTAATACATAGTATTACTCAAAATTAATCGTTATAATTTTAACCTTGCTGATTTGCTTTAGTTTTGAAAGAATGAAATAGCTAATAGTAATATTATTCGAGGTATATCGTACATTTAAACCGGTTTAACGTGGTACACCTCCACCCCCTCAGGTATTATTTATTTTTTGAATATTTTACAACTACATTTATTTATGCAGAATAGTTTGTTAACAATGCTATATATTTTACACAGCATCATTGATACTTAAAAATTATCACTTAAATCAGCGGCGGTGGTTAGTTTGGTATTTTTATAAAAACTCCACAAACAGGTTTATGCTTCATGAGTATTACTGAGTGAAGTTACGTCTTCAGCTTATACCAAAAATAATTTTAGAATCTTTAAATCTTTAATTTGCAATGCTTTCGTAAAAACATAATTCAATATTTTAAAATTTAATTTGAATATCAGTAGAATTTCATATAGTAGTAATAATTTTTCGTTATACTTCCATTAATTCGTCAAGCGTAAAAAATTTAGTTTGTAATATAATTAAATAAAATAGCTATTTATCGCTATGTAATTACGTGCTTGTGTAAATACAAATTTACAAAAATTTACATACATTACAATTTTTTAAGTTTTAAATTTTTTTCATATTTGAATAATCGTCACGATCTGTAATTAAGTAGATAATTCTAGTTTCGCGGATATTGAAAAGTGAAAGTAAAGCATGAACCCTTTACTGCAAAGTTCAAGTAGTAATTAAGTTATATAGGGTCAACTTTCATTGCAATCACTTGAACTAGCCGTCCTTTCACATTACATTGTTAGTAATTTTACCATAAAATAAAATAGACGACTTTGTTAAAATAAATTCAAAAAAATTTTTTAAGGAAGAAAGTAAGTGCTGTATATACAAAAAAACCTTAATCAACGAGAAATAATAAACAGAGAAATTTGCTAGGTTTGAATTATTGACAATCATGAGTTCAAAAACAAAAATGAGTTGCAATTTTGGATACCAACTGCACTGAAGAGTGCACTAACCCACTACTACACCTATCCTCCGATTTACACGGTACTTTATTTACACGGTTTCACTTTTACACGGTTTTAAAATATTGGATTTAAAAAAATAATTTTATTTTCTGCAAAATGACCCAAATGTTGAACGAGCTCTCCTATTTCAGCGAGATATTAAAACGTTTAACTCCATATGAGGTCTAAAAAGATTTGAACAAAAACCAAACACAATAAATTGTTAATTACGGATTTCATTACCAAGGTTCGCCGATCTGAAATTGTTTCTAATTCATCTAACATCGAACTTGAATCGCATCATGTACCATCGAGTGATGAAAGTGACATCATACCAATCAGGAAGAAAAGATTAATAGTCTACGAAAGTGATAGTAGTAATTAAATTTTTAATTTATATTTCTTATTTCTATAATATGTAAAATGAATTACATTTATATTTATGTTTTTTAACTTTGAAATAAATGACAATTATGCACATTTTAGGTTGTTTTTGATTTACACGATTTTCTAAAAAACATTTTCCGTGTAAATCGGGGGATAGGTGTATCAAGCAATGGGTTAAATTGAAATAATACTAATCCAGTAATATATCTAGTCAAACTTTAAAAAAAAAATCGTTATCTTTGAGATAATATTCACAATCACATTCTACCAATTAATAGGTGTAAATCAAGGATCCAACTAGATGATAGATTCGGCTGACAATCATTCTGCTGGATCCACCTTTCTGTCACATCTAGCAAAGGCAAGAATTAATGAACAAGTTATTAAAATAACAAGTCACAATTCGACAAATTTATACAACCCTACCTTCAATTGGACGATCATTCAAGAATTTTAAATAAGCTGAACAATACTGAAACAGCAGTAAGCAATGGTAATAATTCTTCTACTTCGTCATCTATAAAATTACTGCGGCAACAAACAATAAAGACAGACAAACCTTTTATAAATGGATTTAACAATTGCAAATATTTTGATTTTTTAGCTATTTGACGTTTGGTTAGCCGATGGCTTCGATTATTCTTCTGGTGGAACTAGAAAGATTACTTCTTCAGTAAATAGAAGTAATTTAACATTTTTTACTGAAAGATTATTGTAATGTAATTTTTACAAATAAAAAACTTCGAAAGTCAGTTTGACTTAAGTCAAATTTTTACTTTTATAATATAATATCAAACGTCAAAATAAGACTTCTTAAGTCTATGTAGAATTGAAAAAATTAATTGTTGTATAGAACAATAATTAGAAAATTATTTGAATTTAAATAAAAAGTTATAAATTTTTTCTACAGCAGATGTTAAAATATGCGGTTAGTTCAACTGAAAATAATAGAACAAGTGACACTAACCGTTTAGTTTTTACCGAAATTATTAATGAAATTGTAAACTATGTTTGATTTATTATAAAATAAAAAGTACTAAATAATTATTTAATTTCTAATTGGGAGTTCTTATATTTTTCTGTAACTTCTGCTATAGAAAAAAATTGAATTGTATAATATGTTAATTTATACATTTTTGACATAATTTTAATATTCAATATTGTAGGGTTTTTTTTGACTACCCTTCGACAGAATATTGTTAACCATGGAAAAAATTATTGATTTCTCTTTAAAAAGTATAATTTAATTCTTTCATTGAATATATTACGATCGAAAAACATTATTCAATAAATAACCGCTCTAAGCATTTCAAGGGTTTCACACGGAAGAAAGACTTAAATGGAAAGTTACCTTCAGATATAATGTTATCCCAGTTAACTTACGACTGTAACAGATAATAATAATTGATTTTTGTTGTTGACGAAAAGAAAACATGAAACCCCATTTTTTAATTAAATAATAATTACTAGATATTTACTAAAATACGAGAAACCTGCTATGTTGCGAAAAATAATATTGTTCTCTCAAAATGTTTCCAACATAGTTTTCTTTATTGTATACGGGAGATAATTATATATTTTCCTGTTTCTTTTTTAATAATTTATAATTATTAATTTAACAATTAATAAATTTTAATATTTAAAATTAGATGTATAGTGTTTTATAATGTATTTCTCTCTCTTTTTCGATTTTTAAGAAGTACGGAAATTTATTTTTTTTTCATAATTTTTTTGTAATCTAAAACAGTCAGCATAAAAAAAATCAATGAATTATTTCACTATCGTCTGATACGTACCTACATAGATTGATAAATAACTTTTAAAATACCTATAGGAAAATTCTAATAATAATTTATTCCTAATGCCTGAACCAATCTACCACACAATCTAATCTGTATATATATTAAGTACTATAATATATTAAGTAAAACTTTTTTTTTCATAATATGTATGTAAACAATAATTACAATGTTAAAAACTGGGTTTATGCTCGTAATCCAATAATTTATTGGAAATTCGGTAATTTTAGCAAAACATTAGAATAAAATCGCCCTGTTATAACAGATATTGCTTACCGAACTAGTTCGGTATATATCATTTACCGGTGTATACACCACACAATAAAGCCTGTTTACAGTTTTTTTAAAGAAACAAATGTATGTTTTCTAAAGTTTTATTTTTGTATTTCTCTTTATTTGCACAAAACTACAAAAACAAGTTAGCACTCAAAGCAAAAATTTCTACCGTAAGAACATCAATATTTTTGGTGGCATATAAGTAAATGCATATAATATGATTAAAGAAATACCAAAATAAATTATATTTTTTAATTGCACGATTAAAGCCAAGTAAGCCAACAAATTGCAATTTATTGTTTTGAATAATTTATCAATAATAATTAATTTGAAGCAAAAAAAATGCTAATAATTAATTATTGCACAAAAACTAGGAACCTATTAAATTTGCATGGGAATTTATCGTAATTTGTACAGAATTAAAGTTAAAGTGAATAAATTATTGTCTTTCCTTGTTATAGTAAATTACGACATAATAACATATCTACATAATATTATAGGTTAAAATTGTAGGTGCGTCCAGTGTAATACCATTTATACTAACTGTACTTTTGAACAAGAACTTTGTTTGGGGCAATGCCACCGCTAAAAAATTTAAATTCCAAGTTCAATCAATAGCCAATCAAATAAAATATAATTTATTGTCTATTTTGACATAATAAGTTTCATTAAATTATTTACAATGAAGGAATGTATTTGTTACACTTAAAAAGTTTAAACGTCATCTTTTATTAAATACATACGTAAATAAATTCGAATTAAAATTTCTCATGCAAAATTTGAATCTGGGTTAACTGCTTAGGGTCAGTTGTTGTTAAAATGAAGTTAAACGGGAGTTCAGTTGAAGCAGATTTTTAAAATAAATTTTAGAATAAAAGTGAAAATATGAAATTATTTGGAATAACGTAATTTTTATTGCGATTTGCTCTTGTTATACCAGATAATACTTGGGATATAGCAGATTCTTAATAAAAATTCTAGAATGTATTTTAATAATTCACTGAACTTTTTTAGTTCAACTAAACTCCCATTGGTAAATTTCAGAAATTGTAAATTTTAATAATTTGTGTAAATTAAGAAACGTAATTTTTGTAATTCATTTTGTTTTTCCAAGTTTCAATAAATTTTGCTGACCCAAAGTTTCAAAGCTTAAAAATCAAAAATTCTCTGGCTTTCCCTGACAGTAATTTTAATTTTCCCGATTTTTCAAATATTCTAAGTAATTAAAAAATTAACTTTCAGCTTGATATTTAATAATTTTGTAAAATTGTACTTTGGTAAATCATTGACGAAGTTGGACAAAATATGTTATTACTTGTCGGTCATACCGGCAAAATACTTTTACGCGAATTTTCAGATTTACAATATTTTTTTCTAGATCAAATTTTGAAAGTCCTGGATTACTTACAAAAAAATAAAATCGTGTTTTCATTTGCTTTGAATTAAATTAATTGAAATTTAAGTTTATTTCAAGTCTGCTATAATTCCATTATTAGAGTATACGATTTCAAACAATCGATTTGATAAAAATATCTAATTTAAAATAGAATATAAGTAATTTTTAAACTCTAGCTTATTATTAAGTCATCGTCTTTCATTCGTTCATTCAAACATAAACTTCATTCACTAAATCATTGAAACAAATTCAAACTCATTCATCAAATTATTCAGTTTTATTAAAATTCGTTAGAATTTGTTTAATTTCTTTATATAATTTCTGTAAATTAATATTTAGTTGAAATCGCTAATCTTGTTTTCTCTCTATGTATGAGTCAAAAGAGTATATAGAAAACGTTGCAAATATTAAAAATTTTAATTAGGAATATTTAGAAATGAAAACTTCCTGAACGAATTTTTCAAGAGTTTAAAATAGTATATTACTTTTTTTGACGAATAGCTTTTGCAGGCCCGAGTAAACTTGCAAATCTCACTGACTCGAAATTAGATAAATGTAATCAGTCGTAAAAAAGGTTACTGAGCGCGATTGCACGCTCTTGCCTTACTTTAAAGGTACTAGTTCAGTAATTTACCTTTTCTCGACTTATAGTGTAAATTGCTATTATCAATCTAATAAAATGAAAAATTTATTTTACCTATTAAATTTACCCGAAAGGTAAATCACAAAGAAATTTCGGTGAACAAGATCTTGAAATTGCAATAAATCTAAGGGGAATTGTCAAGGAATAGAACTAAATAGAGAAATTGGTGTACAAGATTTTGGTCTGCGACTTACCCCTAGTATTTACCCAATTAACTCATAAACGCATATAAAGGAAAAACTCCCCCCTTTTATTTCTCAAGCCATTTACAAATTTACTCCTTGACTATCGTTAAAAAATCAAAAATTCTTTGGTTTTCTCTGACATAATTTATAGAATTTTAAATTTCCTGACTTTTCCAAGCATTCCATGTTTTCCAAACAAGTAGGAAGGGAACTCATCTATCTGTTACTAATAAGAGCTTTTCAACAAAGACTTTGTTTTTTATAAGGATAATTTTTAATCTAGTGATAGTTTTGTCATTTGTTTCTTTCACATGTCTACCATTTATTATAATGTCTTCAATCTAAATTGTACAAAAGTAATCAAAAACGATTACAAAAATGGTGGATTTGTAAAAACTGCACATTGCAAAATTTTGGATATTTTCGGTCGTTATAATCGTCCTTCTGAAATCGCTACATGGCATATCAATAACAATACGTGGTCGTTCGGGTCTTTCAACTAACAATATTGCTGCTGTAAATGAAAGTATTGAGGAAGACTCAAATTTACCAATTCCACGAGGTTCTCAGCAATTGGCCCTATCCACGATAACTACATGGCAAATTTTGCGTAAAAAAAGTTCGTCTAAAACCTTATAAGGTTCAGTTAGTACAAATATTAAGGCCAACCAACTTTTCTGTTTGTCGACAATTCTCTCATTTTATCAGTAATGAGGATTTTTCTGAAAAATTCATCTTTTCATCATTCTATTTCAATATCGTTGAAGTAGAATTGGAAATGACAAACTATAACTAACCATCATATTGAGATTGAGAGCTGATTTATTTTACAGTGTTGCCAAATAAATATAAAAAAAATGATACTAACTTTTTTTATTGCAAGAAATATGCCTACATTTTAGCAGCGTTGTAGCTAGGGGCTAGCCAAGCAAGTGGCTGCCAGGGGCGCAACCGCCAGGGGGGCGCACTGTGCAGATACAGTCTGCGGGCGGTTGAGACACTATCACATGAAATAAATACATGATAATAACTCACATAAAACAACTTGCAACTGATTACGATGGGCACCCCCACAGATTACCAAAAAATCTAGCGGAAGAGCTATCGATAGAACCGGAATTTTAGGAAAAGAGTAAACGAAAGGTTAGGATAATGTTCGATAAAAGGGCCAAGGATGATGCGGCCATAATGACTCCACTTCAAAAGTTTAAGATTCAGCTTTACTGTGCACCAGACACACTTATTCAGCAAATGGGATGGAGATTTCAAAGTTTAGCTGTCTAGCTTCTGATTTTGGTTTCCTAACAGTACTTTCGTTACACAAAACCTCCACTAAAGAATTAAGGAAATCTGCAGCTGATCTTGCATTAAAATACAAAACTGATTTAAATGTCAACGAATTGTGTTTAGAGATAAAAAGCTACAAACACCAAATAAAATCATTATTTCCCGATTTTAAAAACGCAGATTACATTGGATTAATGGTCATGAAGAATATGGCTTAGTAACCAGTTATCCCAATATAGGGATTGCACTACGCCCAGGCCCACCCTAACCACAAGGTTAAATGAGCTATAGCACCGGGGCGCAAGCCTTTTGTGGGCGGCAATTTTTATTTTGACCTTTTTTAGCTCTAAAAGATAAAAAATTATTTACGATCTTCTTTGAAACAGAGCAAATTTAATGATGAATATTTTATATATAGAGAATGACTTATGTAACTAAATAAATAAATATGAGTGATATTATATTAATCAATTTGTTAAAGAAAAAGCTAGAAAAATAAATATATAAATTACTTTTGTTTTTTGTTTACTCTAAAATTTGTTTCTGTTTATACAGGATGTCCCCGGATACATTTTACATAACTTAGGTGCTGATAGAGGACACTTTTCTAAGAAATATTTTTTAACAAAATTTAAAATTACAAAATATTGTAGCCCGTTAAATATCCTAAAAAACTCCGATTTTTCAACATTTTTTTACCTACTTTTATTTATAATTCGAAAGCCGTTGATTTTAAACAAAAAATGGTTGAATCTAGTTTGTAGATATCCTCACGATTTTTAAAAAAGCATTAATCAATTTTTACCCAAAAGTCGATATAATCTGAGCTATAGCCACATGAAAGTCAAAAAAAAATTTTGTTAAAAGTTTTTCTTACAAAAGTATCACTACCTAAGTTATGTAAAGTGTATCCGGGGAGACCCTGTATATATTTATTTTTGTATGAATTTTATGTTTTCGTTTAGGGTAATAGTAATAAATTGACTTTTTGTTTTGTATTTGTGTGTTTTCTTTAAAAGAGGGGCGCATTAATTTTAGTAGCTCAGGGGCGTCGTATATCTTAGAACGGCCCTGACTACGCCTAGCATTGACGCTATCTGTGACTTCCGCCAGCTGTAAAAGATCTTTAAGCAAATTAAAATTAATCAAAAATTATTTACGATCGTAGATTGGTCAAGAACGTATGAGTAATCTCGATCGAGTATTAGATAACAAAAAGTATTAATGTAGACGATATTATTGACAGATTGTCCTCATGAAAGGCCATAAAAGTACATTTTTAAGAGATTTTATGATGCCTAAATAAACTTACTTTTATTTCCCATCCTACATAACACAAAAATAAGTCTTTGGGGGCGCAAAATTCAAATCTTGCCAGGGGCGCTCATAACCCTAGCTACGACTCTGCATTTTAGTAGCTACGTACTACAACTACAATGCCACTAACTAGTAGCTATTAGTACCATTTTGTACCATGTACGACTGTGCATAAGGCTGTAGAACTTAAGGGGGCTGAAAGGCAGCCTGACTGCTAGTATGTAATATAATAAAATAATAATAAACAATAGTAGTATAATATAATTAGTATACTACTAGGTATATGAAATTTTTATATTAGAGGAATAACATAGTATGCCATTTTATAATGATAAATATAACATTATATAGTTTTGTTAGCTGGGATTACGAAAATTTCCTGTTTAGAAAAATTTAGTAGGTAAGTATTGATTTACTACTAACGATAAAAAAATTTACGATATCTATTGATTATTTACAAATAATTTCAGTGCAATTATTTTTCATTTATTTAAAAAAGTAATTACCAGATACTTCTGCCTTGATAAGCTGATAAAAATTGTAATTTCTCTATATTATGTAAAGACAACATATTACACAATGCACAAATCTGATCAATAAACGAGGGATTGACCTAAGCAATTTTAGTGTACCACTGCACTGCAAAGAATTGTCTAAGCTTTAGCAATTTTTTAGTTATTTTAGCAATTCTTTTCTTCAACTTCAACCCAAAAGTAACAATGTAAGGGTGAAAAATTTTGTTTTGGCTAAAAGCTGCTAAATAAAATAAAAGCATTTTTTTTTCAAAAGCTTAAAAAAACTAATTGTCTATTATTTTACGTATTCTTTAAATTGAATTTTCTTTGCTTTCAGCGTAGATAAGCTATTACCTGAGCTTTAGAATTGCCCTTCTGACCTTTTGCCAATTTTTCTATTGGCAAGAAATTGTAAACAAAAAAAATTAATAAAATTAACAATTTTTAATATGTTTTATAATTGTTACGTAAGGTATTAGTCGGATACGTGCTTATCAAATTTGAATTTTGTAAGTATTTAGTAATCTGATTAGGTATATTACACTCTAACTGAATTGCAACAAAATTATGTAGTAAATAACTGTAATACCTTGATAATACATTTACTATTACAGTTTTACAAAAAAATAAAAATATACTGGTAATAATAATACCTAACATTCGAATATTAAATAGTACCTGCAATTTGAAATGTGCAATATGGATCAAGGTCTCCTGATATACCAATACTTTTTGATATCAGCATATCAGCAATATTTTGAACAGTTTGTTCAATATTATTTCGGTATCTTCAAAAATTTGTATTAAGTTGTATTTTAAAACATCGTAATCAGATTTACGAGAACACATTAAATAATAAAATCCTTTTAAAAATGAAATTATGAACAGAATAATTCTCGATTGGAGATAGTAAGTAAACAAGGGTATGACAATAAATTTAATCAATTATAAAAAGTAAAATTTACCTTTGTGTACATTTCAGCAGTTGTCATTTTGATAAATTGTAAAAAATGGTCACTAATTTAAAATAAATAACAATAAGATCCTTTAAGGAATCATTTAAAACTTCGATTAACGAACGAATTTAACAGAATGTTAATATCACACAATTTATATCACAAAAACAAAATTAAACTAAAACCGTTCTCATTGATTATCAAAAAATGCACAATTTTATTCACTTCACCTATTCAAAAAATAGTTAAAACCGTCCTACGATACTAGCGCTTTAAATGACATGTGTAAAATTATAGATTGGAATAGAAGTGGTGGAAAGAAAAACAAATACTTCCCCCACTACTACTTTAATCATAGTTATCTGCAATTTTGAATCCTTACAGCGGCCATCTTTATTTCAATATTACCTGTACAACCTTCACGAACCGGTAATATTTCATAACGGCCAAGAATCTGAAGTTGGACTATTCGCAATCAGATGGCAATAATATACCTTCTCCATAAAAGTCCATAAAACTATTTTTGCAGTTTGTGATTTCAACATGAAACTTTCACTTTTTAATTTAAATTATGTTTATTAATTAATAACATTGTTTTATTATATAATTGAATTTCTATTGAAAAAATAACTAAAATCAAAATATTAAAAGAAAACATTTCTATATATTAATGAGGTGGGGGGGGGGGGGCAAACTTTTTTTAAAAATGCAGTTTTTGTACCAATTGAACTTGAAGTCTACCTTAAATACCTACAATTGCTGAAATTGTATCAAATCTTGTTGTTACAAAAATTGTAACAAATCTTGAAAAGATTCAATAACTGTTTTTAATTCCAGCAAGACTGCACATTCGTAATTTATAATAATTATAGGGCCCCTGCTTGAAGTTTCATTAGCTTCAATGTATGTAAATCCGTTACGGGAACCACAGTTTTTCGCTTATTATCCAGCTCCAAATTATGCTTTAGTTATACGATTGAATCACTCAAATCAGAAAAAGTTCATAGGTATAATTTTTACTGTAAGGGTTTTTGCTTAAAATATTGTTACCTATGTATGTAGGATGGCGGTAAATTATGGTATATTATGTAAGTATATCCAAAATGTTACTATACCCTCTTACATTTTGGAATCAATAGAGATGTTAGACTTTAAAATTAATAACTTACAATCGTATTGAAAATAGCAGAAGACGTTATGGAGGATCAGCATCGATGCTAGATCTAATGGCGCCCGAGACCTTAACCGAATCGCAATATATATTTATTTTTCGTAAAGTATATATCACATAATAATAAATTGTACTCTACAGATTGGCTCCCCCTTTAGTCGGCGTTCAAAACCAGGGTTATTTTAAATTTTTTCAAAACATAGAAATGCTAAGGCATTCACTACCGAAATTAGTTGTTCACCTAGCAATTTTTTAATCGTAATTGTCGAGATAGTTGTAGTATACCAATCAAGCTTGTAAAATAATCATGTAACTCATAAAATTAGATAAAAGTAAGCCCAACTGCTGAATTATACTAAATACTGATAATTAAATATGTATTTACATATTCCACATGTAACTTAAAAATTTTGGTTTTTATCGCATATAAAATTATTGTCCAAATAGCGCATAATTATAATCGCATATTATTTTAAAATAAAATATAATTTAATTTAAAAAATTTCAAAATTGCAAATTGGTACCCCCCCCCCCCTCCTCACCCCGACAAATTTTGATTAGGACCGCCTCTGTAACCCTATATTAATGTTTTAGTTCTATAAAATACTTATTTCGGAAAAAATTATATTTATGTGTTTTACTAGGTTCTACATACTTACAATTTATTATTTAATACACTGTAATTTATTCTTTTGTTTTTCTTATTGTTTTTTTTTCTCAAAATTGTTTTTCACAATATCACATATACTTTATTTTATAAGTACCATTAATTAAAACCAAGTTAATGAGGTAAAGAATTAAAAGATGTTTATATTATCAGATTACCGTATCAATTATATAGTATCAGATAAGCACACCTTATGTAAGTTTTGAAAACATCTGATATAGTTCAAATATTTATCAACAGATAGCGCTACTAAATTTGAAGAAGTAATAATATTGTTTTATTATTGTAATTTTTAGTTTGTATTAAGGCTAAGAAAATTTATTATGCTTTTTACAGTAACTTCACTGTAAGGCTGCCAATTTAACGAAACCACCTGCTGATAATATCTACAATCGAATATAAAATGCTATATAAGAGTCTCTGTGGAATTTGAGTGTACAGGTGTGTAGAAGTTTTATAGAATTTATTGTCAGATTTCCACGTAATTTTTGCCATTTATAGGGAGAGTGATTTACTATTCGAATATGCCTATTAAACTGATCGAAAAAAATTATTACGAGCAAAGAGAGCAAAAATAGCACTGCAGGCAAAGAAATTTTGGTTCAAAATTTTTTGTATGAATTTTTAAAAATTAATTTGTTTTAATACAAAAGATATGCTCTCCAACCTTCCTAATTTCGTTTGTGACGTTGTGTACGTTGTGATGTTGTTACGGTTGTGTACTAATAACTTTCAATTTAGAAGTGTTCTCTGTTGATAATCCTTTGAAATACAACATAAAATTTGCTTATCTCATGCTATATTCTGATTTTTAAATTTTATAGTCAATGTTATGGCGTAACCAGAAAGAAGAGCCATGGAAGTCACCTCCCTAAAAAGGGGCAAATTATATAATACTTATATGCATGGTTTTGTGAGACAAACGGCTCTCTAGTCCTACTCAAATCTTTCTAAAATAAAAATCAGATAGTGAGGTGCTCGGAATGATAATTAGGGTCGAAGTCTGTAGAGCTCCTCCTCGTTATCATACATTGACTTATAAAATATAAAGTTACCGTAATATAGCGTAGCTAATATCAAAGTCAAATAAAATAGTACCCAAAAGAGTTTAAAAAAATTATCAATCAGAAATAAGTCTCTTAATTGAGGCACTGGGGTGAGATCCTAAACTCAAAATTCTGGTAGCGCCGTTCTTCCTTTCTATAGTAGTTTTATAAAAACAATATCCTGAATTGTTCCTAAATTGCCCAATCTTGTGCTATCCGGATACAACCGAATTTAAAGGTACAAAAATAACTACAACCACTTATTTTATAATCTGTAGATGTTTTTATATGTCACTAAAATTAATTAATGAAGTAATAATTTATTTAAGTTTTCACTGCAATAACAGGAATAGGCAAGACACAATGTAACAATGGTAGGTAGTATAAACGCAGTTATAACCGCAGAATATTATATAATATAACATTTTATAATTATTATTTAAAATATTATTTAATTTAATATTAATTTATATAATTAATATATTTTACTAATTTATTATTACTCACCTGGAGCGAATGATAAGTCAGAGGCTGCCACTAGTAGTTCGAAGATACAAACCACCCAAAAACATCACTTTGGGGGGGGGGGGATAAATTAAATAGCATAAATTTATTTCAATACTTGAGAGGCTAAAGAGGCTTCCGACATTTTCGACATTCTGTACGCAGTATGGAACCATTACTTTGTTCAAATCTTATTACAAATTATTTTCAAAAAATCCGTTTCACGAGAATCAAGGTCGGATCTTCGCTTGAATGTCTTTTCATGTGCGTGCAATTTTTAGCTTTCCAGGTGGTCTGGAAGTAACCGCATGTTTTTGCCAGCTTACTTTCATATTATCATGCCATCTGCCCTTGACATCTAAGTTTTTATATTATCCATCAACTAACTTTAGAATGACAGATCATTATGAGAATTTCTAATTAAAAGTATAAATCATGCAATGGTTTTGACTAATAAGGTAATACCGAAACTGTAGTCATTCAATGAACTCTGTATTTGTATCAAAAGAATTATAGATTATCATATTATATATGGTAGTTCATGCGACTGAAGCCTTTCTTACTTATATTTTTATTTATAAAATAATATACATATTTGGGAAGTTAGTAAAACTCAAAACGACGCATGAACGAAAAAAATTAAGATATTATATTGGAAAATTGCTGCCAATTCGGTAATTTAGTAGCGATTAGGTTGATTTTTTCCCTTTCGTGGAACATTGTAATGGATTTTTAAATTAAAAAAAATCCAAAAATTTTCGAAAAATATCATAGTTATCTCCAGTTTTTTGAAAATTATGAAAGTTAGTTTTCTGACTAAGTTCACTTTCATTTTTATCTGAAAATTTAATATGGTGTAGGAGGTTGCTTTCTTAATAAGCCCTACAAATGTTAATAAAGATTCGTTATTAGTTTTGGAGTTATTAATTTTTGAAATGTATGTTTAATTTTATTGTATTTTTCTCAAAATTCGGTATAGAACAGAAGAAAAATCGCTGCCAATTCGGTAATTCAATTGCGATTAGGTTGATTATTTTTTACCTTTCGTGGAACATTGTAATAGATTTTTCGATCCAAAAATATTTAAAAATTTTCGAAAAATATCGTAGGTATCTCAAGTTTTCTGAAAAATATAAAAGTTGGTTTTCTAAGTTCTATATAGAAAGTCCTATAATAAGTCCTATATAGAAATGTTAATAAAGATTTGTTATTAATTATGGAGTTTTTTAATTTTGAAATTTATTTTTTATTTTATCATGTTTTTCTCAAAATTCTGTATAGAGCAGTAGAAAAATTCCCGACAATTCGGTAATTTAGCAACGTTTATTTTTTTACTTTTTCTCTTGGATTTTTCAAATCGAATTTAAATATGAATAAATAAATAAATAAAATTAAATTAAAAAATGTATTATTAATATCAAATTTTTTTTTAGAAAAATCAAAAAATGCACAAACACTTTTTAGAACTAAAATGTTTTAAGTTAACACAATATAAATAGTTCCTAGTTCATCGCCTGATGATGTCATAGTATGGTAAAAACATTTGTGATATTTAGAGCCCGGATTTATAAGCACTTATAATTTCAAAATAAGCGCTTTAAAAAGTTTTAAAAAACAAAGAAAAAAGTTCTATAAAATTGAAAAAAAGCACTAAAAATCAAACATCAAAAGGTAATTTTTATTAAGTATTAATTAGAACTTCGCTTAATAATTATAAAAAAATTAATTATCATATATTTTTCCAAATTTTTCATTACGAAAGATTGTCGTCTGTCGTTAAACACCTGCTTAGAAATCGAAAAACTTTGCTCAACATTAACCAACGTAGTAGAAGCCCATTTGGATTACTGTCAGTTAATTCATCTCACGATTTGAATTTCTTCCTATACATTATTGGAAAGAGAACACTTTTCTAAGCACATTGCAACAAAAATTTGGAAGATTAGGCATTGGTTTTCGAAAAATCGGCATTTTAAAATTAGCAATTCAGGGGGCGCGTAAAACTCGACATAGATTTAATGATCCACACACCATTGCACCTCCAAAGTTTTCTTTCTGAGATTATTTATAATTTTTACCGATTCTACTAAAGGCAAATACCTTTTTTCCAAATTTTCTATGGATAATGAAACGTATGAAATGTTCGCTTTAATAATCTTAGAAAATTTACAAAAATTTTTCCAAATTTACATTTACACATTTACATTTACAATTGCACAGAGGTGTAATCGGGAAAATTTTCTTTAAAAGCTTGCACTCTCAAAGACATCTTTATAAATATCCTTTTGGCATTTGAAATTAAATTATTAATCAAAGTAAATTTAAGACAAATTGTTTCGGAAACACGGGATAGCCCATGTGCCCAGACATGTATAGTAAATTAAATTTTCATAAAATACTTTGAGTTCTGTTCCAGCTTTAATGATGTACTTTGTCGGTCATTAAAAAAAGGTCAAAGGTCGTTAGGTCAAATCACTGCAATTTTTAAGAAACGTCAAGATCCAAAAGGAATATCTTCTGCTTATAATTTTGAGCAATAAGCAAAAAGCTTAAAATCCGGGCTCTAGTGATTATATACTACATACGGTGTATTTATATTGTGTTAACTTAAAACATTTTAGTTCTGAAAAGGGTTTGTGCATTTTTTGGTTTTTCTAAAAAATTTGATATGATTAATATCGAGTTACACTACCTAAACCACTTATCTATTGATTAAAAAATGTATTTATTTATATTTATTTTTTAGGTAGGTATGCAATATTAAAAAATGTATTTATTTATATTTATTTTTTAGGTAGGTATGCAATATTGTACTGTAGTTCAAAATTAAGTAGTTTGTTTTTAACGGTCAAAAAATTAATGGAAAGTATACATAACCTGAAAAGTAAACAGAATATAAGCTTACTTATATTATGAACAGAAATTTGGGTTCAATCAAGAGCAGAATGAAATAGTAACTACTAAACAATTTGGTTAGTGAGTCGACGGAAACAATGACAACAAAACAAAACTAAAAGAGAAGTAGGAATGACGTCAGACAAAGCGATGTGCATAGATTTGCAAAACGTGACTAGACGCAAAAGCAAGAGATGGACAATGGAAGAATATGCAGGAGGTTTACATTCAACAATGGGTGTTATAGCTGTTAATGACGAAGAATTAAAAGTTATCAAATGTAAACAGATTTTCAGTGTATGTAAAGAAGGCAAATGCTTTGCATCTCTTAAAGGCACTCGTGCATAATGTGATCTTCATAATTAAGCTTGCTTATAGTTTATTAGTTATATATTATACTTAATCGTTTTAAGAGATTGCTTTCGAAATTTGTAATTATGTAATATATAAATTCATCATATAAAATTTACCTAACAACTCAATCGTAAAATCAAGTAACGGGAATCTAAAACCAATAATTAATTACAGCATTGTTGAAAAATTTTTCCAAAAAGATAAGCAGCTTTGTAGTGATTATTTTGTAATAGAGGTACTTATACTCTATAGCCTCATAGCTAGATACGAAAATTTTGTTTTATTAATAACATTCTTTAATATTTAATCAAAATTAATTAAAATAAAAAACTAAATATTATCATATAAAATATTTTCATTTTTATTCTTGACGTTCTGTCAATTGACTAGACAAATTTTTAAATTCATACTGAATTTCCGTCCGTAACTCAACACTCGAACACACCAATCCACTGCTGTAATTATGTAAAAAGTTAAATATATGACTTAAAGTTTTGGTTGACATCTTTATTTTTAGCATATATACCATTATATTTCATTTACAATACCTAAAAAGTACAAAGGGAGACACGAAATTTAGTACTATACTGTAAAATTAATGAGTAAAATTGGGCCAAAACTGCAGTACACTGCAATACAAACTATTTACTGTTTACAGTTTACATTTACAGATTAACCAATTTTTATTAAAATATTAACTTGATTTTGTATTTGTAAACTGCGCACAGAATTTGTCAAACTTGCTTTTTGTATCTTGTTGATAGAATTTATAATTTTTTAAGAATCTTTTAAATAAAATTAATTTTTACATGTTAGATGAAATTGAAAATAATTAAATTCATAACTTACATAAAATTGTGCAAAAACTATTTAAATGAATGATATAGTCTGCGACACCCTGTTATAACTTGATGTTTCGATTTTCGGAATCTCATCAGGCAAACCTGGAAAAATGTTGAAATTATTGAAAAGTTATGCTTTTAAATTAAAATTCAAATATGATTTAAAGTCAAATTTATTTGACTTTTGTAAAAACAAAAATTATACCTACCTATATTATCACATGTTAATAACTTTTACCATTTTTTTAAGAATCTTATATTTAAAAGAAAACACATTGTTCAGAAGCAAAAACCTGCAATTTTGTAAAAAATCTGCTCCAGTCGCAGTTAGTATTTTTCTAAAGAACCAAGTAAAAAAAAATATATTTTTCCTTCCGTTTGGGTCTATTACGCAAACATTATAATTTTGATTGATAAAAAATACAATCAATATTTTTTTAATAAAAAAAATTTAGAGACAAAAGGACATATTCTACTACACTTTTAGTACTACTATTCCTTCAGTACTGAAATATACAGTACAGTATACATACATACAGATATGTATAAAAATTTCAAATTAATTTCTAATTTGTCATCAGAGCTCTATATTGAGACTAATTTACCTAAATGGAGTCTGCGGCTTGCGTTCTCCATTTTCAAACAGAATGACTTCTCAGCTACTGTACTGCCAACGTTTTACCCCCCAAATAAAACTCAAGAGCCTTTGTTATAAATAAAAGATTTGATGATAATAAACAGTTTTAATGTTTATATTATGTTAATTAAATAAATTTCATAATTTGCATTTTTTATTAAGGTAAAAAAATTTATTACTTTTTAATTTATTTATTAATTAATTATTTTATTATTATTAATTTAAGATGTAAACGTTAAAATACCTTATTATAAATATTGTGATCATGCAAATAATTAAAAAAAAACTCTTGTATAATAAGGACAAAACTTCCATGATTTAACAAAAAAAAAAGTATTGCTCCTAATTTAAGTACTACGCTATCTCTATGATGCACCTTATTTTTTATTAACGATTAACCAAACTATAAATTAAAATTTAATAAAAATATAATGGCATTTATAAAATCAAACCTGTTATTAAACCTTAATAATTTATTTATCCATGGAAGCACCGATACAAAGATTGAATATGTTACAGTAAATTTCAAAATCTCGCATTTTTTTAATTAATTCAAAAATTTAAATTATTTCGCGACCTCCGATGGCCGTCATCTTTGTGAACGTTGACTGTAATAATTCAGTACGGTGTAGGCTGTAAATAGTATTTTCTACGGTAAGCTTGGGGCTTTTCTTTCTCTAAAACAAGTCTATCTAATAGAATAGACTACTTCTACCTACATTTTTTTTCTATATAAAAAAATAAAACAAAATAAGGAATATTTATAGTGGTGTGATGTACAGTTGTTTATATTAACGGGTTAGCCGTTAAGATTTTAAATTATCGATCTTGACATATTTTACATGTAAATTGTATATATTGGACCCCCGTATGCACCGTTATAATTGAATAATTATCAACTCTATTGGAATTAATGGTTTTATGAAAAGTTAGCTATTATTAACTTATTACTTTATATATTATAGTATTATACTTGAACTTTTATTTTTTATATTATAAAGCGCCCTTTCGACTCCCCTCCCAAACATTTTTAAAAACTTCTGAAAAGGATGCATAAAAATTAAATCAATAATTTAACCATTTATAACATTATACGATAGTAAGTATAAAAAAAGTTAACTATGAAACATTACACTTTTGAAAGTATATTTTATATAAATTACTAATAAAATGTCAGAAGTGGCATCGACTAGATTTTTTTATCCGGAAAAAGATTGTCCCTTGTCAAAGTTTATTATTACTCGTACACATTTTCAATCTGTTTTAAAAAATGTTTAAAGTTAAATGAAAAGCTTTTAAACAAAATTAGGTGTTATATTTTTAACAAAAATTTGAAACGTTATAATATGTTGCAATTTTTTTAGTGTCACACATTTATTAAGTACATCAGTAAAACCTATGGTTTCTATCTTTAGAGAACCCTTCAGAAATAATTAAAATATTTGCATGCAAGGGCAATTAAAGAGGTAACTGTAATTGAATTTATCTTTAAATGAACTGAACTGAAAATCTTAAATGAAAGCTGAAGTTAATGTTTTACTAACTTATTTTGTAAAGTATTATTTTACTCTTTAATAATATATTATTATTATTTTTTATAATAATAGAAAAACAGACCCCGATTATTAAGTTAGCAATGCATTATCGGACATTAGTTTAGTTGTGCGATTGATACGATGTATTTTTACATATTTACATATTTATAATGTTATATAAATCACAAACCACAACAAGCATTAGCATAAACCGAATACAAAGACCAGTGGCGGCTCGTGAAAAATATTCTTGGGTGTTCTGCATTATAAAAATGGCAAGATATCAGAAAATGGCAATCTCAAAAAATAAACTTACTTATTGCACATTTTTAAATATTAAACGTACAACACTTATCTAGAATATAGTACTTTATATGATTTTACATTTTAACAATAAATTGCAATCCTAACCAATTTTCGAAAAAATTTTATTAAGTACGGCTTATGAGAGGAGTTGTGTTAAAAATATTAGTAATATTTCATTTTATTTTTTCTTCATTTAATATTCATAAGCATTTATTTTATGTACTAGTAGGTATAAGATACTATCTTCGATATTCATAATATCAATTAAAGTTCATAACGCAAGATGTGTTTAAAATAAAATCGTATATGTTTGTAAAACCAGAGCTGAAATATGAGCAGAACGGTTGTACGTTGTACCATGGTGAGTTGTTCCTATATCTTGTAATCTGCGAGTTTAATAATAATCATTATTATTGTAGAAAAAACCTACATAATTTTAATTTTACTGATATTAATAATTAAACGTAATTTGATTTCGAGTTTCTAATATAGGATCTGCCAAAAAATAATTTTACTTCTATTTTGATAATAATATTTATAAGAAACTTGGTAAAATTAAAATTTGTACTAAATTTTCAAATTACACTATATTACGAGTATTAAACTATTGCATTTTATTGTTTAACAATGTTGTTGAACAATCAATGAACAAAAATTAACTTACTAGTTGTTTTCATAAGTCAAATTTTAAATCATATGACAAAAATACGGCATGTAATTCTGCATAAAGATGCAGCACAACTTGTAATGTATACCGTGGTGTTAGGTTTGTCCTAACACCACGATGTATACTGGATATGGATACGATTCCACCCGATAGCTAGCGTCATTTCATGTTCAGAATCATATCCAGCACATCGAAGTTAAACAGTGATTTCGAAAGCGTAACGGACTTGTATTAATTATTACAGTACTTATTTGACTGACTGATAAAGGTACTTATAACTCAAGGCAACATAAGAAGCGCGCTTTTAAATCAAAATTGATTATTCTTCAATTATTGAAATAATTTGAAATGTGGTGGTTATATTTATAAGTAATAATTAATTTGGTACACTTCATTCTTATTTTTGGCGGTTCTGCAGCTCTGCAGTTCCTATGATAGAACCGCCCCTGACAAAGACGCATATTGTATACGTAAATTAAGCTCAGTTGTTTATAAATGGATGCACCGAATGAAACCATTCTAAGGAGGGACAAAAAATGGCAAGAGAAGTCATTTGCCAATAGAACATTTGGACAACAGGACAACAGGACGAGAACGCTTTGTGTTTCTGCCTTATAAGTACTTCCCAATGCCAATAATATATCGAAAGAAATACCAGATGCCATTGGTCAGTATAATTTAATTTATTTTGATAATAACCTAATTAAAAAACGATGCAATAAATTATTATTTTATTTTGCTATATCGAAGTCCTCTACACAATTTAAAACTTCTGTTAATCCTAATAATAGGTACAAATTGAGATGAGTATTAGCAAGAAAATGATTTTAAATTAACTGAAGGTACCTAATAATAACCTGTTACTAATTAGATAATTAAATATTAATTTTAATTCTAAAATTCCTTTTAAGCGTGATAGATTATATTTTTTGCCAATTAAAAGAACTTCTATACACATTTTATCATTTTTAATCACGCCTTACTTAATGCCAGCATTATAATACTCATTTATATTATTTAATTTAAATCTACGATTATTGTACCCACCTGTAATATATCATTTTCTTTAACTCTATATTATTAGTGTAAGTAATTGAATTTATATTTGAGTGTTATTGAGTTTAAAGCTGTGTCAAACAAAAAACACTGCAGAATCGTCAACGATCTGGGTGAAACTTATCTAACAGACGATAAGTTACAGCGATTAGGTAGGTTAATTAATTTAACTTAGTTGCAGCTACTCCATGACAAATCGCCATTTTAGATATTTGTATTTGGAATAATTTTATCCGCCCTTAAATTAATATATCTCGTTAATCATTAAAAAGTTTTGAGAGGTAAAAAATTATATATGCCTCGAAATATAATTACCAAAATTTCAAATTTCAATTTACAATATAATATGTAAGTAGTAAAATACATTAGAAATTAGTACCTACCTAACTAATCGGGGTAAATTAATTTAAAGATTATTTATTACTTTTTGTACTGTTCCATATTAATTACAACTTAACTTGATTAACATAATCACGAATACACAATTTAAAACGGTAATAATAAGAAAGAACTCAAGTTATTATCGAATAAAAAGTCGTTGAACCGCATTGTGCATTAGAAATTACAAAAATAATTACAGCTTTACAATTCGCACCGCTATTATGTTATATGTCGGTAAAAATCATAAAAACAATTGTTTAAATAAAATATTTTCATAAAAGTTATCTCTTATTTATTTATAAGTAACTGTACATTATTGCTTATACATATTTGTAGTAACAAAAAACCAATAAATATCTTGAATAAAATTTTTACACCGACACAACAATGGTTTATCAATTTTTCAATAATTTTATTAATAAGCATAGATTATTTATTATCTTAGCCAGAAGTTATCGATAAAGTGTTTGAATTTTGTTTTGGCGCCATAAAGAATGGAATCTTGAACAATTTAATGCAATGGTTCCTGAGAAGTGGATGAAGTGTACAGGTTGCATCTGTATTCATCAGGATGTTTAAATCTCGAAAGGTCAACTTGATACTTCGGTCGCGGTATTCTTGTGCGTTTACGGTAACCAAACTTGTTTGAGAATGCATTGTTTTTGTTATGTTACCACTATAAGAATCCATTTTCAATTTAAATAAAATTATGAGAAAATATACAAATTTTCCAATTTCAGAAAAACAAATTTTTCGCATTTTTGATTGCAATTTTATAAAAAAAATTAATCACGTTTACGTTACGGTAAATAGTCTGGTATAACTGCTATAGTGGGATTTTATATTATGTGAATGGTTCTACCTTATGTCTTTCGCAGGCACGTGCATGCGTTTGAACTGCGTGAAGGTTGACCAGATACGTTGAGACAAACAGGACTGTGATTATATATCCGCTACAGTTGAACGGTAGTTGAAAAAATAAATTAAAACTACAATTTATCACAAAAGAAATTTTTCTAGAAGCTGTGAATAAAAATAACAGTCTTTAGAAAATCCATATCAACCTCGGTCCGAGGCAAAAAAATTTAAAAAGTATGGTCGCCATTCTTCAATATTTGTGTTTTGCAATAGACTTTCTGGTAGAGCAACCAGATTAGACCACTTGACATGGAATGACCCCAAAGCAAGGAGGAAATTATTAAAATTGGAAAAAAATTTGTATTGGAATAAATAAAAATAAATCTTAGAAAGCAAAAAGAAAATTTGGGTTTAATTATTTAAAACTTTAGAAGAGGAGAAACAAGTTTAAAATTAGAAAATTCGGTAATAAAAAAAAAATACTTCAAAAAACCAAACCAAAAATTGAAAGTAGAAAATTTTAAAAATAAAGAAATTGATTGCATTTGCCTATTTGGCTTGTTCTATTTAGAGGACTTAGATATAGTAGATGTACTAAAAATCAGAAACAGGAAAAACAAAACTTTGAAGACGATCTTCTAGTACTCACACTAAAATTATTATTCTGTGAAAATGGGTGAAATATAAATGGAAAAGTATGATGTGTTGGAAATTATAACATCATCGATTCCATTTTTTTAAATGCGCATTACGCTTATAAAAAATAAGCACTTTAATAAAACGATCAAATTCGAATTATTTTGGTTATTTTTTCAACTACAAATTAGTAATTTTAATTTCATAGATTAAAAATGTCCTATAATTTACTATGCGTAAAATTGATAAAAGTTTTAACATTATGCTTTAAATTTAAGGATTACCTTGAACCATGAACCGGTAGAAGTGAAGGTTTTACATTACTGTTGAACTTCTCAATTTTCGGATTTTCTAAATAAAAATATTTTATATAAACTTACCGATTATAAAAAAATCAAAATAAATAATAAAATAAACAGAGTAATTAAATAATAAAACTTGTTTAGTTTTTAAAGCATTTTATCTATTTCGTTTATTAGTGTTTGTTATAAATATTTAAAAGGATAGATTTAATTAAAATAATTTTTATGTACAACGGTTCGAATTTTATTAATTTATGAGAGATTTGTAATTTGTAATTTAAGAATTGCAAAATTCTTATTGCTATTGTTAAATTGTAAATATTGCGGAATATAAGATGACAATTTGAATATTATTTAAAGGTTTGTAGAATGTTGAAAATTTTATGTTATGACTTATAATTATTTGGGAATGTCTGAAATCTAGCCAACAATGATGTGTTAAGTTATATTCAACACGATTCGAAAAG
This sequence comes from Cantharis rustica, assembly GCA_911387805.1. Taxonomy (NCBI): domain Eukaryota; kingdom Metazoa; phylum Arthropoda; class Insecta; order Coleoptera; family Cantharidae; genus Cantharis; species Cantharis rustica. Next base: position 41,459,917 of record OU426877.1, read on the forward strand.
GATTTGCTGTTTTCTTTGTCAGGCTTATCTTAGCATGATAAAAATATAAAAAATTGTATTGTCAAAGAAGCAATAATTGTATTATTTTTACTTTATGTAGTTTTAATTTAATGCCAGATTTTAATAGTGAAAAATTTATTCAACATCTACAATGTTGAAGAAAGCAGTTAGTTGTTGTATTATGTAACTTAAAGTAAGTAAAATGAGGCAACTAACTATTTGTTCAGTATTTTTATCATTAAATGATCAGTATTTTTTAAAATTAATTGTCAGTATATACTAATATTTTGGTCGGTATAAACAAATCCTATTGATAGGATAATACGTACAGCTCTTTGTAGCACGAAAATAATTAGCGCTAACTGTTTGCTGGAGTTGTAATTAAAAGGTTACAAATAAAGTGCAATTTAAAAGAAATTATCTAATTATTAATATATAAGCAGTTCGATGAAATATCAAATACTACAGATAGAGTTTGTCAACATAAACAAGCTTGAAATCAACTGTAAAACACGTCGTCTGTAAAACTAATATAGTTCCAACTCTATTCGTTGGTGGCGATAGGGTAGTAGGGTAGTCCAGTAGGACTACCAATTTTCGTCGAAGCAGTAGTAATACCTATGTACTCTAAATTAATATTCCTTTACGATTATGTAATTTATTTAGGATTAAGTTAATAATCGTTTAATAAAATATCACAGCATCAAGTGTACATCGAAGGAGATCCAGCCTCTTCCTAGTAAAACTTTTTGTCGAGTAGGACCAGTCTAGGGAAATATTATTAGTGAGTACAACGTTTGTTAAAACGGCCCGGAACGGAGGGAATCGGAGCAGAGGAATCGGAGAGTCTGTTTTGACAAACGCAACCACGGCAAACCTAAGATGCACACTAAGAACTAGTTATCTAATTGTGGTAAGAATTGACCGACAGTGACCAACTGACTAATCTCCTTATAGCGTAATCCTCTCCTTTCGTTCGTCGTCGGTGCCCAATTTAAGAGTAGGATTAAAAATGATTGAGGGATTAGTGTCAATTTATGCACTTCCGTTTAAAATACTGACGGCATTTATTTAAGATACCAACCATATTATTTAAACTACTGACCATTTATTTAAAATACTGACCATAATATTATTTAAAATATTGACAATTAATTAAAATATTGACTAAATAATTGGTAATTATATCAGAATTTGCACTCACACTTTTTAGAACTAAAACGTTAACAAAAGTTATACATTGCATTTTATTTGTTAAAACTTACAGAGTTCATCGCAGTGAATATATCGCCAATAATATGGTTAAGGTTATTAACATATAATAATATTTTTTATAAAATTAATTTTTACATGTTACATGTTTTTACAAAAGTCAAAATAATTTGACTTTTAATCAAGTATTGAATTTAATCGCATAACTGCTCCATCAATTTAATAATTTTTCCAGATTTGTCTGATGAAGAATCCGAAATTCGAAACATAATGTTAACAGTAGGTAACAAAATAGCTTTTGAACAAATATTATGTAAGTTATGAATTAAATTTTATTTAAATTTCATGTAGTAATTATGTGAAAATTAATTTTATAAAAAATATCGCCAATCGACATATTATACTAGTAATTTTTTGTAAGCTTCATTTCGATTCCAGCATCGCTCAATTTTTTTACTTAACTTGTCAGTTTTGAAACTTTAATTAAATATACAACTTATTTTAATTAAAGTAAACGAAATTTAAATATGTAAACATAATAATAGAAAACAGGAAGAGGAAATAAAATTAATTTATAATAAATAACTTTAAAATTTGCTACTTGTAGAAAATATAAAATAAAAAAAAAATCAACTTTGATTTATTAATCAGATGTTAATGCACAAACTTGTTATTGAAAAAGTGTTAAATTTTAGAAATATACTACTAATTTTAAATCAAAAATTTAAAATAATTGAAATTTTTTATATTTTCTGAAAGAATTAAACGCTAACCCCAAAATCAACTAAATGTACATAGCAGTATATTATTTAAAAAGACTTTTATATCTTTTTTATTTTTTTATTTTTATGGTTATAAATTTATAAACCCTTGACGGACGATAAATGCCTTTAAGCGGATTACTAAGGTTCGGCCTTGGTAGATGCCTTTTTTTATATCGCACATGTAATTTCTTTCTTAGATGCCTGGATTGAGGAGCTTCGAGGCGATATTACCCGTCAATTGTGCACGTAAAGTTCGAGATTTAATTAAAATTTTAATTGCCATAATTATAAAGGAATTTGAGCATTGAAAGTATTTTTCCTTATTTTTTACTAATATCATCGATATTTTAAATTCAAGCAATTTAATTTAATATGCACAAAATCCACTACGATATGCTGTAGATCATCGAATATAGCGATATGAAAATAATAATAATAATTATCATTAAAACTTTATATAGTTATGTAATTTATTATGATACCTTTCACCTGTTAACGTCCAAACATTAAATATTATAGAATTTTTCATATTGGTTGTAATTTGAGTAGTTTTGCGAATTTTGCGTTACAACAATTTGATATTTCTTTCTGTTTTTCTAAACTTAATTAATTGTTTTTTTGAATATAAAAATGTAATTGTACACCAAGAAACATAAAAACTTATATCCAAAGTTACATCCGATGTGGGTATTTCATTAATCACTCTTGTTTTATTTTGCAAGAAACTTCGAAGAACTAATAATAGAATAATTTTTGACAATAGCATTGACTTTTATTTTCGTTGGTAACCTGTATATTTTGTTATAATAGCATGAAAGAATGAGACACCTAAACATTTCCACGCAAGCAAATAATGCTAAGCTGCCCGCATTGTAGGTCAAAAATATAATCACGTGACTATATTGGTTTTGGTTTTTAATTGTACATACATTTAGTAGAAGCAAAAAGTTGATAACATTTGTAGTAATTAAGTTTAAGTTGGACAAAATAACTTATTAAAAATTAAAATTCAAATTTATTCTATTCATTTCTTAATTTGTATCTATAAATTATTACAAGCAATTCCAAAAATGCAAATTAAATTTTGATTTCTTGTAAATTACTGTTAGTTGCACTACCTACACATTATCTTTTGTTTATGAATTACAAATACACTCTTTGGTTAGATTTTGAGTCACGTTTACTTGAATTGCCTATTTAATGTCTAAGTATGAATACCAATCACAAATGTTGTTTTTTATTAACTTACAAAAATAACTTAAGCTTAAATGCACATAAATTTTATACGGAAAAAAATAAAGAAAACGATATACACTATATTGTTTCGATTTATTTTAACATCATAAGGTAAACATAATCAAATGACTTGACAGAATAAAGTTCAGTTTATGTCATTGAAAAGCTTTGAAAAATTAATAAGTACCTTTTATAAAATTAGTAAAAATAACGGTTAAAATGAAGTGAAAACTTTATAAACGCACGATTAATAATTAAAACAACTGTAAATAATTAAATACTTAGTTAAGAAAGTAAATCAAAAAATCGATATTTGCAAATACATAACATTATGCAAATACCTATTTTTGAACAAATTTAAAATTTATATTAATTAATATAGTATAAATAATAGTTAATATATTAAATTATATATTGATTAAAAAAATTTTATAATAATTATTTTAAAAGACCACGAAAAATTTAAATTGGGGATGCTCACGGAATTCGAACTCTACGTTCGGAAGCCTCTGCTATGTAGTATGTACCCCCGGTACATTTTCTATAAAATTAATTTTTACATATTACATGAAATTGAAATAAAATTTAATTCACAACTTATATATTTGTTCAAAAACTATGTAATTGAATGATATAGTTTGTTATACATATACTGTTAACATTATGTTTTGAATTTACGGTTCTCATCAGACAAACCTGGAAAAATTATTAAATTGATGGAAAAGTTATGTGATTAAATTCAATACTTGATTAGAAGTTAAATTAATTTGACTTTTGTAAAAACAAAATTATACCTATATGAAGCCAAAATGAATGAATAAAATTATTTTGAAAAATTCTAAACCGGTCAATAAACAAACAAAAAAACATAATATATTGAAACGTTATTTGTAATTAAAAATTACAATATTTGTAGATTGCTCCAATTTGTAAGTTATGAATTAATTTCATGTAACATGTAAAAATTAATTTGATAAAAAAATATTATCACTTGTTAATAACCTTAACCATATTGTAAAATTCATTTAATTCCAATTTATTTGGTGCGCTCGAGGTCACATGCAAATACTTAGAGAGCATGAGACTCTTCTTTAAATTTTTAATGTAATTTTCGTATCGTTTAATTCTTTTATTTCATATTATTTTTTTTAAACTTATTAAATGTGGTCGTGTAAAATTTACCTTATCACTAGAGTACGGATTTCTAGCAAATTTGCTATATATAAATATTGATAGCAGAAGTGTAATTGTTATAAATATCCACGAATTTGCTAAAAATAAGACATTTGACGCTATATTTTTTGTGCTTATATGCTTATTTTGATACTTTGATGCTTAGATTTATTTTTAAGTTTTTTTAGTGCTTATTTTAGCACATTTTCGGGAAATTAAAAAAAAAATTGCAATAGATATGTAGATAAATACCCACATTTATTTATAATTTGTTTTTTTTTGAATTTAATATTTAGTAGACTTTGTTTATAGCTTGTTAACTTTGTTTATGTAGACAAATAATAAATTAAAGACTTCAACTAGTTTGAAATCTTGATGATATTTGATATACTTAATAGGAGGTATAACTAAAACCTTGGTGTTCTTGAAAATTCTTTTCATCACTTTTTCTTTTATATGAAAGAAATGTTAAAAATTTTAACACATTTATAATTTGATAGTTGATTAACGCCGAGTATCCGATGTTTATAGTTAAAAAGTGTTGATTATCTTTACTTAATTCATAATACCAAAAGTTAAGTTCACAGTTAACGAGGGGATAAGAAATCATCCAAAATTAAAATATGAAAACAACCGATTGATTTGCAAGCATGCTTATAGATGATAAGTTGTCATCTTTATATTTTGAAAATTTTCTAGATAAACAGTGAAAATATTAAATTTCTTCTTCTAATTACTAATTTTCCTATAGTTTTATAGTCACTTACGATTTTATTCAGGATTCTTATATTTTTAATAATATTGCTTATTTATTGCTTGTTTTGTATTGTATTGTAATTAGGGGTTGATTGGTTACTAGAGCCTTACAGAACTGCGACCAGTATTGATCTTTTAGTTAGCAGTAAGTGTACTATATTTTTTTTTAATATTTAGCTACATATGTTCGAATTTACACAATAATTAAAAGTTATGGAAACTCTGAAAATTAAACATTTTGTCGAGTTTCTTTTTGATCACAAGTTCTTGACGATTTTATTTTATTGTGTTTTTTTGTATTACTACCTTTTGTTACTTTTTTATTGTGTTACTTCACAAATAAATTTTATTTAAAAATTTTTTTAATGCTAATTAATTATTATATTTAAGTTTAGTGCATATTTTTATGCATATAATGGCAATTTTGTGTGCATTTTAAGCACTATTTTCTCGAATTTTTATGCTTAAAAGTCCGTACTCTACGTTATCACAAAACGTTCGTGTGCATCGGATTTGAACCCAGGTGCTGTTTATCAAACAAATTCTTTGTAAAACAACTTCCAAATCACCAAAATCTTCAAATTTCTTATCTTATAACACTTCACATTTAAATAAAACAACTCTCAATTTAAATCAAAATCATTAAAATTATCAAAATTATTTATTTCGGTGAACAAACTACGTCCACAGACCTTTACGCTCCTCGGCGTAAGGCCACGCTTCTCTCTCTCTTGTTAATTTTCTTACCAACCTCGTAAAAATAATATAATTTACAAATTTTAAATAGTATACAATGTGTTACACAATTTTAAATCAAAAAAAAATAACAAAACAGTTTTTCAATAGGATTTCAAAACACGACAATATATGATATTTAAAAAGTTTGTAAAAAATTTAAAATTATTGTTTGTACAAAAGGTACAAAAGTTCCAAGTCTTGTTACTATCGCTACTGATGTTGATTATAAATTAGAAAGCGTACTCTTATTTTACTCGACTAATCGTGCAACCATTGCACTTATGTTTTTAAATTTAACCATCCATACAGTAATATTTAACACCATCAATGTGGATTGATGATGAAAGATTCTCTTAATAAAAAAATCCAGTAATACCACTTTAGAATAATTATTTTGACCAACAAAAATGCATCGAGTGAAAAATGTAATAAATCATCTTTCTGATGTCAATATTAAATAATATTTTAATATTCTATATGCACCAACACGAGAACGCCTTGCCCATCACGTATTCGCCCATGCTTATTATCGAAGCAGATTCAATTATACCTCAAGACATTAAGACATGATTTTAGTTTTCTTCATTTTAAAATTAAAAATGTTTTTCCTATGACTGAGTTTTATAGTGGTTTATAGCAATTAAATTAAAGGAAATTATTTGCTAACATGTATGTATAATAAAAATTTCTGATCGTTTACTTAATTGATATAATAACGTTGTGTATAACAAATAAAGCAAATAATGTTGAAAATCGATAAATTCTTAATGCCAATTTGGAAAGGTTTTTTCATTGGAAATTCGATATTTTAGTAAAACTTGGTTTATTTTGTTATGAAATGCTTGAATCAATTAGTCGAATATAAATTGTATTTAATTATAATTTTAATTAATGCCTAGAAGTAAATTCGCGAATATGTATTAACTCCGATGTAGTTTGTTATAATAATAATAAAATCGAAGGAAAAGGACAAAAGAGGTCTTATTTAGTAAATTCTTGTGATTTCCTATTAAAAAAAAAGTTATTAGTTTTGTCGATTACGGGGTGATTGAGAAATCGGAATGCACTGGGCGATGTTGTGTGTGCATGCATCGTGAAGGAAGGTAAACGAGAATTTGGTGAACGACCACCAACCAACACATGCGTTGGTAATGACCAAGAAAAACTGTTTATCTTGAGTGATCGTGACATCAAGAGTTTCGACTTCTTCTATGGTGTTGTAATGTAAAAGTTGAAGAGACTCCGATTAGACGTAGTGACGTTAACGCATACACACGGTCCTGTAAGGTAACTGCTCTTGTACCGCTAGCTCGCGTTCCGTTAGCCGGTGGTGTGTCAGTGACCTCTCCGTTACCTTCTCACCTGGCCCGCTCAGTCTCTGGCGCACCGCGGTACAACAGGTGCGTTTTGGACCAGTGTGTACCTAATAATATTTCGGGTTGTTTCAAAATAAAAAAGGGTATTAGTGAAAAAAGTGGTGTCAATTGAACTAGTAATTGGTGATCGTATCTGTGGTGTATTATTTGCGGATATTTCCTTTATACCTCACACTCACTATAAGTAAGATCGACTATCGAAACGCTAATTTTTTAACTTTTTATCATGCAAAATACCAATGTCAAGTGCATTTACATAAGAAAATAGTCATTCTTTCCTACAAACAGGAAAGCGGTTATTCGATAATAATTTTTGAGTCATAAATCAAGTGTGAAAGTTACACAGGATTATAAGGATAACGTTTAACAATTAAAAAGAGTTAGGCCAAGTGAAACAGTGAACTGCAATTCAAGTACAAGTTCAATGCCTCGAATTTTCTTTTGCTCTTGTTATTCAGAATTATTGTGATAATAAAAAAAAGCAGTACTTTCTTTAACAATACCTTCGTTATCGAACCGATAGTTTATCGCATTTACTTAGCCATTGTTATATAATATACCGAAAGTTTAACAATCAAGCCATTCTTGTTAATTATTTGTTGTGCCGCTTGTTATCGATATTCAAAATTTTCACTTGACAATTCAATTTGTCATCGAATTATTTTTTATCGCTTTGTTATTGTTTTTATCCACATCGCGTTTCACTTGTTATCGCATCATATCTTATTGCAGTTGTATCGTGGCTTTGTAGTTTTCGAAATTATCGACTCGAAAAACGTTTATGCAATAAAAAAATGTGCACAACGACCGCAGATTACGAGGATAATAGAATTTTCTCGGGCTTTCATCTAATCAAGAAATTAAAAATCTTGAAGACGTCCGTGTTTGTTTTCCAACTTTCCAATGTTTGTTTGAAGAACTCGAAGCCTTCGTTCTCTATGCATCGGAACTTTCTTTGAGAAGAGATAGGAATGGCTGCTTAGCGATTTGATAAACAAACAATAACAATTGGAATTTTTAATAAAAAGACGTTTTCAAAAGTAACAAAGTGAAACGTGAAAGTATCAATTCTCCGTTGGCCCATTATATTTTCATCGAGTTTTTAATAATTTTTTATTTTCATCAACTTTCTGATGGGCATTATTAAAATAGATTTGTAACCCGATAGGCATCTAAAGTTAGAATAATGACGTCTCAATGCAAACTTTGTATTTTGATTCAAAAATACTTGCTCGCTCTGTAATATTTAATTTACTAAAAATTAAGCAACAGCAGCTATTCGTAAGCTGAAAATGCGAAAATTAATAGAGAATATTGTGATTTTTATATTAAATCTTATTGCTCGAGTATATAACTGCAGATGTCATCTACTCCGTAATGTCAATGCACTTATCATAAGTATTTATGGTATTATTGAATCATAAATTAATAATTGCTATTTTTTATTTGGTGTAGGAACGTGTTTTTATGAGGGACTGAGTTGCTGAAAGTGATTTAATTTTTCAAACATGTTTTGTGAAAATTACGGAACATTTAAGAAGAAAAAAAGTTGCAGTCGTATGTGAAAATAACGGTTAGCAGTGTTTTCCACATTTTTGGGCCAGAAATTTTCGTTTGGTTTATTATAAAACTTGTTCTTTTTTTTGCTTTGACTGAACATTAAAAGTGTCATCACCATCTGTTTCGCGTGCCAAACTGCAAGAATTCGATAATTTTGCATTATTGTAAAAGTGCAAGCAAACCGTCGTGTTGAAATCAGTTTTGATATTATAAGTTCTAGGAAATATTACAATGCCCAGTACGATAAGAGGTGAGTTGCGGCGATATTTTTTTCCTTTGTATTAATTAGTTTTATTTGCAAATCTGACAACTAATGTGCATGTCGGTAGTTTTGGGGGAGGATGGATAAGCAATTTTGTTGAACCTGCTTTGATTATGGTGCAACTTGCTCGTTTTGTTTTTAGAAATCCCCTTCCAAAGCAAATCAAACCCAGCTCATTTTTGAGCAACTCTTGGTAAAGTAACTGTAAATATTAATAATAATTGTAAGTTGGAAGATGCCATGGTATTTCATAATGGTCGTATAAATTCGATCGCATTCGTTGGTACCTAACGGGTTATACGTATTTTGGAACTTTTTTAAAGGTAGGAGATACCGTTTCGGAATTTATAGCTGTAAGCGAACACTCCTTTGTGTCCGGTATGAGATTAATCCTTAATGGCTTTAATGAAAAATGCCCAGCTAAAATTACTATATCCTCTTTGAAAGTTTCTTCTTAATGGTCGTATTATTATTTTGCTACAGCAAATGTTTTATGATGTGTGAAAATGCTAACTATATCATGATTAACAGCTCTTTGAAAAAAAAACCGGTAGGCAGGTTCTGGCTAATTTGCATCGAGCGGAAGAAATCATCTCCCGTTTTCAATTTGTTAATTTAAAAACAAAAGCGTGACAATTAAACATTTTACAAAGATGCTTATCGATAAAAACTTACATTTTTTAACATAAAAAGAATTCACAGTAATTTAGATAAGAAGCTCGTGCACGAACTAAATTACGTAGATTGTATATATATATAGGTATGTTCCCCAACACGTAACGACTCCTTTTAATTAATGGCAACTTTGACAAAAGTATTATTTTGATTGTCCACCTCTAAAATTAATCATCAGAAAATTTTGATCTTGGACACCGCGGTTTTCCATGTGTGAAACCGCCACCCATAAATGTTGCGAGGTATTGACCTTTTATCTATTTCCAAACATGTTCACTTCCGCACGGAAAAATATATTCTCGGTGAGCGATATAATATTCAAGGATGTCCATGATACACGCAAAAAAATGTTAAAGCAAATTTTAAAAACCTCTACTTTTAACAGAAAATTGAAAGTATTTACTTTAAAAACAAAAAAAATGCAGGTAAAATTAAGAGAATCGTAGTTTTACTACTTTTAAAAAATGCTTTTGTTTTGAAAGTTCATATTACTTTTAAATTGACATTATAAACTTTAGAAGAAATAAAAATAATTTTAAAATAAAAGAGTTTTACTATTAAAATAAATGCTATTCGCTCTTAATGAAAAACTAAATATCATTTACTATTAAATTAAAAGTGTGTCTTTCAAAAGAAAAACGACTAATTGCGTCAGCAAAAATTTGTTGCGGGTAGCATTATAAAATACGAACTAACTTGCAACGTTTTGAATTTGCGTACCATTGGCAACAAGAAAAGCGTCTTGATAAGAAGTTACATATTATTTTCATACTTATATTTTCTGTGTTAAAAATAATGAATAGTTCTCCAGGTGCTAGCTATTGGTGTGATCTAGACAGTTGTAGTATTGAAGAAGTAATTAGTGAACCCGAGTTACATCAAGTTTTAAAAAATTTAAATGTCGAAGAAGCATATAAATTTTTAGCAGGTAAGTGAAAATGTCTTATTGTTAGCTAAAGTAACTTGTGTACTATGTACAACGTAGTATATAAAACATACACAATGTACTTTCTTTGATACAATAATAAAAAATTGGCATTATGGGTTATTGTATTTATAAAGTATTCGTACTATGCATTCAACTTTTCAGGAGTCGCGTATAGAATTCACAAAAAAAAATTGCATATACGATCTTATGGATATTGAACATCAGTTGGCGCCATAATTATGTCGCCGTCACGCGACTACTTAAAAGTTAAAAGCATCAGTAATATAATAATCAGAATATAATATACATTATGTACCTATATGCATTTGTCACTTCAGTGATTCCCCTTTGTAAGATAATAGGAAAATCATATTTGCTTACATATCAAGGAATTATGATTGTATTTTTGCGAGCATACGAAATTAAGGTACCTACATTTGTATCATGTTAATTTTCTTCTAGGAAAACAAATTACAACAGAGACATTGAAATACCTTAATGAATTTGATTTAAAAGAATTAATACCAGAGTCAAATTTCGGTCTTAGAGTTTTTTTAAGACGTCAGTTGAAGCACTGGCGAGCTGTAGAAGTAAGAAATTATACCTGTAGTGTTTAGTAATAAATAAATTGAATTCAAATTTTTCAGTTTGGGGAATTTACCGATACTGACACCAATTCAGCAAATATTACAAATTGGATTAATTTAAATCGACCTGATGTGGGAAGTGACACGGAAGTGAAAAATAAGTCTTCAGATATTGTAATAAATTTTTATATTTTTAAATTTTATATTAATTTATACAATTTTTGATGTTAGGATGTAAAAGAAATACTTGGTGGTGACTATATGGGAAAACGTTTACTAGCAAAGAAAAACTTAACCAGTGAGGAAAGATTAAAAATATGTAGAATTTTAATAAACTACGTAACAATTGAAAACAAACTTTTAGACAAAAGAGAGTTTCTTAATATAAGTAAACAAATTTGTACTATTTTTCCAGATGAAAATTTGGTAAGCTTAAAATTTCGATACACCTACAAATATTATTTTTGTTTAAATTATTTGTTTGTTTGTTCATATTTCGAATATGTTTATAGTATTAGATCTGATATTATGTACATATGTATTACCCTTTTTAAGGACTATTATTACACCAAAGGATGTAATAAAAGACGTCAAAGTGGGGCACTGTACTACAGGTACATTAACAGTAGGCACAAACGAGTAAAATTAGCAAGTACGACTTCCTCAGAAATCTCTTCAAGTGATACTTTGGAAATTAATGATCAAGAAATTGACGATAACGTTAGCGAAAATTGTAAAAAGTGGTTAAAATATAATTTGGAGCCATTTGAGGCTGTATTGGAGAAATGGCAGCAGACATTTGAATACCGAAAAAAAACTACATATGAAAATAATATTCAATATTTTCAAGATTGGCCCATCATCAAGTCCGTTCATGGAGCAAAATTAGTAAGTATTATTTCAAATAAATAATGCAGTATTAATTTTAATTATACTTTGTTGCTTTTTAGTTAAATGCTGAATTTAATTTAATGTACCCCGGAAAAGACTTGTCGCTATTTAGTAAATGGGATGCATTTAAATTAAAAATTATTCAATATTTTGTGGACAACATTAAAGACAAACTGTATCGCACGTTTTTAGATATTATAAAAGAAGATAAGAACGAGAGTAAATTTAATATTATTTTTTTTTTATATTTTAAACCTTAATATTTTAACTCTTTTGTGCAGATACTACAAACTTTATTATTTGCCAACTCCTGAACACTATTTTAGTTCCTACAGGGAGGTACAGCACTAGAGAGGATACAAAAACTCCGCAGAAGAGAAAACGCAGATACACTATTCAGGACGGTGTTGAAAATTTTGCGATTAAAGTGAACAGTGTTATCGAATTTAATGAAACTATTGAAAAATTAAAAGATAGATACCATAAAGAAAAATCATCGCTCCAACCAACTATAATAGTAATTGAAACGGAAGATTTTGTAACGGAACAATACGTTTATGTAGATGGTATAGTTTTTAAATTTACTAGTTTTATAAGTTGTTTGGATACATGTTTTAAAACATTTTTTGCTTTAAATCTGAAATATCCATCACCTTGCATTTCTTCGTGGATATTTATACAAAAATACTTTTATGAAATTGAAGTTGCTAATGACTTACCTTATCCAAATAAAGTATCGGGACTATTAGCTTCTTTAAAAAATTAATTTAAAATGATTTGTTTTACCTGTAAAAAAGGTTATAAAGATGCTAAATCTCTGTTTCACCACATGAAAACCAGTCACAACTTACAAAATTATTCAATAGTGAAATGTGGGGAAGTAAATTGTTTACAAAAATTTTCAAATATAAAATCGTATAAGCGTCATATAATAAACGTTCATCAAAATCATGATTTTGAAAATTTGAACATTAACGAACCTTTAGATACTGCAATAAACCATAATACTTTCCAAAACTGTAATACCAATACTTAATCATCATAATGTAATCAATTCTCCTCAAGAATCGACAACTCAAGAAATTCATTTATCATTAAAAACAAATACTCCTAATATTGAAACAAGCAATGAAAGTTGCAATTCTTTAAAAATTATTGATAAATTTCAATCTGATTTTATAGCTCAAAAATTGAAATTTTACTCGAAAAGTAATTTATCTCGAAAGGATGGACATGAAATTAATGATTATTGGTCTTCATTTACTACAACATTAATAAATAACTGTGAATTGTTAGTTCTATCGGTAGTTAATGAAGATGACAAAAATAAGGTATCTAATGCTTTTTCGCTTTTTAAAAACATTTTAGAAGATAATACATCCGAATATAAATTTTTGCAGTTATTACGTACTAAAAATTATTATAAAGATCCAGTTTGTTTTACCATTGATCACTTTTATTCTGAAGTTATGAAAAATGGTGAATGTACAATAGATGATAACAAATTCAGAGGATATTTAATGCCTCTTAAATTTCAATTCAAAAAATTCTTTGAATTAAACAATATGTTGAAATTAACAATAGACAACATGGTAAATCTGAAACAAAAGTCTTTAATTTGTAATTACATTAATGGTTCAAGTTATAACACCAAAATTCTAAAATTTACTTCCGATCAAATTATAATTCCGTACAATCTATATCTAGATGATTTTGAAATAAACAATCCATTAGGTGGTCACACAAAAACAAATTCAGTATGTGCTCTTTATTATAATTTTCCAACAGTTCCACAATTTTTATTATCAAAATTAAGTTATATATTTGTAGCTGGGTTTGTTAAAACTGCAAATGCAAAAGATTTTGGAAATGAAAAAACATTTAATGCATTGATTGATGAATTAATATTCTTGGAGAATATTGGATTAGATATTGAAGTAGAAAATGAAATTATTAATGTTAAATTTGTTCTTGGTTTAATATTGGGTGATAACTTAGGTTTAAACTCAATTTTGGGATTTACAAAATCATTTCAATCGTACTATTATTGTCGTCGTTGTAAACAAAACAAATTACAGATGCAAGAAAATTTTATTGAAATTGAAAATTCTCTTAGAACTGTAAATAATTATGACATTGATATAGATGCTAATGATTTTAGAACAACGGGAATTAAAGAAATATGCCCATTTAACAAGATATCATCATTTCACGTTACAAGCAATGTAGTTTTTGACATAATGCATGATATATTTGAGGGTGTTTGTGTATACGATATTTGTCATATAATTTTACATTACTTGAACGAGGGCACGTTTTTTTTGGATCAATTGAACAACAGAAGAAAATGGTTTTCGTATGGTGAAACAGAAATTGGTAATGTAAATTTATCTACAATTTTAGAAAAATCTAGATTACAAAATTATAATTTAAAAATGTCTGCGAGGGAAACATGGTCATTTTTACATTTTTTTCCACTTTTAGTGGGGGATTTAATTTCTGCAAACTGTCGAGTTTGGCATTTTTTGTGTTGTCTGCTTAAAATTATTGATATTATTACTAAATCTGAAATTTGTAATTCTGATTTAGATACTCTTCAATATTTAATTGAACAACATAATAAAAATTATATATTAATTTTTGGAGATAAGTTGAAACCAAAGCATCATTTTTTGGTTCATTATCCTAATGCTATAAGAGCGAGTGGTCCTCTTAAACATTTATGGAGTTTTAGATTTGAATCAAAACATCGCGAAGCTAAAGTGTACACAAATTCAATTAATTCTAGAAAAAATATTATTTATTCATTATGTGTAAAATTTTGTTTAAAGTTCTCAAACTTTCTAGTAAATAACGATGGTATAGCTGAAATATTTTATAGAGATTCTGTTAAAAAAAACTTACATAACGAATACAATTCGTTATATATTGATCCTAGTTATAACATTAACACAGACAATGCCACTTCTTTAAAAGAAGTGCAATACAGAGGTACAATATATAAAGTAAATTATTATTTGTGTCATTATAATAATGAAATCCTAGAGTTACATAAAGTTCAAAATTTTCTGTTAAATTCTAATAACGATTTATTTGTAATAACTCACAAAATTAATATTAAGTGTTTTAACGAACATTATCAGTGTTTTGAGGTAGGAACTAACTCAAAAATTTTATTTATAAATTCTGTAAAATATTTTACGAGTCCACCTGTACATATATATAACGTACAAAATAAGTACTTTGTTAGAAATAAGTTTTTATAAATTAATTTATTATATTTAATTTTTAATTTTTTATATTATTTTAGTTTTAAGTTAATAATAATTAAAAATAAATTGTAGTAAATAACAATAAAACATTAATTTTTAAATAAAAGCATTTTACTTTAAATTTAAAGGTACCTGCTTTATAGAACTTTTAATTTGAAAATCGAATAACTCTCAAATTGAAAACATGGTGCTTTTAATTTAAAATTTTTAAAAATCAAGTTGAAAGTAGCTGGTTTTTGTTTTAATATTGGAATTGAAAGTATTTGCTTTTAAAATAAAATTTTATATATTTAATATAAATTAAAAACTGTGCCATTAAAATAAAAGTATTTACTTTTATCATATCTGTTGAAAGTAGTGCTGCTTTTAAAAGAAAAGAATATGCTGTCGACGCATTATTAAAAGTAAATCTTTTAATTGTACTTGCAATTTTTTTATTTATAAAGCAAAATTTCTTTGCGTGTAAAATATTACAACTACTAATAAGTTTAATATAAATAGCTCGGCTGAGAAAATTTTTCAGGTGGAAAACCTCGAACGAAAATTTTTTGTCGATTACATTCTTTTATAGAGCCGAGTCATCTCGTTGTTTTTTTTTTTTAGGAAATAAGTTAAATCAAAAAGAAATGCTTTAAGAAGGCATACAAAAAGTCGTGGAACCACATCATTACCGATGCAAAGAAAGGTGTGAGTGGCCGAAACGTGTGTGCGTGTTGAGTTGGTATTTCGGTAGTACAGTCGGTCGCTGAACCTGAATTATTGTCTGCTATAGGGTTTGTTGATATCGTAAGATCTCGTAAAGTAAAATTCCGATTTGACTTTATATTACTTAAATCAGTGTGATTTAGTGTTACCCGAGCATTAATACAACGTTCAACGAATTTAACTTCTTCGGAGAGACATTTTTCTTGCAACGCAAAACTGTTACGGATTTTTTTCTTCCTTACTTATATTACGATCTAAATGTCACAACGTTACAAAAAAATATTTCATATTTTAACAATGCAATGTAATATGTATGTAAATTCAGTTTTGTAATAATTAATGAATAGCATATCATGCAAATCCAACTCAAGATTTTGGATTATGTTGGTTATGTTAATTTTAAAACTAAAC
Organism: Cantharis rustica; assembly: GCA_911387805.1. NCBI lineage: Eukaryota > Metazoa > Arthropoda > Insecta > Coleoptera > Cantharidae > Cantharis > Cantharis rustica. The sequence goes on from OU426877.1 coordinate 41,476,463, forward strand.
TTTTTTTTAAAGCTTGTTGTAAAAGTTTCACCTTAATTAAAAATTGTCTACACGAAACCTTAAGATCGATCCGTCTGGTCACTGGCCCAAAGCTGACCTTTGTGGAAGTGTACGATTACATATTTAGGTTAACATTCGAAAGCAAAAGTTTGAGCTAGAGATTTGTACAAAAATAAATGTATAAACCGGGTATTCGTAAATTTTACTTTCTTCCTTATTTAACAGGTACCTTTCAAAATTAAAGGATTCGATAAGAAATTTACAAGTTAAAACCCGAAACGTTGTATCGATTCGATTGCGTCGAAATCGTATTTTTTCAATTTTAAAATACAAACTCTTCTCGTATTTACAATTTCATTTTTTTTGTAAAAAGCCGTTGCGTGTCAAATCATATTAGTAGATTCATGGTTTGTTAAAATTCTGTTTAAATATAATATATGATAATAAAATAGCGTATACCTATCTACGTTTGAATCTATTAAAATTTAACGCTATTTAATTCAAATTCGCGTTGGAAATTAATGAAACGGGTTGACTAGGTTTTCTCGCCTTGTAAATTTTTAATTTCATTTCCTCTTTTCAATTATAATCTGTTTATTTGAACTAAGCGAAGACGATCCCGTTTTGCACCGTAATTTTTACTCGCAACAGTCCGGCTTTAAAATTTGAAAAATAAGTTAAATTCCTAATTTTTGGGCAGCATTTAGGTTATTGCTCTTTAAATTATATTACCAATTTGTGATGGAATTTTCGGTACCATAATTCAGAATAAATTACGCTAAAGAATTTGCTACTAAATATGGTAATAATCAAATTTAGTGTTTCGCAACGTTGCACATACAACACCACTATCGTTTCATAGATACAATTTTTGCAAAATTTACTAGGTACATTCAACTTAAATTTAATTATAAAATCTTACAATTCAAACATTATAATTTATAATAAAATGTTAACAATGCAACGAACCAAATCCGTCATCGCTCATCAGGAATGGAGATGTTTGCCAATAGTGCTTCCTCCATTATCAAATTGCATAAGGTTCAATAGAAAAATTGTAACAGGACCCACTTTTGATTTTGCTATTTTTTCTTAAACGTTTTGTTGTCTCCCACGCTTACAGTAAATGGTTTCGAGCACATTATAATAGTTTTCTGTAGATGCTTTTATGAAGAAAGGATCATATGTCATGTTATTAAATTTACAGTTAGATCGTGATACGATCGATTTTAAACTGTAGATTTATTTTTTACCAATTTTCAATATGTTTTTTCTTAGGAATTTCGACATAATCGACGTACACATAAAATTATTATTAAATTAAGTAGCATAAGGATAATTTTTTTGATTCAATAAAAACGCTAATATTTATCAAACGGTACATTAAAATTGATAATTTTTATTACTATCGACAACATGGGTAATTATCAACCGATGAGCTTCTGATTATTAACTGTTGTCATCGATTACAGTTACGGAATTGCATTCTTACGCAGAAAATCCAAAATAAAAATGGTCGCAGTGGGAAAATTATGTGTTTATAGTTTTTCTAATAAGAGATATTATAAAAATTTAGCTGTAGAAAATTAAGTTATTGCCTGGTGCAATTTTGCACGTCTTTACCCACTTATTAGTTGTGAAAGCACTGCACGTATAATGGGTTATGCTGAAGAGTCTGGGGTCACATTGTGTTTACGGTTGTTATGCAGAAGTCGTTTAACACCATACGGCCCCACCGCACCTTTTGCTATTTATATTGTCACGCTAATAGAATAACTAAATTGGTAAATGTTCTAGCAATCTTCACACTTTTGTAGGTCACCACTATCAAACTCTTCCAGTTCTAAGAACTCGAGTATTCTTAATCATTCTATTGCTTGATTTTGAATGCACTAGATGGCAATCATGCATTTACGTTTTCCTATATGGTTTAAATAATCCACTTTCATAATTCATCTATTTTTCAAATCGAAAATACCGGAGGCGAATCGCAGAATCCAGAGTTTGTAACATTTTTTACCACAGACGTTGATTTAAGATAATAAAGGGTCTCAATAAGTCTTATATAAACTATATAAATTTAAAAACAATAAACTATTTATCAAAACAAAATACAAATTTTTGCATTTCCATCAAGCTAAAGAAAACACAGCAATATATATTTTGGTTGACTTTTACAACCGAACACATACTTTTATAATTTATTATTTATTGTAGAAAACAACCGTCTAGAAATTACAAATTAAATGTTTTGTTTGTTTCAAACAGAGTAATTTCTACTTTTTGTAAAAATAAATAGTACATCCAAACGTACAAAAATAACAAACATGGCGAATCGGTTATTTAAAAATTGATTCCAGTTTCCATCGTAACGATTACAAATGAACATTCTATTAATCAAAAGAGATTTTATTTTCACGTCTTAACTATTTTCTTTTAAATTATTATAAAATTACCAATTCAAATTGAATTTGGTTAATTTGATCTGTCAAAGTAATTTAGATATTATCCAATTGGTACTGAGCGCATCAAAATGTATGCGAATGTGTTCGAAAATGATCAAGATGTGACATCCTCAGATTTTTTAAATCAAATGACAGAAAATTGTGTTTTCTTTGTTATTTAAACTATTGCGATGTCATTTGTTTTGTGCCGAAAAATCTAACCGTCTCACTTGAGAAAGAATATTTTAAAAATCGAATTTTCACAAATATCTCACAACGAAATATGAATTATTGGGCATTTTAAGCGGAAAATATAAAACTTTATTATTCGCTGCTGACTAAAAGTTTGTTATAAATAACCTATTAATTACGATGACAATATACTGTATATTTGCATTAATTAATATCAACTTGTCTGGTCATAACAAATATCTATGACAAATATATTTTTAAAGTAATATAATGCAATTATTTATTTAATCTTTTCCGGTTGTATTCTCATTCAAATTTGTTTAATTTGATTAATTTTTCAGGAGCGGATAAAATAGTATATATTATTAAAATATATTTAGTATTATTTTACCCCCTCGTCATATAATCTACTATATTAGATCGATAAAATTTTTATTCTTATCCGTTACAACGGGAAGCTTTCCGTTCAGCATCTCAAGAACTGGTTTACCATGTTATTTTCCTAAATTCCGCTGCGACTGTTGTCTTGTTTATATACATAATATAAAAAGCTATAAATATAGCAGTGCATTGTAAAGTACACACGGTAAAGTTATCTTTTGATGATTAGATGGGTATTAGTCCCGTTTATGATGGCGTACTGCAATTTTTTTTACTTACAATTACTTATTGCTAGCCAAATAAATTTATTGTAAAATTACTGTTTAAAATTATTTGTTGCCATAGCAACGGGAAAAATCTGAAACACAGCGTGCGAGTATTATTATACTCTAGTGCTTTTTTTCAAATTCTTTCGAGTTTATTTTTAATTCGGTTATTTATTTTTATCTAGTAACCGTCAGTTAACTAGCAGCGGATCTGTCATTAGCATCTGCTTTACGCACTTGTATTGAAATATACTATTATGTAATTTATTTTTCGTTAAAAAGTACAGGCATCATTTTGGGATGGTTATCAGGGTAGAATAATAATTTATTATCATTTGACTTGTTATATTTGGGGGGGGGGGGGTATTAGAAAAGGTACACATTTGTCTTTCTGTGGGTTATTTAATGGAAGAAAGAAATAATTGTCTCCTTGGTGTTTTAGATGATGTTTCGCGTTTCTTAAGGAGTAAAATTTTTTTTTCTATGATGCTTAAGCTTTCGAATTTTTTTTAAGCTATTTACCACTAAGTTGGTAAAATAATTTATTAATGATTATGAAGAACAATTTTATATCTTTATTATATTATAGTTAATTGCCTGAAGATGTAATTTAAATTACGAAACCTGTTGTAAATTAGTAAATTTGTTTTATTGCGAATAGGTACTATTTATTAAACTGACTCAATACTGACTTAGTTAATGGTGTGACATAACCGACAAATTACATGCTAAAACGATCTCAAAATTACTTAGACTCTTAGACTCCAAGAGTAGGCAAAATACATGAAAATGTTTATTTAGAATATAAAATACATTAAAAATATGTATTTTAAATACAGAATACATTTTAAATAAGTAATATTTAAAATTCAAAATATTATATGTATTTAAAATACAAAAAAATACAATATTTAAAATATACAATACATCAAATTAAATCTTATTCAATGAAAATCAAATGATTTTTAATTTTTTTTTAATTCTTATTGGTTAAAAGATCACATTTTTAATATATTTGTATTTTAAAATTTAAAATAAATATATCTCCTAAAATATTCGTACCTACTTTATTTTTTATAAAAAATTATCGTAAATTTGTTATTTAAAATTTAAAACAAAATATACTTGAAAAAGTTGTATTATACGTAAAATTTTTTACGTTATGTAAAATTAACACTGCGTAGATTACTTTTTAACATTTTTTTATCTGAAAACTTTGTAACTTATTTTTGAACGACATACCGACATTTCAAAAGACTAATATGGCCCTGTACAAAGACGTTACCGCAATTTATGCACATTCCTTCTGCCCACTGATGGCAAACATGTTGCCAATACTGGAAAATAAAATTAAATTCAGAAAAGACAGAAACTTGTACTTTTTCAGACTGCACTTGCAGATCTTTGCACGAGAACGGACTAACTACATTTTTTTTACCTCTCCAGATAGACAGACATTAAATCCAAGAAAAACTTTAAATATTTAAAAATAAACAAGAGCACAAATCATAACTATAAATACTTTATTATAGAAAAACTAAAATATTGAGAACTAACCCTGGTCTCTCTTAATTACATAACAGTGCTAGCGTAGAATATATTTATGTATTTGCCCAGGATATTATTGATATCAAAGTGAACTTACTTAGGAGTCATTGGCTTTGTTTGGAGATATTTAATAATAGCTTCGGGTTTAGCTTAAAATATAGAATTAAATTAAATTACAGAAATTGCTGTACAACAAAATCAACAAAATATATTGTGTGAAATTGTCGGCCCCAATAATATTATTCAACTTCTGCTTTTCTTGATGATGAGAAATTTTAGTAGCTTTTGATCTACCAAATTTAATTTTGAACAATAAGCCAACTTTTTTTAGTGTTTTATGTAAATATAATATTAAGGAGTAATTACCAACAGTTATCATTAGTAGGAAAACTATAAATTATTAAACACGGTCGAGCTAAATTTTTTCGTCCGAATGTAAACTTTTAATTAAGTATTACTATTTTAAAATTTTTTAAATTCTACGAACAGAAAATTTCGTATTGCTGGATTCAAAAAATGTAAATGTTCTTTCTGTAATGCTATTTTTAAAATGTAAATTAAAAATACTCGGTTCATTTCATGGCTCAATAGAAAGATTGCATATTGCTTAATCCATACGTACATTGATTGAATATTATCATTGAAACATGTTATGTTCTCAGTTTAAATTCTCATCATTGATGAGGAATTGGAAAAGTTCAATTAAGATGCTTAGGATTTTATATTATACGTCTCGTTTTTGTCGTAATTAAATCAATAAAAGCACAAGAAACAGGAGTAATTTTTAATAATATTAAATAAGTAATAATGAAAATGAAGAATGTATTTCAGTTATTGAATTCAGAGTTTCCTTTGAAATATTTATGTAATATTATTTGTATTAAAACTTTGCTTGTGCTAACTACTGCGCACTATTAATGGATCGTTGAAAGTATACACCCTGTAGATGGGCTATACAATAATTTTATAAAAATATCGTAAGCGAATAAATTAATTAAATTGTAATAGTGAAACCCCGTGGCTTTTAAAAATTATAATATTCAAATTTTACTGAAAAGTTAGAAATGCTTCTAGAATAAAATTTTTTTGTAGTAAATACAGATGCAATCGCGTCAAAATTTTACGTCCCAATCACGTTAAAATGTCTCAATTGTTTCGCTTCGCAATTTTTAAGTTTCAAGTATTTTTGGTGTTCAGTACAGGTAAATGCCACCAACCATCTCCGATCGAATTTTGCAATTCACCCTTATAAAAGCGCTTGCGTTGGCGGAGTCAAGTTTACACTAAATAACTATGTAGTTTGGTTTCGATAAGGATACTTTTCAAATTTTTATAAAAAAATTTACGATGTTATTATTGGCTGTCGGGAAATAGGAAAATTTGAAGTAAATCAATAATTTTCTTTTTTTCGACGACGAGGAGTAGGTTTTATGAAATTTGAGTAGAAAATCTTTAATAAGTACGTTGTTATTGTATTATAAATTTGTTAAATATTATTTAAACATTTAAATAATTGTTTGAAATGGATATGAACTTTTAGCGCTTTTAAGCTTTGTGAAAAGATCTCGACTCGAGCGCTTTTACGGTGTAGTATCGAAGTATACTACGGTGTTATACAAAATAGACTCTGATTAAAAAATCTTTTTAAATTATAAAACAGAAAACAATAAATAAGAAACTTTTAAAACGGTTATGTTTAATTTGTGAAAGGCATTATTTAGTTAAAACGAATAACAAATTACAAAACATGTAATGCTGCATTGAAATCGATCCAAAAATATTGATTACGAGAGCGTTAATTCTTGGTGTGTTGACAAAATTTTGCGTTTCGAACATGAAATTTTAAACCCTGGTGTGTTCTACATTGTGATTTTTAAAATTTAGTGTTTCCATTAAAATTTTAATGCGATTTTATAATTTATAATCGTTTTGTGTTTTTCATTCCACCAGAGTACGTTGATTTTTCGATGATATAAGAAATTGTATTGTTATTTATTGCTTAACTATATATTCGATTGTAAAAGATAATTTTTTGAATTGTTTATACGACTTCGATTTCTTTTCTTTCAACAAAGAGGCCTTGCATCGATTCATTTTGCTTTGACTGGACGAAGTTGTACGGTTGTAGCTACTTTCATAACAAACATGCCATTTATTAATATTTGTCATTAATAAGTAAAAAGCAATATTCGATTATTGATATAATAAATAATTACGGAGATACTACCTTAAGACTGGGACAGACTGAATTCCAACTAGCCATCTTAATTTACAAATCGACTGAATTGACTGAACACCAATCTTGGTATTGAATCGGTTAAGGTTTTGGTGTTTTGTTTTTCAAATAAGCGGAATCCAAGAATTTTTTAATTAAAAAAGTGCGTAACAAAGACGAGCCTATTCTTTATTGTAGGAAGCGTTTCGAGCTTTTCTAAATTTGTTGTTAGTACTATTAAATGTGGTAAATCTCTTTTATACAAAATTTTGTAAGTGTACTTTTCGATGATTTTTTAAAAACCTTAATTTTGTCGTGCTTTTGAAAAAGGTCATTCGTAATACGCGTAACAATTTTAATTTAACATTTTAATAACTTCATAAAACTGGAAAATCAAGAGGTGATTACCGTTGAACTGCAGGAGGTGGATGATGGATCTCCGCCTCCTGAAACCTGCATTGAAAATCGCATGGAAACCACCCCTAGCACTAAGTCGCAGCCGCCTCCATCATCTCCTTCACCATCGCATACGGTTATGACAGGTAAAGGTAAACACATTACACTAAAATATCGTAAAACTAGAATAGGTTATAAAGTAAATTGCTTTGAAAATGTTGATTCGCTCCTACGATTAATTTATTCCTGTCAGTACAAAATAATATTAAAACATTTTTAAATCAATTTCTTTCATTAATTTTCTTTTGGCTCTACGGGAAGAAAATTTAACGAATCATCTAATCCTCCAATTTTTGGCCCACCGGCACATTTGCATTTGCACTGTTTCGAAAATCATAAAACATTTTCGGATAAGTCGTCGTCGCTCCTCTCCTATGAGTTGCAATAACAACAAAATATATTTTCGAGGATATTGTGAAAGTGAAACTTTTGTAGCGTTTTTATTTGTTCCATTATTATCTTGAAAAACATCTGAAAATAATTCGGTAAACAAGAGTCGAAATTTCTTCTTCAAGGATAAAAAATAAATAGAGCAATATTGTTTTTCTTGATTTATTAAAAAAGTTTAAATTACATTTTTTATGTTTGAATTTCTTTTCTTTTGTTTACTTGAGAAAATCGCCATAGAAAACATACGATACGGATCTTTCGACTGTACGATTACGGGATTGCTAGGCACTAGGTTAGCAGCGCCACGGTACAGTTATCCTTCTGAATCCGTTACTTCTTCGACCGAGCCGTGCCGTGTCGACGAAGTTATGTTAACTTGCCTGCGTGTGTGAGTACATTGAATCATCAGGTTTACCTTGTAAATTCACCGTTAGATCAACAACAAAATAAATACAGCTTAAAATTTTCATCACAAGCTGTACGCCCACTTATTTTACAATATAAAGCTTTCTTTAATAGAATCAAGTTTTATGATTCACCAAAACTGCATTTGAATGCAATTTTCGAAAATGACATCTTAAAAATGCTACCGATAAGAAACTGTCGACTTTATATTTTAACGGGCTTCATTTTGGAGATTTTTCCGTTTATAGCCCCATTTACGTAGCTAAGCACTATATGGAGAGTGGAAAAAGAAAAAGATAATTTGGATGACGGATTAACTGCATAAACCTCGTTTAAATTTTGGCAAAGATTGCAGATCTTAAGGGAAATTAGAAGTCTCCAACAATTAAGTATCTTTATTTCTTAACTTGGAGGTTATCGGGCCCTAATAAGCGGAAACAAGCTTTCTAATGGAAACTTTTGCTGAAATTTAATTTTTACGATGCATTTTCGACTTAAGTTAATTATTAAATGGGTCATACATCATGTTGATAAAATATCGTAAAAGCAGCTATCAAAAACCCGTTTCGATATTAAAAATACTGGTTTTAAATATAAAGTTATCCCGCATGCATTCTTGCGAGAAGAAAGAAGATAATTGGTGATCTGGCTGTTTTATTTTTTTAAAGTTCACGTTGATTGCACCACCATCTTTTGAAGTTGCAACATATACGAGTTACAATAAAGTTTCCATCGGAATTGGACATGCAATAATTAAATTCCAGGATTTATTATTATAGATGCACTGTGGAATTTTGAGCTGTTGAACCAAACAAAAAAATAACTTAAAAATATTTTCTGTAAACTGATAGTCAACTGATGCCTTCTGATAGTTTGATATAGCTAATAATTCCAAAAAGTGCTCCTCTTGGTATTTTGTAAGAAATTATAGTATTTATAAACCGAATGAATGGCTGATTAACAGGCTAATAACTGCTGCTTTGCGAGTCACCCTCGCCATAGGACTTTATAATTTATTGTCTCGAAAAGAGATTAACAGAGAGGCAGGACTGTTTACTTGTACACAGAAGTGGCAAAAACTGAAAATGGCTTGAAACAAGACAAACTTGAGTGGGTATTCTTACCCTGGGTATTGTCTTCATTTTAGGGAAAACTAGACAGCTATCGCGTAATGGTTATGCTAAAATAACGAAATATTATTATTTAGGGTTCCATAATATGTCAGGTATTTAATTCTCTTTGGGTTTACAGTGGCAAGCATTTGTGCAATATTTTAAATACATTTCCATGTTTAATTGAAAAAGATTGGATAAGCACCTCCATTGTGACAAATAAATTTAATAAAATCTGATTGCTCTAAATTTTTTTTTCTCGGGCAAACATAACATTAGAAATGAGACTGTGCAAGTTGCAGACCTTGAATTTTGCCGTGGTATTTCTGTGAAGTTGCAGTTATAATTAACACTCAATGAAGTAGGTACCGAAGTACAATAATTTTGTTACTGAAAGTTTTTTGTGTTTTTGGATAGTTCGGGTTGTTAAAAATGGGGTTGGACACCGAAAAGTGTAGACGGTTTGAGCTGTTCGCGAGCCAAATTGAATTAATGTGTGTTTTTCAAAATAAAGGAGTTAATATGCTTACAGCTAATGGAAAATATATTTTTGTAAGAGGCAATTCTTTTATTTATTGGGTCTGGAAAAATCTATCTTTTAGTCTTGCTAGTTTGTTTAAAAGCAAAATTGAAAACGTTGAGCAAATAATTAAGCTTTTATATTATACTCTTGTAGATTAAAAAGGTGAGCGACCTATGGCTAAACGATACGTTATCACCTATCAGTGTGTATTGTTTATTGCACAACCATAAAATACATTATCTCAAAAACAATGTGTTACATTCATTTACGTATCTGTATTTTTCCTGACGCAATTAACGTGTTTTGCGTTACTTCCGCAAACAATTTTGCGTAGGTTCACGTTAAAAAATTGAAAAAAATTAAAAAAAGACAAGATCGATATTGTGCGTTTTTGTTTAATATTATTACGAAACAAGGTGTTAGAATTAAGAATTAAATTAATCAATTTAGACAGAGAGAGTTTACAGTTTACATCAATATTTTAACGGAATCGTGAAACGACGCGTGAGTCAGTTACATCTGTATTGCGGGTTGCTATCAGTTAGCAGTCGATGATTCTGTTTGTGACGTCGTCGTTACTTCCGTATACGTCACGCGGGTCAATAAACTGCCTTGAAAGGTCGTGAGTTCGTATGTAGTTACGCTATTCACTATTGTGTGGCGCTTATATGGATACACGAATTATATGCCAACTCTTGTATTTTTTTTATTTTTTTTATTACAGAAATATTTACGATTTAAATTTTTTTTCAAAAAATTCTACAATTTTACAGTTTCTTTGTACGTTTATATATTCGTTACCTTTTATTCGTCAATAAAAGGAAACCACTAACAATGCATTATTGTTCACAATATCCTCTGTTTAAACTCAGATAAATTTATTTGTTGGGTGATTTTCAAAAACCATATCAGGCACTTGAGTTTGTGTACTTTTTATTGATTTACTTTTTACATTCTTTACCGCTTTATCATTACAACGACCGGGGGGTTACTTGCCAACCCCGTTTTAACAATTATTTTTAATTAACCAAATTATTAATCTATTAGGTGTATTTTAATGATTTTGCGTGGAGGCAAATTATTAAAAATAAATATCGTTCCACTGGTATTGTTTTAATCCACATAAATTTTTTATTGCTTTAAAATTTATTCAAGATCACAATTTGTATCGATGGTCTTTATAAACTCTATAATGGGAAATTTATTGCGGGCGTGAATAGTTAAGCGGTTATTGAACTTCTTTTAAATGGTCGCTGAAAAACTTACATAAAATCTTGATTTTTTGCGATTGACTTTTGTTAACTGATTTTTTTAAATTAATTCGCATAATCAATTTGCCTAGAAGAAGTTTTACAAAGTGCCTCTCGGAAGGAGTACGTAAGTGGTACTTGTCGATATTGTCCAGTTGAAATCAATAACTTATTTTATTTTTCAAAAATCTGCATACATGCAATATACAGGCAATGTATCGTTTATGGACTTGCATGACTTATAATGTTTAACATGTACTATAAATACAGCTATTGATTGATTTGATAGTTTTGCGACTTGAGCATATACATAGTTGTACATGTGGTTGTAAATACATGATTTAATATTTAAGTGCAATTAAATTGAAAAGAAATGCAAGTTTACGGTTATTACTTATACCTACTGGTTATCTAATAATAAATAAATAGCTTAAGTATTCGCACAATATCTTCGTTTCTATTATACACTGTACTATGTCCAGATTTTAATTTTCACCACTATTTTGCTACCAAAAAATACCAGCGTACAATCAAACAACCTAGTAAGTCGAGTTACTGAATGCTAATTTTATTATTACAATAAAATAAATATTGGAGTAATATAAGGTACACTAGTACATATATAAAATTTAATTTCGATAGGTGAAGGAAGTCTTACCAAGTCTTAAGTAATAATTTTTGAATGCATGAAATTTTTAAACAATAATGATTGTGCTATAATAATACTTCTTGGGTTTATTGGCGTACTGCATTTGCCAAAATTTAACAATGTAACAAGCATCATCCGTTTTCATTACACTAATAATACATTTTTTAAGTGTATGGAAGCACAGAGAACCATTTAAGCATAAAATTATGAAATTAAGATTGCAAAGGTAAAAGTAGTTTCATTATTTTAATGTCCGGTTCTAAAACTTTGCATATGTTATATCTTAGGACATTACAGTTTTGTAATGGTTTGTGATCATAATTTATCGCACTTGTTAACTTATTTGTTTACCGCATTATGAACTTGAAATACTAGTTTAGTTGCAATTAACCAAATGCAAATTTTCAAAAAAATGTAGTTGTGGGAAATGATTAGGATTAGTTTGATTATTATAATTATATACTACTAAAAATGTTTTTTTTTATATTATCTAAAAGATTTCTTTAATACACACCCTTCGTTGGTGTCTGCTGAGAAACGCAAACTAACATTCTCTAGAGACCCATAATTATTATTAATTTCAAACTTCTTTAGCATAGAAAACCTTTCACGTTGGTGTTGTTTCCTACAAAAAAATTTAGGTTACATATTTTTCTACCGTTTTATATAAAAATGTCATCGCAGTATTATATATGGATTTTACAAAGGTTCTACATAGTAAAACAAAAAAAAATTGCATTAAATTAACGAAAAACATAATTACTTTTTTACGATGCCATTAATTTGTTTCAAACAAACTTATGATCCCAACTATCATAAGCATATATTTACTTACGGTCTGAATTCGTTTCAATTTAATTATTCGTGTATAATCTGTCGTTTGCGGATCTACACATTGTTTTTGTAATAAAAACTGGAAAATTTGCTAATACAATAAAGCTCTATCAAAATTACCAAATGGGCTGGGCGTGGTTAATGATGTTGCAATAATTTTACAACTTGGAACGAATTTTGCAAGATTTCTTGTAAATTATAATCTAGCCCTATTATGTTTTTAATTTTTAAGTTTGTGTAGCTTTCGATGGAGAAAAAATTTCATGTACCAGTATGGGCTTTACCTATAAGGTTACAGTAAATATATATGTATATCGATACGTTAAAGGCATCGATTACACAACGTTTTCATAATTTATATTATATTGATTAGTTTTTATAAAGAATTTAAAAATATGTTCTCTCTATAACATAATATAACTGGTTTTTAATTATTCATTCATGTTTCACAGTTTATTGACATAGAATTTTAATAGCGAATAAATTATTTTAAACTATAATTATTATTATTATTGGAAAAAATGAGTAATGTTTAAAAATAACAAACTCGACAATTAAATCTTCACCTTAATCATTATTGCCAATAATGCTGTAAAAAAGTAGAAGATTTTGTAATATCGACTTTGTTGTTAAAATAATTACAATCTTAAAATTTATCTAAACAATTCATTTACAATAGGAGAAAAAGCCTCGAAATACATTGTGTTTCATGAAATCGTGTCATAAAAACGTGCAAGCGATGTCTGTGCACAATATTTATATTAAATAATAAAAAGTGAAATACAAAAATCGCCACGAAGTTGCACTAAGATCCAAAAATAAAGTGTGGGTTGTTGATGCATCAAAATAGCATCCTAAAAATTTAAATATGTTAACGTGATAAATTGAAGCTAATGTTTGTATAATATATCGTATGGACGAAAAATACATTAACTCCTGCCTAATTTATACTACATCTCTTTACTAACAGATTTATTAAGATGCAAAAACTACTTTTATTTTGACCATACCAAAAATACATACCAATTCAGAAATTATAATATATTATGGTATATTTTTAAGGAAATTTTTATGTGGAATATTCCGTTTAATTGTTTAATCTGTTTATAGCATAAAATACGTACACTGGGCACAATAAGCCGATGTACATACGTATAAGAGATGCTAATCTTAACGCAAACAACTATTTTTTTACGAAATAAAAACTTTCTGTGAAAGTCGACTTTTTACCCGAAATTTTAACTATAAACATAATTAATCTGATAAACATAAAAAGAATTCATTTGTCCTCTTTCAAAATACGCCTGCGAAAAATTAACTTTGTTATAATATGGACTTTCGGCCTTATCGGACCCCCACGTTAGTTTACTTTTAATATTATGTATGTATAGAAAATTTAAAATAATTTAGATAGCGAGCTTTAAAAATATGTAGATATAATTTGGAAATCATTGAAAAATAATAAGAAAATAAATATATAAAATGGTAAAAAAATATTTTCGAAATATCGACATATAAGGTTTTCAATTATTCTGATTGTGCGTCATTGGTTACAGTATGGGTGTTCTATAAACTATAAAGCAAATACAATATCATTTTCAAACGAGTTTTTGGTCACGTTCTGCAATTTGCTTGTGTAATTGCAAAGCTTTTCTCTATATGGTAAAGTTTTATCAAATAGGTAATTCATTTTCAATAATCCTGAAAAATAATTTTTATCACCTCATAATCTACATTTACACACCAGTTTTGATTTCACCTAAATGTGAAAATCAGGTACTCAATAAAATTATACGCAGCAATTTTATACGAAAAATACTGGATTATATATTTATTTACAAATTAATAGTCATTTCTGTTTTTGACTTATATTACTTCAAGTTGAAAAGTTCTTAATTTTAGAAAAGCGTTACACTTTTCAGTTCTCTTTGATACAGTTTGGTTTGCTTTCGAATACTTATGTTATTTTTATAAAAATTTTCAGAAGGAAAATATTTGTATTTTAATAAAATACATGTGTGCAAATATTTCGTTCATAACACATGCAATAGAAGCGTCGCATAGCACAGACGTCTTAGTGAATATAGGTCACTGGTTAAAATTAAATCACTTTTACCTGGGTTAACTACCTCTAACTAATTATAAATAATACAATGTTACATGCGGGTTCTGCAGACTTTTCCACACACATATACGCAATAAATGGATATAATTTAGTGTACATATTTGCAATAAATGTTTAAATATTATCCGATATATTAATAATATCTTTTTAACCTTTATAATATTATGTAGGTATATCATATCAGAGCAGAATGTAAATTTACCTCTGTCCGGTCTGCGTTTCTTATATTGTTACACGGTTGGCAGATAATACATTTTATTTTGCATATGTGTAAATATCCGTTTATATTTGACTAGTAGCATACACCATTTCAAAATGCCGAAACAATAAACAATAGGAATCCGCTGGAAATGTCGTTTTTCTCAGATTGCGAATCTCACAATTACACATATGCATTCAAATTTGCGAATTGTTATGTAAACATTAGATTTTTAAATGCAAGATGTAGGTATATAAATTTAGTAATTTTAAATTAATATGTACATAGCTAATCATTAAAATTATAGAAGACCATAGTTGGTCACACGCTTACGCCAATTATTTTTCGCTAATTCTATGCAGGATTTTCTCCCGTTGCCAATATGTACACCAAGAACTGTCGGAACGTTTCGAATACAAGATATAAATAATATATTTAAACATTTGGATAGACGTTTTATATCTTGCTTTACATCATAGCATAGGTAATTAACAAGCTTGATAATATTTTAATACATCTTTGTACACTTTCTAACCAGATATACCCTGCACGATTTCAGTACAACTTTGCGAAGCCCAAGGGTAAGGTAAAACAGAAAGTGAAATTTAAAGCATAAATCAGAAAATAAAATTAACAAGATTCAGAATTGTATCATGTTGCTGGAAGTCGACAAACGAAACTTTTATCAACTTATAACATTTGCCCAACATTTAATTCAAATAAAATATAAAAAATCTGACATCACTAGCTTTTAAAAGAGATAGTATTATTTTACTTCGGGTAATTTTAAATAAGACAAATTATGTCGTATTAATTATGTAACAAACTTGAATTTGTCTGCTCATTATTTTCATCTGCTGCTTTCACCTTTTAACCAACTTCCTAGATCAAGAAAACTGTTTAAATTTACGGTTACATGTTAACAAATTTCAGTTAGTTGCTTTGAAATGTTTTTTCGAGATTTTTTAGAATTTCTCGCAAAAGCGTTGACAGGTTTTGTTAACTCAACAATTAAAATAGGACGAACTTCCACAAAATAATTGGTATTCAAAATTTTCAAAATTCGATTCTTTACCATGTGACATAGTGAATTGCTTTTTGAGCAATTCATTGAGAAGTTATTAATTAAACATACAATTTTGGCAGCATGCTTAGCTATATATTTTAATACATTTTATCAGTAAAAGTGAGTGAACTAAGTTAGCTAAAAATGTATATTACACCTACGTCTTCGTATACAAAAATTAAAAAGTGAGGGATACGTTGCACGGTTTAATAACCATAATTTTTTTATCCGAGACATGTTAATCAAATGGAGAAATACATTTGAATATTAAAACGCTCAGAGCACTTTGAGACCTCTGACCTACAGTTTAGTCTTATATAGATATATGGGATGTCTGCTATTGTAATAAAATCTAAAATAATATTTTTTTAATGATATGCTTGGCGAACTTATACAGTTTTACTTTGCGATTTTAAATTTTGCAATCGCAAAAAATCTAACCAGTAAATAACGTAAATCGGCGTTATTCAACCGCTAGATGCGTATATCCTCGGGGTACGAAAAGCAATTACCGGGGGGTACTTTTGTAAAACAACTACTTACCGTATAAGTATAATAATACTTTCAAGCAATCAACCGTTGGAACTATCGGAATATATTGCTTATTGAGAAATACAATGAAATATTATTATTGTTTTCAAATAAATCTGATCAAATCAGAAAAGCATTTACATTGCAATTATTGTTTAAAAAATATATTTTAATAAAATTTAAATAGTATATTACCTGTTTAATATGCCTGCGATATAATATTATATAGAATAGACAAATCTACTACATGATTATGTGAAGGTTAGTTTATTATTTATTTATTAACTTGTTTTTTTGCAAAACCTTATGTCTATTCAAGTATAATAAAAATTTCTTACAGTAAACCAAAAACAAACCAACCTGTATATAAACTTCAAAAACAATAAAAATAATTTTTTAATTAATTAAAAAAATTCAAATAAGGAAAATAAATATATTATGTAGAAGAATAATAATATGTCTTAACTATAAATATTAAAATTAAAAACCATTTTCAACTAGGTGAAACACCGATTTTATGGTGAACAACGCAAGTTTGTAATTTTTCGAGATTACTGTTATTCTGTTTTTATCACATAGAAATGTGGTAAAAATATAGGGTTGGCTTATTGAAATAGTGAATCAGCACTGAAATCAAAGTCAAGAAAAAATGACTGTAACTGTTCGAATTCCAAAAATTATATCAAAATAACTGTAAAAGCATCGTAAAGAAAGTTTTTTTGGGAGGGGGGGAGCAAAGAAAAATTATATACTTAAACAGGAGTATAAAGTTGCACTTATTATATTATAGAGAAATACAAAAATAAGAAAAATTCGAGTTCATTTGTACAGATAAATAACAAAGAGAAAGAAAAGAAAAAAAAATCAGGATAAAGGACATAAAACTCTAGCGAGGAAACTTTAATTAATAATAACTCAAATAAAAAGATGAAGTTGAAAGTTCGCAAAAGCTTAATAAGATTATACGCAGCTGAAGTGTTAAAATAATGCCTTGTTATTTTCTGTATTTTATTTAAAATCTTCGAACTATCCTTCTAAAAAGAAAAAAATTGAAGGTATAGAGATAACAATCAAATTATAAGTTTAAGCTTAACACGAGGTATATCATAGCAGTTCAATTACCGAAGATATTACTAAATGCACTTGGAATGATTGAAATTAAATGGCTTACTCTAAATAATATACTTTTTGGGTTAATTTTATTTTTATTCCCAAATAATAAAACGGTTAACTTACAGTACAAAGAAAAACCTGTAAAAAATTGCTTTGTCAAGACCTCGGGGTGGCTATCAAATTTTATTTAAAACAACACTATTTTAAACCATTTATTTTATTATTAGTGATTGGATAAGATTACAGAAATATTTGTTAAAGATAATACAAAAATAATAAATTTTTTCCACTCTAGTCAGATAGAGTAATATAACATTAAACATAAAGAAGAGATATTTATTAAAAAATTTCAGTGATTCAGAATGAAACCAGTGCTTACAACAATTCTTTTGGTTTTTAAGTAAAAATAAAAAATATTCAAGGAACCCTTAATAATAAAAAAAAAATATTTTAAAATAAAGCGAAAAATTTTCATAAAAAACATTTAAAATCGAATGTAGAAGTATTTCTTTTCTTATGATTTATCGAAGAGCTATGAAACCTGAAATTATTACTCGAATTTTTCACTATAAATCTCTGTTTTAAAACGGAAGACGAAAAACTAGTCGATCAAATTATTTTCTTCCCATTTATAAACGGTTTTTTTACTGTTTATTTTTTTATGTCGAGTTGTTTTCTAAATGTTTAATTTATTTTAATTTTTACAAATTTTCATTATTTGTCATAATTGATAATAATTACCATGGCTCGGAATTTCTAGCAAATGCATATATTTTCTGGTAAGTCCTAGAATATTGAAAGTAAGATACAAATTTGTTTCACACTTTCCTGATGTTATATACAAAACTTTATAATGCTAATTTTTGCATATTTACGGTTTTTAGTGCTATTTTGCTATTTTAGAGTTTTAAGTGCTATTTACAGGCATATTTTTATATAATAAATGAAATAAACAAAATTCGATCGAAATAAACAAACGAAACAAAATGTAAATAATAAATTTTAACTGTTTAGTAAAGAATACGTACTTACATAGAAAAATAATATTTAAAAAACAATAAAAAATACATACATACATAATTATTAATTACTAAAGAATTTTATTTTATCCTGCTTCTAAACTACAAATGATAAATGTATGCTCTCGTGGACGTTTTCGAAATGTAACTAACTCGCAACTTACTGTAGTTTTATATAATTTTTAATTAATTTTCTACAAAATTGTTAATACGTAATTTTATAGGATTTGTTAACTACAGACAGACAAACATACCATAATCAATCATATTAAATGTTTTTTCTTTAATAATAATTTAAGTAACTACATTTGTTCAATAATTTATTTTATATTTCGAGATAGGTTCGGTTCCTTTTCGCGCATTTTATTATCTTAACAAAAATAAACATCTTTCCTTGATAATGAGTGTTCTAAATATTTTGATATATTATTCTACCGTTCCCTTCATATCAAATATTCAAAATAATAATGTAATTTCTAATATTTATTTATTTTATTACGACAAATATGCCCAATTTGAGTAATTGCACTTCTAGTTTTTCAATGAGCGTAGTTACCTTTTCACGATTTATTTCTGGTGCCCAATCTTACTCAACAAGAAAAAAAAATACAGCTGAAGGAATTAATTAATTTAAACTCACTTATTTGTTTCAAAACTATCGAGAGAAAACGTGGAAAATTAGGCAACTGTGCAGAAAATCTAAAAGGACAACAGGAAATTCTAGTTAGTATTATGAACGATAAGAACGATAATCACGTCGCTGTGCAAGGGTGAAAAGTAAAACCAATGGCAACAAAAAATGAACTACAAAACTACTCTTGTGTCTTAACTTTTACGTATACATTACATGTTTTTAAATTACTTACAAAACGACAGATCTAAAGTAATCACATAACTTGAAGCTTTACGAGAGGTTCAAGATAAAGTTTATGGGGGGGGGGATTGGAATTTAGTGCATGTTTTACTTTTTTTAGTTTATAAAGTCCTGAGGAGGAGTAGTTATCTCTTTTGTATCCACCTTTGCTGAGTTACTCATTTATTAACAAAATCCTCCGAAAACGACAAATCTAAGAAACCACGGGTGTAGAAGGGTAGGTTTTGTTTTTAACTAAAATTCAAAACAATCAAAATTTATTTAAAACATAATGACCAATAAAATCGTATCATAAATATAAATACTTATAAAATGCAATACAAAAGAATACCTCGGTCGCTATCCCAAAAAAAAGATTACTTTCTGATTTATCCACGACCCTTTACAATCGCCCATTTATTACTATAATAATATTAGTATTATGTACTTTTAACACTAGTGCTATAATGTTCAACATCCTTTATTTAAATACAATGTTTGATTTATTGGATATGTTTTGTAAATAATTTAATTGAAATTGTTATTGAATTTATTTTACTTATGCAAAATTAAATCTACCTACTAATAATTAATCACATTTATATGAATAATTATATTATTCTACTTCGATAACGAATTAAGCGCACTTACAACTATAATATTCATATAAAAACTTAACCATGTTCAAAAAATGTAGTACTTTAAAAGTAAATTTTATATTTAATGTATAGAAATGGCATAAATACAGCATTAAATAATTTATCTTAGGTACTAATTGTAGAGAAGAGTTAAATTTAAATTATAAATTCAATGTAACTTATCTTTAAAATTTATCAACAAGATCTCTTTTTTAGGGAAATCTTGTATTTTACAATTTAAGCTTAAGATTAGCGAAATTAGTTTATCTTTCATTAGAGCTTTTAAGTATAATATGTACCTACTCAGCGTTTGAGAGTTATATGCTTATATTAATATAAATATTTTACTTAAATATAATTAAAATAAATTATATTATAATTGAGTCTAATTGCAATTACATGAATTAAAATAGTAACCTTCTAAGATATCAGTCTTGCCGGCTTATTAGAAAATGATGTCTTCAGTATAATAATAATTATTGTTAATTCGATTTTCCTGCCTCGCACACCTGACGCTATATTACCAACAATTTACGTCGTTCGATTCTCTTCCTGTTTTTGGTATATAGGATAACCGAAAGGAATTCCAGTCGGGAAAAGGCATTTTCGAACAACAAAGTTGTAAAATAGGAATTTTCTAAAAGATTTGAAACACTCGCAGTGCAGACTCGAGGTTTAGATTTATATATGAACTTGAATAAAAAACATGTTAGTGAAGGATAATGTACATTTTTAGGTCATCACAGTATAAATTTTATTTTACACAACGTTATTTTTTAATTGAATAAAGAATATTATATTTTCTTAGTAATATATCACACGTTATTGTAAAATAACGAGTCGAAGAAGGAAATATCATATGTCATTAAGTTATCCTTTGGAGAGATTTATTTTGAAAATTGCTTTTGGAATACACATAAAATATATAAAATGGACAACGCGGATTTCTTTAGCTTGTTTGATCACTATCGGATCAAATTTAAATCAAATAATCTATATTTGGCATAAGTAGTAACTGTCAATGTTTGATAAAAGAGATTGCTTATAAAAGTTGTTTAGTTGCCGATGAAAGTAGTTATGAACGAATATCGAATGCTAAATTGAACAGGTGATGTAACATGTGTACGTTTGAATTATAAACCAGATTGTGTAAATGTATGTGTGTGTGATAATTTTTAATGCAATGACTATATGTGCATTTATTTTATAATATACTGTACTTGTAACTTTTCATTACTTATTCAGGCTTTGCATAACTACATATAAACGTTTATTTTATGATTTAAGTTATTGACATTTTGAATTTTCCATAACATTTTGAATACAAATTCGCATTAACACAGTTTGTGTCTTATCGTACCAGTAATCGGCTGCGAAATAATTATTATTAAACTTAATTTTATATGCTCAAACGAATTAAGTGTAAAATTTAACGATAAAAATCTGTTTAATATCAAATTATGGCGCAATTCGAATTAATACTTTTCGGCGAGAGATTTTAATTTTCAACATTTTAAAACATCATTGCTACATCAATTAATACATCTCAATAAAGAGTTCTTTTAATTATTTCTAAAGAATCGCATTGTGGAGTGGCGCCCGAGTTTTATATACTATGACTGCTATTGTAAGATCGGACCGTTTTACTGTGGTAGCCATCGTTTTTAATACAACTAATACCTTCTATCATTTGTAACGAATCGATTAAATTTCCTTTCAATTTATTGTAAGTCGACGTGCTGTGCTATTTCGTATTTCATAAATTCATTCGATATTCAACTTTATTAAAATAAATTCAATTCATTTCAAGATTAGCGACAAATTATATTCAAGTTTACTCAAACAAAATAAAAATGAATTTTACAAAACCTAGCATTGATTTCTCGATGCAAAATGTATGGAATAATCAACTCGCTTCGTTTGGTGTTTCCTATAGGTAAATCAAAATAAAGTCGACTCGTTATGTTGGATGGAACGTGGACAATCGAATAAAATTTTAATAAATCACCAAAATTATAAAAATAGAACACAGAACTAAATGCTGTTGCTCAAAAACTTTGAAACAAATTCGAAACTTCGGGAACAAAATTTTTCAAACTTTACGACTACGATTGTCTCGAAAACTATTCGCTTCAAATATTTTTGCATTGCTTTTGCTTACACTTAAAAATAAGGGTTGCCATTTAAAAAAATTTACTGTGACGTCACAGCTCAAAAGCAATAAAAATGTGTAAAGAGAGTTTTCGTTTTTAAGGATAAATGGTGAACAATTCTTCAATGGGAAATTCTTAACGTGGGTACAATGAATAGTTAAATTTTTGTGAGTTTTAATTGGATTTCCTTGTTGAGAAAATATAAAAATCAAAATTCCTCGGCTGTGCGAAATACTATTGACGAAACTGTAATTCCGCACCTATTCAAAATTATTATTAATAATGTGAGCTTATGATATCCAAAAGTTGTAATTTTTTCAAATGGCACTCTAATTAAGAGTCGGTCTTCCTTGTTATGTGCATTTTATTGCCGCGGTTTGTTGAAGCGAGAAAGATAACGCAATGGGTTTACCATTTTAATCAAGCACAATGCAATTTCACACATTCCTCGGCTAGGGGAGTTTTAACGCAAAGCACCACTTCAACACGAGCTTATATATTGCTGTTTCTACCACGGTCTGCGTCATCCTGTTTTCCACTTGCCCTAGTTTTAAAATTCTACAGCTGACTTATCGATTATTTCAATAATCGCTTACAATTTTTAATTTCTCGTAACTTATTGTCAACAGAGTGCAATGCACTTTCGGTTACGAGAGTTGGTAGCAAAAATGTATTCGCTCGGCCTTTCCTGTTTTCCTTGGACGACACTTTTCTATATTCGATATATTTTTAGTTTTGATGCGTCTCGTACGGCGCCATTGGCGTTGCGACGTTGTCATAACGACACCATATTTGAAAGTGACGTAGCTATTACGTCAATAGCCTTCCACACTTCCTAGTGCAATTTTCGTTTTGGAGAATTAGATGAATGCAGTTTATGAATTCCCATTCATAACTTTAATGCCAGTCGATTTTCATTATAAATGATGTATTGCCTCTCCAATTAAAAAATTTCTATAGTTAAAATTAAAGATTTGTCTTTTCAATTTTATGTATTTACACTTTTTTCTTTATTTTTCAGGTAAGGATCCCACAACCATTTAATTTCTGTTTCTAACTATGTATAACTCTTGGTAAGTAATTTAACTAAAGTCTACTGATTTATTACTGACTGCGAAGTTTGTTTCGCTTCGCTACAAAGCAGCTTGAGCTTATCGAGCTTCCACAACCATTAGCAGAGATTGATGCTACCGATACTTGATATCTTAAACATTAAAAGAAAGGGTTAAAATGTTGACCGATTACTTGTATACATATTGACAGACGCGTTATTTTTTATCGTATTATGAATGTACTGCGTACGTTGACAATAAAAACAACAAAAAATAGATTTTCGATTGCAGTGGCAGCGATGGAGTTTACCGTAAAAATTACTCCGGAACCACAGCTCAGTACATTAATTTTTCTTTAAAAAATTTCCCCTGTTCGTCTCTCACGTGGAATCCATTCAGCTTTAGCTGATATTCAAATACAATTGTGAGGAAGAAGCTTCTACACCACACTAAGTATATGGAGAATTATTTACTACATAAGTATAAAAATAATTAATTATTTTATTGGGGTATCAGCTTTTTTCTTTCATTAATACTTTTATTTTATTTCGCATATGGTAATAAATGAAAAAGTGGGCACGCGAATTAATTTATCGTAAAAATGTATCCCTTTTATCGATTTGGATAAAGAAATTAGCGTATTTCGTAATATGCAAATAATATTGAAATAAATCAAGTTAATTTTGTAATAATCTGGTTGAAAATTTTAAGCTACATTAAATACAACTCCTGCACTGTTTGGTAATTTGCTTTTAGGATTACCCAACACTTGCGTTTCACTTCCGGCGAGTGAAACGAAAATGGAGTTGTTGAAGACAGTAAAACTTACGACCACACTGCAACATTTGCTTTAGGATTTTTCTGAAACAAAAATTCCCACGACAACCTTATATTATCGAGAAGAAAGTTGAGAAAAAATGAATATAATCAATGGGGTCCTCAAGTTCACGAATTTTTTATTCATTCAATACCTCGCCATATGTCTGCTACCTAACTGTTCTTTTTCGATCAAAAATCTTTGAAAGCGAAGGAGGCGACTACCTGTTATTAACAGCCCTAGGAACAATGTTTACAATCTTTTGCGGTGTCTTCGTGTATCAAAGTACCGTAAGCCTTATTTAAGTTCCTTAAACATAAAGGGAGTGTTTAACTTACCAGGGGGTTATAAATATTTATTGAGTCGAATTTTGGCGTAGTATAAAATTTTATTACTACTCATTGTTAATGTGATAATAACCGGTAGCTTAGGCTACGATGTTTTACATCTACTTATTTAAAATTACATAAATCTTCTTTTAGGTTTACTTCGGAAAGTTTATTTTTATTTATTTTTAGAATAAAATGTTGATTAATATCGAATACTCTGGAGAAATAACTCCATCAGCTTGAAATATTAGAACACCACCGGGATTTTTATCTTATAGATATATTAGGTATGTCAATTTGTTACGAACAAATATATTATATATTTGAGGAAATTAAGTTAGATGGTACTTCAATTTAAATTTTTTTTAAGTTATTAATTTACAGCTTCCTTAATTGTGGGTACAGTATTTGAATAAATCTGAGCGTTAATTAACAATTTCTTTAAATATGGTAAATCATTATTTACTTTTGTAAGACGTTTAGTTTTAATTGCCACCGTGCTTTTGAATGGAAAAAATTATTTTGGCATCTGTTAAATTTCTTAAGCAGTGCAACTCGTTTAAAGCGAACCGGACAAATGCAATTGGGCCATATTTCTAGATATATTTTGATATCGCGAACGACTTCTTAATTATTTTAAATCATCTACTCGTCAATTGTAATCTCGCCAATTTAAAAGTTAAACTTTTTTGTTAGTCGTCGAATCAAACAATTAAAAGACTTTTTTGTGATCGTGAGACTTTTAAGATTAAATACGAAGGTTTTTCATTACACGAGCTTTTATTTAAATTGCAATTGCAATATAAATAGAATACAATAGGTAGGAAAATGGATTTTTAAATTGCAAAGATATACCTGTAAATATTTTGTTTCCTGTTTGAATCTTCCAGTTTTTCGAACATGTAAGTAATTAATTCCATAAGGAGTCGTTCGTGAACGTTTTAAGAGAGTTGTATTTTCGAATTTTGGACGATTGCCATTTCGCGCTTTTATATCTAATTCTAATGCATGGCACCCACTGTAGTTTAGATATTGTGCTTTTTAAAATTTCATTGGTGGTTATCAGTCGTCGTGTATTTAAAGTGTAATTAGATAAAAAATGAACCGTACCATCATCGTATGGTGTGTGTGTTGTATAAAAAAGTACAGTTAACATTACCGACTTAATGTAGCATGCGCCGCTCAAAACTTTATGCCTACTTTCTACTTGTTCACTTGGATGGTGGTATAGTTTAGTGCCAGCTTAGAGATCGTGACGGGAACATATCGAATTTTTAAAGTAGTGTGGACTAACTGGGATTTATTTACGTCGAGTGTCACATTTTGACAACCTCTTAACAAGTCAAACCCTTATCTTATACATATATACTGCGTTTCATTAATTATATCAATTGTTGACACATTTTAATCTGTGAAAGACCACAATATAATAAATAAAATTAATTTCCTGACTGTTAATTAATTTTTTCGTAGGTGTTAATTCAAAGAACGCGGTTTGCAAAAAATAAAAAAATCGTTATATTTACGAACTGACAGTGCGCACGTGTTTACGCTCTTGGGAAATGGATTTTCATGTTGAATATTTTTGTTAGTACTTACAAGTGCAAATTGTGATTTTCTAAAATTTTTGCGCGTCAGTGAGAAGCTTTTGCTCGTTAGTGAAATTTAGGTTTGTTTTCATTTTCATTTTGAAATGTACAGGGTTTGTGACTATTTACATTATCGTTGATTGTTTAGAACTTTTTATTCGTTCGGTTAAGATAAACTAACCAACACAAAATTAAAAGCTAATTTTAACATTGTACGTTTCCTGCTTTTTTGTAATTGTAAAATACTTGATTAAATTGTAGCATCATAGTTTTAATAAAGTTTAAATAATTTAGCACGTTTTTTGTTGCAAATTTCTTTCAAAGCTTTTATGTGAAAAGAAGTTTGGATGCTGAAGTGATGGGATTTTTTTGCAATCCGGACTTCTTGAATTCACGTGCAGAGGATGCACAGGAACTCGAGAGAATCAATATCCATGCACTTTAAAGATGATAGCACGAAATGTCGCGTCTTCTTTGCTCTTACGTAACAACTAAATGTTACTTTGATTGTATTTCCGGCACTAATTCAAAATAATATATTTTAAATATTGAAAATGAAAAACGTAATCCTTTTCGTCTGGCTTTTGTCGATCGTCGATTCGATCTGACGCGTAATCCTGATTGGCAAATAAGCTTAAAATTAAAGAAGTACAGGTTATTATAAGATTGTGGCAAAATTCCATTACATTCATTTTTATGATATATCGAACCCTAGACGAACATTCGACTTCGGTATATGTACATACATACAGGGAACTCTCGCTCACGTGAACTCGTAAAATTTCTTTACGTTGTAGTATTTATTAACAAGCAATTCAAAGTAGATGAGAAAGCAATCTCCATTCTTCCATTAAGAAGTGAAAAAATAACGAAGAGAATGGCTCAAATTATAGTAGTTTCTTTCAATTTATTTTAATTCGAAATTAATATTATTTAAACAAATTTAAAACCGTTAAACTTAAAAGCTTGTAACTGTACAATTTAAGTTTCTGTTGTAACTGTAAGAAATTTCTGAATAAAATAAACCGTTGAAAACATTATTTGTAGTAAAGTAAACGCGTTTGTAATAATTAAATGACGAATGAATAATAAACGAGCAGATTCGAAATTATCAAAATATAAAAATTTCGAAGCGTTTGTCGGTAAAAAAAAGATAATGTAGACAGTCACAAACTGTGGATTTTCCTTGTTGGAATTGAGTGTAATTTGTTTTGAATTTATGCAGCATTAGAAGAAAAGACGAAAAAGTAATTAAAAATGCTTTTACGAAAACCACCCAAGCCTACTATTTAGCATGAAAAAGATATGGAGAGTATATTGTTTCAGACGTACAAAGAACAGGGCTGATGAGGACATCTTCTTTTTCGTTGTGCGCAAAAATAAATTTATTATATTGCCAAATGCACTTACATCTTAATGTGAAACCGTCTGTGTACCATCATCGCGTTGCATTTTAAAAGGAATTGTTACTTGTAAGTGTTTGTGTTAAAAAAATTATGTGTATCAGGATAGTGCAAGTTTAAAATTTTACTTGGTAAACATTGTGACAATCAAAATGTTTGATATGTGGAATAACATTAGTACAAAACTTGAACAACAAGTGCAGGAATATCATAATCATATTCAACAACCTCACACTTCGAGTGGATCAATTAAAGGTAGTTTAATTTTTTACAACAAAATACAATTTATGTGCAACTAACAATACCTTATAATTATTTATAGTCCACTTGATCTGATTTTTAGTTATTACAATTCAAGTAATTTGACACAGATATTATTATCGTCGAGCGACTTATTAATTTAAATCAACGCACTTCGTTGACGAACATTTTTTCAATTTTTTTTTTTTTATTTAGTGGAACCCAAGATTGCACATTTTGAGCAAGTCGTGTCGACCTTCCTTTTATTTTCGTGAAATTTTTAATACCTGATCCACACACCTACCAATCGCAATTAGCTCGGCAACGTGCGAAATCAAAATCTTTGCTTATAATAGAACGATTTAATTATCGAAATCTTTCGGTCGGTCGTTCCGCGTTAAATTTACTGTATCCTTAAGGTAGATGATCGGCTTCCCGTTATTTTGGGATCCGCTAGTCATTGATATTTTATTTTGACTTGGACACGGGTTGTTGTACTATATTGCTCAATACTATGTCAAACACAGTACACAATTTTTTAGACCAAGTTCTTGTAATTCATTCGGTAAACACTGATTTGCGGTATGGCATAGGCTTAGATAAAAGGAAATGTAGGTTAAACGATAAAAAAAAACAATTAGGAAATGCACCGATTGTGCAATAACAATTTTTCACATGTTTTGAACATTAGATATTGTATGACGGTTCAAAGTACTCAACTTTCAAGTATAAACAATTTTTAAGGCTAAATTTAAATTAGATTTATCTTTTTTTTTGTTAAACTGTTTGTTGAATCATGTACTTGAACAGGACAATGACTTCTTTTACAAAAAAAAAAGATTTATTAATGAATGGTGCTTAGATTACATAAAGCTATGTATATTAAAAATTTTCCGACAGTTAATCGATTTTAAAAATTTTCGTAAAAGGAATCAAGTGCAGTCGAATTATATTTGCAATGAAGTAACAGGTGGTTCGAAAATACACCTCGAAATTAAACAGACAATTAAAACATTCGATATACAGTATACGAACAAAGTCGGTCGAAAATTTTAATATGACGAATGAAAAACCAAAATTATAAAAATTAAAAATTTTAATTGTTTTCTGAAAATGTTTAAACTTTAATTACAAATTCTAATTAGATACTATTCATTTACTACAAAAACTTTACTTGAAAGTTTGCTCTCAAGATTATACGGCTTTTGAATTATCACGCAAACACGGCATTCGTGTGGTTTTAGTACGTCGAACTTGAAATTATCAGTTTGATATAATTTTTGAATCATAAAAAAAATGTTTCTTGTGTTGGTAGGTAATCAGTAGGAAAATCATTCAATTGTTCTTTATGAACTTACTACATGTCTACTTGCTGAACATTATAAATGTCTTCTTTTCAGAAAAAAATTTTACTTTGAGCGAAGCCATGTGATTTTTCCTTGTATTCTCCATAACCTGTAGATTAGTCTTGAAATTTGGATTACAGCAGTGTAGTTTGCCATCGAACGAATTATGTCACACCGAAAGGAGATTTGCCGGAGAAATATGAGAAAATCCATTGATTTAATTTAGAAGTCGATAACCTATTTTTTGCTTTTTCATGACAGAAAAACTTGAAATTCACTCATTTCACACTATTGGTTCCTTAGTAAATCGCTTAGTATATTATAATCTAATTATTATTACTGTTATTGTTTGAACGATTGGTAATTACAGTGATAGTGTGCCGACGTAAACTGTACACAATACTATTGGTCTCCAGACAATAAATTAGCTTCGTCTGCCAGAAATAGAATTATTATTGTTGTTATTTGAGTGATTAAATAAAAAAAGTAGCAAACCAGGATAACTGTTCATCTGGAGACTTTTACACAAATTTAGGAACTTTTTGATTTTTTTAATTGGCGAAATTAGATACCGGGTACTGTAGTATTGTCCAAGTCACTTTTCTCGTTTGATTATTTTTGAGCATACGCTAACAATGATCATCTATTTATAAAATAAAAATTAATTTTTTAATTAAAATAATTAGTAAAAATAAATGTGAAATTTGAAAAAATAGGTTTCAATTTAAAAGATATTATTTAATATTTCATTTTATATAATATATTGACGTGTTCTGTTTGTAAAACCGGGCTGCGCAATTATTGCAAAATCTGAATGATATATTTGACGCAGCAAATTTGTTCTTGATCTTGTTAATTTGAGGTTGAATGAAAATTTTTATCAGTTTCCATTGGCGGCTCATAGATAGAAGGGCGACGACCAGAAATGATTCCGAAAAAGTAGAGTAGTAATTTATGCTCTCAGGAACTTATAAAAATATTATATTGGAATGCACAATAATAATTATTGTTTTGGGAATATCTCCATCCCCCCCCCCCCCCGTTCCCGTACCAGCCACCACTATCACTTTTCATTTGGGATTAAGATAAAGAAGTCGCGGTTTAAGTTGTTTCAATAAATTTGATTTACCATTTTGTACCAGTGGTATTGCTGATAGACACCATTTCATAGGTTTTTAAATTTTCTCGTAATTTGCTTTGAAATCTTGTGTGTGCATTTATTTACCCACCCACGCTATTGTAAATCGACGTATAAAATAAATTAATTTGTTTATAAAAAATAATGCAGCACTTAAAAGGTTAAATGGTAGACAATAATTTGTTGTAAATTGATAATGATAAATAAAGCAATATTTCTTTTATTAAGATTGTGTAGTAAAAATTATTATATTCTGATAGTAATTTATCGACATTTTGAAACGAAAAAAATTGGAAATTTTCAGTTTGAGATACGAACAAAAATAAAATTTATTATAATTATGAAATAAAACAAAGAAAATCGACATTAAAGGTAAAAATTCTCACATTACATAAAAAAATTTATTTTTTGCCAACAATTTTTAATTATTTTTATTTAAATTCATTTTTCTAACAATTTTATATTTTATAAACAAATGATGGCTTGTAAAAAGTAAATAGCTTGTTATGCAGAAAGCAGGAAATTGCATGTGTAACTTTACGTGTTATATTTGTTATACAGTGTGTTGATAAAGTATTGAATCTTTAAAACTTCCTGAATCATATAACTTAATTTAAATTATTATGAATTTTTAACGTCAATCGCAAATGACATCGTCAAGAATTTTTTTAATTAGCAACCTTTATTTTATAATCTTTATAACTACATACAATTTTTAAATAAAATTACTGTTACTGATCAAAACTTTAAATATTTATTGCAATAGTTTCGTTGTCATTTAATTTATGCTTAAATTTTGTTCCGAAAATAGATAGCAGATATTTTAATAAAAATTGTATGCGGTTGTTGTAAAGATGATTTTGAACTCGATAAATCCCACCTTGGACTGCTATTAAAAAAAATCTTGATGTTGTTTATGACATCGCTGTTCACATTGCAAACATCATGGGAATTTACACCTTAAGATGGAACCAGAACGAATATGCGGAAAATTTTCCACTTTATACTCATTCTAAAAGTTCTAAAAATTCTGCAACACCATGTACTAGAACATTAATTGTAAATTTAGAAAAATGTGAGGAATGTTTGCTTAGGAAAATTATTGTAATCTTAAAATAGATTATTAAATGCCTCACAATAAATTTTGATTGTATTTTTAGCTGATGATTATGGTATAAAAGTAGATAGCTGCGATTTTTTAATTCATTTCGGTTGACTTTACACAATCAGAAGTCTGATCTTTTTCGTGGGTCATTTATTAAAGGATACACAATAATTTTAATAGCACTACTGTGTCAACGCCCTTTTAAGAATTTCTCTTGCATTCGAATTGAATAATCAAAGAAGATTGATGTAAAATGTGTAAACAAATGTCGGGTTGTGATCCAATTCTATTGATCGCGTCATTAGTAAATTGACGTACTTACTTACATTTTTGAGATAATAATATTATTAATAATATGTTTTTTATTTGCCATTTTTTTCCTGTCGCGTTGCTGCATAATTCGAGATTAATGGATATAGGCATCGCGAAAAGCATTACCTAGCTGAATTTTTTTGCTTGATACTTGCTTGAAAAAAAGGTTAACAAAATAATTTTACGAATTAATAGAATTTAATAGTTAATATTTTGCTCGCAAAGTTCACAAATCACTGATAAACGGCACGCAAACGTTTTAATTAATTACATAGTTTGATAATTAGGTGTCTGGGTGTTTAAAGTTTTATCGATAAATTAATGTGTAATTATAAATATTTCGCCAGATTACATAATCGTATTGGTACCGTCATTTTAAAATTATAAATTTCGAATTTTTTCGAGCAATATTTTAGTGCGTTTGCTATTGTATCATAACTTTCTATTTACATATTCATAAACAACATCGTTGCTTCAAAGCTCAACCATAAAAAATGGTCTATCAACCTTGTTTCTCATATCATTATAATTTACTACTGAAGTACCCATAGTATCTATGTTTAACCAAGAAAATTACAATACTTCACTATTATTAAAGGATATACGTATCTGCATAATTTAACCTTACACATTTGATTACGTAAGAAAGGAAATCTGCGAGTCTAGGAATCGTCGTTCAAATTTTCCGCTATTACACTTAAAAATGAGGTTTTATGTGTTTTTTTAAAAAATCTTGAGTAATTCTTATCACTGTAGTTTAATGAACTGGTCATATTATAATATAGGTCAAAGAGATAATAGTTTACAAGCAAAATTCAGACTTGGTAATAAATAATATTTACTTATTCGTTTTACCTAGTTTTTTTATTTTAACTAGAAAGAAAACACTTTTTTATGATCCCAGTTGCGAAATTTGCAAAAAAATATTTCAACTCCAACACTTGACTTGAGCATTTATAAAATGGAAGAGAAAGCGTCGTTAATTAAAAATACTAATTCGTTCACTTCCTAACTTACTGTGCTGTAATTCTTTACGTATAACTTGAATTGTAAACAGGCAAAGCTTGATTTTCTCATAGTTTTAATTTGAATGTATTATGATGGATTTGTATAATATAGGAAACTTATAAATTGCAAAATATTCCAAAACGATTGGCGAAAACGACCAAATTGATTGGTAAAAATTTGTACGAAATCAAATTTCGATAATAATTCAATAATTTCAAACTTTAAAAATTAAATTGGGCGGACTGCGCGATGCCAGATTAGTACACACACGTCGTTTCTACCACAATAATTCAAAAAAACTTTTCAAATTTATTTCCAACTTATCACTTCTTCAAGCAGCTTAGTTTAAAGTTTTCTTTTTTTGCTTTTCGTTAGCGCTGCTCGACAACTCCTACTTCTTATCGTAACAACTAAAAAAGTTTATTTTGAATGTAAGAATTAAAAATTAATTCGAGTACGGTGGATGGGAAAAGAAAAATTAGTATTTTTAAAATTTCCACACGAACAGTGGCCGAATGAAATATATAATATAGTTACGTGCCATTGAATAATCAAAAAGAAGTTGGTAGGTACTAACTTTCGTAAACAGATTTCTTTAAGAGATTACAATCGAATTTCACTCAAGTTTGAGTGTAAAATCCTTCGCACGTATACAATTCTAGAAATAGTGGCATCATTTTGCCATGTTTACTTGGAAATGAAATTTTCTGCGAAACTGACGAAATTGTAAAACAGGTCCTTAATTGAAGGTAAAATTTATCTAATTGTAAGTAATCCACGATCGTTAGGTGATATACACGTCATTGGTGCGTGTTTTGTTGCCAATTATCTCAAAATGTTTACCTTATGTGCACATTGCATGACTTGAATAGCATGTGTGCCTCTTATGTCACAGTAGTTGCGATTATTTTATTTGTGTTTATATAAAGCGAATTAAAAATAAGACAAACTTTGCTATGTCTACTTGGACATGCCGCTTTATTCTTAGCATGAGCCTAGTTTAGCAGTGTGTAAGTAGGCCACAAGTTGAAAGACTCAAACCAAGGACATCGGGGTTCGCAAATGTACGATTCACCGTAGTCTCGCAGATACAGTTTGGCATAATTATATAGAAATTAATTGTAGGTATTCCATGTTATATTATTGCAGTTACGGTCGATTAGCTTTTGCAAACTGGTTTGGGTCGAATCTTCTCTATTTAATTAATGACTAACTTTTTTCGCCTAGTGTTTGTTTCTTGCATCATTCATTAACTTTTTTCAATTAGGTAAAAGAATGTACCACATTAATTTGAAGTCTGTTTCGACAAACTTGATTTAATTCTTCTAGCATCATCATCCTCGTCACTTTGACAGGACGAACCGATGTAAAATAACTTGCAAAAAAAATCATAATTTGTAATTATAAATTACAAATGTTTAATCATAGGCTATCAACATGAAATTGCATAATGATATGGATAATCGGGAGTGTTCATAATAAATCCACTACATTTACTAGTATTTATTCATATAAACCGAGAGTCGGTGTATTTACACTATAATTTTAGGTGATCAGCGCACGTAAACATCGATGTAATTAACAGAAACGATTTTTGTACATTTTTACTCCTCATCTTTTTTTCTTCTTTATATTCAAAACACATTTAAATGCTAATAGACTTGTTATAATAAAAGGTTATAAAACACAATTAATTACTATACATAGAGAAAAACGTTAATTGAAAATTGCATGAGTAACATTTTGTTCTACTTTTTAATTGTTATAATTATTACAACACCATGATTTTTCATTTATCTCCACTTGAAAAATTATTAATATCTTGCAACTTCTCAAATCGTTTATTAAAATAAACAATTATTCGAGAGAGAAAAAAATTTATTTTCGATGAAAGCATAAATTGTAAGCGAGTAAGACGTAGTATTTAATCTTTATTATACAAACTATCGATTTGCTGTTAAAAGGATCCAACTAATTTTAATAATATTATTTAGTAACACCGACTTCTAATCCGAATTTTTAGTATTAGTTAGGTACTAACGATTAATCGCTAATAGTATGGAATTATTACAATTAGAGCACTTATAAGTTATCATTAAGTAGGCAGTCAACGTAGCTTGCAAAGCAATTAACAAAGTTACACTACTGCAATTAGGCTCTTTCAATGGTATATAATTCTTGTTATTTATACATATATAGTAAATTTTTTATACACACATAAACTTGTTATAATATGTAACATTAAAGAGGATAACTTTAAAAATTATACATAATTTATGTAAATAGTAAAAGAATGTTAATTTATCTATTCAAAAATATATTTTACATAGATAATAATACCTTTAGCAGGTGTAAATTATTTTTAGGTCAAATTCGTCAATTCTACTCCATTATATTTACATTACTTTTAATTTGTATCAAAATCATAGTTTATCGAATATAATAATTTAATCTGCAAAAATGCACAGCTGCTCTTTATTATTAAAAAAAAAAGGATTTTTAAAGCTCAAAGTAATAATTTAAATATTGGGGGGGGGGGGGGGGGGGCAAACTGCTGTTTGCAAGTTTAGGCTTCCGAAATATAATTTTCAAATGAGTTTTTCAATTTCGTTCAATGTAAATTTCAGCATATTAAATTTTATCCAATCATTTCATAAGGTCACATTTTTAAATCCCTTTCTGCGTATCATTTTTCATAGCAGAATATAGTAAAGGTGTCTATGGTATCAGCATAGTTCGGGCGTTCAATATTAAATTTTCAATAGGTAAATGACAATGTATTATGAAAAAATTAAATGCATAAGTCTAAAAAAATTTGAAGAAAAAAATACATTTGCTATCATCTAAAAGTAAATTTTTTCTTACCTATAGATCGGTTTATTTATCTTAAATTTAGATTTAAACAGGATGGTGATATTCGTAGCAAAAATAATTAAGTTTAAACCAATAATCATTTTCATATAAAGCCGACCATATACGATTTTTAGTGAATTCCTTGATAATACGAAGTAATTTCATTAAAATATTCATTATTCTCTTGTATGCATACAAATATATGAAATTTTTTTTTTGCATAATATGCCAGTAAAGCTTTTACAGCTTTAACTTTAAAATTTTCTCATCAATGACGTTTTCTAAGCTTTCTCCTACCGTTGCCACTGGAAAAGGAGTTTTCCCGTCTGCAATTCTGTAAAAATTCTTTAAAGATTCTGAATAACTTATAACCATGTGCATTTGTTTTAGTGCTGTTTTTGGTTAGCATGAATGCATTATTTTCTGTAAGCATCGTTGTAGTTTTCGACAGTTATACGTTTCCTTTTATTTCATCGTGTACAGCTAAGTGGTCGTCACTAGTTTATCATATTCAAATACAGATCGTTTTATCGTCATAAATACCACGTATCAAAATTCAAAAATAAAAAGTTTCAGCATCTAAAATTTTGTTATTTTACGACCAAAGTTACCAAAAGTTTTATCTAATTCTAAAGTTTAAATCTTACAAACTACATATTTTGTGGTTACAATATCGAGTTAATTACCTACTTAGAATTTTCTAATGCTAAATCAAAGTTTAATTAATTAAAATACATTTGGATGTGCAAGCTACTGTGTCAATGACAATTTAAGAAATTTAAACAGCTGTTTAATATTATATTTGACAAAAATAGCGCAATAATAAAGTCAATTAAAATCATAACTTTTGGGTGTCTGTCCTGATTACAATGTACAATTTTTTTTTTCCAGGAATTATTAACTTAATCTGAAAGTTTGAATACTTTTAGTTACGGAAATGCTATAAATACAAGATTCAAATTAATGAAGAGTTAGGTTAGTTACGCTGCTTGTCTTTAATTATTATTAGAGATTACGATTTGATTACCTGCTTAAATGTTACGATACAGTCGTATAATAAAAATTGAAATTATATTTGCTTTACCATACCGTACAGTTTTGATTAAAATACTTTCAAGTAGGTAAAATAGAAAAAGTCTAATTATAGAAGAAAATATTTAAAATTAGGATATCGATTATTATTGTATAATATAATCTGAATAAAATATTTACATTATTAACTAGGATATAGTTCTGCTTCAAAAAATAGTTTTCAATGTAGGAACATATATTATATTTATATCATATAGCCATCTGACGAGCTTAATTAAAAGCGAATCACTTGTAACAGTTTATAAAAATGCAATTATTATATTATTTTTAAATATAAGTTTATTTTTAACTTTTTAAAACTTTTTTGGTTCGGTTTGCTGTTTGAAAATTGATAGCAATATAATATTATTTATTATGTCTGAAAAAGTAGTTTTTTAACGGTACTTAAAGTGTTATCTAACAGGAACTTGAATCACCGAACGACGTTATCAAATACACGCACGTACGTACTGTACACGCATTTTTATTGTAAAAATAAAGTTTATTAAAGATTTTGTACAATAAAATAAGAAAAAAAAGGGATTGATCAGATAAAAACCATCTGGTAGAGAAGGATAAGGGGAAGCTTCGTCACGATAGATTGTTTTTTCGTATCATAGTATACAACCACACCTTGCCATTGTATATCATAATCAGATTAGCATAAAAATTCTTTTTATAATACCACTTATCAAAAAACAGCAAATACAAAAGTGTACGTTAACATGTCGTATTTACTTTCGGAAGATTAAAATTTATTTTCACTCCTAATATGTATTAAAGTATTTAACTAAGTGTTTGCATAGTTTAACATATTTTGTCCCAGGTTAAAGCCGCAGAAAAATTGAAAGTACCTTTAAGTTTTCGATTGTAGTGTTCAATTTATTTAATTTTAACTTTTGATCAAGTTTGGTGACAGGAATCAAAAGTTAATCTAATATTGTAATAAACTCATAGTATAACCCTTTCTAAAATTCATTGGTTCAACAGACATACAATTTAGAGAATTGACGTTCTTTTTTAATTTTTTGCAAAATTTCTAAAATACAGACAACTTGAAAATGTTTTTGTTTTTATTGTTCATTTTAAATTAAATATGTTCAAGAGGTCATGGGTTATGTTTGTGGTAAATGACGAAACCACAAACCATAATAATTTAGACGACTACAGAATATTATTATACTGCATATTATGATTTGTTACCAAAACGCAATACGTATACCTATTATTTAAAATTTGGTTTATGCAAATGGCAAATCCCAAACCGATTTAATTTAAATATGGATCGGTTTATACATATAGAATTATTTTTCCGGGTAGAATTTTTGCGTTCTTTTAATATAAGTTAACGCAAATTTTCAACTTTTTTTTTTGAACAATCACAACTAAGTATATAAGAACCTCAACTTTTACAACTACAATGAATAAACCATGAGATACTTTAATATTATGATAGTTTAAAATGGATGGCATGAAACGTTTCGTTTAAATCGATAGTTTAAGTATAACTAAAAACCCAAACTTCATATTTTTAAATTTTAACATTTCAAATATGGAAAGATAAATAATTGTAAAATGGGTACCTCCACCTAAATATAACGTACTACAATTGGGTTTAAACAAATGTTTTGTGTAACTTCAAATATTTGAAGATTTTGTTACGTAGAAGCGTAGTCTGGTGCTTGTTTATCTACATTATGAAGGATTTACAATTACGTTTTATTTTTTTTGTTCTGAACCACTTTCATGAATCAACCGTTTATATAAATTATTGCAAAACTTTTTTATAACAAAAATTATTTTTGATGTAATGGTGCGATTAGGGTGATCTATAATAATCCTTAATCAGGTTTGGTCTACTTAATGTAAATTTAAAATTTTATTGGAAACTTGTTGAATCTAGCGGTTCCAATTAATTTCTTTAGGTACTTGCAAATCCGGCTAAATCTATTTAATTCGGTGTGGTAATTTAATAGCTGCCGATTGATTTATTAATCATGTATTGGAGAAAATGCAACCTGAACAAGATTATTTATTTAAAAGTGAAAGTTGAAACTTTACAACAAACTAAGGGTTTTTTTTAAATGCATGGTAAAATTGCATTTCTTCCAATAAGTGTTCAACTTTCTGAAAATATTTATTATGTAATGACTTAAAGAGCATTTAAGTGTGGATGTAGTAGTTTATTTCGGTACAAGAATGCTAAATTTTTTCTTAAAAATAAACACACAGTTGTGGTTGGTGTAAAAAATATATTTTCAAATGACGCACGAAAAACCAACATTATTATTGGTTATGATTACTTAGCCGGTCGATTGATTATGTTCGAATGTTTAAGGTGGTTGATGAAGTTATTATTTCAAAGTTAGGATAACCCATGGGAACGTGTAACGCACCGATAGTCAAATAAAGCCAGAACATAATTAGTACCTAACTCATGTTATTTATTTTTATATTATGGCCAATAACCTCAAAAACCACCTTCAACATATTATTATGTACATACATAATATATTGTAGATGTTAAATTTTTCACTTTTCAAGAGCAAAAAGTTAACAACTTCATTTGTTTAATTATAATTGGTTAAGAACCGTGGTTTATCTGACTGCCGATTAATTACATAAAAATTAAATACTGTCTAAACAAAAGAAGAAATTCTGAAAAAAATTTAAGCCTTAAAACAAAAAAAGACATTCTCGACCGTTTTATAATTTAATATAATTTAATTACGTAGTATGAAAAATAATAATTTGTAATATATTATTAATAAACGTACATTGAGCTCTTTGAATAAAAATTTGTATTTGTTTGTTTTCTATGTTTTGACTTTTGGTGTAAAGATATACAAAGATAAGATTAATTAATTTATTTAATTTTGGTTGAAACTGGCATACTTCACATCAAATATTTCTACGTCGAAATAATTTTTTTAATATCGTTACATTTTAATTTGAATACCAGCTTTGAAGCTGAACGACAACTTGATGATTATAAAATAAATAGTCATGGCCGGCCGTATTGGATTTTTCATTA
Organism: Cantharis rustica; assembly: GCA_911387805.1. Lineage (NCBI taxonomy): Eukaryota > Metazoa > Arthropoda > Insecta > Coleoptera > Cantharidae > Cantharis > Cantharis rustica. The sequence continues at coordinate 41,516,122 of OU426877.1, forward strand.
TTATAATCTAAAACGTTCACGTATAAACTTCCTCCTTTTCATACCTTTTTATGAAATACACCGAATAATAATTAAAAATCATTTAGAAGACTTACAAATAATATTAACTTCAAGTCACTGCTCTAATATCCGCCTACGACTTTCTAATTTCTATGCTAAAGTGATGTTGATTTGTCTCATTAAAATTTCCCGTTTAGACGAATTTTCGTTTCTCTCAAATGCGAAGAATAATAATTTATCATTGCCATATTGAGGCTGGGGCACCTTCTATTTTTGTCAGCTTAATTTGAATTACGTAAAAAATATGGTCAATTAAAAGTTTTGTGATTATACTTTTATATGTTTAATTTATCGATTCGAATACTTAAATGTTTAACCGGTGTTCCGCATATACGTAAAAAATGGTTTTCGCAAGCCAACAGGTTGCTGAAGTAAAAGAAAGTTGTTGGGTGCCTTGAATTACGAAATTTTCGACTTGATACAGCGTAGTATATTAACGTTACTAGTCTTTTAACGATAACGAATTAAAAATATATTATATAATATCCAAAACTAATTATTATTAAAATATATTTATGTATTTCCTGTAGAAAAAGATCGTAATGCATTCTTAAAATTTTCCACTTAAGATTTTTCAATACGTACGTACGTACTCGGCTACGCATTGTTTTTAGTTGTTGCTAAAATTTTCATTACTAACCAATTAACTTGCTTTGTTTACCAACACGTAACGCTTTTATTGTAAAGCAGATAAGAGACACACTTTTTGAGTGCACTGGAATATACCCACGTTTTCTCTTTATTTTCTATATTGGGTAAGGCCGCAACCACTGTTTTACGATTTATTCGTACTTTTATAATTTATGTTTACTATAAAAGTTTTGCACAAAAATAATGAGTTGTCTTCGAGAATGTGAAATGGCGTTCATAAATATTACCACTTCTCTTGATTACGTAATGTTGATGTAATCAATATGTGGAATTGACCTTTCAGATGCTATATGAATTTTTATTGGGTGTATTCTTCACAACAATATTTTCAGCTGATCTCTTTTCAGTTTCATTAGGCCATGTCTGCATTTATTCTAGACGGAACAAACATGGTTGACCTACCAAAATAGATTTTCGATGAACTATTTACATATTAGTATCCGTTCGTTATTCCTACGGACTAATACAAAATTTAATTCGAATTGAAATTGGAATGTTCGGAACAACAGTATTTTGTGTTAAAAATAAACTGTGATATGATGTGCTAAACAAAGTTGCATTTAATTGAGTTCTTCAACTTGGTTTGTACCTAATTTATTCCACCACATTTTCATTATAAAGTTGAAATTGTATTCGAAAATGTGTTATGAAAATTTATAGCAGAAAAAGTAATTTAAATCGTACTAAGAATTTTGCAATGTTCAAAAAATTACACTGGAAGAATAATGAGTACCTACTAAATAATCCATGTAGTAGTATTATTATTTAATTATGTAAGGTGTGTGACAGCAGCAGTTGACCTTTTTTTCACTCCAAGTAAAACCAAAAATAAACATGGGTTAATTTATTGTGACAGTGGCGTAGTGGTAAAAAATAATTAATAAGGAAATAATTTGCATCCACTATTATGATGGCAATCAAATGAGGTATTTTGATTTAATTTCCAAGTGGTTTTATCAAATTGCTACGGTAATTTTAATTTATTAGCGGTGCTTTGCGATACAATGAAAATGTTTTTCTCTTTTACATTGCGGTTTTCTCTCAACACGAATATTTTGAGGAAGGTTATCTCTTCCACATAACTCTCTTTCACCCTAACAAGTTTCTTTGTGTTACAACGTCCATTTCGAATATCAATATTTTAATAATTACTTACATTTTGAGATTTTGAAAATTTTGTCGAAGATTTAGTTGTTAGTTTTTATATTTTTTGTTCGGTTAAATGCCAACGACTTATTCGATTCTTTTGTTTAATCTGTGATCATTGAACATTTCTTTGGGAAAATTTTATTTATATGTAGGACAGTGGCGGATAGGCAGTCAATATTATATTAGGAAATTGATTTTACCGGCTCAAAAGGGATGTGTCTTTTCAAAGTTCCCCAATCAAAGCATAATAACCGAAAAATGCCTGTTTTTAGCCCATGTGTCATGAAAGTTGAAACAAGGACTAAAGGCAGAACTACATTCGCTGTAAGCATATTTTACTTCGCACAATATTTTTTTATTCGACCAGAAACTTTATTCTGGATCTTTTCACCTTTTACTTCATGATTATTATTTAAAAATTACTCATATTACGATCCTGTAGTATTTATACATAAAATAATGTAGTATCTGAAGATGGTACCAAGTTGCTTTTTTTAAATTAATATTGCACTGTTGGGACCAATAGTAGAGCATATAGAAAACAATTTCTATCAGCTTTTTTCTGTCAACCTAAAAAAATTGGAAGAGTGACGAGTCAGCAGAGCGACACACTAATCAAATTCTACTGTTTCCACTCACTAGGAGGTCAGGACGCCCAGAATATTATTTTAAAAATAAATAGGGTAAATTAACAATAATAGGAATTTTTTTGTTATCTTCAGATTTTATTTTATTTAAATTTTGATTCAATATTTATTTATTTATTATTTTTAAAATTACATTAAAACCATATTTGGTGTAATATTTTATATTTTAAATGATGTTACCGACCCCACAGAGGCGGATTCAGCATCAGCGGCCTACCGGAACGGTTCGGTTTTCCTTAGTCTATTAGTCCTTGGTGTAGGAAACCCTATACCAGAATTCAGACACCACAAGTTTCTAATTCTCGAATTACCTATTAAAAATTTGATTAATTGGTATTTGTCGAAGTCGAACTTTAATTAAGAATTTAGTCTTGACCCACACTTAGTACTCCGCTCCCGGAGTTTTACGATTTTTCTTGATACTACAGTTTCCTTCTCAATATTTTGGTTGTTTAGGTACTTTGGTAGGGTAAATGCTACAGTTATAGGACATTGGACACTATTGCTTTAAACGTGAAAAATTGGAGATCTGATCTTTTTTTTTGGGGGGGGGGGGTTCTCCGATAAATCGGTGCAGGGTTGATATAAAATATTTGTTATTCTTATAATTTTTAGTGTTACGTTGACTTTTAGCTAGTTTTATGTCATTAGGTAAGTAAAGACTATTAATTACGTAAGAAGGATAATTGAACAAAAATTGTAATGTGACTTTTAATGTGTGAAATTATACAATTGCACGATGATGGACAGACTTATGAAAGATATGTATGAGTAGAATTTTAATTAAATTCCACTTGGATAGAAATATTTTGCGTATCCAACCACTATTATTTAAAATCCGTCAAAATTTAGTGATTGGACAGCTGTTCTATAACTGCATTCTGTTTCACAGTTTTTTAAGAATTAACAGAAATGATACATAAAACTCACCCTTATGACGAAATAAACTGGAAGTTGCTATTCGTGATCAAAATAGTGCTAAATCTTATTGATCAGCGGAAATTAAATTAGGATTAAACATCCTGACCAAAAAGATATATTGGTCTTTCCCTTATTTTTAGTGTAGAAGAAAAAGCTTGGTGTAAAAGTAGTAAGAAACTGCCAAAATGAATATCCAACAGTAATTATTAACAGAGAAATTATTATCTAGCAGTAAATAAATAAAATAAAAAATAAACCGTCTCATAACTGTTTTTTTGTGTCCCATTGCTGTGAAAATTGTCGGTTTTTGAGTATATTTTTATATTATTTTATTTTAATTGCTTGTTTTCATTATTTAAACATTTTTTTCGATAACTGTAGCGTTTACCTTAGTAAGTATTAGAAAATTAATTTCTGATATCTCCATGCGCATAGGTAATAGCTTAACGTGAATTCTGAACCGCGAAACCATACCATGTTATATTATCTGGCATCAGAGGGTCGACATTTGGCGAATAGCAAATCTTTGTGATCAACAAATTCTTCTAGTATACTTATACTGTTAGGCGATCGTTACAAGAATCGAACATCTAACGGAAACGTAATTTTTTAAATCCCACATCCACAAATAAAACATTCTGACGAGATTATATACATAATTATACGTGCTCATTTTGATAATATCTACATTGAAAAAAAAATAAAATCTGATGTTATTCATATTGTCTACTATGATGTATAATATCTAAGACTTGTATACCGTATATTATACGTACAGTTAACCTTCCTGCAACGCGAAATCATATAATTGGTACCGTGTAATATGGAAACCGCGTTATAAGAAACTTAGAATTATCACAAATCACGTTAAATGAATTTCAGAAATAAGTAAATTATAAATTAGATTGATTCGTGTTAAATGAAAATTACATTCTTAAACAGTGATGCCAGTTGCCATAATGGACGTTGCTGTATTTTGGGATTATGGCAATCTCAAAATACCAAGTTCATTTTAAGTTGTTGGAATGTTATTGTATGAAACCACATTATATCACAACTTTTCGCATAATAGGAGGAAATGTAGTAAAACTTCAACACCGCGTAATAGGAGGGAATACTGTACATAATAATATAATGTACTATATAAAAGCGTATGTAATGTATATTAAATAAAAGTGAAACATATGGTTATATATTCACATAATTTGATGTGCTAATTTTTTTATAAGACAACGTAAGTTTTTTTAGTAATTTGCAAAAGCTTGCAAAAAAATAAAAATTTCGATTTAAAATCGTTTAAAGTAATAACAGATTCTAGTAGCATAACATGAACATAACAAAAAAAAAAAAGAAAAAAAAGTTTGCGTGTACCTTTGGTTTTTGAGATAGTGTAAATCTCTGAGTATTCGTCTTTTCATATGCTGACATGTTATGTATATTTCGACCCACCTGAGGATCTATTGCAAAATCGTGATTTACGATATAGACACATTGTCCGAAGAGTACAGGTCCAATCTCGAACAGCTTGAAATAATGCTAGACAGACGACTTATATCTGCAAAGGTCCCGCATAATCTGGAACGTCTGGTCACCTTATGGTAGCGTAAAAACTAATTAAGATTAATTGCCGGTGTCGATCGAGTTCTTATAAAACCATGAAGTTTAAAGTGAGAGGCACCAGAAATCTTCGGTCACAAGAGCGTTGTTCTTCCAACTTATGCAATTTTTCTGAATCAAGCAACAGGTAATCGCACCGATTTTAAAATTATTTAGGGAAAACCGAACTACGTATGCACATAATTATTATCGATCGCATACCTAAACACTAAAATTTGAATTCAAAATCATGGAGAAGATGAAAATTTGAATTTTAGATATTTGGTTTGAATGTATGAAAAAATAAATAAGAAAGGTAGCAGCAAAAAAAAATAATTTAAAATGTGGCAGATCGATTGGATGAATCGTTATGAACGCTAGCCAAGAGGCATTTCAAAGTCCAGCAGCAAGGCAAACAGCAGTAATACAGTGCAATGACCGTAAGCAAGTCAGAGTCTCAGTGACCCACTTACAAACACATGTGTGAGTTCGGTAAACCTTCGATAAATGCCGTTTACACGAACCTGTACACGCAGGCTTTGTTTGTTATTATCACGAGCTTTTTTGCACATGCAACTCCTTTTGATTGTTTTATCGATTTCTCACACTTTTTATACAGGAAACCTGTAATTTTTCTAATGCCTGCTGACGAAATATCGAGACTTGGTAAAGCAAACCGGAAAACGTCACAATTGTAATTTCTACGATTCAATTTTACCCATTCATGTATTATGAATAATAATAGTTTGAGAAACACTTTTGAAGAAAGTATGAAACTAATTTTATTATCAACAGAACGAAATTATATAACTTGAAGTGATGGGTGTAAAATGGGGTTTCAGCTTGTGACAACTTTTTACGTGATAAACCTGAACACCATTCTACCTATGTCAATCACATTATATCAAATCGATGCTAATATAATATAACTTGTACACATTCCAATAATGAATCGGCAAATTTGGTTGTGCATTATGGAATCAAATTTATGTATGGAAGCAAAAGTGGTCAATCGTTTCACATTTTTATGTGATATAAGTTTTTACAGTTATTGCTTATGAAATAATTTTTGAAATGGTCTGAATAATTGCCCAAGTTAGAGAGTCTTACGAATTTCATTTTTATTTATATCTTCGACGTATCCAGTGTAGAGAAATAGCGTGAATGAATAATACCAACACTTTTGGCAAGGAAAAGGGTTTTTAAAAGTTTTAATTTAAATATTAATTGAAACTTTCAAAATCTCTCGATTGCGTCTTGCATAAAAAAATAGTTTTGTTAAACTGGTCGTGTATTTAAATAAATAAAAAAAAAGTTCAATATTTGACAAAATTCGTTTAGGTAACTGACATCTTATTAGTGCGAAAGGATCGTCGTAAACAGTTTGTTGTATGTGGTGGGTAGAGAGCCAGGATAGTAACCTTTAAATCGAAAGCTTCCAGTTTAATCTAATTTTAGTTTCAGTTTTAATTTCTACGTCAAACTATAGATTATCATCTCGCAAACCTATGGTTTCAAATAATCCAAATACTTGGATTCCTTTGCAACCTGTCCGAAAATTATTATAGGTATAGCTGACAAAAAAGATCCAAAAATTAATTTTTTAAACAATTTTTTATGTACCGGTCAAACTTGATTTTTGTAAAATTTATACACTTGCGAGAAACGCATTGACCCTCGCATTTGTTCAATGTACTATTCAACTATTTAAGTGGGTGTCTAATGATGGATAATGTGTATTTCTTAATTGCTTGACGAGTTTTTAAGCTATACTTTTACTTTCCAAAAATATATGATTTTTTTACAATATTTATCTATTTAGGTATTGCATATATGGTGTTGTGAACGAAAAGTATTCGTTTAGGCGATCTGATAAGAAAAAAAAAAGTTAATAATAATAATAATAATAATAATAATAATGTAAGATATAATATGTATCTACATATGTATTACTTATATATTCTACAGTGCATATAGCATCGTATAGGTATATTAATACATAATATGTTTTGTATATCATGCCGGGTGTGGGGTGGGAAATATGTGTATTTCAAATACAAACTATCAATTTTAAATTTAAAAATATAAATATATTAAAAAGGTAATTTTTTAACCAATGAGAATTAAAATAAATTTAAAAAATTTCGGAAATTTATTTGATTTTTATTGGTTAAAATTTAATTTGATGTATTGTATAAATACTGTAATTTCTTGTATTTTGTATTTTATGTTTTAAATATATTTTCATCTATTTTACCCACCCCTGATCATGGTATGCATGGTTATTGACCAATATGAAGCTACTCAAGCTATTCTCTACTAACAACAAAATTTGAAAATTAAATAGAAATACGGTTATACCCCTGTCGTAATAGTGGAAGTGTTAACCTAATGTTAGTAAAAGCTCTAACTAAAGCCATATTACCTAATCTATCAATCAAAAGCAACCTTATATTAACATTAACATTATTGTGCCAGGTCAGTAACAAGTGAAGTAATTCGAGATCCATAATATATTCAATTTTAATAATAATAAAATATAAATGGGTAGAAGAGTGTGAAAAATTTGTAAATAAACCATCAACACAGCAACACGGTACATTTTTTTGGATAAAATCAGCCAATAAGTGAAAGAGGAAAAATATTCAATAGGGGAAGTACCAATTAAATCTTGAGAATCGCAGCAGACCTATCATATTGTAAGTACATCACTGATGAAAGTAATCGACAAACGAAAAGTAGGCAGTATAAAAAGAACAGGACCAACTTATCTCTAAACTATACCGAGAGCTGTCAAGTTCCAGAGAGAGAAACCTTTACTAATTTTGGCGCTTTTATCATTCTTTGCCCCCTGTCCTAAAGATATACGAAGAATTGCATTATTTTTCGTACGGTTTTATTTTTTCTAATGTCTCTAACTTATGTGGCTATTATCAAGTCTGAGAAAACCTTATCGTTACCTAAATGCAATAAAGGTGACCTACTAAAATCAGTTATCTGTGGTTAAACAGGAGACTTTTGGTTGGATTCTTAAAATAGTGTAGTTTCTTGCAATTTTATATTGAGATTGATATATTTTGTTGTTGCTGCAATAAAAACAATAAATATAACAAATAGCTTTTTCATACTTGAAAAAATTAATATATACACACATATACATAATTAAAATTAACATCGGTCATTACAACTAGACAATAAGAGCATAGACCTTGATTGAATATTTTAAAAACTAATATTTTTTTCTTCTCAATTTTATTAACATTTATTTGGCCCTAGTAGAGTAGTGCTACATTGAAAACACACTTTTATACTTAATATTTACAGACAATAATAAAGTAAAATTTAAAAATTAACAAGTTAATTAAACGATAAAATACAATTAACTCTCGCGAGTTTTAGACAATGGGTTATAATAATTGTTATCGTCTAATATTTTAACTTTTATTGTGCAACTTTTTAATTTAATATTAATTTCAGAGAATAAAAATTTATATATTTCATAATAAATAGACTAATAAATTATATGCTAGTCAGTGGTGTAGCGTTGTAAGGGTTGTGGGATTGCATTCTCTCTTTTATGGACTTGGATTAATTTTGACGCCTCGACCTGTTCAAATTTTTTATATTAGAAGAAATATGCTTTTCAATTCGTGTTTCGCGGGCTTTCTGGGGCTCTTACTTTAACTCTGTGGTACTGTGTAGACCAAAAGGTTGTAAAAAATCACTTTCGGGTCCGAGGTTGAGTTTTTAAATAACGGAAAAATCCTGAAATTCGTTCACTTCTCAAACAAAAGATCTCAATCAATTTTCAAGTGAGTATAAGTTTTGCAGTGGGAACAGCACGAGAAAAGCAGACCTTCTCATTGATTACATACTACTGGAAGAAACCGAAGTGTTTCTGAGATTTGGCGGGAAAACACAATTTTTTTGTTTGATTCGTGAAAACCTATATGGGCCTACGGTTCTAAACCCCTTTTAATCTGGAACCAAATGGAACTTTTCAGACAGGATAGAAACATTGTAAGTTAACTCTAGGCTGCTTAACACTCGCTATCCAATAAAGTACGCAGAGAAGATCTTACTTGATCTTAAATCTTAAGGATGGAATTGGGTCTAGAGGTAGAACTGATAAGAATTAATGGGCTGGCACCTCTTCATAAACTGGATCCGCCATTAACTGAACGGCTGCAAACTGTGAATTTTGCTGTTTACTGGTGTGGGTTATGGTTTAACCACTTGTTCCATGGACTTCTAGAGAATTGCATGACTCCTGGCGTATGAGTTGCGTTCTAACTGTTAGTCAGAATCTGATGTAGGAAAGTATCCAGAGTTCATAATAAATTATAATAATTTTTCAGTCACCAACCGGACGTTAGTCTAACTACCATTGGAAATTGATTGGTAACTTAAAAAAGTTACCAACCTAAAAAATAAAAAGTTGATTAGGTTTTATGTAAATGTATTTTTGCAAATACAGCTTCTAATTAGCTACAGAATGTGCATAGTCATATAGCTGAATTATTTAAAATGTTGAAGAGTGTTTCTTTTAGTTTAATATAGTAAATCTTATATAATATATTGCAATGACCCCGCCATATTTGCGCGTGCTTACCATTCTTCTTAATGGAATCCTTGGGACCAATATTTCTAAAAAAGTTTCCGGTGGAAAGGCGAGCGAATAATAAGTTGGACACTAAATCTAAAAGATTAAAATTACCGGAAATGACTCTGCTATTGGCAATGGTAAAATAAAATGTCGGACGGAAAAATTTTGTAATTTGGATTTACTTGTCTTTGTGTAAGCTTCCTAATTGTAGATGTCGTGCTAGTACTCTTATCTACTAATTATTGTGGTAAATTAAAATGTCCTAAATTAAATAAATTTTAAATATAAAAACTTAATAACAAAATTGTTAAAACTGCACCTCTTCCTGATTAACATTCAAAAATCTTCCTCACTTCTGGAACAAATGTAGAATGTTGTCTTTACCTTCTGGTAATACTTAATTGTCTACCTGGCCTTCGACAATGGACACGCACTTCGTAATCTCAATCACTTTGCCGCATGCCGAGATTGATTCAAATTAATTTAATTTTTGAAGGAGTGAATTATTTTGCGGCTAACTGAATATAATTTTAGATCACTTTGGGTTGTTTAAATGGATTTAACAGCCCCAATTTTTTGAAATTCCTTGGCCAACAGGGCTCAACCTCTTCGTGTTGTTTTATGCAGGTCGCTGGTTGCGTTTTTTAAATTTTGGTTTGGGTTCACATTTTTAAAAATATATAAAGGGTAAAATTCATAAAAACTTAAATTACATAAAGGTCCTGGAAGCTTATAGATGCCTTCCATGATTCTCGGCACAAATCAACAGGACCGTGGAAGGTTTTCAGTTATTCTCATGTCTTCCTTTCGTCTCAAACCTTTCTGTTTTCGCTGGAATTTTAGTACTGCACCATACATAATTTGTACACGGCTTTATCTGTTCTATATTGCTCTCATATATGCATATATTTTTAGATTACAAGTATTTATTCAAATTATACGAAAAAATATAGCAACTGATAGTCGACCGGTTAGCTCTTTGGACTCTGATCAATGCATCCCATTGCTCCTGTTTTGCGCTGATTTTTTCCCTATTGTTCTAAATCTGGTACAGTATTCTTATCTTGAAGAATTTAAACGTGAAAGATATTCCAAAAATTGCGCGTAACAAATTTGTGACTTCGAATGCCTCCCGCAAAAGTGAACAAAATTATGCTGTTGCAGATATTACGTAACAAATTTAATTGTCTATAATATTAGGTTTTCTGGAAACGTCAAAAACTTCAAGTTTATTTTTTTTATAAAAGTAATTATATTTTTACTGTATAAAATATTCCACTTTTGTTGTGTTATAAACATTTAAAGTATTCTACAACTTATGTAGCTTAACTTATGAAACTTAAGTTGTAGCATATATTATAATAAAAATGGATAAAATGTTACGACAGACATTGTTTTATAAACCGGGGGGTCTGGGAGGTATGGAATACCCTCCAGTTTGTGCAGCGGTGGATCTAGATAATAATATAACATTCGGTCGTATATGGTTTTTTTAAGAGATCACCAATCGACTTTATATATAATCTTCTGTCGCTATGGTTGAGCGTGGAGACAGGAGACCTACAGTTTAAGGTTAATTGCGAACCACTATTGCTAAAGAAAGGTTTCTTTATTTAGACTCCATTGTTGATGCTTACCTTAGATTTGCAAATGTGAGCAGTCTCAGAAGCTTCTCTTAATTTCTCGGAAACGGCTGCGTATCTATCTCTAATATTTTAGTATGTTATAATAGTACCTGCTCGAACATTTAGGATTTAACTAAATTTAAAATTCAAGATTCACTAAGAAAACTTCTGATAACGCTTACAATTTCTTCCGCTCAGTGAAGTTATTATATAAAACTACTGGCATTGACTTAGAAATCGACAACAGAACGTTCTGTAAAAATTTCATATTTCTATAGTGTTGTAATCACTGGTTTTTTATGGGATAATTATACATGCAGAGAGATAAACTAATGTTTTATAAGGTAGATTGAGCAAATAAGGACCACTTAAGGAAAATTCTTTTTTTTCCTACTTGTTATTGATAAGAAGGTTCGATATAAGTATATAGAATTATAATAAATGCACCTAATCATTTGGAATTAGTGGCTTTGTTAAGACATATAGTATTCCACTATAATTTGGAATACACTCCATTGAGCCTTATTAGGAACACCTACAATATTATAAAACTTTACGAAAATATAGCTGTCTAATTTGGTAAAAACAAAAATAATGTTCTCATTAGTGGATGAGAAGTGGATACAATAAAACTTGATTGGTTGTCATAATATTTAGATTGGTAAAAAAATTGACCAATCGGAGCGTGGTTACAGAAAAAAAACACAGTTTTGTGGTTTTTTTTCTTGTGAACCAATAGATATTTGTACGTTATACAGATTGGATGATATAGGATTGACATATTATTAATACAGCACGATAAGGACATTATCGATTAATAATAATTCGATGCACTGACAAGAAAATAAGTGAATTCGTTAGCTCTATCCTAGATAAATGAAGTTTTGAGTTGTCGCTCATTATCAGATGACAGTGTACATTACTTAGGGGAAAATTTTAAAAATTAACCGATTTTAAATTTTTCGAAATTTGCATTTATTAAAACGCCCTAGTCAAACTAAGTGTTATGGGTTTTCCAACAACGTTAACCAATGATTTATACGAACATTTCGTAATTTGTTCGCCTTCATTTACCTACTTGTTTTTTTAGATCCTAATTGAAACATTAAAGCTACTGACTTAGCTAAGGTTGGTTTTGTCCATTACCACATTTTAAATAATCAACAGTGAGCCAAACATTTTAAAGGATAGTTGTGTAACCAGAGTATTTAACGTACATTCGTCCATACTAAATATTTTTCATAAAAATTTATATTTTTGCAATTTCACCTTGTAAAATAGTTACGTAATTTTTTTAAATGATAGAGAAATTTTTCGAGTTGTCGAAATTGGTAAGTAACAAGCAGACCATTATTGAGAAATTAGTAAAAAGTTTTTGTTGCTGCAAATTTTTTGCTCGTATCGGTAAAATTCCTTTGTCTATTGTTCGTTGTGTTACAAAAATTATTTTCTTATCAAAGTCTAGATATTCGTTTAGCCGTTGTGGGAAATAAGGGAAAGCACGAGTTATTATTATTTGTTTTCTATGAACGAAGTATGTACATTTTATGTCGATTTTAGTTATTTGCCTTGTTACTTTATCGAAATAGTTAGTAATAAACAATTTTAGATAATTATTTTAGTAAAATTTTGTTGGTTTGTAGCTGGCACGTGTATAAAAATAATGTTTTGACGAGGTCATTAAACTCTTTTTGTTTTCGAATTTATTTAGCCGTTTATTCGGTTGTGCATACTCGAGCTGATAATATGCCATAGTTCTTTCTTTTCACGATTCATTTGTCGTTATTACTTAAAATTGTGTAACTTTCCCTTGCAAGTCAATTCGCTCAATTCGCGACCGTTTCGTATGGGTGTATTTGCACTTGAACGAAATTATCGTGGTCTGCGCCAAATTCGATAGGCTCGGCAGTTTGAATTAAATAATATTGTAATTAAGTAATTATTAATAATGAGGATCGTTTACTAAAACTAAGAAATCTCACGAGAAAAATTGGGATTCGTATCGATAATTTCCGATCGAGTCCGAAGGGTTCTTATAATCATGTCGTAGTATAAGGGGGTTCGTTGAACTTCGTCATAGTGGGGATGCCCCCACGTCACGATTCCCGGGCTACGACTTACGTTTATATTTTGCGTTTAGTAGATTCCATAGAAGAAGAGCTGCAAGCGATAGAGACATAAAATGAATAGCATATTCGGTTCTTGAATACATTCTCCCGTATTACTACAGAGATACGTGAACAATTTGCTGCGACAAGAGTTTCTCAAAAAAATGCCCAAAATATGTGTTGAATTTTCCGGGATAACGTGCGCATCGCGTCTTAAATGACAATATTTGGTATTTTCGCGTTATTAAACCGATTAGTGAAAAAGAGCAAGATTTTGGTGATTACGAAATGTTCATGTTTGCAATGAAGAAGTACCTAGTAGTAATTTAATTATATTTAATATTTGTGCCCGAAGGTGGTGACGATTACCATACGTTGTAAATATTCTTATTGTAAAGCAGAAATTGATAGTTTTATATAACAAAAAAACCAAGTTGTGTAATCAAACTTTTTGTGTTGCGGGTGTACCTACCTAATATTAAAAGTTAGTTCATTCATAATTTTTTGTCAATATCGCTGGAAAAAGTGAAAGTTTCTAATATTTTTGTATCAAAAGTATTCGAGAGATTGATTATTCTGTGTTTACTTAACAAGTTGCAATTTATTTATCGTAATTCCAATATTTAGTGTTGTAATGAGCGATAACGCAAAAAAAATTAACCAGAAAATTTATAAAAGTAATTACAAATTTTTTATTTATTTAAATTTTTAGTTTACTGTCTAAAATTTCAAAGATAATTTTGTATTGTTGTTTTATTATCGCTCGGCGGTCAATGACACTTATCTAAAAATAAATGTTTATAACAATCGCGTTTTTATATTAACTTGAACAATTATTTCATTTTTTTTTCTTTAATCCGACGATATTTAGGTGTGATCAATTAAAACACGCCAACTTTATTTTATCGGAATCTCCATTAGACTTTTACGTTTGTTGACTCATTCTTTGGATTGGTTTCACATTTTTAACTACTCGCAAAAAATTGTAGTAAATTTTCTGAATAATTTTTCTAATTATAAATCCATAAATATATTCGCTCGTTCAACACTGGTATAATGATTGCATCTTTCGTTGAGCCATATTTGGCGGTGAACAACCTCGAGTTCAATGGCTCTGCCGCGCCTCCAAACAGAGACCGCTTAGGTGCTTCCATGGTTTGCACTAGTTAAACACTTAATACGTCCTTGTGTGCCGCTTTCTTACGCTGATGTTGACTAGAGCAAATGACACATGATATTTTTAAAATGCTTGGATTAAGATTCCAGGGCTTTTTAATTTTATTTTTGAATGAAACCTATCGGTTCCCGCCTTCGCCCCCGTCGCTTCGTCCTTCTTCCAAAACCCTCAATTTGCATGTTATTACGAAATTTTTTATTAAACGTCAGAATTAGTTGCATTTTTCACGGTTCGAAAAATGCAGCTTCCGCGAAAGTCGGAAAGTTCAAAATGCAGAAGAAGGATTTGGCAGTTGCACAATCTTACGATACGGGCTGAAATTATGTTACACGATATCGGGGTAACTTGATCAATATTTCAATTTACGACAGCTCCAAAGTAAAATTTCAGATTTGAATATTTTTGTATTTTATGAAGTCATTTAGACGTCAGCATCTAGAAGTCCCGAACATTCTACTATCAAATTTTTTGGCTCATAGAATATAAATATTGTGATATTGTAATAGACGATATTTTTATATTGTAAAATTAGCATTAAAATTTTATCCTCCCAAAAATAAACTAAAAATTTACATGGTGCGTTTTAATAAAATTTCAGTTTTTGGTTGTTGAAATTTTAACCACCCATTTATTTTTCAAATTTAACTGCTGCCATAACAAAATTCATAAATTTCACGTAGTCTGTTGTAACAAACAAAAACATTTTCTTTCAAACTTTCGTCAAGTTTTACAGATGCGTAAGAGGTAAACGAACGATCGGAAAACTTCCAAAATTTTTATGACATTTATTTCACTATGTGTATTATATATTCGCATGGTATATTATTAACTTAGGGTCGTTGACTTTGAGCAAAATATGCACAACTCCAAAACTACCAATTGAAAATTGTTTTCCACCTTTTCACTTCGCTTTAATTTTACGGTTAGTCATCGCAGCAACTTAAATTTTCAATAAAGCACTCCCAACTTAATTTTCGTTTGCGCTATAATTTTATTAATACAGTTTTTGTGTCTCGAGCAATGTTAACATTAATTCTTCTAAAAAGAAAATGCTGTTTGCAAAACTTTGAGATCGCTAAAGCAATAATTGTTATAAATCAAAATTTAATTGCATTAGTGGTAAATTAATGGAGAAGTGCCATTTCTATTCTGTGTAGGAAAGTTACACATTTTAGCAATTTTCTTCAAACTTTCCTTATTTAACGATGTAGATGAAAATGCTTTCTGAAATTGGCCAATTTATGTTTGATTAATAAAAGTTATTGTTCATTTCAGAATTCTGTTTGTAATTGAGTTAAAAGTTGTTAAGCTACTTCTATTCATTTTCAGATTTTTTTAAATAATTATTAAAAATTCAAAATCTCAAATAGCAAGAGAAAATTAATTATACATTTTCTTCTATGTAGTAGGTAACTTTCTCTTCATTTTATGTAATATACCACTTATTCCGATGTAGGTACATATTAGGCTAGCATATTTTGCCAAACAAATTTATTCCGAGATCGAAATTTTAAACATTTTTACCGAACAGTAAAGTTTATAATTTTATGAAAATATGAAGGTAATTGCCGTTTTATTGCTTTTAAGGTAATTAAAAGAAAAATAACTGCCTTCCTCGACATGATAACCACTATTACACGAGTCAAGCTCGAGTGCCTCTAAAATGTTGAAATTATTAATTTTAATATAATTTAGCAATGTTCAATTGTCAAATCCAAAATGATTGTTGCATAATTAAAAAATTTGCTTATCATAAAGTTCGATGACCCTCGGAATACGCATTTTGCAATTACATTTACAGACTACTTTTAGCCATATCTCAGAGTACAGAGTCATGTACAAAAGTATCCTAAATTGATTAACACCAACATACATTTCGCAAACATGATTTGTATGACTGTTCAACATAATAAGAGAGCGGCATACGCACCCTAACGAATTCCTTCTGAAAGATTTCTACATTTAAAAACAAATTTTCAGATTAGAATGGAGATTGACGTATACGACATTGAGCAAAATAATCAAAACTCTTGTGTGAAATAAATGTAATCCAAGTTAACAAATAAGTGAAATAAAAAAGCTAGTGCAACTTTTCCGTCCACTCTTTAAAATTATTTAACTGTGCAAAAAGTGTTGTTAAATTTGGTGCATATAATCGCCCACTTGGGCCAATTGGCCATGAAACGATCTGCTACTTTAAGTAGCACTTACAAACGAACTACGGTGTTGTACAATGGACTCATTTCAAGGACTATTCAGGGGTGAGGATAATTGGTCAGCTGGTTCAGACAGAGATTTCAGCAAAGTTTCAGGTGACGGTAACATTTCTTCTTCTGAATCAAGCACGCCACCGCCGCCACAATCGCAAGTTCCACAGCCACAAGGACCTCAACAAGACAACCAACAAGACGATAGAACAAAAAATGCGAACTCGATTCGAGGTTTGTTACGGTCTTACATCTTACCGAATGTTTTCCGACTTTTCAGTGGAAACTTATAATCAGTAACGGATCTAGTTTTTTTTGGGATCCGAAGCATTTTATTTCTGCGACGACGGATCAGCTTTTTAGGTAGATCCGCCACTGGTTATAACTTCACAATTTTTTGAAACATTTTTAAACGAGCTCATAGTTTATTGAAAAATGTTCTGGTTTCTAAAATTATTGTTAAATTTAAAATATTTTTGAACAATAACGCTTAAAATAAACGTACGATCAAAGTTTACAGTTATTTTACAAAACGTTTTGCAGGAAATAAAAGTTTCCTTTAAACGACATTGTCAACAGCATTCATTCTTTGTAAGTACCTACTACTTTTTTCAGAGGAAACTGTCGCGTTTTATTTTAATTTATCACAAAGTTTTCCATATATGCATAAAGCTCGGCTCGTACATTTATGTACCTACTACCTACGATACGGATATACGAAATGAAAAATTTTAATTTATTGTTTAATCTACTTGATGGTTGGTTGCAATCGTAGTTACCATAACAGTTATTTTAGTAATATGTATGCAAAGATTCAAAAATGCCGTCAATTTTTATTTTCAACAATCATGACTTCCTCAAGGCAACACTAACATTATTTTGAAACTACTGTAGCATATAAATTGCAGTTGCCATTTTTAAACTTGAAAAGAAATTTGAAATCTTTCTCCAAGGATGCTTATTTTATTCTCAAGGTTTATCTTGTAGTTTTTTTCTTATTTTATTAAAAATGTAGAACATCCAACTAATCGATGCTTTTCTTTTCAGCACAAATAGAAATAATACCGTGCAAGGTATGTGGCGACAAGAGCAGTGGGGTGCATTATGGAGTAATAACCTGTGAAGGCTGTAAAGGTTTTTTTCGGAGGTCACAGAGCTCTGTGGTTAATTATCAGTGTCCCCGCAATAAGAACTGCGTTGTTGATAGAGTTAATCGAAATCGTTGCCAATATTGTCGACTTCAAAAGTGTCTTCGGCTGGGAATGAGTCGAGATGGTAAGTACGTACTACTATTTTTCGATTAAATTGTTAAGTGGTACAAACCCAACTACCAATTTCAATTTGATTCATTTTTAACGACGAATTGTAATTTTTATCTTTTGTAACAATCTTCTTTAGCCAGCGGTGCAAGTCTATATTAGTGAACAACCGAGGTTTCCATTATAAAGGGGTTTAGTCTAACAGTCACCACTTTAATCTAGCGCGTGTTAGTTAATGCTGTCCGGAATAGCACGCGAAGCTTTGTAAAGGGCTACTCATGCAAACACGAGCGCGTTCAATAGATTCAACACATTGATTTGTGTCAGCAGGCGATTGCAATCAGTAATCATAAAATTTTTAAAGACTTATTATTACTAATACTTTTCTAACTTTTTTTAAAATTACTCTCGTATTGCAATATCGGGGTAAATTGCTACCCTGTATCGCGGGGGTGTCAGGTACCGGGACGTACCTTTTTTTACAACAAGGGAAATCTCGTTAATCCATTCACGAAATGGAATTTTGGAAACTTTCGAAATAGCTATAATATTTTGGGATACAGATTCAAATTATTGCGTTACTGGAAAAGTGCCCATCGAAAATTACTTGAATTTACAATTCCGGAGAACACTCGACATTTTTATTGTTCTACTGATACCTGTAGTACAACCAATTTGTTATCTGCACTGCCAGAGATTTGCAAGCATCGTGATCTATTTTATAGCTATGTATGTATAAAGTTCTTTTATTGGTCTTCATTCGATGTTATGCAAATCGGGAAGCAAATGTATAGCTTTTGTTGACGATTGTTCGTGAATCTGGATATCACACATTTACATTCGAATTTTAATCGAGAATTTTGTCAGAATTATAGGGTTAACCTTCTTGGGTTAAAACGGAAGTCCTTGAATAAGGAGTTATTTTATGAAAAATTGATCTGCTAGTCAAAAATTACAAAAAAAATCTTTCGGGGAACTGATACTACCAGACAAAATTGTGTCTGTATTTTTGAATTTGTTACGTTTTTAGGTTATAATCTTTTTAAATCTAATATACGCAACAACTTTATATTCACCTCATGAAATATCATAATCGTAACGTCACACTTGTGTCACAAACAGTCACAATCGTGTATCACTCCAGTTTACAGTGTCACAACGCGTCATACTTGTATCACGTGCGATATCCTTGAACCGCACCGGCATCTTTATGACATGTTTGAAAGAGACACAGCAATATCTACTTGTCACAAATTGAGGCACAGTTTGCACATTGCAAACTTTTGTTCGGGCGCCAAACCTATAGAAATAAAGGGAAAGAACCCAGTGTTTGTAAAATTAAAAAATTGCTTGATAGCGAAGGTTAGTGGATTACAGCGTAGCCTTGAGAGTTGCAACCAGAAAGAAATGATAACGTATGATAAAAGCGGGCCGACAGGAGGCAAAAAATAAAACATCACTTTATGGTTTGACAAGGTAAAAAAAAGATAACAGAATTTAGTTCAATAATATCGGAATATTTTAAGTTTAATATTTTTCTGGAAAGAACGCTCTAATAATTATATTAATTATTAATATGTAATTAAATTTATTAATATATGATTAGTATAATAATTAATTAAAAAAGTAATAATTAGGATTCTATGTAATTATTCCCGAATTATTCCATATAATTACCGAGATTCTGACCACACCGCGACCTTTACCGCTAGTATTTGTTCTGAAAGACTGAAAAATATAAATCGTAGAACACGCATTAATTCTTCGATCCGTGAAAGTAGGGAAAATACCTCTCAGTACCTCAGTAACTGTGTTCAACAGAAAAAGTTTTATTATGACAGATAACCGACCATTTTATACCATGAACTGAAAGAGTAAAGAAGTAACTTATGTCGTCAGAAGCGTATAGAAATATTATTCAGGCTTGGCATAAATAATAATGATTTAATATTCATTTGGAAGGATGCCCTATATGCAAAGGGTTATTCATATAATTGCTGAGGTTTGTAGGGGGGGGGGGGGTGATTTAATACTCCGCCTAGAGAGAGCTGCATGCAATCACTCTCTCCGTCACTGTTTATATCTAATATAGTTTTTCGGATTTGCTAATAGAGATATTATAGACAAGGGCTCTAATAGACTTTCTAAATTGATAATAATTTATTTTCACTTTTACATTGTTAGAAATACTATCTGAATTTTGGTGCATCCGAGGTGAAAAGTGAACATTAGGTTAACCTAAAGCTGTACAGTTACATACATCTGCATATTTAATATCTAAAAAAATTTAAATGTTCTCCGAATATTTCTTTAGATAAGGTTTTCCAAGGAATCCCAATTTTCATTCAGTATTTAACAAAAATTTTAAAATTTAGTTTTTTTTGTCAACGAAATCCTTTAAAAAAAGTCGGTTTACGGACGATAATTTTACGTGATAACGTCATAAGAAAACATTGATGAAAAATTGCATACTTTTACGAATTGAATTGAATTATGTTTTCTTATGACGTAAAATCACGTAAAATTATCGTCCGTAAACCGAGTGTTAATTTAAAAATTGAATTGAATTATGTTTATGTAACAGATAATACGAATTAAAACTATGTTATTACATTAACCCTCAGTAGGTTAGTGCGTTATGTACATGAAACATAATTGCATCATTTGGTGATAGCGAGATCGAACCTCATGCCGGACAAGTTTTTTTAATGGCATTTTATAATTCAAATTATGTCTATGTATGATGATCGTGCCTCTCTCTCGCTTGCGGAACGTGACAATTTTTCGTGCGTGCAGCCGGTATATCAATTTATAAGACGTTATCACGTCAAAAATAAAATAAAAGTGATTATTTCCAATTTTATTTTGAAATTTTGTTACGAGTAAAGTTTCCAAAACTAAACAGAATAATATGTAATATTGCAAAACAATCCTTCAAAAAACTGTAAACTTGGATAACTTATCAGGTCAGGCTCAATTAGACCTTAATGATTGTTCTATGCGGGAATTTACATGTAATTAAATCTAGTTTCACTCATCTACAGACCAGTAAGTTTAAGTAAATTGTGTCTTTCGGGCATAAGAAGCATACGAAATGTTTAATCTATATAATGCAACCTTGCGGCAAACTCTCTCGACAAATTTATTCATATTTCGCTTAATTATTACCAAATTAATTTTCAATAATGTTTGTTGTTGCAAACTAAGCTTTGAATTGATAAAGTGCTACACAAACTTGACTGCACTAAAAGGGAAATAATGCTAAAACTCAAATTTCACTTAAAATCGAGAAGTTACACAAATCTTGTGATGTTGAAGTAAATAAACAAATTAATCCAAAACCGAATCACTAATAAAATTTACTGGATTTTAAAACAATAGCTCGTATTTTAAACAGAACGTGGAATGAATTTAATTACATCTTTGAAATCAAATTACTTCGACACAAAATTAAAAAGGCAACACGAAAACGCTGGCACATCATATGCTGGGTTAGGGGTTGGGACATTAATGAAAAATTGGAAACGTCAAGCAAGCATAATCAAGAGATTTAAAAAACAAAGAACAATTTGAAAATAAAATAATAATAAAAAAAGGCTAAGAAGCCAAAAACCATGTAATTTTTGTAACATACCAGAATTGCGTGGTAGCTCATCATAATCAATTACTTAATTTTTGATATTGAAATTGAACTCGAAAAGACGTTTTATATGTTGATGTTAAACTTCTATCTATATAATAAAATTCTTGTGTCACAGTGTTTGTAACCAAACTTCTCCGAAACGGTTTGGCCGATTTTTATGAAATTTAACCCGTAATTTTCACCTTTCTACCACCAATCGTTATTTTTTAATAGCGATATTAGTACTGTAATAATCTTCAACTCTCACTGGTCGATAACTAATCAATTATTAATCGATCAGTTATTCCCGCCAGGCGTCTAGGTCTACCGGGAAAATATGAGACGCGCACGAATATATTAACAAGATTCCACCCAAAGCGAATAAAATTGATGGTCGACAGATGGCGCTATTTTAGTATATACCATACCTTTACTAACATAGGTAATTATCGAATCAAGTCTATTACCAACCCAATCAACAAATACCAAAACAATGGTGTAAATTGTCATACTAACAAACAGATAAAGCGAACAGCCAGTGTGGTGCGATTTCCCGATTTTCCCTCAGGGTCAAATCAGGTACCATCCCATAACTAATCAATTATTTAATTTACTTAAAAAAAACGTGACAATATATTGGCACCTGACAGAAAAACTAGAATTGTTTACCAATAAGAATTGCAATAAATGCGTAATCATATTTTTTTTAAGATTTCAAACTTTTCAATTTTGGACAGGACAGCGTTTGCCGGGTCAGCTACATAGTAATGAAATAAATATTTGCTGTAAAGCATGTTTCAAAAGTAAGCATCTTTAAGACTGCTACCTCCTGTGCAATATATAAATATGTACCTTTCATTTAATTGTTAGATAATCTCAAGAATTCTTTTATTTTCCTGAATAGTACAGATCAGAGAGAAAAATTTTAACCAAGAATAATAATTGTCAACGGCATAATTTTTCGTTTTATGAATCAGATTCAATTTGGAAAATTAATTAAAATTCCTAAACGTTTTTATTGAAAACCAAGGCTTGGATTTTATTCATAACAGTTCTAGAATGTTATGCATGTGGTACAGTGGGGTATTAAAATGTTTGCCAAATTTCTTTGCAGGACATGCAGGACATGTCAAAAGTAGGCAGTTTATAATATTCAATTCCATTTCGCAGCTTTCAGCATTCTACGAGTGTTAATAACCTAATGTTTCGCTTAATTACCTACAGTTAAATGTTACATAACAATATTTATATCTATGTGTAAAAATAAAAATAGATATTACATACTAATGTAATTGAGATATTTTTGGACGTTCGTGGTTGGGTGTCTTTGAACTTTCTTCGTTTTGTAGATATTGTTTAGTTTCTTTGATTGAAGCTCGGTCGACTTGCTAATAAATGCAACGATTGGTTATTATTATTATAAAAATTTAATTCTGTGCATAGTGTAGTGTTGATTACTTGATTGCTATAACATCGTGTTATGACTAAACCTTAGACTAAACCGTCTTTTCATTCATTAATAAAATGACATAAAAGTACCGTTCTATAAAAACTAACATAGAAAGGAATAATATACTACTACTGCAATTTGCACTACAATTTTCAGTAGGTTTGCTGTTACTTTAGTGTGCACCAGATAAATTTTCATTCATAATACATTAAATATTGTAGCAACATATAGTGGTCAGCCAACATAACGGATGTTATGTTGTACATGCGTTAAGTTTGTTACATCACATTTAGCATTAGATGAAGCAAAGTAGCTACAAAATCAAATATTATTTTATGAATAGGTATAACCTTTCTACTTAAACTGGCGCCATGTTATGGGAAATTTTTTTTTTCATAATATGTACATATCACTATTTCACATAACTCGAATAAACACTGATAAAGAAATCGACATAATAATAATTTTCGACAAGGATAATACGGAAAAAAGCTAGCTATTCGCCAAAAATAATAATCGAATTAATAACTTAACACTATAAATAAATTTAATAAACAACAAAAATATTGTAACAATTTTTTAGCTACTCTATGTTGAAATAGGTTGAATAAGTACTTGTTTGTATTCACGATTAGATGAAGCTATTTTTATCTAACGTTTAAAGTGTATAACTTGGAATTAATATCCGCTGAATACTGGTTTTCAAATTAAGAGATGAATGAATGAATCAGCAGTTGAAAATACTCGGTAAAATTTGGGTAAATTTCACGCCCATAAGTTGTATCTGCGAACGAACGAGAACCTTAATCCATTAACTTGAGGAACACTTCTCAAAAATTAATTTATATCTGCAGTTTGTTAAAATATAACTATTATAAATTATTTATCTAGTAAGGAAAGGATCTTCATTTTCATAATTTTTGGATATTTTGTGGAGCATCGAAAATAAGAGACCCGCACCATAATCAGTTTTAAAGGGTTTAATCTCCTAAAAAATAATTTAATTTTAATTAAAATAAAAAAGTTTGTTAATTAAAATAATGCCAATCGACATGCATTTAATCATTATTTCTTTTGCTGTGATAAAATTTTGCCTTGTAGAATATTTTTGTAAAATTTAGAATATGATCAAAAATATACTATAATATGTAGTTTGTAGTATATAATTATAGCGATCAATAATATGTGGGATTTGCTACTCATCGATCCCGCGATTATATGAATCATTAAATCAAATTGTTTGTTTTCTTGGCCATGAACTGTTTATTAAGTTTTTACATACAAAATAGTAATTTTATGAATTTTCCGAAATTTTACTGTACCTAAGTGGCGGTTACTCCCTTAAATATCATTTCAGACAAAACTGTAAAAACTCCCAACTTAATTTTTTTCATCAATAGCATATACCTTCTTTCAAAATTTTGATGGATGGTTCATCTCCAAAAATTTTAAGTGATCGCAGCTAGGAAAACATATAACGGAGATGAAAATCATTAGAAAATTAATTTTTTACCCTAATTTTAATACGGGTTCCGTGTTTTTTGCTAAATCGATGAGGAAACACCAGGAATCTTTTTCAGTTTATATTATGGAGAAAATAATTTTTTTTTATAAGTATCTTTGTAAATTTACTAGGACAGTTGGCTTTCACTTCATCCAACTTCCAAAAAATATTATCTTACTTTTTAGTAGTAATATCTTCTGAATAACACATCGAAACGCACAAACTGTACGTTTAACATATCGATAATTCGTTTCTCTCATAAACATACATCAGCACTAGCTTGAATTTTTCGTAATTTTTAAAATATCCAAAAATTGAAAACGAAAAAAATAGTTGTATGTATTTGAGTGATCGTTCTTTGTAAATAAATTGATTGGAAACAAAAACCAGCTTCTGTGATTACGTGATCCGGGATAACTGTAAATGGACGCACGTACTATGTACTCCACTAGTGTTGATGCCTGCGGGACTGAAAATTTATTAATACTCCCACCTATCAACAGGTGTTGGACAATTATTGGGTGAGAATCAAAAACGAGCGTTCTGTTTTCCAATAAGATTATATGTATGTACATAGCACACAAAACATAAACGACTGACCGAATTTCCTGAATTTGGGATATTTTATAGGGCAAGGTTAGTGTGAACCTGAGAGCAGAGAGTTCTGAGAAAATGTTTCAAACATATTGGACAAGATAAAACTGTTCAATTGAAAAAAATTAAATAATATAATATGTTTCCTGTTTTTCCTTTTTTGGAAACCATTTCCTTCTTTATGGATCGTAAGTAAGAAATTGCTGAGAGTAAAAACATTGCATAAGGAACTCAGGAGTATAGTGGTGGAACTGCACTAGAGCACAGTAAGAAGTTATCATTACTCATTAGTGACTTTTTGGAAACAACTATTGATTTTTAGAAACCAAGTGTAATATTATTTAGAAAATCACGACAGCTACAAGAATTTTCAGACAATCAAAGTTTCATTGGTGGATCAGCTAAATATGTAAAAATCTGATTGAAGATTTTCTGTTGAAATGTTATTCAAGTTCCGCTAGTGAGCATAACACAATACCCATTTTAAGGATAAATAAAATAAAAATTATAAAATTTATTTATAGTAAGTTAATTGAACAAATTTTGGTGCTTTAAATAATAATTGGTTCCGATTTAGTAGATTTTGTTTGTTGTAAGTGTTTGTGTAAAGTTCGTTACGGATTAAATATACTGAAAATTTCAGCTACTTGAACGACGATTTTTCAAAAAAATAAATTTTTTTCTGTTTTCAATAAAATAGAAATAATGTATTTCATATAATTCCCAATATTCAGAAATATGTAATAAACAGAAATTATTCTTGTCTAATTAAAAATAAAAAGAAATTTCCATTAAAAAACTCTTGATGAACTGGAATTCGGATGACCTCAGTACTTAGTCTTTTTTTAAATTTTTGCAAATTCTGAATTTTTAAATTAAAAAATCCGGTTTATTATTAACTGAAAATTATCATTATTATAATTAAATATAAGAGGAACATGACAACCTATAAATTTGAATAATGCGGACGAATTGATAGACGGACGGACACGGAGACAGATCATAAGGCTTTTTGCTGTACTGTGTATAGAAATCTTATTAATGAAGATAATTAAAACCTACTGAGAGAATTTTATTCTTAACTAAGAGTAGGTTAAGCTAAGGTATATTCGTGATAGTTTTAAGTTTTATAGTACTTTCTTATTACTAGGATGACATTTTTGGATGATAGGATTTCTGTAATAAAGTTCCTTAGGTACCAGGTACCTTAGAATCAGCTGTTGTTCGGCTAACTTATTTACCAAGCTAATGACCGTCTCTTTAATTTCGTGATACTTCCTAATAATCATTAATAGTTAATTATACACTTATTAATAAAAGGTATTTAATTATTTAATCATTCAAACAAAAGAACATTTTTAATATAATTAAATTTTTAAAATAAATCGACATGAAATTGCGATACTATTTTATTTGACTTCTGCACAATCTCTCAGGCATGTTCTTAATTTTTAGCTTGCCCATATGAATTTAATGTGAAAAAAGTAAAAACGGAAAAAAGGCACTAAACTGAGTACTCAGTTTTAATCCAGAAAGATACAAACTTTCTTATGCCCATCTCTATGCTTCGGAGGGTACATCAAGTCTTCGATCTTGCTGGATTGATAATTTCCAACATCATCTATATAAACGGGGTCACAGGCCCATTCCCCAAACTAGTTTATACAACTGTGGGGTTTAAATGCTCAAACCTGTCTCTATGAGAAAGATGCTGAACGTTCAGCAGTTGAGAGAATATGTCGAAAAAGAGAAGAAGAATTTTATGATGGCCATGCGATGTAACGAATCAACTGTGTTTTTAGTTCAAAATAATTTGGTTGTCTTTTAAGCATTTTTTGATTGATGGTACTTAACATTTTATCTACTGACTTACGAATTAATTCATACGAATTTCTGTTAGCAGTTTAGATACTTCCAGTAATTTTAAGATTTCATACTGGCGACAGGCGGTGTTTTCTTTTTTTCTCTTAAAAAATGATGACTCAATTTCATGGTAGTAGGTAATTTCCTGATACGTTAAATTAATATTGGGTTAAATGTTAAGTCTATTTACTATATTTTACTAATTTAAGTTTTTTTTTTTGGCATCTTCGTTAGGCATAAAAATATTTTTTATTTTTTCTGAAAATAACTTTTTTCTTTGTGACAATCAAATGTCAAACTTTAAGTGCTGATATCTGCCCGGTCAACGGATTTCTTATGAAACGAATAGAATTTTAGACAAATTTTACAGACAAACGTATTTCTGTATTTCATATTTAACAAGCACTTCTTATTTATTTTAATCTCTTCCTATTATATTTTATTTTTATTGAAATTCGTTTAATTTGATTAATTTTTAAGTATAGGACAAAATAGTATAAATAATTAGTGCGTAAATTGCTTACTAAAAATTATTAGTAGAAATAAATTGTAAAATTAAAAAATTTGATTTCTCATTAACTATGAATTTTTTTATTCCTTTTTATGACGCATAAAAATCACACATAAATTTACGTGTACATTAAACTGTACAATTTCTGCGTAGAAACGAATTTACGGGCACTTCGTTCTTTGCAGAAACTGCAATTTCTTGTAAATACTTAAAAGTTTGAAGTTTGCTTTTTAAATTTAGGTGGATATAACGAATTCAATAATATTTGGAAATTTTTAAATGTATTTTACACTGATAAAACTAAGATTTTCGTTCGAATTGATTTTTCGATATTTTAATAAATGTATTCATTTATTTACAATATATTCAGACATCTGTAAAATATCGCAAATTAAAATTCAAAAAAATATAAGTTGACAGATTTCTCCGGACTTATTGACTTATTATGAACAAAAAGAGAAATATTAATTTTCAATCTGATTTGTATTCTAAAATGGACGGGGAAGAAAGTATCAAATACTATTGAATTCAGCAAACCACGCCCACCAGTTATATATTATTTCTTATTGGTGTCATAATAAATGATAATTATAAAAACTATTTAATGTAAATGCAACAAAACAAAATTAATTTGATTAATTCCGAGTGGGCCAGGGTTCACTTGGCTCACCCTCTGGCGACGCTGCTTTTCAGTTAATGCTCGCGTCTGCAATTATTGCTCCTCTACAGATTTTGTTCAGCTGCAAACGATACAGGTGGTTGTATTTTAAGTTTTCTTACGGATTTCTGAAGTTTACTATACAAATATCGGTAGTAATTAAGTGAAGTTAGTCGTACGTAAAACCAAATGAAGAATATCTCCATAACAATGAATCAAATCTGCAAAACTATTGTTTTGGCAATAATAAAATGATATTTTAAATTATAATCTTAATTCTTAAACGGAATATTTAAATTTAACCGAAAGTAATTCCTCAAGCGAAATTTAAATTCATACAAAATAAATATCGATTTAAAAGATAAACTTTGCAGACACTAAATTAAATGAATAAAGAAAAACTTAGTTCAGAATTATTGAACTTGAAATTATCAAACTCAAATCAGGTAAACCCATTAATCTTTTTCGCAATAAAAAGTGATGAATTTTTATTGAAGTTATAAACGGAATACCAAGCAATAAGAATCTTATCGTATAATATTATTTTAAAAGCAAATATTTTTGTTCAAGCGTCAACAAAAATTAATTTTATATCATTCATTTAATAGTTAAAGTGTCACTTTTGCGCCGTTATACTATTTATCAAGTTTAAAAAAAGCCTGTTTTAGTCAGAGAAAGTAACTTTTGTAGCCTATCTTAAATGGGATACGGTACCTGATACGGATAACATTATATTTATGTAAAATTTATGAAAATGCGATTCCTTGGATGGCTTTTGAAATTCGACATCTGTTTTTAGTTTTAGCTTACTTAATTAAGAAACATCGGGTAGTGACGTCACAGAATTTAATATAAACCAATCAATAAGTAGGTTTAAGTTGTAAGCTTTAAGTTAAGTATGGCGTTAGTTAAGTTAAGTTAAGATCTTTGTTTTTAAGTTAAATTCGGCTATAATAAATGAAATCCTATTTTAAATAAATTTATAATATGTTGTAAACAATAACACTTTTGGAAGTAAACTGTTCTGACCTTGCAGACTACTGAGTACCTTAGAATTCACTTAGAAATATCTTAAAAATTAATGGAAAAATTTAGTTTCATCCATAGTTTAATAGCTTCATTTTAATATCATTTTTCAAATTCACTTACAAGAATTTTGGTGATATCTATGAAAACTTATGGGCCTGGTTATCGTACTGTACCCTTTAAGTTCGCCCTATCTGCATACAAATAGATTCTGCTATCTTTTCAAGCGTAATTGATGACAGAAGCTATACTAATAAGTCCAAACTTGGACATAGTTTATTTAGTTCTTCACATAGAAAGCTGCGACGTCACACAAGATGTTTTTTAATTAATTAATTAAATACTTATTAATGAGTTGAGAAAAAAATAAATAACATATCTCAAATGACAATGAACTCTAAAGGTAGGTTCTGACAGCAATGCATTGAGAATGTTATTTTTTTTTGTGGATGAATTCTGAATTTTTGACTAATTAGAAGTGATTTACAAATTCTTCAGAATAGTTTTTTCGAAAATTCGCTCAAAAAGCAAAATATTATTGTGTTGTTACGACGTCACAAACAGAGGCAATCGAAATTTAATATTTTTGACCACAATTTGAAGTTTTCACCTTATTTATTTTTTTTATTACTTATTATATTGATATTTTTTGATAATTTTTAATAAAAGTGCCTTTTTGGATAACTCCCCTTTAAAAGAATTTTTCTATAATCGGGTGAAAAAATAATCGGTAAAATAAAATGAGAACATTGTTTATTGATATTTTCTAGATTCGTGGTTTAGAATTTCAATAAATTCACTAGATAATTTACATTTAGTGTATTTTATTTATGAAAATATTATGCTATGTTAGTTCTATATAATTGTATACCTAGTGAATTTTCTTGATTATAAATGTAATATATTCTAATTATATTAAATTATAATATTGTTTATTTGGGCAATATTTTTATGAAATTAGGCAGATTAGTTTAAGGATTATCAAAACATGTAGTTCCGTTAAAATCTCGAAATCTATTTTTATCCTGATTAGCATAAATTACTTTCTCTATACTAGCTAGGTATAATACTATAATACTATACAGCGGTCTTTGAACTTGAGTTTGGGGACCCCTTACCATCAACAAATATTTTGGGGATTCCCATTCCGTTAACTAACTTTTAATGATAATTTGTATAAAGTAAGGTGAACAGCCTAAAATTTACAATTAGTTTTTCTCGGTTTTTCCTGTATTAGTAGCTATTCAGAAATAAAACGAGTAGATGTGGCGTATCCGGAAGTAGTAGTATGTAAAAATATATATTTACGATTTAGGATCTTTATATTATATTGGTTTAATCTGCAAAATGAGAGTGTTAGAAAAGGCGTTTGGTTGATGACACTCAAAGCAACAACTACAATATTTTCATTTTACTCTGTTTTTCATCTGCACTGTACTGCACGACAAAATTGTATGAATTGAAGTTTATTCCACAGCTGAAATTTTTTTGAATATTTGTGGTCTTAAACCACATTTTTCTTATTTTCTTGCTAGTGAACTATCTAGTTAGAGATGGTTAGTGAGCACGATTAATTGCTAATACTGAGGTACCCAGTTTAAATCTGTGCTTCGGAGGGCACGTAAAGCCGTTGGTCCTACTGCACTGGGTTGACCATCTCGAGATGTTCCTCAATCTGGTTTAAGCAACCATAGGGTCTACGTGCTGAAATCTCTCTCTGTGAGAAAGAAGTCCAGTATGAGGTACACACAGAAAATTATTTACTTCCATTAAGTAAATATTATTGGATTCAAATACAAGATACGTTTGTATATCAGCAAATAAACCGTAAAATTATTTTAAGAAAATGTACTTTAGTTAAAATAATAACTTCTTATATTTGACTGCAGTGTATGGAAGTTGCAGTTGAAAAACTACTTTATTGAGAATGAAAATGCGGTATACTTGGATGTAGTGCATCGTATTTTTAATTAAAAAGCATATTTCGCCTAGAATAATGATACCGTATACTTGACTGTAACACATCGTATTTTAAATGAAACATAACAGTTTCTCAACTTAAAACCACAGTACTGTGGTTTCAAGTGTATGTGTTGTTAAATTGGATAATATAATATTTTTGTTTTAAGATAATATACATTTAAATGGATTGTATCGTTTATTAGTTTAAAATAGTTTTTATTTGTTGCAAACGTATGTTTAGTACAAAATAAACGCATAATGGTATTGAAACAAACCTACATTTTATTTAAATTAAGATTAAAAAATTATTTCATTAAATTATTTAGAACTTATAGTGATAGCCCTTGTATTTTTTCTAATTTCGTATGTGATATTCCATTTCTCCAAAATTGTTGCCCATGGTTTACTGTTGTTACCAAACCACATCTTCGCTCTTATCATAGGCATCTGAAACCGAGAATTTATTATAGATAGATTTATTCCATTTATTATAGATAGATTTTTATACTTTATTTTATATTAAGTGCGTCAAATACAAATTTTTAGTACTTGAATGATGTATGTTGTCGAAACCGTTCAGGTCGAGACTCAAAACATCATTCAAGAGCATTTACACTTTCTTGTTCACAAAATATTAGAATAAATTGTTTCAGAGTTTCATTTATTTTTAATTTTTTGGCAAGTGTAAAAAATGAAATATACAATACAGATAACATAAATACCTACCAAAGTTTGGTTCCTTTAGAGTCTTTTTTAACACAGCGTTGTCTTCATTACTTTTAGCTGAATCACTCTTCTTCTTTCTAATGGGTATATCTTCACCACTTACATTAACCAAATTGTTAACTTTTGATACCAATTGTCCCTTTGGTAAAATAGATTTTTCGGTTCTGGAGTCTTTCTTTCTTATTGCCGGGACAACATATGTCCCTACAACTTCCTTCGGAAATAAGGCAATGATTTTAGCTGCTAGCACTAAATAATCATTTTCTTTCAGTCGACTGCAACAAAATAGTTATTTCTATACGTATTTAAGTGTGCAAACCAAAGAGGTTTTTAGAGCTTCTGAATGTTTTTTATTGAAACCGCTCAGGTTGAAACATAAAACATAAATGATTATTAGTAATGATTATACAGTTACTCACAAAAGTACTTGGGCGTTAATTTTTTTGTCGCAGATTTCATAGTCTTTATTTTTGTTTATATAAATTTTTTAGTTTGTTGCCTCGTTTTCGACTGAGAGTGACAGCAGACTCGGTAAAACTTTTTCATAAAATTAAAAATGCACAATGGAATTCTTATGGTTTTCTCAGGAGATTTCTATGCGATTTTTACCGAGACTGCTTTAAGTCACTCTCGATCGAAAACGAAGCAGCGAATAAAAAATTATATATAAACAAAAATGAAGACAAGGAAATTATCTACAAAAAATGTCTGAAAAGTATTTTTGTAAAAGTGATGTTTATATGCCAAAAAGAGTTTTCAAAACTGTATATCTAAAACTTTATCTTACAACATTTATGATTTAACACATAAAATTATAAATAGTATAATTTTATGCACAATAATAATGTAAAAATTACCTACCCTTTAGGCACAGACGCGCTATGTCAATCACATGTACTACGTATACAAAACAATGTATACAGCCACTGCTCTTATTACGATTGCACTTAGAAATGAAGTGAAAACCATAAAGACACTCTTGCATATTATCGAGGTGGGCGCGCGTACGCTTGAATCCAATGTATCAGTTAATTTATATTTGAATCAAACATTACTATTTCAGAGACTTTCAAATGAAACAGACAGATATTCCTGCATTTTTAAATAGAATATATTCAATATTTGTTTAAGTTAAGTATATTTTCTTTTTGGATTTAATTTAAATTTCAAATAAATTATTAATTCATCTTAAGTTTACCCTTTTATTTCAATGAAATAATATATTCTTACATCAAATAATGTTTGTTTGGATCTAATATATTTTTTTAAATTTACGTGTATATTTGCAGCAAATAATATATTTTAAGCGTGTAGCAAGAGTAGACGCCTTTATCTAGTTGGAGGCAACAGGACCCAATCTTAAAATAAGAGAAGGAATATTTTATAATAGCAGTTTCTTTTTAGTCAGAGAGCTAGTGACAGAAATTTTAGGCTTATAATTTAATTATATCTTTTATTGAAATCAAAATAACTGTTAAATTTACTATTACTACATCGTAATCGCCATGAGTTCTAAAAAATTAATAACATACAAATTTTGATAATTATTATTCTAAATTTAAATTAATGTTATAATTAAATTATGAAACCGATTGGAATAAAAAAGGGAAAGTAAAATAGAGAGAAAAAAATAGGTGCGAGTAACGAAATCATGTCGACCACGATGTAAAATCGTCGAAGAAATTTGGTGTACAAGTGAAATTTTGGGTGCTGAATTTTATTTTGGAGCGAAGGGAAATCTTACGATTTTCGAAGAATATTATCGTTTAGTTTTTTTACTCTACGACATTTTCGTGCTCAATTTTTAACAATGAAAACCTGATGTACAAAAATTTATATTCAACTTTACAGTGATTTCAAGCAATGATACTCATTTTTTAATTTTATTTGTTGAAACTTGTCTCGCTACTCTCATGGATCGGCTTAACATTCACGAATTAGAGGGACAGTACATAAAATAATTTTACAAAGTTTATACGAGTTAACAAAATCTGAACTAATAAGCTTATTATATATATGAAAATATTACAGAATGTTTGTAAATTACTGAATAATAATTTTTTAGAATGATCAATGCAAATATCAAGCAATTCAAGTTTTAGATTAATTTACCTTAATATCTATGTTAATTCGAACAACAATACACGATTTGTCAATAACAAATAATTATACAAAGAATCCATACAAAATTTCTATGCATAGAGGTTGTTAGTCATTACAACATTACAAAGATGCATGGCTGAAGTGAATGTGAATGCAAAAATTATATAACTCTTATAAAATAGAAATAAATAAATATCTTTGATATTTATGAAAAAATGTGGAAAAGGAAGTGTGATTGATTATCATTAAAAAAGTTGTTTAAACGTGTTTAATGTGGCAATTTTAAATAAAAATCATGGGGGAACAAAACCTTCTGTGCAATATGCGTGGTAGATATATATGAAAAGCACCTTGCATCATTAGCTTCCTATAATTCATTTCTTTTGTTAGAACTTTGTTCTAATGAAAAATATTTTTCTATTATACTTTATTGTGTAACGATTAAATGCTTGAAAATTATAACTTTCTTTCTATTCGTTCCTTTTTCGATTTTGAGTTATGTACCACTACAAGTTAAACGATTCGTGTAGATATTTCATTATCGAAAACCCATGGTCGACGATATTTAATCTATAAATTAATTTTTAGCCGTAAAATTTGGAAGGATGTCAAAAAAGCAACGGGAAAAAGTGGAAGATGAAGTGAGATTTCACAGAGCACAACTGAGGGCACAGAACGATGCTGCACCAGACAGTTCTGTATTTGAACAACAAACCCCGTCCAGCAGTGATCAATTACCTCATAACTACAACGGAGGGTAAGTATATTGTGCAAAATTTTGTAATACTTTCAAATTGTCTTAGTGCTTGCTTACTAATGGATAACGGTTATAAAATTAATTGAGGATTATACATGCGGCAGTTTACAATTTACGTAACGTTTTATCTTGTTTCCAACAAAGGTTTCCCCACGAGAGCCATTGTATATTGTATAGCCTTCAGCTACTCATGTATTTTAAAGCATATATTATTAAATTTGTTTATTTTACGTAAATAATTCTGAAGTAGGTAACTAAATTTTCAGCCTTCGTAGTTAGGCAACTCATTATGCACTGTACAAGCTATGGCATCAATTAATTATTAGTTTACTCAAAAATTTTGTTCAATATTACAGATATGCCTACAATAGTGATGTGGGTACATATACTCCGGCTTATTATACAAATCCAAATCAAGTACCGGCGAATTCGATGGGTTACGAATTATCCACAGACTTCGTTGACAGTACAACGGCGTATGATCCCCGACCAAGTTTAGATGCGTTGACTGAAACTGCAAGTTTAATAACCAACATTGTTCCACAAGGTAAGCACCACAAATATTAATTACTAAAATTGATTACTTTAATTAATTCAAAAAGGTATTATAAACGCTTTTCGCAATTTACATATTATGGGAAGAGATGTATATTTAATAGAAAGCTCATCGTGTATCACACCTAAGAACTTTTACGATGAGAAAAATTCTATTAAATATACCTTAGATGTTCTTAGATTTAATATGGGTTCTTGGTGTAGGGAATGCTAACACAAGTAATGGTAGCGGTGGTGGTGGTGGTGGTGGAGGAAAGCAAACGCTTTCTTTATCAGATACACGTACATTCAAAAGAGTGACACAAACTTCATCTAATGCAACATTATCAGGTGGAACGATGGTGTCTGTAAAACAAGAAAGTACACAGCAGGAAACGTTGGTTCCCAGTTATGTAGATAGTACAACATTTCTTAATTCCCCTACTGTTCAACAGCAAACAAATACTAGTCCACAAAGTAATACTCAAAGTGCACAACACAGAAATGGTGATGACAGCGAACCTGTACCATTGCCTAGTAAGTTATTGTGTGCAAAATATTTTGTTTTTGTTTTGCAAAGCTTTCTTCAAGTGTGTTTAGCAATTTGTGTATTTTCTATTCTTTCATCCCAATTATTCATTTTCAATTTTTATTTTCTATTTAAAAACATTTGGTTATTGTTTTTCTTTTGTACGTTCACTACCTAACTATAACTTTTATAACCCGAAGGGTGCATGCAGACAACTTTTATTAAATATTCCATAATAAAATAATTCTACTCATTTAACTGCTTTTTATTCACTTTATGGGGTAGTTAAGGGTGAATAAAATTAGTTTTGAATTTGGAATGGTTGTGGTTTCATAACTACTGCAATAATTATTTTACATCAAGATGCATTAATTAATCTAATTTGCTTGCTTAACTTTTAACATCAAGAACACTTTAAATTTGAATTTGTTTTTAATTTGAAATAATCGAGGATTTTTTTTTTAACTTTTGGTGAAAAGCAACAGAGGCACAGTTTAGATTGACTAGCGAATTATCTGTACACATATAAAACTATCGTGCACATTTATTTGGATTTTCTCAATAGATCCCAATTTATTTGATATCCTAGTTCGGCTAATGCTTCTTGACGTTAAGAAATTAATTGCATTAATGCTTAAATCATGGGAAGCTTACAATGTTTTAAACAAAGTTATTTGAAGTTTGCAGTGTGTTTTTGTAATCCTTGACTAACTCGTTTTTTGAATTATTATTAAAATTAGATCCCATCCAAATAGCAGAGTTATTGGCAAAATCAATATTTGACGCACACGACCGCACATGTATGGTAACCATTCCAGATATTCAAGCTCTATTTCGTAAACCCAACGACTTATCTCGATTGTTGTACTATAAAAATTTGACTCACGAAGAATTATGGATAGAGTGTGCTCAAAAATTGACCTCCGTCATACAACAAATTATTGAATTTGCTAAGATGGTGCCTGGATTTATGAAGCTTTCGCAAGATGATCAAATCGTACTTTTGAAAGCAGGTAAACTTTTCAAACTCACTATAATATGCAATGTATAATTTTTTTTTTATTAACAGGCAGCTTTGAATTAGCGATAATACGAATGTCGCGATTTTTCGATTTAATGCAAAATTCAGTGCTGTATGGGGACATCATGTTACCGCTAGACGCCTTTTATACATCGGACACAGCAGAAATGAAATTAGTATCGTGTGTATTTGAAATGGCGAAGAGTATAGCAGAACTTAAATTAACGGAATTGGAAATCGCGTTATATTCTGCATGCGTTCTCTTTTCGCCTGGTTAGTAAAGAAATGAATTTGCAAGTAATGTAATGTAAATTTTGATTTTTTCATTTTAGATCGACCGGGATTGAAAGGAGTAGGTGAAATTGGCCGTTTTAATCAAGCAGTAATACGAGTTTTGAGAGTGGAGGTAGAGAAAAATCATTCGATCCCGATTAAGGGAGATGTTACTGTTTGTGATGCCTTGTTGACTAAAATACCCTCATTAAAGTATGTATTTTGTATGACACTTTAACAGTTTTGTATTTTGCTTTTATTATTTTAGGGAAATCAGTATGTTACATATGGATGCTTTAGGAAAGTTGAAGAGATCGTCGCCACATATAGAATTTCCAGCACTTCATAAAGAACTTTTTAGTGTAGATAGTTGAGAAACTCCATAATCATCTTGGACATTAGCAAGCAGCCTTGTGCATACACAGTAAGTTATCTTTATATTATTGAAGTTTGTTTTAAATGTTCACACCACAATATAAGTGGTTGTATTATTAAGAGCAAGCAAGGTGGTTGAATGTATGATGTGTTGCATTACATTATATTATTAAAATTTTGAAAAAAATTGGACAAAATTATATATTATGTACAATTTTGTAGAAAATTAAATTATTTACAAAAATTTCCAAAATTTTACAAGCTAAAACATTATTCGAAAGTGCACATTTCAATTTTTTTAATGGTTTTTAATGGTAAAAGACCCTGCGGTAGTCACGATAAAGTTTCGTTAGGCAATTTTGATTAGTTTGTACTTTCATATTGATTTATACGTTAAAATTTATTGCAACTAAACTGAGTGTTCAAACTTGAGTTTTATTTAAATTTATAAAATATCAATTTCCGAATGTAACAATATATTTTCTAATAAACACATGCCGGTTGAATTAATGTGCTTTCAATATTGTACAGTTGAAATAAAGGATAACCATAAAATGGTACTCAAAAACCTAGTTGTACAATCGTGAGTTAAAGCAAGTTCAAAGGTTAATCTACGTTTATGGCCATTCTGATTGGTCATGAACCTAGGTTAACTCGGGTTAACTCACGATCGTACAACGGACTAAAGGGGGAAATAAAATTTCACCGTAAGTTATTATTTATTTAAATATTTATTTTTATAATAGCATAACTGCGATTACGGAAAAGAATTTTTGTTTCAGAATTTTTTAAAATTTTCTCCTAAACATTTTTGAACCAAGTTCGGTTTGAATCGGTTATTATTTGAGAATTAACCTGACATCTTAAAAAGTTGAAGAGGATTACATTGTTTATTATAAAATGTGATCTGAATAAAAAATACGCATTATAATTCTTAAAATATAATTTAATAACAGTTCAGAAAATTAAGGCCTATAAAAATATAATTTTTTTAACATGGTCTTAAGAAGATGAAAAGTGCTTCTTGCATTTTTTTAAATACTTAAACAGATTTGTTTGGTTCTTATATTCAATAAAATAATAATTTAATTATTATTCTGGCACCAGTCATTGTTTAAATAAACTTTTAAATCGGTGGGTATTCCACTCATTCAATTAAAGAATTGTTTACATTCGCACGACCACTTACGCTTAAAATGATCAAAATTGATTGTAATGTGAGATTTACATATTTTTCAAACACTTTAAATAAGCTTTGGTAGAGTGATCCCACATCTGAAAACTCACATTATTTAAAAGTCATTCTGCCCACCACATAAAATTCACTTGTGAAGAGTCATGCAATGTAATAATTTTATCAAGTGTTTTCAAAATTAGAAACACTGTCGGCCTTCCATGTGTGGTAGGTGTAACAATTGAACACCTGTTGAAATGTGAAGCAGAAAAAATTATGAAATTTAAAATGAGAACATACATAAAAATACAAATTATAATAATTTTTTTTTTAACAGAGGCAATGTAAAATATAATCACAAAACGACTGGATTACACAATAATCATTAATATACAATGTGTTTTGCTTGGAGCATCGAAAAATGATGTATTCTGGCCGTCTATTTTAACGTCGTAAAACGCTCCCGACAAAACGCACTGTATAAACCCTTACTTAATCTTCTCAAGCTATTGTTTGTGTTATATTAAATGCGGTTACTTTTAATATTATCTTTCTTTGCTTTGATGGTTTTTACGCCAAAATAGCTTTCTTATCACTTATACAAAAAATTATTTTTAATTAAATTAAATATTTTTGCACACCCTCAAAGCGGTTCTCTAAGGAGTTGATTAGCCTAATCACTGAAAAGAAGATTACGTATAAGAGGTTTAAAAAAATTCGTCGTCATGAATATTACCAAAAGTTTTGCCAAATCCGTAATCAAGCAAAGAAACTTAATTTAATGCTTCGTCGTAGTTATATCGGCAGGATTGATGAAGGAATCATCGCTAATCCTTAGTTATCCTGGTGTTAAATTGATGACTTTTGACATGTATTGTGGGAGAAGTATAAATTTTTGATAGATACAAGACTGAAAATTCACTTTATTACTGTTTTTTTATGTATTTCTTCAGTTTGTGTAGATCAGCGGTTCCCAAACTTTTTTGTCTTGTAGACCACTTGCCATGTTTTTCGGTATTGGGTAAACCCCCTACTTTCCTGGTATTGTTTTTTTCAAATTAAAACGAACCAAATTAAAATTTATAACATAAAATGTTTTTAGTGGGAGGGATGAACCTGATGCTTTATTAACAAATTTTTAATATTTAGCATCGATTTAGTTAGGTTTAATCTTAAATCTTCTCGGATAACTACTACTAAATGAGATCCACTATCTTCTTCTTCTAAGTCCTTGGTTCTATATAATGGCGTGGTGACCACTTCAGAAGGGTTTTTTCGGCAGATACCTCGGTAGTTTACCATTGCTTTCCGATGGAAGACAGAATAAAGTTTTTACTTCGCTCGAGTTTGAACTGAGGATGTCGGCTTAACAGTTGACGCACATAAGTATCAGGCCGTAACCGTCTTCAATCCATTATTCACTTCGATCCACTATCATTGACCCCCATTTACATCTCATAGACCCAATTTTTTTGTTCGCTGACATAGACCTTTTGCAGGTTGTCGTCGACACCTGGGAGATCGATATAGACCACTTTGGGATACACTGGTGTAGATCCTCCAGAGTCATCGTCATTTAGACAATAAATTTAATTAAGATTAAATTTAATTGAGTGTATTAGTTATGCCATTAAAAAAATAAAAAAAAAACATAAACATAAACTAATGGTCACACCAAGCCCACCGTGGACAACTTTTTCGATCATAAAAGTCAGAATTTTATGTTGTAAACGACTCGCGTTTCAATTTTCCAAACGACCACTGACGGGTTAAATAAAGAGATCCATTATTATTATGTCACAGGACATCAAAAGCCGAACAAACTACAGCACATTGTTTTTAATAAGTTTTTTATCTTGTTATCCTTGCTCTAAATATTACAATCGCAATCGAGTCAATGCTTAATTGCAGTTTTTTGGAAACTCAAGATGAACTCCAATTTACATCTTAAATTTGGCACCCCAAAAAAATTTTCTACAAGGATGAATTTTGAATAAATAATTAGTATGTAACTACTAAATTTGTTTTATGAAATTCATTGTCTTCCAAGCACTTTGTTCATGTTTTAATTAATTTTTCATAATGATGGTAGTTCAAGTGGTAGTTTACTTTTTGTAATATAGCTTTTCCAAAACGTAGTTTTAACTAATTTTAACTTTTAATTATTAATCTAAAAATAAATTATTTTATGTAATTTCCTACTAAAATATATTAATTAACTCAATTCTTTCGCCCACTAAATTCAGCTCAAAAATTTTTTATTGTCCAAAAGCGAGGCAATTTGTTTTATGATTAATTATTACTGCTGAAATTATTAAAATATAGGAGTATTAGAATAGGCCTTAATTAATTAGATTATATTCGAATTTTCGAAATAATTGAAAGATTGCAGGTTTCAATCTCTTTGCTTCCTTAATAAAAAATATTACTTTGCAAAAATAAACTAATATGCTAGAAAAGTTAAATTAAATTTTAAATTATTATCGTAGCGAAAATAATTAGAAAAAAATAGAACGATGTATTGTAATTTAAATTGATACGGTTTTAATATTGCATTTTTGTTTCAGATTCCTTCAAACTGATTGTATCGGCCTTAATATTTAAATAATATTAATATGAATAAAATTTTATTGTTGTGACATAGAAGTTTAACTTAAGAATTGCAGATCTCTATTAGTATTGTTTAATAAACTGCAGAGGATCTAGGAACCAGGCCCTGATTTTAAAGTACAACTATTTGTTTGTTGTTTGTTATGCCTGTTCGATGTATTGTTGTTAAGGTTCT
The DNA here is from genome assembly GCA_911387805.1 of Cantharis rustica. Lineage (NCBI taxonomy): Eukaryota > Metazoa > Arthropoda > Insecta > Coleoptera > Cantharidae > Cantharis > Cantharis rustica. The sequence goes on from OU426877.1 coordinate 41,557,595, forward strand.
TTGAGTTTTGAATACTTGGTGCTGATTTGCGTTGTTGAATTTTAAAATTCTGCAGTTTTATAAATGATGGAAAGAAAAGTTTTTAGGTATTCTAATATCTGCCACTTAATATTAATTGCTAAATACCTAGGTACACGTAAGAGTAACAAAAAAATCTATACACTATAAATATTATACATAATTATTATTATTATTAAACACTGTAATAAAAATAGGCGTAATTAAGCAAATTTAGGTATATGAATAATAAAATAAATAGCTTTAGACTGTGTTTATATACGTAAGTATACCGAACTATATTATTATATTATAAATAACGTCATTTTAGTTTTAGACTTTTCATTAGCTAACATAATATACAATATTATAGAAAGACTGTATGCTTAACTAAGATAATTACGCTATTTTTATAACAGTGCCTTTAGTTAAGTTTTAATTGGTGACACATGGTTTTATAAATAATTATATATATAAAGAGATGTATATGTATAAAATATATGAGAAATAGAACATAGAATATTTATGAAATAGAAATATATTATATGATGATATATTATTACCTTTTTATTATGTTCAGTTTTATTTTAAATTCGGATCTACCAACTCGTTTGTCTATTCTGCTAAAATATAAGTTTGGTTTAAAATAAAACAAATTTTGTGATAAATCAACTTTTCGTATTAGTAAAAATCGCAATTTATATTAACAATTCTGTCACACAATTTTTAATGAGTACCTGAAATGCATCTCTTTTTATTTTGTATTATTGTAATTGATGATAACTTTACACTTACGCACCCAACTTACTAGTCGGTGTACATAATATAAAATAAAACTTTTCTCCGACGAGGGATTTTCAATGTGAGATACGATGTTAAGAAAGAACTTTATATACTTTCGTTGTTATTGTTTGTTTTTTATATACCTACGTAATAAATAAAATTTATAATATTTAAAAAAAATAAAGGTAGTACGTACCTAGCCGGGCAATTAAAATCTTACTACCTATCCAAAATACCAAGCGTGTTCAACTAATCGATCAGGTAACTAACTGCGAGTTTATGACAGAATTGTTGTATAATAAATATGTTAAGATATGCACTTGGAAAATGCCAGGATAAAAACATAGGTTCTAGTTATTTTTAGTGGCTTGTTTTGTGTTGACCATTGTTAAATTTGAAAAAGAGAATTTTATTATTTAGCTTTAAGTCTAACCCAGTGTTATAAAATTATATCTATTTATAGTGTTGTTTTTTAAGTCCCTTGAAATTTTTTATCACATCACATCAACTATGTACAAAAGTTGTAAAATATTAACAATGGTTAACGTGTTTTTTTTTTAATAAAAAGGCTAGGAGTTGTTTTGTGTTTAGTCTTTTACGTGACATAAAAAAAAAGAACGTTCCCCCAATATATGTAAGCGCACTAAATACAAAATAACTGTTTACGATTTGTAGCCTACCTTAAGATGTTAACTTTTTGTTATTAAATATTTTTAAGGCGTATGTGCTTTTCTGTGGTTAAATACCAAGGTTTACTCTATTTTATATAGGGAGCTTTTTTATACAAGAAAAAATTGTTAGTTCGGAACGAGAAGAGATGTACATTAAAATTTAATGAAAAGTTGACACCAACTCTTGGTGAGTTATGATTTGTAAAGTAGCCATATTTTGTAAATTGAGGGTATGGTAGGAAGGGTAATGGTATTGCTATTGTTAATCATTAATTGATTAAAATAAACATATTTCAAGTGTACCTTGGTCCACAAAACTGTATATTATATTAATTTATTAGACTTGGATATTTTTTTCATTACTATTGCAAATTTTTTTAATAGATGTTGCTAACATTTGTTTATATATTTTATTTCAATTTAATATTCGATAATTTGTTATATTTGTGGCGATGTCATTAATTTATAATTCTCATTTAATTTATAATAATAATAGTAGTAATAATATAAGGACTTTATTCATTAATAATAATTATTATCATTAGCATAAAAAGATATCGATTTATTATTTAAAATTATCGCTAGAAAAATTCTAATTATTTTCATATCCACAAATATAATGAATTCATCTGTAGAACCAGAAATTATATATTTTTTGTAATTATCTTTTTATTTTATTATATGTCTAAGAAACTAACAACATTCCCATTCTTCCTGTCTCTATTCTATACAACTTGATCTCGACATAATAAAATTACTTGTTTTATTTACTCGTTACAAAGAACAAAATTACAAAATTAGCTATCTTTAAATCAAAGAAAAACAACATAAAAAGTATATCCTGTTTGTATTTGTAATTATCATGCAGCAAAAAAGTTACTGATGCAAGAAGTTCTTTTTTTCTTCTAATTTTAATGTGAGAATAATTTTGACTGAGAAATCACGTCGACTTAAATCCAAATTCTATCATGCAAATTGTATTTGTCAATAGGTATCTATAAAAATGAATTACTTGGCTATTTTACATTTTAATAAATGGAGTTTATGTTTACTTAATATGTTTTCCTAACATTATTTTTACTCCAATTCAAATTTGTTTTCAATATATTATTTCAGGTACTTATAAAGAACGGCCATAATTGTAAAAAGTTAAAATTACAACCCGGTCGATGAAAGAACAGAATTGACAAAAACGATGGATAGTAATGGACATCTAGAAGAAATTTGTTTCAAAACTCGAAGACCGAAGGAAGTTTTGCTTCGATGATTTCAAGTTAACCTTTTGTTAGGCTAGGGTTAGGTTTTGAGTGAAAGGTTTCTGTATTTTATACAAAGTAAACGTGAAAAACTTATAGTGATAAAAGCTCATAGTGACATTCTCATTACACATTTTCTATTCATTTCAGCATCTGCCATGATTTCCCTTTTAGTCTTTTACAAAATGTTCATAATATGATCATGTTTTATTGTTCTAAATAAAAGTTTTTACAAAAAAAAACGTAGTTCTTTTTACACACTTGTTTAATCTGAGGAGTAGATCACTACGATGGAAATCTTTGAAAATCATAGCAATGACCCATTAAACGAAGACTGCCGTATATTGTTCTATTGTTTTATAAAAGTTGACGGTGTTATAAAGAAGGAGGATTATAAAAAGATCTGGTTGCAGATAATAGGCCGTGATTTTGTACTACAACAAGATAACGACCCTAAGCACAGTGTCCAACTTTGCCGTGGGTACCCAAAAGAAAAAGAAGCTGATGACACTGTAATGGACATGGTGTGGCTACCTCAATCACCAAATCTTAATCCTATCGAATTTATATGGGAACAGTTTTATAAAACCTCATTACTTGTCTAATGTCGACCACGCAATTATGGAAACAATTACAAAATGCATAGGCTTCTTAAAAACATGTTACAATTTTATAAATTAATAGATGTTATATACTAATAGCAATGATCAAAGGAAATATTTTACTGTATACAAACTTTTGGCCTGCAGTGCAAATTATCGACGCATGTATTTTCTCAAACCATACTTGCAGTAACCATGCAAAATTGCAAAATCCTCCTCGATTTCTCGCAGCTCAGTGAAAACTGATAATAAAAGGTTTTCCTTTTCATATTTCTATATGACGACTTCCAATGTTCAGAAAGTATATTGCTCTAATTTTGTGTAATATTATCTTGGAGGTAGGAAAAAAAAAACTGAAAATACCTAACAAAATATATGAGTTTTTTGTGCCAAATAAAAAATTATGCGCCTGAGAGTCAATCCTTAAAAAAACAATAAGTGCTCTGTGCTATCAATTTCGAGCAGCCTTGTGAGAATACAAATTTTTAATCCAAATCTGTTTTGTGAAATTCTACTAAACCAAACCACAAAGAAAAATTATTGGAAAAGATTTTATTGTCTTAAATGCCTCATTTGGATGCAAATAACAAGATTTTAAGTTTTTCTTTTTTCCCGAAGTCTGTCTATGCTGACTTTCACGATGCAGAAAAGATATGAACAATAAATTTTTGTGTCATTTTGATTTATTTTGCTTCGTTTGTTTAAAATTTGCCTGAAATTTTATGAACTTTGGTGTACGACTAATTTGATCGAAAAATTAAGGAACCAAAATTGAATTCCGTATCTTTTTTGTTTCGTTATTGATCGATCAGTGCAGACCTTGGTGGAGAGAGAAAATTTTAAATCTAAATAAAATAAAATAATAAAAAAATAAAATTTGAATATTATATTATAATTTATTAACTAGTAGAATACAGAGATATTATTGATTATATATTTATTTTAGTACTATATTTAATTATAAATTTTAAAAGATATTAAGATATAATTAAATCTTAATTGTTAATTAATAAACATCTGAAGCTAGTAAAATACCATTTCTAAAACGCCAAAATTTGCATATCTTTTAAAACTTACAATTTAAAAAAATAAACAATAATAAAAAAACAAAAAGTTTCTCAACATTCTTTCCCACTTTTTTTACTTAATCGCTTTGCCGCCTGGTATATTATATTTTTTGCCAGGAAATCCTGAAAAATAGTACCAAATTAGCAGTGCAATTAAATGAAAAACGAGTAATAAAAAACAAGTGTTAAGTTGCAATGCAGTGCTGTAAATAACTTTTCATGTGCTCTGTGCAAGAACTTATTTTTGGGCCCCTTAATTGTTTTTCTGAAAAATATTAATTAAAATATACACGGCAAACGAGGGAGGGGGATCTCAAATATATAATCTAAAATTCATTAGAAATTGTTAATGCGAAATGTATAATTTAAAATTTAATGTATTGAAATATGTACCACGGTATAGAATTATAGATACAAATAAAATATAGCTATACAAAATGGAGCCGGCCGCAGTTGTCTTCTAATCGTGTAACTGTTAAAATCATATTATAAATTTATTTTTTTAAATAGGATTTCGTTAATTATAGTCGAATTTAATTTAAAAACCAAGATTTCGTCTTTCTAATTTTGTAATTTTCCCAATTAAATTTCATAGTATGTTCAAAGATTTACTGTCTAGTAGATCCGTCATTTTTGAGTGCAATTTATGCCTAAAAATAGTCGTTTAACATAAAAACACGCTATCAACATGGCCTTATGGAACCAGAGAATTGAATAATTCCACAACTTTTGTATCCGAATTTTTGGATGGTTCATAATATGTTAAATTTGTAGTTTACGGCACGAACTACCAGAAAATTTATAATTTTGTAGGGGCATTACTTACTACCTGCTGATTTGAATAATACTATTTTAAATTATTTTTAAAGAAAATCAAAAAATATGTTTTAATTTAAATTTAAACACAAATATAAAACAAAAATTATGTGCATCAACATTGTAGTTATTATAGCACTAACTTAATATATTTTAAAAATATATTGTTTATATGTATAATAATTTTTTCGTTTAAAAAATAGATATTACTGTTTAAGTTTATTTAGCGGCTATTTATACAAAATAATATTACTTAAAAATAATACTTAAATAATAATTATGTCATTAGACAAATTATTTTAATATTACAGAACTTATTGATTTAAAATTGTGATTTTTAAGCTAACGAAGTATTTGTTATAAAAATTTATAGGTTAAACCGCAACAATTAAATCAAATCCTTATTTTGAGTGTTCAATCACCCATTTACCTATTATAACTATAACTTTGAAGGCACCGACACAACATTAGCCAATATATAATTAAAAATTACATTTATACGGACATCCAAATATACGGCTGAATAAACTAAACCTGCTGTAAAATATTTCCTTAAAATTGATCCATGTCCATGTCATTTTAACAAACGGCTTCTAAATCTAATTTTAGCGTAAAATGCTAAAAATTTATCTTGAAAAAAAAAGTGTTTTATCAGTTCGTTTAAGGCCTCCCTTTTGTCCCTGTTTAAGCCTTGTTTGACTCCATCCGTTGCACCTATTTAGTTAATACACTAGATCAATGCAATATGGCAGATCTATTAAAACTATACTAACAAGGAGAGGGCCAGGTATGCGAAATTTTGTTTTTGTTTATACTTACACTACGTAAAGGTTACACCTAAGACATTACGTAAATAAAATAGTAGCGCGCCATATTCAGCCAATTTTGAAATAATCGAATTTGATAATTTTTTCTTATTGCACGAATTAACGTAATAAAAGATAAAATTTGCAACAAAGGTTTCATGGCAACGAGGCTAAGTGGTAGGTCTAATAAGCAAAGGGTTCTAGGTTCGATTCTAGTATCAGTACTTTTTTTTAAATATTATTTTTTTAATTAATTTTCTTTTTAATTAATATGTAAATTAACAGATATTTAATAATTACTCGAAATTATTAAAAAATAGATAGAAAAAGAATAGAAAAATTTTTCAGAACTCAAACGTTGGACGATATCGTTTAGTCAGTGTATAATCGTAAGATTATACAGTGTAAAATAAATATCAGAAAATAATTAATATGTATAATAATAATAATATACTGCATATATAATATGTAAATATTTAATAATCAATTATAATAATCATCAATAATAATCAATTTAAGAAATGGTTGAAAATGCTATTAGTAAGACAAAACGATATAATCCGACGTTTGAAATCTGAAAAACTAATAATTTCAAATAATTATTAAATATTTGTTAATTTGCATATTAATTAAAAAGAAAATTAATTAAAAGAAAAAGTACTGGTGCTAGAATCGAATCTAGAACACCTTTGCTTATTAAACCTACCACTTAACCTTGTTGCCATGAAACCTTTGTTGCAAATTTTATCTTTTATTACGTTAATTCGTACAATAAGAAGAAATTTTCAAATTCGATTTTTTTTTTAAATTGGCTGAATATGGCGCGCTACTATTTCATTCACGTAATGTCTTAGGTGTAATCTTTACGTAGTGTAAGTATAAACAAAAACAAAATTTCGCATACCTGGCCCTCTCCTTGTAAGTTATAAAATGGTTAAGGTTATTAACATGTTGTGATAATATTTTTTTATAAATATTATAAAATTTCACCAAGTTCGTACCCATGAAATCTTGAAATTGGGGCAATCTACAACTATTGTAATTTTTAATTACAACTAACGTTTCAATATAAGTTTTTTTTTTTGGTTTGTTAGTTGTCCGGTTTAGAATTTTTCAAAATAAAGTTTATTTATTCATTCTGACTACAAGCAAAAGTCAAAATAATTTGACTTTTAATCAAGTTTGAATTTAATCGCATAACTTCACCATCAATATAATAATTTTTCCAGTTTGCCTGATGAGAATCCGAAATTCGAAACATAAAGTTATAACAGTATGTAGCAAGCTATATCATTCATTTATTAAATAGTTTTTGAACAATATTATGTAAGTTATGAATTAAATTCTATTTCAATTTCATGTAACATGTAAAAATTAATTTTATCAAAAAAGTTATAGCTACCGAAAATTGCAATTATAAATAATATTTTAAAGGACATTAAAAAATTAATTTTGTAACGCATGATGGTAAAAAACTAAACAAAAGTAAGGAGGAGTCCAGGAAGAAGAAGAAACAAGATTTAACTATCAGCATAAAAAACCTGACTTCAATGGAAAGAAAATGAATTTACCACAAAAAAGAGTAAGTGGCGCGGTTTGTTCAACCGTGGTATCGCCAGTAGGCCTAATCTACATGAAATTTACTATCTTAAAATTTTGCGCAATTTCCTTCGCTTAGCTGTTCTTCATGGACCAGGTGTTGCGTTTTTATCGTCATTAACACTGATTGAAACGTCACAGACCGAAAATTCTTTACATCATCCGCAATAGGATTATTTATCAGTTTCATCGCAATCCTCATCGTTCTCGATTTCATCGTATGTTTGCTCAAAAATAGTTTCCGTTTCTTCCTCTTCGTCACTATCTTGTGATGGAACTTGCAAGTTATCACAGGTACTACTATAATTTGTGGATATCACAGAGCACTTGAACTCTGTCTTTCTGCATCTTTGCTGATGGATTGGTTGTGCAACCATCCACCTTTTCCAGAATTAAAGGAAATCATGTGAATAAGCACTGGAGTTATCGGAGATGAAAAGATAAACTGTCATACGTCTCAAGAAATTGGTAGTGCTGGCATTTGTAAAATCATTGGCAACGATTTCTATACTGTAAAATTCAAACAGAATAACCGAATAAAATCACTTGGTGAATTCGGGAATACAGATAGAAGACGACATTGTCCCGATTAATCTTTTATTAATTTTCCAAAGAAAGTGCAATGCAAAAGTATCTGAAAAAGAACTTGAAAATTTCCTTACGTACGAACTTGCTCTATTTCCATTAGCCCTTTTCAATAACGAAGGCATGCGCAAATCTACTAAATCTTCTATTATGTATAAGGCATATGTGAATTGCTAACTGCAGAAAGGGGACATGTCACATTTTTTATGAAATTGAAATTTTGAAATTTTGTTAATCTAGATGCCTAGACGCACAATGTAATGCAAAAATGTAACATCTTATATTATTCCCCTTGATACTGTGAGCTGTTAAAGAATTCAGTTACTACATAAACGGGACTTGTCCAGGACATATAATTTTTTTTGCAGTAAAATGATAGCAAACTGCTAGTCTGTCGGTTAAACATAGTACATGTTATCCTAACCTATTATTCATAATATTAAATAAATACATTGGTGTCATTAAAAACGCAAATTTATCTGAATCCGATTAATTAATAAAAAGAAGATGGCTGATATAAAAAATACGATCAAATTCATCCCAGGTGCTTATGAAGGATTTTGGAAAGAAATTACAGCGTAGCCAATTAAAGACAATGAAGACAACGATGAATAATACTGTATTTTTACTATTTTTTAATAAAATACTTAAAAAAAAATAATTTTTTTGTCTTTTACTGCAGAAAAGACACATGTCCATATCTCTAATTTGGCAGTTGATCTAATTGAGAAAACAAAAATTAAATGCATTATATCCTAATTCGAAGTAGATCTTCTAAGGCATATCTTGCCAAAAATTTGAATAAAAAAGATTGACTTTTAAGTAATCACACAGTTTTTTTTATTTCCTGAACATTTTTGGAAATGTGACATGTCCCCTTTCTGCAATTAGCCATTCATGTATTAAGCAACTTTTTGGAAATATAAATTTTGAAAATACGATGTATATCATCGACGGAGGGTACTTATTACACCGAGTCATTTGAAATCGCGGTGAATCGTTTACATCCATTTGCAATAAATATGTTACCTATATTATCTAACTATACATCCAATTCCGTTATCGTATTTGACGAATATCCGGAAGATGTAGCAAATAGTAGTACCAAATATGCGGAGCGATCCCGACGAGACGATTACAAAAAACTGGATCAGTAGCCATACTTTTTGACAAGATAATGATCCTAACTGTGTCACAAAGTAAATTTCTGGGCCATTATGCAAACAAGAACCGTCTCATTGGAATGTTGAAAACAAAATTGGAAGCTGAGAACTTCATGGTCAAACAAGCCACGGAAGATACGGATACGCTAATAATCAAGAGCGCAATAAGCGTTTCATTGGCATTTGATCTTGTAATAGTTGTCGGTGAAGATGTAGATCTTATTCTTTTGACGGTTCTATCTACTCGTTTAAACATATATTGCAGTGATCCTTTCAAAACGGGTTGATTTTTCAAATGCACTATAAGTGCTCCAAGCTTGCTCCTGAAGGCGGAAGTAGAGACGGTCGTATCTCAGGTTGGGTTCTATCGTTCTCAAAACAAAAGTAAAATTTCTAATCAAAAAAAATAAATCGTCCTTCAAAAATTAATTAACTATTAAATTGTATAAATTTAATGTAAAATTGTTTAATAATTTTAAAAGGGAACGAAGTTTGATTTCTCTTATCCAAAACGTCGGCTTATCAATTGCACATTCTTTTCTTTAAATTTAATTTTATTTTCCAATTTTACCTTTATTATTCAAATCGAAACTAATAGTTCTTCCCTCCAACGAATCATCCAAATCAATCAATCTACTTCTATTCAGCAGCCACTCATAAAAAAATATCCAAACTCCAAAATATCAAAACAATTTCAAAAAAATACGCAATAATGCGTTTGCATAAACTCACTTTATTCAATATCAGAATATAACTCACAAATTTAAACTTATATCAAGAAATTTCAATAATTGCCTCGAGCCAAAATCGCACAACAGGCTCGGGCGGTCGCTATCGGCAAAAAGCTTGGTAATTTTACAATCCTACAACTTCAAATTATTAAAATATAATTTTCTAACAAAATGTATAGGGTGGGTGCAAACCATTTTGAAACACCACAATATATTCTTAAACCTGGAAAAGAAAAAATTTTGCAACAAATATACTCAATAAAAAGTATTATAGATAAAACAGCCGCAGATCATATTTTATTCTTACATGCATTCAGTGGTTGTGATACCACATCAGTATTATTTAATCAATGAAAAATTAAATCTATTAAGGAACTCCAAAAAAATCCAGATTTAAACGAGGTAATCCAGGTGTTCAAGAATGCAAATGAAGATCAAGAGGTCATTGATAAAGTTGGAGAACGCGCTTTTCTTGAATTATACAGTTACTTAATTATACAATTACAGTAATTTGAAGCGTAAGAAAATATGTTTTCAACAACTATAGATATGCATCCTTCAAAACATCAGCATATAAAAGTAAATTTAATATTAAGTCGCTACCACCAACATGAGCAGGACAACATTCGTTCCGAACCTATCACCAGGTTCAGCAGTGGTATGGAAATGAACAAAATGCAGAGCGATGGAAAAAAACCAGAACGGGCTAATTCCTGTCACCACTCTCGAGCTCCCAGCTCCGGAAAGCTTGTTAAAGCTTATTTCTTGCAAATGCAAAAAGAGATGTCAGAAAGACAGGATTCAAGTGCTCCGTTATATGAACAAATTGTAGTGGTACCTCTGATAACTCGAAAGTTTCATCACAAGATAGTGACGAAGAGGAAGAAACAGAGATTATTTTTGAGCAAACATATGCTGAAATCCAGAACGATGAAGATTGCGATGAAACTGATAATCACATCAAGGATGGTGTAGAAGAAATTTTGGTCTATGACGTTTCGATTAGTACTAATGACGATGAAGTTGCAGAATTAGGCCTACTGGCGATACCACCATTAAACAAAACGCACTACTAACTCTACCTTGACGTGGTGTGGAAATGAGTTTTTAAGCCAAAATACGTGTTGAACTACACTTTACGACACTCGTATGCCAAAACTATTAACTTTACGAAAAAAATTTTTTACATAAATTGTAGGAAATTTTCTATAGTTTCATTTTGTATATAAATGTTTTTATCGTGGAATGGGTCGGAAAGAAGATATTATCAAAAAACTGCTTTTAGGCGCCATTTTTCCAATATGGCGGCGCGAGGGGCAAAGATACAAGGTGGCAAAGTTGAAATTCGAAAAGAGCACATCGAAATATATAAAATTACCAATTTTCAAAACTCCCGGAAAACTTTCCAGGTAAAACTACCATATGACTGTACTACAGGAGATTCAAAGGAATTTAAAAAAACGTTAATTTGCAGAGCACAAATAAAAGAGAAAATTAAACGAGAGGAAGTGTAGGTAAATAGTCAATGAGAATTGGCGAACAGATATTATTATCTCCAAGTGAACACCACTAATTTAATTGAGATTAAATTTATTACTTAATTAACTCTTTAACGCGTAAAATTATCCGCTAAGAAATTGGATCAGAAATACTTGGAATTCATTATAATATAAGTCATAAATAACATCTTCTGTTAGTTACGTAAAATTCTGAAATCAGATATTTTTAGAAAGAACTGGTAAACCGTTTTACCAGAGAATGTTCAAGACCAAATAAATTGTGAATGTCCTCTGGTATTGGGTATACCAATAAAACTGGTAATACTGTTTATTAGAGAGCGTTAAAGGGTTAAATAATAACAATTATTTCAAGGTTAAAAAATAAAAGTGAAAAACAGTGATCATGTATTTTTTCGCAGAAACAATTCGAGTCCACGATGGTATATTTGCGAGTTCATGAAGACTTGAATTTAAGTTGGCAAAGTGTTCACAAAATCAAGAAGAGGTAAGATGAATCGTATTAAGCTTCAAAGATAATAAATATAACACATTGATGGATATAATGCCACTTGGTTGTAACTTGAAAATTTCACAAATTTATTTGCTTTGGCTCATCTAGTCAACTGCTGCAGATCGGAAAGTAAAGATGATACCCATATAGCCTTTAATAAAGTCTTGGAAATTCTTAGGGGTGGATAAACTAAAAAAACTAAATTGAAATTAAACAATAATAACAAAATTTAGAGATAACAACAGCAAAATACTTGCCAAACAAATAAAATTTGTAAAATAACTGAAACACAAACACTAAAAATACAAAAATAATTGGTAAGAATTTGAATATTTAATATTGGAAATGGTAAATTTGAAATAATGCGCAAGTTCCAAAAAGGCAGAAAATTGGTAAATTTTGGTGTGGTGTGTCGACGACCATAATAGAGAGTGGTCAAGCGTTTCACGCTATCGACGCCTTTTGTGTGAATTTTTGTGAAGGAATTGCGGTCTACAATTACGGACGCAATCCACAGAAGTCTTCCGGAGATACGAGAAAGGAAGAAGGAAGGAAAGGAAGATCTTCGCTACAAGCAGCTAGGAGTAAGCCCGATAAACTTTGCGCGGGTGTAAAATTACCATTTTCAAAAAGACATTGAAAATAATTTTTAAAATTTATAAATTATACACAGAACACACGTACACATAATACACAATACCTGGCAGAGATTTGTCTGCTAAACAAAGTATTTTGTTGATTATTACCTTTTTTTGGAAACATTTAGTTTTAAAATTAAACTTAACTTTTATTTTGAACTTTTGATTATTTCACCTGCATAAAATAAAATCGGAATGCACTCCCCTGACGAGATCATCTCCCGATTAATAAAGGTTAGCCAAGGTTTAAAATAAAAGGTTTGTAAATTTATAAAATTACATTACAATAAATTATATTTATCCACGACCACTATAGCTATATTCTTTTTACCTATTTTATTTCCATCTCAGTTGCACAACTGAGATGAAGTGAGCTGAGACGAACTGAGATTAACTGAGTCAAAGTGAAAGAAAGATAAGGTAAAAAAAACAACGAAAATTTACTTAGTGATTTTTGAATTTAATTATTTTGAAGTTTGGTAGTACTAATCAAATGTCAACATAAACTTCAAAAAAACGAATTAAAAATTTAAGGTGCAGTAGATATTATTGAAATGATTGTAATAAATGACAAGTTTAATTCAAATCAACCAATCCGGACTATTTCCCAATTTGTCTCAGTTGTAACACTTCAAAACAGCAAGATCAGTTTGGGTTTGGAAGGGGATAGTTTTGTCACATAAAACTCAGTTCGACACGGCACAGTACTTATGTCAAAACGGTAAAAAAAACAACCTTTCAACTGAGTAACTGAGTATCTCAGTACAATCTCACTTAAAATAGGTAAAAAGAATACAGCTTATATTAAGAAGGTTTAATACGTCCGTTTTCCGTGGATTAGAGGCCTTTTAATACACTAGTGGATTAGAATTCATAATACACTAGTGGATTAGTTTTCAGCTCAAAATCAGTAGGTATTGGTGAAATCAATTTGTCAAATCTGACGTTTCTCAAAACCAAAAATTTTTTCTTGTGGTTTTGGCCATGGTCGTGGATAAAACATTGAATTACATTCGGAAATTAACAAGCCTATAATCTTCTTGAAAAAATGTGACTCTCGGCTGCGCCTCGAGTGCCCATTTTTTCTCGTAGATTAGAGGCTTCTTAATCCCCTTATATAATTAATAACTATGACTTCAGAACTGTCTCCCTTATACATTAGAAATATGACCGCCACTGCAAATGCAAAGTATTATACAAATCTTTAGAACTTGATATAGTTAGGAGTGCAGTCTGATGATTGTCATATTGTAAATATTATTAATTATATAAATTAAAATAAAAGAAATAAAGCAGTTTAACCACTGATTACATTTTTTAATATCCAAAATATTTCTAACATTTTCGATCATTTTAATTAAATTTATTAATTCATACACGAAAAATTTCTGGCTACTGCCTTCTTAAAATTTCCTTTGAGAACCCAGTTGGAAAAATTAATGAACACTATAAAAAAAGATTTTCAGACGAGTTTCTTTACACCGCTACGTTTGAGCGGTTTGAGCGTCAGACAACATTTACTTAGCTATTTCAGTTTATATATCCTTTATTATAGCACTGACATTATCTTTGGTTTAATTATTATTAGTCCATCCTAATCAGATTTTGAGGTCATTTACTTAAAGGAAACCGTCATAGCTTGCTTGGCAGACAGTTTGCCAGCCAAAAAATTTATGGCTTTCAACAGATTCTCACGAAAATGAGATCTACCCATCTTAAAACTCAAGCACTTTTTTTTGTTAATGATATACCGGGCATTGATTTATTTTGTTTTTATATATTTTTTTTTATAAGTATTTCAACAAAATTATTTCTTCTCGTTAAGTTTTGATCATCTGAAAATTTTGAGACTGCAAAATTAATCACGAAGGGTTTCCCCATTAGCAATCAAGAACAAAAAACTGGATTTTGATATGTATTTTTATATGTAAGGTATATGAATAATACATTATTTACATAATGTACATATCAAAAATATAAATCTACCAGTACCCATCTTGGTTTTATAATATTTTCCGTTGTCTTCCAATACTTCAGAAGAGTTTTCAGGGAGTTTGGTTTTTACAAATGATAAACTATCAGGAAACTAACTTGAATCTTAAGTTGCAGGACCGCAGTGAAAAAAAACATTGTAAAATCTTTTTTATAAAAGATTGTAAAAAATGTTGATCACCCTAATTGGTAGTACCCACCTAATTGTTTTGATAAACAGCAATATGCCTAATAATTTCCAGTTCCCAGAATTAAACACAACATTCAAATATTGAAATGGTAAAAATTAATTTTGCACTGTATTTGCACATTATTTTGATTTATAATTTTAATTGCAAATTTTTAAAAGGTAATTGAAGCTACACCGTTGCTTGTATGTATTTACTAATATTTAAATAATTTAGTCGGATTTATATTGTAAAATCGCTGGAGCATAAGATGTAATTCGTTTACCTTGAAAATTCACATAACAATGAACCAAAACGGAAACGAATTGTATGATTTCTAAGAGTTTAATTTAAAGTCAAACACCTTTATGTGAAAAAAAGAACTTACTCGGTGTCTGCTCAAATTCCAAGATCAAGATTACTTGTGTGTAAGTTACCTTACCATTTTAACTTGTGGTTAGGAAAGTACCTATAAGCATTTTCCGTTTTATTGTTAACTTAGGCTAATAAAAATTTTAATTTTTCGAACTGTTTACTGAACTGAAAGTTTTAAATATTACTAGTAGATATTTTTATGAATAAAAAAAGTTGTCGTTTTTTAGACTGAATCGCCCATGGTCAAGTGGAGTACCCTTCGATAAGGGCCTGGAACCTAAAAATAGGCTCGAGACGTTTTAATTAATCCAATAAAATATCTCATTAGTTCTATGTACTTCACCAATAACTAGAATTGTATATTTCACAAAGGTATTCTAAAATTTAAGCTACGATTAAAATTATAATCCTAGTTACGATAATTAAAATGCATCGTTGGTATATTTTTTGATATTAATTTAGAAAAGTGAGTCGAATTTTAAACAAAAAAAAAATACCAGGATATAATCAGTGCTATTCACGACGATCTTGATATCAATAATATACTTTTTTGATAATTTCAGAATAATTACTGTTTTGAAACAGGAGGAATCCCTCTGTACGAATGATTCATTGCCTTTGCCAAGGACGTCTATTAAATCTGTTCTTTAGAAGGATAAAAATTCAACTATAACTGAAGTTGAGTTTTCAACGAGGAAAACTGTTAGTATAAATTTCAATCTCTTACGAGATAAAGCAACATCATTTTAAAATTATCAGAACATTTCAGCTAAATTTACTTTGTAAACTTTTTATAATAATTTTGTAAACTTTCAAATTTTTAGAACATGCATTTACAATATTAAAGAAATTTAACGTTATATGTACCATGTTAATTTTTATAAGTTCATTTAAAAAAATTGCTGCAGTATTGAATAAGGTTGCAAGGCTTCAGGTAGTTTTTAAAGTGTTCGACAGGAATATGATTTCATATTTATTATTAAAAATGCATAACTTAGAGGTAAGGGTTACTATCACTATTTCCATCCCAAAAATGGAACTTTTTCCTATTAAATATTAGAAAGAGAACAATTTTCTGAGTATATTGCTGTGTACTTTCCGTGGAAATCTACCGTCTCTTGATTACCTCGGATTAACCCTTGGGTGCGGGAGCAATAGGTAATTTTGAAGGAGTCGAAGGGTTCTAACGTTCTCAAAAAATATAAACGAAATATTATTCGTCTTATAATTAAAACAAATTCGTTTTCCAAAAATTCCAAATAATCCAAATTCAAATTCAAATAAATGCAGAATAAAATTTTAACTTTGTCTTTAAAAGGAACGAAGTTTGATTTCCAGCCTTATCCAAATCGCCGGCTTATCAATTGCAACACTCGCTCGCACAAATACAATTTTAAATTTTCCAATTTTAAACCAAATCGAAATTTACAATTTCCAATGCTTTTTCCAAATTATCCAAAATCAATCAAATCTACTACCGTTCGGTAGCCGCTCATAAAAATTATCCAAATTATCCAAAATATCAAATCAATCATCCAAAAAAGGCGCAATAATGCATTCGCATAAAATCACTCTATTCAAATCAAAAATAATAACTCACAATTTTAAAAAAAATCACAAATCTCAAAAATAAATCACAGAGCCAAAATCATCGACTAGCTTGGTCGGCCATCTTGGCGAAAAAGCCCTTATCTCCCCTTCTTGACATCTCACCTTGCACTCCTTCAAAACCACCAAATTAAAAATCACAATTTACAAAATTTTACTAAAAGAGTACAGGGTGCGTCCAAATATTTGGTAACACGACAATATTAACACAAAAATTTTTTGGATTATGCATTAGTTGTTGTCGAAATAACGGCATTTAAGATTATGAAAAGCAGAGAGATGTAATATGATACACCCCGATGTGTGACGCCAATTCGCACGTTGAGTCCCCGTTCTTATTTCTGTTGACGGTACGTGTCGACACCCGGAAGAGTTCTATGGCTTCGAGATCCACCCTTGGCGAGTTCTGCCATTCCACAGGAATATTTTTTAAATTGACTCAACAACGGCCTATCATGCACCCGTGTTGAAACGTGTATCTAAAATACATGTAAATTTTACAGTTTTAAAATTCGATTTGTTGAGAACTAATTTATAATCCAACAAAATTTTTGTTCTAGTATGCTTAGAAAAGTGTCCTCTTTCCAATAGTCAATAGGAAAACGTTCAAATTTTGGGATGGAAATAGTGACAGATCCCGAGGTAAGTTTTTTTAAAGTTGCCGACAGCTGTCAAAATAATTTGTAAAAATAATTGGGATTAAAATAATATGAAACTGATTTTAAGTGTAAATTCTTTTTCTTCTTCTTTTTAATTTAGGACTACGTCTTATTATTACCATGTGATGTACCAAATTTACACTTGTAATTCATGGTTCTGTAAGCACTTATATATTATATTCTAGTAGGGTGCTAACCTTGCTAGATTTTTATTGTTTGGGAGTGTTTAGATCACAATATCGAAGAAATAAACGAAGAACATTTTAGAGTATTTCTTAACAGAAGTAAAATTTGAAAAACCAGAACTTTTTTGATTAATTATATTTGGTATTCCTATGTAAGCTTACAAAAAAGAAGTAGCGATCACTACAAGACTGAAATTTTTATATTTTATTGTTTTCAGTTGTCTGTAATTTGTTTAAAAATTTTGCAAAAATATTAAATCAATTTCTATCTAATTTTTTTCAATATGAATTTTAATTAAATATGGAATAATAACATAATTTCTAAAGGATTATCCGCAAATGTAGGTCTGTTGTCAAGTCAAGTACTCTCAATCTGAACAAGTAGTGTACTCTACTTGCCTACTATCAATATAGGTGTCAATTAATAACTGTCAAGTTTTTGCTACAAAATTCAAGGTCGTCAAGATTGACTACTTTCAAAGTTTATTGACAAAATTATCCAGTTTCGTCAAGTTTGATATTAAGTTATCAATGCTTATAAAATAGCGAAACTTGACTGTTTATCAATAATTATCAAGATAATTATCAACACCAACATAATTAATATAATTATATTAATATTATATTATGTGAAAGCTATAATATATTGTCGTGTTACGATAGCTAACACGGTATAGCACTGCACTGCTAAAACGAAGACGAAAGTTCGATCCTCGACAAGGAATAAAAATTTATAGAGATTTATAATTGAATTTATAATTAAATAATAATGGTTTCTTTGCTAAAAATGGCCGCCGGAGCGGTTGATTGATTTTTGGCTCCGTAAATTATTAAATGAGAGTTTTTATGCGAATAATTTCAAAGTTGTGATTTTTTTTCGATATTGTTAACGAGAATTTTGTTTGAGAGTCGTTTGACCAAACGTGGCCGCAACTAAGTTTTGATTTGTGAGTTTGTTTTTGGATTTTTTGTATAATTAAAGATTTCTTGGAGGAATGATTCTTTTATTGAAATTTATAAGATTGAAAATTTTAATTATTTAGACGTTTCTTAAGTGATCGCTCGTAAAGGAGCGACAAAACTCGATTAGAGGTCAACATCTGCGGAGCGTAATCACAGATAGAATTTTGTTGATGCTATTTTGGAAAATTAAATTTTTAATAATTTAATTGGATATTTGAAAGTTAAAATTTAATTTTAAAGAAGAGAAGCAAGTGTAAAATTTTTAAAGTTTGAAATAATTCGATCGAACGTTTTTAAAATCGAATTTTGGTATTATTTCATTTTCTTTCTCGAACCCTCGACCCTGAGTAAGCCCGAATGCTCCCGCATACCAGTGCTACTTCAACCAAACAACAGTGTTTTGGTAATCTTAATTTTTTATAAAACTTCACTGCAATATATAAATTAAATGTAACAAATTCTCTAGGACTTCTAAAACAATGAAAACTTCAACTTAAATCTGCGATTAATTTGTATAATTTCAAATGAATAAATCGAATGTGACTATGTCGAGATTTCATAAAATATTATGTAGGCTTTTTAATTAATTAAAAAAATAATATTAAAAAATGTACTGATGCTAGAATCGAACCTAGAATCCTTTGCTTTTTAGACCTACCACTTAACCTCGTTGCCATGAAACCTTTCTTGCAAATTTTATCTTTTATTACGTTAATTCGTGCAATAAGAAGAAATTTTCAAATTCGATTTTTTCAAAATTGGCTGAATATGGCGCGCTACTATTTCATTCACGTAATGTCTTAGGTGTAATCTTTACCTAGTGTAAGTATAAACAAAAACAAAATTTCGCATACCTGGCCCTCTCCTTGTGAGTTGTAGTATGTACACTGTACTGCTATACAACAGTATTTGATAAAACATTACTATTTACTGCTGATACTGATGTCAGCGATACTGCTACTTATTGTTGTTACTGCTAATACTGCCACTTCCTGCTGACCCTGTCTAATATGCTATATACTGCTGTTACTATCTGATACATGGAACGGTAGTAAGTATAACATAATATTTCATAATTATAATAGTACAGAATATTACCGTACCAAGTATCAGGTAATAACGACAGTAAATAGCAGTATTCGACAATATCATTAGTATGTGTCAATATCAGCAATAAGTAGCAGTATTAGTAGTAAATGGCAGTAATAACCAGTTTTCATTACTCTAATAAGAAGTATTTGAATTTTAACTTACTTTTTTAAATAATTTTGTATTTATTTAAAAAAATATATTATCCCTTCTACATATTATAAATACTACATACTATTACCTATAACGATAAGTATCGATTGAGTATATTGTGTATATACATAGAAAGCATGAAAAAGACAAAGCAATGGCTTAGATTGTGGTTTCATTCGACGTCGATTTCTATGGGAATTTTATTAATTGCTTTTTGTTTTTTAGTCGTTTTCTTCGACAATGTGTTTAATATTGTAATATTATCGTTTACTACTGTCAAATTCTGCACCTTACTGCTTAATACTACCTAATACTGCCCATACTCTCAATACTGTCTGATATTTCTGATACTGCATTTCGATGTACACAATACTGCATTTTACATTTCCTCATTGTTCAAAGTTGTCTATTTTGTGACATTATATTATGTGTACACGAGGCGAATAGTATTCAAGTCTCTGTTAGTTTTTATTATTTGGGAAATTCCTGAGTATATCCGGCAAACTGAAAAATTGCATAAAAATAAAGGTTTGGCACACTAGTGTCATAGAATAAAAAAGAAAAGAATAGTACAAAACTTTAAACATAAGTTTTCAAAAATATTTCAATTAGAAAACTAAAAACAATAATTTTCAAAACATGAATAAATATGTAAATGTTATAAAATATAGGCAAAAAGTACAATATTACACAACTAAGTACAAACAACTTTCTTATACTATTATAATTAACATGATCTAATTAAATAGTTACACACATTAATTTTTGTCATTTAATAATAATTTTGTGTAAGTAATCTTTTCTTGTAGGTATCATTAATCATCGCAGAAAAGCGTAATTAGAAATTACATTACATGAACATTCATACCTATAAATTTTGTGTATAATTAATATTTTTAATATCAATTTTGTAATCTTAAATGAACGAGTTCAGAATACCAACAACACAACTATCTAACATTCACTATGCCCTTTTACTCCACAAATTTATTTACAGACACTAAATAAATCAACAGAATCTCCTTTGTAAAGATATCATTCCAAAATTATAAACAAATCATTTAACAAACAGCTCAAGCAAATTAAAAAAATTCAGTTAGATTACTCTGAAGATGTAAATCTAATAAACTTGGATGGCTATAGACATTGCCGACAACATTGTTGCAAGAACATAAATATTTTAATGCAATTCAACGTCATAAGTACAACTAGGCCCAATATTTAGGCCCATAATTTTGTTATTTTGTAGCACCTCTGTTTTTATATTTCAGCCCTAAGGATGGATTAATAAATAGTCCAAAACGTTGGCCAGCGGTTAATTTGTTTGATTTGCTTTCCCTTTACACCCAATATCCGTCTAATTAATTAAGAAGAAACAAGGGAAAAAATTTTGTTTATATTTTTAATTATTATTAATTATTATTAAGCAAAAAATTGCACATGCAATAAATAAGAAAAACAAGATATAGGTGGTATCAAAATTGTAATGTTGATTTTAATAACAACATTTTTTGTTTATTTAATAAGACAAGCAGCAATACCTGCAATTAAATCAAAATTCTTTCTTGACGAGGGCCACTTTTTATTGCCAAATTATCATTACCTGACTTCTTCGAATAAAGCACCATGGAAGAACAACTTAGTCTTGTTAGTTTTAGTTTATTCATACATTGATGGTTGTCTGAGATTCCACTTTAGTGGGTATATAAAGGCACCAGTCTTGCGGTAAGCTCTTAGTCCATGGCAGCGAATCTTAAGAAAAAACAGTCACTTCAAGTTAGTGATACCTTCGAATAAGTGGAATTAGTTTATGTAACTTAATAATTAACATATTCTTTAAAATCAACCAAGTGAAAATTGTTGTAATTAAAGTAATCGATGAAGAATAAAAAGGCATGAAGTAATAATAATTATTGACGCATCTTTTGAAAATTTTAATTATTACGCGAAGCTAAAATAAATTTATTTTAAAATGTGATAGTAAATAATATAAATATTTTAATACAACTTTTGGGTAAAAAACAATTATTTTCAAAATGTATTTAAAATTTTTGTTAAACAGTGCCATACTGCATTTAGTATTTATAATAATAACTTTAGAATTTGTGAAGTGCCTTAGTATTGATAATAAACTCAATGTAATTAGAAGTGGTAAGTAATTTCGCTAAATTTAATAATGATTTATTGATTGTTGCCCATGTTACCATTATAATCGGTAACACAAGAAATAATTTATTAGCTCAAATCATAAATTTTAATAATATAGTAATTATTACTATGAGGTCTTAGAGTGTTTTTTTGCAATGTTAACCGGTATATTCAAAATTATGCCATAACTGTTTATTGATTTTAATATACATGTGTGATCTGATCAAAGATGATCAGTGGCGGGCTGGCCGTAAGAGCAATCACCCGAAAAAGCCTTGAGAACAAAAGTCTCGAAGCCTTGTTAATTTGTGTAAATAAATATTTTTTATTATTTAAGGATGTCTTTGCAATAATTTTCATTGATCTCAAATCTAAATTCTTTAAATTCTCATAAATTATAGTTTACAGAATACTAAGTGGCAGGTTCTTGTATACAAAAAAAAGTATATCACATGCCACTTTATTATTATTATTATTAAAAAACGTGTTCATCGTTATTTCCTTGTTATTCTTTTTATTAATCTCTCGCGGGCATAGGAATATAGGATACGTCTTGTTAGAACATTTAGTTTTTTTATGATTAAACTAAGTTAAATTATGTTATTTCGTCTCTCGAAAAATAGTAAAAATGTACCAAAATAATAGGAATTTTTATTTATTACTATGAATAATAAGGAGAATCCTACCGTAAAATTATATTTTTATTAACCTATTACGAAAATTTACATTATTTAGTTATTTACATTAATTAAAATTACTTAAATATTAGAATACAAAGTGCATTTTAAAAATGTTTCGTTTATAATATATATTTGAAGGCAGATTTATATGCATCTAATGCATTTCTACACTATTGGGAAAATATTTGTACAAGTAAATTTACTTAAAAGATATTTAGCGCAGATGATTTTCTTATATATTTTCAAACTAGCTAAAATACGTCCCTTGATGTGTGCTCAGTATAAAATCAAAATTAAGGATAGAATTTTTATAATGTAATTAATAATATTATATTTATATTCTATTTATATATGTAAATGCTGTGGCGAAGGTAGACAATTAACATGGTAATTGGTTTGTATTTCTTAGTAAGGCAATTTTTAGCAACAATTTTGTATTTTCCGCTGTAATAGACTTATTGTGTAGACTCATTTGAATGTAAGTGAGGTTTGCTGAGATTTTTTATTTATTAGATTACTTTCTGTAATTTCTGTGATTATCACCAGACGTAGATTACTGTTGCTACTAGTGATTGACGATAAATTGCATGGTATACCTATTTGCTGTATTTTAAAATTTGTAAAATTCTACAGTCTTCTGTTGTCAGTTTCTTGTCATCAGTGCCTCTTCACTAAAAAATGATATAAAAAATAAATGACCCAATAAGTGTATTTCAGGATGTTTATGCAACAATGACCCCTAGATACACACACAAAATTAACAAGCAAAGAATAAAAAATCTTAACAAATCTTAAGAAATTTCTTAAATCTTAAGAAATTAAAGAAAAGAGATATGAAAAAAAATGAACAAAATACTGCATCAAATAGGCAAACAGAAAGATAACGGAAGAAATCAATAACATTTTATCAAAAAAAACTAAACCAGGTTTAGAGTTAAACATGATTGAAAACGTCCTCAATAAAATCATACAATTAATAGCTCGCCGAAAAAAAAAAGAGTGTGAAAAACTATGACTTCAAATTTTGAATGAGAAAAACAAGGAATTAGCGAATCTATGTAATAAATTCGGAAATTTGGAAAACAAAACAAACTAATCTGTTGATTAGAATACAAAACAAAAAAAGTATATTTACAAAACTTATTTTCGGTAATTCGCTTGAAAAGTATAAACTTTGTGTTAATGCTAGAAAAAAAACTTCATTATAAGAAAAAATTAAAAACAGATAAGGTAATTTTTGGGCCTTTGGGCTAAGCCTGCACTAGAAATTTAATTTTAATAATTTAGAAATGTTACTAAATATTTTGTAGCCTTTGTCTTTTTGAGTATTCTGGGCAAAAGTTAACGATCGTGACAATTGCCTATGAAATAATATAATAGGTTTGAATCTGTCTGTGCTATAGGGAGCGAAAATATAATCTGTTACAATAATCATTAGAAATTGCTTCCAGGGTTGTATGTCCAAAGAGTTCCAATGCTGTGTCAATAAAATTTCAGAAATTTCAGAATTTCAAATAGATTGCTAAAACGCAAGAATTTACAAATCAAAAAACCAAAAAAAAAAAACACGCCAAGCACCAAAATATATAAAATATTAGTAATCATCCTCCTCATTTTAACTCGTGCAGAACTATATGCAGATTAGAAAAGTTATTTTAACATGAGAAAAACGTAACACACCAGTTTAATGCAAACAAAATTGAAGAAAAATCTTAATAGACTCGAGATATATTTTACCGAATATGGATAAGAAATTCAAGCTTTCCATTTCGGAAATTTATAGATAAATTTTCCTCTATTTGTAGTTTACTTAAAAAATTCGACGTTTACCAGCTGCTATGTAGATATGTAAATATATTTGCAACTGATTTTGAAAAATTTACTCCCTCAAATCGTACACTTATATTTTTCAAGCGATAGGCCCGTAACTCAATATCGTAATAAATTCTGGTCCATTAAATTGCCAGTATACCTTTTAAATTTTTACGGAACTACTCTGAAAGTGAGCACAACAAATGTGCATCAGACGAATTATTTACTATAGAAAATCTATTTTCTATTCTCAATCTATTTTCAATGGAACAACAGATTCTCTCGTTACTCATGAGGGTTACATTGGTAGTTTGGGAACATACGTGGAAGTTATATAGCAAAAGTGTTCTAGAATTATCTGGAAAACCATTGACAACGGAGATATCTAGACGATGACGTAATTCTATAACAAACACCACAGTTGAAGATTTTTAATTACACCCTTAACATGACTGAAAAAAATTTCAATTCCATAATATTAGGTTTAAACGTATTTCCAGTCACATCGACAATGAGAAATTTAAGTTGCTGTTGCGATGCCGATTTATGTAAACATTTCAAAATTCAAAACAAGCGTGTACTGTACCAACCGTTAAACATGGAGTTAGGAATCCAATAGTGTGGGGGAGTTTTGGTGACAATCTAAATAAAGAAGGCTATCTAAAACATTTTCAGGAACATGCCATCCCGTCTGGGGTCAATATTATTAGTCCAAATTTTGTTTTCAGCAGAATAATGACCTCAAGCACTCTTTGAAATTGTGCCAGAGGTTTTTAATATTGAAAGAAACTGAAAATGTTCTGAAAATCATGGAGTGGCTGTTCCAATCACCTGATCTGTCTCCTATTGAGTTGGTGTAGGAAGATCAACTAGTAAGAAAAGTAAAAAATTGTTTTCCAATCAGTGCTATACAACTCTGGAAATATTTACAAGAAGAGTGGAAAAGTTTGAGTCCAGAATATTTTAGAAAATTAATAAATAGACTGCCAGAAATTTGTTTGCAAGTGATAAAGAATAAAGGTGATCATTTTGATGAAGCAAGAATTTAATTTTAAATTGCATAATTACGTTATTATAATAGTTTAAAAATCTTTTTCTCCTTATTTTGTTTTGAATTTATAAATTTTAATTTAAATAAATAAGTAAAATATTTATTTTGTTATGGTTATATTTGAATTTTCTAACTGCTTCCAAACTTTTGAACGGTAGTGTATTTATGTATTATTAAAGATTTTACATTGGAGGTGGGGTTGATTCTTCAGTATTGTTTCTTTAGGCTGTTTTGGTTCTGGATTGGCCACGTGTCGCACTATATTTTCGCAGAAAGATAGCTAGAGTGCCTAAGAGAAACCTAGACGTTGATATAGATTTCAAACTACTCAAAACGCAAAGGGGCTTTCTGACCAATAACAAAAACATTATTCGTACTGTAAAGCAGAGTCAACCAACTACAGTGTGGCTAATATGAGGTCAACTACATAGATTAAACAATTTGTAACTTGGAAGTTAGATTAAAAGAACACCTTAATCAGCCTGGAAGTTTCCAATTCTTTGCTTTGTGGGGAAGAGAAAATGTTGTACGAGACACCGGTTTAATCGAAGCTGATTGTGTGGAATCTTACTTACTAAAACCTCTCCCAATCCCGTGAACCCGGCAATCCATCATTAGATATTACTTGTCTACTCATCAGGAAACCTCATCAGGTTTCCTCCTTCTTTATGCACTCTCGGGTCTCTCGGGGTATTTGTTTCGTCTTGTTTCGCTTCTGTCCAGTGATCTACATTGTTTGGATTCCGCATCTCCAGCATTTCTTGGGGCGGTCTTCCTGGTTTCTGCAGGCTTTGGTGTCATGTTCCTGAACTCAGCATCTGAAACATCTTGTTAGTTTCTGGACCTTGCAACCTTGTATCTTCTTGAATATTTTTAGCTGTATCATCGCCGCATGTAATAAACGCCGCTGTCTGAGGTGCTCCTGTACGCTGATCTTAAGGACCGAAGAGTTATGATTCTTTTACTTTAGTTGACGCAACTGTCAGTTTTAGCTCCAAATTTTCTCCATTCAAAATCCGCCCTCTAAGAAAACTTGATTCGTGCATACGTACTTAAAAAAATGTTATACACTGGATGTAACCGACTCGTGAAATCGTAAAATTTAACAATTGGAGCAAAAATCCTCCATAAATAAAAACAAGGGAGAGAAGGTGATAAACCTATTGAAGGAAATTGAGATAACTAAGGTCCCGAAGACGTTGAAATGTTGTAATCAAACAAGTAAAGAACATGGCCCGTGTTCCTGCATTTTATTTAATCTTCGGGATTTTAAAATCTTATCGCTATTTTGGTGTCGTCTTATTTGACTGTACAATTTATTCTAATCGCGATTTTATTTTAATTTGTTTTTGGTGGTTGTTGATATTTGCAGGGCGCCGCATGTTTTTATTGATGTTTCGTAATTACCTGCCACACATCATTTTCGATATTTGTAATTTTAGTTAAATGATTAAATTAAAACTAAAATTCTGTAGGACCAAATTGTATGCGAAATTTCCCATTTATGTAGAAACATCATTTAAAAAATAACAATATAAAAGTTAAATAAAATTGTTAAGGGGTGAGGGTCTGCTTAAAAATAACTCGGAAATTAAATTTGTTTTGCTCCAAGCTTTTACTTTAGAGTCAAAAAAGACCCTAAATTTTCTACACCAGGTTCAAACTGAAACTGGAAGCTATATTTCCTGTAAATCCTATATTCAAAATGGGCTTAATTAAAGTAGATAAAATTCTGCATAAAAGTTCAAAAAAAAAAAATTTTTCCAGTTCATCTCTTAATTTTTATTTATTTTACAGATTGTTATGAAAGATTAGCAATTGGTCAAAAGTTGCATAGCAGAGATATCGATCAAACATTAAATGTAAGTACAGTTCAAGACTGCCGATTAGCTTGTACTAAAGAAGATATCCGATGTCGTACATTTAGTTTTGGGTGAGTACTAATAAATTTATTGTTATTTTTACATATTTGCTATATGCTATATACATAACTACCTGTGCAACAAAAATTGTGCCACTTGGATATAGTTTAGAAACTAATGGAAGAAGATATGAGCTCACTGTAGAACCATTCTAGCCCATTCATTTAAATCTTAGAAATTGAACCAATTTCGAATAAAAATTTTATTGGTTTCCAATAAAAGTAGACCATTCAATTCGATCATTCAATTCGAAAAAATCCAAGAAATTCAACGATCAAAAATTGAACTAAACGGATTTCCTGGAAAATCTAAGTAAATCTTATGCAATTTAAGAAAACCCGAGGAAATCTCGTAAATGGAAATCTAGTACAAAAATTTATATTGCAATTTCCCTGTCATATTAACCGGTTGTCCAAAAAGTTAAGATTTGCTTAGCAAAAAAAAAGTAGCAAGTATTTTCTGCCACAAATGTTGAAATGTGTACACACTGAGCTTAAATAATTATGAATACTTTTATGTAATGTAGGTTGCCTAAGTAGGAATCTTTCATAAAGTAAACTTTTGTAGACAATTTATTATTATTATTATTTCGCATATTATAAAAGTGCCCTTATTTTCTAAATCAATTTACGTTACCTTATGATTCAATTAGTAGATATTTAGTTCAAAAAAATATAAGTAAATTGTTTGCTTATTTAACTATAAATACACTTTTATAAAAAGATCAAGATTAGAGGTATACTAATTGCAAATTGTATTTTTTAGAATTGGATTGAAAGGCAATTCAACGTGTGAACTCAGCAAACATGTTGTGAAAGAATCACAAAATCTTACACCGATTGGAACAGTAGCTAACCTTGATTTTGATTTGTATATAAAAAAATTGGGTTGCAAATTAGTACTAACTCAAGAACCTCATCAGGATCAGCCCAAACCACAAGAATCAGATACAAATATTAAGGATAAACATAACGGCACACAAAATTTTAGTACCAAAATTAAAAATGATGTAGTACCAACTCCGAAACCAGGTAATCAAAATAGCTACTCGCAATTCGAAGAACATCCACAGACATTAGATTCCGATCAACCAATTAGAGTACAATCATCGCTTATTGGTGTAGCATCAGGACCTACTCCACTTGTGCATATAGTTTCGCCAATTTTTGAAAATTCCGATAGAAATCGTCCATTCAATTATGGATCAGGAAGACCATATTATCCAAATCGTTACACTCCTAACTACGATGATATTTATCCTTATAATCGTCCAGTTTATGATAGAGATTCTTACGATTATTATCCTAAACCTTTTCCAAATCGAAATAAGTTTGAACCACAAAAACCTGCCTACCTTAATGATCGTTTTGGTAACGAAGAAGATAACAAAAAAAGACCAGGTTATGAATCAACACATGTTTCTGTAAATCACAACAAATATGAAGAATCTCATTACTATAATAATTATGATAAACCGCATCGTCCTCAAGCTGTACCAAATCGCACATATTCAAACGATCCTTATTATAAACCAAATCGTATACCAGAAAGACCAGAAGGAAATTATTATGATTATCAAGAGAATTCGCCAAATAATGCTCCACAAATGCCTTTAGAAAATGCTTATATATACGGAAATAAACCTAACCCTCCTCAGCAGATTTCTGATAATAAAAAACCTGAATCCAATTTAGAAGTAGTAAAAGGAAATAACTCAAATACGTATCCGCAAAATTCGAATAAACCCACTGAAATTCCCAAACCACCTAAAAATTCCTATGGCGATCAAGCAAATTCTAATAGACCTAATAATATACCGAATGCTCCTGCAAATGACTATAATCAAAATGTCAAGCCCATGCAACCTCCTAAAATTCCCGAACGCCCCATTTATGAGGATGACGGATTTGTAAAACCACAACGTCCTAGTTACAATAGACCATACGAAACATACGATAATGTATATTTTGACTCAACATTTGAACATAATAGGAGAAATGAAACCCATATATACAGGCCTATTTATTCACAAGAAATTCCAGTAGAAAATAAACCATATCGTCCTTCTAAATTACCAGATATTTTTTCAAGTTATGATCAAACAAAGCCTTCGATAAAACCACAAAGAATACCCGCCCGTCCTGTGCAACACAATAGTTATGGTCCAGAGTTAAATCAACGCCCAACTAAAATTCCCAGCTTACCCTCAAGTGATTATGAACCAACGATTATTGATCAACGACCGCATGACTACCCTCAAAGACCTTACGACTATCCTCAAAGACCTTATGACTATCCTCAAAGACCTTATGACTATCCTCAAAGACCGTATGATTATCCTTCAAGACCATATGATTATCCTCAAAGACCGTACGACTATCCTCAAAGACCTTATGATTTTCCTCAAAGACCGTATGATGTTCCAACTAGACCAAACCTACCTGGTCGTCCAATAGAAACCAATTATGGCCCAACGTTAAATCGACCTGTTACTGTTCCAGATATCCCATTCAATAATTTTGATAATTATGACCAAACAGTAAATTCTCAAAGACCCTACGATATACCGAAAAGACCCCAAAAACGTCCTACAGAAGTTAACAGTTATGGTTCCGAAATACATTCAAATCGACCCAACAAAATACCAGATTCTCCATCAAGTGCTTCTGATAGTTATGGATCCAATGAACCACCTCAAAGACCGTATGATATACCAAATATACCACAAAAACAACCAAATCGTCCTTTAGAAACTAATACTTACGGTTCGGAATTACATCGGCCTAACCAGATTCCAGATTCTCCATCAAGTGCTTCTGATAATTATGGACTCAATGAACAAACTCAGAGGCCATACGATATACCAAATAAACCACAAAAACGACCAAATCGTCCCTTAGAAACCAATAATTACGGTTCGGAATTATATCGGCCTACCAAAATACCAGAATCACCTCTAAGTACTTTTGATAGTTATGGTCAACCGCAAACGCCTTACGATATTTCAACTCGACCCCAAAAACAGCCAATTCGACCCGCAGAACCCAATAATTACGGTTCAGATTCACATCGTCCAACCAAAATACCAGATTCGCCACAAAGTACTTCTGATAATTATGGACAACCCCAAAGACCATATAATAAACCAAGTAGACCACAACAATTGCCAAATCGTCCTATAGAGGAACATAATAATTACGGTTCTAAACCAAACCGGCCTGTTAAAATACCAAATTCGCCATTGAACGACAATTATGGAAACTCAGGACAAAGACCTTATGATGTTCCAATTAGCAACTTGAATGACATTTATTTTACAGTGCATACTCGAAGACCCCCGTCTTATTATTATGAAGACAGATATAAGTATCCCACAGATAATCGTAATAATTTTGAATATAATCCATCATACCAGGATCGGCACGATGATGAAATTTCTAAATATCCTATTCGTAATCACAATACCTATTACCAAAATACTCCATCTGAACGACCCGTTAATGATTTATATCCTGCCGATTTTGATTACTATAATAGAAGACCAATTTCTCAAGAAAAATCCGATTATGATTATTATAGATATAAACACAGGCTACACGAATTTGATTACAATCAAAAATATAATAATTTTTTACCATGGGATTATAGATACGATCAAGATAAATCTTATTATGGATTTAGGCATCAGTACAGGGATGATTATGACGATCCATATTACAGACGAGCTGTATACAGCACGGATTTCCAGAGACCTGTATATGTTCCAATACCTTCCGATGATCAAAAGAAACCTGATGTTGCCAATAATGATACTATGGATAATTTGAATAAAACTTCTTCAGATTTTCCAGTTCCTACCAACTCTTCAAATTTAAACACAACCAATTCAATTGCTTCCAATTCCAACCCCGAAGACAACGGACCGAAGAATCATATTCGTAGACCAATAGTGAGCGAAAGCATCGGCTCCCATGGCGAAACAATAACTTCGATAATAACAGAAATAACTGATAAATCTGATTGTAAGTACTATTTTTCTTATTTATTGTAGCATAGTTGACACTTAACTATACCTTTTTTTGTAATACAAGCGTAAAATAATATGCTTACATCATCAAGATAACATCTTTCCCCAGTTGTTGTTAACAATGAAGTAGTTGAAGGTTATTGTAGTCTACTAAAATGATCAGTGCTTTTACATGCATAACTAATTAGGATATCTTGAAATTTTTGAATAACCACGAAATTTTAATGTTTGCACGAAATTATTAGTAAAAAAGTGTGCCTATATTTACTAAAAGAAATAAATTATGCAATAAGGAAATGCATTTTATACAATCGCATGTATGTATAATTTTTTTAGCCTTTTTCACGTCTTTAACAAGCATAAAATAATCTGCTTGATGAATTATTAAAATTATTTTTTTGTATGTTGAATTAGTTCATTTCAAATAACCTTCCATCTTACTGGAAAATAAGTCTGAAGTAGTCCCAAGGTAATACCTGTTGAGCTCATCTAGAAATTTTCGGAAATGATTACATGTACTATTCATGTAACGAATATTGGATTACAAAAAACTGAATTAATTTCATTAATACCGACAAGAAATACATTTATAATTAGTAAAAATTTTAATTATGCACATAAATTATTGACATCTTCGCCTGACTTTCGCCTTCTTTTTCACACTTCCTTAATATGAACCCAGTACTGCATTTTTTTTTTTTTATTTTTTATTTTATTTTTATTATGTTAAATTTCACACTACATACAGGCCGAGGGCCTAATTACATGTATGTAGATAAATACATATACCTGCATTATATTACATTAAACGAACTGCGACTTCGAGACCACATGCGAGATGCGAGAGGCTTCACACCCAAAATTTACTAAAATTACCTAATAGGCATTCGGTTAAAGACGTTTCTGTGCAAAAACATTTTTTTACCTCGACTTACTCAATTTTGTCCGAAGTTAAAAGCTTCATTATTTTGACTAAATTAAAAAATTAAAATTTTTTATGGTTTAAATTCTCCACTTCTCGAATTAAACCCTAATGCCCATATTAATAATCGAGGCTTCAGTTATGATTAACGATTAATATCTCAAAATACCAACTGTTGCTACGAAATATTTTATATTTAAATAATCTGATTGATAGAATCTAGAATTTGGTCCGACTATTAATACGGCCACAAATTATGTTCATGGGTTGGATTTGATTGCGTTAGGTTGGTGTTGAGCGGCCTAAAAGCCGCATTGCCCCGTCATTCTTCCGTAACAATTTTTATAGGTTAGCAACTAAAAATAAATCAACCAGATGCGCCTTTAGAAATACAGATAAAAAAGACTTTTTAGTATACAGTTAGATTAGGTTATATATCTCGACTAAAGCAGTTTCAAAAACATCTAACCATTTTTTATCTTAAATTATCCAAGTTTTTGATTAAATCGTAATAATTAAACAAATAAATTTTAATCATAAATTGAATACTATTTGATTACAAACCATAAAAACACTAAATTTTGTCCAAATTTCCTGCGATTACATACCGGTATGTCAAAATGTTAGATACATAGTAATACGAATTTAAAAAAAATCTTAATACCTAAAATTCAAATATTTCCAAATTGTCTAAAGAAAAGAAATCGAAAAGAGCTACTGTCGAAGAACGACTAATGAAACTAAATTACAAAGTTGTCTAACATCGAACATTTTATACATACTTAATTTTTACCAATATCAGTTTTTCTTATAAATTTCGAAATAATCGAATTTAATATATCGATTTTTCACATAAGAATGGATAGATTGCTTATTCTGTCGACAGTACGTGTGCTCGACGTAAATAAGTACTTCGCTTGTTTAAGTAGGCGGGGGCCGTCCACAGTTGAATTCTAGAATCGGTACTGCTAACATGTTATACATTTATTTAAAATATAATTCCGTTAATATTATTGTTTAATTTGACTCAAAAATAAAGATCTGTGTCTTTCTAGATTCGTAATTTTCAAATTGGGCCCGTTTCAAGCATTTTTACTAGATCTGCTACTTTTGAGTGTAATTTGTGTCCGAAAATACAGGTATAAAATAAAAACAGCCAATCAACCAATTCAGTTCGCCCTTTTTAACCGTGTTTTTTTATAATCCCCAAAATTTAATATTTATATTTGTAATTTACGCCCTCAACTACCATAATACCATTAGAGAATTTTTTTTTTTATTTTAAATTTGTTAAAACTTAATTTTTATTAAAATTTGATGTCGATGTCTCGTATCAAACAGAGAACTTCAAAATATCAAAAATTAACAGGTAAACTGCACAATCATCAAAACAAGAATGATAGAATTTCCCGTTTGGGGTTTTTGCTCTTAAAGGGTCACCTAGTTTCGCCTAATATATAATTATCATTGGTCCGTTAAGTTTATTTGTAATATCTTCATTTGTTTATTATTTCACCTGTCAAAGGTGCATTATAATTTGTTTTTCATCGTATGCTTTTTGACATTAGTGTCGTGACCTTTAAATATATTCTTAAGAAACTTTGTTGTTGGTTTTCTATTGACTTCCGAGAGAAGACATACAAAATTAATTTTGTAGTTGATGTATTTAAAATGTTGGACCCTAGATGCCCATATTTTATCCTAAACAAAACAATATAATATGTCAAATTTCAATCTGACTTGATAATAAAGCAATGGCGGTACAGCTTAGTCAAATAAATTGTCAATTGAAATAATTCAATTCAATTGTTTATAATTTGTTTAAATAATATAACAATATGTTAAAAATAATCAAACCTAACAAAATGTTAAAAAAAAACAAAATTTTTAACTGTTAAGTACAGAATACATGTGATACATACTAAAGAAAACATAATATTTAAAAAACACTAAAATGGCAATAATTCACATTTAGCAGAGTTGAACTTAGAATATTCTAAGTTAGAATATTAGAGTTTTCTTTGTAGTATGTATTCTGTACTTAACAGTTAAAAATTGTTTTTTTTTTTTAACATTTTGTTAGGTTTGATTATTTTAACATCACATACTACTAAATACCACAAAAATACTTAAAAAAAAATTAAAACTTTTTTAAGTTATTTTCTATTTAACAAAATATTGTTGAAAAAAAACCATATATAATTTCTAAGAATAAAACTAAAAATGTTAAATGTTAAATGCCACTAAATTAAATAATTTAGTCGCCACTGGCGACCGAATTTGTCAAACCCTATTTATATTATTAATTTTTTTAGTTATAGAAACTATTAAAGTCAAATTCTTTATTGTCTAAATTTAACGAATTTTGAGTTTTCAAAATTAAGAAAACAAATGTTTAAAAATCCAAAGTTTGATTTTCTAAACAATATGATATTTCCGAATAGAAGATCTAAATGACTAAAACATTAACTTAATAAATAGCACAAAAACTGAAAATACTGAAAATTCTGCAAAAATGTAAAATTGTAGCAAAATTTGTTTTAAAATCTTCAGCAGGCTTACGTACTAAAGAACTCTAAAGAACTCCTAGTTAATATACTTTAAGCAGCATTTCATAAGAATTTTTTAAATAATACCAACTAAATTACCTACTAATTAATTTATAATAGTTACTCCCGAGTCGGTCTTTGTGTGACTAATGCATATAATTTTCTTATCACGCGTTTTCGTTACACTATAATTCTTAATTACAAGGATATTATGATTTAATAATTTATTATTGAGTAATTTTAATTACGTATAATTAAATTGTTATGTTTGATGCTAATAGGAATTGGGGTATTTTGCTATCATTTGAAAATATCCTGGGGAGTTAGCCTGGGAAGCAATAAAATGCATAGATAGTGAGGTCTCAAATAAAAAAATTACAATCAAAAAAGGCTCCCAAGTATCCTGTGTATGCAGTTAACGAAAAATAATATCGTGACCATAATGGCCATTAAATTTTCTTTTCTCATTTTTTTTCTTATACTTTTTGTGTATGAAGTTCATTTATGTTACCTAAATCCCACTGTAATTATAATACCATCCGTGTATTTAAATAAATAACTATAAATGGACCTATTATTATAATGAGCACAGAGAAAAAAGCTTTACAATCAATTTAAACATAAAAAGTTAGGAAGGCAACTAATTATTGAAATGGCACGAAAAGTGTGGTATTTACATTCGCAGATACCACAAAACATTAATAATAGTTAATAAATAATAAAAAAATCAGTTTTTTTTTATTAACTATTTTACAGGAAAAATCTTTTTTACATTAGTTAAAATCATTGAAATGGGAAATTGGCAAATAGAAAATTTATAATCAAAAAATAACTTAAAATCATACGCATTTTCTCTGAATAAACTATGAAATAAAATTTGCGTTACACATAATATAAAACAAATCACTAAAATTTAATGAACCATAAAATGATGTTACAACATATTTAATTGTTGTTTCCGGACCTTATAGTAACAGGATTAATAGTTCCGATTCCCACAATTGTCATCGGATCGTATTCAACTCAGTTTTTAATCCATAAAAAAAATCGTAATAGTAATTAAATTTAAAACGTAGCTATACAATGCTTTAACGCACAACCCCACCAAAAAAGGGGGGAGCATACTTGAAAATTCATCATTCATAAACAGCAAAACGTACATGTATCCTTGGTAAAAATGCATATATTGTTCGCAAAGTAGCACCAAACTTTCAGTGGTGTAAGATCATTTATTTAGCATCAATGAAAGTGCTTCAAAAAATTTTTTTTCGATCGATAAAACTTGACCCAAGAACCAAGACACAAATTCAAATTAAAATATAGTAAATTTAAAAATACTGGTGCTATTAACGTTACATCGAATAATTCGCTGCCTAATAAACAATAAAACTTATTTCGAAAAAACCTCACAGGAAAAGTGTTGCAGTTGTATGTTAATTAAATCTTGAGAAAATTTAGAATGAGATTTCGTTAAGGCATGGTCAAATTTAATTACGCATATTGCGTTTTTACTAATGTAAAATTTGTAATCGAATTTAACGTTTTGTGAAGCCATGGATGTTTTAATAAATTAAGTAACCAATTTATGCGTTAAGATGAAGTGCAAAATTGTTTATGTGTTTTTAGTACTTTCTTTTCATATTTCGTTGTGCTATAGTACAAGTTCGGTTATAATAGTCGAAGATGCAAAAGGTAAAATATTGTATTTTTAATTGTTGATGCGGTTACGTAACGATAATGAGAGTAGTAAAAGTGAAAATCTATCCTAATTTAATAATTTCGGTGACAGTTTCACATAATAAAAGATCACGAAGCATAAAAAAATTAGCTTTTATAAAATGTTAACGTTACAATTTATTTACAAATAATGAAGTCCTCAATCATTAGGGCCACACAATATAGCGTTTAAAAATCTCACTTTTTCTTTACTAGAGTGATTGTCCTCACGATGCATTACGCTGATCGATAGACATTGGTTTAAATGCGAAATATATAAATTAATAAATCAATCAAATTACTTAAACAAAATATTTCGCAATAAATTCTTTTTTGTTAACAAATTACTTACCTACACTAATCTAGTTTTCATTGTTGGCATAAATTTTACAGGAGAAAGTGATAACACAAAGCAATATTATGCTCATAACAAGATCATAATGTAATGATTATTTGGTGTGACAACAAAAATATTTTTGACTAACATTAATTATATAGTTTTACTACAAAATCAATTACGAATGTTGAAAAGAATGCGGTCATATATTATATTTTGCAAATAGTACTCACAACTACGATTATAAAATTTAGATATAATTATACAAATTATAAAGCTGCATTTAATTATCCCTTTTATTAAATTTTACAATGGTATTTATTTCCATTTAAGAGGTTTCTTATTATGCTTTTATTACGTTTAAATTAAGAAAAATTATACACACATTAAATAATATTAAAGGTTAATTATAATACAGAATTATAAACAATTTAACCGATTGTGAAATATTAACAAAAATTAAATTTGATTATTAATTAAAAAAAAAACTAAATTTACGGAAACTGGAAAACGAATGTGAGTTTAAGTGAGCATAATTAAAGAGCTTAATAATCAGAACGCAGTTCTTTTTCCTACATAATTATGCCTTGTCCAGTTATCCTCTGTCGTAGATTCCAATAGCAAAATGCAAATCACGTGAGATCGATCCACGGAAGCTTATACACTTAACAGACTTGGTAATGGATGCAAATCATCACACTTAGATTCACACATAATTTGGACAAATAACTTATAAAATGTCGCATCTTAATCTTTCCCCATGGTGGTTGTTCGTGTGGAATTCTATTCACTAATATTATATATTATATTGAAGTAATTGGGAATTGCATCAGCATTACTTCCGTGTTACGCCCGCTACTGCCCTTTCGGAGACTGTGTTCTTCTTGTTGTCTGTGTTTTGTCTGCTTTGTTGAGTCATTTCTTTTAAGATAAAAATCTTCTTAGCCAATTTTGTTGTATCGTCCCAATTCTCCAGACTGTCCAGCATCACTTCCACGAGGTTGTTTGGTATTAAGAATCTGAAACAGTGTACAGGCCGTTTCACCGTGTGGTCAGTTGTACCAATAACTGATGTACGAAATCATCTTTCTTGCAACGCCTACACATACAGCGCATCTGTGGTAGTAGTTCTATAGTTCTAAATCTTAGCTTCCGTTGTACCTGCTCGTAAATCCGAATATTTCTCCTCTTTCGGAGGGCGTCCATCCAGATGGGAACCACGTACAGCATAATGGATTCTGTCACTGATACAATCACTCTGCTTTTTATCTAAGGGATCTCCTATATTTGGCAGTAATCTGGCTGCTTTTTTGCA
The DNA here is from genome assembly GCA_911387805.1 of Cantharis rustica. Classification (NCBI taxonomy): domain Eukaryota; kingdom Metazoa; phylum Arthropoda; class Insecta; order Coleoptera; family Cantharidae; genus Cantharis; species Cantharis rustica. The sequence continues at coordinate 41,595,989 of OU426877.1, forward strand.
TAAAAAGGCTTTTATATGCTTCTGATGCAGTCTGCCATTATATACAGAAAAGAGTAGACTTTTGTACACGACGATTCTAAGGATTTCATTCTGGTCTGAAAGAGCGATAGTAGCACCCTGGAGCTGAGCAGATGCCTCTGTTTTTCGCACAACAATACTGCCTCAGACTTTTCGAGAATCAGGCCTTTGATGTCATTTACATTTTACTTCAGTTCTACTTCAACCTTTAACTTCAACCTTTAGTCTAGATTCAGGAGCGAGGATTCCAGCAAAAATCTTGGTCCACTGCCTTCTTTAGGTTGGGTAATTATCCAGACGTCCCGTGGCTTTTGTTCAAAGAATATAGTATATCACTTGTTGTGCCTATCGTGCAGATAGTATATTTCCTCATGAAGTGTTTTTCAGATGTTACATTTCTTCGAGCTGCCTTCTCATCATCCTACGGAGAGTTTTTTGCCCCGGGTACACTTTCTTCTAAAGGTCACAATGCTCTCTGTTCACCAATATACATTAAAACGTTTGCTGGTGACTTCTTCACTTTTCCCCACTATTTTTACTTTTTAAAAATAAGCTATCAAATAGATTATTAATAATTATGTTATAATCTACTTCTATAAAAATTATCAATGTGAAAAGTTTAGACGAAATATTGGGAATATCTTGAAATCATTAAAATATTTAAGGAATTATTTTTGATAAAAGAAAATCAACCTAGAAGACTATCTGCTTTACATGTCCTCCGAAGCACGACGACGGTCATAAAAATGTTAGATTCTTTCAAAATTCGAATAGGCTAATTTATTAGATTAATGATATTCTCTTATCAATTAAACATTTAAAACCGAACTGTTATGTTCTTGTAAGCAACGACAGTGCAGTTGGCAACAAGAATAAATACTTGCAAACTAGTAACAAACTAGCCCAAAAAATATCGTACAAAAAATCGTGTTCAACACGGTAGAACGAAAAAAAACACTGACAGTGCAACAAACCAAACATTACTAACAATAGCTTAGTGCAAAGTCCGCCCCTGAGAAAATCAGATATTAATTTTACAAGAATTTCCTATAAAAACACTAAACACGTACAATAGATTTAGTATTAGCCAAAAAATGCTAAAACCAGGAAAGAACTATCAATCTTAATGATAAAATCACTGGACTGAAGCAACTTATATTTTTTGATTTATCTTAAGTAGTTATAAAGAAACTCCAAGTAATTTTGTTGTGTTTGTTCATATAATTGCTGTTTTGTGGCATAGAATAGGCCAAAAATAGTGCCGATATTTTGTGGTCTGTTCACCAAAATATTCATGGTATAATCCAAAGATAAATATAGCACCAATGGTGATAAAGTTTTATTTATGTTTAATTAATTTAATTTTCTATCATGTTAGTAAATTTTAAGCACGTGCGAATTTCTTTATTGCACTTTTTTCAATTGTTTTTATAAATAATTAATAAAACAACAATATAGCTAGTGCTTAAACAACTGATTATATTTCCAAAATTATTTTATGAAACTTTTTGTCGCCTTAGGCTCCAGAGAAGCTGCATGCTGTATCTATCTGATTAAAAACTGGCCAGCTTTTATACAAATTATAAAATTTTTATAGCAATTCCTTCAAATTCAATTTTTCACCCTTATTTTAGGAGGACCCTTACACCTTCTGAAACTGTTTAATTTAAAATTTATCCTATCACTGAGGGACACCGACGTTGACAATCTTTCTTTTTAAAAGCAAATCTTGTATCCTCTTATGCCATTTTCCTTCCGAGGCTTACAGCTTTAGGCTCTCTATTACGGATTACGAGCCCTATATCTGACGAATACATTGAATACCCGGTCACTGCCATTTTCAATTATTACATAGTAACAAAAAATATGTGATCGATTAAAAATCATTTGACTTATAAATTTCGAGTTTAACGATCAAGAAAGTAATATTCAACGTTTTAGTGCATTTAACTCAAAAAATCTAAATTTTGAATTGCATTTTTAAACTCTCCCATAATGTTCAACATTGCGTAACTAATATAACAGTAATCTAATGTTAATCAATAATTAGATACACAAAATTTAAATATTGACATAAAGGATAACAGCACTGTAACGAACAATGTATAGTTTTGACCTATTTATATATATAATGCATCTAAAAAGAATTTAGCCTTCATGTGGTTACAAGCGAGAGACTTCACATTTTCAAATTCAAGGATCAAATAATATAACATAATATAACATGCTTAATTTTGGAACAACCGTTTAAAAATATTTACTCAAGAATACTTCTCAATTAATTTTAATTTTAACAAAAGTTTATATTATCTAAAAATTACGTAATCTAAAAGATGCAATAAACATTTTATTAGCGACATTACCGAAAAGCATCGTAAAAGAATTTCTTACCGGTTTGCACAATGTTGTTCGAAATGAGCTTTTAAAACATTCAACGATGTAGAAATAATTTTTACTCCATTATTGAACAAAAAGTGCATTCAACAAAAGCAACTATAACTTGACCCATTCTAAACTGTCTTATTTTAGTCACATTTTTGAATATTGCAAAGAATATTATGTACCATAAGAATCTATTCGTAGCGTAACTTCCGTTAATTATTTAAAAAAACAATACCGTTCTAAGTTTTCTTTTTTTTGTTTTAAAGAAACCAAAAACTGCTTCAAAAACACTTCGATGAATTTTGTTCATCATCTTCTGGACTACTGCTTAAAAATATTATGCATTGATATAGTATGTTCAGCACTGGCATCCTCTGTGCCGTAGAAAGAGAGTTTTCTTGTTTTTATAATTATCTGCAGAGATAATTATTGCATGACCATTTAAAAAGCATTCCATTTGGCAAAAAAATACAACTCGGAGTTTTTAAAGAAAATATATTATTTTTATGTTTAAATGCAAAAATTACATTCCAAAATAAAAATTTACCCTAACATAAACTATTTGCCAAAAATAAATAAAAAGCAAGATAAAAGAAATCATTACATTATTATTGGTTATTTGGTCCATTTATTAGAATTGCCCTAAGCAACCATTTTTGAAAAAGCGCCGTCTTCAGATTTCATTGAGATCCATGATAGTGGATATTTTCAAAAAAAGTTTGAGGTGATTTTCTGACGAATATATTAATTTTTCAAAAGGATCTTATACAGAATTGCAGCCCATTTCATTTCTAACAAAACAACAGTTTAGCTTATTTCCATTTTTTTGCAAATAAGGACACTATCAAATTAGAAAATGATATGTAATTACAAAATTGAGTATAATAAATTAATACGGAATAATCTTATTTGCAAAAAAATCGCAAATTACATAAACCTCGTTTTTATTGGAAATGAAATAGGCTACAATTCTGTATAAGATTATTTTGTAAACTTAACAGATTTGTCGGAAAATTATTTGAATTTCTTTTTAATCTTGAATCCCAATTAGAATAAATTAAATTTGAAATGTGTTTATTTGAATATAATGTACATAACGTTTTGTTGAATCTATTATGTATTATTTATATTCGTAAAAGTGCATATTAAGAAAGTCGACTAGCGAGCGCATGATGCAATAGATGCCAGTCAAAAATAGTTATCTCGTAAGCCTAGGGCAACTAATTCACCTATATTTAATTAACTAAAAAATACCTACTAAACTGATTTTAATCTATTAACAACCCAGTAAATTCCGAAGTTCTTAGAATTTTTTATTTAAATCTCATAAAGATTAGAAAGTAGATTTCAAGATTAAAAAACATAAATGTTAACGCCTTACAAAAAATTATTAAATAAATGTGCTAGAGGATGTCGAATTTTATGTGCATTTTTTCCTTATACCTAAGAGATATAATATGTAGATCACAAACGAATTTAGTAAAATAAAAACTGCCAACTTAAAAAGAATACTTACTCCACAACGTTTTTTGTTTTTGAGACGAATCTCGTTAATTCAATTCATATTTCATGAAGTAATGTTCTGAAATCAGTAACTTTGATAATTTCTGATTTTTTTCTTTAAATTATTTAAATAAACATTATAACTAAAAATTCTACAGCTTGTTTTAGGAGAGTCCTAGCAGGAAAACGTGTAATACGAGCACTTATAAGAAGAGCAGTGCTTTGCGAAAGAGTTGAAGACTGTCAGAGAGAGTGTTCGGAAGAGAAGAGATTCGTTTGCGAAGGTTTTAACTATAGGTAGGTTACAATTTTAATTAGAAATAAATATTGTGTAAATCGGTTTTTAAAAATATTTCGTTTTGTTATGTATTTATAATACACATTAATACATTAGTATTTGAAAATAGCTATTTGCAAAACCAGGTATAAAAGAGCGTATTAGGCGTCCGATTTAGCAACAAACCTTATTATCTAAAAAATATTATTTTTAATTTTCCTCATTTAGTGAGGAGAACATGAAAATTTTTCCACTTGAGGGTTTAACTTGAGTTAATATTATTTTTGATGATACAATGTTTATCTTCTTCTTCTAATAATATATTATCTAGTAAGGTGCTAACTTAGTTAGACGTATAACCTATAGATATATTAAAATATTATCTGAAACTCAATACTAAATTATCATATGCATATCATATGGCATTATAAAAAATGCCAACTTAAAAAGAAATACTTACTCCACAAAGTTTTTTGTTTTTGAGACGAATCTCGTTAATTCAATTCATATTTCATGAAGTAATGTTCTGATGCTTATAATCTTCTAATGCTTCTAATGCTTACAATCAATGTGTAGGTAATAATAATTATTCACGTTGTATTAATCTTACAATATTTATAAACCAACATCAGAGTTACACCGGAAAATTACTCCAATTAACATATCACTTGCTTATAGTTATAAGATGATTCAAGGATATAGAAAAGCTAATATCAATTATTTTAACAAGTGTGCTCAAGGCTTTATAATTTTATAAAGCTATTCATATTTAAATAACTTTTAAATTTATAATAATAATAAAAATTTTAATTTCTATGTTTTTAATTTATGTATTTTTACGAATAAATGGGTAATATTAATTAATTAACTCCTTCAGACCCAGGGTACACTATAGTGTACCTTTTATTACATTATTTTGAAGTTGGTGACAAACTTAAATGCTAGATAGCAATCATTTTTCAATGAAAGAACCACGAGAAATTCAGTAATTCTTTCTTTCAAAAAATAATTGCTATCTAGCATATAAGTTTGTCACAAACTTCAATATAATTTAATCAAACGTAAGTACGCTAGTGCACCCTAGGTCTGAAAGGGTTAAACACACGATTTCTAAACATAGAGCTTAGTTTATATTTTATGCAAAAAGTGATGTTGAAATTTCCTATTTAATTTTTTTTAAAGCGATTTTCCAATTTGTATCAGAGAAAACAAAATTACAGTGAATTAAATTATCTTTCATGTTGATATTTACAATTTTTTTGTATGACCTTGCCTAAATCTTAAAAAAACACCTACACAGAGCTAATTTTCAATTCAAAATATTTTTGGAAAGATTACTATCAAAATCAATGACTTCGACAACTGAGGTCTTGGGAGTTTTAGATATTCAATAACGTTTAAAGATCATTTAAGCCAATTTTCAGACTTTCTGGATTTCACATAAAATTCCTGAACTTACAATAAATTAGTTAATATGCGTTCCATATTCCACGTCAAACGGGACAGAATTTGAAACAAATTTACCTGAATTTTCCGATTTTGCTATAATTTTTGTTTTTTCTTTAACATAATCTCGATTACAAGTTACGAGAGATTGAAGTTTGGTAAAATAAACTGAAGATTGAAAATATACTTTACTTAAATAAATCGTACCTCCAGTTCATCCTACAGACTTAAAAAATTTTTGAAGCTAAATGAGGCTTTCGTTGCATATTTATTAAATTTAACGATAACGAAAAATTGTAATTTTTATTAACAATTTTATTATTTAGAAGTGATTTCCGGGATAAACTTTTTTTTTAAGTTTTGGAAAAAATATGAGCTTATTCGTCAATTACAATATGTATAGCAAAATCGACGACATCTAGGTCAATTTTTTTTAATTTGTCGCGCTTGACGTGGAATGAACCATATAACTTATACAGATAGTGAATTTGATAAGATATTTAATAGAATTTCGGAAGAAGATTCCATAAATGCACGTCTCGAATGTACCTACACCGACATGTATTTAGAAGCATCTAATTAATTAAATCACATAAAAGTTGTATATTACAAATGAGTTTAAATTAAAACCGGATGCAATACTATTCATTAGCATAATGCGGTGTATTTTACCTTGATAATATTGTTTTTGGGAAACTATAAATTACTACGAGTTTGAATCTGTAATAAACTGTTACGATTGAATTAGGTTTATGTAACTAGTAGATATTACATATTTGCAACTTTTAGCAAAAATTATATTTTATTAATTTTAGATTGGATCCTTCGGGCAGAGCTCAAGGTGAATGTGAATTATTGGATTTGCCATTATCGCGCATTGATGTGCGACGAGACGTGTATACTGATCCCGAGTACGATTATTATGAAAGGGATCGCAATAGTGATGCTCCAGATTGCAAAAGATTTCGAAATTATGGATCGCACCGCGAAGGAGATCACGGCTTAGATAATAGATACGATTACTACGAAGATCATAAACGTCGAGATTATTACGACGATTTCGATCGCGATCGTAATGTCTATGATTACGATTATAGACAACAACAGCCTGGTGTATACGATGATAGATACGATTCCTATGACGGTGGAAATCGTCGTGGAGGTAAGAGTGAGTGCTTTTGAAAATTATTATAGATGTTTCAGATTTTAATAAATTTGACGATTTCAGACTACAATTATCAAAGTGGTCGCGAATATGAAAATAATTATCATAGATTCGAGTTTGACAAAACTCAACATAAGCATGAGTCTCATTATGGACATCACTATGCCAAACCCGGATCTTCAGATAATGATTATTATTACAAATCTATTTATCCTGACCGTCCGTACGATTATAAATCATACGAACCGTATTTGCCAAGAGGATATTGGAAACACGAACGTCCTTATTATGATTCGGGCAAGCAGTGGGATCAATACTTTCATGATCGAGTTAGCGATAAGAATCATTGGGGGTTTAGTAAAGAGCATGGAAGTTGGGGAAACTATGGCGGCGCTTATGGTAATTTTGGTGCTCCCGATTCTTATTATCACTATGATTATTACAACCATAAGAATAATAACAGACACGATTATAATATTAATGAAAAGAAGTATTTCTTTGTTCCTGATAATTATGGAGGGTCAAAAGATTGGGGACATTATGGAGGAACTTACGGATATGACGAGCAAAACAAGAATAAAGGAAGTTATGATTACTGGGGGTTCAATAATATAGGGTCCGATAATGGAATTCATGGCAATAATATAATACCGCCACAACCCGAAAAACCTTACACGCCTTCGTATGACAACAATATTAACTCTTACGGCACTTACGAACATAATTACCAAGAAGTTTTAAAAGACGGTACCTTACTTCCAAAAAGTACGCCATCACCAAATATTGATTATAATTTTTTCAGATTGTTCTTTAAGAATGGTGACAGGATTTAAATTACATAAGGGTATCATAAAGAAGTTGACGTCAGTTTCCAGTATTTACGAATGCGAATTATTGTGCTACAAAGAAAGAGAATTTATATGTAATTCATACGCGTTTAGGTGCGTTCAGTAAACATTGTAAGTTTTAAATTAATATTATTTATCGTTTTAGGTACACTGCAATACCATCTTCATCTCCGGAAAACTGTTATTTAAGCGATAGAGATTATAAGGAACTTGACTATTACACAGATTTAGAACCAGATCGTGATTGCGATGTTTACAGAATGCACAACCAACAAAGATGTGATCAACCCGATAAACCAAATCGAGATAGCAGCGGTATCTACTGCTTTCTGAATAAATAATTTATCGTTATTAAAATTGAACTTTCAGAGTGTTTTTGGCGAGTACGTGCCAGTCAGAGACTAGATCATGCTGTGGTGAGAGATTCTCTTAATGTTAAATCAATTGTCGAGTGCCAACTGCAATGTTTACGATCGCCCAGATTTACCTGTCGAGCATTTAGTTTTAGGTAATTAAACAAAAAAATAAAACATTATGAGTTAATTGTGTTATTACTTAAGGTATGGTCCGCCACTTCCAGGAGGAGCAATAGATAATTGTCAATTATCGGATCGCTCATTTTTGGATCTAAATCCTCTTTTGCATGTGGTACCAGAAAATGGTTTTGAGTTGTACGAGCGTGGTAGTTACGGCCACGGATGTGAACCGAACCATTTTCAAATTGGCCACAAACCAGAAGAACCGCCGGGAGATAAAATCAACAAACGTAAGTTGGGTACGTTTCAAAATTTGAAGTTTTTAACGCATTTCATATTTTTTAGTATGTTACATTGGCTACAGTACACCAGCAAGATTACTTTCACAAGCTACAAAGAAGTCTTTAAAAGTAAATACCGAAGAAGAATGTCAAGAGGAATGTACGCGTACGAGAAAAAATTCTCTATTTCAATGCATGTCTTTGAGTTATCGGTAATTTCTTTATCGTTTCGTTCACACTATCTTTAGCATTTTTCTATATTTTAGAAATACGGTACTACAAGATACACCAAACTGTGATTTAAGCGATATTGTCCAGCGGGATTTATTATCCAATGTTGATTATGTAGAAGAACAAAATTCGTGGTTGTTTGCTTGGGATATTCATAATCCACGCTGTGCAGTTCACAGTATTATCGGTATTGGAAGTATTGGGGGTCATAATCATGGTATAGGAAGTATTGGAGGTCATAATCATGGTATAGGCGATCATAATCATGGTATAGGAGATTATAATCATGGTATAGGAGATTATAATCACGGTATAGGAGATCATAATGGAATTGGTAATGACGATCATGAAAATCATGGAAAAGAAATTATTCCTTGGATTGGTAAATAAATTATTCCTACAAACATATGACTAGCCTAATGATGTACACTTTCAGATCCCTACGATTCCTTCAACACCTGGAGAATATACAGTGTTGGCGGATTACCCTGTAAAAGAGGAAGTTTATGTACAGAGAATAAAGTTGCTGGATTTTGGTATTGCGAATTAGAAGGAAGAGAAGAGCACGCGTGGGATTATTGCTGTAGGCCAGATCACCATTGCGGATATTCAGAAGGATTTGATTATCAATGGTAAACATTTTTAAATCAGCATATCAAGAAAATTAAGCTGTATTCCGGACGCAATATAATCATTTTTTCATTCACGTATTTTATTTTAGGTGCTATGTCGGTCCTCAGAGAACACAATGGAGAAAGTGTAACGACCATTACTATCCATATATTAATACTAACAGTCATGCAGATTTGGAATCTTCACGACCAATTTATTCCAACCATCAGCCAGCTTGGGCTTCTACAAATTCAATAAACGCAATTAATACACCACATTCACATCATTCAAATAGGCCTCCACTTCATCCTCAACAACCAACATTAATTGACTATGAAACCCAATTAAACGACCAGTATCTAGATCCACCCACACCCGGTGGTTTTGGACTATCCAGGCATTGGCCAATATCGTATTTGCATAAAGAAGCTCCACCAAATGATACTTTCAACGATTCCAAAGTTAATTACAGATCCACTTCCAATAGTAATACAAATTTTGGCTTAAATAATAATGGAAATTTGGCACAATCCACAAAGTCTAACGATATGAAATTATTTTTAACAAATTTACCAAATAAATCAGACGAAACGTTATTTTTGCGAATACCATTGCCGACAGAAAATAATGACAAAATGCAGAAAACTAGAAGTACAGAAAATAATAAAAATTCGAATTCAGAACAAAATCTAAGCACTCCCAATAAAAATATTGCCGCTCGGTCAGAAACTAATATTAACAAAGGTGATCAAAAACCACAAACTTCCTCGCAGAGTTACGTAACAAGAATGGATAAAAAATTACCTATAAATAACCAACAGCAAAGACGAGCAAGAATTACTAAAGGTATTGTAGAAGCAGTTCCTCCACCTTAAATGTGGATTGACGTTCGTACGATAGATTTAAGAATGTGTAGTGTGTAGCATTAATTATTTAGTTAAAAATATTACGTACACAAAATAAAATTCAGTAAGGTGGTATAACAGTTACATGATTTGCTGAAGTACTTTCATATTTTTAACAATTTTAAGTTGTATAAAAATTAAAATTAAGTTTAATCAATAAAAGTACAATTTAAATATCGATTTAATTTAGTTGTAAAAATATCAAAAGATATTTTTCGCTTCGTTACGCTTCGCCTATTAACCTTTAAAGTAATATAATATTTGTTAAATTACATATTAGCAGCTCAACTTACCCTAGGTTGAGCTAAGATTAGATGCCATCAGACTTCCTTAGTATATTTCTCATGTAAACTTACCTAATAATTTTCTTTAAGACAAATGAATAGAACATATTTTAAAATTTAAACTTATAAAAATCTTTTATTGAAAAATTTGAGAATTTTAAGTTAAATTTCCCTGCTTGTCCATGGAGCTGAAGGAACATTTTCATTTTCTACTTCTATATCATGTAAATGATGATCATCATCAACTCTTTTTGGAGCTTGAATTTCTCTACAAAGACGCTGTCTTTTGGCAACCGCAGAAGAACGACCAATATTTGATTTTCTCTTCGCTATTTTGAAAGCAAACTAAAACACACCAAATAACAGATTAGAAACTGAAGTGCACGTAGTCAAAATGCTAATGACACACTGATGTTTTTATTTTATAAAAAAATTTCGTAACCCCCTACTTTATAGCTACGACTTCTATCGACAAAATAATTAGCGTGCAACATTTTACAAAAAATGTAATTATCCCAATTATTTATTAACTTACAAAAGCGGAATTAGCCTTAAAACCTGCTCCACGATTTAATAAAAGTTGAGCTCTACAGGCCTTGAACTTGAACGATCTGTCTCCACTTCTTAACGGTCTCTCACCACAACTGTCCAATTTTCGACTCCCATTGCTTTCAGGTCCTCTTTCACCGCATCCAGCCATCTTCTTCTCGGTCTTCCTCTTCTTCTTGTACCTATCGTACCCTGTCGTAGGACTTTTCGAGTTGTTCTCTCTCTTGGTAGTCTTTCTACATGCCCCAACCACCTGATCCGTTGGGCTTAAATTATTTTTGTTATGCTTGGTTCTCCGTACAGACTCATTACCTCCTCGTTATTCAGTCTGCGCCACACCCCATCTATTTGTCGTCCACCATAAATTCTTCTCAGAATCCTTCTTTCCCATCTTGCTACCTTTTCGTTATCGTTTCACTGCCATATAGTACCGCTGGTCTAATCACTGTCTTTTTTTTTTTTTTTTTTTTTTTTTTTTTTTTTTGCGTGCGTCGGGAGTGGGGAAATCTTCCTCTGGCTTGTTGCGCCATCACAAGACACCACACATGGTGGTAGTGTGGGGTTGGATTATTCCGACCCACTAAAACCCCACTCCGGTTGGACTGGAGGCGTGGTATTACGTAGTATTTCATCATCGCCTCGCAGTTTTTTACGCTTCAGATGGTGACGGACTTCTTCCGCTTAATGATCTTGAGCTTTTCTATCTCGTTCTTCTCTCTCTTTGTTTCGCATGATGTTTGTGATCATGGCCGAAATTTTATTCCAATTCTCCTCTGACTGCAGCATAATACCCACCAGATTGTCCTGGCTGAATCTTTGCGTGCCCACCGCTTTGGCTGTATTCGATCTGTGGGTCTCCCACTCCTGGCAGTGGAGCAGAGTGTGGGCAGCGTCGTCGTCCTCTTCACAATAGAAGCATTTGCTGCTGCTCATCTTGCCTATTCTGTGAAGGTATGAACAGAAGCACCCATGTCCAGACAGCGCTTGAGTGAGGTGGTAAGTCATATCTCCGTGGGTTCTTGTGACCCACGGGTACAGTTCCGGGATGAGCTTCCGCGTCCAAGCACCTGTTTCCGCCTCGGTCCATCTTATTTGCCAATCAACCATTGTTTTGGATTTGTTGAGAGCTTTGCCCGTGGGGCCGGTTTTATAGTTGGCTGATCTTTCTTCCGCCATCAGGTCTATGGGTGGCAGCCCGGCCAAGACTAAAACCGCGTTCTCCGAGATGGTGCGATATGCTCGACAGACTCTAATGGCTGCACGTCGCTGTACTTTAGCTATTTTGGCTCTGTATTTTTTCACTTGCATTGCCTGTATCCATACAGGTGCCCCGTATAGAATGATGGAGTGCATCACAGAAGCCAGAATCTTTCTTTTTATGGAACTTGGCCCCCCCACGTTTGGCATCAACCTGAACAGCGCGAAACAGCATCTATCCGCCCTGTCCGCCACTGCCTGGAGATGCGGTGAAAAGCTAAGTCGATGATCTATAGTTATTCCAAGTATCTTGATTTCTTTCTTGGGCTCTATGCGGTGATCACCCATGTTGAAGACGACTTCTTTGATCTTCCGCCTTCCAGTTATGAGGGCTGCTTCTGTCTTGTACGGGACCAGTTTGAGGCCCATGGTCTCCGTCCATTGTACTATGGCCTGTATGGCATCGTTCACTGCCACTTCCAGGTCCTTTTCGGTTCTCGCCGCCGCCAGCATGGAGATGTCGTCGGCAAATCCCACCAACTCCACGCCCCCCGGCAGGGAGACGGACAGTACCCCGTCATAGAGTATATTCCACAGCAGGGGCCCCAACACTGACCCCTGTGGTACGCCGCTCGTCATTTTTATGCGGCCGGTATACATTGCCTCCTCTACCAAGAGTTCGCGATCGCTCAAATAGCTCTTGATAAGCGTTACCAAGGCCGGATCCACGTTTCTCTTTTGAATTTCGTTCACGATCAAACTCCAGTTTGCCGAGTTAAAAGCGTTCTGCACGTCGAATGTTATCAGAGCCACAATCTTTCTAGTCCTCCAAGTCCCGGCTCTAGCCTTGGCCGCGCCTTCGACCAGTCTCTTAACGGCATCTATGGTCGACCGCTGTTTCCTGAAGCCGTATTGTTTTTGGCTAAGGTCTCCCGACTTCCGGATTTCTTCTGCCAGCCTTATCTGGATTAGTCGCTCATAGAGCTTGCCCATAGTGTCTAATAGGCAAATCGGCCTATAGGAGCTAGGCGTGTCAAGCGGCTTATCACCCTTCCTTATCAGGACAAGCAGTGCCCTCTTCCAGATCTTCGGAAAATATCCGTGTTCTGCACATCTGTTTAGAACTTGTAATAGTACTTCCGGACGTTCTTCCGCCACGATTGTAATCACTTCACTAGGGATACAGTCCGGTCCCGGTGCCTTGCCGTTTGGTGCGCTTCTTGCTGCCGCCTGCAGCTCCGCCTCAGTAAAATGCTGGAAGGGGGTCGTTGGAGTTCTTGTTTCCCAATCTACGATGTCGTGTGTAGGGAATAATGTATTCAAGACTTTGGTTATCCGCTCTGGGGTCAGCCCTGGGATTTGGCCGGTTCTAAGCTTTTTTGCTACGATTCTATATCCCAGGCCCCATACGTCGGCCTCGGTGTCTCTAAGGACTTCCCCCCAGCTCTCCTCTCGGCTTCGCAGTATTAGTACCGCCATTTCTTTCTTCGCTGCTTTGTAACTTTCGTGGGCTTGTTCTGCTGCGATCGCTTGGTTTCGTCCTCTTTTCCGCTTATATAGTCTGGCGAGGCTCAGACAACGCTTCCTCGCCCCAGCTATTGCATCGTTCCACCAATACGCATTACGACTGGTTCGGTGTTTTTTCTTAGGCATGCATGCGTCGCAGGTATTTGTCAGCATGGCCGTAAGGTCTTCCGCGGTGGTGATTGTCTGCCACGGTGCCTGTTGAACAGACTGCCTCGCTTTATCTTTGTCCAACTTGCGGGTGTTCCAGCCCCTCGGTATCTTATGTTCGCATATCGGAGCGCAAACTTCCATTAAGATATATTTGTGGTCACTCCCCGTTTCGTCTTCGAGAACCTCCCAGCCGACAATCTTGTTTAGGAGGCCGGCCGACACAAAAGTAACGTCCACCACCGACTCGTGGGCCCCTCTTCTAAATGTTGGAGTGGTGCCTATGTTGCATGCTGTCATGTCTAATGAGGCGACGGCTTCGGCTAGCACGTCGCCTCGAGAGTCTCTGGTGGAAGAGCCCCATTCAGGGGACTTGGCGTTAAAGTCCCCCCCCATGACGACCGGGAAGGACCCACCACGTACGTCCGCAGCCAGCTGATCTATCTGTTCTTCGAACTCTAGGATAGACGTATTCGGCGAGAAGTAGCAGCTGTAAAACAGCATGCCGCGCCATACTACCCAAACGTATGTATCTCCGATGCCGCTGTCCGCAACCCACCGCGGGTCGGCCACCCATATTGCGGCTCGCCCACTGTTGTTACGCCACCAGTTCTTTCCCTTGCTCGCCGCTAGGTTGGGTTCGCTCGCAAGGGCTATGTTGATCTTCCGCTCCTTCAGTGTCTGCTGGAGGAGGCTGTGTGCCACTTTGGCCGTGTGGAGGTTGATCTGGAGGACGTTAGTTTTTGGCATTCCTATTCGCAGCACCTCTATTTTCCGCTTTGGTTGGGTTCCGTGATAATCCTTCCTTTGCGGCTGCTGTGGCGCAGTCTTGGCTGTTCGTTCTGTGGGCCCCCCCGCAGTCGTAGCATCTCTGTTCTTCTTTGCAGTCGGCAATCTTATGCCCTGCCTTTCCGCACTTGATGCAGACTTCACTCCTGGTTCCGCGGCAGCTTTGAACAGGATGTCCGCTTCCCCAGCATCTGGGGCAGAAGCCGAGAAAATACTCTCGCACTCTGCACCCGGCCACCATCCCAACCTTGATTTTTTTTTGCAGCAGGATCTTTTTTGCTGTTTCTTCGTCACAGCGGACTATCGCCGTCTGGGTACCACTAAAAGCGGGCCGCAGAGATCGGAGTGATATGTGGCCTTCCGTCCCGGCATAACCCATGAGGCTTCCCAGCAATTCTTCTTCGTCCACCAACTCGTCTAGGTCCGCAATGCGCAGCTCTTTCTTGGTGTAGAGGTGGTGCACTGGCGTCTCCGAAATTCTTGCTTTCAGTTTTGTATGCAGTGTCGTGGTATCTCCAGCGCCACTGCCTGCCCCTGGCTCGATTAGAACATCTCCAGCTCTTGTTTTGGTCACTCTGTTGATTATTGTGCCATCTTCTTTAACGCATTCCTTTACCTTTGCCAAGACTTCCTTGTAGGTAAGGACTTCGTTCGTCTTTATTAATACTGCTGGTGGCTTCTTGGCAGCTGGATTTTTGGTAGCTGTCTTTGGGCGCGTCACTGCGACCTCTGCCTGTTGTTGTCTTGCTTTTGCCACCTTTTTTTTCTTTATATTTTCTTCGTGTGGGTTTACAAACCCATCATCGTTGTCGCTCGTGTTTGTGCTACTTGCGTTGTCCGTTGTTTTACGGTGTATTGCAGGACTACTTGTAGCTAGTGGCACAGGAATCTCCACTTTTGCCTTTGGGAAATTGCTCACGCTTTTTTTTCCTAGTTTTTTGATAATTTTTTCTTCCTTTTTCTTTTTTCTCTCCTGATTTATAGTCCGGGGTTCTGGTGTGATGGCTTCCCCATTTTTTATTTCTTTGGGCGATACGTTCAGGATTTTTTCTCCCCCTTTTCCGTCCTGTTCGGAGACTGTTTTTCCCCCAGTTGTGGCGGCTATATGGGCATTTTGGGGATCCGGCAATTTGTGTAGCTTGAGAGCAATCTCTCCGACATACTGCATGATGATGTCCAGGGAGTTTTTTATGTCTTCCACCTACCCTTCTAGTGCCGTGCCTCCACTTGGACCAGGTTTCTGATTCAGCAGTTCCATGAGCTTGTTAATCTTGGACTGGAGATGGCACATTGTTTCCATGTCTGAATATGGAAGGCTGGTATTCAGTTCTTGGTTCCCCCAGTTCTTTACTTGCTCGGTTAGCTGTTTAATACTTTCTTCGCTGCGCAGTAGCCATTTATTGAGTTCGGCTTGTTTAGCGGTATTCTTCATTTCCTTTTTTAGTAGTTCAATACCACTATTGTTTGCTGCTACGGTCTCTGCCAGCTTAAGCAGGGAATGTTTTAGTTCCCTGTTTTCTTCTGACAGGTTTGCAATAGTTTCTCCTTGTTGTTTACTTATTGTTTCTTTTTCTTGTTCTTCGTTGCTTTTTTGATCCTCTTTCTCTTTGCTGAGAGCTTTGGCTATGTTTTTCATTTCCATGAACGCTTGCTTTACTTCGGAGGCAGTGTTCTTATATTTATTCTCCTTGAACTTTTCCTGCCATTTGTTCGACAGGAGTATAAGTCTGCTACAAGCGTCGTACTCAAATTTGCTTGTTTCTCTCTGCTCTCGTCCTCCCGCTGAAGAGTTTCCGGTCGACCCGGCAGCTGGTGAGTTTTTTGCTGAGAGAGACGTCCCCGGCAGCGAAATTTTAAGCTTCCCCGGCTTTCTACCTTCCTTGTTTTCCTTATGAACTTTTTCGTGTTCCTCGTTCATAGCAGTGTCGTCACTTTTTCCAGAAGCTTTGAGAAGGGACCCGGCCCGGTCACCCACCGGAGTCCCTAAGTGGTCGCTGGATATCGATCGCGGGGCGCCCACTCCAACGCCATCCGAAACCGGTACTGAGGTATCCCCCCTCTGCACAGTAAACGTTTCTTTCTCATTTTCCATATTCATACGGTCGTTACTTTCTTTTTTTTTTGGGGGTTTTTATCGGGGATCCCCACCCTTAGTTACCGCTAGGGACACCCATTTACTCCCGGGTGCCATTCAGTCTTCAGCGCGGCTTCCGCCACCTTGACTTAGGAGGGAGACAGATGTTCGTCTCCTATATGTGTTTCCTCTCGCGTCAGCCCCACGGACTTCCCTCATCCACCGGGGTTGGTTACCCGATCTCAGAGAGTCCTCCGCAGGTTACCGGGGACCACCATCGAGGAGGTGCGAGTAGGAATCAAGTGGGAGAGGCTGTTAGAGACGCTTCACCACTCTATTCGGTCCCCTAATCACTGTCTTGTAGATTCGTATCTTTGTTCTTTGCGATATCTGCTTGTTATGCAATATTGTTCTTAGACTTGTGGCACTCTTATTTCCTTTTGCTATTCTTGCGTCGATCTATTGACTGTTATTGAGGTTACTCGTTATTAACGTTCCCAAATAGCTGAAACTTTCTACACTCTCGAAAGTATATTTCTTCCTTCCTACTTTAACCGCAAGTTCTCTTTCAATTAACGGTCCGTTGGCACCCATAATCATATATTTTGTTTTCGCTTTATTTATCAGCATTCACATTTTTGCGCTGCCTTTATGAGATTTTTTACCATTTTTTGAAGTTCTTGTCGGCTTTTTGTAATTATCACAAGATCGTCTGCATAGGCCAGGCACTGGTGGTTAGTATTGTATATCGTTCCGCTTGTGTTTATTCCGTTATCTCTGATTATTTTTTCCAGGACTAAGTTGAACAATACAGCCGACAAGGGGTCTCCTTGCCTCAAACCATTCTCAACCCCAAAACTATTAGATATTTTGTTTCCCGACTTTACATAGTTTTCAGTCTTGTTGAGAGTCATTCTTGTTAACTTTATTATTTTATCTGGTATCCCTAAACCTCTCATTGCAGCGTACAGTTGTTCTCTATTCACAGTGTCATATGCTTGCTTAAAATCTATGAAAATTGTGTACAGTTCTACTTTGTGTTCATAGCAATTAAGTTGTATTTGCTTCAGGGTGAATATTTGGTCCATTACAGATCGGTTGCCTCTAAAGCCACGCTGGTAGTCACCAATAATTTCTTCAGCGAAATCGTTTGTTTTTTCTTTTATTTTTGTTGCTAGTATTTTATAGACCGTGTCTTGTAAAGCCATTCCTCTGTAATTTGCGAAGTTAGTCTTGTCTCCTTTCTTGTATATTGGACATATTACCGCGTTTGACCAGCTTTCTGGCATTTGTTCTTCTTCCCATATTTTTTGTATCGAACTTGCTATTTCGTGTTGTAAACTTTCTCCTCCATATTTAATCAGTTCTGACCTAGTAACTCCATTTTCCCCAGGGCTTCGATTGTTTTTCATATTCATTATTGTTTTTATGATTTCTGCATGAGTTGGTGGTTCGACTTCTAGATTTTGCACCATTTCGTTTTCATCCTCTTCTTCCTGGTTATCATTTCTGTATTCTTTATTCAACAGTTCCTTAAAAAATTCTCTCCATCCCTCCATAATTTCTTTTTCTCCGCATATTAGCTCACCTTCTTTGTTTCTATATACTGTCGTATTACTTTTGTAGCCCAACTTTATTTTCTTCATTTCTTGCTAGAAGTTCTTAATTTCACATCGACAATTATATTATATTTATATTATCATCGACATTATATTTTTTTAGTTGTCCTTCTAAAACCCTCATTACACCTTCCGTGAAAGTTCCTCTAACATTCCATGTTGCCACCCATAAGATTTCCATTTCATCTCTTACTCCACAGTATCCGTTTTCGTTTGCTCATTTCATCGCTTTTTTTGTCATAGTTTGTTTCCATCCTGGTAAATGCTTCGCTAGTTTTTACTCCACGATTTACTCATTAAAAACAAAATCAAGTCGATCGGTTAGACAAATTTTTGATAAGACTGGACTTACTCGGTCCACTCTCTGACGATGCAGCTGCTTATTAGAACCATGTAAGTATTCATACTATGTCGATAAGATCTTATAGTATGGAAGGTAGAAACTCTTACCAATAAAACACAAGATATCTAAGAAGAGAAATTTATTTTTTATCTAAAATCATTTTTAAAGAAACATTTAATTTGTCGGTTTGAAGATTTTCTATTTTAATTAAATAGAATAGAAGTTCACATGAATATTGTAGCTCGCTAACCTCAATTTTTCCATTAAAAGCCTTAAAAATGTGCCAATAAAGAACCCGAAACGTCGGACAATTTGATTGTTTTTATGGCGTAAGACGTAATTTTTAGCCCAAGGTGGTAGCCGACAGCTAAAAACACGTCGAAGGCCATAAAAGCAAATTACGACCGTGGTACGTACACAACTTTATGCACGGATAAAGATTTTTTAATTTAAAATAAATTATTTCTAAACTAAATTAAATTTTTGACACAAATCTGGTGTTGCTTTAATTAAATTTGAGTTTTGAAACGTAACTAGCGAGTAAACATCTAACAGAGGTAGCCATATTGTCTAAAATCTTAGTTTCATTTTGTGTTTGGTAATTTTGTTATCTTTAAAAGGTGAAAAATAAACGAAGTTGATGAGGCTGCAGAAAAAGCAAGCAACAGTAGCTTATTAATACTCAAAAAATATAAAGATGTAACATATAAAATCATATAATGAATATCTTAAATGGTGCGACAAGGATTCAGGTGCGAAGAGTCTTCTGGCTTATTTTTGGTATTTAGCAGACGAAAAAAAACTCTCTTCGCTGTAGTCATTTTTAAACAAATTTAGCAAAATCCAATTCAAAATTTTAAATGTTCACAAATTCAAATGCAGTGAAATACATATAAAATATTGTATGCATCACATGCATTACTCGATGTTTATGCTCTCAAGCAACTTAAAAACTCTCGGGCCTGGCGGCCCTTGTTCTTTTACATTGGTGGCCCTCGACATAAATATCAACATAATACCCTAGATACAAAAATAACTATTATGATATAATTATAAATTTTTGTACAATTGTCAATTTATGATACATCCGTGCATAAATAACTATTATGACCTCTTCCTTGTTAGGTTTTTAATGTTAGGTTTTTAATTAATGATAACACCAGTTATATTAATAGTTTAATTATATTTAAAATATACAAAGATGTATCATAAAATTGTGGAATTGAATAAATCACAAAAACATAAAATAGTTGCTGCTACAAAAAAATGTTACGCTACTCACTTACTAACTTAATATTACGAAGAATTACGATAATGCATACACGATCACGTGTGTGTCAATTGACTTGCGCGTCGTTGCATCTATCGCATTGCAACCGTCTTAATTTGGTTTACATTATCTTAACATTCCTCAACTATCCATTCACTTATTTTTAAATATGGAAGGTCTACAAACATCACAATGTTTTATTTTTCTAATTTATTTTTATAAAGACGTTTTTAAGTTTAATTTTTCTTTCTTTAATTTTTCACTTGCAATTTTTAAATTAATTAATTCTATATAATGACTACATTTTCATCTAATAATAGTTTTTCGTATTCAATAATACTTTTTCTGGCTACGGCCAGTTCACGAACACTTTCTCTTGCTTTAAAGGTTTCAAATTTTTTCACAGATTTTAGAGCTGGCTTTTGTCTTCTCTACCAATTCAAATTTTGTTGAATCGAAAAATCGACACCTATTAATTTAAATAATATATGTAAAATATTTAAATTACAGACCGTTTATGTAAAACTTAAAAAAAAATTTAAGCTACTCACTCTTATGTTATCATTTTGATATTCATTATCTATATCTGTGGCATTGCAAGGCCTCCTCGTAATATTGATTTCGCTTTCATGGTGGTGTGATGGATCTTTATATTAGCATTTGATTATTTTTAAATGCTCGTTAATATTATTAATTATTTTAACTTACCAATATATTATGATAAAGAATCCTGCAATGTTGATTGTAATGAACAGGCTTATGTTACAGATTCACTCTTTTTTTCGATATCTAAAATATGAGAAAATATTATAATTATTAATATTTCTTTAATTTTAATGATTTCTATAATATTACTAGTAATTTAACTTGCCTACTAAACTATAAAAAGATGCATTACCATCACATTTTGAAACTAGTGGTTTAACTTGATCCCCTATAATAATGCTTAATAATTGAACTTCATTATCATCCATTGATGATTTAGCGGAGCCACCTCCACCAGTTTTAAATAAATTCAACTTATCTTCAGTGTGATTCCTTTTAGTCATTCGTTTATAATTGTCGTAGAATCTGCAATAAATAGAAATTATTATCTAGCTTACTTAATTTTATTATTAATAACAATTTACCCTTTCAACTGCTTGGGTTTTGTTCCGTTGGGGTGGCTATTAAATTGCTCACACAAATCTTACCATGCCTTGTCCTTAATCTTTATAATTGTCCCATCTATTTTATTATTTTCGATAATATGCTTAAATTTTTTTACCGGTTCCACTAAAATATATTTTTTCTCCAGTTTATAATTTACACTTCGATTTTTCTTGTTGTAATTCAACAATCATTAGCTATAATTATCTGTTCGGATTATATTAGAGAAAACACACATAAAAGTTTATATCAACGTTTATTTATTTCATAAATTAAATGGGAAGTCCAATACACTATCAATGAAGTACAATTCACTATCGAAAAAAAGAACAAAATAAAATAACTTTCCTGGACATACAGTTAATTCGTGAAAATAACTGCCTGAAATACAAGTGGACCCAAAAACAAACATAGTCAGGAAGATATCTCAATTTGAACTCTTACCATCACAAAAGTCAAATAATAAGCACTGCCATAGGCCTCGTGGATAGATTGCTAAAATTAACCCATGGCGACTAAAGAAAGCAAACTTTAAAAATAGCTACAGAAACTCTGTTTAAAAATTACCCTTAGTAAAAAAAATCAAATTTGCATCAAAAGGTGTACTCAAATTGGGACTTGTTACCCAATATTTACAATTTTATTGTACACCGATTAGAATTAGAAAGTTATTAAAAGTATAGTTATAACTGAAAAATGTAATAGGAATAGTATATTATTATACATATAATAGGGGCATTCCACGCCAAATCGGACACCATTTAGCTTTTGCATCTCGGATTTTACTAAAAAATTTTTTTCTTTTAGTACTAGTTGAGCCTAGTCTCCTTTATTGTTTTTAGCTTTTTTTATCAAGTCATTCAAAAGAAATAAATTTTTTAAAAATTAAGGAAAATTACATTACTTTTCTTTAAAATGCTCATAACTACGTCAATAATTGGGCAAATGACACTTTTTTTTTCAAAACTTTTGTTTTTAAATCTACTTTCCATAAAAAATATCAAAAATTATTTTAAAACGGTATTACTAATAGATTTTCAAGTTTAAAAAATAAATAGTAATTTTTAACAATGTATGTGCAGTTTAATTTTTTTCAATTTTTATTTTTAAAACTGTTACCAATTTAACAAATTTTTTCGAATTTTTAATTTGTTTTTAATTTGAATTATTAATTTTTTTTTTTTAATTAAAAAAAAACTTTTTTTAATTATTTTGTTTTAAAACGAATTTTTCATAAAAAGAAATATCAAAAGCATTTTAAAAACGATATTACTATTAGATTTTCATGTTTCTAAATTAAAACATCATTTTTAACAGTGTATGTACTGATCGATTTTCTTCAAAATTTTTTGTAAAAACTGTTATTAATTTAACAAATTTTAAGCCTAATCTCATAATGAGCAAACGATGGGTTCTATTTGTTTTATAGCATTTTCAATTTTTGGTTATAACCGTGTTGAAAATAAATAATGCTCCTAATTTTTTTTCAGGGTGAACAGAAACGACTGTTGTAATTTTTTCAAATCTGTTAATTATTCAAGGAAAGATGACTGATAATTTTTATTTAAAGATAACGCAATATAATATTATTATAAAAGCGCATGTTAAATCTAGCTTAAGTCAGTTGTTCTGTATGATTCAAGCTTGAATACCATATTCAATAAACTCTGTTCTTCGACTTTATCGTTTTATTGGACATCAAATAAACAACAATAAATAAAATTGGCGTAGTCGGTAGAATCACGAAAGGAAGAATTTTGGAAATCCAGTATCTACCTTTGGTTTCAACCATTAATTTGCGATCCAGAATCTACAACAGTTAGAAGAAATCTCCTAACAAACTTATTTGGTAAGTCGTTGAGCATTTCTTTTATCCCAATTACCACTACCACTGTGAATTTTGAACATCGTAAAAAATTTTGAATTATCGACGAGTGATTTTTAATTTTATTAAATCATTTTCGAAACCGTGATTCAAAAACATTTTAAATTAGAATAACGAGTGATTTTTAATTTGATTAAATTATTTTCGGTTTAACTTTTAAAATAAATAAATAATTTCATTACTTAGGAAGTAAACGAAGAAATTTATATAATTTTATTGAATTTATTGATGAGTGATCTATAATTTTATTTTTATTAAATCATTTTCAAAATCGAAATTCAAAACATTTTAAATTAGAATTTTAGACATTTTAAAAAAGAATAACGAGTGATTTTAGTATAAAATCATTTTCAGTTTAATTTTTGAAAAAATAAATTACTTACTTGATGATGATTACTTAGATGATAAACGAAGAAATTAATATAAACAAATTATCAAATTATCTAAAGAATATGTCGTTAACCACACCAACTATTCAAGCAGCAAAAGCTGTTGCAGATTTTTTACCAACATTTAACGAAAATTTTATGAAATTAGAAAGCTTTATCAATGCTTGTGATAATTTCTTTAACACTTACGGTACAACCACTGATAACAATTTGAATCATTTTGCATTCACTGCTATTGAATCGAAAGTAAAAGATGATGTAAATAATCACTTGATGTGTCGACCGGACTTAAATACTTGGTCATTGATCAAATCGGCTTTAAGAGAACAATTCGGTGATTGAATTGATAGACAAACGTTAACTTGCGAATTTTTATACCTCACAAGAAATAAAAATGAAAATATTATAGATTTGCTAGAACGAATAAAACAAATAAAGTCAAGATTAGAAATTAAAATTACGTCGGATTCCACCATAACTAATCCTAGAAAACCTTTGTTAATAGAATGAAATGAAGCAAACGCGCTTGACGTATTATTTTCCAATGTCGATAATAATTTACGCGTAAAATTGGATTTAAAAGAACCCAAAAATATGTTAGAAGCAAGTGACATAGTTACGCGTCATTTTTACAATCAACAGCGAATTCGAGGTTTACAAGATTTTGGCAAAAATACTAACATTCCGCAAATTAAACAAAAATTTAATTCAGCACGACAAAATTATCAATCAATTTAATTCGCGAACAAATGACAACCAAAGTTCGCAAAATTTTCAACATTCACGTACGGCATTTCCTAGCGCACCAGTTAATATACAGAGTCGTCCAATTCAACAAAGATATCCGACAAACAGCCAAGTTTTCGGAAAACCAAAAACGTCTTCAGTCCACAAAATTCGCATAAACCCGTTAACAAACCGGAACCTATGTCTATAACATCAAGAAACTATTCTTTTAATAAACCACAACCCATGTCAACAACATCTAGAAATCTTTCTTTTTATTCTAGACAAAATAGAAATTATTTTCAAAATAGAAGTCCTCAAAATTTTATTTTGGAAGAATTCACTAACGTGGAAACAGAAAATTACGAATACGATGATAATAGCCAATATTCTAACGATGATTACTGCTACACCCCTAGTTATCACACCGAATTTTCTGAACAACAAAACGAAATCGATTTTGAAAACGAACAATCGGAAATTAATAACACAGATAATGTGCAAGATGAAAATTACTCACAAAATTTTCGAGAAACTCAAATTTTCCAAAACAACACGTAGATCTTAACAATTTAAAACCAAATTCTTTAGCATTTATAAAAATTTCCAAACCACCTTTGTCACCGTTGTCACCCTTCGTTAATCAGACCATATATAGCAGAAAAATACTTTTCAAATACTACATATATTTAAATCTAATACAGCTATCACCACTTGTGCAGAATCTCGAAATGCACAATTTAAAGCACACATACCCCTTTTTGAAAAATTCAAACCTTTAGAAGGAAATTTAAAATTTGTATTATTTGATTTTAATGATTACTTTGATGGAATAATAGGCATAAGAGATTTGAGGAAACTCAAAACTTTTGTACGTATCGACGTACAAAATGAATTATTGTACAACGACCAGTTATCAATACCCTTGTATTACAGAACAAACTTTGAAACCCAAAAAATTGAAATTCCACCAATGTCCTCGGTTTTAAAACGTATAAAAATAAATGTCAAAAACCGCGAAGTATTAATTCCTGAAATCAGTAACGACGCGAAAACATTAATAATCCCAGAAAGTTTATTAAAAATAGAAGACGGCTTGACAACGATTGAAATAATAAACACAACACCTACGACAAAAATTTTCGAAATAACCGAAGAATTTTTAAAACCATTCATTTCTGACTTTTCTGAAGAATCTTTTGAATGTTTCCAATGCGAATAATTATTTTCTCCTAATTACAAGTACCAAGATTTCCATCTCCCAGAATTGCGAACTGACCATTTGAATATCGAAGAAAAAGTAGCTTTGGAAAAATTAATACGCAAATATAAAACGATTTTTCATCATCCCGAAGATAAGTTGACTTTTACAAACAAAGTTAAACACGAAATATTAACAATAGACGAAATTCCAGTGACACAAAAACTTATAGATACCCCTATGTTCACAAACAGGAAGTAAGAACGCAATTCGCAAAAATATTACAAGACGGCATCATAAGACCCACACAAACTCCGTGGGCTTCACCCATTTTAATAGTTCCAAAAAAATTAGACGCTAGCGTCTAACAGAAATGGAGAATCGTGATTGATTATAGAAAAATCAATGAAAAAACCATTGACGACAGGTACCCCATTCCGAACATAACTGACATTCTAGATAAACTAGGACGGTGCCAATATTTCACTACATTAGATCTAGCTTCAGGATTTCACCAGATCGAAATGCACCCCAACTCCATTCAAAAAAACTGTTTTTAATGTTGAAAATGGACATTATGAATTTGCAAGACTTCTTTCGGTTTAAAAAACGCACCCAGTACCTTTCAGCGCGTGATGGAGAACGTTCTGAAAAATTTGCTAAACAAAATATGTCTAGTTTATGTAGATGATATAATTGTGTTTTCCACATCTTTGCAAGAACATTTTTGTAAGTTAATAGCAGCCGGATTGAAAATCCAACTCGATAAGTCACAATTTCTTTGTAAATCGGTCGAATTTTTAGGTCACGTTCTCACTCCCGAAGGAATCAAACCCAATGAAAAAAAATTGAATCTATAAAAAAGTTTCCTACTCCAAAATCGGCTAAAGAAATCAAAAGTTTCCAAGGACTAGTAGGTTACTATAGAAAATTTATTGAGAACTTCGCTAAATTAACCAAACCTTTAACTCAATGTTTAAAAAAGGGTACGAAAATCATACATAACCAAGAATTTATCACCAGTTTCGAAACTTGTAAAAACCTTTTAATGAACGATCCCATTTTACAACATCCAGATTTTTCAAAAACATTTAATCTAACTACAGATGCTTCGAATTTTGCAGTAGGCGCAATTCTCTCTCAAGGCCCTATAGGTAAAGACCTCCCTGTCGCATACGCTTCGCGAACTCTCAACCCAGCCGAAATAAATTATAGCACAATCGAAAAGGAACTTCTCGCAATAGTATGGGCTGTAAAACATTTTAGACCATATTTATTTGGCGTTAAATTTAATATAATTAGCGACCACAAACCGCTACAGTGGTTATTTTCATTAAAAGAACCAAATTCGAAATTGGTAAGATGGCGGCTCAAACTAGAAGAGTTCGATTACACGATTACATATAAAAAAGAAAAACTTAACACTAATGCAGACGCCCTATCACGTGTTGAAATACATTATCTTCAAACTAATGAAAATGCTTCGATGATCGTGAACATAGACAATTTGGAGGAAAACCCTTCTGACGGAGAAAATTTAGACGAAACGACCTCGGACAACGAAACAGTACACACTAGCCAAGGTGTCCTTAAGGTGTAAGGTATCCTTACGATACCATACACAGAAAGAACCGTTAATACATTCAAAAACCAAATATTGATATCTCTATGCGATGCAAAAAATAACGACCAAATTAAAATAACTAAACAAAAAAATTTTGATAATTACCGTATTCATTTCAAAATCCCTAGATTAAAACTGAAAGATCATTTCTTAAAAATTGTACAAGATCATTTTAAACCAAAAAAACATTATTGCTTGCATTTCACTTATAAAGACTTCGAAATACCCTTCATACGAACCTTACAAAAATTCTTTAAGAATAAAGGTCTCAACTTGACAATCTCAAACTATTTCGTGACAGACGTTCTGGAACAAGATGAAAGAAATTTAAAATTAAAACAATGCCATGAAACAAAAACTTGTCATCGAGGTATCCAAGAAAATCTTAAGGCAATTAAACAATCATTCTTCTGGCCAAACATTGACAAAGACGTATAAAACTATGTTAACACCTGTGGAACATGTCAGAAAACTAAATATGAACGTCACCCTAACAAATTAATTTTTAAACAAACACCGATCGGATTCGAACCTTTTCACCACTTGTATGCCGATACTTATAAATTTTCCGGACAATGTTTTGTAACTATTATATACAGCTTTTCAAAATTTGGATTAGCATATCCACTTCAAAGTTTAAATGCTATAGAAACTATAAACCAATTACTACAGTTCATAAAACATTTTGGTATTCCTAGAAAAATAACTTGCGATAATGGCATTGAATGGCAAAAAGAAGTAATGCAAGGATTCTGTAAAGCCCATGAAATCAAAATCCATTACGTCACTATTTACAATCCTAACAGCAACAGCCCCGTTGAAAGATTTCATTGAAGTCTAGCTGAAAGTTTGAGGATTCTCCAAAGGGAAAAACCAAATAAGAGCATTTCAAATATAATAAATTACCCGATTTTACATTATAATAACAGTATCCATAGTTCTACTAATTATACGTAATTATACGTTAAACTATAAAAATCCGTTCGAACTAAACGAACAAATCAAAGTCGCGTAATAGTCCATGAACATCTAGAACATCTGAAAATCCTCAATTCCTCAATTCACAAAAAATTAATTGACAAACAACAAACTAATTTAGAAAAATTAAATCAAACCAGACAAAACCCCCAAATAAATTTAGAATAACCTCTTTACAGAAAAGAAACTCGCTTCACGAACTCGAAAAAAGTCACGCAACCCTTTCTTACGGTCACAAATCGAGAAATCATTGGCGACAACAAAATAAAATCGAAAGATAAAGTTTATCATCAAACTTTACTGAAACCTCAACGTTTTGTTTCAGATGCTGAAAATGTTCCCAATCAAATACCTGACACTTCTACTACTTCCAAACCTTTTATGAGGTCTCAAAGTAAAAGAAATAAATAACCCGATTCTTCCAGTGCAAATAGGGCAAACTAAAATAATCGAATCGAAACACACTTTCTTTTATCATATTAACCTAACCTTGCCAGAAACTTCAACTATCGAACTATAACTGATGATGAAGCTAATTCGAAAACTTTTTTGGAGATGATCAAAAACCTAAAAATTAAATACAATGACAGTAATACGAAACGATCTGAAAAAATCCAAATTCTCACGCTTTTACCTGAAACGTGGGGTTTATCCAGATTATGTCACATAATGGGCTGTACAAAACACATGGCATCTATAGCAAAATCTCTTCGAGGAGAAAAGGGGATTCTTTCAACACCAAACAAGAAATTAGGTTGTTAGAAGCTTTTTCATATAAAAAGTACGTATTAGTATTTCATTCAGATAAGTTGGATTCTTTTATGTTTAGGTCTAAGTTTTCATCATTACGTCCTCAGCACTGCGTACTTGCAGGTTCTAGCGGCACTCATACTGTTTGTGTTTGTTCTATACACCAAAACGTCAAACTAATGATGCTGGGTAGGTGATTTACTAATAAAATCTTTGTAAAAAAATAGTTATGATTTCTTTCTCTGCAGGATGTAATTTACCAACTCTCACCGACCAATTATTAGGAACATCTTTACGGCTATATAGTGACTGCTTTAAAATTATTATTTGTCAGGATCCAACTTTTAAGTGTTATTTTCACGACTGCGATAAGTGTCTAGGTTTACAAACTTTAAAAAATTTGTTACTGGATATACTTGATGAAAATGTAATCGATGAAATTACCTATAAGTATTGGATTTCGAAGCCTCGTACAAGCTTGGAGACATTCGTGAAATATTCATCAGATTTCGTCGAAGATTTTTGTGAAAATATAAAGAATCTTTTACCACACTCTTATGTTGCTAAAAACTAAGCAAACTACTTAAGAATGATGAAGAAATCATTAAAAGATAACGAGTATATTGTAATTTGTGATTTCGCTGAAAATTATGCTTTTGATTCAAAACGCCGCATCTGGATTTCACTGGAATAACAATCAGGCTACTATTTATCCAGTTGTTATTTATTACAAAAAAAATGATGAACTTCTTCATAAAAGTGTAGTAATCATATCAGATTGTCTATTTCATGATGCAGTTACTGTTCACGAATTTACAAGAATGATTACTAGTTTTATTAAAGAAGTGTCTAATGATCCTAAAAAAGTTATTTTCTTCTGCGACGGAGCACCTCCACAATTTAAAAATTACAAAAATTTTGTAAATCTTATTTATCATGAAGAAGACTTTAGGCTAAGCGCAGAATGGCATTATTTTGCAACAGCTCATGGCAAAAGACCTTGTGATGGAGTAAGAGGAACCATCAAAAGAATGGCAGCATGAGCAAGTTTTCAGCTGCCGTTTGATAAGCAAATTTCAACTCCTCGGTCAATCCAAATAGTTTACCAAATATTTATGTTCAATTTTTATCTAACGAAGATTACATTCAAGCTAAGGAATTACTAGAGACAAGATATATAAAAGCAAATAACAGTTTTTACAAAAAAGTTTGAAGAAAATCGATCAGTACATACACTGTTAAAAATGGTGTTTTATTTTTGAAACTTGAAAATCTATTAGTAATACCGTTTTAAAATAATTTTTGATATTTTTTATGGAAAGTAGATTTAAAAACAAAAGTTTTGAAAAAAAAAGTGTCATTTGCCTAATTATTGACGTAGTTATGAGCATTTTTAAAAAAAGTAATGTAATTTTCCGTAATTTTTCAAAAATTTATTTCTCTTGAATGACTTGATAAAAAAAGCTAAAAACAATAATGGAGACTAGGCTCAACTAGTACTAAAAGAAAAAAAATTTCAGTAAAATCCGAGATGCAAAAACTAAATGGTGTCCGATTTGGCGTGGAATGCCCCAATAGTACCTTCAGTGATATGTTTGTTTCGTTTTAAATTAGAATTAAATGTTAATATTAAGAAAAAAGACCAAAGTTCAAAATTTATTCTTCGTAGACAACTGTCAAATTAGTTTTTGTGTAATAGAAGATCAAAAATAATGACGCGAAGCACTAACAGATATTAAAAGATGCGCATTAAGAAGCTCGAATGTTCGATATAAAGAAAAGGGGTGAAGAGATAAAATTTAAAAAGAAATATTAATAAAACAACGTTCATAAAATCACATGGTCTCGAACAAAAATATTTTTGCTAATTACAAGAAAACGGCTGAACAGAATAAATTAAAATTTTTTCAGCATTTATCTGAACATGTAAAGGTTCCTGTAAAATTTCATGAAGATCGGAAGATATTTTGGAAAATTGATTTTCATGGATAGAATGATTTTGGAAAAATTTAAGAAAAACTATAAAAGGAAGTGGAAAAACAATAAAAAGTTAGTTCACGACATTCCCCAACATGAGAACACTGATATCTCATTATGCGCCGACGACACAGGAATAATTGCCGAATCCTTTAAGAAAAACAAATCAATCACTTACTTACAAAGACACGCTGACCTGCTACAAACCTACTTTACTAAATGGAAACTAAAACTAAACGAAAACAAGACCACCCTTACCAAATTTTCACAAAAAAGAAACAAACTGACCACTCCCTTAAAAATCAACAACATTGACGTGACCAGAACAAAAGACGTAAAATACTTAGGACTGACGCTAGATGAGCGACTGACATATAAAACGCACCTACAACTAACCGCCAAGAAGGCTAACAACGCACTATACCCTTTACTTACTTACAAAAACAAACTGGACCCCAAACTAAGACAGCTACTATACAAGACAATGATACGACCCATCATACTCTACACCAGCCCAATCTGGAGCAACACATCAAAATCCAACGTCAAACTCATACAAACTATACAAAACAAATCACGGTGCGCCAAGACACACTGAGACTTCCCTCCTACACGAACTAGCTGACATACGCACATTAACTTACTAAATTCAACGCAACGCTTTCAACTTTTTTACCAATACGATAAGACAGAACCCGACGACAAATAACATTGCCAGACTGATGCACAATACAAAGCCTTTCAGGCATAAATTTAAATTATTGCACGAAATCATGTTTTAAAACTTTCCCGCATCGAGGTCACTGGCGCTGGGTTTTTCTACTCATTTTTGCCCAGCAAAATTTACAATAATCTAAAAAAGTTCTCAAGTCACAATACACCCAATACAACCTGATAAATCGCAAGATTAGGAGCAGGTTTAAAGTCTTCAAGTACATAATTTGTATTAGCTAATCGTGTTTATGCGTTAGATAATCAAATGTATTATAATTAAAATAATAAAGAGTATTTTATGTTATGTTATGTTATAATACAAAGTTAGTATTATTTTTAACATTGAAGAGAGCACATTTAAAATTTTTTTAACCAAAGATAATAATCTTATTCGACGAAATAAAATTTTGTTCTTTAGAAAATTCAACAATTTATTTAAATAACTGTGCAAGGTTATTATTGGTGATCATAAATTTTATGTTAATAAAAATTATACCTACGATTGGAAATTATCCTGAGCCGTTGAATTTTCAAATATTATAAACGTAAAGAGACTCCGAGTAACTGAGTAACTACTGATCAGTATAGTAATTCTGATAAATTCTTTCTTTCAAAAATAATTTTTAATTAAAATTAAGTTGTAAAACTTTTATACCTTTTCCCAGTATCGAACTTATAAATTTTACTTATCAAATCATTTGCGATAACTTCACGACCGCAAGTCGTCTTTCAAATATAATTTTATTAAAAATCCAAACACTTCCAACTTAAACCAGTAAATAGTGTGTTAACCAGTGAACGAGACGGACGTGTGTAACATAACCTCAAATTAATATTTATTGTATTTTTGTTGTTTATCGTTTAAGTGTAACGATTACTGATGTTAACAACGACGAAACTGTTGACGATGGCCAGAAGAAATTATTAGCAGAACTAAAGAAACTCACAAAACCTGTTTTAATAGATATCATCATGACTGGCAAACTGCCTGCTGAACTTCAGAAAAACGCGATCTTAATCGAAAGAGGTTTTGGTAGTGTCGAATCTGAACGCGTTAGTGAAACAAATGAAAACTGCAACTTGTATAAAGAGCTGATCGGTAGTTTGAAACAGCAAATAAATTCGTTGAAAGCATCGGTCAACGATAAAAATACTATTATTGGATTGTTGAAATCTAAGCAGGCTCAACCAACGCAACACGTGGTAAATCGTGTTAATATTAACAAATCCAAAAGTGTAGCGCAGGCCTCGACAGCCAGAACGGTCACAGCGACAACTGAACTACCAATTATAGATATAAATGACGATAGTAGTTCAAATACAGTAACTAACCTAATGACGAAAGAGGATGGATCCGATGGTTCTGTTGGCAATAATGAAGTGATTGACTCGGTAAACACTGGCAGAAATAGCAATGACGACTTCACGATGGTTTCCTACAAAAAGAATAAAGCAAAAAGAAGCTCTGATAACGCAGGTAATAATGTGATTAATACCCCTCTTACTCATAACTTTGTAGGTAAAACTTCAAAAGCTAAAGCATCTGTCATTGGTTCCTCGGATGATACTTGACACCAAAAGGTGTCAATACTCATTGTCAACTCCAATCTTCATAATGTTCCAATTATCTTTGGCCAGTGGTTGTTTTCCGAGTCTCTGGAGGAAAAGTTATTTTACTCCCATACACAAAAAAGGCAATCGTAGTGATATTGCAAATTATAGGGGTATTTCGATACAGTCGATGATACCCAAGATGTTTGACAAGTTAGTCTCAGCTCAACTAATGCAGGCTAGTATAAATTGTTTAGTGGAAAATCAACATGGGTTTGTTCCTGGTCGCTCAACGACGACCAATCTTTTGTCCTTCACGACTCACATTTTGGAGTCGTTCGAGGATCACAGGCATGTCGACGCTGTGTACACAAATTTTTCTAAGGCGTTTGATCGCGTCTCCCACTCGGCACTTTTGTCCAAGATTGCTTCAATGGGGTTTGAACGGAATGTAGTTAAATGGGTGGGTAGTTTTCTTCGTGACAGAATTCAATATGTTCGAATACATAATTTTCTCTCGAAAGACATACTGGTTTACTCGGGCGTTCCGCAAGGTTCACATTGCGGGCCCATCTTGTTTCTGCTATTTATTAACAACATCGGTAGTTACATAAATAATAGTTCATACCTGCTATTTGCCGACGACTTGAAGATCTTCAAAACTATTGGATCCATGGAAGACTGTAGGCTGTTGCAATCCGACCTGGATAATATACACCAGTGGTGTACCGATAAAAATTTATGGCTTAATTTCAACAAATGCTCGCTCATCACCTATAAGAAGCATGACTGTGACTTGTTCGGGTACAAAATAAACAATGTTGAACTCAATCGTGTCACGGAAATTAACGATTTGGGTATTCGTCTCGACTCCGAATTGACTTTTAGAAGTCATATTGCTAATATATGCCATAGTGCCCTTCGCTCGTTGGGATTTATTCGCCGACATAGCAAGTTCTTCTCGGCCAAAACGGTAAAATTGCTCTATGTCTCTCATGTTAGATCGAAACTTGAATATGGGTCTTGCGTATGGTTCCCACACTATGATCTTCACGTCTCAAGGTTGAATAGGGTGGAACGTAAGTTCCTAAAATATTATCATTTTAAACGTGGTTTGAGAGGTGACGACTTCTCCTGTGATGACAATCTGAGGCATTGCAAGTCGAAATCATTGGTGCAAAGAAGAGTGGTTGCAGACGTTTGGTTTGTTTACCGCCTATTAAATGGAATGATCAATTCTAGTGCTCTACGTGATCGAATTAAGTTCCGAGTTGCCAGTCACAACACTAGGTGTAACGAATTGCTGCACATTGATCATCACAAGACGAATTATGGTCTAAACAGTCCATTAACAAGAATGTGCCGACATGTTAATAGCTTAAACAACTTTGACAGTTTTGACTTATGCCATTGCTCTTATAGTGTATTTAAAAATAATGTGATGTGGAATTTAAGCACTTCGGGATAACATGAACCCTCTACACCATGTAGGGTCTTTTGATTATTTGTAAATATATGTAAATTGGTCTAACCGTATATAAATAAATAAATAAATCCAAAAAAAAATCGTTCATCAAAAAAATAATCTTCTTTATTAATAATGCTCGAAAAATATAATCACTCCAATCAAATAAAAAAAAAAATAATATTCCACTCACAAAATTTCAACTATTTTACGGTCACTTTCAACCGAAGCACTTTCATACAAATTCAATTCAATTTTCAATACAAAATCGCAATCTCAAAAATTATTCGCATAGAATTAACAATCCAAAAATTTAACAACCGCTCATGCAGTTCTGCAAAAACGGCAACAGAAATTTGGCACATGTAATAAAATAAAAGCCAAACACACTAGCCCACGTTCTTTAAAAGCGATAAAGAAAGAAAGTTCAGGAAACGATTGTATTCAACAATACACTCCAGAAGAGGCCTTGGCATTAATAATAGAAATTAAATTGACAAAATCCTAGTATATCAAGTTACGAAAAGGTTCAAACGAAAGGAATTGTCACATGTACCCTTCCTACTACAAAGTACTAAAAACAAGAAAGGATTGTTACCCTAAAGATATAAAAATTACTGAAACTATGGGAGAGGTGAAACTTCAGAGTCTCCTTGATTATACTGTTCAACGCTTATGTGCAGTTCAAAATGATGTTTTAACTCAAGTTCTCATAAATGACGGCATTACAAGATTGGAAATGAATTACAAATGGGGCTTTTGATGGAAGTTCCAGTCATTCAACCAACAAACAAATATTTTAAGATATCTCTGATTCGACAGAAGATTCTGACTTATTATTAACATCAATTGTACCATTACGGATGACTGCGAATATTAATGCATTTGAACAATTTTTTTGGCAGAATCCTCGCTCGTCATCTACATGATTTTGTATGCCAATCAGATTTCAGTTTATAAAAGAAACGAAGAAAAAAATCTGGAAAATGAATACATAGAACGCCAAATATCGTCGTTGATACCAACTTACGTAAAAATTGGCGATAAAAATATTAGCGTACATCACATGATACAACTTTGTAACAGATTTGTAAAGCGGCACCCAAGGAAATGAATAACATACAGGCTGTTATGAAAAAAACCTGTAATATAAGTACTTTCAAATACGGGTTGTCAACTTTACATGCGCATATCAGGATATGCGAATACATATTGCACATTTCATACCAACTTAAAATAAATACCTAGCAAGTTAGAAAACCTGAAAATAAAGCTGCACTAGAAGAAATGTAACGTAATGTAATCAAAAAATTTCACCAAAAGACTGGTCTTCTTGTAGATATGGTTAAGCAGGGCTACGTGAATACAAATGACTATAACACAGCTCGGGATTTTTTTAAAGACGTTAAAAAACAGCAAAAATTCCAGGAGTTGATGCAACACTTATATTCCGTTTTTCAATAATTTTGAAAGCCATATCTTGCGGTTATGATCTAAAAACTGAGTCATTCTGAAAATATGCTTATGAAACAACAGAGTATAAAATTCCAGCTAGTGTTCACAAAATATTAATACATGTCGCTGACGTTATAGGAACACTTCTGCTTCCAATAGGACAATTAAGTTAATAAAGAGTTTAATAAAGAGTGTCGATACTCTCGGGAACATAATACTCGGAAAACCAACAGAAAAGAAAATATCGAAGACCTTCTCCATGCACTGTTGATCTCGTCAGGTTTGCTATTCCGCTTGAGACCTTCACCAAAAAAAAAAAATTAAATAATTTGCCCGAGCAAGTTATTAGCCTTCTCCAAGTTCCCAAGACCACCCAGCGATCGTCAAACGATCAAAATAATGCAGAGGAATCTTGCTAAGCCGAGTTTCAAGATTCGGATGGTAACTTGTAATTTGTTGTAACTTGTAAATATTTGTAGATATTAAGGTACATTTAATATGTTTAATTTGTTTACGCTAATATTTCTCTTTTAAAATTTAACAAACAATATAGAATAATTTGTGAATTGTAATGAATCTGATAAAGTGCTCTTACCCATTAATTGTTAAGTTTCACGCATAAGCAGTGTATTATTTGAAGAATAAAACATAACATTTGGCGACGAGAGTGGGATACGAACCCACGCGGGCAAATTAACGAGATTGAATTGACTTCGAGAGTTCGTAGACGTCCAGGTTATTTAAATGACTATATATGATTTGCATTTAATATTAAACTGTTTAATCATAAAAGAAAGAAAAGTAGGGGGAAGAAGTGTAATATATGAGATGGCGGTGTGGACCATGACAAACAGTCAACAACAACCGCAAACGAACTAAACGTAAAATGTAGTGCTCTTACCCATTAATTGTTAATAAATAAGTTTCAAGCATAAGCATTTGAAGAATAAAACGTGTAACATCTAGTATAGGATTAAGATAAAGTATACCAAAAGTAGACCAAAATAGTATGTGAAGAGTATAGTTTATCATTGACTATAGAAGTGTTAATTTTATCGTTGAAAATAAAAACAAACTTAGCTTGCTTTGATGTTGAGATGAGATGTTGGGAACTCGACAGGATATGCACCCCACAATAACGAAACAATAAAAAATGAATAATATTTACAACGACAATTAGGTGTCAAAAATCTCCATAGAGATTTAAATAAAAAGATTAGAATAGAACGTTTAGCAAACTTCTTTACACCTTGGAAATGGTACCAAAAAACTAGATTATAGTTGTTGATTTTGCACAAGAAACAAAAACCGATCAATCGTAACCAACCAAATATCTTCAGCTAGCGGATAGATCCCAGAAAATACCAATAGAACGAAGCAAAAAAATCTCCCATTCATTAACCACTAGCATAGAACCATAATGATGATTCTCCAGATACTCAAAATTCGTATAAAATATGTCTTATGTCTTCTTTTCCGGACGTTGTCTTAGAGACCAATTTGTTTTTAAAAACTACAGAGCGAGATATTATAGAGAAGAGTATGAAAAGATCGCTGGAGGAGTCGAAACACCTCAACTGGTGGATACCGTATACAGAAGCTGCTCATAAGCTATTTCCAATTACAACCATTGGCGATGGTAACTGCTTATTATATGCAGCTTCCTTAGCAATGTTTGGAGTAACGGATAGGCTAGACATACTAAGAAATGCATTGAACGAATTTTACAATAACCATTTTGGTATGGAAGTCATTCAACATCGATGGCATTTATATCTAGCTGATAATAATATTCGAACAAACTTAATTTTATCTAAACTTGAATGGACTGAAGAATGGAGATCGGTTACATCAGCTCCAACGTTAGAAAAAGTGAGATCTCCAGATCCTAGATACATCAGCTTGGATTTATTGAATCGTTTTGAAATAATGGATTCAAAAACAGTTAGTACACCGATGGATCAAAATATTAATTTGATAAATTCTACAGAACCAGCGACCAATGAGGAAAATAAAATACCTTACAGAGAATTAATTACAGTACTCAAATATTTGACCGTAGCAACGAGGCTCGCTATTAGTGACGGCGTGAGTTGTTTAGGACAATTTAACAATTGTTAGAGAGCAATTCACGGGACTGCAGGAAAACGTATTGCGCTATCTTAAAGAAACTATCGATTTGAAAGTCACTTACAAAACTGATAGTTGAGGATTGAAAGGTTATGTCGATGCCGATTGGGGGAATTCCCAAAATGATAGATGATAAATGATATTATACCAGACATGCTTTTATTTTATCTGGAAGTCACCTACCACAAGAAACATAGAACAGTGGTTCTTTCATCGACAGAAGCCAAATTGAGCACAACTGAAATTTCCATGTCAGGCTGGGTTTTTAAAAAAAAAATATCATGAAGTACACATTTTCGTAGATAGTATGAGTGGATTAAAATTAACAGAAAATCCAACATTTCATGCTCGAAGCAAACACATCGATATTAGGTATCATACGTGAAGTCTTGAATAGTCCATCGATGAAATTGAATCACGTAAATTTAAAGAATATGGTGTCCTATATGTTAACAAAAACACTACTACGACAAAAACATCAGATGCGCGTTGAAATGTTAGAACTTGGGTTTAAATTAAGAATGACCCACTATGTGTTGAGTGAAAGTTTTAGAAAGAAGGCTTATAACAAGATGTGGATCATCTATTTAATGTTATTAATTTATTATTATTTTATTATTATACACGTTATTATTCGTTTACAATTAAACTTCATCCTTTCGTATATTAATAGCAGCTCGTTTTATTAAAGATCCAACGTATTCTCTAACAGAATGGCCAAAAAAATTGGTGACTTGGCACCTAGTGCAATTATTAATGAAGGAAATTTTAGACAAATAATTAAAGAAGAGATTAATGTACTTTTAGAGGCAACAAAAAATCAACAAATTTCTACTCCAATCCAGCCGCCAATCCAGCCTTTATATGCCAGGGCAGTCACGCCAGTAAACCACCAAAATCTCCCGTCATTCATTTAAACTCCTACTAACAATGCCTTAAAGAGCCACGAGGATGTCCTCAAGAAATGGAAAGAAGTGGTCTCTTTCTGTAAAAAATCATATGTGCCAGTTTCAACCAAAAAATTAGCTTATAATAAATTTAAAATTACCTTTGATAATGAGGATCAAAAAAATGAAATCAAAAAAACTTTAGAAAACAACCCAAATTTGAAAATTGAAGAACCAATTACTTTACATCCCAATTTTATAATAAAGGGTATATCCAGGGATGTAAAACGTGAAGAGCTTCTGGAGGTGATTCTTGACCAGAACGAGCAAGTTAAGAACCATGTTCTTAATAACGAGACAATAAATTTAAAATTCCTAAAAAATAATCGAAACAAATATTTATATAATGCAGTATTTCAAGCCAGTCCTCAGCTTTTCGCTACTATTATAAGTTGCGGAAAGTTGAATATTGACCACGAGAAAGTGCACGTGTCCGAATTTATGTCGGTCAGACAATGTTACACGTGCCTTTCTTTTGGTCACCTGAGAAGGTACTGTACAGTCAAAACTCCAACTTGCTCGTTCTGTGGAGAGGGTCATCTCTTTGAGGCCTGCACTAATAAAAACAATTATTTAAAACAAAAATGTAATAACTGCACTTTTAGCAATTTGAAAAACAGAACTAAACTTGATACCTGCCACTCTGCTACATCAACTAATTGTACTATCTTCAAGGCGATGGAGGGTAGATTAAAGGAAAAAATTACATATGGATGGTAAGACAATAAATATTGTTCAGTGTAATCTAATGCGTTCTTATGCTTCTCATCGTGAATTTCTTTCATACTTCATGCATAGCGATCGCGATGTCGCTTTACTAACTGAACCATACGTGGGTAAGAACGAACTAAGAACAAAAACAATAAGCCTAGGGTAAAGAGTTGTATCCTGGTGAAGCAGAGTGTCGGAGCGGTGCTGGGCATGTCCCAATACTGTGACACTAATCTCTGCGTCATCAGGTTGTGCGTGGGGCAGAGGTTCTTGTTCATTGGGAGCGTTTATGTTGAGCCAGACGTAGACGAGAATGACACTCTGGTAAATCTCAACCATTTCTTGAGAAAAGTCAACGGCTCACACGTCATAGTAGGTGGTGATGTTAATGGTGCGAACCCTGCTTGGGGTTCTCTAACCGGAGATGGACGAAGGGATGATGTTCTTAGTATTGCATATTCACAAGATCTTGAAATATGCAATCAAAGAGGTCAATCAACATTCGAGGTTGTCCGAAATGGCAACCTCTTTGAATCTATTATAGATGTAACCATGGCCTCCGAGAGCATCGCTCCTCGTTTATCGCTTTGGGGCGTGGACAA
Source organism: Cantharis rustica (assembly GCA_911387805.1). Classification (NCBI taxonomy): domain Eukaryota; kingdom Metazoa; phylum Arthropoda; class Insecta; order Coleoptera; family Cantharidae; genus Cantharis; species Cantharis rustica. Next base: position 41,636,186 of record OU426877.1, read on the forward strand.
GTCAATCTGTCCGTCATCTGACCATCACGCGATTACTTTTACGGTTTCGGTGGATGATAAAATTAATCCTGCCACTGTTAACTCAACTTTTTTATTTCGAAACAAAATCGCGGATTGGCAGAAATTTTCTACCCATTTAGGCATAAATTTAACAAAATCAAAATTACTCAGTACACCTTTCGATAGCATCTCTCCCGGTTCATTGGACTGTTGTGGAAACTCTAACGGAGGACATTCGCAAATCATGTTTCTCCTCCATGAAAATACGTGGTAACTCTAAGCCGTATAACCCATGGTGGTCCAATGAACTGGAAGTGTTGAAAAAGAAGTGCATCGAGGTTCATCACCGCATTCGTTCTGGCATTCGTCAGAATTTGGACATCGTCCAACTTCTGGAGGCTCAAGCTGAGCTAAAGAGGAGTACGGTGATTTAATTAGAAGCACTTCAACAAAAATTTTTAGAAATTTCTGTCAAAGCCAAACTAAAGAAAATGTGTGGTCAATGACGAACAGATTGAATAAAGACGCTCCGATTCAACGTCCACCGTCTACGCTGGCGTGTGAAGGGAGATTTACCGATGACAGTAACAAAACAGCGGACAAACTGTTACGACACTTTTATCCAGACGACAGTGACGACATCTTACTGCGACATCTCGAACTACGTTACATGTATAACTCGACTTACGTATGCGATTCTGCTGAGGAAAAGGATTTAACGGTTGATGAGGTGTTGGACGCATTGAGAACAATGAGTCCAAACAGAGCTCCTGGCGAGGACAATCTCACGGCTGATATATGTACCGCTTTTGCGTCGGAGTACCCCCTGTTTCTTACCAAGTTGTTTAATTCATGCTTGGCCGTTGGTCATTTTCCGAGACCGTGGAAGAAGGCCTTTGTTAAAATTTTACCCAAGCCTAATAGGTCTGACCTTTCAGACCTATCGTCATTTAGGCCCATCGGTCTTCTCCCGGTCTTCGGTAAGCTTTTGGAAAAGCTAATCATAAAGCGGTTATTATATTATGGTTATAAACGGCAGGCATGGAATAAACAACAGTATGGTTTTAAGGAGCAGGTGTCTACTACCGACGCATTGCGAAATGCTGTAAACGTAATCAGACGTGAGAAGGGCCGAAAGTGTCAGGTCTTGGCTGTATCCCTGGACATTAAAGCGGCGTTCGACAACGCTTGGTGGCCAGCATTATTCAACAAATTGCGTAACATTAAATGCCCACGTAATATCTATAACTTTCTTATAAGTTATACTAAAGATCGATTTGTTGAGTTGGCTTACGCTGACGGAAAGTCGCGCAAGTCTATGACAAAGGGATGCATTCAAGGCTCTGTTTGTTGTCCTACTTTCTGGAACATTATATTGGACGAGCTTCTTGATATAGGCTTGCCGGAGGGATGTTATCTGCAAGCTTTTGCGGATGATGTCCTTCTCATCGTAAGTGCGTCCAATGTATCACAACTGGAAGAACGCACTAACCGAGCACTTGTTGCTATTCACGGGTGGGGCACTGGAGTGAAACTTCTTTTCAGTGCCCAGAAAACCCAAGCTGTAGCCTTCACACCGAAAGCTAGAACAGCCTCCATCTATTTTAACAACATCGTTATTAATTTCGAAACAAAAAAAAAATTTTAGGCATAATTTTGGATCAAAATTTAACGAACATATAAAATATTTAATTCTAAAAGTAAATAAATTCTTCAAAATTTTATGTAACTTCGTGCGTCCGACGTGGGGAATTAACCTCGAAAATCTCGAGACGATTTACCATGGGGTTATAGAACCAATAATTACATATGGGGCTAGCATTTGGTGTGGAGCGCTAACGTATAAATACGTGCGACGTTGGTTGCGTTCTTTTCAGAGGACATATGCTATTAGGACCATACGCGCATTCAGGACCGTCTCGGCAATATCTGCCTTAGCATTAGCAGGATTTCTACCGATCGAATTAAGGATCGGTGTATGGATCGGAATTATGGATGGAATACCATCAACTTGGAGCTTCAAAGTAAAAATAAAACGATTATTGACTTAATAAGTTCAATTAATGCTTTCAAAAATAAATTAAAGCTACTGATCTAACAACTGAATCGAAATGACCTGAATAGCTTTCCTGCATTGAAAGCAAGAAAAAGTACCAACTCAAATTACGATATTTACGAGGCCGAGCTAAAAAACCTTTTGGATGAGTTTAAAAGACGATTCTCTGATTTCCACAAACTGAAAAATATTGTTACTTTCATGAGTTATCCATTTTCTTGCGAAGATGTCGAAAAAGTTTCTAATGAACTATCGAACATTTTTAATATGGAAAATACTTTTATTCAAAATGAGGTATTGCACATGATTTCCGATGTACATCTTCAAGCCAGAGCATCTGATGTCAAATTTTGGTCGTTTATAACCCAAGAAAGATACCCGCATTTGAAAGAGGTAGCTCTTCAATTGACGGGATTGTTTGGATCAACCTATTTGTGTGAGTCAGCATTTTCAGAAATGAAAATTATTAAAACAAAATATCGCAATCGGCTAACTGACGAACACCTGACATCATGCTTACGGTTGGCACTTAGTAATTACGTTCCGTCTTATGAAAAGTACGCCGACGATATGCAGTGCCATGCATCAACGTCCAGAGAGTAATTTAAAAGTAAGAGAGACATTTTGTGCCTTATTCCTATATAATGCATATTTTGTTTTGTAGTGCAATATATTATATCCTTATTTTCTTGCAAAGCGTCGTATGTTTTTTTTTTTTTTTAGTAACATTAAGTTGGTCGATCGCTTTTCACCTAAATATTTTGTGGTAGATCGCCGGCACTGTAATTCTGAGCACCCCTGATCTAAGACATAGCTTTTCCAATGCTCCATGTTACTTGTAAAACACACCATCGCTATACTCAGACTAAATGTTGGAATAAAGCCATGAGTATTCTATTTACACCGCTCTTGTAAAACTGACCCTAAGTAACTTAATAATTGGAAAACGAGCGGATAACCAAAAATTAAAGCTTTGTTTTAACCAAAATTAAGGGGAAGAAAAGACTTTTTTTGTTGTTTTAGTGAAAAGTTGACCATAGACGATAAAGTGCGCGCTTGGAAAGAAATTAACATTTATGTTCAATCAATTGGAGTAATTCCTTCCAATAAAGATTGGAGTTATTTAAGAGATGTTTGGTTGCCAAATGTACGGAAATTAGCTACTGTAGGCAACTGAGATCAATTTCCCAAGAAGTTTTACACTAATGTAGTTTAAATTAAGATTGAAATCTCAGCTCAAAAGTAACAATTGAAGTCTAAAATAATGTACCAATTTACTATTTCCATTTAAAAAAAAATTTTATTTGTGGACTTAGAAGAAAATAGACCCCCACCTTCGTGAGAAACCAATCGGCTTCGATATTAGACCTCACTCTTGCCGCGCCCAGGACACTCCAAAAAATAACACAATGGTAGGTCCTCGACGAGGAGACGCTGAGCGATCATAGATGCGTATCCTATACCGCGAAGGATAAAAAAGATCACCCGGCGGAAGATCCCACAACCAACATGGGCTGGCTGTCTCATAAGATCGATAGAGACAAACTGCTGGAAGCCTTCACAAGTACGGTCGAAGGCGGGGCTGGAGGAGCGGATCAACTCATGGCGGTGGTAATAACATCCTGCGACCCCGCGATGCCGAGAATGAGGGGAAACGGACGTAGACCGGTCCACTGATGGAACCCTGAGATAGCCGAGCTCAGGAAGACGACAAACTGCCGACACAGGGCTTGCCACAAAGGCCGGACCCCCGAGGAGGACGCGGCATACAGGGATTATCGGTCCTCAAAGAAAGACCTGGCCCGAAAAATCAAGAAAGCCAAGCGGGCATGTTGGAAAGAACTATTGACCCTCCTGGACGAAAACCCATGGGGAAAAGCCTATAAGATAGTAGCAGTCAAACTAAGGGGAAGGACTAAAATTCCAGGACTCACGCCAGCTAGAGTCAGGATGATCGCCGAAGCACTCTTCGGCCATCAAAAACTTCCTACCCCGGCTCCATGGGACCCCTTCACGACGGAGGAACTCCGGGCGGCAATATCCACTCTCTCAACAGACAAAGCCCCTGGCCCGGACAAAGTACCAGCAGTTGCCCTACAGATCTTGGCCACTGAGGGACCGGACACCTTTCTCTCCGCCTTCGACAAAGCCATCAAGGAAGGTACCTATTCCCTCGACTGGAAAAAGGCGGAACTGGTGTTGATAAGGAAGGGCCAGAAGCCCCTAGAAGAGCCGTCCTCTTACCGGCCAATATGCCTCCTGGACCATGCTGGAAAGCTGTTTGAAAAAATGATCCTGCGACGACTAATGCAGGACATCGAGAACAAAGGAGGCCTCTCCGAGAACCAATATGGCTTCAGGAAAGGCAGGTCTACGGTCGACGCGCTAAAGAAGATAGTGGACACGGCGAGGACGGCCAAAGCGGGAACACACCGAACCCGCGAGTACTGCCTGGTGGTGACCCTCGACGTGCGAAACGCCTTCAATAGCGCCGGATGGAGCCATATCCTAAAAGCTCTCCGAGACACGAAGGTGGACCCGCACATCTACAACATCATGGTCAGCTACCTGAGCAGGAGGACGATAATCCTTGGAAGGAGAGGAGAGGAGAGGACGACAACATGGAGGCATCAAGCGGCGTGCCGCAGGGATCAGTTCTCGGCCCATCCCTGTGGAACTTGATGTACGACGCCGTGCTAAAACTCAGTCTACCAGTGGGAGCGACACTGATAGGATTCGCCGACGACCTGACGATAATAGTCAGCGATCGGGAGGCCCAGGCTATGGAAACGAAAGCAAACCAGGCCATTTCCATCATCCTTCAGTGGATCAGAGACAAAGGGCTCCAGCTGGTCCCGGAAAAATCCGAAGCCGTCATGGCTATCGGAAAGAGAAGGATGCCCAACATCCGCATCCACATGAACGGATCGGCCATAAGAATCAAAGAATCCGTTCTGGTGCTGGGAGTTAGACTGGACAAACACCTCAACTTCTCCCAGCACATCAGAGAAACGGTGGCGAAAGCAGAGGCGTCGGCATCTACCATCGCACGCTTGATGCCCAACGTAGGAGGGTCGAAGGCAGCCAAGCGAAGAGTGCTCGCAACCGTGGTGCATTCCATCATGTTGTACGCTGCACCCGTTTGGCACGACGCCCTCCAAATAGAACGAAACCGAGACAAAGTACATAGAGTACAGCGAAGAGCCGCTCTACGCGTGATAAGTGCATACAGGACCGTGTCGGGCGAAGCAGCGCTGGTGTTAGCCTCAATAACACTGGCTGTGCTCGACGAAGCCGAGGTTGGACGGTGGACACGGTGACTCATACCCGACTTCAAAAGTTGGGTCGCCAGAAGTCACGGTGAGGTAAACTATCACATCACGCAAGCCCTCACCGGACACGGATGCTTTAACGCATCCGACTACGACTACTGCGACTACTGCGACGCAGAAGACACTGCCGAGCACACCTTTTTCGAATGTGAAAGATGGGAGCTGGCAAGAGTCACCGCAGAGTTGGGCACGGACTCGCAACTTACGCCCGACAACGTAGTAGCCATAATGCTGAAAAGCCCGAAGGACTGGAACGCCGTCGAAAAGATGATTCACACGGTCCTGTCCGCAAAAGAGCAAGCGGAGCGAGAGCAACAAAGAAACTAAATGAAAGGAAAAGAGGACAAAGAACAAAAGCTACAACATCAAACAAACGGTGAAAGAAGAGAAAGCACCCGGAAGACGAACAACCCCACTCGATCGAAAGTAATGCCTAACGGCGGTTTCTTGGTCGTGATGGGGGGTAGGGGGGAGGTTTTTGTCAGTGCAAGTCTGACACTACCGTCATAGATGATGATGGTGTCTCGTACGAGATTTCCTCCGCCCTGCGTAAGCTAAAAAAAAAAAGATAATGCGAATACAACGGGTTCCAGTGGAAGGACATACAAAATCCTGACCGATGTCGACAACGAAGTAAACGAGATAATTGGTAAGGATTCGCCGGCTATCATGGGACTTGATATTACCGAATCGACAATTGAAGAAATTGTTCTGGATGAAAATCTAACAATCGCTGATTCTATAAATGAACCAAGTACAAGCACAGCCCACTTCACGTCCACCAAAATCGAAAACATGTGTCCCAAAAAATCAATAGGTATTTACTAATCACTGTTATCACAAGCCCATTTTCTATTTGTCTTTCTGTCTGTACTAGAGCGGATTGTTAACAGATTGTAATACACTCGCGACTCTGTTGACTTGTTTACAGACAAACTTAATGTACTAGACAATAAAAGAAATCTCCAGATTAAACTTTTAAAAATTCAATTGTATAAGAGTAAGTTGGAATGCAAAAAATTAGATATTGAACAGGGATTACCGCCAAGTTCATATACCGCGGACATCTTTAAAGAAAATCATGCAATACTACAAAATGAAAATATTAGCAGTAAAAACATCGAAATTCTCAATGAAGTTGTTTTAGAAGCCAACAACATTATCATTGAATAGGCCGTACAAAAAGATTTAAAAAAAAATACAAACAAAATTTGTTGAATTTGATAATGTACACATTATACTACATAAATTATGAAGTGAACTTTAATAAACTGCATTATATTTAATTTCACTGCAAAGAATTTAATATTTGTTGTAGTCTTATTTCTGCTGCGGGATATTGCAAATCTTGTTCTTTTACATAATTCTGCATATTACGTAGGGGTTCTTCTTCGTCCACAAGAAAACTTTCCATGCTATCATCTCCTATTCTTGCATAGTTGCATAGAATAGAGCAGCACTTTACAACTGCTCCAGCGTAAGTAGGATCTAATCCCTATTAGTATTCCCAATGCTCGTTCTATAACTTGTCTAGTTGTCTTAAGTCTACAGTTGAATCTTCTTTCGGCTTCATTATTAGGATCGTGGTGCAGAGGTGTCACGAGCCAGCATCTCCCAAAAGTACTGCATTCGGAAATATATTATTTCATTTCATTCTTTCAAACAGTGTGCCTCGAACTAACATAGTAAAATATACCTGACTGGCCGCAAACAAACATGCAATTTATTAAAAGATTACCATCCCGATCTACAAAACCGCTTCATTTTCAACCGGTGCATCGTTTGGTATCAATAATCCATCTAATTTTATATTAACGGCACTTATATCTTCCAAGTGGATGTACCTAGGATCTAGAGACCTCACTTTCTCCAATGTTGAGGCTGATGTAACTGATTTCCATTCTTGGGTCCATTCAAGTTCAGATAAAATTCCATGCTAGAATGGTTATTAGAAAATGCATGTAATGTATTTCTTAGTATGACTAGTCTATCCGTTACTCCAAACATTGCCAAAGAAGCTGCATGTAATCAACAGTTACCGTCGCCAATCGTTGCTATCAGAAAAAGCTTATGAGCAACTCCCGTGTATAGATCCACCAATTGAGGTGTTTCGACTCCTCCAACGATCTTTTCATACTCTTCTCAAAAATATCTCGTTCTATGGTTTTTAAAAACAAATCGATCTCTAAAGACGACGTTCAGAAAAAAAGACACAGTAACGTTCCCAAAAAAAACATTTTGTATCGATTTATTTACCAGCAGGAAATCTGATGGCCCATTGACATGCTGATCACAAACTTATGATGTTTCTAACAGCATCATCTGAATATTCCATCCATGCTGGATATTGGATAATTGGATAATTTGATCATCTAATGCAGAAAACTTTGCTCACTTCGAACATACGATTGGTAAAAAAAATTATTTTGTACATCCAACACTTTTAAAAGACACATATCCTGTAATATTGAAAATTACACTACGAAAACGTTTAGAAAAATCAGAGTCTGTAATATTCATATTCCAGATAGCAGAGGGTCGTACTTAAAATTAACAAAATACATATGATCAACAAGCCTATTGTGACTATGAGCGTAAAGCTAGTTTTAGACTACACGAATTCTCGAAGTAAATCTTGAACAAATTTTAAAACATTATAAATTGCGTAGTATTGTAATGATATAAATGCAATTTGTATTTAGCGCTTTTTGTATAACTTGAAACTACTTGAAACTACTAGTAAATTTGAATCATGAGCCAAAAAAGGGGCGAGATGGACGCCACTGATGTAGAAACCTTCTCGAGAATAACGAGAAGGGTGTAGCCTTGAGTGCTAACACCTTTGCCTCTTTCGTCCACTAGACAGATAGCCAAACAGTCGAATGAACTAAGGTGAGCTCGTTTAAAAGAGTTAGTGCAACTGCAAGAAATCCAGTCCACTTAGCTGAAAAGATTGATGCAGATGTTAAAATGCACAGAAGAAAGCCTTATTTTGCTCCGAAATGAAAAAAGTCTTCCTATTCACAAACCCGCAGTCATACAAAGAACTAAGAAATCGAAAGAAAACCTAAGTAGGGAAGCGGCTTACAAAACAATAAGTGAATGACCTAAATTGCCCTATATTCTCCGTTAGGATAAAATGAATGGCTAATTGCAGAAAGGGGACATGTCACATTTCTAAAAATGTTCATTTTACTGCAAAAAAAATGTGATATGTCCTGAACAAGTCCCGTTTATGTAGTAACTGAATTCTTTATCAGCTCACAGTATCAAGGGAAATAATATAAGATGTTAAATTTTTGCAGTACATTGTGTAGATCAACAATTAGATCAACAAAATATCAAAATTTTAATTTCATAAAAAATGTGACATGTCCCCTTTCTGCAATTAGCGATTCAAATATATGAGCAACCAGGCCAAAGCAAGTGACAAAATCACTTCTGAAAATTATTATGTAAGTAAATGCAATTAATTATTTTTGTAAATGCAAAAATCACCTTGGTAAAATTATTTGCGAACGCCGATAATTCCTTCGAACAAAATATCAAATGCGATTGCTACCACGTATGGTTATCAATAAATTTGCGTTGCATAAAAATTTATACGCATTAAATTTGTGCTGTATATTGCCCACCAAAACACGCAATCAAAGCGGCACAATATGACCATTTCTACGATACATTGGGACATCGGTTTCTACAACGCTAAACACACTCAATGGAGATCAAGACTCATAACCCCCAAAGGTAGAGAATTGTACAAAACTATGCAAGCTAAAAACATGCACTATCTCTTCACTGGTGAACCTACCTACTGGCCAACAGATAGAAGAAAAGTTCTTGATGTAATCGATTTTTGCGTAGTCAGAGGAATTCCTGCAAATTGTGCCAAGACTGAATCTTGTCTTGACCTGTCATCGGATCTGCGTCTAATTCAAATATGGAAATCTTGGAGCGTTTCCAGTTTAAGATGCTACGACTGATAGTGGATGCCCCGTGGTACGTACCCAACGAATTAATACGTCAAGATTTGAAAATGCCAAGTGTTAAGGAAGAAATCAAAAATTATAGTTCCAAATACAGACTACGATTAAGTACTCATCCCAACGAACTTGTGGAAAATCTCTTCAACAACCCGACCGTACGCAGACTCAAGAGGTACACTCCAATAGACCTCACTACTAGATTCGAATAAGTAGTGTCTCAGAGTAATATTCGACTCGATTATTTGATCTTTTGAATAATTTGTAATAGGAGATTTGGTAATGGCTAGACTCCATCACGTTGTATTATATTTTGTCACAAAAGTTACTAAATACTGTATATAGGTAGATTGTAATGTTATATTGGGAGTTAAATAAAAAAAAAAAAATATGTTTTACAAATTACCAAAATAAGTCGCAAACAGCAAAAAATCGAGTAATAAGACAAAAAAAATAAACTCGCCTTATTAATCCGTGTTGCAGCAATCATTTACAATTAATTTCTCTTTCCTTTAAAAAAAGACGTTCACCACTAATCTAATACAAAACACACTCGCATTTCCTTGCGGAAGTCATTCTTTTCGAGCCTGCGTTCTGCTTCTCAACACCTTATACCGGGTGCGTCACAATAAAACGTACTTTTGAACTTTACAAGAGAGGAAAAGGGACAATGCAGCACCGGATACCCGCACACAGAAAAATTATTACTTGATGTAAATTGCAGAAATTTAGACCTAATATACGTTATATTCGTATATCAGCAAGTTGTTTGTATATTTGTATAAAAGAAGTTGCATATTATTTAAAATAATGAAATAGTATAATGAATTTGAATATACATATTATCTAAAACAAAAAATACTAATTACTTAAATTAAAAGTATCATAAATATACAGATTAAACATATAATTTGTTTCTTGTTAAAACCTAGATACACTTAAGATTAAAATACTTTTATTTAATTCCAATATAGGAATTCTTATGATGAACTATATGATATATTTAAAATGAAAGTAATATATTAATTTAAGTATATGAGTTTTTAAAACCAAGTATAGAAAACAACGATATATTTAAATTTCAAATAGTGGTTTGTTGAAATAAGTACATATTTATTTACATTAATTTTATTCATTATTAAAATCAAAAATATGTTTTGTTTCCAATATACTTACAATTTCTTCAAAATTATTGGTGATAATAATTATTATAATCATAGATTATAATTTCAATAATTAAATCATATCTTAATTTATCCACAGCTCAAAAATTGATAATTTTATTCAAAAAATTACACAAACAGCAATTTTATTTCAAAAATTCTTAATTAATTAATATTTTTGAAATAAAATTGCCTTTTGTGTAGTTTTTGGAATAAAATTATTATTTTTAAATTATGAATAGATAAAAAACTAAATATAATAATTATAGAAATTGTAATATAATTTTATTATAACTAGCACTGTATTTGCAAAGAATTCATCAATAGTATGGCTATTGTAGTACTTTGTAAGTTTTCCAACCGTATCACCTTTACAAGATGCTGGCACCATTTTTAAAGAATCAAATGGCTAAATATCTTCTCTAAAGAAAGAGAAAAGGGAATGCAGCAATACATATAGAGTGAGATTAAACTAAAGACTAAAGTTTTAAAATAAAATAAAGTCAGCAATAAAACTAATTAAAAAAAAAACATTATTACTCTATAATAATTTAATAATGATAAAACGATAAACTACATAATATAATATGGATACAAATGCATAAAAATATTGTTATAATGTAAATGATACATAAATTATGTAAGCGATAAGTATAATAATAAAATAATTACCCTGTATAAAAGGGACACTTTATACCCTATACATATAACTTTAAAGTAAAACAAAACAAAAATTTAACACTTAACACAAAAAATAATATCCTCGCTGAAAGAAACGCGTTTTCTATAACATTAAAATTGAAATATATCTCATTATTAATTATTGTATGAATTGTTGTTGGCATGTTCAAATTTTTCTTATTTAATTCAATAAAATGTTGACTCTCATTAATCTTTTTTACTTTATATGCCTTAGAGCCCTCGCAGACTGCAGACTTTCTATCGGCCGATAGGTTGGTTGATTTCTTAATCAGTATGAAGATATATGCAAGGGCGCAAATTATAACGATTTGGTATCGGCCGATAAAAAAGTTTGATGGGCTATACGATTGCCTTAAAACTGAACTATCGGTCAAAATTATCGGCCGATAGAAAGTCTGCAGTCTGCGAGGGCTCTTATAGTGACTACAATACTCTAAATTATTTAACTTAGTACATAGAAATAAAACAACATTGTTATCAGTTTGCTTTATAAAAATACTACACAATCGCACAAACTGAGAGCAGTTCCAGTCATCAAGGGAAGAGAAGATAATAAAGCAGTATTACATTTAGTAGAATAAATTATTCCATTTACTACTTCATACTGACCAATACACCAATTCATCAGGGTCATGTTTTTTATTTTTGAAAAATAATACATCTGTCTTTTGCAACCTACTTGGACAAAAAAAATTAAAGAAAAATTGTTTCTCGTAAATATGATGAAATTATTGTATGGTGTACAGTGCTTTATTTTGTGAGTAACTGATGCAGATCCACCAATAAAATCGATCACAATTCATAAACACTTACGTTCAAATGTTGGGATTAGTTCCTCGCTCCTGTTATCTCTTAATATTGCATTCATTTTACACCAATTATACGATTTTCTTAAAAAAAATTTAACATAAAGTTTACTATATTAGATTTTTTAAAGTAGGCCTACAAGCAATATAAATGGTGGTATAGTATACCTGATCTCTGTGTTATTTGCATTAATAATAATAATCAATAAAATATTGATCAGTAGTTTTGATTACATTACTTTATGCAATAAATTAATGCAAAATAAAAGATTACTTACCTTAGAACAGTTGTTCTAATCACCATTCACAGCTCAAAGGCAGTAACACAAATGACAAGCAAACGCAAGTTAATGGCAATAAAGCATAATATAAGAAGTAGCATATTTTTATCATCTAAGTATACTAATTACCTGCAACAACTATAACATAATATTTAATTTATACTTACCTATCAAAACCATATACTTAGAATAAAAATTTCACTAAAGAATTCAGTCCAAACATACACAATTATTTTAAATGATTATACGATGCTCGGTATATTTAATTCAATTATTTAAATATTCAAATTAAACTTAGCAGAAAAATCGCATCCTTGGTATAAGTATTTCTTAAATTGATTGAATCTAATTATATCAATTTTTTAAATTTAAGTTATGCATTAAATATATTTTACATTAAATTTAAATTTTTCAATCTATTTCATTGGAAAGAAATATTTTTAAATCGAAAGTTATTTGTTTATTGCAAATAAAACGATTCAAATATATACGAATATTAGATACAAGTAATAATTTTTCTGTGTGCGCTCTCTCACCAGCCGATAGCCAAGCGAGATAGACGTGTTTTCTTTGAAATTAAATAAAAAGCTTTTCTTTGTTATTCATAATTGTGAGTGAATGTGTTTGTCGCTAAGTGATCTTCTTAGACTAAGGTAAACTATTTATACTATGTAAAAGGAAAGGGAGAATTATTTATTTATTCTATTATTTTTATTATATTAGCATCCGTTTATTTATCAATGACTCAGAATTATGCGGTAGTATAATTATGCTTTGAATTTTTCTAATAATTAGGTAATTAAATAACCATTAAACGTCATGAATAAGATTTTTGACAATAATATCTACTTACTTACTATACATTTGTTTTTTACAAAAATATATCTTTCTTTTTCAGTGATTACGAAGAAGCATTAACAAATCTAGAAAAATTAAAAACGAAACAAAATGCTTTTTCTACTGACACAGAAGCCGATTCGCTTCAAAAAACTGATCATCTTCAGCGAGCTTTAAAAATTGAACGGCTTAATAAAAGTCTTGCAGAACCAAATAATTTTGTTCTTGGTTTGATATTAGAAAGTGATGAAGCTAATAAACCAGTAAAGAAAAAGACTCTTCCTAAAATTCAACGAGGAAGACCATTAATTCTACGGAGTCTAGATCATCTGATTCATCGTCGGCTTATTCTTTAGAAATAGTTTTCTTGATAATTATCAAAATTCTTCGACAGCCAGTCAAACATTTCCTGTTTGTAGCTTACAGTTTTTAAATGATGGATCAAGCCCGACTAATGAAATTGTTCCATTGGATTTTGCTATAGATGCAATAATTAATGAAAATGGATTACTTGTGTTTCCAGGTTTGATGATAACATTTCTAATATCATGAATTTATTTTATAAATTCCTTGCAAATACATTACGTTTGTTTTTTTTATAGATGCTCCTGATCATAAGAAAACTTACGTGGAATCAACAGTTAATAAAGCGCAAAAGACTAGTGCTGCCGATCAAAGAGTGTTCCTTAGCCACGACCGTAAAATTTATTTTTATTTTATGATAAATATTTAGTATTTTGATTTTATTATTTTTAATGTTTAAGGCATACGTACATCAACGGTAGCGGGAAACAATATTTTATGTAATGTAATTTACGATCCAGTGGCGTTACAAACTACAATACTATTTCCAGGTTTGTCTGTTGAGAATCCAAAATTCAAAACACAATGTTTAAATAGGATGTAACAAACTATAATCATTCAATTAAATAGGTTTTGACCTTATCATAAGTAAGTTATGGAATTGAATTGTTAATTTTAATCTTATCATAGTTACAAACTACATACTAAAATACAGTACCTTGATTATTCGAAACAACCAGTTAGTAAAGAAGTCGACATACTAGACTACTGGCAGCATTAGCTTCTTCTGTCTAGACCTATATATTACCTATATATTATGTGATACTTCCCCGGAAAAACGTTGCAAGCGACAAATTTCCTAAAAACGGTAGTTTTACAGAAAAACGTTCCTTATCCTATGCTTGAATGTATATGCCATCTCTGTTATAAGAGGAAATTCAGAAAATTATTAAATAAGTATATTAATTCTTTTCCGGCGCATCAAAGTCATTATACTCGGAAAACCAAAACCTGGGCATTTCAATTTGAGAATTTTATACAATTTGTACACAGCAACCCAAGAAAATTCAGTAAGTAGAACGATTTAGAAATTTAGAAATGAAAATACGCAAAGCTATTATAAATTAAAGTTGCAAGTGCATAATTTTACCATACGTGGCGGCAATCTAAAATGTCCGGTTCAAATTATTTACAATATACCTGTAATAAGCGGCTTAATTTAAAGATTTGTCATTTTTTGTAAAACATACTTTATATGGTAACCCTTCTTAACCATTTAGAGTACAAAATTCATTCGGTATAGATCAATAAATCTTAAAAATTTTAAAAAATGGTCGGTAGAAAGAATTGATCAGAAAGCGATAAGCAGAAAATTTTAGTTCTTCATGGTGAAAACAAAAGTTTTACGTATATTAGTGAGAAAGTTGAATACGACAGATGCACCCATAAGTCGATTTTTAAAAAAATATGCCATTAGTGTCAGTACAAAATCACGTGACAAAATCGTATGCTACGCAAATGAGCACTGAAAGATCGATTTAAATCTAGAAGAGAATTACGAAAACAGCTGTAAGATGAATTTGGCGCAAGTACTAGTATAAGAACTGTTGGAAATCGTTTAGCTGAGTTCGGCCTACGAGCTTATACTGCTGTCAAGAAATCGCTTTTAACAAAAAAACTGAAGCAGAAACGGTTAAATTTTGCCAAAAAATATAAGATGGACTGTAGATGATTTGAGTAAAGTATCAAAACCGAAATAAAACACTCTCTAGTGCTCTAAGTGATTTTCCAAAAGTAAACAACATCACAATTACACAACTGTACTTAAAAAATGTTATTCCATGATGGAGGCAGACTCGGTACATTCAGCTCTAAAGTATTATTTTTATCCACCTATAAATTCGCCAATGGACTATGTGGTACGAATATTTCAAGTTTTTGAAACTTTTCCTGTTACTCAACTATTACACTAACTTACTTAACCTTGCCACACTTATATAGCTCTCTCTATAGAAGAGAGAGCTATCCCTAAAATCTACAACTCACTATTTAAAAACTATATATTATGCTATGTAAACTTAATATGTTATGTACTTAATTAATAAATATTAGATGACTTGACTTGATTTTGGCACGAATGCGAATGACTTGTCCCAACCTTCCATATCAACATAAAAGCTTTGGATCATACATCTTTTTTTTAAATACGAAATCGTTTTCAATTTTGTTTCAATTAGACCAGGTAATCGAATAGCGATCCAGTAGTTGTTAATACTCGACAACTAAAATATACAACCAACGGTGAACTATTTTATACTTTAGATTATTTTGAAAACTAGAAAACATTGCCGCATAGTCGTCGAAAAAATCAAAACATGAATGTTTACAATGTAAATCTTTTTAATCAACAGCCACCAATTTCTGATGATAAATTTGCACACTATTAAAATCCTTCAAAGACGGAACTTGCCATATCTCATAGTCAAATGCAATAAATCCATCCCATGTCTATCAGCAAACAGCACGGTAGTCATTCCTTGCATAAGCCATAGAATGAAGGTCATTCCATGCAAATTCAGAGAATGAATGAAACCAGATTATTTGGAAAAAAACCACCCTTAGAAAATGTTAAATATTTTAATTGTTGGTAGATACAGTATTGCCTTAATGCTTAAAAAATTATTTATGACGCAGAACACCCAAAAATATTTGGCACGAGCTGCGATTCATAGTTAAAGAATTTAATTTTATCAAGCCAACACATATATTTTTACGGTTCCATCACTATCAATTAGTTTTAATTGATAACCATTTAGTTTAATAAGGTGCTATGGAGGACAATAATTTTTACAGTATTTTGCAAAATTGTATTTCAATGTATGTTTTTTTTAACCAGAGTCATATTTATCTATTATTTATATTTTTAACATTGTTGACTTTGTTGAGAGTGATCTTTCGTGCAACATAGTATATGTATATCTCCTTACATGCTGTAATCAAACGAGCCAACATCACTCGGTTTTTCGGTGAGTTTTTTGGGTGTTTTCTGTGTTGAAAGCGTTATTTTTGAATTTTGTCGGTTTTATATTGTGTTCTCTTTTCTTGGTCTTGAGAATGGACCCATAAAGGCGTCCGAAACGTCGACAAACTGAGATAGCGTTTGATTTGCAAATCCCAGCCAACCTGCAACTTCCTTACCATACGTTAAACTAAATGTTATTGTGCCGCAATGAAATTCATCTTATAATTTGTATTTCCTTTGATTGTGTTGCATACATATATTATTATTGTATGCCAAGGAAGAGAAACTTGTTAATCAATATTGTTACATTTTTTTTCAAATATTGTTACCATTTCAACATTATAGTCACTTGCACCTAGTCAGATTGTAGATTTGTGAAATTTTCTTTGCTTGTGTGTAATAAAGATTATTATTATTATTATTATTAATTTATTACATTTTATATTAGCATAAGAAGTAAGTCAACCATTATTTGTTCTTTGTAATACAACAAAGTCAATATACTTCTTGACTGTATCCAGAAAACTCAAAACAAATATATCTCGATAATAAAGGATAATTGAAGATAAATGAGAAAACCTCTAATTTTATAGCCGTCAACTACAAACTAAGAAAAGTTAATAAGTCAACATAAAGTTTCATGATTGAACAATGCGTAATTTGTATAGAAATTTATTATGAAAATAATCCGTGATTTACAGGTGCATTAAAAAAAATTCGTACGAAATTATGAAGACTTAAAGCACATAAAAAGATAGTACTTCGTATATTGATTAAAAAATTTGAAGAAACTGATTTGGTTATTAATATAAATCAACACCAATACATACTCGTCGTGGTCGAGCAGACAAAAATGTTGCTGCACATCAATTTGACATTGTCCATAACAATTAAATTTTTCAACAGTCACAATGCATCGAATTTAAAAAAAAGATTTGCATTTAACACCATAAAAAATTCAATTAACATAACAAGTTTATGCTAATTTTTGCAACAAAAATTTGTTAATAGATCAAGCTCAATTTCGCCTTGATGGATACATCAATAAACAAATGTATCCACAAATATTCACTGTTTAGTTTGTATTTTGGAGTAGTGGAGTGATTGGACCATATTTTTTTGCAAATTAAGCTGGTAATGCTGTTAGTAAATGGAGAATTTTATCATAAGATGATAAGCAACTTTTTTTTCAACCAAATTGATTATTTAAACAGACGACATATTGTTTTAATAAAAAATGCACCAATGGATGCAATACATGTACAGAAGATGAGAGAAAGCAAATCTTTTTATTCTTTGGAATATGGAAAACAATTTGGAAAAAAGAAGTTTTATAAATGGTTGCGTAAACATAATTCCAGTCAAAAGAAAAAGAACTTTGGCTCAGGATTCTAGACGAAGCCTAACATCAATATTTTTTTATAAAAGGGGATGTTCAAGTACAAGTATGTCTTCAGTTTTTTGTGAGTACCTTAAACATAACGCAGAAGCTGGTTAGGAAATCTGTACAAGGAAAAATTAAAGAAAATAGATAATCATAATAGATAAGTGGTTTAAGTAGTGTAACTCGATATTAATCATATCAAAATTTTTAGCATAAACCAAAAAATGCACAAAACACTTTTTCGAAACTAAAATGTTTAAGTTATCACAATATATAAATACACTTAAACATTTTAGTTTCGAAAAAGTGTTTTGTGCATTTTTTGGTTTATGCTAAAAATTTTGATATAAAGAAAATAGAGACCTCAGAAGAAAACATGAACCAAAGAACAAAGCAACGTCTAAGCAAATGACTGACTTTAAAAGTTTTATAAAAAGTTTACCTGCAGTGCCTTCGCACTATTGTCGTTCGTCCAGTTCAAAATTATACCTTCCATCCGATATTAAAAGTGTTGCCAATTTGTATAGAATGTATGTACTCATCAGAGATAAAAGCTTGTGGAAATATACCCCTAGGCCTTTCCTGCTTTAAAAAGCTTTTCAAAAAAGATTACAACATAGGAATACATGTTTCTAAAAAAGACAAGTGTATTAAATGCGAGAGGTACAAAAATAGCCCAAAACAAGAAAGAACAGAGAAAGATAAAACTAACTATCTCAATCACCAACAAGAGAAAAATGATGCCAAACAACTTTTCCTTTGCCAGCAAAATAAATCATCGGAAAATGGTTTCATTGTTGTGTCTTTTGATTTACAGAAAGTTCTTGCTACTCCACATGGTCCAAGCATGATGTTTGGATTTTCTAGAAAGTATGCTGTATATAACTTTACCATTATATGAAAGCAAATCTCAAAATGGCTATTGTAATGTTTGGGAAGAGAAAGATGGCAGGAGAGGAGTTAATGAAATTGCGACTAACTTGTATAACTATTTGCTAAAAGTGGATAGTGATGGCAATCATCAGTCGATATCTTTGTTCTGTGATAATTGTCCAGGACAAAATAAAAACAGATTTGTGTTGGGAATGCTTCTGTATTTTTTGACTCATTCCAAGACCGTCAATAATATTTCTATAACATATTTAGTCGCAGGGCACACACCTACATGCCTGTTGATAGCGTTCACGCGGTTATAGAAAAATATACCTCCAACATGAATATACAGGCACCCTCGGAATGGCATACTTTAATTCGAAATGCAAGAAAGCTTCCCAAGCTTATGAAGTCATTCCTGTACATTTTGCCGAGTTTCTAGATTGGAAAGCTATGTATGTTCCCAAAAAATTGAAAACAAGTGAAGGACGGGAATTTAAAATGCAAGATGTTAAAAGAGCTGCACTTTCTAAAGTAGATTTAAAGTGTATTGATATTTCCACCAGTTATTCCAATGAAGCACCTTTTTATAAAATTGAATGGATAGGCAGAAAAGTCCAATCTATTTCAAAAGTTTACTCTTCAGAATTGCCAATTAATAAAGAGAAGCTATAGATTCTAGAAGCTATAGATTCTAAGAAGCTAAGATTTGCTCGATTTATGTCGAAATTTTACAATTAAAAAACACTACCACTCCGAGTATTTTTCGCTTTCTTCACACGCCAATGTACCTGACGAACTTACAGAAACCGACGTCGACGATACTGGTGCTATAGAATATTAGTCATTTTAATTTTAATAATAATTATGTTTAAATTTAAAAAGTTTAAAAATAAGTATGTAGTTTATGTTTCAAAATATGGATTCTTAATCTTTTTTTTTAATTAAACAACTCTTTCTTTATATTCGTATAGTTTTTTTAAAAAGGCGTAAACATCAACTATCTAAAATATAAATGACAAAAGTAGTAAGGCGTATGCGAGACTTAAGCGCCATTCCGAGCTAGAAATTTTAGAGACATTACCTTCCACAATCGCTTCTCTTAATAACTTGATTTTTTCGAAAACAAAGGACAGGGTACCTTCGTTAGAAAGAAACAACCTTATTTACAGTGTGAAGTGTAGTAGTTGTGATGCTCGGTATATAGGTCAGACCAAACAAAGATTGTCTAATAGGATCAAACAACACCAATACGACATAAA
This sequence comes from Cantharis rustica, assembly GCA_911387805.1. NCBI lineage: Eukaryota > Metazoa > Arthropoda > Insecta > Coleoptera > Cantharidae > Cantharis > Cantharis rustica. The sequence continues at coordinate 41,656,190 of OU426877.1, forward strand.
AACTAGGTCGAAGAAGACTGGTCTGGCCGAACATATGAGCAATGGCCTACATGGATTTTCATTGGACGATGTCAATATACTCAACACGGAATCCAATTATCAAAAGAGAACTTTTCTGCAGGCTGCTTACATATCTATCACGGACAACAATATTAACAAACAAACAGATTATGGATATATAAATGAAGGATACAAGAATTTGTTGAGAAGCTATCGTGAAAAAATTAAATGGATTGATTCTCACACTAACGGTTACCTTATTGCGCCAGACCTTTTTTCAAGGTTCCTGTTTATATTTTCTTTCGGAGAGATTTTCTGGTTTTGTAACTTTGAATGTTATAGTTGTTCTTGTTATGTTGCTTTATTGTGAATATACCTTTAAAGTGGTGACCGGGCAATAATTGTTATCACATTTTTCGAAAATTTGTTTGAGATAATCTATTATTGTATGTACGTTTTACACTCGATTTTAATTAATTATTGGTTTATGGATTTTATGTTGTATAACTTCTATATTTTTGAATTTGACGTGGTTGAATGTGTTGCTCGACAGATTGTGTTTTCCCTCTTCCGAAGAATATGTTATTGCGCTAAAACTAATTCCATCATGAATTGTTTGGTTGGTGTGAGATCATACTTGTAACCGTTTTTGTTTAACATATTGTCTTTCTTTTTTAGTCCTGAGGATGGCATTTAGTAAATAAGCCGAAACGTCGACCGACAATTCAGTTGTTTTATTGAGCGTTCCAATATCCCGCTATTCCTTTTTTATATTAAGCTTTGGAAGAGATTTACATTTCTAATATTGGTTTTTGCAGAATCGCTTTTTAATAAAATATAAATTATGTAAATTCAAAATATAAGTTTAGTTTTAGTACCTCATTAAACTGAATGTTTAATACCTACGTGAAATTTTTAAAATCCAATAAAAAAATTAAAGTTCGTATTATTATTTTTTTGTTTGTGAGTTGCAAACTCATATTTAACATTCAGCCGTGTGCTGTATCATCGATGTTATTTTATAACAGCATACTGTTATTTAACATAACGTTATCAGAATAACAGTACGGGTAACATTTTTCACATAATTGGTGTGCTGTATCACCAATTTTTCCACTGGTGTTATTGGTACTGTTATAATTTAAATGTTATGTTATTATTTTACGGGTGGTAACACTGTGTCTTTATATGTATAAATAAATTTCATGGTTAAGTATATTCAGTATATTTGAAGGTTAGAATTAGTAAACAAGTGAACAAGTTACATTGAACAACATGCAACGCCAAACTAAAACAACTAAAAAGCAGTACGAAATGCTACTTAATTTTATAGAAAATAATAAAATAATAATTACTAGTAAAATCAAACCACATGAGATAAAAACCGTAAACGATTTGTGGCAAAGTTTTACCGAAGAAGTAAACGAAATAGGTTGTGGTGCACCTAAAAGTGTAGACAATTGGCGAAAAATAAGTACTCATTTATTAAAAGTTTCGAGAATGGAAAACAAATGTTCGTCGAAAAAGTCGGAGCATTCAGATACAATTAAATGGCACTGGAGGAAGACCTCCAACAAAACTAGCATTAACGGAACAAGAGGAACGCATATTGCAATTAATTTCAAAAATTCATTTAAGTGATGAGGCAGTTCCCGAAAACTTGGGAGGATCTTCTTCTCGCAATGATTGTGGTATGTGTAATTCTTTATTACTGTTTGCTTAATAAAGTTTCTCTCTTTATTTAGATAATTTGCTTATTGTGCCACACGAGTTTGAAGCTTCGGTGACCCAAAATTTTGAAAATCCTCGTATGTATTTATATTAGATTAAAAGGTTTATGTATTAAACATTCTCTTTTAGATGATTTTATTATTCTTGACACTCCTGTCGTAAATAATGAATATGATAATCTGGACGAGGACATCTTAATATCTGAATCTACGACCACACCTTGTACAAAAAAGGAAAAAATCAAGAGACAAGCAACACACCATGTGCCTTACAAACAGGGAATACAAAAAAATAAATAAATTTAATAATACTTTAATTTTAGAAACAGCAGATTCACGATATAGCAGTACCATTTTGAATTCAGCTAGTAAAAGCTACGAAACGGCTATAAATAAATTAACTGAAACAACGAAGTGTTTCAGTGATGGTTTGAAAACTTTCACAGGAGTTTATAGTGCGCAAACCAATTGTTTTAGATAAAACATTGAAGGCTTATAAAGAACGCACCAAAATTTTAGAGAAAGAACTAAAAATGAAATGGTTAGAAAATTTTTCTTCTTTAGACGGCTTTGACGATTTGTAAATATATATTTATTCATGTAAAATAATTTTCTATTAACCGTCGTCTTGTTTGTTGTCCTTTTGCATACCAATTTTCATTGTCTGTAAAAAAATATATGTATATTATAAATGTGTTAATTAAATGCTTTAATTTACGAACTATTGTTATGTTGCTGTATTGCAGGGTCCTCATTGTTTTCGATCTAACTCGATTTCAGGGTCTTCGTTATTTTCAATACGCTAGATTTTGCGTATTATGCGTTTGCGACAGCATTCAACTGTCTCGCACAGGATATTATCCTCGGTTATTCGAGTGAGCAAGAAAAAGGCACAATGCCGAGTAAACTTCACAACATGACGGTAGCAGAGACTGATGGATTGCCCTAAAAAACGGAGCTATCGGTGTCCTACGACATATCGAACGCCAGCAATCAAATGTGGATGATCATTCTGCAGAAGCAGGACCATCGACCGGTACAACCTTGTCGGCATTTCGAGAAGAAATCATTACTCTATGGTTTGAGTTTCCGGAAGCAACAACAGGTGCCAGTACCAAAATAAAATGTAGACCTCACGTGCAAAGCAAGCCAAACACTCTGTCTCTCAACTGGGTGCCGGTGAATAAGAAAGTGGAGAACATTACACTTACAAAAAATGTCAAATGCAAACGAAATTGAGTCCTGCGTCCCTGCTTGTGCTATTACGATTCACAAGTCACAAGGTGTGACGTTTGATGTCATTGTTTATAAATACTCCCCGAAACAACCACAACAGCTGGTGTACGTGGCGATGAGTCGGGTAACGAATATAGACGGCTTGCACATCATCACAGACAAAGATGCTCCTTTCATCTTCAAACACGGTCGAGATGGTAACGACTCCCAGACTACGCGAGATATTCGCAACGAATACGTTCGACTCCGTGGACACGAACTTCAAACAATCACTAAGAAAGCAGTAAAATTCTGTTATGACGCTAACAAAGCTGAACAAACTGTAGTGACAAACCTTAATTCCCAGAGTTTCTTTGCTCATTCCGCGGATATTGAAACGCATCAGTGATACCAAGGTCTGATTATTTGGTATTGACTGAAACGTGGATGTTTGACAATTGTGATCCAGTTCCAGTCAATAATTATGAGTGTGTATCCCGGCAGAATAATCGATCAGATTCTGATACAAACGCAGCTGGTGGAGTAGCAGTATATCGCAAATTATCATCGACATCCACGGCTAAAGTTCCCAAGTGGCATTGTCGGACACAACTTGTGTTCACCGGCTTGTTGCACAGGAATGACCATGCTATTTATGATCGCATCATAAGTGCTATGGAAATAAAATTGTGGCATGTCCATAACTCCGCAGAATTTTTGACAGCTTTTTAAACCAAGCCCTAGCACTCTCATAGTAAAAATAAATCGTCTATTTATATCATATATGTGTCTCACAAAAACACACGAAGGAGTAGACGTCGGAGCGCATTTACTGCATACAACAATAATTTGAAAACCCAAGTCCGCGCGTACTTGCAGTTTCATATTTTAATTCACCGTCACACACTCGACATTTAACAATATTTGCAATTGCAGCAAATGTTAGGGACATGACATTTTTTTGATTTTTTATTTATTTTTTTTTTGCTGATGTGCTCAGACTACGGTTGTTGTCGCTCTCTTTAGAGCGACAGAAAACAAAACTTCGTTAGAAAGCATAAAAATTGTTCACAAAATTAATGCTTACCATCTTAATGTACGTGGGACCGAACGACAAAAAGTAAGACCTGCTGCTCAACTGTTTTCTAATACAGTTGCAAAAGCATTAGAGTGGTGGTGTAGCATGATACAATAAATTACCAGGTATGATATTGCGCAGGTTTAGCGCCATCTTGCTTAATTGTGACGTCACGCGGTAAGTAGTATTTCAAACGCATAACGGTTTTCTGTGCGCGCCCACAGAACGATTTTAAGTTTTAACTTGTAGCAACCTGAATTTTTTCAGTTTTGTTATTGTTTTTGCTTGTGATTTGTTGTGAATCAGTAATTTATCTTACTGATTACGACGATGTCCATATTCTCAACACGGAATCCAATTATCAAAAGAGAACTTTTCTGGAGGCTGCTTACATATCTATCACGGACAACAATATTAATAAGCAAACAGATTATGGTTACATAAATGTAGGATACAAGAATTTGTTGAGAAGCTATCGGGAAAAAATTAAAGCCGATCCACCGTAGTGAAGGTTTGTCTTTGACTGTATGTTGGGGATTTTTACTGATTTAAGCTTACTGTTTGACCTTTGTAGCGTGTTTTTTTTTTTTTTTTTATTCCCTGTATAATGTTCCCCCCCCCCTTTTTTGACTTACTATTTTATAGTGTTAGTGTGTTCCTGATTTACTGGTTTTATTATTATTTGTCTATTTACTCCATTTTTGTTATTGAGCTGTGTCGGATTGATTCTCACACTGACGGTCAACCTGATTGCGCCTAACCTTTTTTAGGTTTGTGTATAATTTTCTTTCGGAGAGATTTTCTGGTTTTGTAATTTTTGAATGTTGTAGTTGTTCTTGTTATGTTACTTTATTGTGAATATACCTTTAAAATGGTGACCGGACAATAATTGTTATCACAATTTTCGAAAATTTATTTGAGATAATCTTGTTAGTATATGTACGTTTTGCGCTCGATTTTAATTATTTATTAGTTTATGTATTTTATATTGTATAACTTTTATGTTTTTGAAGTTGACGTGGTTGGATGTGTTACTCGACAGATTGTGTTTTCCCTCTTCCGAAGAATATGTTATTGCGCTATAACTAATTCCATCACGAATTGTTTGGTTGGTGTGAGATCATACTTATAACCGTTTTTGTTTAACATATTGTCCTTCTTTTTTAGTCCTGAGGATGGCATTTAGTAAATAAGCCGAAACGTCGACCGACAATTCAGTTGTTTTATTGAGCGTTCCAATATCCCGCTATTCCTGTTTTTTATTAAACTTTGGAAGAGATTTACATTTCTAATTTATCTTACGTTAATAATGCGGTGTGCAATATTTGGTTGTAATATGGACGATGGAGCCAAACATTATAACAAAGGCGATGTAATGTTTTTCCGTTTTCCGACTGACCCGGAACTTTGTAAGGCTTGGAAAATAGCTTGTAGTCGTAAAGACAATTTAAACGTGAAAAATGCAAGTGTGCTCTATGCATTTTAAAAATTGTGATTATGCTCGTAACTTAAAATATGAACTTCTGGGATGTCCTGTTCCAAGGAATTGCCGACTGATTAAGCCAGGAGTGATTCCTACTGAAAATCTACCGAAACCATCAGCTTTTGTTACTACTGCTTCCACATCTCAAAGGCAACAGCGGATTGCTAAAAAGGAACGTTCCAATTTGGTTAATGTACTTTTAAAGAAACGAACAATTCAAACAGAGTAAGTACTTATAGTTATTATTTTCATTCAAGTAGAAATACTTATTTATAGCTTATTTTATAAATTTGTTAGAAACGGTGTCGGTAGTAGCAGTAGAAACGGTGTTGGTAGTAGCAATAGAAACCCTCCCGAGGGTGAAGGTGTTATTCCGGATAACAATCATATAGAAACTAATATTTTGACTAAAGATGTAGGGTAATTCTTATTTTTATTATAGCAAATCTAATGTTAACATATAGTTGAATTCTTATATTAAGTGATAATATGCCTACATATATTCTTAATATTTTAGAAGTAGTACGGAGGTTGATAACCGTGATGAAATCATAGCCGAATTAAAGAAGAATATTGAAAGATTGGAAAGCGAGGTTGAATCTTTGAGCAGTTTATTTACTTCTGAGCAGATCAAGAAGCTTAAAAATCCTAAAAGACGTCCACGATGGTCAGTTAAAGATGTATCTAAAACATCCTTATATCCTGGATATCCTTTTCCAGCTGTGTCAACACTTCGATCATAGTTGAAAAAAATTCAAATTTTACCTGGTATCTTGAAACCAGTGTTTAATGTAATCAAACTGCAAGAGATGAACAATATGGAAAAAGTCTGTATACTGTCATTTGATGAAATAAAAGTTCGCAAAATCTACTTGTATGACAAAGTTAACGATGAAACATTAAAGCCATCAAGCTATGCACAAGTTGTTATGCTGAGAGGTTTATTTTCGAAATGGAAACAGCCAATATTTTATGACCTAGATTGTAAAATGACTAAGGATCTTTTATTTCAAATCATAAATTATGTTGAAAATTCAGGTGAGAATAACAAACCATGTACCTAAGTGCTCTTATAATCATTGTATTTTTATAGGTTTCCAAATTGTGGGTATGGTCAGTGATCTTGGGAGAGGAAATAGGTCATTACATAATCAGTTAGAAATAACTCCAAAAAACACTTGGTTTAAAAATCCTGCCAACAAACATAGAATTTTTGTATTTGCCGATGTTCCTCGCCTTATTAAATTAATCAGGAATCATTTTGTTGATAATGGTTTTATAATCGAACGCAAGGAAATTAACAAAAATGTCATTGAGAAACTTTTAGATATTACTAGCGCATCTGATTTAACTATTGCCCATAAAATGTCTAAAGAAAGCCTTAACGTAAAGAATGCTCAAAGACAAAAAGTTAAATTGGCTACAAAATTATTTTCGCACACCATTTCTAGCGCGATTACAAGATGTGGAATCAATGATCAATTGGAGGGTGAAAATTAAATTCCAGCAAATCAATTGCCCAGACCAGAACCGATGTCTACGACATCCAGAAATCCAACTATGAGGTCACAACGCCCATTTTTCGGTTATAATACGCAAAATAGACAACCTTTCATTCATAAAAGTTTTCAACAACCCAATTTCATCTCGGAAGAATTGCATTCCAATGATTACGAAGAAAATTTCGAGCAATTTGAACCTCAAGACGAAGAATCAAATAATTTTGAAAGCGAAGATCAGTATCCAGGCTCCTTCGAAAATTTTCAAACTCTTGATGAAGGTTACCCAAATCTCAATCAAGAATTAAACGAAAACAATTCAAATCACGAACGCGAAAACGAACGCGAAAATTTTCGCGTAACACCTTCTTCAAACATGTTCACTTAGCCGAAATAAATGTCCACGTTTGCAACGCATTACCATATGTACAAATTCAAAATCCGAGAATAAAATTGTTAATCGATACATGTAGCTCAAAATCAATCCTAAGACCATCCATAGTCGAGAAACATTTCGCTCACACCATCTTTCATTCAGTTCCATCTTTCAGTAATTCTACTATCAAAACAGCTGTCGGTAGTACGAAAGTGCGATTGCAAGCATCCGTACCATCTCTTAAAGAATTTGGTAATAATCACGAGATCAATTTCAGTTTATTCGTTTTCCACGATTTTTTCGACGGAATACTGGGATTAAACGATTTGATCGAAATGAATTTAATCATTGACTTAAAAAATAAAAAACTAGTAGGACCAAACGGGGAAATCCCCTTTAAATATCGGCAACCCACAGACGTAAATTTCTTGATCTCCGTTAACCCATGCGAAACAGTTAAGAAAAACATACCTGTCAGCGTGTACCAAGGCGAAATTATAGTGGATACAGGTAAATTAGGTAACATCCAAGTTCCAAAAACATTGACACTAGCAAAAGATGGATTCGCGCCATTAGAATTCACAAATAACACCGATGAATCGATTACCATAACATTAGATAGACCAATTCCAGCAGCTCCCTTCAATCCACTAGAATACGAAATTTTTAAACTCGATAATTTTTTTGAAATTAACGATCCCCATATCGAAACAGAAAAACCAGACATAGAACAGCTTATTAGAACGAACCACATGAACGATGAGAAGAAGAAGAAGAACGCGGTTCTAACACTTTGTAAAAAATATTCGGATATATTCTTTAAACCCGGAGACGTATTGACATTCACGTCCAAAATCAAACACAAAATTAAGACCACCGACGAAATACCAACTCATACAAAATCTTACAGGTATCCTTATATTCATAAACAAGAAGTCCAAACGCAAATTCAGGACATGCTTGACAAGGGAATAATTAGACAATCCTCAAGCCCTTTTTCTTCACCAATCTGGATTGTCCCGAAAAAACAGGACGCAGCGGGTAAACAAAAATGGAGGTTAGTCGTGGACTATCGGAAAAGCAATAAAAAAAGCATTGACGACCGATATCCTATCCCGAATATATCCGACATTCTGGACAAACTCGGAAGATCACAATATTTTTCGACATTAGATTTAGCCAGCGGCTTTCACCAGATAGAGACGAGTCCTTGTTCTATCGAAAAAACAGCGTTTAATGTAGAAAACGGACATTTTGAATACCTTAGGATGCCTTTTGGTTTAAAAAACGCTCCTTCAACATTCCAACGCGTCATGGACGACGTCTTAAAGGAACTGCAAAATAAAATTTGCATGCATGGTCTACATGGACGACATCATAATATTTTCCACCAGTCTTCAAGAACATAATCAAAATCTACAACTAGTATTTTCTAGATTGCAAAATGCGAGACTCAAAATCCAATTGGATAAAAGCGAGTTTGCAAAAAAGGAAGTAGAATTTCTAGGCCATATTGTCACACCGGACGGAATAAAACCTAATCCAAAGAAAATTCATGCCATACGAAACTTTCCAATTCCACGAACACAGAAAGAGATAAAATCATTTCTGGGGCTTCTTGGATATTATCGAAAATTTATAAAAAACCTTGCAAAACTCACTAAACCAATGACGACTTGTCTAAAGAAAAACAACAGAGTAGAACATAAAATGGAATTCAAAGAATGCTTTAACGTACGCAAAAATGTGTTAACGTCCGAACCCGTTTTAGCTTATCCAGACTTTGAAAAACCTTTCGAACTAATCACTGACGCATCTAACTTTGCAATAGGATCAATCTTGACCCAAGACGACCATCCTATTTCATACGATTCTAGAACTTTGAGTCCCGCAGAAGTAAATTACTCGACCATCGAGAAAGAACTCTTGGCCATTGTTTGGAGTTACAAATATTTTCGACCATACCTATTTGGACGAAAATTCACTATAAGAAGTGATCACATACCTTTACAGTGGTTATTTTCTCTAAAGGAGCCAAATTCGCGTCTAGTCCGTTGGCGTCTTAAGCTAGAAGAATTTGAATACGAGATAAAATATAAAAAGATAAAACTAATCAAGCAGCAGATGCCCTTTCAAGAAATTCCCCAAATAACGACCTTAATGCGTTAGAGACACAATCCCTTGACATGAATGTAGACGACATTGACGAAATTATCGAGAACGAATTAAAAAGCCATACTAGACCTCAGCACTCATCAGAAAATGTAAAAATTATTTCAAATATTCAAATTAAAACTCCAAACCAAGACCGATCTAACAGCGACCTCGAAACTGTACACACGTCGTTGGAAAACCCCATCTTCAGTATCCCCATTTCGGTTCGACACATAAACCATTTTAAAAATCAAATCATTAAATCATTATAGTAACCGGAGACATCAACGTAACACAAAATAAGAGAGAAAAGGTATTTGATAACAATAGATATTACGTTACATTACCTAAATTTCAGTTAGATCGTCAGATAGCAAATCAAAGATTATTTGAATCCTTCACAAAATTACGCTCTTTTCTTCAGAGACCCATCCTTAATCGAAATATTTACAATAAGCGTTCAGTTAACTACTTCAAAAACTCTTCATTCAAATTCATTTGTTGTACAAAATTTCTGACGGACATAGAGACGGTGGACGAACAAAGACTTAAATTAGAATACCACCATATATTTAAGACAGGACACAGAGGAATTAACGAGGTAAAGTTATCACTCAGTTCAAAATTTTATTGGCCAAAAATGTCACAAGACATCGAAAACTATATCAACAATTGCGAAACCTGTTTGAAAAATAAATACGACGGAAACCCACCAGTAATCAAGTTCAATCTTACCCCTACATCATCAAAACCGTTCGAACACCTCCACATTGACGTGTTCAGAATTTCCAACCAACCCTATCTGACGTTGATCGACAGTTTTTCACGCTATGAACAAGCATATCCCCTACCATCAATAACAGGTGTTTCGGTTACGGAAAATCTATTAAATTTCGTTAGTCATCACGGTCTTCCATTGAAACTCACGACCGATCGCGGTACGGAGTTCAAAAACCAAGATTTAGAAAATTTCTGTAAACTCCACCGTATTGAATTACATTTCACAACAGCAAAAAATAGTAACTCGAATTCTCCAGTTGAGCGTTTTCATTCGAGCTTAATTGAACATTATAGGTGCATCAGAGAGGAAAACAAAAATTTAACACCCAATCAAATTATAAAACATTCAGTATTATGTTATAATAATTCCATTCACAGTGTATCAAAACATACACCATTTGAAATTGTAAAAGGCCATATTAACAACACCAACCCCTTTGACTTAAACGACCACTTAATAATCTCCAACTACGTACAAAACCATAAAGAAGCTTGTGAAAAACTATACCATAACATCAAAATAAAATCACAAGAAACCAAAGAAAAATTAATTGAAAAGGTCAACAAAAATAGAAAAGAACCTCCTAGTTATGCAAACCAACAAACTGTTTACATAAATACCAAACAACGAGACAAAAAACTACTCAAATTCAAAAAGGCCGAATTTATTACCGAAACAGACATGAAATTAAACACTTCATCAGGAACCTACCACAAGAACCTTACACGAAAACCCAGACCTAATGATAGAATCTTGTTACAGGAATCCGAAAATGAAACTACTAACTTTATACCTGACTCTACACCTGGGACATCAAGTCATATGTAACGAAGACATAACTTTGACAAGAATTGACAATCCCTTACTTCCCATGCAATTAGGCAATGCAAGAGTCATTTATACTAAACATACGTTTCTTCACTATATAGATTTAGAAAATATAATTAATCATATGAATAGTTTAGTGGATAGTTTTAAAATAGTTAGATATAGTTTAAATAAGATAAATGCAACCAATCCAATATCTTGCCACGGTTTAGCAGAAAGTTTGTTACTCAGAACAGAATATTGAATCGAGATGACCAAAAAAAGATTAGAAAACATCCTCCCGTCCGTTTACTTTCAAAATAAAAAGAAAAGAGGAGCATTTGATGGTATAGGTAAAATTACAAAATGGCTCTTCGGAAATCTCGATGCCGATGACGAGAAAAGATACAATCACGCGATTTCGGTATTAACCCATAATCAAAAAGACGTTACTCAAGAAGTAAATTTGCAAATCTCTCTCTCAAAAGATTTAATTAATCATTACAATAAAACGATAAGAACGTTTGACGAAAATCAAGAAAAACTCGAACGCGATCTAAGTAAATTCAAATTGGCCATATGCGAAACAATGACTGATTTAAACGGTTACCTTAGTTTTCAAGCAACAGCGGTTCAAATAAATTTAAACTGTCAAAATATTATAACCTTTATAGATAACACAGAAAATGCCATTCTATTTTCAAAACTTAATACTCTTCATCATTCAATCATATCAAAATCGGAATTACAGACAATGATAAAATACTTAAAAGAAATTTACGGAGAATACAAAGTACCGGAATTTAAAAACATCTTAACTTATTATCAATTTTTAGGTACGCAAGTACGATTTTCCGGAACTAAGCTAATTTTTGCAATTCATGTACCTATTTTCAAAACAAAAGTCTTTAACTTTTACCACCTGTATCCTATAATCCAAAACCACCTTATTTTTACCCCTAAATACCAATATTTGGCACAAGCAGACGAAGAAAACCAATTCGAGAAAACAGAATGCCCAAGACTGGAAAACGTCTATTATTGCTACGCAAATTTTATACCGGAAGAAAACTGTACCCTTCAAATACTACTTGGACACTCACCTAATAACTGTGTCACCTTAAAAATAAACTTCGAAGAATCAATTGTGGAACAAATAACTCAAGAAAACATATTAGTCATCCCATCGGGAACACAACGCATTTTTTCGAAATGTAAAACCGACCAGTATATCGACATCAAGAAACCAACCTTAATCAAAATGCCAAAATCATGCGAAGTTCGAGCCGACGACAAGAAATTCATAAACAACATGGAAATTCAACAATGCAAACCTTTAATCCTACCCGAACTCAAGATGGGAAATATAAAAACACCAAACGGCTATGAAACACCAAACTTCAAGAAACTGAACTTCGACGACCTTTACCAAATCAATTCCATATCAAATCAATTAAAACCAATCCAAAGTCGTGAGAATAATGAAAATCATTCGACCATTTTTGGATCAACAATTATGGTAATGTCAATTTTGTTAATTGTAATAATAATGTTTTTTAAGTTTAAGAAGAATATAATACGTTTACCACTTTTCGCAAGAAAAGAAAGAGATGAAGAGGATAATCAAATGGAATTAAATTTTATACCAAACGCGACAGTCAAAACTAGCGAGGGCCAAGGAGACCCGATAACTTCAAAAACAACGTCCGTTATTTTTTCATCTTAAGGAGGGAAGAGTTATAAATTCCCACGTACTCATCGGAATCCTTAGCACAGTATCGTTATCATTTCCGCCAAGCCACCAAGATTATATTTTATATCTGTATCATATTAGTATTATTGTAAGGGTGGCCACATCCAAGATGTGTAACCCACACACAATCTATCGAGGTGGCAGTTTTTCCATTTCGGAAACATATTTTGAGTCTAGTTCTAGGTATAATTGCTAAAGCCCATAAAGGACCGTATATTTCCGGATTACACTGTAAACAATTTTAATATTTTAATAACAAACAATGTTATATAATTGTAGGTAACACATTTTTCTATCAATAAATACAAAAAGTTAGTAGCATCGACGGTTAGTTTTATTCAGATTTTTTAAGCATTCGCGCCGTAAGAAGCGGCTTTTAAATTAAATTTAAATTTCCACAACACCACTGAGGCTTGTGTTTGGTGAACTGAATAATGGATAACAAAAGAAAGCGCAAAGGAGGAGCAGAAAAACTTAGACTAAAGAAACAAAAACTTTTGGAAACCAGTGCCCAAAAATGCGTTAAATTGACAAATGTTTTTGCATGTTCACATTCGTCTACATCTAATGCAGTAGCGGAAACGGTGGCGGAAACTGAAGTTAGAGTTACTAATAGTTCATATCAAGATCAAGAACTATTGTGTATTGAACAGTTAGATGAAATTAAACAAGAAATTAAACAAGAACACATTATGACACACCATGCTGATGCCTCTGATCTTGCTACAAGCGAGCTAGAAACTGAGCAAGATAACAATTCAATTCCTTCGTTTAATTATTTTGAACATCCTGAAAAAGATCAACTAGATTTATTTTTTAAGTACCATCCGAAGCAAGACATCGGTGATCTTGTGTTAAAAAAAGCTATATATCGGAAAGATGGTTCTAATAGGAAGTGGCTGACATATAGCGAGAAACAGAATGCTTTATTTTGTTCTGTTTGTATAGCGTTTTCTTTGACTTCTGATACCTGTTCATCTCCTTTTATACGAGCCATGGAAGATAGAAGGCATGTTCATGTCAGAGTCGAGGAACATGAGAAAACCGAAACGCACCGTGCTTGTGCAGAAGCTTATTTTTTAAGAAACAACAATACAAATCTTGATAATTTACTATTTTATAATCAAATGTCTTTACACCGAGCACAAGTACGAAAAAGAAGAGAAATTTTGCAGAGAATAATAGATATTGTTAAATTTATTGGAAAACGAGGATTAAGTTATAGAGGCGATAAGCTAGAAGCTGCCTATAGTCTAGAAGACATGTCTGTAGATCATGGAAACTTTTTGGAACTCGTTGTTCTTCTTAGCAAATATGATATTAATTTGAAAGACCATTTGAAATATTGTATTGAGAACAGTAAAAAGCTTCATGAGTCTCAAAAAGGTAAAGGCAGAGGATCTTTGTTAACATTTGTTTCTAAATCCACCATTAATAAAATTATTCAAGCAATCGGACAACTTATAACACGGAATATTAGTATGGAAGTACAAGCAGCTGGTATGTTTTCTTTACAAGTGGACACAACACAGGACATTTCATGCAAAGATCAATGCTCTATTATTGTACGATATTTGACAGACGATCGTGTATATGATAGACTTCTTGCTATTGTAGAGTGTAAATCTTCAACAGGCAAAGATATGTTTTCCTTGGTGAATTCAGTTTTAAAGTCTTGTAATATAGACATAACAAAATGCATTGGTAATTCAACCGACGGAGCTGCAAATATGAAAGGTCAATCAATATAAGGGATTTTCTGCATGGCTTTCCAAAGAGTCGCCTGGGCAAATTCATGTTTGGTGTTATGCACATGTCTTAAATTTAGTTTAAGAATCTAAGTGCATCATTCTTTAGCTTACTAAATGACGTTGCAGTATTTTTTCGTGAATCCTACCAACGTATGAATATCTGGGAACAAACTAAAGAATACGGAAATAGGAAAAGACTCTCAACTATTGGAGAAACACGTTGGTGGTCTAAAGCTACAGCGTTGAAAAAAAATTTTTGATTTTCAAACTCGAATTCAACTATAAAGCCGTTATATGTAGTATTGATTATAACTTTGGAAACTATACAACAAAATTTAAATTTTAAGCCAGAAGTCCGTACAAAAGCCAAAAGTATATTTAGAATCATTTTGTAAATATGAAACGGTAATCACAGCTAAAACATTCTTAAGAATATTTGAAATAACTACGCCTCTCTCCCAATACCTACAAACTTCGGGTTTAGATATTTTAAAAGCCGTTCATATGGTATCACAAACATGTTCAGAACTAAAAAATTTAGTGAGAGATTTTAATACCGTACAGAAAGTTGCAAATGAATTTATTGCTTGTGCAAACGAAGACTTAAATAACTTGGAAGACTCGGAAATAGAAATTCAAACAAAATTTCCTCAAAAAAGACGCAAGAAAAGAAAATTGATGCCAGGTGAGACAGCGCGGGATAAAGTTGTTTTTGATGCAGCCACTGCATATAAGATAAAGGTCCATAACATTATTTTTGACACAGTTTCGGTGGGAATGGAACGCCGTTTTCTCGCGAATGGGCAATTGTTTGCCGATTTTTCGTATCTAGATCCGAAACGCTTTCCCGAGATATGTTACAACAAACTTCAATCTGGTGAACTAGAGAAGTTAAGCAAACTCGTGTTAAAATTTAATGAAACAGCTACTGCTGAAAATTTGCGGACTGGATTAAAAAATTTAGCTTTGCATTGGGAAAAATTAAAAGGTCCTGAATTAGAAGATTATAAAATAATCAAAGAAGATAGTGACGAATTGACTTTAGAGGAAGAAGAAGAAATCTGTCTTAACAAGTGAGACACGCCGGGCATGCAAAAATTGTGTTATTTGTTGTTACAAAATATTGCATAGATTCAATTTGTTGACGAATGCTTATAATTTAATTGGACTAGCAGTAAAATTTTTGTTGACATTGTCATTGAGTCAAGTTGCTTGTGAAAGATCTTTTTCTACATTAAAAATAATTAAAAATCGCATGAGGAGCACCTTATCTTCTGATAATTTATATTCTTTAATGGCAATGGCAGTAGAAAAATATCTTTTAATGAATTTAGATAGCGACGACATAATAGATGAAGTGGCAGAAAGTAGTGAGGTTCTTCGAAAGTCGTTAAATATTAATTGCTAAAAATTTGATATGATTAATATCGAGTTACACTACTTAAACCACTTATCTATTGATTATGCTAAAATAATATTGAAATAATTTATATAAGGTTAATTTATATTTTATATTGAGGTGTAATAAAAAAAATTATTTCAAATTATTAATTTTCCTTTTATCTAATTTTTCCAATCTTCCAAAATATTAATTAGTGCTGCCGTTTGAAAACAACTATAAAAATCATCAAATTTACTCTACATCTCTCGTACACTTTTAATTTCAAACAAAACAACTACTTATAAAAAAAATCACTTTTAATATTCAAGTAGGGGGCCGACAGTCTCTAAAATGCCCGGGCCGGTTTTAGGTCCCAGTCCGGGCTGCTGAGAAAAAACAAAACCTTAGTTCTGAAAATATTGAAAAAATGTTAGTTAGTTATTGTTACTTTAATATTTTAAGTCAAGATAATATATAAGGCCATTAAAATTTTGTTACCTAATTAGTGCTTTTTTTTACCTAAAACTGCTAAATACTAACCTAAAATAGCTTTTATTAGTACCTTTTTAGTTACCTTTTTTTGAATTTATTCAACCTAAAAATCTCATCTCTACTTATCATGCACATACTCAGAGCTTCAATCGTGAAGCAATGAATTCCTTTTTTAATATTTTGGAGAAGCAATATCAAAAACATAATTTTCCAGCAGACAGAATTGGACCCAAACCTTATGCTAGGGATGCGAAATCTCCCCCAGATTGTGAGTTCTATTTTTTGATTCAACAATTCTTGATAGCATTACAGATTGCACAAACATTATGATAGCCAAAAAAGCTCTAAGCTATAAAGATAAAGAATATTGTCATAATACAAATGTAACTGAAGTAAAGGCTTTGTTTGGTATTTTGTATCTTGCTGGTGTATACAGAAATAGCCACCACCATCTAAATGAACTCTGGAGGACAAATGGAACGGGCATTGATATATTTCGTACAGTAATGGCTTTCAATAGGTTCACATTTTTGCTTCAGTGTTTACGCTTTGATAATGTCACAACAGAGAAGAACGCTTGAAATTAGATAAACTTGCTGATCAAGGCTGTATTTAATATGGAAGTTTACGCAAGAACTCAGCCAGATGGGGTTTATCAATTAAGTAACAAACGTGTTGATATTGTGCAAAGATTGGTAGCACCGATTTCTGGGAGTAATCGAAATATCACTTTTGATAATAATTGGTACACTATGAACTTGTGAATATTTTACGCGAACAGCATAAATTAACATCGGTAGGAACTAAGAGTTCAATGTTTGCATTTCAGAAATATTACAATAGTATCATATGTGCCGAAGAAGGGTAGAAATGTTATTTGTTTTCTTCTCTTCATCATGATGATAAGATAGATGAATCCACAGAGGATAAAAAACTAACAGAAATTATAAGCTTTTATAATTTTACCAAAGGCGGCATAGACGTCGTCGATGAATTGTCAAGTAGTTACAGTGTAGCTCGAAATTGTAGAAGATGGCCATTGAGAATATTTTTCTCCCTAATGGATACAGCAGGAATTAATAGCCAAGTCATTTACAGAGCCAACACCAACAACATTTCCAAAAAGCGTCGCATCTTTTTGGAAGAGCTGGGTCTAGCTTTGGTAGAACCAACTCTGCAACAAAGAAAAAATAATCCCCGACTTACACGAGTAAGTGTGCTAGCGTGTTAGGTGAAACAAACCCTCCACGTAAAATTCAAAAAACTAGACGTGGCAGATATCAAGAGTGTCCTAGGAACAAAGACAGAAAGTCGAAGTACTCCTGTGAGCAGTGTGGAACATTTCTGTGTTTAGAGCATCTGCATTTTTATGTGAAAATTGCAGTCAATTACGTGACGACTACTTTTATCATGTTTCTTTCATCTCTCACGCCAATTAAAGACTGTTTAGATTAACCTTTTTTTTTGCTGTTTCCAAAATAATTATTCAAAACGGTCCAGTGCAAAATACGAAAGCTAATTTTGCTTTACACAGTAACTCAGATGGAAGACATTTTAGTCTTGACTGGTACTACAGAGTTTTAAGTAATGGGTTAAAACACCAGAAAACCATCGACAACAGCATTCAATCTGTTTACCAAAAAGAAATGGAAGATATATACTGAAAACCATTAAATGTTATATTGCATTGTGCCGAAAACAATTTGGCATTGAGAAGATTATCTGACAAAATTGACCATCCAAATTGTGGTATATTTTTGAACAGAATCAAATTAATTGGTAAACACGATGGTTTGGTAGAAAGTCATATTCACTATGTCATCGAAAATGGTGTCAAAGTTTCATATTTTTCCCCACCATTCAAAATAAAGTCATTAACCAACTCGGTGACAAAGTAAAGACAGAAATCTTGAAATTAATCAGAGGCAAAATATTTTTCGATTATTTTTGATTGCACTCCAGATACTTCTCGTAAAGAACAAATGAATGAAATAATACGATACGTGAAAATTGACGACAGCAATAATTGCTCCATCCAAGAGAGTTTCATAAAGTTTCTAATAACTCAAAAGAAAACCGGAGAAGGCTTAGCGGATTTCTTCCGCTTGGAGAAACACTCCAAGTCGATGGCCTAGACATTCAAAATTGCAGAGGCCAAGGTTACGACAACGGAGCTAATATGGCAGGTATCTACAAAAGAGTGCAGGCACGAATATGTCAAGCGAACAAATTTGCGACATTTGTACCTTGTGTTGCTCATACCTGGGCGTAGGTACCTCATACCATAGTAGGCGTTCATGCAGCTGAAAGTTCCATCGAGATGACATCATTTTTGAAGTCGTGCAGAAGATTTTCAGTTATTTTTTCTCATCAACGAGTAGGTGGGAGAAATTGATGGAAATCTTAAAAAAAATTTTGGAAGGTCATTGCGAAAACAGGTGAAGCAGCAAATCAGCAGCCGTTTCGTGCTTAAAAAATCAGTTCAAAGAAGTGTTAGCCCTTCTTGAAAATCTTTCTCGAGGTGAATTTAAACCGACACAAAAAGTGGAGCTAGGGATATATTGAATATAGTTGATTTTAAATTCCTGTCTTTTATATTTATGGGAAAATTCTCTTAGAAATATCGATCTGGTAAATACAAAATTGCAATCACCTGATGTTACCATTGATATGGCAACAAAAATGCTAAGAGCTCTATTGAATATGCTCTATTGATAATGCTAGACAAGATGAAGAAATATCTAGAGTTTTGAAAAACGTAAGAAACGTTTCTAATGAGTGTCCCAGCATTGTAGCAGAATATAAAACCACAAGAAAAAGGAAAATAAAAAAAATGGCAGGCGAAAAAGCTGACGATGAAACCGCTGTATCAGGGCCGTATTTAGACTAGATTTTCAGGGAGGGTTTTAAAAAAATTCAAAAATAAATAGTTAATTTATTAAAATACAAAAGAAATTTTTTTAAATTTAAATTTTGTTAAATTAATTTTTGAAATGTAATGTTTAAAGTGAGTGAAAAGTGAGTAAAGAGAGGTCTTTTTTGTCAAGATGGCGAAAACGACGGAGACCTAGATTTTGCTACGCTGATTTTTTGAGTATAATTTTGTGCAAGTATTTTTGCAATTAAGATTTTATTTTTGAGTATTGTTATTGGAAAATTTTGTTTGAAAGTATTTTGGCCGAAACTGACCGCAAAAAAGTTGAAATTTTGTGAGATGATTGTTTTTATTTCATTAAAGTGTTAATTCAAATTTATTTTTAAACTGTAAACTGTAAAAAACCATCGTTAAATAAAATTTTTTAGTTTTAAAATTTGAATAAAAATCACAAAGTAAATTCTTATTTTACCGATGGCGGTAAAATAATGTTGCCAAACAAAGAACTAAATTTCATAATCTTAAGCAAATGTACATTTATACATAAAATTCACACCAAAATATAAAACAATTTATGGGTTTACAATGCCCACTCTAATTTATTGCAGAAGTGTTATTTTAAGCTATGCTGCCCATGATGGTCATAAAATTTATGTTCCCTTTACAATTTGGCTCAAACCATTTATAGCAATTTAATAGTATATCACATTACTAGCAAGGTAAGAGGGTTTTTACTGGCGAATGGAGGATATATACCTCCTTGAGCCAGTAAAACCCATTACCTTGCGTGTATTGTTTTATATTTTATTTGTTTCTCATTTGTAAAAAGGTTAGATAAATTCCAAAAAAATCTCAATAATTTGTCGCAAATGTCGTAAGCTATGGAAGCGTTGCCATGAACATGTCTGTTTATTTTTCTTTACATTTGTTTTGGCGAAAGCGAAAATGAATGTACCAAAAGAAATTATTGAGGCAGCCAGCAGTGTAGCTTCAAGTTTATTACCTGCAAAATCAGCTTCAAGGTACGAGCGAGAATACGACGACTTCAAAAAGTGGCAAAACAAAAATAGTGTGATTGGGGTAACTGAAGATGTTTTGTTGGTATACTTGAATCAACTATCAGCTAGATTCAGCCCTAATACTTTATGGGCAAAATGGTCTATGCTGAAAAGCTGCTTGGAAATGAAAGAAAATGCCCGTGTTCGCAGGTTTATTTTCCTTAAAAAATGTATTGAAAAATATGACGTTTAGTTGTCATTT
Organism: Cantharis rustica; assembly: GCA_911387805.1. Taxonomy (NCBI): domain Eukaryota; kingdom Metazoa; phylum Arthropoda; class Insecta; order Coleoptera; family Cantharidae; genus Cantharis; species Cantharis rustica. The sequence goes on from OU426877.1 coordinate 41,676,825, forward strand.
GCAGACAAATGACAACTATGACTGCAGTCAAAAGGTAATAGCGTTTCTGAAACGAAAAAATGAGCGTTATGCGCCAAAAAAGGCCAAGGTATTAAGTAAAGAAGAGGTTGAACAATTTCTTTTACATGCTCCTGATGACCAGTGGTTGCTGGCGAAAATTGTAACAATATTTGGGATTTTTGGATGTTGTCGATGTGACGAAATTCTCTCCTTAAACATGAATGAGTAGAAGATATGGGAAAATACGTTATTGTGACATTGCGGCAAACAAAAAATTTAACAACAAGAAGATTCACCATAACCGATGATGGCTGCAGCTTCAAGCCCTGCATGTTATACAGAAAATATGTAAATCTTCGGCCTCCTGGAACAGAAAGCCTAAGATTTTTTTTGACATACCGACATGGAAAGTGCATTTCCCTTAATGCTGGCCAGCACACTATTGGTGGTGTCCCAAAGCAAATAGCGAAATATTTAGGATTAAAAGACCCAGAGTTATACACCGGCCACTCTTTTCGCAGAACTGGAGCCACTATGGTTGCGGATTCGGGTGGAGATATTTTAGCACTAAAGCGTGCAGGAGGGTGGAAGAGCACCGAAATTGCGATGAGTTATGTCGATGATTCGGTCAACAAAAAAATCGAAATGTCTAGCAAATTATTTGGTAGTAAGGAGAGTACAAATGTTCTGCAATCCTCGAGTTCGGCAGTTTCTGAGTCAACAGATGGTTCATCATCATCAGTATCAACTCTTTCATCATCAAAAATCTGTGTTACTGGAAATAACAATTGTACCATGATTTTCAACATATATGACGATAAAACAAAATTTCCTAATGTAAATAATACTACTAACTTGTAAAAATTTTGCAAGTTAACTGTCAGTTTTACAAGTTAGTGACTTGATAAAATAAACTTTCTTGATTAATATTGTGTTTTTGGAAACTGACGTTTACAAACGAGAAACAAATAAAATTATTACCATAATAGTAAGAATTAAGATAACATACCTATTTCGTTTATTTCAATATAATTATTTTTCAAAAAATCAAAAATTAATTAATAGGAGTAATAACTAACAATTATTTGACTTTTCCACAATGCTGTAAATATATAGGGCTTTTTTATATTCTTCATCGTCAGTTTTTATATTTTTGCAATTTAGTAGTAGGTGTATTCAATCCATTGTCGCCAATCGCCGGATATTAATACGAATTTCCGATTTACACTTCAAGTTTAATGTTTTTGTTATAGTTGTAAAGATTGTTTTTGTTTTTTCTGATTTTTTTTACGATTGCAGTTAAACTTCCAGTACTTTATTAATTGATAAATAATTTCGGAGGGGGGGGGGAGTTGTAACCCCTAAAACCACCCCCTTAAATACGCCCTGCGCTGTATTGACCCATGAAAAAATCTTGAAGAAAAATTGATTGACTGTACTGGATTCGATCGCAGCTGACCTGGAAGTTCAAAAGAATCAAAAACATTAATGACGGTTTCGCCTTTCTAAGTGGATCATGTTTGGTAGAATTGTCAGTAGATCAACTAAAAAAAGCACGCTGCTGATTTAGCAATCAAATATGAGCGTGATTTAAACGCTATAGAACTCATTTCGGAAGTAGAATCTTTTAAATTTCATGGTGTTAATCTCATTCAAAACATAGGGAGAAAAACTTCGTTTGAAATTTTGAGCCATATCTATCAGCTGAATTTAAATAATTTATTTCCAAACATATGAGTTGCTCTCAGAATTTTTTGCTCTTTACCTTCGACTGTTGATTCAGCTGAAAGAAGCTTTAGTAAACTGAAAATTATAAAGAATTATCTCAGATCATCAATGGGCCAGGAGCGACTTTCTGGTATGTCAATTCTTTCCATTAAGAAGGAAATAACAAAGAAACTGGATATTAAAGATCTGATCAACTCGTTTGCTGCTGTTAAAGCTCGTCGAGTGCTTCTACTTCCTACTACTTCTACGTCCTACTACTTTTTTAGAATTGTTCTTCACTAGTTTAAAATTTGGTTAAGAATTATTATGATCTATTATAATTTGTAAGAATTTAAATATGAAAATAAAAATGTTTTAGTTGGGTATTGATGTAAATTATGTACCTGTACCCAATAATTGCAATTTGCTCAGTAAGCCATAGGGATCTGGCACATACCTAAATAGTTGTTAGCTACGACACTGCTGGAACTCCATTAAACCCATTCGAAGCTTCTAAACGTAAACGTAAATTGTCATCTGCAGTGGGAGCGTTGCCTATTGCTGAAGTCATGGATCCGTCTGTAGTTCAACCAGCGCTCAGTATTGAATCCTAACAATGAACTTTCGTCAATCGGTAAACCGCAGTTCATCATTGAATCGTACTCCATTGTGGAACCACTGCCTGCCCTTGGACTGGTGCCCATAATTAAAGTGATACCCGGCATTGAACAGCCAACCCACCGTTTAAACGTCTGAAGCAGAGTTTTCATGGATACATTATGCAAGTCAAATTGAGGAATTTCTCACTAATTTTGAAATTGCATAAGTTATTTTGAAAAAAGTAAAGAATGCTGATGTATCAAACCCTAACATATTTATTGTGGAAATTATTGACTGTCTATCAAAACTTCGTGAGGAAAGTGGCAGGCTCTTAAAATTAGGAAGGAATGAGGAACGTTTTTCAGAAGCAAACGTACTTTTACAAGTGATTAACGAAGTTGTGATGGAAGAGATAGATCATGATCGTGGAAAACGAAAGAAAATATCCACACAAAATAAAAGCCTTTATGTTAGTTCTCTAGGACCTTTCCAACCAAAACTTAGTATTTTCCCAGTGAATACAGTCCCATCAAACAGACAACGCCAATTCAATCCTGCTTGGTATGCAGAATTTCTTTTATTAGAATACAGTATCCAGAAAGATGCCACATTCTGTTCTGCATGTTGTCTATTTCCCAAAGGCCCAGGAAGATTGTACTCCAATCAAAAATGGGTATCTACAGGTATTCGACAATGGCACAAAATGAAGAGTTGCGGTACAAATAAAAAAGGAAAAATGATTGTTCACTTTACATCTGAATCCCGTGGGGCAGCTATAAACGAATATTGCAATTTCCTTAATAAAGATCATGTCAATATTTTATTAAATAAATCAATTCGTGAAAATAATATTAAAGAAGAGCAAGAAAAAGAATACCATAAGAAGGTTTAGAAAATTCTAGTAGACGTTGCAAAAACTCTCGGCAGGCAAGGTTTAGCGTTCCGTGGCCATGAAAGCTCAGCAAAAAACGATAGTGGACATTTTCGACAGATTTTTAATTTAATCTCCAGACATAGTCCTATTATGAAAAAGTGGTTAGAAGAATCAATATCAAGATCTTTTCATGTGACTTATCTAAGCGGCAATGCAGAGAATGAATTTATTGATTTATTGAGGACTAAAACTCGTGAAATTATTTTAGATGAAATCAATAAAGCTGGTATGTTTTCTATTATTGCCGATACGACGCCGGATCTATTACACCAAGATCGTTTTGCCATCAACATAAAGTATATCACCCATAGAAATGAAGAACCTATAGCTGTCGAATGTCTCTTGAAAATGGACACAGTGGTAACAAAAAAAACGGGAATAGAATTAGCAAAAAAGATATTCACATATCTCAATTCGACCGGATTGTCGCTTGATAAAATAGTTTTCCAATCGTATGATTTTGCCAGCACTATGTCTGGGCAGTACAACGGTACGAAGCAAAAGTTATCAGAAATGTGTGATAAGATTATCCCATACATTCCATGTCAAGCCCATTGACATGGTTGTCAAGCAAGCACTGCCAACCCCAAATCTGACAGTAGGACCAGCATTTTACTTTGGGCTTACAATTTGGGCATTCACAATTGTATGAAAAATAAGGGGTATATGTCGAGCAAAGATATTGTTAAAAGGGGAAGCGACGTATAGTTTATTAAGTCTACCAGACTTCAATTTCCATTGTTGCCAAAAATTCGAACTTTTTGTTCTTTTTTATCTACATAATTAGTATGGTAAATTATTCAAATTTTCCGTCAAGTGCAGTTGAACATAATTCTATCTTGATTTCGCTGTTTATTAAAATCTTACCTGGCGTTTCTATGCTCCAGTGTAAAAGCTTGAGTTAATGTTTACTTGCTATAGACGATACAATGCATAAAGATCGAAAAATTGATAATCAGAAAGACGACTCAAATCAATTATTTTTTTTTGTGTATTTTCATATGCATGAAACTGAATAATACGGAATACACATTTAGTTCGTTTCCTGGCTAAACAATACAGTGACTAAAATACCTTAAATTCATTCCAAATGTATTTAATGTTTTTCCTGAAACGTGAATCACAGGGGACATGTGTACATGAGACAAGAAACGTAAAAAAATGTTTAAGAGTTCTAAGTGGTATATGGTTGTAGAAATTGGGTGAAAACATGGAATGTTTTATATTTTAGGATATATCCCAAAATTTGTGGAGATTTTCCCGGATTTCTGTAGAAATGTAGCACACACTGTTTGCCTTGTGTTACCCGTCGGTTTTTCCTAATATGAACAGATATTAAAACAATTATTTTTACCTTTTTTCTGTCTGCAAATCCAGCTATAAGTTGTTAAATGCTTTTTATCAGTTTAGCCCTATTTTAGAATACGCAAAAGTTAATTTTATAAACTTTATTTTGTTAACATAAAGTTGTACTATGTATTATTTATATTTTGCAATATAAATAGGTGTTGAAATCAATTTATTGCCTTATTAATATTATTTAAAATAATATGCTGAATTCTGACTTGCTATATCAGCAATTCTCAACCAAGGTTCTGCATAACACAGATGTTCTGCCAACATGATGGAAGTTTTCCGTGAAATTGGTTAATTTAGAATTTCATATTAATGTTCTATATTTGTAGAATAACAGATGTTAGAAACTGTATCTTTCTATGTAAACGTTATTGATTTAGGTATTCTCAGAAAACAAATTATAAGTGTTCCGTAACTCCAAAAGGTTGAGAACCACTGATATACACAAAAAAAATAACTTCTTTTAAATTAAAAATCTTCTTATGAATTGAATCTATCTGATTGCATAATTTGAAAAAATACTGTAATATGTATAAACTTGGCTAAAATTATTAGCAGATTTGAGTTTGTATATAACATACACAACAATTTGTTTATAATAAATAAATGTTAGTATCGATTGTACATAATCTTACTCTAGGTTAATGAAATAAATTAAACTAACTTACATTACATTCCATTAAAAATTAAGCGTATTAAATTGAATAATACTTTTCTGGTGTTATTCTCGTATAACTTTTGACAAATCGATGTACAAGAGTTGCCTGGAAATTCTTCCGCCTGCCCATCTTCTCTTCTTTTTGATTCAACGTTGTCCAATACTTGTTCTGGTTCAAATTCACCTGATGAGTATTTGATCATTTTTCTTCATGTTGATTAATCTCAAAATTACTGATTTTTTAACAAAAATTCAGTATCATACTTTTTATTACTCAGATTAAAAAACAATATCGGTCTTAACTTTTGTGCATCTTCAAATGTCTCACTAAATGGGCCTTTTGTGAAAATCTTTTATTGCAATATTCACACAAAAATGCTTTTTCACCTGTGTGCACTAATAAATGTTGATATAATTGTCCTTTGGTAGAAAATGCTTTCGTACACTGATCACAATGATAATTCTTTTCACCTGTGTGTATCCTAACGTGAGTGTTTAAATTGCTCGAGCTTGCAAATCGCTTCGTGCAATAAGTACAACCGTAGGGTCGTTCCGATGTGTGTATAGCAATAGTATGTTTGGTGAGTTGTTGAGCAGTAGCAAATGCTTTGCTACAAGCAGCACAAACGTGGTTCTTTTCTCCCGTATGTGTACGCATATGAGTGTGTAAATGACCTCCATTAATAAATCGTTTCTCACATAAATGACAAACATAAGGGCGTTCGCCAGTATGAATACGTATGTGATGAACCAATCCAGGTTTAGTCCTAAAAAATTTTCCGCAGGTATCACATTGATGTTGCTTAATTGTTTTTTTTTGCTTAATACTTCCATTTGTTTGAGGCAAACCAACCAAAGAAATATCGTCCACCTTTAAATCTATGTCAGAACTTTTCATATCATAAACTTCAAGTTTTAAGTCGGTCAATGATTTCGAATGTAGATCACTCAACGATTCAGAAGAATCTAACTGAACATTCTCCAAAGTCTGTAACTGAGGTTCTCCCATCTCACTATTAGTACTACTAACACTTTGAACTGTATTCGATTCATCAATTTGAGAACTGTTCAACTGCAATTGGCCAGCATCTTGTAAACTAACATCGGTGGCAATTCGTACTTCCTCTTGTAGAAACTCATTCGTCGAGTTGTCCTTCTTAACATCAATGAAACTTGACAAATCAGGAGTTGCAGGCAAATTACGCAAATTTTCGAAACACTGTCGCAACTTAGCATCCGAGTTTTCACACTGTGATTTGAATTGGAACGCTACATTTAGCTTAGATATGCATTTTTGACAAATAAACGGCGGCAATCCATCGCCCTCCATAACCTAAAAACAAATATTAAAAAATAACAAACGTTGCAAATAATACTAAAACAATGTACATTGGAATACAATTATTTTACCTGTACTGAAGCACAAGCCATAATTAATATAGAAAAGTGTGGAGGTTTTATTGGATCAAATATGGGCATCAACTTCGGACCCTTTTCTAAACAAATCCTGCATATGTTGTTTATATTCATAGTTAAATAATAATTAAATAATTCACTGTGGGAAGACTGAGAATTTCTGACATTATTGCACTGCGCCATATTTACATTTATTTTGAAATTCACCACAGTAACGACGCACACCAACAACTGCAGATTGTTGCAGCCAACTTGACCGTAACTAACTTTCTTTATTTACACGTACGTAATGCACACGATGGTGCACAAGTTGCGTATAGTTAAAAAAATTTTGAAAAACGGTAGTTTGATTTTGTAGTAACTCGGTGTAATTTTGATAAAAAATATTTCACTTCAACAAAAAGTTACTTTATCCATAATAATTATCTAAAATTCCTATCACTAGGTAGGGAAGATCTGCCTAAGGTGATGAATACCTACTACTTGCTTTTTGTAGTTTATTTAATTTATAATTTCTGGAAATCAAAAGAAATTTCATATATAAAAAATCTGGTATACAAAAATTTGTACTACGATTAACCCATAACCATTCAATGGTTACATAGCTAAAGCTATTTCAAAAGAGGTCATTTATCGCAAACAATGTAAGAAACCATTATAGGTAGTGCGTTTAAAGTCACCAATTTGCTTATTATTGTTTATTTGCAGTTACAGTCATTGTGAAATGAAATATTTAAAAGGTCATTTCGTACCAGCAACTTCCTGATGTGATTTATAAGATACAAAAGATTTTAAAACATGATCTCTTTAGTTTGTGTCTTAAATCTTGTGTGTTTTCTCTTCTGTCTCAATTCATAAGGTACGATTAAGGATGAAGTTGTTTGTTTGATGAATACTAATTCTGATAAATCACTGTCGAGTACCTACCTATTATATAGAAGCAAACTCTTAACGAATTTGTTGTGTATCCTCAAGTAAGTTGGACACCTGAGTTGATCTGCGACTTTCTGAAGCATGCATGTAAATTGCCTGCAAATACGGCAAGCTGATCATAAATTAAATTCTGTTACAGATACCTATTGAGCAATTTAGCAATGAGATCAGAATTTGGACAAATTGAATAACCTTTCAAATTTCTACGGTAGCAGTTTCAAGCAGTTATTAAAATTATTGTGTGATTTTCAAGGGTTTTACAATTCAAATACATTGTTGTAAACTTTTATAAACGAAAATTTTCTCATTGCATTCTTAAAAAATTCGTTTTTGTGCTTCCAAGTCCGCACTCTGTTAATGAAAGACTAGAATGGTACTTATTGGTCAAATTAATTTACGTCGTATTGTAAACTGGTATTTTAAATTTGTGACCAATTGAATGTATACACAATATTATATACCAAAAAAAATCGAAAAATTTAAACAAAAAAAGAATTAAATAGAATTTCTTCTACCCGAAATAAATTATTAATTACGGTATTGAGATGGTTATATTATTATTAAAATAAATAATACTTAAATGTAACATTTATGTATTAATATACTACATATTCTTACACAATTATATACAATGTTTGAACTGTAAATATGTTCTTGGCAATTAAGTACAATAACAACCATCTTCCTAATGAAAATATTTGATATTTTATTTTTAACATTAACACCGTGCGCTGATCTTTACATTATAAATTTGTGCAAAAATAGTTTTCTAAAAGTCTTTAGACAGTTACGGTCAAGGCAGAATAAGAATCACACACCATCTTCATGTGTGTGAAGGTATAGGTAATGTATATATTTATCAGTCGACTGCATAAAATTGTATTGCTTTTTTTCTTTGAAATATTTTTAATATAATAAAACATTTAAAAAGAATTTTAATTATTAGTGATGAATATAGTATCCAATTAACATGATTCCAAAATCAAAAGATGAGAAATATAAAAAATGAAATGATAGTTTTGGCACTGAATTTGACTTAAAAGAAGACACAACCAAAATTAAATAACTAATTATACACTGCCTAATGGAAGTATAACATCACAATACATATTATAATAAATTGTAAAAACAATTAAATGCCACCTTTCGAAAAACTGAAATTAATATTTGGCTTTACAGAAAAGTTAAAATAATTTATTACAAATTAAAACTACCATAATTATAAATAAACTTAATATTAATTCCTCTCTTTTCCAAGGAAACAACACATTAAATATTTGTCTTAACAATAAAAAAAAACAATTTCATCAAACGATACATTGACCAACTCTTTCACTAACGAAATAAATTTCAATTAACCAATAATTCTTATTTTAACGAGTTGCATTTCCATTACATACGAAATAAATTTACATAAAATAAATAGTAAAATATAAGAGACTCAATATTATCGGCACCATTCTGTTTGCTAAAAAAATTTAAAAGCATGAGACAAAGTAATCAGGTAATTATGAAATAATAACCTACTTTGTATGAATTTTCGTATCCACCTTTACTTTTCATTTGCATTTGGAGTGCTGCTAATTGATCGTTTGGCATTTCCACGTCCCTGCTACCTATATGAGCAGTATGTTGAAAATTCATTGGTAGTCCAATCATAGACCTGAAAATTATTTATATGTAAAAATACAAAATACTTTCAGCAACTTGTAATACAGTACATTTCTTAAAATAAAAAATATGTAATTTTTGGATACAAAGTATGTATTGAGCATAATGATTCATTAAGAATATTTAGGAAAAAACAGATGGAATTAGAAAAATGATAAGTATTCACATTTCTAACTACTGACTTGCAGTTTCACTGTTAGGTGTAATAGTACGTGATTGTATTACTTAATGTTATTGTTTTAATGAAGCATATTTCATAATTATTTTTGTAATCATTATAAATTTTATTCACGTTTTTTCCAAATGACAATGGAAATTTGAGACAATAAAAAATATTTAAGTTATTTGTTAAGTATCATAATTTTATACTCAAGGTTTTGCATTTTTCCAGGTAAAACTCATTAACATTTCATAAGCCAATAGGCTTAAGTAATCCTCAAAATTTTGAAAATTGAGTTATGCATAAAATATGCAAAATCAAAATATTTTTACTACTTTGTAAAAAAATGTAAAATTATGGTTGGCACTATTGACTTATGAAATATTTGTGCCTATGTACTGAAGACACATACTCTTGCCTTATTTTAAGTTTTTTTTTATTTTTATTTGACCATTTTTTTTAATTTTGCACCAATTTGGACCAACTTGATCGTGAACTGATGCGCTAATTTCAGAAAATGAATTCAAAAGTCGATACAATAGCAATGAAACAAGAAGAAATCGTTAAAATGTTTTTGATGATTTGCATGTTTCATTTGAAATTTGCAAGAAATTGTTTGCCTCTTCACAATAATTACAAATAGCCTAGATTTTACATTTGATGTGACATTTAGAGCAAATACATTTATCGGAAAATACTTATAAGTTTGAAAAAAAGAAAGGAGGAAGATAGTTTAAATCATTAAGCATTTGTAGCCAACCAGGCCTGAGGTCAATACGATTTCATGACCAACTACTACCCAGTTTGACCCTGCATGACCATGTTTCATTTTATAAAGTAAAACAAAAACTGAAATATTTAAAAAATAGTACATAATATAGTACTTACAAAACAATAAAGAAATATTTTATACTACACTAGAATCAACCAAAACTTGAATATAAATTTAAATCTGCAATCTAAAAATAAATTTATAAACCTTAACCCTTTTGCTGCGGAAAACACCAATAATTGTCGTCAAACAACCATATGTGGGTGACGGCAATTGGCGTTTCCTGCAGCGAAAGGGTTAATATTACACTCTCCTGTAAAATTACATTTTATTACTTTGCTCCTTATTCCCAAGCACCATTATGTATATATCACATCATAAAAACCACATACAGGAAGTTTCGCGGAAGTGTGTCCGGCTTTAAAGTTGGCTAAAAATGATTACGAAATTATGCATTTGGAATTTTGTATTGAGTAGTCTAGGTAATTTATTTAACAATGTAGTGTGTTTTGATTTTCAAATTGTGTGATATTTCAAATTGTATGACAAGCAAGAATTTTCATATTCTGTACACACGATAGAATCTAGTACTGAATTTACCCAACAATTCCCATAAATGTATCGTAGAAGTTGGAATATTAGCGTTAACTGATATAAATTTATTATTAATATACAAAAGTACTTTTGGTATGCTGTTACAAAAAGAAATAAAAAATTAAACGCTATTTAAGTTATCATGTCATGACCGGGTTCGATCTGGCATTTTTCAAAGTTCGAAAAGCTTAGTCTTAAAAACGTGTAACCTCTACGTTTAGTTGGGAAAAAAGCGTGCGTACGCACTTTCCAAACCAAACGGTGCAGTTTTATATTTATATCTAAGTAAAACAAATTTTAGTCAATGCAATTCCAAGAAAAAACTTTTTAGAAAAACACTGATGATAAGAAGTAATCTGCAAAGTCTAAAATACATACCAAATTATTTCACTTTTTCCGAAATATAATAATTAAATAACAGAATCAAATTGAACAAAATTTACCTTTTTATTGATCTTTTTACTTAAGAATTACAAGATTCTCTTTCAAAATATAGGCACAGTCAAGATGTAATTTAGACTTTATAGCATCGTTTAATACTACACACGCATTTTTTAGTTATTAATTCCAGTTACTGTAGCAAAACACTGAATATACTTGCATTTCACCCATGTTTATCGCACCCTTAACTCAATAAATTTCATATTTAAATTTAAATTCATTTGTTTCCAAAATAGACGGAACCAAAGCGTTTATAAGCTCACTAAAGTACAAAGTCGAATTATATATATAATTATAATAATTTATATTTATAATTATAAAATAACTCAGTTGGAAAGAGTATGCAGCCACAATAATAACAAAATGAGTAGTCAGCTTTTAGTGTAAGATATTTCGCAATGCTCGTATCACTCACCGTATTTTGTTTTTCAAAAAAATTAGCTGTCCTAATTAGATAATTAATAATTGAAGTAAAATAAATTAATTAAATAATAAAATGCTTCGTTAAAGAAAAAATTGTCCAAGTGAAAAAAATAATTTGACTTTTTCCATTTTTGATAGGGATTCTTTGCTTTTCCGGAGCGAGGGTCAAAGTAGCAAAAAAAACATTTGAAGTCATTGTGCAAGATTGAACCATGCCAATGACTAACTGCTAAGCTATGAAAGACATTTACAGCCAAAAACGAACATGAAAACCTACTCATGTTATACAGTATATAATCATTAATCAACAATCTACTAAGTCAAATTACTGAAAATTAAGTTAATGCATGATTCTAATCGTATATTCAAAATATATCAGCAACTAAAGTGAGATCTAAGAGTTCAATTATGTAGCTACATTTTATTATAAAAATTAAGTCAAGTAAAAACTCGTCGATGACCATAATTAACCATCAACACAATTTTTTATAGTTTTATCAAGATATATATCTGATAAATAAATTATTAAAGTATCTAATCAGATAGCAACAAATCAAAACTCTGTTAGATTACTTGATTTTTATCTTGAAGATATCTCAAGAAAAAATCGGGTACTAATTCTTCAATTGTGTGCTGATTATACAGCTAATTAAATATATGATGCCAAAGTAATCGGCTTTTTCCCTCACGTTTGTAAAAATAACTCAAATGCACATCATAAATGTAGAAGAAAGAATCACGACGTTCGTTAAGCATGTAATATGGTTAGGAAGATTAAATAAAGTTTTTTTTAGCTTTTTGATAATTAAATTTTATAATTTATTATACTATGTATATAATAATAAAATTAGCAGAATAAAATAATATAGGGAATAGCCAAAACGTGTAAATATTTCTGTTGAAATCTCAAAAATGGTTTTTATCGTGAACTATTTACACTTCCTCTGTCTATTATAAAATGTAATACGTAGAGGAAGTTGAAGTGACCAAAACCAATTTTAATGACCCGAAGAAAAACTTGGATAAACCACAATAATATAAGACACATTTTAACTAATCTTTTGTTATATTATATTAAGAAGATCTAAATGTCTTTGCAAACAACTTGATGTTAACCCTTGTACTTGGTTCAAAAATGATTATTTAAATCAGATATTATTAAACAAATAAAACCAATTGGATGTTTTCTTTTTTTCATACATTTAAAGTGCCACGATGAAAGAGTACAAGCATGTAATTTTACAAAAATCTTTGCTTATACAAACAAAATGTATCCAAAATATATTCCGGGTGAGATCTGGAGTCTTTCAAATTTTATTTACTTTCTCTACCAATAATTGTCTTGTTCGACAGAGTAGTAATACTTAATCAAATGGATTAAAAAAATCTCTTGGAAAATTATGATTTCTTTGCCATCGCTCATTTTTAACGTAGACTTGGAACAGTAACGTACTCTCGACATAGCAGGAAGGTTAACCTACTTTCATTTGTCTAGTTTATTTTATTATCAAAAATAGATTGAAATTGTTGAGAAATTCGTTAAAAGTAAGAAAACATACCAGTCAAATTTAAAAAACTGGAAGAAAATAGACTGGGACTTACCTGTCAATCCGATGCCTATGCCGTTTCTGTGGTTGAGGAACACAACAACTAAACCAAGAAAGCCATAACTCTCCAACAGCAGCCATCTAAAACAAAACGGCATGATGTAAAAAAAAAGAGGTCAACAAAAAGATGGATAGTTATCGAAAACTAGGTTTACCTACCAAAAATATCTCTGAATAACTTAAATGTGCAAAAATAACATATCGAAACAAGTAACAAGAACAAGAATTTTACCAGCACATAATGCTAACTAAATTTAGACTGTGGTTTTAATTTATCATTATCATTTGCTTGCATGCGAACGACGAACTCCCGAATGTGTCATCAATCCAAAAATGTTTATCAAACATCAATATTAAATTCACCTCTATGACACTTTCACATAATGGTCAGTAATAACGAAAATTTATCGAAACAATCAAAATTGAAACTCACCTTTATTACTGACACAACAACCAAATAGGAACCAATAAATTTAATAATATAAACAAAGAAATAAATAGATAATTGAGAATAATTCAAACTTAACTAATATCTACTCTAACTTTTCAAGGTCATTTATGTCAAATTCATGAAAAATATTTTAAAACTGTATAAACACAAAATTACTAATAAAATTGTATCAAAATATTTTCGCTCGTTCTCATTAAATAAATTACGGTTTTTGTATTAATGGGTACTTTCGCATATTAACGGTTACCTATTATCTATCTACATTTCCCTTATTTGATATCTTAATGAGAATAAACGATAAAACAAAAACTACTTCAGATGTTCTTTCAATAAATTATACTTGTGTTGTAGAGAGAACAACCTCGCTCTCGTTTTCAAAAGGATATTTTTATAATCTGTTCATCTCAAACCGCTTATTTAAAGTAGAAATATACAAGACTCCGGCCATCTTTTTAAGGAGCCCTAAAAAGCGTTTAAATTTTTTAACGTAATTTTTTTTTTTTTACAATTATGTAGGTATTAAGTTTTAGACTTTGCACTCATAGTTCTGCAAGCACTTGCATAACATTCTAGTAGGGTCTAACCTTGCCAGATACATAACGCAGATCAAACTCGAGCTCTAGATCCAACAGTGCAGTCGAGGCGACCAAGCATTGAACCACGGTCTTTCGATTTGTAGCATGTCGATTTAAGCCTTATACCCCACTGCTTGCATTAACTTGTTTTTTTAATTTCTATTGTTTAACTTGTATTTTTAAATAAGGTAGGGTAAATGCGTACCTGTTTTTAATAATTTAAATTATTCAATTATCAAGCAAAATTACGTTTTTAAACAACGTGGAATTATCTACGAAGTAGATTATAATCTTTTGTTTAAAATCATCAGTTTTCGAGTTATGACTTCAAAGTAATATAAGTAATATTTTATTTTATTAGAAGCAAATGTAACCCTTTTAGAGTGGGATTGACGAACACCCGAAGCAGAAAACGATCATTAAACACAACGAAAATAATTTTACAAAGGCTTTGTGATTGCTCAATACTGGTCTGATATTATCCTATAAATTAGCTATAAAATATCAAGTTTTTTAAAATTTCTTGCCACATCATTTGCTGTACCACTTGGTATTATATTTTTACTCATTAAAAGTATGGAAGATTTTAAAATCGTTAAAAAACAAACAAAAAAGTTTCTTAAAGCTATTTTTGAAAACCAGCCAAGTCTTAAAATAGAGGTAAAAATGCAAAAAAAATTCAGTTGAAATTTTATTAACAGCTCAATTTTTCACTTTACTTGCATGTTTTTAAACATAATAAAATAAAAGCCCCTCGCGATAAAAATTATTACACCAATAAACAGGTGAGTTACACTTATTTCTATTACAATTTTCTACTGCCATAAAAAATGAACAATTAATGGCTGTCATCATTAAAAGTTCATTTATTAACTTGGACATTTAAATTTTATTTTAACTAGATGTTTATTTCTTCCAATCATCCTTTTCGTAATCCCACTCGGACGATAAACCAGTTATAGGTTGGACATGGATGTCCAACATACGTCTTAATTGTGCCTTTTGGCTCTCCTCGCTGAAACTACTAGGAAGAGGAGGGTAAACTAAAATATGTAAAAAGTTCAATCAAGTGTTAACAACTATTTTTTATACAGCATACCGTATAACTTCATGAAAATAAATAACCAAAGTCCCAGAGCCATTATGGTTAAAGTACCTCCAAGAATGCTTTTCCATTCTCCTGTTGGGGCATTTAATTCGGCCAAAGTTTGACAAAATGAAGCACGATATAAAGCTTTCTTTTCTTCGACAGTCAATTTATGCCAGTCTCCCTTTTCTTTTTCACGGAGAGCCTGTAAGTTGACACCTATTAATCAACTATCGATAGATTTACAAACGGCTATTACCGTAATGCTTGGTGTAGTTTCGCTCCACCTTATTGCAGGGAAGGGAAAGTCGATTCTATCCATGTATACGGGTTCCCCGTTCATTCCATATCCTACCACTTCCCGATTACCAATAATTGAAGGTTGATGACTAGTGCCATGATTCGCAACACTCAATGTACGTGGTACTAATTGTACAGATCTCAACCTGCAGCCGAGAGCGAAAAGTCTCCCAGCCATTTTCCTTTAAGAAGAACCCAAATGACCTCTGTTATGTAATCATGTAAAAAATTTAAATCGCATTAAAATACCGATAGCGATATTTTATTTATCAATTTAAACTTCTTATTCAATTGCACGGTGAATGTTTAGTAATTACGTATGCTTATAAAACAATAATCCAATTATTAGGTGTGAAAAAGCAAACAATTTGAAATATTAAATTATTAGAAAATACAAAAGAATTTAATCGCAGATTATCATAAATTGCATGTTGGTGCTTGAAAATTGTATCATTATTAAATTATTATGTAAAATATTACGATACTTACCAGCGAAATATTTTACGATCTAAGATGGCATCGATTCATTCTACCAACCAAAAAAGAGAAGATCGAACTATTTTGTTCCAAGGCAGTGGCGTAACTTACGTTGTAACGTGACGTTCAGATTTAGGTTGCAATTAATTTCGTAGCTGAAATATAGAGTACCCCCAATAGTGATCATAACCTTCAGTTGAAAAGTTAAACTCACTTGCAATGGAGTTAAAAATCTCTTAATCATAAAACAAAAGAACATCTAATCCATAAAAAATGGTATTTAAATCCAAACGATAGTTCTATTCGGAGTTCTACTACATCGATTCCGCTTAACGTTTCTTTTCCTTTTAGTCTGTAATGCATTTAACTGCCTTTTTTGTGTTTTGAAGTGATTATGGTAGTTACTCCAATTCCCCCCCACCCCTTGCTCCAAATCTGCCCTTAGAATATATATTTTACACCTGTGCATGTACAAAACATAGTAAAAAATTCTAAGCAAGGTACGGAGTACGTTAACCTTCTCCGAAAGATATTATGGCTACGTAAAAAATACAACGGCATATGATAGACAACACTTAAATGAACGAACTTCTAATATTAGTTAATTTACAAAACAATTGTTATTAAAGTTTTGATTTTTCAATTTTATAATACTTTTAAATATAATTTTATACTGGTGTCGATTTTACAGGTCTGCGTCTGCTGCAATTTAAATTACAGGTTGTGGTTTTAATAGTAGTTGAAAATAAACTTGTTTGAGAAAAAGATCGAGTACAAAATCCAGCGTCAAGAATTCAATTTTCAAACACCCACTTGTTAAAAGTGAAGACTGGTTTTGCTAATAAATAGATGTAGCAATGTGTTTTAGTAGGCGAGACGATTGCAGTTGTCGTCTAGGCGTACAACCGTTAATATCAATTCATAAATTTATTTTATATTGCATTACGTTAATTATAAACGAATTTAACTTAAAAAATACTTCCTCTCTTTTCAAACCGATGATTTTCGAGTTTAGGCAGCTTCGGGGATATTTTTAAAAATTTTGAGGACTAGAGAGATCCTGTCTTCCAAAATCTGTAATTTTCGAATTCAAAAGGCTTCATGATGTTCTTTAACAGTACGTGAATTTTAAAAATGCAATCTTTTTAGATCCTTAATTTTTGAGTTCAAACGAGGAAGAGTCCGATTGAACCATTATGTGAGAATACTGTATTAAAAATTAAATTTACTAAATTGTGGATTGTGGTTTTTTGGATAATTTTGTCAAAGCCAATTGGATTTTGAACGTTTCCAAACTAATAGTATTGTATACAGTAAAAGTGTAATTTAGATTTAAAATGTAGAAAGCTAGTTAGTAAAATTACATTTTTAAAAAACTTTTATCGGTTTAATTTTATATTGGTGATTTATCAAAACCTCTAATTTACTATCACTTTTGCCAAGAAGTTGTCGATGCTTCCTACAACGAACAGAATAAGGTTCTTGAAAATGGAAGAATAATTCAAATTTTATATCAACAATTATTTTGATCAAATTTTGTTAAAAAATTATTTAGATTTTATGTTGTTCAACCAAATAGTACTAAAATTTTTCATATAAATCAAAAATTAAACAAGCAAGCAACCATTTTATAATTTTACCTCTTAAAAAATTGCAAACAATATTTTAAAAATAAGAAATCTGCTAGTGGAACTAATTATTTATTATAATTATTTTATGTACAATATTATAATGTCTGACATACACACTATGTATATGAAAGTTTTTATTTATTTATATAAAACACATTTTAGAAAATATATATATAATATGTATAATGTTATTTTGACAATAAAATGAGGTGAATCATAAAAAGTCCATGTCTAATGCATTGTAAAGAGCAGCAATTTCGCTATGACTTGTTATCCTCCAAAACGGAAAATTTAAAGTTTTGGCTGCCGCTTCTTCATCTTGACCATCTCCAATAACTACATATGTACATTTACGTCCAAATCTTGCTACTATTCTCTCGAAACAACTTTCTTTACCTACAATCAATAAAACATTTAAAATTTATTTCTTTAAGTTGATAATAAAAATTGATAACTTCATATTACAAAAAATCAGTAAATGCACAATTTTCTATTACCAAAACAGTTAATAATAATTGAAAAATGTGATCGTGTACGAATATCATGTAAAAAAAATTTTAAGTTAGGGGAATCCCCGAATGTAAAAAATTCAACTGTTTCTAATAATAAAAATAATTAGCAAAATAAATTTGAAAATCATTCCACATAGTGATATTTTTTATGTAAAATTAAAATCGTATATATTTACCTATTTTTGTGGCGGAATATATGTTGTCGATTGAAAAAACTCCGCCTAATCCAAATAACAAAACTTTGGCAAGAGCAGGAATTAATTGAGTTGTTGTAACTAACACGTTCACACAATTAGTTCGAGAATTAATTAACGTTAAACACTTATTTGCTAATGTGAGCCAATTATCTGTAATAGTTTCAATTTCTGCTCGTAATTGTAACCATTGTTCTCTTTTTGTAGGACCCAAAAGACCACCAACACTAAAACAAAAATCAGTTAGTATGTGACATTTTTAAACTTGTGTGAAAAAATTACCTATTTCTATAATTATTGAAGGTTTCTTTGATTTTTCTATAGCGAAAAGCAAGCTTTCGCATCCAATCTACTCCACCTCTTACACCTGAACCTAAACATAAATTGCCACTACCCGCTGCAGCTGCATGAAAACCATCAGTGCTAAAATTGTAGTTTGTGAGATCTTGTCCATTATCGTCCGAAGAAACATCGTCAATATGAACTTGATCGCAGTCCTGAAATGAATTTAAGCCATTATTAGAAATTCAAAAATTATACAAATAGAATTACCTCAATATCGTTAAAAAAGAAATTGGAATCTGCCATATTAAAAACCATCTCTTCCATTCGAAAACCTAACTGTACAACATTTTGAGCGTCCTGTGTACCAAAAGACATAATTAAATTTAATATTTCGGTATAAATAAAACAAAAACTTCTACCTTTTGATATTTTGATGCATAACTACCCGTGAGTAAACTGTGAAAAATTATAATTGTTTCGTCTAAATCCCAAATAAAAACTCGATCTGTACTTGTTTCAGGTGCCGACGGTGAAACGGTATTTGTTCTTCTGCCTCGACCACGAGCTCCTCTCGATTCCGCACTTGTACTACTTGAAGAATCTCGAGATCTACGTGAACTTTCTAATTTTAAGGAAGGCGATTGTCCATCTACCAAGTTGACTCCGTTCGATGGACTTTCTGCAATACACAATAAAACAAAATGTCACGATAAAATTTTAAATTACCATCATCCTCATCATTTTCGGAATCGCTGGTATCACTATACGGACATAATACAATATTCATAACGAAAACAAAAATTAATGTTTAGTTTTTTAAGATTGAGGTTAAGACACTTGCGTTGACATTTCGTGGTATTGGGTATTGAGAACCAATGGCGTAGATACAAGAAGTTAAGTTAAATACACTCATCTAAAACCAGTGGCGGATCTAGTTTATTTGAACTTGAGGCTAATTGATGTAAATAGTTATATTTTGTAATAATACAGCACAAATAAGCAAAGTAGATTATAACAAAATTATGAGTACATCCTCTAAAACTGTAATTGAGCAACCAAAAATATGGATCTGTTATTTTTCGATTCTCTACCACAAATTATCAAATTGGTGAAGAATACCGAGATCTTTTCAACCCTTTGTTAAATAAAATTTGTTAATTTGTAATTAGTTATATAAATTATTGATTCGTAAATACTGTACTATGCAATAGTGAATGCAGATGTGGTCTTCCAACTTAACAGAAAACCAAATTGGAAAAGTGTTTTGAAAGTCAAAACAGAAAAAAAGAATAATATTATATTAATTACCTGGTAAAGTGGTTGCAGATAACTGATACGTTGATATTCCTATACTTCCATTTGAACTTGGTGAACTAACGTATGGCGAATAACTTTGTGAGGTGTAATATCCAGGTGTTGTATAAGGTTGCGAATCTGCATATGGTGATCCATAAGTACTGTAATCTACACCCTGTAAAATTAAATCGTATGTTTAGCACAAATTTTGCTACTAAAATTAACAATAGCTGACCTGTGTCGCAAAACTTTGTGCAAACGAAGTGCCCGGAGTGCTATAACTAGAATATGGAGAATATTGTGACGACTGTGAATGACCAGCTGATTGAAACGGAGATGCAGGTGACGAATACGGCGAAGATAAATATCCAGCACTAGTTTTACATGCTTGATTTAAACTTCTTGCAGAACCTAATGTCGAATATGGATAAGATGATGAATTATAAAAATTTGAGGACGAATTCATATACGATGAAGCGGATGGATTGCTCGAACCATAAGCTTGTTGCATACTACAGAAAAAATGTAATAAAAAAAACTGAAATTTTCTGCAATGCAGAATGCGCTTAAATAGCTCACCTATTATAATACTGATGAGCAGACGTAATTGTAGTATAAGCTTGAGAGTAATCCTTATCGTAAGAATTTCCAAGATCGACTGTAGATCCGTATAATGAACTGGGATCTTGGGAAAGAACGTTAACATCCGAGTCCGCTAACCCGGGGCTTCGTACTTCACTTTTGACACCTAGAAAAATATGTTTTGCAATATTTGTCTTAAGTTATTAAAATTATGGGTGGAGCTTCAAAAGAAAAAAAAAATTTCTTTTAAATAAATCGATAATTGAAAAAAAATTTAATATTAAGGTACAAAAAGGTTTTTTATATATTTTTGTTAAATAAAATACAAATGTTGAGTGAAAGTAGAGAGGTACTACAAAAAATATGTTGCAAAATAAAATCAATTTATTGATCGATAAGTATAGAAACACCTAAATTTGGGAATACAAATATATTGCAAATGTAACATACGGTGCTTAATTACCAAACAATTAAAATCCAATTGTGTTGTGTCTGAAGCACATAGTATGTATCAAATTATCACTGAATTCAACTTCAACTTGGTAAATACATATTATCGATTCAATTGCAAATTGATTTTCTATATAATAATGTGTATTATTGTGAAGCAATTTATGTTCACAAAAGATCAAGTATATAATTGCACATTTCTCGCACTTTTATTTCTTTAGATTATGCGTTTGGTTTTATTATTATGATGCGAGCCAAGTAATTGTTTAATTCATTAGGGTAGGTATATTTCTTCGCAATAAAAATAAAATATTAAATATAAGTATACTGTTTCATTCAGATTAAAAGCGGATAATTTTTTTGATAAGGGCAACAAATTGGCGGTTTACATTATTTTGTAAAAAAATAATTACATTTTTAACGCCTGAAAATAGGCAACATACACTACAGTTCAGTTTATTTTTGGTTATGTGATGTAGGTTCTTATTAATTTTTTGCATTAAAATATTGATTTCTGCCGCGATTGATCTATAAGATTAAAAACTGATGTGGTAGTTGTGATTTTAAAACTGATGTGGTTTTAAAAAAATTGAGAAAATCCGTTGGTAGCAAATTTGTCGTAATAGAAATACTTTAAAAAAATGTTTTAAAGCTTTAAAAAACATTACAATAATAACTGCAAAGTGAAAATGCAACTTTAAATAGGGTAGGAAATAAAATATTTGAAAGTATGGAAACAAATGAAAAAAGCAGGAGCTACGGACACAGTGAATTATTTATGAAAAATAATAAAAATACAATAAATAAAATTTTACGTTTGTCACGATACGATAAATGTGAATAATCATCGATTTTTTTTTTTGCTCGGAGATTGTGTTTCGAATTTTCAATACTTATCGGACAAAAAAAATTAAAATACCTATAATATAATAATTTAAATAGGTATGTACTATATTTACAAAAATATATATTTTTAACCAGTAGCAAAAACAAATAATTGGAACCTGGTAATTTTTAAATTTTGATTTAATAATAATTTAAATATGCATAGAAATATTATCGATAGCTACATTTAGTTTTATTGTAATTTGTAACGGAAATAAAGTATTATTTACGATTTTATAACCATGTAATTTTAGATTTGAACGATTTATTGTAACACTAATTTATTTTGATATATAAAATTACACGAAAACGCAATAATTAAAATGCTAATTGAAACCACTACCAAATCTTGATCTAATTTTAATTATTGAAATTAAGACGAGTGAAAGACAAAAATAAATACATGTGCATTTTAAACAATGTATTTTAATTTGAAATGGAGTGTAAAAGTCAGATAATAAATAACGGGTGCGAGAAATTGAGCTTGTAATTCAAGGAAATCTTTGTATTGATTTACAATGCTATTGAGATAGTTTTTAATTTTAATTGTAGTTGTAAACCATGTTGTCACTTTATAAAATACAAATGTGGAAAAACTGTCACATAAAATACCCAATGTGGTAGAATTAACGTCAAAACTGCTTCTGGATTTCTAAAATTGTCGACTATTTTTGTAATTTTTTTAAATATATTTATTTAAGAAATATGAGATACGATTTACAGTTATTAGGCTAATTTGTGTTTTCTTACCTGTTGTATCGGCCAGGATTGACCAGGACGCGGGTATGTGTGAAGATGTGATGCACGATGAAGCCAACGATGCTGATGGATCCGATTCTTGAGTAATAGTGGATGAAGTCGTTGGAGGAGAATCACACGTTGATGATGAGTGACCACTTTGAGGGCTACACGCAGAGTCGCCAAGTAGCCTAAAAAATTGAAAATTTATTTTAAGTTAAAACGCATCCTTACATAGATCAGAATTATTTATGTAAAATTATAATGAATACTTTTTATCATAACAAAATGCTGGCAAGTATCAACGAAATAGTAAATAATTCTCCAAACATTTCATCACACAAATTACTAATTATAAAAATAGTATAACTTAATTGAGATATCAAAGAAACCACAAGTTTCATTCATGAAAAATTTATGTAAGATGTCAAGATTTAACAGAATTAGATTTTAAGTAGCATCGAGTATTTTCATTCATCCGAGTCTTCCAAACTAATTTTGTAATAAGTTAGGATGTAGTAGTCATCCTGTTTTTTTCAACATCAAAAAAATTGCTATAAAAATAAAATTGTAGTTAGATATTATGTTTTTATACATCATAAATGTGTCTGAAGCTTTTGTTACTATGTAAAAATTTTATTTTTAACCAAGTTTTCAACACTCAATTTATATCCGATTCAATTTACATGAAATTTAACACCGGCAGTTAAAAAATTAGTAGGCTAATTTAAATCGCTTCATATATTATTATTATTATGATATCCGGAATAATTATATCAAGTGTACGAATACAATTATTATGGAATATACATTTAATATACATTCATGTTCCAGTTAGGCCAGAGTTTGCAATTCGTCTTCCAAAATTTTAAGCTAATACATTTAAAAATTTTGAAATTTCTGAAGGTTTCGACATTTTCAAATGGGGGTACTGGGAATATACACACAAAATAAATTTTTATGATAGGTATCGCTTTTGTCTTTGTATAGTAAAATAGATATTGATTCAAAAATTGTTAGTTTCTAAATTATTGTTTTTTTGGAGGCTTGAAAAATGATTTATGAATTTGTTATTATATTGTTTTATTTACGTTATGATATTCTTGATTCCGAATGGTGATTGTTTAACATACAAGATGAGAAAACGAGCATGGTCAACAAAGTTCCTTCATGAAAAAATTCAAAAGACAAACCGTTGACATTCCTAGCCGATCTATAAAAAAAATGATGAAGATTTAATAGTAGTGCGTATTATACAAAAAAAAACACTGACGCCGTACGTCAACGAAATGTAGGTACGTCACAAAAATATTCGGACGCTCCTATGTTAACACTCTAAGTTGTATCCTTGGGGGACATTTTATGTACATAGATGGCAATTTTGATTGTATCGTATAGTAGACTAGACTTTTTTAAGTCACGGTATCTCAGAAACGATACGACGAAATAGAAAAATTTATATAAACAAAAATAAAGGCAATGAAATTTGCAACAAAAGATATCTAATAAGTATTGCTGTAGAAGCAACTTTTATATGACAAAAATGTCTTCAAAAGAAACAATTTACAATGTTAACATATAGGAGTGTCCGAATACTTTTGTAACTGTAGTTATTATGTGGTAAACCTAGTTACAGGTAAACTGAATTCAATGAAATCGACCCAGCAATCCGTTCAGCCAGGATGACCAAAGAAATTATATTTATTAGATGTGACAATGGAATTTAATTATAGATATTACTATTGTCCAGGTGTATCAAGTCTCCCATATCTACATATTACAGCCCCACATATACTATTTATTATAAATGTAAATTTTTACGTTATAATTCATTAAACAAAAAGAATTGCAGACTAATAATTATATTAATAATCAATAGATAAGTGGTTTAGGTAGTGTAACTCGATATTAATCTTATCAAATTTTTTAGAATAAACCAAAAAATGCACAAACACTTTTTAGAAACTATGTTTAAGTTATCACAATATTTAAATACACCGTATGTATATTATCGCAAACGTTTTCACCATACTATGCCATCATCAGGCCACAGATTAAATATACTACAGATAGCTCGCGCTTATGGGAGAACGGGAGTCCGTTATTCATTTATTTGGAAGCCAATTCTCTTAGTATGGAAGCCATTCACTATATATCGTAGAGGCGCTGACTATTCGTGTTTTTTCGTGATTAGTACTTTTCATTTCTCTTCTAGCCGCGGTTGAGGTAAAATCGTGCTGCCAGCCATTGATTATCACACATCGACATTTTTTATAAGGCGTCTTAGAGAAAGAGCGTGGGATGATCGGGTACTTACGGAAGTTGTCTTTCTAGTACCCCACCAGCAATATATTATAAGGATAGGCAGCCCTCTAGAAATGAATAAAATACATTACGCGAGCTATCTGTAGTATATTTAATCTGTGATCAGGCGATGAACTAGACTAGAAAGAGAAACGAGAAAATTCCATATTTATCGACAAAATTGCAAGAGAAAAGGGAGAGGGTAAAAGGGGGGGGTAATTTTAAAAATTGTATAATTTTACATACAGTGTATTTATATATTGTGATAACTTAAACATTTTAGTTTCAAAAAAGTGTTTGTATGTGAATATGACTACAAACGAAAAACATCGTTTATTGGAATCAAAAATTTGGTTTATGTTATCAATTATTTCTTTAACAATAAAATTCTTTTCTCCCACTAAAAATGGAGTGGGTATGCAGTTACAAGCACTTCTTTAATTTTGTACACAAACCGGGGAACCACGCAGACCTGACTCAGAATCAGGTGTACATATTATAGCAGAAAGTTGCTAGTATGCTGATAATGTACGATTTAATTCAGCTCTATTTTAAAATATTGTAATAAGCGACATAAAAAAATTGTAGAACATTTTTAGGTAAATTACAATAAATTAACGAGCGGAATGCCGAATGCAGTAATACAATTGAGCATTTCGCAACCACTTTTGTGTAAAAATAAAAAAAAAATTCGTGTATTGTTATCAATCGGATGTCATCAAAACCCTCGAGTTCCAATGTGGATCGCATTAAGCGACGTCCACTGTACTAACATATTATTACAATTTAAAAATTAACGGATTAATTAAACAATAAAATTCGAATTATTTTTATTGTTGCATCCAGAATATGTTCGCTTATGCTTAAGGCTCTTCAAAGCTCTTTATCTGCTTTATTTATTTTTTTATATTATATTTACCGACGAACTACAACCAACATTTATTCCTCATATTAGATATATTTTTAATAACAAATTTGTAATTTTACATTAGTAATTCAATTCAATTTTAATATTAATTTCGCAGATTAAAAATTCCCTACTTTCTAAAAGTTTAAACATCCTGCTGTAATTTTGAGCTCGAAGCTTTACGAAAATAATATACATATATCTTTTTAAATTACAGGTTTTTATAGACACAACAAAAATTCTTGCAGAATTTGAGTAGATGACATTAAAATGAATTGAATAAACTATATACGAACTTAAAATATCGAATAATTTAGGAAACATTCGATTTTAAAGCTTGGATTTTTGCCATAGAGTTCATTCTGTCGACGGTGCGTGTTTTTGTGGGCGGGGCCACCATCAGTTTACTTCCAGCCGTGCTAGTAACTATAAAGTATTATAAATTTATTTAAAATAAAATTTCTTTCATTATAATTATAACCGAATTTTACTTAAAAACAATTATCTGTGTCTTCTAGATCTGTAACTTTCCAGTTCAGTCGAGCTCAAGGAATTTCTTTAATTTTTTTGTTAGCATTTCTAATCTTTCAATTTTCAAGATTACTACGTTAAATTTAAAATAACATATAATATAAAAAAAACTAGTTATTGGAATCTCTATCTGTATTTCCATAAGTTGGTTATCTCAGTACGTTATAAAACTTATTTTGCAGTTCATAATTTTTATTTCGGTTTAATATAAATCTATAAATTTTACGAAAATATTTAAAATACCAAAACAATGAATTCAAAATGAACTTTCAGCTTTACCTGTTGAAGGTGGAGCTTAATATTTAAAACTTTTATACATTTTTTTATATTTTTTTAAAATATACAATGGTAAATATAATACAAAACAATAAAATAAGCAGGTTTAAAAGAGATTTGAATTCTCGATAGTACAAAATAATAGAATTTATTCAGGGTGCAACAATTGTTTAATTAATTCGTTAATTAAACAATTTTATATTGCAGAAGTTGAGAGTTAAGATAATACAGAAAAAAAATTTTGTCAATTAAATGATGTTTATAGCGAAAATTCACAGTGAACATATTATATTACCCCAAGCAATGTTCGTTCCAAAATATCTTCTTCATTTCGTTAGAGAAACCAAAAATATTTAATTAGCAGAATAATTTAACTGATAATAACTACAACTGTTATTAGCATAAATGTCAAAGCAAAACTAAAGATATTCTGATTAGATTTAAAAAAAATTCCCCGACAATGTCGTTCTGCGTACAAATTGATAACTTGTTAGTTACGTAAACAAAAATATCTTGAAGAACTGTTTTGGCTACTTAAATTTATGTTTTGCTGAATCGGAGCAAAGGTGACTAGTCTTTCTGTTTAAATACTGCGACAAATCGCGACAAATATACGCTTATCAAGGTTATTTATTCTTCCGACACGGCAAATAATTGCAGAGGGTCGTGTTGATGTTACAGAAATGTTCAACTTACTCTGCAAGTAATATTTTTAATTCATCACCGAGGATGGTGCAAAATTTGCCTTTCTATTTTAAAACTTCGTAATTTTATTTTCTCTACTCTGAAAGATGCAACATTCAACTTCTTGCAAAATTTGTCACAAAGAGTTTACAAAATCCATTAAAGTTGCCAAGAGAATATGTCCCATATTTTTACAAAGATGATCATGACACTGCTGTCAGTCAATGACGAACGTTACAATGGGCAATGATCCAAAAAAAGTTTGATGTCAAACACCGGAAGAAGACCAGCATGTATATTAGGTTTCAACAGGATGGAAGTACAGCTCATAAGCCAGGCCAACCATAATGTAACTTTTAAGAAAACATTCTCGATCAATTTCTAATAATTCAAGAATTGTTTTGCAATTTAAACTATACAACCCACGCCAGTAGTTTTCTTGTCGCCGGACTAGGATAACTGGCCCAATATCAACATCCTTCAGGGCTAGCAGTCCTTCGGCAAATAAAATAAAAAAAATTTTTAAACGTAACATAATTAGGTGCTATCGGAATATGCAATTCCACCCCCTGGAACCGTCGGAAAAATTACCAAAAGAATCTGTGTGAGAATGTCGTTAAGCCATTATGCGCATCATTAAGCAGACCTTCCCCCCTCCACACCGCAAAAAGGGAAAAACAATAATTAGTACATACCAAAATAAGCTTAAATATGCTGATTAGAAAAATAAAAAGTCACTCTCCAATTTTTCATCCGTAACATATGGGTTTTGTCCGAATTTAATGTATTACATTAATGTAAATAAATATTGCACTATATTTTCTGTGCAAAATTGACATTGGTTTTAGTTTAGAACATTTATTAAAAAATGTGTAGAATCGAAAGATAGAGGAGGTCGGTCCGAGGAAGTAATGCCGGCCGACGGTGATTTTGTGAACTCCGTTGAAAATTGAAATGTGAATTACTATGTAAATAAACGAAAATTTAATATTTGTGAAGTCGATCGATACGAGATTGTTATGTTACATCTTGAAAAATTAGATTTAAACTGAAAATAAAATGGAAAATTATTCTTAGAAGTTAGTTTTATTTAATTTGTAGTAAGGTAAGAAAAATTAAATGATTGGTTTTTGAAATTAAGGATTTGTCAAGGATTGGATAACAGGGTATCATATTTTATTAGAATTTTACCACGTTGATTTATTTTGGAATTAATAAATAAATAATGATTATTATTTGGATATTTTTGATAACTTTTCAGATGTACCCTGAGAATATTTAAATATCACAACAATATAATATAATTTTTTTGATTTTTACTAAATCAATATTATAAATATTTCAGACATGAAATTAATTCGTTTTACGATCTTAAACTTTCAACACAACTAAAACGTCTGAAATCTCCTAAAGCAATAAATTAAGTATATTGGTACTCTCTCTCTCTCTTTCTCCGGGTCCTTAGCCCTACGTAAGGGCATAGTGACCACTTGTTCTTCAGAAGGGTTCTCTTGGCAGATACCTCGGTAGTTTGCCATTGCTTGCAGAGGGAAGATGGTCAGAATAAAGTTTTTACTCCGCTCGAGATCGAACCGAGGATCTCGGCTTAGCAGTCGATGCACATAAACATCAGGCCGTAACCGTCTTCGTTGGTACTAGGTACTGAAAAATTTGAAGAATTGAAACAAAATTATATAACAACTATATTATACAGTAGATTAGTAAAAGTTTTTAGAGACACTCCTATGTTAGCAATGTAAATTGTACTTTTCGAAGACTTTTTACCATATAAAAATCGTTTATACAACAATTATCTGAATTTGAAGCTACCATCCTGCTGTCAATGAGGTACGCGGTTCAAATCCGGGGAGTCAAACTTTCTTATGATCGTCACCGTGCTTCGGGGGGCACGTAAAGCCGGCGCCTGAGTTTATGATTGCCACTATTAATTATTAAAAACAGGGTTACAGGCATTCCCCAATGCGGCTTAAGCAACCGTGAGGTCTAAATGCGACGAAGAAAGAAGCTTGTCCAAGAGAAGATTAAAGCACCACTAAGGCTGAAGAAGATCATATTGAAAACAAGATCGCACTTTTTTTATCTAAATCAACAGATTTGCAATGCACTGCTTTGAGAAAAAACTCAAACTATGTGATTGTAAATAAAGAACGATTACATATTTGAAAATTAATCTTTTGATAATATAGTTTCTAAAATAAATAATAATATATAAATAATAAATAAAAAATACTATTACGATTAGCATACATTTACGAAATCCACACGTTT
Organism: Cantharis rustica; assembly: GCA_911387805.1. Lineage (NCBI taxonomy): Eukaryota > Metazoa > Arthropoda > Insecta > Coleoptera > Cantharidae > Cantharis > Cantharis rustica. Next base: position 41,706,551 of record OU426877.1, read on the forward strand.
CTTGTTTAAAAAATATATTTAAAAGTGCAAAACTTTTTTTGCACATGGGCGCCAAGTCGTCTAGTTACGCCACCGTATGTGTATCTTACAGAAATAAAATTATTATAATTGTAACGCAGTCATGAACGAACAAGCACGCATTTTTCACCTCCTTCCAGATTACCAATAGTTTTTTAAAATGTCGTAGTGTTGTATTCCAGATGATACTAAAATAATCAGTTATTTTTTTTTTCGTAAAAGTATGAATCGTACAACAACAAATTACTCGTTTAACTTTGTTACTAATCTTTATTAATAATCTTCAAATTGACATTGAGCAAAAATCCCGTACATAGAGCAAATAAACTTCGGAAATCTAAACGTAAAATTTTCAATCTTCAAGTGTAGCATACAAGATTAAATTTTTTAAGATCGAAGACCACTGCAGCTGTAATATAAACTTTTCTTTGATTATTTCGCAGAGAATCGTAATGAAATGAGACAAATAATTTTTGTTTCATACCTTTAGACTTTCTTTCTTCAATTCAGCACAATATTTAGTATACAATATTTTCAAAATCAGTATCTGGATACAATGGAGGACATTTCGTCTCGACCAAAATGTTTAAAATTTTATTATTAGCCAATTAGCAAGTTTTGTAAAAATGAAAATCGATCAAACTGTACAACACAATAATTAATAATTTCCGTCAGAACATAAATAAAACTGTCATGACAAATGTAATCACTGAAAGCCTAAAACAATTTTAGTGCCAACAACCTGTCCATCACGGGAAAATTTAAACACGACGACCGTATGAAGTCCACATTCGATCACGAACAAAAATTCCACAATTTGCGACGCGATGCGACCATTGGATGTCCGAAAAAGTGCCACCAAAAATTATAATAATACGGAGGACCTTTGTCTTTAAGTTGACACAGGTTTAACACAGATAACAAGTGTCAACTTGGTAGTAGTTAATGGTGCTGCAAGGATGAAAGCAACAAGGACAAAATAATCGATATGCTCGAGTTCGACGAGGAAAGAATTTTGGAACATTTGGTTCACACATGTTGAAAATGTGAAGAATACTCATTATATTTTTATTTTATTTTTACTAGTTTTTAGATTAGGAACTTCATTTAGTTATACAAACAAAAGTAATTATGCGCTGTTCTAGTTGATAGATATGCAAAAGTAGTGGGTACAAAAAATGGCATTACAATAAATTGAAATTTTTAAGCCAAAATTAAATTCTTCCGTCGACACGAAAAAATAATAACTAAAAATGTAAACTGGACTTATAAATAAAATTTAAAGTGATGGGTTCCACTTTGTTTACTTACACATTAGTAATAATAATTTTACATTTCGTTTGTAGTATATCAGTTATGAATGCCAAGATAAAACAGATGCAAGATGAGGAAACAGTCAAATATTAAAATTTTACAATTCAAGCTGTTTGCAAGCCGGTTGTAAAACAGCACTAAATTCTTGACGACTAATAGTAATTCTAATATTATGTAGAATAAAGGAAAAATTAGTATATACTACGCACCGCCAGCCCTTTTGCAAATAATCGTAAAAATGTATCGAAAGCACTAAATTTGAAATGGTAATGGGCGCCGTTAAAAGGATAATTGCTAGCGCAGATATAAAAGCCTCGTAGGAAACGAAAAGAAAATTTACACCTCATTACTGCAAGTCGCTAATTATAAACATGTAAGTGTACACAAAGAGTACTTAACTAAATTTCTACGGAAACATTTCTAACCGTAAATTAAACAAACAATTATAATAAATCTTCACCTATATATCACGCAAAATTTAGTTAATAAAGTAGGTGTTTAATTAATGTTTTATCTCAATCTACAAATTTAACGCACGCGTACTTTCTCCTATCCCACGTAGAGGAATATAAAGTCGAAAGAAATAAATAAAGACAAAACAACTGGAAGATGTGTTATAATATAAAACAAATAAAGTAAATGTACGTACAGTGTGAATATAACATATCTTAAATACCTACATCGAAGTTTTCTTTTTATTTGACACATATCCATTAGTTAAGTTAATGGATGTTTAACCAGAGTAATAAATTGCTATCCTAAAAGATTAAAATTTGATAAAATTACGAAAACTGTTGTAGATACAAGATAGTAGCCATCAATGATCATGATGCATAAATATTCTCGAATGTTTTGAACATGTCGACTGCCGAGAGAACAAGAAGCGAGATTTCGATTCAATTTTGATTTATTCTGCGTTCAATACCCGTAGTCGATTATTTTCAAAATCTTGACCAAGCAATTTTTTGATGGAACGATAAAAATCCGTTAAGTGCCAAGGTGCGATAATGTAATAATTAATAGTCGAAATTGATAAATTAAACTATCCGTCACGTACATTTACGTACGGGGCATTTTAAAATTATTTATTACCGAACCGTGTCACTATCTTTGGAAAATGGCCCCGGTCGTAAAATGTACATTATACAAAACGAATACTGAGACATAGTAGTTCACAATTTAATAAATTAATCGTGCCTAGTTAGTGTGAAATAAAAAGATAATAAACGAATATATAATAAAACAAACCATATAGCATATAGTAGGTGGGCTTGGTGAGGAACATACCGACCAGGAGGTCCGGCGCGTTATGTGACAAAACAACCATAACAAATTGATCAAGATTGGGCCTTGATTTTAATTGTTCACTCGACCAAAATATTATTATATATTTACATATTTTACAAGGAATTTTGAATATAAAAAATATATCTAATGACTCAAAATTTTTAAAAAGAAAGATATTACCCATTTCATTTTATTAAATAATTATATCCAACATTCTGTGGAATTTGCAGTGCCGTAACTAACTTTTCCTTATTTCTGAGCCCCTTCATTTTTTTTTCTCAAATAATAATATTTCAAAATTTGGTAAGTTTCCCTCGGTTATTGGTATGTTCAAAAATATACCAATATAAGTTGAATAAATATTTATTTCATATATTTTCTTTCGAGAATAAAGAATTGTCTAGCGAACTAAAAGCTTTCTATAGTTGAACATGTATCAACTTATCCTATTTGTTTTCTCTTATCTTGTCAAATATAATACTTTGTTGATATAATAACAATCAAAATTTAAATTATGTCGGTTGCTTCAATACACAATAAAAAACCTTTTAAAAAGTTCTTACCAATTCTTAAATTTTGAATGCAAAAGTTAAAGTTAAAAACTAAGTTTGTGTATTTTAAAGCTACCGTTTCCTACGGGTGCGGCTAGATGTTTTCTTGTAAGAAACAAGGACTACCTAGGAAGATGCACAATGGGACATCAAAGAGAACTGAAAATGCCAGAGTGACTAAAAACATATGCTGTTTACACAATTAAAATCTTTAATATGTTACAAGTTAAAAATTAGACAATTACACACCTTTTATTTTTGGTAATATTCAGAAAAATCTTAAAATAACCAATCAATTTAATTTTACCAATAAAATCAACAGATTTTTTTTATAATAACACACTACGTGCCCTCATGTTTTAAGAAGAAAAAATATCAAACCAACGAACACCCACCATGCTGACTTCATCATAATAATAATAATAATATAACAATAAAGGATTTCAAAAGAAGTATGACGGCTCATTATATTATCCAAGGAGCGATTCTATTGGCACATATTTGAATACTGTAGTGAAACCATCAATAATAGACGTACATGCTTATAAGTGTATACTAACGTATTTGTAATTTGGATAAACGAATGATCACTTTAGTAATACATAATTGATGGCAGTGGATATTGGCAAGGTTGCTGAGATTCTAAGTGCTGCCTTTTGATGTAAAAAACAGATGTAATTTACCCAAAAAGCAATATATAAGATTAACGATTCCCAAAGAAAGCAATAATTTTAGAATGATTGGAATCCCCGACTTAACGAAATTTTTTGCTTCGCCCTCCTGTAAAATAAGCAAAAAAAAATTCCTTCGCCTGTGAAAACTTTGCAATGAAGTTAAGCAGTTATTTGTTATTATTCAAAAAATAATAATTTATAATATATTTTTATTAATGAATTTCATAATTGCTAAGGTTGTGCAGTCAAAAGAAATAAACAATATACATATTATGAATCCAATAAGCGCGTAAACAGGTTCCAACTAAATTATTAAAAAATGAAATAAAAATTATATATACAAAAATTCTGCAAAAACTGGACGTTTCTTAACGATTTAACCATAGATGATGAAAGATGAAAGACCTCCTTGAAAATATTCATGGAGGTCTAGTGTTGATGGCCGTATGCGGGCCGCTAAATTATTCCTTTGCAACCAATAGGTACCAATATCTGTAGATGAATTTCGTGCTTACTCAAGGTAAAATGGGAAACAATGGTGATGTAATTTTAAAATGAAAATGTCAATCAAATCTGACCGATCCAGAAGATATACCTTCAAAAACCGCCGATTGCTGTATTTCACACAAGGCATAATAAAAAAAAATGATGTTCAAAGCCCGGTTGACATTAGGGAGATCTGCTGCTGCTTATAGCACAGGAGATTAGACTTTTTTTTGTTAAACGATGCTACCACATATCGTGGGCATACTGGAAAAAGTGACTATGTCAAAAATAGAGTTTCGAGAAATGTCAAATTGAATGTTTCGCATTTTGCGAAAAATCAGCTTTATAATATTTTAATATTTGTTTTTGAATAATAAAACATGTTCAATACGTTATTAGAACATAGACGTTTTTTCCAGACCTGAGTCTTATATTTTCGAAATTTTTTGACATAGTCACTTTTTCCTGTATGCCCACGATATCTTCTCGAAAACTGTTACCATGGTAACCATGGTAACAGTTTGCACATGGAATTAGCCGAAAACCTAAATTCGAACCTTTTCGCTTCATCTGTTTTATCTTTATTTCGTCCAAGCATTGAAAGTCGAAGGCGACGAATACCAAAAACAAAACAAAAAACTCTTTTTTAGTTAAGTTTTAACCAAAATTAAAAATAAAAAAATATTCTAGAATGTTTCTAAATTTATTCCATCTTCACAAAATTTCCAAATTCCACTTTATTGATTGTTCAAAAATGTTTCAGGACTAAAACGTTTGGCAAGGAAGAATTCTCAATATTAAATTTTAACGATTTTCTTTGTGAAAATGTTTAAATAATAATAATTGTTTTATCTCTCTTATGCTATGTGTGTATCAGGAACATATTAAATTTTCTAAATTCTGTCGTTGGTTTTGTAATTTGAACATCTACGTTATCGTATTAAGTTATTTATGTTAAAAAGTCAGCCGATTTCTCGAAACATATTATAAGGAACCGCGTGTCTATCTTATAGAACTTTTGACAAATGTTAAATTATTAATTTTGCATTTAAAATACTTTTGTATAAATGAACTTTAAAAATGAAGTTTTCTTTAATTGAGCATACCTGGCTTGACGAAAATGTAAAAACAGTATTTTTATGGAATAAATTGATTTTAGAATTTTTACACAGAATTATTTATAAGCAGACGATAAAAAAGTGGAGGAAGTTAAATTAAATTATAATTTATAACAAAGCAAATTTTTACAAAGAAATTATAAAGTTAAAATTAAACGACAGACTTGTTAATCAAATGCATCGGTAGGCGAAGTAAATATTGCAAAAAGGTTCAATTTTTATAATAAATTTAAAAAAATTTTATGATTTTGAAAAATTACGCCGAACGAGCTAATTTTTAAAGACTTTTAGTCTTAAAAATGTTTGTTTCAGCTTTGCATAATATAAATTAATTAAACTGTTGCAAAAGGATCTGCGAAGCAGCGATTTTGCCAAAGTTTTTTCAGGATCATTTAATTTTTATCTGCCTTGCCTACTTTACTCAAAAAATTCAACTTAAGCCTTGTATTACCACCAACCGTTGCAAAACGATATTTAAATGTCTAACACTATGATAATCTCACGAAACTTAATCCATACGATAGTGGGATGATTTTAAAACAATATATAGTGTGAATCATCGTGTGGGGGTTATCTAAATATTTATTCGAAAACTGTGTCAAGTTACCTCTCCCGTGCGTCAAGTATGCATCCCGGATAGAAGGTATACTTAATATTATTGTTTTTTTTATCAGTGTTCTTTGCTTTTATTTATTATTTGTTTTGCTCTAATTGAGGAATCAAAATACATCTCAATCCAATCTGTTTTCTATTTGTAGTATTAGAATTAAACGATTTTTCCTTTTCTTCTTTAGTTTAACTTTTATATAAGATCTATTTTTCATTTTAGGTAGGTTTAAAGAATCTACGAATGCCCCTAAGCTTGAAGAACTGTGGATTAGATTCCAAAGCTAGTTAACGACCACAAGTGGTCGTGGACAGGCGAAACTTGAGCAGCTTACGCTGAACAGCCTTAATCCATAATAAAAAGTATGTAACTAAATCTAATACTGATCAAACACAATTCCCAAACTGGTGTAAGCAGCCTTTAGGTATTTATTAACATTTCTGCTCAATTAACGTCTTCGTGCATAATGGTAATTTAGAAATGTTATATCTTAAAAATTGGAAGAAAAATACTTTTTGATTTTACAGCTTATGCCTATTGCTAAACAACGAGAATTTTGAAAAATTCCCACTTTCTTTGGTTCCATTCGATGCGGCAAATAACCCGTAATCGATTTTGATGAAAATTTTAACGTTTGAAACTGTAATAAAGAAGTCGATAATTTTCTTTATGTAACTAAATAATAGAATCCTCGCAGGTGTAGAGCCTCGTTATATCGTATGACACCAATATAGCACAAAATAATAATATTAATGTAAATTTCTGGCCAATGAACGAACGTTCAATCTATTTAATTATTTTCTAAAATTCTAAAATTTTTAAATAGGCAATTAAAAACCGAAAACTCAGGTTTAATTTTCCTGAAGTTGGGAAACTCACAAACTTCAAATCTTGAATTTTGTTTGTTATTTCACCTGAAGATGCGATAATATCTTTTTCGTAAGTTGGCAAGGAAGAAAAATCATTTGTGTAAGTTCTCCTTTCATTTCCTTACCGACGGCAAGTGAGAAAAATTTATGCAGTTTTAGAGATAAAAACTTTTTCACAAAGTATAACAAAGTGAATATTGTGAGAGAATATCGCAAAAGCAAATACCTATTATCTTGAAGCAGATGATTTTTGATTTCTTTATAGTTTTTTTTTTAATCGTATAGGGAGAATTTTGATGTGAAAGTACAGAGATTGAGAAAGTTCACTCATCAGCATCAGTAACAAAATAATATTTTTTCCCACTCTATGAAAGTGATAGGTTTTATTAGTACAGATTTCAGACATACAAATTTCTGTTTTTTACACTTCAACGTGGTGTATGGTAAAGTTCGTACTTTTCCGTACTAAGATGGAAAGGTAGGCAATTCGGATTACTTTCGAATTAAACTCAAATATAATCAACTGTACTTTTATAGAAGGTCCCTAAATTAAATAAATTTTTTTTTATTTTTTTGATGGTTTGGAGAGAAATTTGTAAGTTTTATTCGGATTAAAAGACGACAAGCAAGTTTGTCAAAAAGTTTGCCTTTCAATACGAATGAAACAATATACTATTAAATGAATTAAATGATGAAGCCGCTTGTCACGATACTTATAATATAAGGAAGCAAGTGAACTGAAGTGAAATTCTCAAAAATAAATAAAAATTGCAGCTCTCCAAACTTGAAAGATATTTTGATAAAACATAATTATGTCATTAGGATGTTTCAATAATCGGCTTATAAAACCCATACAAGATTCCAATGCTGAGCTACTACTTTAACATCTTTTGTATTTCCTAGCATCACTGACTACCTAAAGCCGAGAGACATATTTTCAAAACATAAAAGTAAATCTTTTGTTAGAAATTCTATGCTTTTCAAAATCAAGAGCAAAAATATCTACTTCCCAGATACGCAAGTAATTGCTTCGTCCATTGCACACCATCATAAATAAAGCAAACTTTGAATGTAAACTTATACATTTATGAAAAATGTTTAAATGCTATTTTAAAACAACTAAACAATTGAAATGAAAACCAAATTTTTGAAAAGCTTCAACATAAATTTGAAGCTATATTGCACAAATTATCATGTAAAACAATACATTGTTATATTTACATCGATATAAAACTTTCAAAATAGTAAATTGTAAAATATCATCAAAGAGAAAAGTTTGTCATTTCGTCGAGTACATTTTAATAATTATACTTGCCAAAAAATATGACAGCTTTTGTATCACTAATTTATTTTTCCTTGGATCTCGGTTTCAAAGTAACAAACAATAGCTCAAATAATTTAGATTATAATTTAGTTGGATCATAATTAATTTTTTAAATTAGATTTTGTAAAATAAAGGACGGTTCACAAAATTATTAAAAAAAAAACAAATAGGTACAAAACAAATTTTGCATTTCCCATTGAAGATGCAAAAAGTCTAAACATAAATAAAAGACACTAAATCTGAGATGAGATGTTATCGCCTAAGAATTTAAGAACCTGTCTTTTCTAAGATTGGTTGGTATCTCTTAAAACACATAAACATAATTGTCAACAAACACATGCAGAGAAGACTTCTAACGAGAGTAATAATTTTATATTTCTACCAGATTTAATTAACATATTTGTTACTCAAGAAATATGTAAAGGTAGGCAGGTTGTAGAGGAGCGCGGGTTTTTTTTTCAAGTACGAAAAGCCTATATCAACTTAATCTTATCCGACTGACTATTAATTGATGATATTTAGGAAATGAAACAAAATGGTGTAATTTATAAAATAAGAGAAAAACACCACGCTTTGTACGTAAGGTTTTTCATGTTCATTTCAAAAATGGCTGTAGGGATCGACTTCAAATTTTGAAATTATATTCATAAGATAGAAACTAAGAGCAGTTTACATCTCTTTTGCGTAACTGTTTCTCAATAATATGTTTAGAATACAAAAGTATTCCGTAATTCTTTTCTGCGAAATTTATATTTTCATTCAAGTTCCTAGCTTAACCTTCCATCGATATCACTTTGAATTAGCCGAAGCGAGTTTTATAGTTTCTAAATTGTCAACAAATGCAATCGGGACAAGAAACGACCCAATGAAAAATTACATTTTCGTTCTAGTCCATTAAAGCCATATATATTCTAAATTGGTTTGGAAATTAGGACACATTTCTAGGAATAACTAATCATTATGAACATATAGCGTTAACAGAGGTCGACACGAGCCCACAATTTATTATTCCGATGCTTTTGTATTTATTCTTAAATTTTTGGAATACATATGGAAAAGGCGTACCCTAGCCACATTTCACTTAATAATTTCGCCGTCGGTGTCGGGATCTTCAGAGCGACTACCAAGGAAAACACAATGTGACGCCAGTGATGGTTCTATTTATTGGTTGGTTATTTTAAATATTTAAATTATTGCCTTCCGAAGAAATTCAAACTAAATGAGAAAAACTGCAAGCATTAAATTTGCCACAACGAATTGGACCATAAAAATATAATGTAGCGTTTATTTGATTTTCCAAAATTACACTATAAAAAAAAAGTGGAAAGCAAAACAATAAAGCACCAAAGCACTTTGTTATATTGGTAGTTAACATGAGTTTTATTCTTATCTGATGTCCCCAAGCATAAAATAATAAATTTACCAAACTAAAAGAATAACTGGATAGAGATGGTTAGACCTGACCGTCGAGTTTAAAACTGGGATAGCAAACCAATTTTTAGATAAGATAAATTTTGTGTTATTGTAAGACTACCTACAAATAATCAATAATCTCATGATAAAGCTCACCTGTCTCTATCTGATGAATCGTTAGTTGCATCAGTTCGAGCCCTCTTCACCTGAAATAAACATAAATTGTTAGACACTTATCGTAAATAAACGGATAAAACTACAATAAAATTTGAATATATTAAAATATAAGTGCCAAAGTTTTTCGAAATATTAATGATTTAGTTAATTTATTTCAAACGCCAAGACTATATGACATTTTTATACCATTTTATGATTATTTATTTGATAAGTAATATTTAATTGAAATATAAATACTGTCAAGTTGTTAAAATATTTCTTTATCTCAACATTCCATATGGTAGAATTTTTTACAATATGAAAAATATTAAAAATTCAAAGACGACTTGTCAGTAGTTAATTCCGTATTTGGGCATTCCATGTTCCAATGCATAATTCGGTGAATGTATAAAATAGTAATATTAAATAAATTAGTTAGAACGCGCAGCAGCTATGTATACCGTACCTTAGGTTCGCACATTTTGCCGAGCATTGTACATCTCGTAGATTGAGCACTCAAATAATTGCAAGGCATTAAGGTAACCATGATGGGAACCGTCGGTACCACGACGTCCCGCCGGTACCTCCAAGGGCACTAACACATTAACTTTATTATTCACGATATTTTTAATATCTCATTTTAAATTTCGACACTACAGACAGACCAACAGTTTATATTTGCACAATAATTAGAATAATCGACGGTAAGTTCGACTCGAATGAAAGTTATGGATATATTACAGATTTATTTAATAAAAACTATTATTCAAAACTACAAGAATTATTATAGAAACTTATTTTTAACCCACTTCCAGAAATAATTAATTTTCAAGTCAACTTACGCAAACATGTTTCTGTCAAACTTTAATTATCTTGAAGCTTTTGGCCCTATCTTTTGCACACTAATTATAAATATGTAGTAGGTAAAAACAAACGAATTAGTTAGTTAAACACTGAACGGTCCATGAAAAATATAAACAATTTCCTAGTTCGTCACAACGATAAAAAGAATAAATTAAATTAGCGCACCGAATTTATTATTTAGTAACAAATTTTGTAATTGGTAAGTTTTAATTTATTATTTAAAAAATAATAATTATGTTATTATTTACAATGTAAAAATTTTATATTTAAATTTGTACTATACGCACTACTTGACGAGTTACGAGCTTTACACGGACTAAAAGCGCGACGGCCACCTTTTAGAATTGTAGAGAGAAGCTGAACGAAACACGCTCTGGTGATGTAAACTATAACTAACATTAAAGTCCAAGCAAAGAATAATATTTATGCTTTTGCCAAAGAGTACTTCTCGAAAATGTTATTTTTATAATTTAAATGTCCAATATTATATATTTTTATTTTTGTTTCGATAATCGAATATACCTAATATAATATTTATAGATTATTTTATAATATATTAACGAACGTTTCTAAATAAACAATAATAATTTTTGCTATATTTACATTCACTGCGTTTATGTATTTATATAAACAAAAATTTATTAATTATGAAGTTGTAGTTGTAGGTAAAATAAATATCAAATTTCAGAATTAAATAGAAAAATAATTTTTCAACCGTAGCCAGAGTTTAGGGCGAATCTACATTATTATTTTTTAAATTGTTGTAAAACTATTACAATAATAGGTAATAATAATAATAACAATAATACTAAAAGTTTTCAAAATAATGATAATTGTACCGGCTAGTGATTAATAATTTTCATATTTTTTTCTGTGCTGTAATCAAAAAAATATAATTTAGTATTTAAATATTTTATATTTAGAGAATTAGTGAAATCCTCAATTTACTATATATCCTCAAATATAATTTCAATAAATCCTTATTGATTATCCTTCCTAACAAACATTAAAAATTAAAAACCAAATTTTGAGATACAATCCTATAAATTTAATTTGTAATTTAAGATAGACCCTTAATTTAATTTAAGACATTAAAAGTTATTTACCTATAAAATAAAGCTAATTCTGATCTTCACAGCGTTGGCTCGAGAACATTTTGCTTATTTTTTGCCATTATCTTACAAACATCGACCCATACAAACTAAGCATTTAGCATCAATCCTATCGCTTTCATCTGAAGAACAATTGAAAAACGTAGAGCTTTCACTGCTACCTGAACTCGAATCAGACCAACAGGACTTGAGCAATTTTTTAGCGCTTTTATAACTTTCTTTGCTCCACTTCAAAATTAAAGCTAATTTTATTTGATGAGAATTTTCACGTTTTGGCCACAATCAATGATTTTTTTTTGATTTGGTTATTTCAATTTAACATTGAAATCCTTCCGGGGGGGGGGGGGGGGGCTATTGAACATTTCTTAGTTACGAAAATTAGCGTCTAAAAGCCGGAAGAACTGTTTATTGCGGCGCTCCGATTTTATTTATTGTTTTAAAATTATCCCCAAACGTTGTATTCTCTCTTCTTTTCCGAAACAAAAGATTTGAATTTCACACTGAATTTATCTGTAGAATTTATTTTCTTATTGATATTTTTTATGTAAAGCGCTTTTTAATTTTGCTCTTTTCTTATTTCGTAAAAGGGGGATTAACGGAAAGATGTGTTATTAATTATAAACAAGTGCTCTACAAAAAATAATTAATTACTTTATTACACCTATCTTTCGCTTAGCTCAGTCGGTGAAATAAATTTGCACGAGACTTTTACTAAGATAGAAGAAAAATCAAATTTTGTAATTTACAAAAAATTATTTATTAAATTGATTATAATTGTTAAATTTTAACTTATATTGATAGTGTAATAAAATAATTAAAAGCCACACAATGTAAAAATAATTATTTATGAAACAAATGCTGGTTAGTTTTCTTTTTTGTTTTTAAATGATAATTATAAATTTATTCCGTCAAATCTTTCAGACTTCTGAACTGTTCTCTATGATACGTATTTATAAGATAAATAAACCAAGTAACCAATCAAAGTTTTGATAAGTCATAGACATGATAAGTCATTTTACACTACCACGTAAACTGGGCCCATAACCTATTGATTTGTGATGGGTTCCGTGAATCAAAATAAATGATTCAATGTTCAAAATAAGTATTTTAATATATTATGACAACGAAAAACAACTTTGTTCATACAGCATGATTTGATTTTAACAAACTTAAATATACTAAAACTCGAGACCACGCAATTAAAAATTTAACACTCGCACTTATGGTCAGTACTGGTAAGTACTGACTAGTATGTCAGTAAGTCAGTACTTCGGGCCACTACAAATCTCATTCCTGATTGATTTAGGGTATGGCTAAAAACTGTTCTGTATGAGAAACAGACTTTGTTTGGCTTTTGTTTTTAATCATTTTTCTGTCCTCTTGTTTAAAGAGATGGATTTCTCTTTGTTTTGTTGTAAAAAAACAAAGCCAAAAAATAAATAATGTTGAAAGAAATCTAAGCATAAATTTTGTCTTTTTTTCCTTTAACTAAATTTTCCTAAATTTTCCTCTGCGATAGTGTACAATAATTTCAAAAATAAACATAATATTACCTTGAATCGAAGATTATCTATCACCTTACAAGAAAGTAAATGACTGTTTAAGTCTATTATTGACAGTTTTTGACATTTTCACATTTTCAATCCAACGATGCAAAAACTCCATGCTTACAAGTAAGTTAATAAGTTAAATATTTCTATCAATATATAAGTATCGTACCTGTAATACAAAAAGAAATGTTGCGAAAGAATAATTAATACTTAAATAAAATTTATTATTGATCTTTTAATTTTATTGCAAATTACCATATATGTTATAAAAGATTTATAAGAAATTATGCCACGCTTATTATACTATTAGTAATTTCGTTATTTTATTAAACTATTATTATGTTAATCTGTAAATCATTTTATATGAATTAAATTTTATGAACTATTAACCCTAGATAGAGTGCATACGTAATTCAAAACACATCATTGAAAACGTCAGGCAAATCAACGAATTCGTAGATTTTTCAGGAAAATAAAATAAGCTTTATTTTACTTAAAAATTACTAGTTTTGAATATTTAGGTACTTAATTTCTTTAAAAACTTACAAACTCGTAAATTTAGTTTCCACGATAATAATTTTTTTATTTCAATTTAGAAGAATTTAGAATTTGACGCTAAATTAATCACGAATAAAAAATTTACTATTAAGAAATAAATCTAATTTCGTAAGAGTGTTAATAAAAAGTTGTTTTTAAAATTTATGACCATTATCAATAAAATTTTACTGCATAAATTAATTTAAATTTACACTGATGTAGGTACATTAGCTTATTAGCACATTGTTATTATATTCGATCAAAAATTAGGTGTAGTGGTAATTTACATTAAATTAATGAATGCAAATGCATTTATTATACAATATTACTATTAAAATGACACAAATTGTAAAGATATGACAAATACTCCATAAGACATTTAAATTGAGGTAATTTAAAACGTGTTAATTACTGGGGGCACGGAAAAAGTTTCAATGAAAGTGCTATAATGCCGTATCTATAGGTATTTATTTTTATTTCATATTCGGTTACCAGTTTGTTTACTTTGCTTTAAAATTCAATTTTAAATTTTTATAAATTTGGTATTGCGAACGTGCAACATTAAAATATGTTATATTGAATTTGAAATATAAATTTTAATATTAAACATTCTCTGAAATTTATATAGATCTCGAAGATTTGATAATTCTTATAATTTGATTATAAAAATGTAAATTTTGGTAATAATTCTAAGAGCTAAATTGTAATAAAAATTGTAAACTCGTATAAATAGTAAATGCGAATAAAATACCCATAGCAGCAAGGAAACCGAATGGTTATTTATAGATACAGAATTTTAAAATATTAATGATTTTTGAATTGATTATTTTTTATTTAAGTTTTATATGCATGTGGTTCTACAACGTTTCTAATTAAAGTAAACATTTATGAGCACTTGGAAGGTAATTTACACTTTCGAGACATTTTATGGAGTAATAAAACACAATAGTTATTTCTCTTTTATAGTTCCATATTCTATTTGATTAATTATTTCATTAACTAATATTATTTTTTAACTTTTAAACGTATGCAAAATGATAAAAGATATTTTGGTGAGAACGAGTGAATCCTGGATACCCTAAAAATTGTAAATTTATTGTAAGCTTTGTGCATTGTGGCGACTTCCGGTGAATCCGTACTCAAATGAAAGGTATCAAACCTAAAACTTGTCACTGTATGCCATTTTAGATGTTATCAAAAAAGCTTTGGACACAACTACAGGAAAAACTCGATTTTCATATTTTGATTAGTACTACATTGCAACGTGGTTCTATAGAAACATCTGCGCTATACCAGGCATTTTGCTTGTCCTTTTTAGGTTTCCTGTTTTGTATTTTAGTTCCTGATGCAAAGATCTATTAATACCAGTAATATTAACAGCAGTTCAAAATAAAAGTTTACTATGAGTTCAAATATTAAATCATTATGTAATTTCAAAATTCTAAAATTATTGCATTAAAATAAAATAATTACATCATTATTATATGTATATCATATTGTTTTGGTAACTTTCATAATAACAAAGATAGGAATATAAAATAAAATAATAATTAATCTCGTTATATTTATTAATGCAATTCAATAAATAAGTAATAGTAGTAATATTATGTCCATCAAAATTGTATTTGCAGATTACTATTTTATAGCTTTAGTTTTGCATACAAAAAAAACTTATTGTAAAAGTTTTCTAATTAATTAAAACGTAACTGTAAATGAGTTTCTTTTTGTTAAACGAAGATAATTGTTTCTAATTTAAAATTACATATTATAAAACTCGACAAATTCAAAATATAAAAAAACTCTTTTTAAAAATTATTTTTAAAATTTTATAATTACTTACACTTATCTTCTAGTTTAAGTAGTCTAAAAAGAAGAACTTTAATTACAACTAATTCTAACTCATTAGAACTGAGACATGACTTTTCTATAACTTTTGACCTGTGCTAACAACTATTCATCTACCTAAAAACTGTCACTTGCCATTTAAATCATTAAAATTCTTAATACCGAAAATATTTGTGTTTCTGTCACTCTTAAGTGCTTACCTACGAATGTGAATTAATTTTAAGTGAAATGGCAGTAAAATAGATGGCTTTATGAACTAAATTTGATCTATGCTATATCCTGTACCTTCTGCTAATTTTTTACTACATTTTTTTAAGACAAAAAAGTGTCATAACTCATATAAGTGACATAAGTTTTGCTCGAGTAAGTTTTAGTAGCTCTACTAATCAAACTATGTCAATTTATTGTAGCTTTTAGTTATATTAAAACTATTTGAAATACGTAATAAAATTAACTTTATTATTAGATCACAAAATAAAAAAAAATAGAAAAAATAAAAAACAAAGAAAATAATATTAATTACGTTGTTTAGTTTAATTTTGACTTCAATTGATCTTCAAGAATCCAGAGATTTTTTTAAAGAAAAAATAATTAAATACGACGTGACAATTTATAATAAAATATTTATTACTGGTTTATCTGTGCTTAGCATAGTCTAAATAGCACGGGGGTTGGGGGGGGGGGGTTAGCATGAAAAAAGAGCTCTTAAAGTGATCAAAGTATAGAACATGGGAGTGGGCGAGAGTTCCTATTTGCTGTGTTTTCTTCTTAATGCATATAATTTCATCCTTATAACGTTTATAATAATTATAAATAATTTAATATTTTGTAAGTTACCATCAAATTCTTACTATAAATTCATTAAAAGCATTCAAAATAAAATTTTTGATTTACACTTACACTCAGTTACTGACTCAGTCATCACGTAAAGTTTTGGATTTAATTTAGGTTACAAAAAGATAAACGACCGAATAGTTTATTTAAAAAAAAATTTTTTTTCAATAAACCTAAATAAAAATAATAAATATAGATCATTCTCTAAATACTGACTGCATCAGTGCTAAAAATATTCATAAATTTAAGAAAACGTTTGGCATCTCCATTGTACAATTCCGCTACCGTTGAATGGCATTTACCCCCCCCCCATAATCATACATGTAAATATTAGTAAAATTTATCAATAAATACAATTCAGATGTTTTCTGTTAAATTTTTAATATTTATTTTCTTAGCTTTTGTACCCTATTTCCAAGCGTTCACTCAAGCGGCAGGGTTAGCAGTAGAAACTTTGTATAAATTGCAACCAAACGATATCTAATCAGAATCTCGTTAATACATTCATGAGCGGCGTCATTAATTAAATAAAAGTAATGCCCGAAGTATAAACATAGAAAAAGACAAAATTGTGAGAAAAAATAAATGTAAAGCTAAAAAGAAAGTGGGTGGCACTAAAGTGTTTTAATGATTAGTATTTTCTGTATATACAGAGACTAAAGAATTAAACGTTTAGGTGTTAAAGTAAATGTAAAAATTGCAAGAACAAATCTAATAGAATTAGATTAATTTTAATCTTAAAAATTTCAAAGTCTTCAAAGCGAAGTATAGGGCGAGTTTGCCTATTGATGGTTTTTGCTAGTTTTCGGCCACCGGAGCATATAAAATTGATTTATAATAAAACTATAAAACATCAGTTTTAAATTTAATATGCTTATTATCGGTCAACATTATTTAATTAAATTTTAATATTACTTTTATTATATTAGGTTACAAAGGATAAAATAAGGAAAACTTGTAGAGAACTGCAATACGGAAACGTATTATCTATTTTCGAAAAGGACGAAACCAAAAGCATTTTTTTTTTGTTTTCAATGCATTTTCAATAACAAATTTTTTAGAAAAAGCTGTTACACCTGAGTTAATCCTCGATCCTTTCGTGTTTTTTAATGTTTAATGGGCGAAGAGTAAATTTTTTGATAAAATGCAATAAAATAATAAAATTAAATGTGAATACATAACAATAAATTTATCTAGATAATTCTAAAAGATATATGAAGGTCAAGTGATGAAAGTAATTTGTAACATGTGGTCTCATACAAAGGAAGGAACGAGTAATTATTGTCATTTATGCAGAATGTTTTAATTAGTGCTGATTAACAGTTTTAAGGCGTGAGAAATAATACGTTGTTGACCTGTATGTATGTTTTTATGTCCTATTGTGCTCTTTTAAACTTTTTTTCTGTTATTTGCTTAGTTAACTCACTCGTCTGAGGTAGACATAAAATGAGATCAGATATCGTTCTATTAACCCTTCAGTGGACGAATGATCTAAAAGTTACACCAGCGGACGGGTGGGGTCCGTCAGGACCATAGTTAAAAAACATGTAAAAATTATTCCATTCATATTTTTAAAACGCTTTTTAAACTATAAATAATTTTTTTGATCAAAAAAAGTAATACAATATAAAAATAAATTAAAAGAATAAATTTTAATTTATCATAAAAACGCAAAAAAAATTGTTTTTATAAACTAAGGGTTAACATTAAAGCGAATTCATTCTTGCTATATGTTTTTGGGGTTGCCATCTCCGAGATTATTAAATTTTTTTTTCAAAATCGAAAGTAAAAGTCAAAATATCAAAAAACGTATTATTATTCTGTTACAAAAAATATATTAAAAAAATCATTTACAAGCAAAAAATTCAATTTTCAACGAAGTTATGGAGTGGACGAGCTGAAGTCCACCATGATATTTAAGGTATACTAAAGGTAGCAGGCAAAAAAATTTTTTTTAAGTATAACAGAATCAGGATCATCTCAACAGTAAAGTGGAAGGCAGATAAATAAAATATACTACTTTACATACTACTATAATATCTTATTACGTAATCATTATTGTATTTATATATTCAAAATAGAATTTACTTTTACAAACTTAACATTCTGTATTTTCACTTACAATGTCTTGCTAACCTTGTTTGACAGCTGATATTGTAAATCAATAGTAATAGAAAAAGTGTAAAATGAAACTGTGCATAAAGTGTTTACAATAATATTACCAAATTAAACGGATCAGGTGAGTTACGTAAAATTAGCTAGTCAGTGGTTTCGTCGTTAAAATTTATTCATGTAAAAATATCCTTTAATAGAATGGGTAAGTATGGCATCACGTTCGTTTAACTTACACTCAAAATATCACATGCAGGATAGGATCTCATATCCCTCATTCATAACTGTGCTGTGATTTGAAACTTGACTATGTTAGTTACTACGAGCTTAGACGAATTTGTCAACTTCATTCATAAATTATTTAGTTTTAGAATTTTGAATTTAGTTCGCTAAAATAATAGCGCGTAATTGATGTAAATTATAATTAAGTACGTTTTAACGAACGAAAAGCAAGTGATAGGTGCTCAGCTCTTCATACAATTAATTATATTATGCTTACTTAGCTATCAACTTATTGCAAAATATTTTGTTCGGCACTGTATATCATCGTTTTTTTACCTTTGTACGAAATGCAATGTACTATAAACATAATCTGACTGACTGTATTTTTTGTGTGCATTACGAACGATTATTAAATAGAAGCAACAGTTCACTGATTGTCACATAATATTTTGAAAAAAAAAAAAATTTAAGCGATAAAAAATTAATGTGTCGTTTACAATTTTACAGTTCCAAACTACTGTTTGCTAAGTTATTTGATACATTTTTATATAAGCACGTGTCAAATACAAGATAGAAAAAAATTTCAAAGTGAAGTATTTAAATGATAATTGTTAATATCTACACTTTGCTCTTTAATTTAATTGCCATTATTTTAATAGCTTTTATGATAGCTGAAGAATTCGATAAGAATTAAATGCTTTCGTGATGACTAAAATAATTTAATCTATGCTCCATGTACAGCACCACAAAGAAATTAAGGAAAGAATCAAAATTTTCCAGAAAAATACTTTCCTATGTATTTATTTTTCAATTAGATACAGCCTGGTTAAGTACCTGGTTGCAATTTATGATTATTTTTATGCTGATTGTATTTTGTGAACAGAGGCTATTAAAAACGAGTTGGTGTTAGTTCACGTGGTTCAAAAATTCGCCACAGTCACGGTCATCGGCAAATTCGTTACAGCAAGATTTAAAAAATTAATCATAAGTTCACTAACAAATACCAAAAGTAACAACTAATAAGCAATCCTAAAAAATTCTTCGAATACTATTCAAATACCAAAGTTTGAACGACTTAACATGTGTGCGAAAAAGGTTTTAATATATTTGTTCTTCCAACGCAATAAAAAATTTAAAACTTCAATTTAGTTATGATTTATATTTTAACTGCATTTTTTCCTAACGTGGGTTAATCATATACTGACAGAAATACACCCTTAAAATATTTCCCAAATGTGGAGATTCCAGGCCCTTAAAACACTGAATTGCAGGTCGTCAACTTTTTGATTGGGTTGGAAATCTCGCATAATATTTTCGTCGTTTTTCTGTGAAAAAATAAAAATGTTGTGACATCACGAACGATTCCGGCTAAATATCTAGTTTTACGTCAAACACAATTAATAAAAATTAGTGGAAAAAATCCTGTGACATCTGTAAAATAAATGATGTTTGACTTTGTAACTCACCGACACGACCAAACTAAAATCTCGCAAAGTTTTTCAATGCATAAGAGTTTGGTGCGCCAAATTTTTTGCAAATTAAAGAAGGCAGTTTATGTTTTTCATAGCATTAAGGTGACAAATATAATCAAGAATTGTTGGTTTAATGCACTAATAAACACTGACTTTCAAATAGCACGCGAATCCTGTAAGTGATGTGAGTTGATATACGAAACTTCTGTAACCAAAAACCTCAACCACTATGTGTCAATCGAGTTGCTAACGTTATATGCAATGCAAACACAAAACCGCTCGAATAATAACTTCCATGGATTTCTCTTCTGAAGTATCTACTAAAATCTTGCAAATTGTAATTTTTATCAAGCTCAATAAGCTCGAGTTGGTAAAAATACGAAAGTTTTTCGTCAGTTTTGCCGTTTTTAAATAAGCCATAATATTTTCCAATACCAACTCAAAATTCATCCATCATCACCGCAAAATTATTATTATTCATTGAGATAAAATCAACACTTGTCTGCGACTAATTTACTTCGGCAGTGTGTACTCCGGAATCAGAAGCATAACGACGAAACCTTAATTACATTTATTTAGAAAACCCCAGAGACCACAGAAAGTGGCAATCACACCCTTAAAAGAGCAGTTTAAACATATGCCTCGAAGCTGCGTATAATAACGAACTCAAACTTACCCACTGGTGGTCCCACCAGGGGTTCAACCTTCAACTCAACTCCCTTCCTGGATAAAACTTACAACATACGTTAAATAAAATGAACAGTTTATTACATACAAAAGGGTTGCGATACAACTATTAATTTAAATTCGCACCCCGATAATATCTTAACCTGATTTTAAAACTTCCTGAAATTGTCGGTCAAAATAATATAGTAATAACAAATAAAAATTTATTTTGAATTGAAAATAATAAAGCAATTTTTAAATTAATTGAAACATTACGAAGAGCTATGTTGGACATTTTTATCATATGGGAGTTTAAAATTAACGTTATGATAATGAACTCATTAGCAAACTGAGCGGGCATTTGAGATAATTGGTTTGTATGAGAGTGTGATGAATGATGATGAGGTTTATAATGATTCAGATTCAACCACCCCCTCTCGAGGGAATTTCGCTCTCTTTACTTCACCAATCGTTAGATTTTCACATACGGGTATTATACTCACAATCGCTTATCGATGTTTTAAGTGTTTATTACGTCAATAAATTAATTTTTTAATGGAAAAATCCAGACGTTTCGTTGTACAAATTCTTGTAACGAATAAAAACATAATCTGTTAAAATTAATTAATTAAATTGATGAAATACCAATGAAAACACATTTTATAATTATACATGTAAAATATAACTTGATTTCAAACATTTGATCAGAGAGCAGCTCTTAAAAAGGAGCGAAGGGTGTGGGGGTGCTAATGGATTGCTCGTGTGAGCAAACATTTGCACCCTTCCAGCAGCTTTTAACAATGAAATCCACTTCAAACTTCACTTTAGATATCAACCAACTATAAAACAAACCGATGAATAAAGGAAGCAATATATTGTCAAAGCTTATATAAAAAAAATTAACATCAATAAAAACAATAAATCGGTCGACGATATGCATGAAATATTGAAAGTACTAAGAAAATTCCATTAAATTATTGTTAACATCAACAAGAATTACGCACAAAAGTGAGATAGGTAGTATCTGATTTCTGTAAATCATCTCAGATTGCAAAATTTTTTTGTAACCTAAAAACAAGAGGATCCAAATCCTGACCTGCTAGTTGTTTACAATCAATAAATGAAGTATAAAATAAATTATTCATAATTTTTTTAAAATTATTTTTTTCGTTAGATTGCAATGTTGATGCAGTCGATGCAACATTCTTGTGACCATACAGCATTATTAGTTCCCACGATTCTGCAGAGTTTCATTTACCACAAAACCGCATAGCCTAGACAGAAATGTCCTAGTTTTCATTTTTTTAGTTGAACTAGCTTCAAGGAGATAAAACTCTGGAAAATACAAAATAATTTTATTATTATAATATAATACCGAATAAGATGAGACATATCAAATGCTTTTTTAATGTTTGATTGCAAAATACTTTCGGAATTTTGAAAATTTTTAATGCTAGAAACATTTGCGCGATGTTCCTTTGGAATAATGGAGTCATCTAATATTTGTTTTTGTCTACCACACAAATTTTTAAAATGCTTTTTCGTTTACGTACCCACTATTTATATTATTTGAAACATGTAATGCCAAAATTTGCATTTGCCAAAAACTCGATGCTAAAACATTTGTATATTTATTATTTTTCTTGATTTATAGTACTTTACATGTTGTAAACTGTGACCATACATGAAACTTATCTGGGGAGAACAGTCCTCCATTTTTCATCTGTCAATGTTTTTTTGTTTTTCCACTTAATTTTTTGAAGGAATGCTGTTAATTTCTAACAATATAAGTGATTTGTAGAAACTGACGGTTTTGCCAAGTGACGAAGATATTGGGAGAGAGACTTCTCTTCATCCTTCTACCCAGTAGCGTAACTGTGGGGTGGCAGGGCTGGCGAAATGCCACGGGCCCTGCGGGAGCCGGGGCCCCCGCCCGAGAGGCCAGAAACTCAGAAGAAACCTAACATTTTTAACAAAATTTATTAAAAATTATAAATTTTAAATAACAGCGTTTTTATCAATAAATTAACATAATGAAGAAACAATTCTTAAATGATCACTGTAACATAATAATTATGTATCGTGCAGCAGTGGTTAATGTTTTTCCTTTTTAAATTTCCTGAAGAAGTGAAGATGAATTTATATGTATTAAATAAATTTTGTTTATTTTAAGTTTAGGTTTAAATGCATCGAGTCGAAGAATTTTTATTTTAAGAAGTTATATTTAAAGTGAGAATAAAGTGAAAAATATTTTACAATATTGTGCTTATTTAATTATCGAAAAACTGTGATTGATTTAAGAAGTATTATTTTAGGTAAAATTTACGATTATAAAGAATAATTTTAAAATTAATTATTTTTTCATGAACTTTAAGTTTGTTAATGATAAGAACGTTCGACGATAAAGGTATCTAATTTCGTATAAAATTTATTGCATTTAACGTTGAATTTATCGGTAAAATTAAATTGAAAAATACAGTAGAACCTCGATAATCCCGATCAATTGCGACCAGAGCTTGATATCCGGATTATTAAAAGTTTTGGTATCAAAAAGAACCAAAACAAATGCCGTTTGATGCTTTAACTTAATGGAAACTTGCTAAAACCACTAAAACTTTACTTTAGTGATTAAATAATTGGATAAATAAAACCACTAATTAATATGAATTTATAATGGTATTTATTTTAATGGTAAAGAGTAGTACCAATACGAAAATATGTACGATTATTAGGTAATAATTTTTTCACTGGAATTGAATCTGGATTATCGAGGGTCCGGATTTTCGACGTTCAGATTATCGAAGTTCTATTGTAATAAAATTTTAGATTTGAAGTTGTGTTGAAACCCTATTTGGTTATGATAATATACATAATTTTTTAAAACAGTATTATCACATGTTAATAACCTTTACCATTATGATAATATACTGTCGTGTTTCGAAAACCATAGCAACATTAATTTCATTTATTTTGTAAATAATTTTAAAGTTTGAATTTGTTTTATTATTTATTTATTTATCATATTGTGTATAAAATGTTAGTTAAATTATTTGCTGTATAAATAAGGTGGGAAAAATAAAACTAGAAAAGTGGGACTTGAATAGACAGACTTGGGCTGACGCCTTCACGTAGAGTAGACTAGCGGACGAACATCATTCCCGCAATAAAAATTTAAATTTCAAATTGTTTGAAAATTAATAAAATAACTTAAGTTGAGTTGATGTTTTGTTGAAATTAATTGTAGTAAAGTGCAAATTGTTAAATGAACAAGGAAAAGTTGAAGAATTTGTGATAATTTAGTCGATGCGTAAAAATTAAATCGCAACAAATTTGTTTAACCAGGCGTGGCCAGATGCAAAAAACCATGTGCGCTTGCAAGGCCACAGATTACAAAGAAAAGTTGAGCATTTTTAATTTTTAATTGACGATTTTAAAAAAACTACAAGAGCTCATAGCTATAAATAATGGATGTACACCGAGCGAAGAAGATTAATTTTGAAAATAAGAAAATTTTATAAATTTGAATAGCTCGGGTCATCTCAATACATAAGATATCACAGCATAGAATAGACATAGACATTGTTAGATACAAATCTTAGATTATAAATTAATAGATAAATTAATGCTATTATAATATTATATTATTAATTATTTTTGAGTATTTAGGTATGGTCAATTCATGCCATTGAGTTTTTCATTTTTATTTATTCGTGGTTTTAATTTCCAGATAATCTTCCAGATAATAAAATAATTAATTTATTTTTTTTTCTTTTGAAAAAAAAGTTTACATTCGTTAATTATACAAATTACCAAACTTTACTCAACTTCAAAATTTTTTAAGTTTTCTTACGAAGCTGTTTCTGAAAACAGATTTTTCAAAATATTTTTTTTTAATTTTTTAAATTCGTATCTATAATAAAATACAAACAATCTATGTTTATAGTTTAAATTGGAAAATCCAGCTGGTTATAGCTATCCGTTCCATGTAATGTAAGTATAATATTGTTTGTCATTTATGTTTTGATCAATTATAATCCCTTGTTGTATTTCATATAATTAGTATTATCTGGCTACAAAAACCGACATAAAACAGTCTATATTCCTTCTGCTTCTTTTAGTTAACACCTAATACATTTTTATCACTAAATATGAATTTTTACTTGAAGTATAATATTACTTGAGTATATTACTTAGAAACTAACATAGCAAAAAACTTGAGAACTCTGCTAAAAGTATACACAATAAACGTAACTATTTAAATTTTTTATTGCCGCTTATTCAGCGATATCGGGGCGATGATTTATTATGACTGAAGAATAATTTATTATAAAAATTATGCGTTATAGAAATGAAAAATAAACAAAACTGTCGCATGTGCTACAAGTAATAAACAAAGTATGCAGAAGAATTTAACCGAATGAGAAATGCGAATGCTGGCAAACAACAAAATGTGCAGTACAGCAAAACCTTTTAAATAACATTAATTTGATCAAATTTAAACATAAATGCAGTTAAATTCCATGTAGCAAACATACAATATAATAAGTCAAAATTACACATGTAAAGTAATAGTAGAAATAAATTTAATCAAACTAAGTAGAACATTAAATATTAGTAGATACTTTAACAATTATTGTAAATTATTCGAAAATTATTATTTAAAAACACTAAAAAGACATTAATTAATTAATAAGTTAGAATTAAAAATGGTGTAAAAAGTTACAACAAATAAAAATAAATATTTTTTTGTTATGGAAAATAATAAAATACAAAAATCGGTCTAAATAAAATACAAAAACTAGGAAAAAGGAAAAGGAAAGAATTTTTTGAAAAATTTACAAATCGAGACGTTCCCGGTGGGTCGATGTTATCAAATCTATGTCTGTTAGGCCGGTGACAATATTATATAAGGTATAAAATATTATGAAAATATGATTTTGGTTTTTTTAAATTTAAAATTGAATAATATTTTCGTCGGCTCGGTTTAATTACGTATCAAAGAAAGAGCAGTCAATATAATATTATAACGTATTATAATGTTTTAAACCAATGTCCTTACTAAATAGATACCTACATATTTTTTATTATTTTGGTTATTTTTCAGAAATATGAAATAGAAATATGACCGCCTCTGCCACTAAGGAAGTTTTAATTTACTGCGATTATCTTGTAATTTTTATAATAATTTTATTAATCTTATACATAGTAAATTATTTTAATATCCTTGCTTTCCATGGCACCGTGATTGAATTTCGACGTTACATAAGTTACCTACACGTAATTCCATAAAATAGGTATTTATTGCATCCAAAACCAACTTTGGTCCCACGAAATCTATTTTTTGCACACAATAACATTTGAATTCAAATTTTTAACTTTTAATTTAAGGCTGATTGACCTTGAAAAGAAATGCAAATATAATTTCGAAAATTTTGCAAATTATATAACGACCGTATGGCCCATAATTTCTGTATGAGCTGACAGAAATTTTTCTCCGATATAATTTTACTGCTTATCCATTCCTGTATAGAAGCATATAAATTCGCTTTAAAAATTCAACCAATAATATTTTTAATTTATAATATACTTTATAAATAATAATAAAAGCTGTTTACTTTTTCTTAATTGTTAGTGTTAATGGCTTTGTCGTAATAAAGTTATTATTATTATATACCTGCAAACCTTTTTATATAATGGAGTTTTGAATTGTTGAGAAACAAAACATGCGTTAATTATATAATACATAATATATACAAAACTCTTTGACTTTCCAACATGATAAAATAAAAAAAATAAGAAAATCGATGTGTATTAGTGTATTAGATATACTTCCTACATTTATTTTAATCTTCAACACTCTTGCCGATTACAAGTTTAGTATAACGATTATTATTGCATTACAATTAAAGTTTCTTTGTATGTAATTCTAGCCGCATTTAATTACATCAATTTTGTTTATTGGCTCTATGAAATTTTAACACAGTAACACCTTACACACTTAACAGTTACAATGTAAACCCTGAATTAAATAGCTGTGGGTTTATATTTCATAACAGCAGGGCCTTACTCCCAAAGCGCCAGGGTGTCACATTACCCCTCGGAGATGCTTTCTATTAGACACAGAGTGGCTATTTACATAAGAAAGTTTATTATAGGTATGTTTGTTTATAGGTACACTTTTGGTATGGCAAAACTTTTTATATTTCAAAATTAGTTTGAAAATAAAATGGAAATTTAAATTAAAATATTTTCCAAACAAAAAATATCACAATCGGTCGTAAGTCTTCAACGTGCAAGAGACTTTTGACGTTACTTCCTCTGGTGATCATCCGGAAACTTAAACGGAAGGGATAAGCATTGCTTTTCATTTGTCACAACATTCGATAAACGAACATCCGCTAACGACTTAAAATTTTAATGTACCTACATATAAAAAATTTCTATATTCCAATACATAATTGCATTCACATAGAAGTAAATTGCTGCATAAGAAGTTAAATCATGTTATATGTATAGCAAAGAAAATTAAACTGTGTATTTATGGGTGTATTTACAAAAACAAGGCAATAATAAACATCATGTAAAACGTAATAACATAATACGCATTTATGATAATTCTACACTTCTACTGGACTCGATCAAATTTTTGTAAATGCGTAATAATTCCAGCATTTTAATACGCATTGAGTTTTAATACTCAATACTCAAAAAAAAATAAAATGTAGTTTAAAAACACCAAAATTTCTTTAATAACAGATACTTAATTCTATATTATTTTTTAATTTTTTGATATACTGGAATGATGATTGGTATGCGATGATATTATGTTTCGACGAGTGCTTTTCTGATCGAATCTTCATTTTCATGATAAAGGCGTACAAAATTACTATAAAAAACCGTAAACATTGAAATATAGTTGGAAGTTGGCATTCTATTTTTTTTATATCTTTGCTGAAAAATACCAGCATTTTAATAACAAAATATACTTTTGAACTAATTGAGGTTTGAACTTGTTTGTATCTTTAAAATGTTTGGATATTTTCATTGTTAAATAAACCAATGATACACCTACATAGTTGGCGAATCTATCATCTATTTTTATATAACTTATTATTTATGTATTATAATAATTATATTATATAGGAAGGTGTGGGCATATGAATTTTATTACACCAAATAATAATATATCTACGATTTGATGTGCGAAAATAATTAAATTTCGTCCATAAAAATTCTTGTTTCGTACGACTAGTGTAGTTATGGCAACGAATTCATCCAATGTTAGGAAGAATATCAACAACTAAGAATGGTCTTTTACCCCCTCTTGTAATAATCACAAAGGGTAGGTGGGAGTACCAGGCGTGGTTTAGCTTCCATAGTAGCAGATGCTTCAAGCTGTCACTAGGGATGAAATTCCACTACATTTTATACCAATTCCAGTTGAAGCTTTTCATCTCATCTTTGTCTTTCAACATTTATGCAATTCAACGTGGCGAAAGATGGAAAATTTTGTGTGTTGTTTATTTTGCAGATGGATCGGCATGAATGAAATGCTTTTATTGTTCGCCCTCTGAACAAATATTAGCTTTGTTTGTCAGCTTTTCAAAACTGTTAGACTTTAGAAGGTCGATAAAGAGCTTCATGTAATGATGTTAATTTTTTTTTTGTAAAAGAGCAAAACTTGAATAGATTTTATGAATTATGAATTTGTTTTTGCGCTACTTAGAAGCTTTTTTATAACAATTGCTTCTTATAGTAAGTAAAATTGAAAACAGGCGAATAATTAGAATTATTGTAAGATAAATTAAAAAACTTCAGGAATTCTAGCAGAAATGAAAATAAATATATGTATGATATGAAATATTATAAATTGCATAACTTAATACCTCCAAGTTAATAATTTTTAATTATTATACCCAATATATTATTATACTAGCTCTCTGACTTTAAAGTGATTGGGGTTGTCATGACACCAACCCTTATCTTTTGACGTAATTACATTGCTAAAAGCATTTCTAAATTAAATGGTATTTCAATTAATTCTTAAAACAAAGCAATAGATTTATTAAGGCCATCAGTTAACCATTTTAGCAAAAGTTATAAAATAATGTAGTTTTTAAATTTTGAACGAAAACTTTGCATTTAGTATACTCTTTTTGGGAGGTTAAATAAATACTTATATTTATGTAAATAAAAACCTTTTCACAAAATATTTTCTTTGTGGATAGATGTAGGTAAGTATACTCGAATGTATGTTGTAAAATTGCACGAATTGTTCAAAAATTATACTTGAGGTGTTATATACATAATAAAAATTTAAAAACCTAAATAATAATACAATATAAAATATTTATATATACTCAACTACAAAGTATAGTAGTACATAAAAGATACGAAATCCAATTTATAATTTTGTCAAAAAATTTATCACATTTTTACTTTTTTAAAGTAAAGTAAAAAAATAAGCTTTCAAATAATTTATTTTGATCATTTCAGATACATCCAAAAATCAGTATTATTGATAATTCAATATATCTATAATACAAATATTACGGTAATTATGCAAAAATCTGCTGTTAGACCGCAAATATTTTAATTAAATAGGTACTACTGAAATCTATTTAAAAGAATAATCGCATGATCGAAAACGGTATGTGACGTCAAACGCCTTTGAGCACCTTAAGTTCAATTTTTTTAGTTTTATAATAATAAGGTTTTCTATTATTTCTATAGTATGTTTCTTGGTAAATAAATGCCTAAATTTGAAGTTTTCGAATTATTAGTAAAATGTGGGGCGTATTATACCACTTTACCCCACGAAAGTTGAAATTGAAAACCATACAAATTGTCCATGATAAATTATTGTACATGATAATTTATGAACTAATCACCTTATTGGCTATTATGTATTACTGCAAGAGTTTCTAGATTAGACAACTTCTTTAACTAGTTTAAACTAGCCAAGAGTAGAAACTTTTGTCGAAACATTTTAGAATTATTTTTATTAGTTATACCTAATTATTTTTCTTCTTTTTTCTTCTGAATTTCAGTTTTAAATAACGATAGAATTGTTTGACGAATTTTAAACATCTCATAACTTGCAATTTTTATGTTTTCTTTTTCGTTTTTCTGTTCTTTATTTTCATTTCACTGAAAAAGATTTGTCCGAGTTTTTAAAGGTACTTATTATATTCTTTATAATATTATGACACCAGTTTTCAAATTAACTTCTCTTTTTAAATTGACATCTTAATTATTATTATTATCTATTGTTATCTTTTCGGCCATCAATTTGAAAAACACAATATTTTTGAAATTTGGATTTAAGTTAAAAAAGAAAAGATTAAAAATGTATGAATGGGAAAAAAGGTTGTTAATTATAGTACCCTTTTATTACGGACACCGTCATTTCGGTGATTCCAGTTCGGCACCGTCATTTCGGCGATTCTGATTCGGCGACAGTCAATTCGACGACCGTATATTTGGCTATGCCAGTTTCGCCGATTCCAATTCAGCACCGGCATTACCGCGATTCTGATTGGGCGACAGTAAATTCGACTACGTCGATTCGGCGATAGGAAATATACTTTTAGTTTATTCAATCTATTCTTCTAAATTTAAAAATAAATGTACAAAAAAACCTTAGTACGAAAGCCTATGGTTTTCGAACTTGTACTTAAAACCCGTCGTTATAAAAGTTGGTTTTTTGCTTCTTTTCAATAATATTTATTGTATTAATTTTTAATCATCATGTAATTTAAACAAAAATTTGTTTAATTGCATAAAAAGTATGTATATGACACCAGTGATGTGTGTAAATAAATATTTAAAATAAAAATTTAAAATTATTTTTTATATTTTTAATAAATTTTAACACTTAAAAAAATTTCCCGTCGCCGAATCGACGTAGTCGAATTTTCTGTCGCCGAATGGGAATCGCCGAAATATCGGTGCCGAATTGGAATCGCCGAAACTAGCATAGCCGAATTTTGGGTCACCGGACTGACGTGTACCGCCTTTTATTATCAGGTTTTACAGAGTGATTCCTTTTTTAAAATTAGTTTTATCAGTAGTAGAAGATTTTTCCGTACTTCTCATAATAAAGAACCTGAAGAGTAGTTTACAGTGGCGTAACAAGGCAGCTACGGGCCTGTGTTTTCGACGCAAATCGGGCCCCCTAAATGGATATTAAGTTAACGTGGAATTTTTTTTAAATAGTCTTATAAGCGGAACGATGGTTTCAAATTAATTTTTATAAAAAAAAATATAATAAAATAATATTGTTAATTAGTTTTATTTAAATCACCATAGGGATTAGCTACCAGTTAAAAAAAGTTAACAAAAAATTAAGAATTTTATTCAAAACCAAATTAGGTGCAAATACAAATAAAGTAAAGCTTTTTATAATTAAAAATATTTTTAATTGTAATTTTAATAAAAAATACTTATAACATACCTGACGGTTTTAATAAATTATACTCCAAAATAAACAATTGAATTAAACTCCCCTATTTAAAACTTAAAATAATTTATAAAAACAAAACAACTGGTTTTTATCATGTACTGTAACAAATTGCAATATGATAAAATCAAAATAAAATAAAATAAATAAAAATCAAAATTTGCCCTAGACTGTTAAATGATTTTTTAGGAATCTGCTAAGTGCTAAGAATGACAGTTTATTTTTTTATTACCTACTGTATTGCTACTAGATGCAAAATTTTACTTTTACGGTCCGTTTTATCTTTATCGATGCCGGCTTCAAGTTCAATTTAACGAAAGCCGAAACAGACAGTAAATATACTTTATATTTTAAATATGTAGGTATATATGAGAAATGTGGCAGACACCTTATTTTGAAAATGTGCCGTATATTTTCTGGTTTTATCGATGTTTTTACTGTTTAGTGCTAAAAATCACAAATATTTGAATTTGCATAAAATCATTAAATTATATTATTATTCTGATCGTGGCAGAGCCGGGCCCTTGTTCAATCGAACACATCGAACACTAGTAATTACGTCACTGAGTAGTTAGCAAAGCATTGAAGGTATGTACCAATATTTTCATTAAAAATAACTAAAAATAAAAGAAAAGATAGAAGTTTCTTTGAAATGACAAATAAAAATTACATCAATACAAAATGTCGACGATATTGCTTATAGAGAATGTCCGGATTGTATATTGAACAAATTAAGCAGTGACTGGAAATAGAATAAAAAAGTATAAGAATGTTTGTAAAAGAAATTATATGGACAAGTTGAATAAATGGGTCCAAAATAGAAGAAAGAAAGCAAGTGAAATAAAAAAGGGATTAGAAAACATCAGCATTGATATAACATCATACATAATAAACAGGCCACTTGTTCGATTTTACAAACATTAAAATCTTAGATTATGTGACTAACACATTTAAAAGGAAGAGCTAATTGCGTAAATTATAGAGAAGATAGCAACGAAGTTATCGATGAAGAGCCCTCATCGATGTAAACTAAAACTCCATAATATGTGTTTTTTTGTCCTGATAAGTTGTTCCGTTTTATTTTATTAATCAGGGGGTGATAATCGCTCTGTATAAGATTATATTCAATATGTTAATTAGTTTAAAATTTACAGTTTGCATTTTATAATTTTATTTTTTGACTTAATTGATATTTATATTTTGTTATTTTGTTTTTGTGACTTTATTTTTACAACTTTCTTAATGCCGTTCGAGATTAAATCAAAAGAACCTAAAACTTGAGGTAAAAAGATTTTTTAAAGTAACAATGCCTATCTTTTCAATATTTCTCTTTAATTGTAGTCTTGATGAAGAGAGAAATTATAACTCGAAACGTCTTGGACAAAAAGTTGAAGTGTTTGTTTTTAAGCTAAGTACAAATTCCGAAAATCTTGTGTGTTTTTGTTTAAAATTATACCACAAGGCAAGAATTTCCGCCCGCATAGTATAAAATATCTTAAACTTAGTTTTGAAAAACCTGATACAACGTCACGAGCTCTTTATGGCATGCTTCTTTGCAAAAACGCAATAAACTTTTGATATTTTAATTTCAAAAAGTATTATGTACAAAATACGTAAAATTGTCTACAATTCGGCTTAGTAGTTTATGGAAGTAAATACGAAGAAATTGAGTATTAAATTTAATGCACGATGTTGATTTCCAAGTGAGTTATAGAATTTCAAAGTACTTTTATCGCATATTAACACTGGTTTCGAGTACATGTATTCAAGTAAAAGTACATAGCATAGAACGTGTATCATCCTGATTGGCTATTGATTTTTTTTAATGCTTTTATTGACAGGGCTGGACCAAACATAAAGTATCGTTCTGATTAAATTAACTTAATATAAACCAGTACAGGAAAATAATTAAGAAAAGTTAAAGTATATTAGAGCTTATGCATGCATTCAGAATGAAAATTGGTATATTTAGTACCTATATAATCATAATGTAGTCGCTCTCGAGACATTTTACTCAATTTCCTTCGATATTGTTAGAATTCCATCTACACCTGCACAGACGACTTTCAATTTTTAACTTCCTATACTTATCAAAAATTTTAAATGGCCCATCTAATATTGCCGTAAATATATCTTGATTAATTAAGAAAACGCCACTATAGATTACGTTAAAAAATAAAAAATCGTAAAATGAGTTGGGGTGTTCACGATAGGTGGGCATATAAAAATATTTTCAATTGAAAAATAAAGTTTCAAGAAATGCCTAAAAATTAAGTTTTACCTCTTTCATGTATTTTTATTGTGGCTTAATTTTACTTATTTGTAATACGTGTGACAAAATACGCAACAATAAGTTTGTATTAAATTTGTAAAAGGGTTCAACTCTTTCGTGCTTTCTAGGTCCCCCATATTAAAATAAATGTGAGAAAAGTAAGTATTTTAGGTATTACTTACGTATTCGAACCTGCTTTTACAATAGGTACCTACCCAATATTAAAATTATAAATTTGCGAAGGGTTGAAAAGGGTTATTTCTAAGATTTAAAATTTTTCACTTGTGCACATATCAAAGGTTTCACTCACTATGTATGAAACTATTTTTTGATTATTCCCGCAAAATTTAACGTTTTCAATTGTATTTTTATTATACTTATTTATACAATTGAACTTGATTGTAACTATAGTTTAAAAAATTTACTTTTAATAAATTTAAAAAAAATGTACTTTTTACACAAAACTGGAAGGGTTAAGTTTCCAGTATCGGTTTACCAAACTCGGATTTAAAATCCACTCAACCAATTGAACAAGTACGAGATTTTTTACATCCCTTACACATTCTCAACAGTAATTACAATGGTCTAATGCTATCGTTATACAGTTGCTCGTATATCGAATTACATACTTGGTGATTTTATTACATTTGCGGTCTGTGGTTTACAAGGCTACTAATTTTTTTTATTGTAAAATTGTTAAAATACCCATTTCCTTCTATGAAGCAATATAAAGCATTGTGAGGAAATTATGCGAGAGTGAAGTTTTTAAAATTTAAGTAGTAACCTTTCTAAAATTTGAAAATTATGTTTTAAAAATTATTTTTGAAAATTGAATGGCATTTTTTAGTATTATGTTATCGTTGAGCATTTTTAAAGATAAAGAATAATTTTTGTTTTCCGATAAAAATTAAAATAATAGGTAATAATATGTTTACATTATTTTACACTATTTTGTACATTTGACTTAATTATTTTTAAAATTTCATAAATACACTAATAAAACTCTCAATCCAGTGAAAGTAATGTAAGAAAAGAAAATCTATAACACCTCTATCGAAATATTTTAACGAAATTAGCAATTTGCGTATAAAATAATAAAATTTCTTAACATTGGGTTCAATGTTATTTTAATCAATATTGTTGATATCAAAAATTGAAATTCACACTACTAACAGCGTTCAAGCATGCCATTGTCAAACTGTAGAAGACTTGCAAAAGAAGTGGCCGAGCAAAAAAATGTTGGTTAAATTTTCGGTTAAGGAAATCAAATTCTTTTGCCTGCAGGTCATTGGATTTCCTTGGAAGTCGTTTAGTATTTCTAGGAAATCTTTGATATTCCGAGTCCTTTCAGGCATATTTATCTCTCATATTGTTCTCCCGAGACCAAACTTTCACTATCTTAAAGTGCTTTGCTACCGCACTGCATAGTATGTAATGCATTATTTATGCTTCCGCTATACTAAGAGTTCGGCATCTATTTACATTTTTCGAGTTTTGAGATTTCAAAATGGCAAAGCAATGTCTGTTTTTTATGTATAAGAATAATTATAGTAGTAATGGTTATTTAGAAGAAAATACAAATTTTATGCGTTTATGCCTTGTTTATAGCAGCGGGGACCACATATTTAATTTCTAGGGCGCGATTTCTGATCCCCTATGACACTTCATTAGTACCGCCTTAGTTTACACGACAGAATGGTATTAATTTTTTAATGACTTTTTGAAGTGGTGAAAAGCAAACCCAATTTTTTTTAAATATGCGGTTTAAAATAATTTTATATTAAAGTTAAGAAGTTAATATTAAAATAATAAGTTCGGTTATTATTATAGATGAATACGTAAAAATTTAAGTTTTCACAAATATTTGTGAATATAGAACAAACTTAGTTCTACTAACTTATATGCCGAATTAAAAACTTTCATATTCTTTAAAATATAATAAAAATTTCATTGAATCAATGAAAATGTACTGTATTTATATATCATTTCATATTATATAGCAATAAAAAAATACAATGTATTTATGAATTGTTCATTAAATTTATAAATTTGTTTATTGTGTATCTATTTACGAAAGTTTCATCAATAAGATCATTAGTAGATTTTTTTTTGGGTATGCATAATTATTATATTTTAAAAGATACTTTTTAACAACGATTAAAATTTTTTGTATATATTAGATAGGTACTTTTTTAATACCAAGTGAAACTTTTTTCCTAAAAAAAAAACGATAACAAAACAAAATAATAGTAGGTATATTGTTTTATTAGCAGTTAATGTTTGACTTTTTGTGGTGAGTTGTAGGATTGACGGACGAGCAGAGTGCAGCAGACAGATGACATTTTATGTCATAAAAATAATATTCAATCAGAAAAGCATGATTTGTTAAAATATCCAAATATTCAATATTTTAAAATATTTTTATTTTATCTTTTATGCAAATGTAAATGAGGATTCGACACACGAGCGTCTGAATTTAGAAGCGGAAAACAAAGATAAAAAATATGATTTCTACTAAAACGTACGAAATTTAGGTCAGATTTAAATAGCAGTAGGTAATAGGTAAATATAATTACCCACTGGTTGCTTCTCAAAGTGTAAGTAAATAGATGACAGTGACATTTCAATTACAGTCTTTACTATGGATGCTATTTTTCAAATATTATTTATATAAAATCAATCAGTAAATTATAATTGCATTACGATTTACTAAGAGGTGTTGGACAGCAGTCTGTATGGAAAACGTCACACACACGTTTCTGTTGTTAGGGATGCTTATCCGGCCGAAGGGGTGTTGGGATTTCTATATTGTCGGTTGTTGCATATTATTTGGAAAGGATATAACTGACTGAGGTACACTGAGGTTTTCAAATTTATTTAGCTGGAAGAGACTACTCGCTTGATATTTCTCACAATTTTTTGTTTTTCTAAAAATATAAAACAAAAGAACACCAATTTAGGTTTATCTTTGGTGGTCTTTTTAACAATGTTAACACGTTATCACTAACATATTGAGCTATATATTATAATAATTTATAATTTTTATTATATAGCTATTGTTTTATTTGTTTCTAATTTTTTTTTTATTATTATAAAACAATTTATTTTATTTTGTGTTCTTTAAATTTTTTGAAAAACACTTTTTTTAATTTTTAAATTTTATTTGAATATAGTAATATCACTCACTGGTTAATAATAATTATTATTTATAGTATTTCTTGCATTTATGATCTACAATAAAATATTTTGTTATTATATGGAGTACATATTAAAAATATACATTATTACTCTTGGCGTAGATTATATAATTCGATTATCGTTTCATTCATATTATAGAGGTTTGTAATATATCTAATTGCCAAGATGACACGTTAATAAAAACAAGTAAAATATATGAATAAGAAAAAACTTGACGTTATAAAGAATAAATAATAAAATAATTCCCTTGTGGGGATGAACACACAAGAAGAAAATGTGTATATTTCATGTTCATAAAGTTAATCAGTATTAAGCAAGTCAAAGGTTTTCACCGTCATTTAAACCGGAATGGACTTGCAAGGCTGCTCAGTTCAAAATTCTCTCGACTTGTTGATGAGTAGTAAAATTGTAAGCACATCGTATAAGACATGTTCAACGGTCTGTGCTCCGACGACTATCATCATCGTCAGTAGGTATAATTTAAAAAAATTTAAATTATCGTTTAAGTTAATTTCAGTATTGTTTCTCATAATAAAACGAAAATGTACTATAATATAATATAAAATAGCACTACTTAATACATTTTATAAATACCGCGTGTCCAATAGTATTATAATTGGCAGGTAAAATATTTTATTTTCTGAATACACACATCAAAAATTTATATCGGTAGCTAATATTAATTTAGTAGATACAAATTAATATTCTAAATGGGTGGGCTGAATTATAACGAAATGTGTCAACTTGAATTTTAACAAGTATTGAAAATCATTGAGATGATTAATTGAAATTCCACTACTTGTTTTCACTTGATTTGAGATTTTTTGTTATATGCTCGTTCGTTGTACGAAAAAGGCTCTGCGTGTTAAAATGCAGTGGCGTGTAATCAATATATTCAGTACACGAATCGTGGATGCTATAGTAGGACCGAAATGAACATCGGTTGTATGATAAAGGTGAGGTGGACAGGTAAGGGTGGCTGGAACAGAATAATGGCGTAATTTGATATCGACGAGCGGCTCCCTATTTATATATAGACATCCGACAAGAGAATGTACATTAAGAACAGAAATTCGCTTAACAAATTCAAAATAGTACTACTACATCAGCCGTGTACCTTTTATATCTATAGTAAACTATTTGGCTCAATTTAGTTTTAAAACACATTTTGTAATACCTTTGTATCTTTGTATTTAAATTTATATTATTTATAAATGCTTTTTTAGCTGTTACAAAATGATTCTTCAAATCCAAAGATTTCCGTTGATCAGAAAAGTGTTAAAAATTAAATTTGTCATGAATGGTAAATTTTAGACAAATTAATGTGACACCTGTACTGATTACAAATAAATGAAAGAAGCCTTAATTTAAACTTTTTGACTTTAATAAAATCATTGAAGCGTATTTTGAAGAAGCCTAGCAGATGTGACCTACGCATCGGAACTAGAAACCTCTTAAGTTTTAAACTTCGTTTTGTATGTAAAAGTAAAACTGAAGTATTAAAAAATTATATTTATTATTATTCCAACGTTTAATTTAAATACGATAATGATTATCTTACACGCTTCCGATAATAATACAATATGCATTTATTTTATACTGTATTAATATCGCTCAAAACTTGAAATTGATCACGGTATAATAATTATCCTCATCGAGGACCCAGTCGTACTTCTCTATATATTTTTAACAATAATATTTAATAAATAAATTATTGCAAGTGAAATAAAATGACTCAATAAAATTTAAAATTTTCATTATTTAATATATTGCAATGATCCTCCTAATTCAGGATTGACTAAAAAAATTATTTATTTTAAATTTTACCTATTTAATTTTAAATTTAACTTGTAAATGCAAAAAAAACCTGTATTTGTACCACATTCTTAAAATTAATTGTGTTTTAGAAAAGCAAAAGTAATTTGCGGCGCCATCAGTTACAGAATTTTGAAAGAATGTAGCACGAGTTTATTGTATCGATGTGATCATGCGAAAGGAAGAGTCTACATTATGAACACAAATAACATTATTTCTGTTTACGAGCAATGTGCGTTGACTGGTAAGTCCCTTTTTAAACCCCTATTATAGTACATAATCCCAGAAAATAAAATATCGTGCAATATATTACAAAGCAGTGCGGTAGTATTATTCATATGATTATGGATGCATAATAATAGCGAGCTATGTTATGGGTGCCGTATGTACCGCTCCTACAACCCATTAAAAAAATATTTTCGATATTTACATCTCGAGGATATTCATACATTGGCCTTTTTGCGGCGGGAGTCAACAACGTCCTAGGGGTCTTTGTAAATAATGACAATAAGTACTTCTCTCCTCATTGTTAAATGTCTGCACACCGGCCACTTGAAGCTCACTACCTGGGTATTATTAAACACTGGAAAGTGGCTACTGATGCTATAAATCTACAATACTAGAAAATATATTTTGACTGCCAGAAAATGTTTTTGTGAAAACTTGACCACCGGAATAATTTGTCTAGGTTAAACGATTTTACGGTATTTTAGCTTTCGTGAGATAAAATCAATTTTTAACTACCTTACCTAATTACCAATACTTTATTTTAACATAAAATAGTCCCCTCGTTAAAACTTAAATTCTTAATAAACTTATTTATTTTCAGTTTAATGCACGACGCACAAGTTTACCGATGCAGAATATTTTGATGAAAATCAGTTTAGTAACAAAATAAGAATGGTGCAACATATTTTAAGATGGGATTTTGAGATTGCAAATTTTATCAGTATACCTATGGGTAGGTAAAAAAACTTTTCAACTAGCTCGAATCTTACCGTTATACTACTATATTTATTTGAGCAGTAAAAAATAATTTGCCACCATTTAAGGTAGTGGCTATTTATATAATCATACACTAATGAGTTATAATATTTTTGAATTGTTAAATTATATATAAAATTCACTCCAATAATAGCATTATTACCAATATAAAAAAAAATTTTTTATTAAATGAAATTATTCTACATGCAAAATAAAAATAATACTTTTGAGATGTTATGTAGAAATTTTTAATAGCTTTTAACAAAAAGGAAATATCAAATTAAATAGTCAAAGTAAATGAATTATTATGAACTGAATTACCAGCAATAAAATTATAAATAGTTCTCCCAAATACCGAAATATTCCTCAACATATAATTATTATAATATTGAATAATCAGGTGCCAATACTATCAAATGGTTAACCATTAATAGGTTAGTAATTTTGTACACTCGTCTATAAATAAACTGTATAAACTAAATGTACTATGTACATATACCTATTATGGAATAGAAATACTGGAATACATGTTAAAAAAAAGACTGCGTTATATCGTTCATGACTATTTAAACCGGATCATCTACAACAATACATCAAAAGAATTTAATAAAATTTTGTACAATTTTGTATTTTACAAAAGCGACTACATTCTTTGAAATTGATACCCTTTTTATAAAGATAAAAATGTTTTTTACTTCGCCATCGAAACTCACCTGACAATTCAATAAATTTTTTTTAAATTTGATGCTGCTGTATATGCAAAACTTTCGAGTATGTACAACAAACAAATTGCAATTTTAATGTACTGTGTGTAAGTTGCTGTACTTAATATAATATGATTTAAATCTTAGATGCAAAGTCACTAGTTAATATTAATTCCAAATTATGTGCGCGGGTACTTAATTAAAACAATTTGTTCAACAAATTAATTTAAATTTCTTATTCCTGCTATACTAACTTCTTGGAGCGATGTTAGGCAAGGGCGTCGGGGCGCCCTCGCCTAGTTACCCGTTGCCAAGGCACATGACGCTGATGCGAATAGACACTAATGCCAGTTATTTAACAGAATCGCACGTGTAAGCCACCGTTATTCAATTACCGTACCCACCCTCTGCTTTTTTCCCTGTATAATTGAAATGCTTTCGACGTACGTTGGTTCAAACCAGATAATTAAGCTAGGCTACGTACACTTTTTGTCAAAACAAGTTTTAATAATAAAGATGCATCTCTAATAGCAATGTTGTTTTTTCAAAACAAATTTTTCATAAATCCATATAGTAAAAAATGTTATAATTGACGACGAGAATTTTGTACATGGTATAGCAGAAGAGCAACAATGTATCAGTTCAACCGCATGCCATATTTAGAACCCTTCATTTTTGGAAAATAATAAAATCAAAAACAAAAGTAATAATTTTTACCACGATTTTTACCGCAATTTTAGAAGTTTTTGACTTAACTCTCAGGTCGGGCAGAGATGCACGTGCCTTTGGGCACACAGTGCAGTTTGAGGCTTTTTTAGAAAGTAAAAAAAATGTTGGATGAAAACGTAAGTATGTATTTTTATTTAATGATTTTATTTATAATTAGCTTTATAATTATACAAATCAAATATAAGTGAAGTAATTACTGTTTTGAGAATTGGACTTTTGTTGAATTTCCGTTGTGCAAAATCTTCTACTGTGTCTAATTGTTGAAGGATATCACTTTCTATGCACATGATTGACAAATGGGTAAGTATGTAGTTCGTAATTCATATCTTTTTTTTAGTCGTGAAAATGAGCACTTTCCACTACAATTGCTGACCATTAAGCCAAGAAATATTCTTGTACCGACTTCCACATTCGGGAAAATTTATTCTAACTTATCTGCTTTTAGAGATACTCAAGTCTACCGATTCGTTTGCAAGGTTTTTCAAGTACTACCTTAAATGAAAACATTCTGATTTGGGCTCATTAGCGTTAATGTCTTCGTGATAGAAATCTTCAAATTCTTTGCATTTGAGAAAGAAAACTAAAACTTTTTTAAATTCTCTGTATGATTCCGAATGTTGCTTTAAATAAACATCCAATTCGAAGATATCTTTTTATACGAAATTGCCATTCAACTGTAAA
The DNA here is from genome assembly GCA_911387805.1 of Cantharis rustica. NCBI lineage: Eukaryota > Metazoa > Arthropoda > Insecta > Coleoptera > Cantharidae > Cantharis > Cantharis rustica. Next base: position 41,748,427 of record OU426877.1, read on the forward strand.
GTTTTTGATGGTTCTTCCAAAAAAGTGTTTATGGATAATTGAACTCCTTTTTATTTTGTGTAAACAACGACCTTTGCATCTTGAGACCACCATCAAGTCGGGGATCCTGGGCTCGTGCTCCATGTGCCCTTATGGAAAATACGGATCTGCCTACACCAGAATAACAGATATGACTGTATGTCGTGTTTCTTGTACAACCCGATTTACTTTCTGCATAAAGTACTCGAATTGAAAACACCTGAGTAATATGTTCAACATGTTCAGTGCTTTAAATGTTATATCGGGTTACATACGTTTGTAGCGTTCTTGATTACTCTCGTATCAGGGCAAAAGTACGCATCTATAATGCATCTGTAAGTTGGAACCAAGTATATTTACATTTTACATATCACGTCAGTTCCCGTTGTCCAAATTTCAAACTATTGCCTAATTTTATAAATACCTAAATTTAATAGATTTGCAAGCACTAAGCTGCACATTGTCTGATGTACCCGTAATATGATCTATTTTTAAGTATCTTGCAGTGATCACGGGTAACCATTGTGTTTATAAAACTGTACAATGGGGGCTGTCGATAGCTGTCCTGGTGCCCTTTATCAAGCTGGTCTAATAGTTTAACTACCGTGTTTTATACGATCATACAGGTTAGTTTTTTTGTAAAGATGAGGTAAATTTGTCAAGACGTTGTTGAATGTTAAAACTACATTGATTATCTTTTAAAGATGCAACTTGAGATGTTTTTAACTTTTAAAAAGAATAAAAATTGTATACTTAACAACGCGCACATCGTGCACATGCTATACCTACATATTTCGAATCAAGATGATGGTAATTTGTGCTGTCAGTCATTCGTGTGGGTATGTGATTAGTAAATGTCATTTACTACTTCTTGCACAGAGTTAATTACTTTTCTGTTAAAAGTTACTATGATTGTTTCATTATTCAATCGATATGTCGTTTTTGGCATCCTAACATACGAAGAAAAGTTATACGAAAGCTTCTTTTATACGAATAGGCGTTTCTACGAATAAAACTTTATTAATATTACATGAATTTTTAATATTTAATTATTATTAATTTTTACGTCATAATAAACGTTTTTATTACGGAAACAGAGCTTTAAAATAGCTTTTCTTAGGACTAAACAATATATTTCCAATATTCTTAAACTATTTAAAAATATTGTGAATATATATTTTTTTATGTTGACAATGGAAGTAATATAATAAAACCCCGAAACTTGCTTCCAAAAAAATACTTTAGAGAAAATAAGACGTTTAACATTTGTTGATTTATTTAATCACCGTCCAATTAGTGAGCCATGTATGAACTTAATTAATAGTTAATAAATCTCAGAATAATAATGTAGGTATACTAAGAAAAGTTATAGTATATAAGCGCTTTTATGCGACGTTTACATATTACTTATTGCCTAATATAAAAATAATATTAATCGTAGGATTCTAATTTATTTGTCACATTCTTATATTATTCTTGTTGTCTATATACAACTTTGATTGTTCATCATGACAAAAAGAATGACGAAAAAGCATTTATAGAACACATGGGAGTGTAATTTTGAAACCGTTTGCAGGAAGATTTTATACAATTCGATTTTCTCGAATGCAATAAATTATAAGCATATTTATTGCAGAGTTTTCGAGTGATTTATGGAAAAAATTGAATTTATGTGTCCAAAGGCGATTTATTTCGAGTAGAATATATTTAGAATATTTAGAATATTTAACTTTTATACAAAGATCTGCTTCTTTGCCGATTAAGATTGGTCTAGAGCAGTGGTTCCCAAACTTTTGTGTCTTGTAGACCCCTTGCCATGTTTTTCGGTTTTGGGCAGACCCCCTACTTACATGGTACTAAAAATTAAAACATACCAAATTACAATTTATTATCTGTTATCTGTTAGCGAAAAATTAATGTTTTTAGTGGGAGGGATGAACCTGATACTTTGTTAACAATATTTGGCATCAATTTAGTTAGGTTTAATCTCAAACCTAAAGAGATAGGATAGGAGATTGGCTACCAAGCTGAAACCTCTTTCCACTAGGCATGAGAAAAGGAGGTTAATTTAAATTTAACCCAGGGGCGTATCAGGTACTATAATAGTTTCTGCAATAGTGCGTAACTTCCAATTAGGTAACTACTACTAAGGCTCAGTTGTTCAGTTGTAAGTTAAACCAGAAAATTTGAATTAACTAATGAAATATGTTGAAAAGCTGTTTTTTAAGTAATATTATTTATTAGTTAATCTAAATTCTTTGGTTTAATCTGCAATTGAACAACACTAGACCTAAATGAGATCTACTATTGTTGACCCCCATTTACATCTAATGGACCCCCAATATTTTTTTTTTCGTTAACATAGACCCCTTGCAGGTCGTCGTCAACCCCTAGGGGTCGATATAGACCACTTTGAGAACCACTGGTCTAGAGTGATATTTTTAGTAAGTACAGCATTTGTCAAAACGGTTTTGACAAACGCAAAAACGGCAATCATCAAATCTACCCTAAAAGCTATACATCTAATTGTGGTAAGGATTGACCGACAGCGCCAGCCCCAAAAATACTTAACCAAAATAAAAACACACATTAAAATTAAAACAGTAAATGTTTTGTATTGCTGACGATAGACGGAAGTTAAAGTATCACTATAGTATGTAAAAGAATAATCCTTATTATTACAGTAATGCTATTTAAATATACCAAATAATTACATAAATAAAAGAATGTGAAAAATTTTAAACTTAAACGAAACCCATTAGTCATCCAATAAGTCAATTTGGAATTTATAATTTTTATTTGCTAGTTTTTCATTCTATCATGTCAGATAGTTGTTTTTTTGATTGTGTGGTAGTAAAATATCTATTTATAGATCAATGAAAACCTAAATTCTGCAGGAATTGTCAAGGAACTGCAGAAATTTTCAAGAAATTATCAAGGAAGTCAAAAGAGGAGTTTGAAGAACACTTAAACCTGGATTTTATTAATTGAAAAAGAAGGGTTTGCCGTTCAAGGTGGCACGGTGCAATCATCACACATATTGATAAAAATTTCATAAAAGATGTAGTATATCTGTATGTATGTACATACATATCTTTCAACGTTAATAAAAAATGTACAAAAACAAAAAAGTTACAACTTTATAATAATAATATTGAAAGATTTTATCAAATTTTCGGTTAAACCACTTCACCGAAAGTCGCGTATATTTAAATTAATAGGTAGAATCAAATGTGACAACTGTTTCCATGTCCAAATAACTTATAAATTGATATAAATATTATAATGTATTATTATTTTTATAAATAAACTGATAAATAAACCAAGTGATAAGAAGATACACGAAAAACTACATAATATACTAGGTATAACTTACAATTTTTCAAATTAGAAAAAAATTAAACTGGAAATTATTTAATGTATTTAACAGGATACGTATTTGTACAATCAATATTACATTGAAGGATACTTTTATGCTCAACAATTCCAAAAAAACAATAATTCAAAAAAGATATCTACTCTATTTAATTTACTTATTACACTTTTCATTTACTAGCTTAATCGGAGAATTTATTTGCATGAGACTCGAATAATAAATAAAGATCAAATTTAATATTAAAAACCAGTTGTTTATTAAATCAATAAATTGTAAATGTGAATTCTCAATTACATCATATAAAATAAAACTATTATGGTTTGTAGATAAAAAATTATTATTTATGAAATAAGTGCCACCAAAAATCAACAAAAACGCAGATTTTTACATAAATCCTTCTGTGGTGGTTTTAGAAAAAATTACAATTTTACCACATAAAGAAGCTCCTAGTTTTTACTTAAGTAACGCTTTGTTCTTGAGCAAGAATCAAGCAAATTTTCCTTTAAAAAACGAATTTAAATTCACTTGAGAAAAAAATTCGCAAAATCATATTTATCAAAGTAGGTATTTCCTTTATTCAAATTAAAAAAGTATCAGGTCTTTCCGTCTGAAGTAAATACAGTCTTCGTAACAAACTCACAACAAAAAGTTTAAAAAAATTTAATTGTTCATTTCCAATTCAAAGAAGTGAAAAACCATAAAAATCATCCAAATCGGTAAAAAAAATTGATCTTTATACCAAATTGTGGTTTCAAAAAATATACCTGACATAAATATAATTATGTACATCGCAAAAAACTACAAATTTTGAATAAAATTATTTGCTTTCAATGCCAGTTGAAAAAGTACCTCATATTGTACTTCGCTGACACTTAAAAATTTTTTTAAAACTGCATACAGATCAAGATTACTGCTGTGGATTGATTACAGAAGCCGTTCACTAGTCAAAATAAAAGTTGGACACTAATCAAATTCTTTCTTGTTATGCACACTCCTACGCTAATTTTTATTGAGTGTCTGCATTTGATAAGGTTTTAAAATAATTAATTCTATAAAATTATGCAGTTTGCTCCTAACAACAGCAAGATATGAATTGAAAACCGGACATTAGCTTCGATTTGAGGCAACTCGTAATTTTTCACCGTGAGAAAGGAAAATTCTATAATACAAAGATTTAAAAATAAAAATCGGGTCGATTTTAAATTGAATACTGGCCGTCTTAGGATATCAATTGTAAGTGAGAGATAACGAGCAGTAATTGTTTGTAAAATAAAGACATAAGTGTTCCAAAATTAGCAGACCAGTTTTATCAAGATTTTGGACGAGTAGTAACAATTCACAATACACTAAAAAGACAACGATATTATTAACCATTTATTAATTCTACTCGCAAAACCAAGGGAATCAAATGGGCCAAAGACCATAGACAAAAGATCAAAAGTGGTGAAGTAATGTTATATTTGCTGACGTAAGCAAATATAATATTTATAATTCTGAAGACTAATACTGGGGATGTATTTTGGCTGCAGGGGTGGGAAAACTTTCTTTTATTGAAGAGATTATGAACCGGTACAAGTAATATTATATAGATATTTCAAATGACAATTTATTAGAAAGTGCTGTGCAAATGAGCATTAAAAATACTTTTAAGTTTTATCAGGACAATGACCCCAAACATAATTCCCATTTAGTACAAGAATATCTTTTCTATAGATGTCCCAAAGTTTTGCACCCTCCTCCGCAATCAGATTTAAACCCTATCGAAAATCTGTGGGATGAATTGGACCGTAAAATTCGGCAAACCAACATAAACAATAGGGAATATTTAAAACAAAGATTACAAGAGGAATGGAAAACCAATAAATAATGATTATTCAAAAAAAATTGTTTTTAATATCCCAAAACAAAAGGGCAATCAGATAAAGTACGAGTCTAACAAAAAGGAATAATTTAGTGTCCAACTAGCGAACAGCCTGTGAAATCAATCTCCGTAAGTAATCTTATTCTGTATAAAATTTAATGAAAAATGTTTACGTTTTGGTCAACTAGACGAAATACTTTATTAACCGGCATTGAAACCAATTAATTTTTTTATAAATAATTAAAACAGAAACGTTTTAATGAAATTTATTATGGTGCCCAACTATTTTTTTACTCGCTGTATAATATAGTATGAAAATTGCAAAATGTATAAATAAAATATCTATTATTTATTTTTATAAAAGTTATTGTAAACAGTGACTTAATAATATAATGCAGGAGTAAAATCAAATAAAATCCAGAATTCTCTTGCCTCTTTTCGCATTTTCCTTTGAATCGGAGGGCAGATGTATTTCTTTTCTGTTTTTATAAGTACCTGAGAAAATTTTAATTTGTTTATTTATCAACTTTCAGGTTATTTAATAAACACGTTTCACGTTTCTTATCCTTCTTGAAACATTTTCGGTAAAAATAAACACAACAATTTATATTAAAAAAATAACTTCTGATAAATAATTCTTTCGTATTTAAGTATAATACGAAATTTATTAATGTAATGAAATATTATAACGATAAAATGTTGTATATTATAATATAATAGTAAACATAGTAATATTTCCATAATAGATTAGCAGTATAACTATTTCCCTGTACTATTCTATTATACGGAGGATACTAAAATAACAGTAGGTATCAATCGTATAATAGCCCAATATGATATAACTTAATATGTTATTTATGTATGAATTGTAAAAATGTAGTAAATAATGCCACTTACTAAAATCTTATAATATTTGTGTCAACCGAACGAACACCTTACAATAAACACTTAAAATCTTGTATACACAAATTTGTCATATGATACCGGTGTGTACGAGTACAAGTTTGTTGATGTCCAGGTTCGTGTGTGGTCATTCAATCCTTCAGAATATCATAAATTTGTCCAACAATTACATTATCATCTCTAATGCAATAATAGCACGTACCTATTGTATAATTTAGTTCCTATACGAATAAATTCGCTTGATAAATTATTATACACATAATAAGTATATGTAGGCATAATGATCAATAATAAACAATGTAAACAAAAAATAAATTAAATTATTATTTATAAATTATATCGTTCGTACCTATTTACTTATTATATTATTTGAAAAATTGCTTTATTTCTTTTCAAAGTGTATCCATTTTAGGAGTCATTTAAATTTCCTGCTTTTTAAAAACTGGTGGTAGATGTTAAAAATTGTGACAGTAAAGTAGTAAATTCTATCAATGGGTTTTGGATACACGATATTCTTTAATTTTAGAAACGAGTTTGGTTAATTTTTGTAAATACTCAATTTTTTTGTTACTTATTTATTACTCGAATAGTAACAAGTAAAAATAAAATAATTGGACTAATTTAGCTAAATTTGGAAATTTGTATCTATTTTATAATATAATACTTATGGTAAGTTCTGGTGCCTCCCTACTAATAGAACACTGATATTTATGTGACATTAACATCTGATTTGTAGAAATTCTTTAGATTTCTTCATCTTTTTTACCATATATTCCTGTATATGCATCCCTATGGGTGACTATGCGTGACTACTAACTTATAACTGATGTCTAAATATTCAAATATCAAGTGACATAGTGACAGTTATTGTTACGTATTACACACAGTACTTATCGAAGAAGTTTTTATGTTACGTTCAAAAATAATGGTTTTTATTTCGGTTAACCACACTAAAAATTACATTTTATGGTATTACAATACAGTAGTTATTTTTCCCCACAGACAAGCAGTTAACCAAGTTAATTTAATTTTTTACCTATACATATATTTTTGTTCGCTTCCAGCCAATACCTTAATAAACATTAAATTAACTGCGACAGTTAATTAATCAACACACAATTAAGTTAAAAGGTTAAAATCAAACTTCCGATTCGTATTCAAAATTTAGTTTTAAAAAATCAACTCATTCGCTTGGTGTTATTAATAATGGTTTTTAGTACTTCCGCGTGAACGTCATTTAATATTTATAGCGTTGACAATTTCTAAATCAGATAAAAAGCACCCTCCCAGCTCGGGTGTATATAACGAGCCCCCTTGCGACCGATCTAGGGAGTTATAAATTAAAGCTCCAGAAATGCCGACAGCTGCTCTAAATGAATCAATTTACTTTTGAATCTGGAATAGATTAAGATCTTAAATGTTTAATTTGCACTTAATAACAATTTTATTAATAACCCCGTTTAAGATAATTAACTTTAAATTTGTTGTGTGCAAACGAAGAAATTTTAATTAATTTAGTTTCCTATTACCTGCAGTAGCATCTTGGAATATTAGTTTAATTTCAAATTAAATCAAAAAGATTAGCAAATTTTTTCCAGATTTTAGGTACATTCTGTAAGTCCTTAGAAGTAGAACGTATAATTATTGAAAGCTTGAAGTAGATGAAAATTAAGAAAACTATGTAATTCTCTTGGTGGACCAGAAGGCAGAAATAGAGCAAAGATAGAGACGTCATATTTATGTTAATTATTTATATATAAACTGGGAATTGGACCTACTTATTAGCAATAATGTTATAAGAAAAGTCTGATGTACCTATTTTTATTTTAGCCGAGATTGATGCAGCTTTGAAGTAAATTCTCACATGTTAAATAAGTTCAAACACATTCAGTTTTATGTAAGGAGACATAGTGCAGGCAGACAGTTTACAAATCTTTAGTATTTTCTCTGACACGAATGATTGACATGTCGAAGCGACCGCCGGTCTTTCTATGACAACTGTTTCCGTTCATCTTACCACAATCACGTGTTTGTCCTGTATGTAAAATGTGCCTTTCTATTCTCCAAAATACACAAAATTGCTATTCAACCTTGACCAGAGGGTTTCCACTACTTGATTTTAATATTATAAAAGAACAGCACGTTACAAGTTTATTCACATTTTATAGAAAAACTAAGCTGTCAAATAATCAAAAAATTAGTAGCTTGTAATTCTTTATGTTTATTTAAATCCTACCCGAAAACCGTCCAAACTAACGGGCTTTTTTCCTATAACGATTTGATTGTCTCATACCCGATTTCTTCACCTTGAGATATCTCCAGGATACGAATCATTGGACAAATAAATCAAATCATGGTAACAAATTAAAAATTTAATTTATTCGTCTAATAGATTACTATCCATTATCTGCACCAATTCCCTTTACAGTTTTTTTTAGATCTAAGAAACCAATAAAATCTGGAATGAGATATGCACTTCAGGTTGATTCAGCTAGCATTGTCAGCTTTTAGATTAAATTTTCTTCTTCAATATTCGATTCTCTCTATTTAATTAAATACGCGTCACGGATAAACTAGACAAATTCAGCAATTAAAATATTATGATGAATTTATGTTCTTACATCCAAAGCTTATCCGATAAAATGCATACCTAGCTTTTTGATAAGAGCGAAAATGTGCAATAAATCTAAGAGTTTTATTTCATGATAATACCAGTGTGATAATGGTAAGTTCATTACGTCATATTGTATATAGTGTATCACTTACGAAATTGGTATTGTAAAACGAATTCTATGATGTTATCGCTGCTATTAATTTTTAACATTCTTGAACCTTATCTAATTTTTTGAATTAAAATTGCACCAAGATTTCACAAATAAAATAAGTACAGTAAATTTTATATGCTTATTAATATTACACTATATTATTTTTCAAGATTGAAATTTTAATTCTAAAATATTGTGTAGTTCATTTTATACGGATATCTTAAAATATTAATATGGTTACTATCAAATTTCACTACTCAAATCACGAATCTATCATTGTCGAGTTCAAGCAAAAATATGTTGCAAAAATCTTGTATCAATAAAATGTCCTATACCACTCTATATTTTTTTATAAAATACATAATGCGACTGATAAATTTTTAGTACTTCAAATGTAAACCCATCATATCCAGCAATCCAGTAATTTTATCTTAATAACTTAAATGTGACAAGGTTGTTTTTGTTTTAGAGTTATAATAATAATTAACGTGTATATAATATACCAATATATTGAAAAACAACTCGAAAAAAAAAAATAAATAAGATGGGACAAGATTAAAATTGAAAAAGTTAAATGCAAAGAATTCGTTAGTTAGTTATACTTGCTTGTTAAAATATATGGATATCAATGTAACATAACACAATAATTCATTATAAACTAGATGGGTAGGTGGGCGTGGAAAAGCTACTGATCGGAAAAACAAGAGACATAATTATTTGTACAGCTCCTAATACTTATATGCCCACAATAGGAGTTTATACCCTTTTCAATATTGCATTTATCTGGTAAAAATTTAAAAGGCAGGTTTACTATCCCGAAACAAAAGATTTTTTGGAACAATTTTATATAATATTAATAATAACGATATGTACCTTTAGATACTACAATATAAAACTTGTGAAAATTAACAAAGATTTATACAAAAGTATGTTTTATTGGAATATTTATGTAATATAAGTGCTTTGTATTCTGAAGTACCTACCTGTTTAATTAGTACATATATTTCACATATTTTTATCGATTACCCCGTGAGTGAACTTGAAATTAATTTTAGTATCAAGTTATTTCAGGTGGTTCTATGCTTTTTCTATATTGTTCCAAAAAATCACTTTAATATAAAAATAAAGTAGTGGGTAGGAGAGTAACATTTAAGGCCGGCCCAGAATTTAAAAAAAATTAAATTTCTTATGTTGTTTCAGATTGTACTGGATATCTGAATTTGCTCTATTTGTTTAAATACACTTTTTCAAGAACTGACAAAAAACCGATTTTCAGATAGTAATATTTTTATAATTTAATAGAATATCAACAAATAGCGCTACTAAACGTTGAATACTGTGAGTATTTAAAAGACATTTTTTTGTTGTTTAAAAAACTGCCACCAGGTGGCGCTACTATATTGGAAGTACTTCTATCTATAGAACTAGAATATTCCTGTTCTATATAGGAAGTCCAGGTAATCATTTGTTTTAATGTAACTAATTTGTTTGAAAATTATTCAAAGAAAGTTGAAAATTTGTTTCAAAAATTCGCTGAACAAAACTCTTTTAAACTGAACTCTCGTTGAACTTGGTATATGTAATTTATTGGGAATTTCTACAGCCTTTAGGACTTCCAATACAGTAGCGTAATTTGTTGGTATTTTTTAAAACTACAAATGTTTACTAAATACCCACAATTATTGCATAATAATATATTCAAATTATATCATATCATAAGTATATATTGTCATTTAATCTTCAAAAGTATTCAAAATTGATAACTGCATCTGTTAATACTTTTGCAGGTTTTGAAAAAATATTTGGAATATAGAACAAACTTTCAAAAATTATTTTTACAAATAGTGCAGGCCAAATTCATATACTTAGTAATATTTACTTAGGTTGATTACCCTGTATCTTTGAAGTTTTAAATCTGATATTAAATTGTAATAAACTAATAAGTATTACTATTATTACCTATATAATATATAGGTATAGATATCAAAAAATTGTACATTTTACATTTATTTGATATATTTTTCGAAAATGTTAGTAAATTTAGTACTTAGACTACATAAAACATTACATATCCTTTTACAGCACTATAGAAATTAAAAAAATTCTCTTGTAGAATGTATTGAACGCATTATAGAACACAATCCTCTCTGTTGACCACACTTATTTTGGCTACGTATTAACCTCTAAACATTTTTTTGAAATATCATACTTATGAGTATTTTTGAAATGTAATATCCTTAATTGTAATTTTCCAGTGAAACAAAACCTTACCGTTTTTACATTTTTTTGGACGCTAAATTGAAATCTCTTTTTCACCGATCATAATTACATAATATACTATTATATATGTAGTTTCTATACTACATAAAATAAATATCTATGGTTCTCGGGAACATAGGCATTTTAATTTGAGCATTTTCACCAAATTGAGCACCAGTCATTGGGTGATGAATTAAGAATAAATAATTCAGGATTTAGAATTACCGATTAATTTATCGCCTGTTAATGTATTGCACAAAGGTTTGTCAAATCTCTACTTAAAATGTATTTCATTTATGAAAACTTTGTGAATTTTAGTTCTAAAAAATGTTTTTTGATTATTATTACGTTTTTATGTTTTTTATGTTATAATTTGTTAAAATTCTGAAAGCTATACTTATCTGCAATGTTTATTTGTATTTTCTTTGTTTAAAACTCATTTATATTTTAATAAATAAGTAATATTTATTTAATGTTATGCATTAATATAGGTTAATATAATATTTGCAGAAAAAAATATAATATTCATCTAGTTCTCATTAACTTTTTAATTTGTTTAAATATATTTTAACATAATTATAGATAAGTAGGTACGTAATAATATAATAGATTGTTTAAATGTGCCAAAACACTATATTATACATATAGTATTAACGGTATAAAATAGTACCTTTATCTTCGTTTAAGAGTTTATAAATGATAACGTAAAAGGCATAATAATAACAAGAAAAATCACTTACTTGATTATAAGAAGGAAGTGGAGCGTAATCAAAGTAAGTAGGCACGTTATACAACATTAGAAAGAAAAAATAAACAAATCGTTCAGAACATAATATTATTTCAAAAATGTATGTATCTAATTAAATGGTTTTTGATTTATAAAACAAAACAGTAAATCATCAACACATTCATCAGTTGTGCTCACTTTGAGTAAAATACGTAACGATTACAATTTAAGTTTGTAAATTTGCGTATTCGCACTGTTAATAAGAACGACGTTTTTAAGTACACAATTAAATTATAAAGATCCGCAATGTAACTCCAATAATTTAAAGTATTAGACAGTTGTGTGCACAGCGCTAACCGATAGACGCTTTGTGTGGAAGAAATTGGAACCATTGCTTTGTGGTAGGGAGAGCTTTAAATTTCAGATTGATAGGCGGGGTTACATGGTGTTAAACTTGCATAACACTCCTCTTAAAATTGGTACGCCTTCTTAGGAGTGGTTACTTTTTCACATCATTTAGGAATTTCAACTAATATTCCGAATGGATACCTGGTAGGTAAGAAGTTTATAAATATGTATTATACACCCACCCAAATTTTCATCAATATTGCTTTTCCCGTCCCGCTCTTATTTAAGGAAATAGAAGTTTGTCTAATAGATATTAGAGAGATGTTGGTGGTAAGGTGGTATATAACGGTAATTAAAACGTAATATATCAAATCGATCAAATTCTGGATATTTAAATTGCTTCCTGCTCATCCATAACCTCAAAATTTTATACTTTTTCAAATAATGCTATTTCAAAACATAATTAAAAAATTAGCTCCATTGGAAAGATCAATACTTAGCAAAATTCTGCTCGAAGCCCCGAAATTTTGTTTATAAAGTCGGCAAAATTAGAAAACAATAACTGTATAACATAATGTACATAATTATTGCACTATATAACATAGCGAATTCGTGAATTTTTGAACCAATTTGATAATTAAATGTCACTTTTTTGCCATTGACGTTTTTTGATCGTATTTTGTTTTTGAGCTACGACATAAAAAATTTTTTTAAATGGCAACCAAATTATATATTATTTCGTTATTTGGATAAACTACAATTTTCTGAGTATGAAAATGTAAAAACAGCCTCCAAGTTTAAAAAATACATTTAATTGACTTCAATAAATGAAAACAACAATTGCGGTTTTACTAAACACAGGTTTTTATACTTACCTGTTGCTAAATTTTGTTACTTTGCTGATAAGGCCGTAAATAAATCTTTAACTTCTCGCAGTTTGATTTCTTTTCGAAAGAGTAGAAAAAGCAAGAATGATTTCCTGAAATTTCTTAACATTTCCTAGGCTTTTCTATAAGATTTCTTCGGATTTAATAATAATAATAATTTGTTTATTAAAATTCATCAAAGAGATGGCTTCTAACAAAAGTTAGGTTAAGACTAGCATGTTTTCCAAGACTATAGGTTTATAGTTATATGGTTATAAGTATAACCATAGCTATAACCAAAACTGTTGTAGAATTTGTTAAATTACATTAAAATGAACAATTTAGCTGTGGATTAACTACAACTATCTATTAATTTAGAAAATAATCGATATTAAAGTTTTGATTTTGTACGCAAGAAATACCCGGTTGTTCGAAGTGGGTGGGGCTTACCCCCATTCAATTAACGGTTCGTGTAACCGATGTAAGTAGTTGCAGCAAGGTTTTTTAAAGGCCGCAGTTGCCGTTAAGGTGTGCAACTGTTAACATCATACCATAAATTTCTTTTAAATTGGATTTCTCTGATTACAGCCAATTTTAACTTAAAAATAGATTCCTGCCATCTACCTTGGTTTTTACCAAGTACGTGAACCCAGAGAACTTTTTCTCATGATTTTCAAATTTGGGTGTCCCTTGGGGATGTTTTTTTTTATTAATTAATAATAAATTAAGTTAAAAGTAATTCTAAAATCATCACCAATTCGATTGATTGCCGAGTTCAATAAGTATAGACGATGGTAAGACTGAATGTAGAACACCACAGTGCTGCTCGTATTTCTAGTAGGACAAAGACAATTTACGCAATCAACTTTATCCTAATTTACGTACTCAACTATCATATAATTACATTAAAAATTTTTTAACTCATGGGCCCGGAAAGCGTACTATTAGGTAAAGTATATAACACAGCTAATCCGCAATAAAAGGACAATAAAAAATTATTGTATTCTTAATTTGATCGTAATCCTAATGCATCGACCAAAAAAATTTAATGTTGCTCGAATTTTGTCGTAGAAAGCTTCCACGTGCCCTAGGAAAGCCAGTTCGTCACTCTTCCAAGGTCTGAATAATAAAATCCCAAAGATCAATAAAAAAAGTTGATTGACTTTTCAAATATTTCTACGTCAATAAATAGGTCTGACGTGGTAATAACTACGTAGTATGTCAAACGCAAATTGCAAATAAGAATTTTGCAAAAATTGAATCTTATGCTTATACAGCCAGCAATGACAAAAAACCACAAGAGACCGCCGAAACATATTCAATGTTCAAATAAGAAATTAAGATGGTTTTAAAATATGTAAACTACCGCCAAATGTAGTATTTTTGAATCCCGCGCCAAAGAAAGGTGGTAAGATAAACGATGAAGGTAAACTATATTAATTTACAATAAATTATATTATGGACAACAAAGGTAGGTACGAATTCTCGTTTTATTCGAATTCAATTAGTATTATGATTTCTAATAAGTTTTTAGCATTGACTATAGATTGAGAGTAAAGTAGCTGTCTGGCTGGGCAATATGTGTAGACACACATATCTCGGCACAATGCGGACATAGAAACCGCAACTACCGACATGGCCAGTTTCGATGATATCAAAGTTAAGACTTGACTAATCTAACTTAAAGCGCGTAGGCTGGCTAATTGATATAAAAGCCACACGAGAACTCGATTCTTTGTTAGGGTTAGAGAAATTTTCTATCTACTATGTTTCTAGACAGTAGCGGATCCAAGGAAAGGGAAGGGCTAGGGGGCTCAAGTCCCCTCCAAAAACTTCTGGATCTACCCTAGACAACTCTCAAATAAAACTTTTCTCGTTTATCTTTATTTTATTTAATTTTAAGTAGGTATAGTATGTTTTCAAATTTTAAATTTCTATAAGGTATAAGCGGTATAAGCGTAGGTATAAGCGGTTATACCTACGTAACAATTTTATAAACTACGCGCCTCTCATTCAATACGCAGCCACATAATCCGTTGCCACCTCCACCAAACCTCCACTCGCTCTTCCCTGATACAGCCTCGCGTGGTACTTGGGACAGTTAAAAAAGTCGCTTTTCAAAAACAGAGCATTCTTCAATTTTTGATCTGTTCACTTTTATACCTAGTGCCATCGTCAAAACAGAAAATTTGACGTCCGTAGAGGCATCTGCAGGTGTTTACAGTAGCGACTTGCTTCATCCTTTTTCGTTATCGGGAGAAATAACTATTTGGAGGGAGCTTTGGAGAGACAAGGAACATCTCCTACAAACAGCAGTAGAAGCTCACCAAGAAACTAATGAGTTTTTTTCAAATATAAAAATTCTTTTACAAATTCTCGCTACATTACCAGAAGCAGCAGCTTCTCTTCGCTTAAACTGATAAAATCGTACTTTCGTACGACAATGACGGAAAACAGGTTGAACGGTTTAGCTGCCATGTATATTCGGTGAGATATATCTGGCGGCCTACAACCTGTAGAAGTCATTGAAGAATTTGCAAAATGTTATCTTTTTTATTTTCTTCAAGTAAATTACTTTGGCTATCTATCTTTCATAACAGATTGTAATTTTCATAGCTGGTTGTGAATATTTTACTTAATTTACGAATATGAGTTGGTATCACTGGTGAAGCCAGGTTTCCAAGCGTTCAATTTAAATTTAAATCTTGTCCAGCGGCGTAGCAAGTGGCAGTGGTCGACTCGACACGAACGCTAGTTTCGGCCTAGCCGGAAGTTTCTACCAAGTTTTGGCCGAAACCAGCATTTTTTGCCGAAACTGACCGAAACTGAAACCAAACCTTTGGTCGGTCTCTACTTACATATATTATAAACAAACTTGACAATCACAAATTCACAATAGAAACTACTTTCGTTATAATTATTATGCTCGCTAAGAGCTAATGTAGCTATTTTTTTAACGCATACATTGAGTATCATTATTATTTTCGACGTACCGTGTTTTTAAATTCACACCTACATGTGTGAATTTAATATGACATATTTATTTCAGTTCGTCTTTGTCTTTGTTACTAAGTAGTAACATAGGTACGTAGTAACATAGGTACTAGTTATTAATTTAGAAATACCGCTATATTGCCGTAACGCATTTCCGTTGCATTGTCGTCAATTTACCCCTAGTCGCGCCTAAAAAAGTTCTACTTCAACTAGGTTAAATTGGTAACTAGAACTGAATGTTCTGCTCGAGAATGTTAAAACGCAATTAACAATTGAAACAATTTTGAAGAAATAATCCAAAATCAAAATTTAAATTATGCAATTGAATGGTTCGATAACGAATAATTCATGTTATGTAAAAATACTTAGCAAGAGTGTAATTTTTGCTAACAAAATTTGTAAATTCTACTTACGAGTAGGTACTAATACAATTTAGACTAATCGTTGTAAGTTGTCTTCGGCTGCTCGATATGATGTAAGAAAAGTAGAAAAAACAATCTATGGTTACAGAAAAAATAAATGACAATCATCTGTAAAGCTTGCACATCTTCTAACAACCAGATGAATGACCAAGTACAATGAAACCATTTACTTACCATCATTTTACAAAAACATACATTTATGTTCAATACAGTAATTCAATTGGGAAATTCATTAGTACCTAACTATTATCCAAATTCGTTATTATCGCTTATCCACTAATTTATTCAGATTAAATAGTATAAATTAATGTCAAAGTAAATAATCCAAAAGCACTGAACTTCGTTTAATACTAGTACCATACAAAAAATAATTTAAACAAAACATAAGTTGACTTTACACCAGCGGTTTTCAAATGGGGTTCCGCTTTATTAAAAAATTTATTAAAAATAAATTTTGCCGCTTAAAATATATTTTTTAACTTTTTTTTATTCCATTCTATGGCAATCCATTCATGGAATGCTAACGTCCAGTCGAATTTTCTGCTGTAGATTTCTAAAATCCAATTGAAATTAGGTGCGATTTCCAATTGGAAAGTAAATTTAAAGAGGTTCCGCTTGGGTTATTTTGAAATGAACTGCGCGAGGAATATCCGGAGTTGTCCAAACATACAAACCGTATTTTGCTACCATTTGCGAGCACATACAAGTGCGAGACTGGATTCTCATTATATTCAGGAACAAAAACAAAGTATCGAAATCGACTTGACGCAGTTCCTGACATGAGAATCCAGCTTTCAGAAATCGGGATCTGTGAGAAATCCTCACCCACGATTTTAACTTTTTCCTATTGAAAATAGGTAAAAGGGCACTTTTCTAAGCATACTAAAACAAAAAGTTTTCGAAAAAAATCGAATTAAAATGTAAATTTTACATGTATTTTAGATACACCTTGTAACACGGTTGCATGATTAGCCGTTGCTGAGTAAGGCAAAAAAAATTTAAGAATATCTCTGAAAAATGACAGAACTCACCAATAATACAACAATATTAAGAGTATATCAAAGCACACGTACCGTCAACAAAATGAAGAGCAGGGACTCGAACGTGCTAATTACAGTAATTTTAAAATGCCGTTATTTCGACAACTATTGCATAATCCTAAAAAATGTTTGTATTAATATACACAGAAAATTGTCCTCTTTCCAATGGTCAATAGAAAAAAATTGAAATCGTGGGTGAGGATTTCTGGCAGTAACCAGAAATCAAACCAAATATTAAACGAATTTATTAGAAGAAAACAAAATGTCATATTTCTCACTAATAATAATTGTAATAATTTGTAATTCTATAATAAATAATTGTTATTTTTTAATAAAATTAATTTTTACATGAAATTGAAAAATAATTTAATTCATAACTTACATAAAATTGTTCAAAAACTATTTAAATGAATGATATAGTTTGCGACACCCTGTTATAACTGATGTTTCGATTTTCGAAATCTCATCAGGCAAACCTGGAAGGTTAAAAAAGGTTTGCCTGATGATGAGATCCAATGTTCCAATGATCCAATGTTCCAATGTTCAATTTCATCTAACATGTAAAAATTAATTTTATTAAAAAATATTATCACATGTTAATAACATTAACCATTTTATAAATAATTGTTATACTTGTATTTACTTGGTCACTGGGGGGTGGGGGGTAGTGTGCGTACACAACCTTGTATACAGTAAACAAATCGGTTTGGGGTTCCGCCAAATTTTTTACATTGCCCAAAGGTTCCGCGACCAAAACTAATTGGGAACTGCTGCTTTACACAATTTTATCAACCAACGTCCCTTACCATTTCAAAACTACCCACTTTGTCTTACTTAATAGATAAAATAATTAAATTTTGCTAACTATTAATTTATTGCAGCCGTCCTGTGTTCTACACACTTCGATCTATCTTTTATATTCGTTAAAAATAGTGCCCATAATTTTAACTTGTTATACTATATTTTGTAAAATATGAACATGGAATTCGAAAATAATCAAAAAAAATTCAAAATGTTATAAAATCTTCTTTTAACTAAAAGTTTTAATTCCTTTGAACTACGGGCAAGGAAAATACAAAGAAATATAAAACAAATAATTTTTAAATAGAAAAATAACCTAAAAAATTAATTTTTTAGGTTATTTTTTCTATTTATAGTAAACGTGCCTTTAGGAAAAACGTGCAAAACGTGGTAAAATTTGAAAAAAAATTTCAAATTTAGTTTTCGAAGTGACTAGAAGGCGCTGTGCGTCTCCACTTTATATCCAGTAGTAGTACAGGTTAAAGATTCATTTTATTTATTTAACCTGAAGATTTCATTTAGACACGTGACATCGTTTAGTTATTTGGTCAGCACACACATTCGTTTTAAAATAAAATAAATTTCTTGATTTTTTAAATTTAATTTTTTAAATTTTGTTTGGTATATTTTCTCTTGTTCTCATTATTTTTAAGTTTTTCTTATGTTAAATACGACTGATGATCAATAATAATTGTGAAATAAGGGCCTTTATATCGTATTACAAAGTTTCTATTTTAAAAATATTTATCATTTTATAACCTAATTTTTCAGAATTTAATTTCTTGTTTATTCAAATATTCTAAGTTCAAACTTGTTAAATGTGAATTACTGTCATTTTTTAGTTTTTTTTTTTTAATATTATGTTTCTATGTAAGTATGTATTCTTTACTTAACAGTTAAAATTCATTATTTTAACATTTTTTTAGTTTGATTATTTTAATAATTTTTAAACTATCAATGCTAAAATAATAATTAACAAACTTTAAAACAATAAATTACTTCCAATCAGCAGCTTAAAGAGCAAACATTTAAAATCCCAAAACTCGCCCTGTGAATATTGCTATCTCTGTTATGGTATAACCACGGATAGCGGAACTTATAGTCCTATTTACACACCCAATAAAATTGTTTTGCAGATGGTAGCGTGTTTTGTACCAAATTTTCTGGTTTTTGAAATATATTTTTTTTAAATGATTCTGAAAATTGTGAACTGTTGTCGGAGGTGACAAATTATGATATATGCTGTAAACTAAATA
Source organism: Cantharis rustica (assembly GCA_911387805.1). Classification (NCBI taxonomy): domain Eukaryota; kingdom Metazoa; phylum Arthropoda; class Insecta; order Coleoptera; family Cantharidae; genus Cantharis; species Cantharis rustica. The sequence continues at coordinate 41,768,063 of OU426877.1, forward strand.
TATTTAATGCTCTCTGATTCGTGCAATATTACCAGAGGTAGCCTGCCTCGAGGACGTAGGTAATGCAAAAATACTTGGTACCCAATTTTTAACCAACAATAAATAACGATTTCCTCTATTTGAAAAATCTGTGATATCTGTAGAAATTATTTACCCAGGAAGTGAAACGTTGTCTTTCTTATTACTTACCCATTAGCCTGAAAAGAAGTAGGATCCAGATCTTAGATCTTTTGTTTACTTCATACGTTACCGTTAATATATTTCAGTACGTCCTTACTCATTTTCGTCTAATTATAATCCTCAGATAAACTGTTTTTACAGAAGTTGACACGCTCGAAGAAGTCGAGCACGATACATTTTAGGACGGGGAAGCTTCTGTCCATCAAATATGTTAATTTGTTACTGGTGGATGGTTATTCATATAACCATCTTCAACCTTCCATTAAGGATACTTTTAATAATTTCGCATTAAGTATTTGACTCCATAATGTTTAGAACATAAACATTTCGGGTATATCATATTATATCATTTTGTCAAAAATAATTATATTTCTTTTAAATTAGTTAGGTATCTAGATTGATATTAAATAATGAGATAACTCTTGGTAGTATTACATAATATATTTATTATTATCATCATCATCATCATCCAATAATTTATCAAGAATATCAATAACTGCTTTTTTAAAATGCCTCTTTTTCTTATCTGACAATTGTCGGACGTCGGGAAGCAAACTCTGAAAAAAATGTAGGTCGGGATCATCAGCTTGAGAATTACTTTCTTCAGTATTTGTCCACTCGGTAAATCCCGAATTTGTAGCATTTTCGTGTGCCAAATAATTGTAATCTTGTTTTGATGAAGTTGGTTTAATAGTTTTATATGTTACATTATTATTAACGTTGCTATTTTCTTCGATATCAATCTCTGATATCAAAGGTTTAGCTGATTCTTCTAAAGGATCAGTTTCTTCTATCTCAAACACATCATATTCATCACGATAAGTTAAAGTTCCTGGATGTGATTTAGTGTATGGTATTAAGAATTGTAAGTGCTTATTCAGATAGTATGTTTTCTTATGTTTTACACCACTGTCGGTTATAGTTGGACGCCGAGATCTAACAAAAGCTGCCCGAATATTTTTCCATCTCTCACGACAGTTACTTTCTGAAACAAATGTCGATGTTATTATTTAAAAATTGAAAGTAAACTTTTTATTTTCGCCATAGGGCGAATCGGTGTTATAAGGAAATTATTATAATTCACAAAAAAATCAAAAATTCAAATTTTCACAAAAATAGTAAAATTTGTGCATGTCGAACTACTAAATGCCGTAAAATTAATAAAAATTAATTAAAAAAAAAAAAAAAATTTCAAGTAAATTGTGTGGTAGTATTTAGTATGTAAATATATTAATTTTTTAACTTGTGATAATTATATCAAGTAAATTTAAAAGTAAACAAGTTAATTAAACGTTAAATATAATTTTATTTATATATATTTTATAAGCTTTCGATGAGTTGTGTCATCTTCGTCAGAATAATAACAAGCAAAAAATATTTAGTATGTACACATTTACAAAATATTATATTATTAATAAAGTTAAAATAATTGAATTTTAACGGTAGTGAAGAAACATATAACGTAGAAACAATATTATTTAAAAGAAAACAATGAAAATACATTAATTTACAACATTTGATGAGTTAAGACTAAGAATATTTTAAAAAAGAAAAAAATTAATATTACGTTATAAAAATAAATAAGGGAAATAAAATTTAGTAATGCGATATAACGCCCTATTTCATTATCGTTTTCGATGATAAAGACAAGGAAAAAAACATATAAAACAAGAAATTATATGTATTTGAAAAAATACTTTATTGATAAATGTAACAATTTTTAAATATCATATCATAAAATTAGGTATGACTTCATAAAAAAAATTGTTTGAAAATTACAAAAATTTACATAATATAATAAATTGTAAAATTTGTGCTTAGGCGCCCTCTAGTGCACGGAAGCTAATTTTAAGATGTATTTAGTAAGACAAAATCTTTATCGTCTTTGTGCGGGTTATTACTATTGATTTAAAAATGTAGGATAGTTTTAGATAGGATATTCGCAGCGATTAGTGGCTGAACTACGGATATAGACCCCGTTTTGCGATGACGTTGAAAAATTTGTAGTATTGATAATTTTTTTATAACAGGGAACTTGACACCGAGAACGAGTAATTCAAATTTTTTATTCAGGCGGCCTACTTCTCGCGCGCCTGATAGGTTGGCAACGATATACACACAAGTACAACAACTGTGAATCAATCAGCAACCGCGGAATCACAATAAATTATTAAAAGGCATTTTGATGAATTATCGGGGATTACTGTGTCGCCAATCGTAAAGAAAGTATAATGAAATCTGTAGAAAAAAAATAAAATTGAATGAATTCCATTACAAAAATAATTTTAGTCAAATTAATTTTCACAACGAAATGAAAAAACCTTTGAAATTTTTCTTAAAATTTTGGTGTAGTTGGTAAAAATAGGTAATCGATATTTTCTGATTTACGTAGTAGAATTCTATATTTACCATATAATATATAGTATTATAGTATTTTAGAATGACCAACAATACAAAGATCCGTTTATAAAACAGAGGCGGTTCGTGACTTTTTATCTAGAAGAAGCTAATCATAAAGTATAGTGGGGAATAATATGCAAAGTGCCCCATAGATTTAAAAATATTCTAATGAAATTATGGTAATTTATGGCGTAATTACAATTTTAAACATAAAATTTAGTGAGTCATTAAAAAAATCGGAGGGAAAAAGGCAAAAACAAAATGCGATAATTAAATTGGCCGTTTCCATAGAGTTAGCGCCGGCAGCCCTTGCCATTTTTTGAAGTTATACCTACAAGTATTTTTGGGCATAAATTGCAATCGAAAATAGTAAATTTACTTAAATATTGGAGACAACACAAAAGTTGATGCTTTTAATTGTTAAAAGTTAGATAGATTTGGAAGATTTAAGCGTTGGCGCCAATTGGTATCAAAAGCGTGTAAGCTCCCAACTTGAACACTGTCATAGTTATATATTGTCATCTTACAAATGATTTGAACCCACCCTGTACTTTTTCGGTAAGATTTTGTAAATTTGTATTTTAATTTCGTAATTTTGGAAAGAGTGCAAGGTGGGGAAGAAAAATGGAAAGAGAAGGGCTTTTTGCCAAAAATGGCCGCACGAGCCGGTTGTGTGATTATTGGCTATAAATTGTGATTAATTTTGATGCGAGTATTGAAAAGTTGTGATTTTTATTTTCAATATTGGGATTTGAATTGTTTTGGAAGTATTTTTAGTCAAACGTGGCCGTAGGGAAAATTGTTTTTGTGAGTAGACGATTGTTTTTGTTTTTATTAAAGAAGAGTAGTTTTTATGAAAAGCTGTTTTTTTTAAGCGTATTTAAAACTTTTGAAAGTTAATTAATAATTTGATTATAAGATTTGGAAGTTAAAATTAAAATTTGTAAGAGCGACGTGTGCATTGAAAGATACCACGTTTGATTGATATCGTAATTAGAAATCGTACGTTCGATTCTGGACGCAATATAAAATTTTTCAAGTTAAAATAATTTCAATTGCAAAATTAAAAAAAAAAAAAATTTTTGGCATTAATGGCCCGAGACCGACCTCATCTCCCGCACTTAGGGGCTATGCCGCGGAACTTCAAGTGAAGTGCGTGGTTTTTGAATATTTTTCAAAATACCACTGCAATATATTGAATTTTTACGCGAATACTTATTATTTAATAATTATAAAAAGAATTCAAGTAAAATTTAAAATGTTGCAAAAACTAAATTTTAATAATTTATAGGCCAGAATTTTAAGAGGCTAATAGTTCCCTCGTCGCCCATAGTAGATATACGTATTATAGTTTTTCATGTACTACCTACCATGGGTAAGAACTATTGTTTTTTGTGAAAAATATTAATTCACATTATATCACAAATAGAGGAAGGGGAAAGAATCTGAAAAAAAATATCGTTTTGTATAAAATAATAAAGTTGTTATTATATATCGATATTAATGTATTTTGTACTGCAGTTATTACTCTACAAGTAAAAATTCCACTCATCAACAAAAAGTATTATTATTTAAATTTGTTTACATGGGTATTTTTAAGTTATTAGCGCGTGATAAGTTTTAATTCTTACATGTTAAATTTAATTTCATAACTTACAGTTTTTATTAATACCAATGCCATTAAAACATTCTAATATAGGTTATAAATTACATTTATTAAATTAACATGTAAAAATTAAAACTTCTTATTTTAAAAATGTTTATAAGCCATTTTTACAAAATACAAATACAGTAAAACTAACGGACTAATCGGGGGGGGGGGGGGTCGTAAAAACCGATAGTCCGCAATACGAGTATAAAAATAGTTTTAAAATAAATCAAATAACTTTTTTTGAATATACACTGTATTTAGATATAAATAAAAATATTTAATTAACTATTGCTGTTAATTTATTTCGAATTTTCGAAGCGAGGGTTTTGTTATTTGAATTAAATTGTGAAAGCGTTGCCACAAGTTTAGTGCTTGGGAATTAACAAGATTCCTGCAAAGAAAAACCAACACGTAAGGGTTTATTCGCACCATAACCTCAAAATGTAACCATGGCAAACGCACAGGATGTTATTCCGAAGATTCCAACTCAACGTAACCAGTTAAACGTACCCGCAATGGGTGATCAGAACTCGCAGGTTCAATATCTTCAACCACCTGTACATATTATGCAGCCAGGTTACCAGTTGCAGGTAGCACAGCACCCTCCTCTGTTGCAACCCGCATTAGCATATGGCATGACATACTACAACCAGGATCACTCTGGGAATTCTCAAGTGAGTACACCACAATACATTCCACTTCATCAATATATTCCTACAGATACTTCTTTTCCACCGTTGCCTCCACAAAGTCAACAAGAAGAATGGAAAACTGCTCATAATAAAAAGCAAATTCGAAGCCCCGAGCAAAATGTAAGAATCTACAAACAAAAAAAGGTTAGTGATTACTGGTTGAGTGCTCCTTTCAAAACACAAAACAGATATTAACATCTAGCAAAAGATGGAGAAAATGATGACGAAGTAAACGAAGTAAAAGATGATACCGAACCTTCCAAACCGAAACCTCTACCAATTTTTGTTAATGGCGTAACGAATATTAGACTGCTTATGGAACTACTAAATGAGGTAGGAAAGGACAGTTACACCATCAAAACACTTCAGCATAATCAAGTTAAAATACAACCAACTCTTGCTGAACATTACAGCAGTATCACCAAAGAGCTGAAGGCAAAAGGCACCGATTTTTACACCTACAAACCAAAACAAGAAAAACACTTCCGAGTAGTTTTAAAGAACCTACACTCATCATCCGATACGGATCAACTTAAAACGGAACTACAAGAATTAGGACATACAGTAGTAAATATTTGGAACATAAAACATAGGGTTAGCAAAAACCCTTTGGATATGTTTTACATCGACCTCCAACAAAAAAAAATAATAAAAAAATATACGAAATTGCACGTCTTATGAATTCCGTGGTAAAATTTGAAGCCCCACATGTAAAAAGAGAAATCCCGCAATGTGAAAGTGCCAAAGATTTGGGCACACAAAAAACTACTGTCATAAACCCCCACGAAGCGTCAAATGCACTGGCAATCATATGACTAATGAATGTCCAAGAAAAGAAAGAGATAATACGGTCAAATGCTTAGTGCACAAACAAATTCAAGAGCGAATGTACCCGGCGCTACGAGAAAGAACAACTAATAGAAACTTGCAAAGAATTCAAACAAATGCTTCAAGTAACAATGCTGGACAGACAAAAACACAAACTGAACTGCAGGCACCCCAAACCAACACTACTGTTAATAACACGCAACAATTAATAAGGCAACCACAGATGGTACAACCCGGCCTGCTATACTCCCAGCAAGCTGAACTAAATACATACCAAAGTCACCCAAATCAATACAACCAGCATACCGCAGAAACAACTCCTATAGTAATAAATCAAAAAAATTTCCAAAAACGAAAAGCGCGCAAACAATGGCAAATAACAAGAACAACGGAAAACAAGAAAAATTTAACAAGGCGGCTAAAGATCTTAAAACACTGCTTCTTAATCTCAAAAATCAAACATTTAACGATTACATTAGTAAACTGTCAGCGACAAAAGCGACTAATTATTCTTTATGGAAGGCAACGAGGAATATGAAGCGTCCACAACAACCTATACCTCCAATCAGAAAAGATAATAGACATTGGGCAAGAAACGACAAAGAGAAAGCTTCAGCTTTTGCAGAACACCTTGAAAACGTCTTCAAAAAAAATTAAACCATTTTTTTTACCACATGCTGAAGATGTAAAATACTTTGGTATGAATCTCGACAGAAGACTTACATGGCAAAAATATATATTCAATAAGCGTAAACAGCTTGGTATGGAATTTAAAAAAATGTATTGGTTGATTGGAAAAATGTCACAGTTATCTCTGGAAAGCAAGATTCTCACCTACAAGACTATACTAAAACCCATATGGACATACGGCATCCAACTCTGGGGGACTGCCAGTTTATCCAATATCGAAATCTTGCAGAGATTTAAAAACAAGGTACTTAGAACAATTACAAATGCACCATAGTATGTGCCCAACTATGTCATACAACACGACTTGCACCTAAATTCTATTCGGGAAGAAATCTACAAGTACCACATAAACTACAAGAACAGATTGGAAAACCATCCTAATGAACTCGCCAACGCATTACTAGACAACACACAAAAAATAAGACGACTCAATCGCTTCAAGATAACCGATTTAGAAACTTGATTTGCATAATAAATTAAATTTCGCTAATACTGTGTAACAAGTAACATTTAAAAATATATTGCAGAAGGAGAATTTTCAATGGAAAATTTTCTACATGACCTTAACTTATTGTGTCACACCATTTACTTATTGTTATTTTGCACATGACAGATTCTAAATATTAATTGAAAAAAAAGAAAAAATTAACTATTCTATTTAATTGTCTTCGGACACTCGTTGTGCTTGCGCTCGCTTTGATAATCCTACTTTGAAAAAGGAATCAAGTTTTATTTGCACTTTTGAAGATTTTTGTTATAATCAACTTTCGAAAATTACGAAAATACGTATAATAGAATTGAACTTCGTTATCTGACGAATAGTCAATAAATGTTATTTTATTAGATTGTCGAGACGTAATCTTATCACTGATAACTTCATTTTTGGCAGTGTTGTTTCTTCTGCTTTGCTATCTTCATTTCCATCTTCGTTTATTAGGTTCATAACTTCATCTGCTATTTCACTTTCAGTTTCAATCATGATATTATACCCAGGGTTAATTTCATCTACTTCTAGCCATTATAAAACATTTTCCTCAGCTACTTCTTCTCCGGCATTATTATGTATTGTCCTAGAGAAATCAGGAACTTTCTAACCCTTCTAAATCTATGTCTGCATCTGGGCTATCAAACAAATTCTTCCATCTATTTTTTAATGTTTACTCTTTCACCTCTTTCCATGCTGCAGCAAAATTAAAAAATTTTTACATGCGGCGACACTTGAATTTGCATGTTTGACCGGATTTTTTGTTCGTTATATTCAAAGCCCGTTAAATAGAGGTCCGTTATATAGAGGTTTTACTGTAATTATGATAAAGGTAGTTTAAATTATTTTAATATTGCTGAACTTAGTATATTACATTTAAAATTACAATTTTGAAGCAAACGAAGTAGTTATTATAAAAAAAATTACGGCTGAAAGTGTAAGAATTATAAAAAAAAGACAATAAATGAAACCCTTATTATTTATATGTAAGGGTTAACCTCATGGGTGTCGACTCCAAAGATGCATTATAATTTTGCGGAGAACCCATTGAAATTATCCGTAACACTTACAAATTTTATTGGATTTAAGCAATAAATTTGCTACTAATATTTTTTTAATAATTGATATATTTATACAATAAATATCTTAGCATGTTAATAAATAAATTTTAAGTTTAAGAGTTAAGAGTTGAAGTAGCATTAAAAAGAAAGCGTAGAATTAATTTAAATTTGAAGTTTTTATCTGCTTAAATTTTAATACTACCTTAAATTTCTTTATGAAATTGGCTCAAAAGCCCCTTTGCGCCACTTCTTAAAGTTAATTTGTTATTAATAAATTAATTAAATAATTGAGTAGGTATTTATTATTCTATATTTTTATTATATAAATAAAGATCTTTATCTAATCTTTCCATAACATTAATAATACCGTTTTTGTTTAGTACCTTTAACGATATTTTTATGAAAACTATTTTGCGAATGTACGATAAAAAATTCTAAGCGGTTTCGCCTTGAAATTTAAAAAAATTGTCTGCGGCGATATTCTAAGGTCGAAAACAAACTTTGCAAAATATAATTTTTTAATTTTGATAGTTACTCTAATAGATACCTATCGCATAACCAAAGTTTTGTACGTGCATCCATTAAAATTTTTAAAACTTTAAACATGAATGTATTCTATGACAACATTTTTAATAATTTTTCGGAATAATTGTATAATACCTATATAATTAATTATACATTATGAATTGTGATATAAGTTATCCGTAAAATTTTGATTTTGTTTTTTTTTTGCTATTTTCAAGTTACAGTTATTTAGATGAAAAATTTTAAAATTCCTGAAAAGATAGTCCGTGTAAATGAGAACTTGCATCCTATATACTTTCTTGTAGCTACGTCACTGTTTTTATCAACATCTGAAAGTATGGTAGTTTTTGAATTTGATAAGCTGCTTTAGTGTTTTAATAGAAATATATGATCTACAAGAGAACTAATAAAATATTTTTATAATATAATATTATCTAAAAATCTTCAAAGACTTTTCAAAACTATATGGCAATTTTCGTGACTAACAGGAGGGACAAGGGCGATTTGATCAACAAATAGGCAATGTGAGATATCGGAAAAAATATTTTTAATACATTTTCACACAAAAAGTTGTCAATTAATTATTCATTAACATAATAATTATATAACTTATCAATTTATTTTATTAATATAAATGGATTTTTAAGATTTGTGGAAAGATGTGGATAAGAAAGAGATTTGGTGTTCGCAGTGACCCCTCAAATTTGTAAGAGAGCTATACAACTACACTACTTATATAATAAATAATGTGGTTATAACCTTGGCGGCTTTTTATCGTATGCAGTACGCTCGCAATATTATGTAAATTTAATTTGTTTTACTTATAACTTCTATAAATATTTAAATATTCTCAAGTCTCGTGTAAGATGTTGAGTTAGTTTTAAATTCGACTATATGGGATACATACCGGATTCTTTAAGTTCTTTGGCTACTTCATTCCACGCAGAGTCAGTGATGTTTCTCCTCGAATATTCTTTCATAGTGTGATTCCACAGGCATGGATACCTTTCTATGCACTTCACAAAAGTAATATTAAACATAGGATCGTTCCTCATATTGTAAAATGCTGCGTGACACTAATCGTATAAAACTGGCTTTGTTTATCGCTACGTGTACATATCACGTGTTGTTGTCTGTTTGCTGTACGATAGAGGAAAGTCGAAAGTGGGGAATAACATATTATGTACCGATTTTGATCTCTGTTGTATATTTATGCGTCGTAGAAAGCGAGCAGATAATTAACCAAAAATACAACACCAGAAATAAGGTAAATAAGCGGAAGTAAATATCATACATTCTGACGTCATCATATTCTTTCGTGTGGCCGTTCTTGCACAGAAATGATATCCCATCGTCTTCGGACACACTGACCTTACAGAATGTTCTGTAACCGAGAAAACAAAATATACGATATTACGTTGATTTGCTGTAAAGATTTATTGAATAAAAAAATAAAACAATCGAGTTGAATTTTTTTAATTATTAAAAATAAGATTCATATTATATTACTGTAATAAATAGTAGTAACAATAACAATACAAAAGTGAACTGTAAATTCTGCGGTAATATGGTAACTTTAAATAAGTTTGTATGGTGTGAATTATTAGCGTAAACAAGGCTGTTTTGACACTACTTTAGAAAATTAGATGTTCTCTGTAAGCTAAACAGACAGAATTTTGACTGGGCAGATGTAGATGGGTGGATGATATTTTCGGTAGCACTCTTCTGAATTTTTCATAAGATGTATCTATTAAACTTCAGGTGGCGTTAGTTATGCCGATATTGTGATCGGGTGAATTTTTATTTATAACAATTGTATACTCATATTAAAAACCAGCACGTAATAAAACATTGATTTGAATCAAAAGTTGTTGATAACCAGTTTGTGTTATTCCCTATTTTATTATTCTTTTATAATACGCTCAATACATTGGCGGATTTAAATGTGGTAGATGTGACAATTGCACACCTGTTGACGTTTAAAGCTAAAAAAATTATTTTAAAATTGAAAATATTATTACAAGGCAGCTTTTTAATTGTCTGTATGCAATCGCAGAACCAAAGCGGGCAGGATTAGGATTATACACCTAATTTATTTATCTTGGAATTAATGATGTTACTTTTTATAGTATCGACGAGTTAAGATAAATTAAAGACAATATAGAAATAAACAACATTTTTATAATTACTTTATTGAAAAATGCAATATATATGTGCAGTGTAATATAACTATTACTAACAATACATAAAATAATATTTTATAGCTATATAGCAAAGAATATTTCAACAGTTAAATTTCATTATGTAAGAAAATAAAAGTTGTATAAAACTATAGGTAGTTTTATACATTATAGTAACACTATAAAAGTATGTATATGTAAAAATCTGTTTGTGTATGTACAGTATTAATGTATGTAAATAAGTATTATTATTATTATTATATTGAGGTAGTTAAGCAAATGGCTAAGTTATTTTACTTTGAGATCGGTTGCTTTAAAATAATAAATACAATTAACTAAATAGTACTTCTAGTATAATAAAAAATAGGTCAGTCTTAAACAAAAATGGCTTACGGCTATGGTGAATCAAAAATATTGCGAAAATATTAATAGATATAAAAAATAAACACCTACATTTTATCAAGTTTGGCAATGAACAAAATCAAGTAATAAAGCTTATCACAATAATTATTAACAACTATTTGCAAACACCGTGTACAAACGTGACATTACAAAATAAAATTTATGTGACAATACTTTAGTGACTCGAACTATACTCTGTTAATGGAATGCGATTTGTTCCGTCACAAAGGCACAACATGTGATGAGAAAAATTTAATAAAATTGGTCCTCAAGTTGACATTGTGAAAAATATATAACATACATAACAAACTTAACAGTAAATAATAATAGTCAGTCTTTACCTGTGATAATTAAACGGTAATTAAATGGTTTATTATTTTATAATATAGTAGTTTTTGACTAGACCTGGTCAGTCTATTTACCAAAATAAAAACAGGTTCGTGTGTATACGGATTAAGTGTTATCAGTCTACAAAATCACAGTTATTGAACAAAAATGACGGATTGAGTAAACCAATCTATGGCAAATGTGCATTATCATTCCAACACACCATAATAGTGAATAAATGCAAAAAGTGCTACATAAAACGTGTTACAGAGCATAATAATTATATTTAACTTAACAAACCAAAAAGTTTATCGTTAGAATTTTGAAATGCCAGCGTACACTAAAATAATTTAATGTACAAAAAATACAGTTGAACTGTTGTTATATAATAAAAATTTGAGCAATCTATTTGAATTATATTCATTATTTTTTAAACCTTCAAAAAACTAAAAAAATTGTTTGATATAAAACTTTTTAGTTTGCGTAAATAATGTGATATTTATATAAAACATTAAATTTATAAGTTCTAAAATATTAATACGTTACTAATAATAAAGCCTAATACAACGGCATTTAGAATAAAATGAAAGAAAATACTAGTAATACCTAAATAAAATTAATATTTTATATTAAATTTGTTTAAGTATAAGATAACAAGTTGAAAAAACCCTAAACCAAATTATAAAAAAAGTAAAATAATAAAAAAAAACAGTCATAACCTCATAATTCTCCTTACTGATACTTACACAAAGTCAAACATAATTTAAATTTATGTTTAATGTAATGTAAATTTATGTAATGTATGTGTAAAAATACCATCAACAAAACCAGTTGTATTAAAACAATTCGCAGAGCTTAAATCTCTTCGTCAAAATTAAATATTATATATTTACAATAAAAGATCGCCTCAAAATGCACAAACAAAATTAAACACACTTCCAAAATTTTGTTTATTATTTCAAAAACAATAAACTGGCAAAATTTACCCAATAAACTATACATGAAGCTTATAGCTCGTTAGTAAAATAAAAAATATTTACAATAATGCGAAAAATGATTATTCTCTCAATTATACCACTTTTAAACGAGTAATCCCTAAAATTAAGTTTTTTGCTCCGCAACGTGCATTATATCAGTCTCATGATAATAGTGAATTGTTAACCTATCAGTCTTTAAGTTACATTCCGTTGCGAGGAACTTATAAAAGTGAGCTGTTCCCTGTGCTACGTATTAACAGAATAGGCACTAGGAAAAAACTAATATTTTGATTATATTATAGGTGAGTACGCGTAAAATTACAAATAACAAATATACAATACAAATATACAAATAACACATATTGCACTGAACCAAGTCAGAAATCCGGCGAATACACGAAATATAAAATATACTATAAAAAAACTTAACGCTGATTTAAAACTCTATCGACAGTCTCAAATGTATTATCTACTTAACGTCTTCAACGCTTACCTCTCGTCTGCTCTCTTCCAGGATAGCTTCCTTCAACATTTCTTCCTTTATTAATATACTATTCGACATTTGCGATTTGGGCGACATTATTACTCTCGTCTTTTTCATCGATAAATCTTCCACTTGATCGTTGTCAGTATTTCCATAATTATCGTTAGTCTCTATTCTGCTGTGACGATCGTTACCGGAAAGAGGAGAATGATTGTTTCTAGATAGTGGAGAATGGCTTTCGGTTCTGAACAAAGGCGAGTGATGATCATTTCTAGAAACGGCAGGATTTTCTGTTTTATTGTAATGTAGGTAATAATTAGCAGCAGGGTTTGGCGGAAGTTCATCTTTGTGGTTTATAGTTAAATTTTCATTGTCGTCGCAATCCTGTTCGTACTTGCTTTGTTGTAGGTAATTTAAGGGATTAATATAAGAAACGTGATTATTACCGCTAATGTCTTCTGTTTCGGACAATTGTTCGTCGGACGGTGAATTAGTTCCGCTTCGACGGCGAGGCAATGCGGTGGTAGTGCCAACGGTACTATTACCATTGGGCGAACGTTTGGGTCTTCCTCGAATTATACCTAATTTCTTAATTTTGTCGTACAGCGTGCGAGATGGTATATTAAAAAAAGTGGCAGCTTTTAAGGCACTCATCTTTCCACAACGAACTGCTTCGATTGCTTGCTGTAGATTGCTGGAGGTATACTGCTTGTAACGATGAGTTTTTTGTGGAGCAATATAACTTATCGAATTGGTATTGAAATTGTGCAGATCGTTTAGGTATTGAGGTGATAGCGGAGTAGTCGATTTTGATTTAGGTTCTTCTCGTGCGGTACTCAAATTCGAATTGTAAGATCGCTCGGATTCGTTAGGTTCGTTTTTAATTCCCTGAAAAATAAATGACGATTTAGACTTAGTTATTTTATAAATTTTTATAATATTCACCTTTTCTAAATATTCTCGTTCGGGTGCATTTGGATACACATTGTTGTAGTTATTAGAATGGCAAATTAGATTCGACGATTGTGATGTTTCTTTTTCCTGATTTTGTCCAAGTACCGTTCTCAAAATGGGAGTGTCTCTATTATTAGTCGAAAAACTCGAGCGTCTTTTACGCTTAATCGGAGGCAAATCCGAGTTGTTTTCGTAACGATTTCGTAGTGGAACATCGGCGCTGGGAGAACTTTGAGGAAATGTCGGTATAGAATGGTACGCAGAGGGATTACTCGAAACTGGCCAAGAAGAGTCAATATGCGATTCGCGTTTTACATGTGCTTGTCTTTCGTAAATATTATGAATGTTTTTGTAGGCTAATCCGCTGGTAGAATGAGGAGGAGAACCGCTGCTGCTGCAGCTACGAACCGATGGCAAACTTGAACTTGGAACATTGCGTGGAGAGGCTTGATTAACTTCCGGCTCTTCTCTTTTAGTATCGCTGGTTAAATCCATCGGGTCTTCTTGGGATAAGCCCTTGATTTTCAAAAGGGTTGCAATTTTAATCAATCCGGGTAATTGATCTTGGTTAATGTTGACTTCTCCCGTGTACATGAATTCAATTATCGCTCTTAAATCGGCAACTGACGTATCTGGCAGATATATTACTGCAGACTCATTTCTCGTATCTAAAAATATGTCTTTGAAGTGAGTCGAACAAGCAGCTAGAATGATTTTGTGGCATCGAATTTCGCCACCATCTAGACTTATGAAACGGCAATCGGTGAAAGCTTCTTTATGAAAAAGTTCTTCCACCACCTTGAAAACTACCGTGTTGTGGTTATTCCACCGTAGGCAAAAACATTGATTTTCCATGATTGCGAAGTCAATCGAAGCTTTCGGTAAGAATTTTTACTGAAAAAAAAGGTAAATGATAGAATACAAAAATTAAGTAAAAAATAATCTATTACAGTTTTGTTTGAAAAATTAGCACTAATCACAATAAACAATAATATTACCTATTATGTAATTTTTATCGAAGAAAGACCGAAAGTATATTTTTGATTAGAATCAAGAAATTGCGCAATAATTGCAAAGAAAAACCGATGTAGTTTCTTAAAATAAATTAAATACGTACACAATGAAAATTAACGCACGCTAATTTTATTCTAACCAGGAGTAAGTTGCGTGAGTCACCCCTAAAACACCGGAAATAACAGTCATCGACACAAAAATACTGCTAAACATGTTTTGCAAAAAAATTTTCTTGTGAAAAATTTGGAACGAAATGAAAATTTACACCACTTGAAGTTTGTTTCGCACTGACTTGAATTCGTTGTCTGTTAAAAATTTAAGAATGCACTTACCCCGTCCCGTTTGCGGACAAGGAATATCATTGGTCTAACAAATTTCCTTACCCCGCCTAAAACCCCTATTTATATTACGCACTGTACGCACCCATCCGGACACACGAAATTATAAATAATTAAAAATGCAGACTGTATTCAACCGACCTTACATTCACAATACAACAAGACAGGAACACCATTTGATTGTCGTTATTCAATTTGGCAGTGAAACAATTTTGAATGGAAAAAATTTAAGCAAAGAATCTATTGATTGCAACATGCATGAAATATTAAATTAATAATTTAGATTGCAATTAAAAAAAATAGATTAACTAGAGTTAATTAAGCCCGAGACTTAATGAGTCAAGCCGACTTGCATTTTTTATAATGTGAAGAACCACCTGGAGAAGTGGTCAACTATTATGTGTCTTTCATGTGTTTTTTTTTAACATCATTACCGAAGAGCAATTAAAGAATTTATTTAATGTATCCGCTATAGTAGTTATAATATATAAAAAAAACATGAAGTGATAATATCGTTCAACACTTCGACGTGCCCAAATTGTATATTAATTGGCCACATGCATTATCAAATTTGGCTTTAGGAAAGTACAAGTACCGATTCCGAATCGAGACCGCACTTTATCAAAATAAATATTATGCGTATCGAGTCTTACATATAAACAAAAAGAATTGATAAAAGCAGCAAACATTAAAGCTTGTAAGTTATTTCCGGTTACATACGATAAAATTATTTAATATAGAATTTTTTAAACTATCGCAAATGTATACCACATAATCACTAGACACCTGTCGAGCCAAATTGTCAAATTACCATAATTTGAAGCTTTCAATCGTTTTACGCTAAATTAATAATAATGTAGTTTAAAATGTAAAAAAAGTATACAAAAAATTATACCTTATATTTAGAAGAATTGATGTAATCGCCGTTCACTAAATTTTGAATTTGAGGTGAAAAAACGCGAAATTTGAAAATATAATTTTAAATTAAAAAGCCAAAAATAATTTCATAACAGACACTAAGGAAATTTTCTTAGAGCTGCCAAATTTACGTTGCAGACGAACAACTATCTACAACTGAATGCGACAGAATGCTATCGATGACTAAAATGCACGCACTCCGGCGCACTTTTTTACGCAGAACTTTTCGTCAAAACGCCTGCACGAATTCTGAAAAATGTTGAACGAAACCCTAAGTTAGTGGGGGTGATTGGCGAGCACACGCAACAAGCGGGGGTGCAAACTGCAAAGCTCGAGACAGAGAATGTAGGGGGGTTAAAATGGATATGTTGGTTGGGTAAGGTGTTCGGAATATGCAGAATAAAGAAAGGGTGCATAAAGGGTCGCGTCTCGTTTGCATACTTAGCCAACTTTTGGGGTGTTCTATTTTTATGAATGCATCTCTTCTGTTCATTGTTTTATTATTTAATTAGGTTATTGCTCTTAAAATGATACTTCACCACATAATATAGAAAATTGTTCGACTCAAATTAGAACACGTCGAAAAAACAATTTATTGACGTAGCAAATAATTCATAACCTTAATGATTATATTAAATCGATTCGGAAATTATATCTGTATCATTGCCGTTAATTTTTTATTTCCTTATTGAATATCTAACAGATTTACCAACGAAAATTTGAATTTCCACTACCATTAAAATTGTAAAATATAGCACCTAATTATTTTTTCAAATGTTCAATTCTAAAACTGGAACGATGCTGTTTTAATCGCCACTATAATTAAAGTTAACAAACGCGCAATTCCTTTTTAAATATTCCGTCTGAGAAAATACTACCAAGTACACACAAATTCTTTCAATACAATATTGGCTTATTTGTTATTGGTTCTTTTTATTCTGTACCTGAATTTGCATGTACCAACCGAAACGTGTTTTTCAGATTAGCCAAGTCAAATTTCGACAGAAATGGTGGATATTTGACCATTTACTTTTTTCCTCTTAAAACATTACAAGCCATTGAAAGTATTAGTAAAATAAGAACTAATCTTGTGTAGTTTCGCGAGCTTCTTTTGTTTTTCTTATTGAGAAAAACTTGGCTTTTGTTTTATCAAATCGGGATGTCAGGTTCTATATATCATAATATCATATTAGAACTGAGGAAGGGGACTAAATTTTAAATTGGCAAAAATTAGTATTATCTGCAATATTCTAATTGAATTGAAAATAATGATGTTAGCACAAGTAAAAACTTAATGCCGAACATCCCATATAATACTTGCGGACATAATAAATAATTCAAAGCACAATTGCAATTGTATAGTAGGCTTAATAAATATGCCGCCCTTAGTTTATAGGGCGGTAAATTTTTTGTATAGGCGGGGGAACGGAAGACTTCGTGAAAAGAACCCTAAAAAATTGTCGTGTGGTTTGGTGGCCAAGGTCAACCACTCGCTGCATTCAAAATGCATTTTATAAAGTTTATACTTCTGTTTATTAATTCAATTACTTACTTTGTGTTTTGTATTTACATTGGCAAATTATGCATACACACGTAACCTTATTTTTTCGAATTATCACCAACATCGACAAGACAGGATATCTAATTTCGTAACTGTTAGAAGTTTTTAGATATTTCATTAGTGATACTTAATCTAAAATTTAAAAATAGAACCATTATTCGGTTGCAATAAAAAAATCAATTTTTTAATTTACGTTAGTTGCAAATCAGAGAAGAACATCAATTTTAATTTGTTTTGCTTGTAATAATTTTTTTTGGCAAAATAATCTTAATTTATAAAACAACAGGAAATAGGGAATAGAAAAATAGCCATATCATAAAGTTGTTTGACTTTGTTAGTATTCCGCGAGAGCTCTTATCAAATATCCTGTAACTCACGCAAATCGTTCCTGCGTGAGATGCGTGTATTTCAAAACCCTAAACCACCATGCAAACTAGCCCCTATCTATTATTTAAATAGCGTCATAAAAGTAGTCTGCAGTCACAAGCCATTTACTACAACGTGGCTTTGAATTTGGAAAAATATCGTGATTGCAAATTATGTGGCACATTCCTTATTTCAATCGTGTAATGATAGCGTTTTCAGCTCTACGCATTAATATAACAATTTATTAATGCATTTATGTCGACCTTACTAAATTTAGGTAATTATTGTTCTTTTGTTTTTGTAAATTAAATATCCCGAACCCACCGTACGTTTCTAATTCTGAATTTCCGAGTCAATGTAGGATTTATAAAAAAATGTAAAAAACATCCCCTGTCAATTTTTAAGCAATTTATGATACAATTTGTGCAACGATTTGAGGGTTACTTTTGATCTCTTCCAATTTTTATTCGACTGGACGTACAATTTGGAAAGACAAATGTCCGGTCTTCAATTTCTGTTCAATCATTCGAACAGTTTTAGCGAGCATTGGTTTTTTTGAAATGGTATAGAAAGATGATGTACAGGCCGATCATTTGAAATGTCTAAGCTTCACCGTGCATGGCTGTGAGAGATAAGAACCATGTAATTGGAAATACGTTGAAAACACTAAGCGCGCGTTATCTATAACATAATCGTGCGGAAACCAAATAGTTTTTCTTATCTGTTAAGCAAATATCAAAATCAGAAACCGTTCTCAAAGTTTCCTGTGTGCAGGCACATTCACACATAGCAATTTTTACACCGCATTAATAATAAAAAAGATATTCAAATATTTTTTATTTCCAAAAAATTGTCTCTTTATTTTTCTGTCTGATTAACTTGAAAACTCTAAATTTGCTACAACGAAAATCTCATATTAATAAAAAATGTAATAAACACCAAGCTAATAAATTAATTACAAAAACTTCTAATTTGTATACTGTTTTATAATTTACACATTACTTATAGTTTATATGTAATTATGCTTTCGAATGAACCAATACAATCTTATTTTTTTACAATGAAATCTATGAAAAATAAATCCAGTTTAATACAGTAATATTTTAATTGCTTACACCTCTGACGAACATCCGACCACTTCTTGTGAAATCAAAATTTTGTTTCCAAAAAAATTGTTTTTATTTATCCATGTAAACTTAACACTTCTTACCAAGTGCAAATTATATGTCAAAACCAAAAATTATGTGTTGTCCAGGTGCGGTGTAGCGAAAAATCAAAAAATTGTGAGCGACTGTTAGTTAATGGACTCCAAACAACGGGAATATAGATTTTTATACGAATATTTTTTATCATTTCAATCAATTTTTATCAATTCTAAACCAAATGAGTGTTATTTATTATTTTGCCTGAAACTAATAAGTCGTGAGTGAAAAGTGTTACGATATAAAATAGTATGTTGCGAGAGTCGAACTAGTAAATCTTGGCACAAAAACAAAAATTTTTTTTCTTTTTTTTTTTAATTTTGTCTATCGTTGACGTAGACTTTTTCTGGGTTTAACTAAATTAAGCTAAGAACTACAAACTGGATCACCTCAACGAAAATAAATAATATTATTTCTAAAAGTAATTACTATACCCATGTTGTGTATAACAACAATAAAATAATATAAGTAGATAAATATGATATGAAGATATGAACCTTCAAGGAAAAGAATTGTGAGGCAGTCGCCAGAATAGGTATCATCGCCTATGAAACGAAGAAGACCAATATAAATAAATAACCGTAAGCGAATAGATTCATTCGTATCATCAACGAATTGAAACTATTTGACAATAAAATTATATCAGAATCTCGTTATTTTGTTATGCACGTCATTGTCAATGTACATTTTATTGAATATTCAGAAAAAACAATTCACAATGACGCGCATAATTAATTAATATTATTATTTTGTTATAATGTAAATAGCCGATGGAAATTATTATATAATAAAAATGTAGATAACAATGCAAGCAAACAAAATAAAATTATTATAGTTATTGCGTTGTGCTTTTCAATATCTATAAAAGATAAAATTAAAGTTTAATTTGAATTAGATTAGTTTGGATCAAAAATTTTAAACAGGATTGTACTGACTCCCCCCCCCCCGCTGCTAGTAAACATTTTAAAAAATTCAAGAATAAAAAATATCTAAATAAAAATAAATAATGCACAAATATGCTTAAAAAATAATGTATAAACAATTTAGACAATTTCTGATTCTTAATTTTTCACATGACCATCCTCTTTCTCTCACAAGATAGTGATAGCAGTGCACTTTCTGAAAGAAAGTAAAAAGAAAAATTGCACTGAAAATTTTTTTTCAAACAATGAAATTATTTATTAAAATCGTTCATAAATACAATAAACAATTCATAAATACTTAAAAAAATTTTTTATTAATATTATGAAATTTGTTTTAAATTTCATATTTTTTACAGTAGTAAAATGTATCATAACGATAATTTTCAGGCAGAAGAAATAGTGAATTTTGATATATTATTGTATATTTCAGAAGCACAATATAATATCATATCTTAAAAATCTTGTTATGAATTTATTTAACCCATGGACTGAATTTAGGGGAGGAGATATAAAAGCTTATGCGCAGCGATTCTGCATGTAATAAATATTGGGTGTTTCCAATTTTATAAAAACTTCAAAAGTTTAATATCGCCAAAGATAACACATTCAGTTTTTACAGATAAAACAATTGAGGTTTTGAAGAAAAACAACTTTTATTTTATTTTTATAAAATTTGCAATATTTCGACTTTTTCAAGCATTTTTGAAATTTGCAAATCTTGTAAATTGGTAAATGATTCTACGTAAAAAAAAAATCAACGAAAAAGCTGAAAAATTACGACTTTTCACAAATAATACACCCAATTTTTGAGAATTAATTAATTATTTTAGAATCTAAAAATCAATATACGTAATGTCAAATTATATCTTACATTATAAGTACCTGTGATGTGCGGGGCACTAGATATTATAAAATGCTTAATGCTTTGGTTATTTGTAAATTATTATAATTATTATATTTTAAACTTATATTACCTAAGTTTTAAAGTTGCATATTATTTAAAAAAATTACTACCTTTACAATATTATAATTAATACCCGCACACCATTCCATCAAGATTAGTTATTATGTCAGGTAAAGATTTTTATTCAAAAACTTTCAAAACTATTGCAAAAAATATTGCAACCTTTCAAGAAATTAAATTTACTACTTCTTATTATAATTTATATAAAAAAATAATTTTTTGTATATACGAACGTTTGTCCATTGTAGCCAGAAAATATGTTGTGCTAAAAATATATTACAATTTGTTAGAAGTGTTTGTAAGTATAATTTATGATTAAGTAGGGGTTGTTTTACAATCCACGCTAGCAAAATCAGGTTTTAAAGCTATTAAATTCGAGGGTCGTGGAAAAGGCTTTCAAATTTTATATTTCATTTTGTGGTTTAGAAATTTAATTAAATGTGGATAATCCCGATTAAAACAATCAATTATTTCGATTTTTTAACGGTTTTGTCTGGATGTCTGCTCGCTTATTCAATATTATTATGGAAAATATTCTGATATCAATGTAATCAGAAATTTGTTGTATATATATCAAAAAGTTATCTATTATTGAAAATTATTAATTTATAATTTTTATATTTTTCAAATGGAGTTGCCATGACTTTCAAAACAGCTGCCAGTTGCAGAATTAAAACTAATAACATACATTTATAAATAAAAAATAACCACTCATTCTGAAATAAACAATAGGTCAAAAATTAATATTTGGGTGGCGTTTTTTATAAATTATGTTTACCGTTGCCCAAAAAGAATCGAATCAGAAAATTATCTGGCTGCGACCACTTCATGATACTATACTTCTATCAATTCAATAATTTAGATTATAATTTGTTATAATACCAAACCAATAGTCCTAGATTGTCAACTTAGTAGAAAGTAGTGTTCATTTGATTTTAAAAACACTTTAATTTTAAACAAATTAAATTATTAATTTTTGGTCAAAAGTACTTTATAAAATTTTTGTTTTTTGACCAAAAAGTGCGAGTTTTAAGAAGTGAAGAACGATCTAGTACATTTTGCAGTCGACCCATTTCGTCCTTGTAAATTTAGTATTTATTTTTTTATATATTTTTTAATATGAGCTTTCTTAGGATTTTTTTAAAGAGGTTAGAAGCAAACTTCACAATTTTTAATATACCGTAAAAATAAAACTAATTGTTAGAATCCTCTATATTTCTACAATCTGGCTATCACATTATGCAATGGTTATAAAACCTTTTTTTTTGTTATTATGGGAGGACATAAGTCAACTTTTAATGATTTTATATCCCCACTTCTTTTTATAAGCAAAAATAAGAAAATCGCAAATTCCTTCTCTCCTAAATGATAAGACGTAAGAATTTTTCAAAACTTTTATGATCTATCAAGAAGTACACGTTAATATTTACTTGTTTCAATCCGTTTAATGCCGTAGAACGTCTGGGGTTCCCCGTAAAAAAGGACTATAGTTAGTAGCGCAGAGTTGGGTTAATTATAGGAATACTCATTTATTTCTAATAAGAAATATGAAAAGAAATTCGGTATAACGGTAATAAAAATTGTATTATTAATTTAAATAATAAATATTAGTTTGAAAGCATTTTTACATTATTTTGGAATTTTTTTATTTTACGTAGATTTATAATACGTACCCCCCCCCCCCCCCAGAGCTTTCTTTGTCAGTAAAAATAAGAAAAATTTACCACCTGCGCTACTTCCTAAGCATTCTTATGTAATACTTTGAACACTCAATAGCTTATTTCGGTTTATTTTACAAAAATATTTTTATTTTGAAAATATCAAAATTAAAGAATTTAAACGAGAGTAAAACCTCGTATTTTTCCTATTAAAGGTAAAATTTAAATTTTAAGCAAGATCTTTAAATTTTTATCCATCTTTTAGCTTAGATATGTAAAGGTTGTACATTTTTAATCTGTGAAATTAATATAAAAAATTGAATTACTAATGTCCTGGATTTTCATTTCCAATAATTAAGCTAACTATTAAATTAAGAAACTTCTGGCTGCGTAGTAGCATTAGTGATTTTTGATTTAATTTTACAAAGATAAATAAAACTAACATAAAATTTAATTGTCATTATTAAAATATTGGAAATCAAAAGACCGGGGCTTAATTAACTAAATTAATATTAGTTTTAGTTCGGCGGCGAATATAATAAAAAACAACAAAAAATAAATCATTTGAATTTATTTGAATTCTCGATTGTACAACATAAATTAATTTATTTTGGGTGCAAAAATACAAATAACTCAAATTTTATTGCTTAATTAATTCGGTAATTTTTAAATTTGAAAATATTATATTCAACCGTGTATTTAAAAATAAATGTAGAGTTGCTTCTTCCCACCTCTCGAAAAAATATTCTGGATGCTCATTTTTAAATATCGAATATCCGACTGTGAAAGATTTTTGAATTGTTCACTTTCCACCATTTGAACAAATTTGCAAATTTTTTGCAATTTTTCAATAAATTCAAATTAAACTGTAAACAATATAAGTACAATATAAGTTGGTACCCAGACACCCAAACTTGGTACCCAGACAACATTTTTCATAATTTTTGTTTTTCGTAAAAAATGTAAACAATCGGTAGAAAACGGGCGGGGGGGGGGGGGGGCTATGTCTCTCTTCATTCAGCAAAATGATAAGTAATATATTTGTTTGTAATATTAAATTTGTGTGTATTTCTCCCCCCTCTTTTAATAAGCAATATAATCGTCCCTGACTAACGAAAGATAGTTTTCTCGTCGACAGTGGTTTATTCCCATAAAATAATTTATCCTAATGTCTGATAAGAAAAGCAAAGGTTCCTTTTATTTAATTTGTGTTTGGCGTTTTTTAAAATATACCGAGTGGGATTATCTACTAATGCATCAATCAAATTTATATGTTATTAATGTTCGCCGTTATATCAAAAATACAAAGTTCAAAAGCTAAAAGTTCAGTTTCGAAAACGTACGATAAAACATAAAATTGACAGCTCAGACAACATTAAAATGCAAAGTTATATTATATTTTAGTTCCTTTCTCTTTATATCTTATCAGTCATTGATATAATGAAGCAGCCAGACGATTGCACAAAATATTTAAAAAATTTCAGCCAACAAAATACATACTGTAATATTTAAACAATAATGCGGACCAATTTAGCTAATTTTTTCTTAATTGATTTTTCCTTCGACGATAATTATATCACTTACCTTGTAATTTATTTCTTAAACAATGGCACAAATGTGTAAATAAATTTAGTAGCGAACAATGCAGGTCTCATTTTGTTATGTAAATTTGCAATTTTGGCAAAAATATTCAACAGCAGGGATGGGATGCACATATAACCAATTAGATAATTTTTTATTCGTAACAAATAATGCAATAATTAATTACTGTCTAGAAGTTAACAAAACGCACAATACTTGATGGAATATTTTTCACAGTAGCCACAGAAACAGGACGCCTGTTTATTATTTATTTTTTAGTTTTAGTTGTGCAATTGACGGTCGGTTTTGCGTTCGATTTTGCAAATACTCAAAATACCGCTATGTAATAAAAGTTATCTTTGCGTAGACAGATCATGACCATCGCAATATTGCAAAACTTGAGATAGGCAAATATCCGAACCCGCGGTGTGCAAATACCGAACAGACGCGAACTTCTCGTGAGTCTTGGCCAGCAAGTGTTTGGGGATTCGCGGCATTCGCGGATCGCAATTTGTGCGTGTGTATTGAGAAGCTGCGTGCCCATGGTATGGGTTAACCAAATACTCCTATCGTCGAAAATGTGGATTATTAAACAAAGAGTGTCGAAAAAGCAATCAAGTGAAAACTTCAAATTTTCAGTTGACTTAGTTAATCTGCAGTGTTTATTTAGAATAATTTTTATCGGGTCGTTTGCGCTTCTGGTTTTCATATTGATATCAATATTTGTGTCTGTTTAATATTTTCCAAATTAAATATTCCTAATCTAAAACAATGCGTGATTTGATAATTGATAAACTCAAATAGTGCACTTTTACCAAGTTTTAATGAGTTATTTTTTCAAACTTGGGTATCTAATAAAAAATTTGCTCGCAACCCTTTTCTTATTGCTGAAATAAAAAATTATTGCATTTTATTTTATGGCAGTCTCGCAATTTACCAAGTCTTTGAAGTTTACCCTTTTATCACAGAGGGTGGTATTAAACGTTCGACTTTTTGTGATTGCAAAGTAATAAAAGTTTTACAGCGGTTTCGTTGGAGTTTCACTCAATTTTTGCGTGCAACCACAACAACTCAGTGTTTGCAAACGAAAAGGTTTTTGTACAAAAAGGGCTTTGTAATGAAAATATGTTTAGTTGCACTTGAGACAGCTTATTGCATTATTTCAGGGCCATCGAATGAACATGGCTGTTTAAATAACCAAACCGGCCAAGAATATTCAACGCTTCTGAGATTAGGATGGGTCGTTAACCTAAGAAATTTAGTTAATTTTCTTGTTGCGTTTCTCTCCGTCTTCTTTTTTCTTGTTGGAATGAACTGTGCGTCTTTTTTCGCTTAACAAACCACCGTGAATACAAAAGTTGGGTGTGTCATTTAACTGCATTATTATAAGTCATTATCAAGAACTGGTTAGAATCAACATTCAACAACAACCATTGTAAAAAAATGAAACTCGACCAAGTTGTCAATTTATATTTTGTTTTCTGTACAGCTGAAAATCGACTAAAAACTGCAGAGGTCTCTAACAAGTTGAAAATACGAACGTTTTAGGAAATTAGTTACATGATTGGCTAAAACAACGGGCTGTTTTTTTCTTTTCGAATGAAAAAAGTTAAGTTTTTGTGGAGACCAATGGTAACGTCATTTATGAGAAAGGAACGAATCTCTACTTGCCTTATGTTGTCATCCAAAAAAATTGTTAATGACATTTGTTGAAGAGTGAATCTATAAATAATTGTTTTAGGAACAACATTTGGGATCAGCGCTTTTCACTTCTAACGAGTTAAGTTGAAAGAAACCATCGATAGAACAAAACCGTATTTTATGAAAATAATTTTATGTAATGTACAAAAGTAGGTATTTATACATTCAAATATTTCAGTGATAATAAATTTCTTAACAAAAAATGGGTTTGCTGACCTGTTGAAATGGCTGTTTGTAAACTTACGCATTATTTGTATTAATCGCTAGTATTATTTAGCAATTAAATAAATTATGATAAATGGCTATTTAAATATTTACCATTTAAAAACAGTAACTTAATTATTCTGCTAGTTATCGGAGTACATATTCACTATTATTGGGTTAAATAACAGTGCAGGCTTCATTAAAATGATAAAATTTTTAGTAAACATAATTTCACAATCATTACGTCGGCTTTTTTCAATCCTTTAAAAACAAATTTTCAATTTTGCACCCCAAAAGCAAAATAAAATAGTACCCTTAGCATCTTAATCTTTCAAAATATCAAATATCCCACGCAAAATATGTCATAACACCCATGTGTTAAATACTAACGCTGACAACTTAACATTAACCACGTAGAACGGGGTGTCAAAAAAGCGTATAAATTACAGCCGATATTTTTTCCGATTTTTTGTGCGATTTTGGTTTTTATGAAGACCCACTCATAGACCAAACAGTGCAGTATTTTCAGACGGATTTTGAACGTGGGAGACTTTTGCAGCGATATTTTTTTCGTCAGCACCACTCGAAAGGGTTGCTTATTTTAAATTAAGTTCAATTTTTTTTATTTTTAAAATTCATGGTGTTTTTCTTTTATTTTATAGCAGGTGCGGATGTAAATAAGTTTTTTGTTAAATGATTTGTGTTTTAATTTTTTTACTACAGATAAAACTGAATATTTTATCTTGCTATCGTCCGTTTTGGTAATTATTTAGGGCCGAAAAGATTAGATAATTTTTATGATTATGTAAAAAAGCTGAATTCTACATTTTAGATAGCTGGCCGAAATAGTCCAAATATTATGGAAATTTTGGAAATTTTTTATTTCGTTTTTGAAAACGAATTTGAGTTGGCTATAAAATAATGGTGCGCTATGTAGGTTTAGAAAGGTTAGCCATGGCACAGAAAGAAGCAATTCACGGTCGCAGACGAAGATATCTACATCACAAAATTACTCTTACCGTTATCCAGCCAGTCAGTAACCTTCGGTTACCGCATTTTATAATAACCTTGTAACAAATTTTGTAAGCTATACATTACTTTCTTATTCCGCCATGCATCCGCCAGATTTTAATTTTTACAAACATTTTCTTGGTGTAAAATTTAAATTAAAATAATCATTTCGATTCGACTTTACTACAGGAAACAAAATGTTTGTTTTTTGCTGTTATTTATCATCTAAATAGTTTTGTGGTCTTCGCGACACCAGAGTTCATAAACCAGAACTAACGTGGATTCTGAACCACGGCATAAATAATTTTGTAATTACGAATACCTAATAACATATAATTTTTTACGCATGCCGACTGCATATAAATTTCTTGTTTTATTCATGTTTTCTGTTCAGACTGTACTTAGTTCAGTAAAAAACATACGCACTCATGCAACGCGAACCTGTTTAGCTAGTCTTTCCATAAAAAATGGTCAGGTGGGCTTATTTGAGATGCCATTGGATTACATTTCGTTGCATAGCTGCATCTATTATTTCGCCTTCTGCATAACTGGCTGCGTTTTTACCCTTTTCTCTTAAAAACCGTCTAAAAATCAAAATAAAAAGGTTATAATCACGCTCAACTGCATTATAATTAAAGTTCAGGTAAACACATCAATTTTATATCAAATTAAATAGTGTTATTTAAATTCAGCTTGGATTGAACACAGTATTTAAAACAGAGTAAAATACATTTTAATAATAATATAATTTGCTAGACCAGCGGTTCTTAATCTTGTATAAACCGTAGCCCCCCTATTTTGTATTATGTACTAATTTATCGATAATTACAATCTCTCTCTTGTTGAACTAATCTTAAAATATTAAAAATCCAAACCGAACCTTCGGTTAAGAATCACTGTTCTATAGTCTAGAGAACGTGTAGATTTTCTTTCTGATACTTCGATTAACTTTTTTTACGGAATATTTATTTAACAGATTAGCCCAGTTCTAACCATCACGAGATTTGATAGTAAGCAAAAGCTTGACGTTACAGCCAATAATCATCTTATTCGACACCTGCCTAATAGTTCTGGATCACCCCTTTCGTCTTAGGTGTTTAAATTGTCAGGAAGAGGTATAAAATTGATTCTTTCCTCATCATATGGCAAAATAAAGGGTTGATTCCATCGAGTTTTAAAAGTAGGTCAAATGTTAATCCACAAACTTATGGTGTCATTATATCTATAACTGTGAAGGCAGCCTACCCCTTTGTATTCTTAACATAAGAGGAAGATACTTAATTAATATTTGGATTAGAAAGAAAAAAATATAATCCAGATGTCGTATTACCGTAATAATTTTTTTAAGTAAATAGAACAAATAATAAAGAATCAAAAATGTATGAACTTTATTGAAAGCTTCAAAAAATTTAAATAGAGGCTAATGGTTTTTGGCGCCGTTCGATTAAATTTTATTAAATCATAAAAGCATAACCATAAACTATAAAAAGTAAATAATGTATTTTCCTCAGAAAAAAATGTACGCAGTTTTTAAAAATTGAGTAATTTTTTATTTTAACATACTTATATCATATGGGTAATAACTTTAAAGTGTAAATTAACGCTGTAAATATCTTTAAATAAATAAATATTTTATAATGCCTATATTAAAGTACCTACTATATTATTTATATAGTATTATATAGATGATAATAGTAGTTTTTACACGCCAGGGAATAGTAAGTCGATTTTTCGATAACACAAATCGTGATATACATATATATCGTGATATAGCTTTTTAATATATTCGTATGTATCTTATTTATTATATTAACGGATGTCTCATTATAGACATCAAAGTAGATGTCAAATTGATATCTGACAAGATAGCAGAACAGTGGCAGAACAGTATTAATTAATTTAGTAATACACTAATTATTTGTTTCTTTCTTTGAAATTACAAACAATTAAATAATTACGATATTAAATTGATCACCTATTTAATTTTGTTAATTTTGATTAACACCCCAATTTTAAAGGAGTCAACATGGCAATATAAATTTGAATAAGTTTGCGTTATTGCATCGGCGATTTGAGGCATATACATAGATACTGAGAACCTGACGAATATCGCGGGCAGTGCTTATGTCGACGGCAAACGCTGAAATTCGACAATCCCAAGATTGCGGAATCGCAAAACTAACAGTTTTAGTTATATTCTCAGTAATTGCCGATCTATTCCAGGTAAACACGGGAACTATCCGTGTGAACTTCGACAATCGTCACATCGTAAGAAAAATTTTTATTTTATAAATTAACTTAAAAAATGGAATTTCTATAAAATTTTGCGGTCGTGAGCTAGCAGTTAGAGTGCTTGATTGCCCTGGTGCAGTTGTAGGTTCAATTCCTAAACAAGTTTATATGGCTTTTACCAGCGTGTCTCCCTCACAAGATGTTAGCAAGATCTTTGAGGTGTTAAATGTTTAAATGCTAATCGGGCCATTCCCTACAAGACCTGTAACACCTCTCCATATTAAAATAAATTATTAGGAATATAAATTTTGACAAAAGCCTAAATTTTTAAATTTTAAATGCAAGTAAAGCAAGAGCATTACAGCTCAGACTGTAGCTTACTAAAATATAGAAATTAACTTAAAAAAGAAACAATGCTAATCACTAAAAACACTTTGAAGACATTAGTTTAACACTTCAAGATAGGATAGAACTAGAAATACAGTACAGTCTCGGTAATCCGAACTAATAGAAACCTGGCCTCATTCGGATTACAGAGAAGTTCGGATTACTGGATAAAGTTAAAAAATGAAAATTGCCTCTTCTCTTAATTGCCGGTACAATAAAATTTTAATAAATTAATTTTTTAACTTTTGAAATATAACTAAATAATCTTGGAATAAACAAGTTAATTAAACGTTTTTTAATAATGTTTTTATTAAGCTTTTAACGTTATATTTTAATATTAAAATATTCTGATGAAGACGTTCACGAACGTCTTAATATTAAAATATTATATATAATATAATATAATAAATATATAATATTATAAATATATAATATTAAAATATAACGTTAAAAGCTTAATAAAAACATTATTAAAAAATAGGATGTGGCCATGCCCATAACTTTATCATACTTTTAAATAATAATAAATTTAAAAGAATTTAAAAAAAACATTATTTTGGAGGAGAATATATTAAAAAGTTAAAATTTTAAAAATAAGAAAAAATTTTTTTTTAATTTACAAAATATTGTTTTATTTTGCTTTTCCGTGTACCGATTTTAACCAAAATCTAATCAGCTCTAAGTCTCAATATTTATGTACTAAACACAAAATTTTGTTAAAAAATTTCTATTACTTTTTGAGGTAGAGCGCAAAATTTAACCACATACATACATACATCCATACATACATTTTTTGGAAATGACGATTTTTCGCTTTTGGGACTCCAAAATGTCTAAATTCATCAAAATCTCAATTTTTTTTTCTGCACGATTACAATACTTTCTTAGACTTCGTATGATAAAGTAAAAACGTTTAATTAACTTGTTTATTCCAAGATTATTTAGAAATAAAATTTTATGAGATGGGACATCATTTTCACATGCCCATCTTAAATAAATATTAAAGCTATCGACAGCTTCTTTATTCTTTACGTTCAGATCGTCAACAAATTGCTTAATAATTTCTGGATCAGTTAAATTATTCTTTTCCTGATTTTCTCCATTTATCCACTCTTTTACTTCAGCTTGTAAACACTATTTTTTATTCTATCTTTTTTTTTTTAATCCAAACATTTTTCTATAATCTAAAAATTTTATTAGTTGTTTTAGGATTATAAACTATTTGTGCAAACTACCGAGTTTTTCATTTGTTCGGATTAGCGTGTGTTCGGATTACCTAGACTCAGGGCCGTATTTAGACTAGAATTTCAGGGGAGGTTTTAAGAATATTAAAAAATAAATAGCTAATTTATTAAAATACAAAGGAAACTAAAATTCAAAACAAAAAATAAAAGTATAAAGTACAACATATTTAAAAAATAAAAAAAAACTGCAATAAAAAACAAATATAAAATAAAAAATAGAAGGAATAAATAAATACCTAAATAAAAAAATTTAAGTTCCAACTTAAACCGTCAGTCATGCTAAAATCGGTAAAATAAATGCAATTTTGGTAATTTTTTTAAATTTAAATTTTGTTATATTAATTTTTGAAATGTAATGTTTGCAAAAAAATGAGTAGAGGGAGGTTTTTTTTGCCAAGATGGAGGATTTTTTGAGTATAATTTTGTGTAAGTATTTTTGCAATTAAGATTTTATTTTTGAGTATTGTTATTGGAAAAATAACATTATTTGTTATTGTTTAAAAGTATTTTGGTCGAAAGTGACCGCAAAAAAGTTGAAATTTTGTGAAAAATTGTTTTTATTTAATTTAAAGTAATTATGTTTTTGAGCAATTTTTCTGTATTTAAGTTCGATATTCAAAGAAAATTTTGATTTTTGTGAACTTTATTTAATGATTGAAAATAATTTGTCGAGGAAGCAACAAATTTTGATTACAGGTTGACTTCTGGGAAGCATCGCGGATAAAATTTTGTTTGTGCCATTTTAAAAGTTTTGTTTACTACGATATTTTTAATAAGTTTAAACTTATTCATATTTTAATTTTAAACTCTTTTGGAAAAAACCGTCTTTAAATTTTTGGTTCAAACAATTTATAGCAATTTAAAATTTTTACCGTAATAGTAAGAATTAAGAATTAATTAATTTTATATTCTTTTTTAAATTTTTGCAATTTAGTAGTAGGTGTATTCAATCCAGTGTCGCCAATAGGCGGATATTAATACGAATTTCCGATTTTTTAATTTGGGATTTAGTTTATTAGAAATATCTTTAGTTTTAATTTTTTTTAATACTTCAAGTTTAATGTTTTTGTTATTAGTTGTAAAGATTGTTTTTGTTTTTTCTGATTTTTTTACGATTGCAGGCGGACTTCCAGTACTTGATAAATAATTTCGGGAGGGTTTTTAACCTTTAACCCCCCCCCCCCCGTAAATACGGCCCTGCCGAGACTGTACTGTATATGGAAAAGCCAACTAAAATGCAAAAAGGGGCGAGGACGTACATTTCACGTACATAGATATTCATCGGTATTTTACTTCAAGAGCCGATCTAGATTAAAGGAATTAAATGTTTTACTATGATAAAGGAAGGTGTATTTATAAAATTGTGACAATTTATTTTTTTAAAAAGTTTTTAATAAACCATGGGAAAATAAACCAACTGTAAAAATTACTATACACTTTTATTGAATCCCTGTACTAGACACTAGTTCCCGGACATAACATATATACATCAATTAAATTTACTAAATTATGCGAAAGAAATTCCTACTGAACGCAAATTTTTTTAAATAATAAATAACGAATAAAGTGTTTTATTTTTGTATTAAATCAATGATAAAGGGGAACTGCCAGTCAATAATCACCACGATTTTAACTTTTTCTTATTGAATATTAGTAAAAGAACACTTTTCTTTTATAACAAAAATTTTGTAGGATAATGCAAAAGTTTTCGAAAAAAATCAATTTTAAAAATTTAAAATTAACATATATTTTAGATACACGTTCTAACATGGGTTTACGATAGGCCGTGGTTGAGTTACACAAGTTAAGTTAAGTTAAGTTCCAAGGGTGGAACTCGAAGCCATAGAACTCGTCCGAGTGTCGATCGCAACTATCTTCTTCGATCTTGGATCACAATATACGCTGACGCGGGTTAAGCCGCGTTGATCTGGGTGGTGAGTAATTTAAATGGGGGAAATGAAAATTTTTAATTATGAACTTTGAAGAAGTTGAACCGAAGTTTGCTAAATGTGTGTCGAAATATATTAAAAGGGGGTTTTGTGGGCGACCAGCTATTTGAACCTTAAAAAGTGTACGCGTCTATGATGTGGTAAACCGCTTCGGACGTCTCGTGGATCGTGCAGTGATGACCAGAACGGGGGTTGAAAAAGGATGTCCCTGAAACGGGAAAACACAGTTGCGCGATTTGAAAAACGATTGTCAATCGAGTTTAGGACGTCTCTGCTAAAGTTTTCGTTTCAAGGAATTCCAATTCTAAAATCTTGTTATTTCATCGGTGATAGTAATAAATGGCACACGCAGTAAAGAAATAAAATAAAATGAATAATTTTACTTAAAATTATTTTACGTTGGTGTGTAGTAGACTTTAGCGGTCTGTTGACATAGGTCAGAAATGAGATAAAAAGGTCGCGCAATTCGACCGCAACTGACAACAACATTAAGAGTATATCAAAACACACGTACCGTCAACAGAAATAAAAGCGGAGGCTCGACGTGCGAGTTACCGTCGCGCGACTCAAGGCATCGGGGTGTATTGTATTGCAATTACCCGCTTTTTGAAATTTTAAAATGCCGTTATTTCGACAATTAATACCTAATCCTACAAAATTTTTGTTCTAATATACTTAGAAAATTGTCATCTTTCCAATGGCTAATAGGAAAAATTTTAAATCGTGGCGATGATTAACTGACAGTAACCTCTCAGTTTTCATGGGTTTTCTTCAAGAAATGCAGGTTATGTTACCTTAGACCCTTAGAGAATAAACTAGGTTTAAAAGAAATAATATGCAGAAGAGAAGCTTGGAAGAGAACTGCACTAATGGGAAAACCAGTAGGTTACTTTATGAAAGTGTGTTCCTTGCACTTTCTGCAAAACGATTTTATATTACCAGGTAAATCTGAAATTCTTGTCATGTAATGTACTAATGAATTTTTTTCTTTTTTAAGATTGTATAAATAAGAAGGCAATATTAAAAAGAAAAACTGTTGTACCTTCCCAAAATTTACCGCAAAGAAGCATACAGAACACAAATACCTAGCCAACATGGTTTTAAAATACAAATTCACTTCAGAAAATTAATTAACAAACTAATTAGGATAAATTGAACAACACATTAACATTTTTGTCAATTATTTTTAAAAACGAACGAATTTTACGCAGAATTTAGCATAAAATAATTCAAAATCACATTCAAAACAACAATTATACGCAATAGAGCCACCATATTGGTGACATTTGGTGGCGCTACCAACAGTAATGTAAATCACGATCTAATACTACCTGGGGTCAGCAGATAAGCATAGTATATTATGTACAATAAATATTTTTAAGATGTTCCAGCAACTTTGAGGCTAGTAGAAAAACATAATGTTTTATTTGGAGATAAACTAACTTTTTGTGGCTTCACTGTAATTATGAATCTTAATTCTAAAAATATTTAAAATATATACAGATAAACTTACTGTCTATGTAGTTACGAATGAATTAATAATGCCAAGATTAAAGGGAGAATCGCTCGAGTAAATCTATTTTACAAGTAAAGAAAAAGTGAAGGAATCCTGGAAAATGTCGGGAAAACCGGAAAAATTTCCGGAAAATTTCGTGAAAGGAAATTTATCTTGTGTTTCGTTTTCGGGACAGTATTTTCAAAGCAATGATATTATAAATAAAATTGTTAATATAAGATGGGAATTATAATATTATATCAGAATCTTTTTATTTATAGGTATCGATGTTTTTCGTACAATTTATAGTTTATTGAAAATATTCAATTATTGTAGTAGTATTTAAAAAGAAATGAATTTGAAAAATTAAGGATTTCAAGTAAATTGTATGGTATTTAGTACGTAAGGATTGTAAAATATTTAATAATACAATAAGGTAAAACAAATTAAATTGCACCTATTACAACAATGTAAAGTAAATTACACATTATGATCAACACCTATAGTTATATATTTCTAAATTGAACGTTTTAACGTAAATGTAATTTCGAACAAATAAAAAAAGTAAATTTCAATTTTCTGTAATTTTGCTCGAAGTTCGATTTTCCATTAGTGGAAATAATAACTAACTCACTAAAATTACATTCGCAAGTGCTTTTAATGTATTCATACATTAGAAGTTTGCTTTCAAATAAATTGTATCGATTGAAAGCTTTATAGATTTACATTTATCTACTACAGCAGTTTTACAATTTTCAGTAACGTCAATACATACAAAACAATTTTCCAAATATCATTCGTTACCTTCACGCAGAATCGAAATTAATAATGCCTTTAAATAGTTAATCATTTGTTTTTCGTGATAATTTTGGCTGTAAAATTAGAGCTCCTTTATCGTTAAATTAGTAATAGACTTCCGTATACAACTAACAACTTTTGCTTACATTTAGATCGACTCGATAAATAATTGAATACGATTCCGCTATAGTGGAAAAAGTTTTTTTTTTTTGAAAGCAAAGTTATTTTCCAATAAATCAGACAATCGGCGCACGCGATTTACGACTAATCATTTGCTTATTAAAATTGAACATTAATGTAATACATAAGACTGTTATTAAATAACGAAAACATAGTAAGGCAGCGGTAGAATATTAGGGATGACCAGTAAAAAGTTTGCATTGTATTCAAAATCCGTTAGCATAGCAACGGCTTAATAAAATTTGAATATGGTATTCTGGTATTGCGAATAGCGCTTCTTTAAACGATGTATTCTGGAACGGGACGTTGAGTTCTTTTGTGCCAATTGTCTGTCCAAACTCGTCCTACCGGTATATCCTTTGACTTTTTATGCTTCTTACACTTTTTTACCCGCCAAATTTTCGATTGTGCAATTTAGCTCAACAAATAGGCACTGATCTAAGCAACTATGAAAGCGTTCTAACACCTGCCCGGTAGAGTAACAATGCTATAATTACAATTAAATTTTAATTTAGTAATCGTTCGTTGCTTGTTGTCCAGTCCAATAACTTAAGAATCCGGCAGCTGTTGTTAATTTCTTTTGTTCCTATTATCATTTTGTTGTAATTACTGCTAAGAATGTCCAAAGAATAGCTGTCTTCGAATATCTTCAAAACATTATCATAATAGAAAAATTCAAAAACTGGAAATGAAGAATTGGTAAAAATTTACCAATGTGAGGTGGGTTACAGAGAACAGAGATAGGAGAGAAAGATTTTGTATTTCATGTATTTTTTCGAAAATATCAAAAACTGAAAAATTATTAACTTAGCTTTCTTTACGTGAGCGTTTCGGATCGCTAGAGATTTCATAGTCGCAACTGCATAATTTTGTAATTTATGGGCTTTAAATTTATTATTTCATGTACCTATTTGATTATGATATGACTTTCTAAGCAAATTAACGTATAAAAGGGCGGAAGTGCCAACTATAATGGTATAAACGGTTGCACTTCCTTTATAGTTGTGAATTTAATTTTAAACAATGCATGAGATAGCTATCTCTTTTCGTTTCGTGAAATTATTATCGACTTCTTCGCTATTGTGTCCCTACGTTGGTTAATTTTAAATTTGGCAAAGTGACGGTTGCAAGCAGTAGACGATAAGTAGTCTGTTGGACGGAAAAATAAATAAATGATTAAATTTAATATTCAGCACCCAGGCAAATGAAATCATACGTAACAGTTCCGGTGGTACCAATTTTTAAGGCAGTTTTTCTTTGTTACGATTCTAATTGCTATTAGAGCAATAAATTGGATCAATTTAATGTTTAAATTTTTATAACAGAAGTATAGGTATTGTTTTTTGTTTGTGCTATCGGAAGTAGCATCTGAAAAGAAAATTACAATCAGCGCAAGCAACCCTTACCTGTCACTTGTGGATATCAACAGATGTGAAAATAAAAGGGTTAAACTGATCCCTAGAAAATGATTGTGGGAACAGAAGTGGTATAAAACAAAACATAAGAAAAAAAGTGCTGTAGGTACTTAAAGGATGCTATGTAAAAATTATGTTAAGCCAATCGAATGCTGTTTATTAAATTAAGAAAGAAAGCGAATTATTTATCGCTATAATTAAATTATTTTAAAATGGAATACTCTTTATAATCTAATTAAGGGGTAGGGGATATGTGTACCCAACTAAAAATAGTTAATGTGACACAACACGCAATTTATATTTTACAACAAATCGGTAGGTACCTACTACAAAACACTTGAAATTAAAATTTATATATTCTAGACCTACAAGTATAAAAAACTTTATATGATTATGGATGGGAATGTTAATGGCGATTAAAGAAATTGACTCGATATTCTGTCCAACGAATGACCACCAAAGCAAACGTAAATTACTTCTGCAGGTGCATCCCCGCACTCGTATGTCCACCCTTTACGTTAAACTCTTTTATAAGAAAACCTGTCCAAAGATATTGCCTATGAAAACACCTTCACCTGCACGTAATATCAATAAAAAAAATGTTATATGCGTTTTGACAAACTTTGTATGAGATTAATTGTGTGAAAAAAATTATATATTTTATTATATTTAGCTAAATTAATCTGATTTAGTTATTTATAGCCCCGCATATAAAACATTGTAAGGCAATAAAAGAATAATTTATCCATGACACAAGGAAGCTCAAAATTGCAACCAAAAGATGGATAAATAGCGTGTCAAGTATTGATTGAAAGTTGTAGGTAAATTTACTAAAACTTACCGCGCATTTACAATTAAATATTTATATAACCACAAATGCAAACATCGTGAATAATATGTAAAAAAGTTCTTACTTTGTTTGAGTATAATTAGGTACGGTTCCTTAGAATGAGAGGGGATAATTTAAAAAAATAATAAATTAATTTTTGTTATATAGAAATTTATCTAAATACATGGTACTATAAGTAGAAATTAAAAAAAAAGGTTTTTTGATCTCCGATCTTAATATGCCTAATCTAATTTATTATTATTTATTAAATACGATAAAGATAAGTTGATAAGGACAAAATTAATATGCCATTATTACATTATAAAGATATTAGCTACATTTTAAAATAGCAATTTTAAAAATATAGAATGCATTAGAAACCCAGTAATTATGCAAAAGGTAAATTCAGACACAGCAACTATATTTTATGTTTGACAGGTGTTATTTAATTAAATGCTCTATAATAATACATTTTGCTATATAAAATTAAAAAAAAATAATTTTTATTATTGCACATTAAATGCTCTCCATCTGCTTTTGTAAGGATATTTTGAGACACGTAAATTTTTCACAAAAAGCTCCTATAAAAAATTCGTCAATAGCATATGGGGTAAAATTAAAATTTGGGGCGGTTTGCAGGTGCTTCTTTTTCCCATAACCCTTTCTCGTGGCCTAGTTCTTTAATGAGCCAGGAAGAAAAGGGTTTGCACAGATTGCCCAATCTCATGTTATCTAAAGCCAGGTAAACGTCGTACAACGGGATTTTGGTTAATTGGTTCTTCAACTTATTTCTTTACTATTCTAGAAAACTATTTTCACGACCGATTGAACAGCGGTCGATTCGATCTCTATCTAATTTTAATTCAGGTAAGTCTTTGTAGATTTAATTAAAAGTTTTTTTATGTTTCTACCTTTTTTAAATAAATGCTCAAATTTTAAGATAAATTTGCTTCGTATTCGAAGGCAAATTATAACAAATCATTTTCATTAATTTTTAAATAAGAACCGGAAATAGTGGTATGAGAAAATCTGTAATCGGCCAAATTATTTACGATTTTTTTCGTTTTGTGCCATAAAATTTTGTATTATGACGGGGTTAAAA
This sequence comes from Cantharis rustica, assembly GCA_911387805.1. Taxonomy (NCBI): domain Eukaryota; kingdom Metazoa; phylum Arthropoda; class Insecta; order Coleoptera; family Cantharidae; genus Cantharis; species Cantharis rustica. The sequence goes on from OU426877.1 coordinate 41,806,970, forward strand.
ATACTACGATAAATAAAAAAACAACTTTTATTTCCGGTTAACTTGACTGAAGTTTACAGCCGTATTTTAAAATCACTAAAAAATACACTTTTCAGAACGATTTAGAGTAAACAAAATTTTACAAATTAAATACAGTAGCGGTCTTATAGAGATTATAAACCACCGAAACGAAATCTGCCTGGAAAAACCTTCTCAAATAGAAATATATTATATTTTCAACGATTCTATGGTTTAGTGCGCACGTTAAACTGTGTGTGATATTTGAATTAAATTTTATTTTTATATAAATTAATAAATATTTTTTTCTTGTTACAAAGTGCAATTAAATAGAGAGGCACATAATATATTAGCTTCGGCTTCCAAAAAAGATAAAACCGCTTCTGGCTGTTATATTGGTAGCAGTAGGTTAATAAGTAAATGCTACCTTTCTGGATTATTTTCTGCATTTCTATTGCTATTGTGTATACTATGCTAATGTATAACATACATTTATGGTATATTCCTATATATTAGTACCCTACAGGCTCAGTATTCGGTCCAAAGTCCCAAAATAAATTTTTATTATATAATTCATATTAGGTTTATAGGTTTACGAATATTGACTTATACATTACGTATACCAAGTGTTGAGTTTCCCGAGACTTTCTAGTTTTTAAATAAAATTATTATATAATGTATGAATATTGTATAATCGTATAACGTATAATAAAATAGTACATCAAAGCGGACTAAAGACAATTTTAATAACTAGAACACAAAAAGTCATATTCAATAAATACAAAAATTCCCCATTATATAAAGTAGATAATAATACTAATTTATTTGTAATTTTCCATGTTCTACAAAAGATATAGCCAATACTATCAATTTGTTTCAGTTTTGTAAACAAACTTTTTTATTTATAGTAAGAACTCATTTTTAAGCAATACAAAATGAATTTGCTTTCTTTTTTTCTATTCAGTGTCCCTGCTTATTAAACAGCTAAATTTTCTTAAGCTATGTAGCAGAGAAATTTTGATTATCATCCCAGACGTTCAAGTGTTAAAAAATATTTGACATATGTTTTTTGAAAGCTTAGTAATCTGAAGTTCGAAAGTTTAGTGACCTCGACACAAGTAGGAACACATTGAGCTTTGCTGCACCGCGACTCTGCAAGTTAAGAAATATAAACGCGAGCTAAAGACGCGGTAAGCGGCGGAGCAAGGGATGCTATGAAAGACGGCAAACTGGCTTTACTATCGTAAAAATTCCATTTGGTTTGGCTTAGAATGCTAACGTTAGTCAAAGTAAATAAAGGATGGAAATGCAGCAGGATGTAATGATGTTAATGCATATGTTAGCTGTACCCGGATAGTTTGTATAGACACTGTTGACATACGTAGAACTTGTGTGCCTAAAAATACAGATACTAGTTGCTATTTTTTATTCAGCCAATGTTGGAGCCGAATTTTGTATAATTAGAAACTTGCCTATCTAATTTACTTGAAAAAGAATGCCGCTGTTTCAGAAATTAGAAATCGTGCAACTTCAACCACAAAAATATTTCGAGCTGTTCTTTTTCATTCGAGCAGCGTTTTCAATTTTAATTTGAAATTTTTACCGGAGAAGAAAGTGCTAAACATTTTTATTTATTCAACATTCTTTTCCATAACGGAATCTTACCTGTCTGTGTGAGAAACTGCAGTGTTGCATCACGAATTTCAAATGCTTGCGGTGAAAACAAACAAAATTATTGCGTTTAATAATTTATCACTTAAAAGTACATTTGAACTTTGTTATTGATTGCTTTTCAGCATTTACTCAAAACCAACTTGGCAACATTAAATATTTATTTGTGTTCCAAATATCGTTTCATACAAAATTTGAACTTTTATATTATTGAATTTTTTCTTTCCTTTTTTTTTTGTTTAAAATAACTTCCATTATTTACTTATTATTAAAGTGTTAATATAATATAACACAAAGTACTTAAATTGTAAATCTTTTATGGATTTGCAACTATAAAATATGTAGATATAAAATACATTCAATTTATAAAATAATAAAATCGATTAATCAATGTTGGGGGCGTACTTTTATTGTTTTGGAAAAGTTATTTGATTGTATTCTAATGGTTCAATCGCAATTTGAATGGCTTGTTTAAAAGTACTATTTGCAACATACTTCACATTATGTTTAAGAAATCAATAACTTATAATCGATTTTATAATAAAACATTCAGTCACTTTATAATTTCCCAGTTCATTTTAAAATACAACTTCTGATTTTCATTGGTTAGTTTGAACTAATTAACCAATCGAAATACACTGTAACCAAAGTTTTTTTAAGTAAATCTTAAATTGCATTATAATAAATCGTTTTAGTATTTGCGAAATAGTTTCAAGCAGATAATTCAGAACTGAATTGCCAAAACGCTTGTGCAGTGCGTGGGCAATCAACTTAGCTGAAGCCAAGACTATTAATGGGGTAGTTTTCAGTTTCCTACTCCATAGCCTCATAGATTCGATTTTATTTAACTTTAGTGCTACCGTTGTAATAAACTAAGGTTTTCTTAAATGAGATTTAAAGCAAATAGAAATGCACTAGGAAAAAAACTGAAAAATACACCATAAAAAGCTACCCCTTTGTCGTCAGTAGGTGTTAAAAGTTTAATCTGTCTACCAATGTGATTTTCAGTGCATTAAGACGATTTATGCCATTCATTGAAGGAAAGGTTCCCACAGTCACACTATCTAAGAATATTCACCTTAGCGTTAATAATTTGAGATAAAGAATATGAGATGAACCATATGAGCTTTTAAAACCTTCACTCTTTTTTTTTATTAAAAATGCATTTAAATAATTTTCTATGATATTGCAAAAGTGTCTAATAATGTATTTAGTTTACTAAAAATAAGTGTGCTATAGAGAAGTATAAATGGAAGGATAGCATACATTAGTATATTGTTTTTGCAAATTAAGGGAGTAAAACTGAATATTCAAACAAAATTTTTTATTATACAATAGCCCAAATCGGCCGGCTATGGTGAATTTAAAGGCGTTATGAAATAAAAAATGCGATTAAATTAAAAATTGAACTTGAATATTGACCTTATTTTAAATAATCAATGTCAATGTATTTCACAGACAATACAGACATGAAAAGCATGCCTATGTATTTTATAGTCTGCATTCATGCATGCATACTTTTTACCTTGAACTATCTCGGCCCTTTTATTTATTTACATTTTATGCCATTTTAAAGTTCCAACTGCGGAAATCGTTAATGCGTTCGCTTCTTTTGTTGCGTACAAAATATGTACGTGTAAAAAAATTGATAATAAAATATAAAAAATAAAGAAAGTAAAAGTGTCAGGTGTAACCAAAGAAAATGTACCTGCTATCCAAATTAGGAAGCGAGAGGGACTATTGTGACAAAGGTTATTCAACATTTTAGGGTAAATTTTAGTGGTGCAAGGAGAGGGGAGTGGCAATTTCGTCTAGCTGTTTTTGTGAAGTTGGAATTCGGCGTTCTAATACTGATTTACCCCATTCTTTATGCGGCTAGATTCCCCAGACGGGTCAGGGGTTTAAGGGTAGAGGGGTTTTGCTTTTTGGACCTTGATATCCGCGTTGGGTTGCAAGATTAAGTCGACTTTTGTTGATGTTTATTTTTTGTGAAGATTACGAAATTCCCATTTATATGGAAAATAACTTAATTTCTGTTCAAGAGAACGTATACGCAACTCGATCGGAAATTTTTAAATAAAATACTTCCGCAAAAAAGTAATGCGACCGGAAATTTAGGAAGCTTTCTAGGTAAACAAAGAATAGTGCAACAGGTGTGTTAAAATAACTGCTTTTCTTGTCTTACTGACACACATAAAATTGGTCTACAAAATATTTAAAATCTATTTTATTTATTGTGGTGAACCGTATATATATAAATTTATAATATTGAAAAAATAAATCATTTTTTAATTAATTTAGAGGCAATTAATTTATTATAATATCAAAAAAAATGAAATAATGTAATACATAATTATGTATCCTACCTAACTTTTTTTTAAGATAAATATCTGGTTTGAAAAATTTCAATTTAAAAATTTTCCTGTCTTCTGTAGATAACTACGGCTTTTTAAATCATCATATTTACGAATAAGACTTACGAAGTCCTAGTTTAAACTTCATAAATATGATACGAGTATAAATGTTTGATTTTTAATTTTGGAGGTTTACAATTTTTGTACAATAAAAGATTTAAACCTCATTACAGATCTGTCATTTTTACAACTAGTACTTAGTATGTACCTGTTTTATTGTTTCTTTTGTGCTATTTTCTTTTGGAATTCCCCTAATAGCAAACCAAAATAAATTTTTGTTTTGCTTACAAATTTGAGATCTATAAAAATAAGATATTTATTAATTTTAATAAACTAGCCAGGAACCAGGGGATATTTTCAGGGAGAGTTCAGAGTTAAGACTGAACTATTCATTTGTGCTGAATATCATAACAATATTGTTTAAAATTGACTACGTAATTAATATTATCAACACGAAGTGGTAAAGTACACAATGATTGATTAGTGTATCACAGACTCAGGGCTAATCTAACCATAGGGCTAAATGGGTTTCAGCACCGGGGCGCAATCCTTTTGGGAGCTGCAATTTTTATTTTGATCTTTTTCAGCTCTAAAAAGGATAAAAAAATATGTGCAATCTTCTGTGGAACAGAGTAAATTAAATGATATGAGTATTTTATATACCGGGTGTCCCCGTGACCGTGGACACTTTTCTAAGACAAATTTTCAAATACAATTTTTGTGCAAGTCTAAACCCTTCAAGGGTTTTTTTACAATTTTAAAGCAATTTTTTGAATTTCTGATTTCAAACGGCCATAGCTTCGATATTATTGATTTTTTAGACTTAATAGATTAGAACTTTTTTAAATATCATTCGCTCATCCACAAATTAGGTTATAACCCCTTATCGTCTTGAATCAACGGATTTCGAGTTATAAATTAAATGAAAGGAAAAAATGTTAAAAAAATTCAGGTTTTATTTTTTTCTTGCGAACCCCGTATCTATTAAACGAAACGTCTTAGAAAAAAAAACAGACGGCTCCAGCAGGACAGGGAATTTAACTGGTTACAACTTTAGTTAAATAAATTTTTTTTGGGAAATCAACCGTTTTCTCAGAAATTCTGAAAATAATGAACAAGGTGTAGGTAAAAAAAATAAATTCACAAAATTTATTTTAGTAAATTTTCAAAATGACCTCCCTCATTTTCAGCACACAGGCGGGTTTTTTTCAAACTGTGTTGCACGGTATTATTTATCTGTATACTTTTATCACCTATCTGTATTTTTTCCATTAATTCCTCTCTGGTTTCGGGCTTTCTACTATCGCTGTAAACTATAGCTTTAAGGGCACCTCATAAAAATAATCGAGAGGCTGATCGTTATCCTCCTCTTCCTATCAATTTTTCCGGATACACAGTATTTAAAATTTTTTTAATTTTTGACGAGTTTTATGTTTTTGTTCAATGTAATAGTAATAAATTGACTTTTTCTATTTTGTATTTGTGTCTTTTTATGAAGAGGGGCCCATAAATTTTAGTAGCTCAGAGGCGTCGTATATCTTAGGACGGCCCTGCACAGACTTCTTAGTATTGGAATAAATTTACAATTTATATAATTATTTGTGTATTTTTGACGTTACTAACCTACTTGTACTTATGGTTTATAAAGATGAGAACCAACAAAACTAATGTCCAATTTATAAAGCCTTCGGTTAAACAAATCAAAGTATGATTTCCATACAAACAATTTATTGTTATTGGAACAATTATTTCTACAGAAATTATCCTTCAGTTAATTTTAACTGAAGATTAATAAATCGGCGGTCAAGAAAATACAAATCTTGCAGATTGAGAAGACTTCGCAGGAAATTGAAAAAAATTTTGTGTTTACATGATCTCTTGAACTACTTTTTTTTCAACTTTTTTACTGCTTTTGTTTTTCAAAAAACTACCGAAAATTCTTAGTGGGATTTTTTTTTTAAGGTAAAGGTATCAACAACCACTGACAATGACGCAATGCATATTATACTACATTAAATCTTTTAGGTACAAATATGTTTCATGCGAGCGTTAGTAGGGTAACTATGTTAAAGCAGTTTGGGGAGAGTAGGGTAACCTGGTTCCAAAATGAAATATTTTTTTAATGAAATTATGATAGTTGAGGGTGAAAAATACAAATACAAACATTAAATTTTATAGATCTTTCGTAAATTTGCGTTACTTTATCTTATACAAATGTTTTTCTGATATAAAGTCACAGTTTGTACGTTATATTAATTAAAAACATATTTAAATTTAAATTTTTATGTTAGGTAAAAAATTCTCCTTAAACAACAGATATAAGAAAATAACTAATAACTAAAGGTTTAGGCGAATAGGGCTCTGAGCCCACACCTTTGGAAGAAACATTTTCAAGATCGTCCGAAATCGAAAATCATGGATTTTGTAAGACAGAGGTGGGTTCACACACTCGGTAAAATCATTCCCGAAGAACACTCGAACTCGAAAATCACAGAGATAGAAAAGCAGAAGTCTCCGGACCCACGCATTTGGCAAAAACGTTCCTGAAGGCAACTGACGTCGAAAGGGTCTAATTCGGCTATAATTAACAAAATCTAATTTAAAATACATTTATGCAATAATAAAATCGTGACCCCCAACTGTTGATTTCAGAAAAAATGGTTTTCGGAAAGATTTTAAAAGTTGTCACATGTTATCAATTGTTGAATTTTGTTTTTGCTTTTATTGGTGAGTCCTTAAAGTTTTTGTAGTAAATTTTTTTTGGAGCTCCTATTGTGAATGATGCCTTGATGATCTTACCTGTGTATTTGTTATTTTCAGACTCTGAAGAAGACCTGAATTAAGGTTGAAACTAGTTAGTTTAAGAGTAAAAAAAGAAGAAAGATCATTTGTTTGATTTGACCCAAAAAAACCCACGAATTCCACCATTTTTTCTGAAATACATTTATGCTTAACAGTTAAATTCTGTGACCGCAACTGCGGCTGGCTCCGCTTTTTAAGAAACTTTGCTATAACTATTTCTTAGGAAACTGGGTGTTTCTTACGTCCAAAGTCAGAACTTTAAACTAAATTATTTCTTAAATTAATCGATATTTGAAGTTTGCTCATAGTTGCCATATGTCGTCGCATTTTTGTAAATATCTACATATGTATGTCTTCGGGTCGGGACCTGGTTACCTTATCCTACCCAGGCGGTTTGGATTAGTTTCGTAAATTAAGAATAAGAAATAACAATCTATGTTTTATATTGAAATGGTAGTTTATTAAATCAGTTCTGAAAGTAAATCATTATTAAACATTTGCTATATTTGTACAACGGTAAGTTGATAAAAATCTTCCGATCTTCTACAAAATCTTCAATTTTGTTTTATTTAAATAAGTACATCACTTTATATCAGAGAATTTTGTAACGCAAATAAATGCTTTTTTTGAAGCTTTTCGAAAATAATAAAGTACAATAATCGACGAATACGTGGTAGTGAAACTCGAAAATAACCGTATCATTATGTTGGAAAACCAAAAAAAATGCATACACTATTTATTAGAACTATTATCGCTCCAAAAAATTTTACGTACGTTACGTGGATGTGAATGACACTTTAGCTCTTGAATGCAGGAGACGAGAAGGTCAGTCTCGGGGTTGGTTCTACGTTGAAAAAAATTAAAATTAATACTAAAATTTTGCAATCGAAATTATTTTAACTTTAAAAATTTTATTTGCTTCCAGTATTCAACCTGCAATTTTAAATTATCAGCTTGAAGCGATATCAATAACACCATTATGTTGGCTCTCTTCAAATCTTAATATTATATACATCTTAATATTATATACATCAAAAAAATATCTTCTTTAATAATCAAAAATGAAATATCCAACTCACAAAATCAAAATTCAACTTTCGATCAAAAATACTTCCAAAACATTCTCTTCAACAATATTCAAAAAAATATTACAATTGCAAAAATATTCGCATCTAAAATTTCCCAAAACTACACTCAATACTAGAGTCAAAAATCCAAAAGAGATCAAAAGAGTACAGGGTGGGTCCAAATTATTTAGATCACGACAATAAAATATCGTGTTTCGAAACCATAAAAATCATAATTCATTTATTTTGTAAATTATTTTAAAGTTTAATTCAGTTTTATTATTTATTTATTTATCATATTGTGTATAAAAATGTTTGTTAAATGTTAGCTGTAAATAAGGTGAGGAGAACGAAAAAGTAGAAAAGAAAGGGGCTTGGACTGACGCCTTCACGTCGAGTAGATTAGCGGACGAACATCATTCCCGCAATAAAAATTTAAATTGTTAATTGTTTGAAAATTAATAAAATAAATTAAGTTGAGTTGATTTTTTTGTTTATTTTAATAGTGGTGAAGTAGGTGTTTAGAACATAAAAATTTGGAAGTGGAAGAATTTGTCATAGATTTAGTCGATGCGTAAAATTAAATTGCAACAAATTTGTTTAACCAGGCGTGGCCAGATGCAAAAGACCATGTGCGCTTGCAAGGCCACAGATTACAAAAAAAGTTGAGCATTTTTAATTTTTAATTAACGATTTTAGAAACAATTTGAAGAGTCTCTTGTCAGGGGCGGTTCTACCATAGGAACTGCAGAGCTGCAGAACCGCCAAATATCAGAATGAAGTGTACCAAATTAATTATTACTTATTAGTATAACCACCACATTTCAAATTATTTCAATAATTGAAGACTAATCAATTTTGGTTTCAAAGCGCGCTTCTTATGTTGCCTTGAGTTATAAGTACTTTTATCAGTCAGTCAAATAAGTACTGTAATAATTAATACAAGTCCGTTACGCTTTCGAAATCACTGTTTAACGTCGATGTGCTGGAAATGATTCTGAACATGAAATGACGTGAGCTATCGGGTGGAATCGTATCCATACCAGTATAGTACATCGTGGTGTTAGGACAATCCTAACACCACGGTATACACTACAAATTGAGCTGCATCTTATGCAGAATTACATGCCGTATTTTTGTAATATAATTTAAAATTTGACATGAAAACAACTAGTAAGTTAATTTTTGTTCATTGATTGTTCAACAACATGGTTAAACAATAAAATGCAATAGTTTAATACTCGTAATATAGTGTAATTTGAAAATTTAGTACAAATTTTAATTTTACCAAGTTTCTTATAAATACTATTATCAAAATAGAAGTAAAATTATTTTTTGGCAGATCCTATATTAGAAACTCAAAATAAAATTACGTTTAATTATTAATATCAATAAAATTAAAATTATGTAGGTTTTTTCTACAATAGTAATGTTTATTATTAAACTCGCAGATTACAAGATATAGGAACAACGCACCAAACGTACAACCGTTCTGCTCATATTTCAGCTCTGGTTTTACGAACATATACGATTTTATTTTAAACACATCTTGCGCTATGAACTTTAATTGAAATTATGAATATCGAAGATAGTATCTTATACCTACTAGTACATAAAATAAATGCTTATGAATATTAAATGAACAAAAAATAAAATGAAATATTACTAATATTTTTAACACAACTTCTCTCATAAGCAGTACTTAATAAAAATTTTTCGAAAATTAGTTAGGATTGCAATTTATTGTAAAAATGTAAAATCATATAAAGTAATACATTCTAGATAAGTGTTGTACGTTTAATATTTAAAAATGTGCAATAAGTAAATTTATTTTTTGAGATTGCCATTTTCTGATATCTTGCCATTTTTATAATGCAGAACACCCAAGAATATTTTTCACGAGCCGCCACTGTCTCTTGTTAAATAATGGATGTACACCCAGCTAGAATAATTTTGAAAATAAGAAATTTTATAAATTTGCATAGCTCGGGTTATCTCAATATAATTCTCTGAGGTAACTCGATACTGTACTTACCGTGTATTTATCGGACATCGTCATTTCGGCGATTCCAGTTAGGCAACGTCATTTTGATTAGGCGACAGTCAATTCGGCGACCCGATATTCGGCTATGCAAATTTCGGCGATTTCAATTCAGCGACTGAAAATTTATTTAAGTGTTAAAATTTATTAAAAATATAAAAAAAATTATTTAATTGAAAAAGCCGAATTATATTATAATATATTATACGAAAACTTAAAAACATTTTGGTTGTAAAAATTTTAGTTTGCGCAGAATGGGGGTGATTCAGATCATACTTTGCACTGGAATCCGATAATTCCTAGTTACGCTACTGAGATAGATACCACGTTCCTACCGGTTCTACCTCTGCTTTATTTATTAGATAACGTTTTCTGATGCCCGATTTCTTTACTTTGCTATATCTCTAGAATACCAATCTATTCGATAAATAAACCAAGTAATTAAGACAACAGTAATTCAAATTTACGGTGACAAATTAAAAATTTGATTGGTAAATTAGATTATTTGTCTAAGGCCCAGTTGTATAACAGAAGATCAACCTCGGATCAGAGTAAACTCGTAGAATTCCCAAACTTTGGTTCTTCTGATTGGATCAACTATACGTTGATCCTGGGTTAACTCTGATCCGAGGTTGATCTTCTGTTATACAACTGGACCTAAGAGATAATTCTTGAGATATATCTACGTGAAGAAATTAGGCATATGTAAGTTACTTTAATTTGTGGTATCTCAAAAAGAAGACTACTACTATAATATGAAAGAACTGGAAAAAGGGAGGGGAGTGATAAAATATTGTATCTTATTTCCTAAATTGGTTAAATTGTTTTTTTTTATATATTTGAATACCGGTTAGTTCAGAAAATATGAGTAGATTTACCAAAATTGTAATTTTCCCTAAAATTAAAACAGCCAATGTAAATTTGATAGGAATGTGAGATAATGTTATGTGAAATAAAATAAGAACGAGCAAACAAAGACAAGTACGTAACGTAAATGTTATTTATTTGGCAAATAAGATAAAAATGTATCGTGGGTCTCAACTTCTGAATAATAGTGGAGTACTAAAAATATTCATATCTAACTTATCAATATTTTCAAATACAAATAAAAATTGAGAAATGATCGCTATTAGATGAAATAAATATTTTCGTAAAGTAAATATGGTATACGGGGTGTTTCATAATTCAGATTTGTATTTTTTGTATTCCCGAATTTAAGTGTCAACATTGTAATTATATTTTTATTTGTATTTATATGCTCGTACAAAGTACCTATAAGTAATCGTGCAAAAAAATAGTTGAGACCTTCTTTAAGTCTTGGATGACACTTGACTGTCGATGGTCTTGGTTGTGCGTTACTGTTGATTATTTATTCGAAACTTTTCTTCAATTGCCAACAATTGTTAATTATGTCAGCTTTTGATTTCTTTTTTGGCTCTCTTCTGTTACCATTTAACTTAGTTTTTGTTTTTTTCTGATTTCTTCGTGATACTTTTTTTCATAGACTCTTCGCATTAAATTATTTTTATTTCTTTAATCAATTTTGTTTAATTACTTAATACTTCCAGTTTGTTTTTGTAGTGCCTTTTATTTTTCTTCGCTATTTTCTCTCTCGATGCTTATCGCTAGAAAGAAAGAAGATGAGTCTGTAGATAAAAGTACCCGCCAGAACGACCAAACTGCTTTCGAATCCTGTTCGTCAAGATTTTATTGCAATATGCAGATAATAAGATTAACAGAAACTATAAAACAAATTTAATGAAAAACTAATTTAAAATTGTTTATAGACCAAACACTGGGAAGTCAGAGCTGGCCTCAAGACCTCTTATTAGATTTTAAATATTAAAATTACTGAAAAAACTTTAAATTACTACCACTTTTGAAATTGAATATTTTTAAAACGTGAGTAAGTTGTATCGATTGTTTCCTTTTTCTTATTTCCCCAATATAGAATTGTTAGCATTTAGAAAAAATTAGTTTGCTATAAATCAATAAAGTAATGATTACTTCTGCACTAACAAACGAATACCACCATTGAGTTCAGAAAATATTCATCATAATTTACGACAGTGGCACTTTAAATTTGTGCTATCTAATTTTTGAAGAAAAAATTTTTTTTATATTTGTCGCAATAAAAGTGTATAGGTATATTTTTAGAATTCAGAGCAATTGTGATATCGAGTACCTAAATAATTAAATAAACGTACTGCAAGTTGTATAAATCAGACCGAATATCGTGATTGCACCAACTTGCTATCTATTTGTAATGATTGCTCAATGCAATACACGTGCATGCATCGTTTCGTGTAACTGTAAAGTTGCACAAGATCAAAAATGCTAAACGGGATGAACCAGCGAATAATGGATTTCTCTGCGTGCAACGAAACCAGTTGGTAGTTTTGCAACGGAATAGGTCAAACACGTGGTCGTTGCATAGCTACGAATTTTCTTTGATACACACAATTTACCCTATTCGTATAAATATTCTGCAATGAAGCCTATAAATAATAAATTACTAGTACTCAGAATTGGAACTACACAAATTACAAAAGCAGATAATTTGCTGATATTTAATGCAAACAAAAAATCCATTTAGCTTTAAGAAAATTTGAATAATTAAATTAGTCAATTTTAGAAACTCGAATTGTCTGGGGGTTTATTTAAAAATTCAAAGGGAACACCATGGGTGTGTCTGTCAAACTTAGACCTGACCCTGACTGCGAGACAAGTGCTTAAAAAGGGTAAAAATATGTGTCGGCGTTGTTAAAAAACTAAGGGTTGGGGGAGGCAGGAGATTCGCCGGGGCAGAATCTTTCCCAGGCTCATTTAACGACTTACTTCAAGGTTAAGCAACAACCCTTTCTTTGCCTGCATCTTGAATCTGATAAAAAATACCATGTTTATCGCGAGTCATTTATGAACCCTTAAAATTCATAATATCATCCCTTTAGGCACTATAAATATAGGCTTCGGTGCGCACAGGTGTCTGTCTTGTATACCTCTATAACTTTATATAAAAGACGCGAATAAGGTAAAATATTAGTTGCGACTATCCGAGATATTATATTAGTATACGCAGAGATACAATGCGAAACGGAAAAAATTCTTTCCCACAGGCTTAGGTATAATATAAGTTGGTATAAGGAAGAAGAGGGTGGTCGTCATTAAGTGCAAAAGTCAACTTTACACCCAAATCTAACGGTACCTTACCTTAAAGATTGCGGTCCATTCGCATAATCATTTCTTTGTTAAAAATGTTAGATAGCAGATTTTAAACCCCCGTAGGAATTATAAACGTTGCCTTTAGAGAACGCATTAATCACACCCTACAACAAGATATTTACGTCGAAACGTCAAAAATGTTTAAATAGTTTAGATAAAAAAACAGAGAAATACCTGCTGGCATTAAAATTGACTCGTTTTAAAATTGTATTGTGTGTGTTTGGATTAAAGCACAATAATTATGCAAATAAATTATTATTTTTTGCAATTTTTCCCTTAATTTATGCAGAACGGATTACAATCTTACTGTGCTTTAAGGTTATTTCTCAATGATCGACTACAAGAAATGCTATTGCTTTTGCTTTTTAATGGTTTCTAATTAGGCTTTTAAAAATTTCTACGACAAACTAATTTGAACGAAATAATGTTCGTGGAAATGACCACAGTTTTTCTCCTTCGCTTCGCTCGAGTTAATTTGAATATAATATAATAATTTATCATTATCTCAGAATAAGAAAATTACTCTACCCTACGCTATTTAAATTGCGCAAGATTCTACCATTGTCTGTCATTATTAAAAAACCAGATTGGAAATCATGGAATCATCATTTTGATGTTTTAATTATTTCATAAGTATGCTACTGTAAGATTTCCTAACAAAACAAAATTTTTAGAATTTTGTCCTACTCTTTATAAATTTTTCACTTTCTATGTTACAACCGCTCTTGTTAAAGGTAGCAAATTTTTTTACTGAAGCAATATAAACATTTCAAGTGCAATAACGAAAGAGTTAACAAAACATTTGCAATTGTCAGGTTCCTTAGAATCCTCGGAAGGTTGTATAAATTCTTTTTATAACAGCGTTCATAAATGAGAAGGAGTGAAAACATCGAAAAAGTTGTGGTTATGACTGCCAAAAGGGTAAAATTGCCTTTACACAATCAAAAATTGCAGCAACTTCTAACGGTAAAGCAAAACTTTCGAGTAAATTGCGGTTTTAAGTTTCTAGCAGGTTGTTCGGGATCGTAAAAAAAGGGTTCACAATTTTAACTATTTGATATATTTAGGTCTAGAGATTTAAAAAATGTTCGAAATAAAACTTCCTTTTTTACGATTTCAATTTTATGGTTTTTTATTTTAAAACTTATGTAGGTATAAACGGCGGAACTTTCCTAAAGAAGTTAACTTTATTCGGCATTTTTCTGAGTAAACGAATTTATTACATTGGGGGTTTAAGTTACAATGCCGATTTTATGTCTCGTCCTTTCACTTTGAAGGATCGAATTAACCGTGTTTTTTAAAAAATACTATACATTTGTTATTGTTATTTGCACTAAAATAGTTATACAATTTAAACAATAGGTAAATGCTTCCGGACATGGTAATCAAAAAACACTTTAAATGATAAAATTATTTTCGTATGTTCGATCAAATTTAAATTATCATTAGGAATCTTTATCATTCATATCACATTAGCCATTAATATGCATTAGGCAAGTGTAAGTGCTTTTTGTATTCGCATATACATAATGGCATGTATTTTGAGCCTAATACATTTACATTTTGTCTATAAAATATAAAAATGTGTTCGCAAAGGAATATTATTATCATAAATGGGCAAGAGATAGCTGCCCAAAGGGGGAAAAAAAGTAGAACGAGACGCCAAAAAAAACATAGGTTGTGAAAAAACAATAAAAGGTTGGTTAAAGAGAGTAAAATAATCTTAAAGAATATTTTTTCTCTTATTATTATTAATATTATTCATGCGGGTGCAAACGCTGTAATATTTACATAGTTAAAATTTATTATTTTCAAATCACTTTTATTTTTTGTACTTATTATCAAACAATTAGAAAATAAGTATAGCCAAAAATATATAGATCAAATAATAAAACTAATAATAACTGCCCCTATTGAAATATGCAAATATTAATTTTCAATGTGATTGGTTTTGATTGGTATACATTGGTAGGATTATGGTAATTGATTGCAATCAAATTATTTATATTACGATGATATGGTTTAATACATAATAATTATGTACATATTACAAGATTATACTTTAATTATCTACTGAATATAATTAATTATGCACAATACATTTTCTCATTTGATTTTGTTTTCATCCAATCTTTTTTGTTATTGATCATCCCCGAGTTCGGTTTGTTGTTTGGTTTTCGTCAGCATTTTGGCCCCAAGCGATGTTATTCTTTCTTATATGTTTCAATAGTTTTTCCTATACAGTTTCAATTTTTCAATAAATTTTCAATTTTTTTTTAAATTTAAAAAAAACAATATAATATCTTTTTCATTTAATTTTACATTTACAACAATTGTTAGATCAACTTTTGGAAGTTTTGATGATAAATTTTTACAGCTGTGTACACGAGGAGATGGGGAGAACTGAGAGAAGGGAAAGTGAAAGAGAAAGATAGAGAGAGTAATAGCGTAGATAAAGAGATGAAATAAAATGGAACGAAATTGAATTAAGATAGGTTTCGTATTACTGTTTACGCCGTATATAAATTTATAGAAGTCAACGGTTTTACTCTTTCCATTGGACTAGCAGCTAATAATCTTCAAAGTGGATGTCTTGGTGTGAAGAATAAGTACAGAATTTTGGCAGTGTTCAGAACTAAAGCTTGTACTTGCGAATGGTTGTGCCTTTTGTCGTTGTGGTCCACAGCGACAATTCCACTTGAGCATTATCATGAATAGTTGCCAGTTTCGTATATCTATCTGTTCCCGTAAGAAGCCGAAAGCAGCGGTTCTGGACTGTCTGCAGTAGTCCGAGGCGAGTCTTGGACACACCCGCCTATACAGGAGAAGCGTACTTTAGGATCGGTTTCAGTCTCGGTAATCTGCCTTCCCCTCATTGAGTCATAGATCTTACTCTGTGCCCCATCATAAGGCTACTATTGTTTTAACTTTAGGTGCGTGTCAAAATTTAACCGCGAATCCACATTGAATCCTAAGTATTTAACTATTTTATTATGTCCAAATAAATTTGGGATTGTTTTGTGCCGATCTTTGCACTGAAATAATGTTTATAGATGCGCTGTGTCGTCGGTATAGAGAGCAAATTGGGTGTTGTCGAAAGTGGGGATGTCGTTGATGAAAATGTTAAATAGCTTCGGTGCTATATGTAGATCTTGACCGCAATCTTTCTATCGGTGTGGTATGAGAGGACAAGTTTTGTGATGTGGTTGCTGAATTTTAATTTGATCATTTTGTATATTACGCCTTCCGTCGAAGTCCTGTCAAAGGCTTACTCGATATTTAATAGAGTCATAACCGTGACGACTTTGTTGTTACTAAATTGCGTAATTACGTCGTTGACAATTTGGGTTACCCGAAGGGTCGTATTGAGACCAGCAGTAAAACTAAATTGATCAGGTGATAGTGCTTGATAGTGTCGTTTCTTCTTCTGCTATTTGAAGTAGCTATAATTAGATTTTGTTTCCAGGCCGTTGGAAAGTATTAAAGTTTGAGAGTTGAACGATTGCTTTGCATGAGAGATTTTTGAGAATTCTATTTTGTATTTTGTTCGGCTCTGGAGCTTTGTTATTGGATAGAATTTTTAAAAAACTAATATTTTTGAAGAATTTATGAGCAATTTTGTAAGTTGCTTGGTCGAGATACCATCGGTATACCGTCGCCGTCGGGATACCGGTCGGGATGAGTACATTTATTTGTTATTTTTGACATTTAAAATAAGTTACTTGTCAATTCAATTATTGTAAACAATTTCTAAACAAAGAAACATCAAAATATGTTCGAACATTAAAAAAAATTTTTTTGTAAGATTATTGGGGCAGATGTCACCGAGGGAGGAGTGTGTTAAGAGGGACCACGTTTTTAAAAATTTTCTAATTCAAATATAAGTAGGAAAATGTGTAAATTCGAAGTGTATAAATTAATTTTTAAGAATCATTCAAAAATACGCGTAAAAGAGCCAAAATGTGCAAGTGTGTCTTTCGTTGACTATTTTTATAAGATTAGCTCCGGCCATGGTGTGTTTTTATTTTATTAAACTATTTTTGAGCATAATTTGCACTCGAAATTTACCCGACTGGAATACCATACCAATACTACCCAACGCCGGTGTTGCGTTTGTCAAAACCGACTCTCCGCAGCCTACGCTCCGGTTCCCTTTAATCCGGCCGCTGTTCTGACTATACTGATTAAAAATATCCCCCTAGTCCGGTTCTACTCGGCTAATGCCCGATTTCTTTACCTTTAAGACGCAGATCTTTGCTTTTGAGTTACATTCGACCGAAATTGACGAATTCCTATTTTAAATAAATTGTAATAACTGAACATCTCTTAATTTCAAATCTTTATTGAAACACATCATACATGCTCTTGTTATTTCTCAGTAACAAGACTAATACTACTGTTACTACCATTACGACTTATCAATATATATTATCAATACAAAGTGCTTACTCTATGAAACCTTATTTGTAATTTACATACTAACCTACATATACCCAGACACAACTCAGCAATAACCTATACTACTTAAAATCTAGAACACTATTACAATAATAAATTAAGTTATTGGTTACTTAATATTTATGTTTATACTACATCTCCCTTTTTGCAAGAATGGCTTTCACTATGTACACTTGTGAAAGACATTCCCGAAAATTAAAAATATCAAAAATGTTATTACAATAATATACTATCTACTAATTATTTATTTAAACCAATATATAATATTATCTGTATTTTCCATTAATTACACAAAGATTACATAATTATTCAATACCACATCTCATTGTTTTTACTCTTTAAACAGTTTTAACCGATTTTTATGCACTGTCACTGAATGTCCTTTCTGATTCCTTATAGTACAATTTACACCATCACAACTAATTACCGGAAATGGTCCTTTATACCAAGGATCAAATTTCGTTCTCGCTTCATTACTAAGTAATACTAAATCCCCCGACTTCACATTTAAAGTACTGGCCTTTTTATCAAATTCTGTTTTACGTTTTTCTTTTACTTTTTGCAAATAAGCATTAACACGGCTATTAGCTAATTGTAGACGATATTTAACTTCCGCATAATAAGCATCTATATTATATACCGGGTCAACTGTCGTTCCTATTACTGAATACGGTAATTCATTTTTCTTACCAAAAACTAGCTCAAAAGGCGTATAATTATGATATGCACTTGGCGTAGTGTTATAACAAAAACTATAATATTTAATCCAATCATCCCAATTAGTTTGATTATTATTAACATACATTCTTATATATTCGTTTAGAACTCTATGATTTCTTTCACATCCCCCAATAGTTTGACTATGATATGCAGTTGAAATTTTATGCTCAATGTTCATGAGTTGTAATAATTTATCTAAAACCTGATTTTTATATTCCGTACCCATATCCGTACGAATTTCTTTCATAGGACCGTAAATTAAAATAAAGTTATCCATAATTGCTCTTGCTATGTTATTTGCATCTTTATTTGGAACCGGTATAACAATTACATATTTCGTTAACTCGCATTGAATTGTAACTGCATAAGTATATCCATTTGACGTTTTTAAAAATGGACCGATTGTATCTATACATGTAATATCAAATGCTTTTTGTGGTGTTGGCGTAATAACCATTTGTTCCCTATGTATTACTTTGTTCTTGTTTAACTGACATTTTCTACATTTTCTCACAAAACTGGCTACGTCACGAGACATACCTTTCCATCTATAATTTACTCTTAATTTTTTCAATAACCTCTTTTGACCGCAGTGACCTCCCATAAGCGGATGATCGTGGTACATTTCAATCAATTTCATTTTTTCGCTGTCATCTATTATTATTTTGGGATCCCTAAACAGTATAATTCTTAATTTCTTGAGCTCATTCGATCCTAATTCCTTAAACTTATTAACGGTGCACCATTTAAATATAGGATCATTCATATTCAGTTTCACATTATTGAATCCCAAATTACCGGCCTCTAATTCCAGCCTAGACAATATTTTCTCTAAAGAAAAATTATCATTAGTAATCTGCCATTCTTTGTAAAACCCTAGTTTACCACGTTTTCCCATCGTTATCCTAAGATAAGTGGGCTTAATTACAAATTTTAAAACTGGCAACTTATTATATCAGCAGCATCTGAAGCTTCATGTACCATTGAGATTATTTCTTTATTGTTTGAGTCGTTCTTTTTGTTTACTTGAGGATATCTTCGTGACATTGCTCTTGTGACTACAAGAACCTTACTATTTTTGTTTACTATTTCTTTTAGATCATCAATATTTATCCTAGATAATGCATCTGCTCCAACATTATCTTTTCCTTTAATATATTCTATATGAAAATCATATTCCTCTAAATCTAGACGCATTCGGGTTAACTTAGATGATGGGTCTTTTAACGCCAAAAGATATACTAACGCCCTATGATTGGTTTTCAACCGTAATACCTATAAATTTAGTTAAAACATCTTGGAAATTTGCAAAATTACCAGCTTCCAGTATCCATCTGTTTTTTTTTTTTTTCGAATTTGCATTTTTTTGTCATTGATTCCACGATCGTATTAGTGATATACGTTTCGGCTGTTTTTGCTGGGACACCTTCGCTAATGTAAGCCCTTTTTAACTCGGACGCTAGAGCATCTATTTCCTCTGCATATTTAGTCACTTCTTTATTGGTTTGTTTTAACTTAAGTAATTTTGCCGCGATTAACCTCGAATTTTCTTTACTGACTCCCTTTTTCAACTTGTCTATGATTTCCTGTAAGGAATCTGTATTCGTTACTACGTCTCGCGCTTTACCCGTAAGTTTAGTTTTAACAAAAGCAAGTGCATTATCTTCTTGTCCTTCGGAGTTAGCTTTTAGTAATTGCAATGCATCTAAAAATGACTGTAGCCTATTTAGCGAACCATCAAATTCGGTAGGTAAAATTTTACTAGCAAAATTAAAAAATTGTACCGATGTTAACGCCATTTTTAATTCTGAAATGTTTTCTTTTAAATTAGAACTTGACTGAAAATTTGTCTCGCTTTCGTGTTTTATAGAGGTATCAATTGACATTGAATATGAAGTCGGTACTTTATAATCTACTTTTAACACTTGGAATACCCTACAGACCCGTTCTCTGATTTTTTCAAAATCTCCATTAACTATTATTATCTGATCTAAATCTAAAGAGTCCCTAACTGTCCTTACTAATTTAACAAACTTATTAAAATTTACAATTATATTATTTTTAACTTCATCCCGCACTGAAGCAGATTTGGGCACGTCCTTTTTTAAAACCCTTTTCGATCCTTTATAAATTGCCGCATAAAACTGAGTTAACACCGCATATGTCTCTTCCCAGGTTGTCATTACCGCACCACAACCTACTTAATATACTAATAACTTACATTCGACCGTGCTGGCTTCTGATGCTGACCATAGGATGACTGCTCATGCTGACCATAGGATGACTGCTCATGCTGACCATAGGATGACTGCTCATGCTGACCATAAGATGACATACCATGAGTTGGACGCAATTGTTGTTTTCCAATTTCCTAGACTTTTAATGCCTGTACCGCAATTTTTCTAGCCACACCTTTTTTCATACCACGTCGATATTCTTTATGTATCTTCAATAATAGAAACAATACCGCTACCGTGGTTAAAATCATCAACATTATTTTTACGTCTTTTTGTGAGCTGAGTACTTGTTCGTCCACAATGATATTTGTGTTTACTACTCCGGTGTCCGTAACTTCCGATTCTTTCGATTTGGTTGTTCCCATTTTCTTGTTGTTGATTTACTTGTACACAATAAAAAAAAATTTTTTTTTCACTAGTTAACACTTATACCATATTTAGCACAACAAATTTTGAATCCTAGGCCCAACTGGCAAGATCGCCATGTAATAACTGAACATCTCTTAATTTCAAATCTTTATTGAAACACATCATACATGCTCTTGTTATTTCTCAGTAACAAGACTAATACTACTGTTACTACCATTACGACTTATCAATATATATTATCAATACAAAGTGCTTACTCTATGAAACCTTATTTGTAATTTACATACTAACCTACATATACCCAGACACAACTCAGCAATAACCTATACTACTTAAAATCTAGAACACTATTACAATAATAAATTAAGTTATTGGTTACTTAATATTTATGTTTATACTACAAAATTTATAACTCCTCCTACTAAAACAAGTGTAGAACGTATTTACGTTGAGTATAACGGACCGCCAATGAAATGCAATTTTTAATGACTCTTACGAGCAAAATCAATATTTCAAATTCGATTATTTCAAAATTTTATAGAAAATATATACTGTCGTGTTACAAAATGTTTGAACCCACCCTGTACTCTTTTGGTTGAATTTTATGAATTGTAATTTTGTTTTGGTAATTGGAAAAGTGTGCAAGATGGGGAGTCAAATAGGGAAAATGGGGGCTTTTTGCCAAAAATGGTTGCACAAGCCGGTTGTGCGTATTTTGGCTTTTGAGTTTTTGAGATTAATTAAGGATTTACCTATTATCTATTTTTGGAATTTATAAGTGGAATAATTTTTTTGATCATTAAAAAAGAATTTTTTTGATGAACGATATTTTTTTGAGTGTGTTTTTTGGAAGTTTAATTTGATTTAAGTTAAAAAATAAAGTTAAAATTTGAAAGAGCAACGCGCAACGTGATTGATAAGTTGAGATAAGTCGAGTTGATAGTTAGAAATTGCAAGTTCGATCCTGGAAGAACTATAAAATTTTTACAAGTGAATTAAAATTGAATTTCAATTGAATATTTCATAGGAAAACATTATTGGTTTAATTAATTTAAAATATTTTCACATACGGAATTATTTATGGAAAGAGAATTTGATGATTATCTTTGTTTTGTTTTTGAGAACCCACCCTGAGATTGACCTTCTCAACTCCTGCATTTAGAGGCAAGCCGAGGAACTTCTTTGAAGTGAGGTGAAATTTTTTTTTTACAAAAGATCATCTCAATAGATACTATATGTAAATCCTCTGCTTATTTGCTTCGTATTAATGTCCTCTTTCAAATTCTACAAGAATTTTTATTGTATCTATAAAAATCTGTGAGTCTTTCACTGAATTTGAATTAAGAAAACGTTTTTTCCAATACAATGTAGCCATTATATCAGCAATGTAACATAAATTATTCAAGAATTACCATAAATGTTATTAGCAAATATTACCCTAGCCTTAAAAAGTTACAAAGTTATTGGACATTTAAATTTGAAACTCAATGACTCAGGTAGGTCTTGCAATAAAGACCATTGCAATGAAGACCATTCATCTGCTTTCAACAAGACATTTTCAAATCGCCAGAGGTGGCATCATAAACTGACCAACCAGAGCTTCTGATTTAGCATCTAGAAACTTTATTTCTGTAGGTCCACTTTGAAAGAAAACTTCATAAAAAGCACCACTCAAATATTAATTCTCTAAAGGAAGCAATCGCTACAAAGTGAAGATTTTAATCGACAGGCAGTTGATGTCGTTTAAATACACTTATTATTATACATCAGTATTAATTTTGCAACTGTTAAATATTTTAAGTCATAGCAACTCACTTTTAAAAACCTAAAAATTATAAATTAATATTTTTACGAAAAATATCGATAAAAATTTTGTTAAAATCCTATTCTGCTAATACAATATTTTTTAATGGGTGCCAAACTAATAAACTGGTAACTGAAAATTTTAACACATGTTTGTACGAATTTGCTTTTAGATAGTAAATTAATATACACTGAAAAATAGTGAAGTGCATACAAATTATATTATTTGTTAACGGTAAAATATCAACAAAGAAAAATTGGCCCACGGTTTGTAAAAGTTGGACAGCGTTATTTTAAATGATTAAAAAGTAGTTTTTTGTGTTTTTCTCTTACAATAATTATAGATATATCCATGTTCCTAGTTATATAACTCCCTAACATATTAATTTTTAAGCACAGTATTGTAATAGATAACTTTGGTACTTAATGTTTACTTCCACGTAGTTCATTGATCTACCAAATTTCTATTTTTACGAAGGTCCACGTGCAAATCTGTGTGATACGCCTGTAAACTTAAACTTGATAAGTAGCTGGAGTATTTTCGTTCAATGTTTTAAAAATAACTTTTTTTGGTGAAGGCGGCAAATAGTGTAATTGCATAATAATTTCAGTTAAAAATATTAAAGACGCAATTTGATTTACATTTACGTTAGGAAGTTCTTCGTGGCCCATAGGTAGATATTATTAGGATGCCAAAAAAATGACTAAACCGTTCTATCTAATTAACGATGCCTTTACTATCACGCCTATAAAATTAGCTGCAAAAAATACATTGAAGCAAACCCCAACATCACATAAACAAGTCGAGTACGATTCTTAAAATAAGAACGTCTATTTTGAACATGAAAATTCTGCGTGTAACACAAAAACTTAAATTAGAGCGAAAATAAATATCTAACCAAAATTTTACGGATGCATGAGATGATCTAAACATAAGTTATATTAAGACACGATAAAATTGATAATTATGAATGTGCTTGAACTTAAATGCTTTATAAAAAGGTATTTGATGCAACCCCAAATTTGAACCCCTATTAACCATCAACGTTCACCCGCACTGTTTTTTAACTATTATACAGTAAAGAAACGTGCATGCTTCGTTTAATAATAGTACGCTATTATTGGTGATTTTAAGAAATCTCATTGAACCATTGTTGCTTGTTTTGCAACAAGGGGATAAAAAGGAATGGTTTAAATTAAGGTCAAGTACACCCTTAGTCTAAAATGCTAATGGAATATGTGCCTGCCGATTGCAGGGTTATAATAGCAAACTATAGATCAAAGAACAGGCAAAAAACAAAAGTCTGCGGTTTGAAGAAAACCATTATCGTGATAATGGTTTAATTTGTTTACTTGTTGGTAGACGTCCACTATTTTTAGAACGGCTGCTATTTCTTTGACGTTACCAATGCGCGATGTGGCTTAGTATGCATAATTAGTACATTGTATTTATTTAAAAATAACAATTAAATTACCAAAATGTAAAAAAATGTCAATTTCAACTTTGCAAACTTATTCTCAACGTATTCACGTTTTCGCAATTTTTAGCAATTTTAGTAAGAAAGCAATGGGTAATTTGCAGAAAAATGTTTTAATTGTTCAACGTATTACAGAAAAAATGTTAATTATTTCGTTCAAGTTTTGTTGAGAATGGTTATGGCTTAACGAAAGTACTAATTAATTACAAGGTAAAATAATTGTGTATAATCAATATTGATAATAAACAACAAGTGAAATATTAATAAGGTTCCAACTTATAGGTGAGATTTCTAAAATTTAATGGTGGAAGCACCGAAAATTTTATAACAGGTCGACTATATTATATTTTTCGTTAATGTAAAAACAAAGTGCAATGTAAATTAAAAACATTCCAACATACTTCCTTAATTGGCTTCACTATAAAAAGTCAATGTGATTAAAATAAGACGGAAAATTGTTTATCGATATGAATAAACTTTCTTTGCGGCAACGTCCTCGATGCAATAATGCAAGTAAAATTATGTTTAAATGTCTAACGGTACCGCGATTACAAAATTTAATTTTTGAATTCGGATTATGTAATTGGAAATTTTACATTGCACTGTACACGTAGGTATAATTGCACCATCGAGGCTCTTTACAATCAAAATTTTACTATTGCAAAAAAACTGTGTGAGAAATCTATTAATTAAGGTTTATTATTTGTTCTATGCTCTTTTAGTTAATGTAAATTCCTACCCGCATGTTTTTAATGATTTATAAGTTGGCGGGCTTCATTGCCCAATTTATGCGTCATGTAATTGATAAACAGACTGGAGTTGAATTAACTATTATAGGATACCAGCCAGACGCACAAAATCGTGTAGCAAATTATCTCATGTCGAGATAAATTTCTAAATTTCCAAAATATTGGTTGATAGTTAAATAAATGTACAAAAATTCGGTACGATGCATTTTGAGCCGAGTAACCGAGAACAAAGAGATTGAAGCTAGGGCCATTGCTCGATAGAATGCAACAACGCGGTCGCGAGTTTTAAAGGCAAAACTCAAAAGTCCAAATTCAATGACCTAACTTTTAGAGGACTTTTAGAGGGCACGCACTGCTTATGCAAGCCGCCGGTTAAGGTTAGTGGGGAAGGGAAAGTTTGTCGCACTTAACATGCGTGTTTGGATACCGTTTACTGCACATCTCTCTCCTATTATTTTTTGTTTTGTTAGACATTTTTATACGTGCGTTTAAAAATGAAAACCTTCACATATTTAAATTTCTGAAGTACGTACAAATTCTACGCATTATGATAAAAAAACTTTTTATCTTCGAATTATTAAATTCTTCATCGGTCAGGTAGTTTTTTCTTAGCATAACTTTGAAATAAAACACGCATTGATAAAAAAATCTGCTTCAAAATAATAATTTATGGTCAATTAAAACGTCTGCTACCCTACCTGAGGGGGGGGGGGGTACATGAAAAGAAACTCGACGAAATTTAATGTTATCCCGAGATTACCTCATATTTACAACTACAAATAAGTCAGTGCCAGCAGGAGGTTGTTATTCTTAATTACATGCAGAGTTTAATGTTTAGTATTTGCGCTCATAAAAGTATTAGGGTGGACTGGCCGCGTGAAAAATCTAGGTACTATGTAGTTCTTTTGATGTATTTTTTATTTAATTCCGTTTTTTACATAGGGAAACCAAATGTGTAAATTTAAATTTTTAGTAATTGGTCATAATTTATTTGATATAAAAAGTTTTGAATAAAACAAAATTTAACAAAATTTTGTTATTTTTCAAATTTTCAGTGGTTTTCTTCACACAAAGATTTAATTAAACGTTTTTTCCAGAATTTCCTTCCAATACTAGTAAAAGTCTTTTATATAAACTGAAGGAACGAAGAGTATGTAGCAAGTGACACTTTAAATCCCACAGTTCAAGTCATCGTTCTCTTATTATAAACCAAGTATGGTATATTTTTCTAAAGAAAATATTAAAATTTGTACTAAAACGATGATCTCTAAATGTTAACCAATGAAATTGCTTTGAAATTAGACGGCTTTACAATAACAACATTTTCGCGATTTAAATGTTATGTGTGTTGCCTAAACTGAACCGGACAGACTCATAAATAAGCGAGATGTGAACAGAGTTAAATATAATATCGAATAGATGAAGTTACTTGGTTATAATATTTCGCTATTCGGTTATAATATTTAATACTAGCTGACACAGATGTCCTTCGGCCGCTTTTAGCCATCTAGACTGTGTCGGATATAGTTGTTCGGCCTTCGGTCTCACAGGGGGAATATTGGTAGTATACCTAAAAAACATAATTGTTCGACCCTAAAGTCGTCCGAAGCGACTCAATAGTGCTCATATGTTTATCGGATTAATAGATAATAATTGTTGTTATTGTTCAATTGTTGAATATAAACAATATAATATAAAATGTGCGCTATACCTATATTATACGCGTTGATACATACATTCACATCCGTCGATGTGAATGCATGTACTTCTCGCATTATGTTAATGTTAACCACGATGTTAACTAATGTCATACTAATGTTTGAAATGTTAAATTCTAGTATCGTATCGTAGCGCCATCTATAGTATGTAGTTTAACTAATAGTTTGGCTAGTATTGAATAGATGGAGACCAATACCGGTGCTTTACGGTAAATTTTTCTAAACCGACCAATCAGAGGTGCGTTACGGGACAGATACAAAGATTAGGGCTATTATATTATGTAATAATATAATAATAATAATAATAATAATGCAATAATAATAATATGTAATTACTACAAAATCAAGTGCT
Organism: Cantharis rustica; assembly: GCA_911387805.1. NCBI lineage: Eukaryota > Metazoa > Arthropoda > Insecta > Coleoptera > Cantharidae > Cantharis > Cantharis rustica. Next base: position 41,834,068 of record OU426877.1, read on the forward strand.
ATTTAAATTATCTGAAGTTTTCTGGTGCTAATTAGACTTTGCAAACGGATTGAGGATTTTGTTAGTAAATTTTTATTGGTGAATAGGAGTTGATACCAATTTTTTAACCAATCAGAAGTTATCCGAAATTTGCTGCTGTGAAAATCTACTGGCAGAATATTTGTGGAAAAAGTGCAAACAGATTAATTTATGTATTCTTTATTTACTTTATTTCGTTCAAAATTAAAATGTTGTTTTTCGTGATCTAGAGGACACATGGCACTTTCCTCCAGGACCACATTTCGAAAGCGTTGAATTTTTTTGATTTGTTCTCTGTGTTCACGACTCGACGCAATAGGTACTTTGTAGTAATATTTTTTTTCTTCCAGGTTTTCTGCAGGTTCTTAAGTGCTTCTCCAGTTATCTCACAGCGCCTCCTAATTTTTTCTAATGCAAGATGTAAAATTTAAAATAATTAAAGTGCTTTTCTCAAAAAGGATAAGGGATAAAAAATTTTAAATATGAAAGTTTTTATTGGTCTAGAAGAGCGGCGACGGCTTCTAATACACTACATTCTTTGATATTGATATTGATTTGATACAAGTACATTTAATTTAAAGATACAATGAAAAATTTAATTATATTTTAAAAATATTGAAAAACAAAAGTTATATAAATGAAAACGTTAGGCAAACAATTTAGAGTATTTCGGTTTCAAATAAGCAACATTGCCAGTTTCTTTGGTTCAAGTGAGCATACCACCTCAAAATTGGTTATTTGGAACCTGGAATACTTCAGAATGGAACCTCAAAATAATCACCATAAGGTGAGCAAAAATTAGCTGTCATCAGGGTAGTACGTCAAAACCGCGAAAACAAAAACAAAAAACAAAAACGTCGAAATGAAACAAAAACCGCCGGAACACGATAAAATATGTCTGGTGGTATAATAAAGTATATAATTGGCTAATATACTCCGATTGCGCTATGGAATTATCATGAAACCGTTCCCAATGACCTTCCCAAAATAAACAATTCTGTTGAAGGATAGCATCAAACATTCAGTTCTTTCTTGAGCTCCAACCACCTCTCAATTTGCAAGTTTATCAACAGTACTCAACAGTATATCAGCGGTCAACAACCAAGCCAAGAGCGAAAGAAGTATCGCGATCTTCTACAATTTCAAGTCCCCAAACAGCTAATAAAATCGAGTTTAATTTATTAATATCTTGTGACTTTTTTTAATTTAATAAAAAATTTTTTGTTTTAACTAATTACGTAACAGTACCACCAGACATATTTTATGCCGATGTGTTTTGTTTTCAACGTTTTTGAATTTCGACAGGCTCAAATCAGGTTCAAATCGGTCGAAAGACTTAGAAGTGTATCTATAGCGATCAAACAAACAAACTTTCCCATTTATTTATGTTATAAATTTCTTTTTGTAAGTTTTCTATCGTCGCCACCTGTCGCCGACACAATTTGTGTATACGAGAACCTCGTTAATCCATTCATGCACGTCACCAACTGTGACTAAAATTTCTTTTGAATAGGATTTCCATAAATTTTATTTCGTACAAACCTTGTTCTGACAATTACAAACACAAGAAAACTTTCTTGTCTTTTTGTGATGTAACCTAATATATTTTTGCTTGTAGTTATATTGTGACCCAATTGTCTATAAAATAAAACAATAAAACCGGTAATATATCAGTAGTACTATACTCGGAAATATCTCTGAGTTGAATTTAAAATTTGGGAATCTAGCTGTGATTCTAATGTCTGCCTTTTTTGAGGGGGGGGTTGGAAGATTACTATTAATTTAATGAAATATGTTCTGATAATTATTATTCAGTTGGTAGGATTAGTTGATTGGCAATTTGAATGGCAACAAAAACTGATCTAACTTCTGATTAGAAAATAACGAATAGTTATTAAATGTGAGGGGGCGTTTATCACCCAAATGCCTTTGCTTTAAAAGCAACTGTGTAAGTTCTAACCAAAATTTTCTTTAGAAATATTAAAACTGAAACACGGGAAAAATCGTTGCAAAATGGCTATTAGTGAAAATTAGGTGCCATTGGAATCCAAAATGGCTGCTATTTGCAAGAAATTATTTCAGGCGATTTTCTGAACAATATATTAACTTGACAAAAAGAAAATCTGATACAAAATTAAAATAAACAACAAAATGTTGAAAGGAATTACAGGTTGACTGGGATTTTTCCAAATCAAACAAAAACTTCAATTTGTCGACGTCTCGGATTATTTATTAATCCATTCTCAAGACTAGAGAAAAAAACAAATGATATCGACAAGGTACACAGTTTTTGTTTGATTTGGAAAAATCCCAGTTAACCTGTAATTCCTTTCAACATTGACTGATTTTTGGGTGAGAGTATTTTCCTACTTAAACAACAAAAATTAGTTTGGCCTGTTTATTTTAACATTACATACTACTAACTACCACACTATCAACTTAAAAAATTCATTTTTTAGGTTCTTTTTACAAAATTGTTCCTTATTTTATTTCGAACACAAAAGTAGTTCGTTAAATGTGCGTTTTTTTGGATAATTAAATTTGCTAAAATACGATTATTTAGCATCAAAAAAATTATTATTAAAATTTTATTGGTTTTTGTTTAGATTTGGCAACTATATTTGCTCGACAAGGTGCTGAAATGCTTACAATTTAAAGAATTGCAAAAAACGAAAATATTTTGATTTCTATCAGCATGGAACTATAAGTATTATTTTTTAAAAGAAACAGATTATAAGATTACCCTTTTTAGGGGTAAGATTACATATTTTCAACCAAATGTAATCCCAAAGGGTGAAATTCCACCCTAAATTCGTAGATTGCGCTCGCTTTAAAAGAGTTGTATATTTACGGAAAAGCTTTGTAGGAAGGAAAAGAGTAAATTTATTTGAGTAAGAAGCAACTAGATATATTATTAATACCCCAAATATCAACCCTTTTTTAAAGTTATCTGAATTTGAAATTCGAAAAATAGCGGATAGGAGACTTTTGGGAAGCGAAATTTTGACTCATCTCGAACCATTTGCAGATGATTTATTATTATTAATAGAAGTGCATCTTTGGTATAAATTTCTATTATTGTGAAAATAAAATTTTACAAAGACAAGTGGCGGTACCTTATCGCGAATTATAGAAGTTTTTTCTATCTTACCTGTAAATACATTCAGCGCGACAGTTTACTTTCCTAAATCCCAAGTACACTTAATACCCGTAGTTTTTAAAATTATTATTTATTTTATGGAAAATAATAAAATAAACAGACAAAAAATATTTATTATTTATTAATTAAACATATCAAGTAAATTATAATTTTCACATTCGGTATCTTCAGAAATTTTAGAAGAAAAGAATTTTCCATCTGAATCTTCATAATTATAATTACAAGATTTATTTTTTGTTAAATCATTGTTACTTGCATTATCAGATTTCAAGATATTGTACAATTCATCCTTATCGTCATAATTTAAATTTAAGACTTTGAAATCACTCTGCAATTCTTTATTAAATAATTGTGGAATTACATTAAAATGCTCTTTTAGATATGCCAAAACGTCAGTAAAATTTCGAAGGTTATTAAATATTCTCTTTTGAGATTTTGTCAACATTTTTTCTAGCATAAAAACTAAATGGTGATGAAAACACTGAAATGTTAAATTTTTGGGTCTATCTGGAATACTCCTAATCCTTTCTTGATCATCTTCTTGCAAGTACGAAGTTTCGTCCAAAGTTGAGTTGTAACAAATGTCTAACCATTTTTGGACACATTCCAACGTTGTTACATCTGAACCAGAAAATAAAGTTGGATTTGTTAAAATACTATTTGCTACCATTACACCTAAAAATTAAATTTTAATGTAAAATCTTAACAGGCACAATATTAAAAATACCATTGCAATTGGTGCTTTTATGTAAATTAATGCACTCGTTTAAATTTCTCACTCCTCCATTACTAACAATCGGACATTGAACATTTTCTACTGCTAATTTTAAAACATCTCGGTTAATTTCTCCAGTATGTTGCGACGAGGTTCTTGCATGAATTGCTATGAAACTTACTCCCGCTTTTTCCAACCTCTTGCATATTTCAATTGTTTTTCTTAAATTATTTACAAGATAGTTACATATTTACAAGCAATCGAGTGTGTTGGTACCTTTCATCTTTTGATATTCTGAGTTTTACACTAACACTAAATGGTTTACAAATTCTATTTCGACATTGAGTAACCATATCTGCAATCAATTCAGGTTTATCTAATAAAGAGCAACCCAAGCCCATTTGCTTGGCCCACTTTTGTGGACATCCGCAATTTAAATCAACTCCACTGCAATACCTTCAAAAAATATAATAAAAATTTCCTAAGTGTAAATATATTTCAAACATACGGTGATACCATGTATGATGCTCCAACAAAATCGTGAACTGTATTAGCGGCAAACTGTACGATCACCGGAGTATCTCCTAAAATTTTGAAAATACTGTCAAGCTTCGTATGAAATGAAATAAATAAAAAAGTATACATTAAGGCTATAGAAAGTTTTCAATCTACTAAAATTATAAAAAATCCTACTCAAATTTGTCGAAAACTCGTTGATCCTTGCTTTAGAACTTTGACAAAAGGAGTCGGCTAATATCATTGGAGTGTAACATAAATCACAATTATATTCTCTAACCAAATTGCGAAATTGAAGCCTACAATGGTTGTGAATTTTAAAGTCGTAGTCAGGAATCAAAAAAATACTTACTTGCTGTACCGTACCATTGGTGCACAAATTTTAACTAAAGAATTTTTTTCAAATAATTTTTCAACATTTTGAGTTTCATAATAATTTCCTGTAATCATTTTAATTATTGTTTTTACAGCGTGAAATTTATCAGCTCTTTGAGGTTATACACATAGGTTATACACATTAGTAGATCAAATGAACTACACTGTGCAACGTTGGAACTAAATTTTATGTCTATGGTTGTTTACAGGGTCTTATTAATAAGTTTCCGTACACATTACACAAATAACTTAAATATGAAAAGTCTTAACGCTACGTTTAGGGTGTTCTTGGCTAGCTAGGAAGTCGGAAGCCTTAACATAGCGGGCGTGCCTTTTAGTTTTTTGTTTTAATTTTTTCAACTCTTTCATTAATATTAATTAATTCTTCTAATTAAAATATTAATTAAGTATAAAGATATACTTCAAAATTTTTCTTTAATTTTTTTTAATTTCTTTTTTAAACTTTTAAAAAAATAACAAATAATGAACAAAAAATACCAGATAATTTTAGGGATAACCAAAAGAATATTTTAATAATTTTTTGAATTAATTTTTAAAACAATTACTTTTATTAAAACTGTGCTTCAATTAGAGAAAAGCGTGTACTGGTAAATTAGACCTCAAAATTATACTTTTCATTTATTATTTATGAAATTTGTATGCTCTTCTGTTTCAGAAAAAAGTGTCTTATTTAGATACTAAGATTTTTTGACAATGAAACAAGTTTTTTGTTGAGTTGTACGATAAAATAAATCATTGAACAAACAAAATATTATTATCATTTAAAATGAGAGAAGTATAATTTTCTGTGACTCATGCCCGTTTTCACCAACATTTATTTAAGAATTCCTTAGTAAAGAATTCTTAACGCTAGGTATTCCATAAAGTGAAATTTGCTTTTCACCAACATAAGAGTTTCATAACCAGCAGTTCCCTTGCTAGGTATTCTTTAAGGAGGACAAATGAACTAATGAGGGTCATAAATGTCATATTTGAATTTGTAGGTTATATTTAATGGCGGCATTACGGTTGTGTATGATTATTATGTAGTTAATTTTGTTAATTATGAAGCAGGTACTGTAAAGGATTATATAAACCGTTAATATGTGGTGTACATACATAAGATAACAATGTGAATCCTCAAGTGATGGCAACTGCACTCTTCAAAAATATAACAAGTAACGACCATGTTAAATAAATAAACCATAAATTGTTAATATTACATTTATTATTTCTTAATATAAAATAAAAATAAACTTGACAAATATGTAATTAATAAACTATAAAAACACACAGAAGTTATAGTTGATTAAAATAATTATTTACAATAATGTCTCGCGTTCCACCATATCTTGCATTATTTTGAATTTCTGCAGTCACTTGACCATTCTCGATCAAGTGATTTATTCCCTCAACTTCATTTGGTAGAAGTGCTTCCTTCGCCTCAATGCAAATATTGTGCAATACAGCACAAGCTATCACAACCGATATAGCTGTTTGCAATTTCAAACGTATACCTATAGCTAATACAGGAAATCTTCGTTTCCACACACCATATTGTCTTTCAACTGTATTTCTGGTATGAATGTGTGCACGGTTATAATTTTCTTCAGCTCTATTTTCTGAAGTGAAGTGATGAAGTGTACAACTTCATCATCTGATGAATCATCATATCTTTCTAATTTATCAAAAAGTCGAATAGCATCCATGGCTAGAGAAGAGTGTAGAATAATGCACGGCTATTCAAAATCAACATACACAAACACTAATTTATAACCTATAAATAGTATAATACAACCGCTAAGGAATACCTAACACTTTAGGGGTCGGTAAATCGGATCCCTAAGGTTAGGGATTTCTTAATACCACTAAGGAATTCTTAGCGCTTGGTGAAAACCAAATTTGACATAAGAGTTTCTTATCTCAAGTTAAGAAACTCTTAACGTTAGGAATTTGTTGGTGAAAACGGGCATCAGTATAGAAGGATTAACGACCGAGTTGGAAATAATAAGAAGCTTCCCATACCGGGAATCGAACCCGAGCCTCCTGGGTAAGGTAACCATTCGTACTGGTTTTACAAGGACAGTACTGGTTTTGGAACCTTTGGTTAGTCAAGACAAATATTTTTTTTTATAATATAATTTTTTTAAATATATTTTTTTAATAGGGGCGTTTTTATATCGTATTAGAAAGTTTTTATTTTAAATTTTTATTAGTTTTTATAGCGTAAATTTTTTTAATTTATTTTCTTGTTTATTCAAATATTCTAAGTCTTAAACTGTTAAATGTGAATTATTGTTTCGCGAATAAAATTATGAATGCGACGTCTGGTGGTAGAATTGAGAACACTTCGATGCAAGTACTAAACGTGGTTCATTGTTTGTACTTAAATAAAGATTTTAGAACAATTTGTTTCGTTATTTCAGCTTTTTCTTTGATAATTCAAACATACAAAAAGATTTACAAGGTTGACTCAATCACTGTAAACACAACTATAACCTCAATTACTCGCATATGACGGCCATTTTGACAATTTAGTAGCGCCCCCATCGTTAATTTTATTCGCGAATTGTTTTTTAAATATTATTTTTCTATGTAAGCATTCTTTACTAAATAGTTAAAATTCATTATTTTAATAATATGTTTTAGTTTGTGTATTTTAACATTACATACTACCAAAGAATACTACTAAATACCACACTATAGACTTAAAAATTTATTTTTTACGTTAATTTACTAAAATATTTTTAATAGCGATTATTTTCGGTGCATGGAATTTTATGAAAAGTTGAAGGGGAACGAATCGATATTAAAAGCAATACATTTTTCAGCAAAATATTTTTTTTAACTCAATTTATTCAACAATCTAAAAAATAAGAAGCAAATTTAGAAATATTGTAGAATGTATTTTTTTCTGATTATTTAAAAATAAAAAAATATGCTTGTTGACTTAATTTTACTAATCATGAGACCAGTGGCGGCCCGTCAGGGGAGTCTTTGAAACTGCGTCTCCCTAGAAAAAGTCAGCAACCAAAATAAAAAAAGTGTTTTATTAAATATTATAATTTTTAATAAAATTTCCGCAGACATTGAAAAAATTATGTAGTGTGTTAATTTCTTAATTATATTTTTACATAATTATTATCTAAAAAAAAAAAACATTTAAAATCAATACCTGCGGTTATAATTTAATGGTGATGCTGAATTGCTGATATGATAAGATAACGACGGCTGCCAGTTGCAAGAGATGTTCTTACGAAAAACTCGTACTTAAAATGCACCTATGCTAAATGCTATCAATGCATAACGTATACAAGCGTAAAAAAGTGAGGAAATTGCATACAACTAATATTCCAACGTTGAGTCTAGTCTCTTCAAAGTCTATGCAATATAATTTATCGTTTTTGCTATTACAAGTTTTACGTTTTTGTGCATTTATTGCTTTATTATTTATAAAATTAATTTTATAAAAAATATTATTACATGTTAATAACCTTAACCATATTATTTATTGCTTTATTATACTTTTTAAATTATTTTTATTAATGGAAATAAGCGATAAATTAAAAACTAATACACCAACACTTTTTCTTTCAGCCTTTTATTGGAATATAAAGAAGGTAAATTTAATAGAAAATTTCAGTGCAGTTGGTATACTAAATTTTTGTGGCTTACTGGTTGCGATAAGCGAAATAAAATGTTTTGTTGTACTTACGTAATTTTTGGCTTAGAAAAAGAATGTTGATGAATTGTCGACAATAAAAAATTTTTATAAGAAAAGCAGAAAAACATTCTATTTTTTGAATATTTTGGTTTTAGGTAGACCGCCCCTACTTACCTGATATTGATTTTTTTCAAATTAAAACAAATTTATTATCTGTTACATCACAAACTTTTACATTTTTTATAGCAAAAAATTAATGCTTTTAGTGGGAGGGATGAACCTGATGCTTTGTTAACAAATTTTCAAGATTTGGCATCAATTTAGTTAGATTTAATCTCAATAATCTCCTCGGTTAATAACGTCCAGTCTGTTTCTTCTTGTTAGAAGATTGGCAACCACGCTAAAACCCCTTTCCACTAGGCATGAAAAAAGGAAGTTAATTTAAATTTAACCCAGGGTCGTATCAGGTGTTATAATAGTTTCTACTACTACTACTAAATGAGATCCATTATCGTTGACCCCCATTTATACCTCTTGAACCCAAATTTCTTTTTTCGCTGACATAGATTCTTTGCAGGTCGACGTCGACCCCTGAGGGTCAATATAGATCACTTTGGGAATCACTACACTAGACCATATGGGATATGTACTGAATTTTATAAAATATGTCATATAAATATGACATGGAGAGGCATTATAGAGAAAGCTAAAGCTCTGAAAGAGCTATTCGGTCAACGGAAGTGTGAAGTGTGAATATTTAGTAAATAACACACAATTTACTTGAAATTCTTATTTTTTAAGTTCAAAGAAAAAAAAGTAATTTATAGCATTTTGATATAAAAAAATATTTAATCGTTAAGTCGTCGTTAGGTCTTGAAAAGTCGTCTGGTTTTATGGTTAGGTCGCTTTTAGTTTTTTTTTTATTATTAAGTAAGTTAGCCTCACCTTTACACGCTAACGATGAATTAAAAGTGGAAACTGGTAGACAATGTACTGATGAGGATTGTGCCACGATGTAAAATAAACAAAGGGATAGATTCCATTGTTTCTCAATTTCAGGGTTTGTTTTTGGGCAAGGTCCTTGACTAGCTCTAAATGAAGGAAACAGCAATGCCACAGCCGAATTTCGCTATTTTGATGGCTTTAGAAAATTATAAAATTTAATATAACTATTTAATATAGTTATGAATAATTTGATCCTCTAATAGAGAAAACTTTTCTTACTCCAAATAGGTATACGATGGGTAAAAAAATTATTATTCCCATGCCCCCAACCTTACAAAATTTATGAAATTTCTACCTCCCACCCCTGTCAAATTAGTTGGGGTGCACAGATTATTTTAGAGGATGAGACTCTTTTGATTTATTTACCTTAATTTCAATAAAATCCAATGATATGTGTCAATGCAATTTTTAATATTTAAAAACACAATTATTAAATTTCAAAATAAAACCTTATTATAATTCAAGATTTAATAAATTCAAATGTAGTCGATGTTTTTAGACTTTTTCTTGCATAAGATAAATTAATTATTTACAAATTTGCCGTTAGTTTTAATTTTCTAATATTTAATTCGTAATTATTTCAACGTGCTTCTAGAAAATTATCACTGAATGACATAATATAAAAATTTAAAATTTTAACTTTACGGTGTTCGTTGTTAAAGTTTTAATAACGTGCTTGCACTATTTTATCACCATATGTTGTTAAACGTTGGTTGTAGACTTCTGACCACTCGCATCTGGTTCTCCTGCTACTGTCCGTGTTTTAATCATTGAGCATCTTTTTTATTCATGTAATTCACCATTCCTTTCGGGTAAGTTGTTATCACTTTCATATCACTTTTGATTGCGGTACGTTTTATTATAATCAGATTTTAAATTTCAGATTATACCAATGTCCAAATTTTGTTGGAACTACAAATTCTTAAATAACTTTCACGTTTGCTCGCTCATACCGCAATGCCCCCACAAATTCTCCTCTATGCAGTATTGCTGTAGATTTTCAAAATTTGTCCCTTCCTTGAGACGATTTCGCAGCGCGAAGTTCAAATGGTTACCAATCTCATGTTATTTGCTGCACTTTTTATTTTATTATTGTCTTCAAACCCTTTTAAAATTTTTATATTGATTTATCATTTTCAGCCTTTGCTTGTTATTAACTTTTATTGTCATCTCATTTGAGGACTCCCTTGTCTAAAAATATCTTTCTTTTAAATAAAATGTAGCGAATTCAAAAAATTTGCAGGTAAGTAAATTTTTTATTTTGAAATAATTTTTGTAACTAAAATCTGTTTTTTGTTTTAGAATTAATTATCAAATCAACATATCTTTTATTTTAACTAAAATTCTGGACTCTCATCCCTGCAAGAGTAATTTTGCACACCGAAGACTTTTTCTATTCAAATTAAATAAATTTTATAAATTGTTAAATAAAAATTCATGACAGTATATTATCGCAAACGTTTTCATCATACTATGGCATCAGATAATGATAAAAATAGATAATAACATTGAAACAATTTTAGGAAGTAAAACTATTAACTATCTTATAATATGCTATTTTAGTATATTTACCAATTCTTCTTCAGAAGACTTTCTTGGCAGATACCTCGGTAGTTTGCTTTACCTACCGAGGGAGGACGGTTAGAAATTAAAATTCCTGCTGTTACTCAGGCTCAAACCAAGGATCTCTACTTGGTAGTCGAAGCACTTAAACATCAAACCGTAACCGTCCTCTACATACGTTATATTAAAGTTAAATTAAAGATAAATTGTAGATAAATTAAATTTGAAATTTAATAGACTTTGAAAATGACTTTAGAAAATTATACAACTTAATATGACTATTTAATAATCAATTTCGTGCGTCTCAAGTTTATCTAGGACGTAAGTAATCACATCTAAATAGTCGCATTATGATTTTTCATGCCTTTAAAAAAGAGATGGTATTGAGCGGTAATATGATAAAAGTAATTAAATACGAAAGGTAAATGATCTAATCGAGTAAAATTATTCCAAATTAGATTTTACAAGTGTCGCCTTATCTTAACACCGACGAAAGAAATCAATAAATTATAGTTTCAAGACGCAGTAAAATTAAACAATTTCGATTTTCACAAAAAAACTAAAATAATTTAACTACACCTTGTTAATTTTTTTAAGAATTTTTTGTGAAAACGGTTGATTTGAGCCATTAGTTGTTTTTTAAGACGTTTCGTTTAAGAGATAAGGAGTTCGCAAGAAAAATAAAAAAATAAAACTTAAATTTTAAATTTTTAAAATTACAAAAAAACTGATAGAATTAACAACAAATGAAGAATTAAAATTTAGATTCAAAGATGGCTAACAACAGTTCTGGTTGCAAAAGCAGATATCTAACATACACTGTATCCTGGATTATGGTATATCGTACAAAATTTTATTATTGTATTATATTATTGCATTATAATATTATTACGTTATTATTATAATTAATAAATATTGCTTGTCAGTTAATAAAATTAGAACTAAGATTTTTTGTTTTGTTTCACACAGAACATTGTCTTATCTTCTCTTATGTGGTTAAATAATGAGAAATAGCAAAACTTTTTATGACGAGAACTTTTTAAAATTTACAGCCATAAGAACGAAAATATTGTCCAAAAAATTTCCCCATACCGGGAATCGAACCCGAGCCTCCTGGGTAAGTGCCAGGTATCCTAGCCACTAGACCATATGGGATAACTACTTTGTACTTGTTCTATATAACTACCCCTAAATAATTTCAGTAATTTAAATTTATATACAGGGTGTCGTCGTGACCGTGGTGATAAAAGACACTTTTCTAAAACAAATGTTCAAATAAAATTTTTTTCCAAGTCTAAACCCTTGGGGTGGTACCTCCCTTTAAAGCAATTTTTTGAATTTCTGATTTAAAACGGTCATAGCTCTGATATTGATTTTTTACGCTTAACAGATTAGAACTTTTTTAAAGATCATTCACTTATGTACAAATTAGGTTATAACTCTTTACCGTCTAGAACAGTGGTTCCCAAACTTATTTGGCTTCTTGCCCTCTTTGCAGGAAAAAAATTCTTAACGTCCCCCAATGTCGAACGATCTGTTTTTTTCCACATCGGTATCGGTACATTTTATGTATCTATATTTCTAATATAAGAAATATTTATGACACCTTAACGCTTATAATTTATTATAATAAAAACAACAAATTCGTTTTTAATTCACGGATATAATATAAAAATACATATATCTAATAACTTTAATGAGAAGGATGAGCTTGGTGCGCTGCTGTCAATTTATTTTTGTTAGGCTCTATTTTTTAGTAGCTCGTTGAAAATCTTGTTCCTCCCTAGACGATAAGGCCATAGACTTGGAGCAGAATTACAAGTGGCGCTGCGGTGTCGAAAAATAAAATAACTTGTTGTATAGAATTGTAAGTGTTTGTATACAGATATACAAGATTTATATTTATTTATGCTTTTAAAAACAACGAACAAGATATTTTTGTATTGGGGAGTTTAAATATATATACAGGATGTCCAATATCAACGCCAAACATAGGGAATTAACATTGATTTCAATTGTTTTGTGGATTTCTGCTCGCCAATTCAACCTCCAAAAATTTTTTTCGTATCTATGGAACGAGAAAATTATTGAAGATCTGATGATACCAAAATTAATTATTTTTCATCTATATTATTTAATATAAAATTTTAATTTAAAAATTTAATGTTTTTAAAAACAAGTTACCATGTTTTCAAAAAAGTTGATTAAAGTTGACATTAAATTTTTAAATTAACATTTTTTAATAAATATTGATGAAAAATATTAATTCTAGTATCACAGGATGCACAATAATTTTCTCGTACCATAGATACCAAAAAAATTGGCGGAGGTCGAATTAGCGAGCAGAAATCTACAAAACAATTAAAATTAATGTTAATTCCCTATGTTCGACGTTGATAGTAGACACAATGTATTATATAAAAAAATTAACTCATCAAATGAGTCAATAAACTTAGAAAATTGAGAAAAAAATAAAAAGAACTTAAAAAACTGCAATTGCTAAAAATAAAGACATTTTTGGTGTTAAGGTTTATCGCATTGGACCTTTGTTCCTATATTCCAACCGTGGCTAGCAGCTTCTATTAGGGATAACAGCCTTGGGACGAGGCAAATTTCAGGAGCTTCATAAGGAAAATTTGGAATATTAATTTCCCGAAGCCGTAGGCTGAGAGAGATTTGATAAATAATATTTCCCGAACGGCAAAAGCTCCGTGAAAATTAGTTTGCGATTATGTTTTCAATGTTGTAAAATGCGACGTCGGGATTAATTATATTTTTCCGAATTGTAAATAAAAAAGCGGGTTGAAAATGTCTACAATAACTACAAATACTTTCTGAAATATTTCGGTAAATGCAAAATTTTTAAATACTATTCATTATTAACACAGTATAAGTAGTTTAGAAGTTTAGTTTTAGTCTTAAACTACTTATACTGTGTTATTAATATACAACACTTATTTTTTGATTTGCCCACTACGAGCGCTAGTAGTACATTTTTTGTCGACTCCGCCTCTCTGCTCCAAGTCTATAGGTTGTGCAGCGCAATATATTGGTTCAACATTTTCGACAATTTGTTGAAGTTCGTTGGCAAACCATTTAGCACAATCACTTCCACGGTAAATTCTATAATATGATAATGAATTATCGTAATTACACTTAAAATAATATCCTACACTGAATGCTATATGTTCTTGATAAAGTTGAGTTTTTTCACCACGTTTCTTATTTAACGGTTTTAAAACCGTTTCCATGTCCATAGATATAACGAACGGCACCATCTCTTTCTTTTTAAAATCAGGTATGCGAATCTTATAATTATTTATGTTTCCACAATCAGCCTCATGGTTTTTTAATTCTTCATCATTATAAAAATAATGAAGACATCTGCTGCATATTATTTTTTTATACCCATTTTTAGTCAGTTGATTATTAACCAGTCCGCTGAGATTCTTAATCCAGCAGAAGTGATATCTTCTTGCAGGCATATCATCATCAACATTCTGTTAATTCTCACCTTCATCGTTATCATTACCATTATTATACGAATCTTCCAGTAAAAGTAGATTGATATGTCTATCATCTGTTGTAAAATTCTTTGTGAGTAAAGCAGGTACAACGTCATGATGTTTTCCTATAGGTTTTAAGATGAAAACATTTATAGAAATATTATTTTTCTTTTCGAATTTTTTAATTTGATCCAGCGTCATTGGCAATGAAATTCCTTCAAAATTTAGAACAGTAGAATAGTGCGGGTATGAAGATGTTTTCTTTAAATTCATTTTTGCCGATACCAGAGACCATAAAAAACATGCCTGATCTTCATTCTTAATGTTGATACGGGCTTGCTTATTTGCGATATCTTTTGGTAAGGGTATGTAAGATGATCTTCTGAATGGTTCATATCGATTTACATTTACTGCTAAGTTTATTATAGTCGTTAAACTCCAACCGCTACCCCGTTCTTAAAAATCTTCCAATTGCATCCTAATATTATCTATGATATTTGTACTCCACCATTCCTTCAAATCTGTAGCCGAATCTACTATAGCATTAGAGGTACTGAAGTGTTTCATTTCTTTAATAATTTCTTCACCCGTTTGTTGGGAAAACTCACAGCATAAATCGGTATTAATTTTAAGTAACGGTTGTGACTTTAACACATTTTTTACTCTGGTGGCGTAAAGAAATTGAGCGTCATCGAGAGATGCGATAGGCTCCATATGTTTTAAATTAATAATTACACCTGTTCTGATACGGTTCTTAAAGACTGACTGAACATCTTCCCATTTAATTCGATCACTTCGACGTTTTCCGAGCATTCACCCTTACGTAAAGTTTTCATGTGCGTTATATAACCTTCAAGAAAATAAACATTATTTTTAAAAAAATGCATAATAAATAAAATTCTTACCTTTGATCAATCTTAGATAATTTTCAATTTTTCTTCTGCTGCCAATACTTAATTCGATAACGTTGAAAGCTGAATTTAATGATCGTACATTTTTAAATCCTAATTTAACCCATTTTTCTATCTCTTCAAGATTTCTTCTACTTCTTCTACTATTATCATTAATCGTATTTAGTGGAACGTGGGTTTAAGGCAGTAAAAATTTGTTGAAAATGCAAATAACTCGACGGGGTGATTTAAGAATACTGCTGACAAAAATAGAGCCTAACAAAAATAAATTGACAGCAGCGCACCAAGCTCATCCTTCTCATTAAAATTATTAGTAATGAGCAAGATCACGTCAAGTGGACCCCCCATTTTCCACTTGATCATAGAATTTTGAAATTAGTATTTTTTCAGGAAGTATTCACTATCAACAATTAATCCCCAAAACAGTTTTTAAAAATTTTCATTTTAACAACAAGTTTTTTGATACTGAAAATTTTTATGACCTTTAGTTAAAAAATCATTAATTAAAAAACTATTAGAGATATTTCAATGAAATTTTCAGAATGTATACTTCAATACTAGTATTTTAATAAAATATCTACGAATTCAAATTTTTTATATATTTTCATATTGTTAATTAACTTTTAAGTTAACAAATGAAAATTTAAATGACTTCTCCCTCAAAAATCAAAATTTTTTTTTCTCGGTATTTTGCATTGAACATTTAAGTAACGAAATTCGCGAAAAAATTTGACTGCTCGCGATTAGATTAAGCAAAAAAAAAATTATTTATGACGGGCGGTGGGCGCTGTCGGTACAGTGCGTTGCCGCGTGTCATTGATTTACCTTTAATCTACTCGGTAATTACAAATAAGAAACTATACTTTATCTTTAAAATAAAAATTATGTTATTGTTATGGTTTTATTTAAACAAATTCAAAAACAAAAACAATTTTTATTATATAATATTCATGAGTTACACAAAAAATTAACTGAAGCTTTTCTTGACGAAAAGATTGGACTCACAAAATTTCAAAACCTCCGTCCTCGTGAATGTATATCTGCTGGCAAAAGTGGGACTCATAATGTGCGTGTGTGTAAAATTCACCAAAATATGAAATTGCAGTTAAATGGATTTAAAAATGAATTAAAAAGAAAAGGAACAATTTTTTCGGACAGTTCAAATAATTTAATTAAAAGGTTTGTTTGTCAAGAATCTAAATCATTGTGTTATTTTTCAAAGTGTACTAAGTGCCCAGGAACTGATAATGTTATAAATAAATTAGAAATGTTGCTTGATAATCATGAAATAAATGAAATTACATACAGCCAATGGAAAAGTACCGACAGGTAAGGAAAAGTTCACCCAAATTACTATTATATTTTAAAATTTTAATAACTACTCTCATAAAATAACTTTATTCATTTGACTGTGTAATAAATACTTATTATATTTTGTTTCGTAAAGTTACAGATTTATTGTATCGATATATTAATAATGAAATTATTAGATTTTGTCCCATTTAAACTGTACATTTTTTTGTTATCCGTTTTTCTATAAATATTTTAATTAAATTAATTGGCTTGAAATTTACAGAACTGAAGTAGTTGAAGAAAAGAAGAAGAAAGAAGATTTTTTTAATGATTTAAGACAAAAATGGCCTGAATTATTGAGACATGATTTTCTTGCAAAATCTCAAGCATCATATTTTACTGATAAAAAGAATTCTGTTGAGGATGGAGAATTTATCGTATGTCTTGATTTTTCTGAAAATTATAGTTTTTCTGTACAAAACGCAATCCAATCTTATCATTAGAATAACAACCAGGCTACAATTCACCCTTACGTGGTATATTATAGAGGGAATGAAGAAATGAAACATGAAAACTATGTAATAATTTCAGAAAAAGTTAGTCACAATGCGAGTTCAGTTCACCTCTTTAATTCTAAATTGATTGAATTTTAAAAAAATAAGTTTGGAGCAAATATGATTAAAAAAATTTCTTATTTTTCGGACGGAGCTGCTTCTCAGTACAAAAATAAATATAATTTTGCAAATTTAATTAATCACAAAAATGATTTTAATGTTGACGCGGAATGGAATTTCTTTGCTACTTCGCACGGGAAAGAAGCATGTGATGTAAAAAGACAAGCTTATCGCGCGAGTCTTCAACGATATAATGATAAGCACATTACTAATGCGCTTTCATTATTTGAAAGGGCTGAAAATTCTTTTAAAAAAATTAATTTTGGTTTTTGCTGTCAAGAAGATCATGACTTTCATGAAAAAAATTATAAATCACGGTATGAACAAGCTGTAACGATTAAAAATACACGTCAGTATCATTCTTACATAGTTTTAAACAATATATTACTCGAGTGCAAGCTTTTTTTCCAAAGATGTTACAATTACTATAAATAAAGTGTTTAAATAAAAATATACCTATTTTCATTTAAAAGATAAAGTATTGTTTTTTATTTGTAATTACCGAGTAGATTAAAGGTAAATCAATGACACGCGGCAACGCACTGTACCGACAGCGCCCACCGCCCTTCATAAATAATTTTTTTTTGCTTAATCTAATCGCAAGCAGTCAAATTTTTTTGCGGATTTCGTTACTTAAATGTTCAATGCAAAATACCGAGAAAACAAAATTTTGATTTTTGAGGGAGAAGTCATTTAAATTTTCATTTGTTAACTTAAAAGTTAAATAACAATATGAAAATATATAAAACTAGTATTGAAGTATACATTCTGAAAATTTTATTGAAATATCTCTAATAGTTCTTTAATTAATGATTTTTTAACTAAAGGTCATAAAAATTTTCAGTATCAAAAAACTTGTTGTTAAAATGAAAATTTTTAAAAACTGTTTTGGGGATTAATTGTTGATAGTGAATACTTCCTGAAAAAATACTAATATCAAAATTCGATGATCAAGTGGAAAATGGGGGGTCCACTTGACGTAATCTTGCTCAATATGTATTTTTAAATTATATCCGTGAATTAAAAACGAATTTGTTGTTTTTATTGTAATGAGTTATAAGCGTTAAGGTGTCAGAAATATTTCTTATATTAGAAATATAGATACATAAAATGTACCGATACCGATGTGGAAAAAACAGATCGTTCGACATTGGGGGACGTTAAGAATTTTTGTCCTGCAAAGGGGGCAAGAAGCCAAATAAGTTTGGGAACCACTGTTCTAGAAGATACGGGGTTATAACCTAATTTGTAGATAAGTGAATGATCTTTAAAAAAGTTCTAATCTATTAAGCGTCAGAGCTATAACCGTTTTAAACCAGAAATTCAAAAAATTGCTTTAAAGGGAGGTACCACTCAAGGGTTTAGACTTGGAAAAAAATTTTATTTAAAAATTTGTTTTAGAAAAGTGTCCTTTATCGCCACGTTCACGACGACACCCTGTATATAAATTTAAATTACTGAAATTATTTAGGGGTAGTTATATAAAACAAGTACAAAGTAATTATCCCATATGGTCTAGTGGCTAGGATACCTGGCACTTACCCAGGAGGCTCGGGTTCGATTCCCGGTATGGGGAAATGTTTTGGACAATATTTTCGTTATTATGGCTGTAAATTTTAAAAGGTTCTCGTCATAAAAAGTTTTGCTATTTCTCATTATAAAACTACATAAGAGAAGATAAGACAATGTTCTGTGTGAAACAAAACAAAAAATCTTAGTTCTAATTTTATTAACTGACAAGCAATATTTATTAATTATAATAAGAACGTAATAATATTTTTTAGCATTTAGGCTTTAACTGACCTATAAACACAGTCATGTTTCTGTAATACAAAATCCAAAAAACTTGTTGACGTGCAGGAACACATTAAGAATCATCATCAAATAAAATTTCGAACTGACTTGTGGATGTCCAATGGTAATGGTTTCCTTCTCATTATCTCATTAGACTCGGATTGCCAAATAGAAATTAATAATTTAACTTACCATTTTCCAAAGGAAACCGAAACGTAGTACCTCGTTGTGTGCGTGCGTATAAAAGTTTGCAAATGCCCTATTAATTAAAGATATTATTTAAACTTGAAATATTGTTAATCTTTGGTTTTGAATAAAAATTTTGATTTTAAAAAGAAACTCATGTACTCGGGGGTAGTAACTTAAATTAAATTTAAATAATTATCCCATATGGTCTAGTGGCTAGGATACCTGGCTCTCACCCAGGAGGCTCGGGTTCGATTCCCGGTATGGGAATCTTTTTTGGATATTGTTTACGTTCTTGTGTTCGCCAAAGGAAGTTTTACTTTTTCTCATTATAAAAACAAATAAAGGAAGGTAATAGCTAAACTGTTCTGTATGAAACAAAACATATAAATAATATTTATAATTTCGAATTTATTTATTAATAACAACAAATTAATATTTTTAAGCATTTAAGGCTTCAAGTGATCTATAAATAAATATGGTTCTGCAACATATAATACAAAAAACTTGCTGAAGTGTAAGTACGCAATCATCATTGTATGAAAAACTGGAAAATAAAAGTTATGCATTTCAAACTAACTTTTTGAATGGTTTCGATCTCGTCTACGATTTCACTTATTTTTGATCACACCAGACCCAGATTGCTAAATGGAAATTATAAATTAAGCTTATCATTTTCCAAACGTAAAATAGTTTTAGATGTTATGTTATAGAAACGAATTGATTATTTTATTTTATTACTTTCAAATTCAAAATTTTTAAACTTTATTTATTTACTATCTACATTGACAAAGAACATATTTTGGTGCGAATTCTTTATCAACGCAGTGGATTGCTGTGATCGCTCGTTGAGTCCAAGTGCGGAAATTCTGGATTTGAATCTGAAACTAAACATAATTCCTTAGCTGGTATTCCTGTGTATATCAAAGTAATTGACGAAACGTCAAGATTATAAAAAATAAATAAAAAACTTATTTTTTCTTGTGTATCTTTTAAGTAAAAAAGTTACATTTTTGGATAATTCGTAACATAATGTAATATTGATAAGGTTTACGTACTAATCGAATTCTAAAAAGTATGAACTTATTGTTTGTTTGTTTAATGAAGTTCTTTTTAGTAGTTTACTAAAAAAACTATAGAACTTTTTCAATTAACCCCATTTTTCTCTCAAATTAAAAAAATTCTGCTCTATATTACACAGTGTCAGTTAGCACAAAAGCAGAAAAATAAATCTTTTTACTTTCAATCAGGGCCGTATTTAGACTAGATTTTCGGGGAGGGGGGTTTAAAAAAATTACAAAATAAATAACTAATTTATTAAAATCAAAGGAAATTTTTTAAATTTAAATTTTGTTATATTAATTTTTGAAATGTAATGTTTGGAGAAAAGTGAGTAGAGGGAGGTTCTTTTGCCAAGATGGCGGAAACAACGGAAGCCTAGAT
The DNA here is from genome assembly GCA_911387805.1 of Cantharis rustica. NCBI lineage: Eukaryota > Metazoa > Arthropoda > Insecta > Coleoptera > Cantharidae > Cantharis > Cantharis rustica. Next base: position 41,854,891 of record OU426877.1, read on the forward strand.
ATGTTGCTCCGCTAATTTTTTGAGTATAATTTTGTGCAAGTATTTTTGCAATTAAGATTTTATTTTTGAGTATTGTTATTGGAAAATTTTGCTTGAAAGTATTTTTGTCGAAAGGTACCACAAAAAAATTGAAATTTTGTGAAAAGATTGTTTTTATTTAATTAAAATGATTATTCTTTTTTAGCGATTTTTCTTTATTTGAGTTCGAAATTCAGAAAAAATTTCGATTTTTGTGAACGTTATTTAATGGTTGAAAATAATTTATCAAAGGATCGACAAATTTTGATTACAGGTTGACTTCTGAGGGTCGCTATCGCGGATAAAATTTTGTTTGTACCATTTTAAAAGTTTTGTTTACTACGATATTTTTAATAAGTTTAAACTTATTCATATTTTAATTTTAAACTCTTGTAAAAAAACCGTTTTTAAATAAAATTTTTTAATTTTAGAATTTGAATAAAAATCACAAACTAAATTCTTATTTTACCGATGGCGATAGTAAAATAATGTTGTCAAAACGAAGAAGTTTAATGTTTTTGTTATAGTTGTAAAAATTGTTTTTGTTTTTTCTGATTTTTTTACGATTGCAGTCTAACTTTCAGTAGTTTATTAATTAATAAATAATTTCGGGGGGGGGGGGGGGTTGTTACCCCTCCTTAAATACGGCCCTGCTTTCAATTGTTTAACATTATGTGTTATCATTTCCTTTTTCCAAGTTTATAAGTTAGAAAAATTGGATTTGGACTTGAAAAAAAATTTTATTTAAAAATTTGTATTAGAAAAGTGTTCTTTATCACTACTTCAAAGGTTCGCCACGGTAACGGGGATACCCTGTATATAAATACGTAAAACTTAACTTTTTAATTTATTTCTAATTTTGTGGATGTTTTCTTTAATTTAATTCTTCTTGTATGCTGAAGATATTCTGAGTTATACAAAGCATGATTTGGAACTGTTAATTTTTTCTGCAAAGATTTACTGCGTTTTTTATAGCCAATTGTCTTAAATGCATTAATTACTCCATAGTTTGGTGCGAGATATTGCCAAATATTGATGTTGCCAAACTTGTTTGATAGGGATAGTACACATATTAGTGTTTTGCCAAACATTTAACTAGTTCTAGTTTTAAAGGTCAACTAAAAAGATATTAAACATTTTGTATTTCTTGAAATTCAAGTTTTTTTGTTTAATTTAGGTGAGATATACAATATTGTAAGTCAGATATCCTATGAGTATGTTTAGTTTACGTCAACTTCTAATCACATCATTGTAATATGGGCATTCGGTAGTTAGGTGCACGGTAACAGGTTCGTGATCGTTTAGAATATAAATTTAATTTTACTTTTTCAATTGCTAGCGCGAATCTAACGAGATTGGTATCACGGATAAATTTTTTAAATTTTATTTAATAATTTTTTCTTTGGGATAAATAGCTCTGACGAAGAAAGCAAATTTCAGGAGCTTCGTGAGGGAAATATTGGAATATTAATTTCCCGAAGCCGAAGACCGAGGGAAATTTGATAATCAATTGTTCCCGAATGCCAAAAGCTTCGGTGAATTTGCCTCTTCGGAAGGCTATTTAATCAAATACATTCACGAGTGCTGCATTTGGTAATATTTCATTCGTCACTATTCTAAAAATTGCCCTGACTATTGGTGTTTTGTGGCAGTGCAGTTGATGCTTTTTATTTAAAATTTATCTACTCAGTAAGTTTAAAACGACCAATATCTCAATTTTTAATAAGGTTTCTTAACCATTTTCTTCAGAATTTGTTTCCAGTACTAGTAAAGACACTTATAATTAATATTTTCTAAAATATCCTATAAATTGAAAGCCTTGGATTACAAAAGGGCAGACGTGGATACAGAATTTCGTTCAGGGAAAGCGCAATTTTTATGTGATTTTACCGATTTTCCAGAAAACTTGTTCTATACAAAATTTTTCTATAAAATTTAGTTTGTTATTCATGTAATAAATACTTGTATTTAAATAATGCTGTGTTTGTCTTTAAAAAAAAATTATAATAAATCTTTATTGTTCTTCGTCTTTATTATAATCATCCTTACAATTATTTCAAAAATTTGAAATTGGTCAAAATAAAGTGCTTCGATCATAAGTTGGAGGAGGGGAGTAGGGGGAAGTAATCTCGCTTATTGCTCTCTGTCGTGCCTGGAAAAAGGTAGTTAAAGTAGTCGACATTTAAGAATTAAAATATTTTGAGATTTCTGAAAAAAATGGGAGCAGTTTTATTCATTCAATGTTTATTAAATTATTATGTATTACTGTTACGAAAATAGTAGTTAAAAATCCATAATAGCATAATTTAACTTTAATGAACCAAACTTTATTTTTTTAAATTTAATGTAAAGCATCTTTTTTAATAAGAGCGAATCCAGACAAAATTTACAGGTGGGGGAGGGTAATTAAATGATTTATTATTAATTTAGTGCATTTAACTGTTTTCAAAATAGGTTTTAAGATACCCCCCGTATCCACCCTTGTTTGCGCCACAATCTACACTCTTCCGATTTGATCTTCAGAACGTTCAGTTTTTTTTTTAATCTGCTTAAACAAAAAACTTTTGCATAAAATGACAATATTATTAATCAAGTTCTTTCAACTAGTTGTTAGAAAAAGTATAACTTTGTAATATTCATCTGGGATTTTTCTAAAATTGGTTTTTGCTTATTTTTTCTCACACCCGCATTCTAGTTTCGTGTAATTGATGTATACATCATTAGGTGTCTACTATAAAAATATATAAATTAATATTAATTGGTCAATTATAATGTTTAAATTTTTAAAATAAGAAAAAAGTACATAAAAAGAAATAACACGAATAAACATGTTCTTAAGTAGGAAAACACTTAAAGATGAGAGGACACTCATTAAATACAGAAAAAACTAAGATTTTACACCGAGAAAATAACAGTATTTCAAACGCATATTGTGGGAATCCACCAATAATGAAGAAAGTTTATTAAGTATATAATTTTTATGAAAAAAAACTCAATTTTATTTTATGATGAATTTATAAAAAATATTTATTAAAAAATGGTAAACATGTATAAATTATAATTGGCCAGTTAATATTAATTTATATATTTTTGTAGTCTCCACCTGGTGATATGTACATGCATAATATATTAATTACACGAAATATAGACAGACATTGTGAAGAAGTACTATAATTTTTCTACAAAACTTGAATATGAATTGAATAATATGTGATTTATAAAAAATTTATTCAGGATTATTAGTTCACTGGGTCCACTATAAATAGCCGAACACCACTGTTTTATAATTGTTTTACAAATGTTTGAAAGTATTAGATTGATTTATCTAAATGTTCTGATATTGAAGAGTTTACAGCATTAACAGTTATAAATCTTAAATTAAAAGTTGACCAAACACATTTTTAATATAAATGAATAAAAATGCACTATTATAATAATTATTTTTTGACGTGATAACGTCTTATAAATTTATATACTGGCTGCACGCACGAAAAATTGTCACGTTCCGCAAGCGAGAGCGCGGAACATGCGAGAGAGAGGCACGATCGGCTTTGCATCATACATAGACATCATTTGAATTATAAAATGCCATTAAAAAAATTTGTCCGGCATGAGGTTCGATCTCGCGATCACCAAATGATGCAATTATGTTTCATGCACATAACGTACTAGCCTATTGAGGGTTAATGTAATAACATAGTTTTAATTCGTATTATCTGTTACATAAACATAATTCAATGAAATTTTTAAATTAACACTCGGTTTACGGACGATAATTTTACGTGATTTTACGTCATAAGAAAACATAATTCAATTCAATTCATAAAAGTATGCAATTTTTCATCAATGTTTTCTTATGACGTTATCACGTAAAATTATCGTCCGTAAACCGACTTTTTATTATCCATTTGTTTATTAATTATTATTAAATTCATTATTCACTTTTAAAATCAAAGAAAAAAGAAATTCGAAGAAATCTTTCTGTTTTTTTCGATTTTTTCAAATTTCTGATTGAATATAACATTAAAATCCAAATTAGTATATTTAAACATTTAGAAGTTTACACAAAAATATTATTGTTATACTTACTTTAATTAAATAAAGCCAAATAATTAAAAACTGTTGTTATTGTTCCTCCTTTGCGTCTATTGGTATGAATTTGCTATTTTCAAGCAAAATGTAATAATATTCGATCTTTCAGAAAATGTATCTTATGTTTTACGGCTCTATAACGACAGGGATAATAAATTATATCATAAAACAATAAAATTGTAGTACAGCTTTAATTATGCGAACATTTACAGAAATTTTTTATAAATTGCAATTTTTTGAACAAATGCGAATACACAGGACGTAATACGCACAGTATGATGTACAATAATTCGTAAGTTAAAAAATTCTGTTAGTAATGACATAATTGGAAATTTACTAACATAAGATTACAGTTATCAAATTAAATATTGACACAAAATTTTACTATTTGTCTTAGCTGATATTATTTAAATATGCATCTAAATATATACACATATATAATTAAAAATGCCAAAAAATATTTAATTGAAATATTTAATGACCATTTAAAGACTTTTTCTCTATGTACACAAAAATTCCTTAATTATCTTAAAGTGTTATAAATTGCTTCGTCGGAATCAGATTGTATAACACTATCTCCGTTCGATCCTAATCTGACGTAATAATAATTGAGTTTATTGGTTTTAGTTCTGGAGCATTTACACTTTTGCATACTATCACAATTACATGAATTTTCTTCACATATTTCGGCGTAAATATTTTCGTCGGGAGACTTCCTTTCGGAAGAACTTTGGTTAACTTCGTCTACTACATTACTATAAGGAATATCGTCGGTAATAGTGGTACTTTTTTTATTTTTCGGCAGAGATTCTTCGTGAACTTGTACCACAACTGATTTTATGTTCATGTCTCGTTTTGGATAATTGCTCAAATTATCCGTGTAAGGTAACCGATTATCAAAAATCGAATAACCACTTTTATTTTCCTTCATGTAATCCGTAATTCGGATGCTGGTACGATCATGCAAGAAATTTTGTTTACTGTTGGCCTTTTTTTGTATTTTCGTTTTAACGTGAAATTCTGAGCACAATCTCTCGGTAATATAAGATTTGTTGCAAGATTCAGTTTTAGGTAGCGTGGGTATTAAATCTGGTTTTGTTTTCTTAAGTTTTAAAAACTCGTCTGCCGGCTTTATTTCGTCAAAATCAATTTTAGTAACGTAAAGATTCGACGACCTTAATTCTTTCAACGATTCACCTTGAGCGGATATTAAATGCATTTTTGATTTAGTATCCACCAAACCACCGTCGTTCTCTAGAATGCACATTTGAAATTCGTTGTTGCTAAAATTATCAGAAGCATTTGAAATCCGCCTATGTAAGTTTCGCTTAAACAGCTCCATGTGTCTATTTTCGTCTTCGTTCGTGTATATTTGAGCGTCCAAACTTTGGCACTTTAAAAGTGCCGGATTATTGTTGTCGTTGGAAGTTTCTTCCAGATCGATTCTTTTACTAGAATACATAAAACTGGCAGATTTTTTTACGGGATTGTAACTCTTCTTGCCAAATTTGTCTTCTATTAATTTCGACATATCCTTATATCTCTCTATGCTCTTGACTTTTTCGATTCCCTCCATTGGATCTCTTATATCGCTGTATTGTTCGTTGGCATTATTTTCATTTCCCACTTTTAAGATTTTGAAATGTCGGTACCATTTCTTGGACTTTGGAAATTTGTCCAAAGCCTGCTTGGTTATTATTTGCTTGTCGGAATCGTTATATTCCAAACTATCGGTTTTGGACATATTGCGACAGTATTCCGAACATTTAAGGTTGTTCTTATTGCACTCTTTACAACTGGTAAATTTATTTTGAAAACTATTTTGTATTTGCATGTTGGGTACTAATCGCACTTCTCGGTACCAGTTTTCGACATTTTTATGACAAAACGCCAAAGCTGCTTGAACTCGTTGAGATTTAAATAAACGATTCTCGGAATCAAAACCCAAACTGCATTTGTTGATTTTAACTTTTGAATTTAAATTTATACAGTTTATTTCGTGTTTCGTGTGGTCCGAGGGAGGTGGCAAGGTGCATGTCACCATAAGAGGTTCTTGAAATTTCTTTTCCAAAACGAACGTATCTGCAAATAAAAGTGTATTTAAAAAAAGTCGAAACTAATGGCGGCAATTATTTAAGCACTTGCCAAATGCGTTGTTGATTACATTATTGAATATGACAATTAACAAGAGTGAAAAGAAAGGTTCAAGTATAACACTTATATAATTACAAATTACAAAGGTAAAGGCATTGTTCCTTTTATTACACATAATTATAATCTTCTTATAACATGCAAGCAACTTTCATTCAAGCGTGTTACAAGAAATATGGGTGTGTGACACCTATTCATGGATTAACTACGTCTGTCGTATTGATACATTGTAAAAATTGTATTGGGTAATTGCGAGGGTATTGTTTTTAAAGGAAGTGGAAAAATGATCGATTGATATATCAATCTTGAACATACATATAAAGTGAATTTTTCTTGTGGGTACCTATACCGCTTGTAATAATTTACAATATTAATATTTCGAAAGGTCACATTAAGTAATAACTGCAAGTACACAAATGGTATAACTATATATTTATTATGAAAAGATGCAATAATACACTACCAGTAAATATGGGCGTACTATTGACATATAAAATAAAAACAAAAAGAAACACATTCGTATTTGGTATGTTGAAAATAAATACAATTTCGTTACATTGTATTTGCAAAGATCTACCAAAAAAATTCAACATACCAAATATAAAATAAAATTAAGAAAACTTATTTTGAGCCAAATAATCGTGAATTCTAAACCAAAAACTTTGTCAATTAGAGATCCAAAATCAAGGCTGTTGGTAAAAATGATGTATTTTCTCATAAAATGTTCAATTAATAAATTCGTCAAGCTATAAGAGTGTAAGTGTTTAATTCATTATTTGTAGATAAATTAAATGTTTATTATCTCGAATGGTAAAGTATAATTAACGTTAACGAATAGTGGCAGAACTTTAATTAATGATTACCGTAATTGGACAAACCACATTAGAAGCGTAAAAATCAAAATTAGGATTTTCATTGGCCTTTAAATAAATTGGTTTTTAAAAGGTTATAATATAGGTGGTACTTTAACCATTCTTTCATAATGAATTCCAATCACGTTTACAAAATGCACAACTGCAATAATAAGCAGTAGGTAGTAAATACATATAATTAGAAAAATTACCTGTAAAGTCCTTAGGGACCTCATTCGGAAGGGGACCATTGATTAGTTTGACTTTTATTGGTAAAGCTATTCTTCTTAGTAAATGAGTTAATTTATACAAACAGTCTCGATCTAAAGCTAGAGGTCCAGTTTTGTCGATCAATCCAGGAAAGCATAGACGAGCTTTTATTGAACTGTAAGTTTCATAAAATTCACCTTTGGTTGTTAGTGGAACGTAGAGTTCCTAAAAAAAAAGAAACATTATAAGTTTTCAATTTCGTAATTTCAATGTCGAAGGTGATTCCATTTCCGGAACATTTTTATTAATAGCAATAGTACTCAACTTTAACATTAGTGTAATTACAATACAAACATATCTAACTTTCCAGTAATTAAAATCCTCGTTTACAGAAATTGCTACTTAAAATAGTTTCATCTTAAGACTGTAAATATGTAGTACATTGAATCTAACTAAATAGATGTAAGTTGCAAAATACGCTCTAATAATCTTGCGAGATCGTTATTAAACAACGTAACGTTAAAACCAACAAATCAGATTGTGCGGGTTTCATTACTTTAATTTTAATTATTATATTTTAACTTTAACTTACCTGGTTATTTTGACTAATTAGTTGAGCGTAACGATTAGATAGATCTCGATCTTTTGTTGAACGGGACACTCGAGATGCTCTCGTATCGGAGTGTTTGCTACCTTCACGATGTTGAAAGACAGCTCGTAATTGAAAAACTTGTCCACCTCTAATTTGAGTTTTCAAGTATTGAGTTTTTCCGGGAATATTATCTGTAAGAACACAAAAATTATAGTTTGCCAAAGTGTCTAAGAGCGAATAAACTCTTTTTACAAAAAGATATTAAATTAATAAAAAACCAAGAAAGATACATATCTAATAATAGGTAAGTTCTTACCTAATAGACATACCTTTGGTAATTATAAAAATCAACTGAAATATTGAAAATTAAAAATTTAACAACTGCCTTATATGCAGAAAAATATTACGATTAAGTAAGAATTTATAAACTTTCTATTTCTATAGTGTGGCTATTTCAAAAAAAAAAGTTTATAATTTAATTTTTTTAGTTAATTGTAAAATAATGTATGTCAATTATATTTTTTATATATTATACTTTACTTCAGGGACATAGCAACCATTAACTTGAAAGCGACATTTGAAAAATAAAATAAGTTAATTCGGAAAATAAGATTTCTTTTACCACAATGTATTTGTAGCAGTTATTATTATTCGAATAGCTGCAGAACAACAAAATAGTATATTACATATCAAGGTACACTTTCGAACAAGAAAAGACGAACGAGATAAGAACAAAGTAATCAAACCTAACAAATGTTAAAATAATAAATTTTAACTGTTAAGTAAAGCATACATACTACACAGAAACATAATATTTAAAAAACACTAAAAGGACAATAATTCACATTTAACAGAGTTGAACTTAGAATATTTGAATAAACAAGAAATTAAATTCTGAAAAATTACGCTATTTCTTGTTTATTTAAATATTCTAAGTTCGACCCTGTTAAATACGAATTATTGTCATTTTAGTGTTTTTTAAATATTATGTTTCTGTGTAGTATGTATTTTAACTTAACAGTTAAAATTTATTATTTTAACATTTGTTAGGTTTAATTACTTTAACATCACATACTACTAAATACCACAAATTACTTAAAAATTCATTTTTTATGTTATTTTCTATTGAGGTAAGAACAGTTTCCAGTATTGAGAAAGAAAGAAAGAAATATTCTTGTTAAGTCACTCGACTTAATTCTGACGTATGGTTTAGAATACCCAAAATATTCCTAGTAATAAATAAATACAATAAAAAAGATGATTGTTAAGTTTATCTATAAGAAAAGACCACCGCTGGATATTTTTGTAAATTTACAATTTAGACAATGATAAAATAAAAGAATAATAAAACTAACTGTAAAACAATTGTAAGTGTAAAAATGTAATCTGCATTACAATAATTATTATTAAAAAATATGTCGAATGTTATTCATAAATTGAATAATAATTTTTAATTCATTTAAATCTACTTTCTCAATTTGTTACTTTTTTATTTAAAATTAATATTAAAATTTGAATCGTTTCCATTTCTTTATTTATTTATTTATTTACCGCTATTTTTTATTTAAATAATGTATGTGTTTACTTTTACTTGGGTAAGCAGTTTAAAGAGTACCAAAGTTGATTCTAGGTATATAAACTTACAAACTCAATAACATATACGTACGAAAAAGTAAAAGCATTATCGAATTTTTTAAGGAAACAACTCAGTTCAAAACTCTTCATAATATATCAAAAAAATAGAATTTAAAAACAGAGGTATTAATAAATAAGAAAAAACTCAAATTTTCAGATATCATAGTGCTATAATATCCAACCAACTAATTACTTAAACGGTTTAACAGAAATGTTTACCGAATTAAACAAAGAATAATAGTGATTAAATAATTAGTTAGGTCTTCATGTTTGAATGACGTGGAACTCAATTGTCCAGATTGTGCGGCCTAAAGTCCGAAGTGAGATGTAAACGTTCAAACCTTTCCCTCAGGACAAAGATCACGATGATGACGATTAAAGTGTTTATAAAAAAGCAGTTAATGAAGAATAGATAGAAGAAGAAATATTGCAGTAGTTAGAAAAGTAAAAGAGAAACCAGAACAAAAAACCTTTATTGAATCAAACTAACAAATATTCATTGTATTTATAAAAATTTCATAAATTGATTGGACAATTTTTCAATAAAATGAAAATAAAATTAAATTTAAAAAATTCGAATAATTAATAAAATAGAAAGTTATGAAAACTAAACATCTGCCTAATAGAGATTTAATAGTACAATATGACCGTTAAAATAAAGAAAAGCAAACAGAAGAATCAGTCTAAGGAAGGCTGTTATTCTTCTTGTCTTCAGTCTCCTTATTTAACGTCCTTAGTAAGATTAACTCTTTCTTTCGAATCTCGCTTTCTCTCTATTGTTCCCTCCATGATTAATTAAAAAAGAGCAAATAATTTTGATTTGTATGGATATGACCATTTTTCAAAATTGCTGACGGAATACTTGCGAAGTTGTCTGTTTAATCAGTGTATTCTGCAGATGGCAACAGAAAACGACAAAAGTCCAACGAGCACTGGAATATTGATGTTAATCATAAAATTAATTAATAGAAAAAGCGATAAGACGAACGAGCCAGACGCTATAATCACCAACTCTTTTATGCAAATAGAAATTCAGTTTTCTTTAGAGACAGGACAACAAAGGGAACAAAGAAATACAGTTTTAGAGACCGTAAACAATATACGAAAAATATCTCAGCATATCAAAAATTATGCCCGAGCTCCAGGTAACATGTCAAGGGTGGAGTCTTGGGTCAGAGCTCTTCCACGGCTCGCACTAGAACGGTCAACTTTTAAAATAATTGAAATTTTGTAGTAGATATACATCTCTGTTATTCTGAAAGCTTTGCTTCAGCACTGAAACAAATTCCGCTTTGGTTCTGGTTGATCATTATCGCTGATAAGTTTATATTTATTATGTGGTAAGAACCTTTAGGCTTTAGTTAGGAGAGATTGTACGATGTCATCAGTGATAATATCAAATCAATATATAATTTATTCACATAATAATCCTAAGAGTGCAAAACAAGGACGATAGAAAAATATTCTTCTATGCTACTGGTATTCCAAACTGAGACAAGACGCCTTTTTTGTTAAACGTTTTTGCCCCCCCCCCCCCCCCCCCGGTAAAAGTCCTGTATCCATTCTATTCGAATATATTTATAGTTTGCCTGTTTTAAAAAATTGTATATTTTTGTGATTTTTCAGCTCTTGAATCAACAAGGTGGTAACATTATGCATGGTCTCAACAACAGCAATCTGTAGGCTTGCCAACTCTCCCTTATATAGAATCCCATAGTTCAATGTTATTTATCACCATTATGATATATAAAAAATTGTATATTCAAAAGTGGTTTTTTATTTTTTGAAAAATATTGAAAAGTAATCAGATAACATAAAAAATATTTAAGTATAACTTGTGGGATTTTCTGTGGCTGTTGAGAAGTGGGTGCGTGGTCGTAGGATGATAGTAAGAAGACAGAAGAAACGTATATATCTTCACATTCTATCGTATCTTTGTGTCTCCATTCCTCATCGGCTAACATTCAGAGCTAAACGAATAAAAACGGGAAGCGAATGAGTTATGAAGAAAGAAATGCAAGTTAATAGTTATTGTAAATTAAATAATAATTCAGCAAAGCATTTTAATTATATTTTTTGTAATAGGTAAATTTAAATCCTTCATCTACTATTAATTTTATTATAAAATATCGCGTTGTTCTGACTTTGACTTTTATGTGTACTGCGTTTACATCGAAACATAAACTTACCAGAAGAGTCTTGATTACTAGCAGCGTAGGCAGTAAAAGATTGAATGCTAATAAAACTACAAACTTGTTCTCTAACAAGTTGTAACAGCGAAGAATGAACCACTGCAGACTTTTCGCCTTTTTCGTTTGTCAAAGAAAACCATCCTGAAAGCAAAAATAACAATAATTAAATGTTGACATAAAATATCAGCAATACTATTTTATATTACATAAAGTAGTGACAATGCCGATGCCGTGTTAAACTGAAAGTTGTTGCTTTTAGTGTCTATTATTTCTTGAAAATACATACTATTAACAATGTAATTTTTGCTCAAAAAAGTAATTCAAGGTTTAACGTCGACCTCGACGAGTATTTTCATACAATCGTTCCTCTTCTTCTTCTTCTTTTTATATGCGCACATAGTTATTGCTGTTAATTAATTTTTCGCATATCTCTAATTGAAGTTTCAGTGCTTTTCTTCGTTAACGTACTTACGAACTATCCTTGAAAATCTTGTTAAAGAATTTTGAATGCAAACGCATGTAGGAGTACCTTTTAAAAAACCTACTGCAGGATTATAAATTACATATTAATTCTAATAAAAGTTTAACTGATGATTTAATGATAGATTAATCTGAGCGTAATATGCTATTACAAAATAAAAAATTTAATTGTGTTTAGGCGTAGAAGATTTAGCACTTTTTAATTTGTCATGAATTTTTAATAACTTATTAAATAATGCGAGTGGGCGCGCTCTTCGGCCAAAGTAAATAAATATCTTTGTTGTGTAATTAACGCCATTAGATTAGGTAAAAATTTTAATTTGCACTTTTATAATGAACCCACTTTTATGGTAACAATTTTAAAAATTAATTTGTTTTGTAAATAGATTTTAAACAAAGACGTGGGAAGATGTTCCCTATACATAACACAACATAACGTAACTAAAGTACGTAATATTTCTCCACGATACATTTAATTGAGATTCTTCAATTCGATTAAATAGATTTCTATTTTAATTCCAATGTCTATTACATACTCGGAAAGAATTTGAATTTTATTTTAGCTAATATCATAATTATTATTACTCCAAGTAGTACCTCGATTACGATGAATTTTTGATTAATTAAATAAATGATTGATTTACTCAATATTCGTATCATTAAGCCAATAAATACTTATTGCACAATTTAATTATTTAATTTATTTTGCTATGCTCTACAATTATTGATGCAATTTTCTTATAGTTTTCAACTTCATTATAATCATTTTTGTGCTTCTTTCAAATTTAATGACTAATGAGCTTATGGAAAACGGTATGTTGCAACAACAGCTAGATTAGTTATACTAAAGTAGGTTTATAGATATAGTTGCAATTATTCCGAGCGGGATTTCATGAATATGTTTCGATTAGTTACAGGCTCGCGAAGCGTGCAATATATGGAACAAATTACGGAATGGATCTTAAAAATCGATTGTTCAAGTTCTATTAACTAAGACAATTTTATGGAACAGTTTAAGAAAATTCTTAATAAATTACAGCCCTGCCACCTACTGTAAGCTTGCAAGCCATTGTCAATATAATCGTAATTATTTTGTCATGCAAAGTTGTTTCGTTCTGATATAAGTAGTACATAAATTACTGTCGTCACCGCGAACAAAAATTTAATATTTTTTAATTTACTTAATCTCGTTTCTTTAACGTTTTTATGTCGCGGAAAAAAGCTCCATTAGATGTACTTACTACTAAATGTAATAAGTTGCGCTACCAATTTTGCTTGCAAACGAGAAGCCGACTTGTCTTTTGGTTGATTTATGATTTTATGCAAACTAGCATAGACCTATTACGATTTATTTAGTAAACTTGGTAAATTCAATTAATGCTTAGGCCAAACGCAATTAGTTATGTAGTAGAGCAATAATAATAACGGTAAAACATTGTAAGGCTGCAGCTAGATTAGCATACATCAAGTATTATTAATACCGCCAGTATAAATAAATCAAAATAACATAGATTTTCATTTTACCTTTATAATTTAATTAATATTCCGATACCTTATTATATGCATCACAAACTAAAGGAAGACCTTTACAACGGATGCAATGGAGAAATTGCCACTTCGAGGTAAATATACTTGTCTATGTGAAATTACTTCACCCACAAAGTATTCCTGACTACCTAACCTAAACATCAACTTGTTGAGGCGGAGCCGAGTAAATGAGTTCGTTCAAAATAAATACGTCATATTATGTTTCAAAAATAATGAAATAAAAATAAAGCATAAATAAACCTTATCACTTAGACTTCAGCTCAACTAAGATACAAAATATAGGTGTAAACCCATCGGTATATCTATTGAGGAGTTGTTCTGTTACTAATGCTGATAATTGGTTGCTTTCAAGAAAAAAATTAGGAATATAAACAAAAAATTAAAAAATTACGTAGGGAAACATTTCAAAATCAATGCCTTAAGTGCTGCTGAAAACTGTGCACCTGTGCTCCCTGTGTTAGGGAGGTTTGTAGTCACCGAATCTTCTGGTAATCATATAAAGCAGAAAGTCTATGTACTATTGGCCGATTTTAAAAGATCTAGCTCCAAAGTGAGAAACTTGGTGTCAATTCTTTTTATGAGAAACACTTCGACTAATTACTTGTAATAGTAATACGTTAAGAGCCTCAAGGGTTTACTTCAATAGTTTTTTTTTATTTGGCTTAGACACACTCGTAACATCGGGATAACGCACGTGCTTCAAGAAGCAATGGGACCGACAGCTTAACGTGGAATCCGAACCACGACGGATGATTTTTATGCAACTCTTCAAGAGCGCCATCTAATCGATCGACATCAAACTATCGAGGTCACACAGGTCTACACGCGGATACTGCTTTGTTTATGCATCGGAAGATTGCGTGCAGACCAACTACATTTTTAGTCCTGACTAAGAATCGAACTCGTGGTTCCCAAGCAAGAGTCGTCATTGAGGCTTACTAAGCTAGCTTCCTCCGTTTTAATATAGATCCGTCCACGATTATTAGAGATAGAGATAAATTAGAGAGCAGTTCAGTTTAGGCTAAGATTATCGTCACCTAATAGCTTAGGTTAGTATTATTAACCTCCTTTCCTTTCTACTCCCCGAGGATTTGCAAATTTTTGAAACCAACCTCTCTTTTACGTCAGGATTCATAGTATATTATTATACAGGTTAATAATAATTAATTGTAATGCTTTTAATGAAATAATTGGCACCTATATGGATCTGCGGCTAATTGTTTCTAATTGTCCTAGACCCGCCCGTTCAGTATTTGTATTCTATATCATTATAACAATAAGGTACAATTCAACCGAACAACGCAATTCGCCTAACTCTATAACAATACAAACCAGCGACATCGACCTAAAAAAACAAGAAAGGTTACCAAAAGTAAAATAAAATTGGTCTCCGGACGCCTATTAACTGGCCTGTACGAAGGTTAAACTTCATTAGCTTCTACATAGAACCATTGCTGACTGTATCTTACATAGTAGTATGAATGCAGTATAATGTTTTTTATATATTATTTTAATTATTAATTTTTATTTTAACTGATTTGTTATTGCTGTCAAATCAAATGTTTATTATTGTAACCTTTACATTTTTTTATATCTACAATATTTTAATATAATATTATGTTTTTGTGCTTCCTATTACATGAAACTAACAGGTACTGAAACTCCAGCGGACATGAAAATTGAACACAAAAAAGTTTTAGATTTTGAATATATGAAGTGGAAAAACGAACCAATCAAGCAATCTAACAATAATATAATAAATTATGTTAATATGTAGGTATATATTGTGCATTTTATAAAATAATAACATTTATTTAACATACAATGTTATATAATAATAATCAATTATTACAATATACTTTTGTACCTCTGCATTACGCATCTGCTTTTTTCCCACTGTTTATTATAAATATATAAAATAATATTACATTCAAGTTTTATATTACAATGTATGATGGTTACTGAACCGTCTCTCAATTTGATTCACAAATAATTTACAAAACCGTAATACAAATTGTAATCCTCTATCACAACATTAATATTTTTCAAGAAGTTCTACAAGACAAAAATAATTTAAATATTATGGTAATTTCACGAGTACTGAAAGTAGTAAATGTATTTTCCAATACCATAATATTTCAGTTGACTAAAAATCTTTAAATTTTTATTATGTAAATAATAAACCTTTATTGCCTCAACAGAGTTTTCACGTATTCATATTAATCCATATTATAACAATAAAATGTAATCATTTTTATTGGAGTGTATGAAGTACTTAAATTTTTATTAATTGATTTTTTAAAGAACGGCTATAATTTTTCGTAAAAATTCAATTTGACTATACAACAACCTGAATTATTGGTTAAATATTGTAATATTTGACGAGTTATAAATAGTCACAAATATTTCCCCCTCAATATTTTGAAAACCGCTGCTCATAACGCTTTAGAAATAACGTAATTACGTGTTTACTTAATTTTGTGAACTTGCCCCGATTTTACTTGTCACTTAAGAGCTTCTCCTCGTTAGCTTAATTTGACTACCAATTAGGTAAAGTAAAAAAACTAAACTATTCTTTCATCTTTATCTTGAAATTTTAAGTGAACTTAGTAAATCAAGTTAGATCTCAATGAACACTAAGCATTTTTTGAGAAAATCACAATTTTTTTGTATTGTTTTGCCAAAAACACCTTTATTTTCAATACACGAGTAAAATTTGATGATTTAGTTAGGTACTATTTAGAAATCTTGAAACCATATTATAAGCAAAAAAGCAAAAAATTAGAAAGAAAGCACGAAAATCAAATATGCGTATAAAGAAAATGTAAAAATTAGAAATTTATTTCTTTTTACAAATTTATTTAAACAGAAGATATGTATATAAAAGTTAAATACCAGAACTTCCTCATTTTAAATAGATTTATTATGGTAAGCCCGCATTATTGTAAAAAACTGACTTTTTTTGATGATATATGTTTTTCTTAAACGAGGATTTTCATTACATTAAAATTTAAGTCTCTAGCTAACAACTCTCTAGCCTGAGAGTATTTGCATTGTAGTTTTTTTTATAACTAAAGGAAGTTACATAATTATGCAAATAATTTTGGATTAAAATTAAAATATTATGAGGAAATAATTAATTACTATCATTACGACAAACGAATTCTGCATGTGATAAATGCAATCACATTTAAGGACTAATGGGAAAATGAGCTACTACAATACTCACATATTTCACACTTTGAAAACAATAAACTTTCCACAACCTGTGTCATAATATTCCAAAACCTAATTCTCACACACTGTACAAGGTATTTAAAAAATTGTATTATGTCATTTTTTACTGATGCTTTAATTTTGTAATTTATGTGAAAAATTATTAATTAAACAATAGTACCATTATTACCTAATAGGAAAATATGATGATTAATATGCAACATCTTTACTAATTGAAAACATACGTGATTCGATCTTCCTTGCAATAGTTTCGGTAAACCTATTTTTTTATAACGAAATGCCAAAATGACGAAGGAATTGATTTTGGTTATGTTAACACAATAAAAGTAATCCCAGTTTCAAAGAATTAAATAAATGATCTTCAAATAAAATTCAATCGCAAATAATTTAAATTCAAAGTAAAATTTTACCACTCTTCCAAGGTTCGAACTTGTGATTTACTTTATCCAAATCAACGGCTTATCATTCACGCCACGCTGTGTTCTTACAAATATAATTTTACCATCCAAACCAAATCAAACTAAACTTCCAAAATCAAACTCGTATTCAAAATAATATTCGCTCATCAAAAAAAAACTTCTTTATTATTAATAAAAACAAATTCCAAAAACTCACAATCAAAAACGATCTCCACTACGGTCAAATCCGACCAAAAATACTTCTCCAAATCAATATCAAAATAAAACAAATCTTTTCAGAAACATTCGCAATCTCAAATATTGATTCGCACGACCGGCTCGTGCGGTCATTTTGGCAAAAAGCCTTTATCACTTCTTTCCTATTAAACAAATGAATTTACAATTTTCTAAATTTCCTTAAAAGAGTACAAGGTGGGTTCACATCGTTTTAAACCACGCGACAATTTGTGTGGTCTATTGTTCTCCAGAAGGTATAAAGTCTATCCGTCAGATTGCCTGATTGATTTAAAATCAAATTCGTAAATTTAATTAAATTTGAGACGTTTATAGATTTCTAACACGGTCAGAAATGAAGTTTATTACACTTTTATCTTTGGAGCCCATGTTAAACAGTATAGTTCCCCTATGCGTATGATGAGACTTTATATGCTTACCAATAGTTGCGGATGTCAAGAAACCTAGTATAGCACTTTCAAGAAGGATAAAATTGCTTTTTAATAAATTAATGGTTCAAGTGTGTTAACATAAAGCTCTATTTACATACCAACTAAAATTAATGGCCAGGTAATAAAATATTTATGCTTATTTAAAGGATGAGTTGTGGGAATTATTTTGCAAAGCTTTAACGTTATGTTGTTTCCATAAGTAAATACATTAGCGTTTGAAACAATATAAAAATCTATTCATTGTATAGCCGAATTAAATTACTGTCAAAAGTACTCCTATTGAAAGACGAGATGATTGAAATTATTTTTCATAACTCACCGGAATATCCTTCGGGGAAGTAGAGCGAATTTGAATCAACTTTTTCTTTTCCCTTTCTGCCCGTAACTCCTTTAGCTT
Source organism: Cantharis rustica (assembly GCA_911387805.1). Taxonomy (NCBI): domain Eukaryota; kingdom Metazoa; phylum Arthropoda; class Insecta; order Coleoptera; family Cantharidae; genus Cantharis; species Cantharis rustica. Next base: position 41,873,378 of record OU426877.1, read on the forward strand.
CCACTTTTGTAAAACTATCAAAACACCGGTAAAGAAGTAAAGGTTCCCCCTTTTCAACTCGCACGACTCTAGGTAAAGAATATCTTTCTAAAAAGTCTCGAGCTTCAAAATCTTGATGCCTATTTCTCTCTTCCGTAGAATCTGGACTAGTTTGAGAAGTTTTACTATTAGAATTATTTTTTAACGATTCGGAAACACTGTAGTCCGTTTCTACGAGCACTTCACTGAAACTGGCACGCGAATCGTGAGAGTTAAAGCGACGCAACGATGGAGGTTTTGTTTTTGTGTTCTTTTTGTTGTCTTGGAAAATGAAATTCGACGCATCGAAGCTAGTAAACGCGTCCGATTGTCGAAATAACGGATTGAAAGATGTTTTTGGAAATAAAGGATTGGGCATACGCAAGGAAGGAAGAGAGGAATTTCGCGTATAGCTATTTCCACTCCGACTAGAACTGCTTCTCGATGAAACAGTAGCGTTAGGAAACATTTTGAGAGACACTAGTGTTTCTAGTTAAATTGCGAACTACATTCTCGTTGCTGATGATGGACTCCGCCTGAAATTAAAAAAAATCTTTCGTTAGTATTGTGTACAGACAATAACTTACAATTATTGTGATATATCTCAGTTTAATAATTTTGCCATAATATTGGAACTAGTATGAACTGGATTTATAGGATTTAAAACCTGTTAGGCTTGGTAAACCGAAGACTTACCCACGCAAGTACATGTAGGGCAGTGTTTAAATACAAAAATTGATTTAGAAATCTATTATATCTATTGAGTACCTATATTTCGGCACCATCGCGTAAGTGAATTACGCATTTAATTAATTAGACAAGAAATGCAATCAAACTATTTAATTATCCTTAAAAAGAATTAATTAATAGTTGAAATAGGGATAACGGCAAAGAACATAATGATAATGGTGTAAATTTATAAATAAGCTTCAGCGTTACTTGTGCATTAATAATTGTTTTTAAATATAATTCTGTTATGGTAGTAAAGTATGAATATAACAACTATACTATTTATAAATAATTCATTATTATTTATTATTACACTTCAGGAATACCTTGAAAAAACAGCAAGGCTAAAGAACGCGACGTGTCTTATATCTGAATAGTACCCACCTAAAGCTGTAGTCTTTATTGGCCATTGGCTAACAATTTAATTTTTAAGAACGAACGAATTCTTATTATTTAATCACCTAATCGGTTAGTATACGAGACCGTGTGAGTGTTTTATGTAGATTTATAAGAACATATAAGTTGATCTTCATGGTTCAATTAACTATTTGCTATTGCAACATTAAGTGTGTACCATTAGTAATGAAGGAACAATTTGGAATTGCTTTGTATTTGCCAAATCAAGGTTGGCATAATTTACGTTTTAGTAAAAAGAAACAAATAATCAAGAATTAAATTAATTCAATGAGCATACAAGTTTTCATTCATGGTATTAATGACGTGGTTTTCTCGGGTCGGCACGTAGCACTTTATATAACCGGTTGGATGCGTTGGACGAAAAGTTTGGGTTTGAATCTCTAACATCGCAAAATGAATTAGGGAATTTGTTACAGAAGCAGAATGATGCAAGTGAAAGAGAAACTACTAAAATGAATGGATTAGGCAGTAATAGGCAGTAGTTATAATAAAAAATTGTATAATAAAAAATTGTTTTTTCAAATTATTAGTTTTATTGGTTAACGTTTGATTAAGTTTTGGCAAAGCAATTTACACAATGGTAAAAGCAATCAAGTATAATAAGTTATAGTGATTGCATGTGCACTCATAGCTAAGTCGGATAGGAATTCGTACGCATAAAATATCCGCTATCAATCTAAAACTGAATAGGTATAAATAAGGCCTGCACTAAAATTGTAATTATATTATTCAAGTTTTATGGTCGTTTATTAAATAGATAGTAAATGGAAACATTTATTATCACTGTAGTGGAAAACGTACTTGATACATTACCTTACTGATAAATATAATATTGTAAACGCTCACACGGGAGTAGTTGAAAGCCATAAATTGTTTTTTATAATATTTTACGATGATTAACGTTTATGTAGTTCACATTTGCATAGTAAAATTTAATTTTTTTAATAACTTTTCTTTTTTAATTTATAATTTGTTCGCACTTACAGTATAAAGCAGGTGTTCATTGAAAATAACACTGCGGTCAAGAAAACTTGAATATTTTTAATTTTTACCTATTCAACTTGTTTATTTAAAATTATTTATACTATAATTAAGATCAAACGTTGATGCTGTTAATCCTGTTAATATGCTCACTTGGAATTAAACTTTATTGTATTAATTGCTTATCGCTATAACATATATACATTCTTATTAAGAAGATAAATAAAATAGGTGCACATGTGCATAAATATATTTTAATTAAATGCCAATTTCAATTTAAAATTACAAATATAGAACTACAACGCAAAAATTGTTAATCAACTATTAAACGAATAGGTTATTATATGGAATAATGTATTTTACTACTAAATTCATTAAATAGGCTCCAACGTTCGTCAGTTATGGACATGGACTTGAAAAATTAACAACATGTAATATTGTAAATTTGTAATTTTTGATTACCTTAAAATACAACGATTTGGCAACAGGGGTTTTAAAATACAGGAAGTCGATTATCCGTTAGAAATTTTTACCGTTAGGATTAAGAGGGTAAAAAGAAGCCCTTACGGGTTTCGAACATCGAGGTAGGAAGATCGGTTTTAGTGCAGCGAATATTTTAAAAAAGTTATTCAGTAATTGAATTTAAAATTATTTCAAATATATTTTAGTTATCAACAAATTTAAAATACGTAAGTTAAATAAATTTATTAATTATAATCTTTTTAAAAAAAGACAGGATGAGGTGTTAGAAATTTATGTAATAAGTTATCGACCACGTGGGCATAAGTTTAAAACTATTTTAAAATTACTTCATCTTCAGTTTAATTTAAATTAATTATTGCTTTGAGATTATGATTATATTTAAACGAGAGGGCTAATGTAATGAAAGGGATTGATTATGCATATATGACCTGGGAGGTATCTTTATAATACAACTATCGATGGTAATTCGAGATAATTGCGGCAATACGAAGTAGGAGTATTTGTTTAAGATAATTAATATGAAGGCGGTTGTTTGAAGTAGAAAATATATAGCAATTGATAATTTAATTTCGATGAATTGCACAACAGGGCGAGTGGACGCTTAAAATCATAAGATGCTCGTGGCAACAGGTTGCAGAAATGGCTGATCACTGGAAGCTGTAACCGCAATAGGACGCTTTTAAGTGACCTGGCAAGTTCGGTGAACATGTTGCTTATTTTTCTTTTTTTAAAATATCTCTCAATGAGATAACTGTTAGTAACAAATATTAACAAATTTCCTTATGATTATTTGCGACCACATACAAGATAATACCAACTATGATATTTAAGAACTGTTAATAACAAATATTAGCAAAGTTCTTTATGATTATTTGTGGCTACATAATAATTTAAGATGATGACGCTAGTTTTAAGTATGAGTATTTAAGAAATGACCAATTAGAAATTTAAGGTGAACGAACTTAGATTAGGCAATAACGACATATTAATTAAGGTGACGATCCTAGCTTTAAGTTGACGAAGTAATAGTTAAGAGCGGATAATTTAGCATATAAGGGTTTATTATTTAAAGATCTTACATAATATAAAATAATTTAGATGATCATCGAAATACATATAGGCGCTTCTTTACAAAGTATTATAAAGATTGTGGTTGGTCATTACATATGAATAAACGATTAAAACATTACAGTCAGGGGAATTAACTATCGAACAGGAGATTAACTTTGCTGGTAAATTGGTTGTTGGACTACCTTTTTTTCTTTTCGGTTAAATATATTGTGGTGTTTCGAAACCATAAAAACATTAATTTTATAATTTTGTAAATTATTTTAAAGTTTGAATTTGTTTTATTATTTATTTAATTATAATATGGTATATAAAAATGTTAGTTGAATATTTGCTATGTAAATAAAGGTAGGGAGAACGAAAAATAAACTAAAAGAAAAAGTGACGCTTGAGGGTGAGACAAGATTTGAGCTCATGCCTTTGCGTCGAGCAGACGAAAATCATTCCCGCAATGAAAATTAAAATTGTTAATTGTTTTTTGTTTAAAACCAATAAAATAAGTTAAATTGAGTTGATGTTTTGTTTTTAATTGTGGTGAAGTGAAAACTGTTAAATAAAATTGGAATTGTTGAAGAATTTGCGATAATTTGGTTGATGCATAAAATTACATCGCAACAAATTTATTTAACCAGGCGTACTGAAGCCAGCTGGAATAACATGTGCGCTTGCAAGGCCACAGATTAAAAAGAAAAGTTGAGCATTTAATTTACATTAACGATTTTTAAACATTTGAAGAACTTATGGCTACAATTAATGGATGCCCAGCTAAAGAATAATTTTGGGATTAAGCAAATTTTATAATTTTGCATAGCTAGGGTCATCTCAATATATTCATCGTTAAACCGAATTCTGCGTTTTATTTAATTTGTGTGTACTAATTATTCCTTCAGGTGGCCTGTCAGTGATTACGCCACTGGAACATATAAGTTTAGGTTTGAGGTTAGTAAACAAGTTAACGACGTTAACATTCAAAGAGCCATCCGCAGATTTAAAAGGATTTGTAAGTGTTACTACGAGGGGGATCACAACGTGCGAGGTTTGTTTGACGATCACAGCTTTGGTTTGGTTTGTAACTTTGATTTGAGAAAGCGGTAATTCAAATTGAAGAACTAAATATTACAAACATAATGCCCAGTTTCATAAAACTGAGTTAAACTTTAATCTGTGATTAAAATTTGACAACAATGCACTTTAATTTTTGTATACTTTTAACTCACTTTTACGAAATCGATGTTGAAAATATAAATTTAATAATGATTTTCACAAGCTAATAATTTATAGTAGGTTTATTTTATAAAAAATAAAGCAACCTACGTACCTACTACATACTTAGCTATTATTTATTACGGTGTGACAATTAATAGTAAGCTCTATGCTGTGTTGGAAAACTATAAGCTAAAATAAAAAGTTTCCTTTACGGAAAATTAGCATAGAAATCAAAAGTAAACAAACATAAAGCGTTAATTACTTCAAAATAAGCAAAATAGTTTTAATATTATGAAGTAGTGCTAAAAGATTAATAAACTTTACAATCTAAACAATTAATCGTAAGAGCATAACATAGGTGTACCTTTCTAGACATTAAATAATATAAAATATTATACAATAAAACATTTAAACTGTTAGATTAATATATGTATGCAGTGAAAACGAGTTTTCTACAAATTATTACCAAAAAACTGGAACCAATAAATTTAATAATGCAACACTTCTACTAGCACATAATATTATAATTTATAACTATTAATTTAAGAGATCGAGTAAGTGTTGATCTGTGATATTTCAGCTTAATTGTAATGTTATGTAAATATTCAACATCAACAAAAAATAATCGACTAATCCATGTCAGATTTAATCTCTTGACTTTAGTTAGTTAACATCTCGTAATATTTAAAGTCTATGACTTAACCGCATAACATAATGTCGGTTTATAAAGTATAACTTAGATTTACAACATTTATCCACATAATTAGTAATTCGCATGCAAAAATTTTAAAATTACAGTAACTCTCTTGTGGAACATGTCCATGTTTTGTTTATTTTTGACACCTTTTGGTTTGCAATATTTTTCCCGCAATGCGTTGTAAAAATTTTTAAATTTATAATCGCAAAAATTTCATTTTTAGGCTGCCATGATAATTAGACAAATAAATTGAAACAGTAACTTTACACATGATAGAGCGTGCAATTTTGACAAATGTTTTGAAAAATTGAATTTTAAAGTACTGTCAAGTCTCTTAGCCCACAACCGAATGTTTATTGATTTCCGTTAATTAGAATTCGAATAAAAATAAATAATCTAGTATTAATCTAATATTATAAAAAAAATTAATTATTCCTGAGCCATCTGCCATTTGGATACGTCGCGTATTAGCAAAGTGTCTAGAAAAAGAATAATAATTTATGAGCCTACATAATATAATCAATAGATAAGTGGTTTAGGTAGTGTAACTCGATATTAATCATATCAAATTTTTTAGAATAAACCAAAAAATGCACAAACACTTTTTAGAACTAAAATGTTTAAGTTAACACAATATAAATACACCGTATGTATATTATCTCAAACATTTTCACCATACTATGACATCATCAAGGCGATGAACTAGGAACTAGGTTCTTTATCTAAAATAACAAATTTTAACAATTTATGACTTATCAGTTTGAAGAACTATTGTTTTTTTATATTTATCATTTTTTTTTCAGCAATATTTTGTTAATTTTATAAAATATTTGATCAAGTTGGCATTATTTCTGCGAACCTATTGTCCTATTGATAAAATATTCACAGCACACCACTGCCTAGTATATCTCGTACATACATCATAATATTATGCAAAGCGTTCGAAGTGTTTTCACATACATACATACATACCGGACCTACTGTTTACTGTGGGCTTCGAACCATTGGAAATACATACATTCCAGTGGCGGTTCGCGACACCACTGACTGACTAAAAAAAATAAAGGATTGTATTGTTTATTTAGGCTTATATTAATCACGGTTAGACTAAATTCTTTAGCGAACCACGACTCTCGCCCACCGCCAGAGCGCAATATACTAAAGTATCATTGCTAATTAAATAAAAATCACTTAAGGTGATCGATCGATTAATTTTAACTATGTTTATAAATAACTTCTTCGGTGCATATTAAATTAAAATACAAATTATTATTGCACAACAATTTAAAGATGAGTAACACAGAAATGTTATGTATTGACTCATCCGAATAAGTAAGTAAACAAAAAATCAATATAATTTGCATTCAACAATTGTTTAACTCAAGTAATTGTTATCTTAATAGTGCACCATGCAGTGCCAAATTCTCCATAGGAAGTTGAACTTATTAATAATGGTCATTTAATATTCAACGAATATTCAGAAGGTCAAATGAAGATAAAATGACAAGTAGCGAATTAATAGAAAGTTAATAAATTTTTGAGACAAGATTAATGAATATTAATGAAGTACAAATATGGTAAGATATCTGGGTGCATATTGCATTGTTGCATAATGATTTTATAAAATTTTGACTATATAATTGCAATACAATTATAAATGAGACTGAAATTGCAATAGTGACATGCTTTATACAATTAATCGAATATGTAACGCCTACGTGTCCATTAAAATTATCATTTTAAGCGTTTCACTTATTGAAATCGATTCATAACTTTTAACGTTCCATTGCTGTTAAAAATTTTCTGTCAGGTAGATATGAATGCGGTAGTAAACTTGCTATTACGAGTAAATAATTTTTAATAAAATGTCCTTATTCTTAGAATACTTAAAATTCCTATACGCTCATAAAGTTTGTCTGTATTGGTTGAATTTTTCAAAGACGATCACCATGAAATCGGTATTTCTCTATTAATCGATTTCCAAAGAGAAGGTTACCCGGCGGCAGCAGGTAGACATTTTTTTATAAATCTCGTTGAGTATAACCATTGAGACCAGTACGTAAGTATGAAGCAACTCTTTTGAAAATTTTGTAAGTATTTTTCATGAAATCGGTAGTTAATTAAAGGATGCCAACTTAACGTAGTGTGAAACCTTACTCAAAGAACTGAGATGGTTTTCTCGTAAAAGTTTTATTACCCTATTAAGAGGAAAAGCTATAAAATGTACCTATTTTAATAATGTAATGGCATTTTTAATTAAATTTCATTATTTTTAACTTCACTTCGATAAACTCTGGTATCAAGTTGTCCAGATTGCAGTCACGTCGAGAAGTATTAAATTTTGCAGAACAAATCTTTTTTGATCGAACATGAAAATGTCATCGCAAACCGAAACGAATTAGATTTTTGCGGTGTCAAAACTTTGAACTTTAGAATATCTTATTTAAGAAAAATAAGTCTTTGAACTCAGTCTGGTCTTCGTATTCTTATTTCAGATAATAGGGTATTACTGAAGACTAGTGCAACGAACGGGTTTAATAGGATGACGAATGAAATCAAATTGTATACAGAATGAATCTCATTTTTGATTATAGCAACAAGACAGATTTTCAAAAGTACAATGACACTGATTAAGGTGCAGAAAATGTAAATTATTTTACTTAAATTTAACGACAAGTGCAATACAAATTTACCATGGCACTGTTAGTTTCAACCATAAAAAATTGTTTTCATATTTAGCACAAAAAACAACATTACATAATAAGCACAATTTTATTTAACGACCAAAATTGAGATAAACAAACTTAATGTTTCATATCCTTACTTCTTGTCGATCGAAAATGACAGAAGATACTTTTCGTTTTCAACCGAAAGAAAGGATATAATGGAAATAATGTGGATGTACTATATAGGTACGTAAGTGCATTCAAAAAGCGTTTATTCAAGAAAATTGTTAAAATAATGTCTTTGAACCTTGATAAAACATTGACTTGGACTGCAAATTCCCTGACGTATAAAGTATCCAACGATTATAAGATTTATAACGGCTGTTTCATTTTTGGTATTGCTGGTGGCCATTAAGTGTCAAACAAAGCATCGTTAATAAATTCATACAATATATTTAATTCGGAGCTGTCGGATCACTTCAATAAGTACATTAATTTTTAGCACGTGTTTCTAACACCAACTTAATTTGATTGATGTATAGTGAGACGTTTTTTAATATGGAAAGGTATTGTCCAAAATCGGGATGCAGCAAATCTATATGAAATTACGCGAAGAAAGAAAAAAATGAATAAAAGGAAATAACTACATCCTTACTTTCGATGGTCAATGGAAGTTTATTTACAACATCAGCAGTCCGCAATTCTTTTGGGATGAATGCGGATCAAATCGTTTTGAGAATACTTAAATTTGAACTATTAACATTTTTCATTTAATTTTGCTAGTTTTTTGTTTGTGGTGTATCGCATAATTATATTAAATTAAACTGCCGTTAATAAGAGTGCGTACTGTACTATTTGTACAAATAATGGTTGACCTACATGCTATTCCTAGGTAAATACGTGACAAATGTGTCAAAATATATACGAACATGTATACAATTAATCTGTTACTGTTATTACTCAATTATAAATTTGTTCTGATTTAACGGGTTTCGTTAAACAAACAATAGAATTAGATATGAATAATATTAAAATACAAATTGAAGTTAAATTAATTCACTTTTTTATAATGAAAAGGTCAGAAAACTGTTAATTAAAACAATTGGGAAGACACTTTGAAATGTAAAGAATAGCGCACACACAAAAACAGTTGTATTTCGATGCTGGATGTTGGTTAAAGGCCGAATTTCAAGTTATCTGAAAATAGCCGATACCCGGATAAGCTGTTTGCTAACCTCTAAGCTTGCTAATTAAGTGGATGGTGTGATTCCAATTTCAATAGCAGCAGGAAATGTATGAAAAACTGAACGTGGAGCAAGGTGTGTTGACATTGGTGGAAGATCAATCGATATCAGTTCCAAAATGAAATCTTGTCAGTTACTATATCAGAGCAGAAATCTCGTAGTACAAGTTTGTCCAATGTGGAGATGTGCAGATGCGCCGCCGATAAAAGAGATCAGACGGTATGCGCCCACGCTCACGGAGTCTGTACAAGCCTGAATCACGAACGCGAGTCATTGCCATCGTGACCTTGGCTTAACCCGCGTCTATCAATAGAGAAGAGACGATGGGTTTTGTCCATCTTAAGTGCTAACTTACGAGAAAAGATTATGTATTTAATGTTAATCAAAGTTACCATAGCATTCGTTGATTTGATTGCAGTTTTCTGTTTACCTAGCTCTTAATAGCATGGTTAAGTTCATAAATGCTTGGGCGTCATTGACTGAATAATACTTACACCTACAATATTTTTTTCTATTATGCAAACAGATTATGCTACTGTAGAAAACGAAAGGTTCTTTTATAAGGTGAACGATCTTGAACAGCCACAGATTGACAATTTTAATAATCGCAAATTAAAACGACTACCAAAGCCAAATTAAGTTTTTATAATGTGCCATGTCTCAGAGGAGCAAAACTGAAATATATAATTTATCATTTTATATGCTGCCTGTACAATAATTCAAACGCAAGAAGTAATCCAAAGAAAATCTTTAAATATTCGAACAATCGTACGATCGACTGATCACTCAAAATTCCTTAAAAGAAACTTTGGGGTTTAATGGCCAAGAGAACGATACCACACAAGATACAACAGAACTGTAGCAAAAAATATTGTATACAAGATTACAGCAAAAACTTTTAAAAGAAATTTTTCGTGATAGTAGCATATCAAAATTGTTGTTTTATTGTATCCAACAATAAAGCGTCGATAATCTGAAGACGGTCTTTATAAATTAAGAAACCGAAACCATTTTGTGTGCAGTTTGTTGAACCAAGTTCTTCTTCCAAAGGATTAATGTCCTTTTTTTTATCATATTATAACTGCATACCTAACTATCGATTATCTTTATAATTTCATTGTTGGATTTGATGGGCATTTTTAGAAACGATATGTTAGATAAGTTAAGTCCATAAATGGAATTTAGCATATTTAAAGAATAATTCGCTACAGGATTTCACTACTACATTGCTATTATAAGATTATAAGCATACCCATACCTATTATTTGTCTATCTTGAGTTAGCCTTTGTGGGTACACCGATAATAAATTAGCATTAATTTTCTAGTAAATATACGATAAAAATGTAAGTGCTTATCGCAGCTATTGATGCTTTTGATGTCATTGTAAAAATATGTAGTTAATAAATTTATACTATTCCTGCTCCCACATCTTTCGCATTTTCTTTAAAAAAAAAACGATTTCAAGGTTCTTTCATTACTTGCAACACTTACAGTAAATAACCCCTATATCTACAATCAATATTCTCTTTATTTTGCTCATTCAGCTCGTACGAACCTAGACTGAGCGATTTGAATGCATGAACTGAATGCAAATAAAAAGTAAACTTGAAAAAAGCTTCACAGTTAATAAATAAATAAAAACCGATTACCTTTTATTAGTACGTCTATCGAGAGAACGAAATTTCGATTATTAAAAATGTTAATCAACACTTTTTCTTTTTGTAGAATAAAAAGTGAAAAAAACTCATCGTTCATCGACTTCTTTGTAACATAACTCATCTCATACCTGTGATGCAGAAGCTTAACATTGATTGCGATCCAAAACTAAAGGTTTATGAACAAGAAAACACGTTTTGCATGTACCACAACCTCAAAATATATGACAGTTTTACGATTAATGCATGAAGTATTGAGCAATTTTCTCGGACGTCCTACAGGCAAAAACGAAAGTGCCTTGCATGAAAAGATGCAATTTTAGTATGTGATCACTATAATCAATGCTTATACATCTCAAAGTGGCAATTATTAAAAACTTCAATTGTTATCTCATAAGCTATTAAATTTTATGGGTAAATTAATCAGATATACTGCAGAAGTGTAGACTGTATGAAAAAAGGACTGCACCGAGATGTTTATCGCTCAAACAATTAATTTTTGTATTCGACTTATTGGATGCAATAAGAAAAAATTACAAATCTTAATAAAATTAAGTGCAAATCATTTGCATTCCAAATTTTTTCGATTATCTCTAGTCTATAATATTCTCGTGGTGGGGAGTTAAGACTTCTGGTGCGATTCCCAGTCTTTCTCAAATCGTTTACGCCATGGTTTGGAACTCACGTCAAATTGTAAGTGTTCTCGTGATTTATAGGGTCATAAGTATATAGGCATGAGTGCATAATATTTATTTACAATCTTACCTGTAATCAGGACATCATATTGACTTTATTTATTCATGGTAAAACCTGAAACAAAAAGTTTTTTTTTAAATAAATTTCATATCAGGTAGGTCATACTTCTTCGGTTTTAGTACCATTAAAATTGCTTACTGACATACATTAAACGATAATAAATTTTTAAGATTTACAGAATGTTTCACTTTTACGTAAAAGTTATTAATTGTCACCATTAAACAAAAACGAATTTTTATGTTCCTTGGCAAATTAAAATTTTCTCCTCGTTTTTCAACTTGTTTATTATTTTTAATTTCTAACCGTCAATCAAAAATTAGGTAGCAAAGGTATTAGAACAACCGAGTTTTATTTAATAAAATAATATATTTGGATTATAGAAGTCTAGCCTTTTGAACTTAAATCCAACTAACTAACGGAACAATACTTCAAACATTTCTTTAGCACAAGTTTAAGTACCGCAAAAGAGATATATCTTTGTAATGGTAAGTGAGGTGATTATCATAAATTACGATGAACGAGTAGAGTTCAGTGAGAAGTTAGATGTTTCCGTATTGCCATATGCTTTCCACCTACGCCCTAATAGATAATGAAATGCATAATGCAATACAAAATCAAATAATAGAAATTGCAAATTAAGAAATAAATCGAAGAAACGTTAATTGAATTGTTTCTTTTGTGCATAGCTTTATCAGCTTTTGTTCGTACACTGAGTAGGTCTTGGGATATAAATTAGATTCACCTCAAAATCATTTATCATTTAAAATAATACAATTGCGTAAAAAAAACCATTATTTGGATTGTTAAAGTTAAACAACAGAAGCAGTCTAGTGTCAAATTATTTGTTCTACATTTTCGAAATATTGTACAAAATCTTGTCACAGCAATGAGTAAGATTAGTAATTGAGAGAAAGTATTTTTAATTACCTGTTGCAATCACAAGAACAAATTTTATGACAAATTAATGATATTTAAATAATATAACCGAGGGAAATACTAGTAAATAATTTTGCAATATGGGCTAATTTCGTGAACTATTTTAGGTAATTCAAACAGAAGTAGTTCTTAAGACTGGCCAATTTTAAAAACACAAGTTACGAATTTAAGTTAGTCATTACATTCTGGTAAAATAATTTGTAAGCAATTATTTTTCCAAGGCAATTCTAATTGTGTAAAATTACTAATACCAATATTTAATAAAATTAGTAAAATCGTTCACTAAACTGCGACAAGCAATAATTTTTAGGTACAAACCTCATAATAATACAAAAATTATTGTAGGTATTAATTATTTAAATTTAAAATTCAAAATACTATGTAAGAAAAATTATAAGCAATTTGCAGGTTTTAATAGTTTTTAAATGGACACCTGCTTTTCCCAAGTTTGCCTTTTCCAAGAGAGTTTCTATATTAATATTTTTACCCCCCCCCCCCCGTTTCCGATGTACTGTATCCGTGGAGTTCGTCTTGGGCAGGTTCTGTGGTGTATTGAGCAAATCGTCCACATCAAAAATATACATATTTTTGACCGTTATTTAAACTCATCAGACATCGTGAGCAAGAATTAACTTTATATTATTTTTTTAAATACAATATTAATGTATCTGCAATGAAAAATAAAATAAAGTTCATGCGGGTAACATAAATTTACTTTGACATATTTAATTTAAAGCACTTGCGAAAAAACTCCTCGAGAGAAAAGAAAGTTTGATGCTACTGACCCTAGATGGTTAGTGTGTTGACCAGTGGTAGCTTATGACTTTTAATGGGAGGGTTCTATTACAAAATATATTTATTATAAAAAGTCTGAAATATATACTAAACTATTTCTTTTCATTATACAGTGCAGCAATTTAATTTAGTATGTACTATATATATTGCTATGACCCTCCGAGGTTTTAATAAATAGAATGTGTATATTAAACATTCACATTACGTGATCGAACTAATTCGAAAGGATCTAGTGGAACCATATTCGTTAATATATAATATACATCATCCGTACATTTACTAAATTTATAATATACCTAATGACAGTATTGCTTTGATAAAATTTATCTTTCTAACGTAATTATCTTTTATATAACAAAAATAAAATCTTTATAGATTTTCTACCAAATACAATAATAACAGTTGAATTTAAATAATTTTAAGGTAAAGTTAACTAAGCGATGATTAAAGGTGGAAGAGAAGATACAGACTAGGAAGGCAAATGAACTAGGTGAGAGAGTGAGAGTGGTTGGGATTTTTAATAAGGCCAACACATGGTTTGAGGATAATGAATTATTGCTGAATAAGATTAAAAGAATGCAGTTATTTTCAGCACGGACAGATGTAGAAAACCAAAACCAGCATATTGGTGGGCGCACAAGTTGAACTTACAACGTTTTTGGAAGTTTTTATTAAGCGATTTTTTTTGAAATGGTAACACTATATTATTGAACATTAACATAATATGCTTTGTTTTGCAGGTATTGTCTATTTTAAGCCAAAATTGTGGTGGGTATCAGCAGTGATTTGCTCCCATACTTTTCCTCTTTCGACTTTATTATAAAGTTTTGAACTGCGTGATCTTACTTTAAGATCATTTTTATGATTTTGGGTGCGAAGTTGAGCTTGATTAGGTGAAGGTGAAGTGTAAGCTTTATGAAATTAATTTGCCCTTTAACAATAAAGAATCATTTTTTTTCTTCAGAAGAGAAACCAGTTTATTAATAAATTTGTTATCATTTATTTCTTTTGCGTTGATATTAATCTAACATCGACCCACTGCCCTTGCTTTCGTATTTTATCGACTAAGTATTTAAATGCAGTTTAAACCACAATCATTGTTACTTTTCCCTGTTTATTTCTAATTTATAGATAATAATAATAAATAGAATAGCAAAGATTAAATCAGATTAAATTAAAATAAGAGGTAAATTAAAAGATAATTAATATATTGATAAGGAAATTGCAGTAAATAAAAAACTTGACTATTTAGCATATAACATAATTATTATCCTAATAGTAGTATATAATTATTATTATTCTATGTATGTAAACCTGTATCTATTTTTGAATTTAATTTTTTATCGTCTATTAGGTTACTATTAAACTAAGCAACCTACACAAGTCTAGTTCCATAAATAAAATTAAATTACAGCTATTTACATATAAAATTAAATATGCTACTAATAAACTATGCGAACTAGAAAACTTGAAAATTTAAACTTGAACAGCAACAGTTAATTACAAATAAAAAGTCCGAAAGCTGCGGCCTTTGTTCTATAAAATTCAGTGTACTACTTATGCAATTTCAGTTTTACATTCCTTTATGGTCAGCCATTTTCAGTAGCCAACTCGAATAATAGCAACAATTAGCCGTACAAATCAGCATCGTAGCTAAAAAAAAAAGTCGTAGAATTCAGTTTGTTTACTTAATTGTTATCGTTTGTGCTATCAAGGATGTTTCCCACACACATAGGAAATATTCACATGCAAATACAAGCTACATAGGTATAATTTCAAGATCGTAAATTTTAGACAAATGCGTTGTTCATTCAAAATGTTACGTTCTCTAAAAAATGCCGAGAAGGCTAACGGTGGAATGTGTGCATTTTAAACTTATAATTTACATTTTTAAAGTAATACTTAAAAAAACTTGAGTAATAATAAAAAGCATATCTATAATTGCCGAAGTAAAACCAATCTGTGAATGAACAAACTATTACAAACTTCTCAATTGCGAAAACCTTTCATAGTATTAGACCTGATTAGAAGATGAGCATATTCCTTCTAGAAATTTGCAATCCCAGAATATTTTAGTTGAAAATACATAACGGAACTATCTTGGTTTGCAATTTCTGTTGTTGGTCCAAATACTCACGCCAAATGTTGCTCTAGTTTAAACCTTGTTCTTACAGGTTCTTTGGGCTGGCAAAATTCTAATACTTCTATCTACCATATGACGAAATTCAGGTCTACAATAATTTTGTTCTATATTTAGCCAGCAATAATATCGAGTCACCACCGTGCTCTAAGTTTTATTGAAACATTAACAGGACATCCTGTACTACAAATACAAATTAATAAAAATAATGACAAGTTTTTACATTAACAAATACACCATTGAATACATACAAAGAAAATTCGATAAAAAAACCCTAGGAAAATAAACGATTTCCTGATGTAAGAAATTAGTTTCGTTTGCAATAACTAATAACTGCATTTATGCATAGCCAAAAAATATGTATTAATAGATTCGCATATATTATTATAATATAAACTCATTATACATACATTGAAACACTTTCATGTGTGAAATTTTACAGTTATTAATGCCGTAAAGTCATACTCGATATTAAACTGCCGTTAATGATCACTTAATTATTTGTATACCTGATTATGATAGATAGTTAATATTAAGTAATTGAATAGACAATATAGTCAATATTACTTGTTGTAAAAATTTGAAATCATCCATTAGAAAACAATTGAATTGACTCGCTTTCGTTAACATCTTCCAACTGAATAACCTATAAGCGTAACAAACAGCTTAGTTCAACCTTGATTTGTGGTTGCAAAGAATTTTTTCGATATCCTATAACTAAATTGTAATCATTAATACCATCATAAAGTTAGTTATGCTATCGCTTTCGTTGGCTAAGCGATTACAAAAATTTTCATTAAAGGTTTTAGTATTAGAAAAAAATGTCTTCGCTTGAATTATGTATTATTCAAAATGTTCAAAAATGGCCATCTTTTGTTGATACAACTACAAACTATAAATTGTTTTGTTAAAATTAAAAGAAGAAAAGAAAACAAGAAAGGAGAAGTTTATATTGACGTAGGTAGTTATTTATTCATAAGGATAGGAAGACTTATATGTATGTACAACAATTGTGTTCAATAAAAACTACTGCATTCCCTTCTTTGTCTGAACAGAGGATATTAGAATTTTAAAAATTATTCAGGAAATATTTGCATAAATCCAATAAAAAAACTGGTTAACTACAAAATGTTAATCCTATTTAAAATTCACCAATATCTACTGGTTTTGTAACTCTGCAACCGCATTTTAAGAATTACCTAAAAAGCTGAATTGTAACGTACAAAAATGTTTTTAAATGGCTAAATAGTAAAACCCGTTTTGATTACCAAATAAATCATTGTTACGTCTAGATGATTTAGTTGAAAGATTTTATAACGCAAAAAAATTGTAAGTATTAATAATTTTAATACAATATTAAAAAATTGCAATTAGTGCCAGTTAAGCTCTAAAATATCGATTTAAATCAATTGTTGGTGCTACCAGCGATCTATTAATTTGGATCGCCCAATTTAAACACATAATAAATCTATATCATTATATTGCGATATATAACAATCAAGACATTGAAGATAACTGAAAAAAATTAGCCAGCGAACAAAACGAACAATTTTCAGATAATTGCATACTTGCTAAATTGTATTTTTATTTTCATACGAATTATAATCTATGACTAGATGGAACGAAGTTATTTTACTAATGATAATTGTGTAATAATAGTAAATCAAATTAATAGAACTACTTTTCAGTAAAGCTAAAACTAAAAGCATCAACTGGGAATTTATATCTGCAGTAAATAATATACCAACATATTATACTACATACAGAATAAAGGGTAATTCAGTACGAACTGTCATTTTGAATTTTTTTTCCAAAAATGATGTTAGCTTGTTGAGAGAAAATGTTATCTTCCATTTTTGGATGCATTAATGTGTTTGCTTCGTTTTCTGTAATCCTCGAGATCCATTTTGGCCGCAACAATTTTGTTAACATGTCACGATAACGAGAATCCAGTAACAAATTGAGGTTCACTGTAGCAATATTTATAGCTGAACGACCACCACGACCACGGGCAAGTGTTCTTACATTACTTACTAAACCAGTTTTCTCAAATTTTTTGATTACATTTACAGTTCCGCTACGAGAACGTGCACTTCTTCCACCCAAAATTTATCAAATCTATAGAGCGGAGCAGTGCAAAATGATATCTCTTATTGAATCACCCTTTATATAACTAGATTTACGATTTCACAAATTACAACGACGCTGATATACATAAATTTTTATAAACCGTAAGATGATAAAAGTTGTCTCAACTCTTGAGCTAACTTTGAAACAACAGTAGAAACGTGTTTACTTACACTTTCTCGTATACTTAGTTATATAATAAATAGAAATTTTGTTAAATCTTTTTTTCTTTAGTAGTTTTTACGATAGATAACTTTAATTTTCAATAATTTGTCGAAAATTTTAATACGAAATATTAAATAACAATGATCGTATTGCAACATTTGCAATTTCACGAGGAGAAGGTACTCCTCGGTTAATATTCTTTAAAAAAATGATGCAATTAAAAAATTATTAAATGTGGATGGCATTTTTACAATAAATCATTTTAAGAACCCAATATAACCAATTTTAGTGCAGTGGAAAGCGAAAGTTAAAAAGCTTTGATTTATATCACTACTGTTTTTGTATATTATGTTTCGGCTCGTTGATTGTTTTTGTTGAAAATTTTATTTTAAATGTATTTTGTTAAATTAAGTAAAATAATAAATAAACATTATTTTGTACGAATTTCTTGTTAGTAGTGCTACCAGAACCGGTCAGAATCAGATAGAAGGTACATCACGCCACTGGCATTGCTGATTTGCTAAAATTAATTACTCGAGTAGTTTTTGCAGTTTCTTTTTTAGTAATTATAACAAAAAATATATCATACTCAGAATCGTTGCAAAATATATTATTTACGGCGTAGAATATTGGTATGTTATTACAATGGCGAGTTAATAATAATAAGCAAAATTAATTTTCTCGATGATGATGATGGTTAAATAAACAATTAAAAATTATACAATACAAATTGTTATTTAGTAAACCTTGCTAACACCTTACGCGATAAAATCAGATCTGAATGATTAATTTCATTGTCTTAAATAATTATTTTAAAATAAAGGTTATCGTTTGTTACAGTTCTGTTAAATTTCAAGGTTCGAAATACGAAAATAATACTTACGCAATAATTCGTGCCAATAAATAAATTTTTTTGTAAAAATTGCTTTATTTGGTATATTTAACATATGAAATTGAGAATTGATTATAAAATTAATTAGCAAACGGTTAGGAAATTTTGTGTTCGTGCAAAGTAGGAAACAGTTTAATTTAAGAAAGCAGGAAACGCAAGAATTTAACTATAACATTTTTGTGTCCTTGTTTGTTGCATTTCTAACTTAATGATTTTGCATTTTAATTCTTCTAGGTTTTACTAGAAATTTATGAGAACGAAGAAACTATTTATATCTATGAGAAAATGTGATATTCTTGTTAAACGTTTATCTAAATATGGAAAAGACAAAATCTTGGTAATGCAGTTACTGACAGTGCCGTCGAGTATCTCGATTATTTGCAAGGGTACAGCTCAAGATACAGTTACGTGATATCCCTTTCAGCAGGTCAATGCTATCTTTTGCCACGATATAAATTGCGAATGCACCTACAACGAACTTCTGCAAAACACATATTACTTAATTTCAGTAATTTATAAGTTAATAATGGCACCAAGCTGCTTAATTGCATTTGAAGATGCAACAGAAAACGCAAACTGGTTTCTATTAATAAATATTTTTATGAACACTAAAGACATTTTGAAACTGAACAAACTTTATTCTATTTTCCCATAGCGTACATCTACCTAATAGTACCAGTACAATTTTACAGTAATATGGTCTAACAAAAAAAGTTTCTGCACAAAAAATCTGAAACTTATTTTAACATTTTATGTTACTAAAAATATTTAATTTAAAAACAGAAAGATTCTCACGATAACGGTGAAATGGCTATAAAGCTCTAATGTGAGAATTTAACTGTAACTTACGTATCTTAAATATTTTCAAAATGATTTGCTTGTTCATTAAGATAATATACAAAAATATTAATAGCAACCAACAGGAAAATGCGGGTACTTTAAGACCGAATGTAGCAATTGATGAACATCTTTCGGTATTTGACTTCATTGTTTTCTAGATATAGTTACCTGAAATTATCCCTTTTGTAGAACAAAAACTTAGACAAAGTTGAAGGACCTCCAAAAATCAAATCCCAATCGAGTTTCGTCAATATTACTTGTTTTCGCCGACTGTATATTTTCCACTTTTTTTTCTTATAAATTTCGTTAGAAGTAATTCGAACAATTCTGTCTCTAGGTGGTACTTCTAAAAGCTCGTTTTACTGCTAGATTAAATAATTCAAGTCTGTTACACACGACTAGGTAAAATGATTGCATTCATAAATCTTCATCGTTATGATTATTAAACTAATAAATCACGCGTAATCAATTCAAAATTGAATTGTTCCGTTAGAATTTTAACGTACAATGCTACCAAAACGAAATATAATACAATGCAGGTCACGTTATTATTATTACAAGCTGTGTACAGATGAGGCCTTCAACTTCCTTTGTCACTTCCGTACTAAGTTACAGCGATGAATTGTAACGCTCCGTACTCTGTGTTGTGTGCAATTTGCAGTTTATGGTCATACACCGCTAAACAGGCGTGAAACAATTGTGTAATTAACGTACACAATTTTTGTGTTTTTCAATCGATTATTTAATTGAAATCGTTGTAAACCACTATCCAGCTAAACTTACAATGCGATAGTTCAGTTCAATAAAAATGTTGACAATATAAAAAGTAACATCGAAACGTCTCGAGGAATTTTCATTATTCAAGGCTGAGAACTGAAAAACGGGTCAGTTTTTACTTTTTCACTAACTTCCACGTAAATTAACAACGAATTATTGTTATTAATTTAAAAAAAATGTTATTCCAGTTTTGACTTACTAATGATCTGAATTTAAGTAGCTAGATGCTGCTGTTTTTGATCAGCAAAGTAGGCAAATTGCTAGAAAGCATTATTTTTTAGTCTGATGTGTATAATTAAGTAGTAGCATAGTAATTCGTCTTTTGTGTTGCTATTTTGCATAAACCATTACTTGAACGTCAAATTAGACCAACGATGAATATTACAAAAGTTTTGTTCAAAATTACTAACTTCGAGGAAAAAGTTTTGGTTCAGTAAAAATCGACTACACTAATTAAAAACTTTCATAGAAAATTATTCAAATTTAATATTGTGCTTTTAAAACGTAACAAAGTGATAATAAACGGTAACTTATTGGTATTTACATATTTAAACGATTAAAATATTTTTATAAATATTATATAATTTAGCATATAAAATATCGACCTCATCTCAAATTAATTTCTAAAAGTAAAACCAAAGAAAAAATTTTTACGTGCTAAAATTTAATATAAATTATTTGGTTATCAAAAAAATTGTTCCACAATAATAAATTAAATAATGAACACTTAAATATAGAACAAGGTAATTTTGTAATAATTTTTTTTTATACAATAGTAAATCGTTCTTGTAATTTACGATTTATATAACATAATAAATACCACAGAACTAGCTTGGTGTGATCACTTCTTGGGTTACAGAACCAAAATACTAAGTTTTCAATAATATAAAAGAATTAAAATTTGAAAAAAATACTATGTACTATCAACTATACTACTATGTACTATGTACGGAATTTTGCTTTAATGGAAAAGTAAAATCAAATTTAGAAAAAAATAATATTTCTAAAATTTATTTTGTATAGAAAAAATACACATAATACCTTATATTAGTAGATATTTGTCTTAATTCTTATTTATCAGCTTTGATTAATTTCATATTTTTTTGAAACTGCAGCCCGTACATTTAACTTTTGCAAAAATTAAATTGTAGAAAATGTAGAACAGCCTTTATGCAAATATTTTCTGTTTTGTAATGCCGGATTCTGATATTTTGAACATAACGACATTATATTATATAATGTAAAATAAGACAAAATTAGAAAAATAACTTAAAAAATTAGATTTTTAAGTATTTATTGTGGTATATTTTAGTAGTATGCAATGTATAAATAAGCAAACTAAACAAATGTTAAAATAATAAATTTTAACTGTTCAGTAAAGAATACATACTTACATAGAAACATAATATTTAAAAAACACTAAAAAATTACAATAATTCACATTTAACAGATTAGAACTTAGAGTATTTGAACAAACAAGAAACAGATTTCTGAAAAATTAGGTTACTATAGAAATGATAAAAATTTACAATAAAAAGTTTGTAATACGATATAAAAGCCTTTATTTTACAATTATTTTTGATCATTAGTCCTATATAACATAAGAAAAACGTAAAAATAATGAAAAGTAAGAAAAATATACCAAAGATTAAAAAATTAAAATTCAAAAAATCAATAAATTTATTTTACTTTAAAATGAATGTATGTGCTGACCAAATAACCAAAAACTAAACATATCACGTGTCTGACTGAAATTTTTAGGATAAATTAATGAAAATGAATCCTTTAACCTATAGGTTGTAAAGTGTATTCTTTACTGAACAGTTAAAATTTATTATTTTAACATTTGTTTAGTTTGATTATTTAAGACAAAATTGTCCAGTCGCTCCAAAATTATTACATATTATTATTACTAGTGTATTTATATCGTTAACCCTCCATAATTAATTAGTAGAAATATAGTTGAGTTAGGTCCAATTCCTTCATCGTTTCGATTAGGATGTTAGTTTGTTCACAATTCCAAAACGAAGAAATGAGATATCGTACAAGTTTTAGAAAAAGAACGTTAATGTTTTGAAATATGGTGTTCTTCTTACCTTCATTTATCTCATATATAAAGCCTTGAAAATGGGTCAAAAAAGTAATAAAACCTAACAAAATGTTAAAATAATAAATTTTAACTGTTAAGTAAATAATTACATACTACAAAGAAACATAATATTTAAAGAAACCAAAATGACAATAATTCACATTTAACAGGGTTGAACTTATAATATTTGAATAAACAAAAAATTGAAAATTACGCTATAGAAATGATAAAAATTACTTAAAATTAAAAAACTCTGTAGCATAATATAAAGGCCTTTATTTCACGATTATTTCCGATCACCAGTCATTTATAACAGTAAAAATAACAAGAAATAAGAGCAAATATACCAAACAAAATTGAAAAGATTTTAAAAAATTAAAAAATCAAGAAATTAACCAAACTTTAAATGTTGCGCTTACCAAATAACCAAACTAAACCACGTCATGTGTCTAAATGAAATTTTAGGTTAAATAAATCAATATGGATCCTGAATCCTGAATAAAGACTCGAAACGTCGGACAATTTTATTGTTTTATTACTGACCCCTAACTCAACTATATTTCTACTAATTTATTATTATTACTCTTAAACTTTTATAATTTTGAAAATATTCAAAATTTAGCTATGATGCAGCTAAACAGAAACAAGCAAAAGAACTTGAATACTACAAGTAATATTTTAATATCTAATAAAAAAAAAACTTCAAGATAGCAACGATTGATATAAAATTGCTTAACCGACCAAAAAAATCCGTTAGTTTGCAAGTAATTAAAACTGATTTATAAAACAGATCAATGATCTTTACATTTTTAAACTATAGAATATTATTAATTTATTATTGTATTATACGGATTGATAGAACCAATTACGAATGCAACAAATACTCCTACTGGAAATCTAAATAAATGGTAGGTATTATGGATTTCAATAATTTATTATACATATTTCAACTATAATAATAAATTTATGTAAATGAGCGAAAAGTAATTTACTCACAATACTGTAATAATTATTTATTAACGTGGGTGTACTTTTTTTAAATATAGTACTTACTAGGTAAAAATATAACTAACCTTTTTAAGTTCTTTTTATTTATTAGTTTAAAAATAAAAGCTAGACGCATCAGGAAATAATTAGCAATAAGTATGAATAAAAAGCAAAATTTCACTTTTTAATTCGCAAGTTTATAGAATGGCTTATTTCTATTTATTAATTAAATTAAGTCGAAACTTTTAATGTGTAGAAAATTTTAAATTGTTGGTTTATTTAAATGGTTACTTCAAATTGATACCTTACTGCATAAACACGAAACCGTTGAATTTTTAAAATATTCTAAACAATCGAGTTTTAAAATTATAGCAATTAAAGTACCTAAGGTGTTGTTAAAAACCTTATGGAAAATTATATGCGATTTACAGTTACCCGATGCGGTTCGTTTTATGAATTGTTAACAGTACACTTACTAAGTGTAATTCTTGACCCATTAATAAAAAATTGTTCGTGGGTACCACAAAATAAAATCATGTAAATTGGAAAAGTCTTACAAAATGAAAAATTAATTTAAAAATTGAATTATTCCATTGAAATCGTAACGGGTTCTAATTAAAACAGATGTCTTTCCACTTTAACTGAGTACCTACGTAATAAAAAAAAACAATTTGCATTCTTTGTGTGTAACACAATAAAATTATTAAGGCAACAAACAAGGTCGAGTTCTTAATTGCTTTATTCGCTGTTAAATTCTCTATTACAGTAATGCATTATTAATTTATTAAAAGGTAAATGTCAATAGCAGCGCTACAGCTTATTATTGTGGAAATTGCTTTTATCTTACAATGCAGTTTAGTAATGGTAACCTACTCAAAATTTTAACCGATTGCTGTTGCAAAAAAGTACTTTTCTGCAATATTGCAATATTGGAAGAATTTCTGATTTGTAAAAACCGTATTACTCATGCAGGAATCTCGGATGGAAAAAATTCAGTGGAAATGTCGATATTATTTCACATCCTTCTTGTGGCGCTCCGGTAACATTGATAAGACTCAAGTGAAATTTGAATTCAAGGTTTGAATAAAAAGATATAAGGCACATACGCAAGAGTTATTGTTAAAATTATTAATTTATACATACACATTGCAAAATCCTGTTTGTAACACTACTTTTTATCATATATTTATATTTACTATCGTCGAACAGCGTTGTTTTCGTGTCAAGGCAGCAGTGCATTTCAATACCTACAATAATGTCGCCACATTTCTTCGTATAAATTCTATCGGGTCTACCTTTGCATATTGAAAAGGTGAGTATTAGATAAACTCATTTATGAGTCGGCTGGAAAGCTCGGCTATTAGTTATTTTCAATTTGCTAAATATATAACTCGGATTTCCAAGTGGTTGTTAATTATTCGAGTAAACATAAATTCTAGCAATTTAAAAACGCTCGAGGAATTATAAAAGAACCACAAGAAACACTTCGGTTTTAATTTGCATAATTGAAATTTTTTGATACGTCTTTGAATATTAAAATCGACATGATTACTTGGTTTAATTTTCGTATTGTGTTTTCGACGGAAGCAACGTAATTGGGTTTTAATATTAAGAAATCGTAACAAAATTATACATTTACAACACTCGAAGGAAAAATCCTTGGATAATCATCTAATTTAATAAAAAATTACGAAGCACCACTTAGGAAGACATTAATAATTTATCTAGTGTATCAGTCAAAACATGTAACACCAGGTGCGTAAAATCTGCAACCAAATAAAATCCTTCCTAACCGTGGGAGTTGGTTATTTAGCAATATAATTAAGACAAGATCAGTCCATATTAGATAACCTCGCCATAGGGCAAGAGAAAATCGGGCCCAATGCTTCCGCAAAATTGCAACCATGATCGCATACCAGTATCTGTAATAGTGCTACGAATTTATGTCACAGAAAAATACGTATCACATCAAAATTAGTTTGCATCATTCCAAGAATAAATTTGCAAAAGCAAATTTATTAATTTATTAAAATAAGCCGATAAGAATGTAAAATTTAAAACCATAAAAAAAGTAAATTTCACTTTCGTTTGAAATTATTTTCGGTACCATGCAAAGCAAAATTAATGATCCTCTTCTTCCTCTGAAGAAGAATATATTAAAAATATCCAGCATCAATTTGGACTACTTCGTTGCTATTATTTTAATAATAAAATTTAAAGTGCATTGTCCGCAAGTGCTACCTCATAATTTAACTTAAAAATTATAAACTTTTTGCAATTTTTCAAAAAATTACAGTTATATTAATTTTGGAATTAACATTTTTACGAAGAACAACAATGGAGTATAAATTTAAAGCAATAAATAAAATGAACTTTCGAGTCATAAGCCCCTTGACCTTGTCAAACCTAGCGGTGCTGCGTTGATAAAATGAATATTTTTAAATAATATGTAAAAACGAAACTCATCGTGGGTTATTACATTTTTAACACAAATTCGAAAGTCCCATTTTTAAGATTTGAACCCGCATATCCAGTTTGCAAGCCGGTACGTTACCCACATGACTAATATTTTTCAATTCGATGTAATTTGCATTTTATAAATATTAACTTATTGCTATCTACAGTTCGAACATTACTTTCGTTAATTCGCTTTTTAAACTTTCGGTTAATTTTTTAACGTTTCTTTAACATTGATAAATAGGGATGTAATTTATTATCAATTTTACTTAATCAATATTAATTGTACATGTAATATCTTGTAAATTACACTCTTTACATTAAATAAATTGCGAGTAAATACTAGAAAGTTGTTTTACATGATGGTTTTTAAAATTCTTACATTTTTCGAGTGTAAATTTGTTATTTGCAATATAGTAGGGATTGCAATTAATATAAAATTTAACTAGTTCTTAATTGAAAATTTTTAATTACCGTTTGCTATATATATTATCATTAAGTTTGGCTAATATAGCCAAAATATAAAACGTCAAAAAACTTGACATGGCTCATTGAATTGTCAAACTTAAGATATTATATTATAGCCGGCACTAAAGTGCTTTTCATTTTATATTTTTTATGCAATTTATTATTTAGCGAATAAGTATTAATTATCTAATTTTAAATCATATAATTTAAGTAGATAAAATAATAAATGGTCATCAGCAATTACCGATAAGTAATGGAATTTAATGTTAAAAAATATAACCTATTAGTGTTTTTTATAATTGTTTCATTATAGCCGTATAGCGAAGATATAAAAAGCTTTTAATGCAGTTCAACTAAAATAATATACAATTTGCAAAAAAATTAAAATTATGAGAAGTTTTTGCACTTGCAATAATAATTAGTATATGTGTTACTAATTGGCTCATATACAAAACTTAACAAGTCATCGTAATTATACAACTTTGTTTTTTTAAATATCTCTTTTAATTATTCTTCTCCATGCTTTTTTCCTGTAGTAGATACTCGTGATTATTTTGTTCTTTTTCTTTGTAGTGTCGATGTTTACCGGGGAGCCGAACAAATCTGCGATTCGAACCCAAAATTTCCGCTCTGTAACTCAACCAGAAATTACACTAGCTGCTGTGGTTAAAAACAATCAATATAATATTATAATTTTGATCCTTAAATTTTGATATATTTTTTTGTTTAGTCACTATAAATAAAGACGCAATTATAATAAAATGTTGATGTTTACAACTGAAAACGTAAATAAAAGTAGCGGTACAATTATAATGATAGTAGGAAAAGTGATAATTTGAACTGTTATGTGGTGCTTTACAATAACAACTTTTGTTGCATCTTTACGGAATATTAATTCAAATTTCTAGTTGATTATGTAAGAGGTTCTCATAGTTATTAATTTACATTAATCATTCATTATATGTTAAGCGCGTTCTTAATTTTTAGTATATTAATTATTACATTTCAGAAAGTGATGGTTTTATTATTATTAATAACCATTCGTTCATAAGTTGAATTAAAATTGAAAAAAATAATCCTGTTACTAATTTAAATATTACAGCAAAGTTGATGCATATAGTAATTACATCATTAAGTTGTAGATATAACATCATACAAGAGATTTTGATTAACTCAACTATATTCTACGAAAAAATGTTATTTATCTACTATTGTGCTACCACTAAACCACTCAAGGTAATATTATAAAATTTTTAGATACTTATATTTTCATTAATAAATTAAAATGTACATAGTGGCGTTTATTGTAAAAATTTAATATATTATAATATCGTAGAATCGAGAAAATACTATAATATAGCATTATAATAATGATGGTGGTGATGAAACTGAAGAAATCAATATATAAAATTATGTAGGTAAATTTGAAAAAATAAAAAAAAATAGTATCAATGCCTCTTCAATATTTAACATTATTATCGATGGTGTAAGGTCGATAAAATATCGATACAAATATTAAAGAGTTATTTACTGTGAAAATATTGCATTATTTAGTTTAAATTGTTAATTATAACAGATATGTTTTTCTTATTTTCTATATAAGCATGAAATTGATCGACTCAATTTTGATGGTACATTCAACTTTGAGTTATCGAACTTGCACTAGCAGACAAATCAATATTAATCGTAAAACTCAAACTTTTTGCTGCCCACTCTAAACTGAGTTGGGCTGGTCATTGCCATAGTTTGCTGTATTTTAATTTTGATTGTAAATTTATTTAAATTCCAACTGCACAGCTTTCAGTCTTCTCACCTTCTAATAGTACAAAAAGGTAATTAAAGGTAAGTAGATATTCAATTAGAAAGAAATTAATTACAATTTATGTCAAAAATTATTAATTAGTTCGAGTATACGAACAGTAAATATAATTTAATTTTGATAAATCGATGTTTCACAATCTAGATAATTTATAATTTTGTTCCAAACGTTTGTGTAGTACAATGGTGTACATTAAATGGACAATAGGTAACCAAAAGATTTAGAACAGCTACTGGCTATCCATAGACGTAATATATTATAATCGCGGAAATAACAAAAAAGATGATATAAATGACCTCCATAAAATGCAGAAATGCATTGCGAGAACTCTTCTTATTAAGAACTGCCTCGTGCGTTCAAAACCTTCTGGCGTACTTCGTATTCATTGGCATCATCTATCTTCCACTCCCTTTCAAAGATCGTCTATATTGTAAACAGCAATAAGATAAACAATTAATTTTAAATGGCCCGAACTAAAATCACATTTCAAACCTCAAAGACAATGAATCCCACACTCGTGACATAATAAGTGGTTTTTTGGAAAATCCGAAAGTTAAGAAATTTTAGACTTACATTTGAGAAGCAGGTCAATCGATAGCTAATAGTTCATCATTATAATCTAGTAGCCATGTTTGCACATGACCATGTAATCATGGTAGTTTAAAATAAAATATTAGCAAGAAAAAATCTTACAATTCGAAAGATTGTGCTGCTTACAAAATTAATCTCATCAGATTCGTAATGGCCTAGTGAACAAATTCCTATCTCTATGTGGTTTTTTTTACTAATTTATTTTGATTACCACCACAGCAATTCTTTCAGCATACCCAAACCAGCGTCTTTTCGCATTGACCTACTGCATTTACTTTTAAACTGAACTCAACTCTATTACCTACCAGTTAAAATAATCTTTAAATCACAAGAAATTATTGTTTTATTATATCAAATATAGTTAGTTCAAAAAATATTAAAAATACTTAATATGTATCCCAAAAACTAACGAAAAAATTCGAATTGGAATGTTATAGTTATCGGAAAGTTTCTAAGCCGGATGTTTTTTAAATAATACTTACTTTTATTTAAAACAACCGCATTACACCTAAGTCTGATTGATTATATTGTATTTATGTAAAGTTCATGCGCATAAACAGTAGAAAATTAAAATTGTAATGGTTGTAATCTCAATTGTAAAACATCAATTTTTAATTTATTATCTTCCGATTTATTTATTTTCTTTATCTTAATATTTCTTTACTTCATGTTTTATTTTAATAATTATCATAAAAGCTTGTATTTTAATACATTAAGTATAGAATATACCACGTCTTCTTAGTTAAGTCGGAGTTTGAGAAAATAGTTAAGACATTAAATTTATATAATTCTAGTAATATAACTGCATCAAGTTAATGCAAATTTATAACTTTATGTAGTAAAAGTGTTACGTTTAAAGATCAGTATAATAACGATGACAGCGGTATAACTTACGAAATGATTCTTTGATTTCTGATTTTGACTTCTTTGAAAAACTGGTGACTAATTTATTGATCACATCTTTCCAAAATTAAATCCTCATATAGTATACACATAAAAATTGGAAATATGTACTGTTTTTAAAAGATTAAATAAAAACAATAACAGCTTTTCATAAAACGGTTAATGTACTAACGGCCAGTTGTATAAACCTCGGGCCAGAATTAACCCAGGGTTAACTCACTCGCTCTTTATTCAATCAGAGTGACTAAAGACCGAGTTAACCCAGGGTTAACTCTGGCGAGAGGTTAATTTAACTGGCCCTTAATAATACCTATAATTTTAAAACATAACATGTACCGGCTTCAGATACTTTAGAAAAATAACCAAAAGTTATACATGTGTACACCTAACTTGAATTCTTATTTTTGGTCGGCTCATTAAAATTTAAGACCGGTTTTTAATAAAAAAATAAATTTTATAGAAATTGCCTACAACCTAGAGTGTCACAAATGTATAATATACTCGTATTCTAGAATTTGCCTGGTGTAATTTTGAATATTTTCAATATTTTTCTTAATTAACAAACGTGATTGATCAATTTTAAATTGATGAAATATTAAACCGTAATCGAAATATAACGTAACATCAATAATAACAGTAAAATCAAGTAAAACATGAACTGGAAAATTGAAGCAATTCGATTTTTGACGGTACAAAAGTAAAGCAGAAAAAAATATATTCTGCGTTATTCTAAAATAAGTTTAATAAAAAGATTACTTACGATTTTTTTCGTATAAATTAATTTCCAAATAAGTAAGTTCACTTTCACTAAGAAAAGTTCAATTAATTCCAACGATGGGTTAAGAGAGTAACCCGCAATATTTAACACTGAATCGAGAATATGGTATTTGTTTTAATAAGCAACGAACAAAAAATATAAATTTTTAGTGAGTTTAAATTACTTGTAAAGAAGTCATTGGCACATTGCGTCGAACATTCAAGTTTGCACTCGTACGATTCACGATACGAATGATGACTGTTGTTGCTGGTTGCGATGGTAAAACTCAGCACATGCCGAGACCACTACAAAGCAGGGGAAAACCATGAAGCGCTTCGGTTCGCAACGTTACTAAATAACCATTGTTACGAATGCGGTAGGTTTTGTTAATTATTATTCAAATACATGCACAACCTTAAATATTTTATCTTCGTTACAAAACACAGATCATGGTTTTATGACCTTCTAAATCACCCTTAACGCAGTCTGTGCATGTACAGCCACAAAAAAATGTCATTTATTAAATTATTTAATGCCTTTAGATATTCATGACACTGCACCCTTGAATCGTTTATTAAGATTAGATTATAAAAAAACTTGTACCAATCGTCTTTCCATGAGAGTACTATGTACATAATTTTGCAATCGAAAGGTTCACGTTTTGCAATATTACTTGGCTACTTATATGTACTTTAAATTCGACTTTTGGGATCACAGCCCTGCGGTAGATGATGTTTATAATAAATTGATGTTGTATTCACCTCTACGTGAGCAATAATTTGCAACCAAAATGAAGAAAAAGATTATTTTTGTTTTGGTATGCTATCCACCAAAATTATCTTGAGCAGAATAAATCGACCAATTAGCAAACCAGTTCTTAAAATGTTGCTGCTTTTGAAAAGATTTTCTTCGAGATAATAAAGTAATAGATAACAATTTTGTGCAATAAAATGGAATCTGTGTTTTACTTTATACTTATAAAAGCGGAAATAATTTTGATTTCGGTGACACAAATATGACAACACTGCGCTGCGCTGGTTTAATATGTATACCTAGATAAAATTTGATAAAATATAAAAAAAATTATAAAAAGAAATTTGATTGTTATAACTTTACGCACTAAATAATTTACTAGGTAATTTACTAGTACTATTGTTTGCTACTTTACAATAAATAGCAATTTTATGTAATAAACTTGTTAACTACTTAGAGCCGTATGCATACATCAATTTAAAGTAAATAATGCAAAATATAGTAGTACATATTCTGTGTTTTTTTTAATTTTTTCAATTTATTGTAATTTTACCAAAATTCAATTCAATGAATTGCACGAGGGAAAATTAAAACCTAGATTTGAGAAGGCCAAAGTTTGTACTGTTCTGTTGTATTTAATACATATTATGTTAGATTAAATACTTACATTACGAAAGATTTTGTAAATTTTATGATACTATGAATCCTAGATTCTTGAAAGCTATGATAAGAGATTTGAATTCAATCAAATCATGTTTAATCAGGATTTCATTACCAAGAACAGAAACATGATCAAAATTATGGTCAATAAAAAAAACATTTAATAATTAGTGTTCAACGTTACGGATTTTCTTTGTTGATCTATTTGAATCCTATTCATATTCTCCTTTGCCCTACATAAGGGCATAGTGACCACTTCTTCTTCAGAAGAGTTCTCTTGGCAGATACCTCGGTGGTTTGCCATTGTCTGTCGATGGAAGACGGTCAGAATAAAGTGTTTACTTCGCTCGGGATCGAACCGAGGATCTCGGCTTAGCAGTTGACGCACTTATCAATCCATAAATCATCATATCATCATCAAATCTTTAGTCCATTCTTGGATCATCAGCCTCTTTCTCTGTCAAGAAAGACTTCAGCATTTAGACTCCATCGGTTGCTTAAGATCAATTGGGGAATACCTGCACCTCTATTTTTTATAGTTGATGGTGGAAATCATCAACTCAGAGGGATCGCCACATTTACGTACCCTCCGAAAAGTACGTAAGACCGTAAGAAAATTTAGACTCTCCCCGGATTCACACCAGGTACCTTAGTGTCAACAGTTATTCGGCTAACATACTAAGTTAAAGACCATATATTAAACAAATTAAATTAACCATTTTTATTGGGAGCCCATTTTCCATTGTTGAGGTAAGTATGTCATAATCCAGTGTCAAAATTCAAAAACACCATTTAATAGCAATAAAAGGATTGATTAGAATACGGAATCTGAGCAATAGATATTTCAAGAAAGAGTGATAAAATCCTTTCTAACTTCTAAACACAATTATACTCTTTTCACCATACCCAAAATGCGCTTAGAAGGTTTATTAACAGGCATCTGCATGTGAATGTTGCATATTATTCTGAAATGGAGCATTTTGAATATTGATAGTAATTTAAAGCTTATTTATTTAATTTTAAAAATTATATACAAGAACGTTCCGAAAGTTCCGCAAGAGCGAACAATGAAATGATCAATCTCCTATCGACGAACCCCGATAAATGTATAATTGTAAGTGGGGCAATAAAAGAATTATTTAAAATAATTGTAATGCCATATACATTGGCAAATTGTAACAAAATTAAAAACTTGATTTTTCTAAAATTTAAAATTGATTTTTAGATAAGTAGGAGTCATAGAAATAATAAAAAATTTTAAAAATAGCAAACTTTACTTTATAAAATAAATAAATCCACCTTTATGATAAGTCATTCTTCGAAAATTTGCTTATTCAAAAAACCAAAGAAAACACTCGACCTATATTTGTATTGCTTTGTTTTGTAGATTAGCCTTGTTTTTAAGATTTGTCAAGTTTGATTTGATAAGCGTGCTGTTCCGCACTACATTAAAAATTGATCAACGGTTATCCTTGAAGTGCAAATCAGGATAACGGTATAAAAAGATTTTTTGAAAGACTTTGTTCATTTTTAGTTAAAATAAACAACAATACAATAGCACCTAACTACTGACCTAGTATTTTGAATACATTTTTATTAATCAATAAAGAAAATTACAAATAAGGTAAAATTTAATAAAAAAAATATTTTTGAAATAGCCAGTGGTCGATTGTGGCCGCATGGGATTTTAAATTTCCCATTACAAGTAAAACGATAAAAATCAAACTTATTTTTTGTGACGATTGCTTAGTTTTGAGATATCAATTTGATCGTTTATTTAGTAGAAGAAAGTTTCATGATAATATCAAAATATTTCCACTTTTTTGTACATACATTTCCAATCGTGATTCACCCCTCGCCTACAAATAACATAAATTCTTGTTATTTATTTATAAGTTTTTAGGTAGTCCTGCGGTTAAATTATCCTTTCTACCTCTGAGCAATCGTCGAATAGTCGGAATAGATTTTTTGCAGTTAAATTATACTTTTATTTGATTTATTGATATATGGTCTCGTCTTTTTTTTTTGGTGATAATAAAAATTATGAGGAATTGATTGTAAAATATCAGAATCCAACTTTCATAGAAGCAGTAACTTTACATCTAACTTAAATTTACCTTGTGTATGCAGGAGTTAATTGTTTAATTTGAAAATGTCGAAAATTATGTCAATTTACATAATGGTTTTAAATTTGACTGCAACAAATGGTTGTGATATAAAAACCATAGACGGAAAGATGGTGATATAAAATAATAAATAATAAGTAATCACTACGGGCCTTGTAGACAATTCTTCTCTATTTATTACCTTTTTTCCCACTTATTTACTCTCAATCTTTAAGATCGTCTCCCCCTGCTTCCCGTCATCTGCACTTTGATCTTCCCACATTGGATTTTGGACTTTGATCATGACGTTAAATCATGATACAAATATGTTAAATTAACCGTTTCAAATTATACTTCTTTTAATAAGCAATATAATATCTCCGGAAAACTAATATTGTCAATATTAAAAATTTATCAAAAGAGTTCGAGAAACAATTTCAAGTTTTTTGAAATTGGCAAGTATACAGAATTCCCCCATTCGAAAGCATGTGGTTCGGGTAAGAACTAAATTAAACCAGTGTTTTCAAAACGTTTATTTATAAATGATGACACGAGGGCAGTCTATAAAAATATTGTTTTATTTTTTAATATCATCTTCTGAAACTTTAATACATTTATTCCAAGGGTTTTCCAATAATTCAATATTATCATTAAAGTAAGATTTCTCAAAATTTACAAAATATTCATACACTCCTGCAATAGCTTCATCATTTGATGTGAAACACTTTTCAGTCAGGAAGTTTTTCAGGTTTTGTCCATCTCGGGAATTTTAGGATCCAACTAATCCAAAAAATTGCAATAATATTCATAGTTAATTATTTTACATTTCTGAAGATAATCGATCAACAAAATACCTTTGTAATCTCAAAAAACTGTTGTCACAACCTTTGCCCTCGTACTTAATAATATTTATAAATAATAGTAAAGATAATCTTAAGCGTACAATTTGGACTTATTTGTTAATTTATTAACAAATAAGTTTAAAATGATTTTTCATTTTTTATTTTTTCATTTTATTTATTGCAGTTTGTCGGCATTTTAGCATTTATTGTATTGAAATAAAAATCTATGTAGATGAAGTTCTATTATATAAATTTTCACCTGCATTTTATTAAATTCGAAATTTTCTTACAATAAATTATTTAAAAATAAAATTTTATGTGGATTAAAAATGTGATTTGATTGTTGTCTCGCTATAAATAATTAACTAAAGAGTCTTATACACTACAAATTCAATCCGACTGAGCTTAGCTAGAACTAAAATGTTCACCGATTCAACAATTCAAAATTTGAACAATTTAAACAATTTTGAAAATTAAGAAATAGATTTTATTTTAAAACATTAAGATATAATATGATGCCGCACATTTGAGTATGTGGCAATTCCCCCCCCCCTCACTTTAGTTTTTCGGATTATTCAGATTTTGCTATCCTGAAAGACTGTAAACATCTTAGAACAGCATTTTAAATAAATGAATACCATGTATTAGTTACAAATTATGTCTTTGACCCTTAGAAATAGTCTTAGCGAATAATTGTATTTGTACGGTTACGTCTACACAGGGATGGTGCCATAGGGGGGGGGGGAGCATCCCCTCCCAATATTTTAGAAAATTGGCAAAATCACTCAAAACTTTGTTGAGTTGGTAAAAGCCGCAAAAGCGACAAAAGCTTTAAAAACCATATTTTTTGTCAACCCAAACAATTTATAAAAACTTACTACAAAAAATAAAAATAATCTTGAAAATGATGCTATTCTTTTAAATTTTCGTACGAACATATAGTGGTGGTCATTGAAATAGAGCCATACCATGACAGTGGTAGTTTTTGTTAAGATTTTTAGTTGAGAATGTAATTTATCTAAATACACGAGATTTACATGAATTACTTTGTAATTTTTAGTTAATATGGGTGTGGTGTCCATTGCACTCCTCTGGAACGAGTACAAATTCATACTTTACATAGAGAAGGGAAATCCCAAAGCCAAATAGCAAAAATTGTTAATTGCTTAAAGAAGATGATGGAAAATGCATTAAATCTAAAAAATACTGTAGAAAATCGGAGTTCAACATGAAAAACTTCGGCCAAGACTGATCGCAAATTTGTGAATACTTCTAAAAGCGATCCTTTTCAATCTTCTAAAGACATTAAATTAAAACTGGATCTCACTATAAGTGCACGTACTATTCGAAGAGGGCTAGCAGAGAATAATTTAAACGTCAGAGTGGCTAGAAATTTTCCTCTTCTATCTTTAAAGAACGTTAAAAATAGAGAACAAAATTTGCAAATGATCACTTAGATTGGACCGGCACAGAATGAGTAAAAAAATGGAGAAATATTCTGTGGTCTGACGAAATTAAGATTAATTTGATGCTATCCGATGGCATGAAATATGTACGCAGATTCCTGAATCAGAAATTCCTCTCTAAATATACAAAAAAAAACAGTAAAGCACGGAGGTGGCAAAGATTTTCGTGATATGGTGTAGGTTCTATTTATTGGATAAAAGAAAACATGGGCCAACACGAATATATCAATATATTAGAAAATGTTATGCTGCCTTTTTCAGAAGAAAATATGCCTTTGATATGGTGTTACCAGCACGATAACGGCCCTAACCATACTTCTAAAAAAGCAAAGATGTTTCTAGAAGATCAAAAGTTATCAGTTTTACCTTGACTTTTTAAATACTCTGATATAAACCCCTTCGAAAACCTTTAGAGGAAACTAAAGAAAGCAGTTGGGACATATAAAATAAAAAATAAAAATAAATTGTGGCAAATTGTGCAGGAAGAATAGAAATCCATACCTGTGCAATGGTGTCAAGAGCTTGTGGAGTCTATGCCACGAAGATGTCAAACCATTATAAAGAACAAGGGTCAGGCAACTAAATATTGACTGAATAATACATTTCTAGACTCTATTCTTAAATAATAATTCTTTTTAAGCGGTCAAACTGTAGTGGCTCTATTTTAATGACCAACCTATTTAGTGTTTAAAATTTTATTTTATAATTATTATTAAAAACAAGTTGGTCAACTTTGTAGGTTGAGTTACATTTAATAATTTTAAAAATAAATTAACGTTAGTTTTGTTTGTTTTTCGTAAATTTGTCTTTTTTTATCGATTTTTAGAGTTTTTTTTATGGTGGCTCTATTTCAATGATCACCACTGTATATCATAAATTTTTTTATTTAACAATTTATAAAAAATATTTTAATTTAATACAAAAAGTCTTCAGTGTACAAAATTACTACTGCAGGGATGAGAATCCAAAATTTTAGTTAAAATTAAATGATTATGTTGATTTATTGATTAGTGCTAAAACAAAAACAGATTTTAGTTGCAAAAATTATTTCAAAATAAAAATTTACTTACCTGAAAATTTGTTGAGTTCACTACTTTTATTTAGAAGAAAGATATTTTTAGACAAAAAAATCCTCAAATGAGAAGACAACAAAAGTTAATGACGAGCAAAGGCTGAAAATGATGAGTCAATTAGGGCTTAAAAAGTTATAAAAGTTTAAAAGTGTTTGAAAACAATAAATTGCAGCAAAGAGCATTAGGTTGGTTAACCATTTGAACTTCGCGCTGTGAAATCGTCTCTAGGAGGGAAAAATTTGCAGCAATACTGCGTAAAGGAGAATTCGTGAGAACTTTGTAGTATGAACGAGCAAACAAAAAAGTCGTTTGTAGTTTCAACAAAATTTGAACATTGGTATAATCAGAAATTTAAAATTTGATTATAATAAAGCGTACCGCAATCAAAAGTAATATGAAAGTGATAACAACTTACCTGAAATGGATGATGATTGATAAATCACATGAATAAAAAAGATGCTCAATGATCAAACACGACAGTAGCAGGAAAACCAGATGCCAGTGACTAGAAATTCACAACCAACGTTTAACAGCATATGATGAGAAAATAGTGCACATACGTTATTAAAACTTTAACAACAAAGGTCGTAAAGTCATTCAGTGATAATTTTCTAGAGCACGTTGAAATAATTACAAATTAAATATTAGAAAATTAAAACTAAGGGCACATTTGTAAATCATTAATTTATCTTATACAAGAAAAAGTCTCAGAACATCGACCACATTTGAATTTAATAAATCTTGAATTGTGATGAAAATTTAATAATTATGTTTTTAAATATTAAAAATTTACATTGACGCAAATCATTGGATTTTATTGAAATTAAGGTAAAATAAATCAAAAGAGTCTTATCCTCAAATAATCTGTGCATCCCAGCTAAATTAACAAGAAGGTTTAATTCTATAGGTAGAATAGGTACTATAAGCTATAAGTATCGGACCTATAAATAACCTTCCAAAGAAATTCTTTTATATTGCAGTAGACACCGCATATTATAATCACGGATAATAAGATCAATAAGACATTAAGATCATTTTTGTGAAGAACGTGTAGGCCGTATTATGTCGGTCACAATTTTGATTAATATTATTATTATATTAAATAAGTTTAAAATTTAAAACAAGTTAAATAAACGTTAAATTATAATTTATTTATTGAGCTTTTGGCGAGATGTATCGCCTTCGTCGGAATAATAATAATGATCTCAATAAATAATTCATAATTTAACGTTTATTTAACTTCTCATTTTTTAAACTTTTTTAATATAATTTATCACAAGTTAATAATTAATATATTTAAATATGATTGATTTCTTCCTAATTGTTTTCTTTTAGGGATTTCTGAATTATATCTTCCATCTTTACTCACTATCACTCCAAGATACTTATATTCCTCTTATTTTTCTATTTTTGTCTGTTTTCTAGTTGTATTCCTCGTGCAAATATATTACGTTTTTTGTACATTTACTTCCAGCCCCCACTCTGCGTACCCTTCTATTTATTTCCTTGTAATGTACTCCATGTCCTTGTAGTTCTATGCCATAATAATCTGATCATTTGCAAAATGTAGTGAATATAATCTTGTGTTTTCCGTTATCGGGATACTCGTTTTTTTACATTTTTTTTGCATCTTTTTAATGCCTGTTCCAGATAAATTTTAAATAGTGTAGATGACAGAAAAATACACAGTTTTTATTTTTAAAAGCGTGACAAAACCGTGAGATTAACCTTCTTGCTATTTTGATTTTATGAATAATTTACCCTACTTATAATTAAAATTGTTAAAAAACGTTAGTATTTATATAAGATAACCAGCTAGTCTGGCAGACGTTGTCCTGCCCTATAGTCCGGTCTTATAATACGCCATCTGTTAAAATAGCGCCATCTGTCGGCTACCAAAATCGTCTGCATACGAATTTTAATTCCGAATTTTCCGGGCAACTTCTTCAAGTTTTCTTTATCTGTAAACCTTACTCGGACTATTTCGAGCATTTAAAAAGAATGTATCCAAATCGGTTCAGCCGTTCAGCAGTAGAATGAAAACATACATCTCACGAAATATTATATTATATAAAGATAATAATAAAATTCTTGAAAAAATTGGCATTTTTTAGTTGGCAAATTGAGGATTACTCCCTTCTCAATAAAGTTGGTTGAAACCTTCCCTGCGTCTACAACATCAATGTGTTGTATAAAATTGTGTCATAGAAATTGTATTGCATTCTGGGAAGGAATATTCCCTGTTTAATTACATACTGAGGTAGTCCCATTGCCATTAGTGCCATGTGCAAATCAACTATGTGACCTTAAAGCCAATTCTTAAAATATTGGAGAAGAGAGTTCTCTTTTTTTATTTTTTATTACTTTTATTACTTTTTTTTTAGTTTTATTTATTCAAACCAAAAACTTATCTCACTCTATTTACATCTTATTGCATCGTATTTAGGATATTTTTGTTTGTGCATTTCTTGTTTCTAAATAATACCCTCTCGCTTTATTTTTCTGTTTTAATTTTAAGACATGATTAGGTGTTTCAATAAAGTTGAAACATGTCTCTTGCGGGGATTAAGTTTGGTTGTTTTTTTTTAATAATTCATTATGTTGAAAAAGTAAGATTTAATTTACTAATAATTAATCTTCTCCTTTGTGTTCAATGTCGGGCGAGAAATTTCTTCATTAAGAACAGTTTGAAACTTTTTCTAATCAACCAGTTGAATAGGGAAGGGTATATAAAATGATGTACTGGTAAATCGTACCAAGA
This sequence comes from Cantharis rustica, assembly GCA_911387805.1. NCBI lineage: Eukaryota > Metazoa > Arthropoda > Insecta > Coleoptera > Cantharidae > Cantharis > Cantharis rustica. The sequence goes on from OU426877.1 coordinate 41,913,702, forward strand.
TTAAAAATAATCGGAGTCAAGTTCTGCTACGATAAAAACATAAATTTTTTAATTTGATTTATATCACGGTTATTTTTCAAGTATTAAAATTTCAATTATTTTAGTATATTTTGATTTAGATTTCTGTGAACCAGTTATAATATGTAAGGTTAGATCGTACTTAAAATGTCATTTGTTGTTTCACTATTGGCTGATGTCACATTTCGTAAATCTTTTAGCATGACTAAAAATTTTCGATTGGCTTGTAATAATATCATAATAATAATGTTTGAAAACGAAAACATAAAAATGTTTTAAATAAATTGAGTTGTAAGTAGTACTACTAAACGTTTTAAATAATGTACCATTATAAAATCGTTATACCAAAAGTATCATCCACAAAATAAAAGTAGTAATGTAGCTGTAAGCAAAATTAAATGTTTTCATTAGAATAAACGGACAATTAACTATTTAATTGTAAATTGAAAGAAGTAAACGAGACGATAACCTCAATATAATTAAAGAAATTTATACACGTCACTAATAAACCAATAGTCAAAAACATTATAATAAACATGTCTATAAAAAAGGAAAAGTGTTATACGGCATCAGTAATAAAATGAAAATTAAAGAAGTAACGCAATTTTTAATGGAATTCTTTGTGCAGCTATTATTTGATTTACGATTTTACCATGCAAATTAATTGCAGCAGCCGATTAGTGTAGCATTTATATTATTTATAATAATAATAATAATTTATAGCTCATTTTACAACGAATAAGTCATAAAAAATATTGGTAAACGTTTCAGTTGTTATAATATTTATTTAAAAGCCTAAAATTACAATTTGGTAACCTTTTTCCACATCAAAAATATTGATCGACTTTATGGACAACCCTGGTATAATCGAAATAAATATAAAATTGTCGAGAAAATCAATGTCGTAAGAAATTCGAAGAATCCAAAATTTTAGCATGGATATTATAAGAAATATAATATTTAACCCCCCCGGGCAAAATATAATATATGTATGCAAGTATTGCATGTTCAGATCTTCGGTAATGGAGCCTACGTAGCAACGAGTTCGTGAGGAATATGTGAATAATAAATGTCGCTATAATAACTGATGTATAATTTTAACAGAAATTCCTGTATATTATCATACTTTTCAATAGTATTTTATGTCGCCTGTATCATAATATCGATCAAAATTAAAAACTTTTTATTGCACTATTATTATGAAGACTATCCGAGTAAACACTCAACTTTAATTTATAACAGCTTCGTAACTAGCATAAATCTAAAGTAAATGCAATGCACCATATTTTCTTTTGTTTGTTTTTTCCTTTAGGCACATTTACATCTTTATAGAAAATTGCCATATCATCGACTAAAACCAGTATTTTTATGGAAGTACAATTCCAGCTATCAATATTGAATTGAAAAAGACTATACTTACGAAGCTACCTTGGGGTAGGAACGTGCAAAATGTATATTACTTTAATTCTTGTAGTTTGGTTAACTCGGTTAACTGCCCTTACTACAGATAACATTTTCAATAATATCCATTTGTGTTTTAAATCTGATTCATTATAAAAACCTACTCTACAAGGCCATTAGTGTTAATTATTTGTGACGCGTTTCGGTTATACATAGCCATCATCGAACAAAATATAAGAAATTACAACAGTTATTTTCTCATAATTTGTTAATAAATTTATGCTAGTAGCTACAGCATTATTCCAACTTAAAAAACTAAAATAAAGAAATAAATCTATCAATAATACTTCGGCTACCGCCGCCGAACAGATTATAATAGCATGGCAATAAAATATAATTATGATTTTTGCTTAGGACCAAATTCGTGAGACGATTTTAGCTATTACGTCGATTTCTAAGCAATAATTGTTAAAAATTGAATAATAATTTTAGTAACTAAGGTAAAGATTAGCACATTTAGTTTAGCAGTACCTATACAGATGCACGATAAGATAAACAAGTAATAATCAAAAATTAACAATAATTGTAAATAATTGAAAATCAATTTAACGAATTTGCATAATCACTGGTTGAACGCAATGTTCATGAACTCTTAAATGGTATTGCATTTGTATAACAAACCAGAAATAACTACAAATCAACCGTTAAATTAGTTTGATTTTATTATTTACACTGTAAATTTTTTATTAGCTTTATAATTAAGTCACACATCTTCTTTCGTAGAATTAGATGTTGAAATTTAATGAATTATTGCTAAATCTTAAAAATCAAAGACATGAAGCGAATCTTATTTTATTCTTGACTAATAAAAATTTTCTAAAATTAAGAAAACTGTTTTTGTTTTAATTTTTACTGTACAGCGACACTGTATCCTGGTGATAAATGAATAATGAATAAAGAGACCGAAACCGGTTGACAAACACAAACACAGAGATGTGTTTATGTTTGGCAACAATATACCCCTAACAGAAAAAATATCGGTTAATATTTTATTATTAATATTATGTTATTAACTTTACATTTGAAGTTATCTTTATAATTTATAATAAATCTTAAGGTAGAATAAGGATGAAATAATTAAAAAATTACGACAGCAAGTTTTATTTAAATCACCTCATGTGATAAACTATATGTTTATAATTATTGTTATTGATTAGTGGTAAATCATTTATAAAAAAAACTGAATAAATTTTACGAAATCCTTCTATAAATTCGATTTACCTACAGGCTACAGATAATAATTTTAAAAAATTCTTTGCATAGGTATCAAATACCTTTTCGTTTTAGAAAATCTAATTTTGGTAATTATTTAATTTTACTTTGATCATTTTTTCGATACTTCAAAGGTTATGCAACTTATTCTGCTGATGTGTTAAGCAGAATACCTTAAAATAGCAGCTCCTTAAAATTACGAATTCAAAATTAACAGACTAAAGAAACAATTGAATTCAAAACATAGCAAAACATTCTATTAGGTATAGGTATAATTATTTTAAATATACAGGGTGTCCCCGTGACCGTAGAGAACCTTTGAGTTGGCGATAAAGGACACTTTTCTAAGACAAATTTTTAAATAACCCTTGGGGGTTACCTCTTTTTAAAGCAATATTTTGAATTTTTGGTTTTAAACGGCCATAGCTCCGATATTATTGATTTTTTAGACTTAATAGATTAGACTTTTTTTAAAGATCATTTACTTATCTACAAATTAGTTTATATCCCCTTATCGTCTAGAATAAACGGTTTTCGAGTTATAAATTAAATTAAACGAAAAAATGTTAAAAAAATTCTGATTTTATTTTTTTTACTTTTCTTGCAAACTCCGTATCTCTTAAACGAAACATCTTAGAAAAAAACTAATGGCCCAAACCGGATAAGGAATTTAACGGGCTACAACTTTGATTAAATTTTTTTTTGGGAAACCAACCGTTTTCACAGAAATTTTGAAAGTAATAAAAAGATGTAGGGTGTAGGTGTAAGGTTCAGGGCTTTTTGCCAAAAGATGGTCGCCGGAGCGGTTGCTTCAAGTTTTGGCTCTGCGAATTTTTATTGAAATTTTTGTTAGATTTTGTTGATGCGAGTATTTACATCACTAAAATTTGTAAAGATTGCGATTTTATCATTTTTGGTCGGATGTGACCGCAACTGAAGTTATTTTTAAATATTGTGAGTTTATGAAATTTTGGATTTTATTATTTTGATTAAAGATTTTTTTTGATGAGCAATATTTTTTTGATTACAAGTTTAGATTAATTTTTGGATTGTTGGAAATTTGATTTGGTTTAATTTGGAAAGTTGAAATTAAAATTTGTAAGAGCGAGCGAACCGCCGAATTGGACAAATCAAAATCACAAGTTCAAACATTGGAAAGAATGGTTTAATTTTAAATTTGCGAAATAAAATTTTGATTTTGCAAATAATAATTTTTAGATTGGTAATAAATAATTTTAGAAGGAATTTTTTTCTTGGTGGTAATTGAGGACTACCACTGGAACCGACTCCTAAAAAAAGCTCTTGCTCTCCGACAAATAACGTAAACCGAGCTTTACGATGTTTTTTGTTTAGTAAAGGATTCTCAATTTTATAAAAAATACTACTAAAATATATGAATTTTTTTCCGCAGTAAAATACTTGTCTTAGCTATCACGAAATTTCATATAAATTAAACCTGCGGCAACCACGTCTAATCAAAATCCTTCACACGTCAAACCTTTAAACAATCTCTACCGTAGACGTATCTATTCGAGTCAGTGTCAGTGAGTCAGTGTTGCACGGAAAAAAACAACTAACCGAAATTTATTATAAGTTCAATAAACAATAAAATAAATTGTTTTACATTTTTAATAAAGCTAATATAGGCTTTCGATTCAAGTCAATTAACAATATATAATTTAATATTTGTATAACTTATTTATTTGCATAAAATATTTGTCATTTAAGTATATTAACGTGATATTTTTGATATAACAAAGGGGGGGGGGGAGAGAATTTAAACAAAATTTTAGTTTTATACATTTTAAGAAAGATTTTATTTTTCTCATTTTTGTAAACCTAACGTCGATTAGAGAATGAAAAGAGCTTTTTGTCAAAAATGGCCAACGTGTCAGATGTGCAATTTTGCTAGTCTATGAAATTTAATTAATTAAAGAAAATAGAGGGTAATAGAAATAGATATAAAAGATAATTAAAGTTAATTTAATTAAGAAGATAATTAAAATTGGAAGCTAATAAGAGTTAAATTGAGGGTATTCGAGAAGATTAAAGAAACTGGATAAGAAGAAAATGTATAATTGGTTTTAGAACTGATTGAACGGTGATACAAATTTTTTTAGGATTTCAACTTGGATCAATTTAAAAGAATGACAGAATTATTATCGACATTGGTGCACATGTAAGTTTTCCATTTTATGAAATTTGTTTTGGATGAGAATTGAAATTACTTGGGCAATTAATTTGAAAATTTTATTATTTTTTTTTTTTTTAAATTTTGGAATCGGAAAAATACAGTTTAATTAGCATCCCGTGAACGTAGAACGTGGGAACGAGTGGAGGTTTTCGCTGCTACACAGTTTTTAATTAGAATTAAACATGACCCTGTAATATTGTAATTTTAATTTAAATATAATGAGCGCAAAATTTTAAATTTAGTTCATTTTTGTTTACTTTAAAATACAACGATTTGGCAACAGGGTTTTTAAAACGACATAAAGTGACCGTTATTTGAAGGATTAAGAGTAGGTAGAGGTCTCTTACGTTTTTGACCATCGAGGGAGAAAGGTCGATTTTATTGCAACGAATGTTTTTAAAAAGTTATTCAATAATTGAATTTAAAATTGTTTCAAATATATTTTAGTTATCAACAAATTTAAAATACGTTAAGTTTAAATATTTGATTTATTTTTCTAAAAGAATATAATACAGGATTACGTTAGAAATTTATGTAATAATTTAACGACCACGCGGTCAAGTGAATTTACCACGAGTTTAAAACTATTTTAAAATTACTTCATCTTCAGTTTTAAGATTTAATTTATTGGTTTGAGATTATGATTTATACATTATTATATTTAAACGGAATGGGACTAATGTAATAAAAAGGATTGATTATTCATATGTGACCTAGAAGGTATCTTTATAATGCAAACTATCGGTGGTGATTGAAGATTATTGTGGGCAATACGAAGTAGGGATATTTGCTTATGATAATTAATATGAAGGCGGTTGTTTGCTGTAGAAAAATATATTGCATTAGATAATTTAATTTAGATGAATTACACAACAGGAAAGGGGATGCTGCCTATCTTAAGATGGCCGTCTCAAGATGTCGTCGAAATGGCTGATCACATATAGAAGTGGTAATCGCAATCTAGGACCTTCTTAAGTGTCAGCAAATTATGTGAACAAGTTGTCATGAATTTTTATTTAACAATTCACAGAATTATTTTATTTTAATACAAAAAGTCTTCCATGTAAAAGATTTACTTCTACGGGGATGAGAACTCAAAATTTTAGTTAAAAATTGAATATGTTGATTAATTCTAAAACAAAACAGATTTTAGTTACAAAATTTATTTCAAAATAAAAGTTTTACTTGCCTGAAAATTCGTTGAATTTACTACATTTGATTTAGAAGAAAGATATTTTTAAACTAAAGGATCCTCAAATGAGAGGACAATAAAAGTTAATGACTAGCAGGCTGAAAATGATAAATCAATTAGGGATTGAAAGCTTGTAAAGTTTTAAAGTGTTTGAAAATCATAATAAAACAGAAAGTGCGGTGAACAACATTAGAATGGTTAACCATTTGAACTTCGTGCTGGAAAATCGTCTCTCGGTGGGGACAGACCTGGAAAATTTGCAGCAATACTGCGTAAAAGAGAATTTGTTAAAACATTGCGGTATGATTGAGTCGTTTGGTAATTTTTTAACTCCAATAAAATTTGGACATTGTTATAACAAAAATTAAAAATTTGAAATAATAAATAAAAATAGGCCCCAATCAATAAAAGTGAAAACAATTTACATGGAATGGACAGTGAGTCAAAAGATGTTCCAAATCAATTACAAACAGTAGCAGAGAAGATCAGCAAGGAAGACCAGATGCTAGTAATCAGTAAACCACAACCAACATTTAACAACATATGGTGAGAAAACTATAGTGTACGTACGTCATTAAAACTTTAACAACGAACACCATAAAGTTAAAATTTTTTAAAATGTCATTCAGTGATAATTTTCTAGAGCATGTTGAAATAATTACGAATTAAATATTAGAAAATTAAAACTAAAGGCACATATTGTAAATCATTAATTTATCTTATCCAAGAAAAAGTTTAAAAATATCAAATATTGCATAGATATCATTGAATTTTATTGAAATTAATTAAAATTACTTAAGAGTCTCGTCCTCTAAAAGAGTAATCTGTGTAATCCAGCTAATTTCACAGGAGGGTGAAAATTTAAGAATTTATAAAGTTGAGGGCATAGCAATATGTTTCTATGTTTAATTGGATGGATGGTATTTAACTTTTAACCTTTAATAATAAAAACTTTTCCTTCAAAACTGAATTGTAACATTACAAAAAATATTAATTACTTACAGAAAAATGATTCCACAAATTAATATTACAGATATTTTCAATATTTATAATATTTCGAGCTTTTATTATGGTTTCTGTTAATGCTTGGTGGAGTGGTAAAATTAAACAGCGAGAGAATTGCACATAGTTTTCTATGTACAATTACAGATTCCTTTTAAGAATCCTCGCTGATAAATTTTCGTGCATACAATAAGAGGTCCTGAATTGCTGAAGTATTTCTGAAAGTAAATGCATATTGCATATTATTATATCACAACAGCACAATTTACATTAATAACCAATAGGAGACGTGAGATGATTAAATATTTTTGAAAGATTTTGGGGTATATTTTAATGCGAAAATTTTAGTTGGTGTGTGAATCACTGCACTGAAAATCTGGAAATCTCTTCGGAGTAATCTCGAAACCATTAGCACAGTCAAACCTCATAGACAAACTGTGTTTGGATATGCATGTTTCTAAACTAAAGAAACTGCTTCTACAATATATGTATGAATATTATGTATATTGTAGAAGGACTATTTAGTTTTAGGATAGATCATACAACCCAAAACTTTTGGATTTACTTAATTTATTAATTACTTCTATGACTACTTTCCTTGAAGTTTGAGGTTAGAGCGGAAAAAGTGTCATGGTAGTTCCCGGTGATGTGATAACGATTTGGGACTTCCCCAAAAAAATATGAACCAACACCAAGCGCACCTGCGTCCACAGCCATGCCTTCCCAGACACCATTCTTTATGAAAAAAATAGTTCCGAACGCATTCCGCATATGGCACTGATTGATGTTGAAGCTTGAAATCACAAAACGATATATGCCTGACAATATAATATGTACGTATTATACTCTTTACATAATACTGCATTTATGCTTTTTGCAAAAATTAATGTAACCAAAATTTTTTCAAAAAAATGTAAAAACTTTAAATTAGTGGTAAGTGGTAACGAAATTTAGAGAAAGTGTAACTGAAATATTGTTAAGATGTCCACTAAATAAGGAAATCAATGTGCACTTCTTCCCAATGAGGAACTCCCCCAATTTGTGGCGAACATTGTTTATTCAATATAACTAATCATACAATTTAAAAAAATAAATACACCAAAATTATGATATTGTAGCCATTTTTGTCGAATCTTAAATTATAAACATACAAGAATTACCCGACAAAATATGACATGAAATAAATCATTCGTTGTTAATAAAATATATCTTACGGTATGTGTACTTCCCACAATTTAACGACTATTACAGTATTTTCGGAAAGCAATTTTAAAATATATTTATCTTATTATTCCTTATTTATAGGGATTTTAAAAAATCTAAATTAAAAGATTTAATTTCATTCTGTAAATCGTTTCCATAAATCTCAACATTGCTTCTCCAAGTTTTTAGTGTTGGGATTGGTCATCCATCTTCAGTTATTTCTAACCAATAGTTAGATGCTATCAAAATAATTGTTCTATGAAAATAATACTTTGATTTATAATGATTAACTTGACTTAAAACTTAACTTGAGGTCATTCAATCAATAAAAATATAGTTTTAGCTCCGCCGGCGTTTCAGTACTACTTTACAGCCGCCGAATTTACCATTTTTATGTTCAGAACTAATCCCTAAATCCATAATTAATTAATTGAAAAAAAATATATACAAACCAGAAATTTTCGTTTTGTAACTCAACCTACCAAACCACTGTTCTCATTATCAAATGAGTATAAATATATAATTAAAGCGATTGACTATTTTTTTAATTATTCCAATTATTTTATAATTATAAACTTTCTTATTATGTAGATTATTTGCTTATTTTTTATCGGTGTATACTTACAGAATTGCTCATTTGCTATTAAATTGTTGCTCAACTTTTGTTGTAATATAAAATTATTGAAATCTTTTATATTTCCGATTCTCTTTGATTGAACATTGCCGTTTGGAAAATTCAAAATGTACGTGATGTTAAAATATGAATGCAATGTATAATAATTTATTTGAGATGTCTGTCATAAGTTTTTATATTCACTCTTTTGGTACTACAGACTATGCTTTTTGTAATTATTTATTGATACACAAGAAATGTGGCAGTGATTTCAGATCAAAATACAGTTTTAATGTTTATATACACTGAAAAATACACTGGAATGTTGAAATATACATTTAACATTACGATGATTACAAAAATCGGTAAATTTATCTATGAATATACACACATAACAATCACAGAAATATTTGTTCAGATCTATGCAAATTCACAATTTTAGAAACCATTACAACTTTAATAATAAATTATTCTACAAAATTATAAATCTTTTTTGTTACGAAAATATGTAGCATTATTATGGAACATACAAACATTAAAGTGTTTAGGATTTGAACAAATCTGAATATATTCTAGCCTTAAAAACTCCAACCTGTGCAATAATTTATTAATTTTTTTCAATATCTTCTTCATATAGGTGGGTATTTCCTTTTCAATTTTAAGTCACATTTACAGATAGTAAAGCTACAATATAACTAACAGATAGAATGGTTGCACTTAATACATATATCGGCGATATAAAGTGAATTATAATTTACATTCTCTTTGGTACACTCAAGATTCTTTTTAATTTATATTTAACCATACTTTCATAACATTATATTTTTTCCCTGTATTAAATATTTACTTTGCTACTTTTAGGATCCTTAATAAATAAATAAATATTATATATGTATTTAAAAAAACTTTGTACATTTTCGATTTTACATATCATCATCTTCATCTTTATCTCGTTAAAAAAAAAGAAAACTAAATTTCAAAAGAGCACAATATTATTAATACAATCAATTTGAATTTTATATACATTTATGTATTTATAATTTAAATAAATATAATGGAGATAGTTCATCTTTTTTCATCGTCCTTCTATTATTCTCAATAAAATATAATTGCACCAAAATTTCAAGTTGTATTAGTTCCACGTAGAAGCTATAACAATCGCTTCCTTATATATGTACATCAAATATGTCATAACAATTTAGATGTTGTTTTATGAATTGAGATATTAATTTTAGACAGTAATACAGTACAGATCATAAAACATCCAAATCAATAACATTTACCAATACATTATGGCATTTAAATTATTTACAATAGTCTTTAAGTGAACATTTAACAAACTTATTACTGCTGTTGCAATAGCAACTGCTCCAATTCATCTGCTGACCTTAACAAAAATGCAGCTGATTCGCGATAACCAGTTATTAACTGTCTAACTGCTGCCATTTCACCGGTACTCAATTTATGATTAAGTAGAGGTTTTTGCTTCATACTTAAATCTGTAGGACCTAAAAATTCAAAAGTAATTCGAAAAATAAGTCGGAAGTTCTATATTCATTAATAAGGTAACTCGAAATGTTGTTATTAATAAATATATAAACCATATTCGCTCGATTAACTTACCATTTGTGAGCAGACCACCGCTCGCCGCAAAAGGTTGTCCAGGAAATAAAGGATAGGGACCCGCCCTTTGAAACGCTTGAGAAAAATTAGGCCTATACATTGCCGTCGGAGCTGAAGAAGGAGTGCTGGAGATGCCCATTCCATTTAAAGATGTACTCGACAATCCAGAATTTGATACAACACTATTAAATTTAATTTTATTACGACATGTTCGATAACATTTCCAAGTTATTATACCTTAACACGCTTGGTTTAACGTCTGGAGTTAACGATAAGCCTTTATTGATGGAATTTGGGGTCGTCGAAGGTGTCGATGCTGGTGGGAAAACGCTCGAAGAAGTATCTACTTCAAGTTTCAATTGTGTATTTCCCGGTAAGTCTAAATTTCTGTTAATAGCTGTAGTCGTATCTGTTGGCTAAAAAGTAATTTATTAATTTGTCGGGTATAAAATTTACCAAATAAGAATGCTTACTGTAGCACCTGGAAGTAAAGGCATTGGCTGACTTACTGGTTCAAGACCTAGACGCATTCGTTTTGCGTTATGGCTTTCGTTTTCACAAGCGGTTGCTAAAATTTGTTCTGCTTGAACCGACGTTAAATGTGCCGGTGTTGGACGTGTCTAAATTACAAATAAGTTTGTAAAAAATATATAATAGAATGGTGGTAATAAAAAACGTACCGAATCCCATGACGAATTTGGATCTCTTGCTCGTTTATTTCGCCTACACGATTTCAAATACGTCCTTATCCTTTTTCGCGCTCGTTCGGCAAATTCGGGAAATTGCCTTGTACAAGAATCGATAATAGCTTGAATTTTTTCTTTAGGTTGTTTACTTATAGGTACCATTCTATCTAAATTTTCATCTACAAATAATCTAACGAACATCTACAAAAAAAAACAAAAGTTAACAAAAGACTTGGGATTACTGTTTAAATTAATACTAACGTTAAAGGCCTTCAGCCGTTCAGGGTCATGTGTGTGAGTATCAATTTTATCATCACTTTCGTCATCGTCGTCATCTTCATCTTCTTTATTTCCACTAGAACTTGTTTCGTCATGCGCCGATCCTGTTTCGGCATTGATAGGACTCTAAAAAATTAAACGTTTACGATTTCTTTTCTTCGGCTCAAAATGGAATTACAGCATTTCCTTATAACAACAAAAAATGCAATTGCAACGGTGAAAGTGAACTTGACACTATGATAAATTTACATCAACAGCTGTACAAGGAAGTAATCTAAATTCCAAATAATGCAAAATAATAAATTCTATAGGGACAAAGTCTATACAGAAATAATAGTTTAAAACGTCATCTTCGAGGACATTAGAGAATACTTTTACAATACCGGAATTGTACTGAACATCTTTATTGCTTGTATGACCTAGGTGTAAATACTCTTTTGAGCACTTTTCAAGTCTTTAATACAAGGTTTCGCTAATAAGCAAAATATGCATCGCCGAGAATAAATAAATCGATTTGTTATTTCAGCTCAGAATTTATTATAAAATTGGAATCGAAAATAATTATTCTTGAGCTATATCAAATACAATTTGAAATTAAATAGTTACGGCGATCTTAAAACTTTATACCTATAACGAAACTCATTTTGTAGTTTGCTCAAGAATAATAATTAAAGTAACAACAAACAAAAAATTGTTTCGCTTGACGTTAAAATGTAAACTTACAGATTGATCTCTGGGAACCGGTGGAGTTGCTTTTCCTTTTGCTAAGCCCAATGCGGAATGATATTGAGCCCACAAGCCAGCCATTTCTTCTCCACCTGGAATTGTCGTTAAATCTGGTACGTCTCCGCTTCCATTTCGATTTCCTGATTTAGACACAATTATTTGTCAGTAAAAAGTGCGTATAGGTAGATATAAAGAAATTTAATTATTAATTTAAATTTGAAATGCTTACGAAATTCGAAGACGATCGAAAGTTTAAATTACCGTAAAATTACTATTATGTATGATTATGGAATTGATAAAATATTTGAAATAAAAATAAAAGTAAGCAAAAATATTCGAGTAAAAGAACAAATAAGAAAGAAATAAGAGAAACGGTTATAAAAGCCAATTAAAAATGTTACCTTGAGTCTGGTTGTGGTAGTTCCAAGCCAAGAGCATCAACTTGAGTTTGTCGGTGTCTTTCATTGCCCCAGTCCCTGCACAGCCAATCATGCCACGAATTAGCAGGGTTGGTTTACAATAATTAAGTTATTTATAAATTAATTTGTTACGTGAGACACACAGCGGAAATAATACAATAACAATTTTTAGATAATGTCAATAATCAATAAGAGCGGCAAAAAAGAAAACCATTATAAAGCGATCGAATAAACACAAAGCAATTAATCACTAAATAAATCGACTTTAATAAACAGATTATAATTGAGTATTTAAAGCAAATATAGGTTGAAAAAGCAACAGAATAATGTTGAGTAGATATATAGTACAGCAATTTAAAATTGATTTAGTAACCGGTGCTAATTCTACATAAAATGAAAACATTCAAAATAAATTACTACTAGAAGTGCTACAGTACAAAAATCATTAACTACGCCCGTAAAACTTGTACCTACATTTTAAAAATTGTGGAAAATAAATTTACCGTGGGAATACAATCAACAACTACTCTTCATGCGGTTCCCAAATTAAATCGCTGTGTATTAGGTAATTGAATTTCTAACAAAATATTCATAAAACTCAAATGTTAACTTAATTACAGATTTTGTTTGCTTTCAGTTTTTTACTTTAACCACCCGAAAGTTTTGCAATACTTATTATCTAGCTAACTAAAATTTAATATATTAATAATTCACTATAAAATTGAAAAATAAAAATTAAAACTGAATTTATGTTTATCGAGTACTCCTCCTGTACAAATTACTTTAACAATGGTAACCGAAGAAAGCGAATGGCAATTCGTAAAAGCGATTCGCGATAATATAAACTGACAAAAACATAAGATTCAATTTGAGCGAAAAAATCGTAGTATATTCGCATTTAGAACACAGATCATTATTATTATAGAACTACATATTATTTTAGGTAATATTTCGCATTAAAGTACTATTATACTTGAAAAAACAAGAGTTTATTGTATCAAATGGTCAAGTAATCCCAGCGACGTGATTCATAATCGCGTAGTCAGTGGATCGAATCCCGCGACAGAAGTCTTTTTATTAAAGTGCATTTATTAATTAAAATTATGCCAATTGAACAAATTGAACAATTAAAAATTTTTTCGCGTTTTAAAATTTTTTAATTCTGAAATATATTAAAATATTATATATTTTTAATTAATAAAATTTTAAACTTTACCGTCTGCTATATTACTATAATACTAGTAATACTGCTATATAATATTATATGATAGTATATAGTAGTACTATATCTACTATAGTACTATTATAGTATCTGTACTATAGATGATAGTTACGATACATTGATCATAGTGCGTTGTACCTTTAAATATGTATTTAAAAATAATTTTTGTTATATGAAATTAAGATTTGTTATATTATATATTATATAAATAATTATCTGCTATAGGAATAATATTTTCTATAATGATATACAAAATAATGTTAATTAAATATAAGTTTTTTTTATTTATTATATAAAAAACCTATACTTAATAACCGGAATTCAAAAATTATAAATGAATATAATAAATTTAAAATAAATAATTACAACTAAAGTAATATACAAAATATATTGCCCACTAAAGGACCACTATAGTATGTACTGTAGATACAATGATTAGTATAATAAAACAAGTGAATAATTTCGTTGATAACAAATACATTAATAGGAGAGCATTATTTAATGTATATCTATATTTTATTTACGCTTATATTAGATGACCAGAAAATAAATAAGATATAATCACTGTTATATTTTTATTTTTATTTGCGAACCTGTTATTGAAATGATAAATTTGAAAAATCTATAATAAATTGTATATTATGTATATTATTTAATAATATTTTGTAAATTTTATGGAATATTTAAATATCAAACTTCGTTACCAGTAAAATAAGGATTGCATTTTTTAAATTTTGTAAAATTAAGACGAGACAGCAGTGTAACCTAATACAAATTTGTAATAAAATCTAGTAAAAAAATTAATCTAGTATTTTATATTACCTATTACCTAATATGCAGTTCTATAATAATATTGTAGCAATTTACCATAATATTTCATTTTTTCTATCCCTATCCAACATTAAAATTACCTATAGTACTTATTAGGATATATTAAATACATATAATTTGTTTTAATAAAAATTAGAAATAACCTTATTTGAAACCCCTATTAAAAAATATCGGTGTAAATAAAAAACATCATGTTCACTTTAACGAAGCTCGTCAGATAAGTGAACAACTAAATAAAAAGCATTTATAATTTAAAGCACCTACTCATTCAAGTTCATAATTCTTAAATTCACATTTTCATATTTTGCAATTTTATGGCTATTATATTAAATTGGAGAAGCCTGATGTATCACTTTTATACAAGAATAGTAAAAGCTTGAAGTATTTAAGGTTAAATGTAAGTTATTCTGCATGCCATGTGTCATGTCATGTTTAAAGTAGGCATTTTCAATTCCAAACAAATGAATGTGACGCCAAGGAATTTTAAAATCTCAAGGAGGAAATGTTTTAAACATTTCTCGATAATCACTTTTGTTTTGAAAAAATATTTTCAGGTTTTCAGTTAAAATGGTGGGGATACCCCTTCCTTAAACTTGAACAAAGGAACTACAATAGCGGTTTAAAAATAATTTCGGGACATTAAAACTATCCTAGTAATTCTACTTAAAGTTTGGTAATGAAAAATTAATTAAGAATACTTAAAATTCCATCAACATACTACCAACCCTGCTACAAAATTCAACACACAAAGCGCAAATTTAGTAAAATTTTGCTAATTAAGACACAAGGTAAATTGATTAAAAATAAAAAGGAAAACGAATTAACAAAGTTACCGAAGGTGATTAAAACAGGTGTTAATAATGTAACGGTCATGAAAATCGTTATTATTCATAATTGTTTAATTAACTTACCACCACCAAAGTGATCTTCTTCGTTCGTTGTTTCTGAGGGTTCGGACGTAGACAGGTTTTCCTAAAACAAAATACTAATTATAAAAACGTTAAGTGCATTTCCAATAATAACTAAATTACAAGATTAAACAAGAGTATGCCCCTATTACCTTTACCCAAAATATCTAATACAATAATTACCCCGATGTACCTACTTACGTTTACGCAAGTGTCTTAAAAATTGCCGTTCTTATTCCGCTTGGCGAAGCGCGGATTTTAAAATGAAGAGAAGAATTTTTTTTGAACTCGTGATAACGACGGTTAATGACTTACTTAATTTATTTAAAACAAATAATAATTAGCACACGCAATGAATAATTATCGGCCATAAAAAATATTGTATTTACTTTATACTCACAATTTTATGTTAAAATCTAAGTTTTATTGACCTCTATGAAATATTATACAAGAATTTCTTGCGCTCGGTGTAATAACGAAATGTGAAAATGGCCAGTTATAACCTACAATACAAAAGCTCTCATAAAAATTTAGATGCAATTTCAAATTTAGTAAGCGAACGGCTTAGGAATATTACGGGAGAAATTGCAAGGGTATACGTGCGCGCCGTTATCCTGCATTTAAGGACACTACAATATGTCATTACAGACGTATCAAGTCGAAATATTTTATAAACTTCAATTACGACCACACTAGAAGATATACAGAAAAGATTACCAACAGCTGTTTTAGTTATCTAATATTAAAAACACAGTTGTGAAATTAATACAGTCCGCAACTACTCACAAAATGGTTTAACGCGAACCGTATTCACAGAATTGTTGCGATTTAAAACCAATATGGCGAAAAAAGCTATTGAAAGTTATATATTTAAGATGGTAAGACAACGTAATACATGCTTTGGTTGACAAGACGCACCGCACCTTAAAGCACTTCCAACCCATAACGAATTCCATTCATTCGTATAAGGTACATCAAGTTTAGTACGAGTAGCATACTATCTTTGCAAAAGTCACAATTTTCTTTTTTAAAACTGAAAACTTTATAATGTAAAACTCGGAAAGTCAACTAGGTTTTGCCTTTGAAATATCACAAGTTCCTGAAACCGTGGCAGTGCATATGTAATGTAAAAGGAACTTAAAGCGTACGCTTTTCACTACTAAAACAGCCATTACACTGATTTTTAAATTTGTAAAACCTGAAATGTGCACGAAGTTTTAGCCGAAAAATTTTCTGCTAACCATAACATAAAATGAGACTAAATCTTGTTTATATTCCAGTCACACAATCAGCTATATTGGATTAAATAATTATGTCTAGAATATTTTCAGGTAATTTTCTTCGAAAGTTAAAATTACATTATTCGATAAAATTGATATTTTTTAAATTTTAAATATGTGATCAGACAGAAAGAGCAATTTCAGTAGTAATAAAAGTTTCCTTTTACTGCAGCAGCTTTACTATGTGCTTCGAGCAATGCGGAGCATTCTAGGAGCTTGGAAAGAATCACAAAAGACGGCATTGCATAATGCAGCACATCAATGCGTGTTGCTATGAAACCTACCTTGCCAATTATCTTGCAAATCCCTGACAATATAAATCTAAAAATTATTGTAGTATTGAAAAAAAAATCTAAATAAATTAAAAATCTTTTTCAAATAGCACACAACGTAGATTCTGCATGAACTTTTACTTGTATCTAGTCAATTTTTCACAAAATTTAGGAGTTTAAATAAAAAATAGTTTTATTTGAAGAAAAGTAACTTTTACAATTATTATTTCAGGCAGGAAAACTTTGTGAAAAATAATTAATAAAATAATGAACAAAATAAATCTCTTCTATTGTTTTTGTACAGATTTATACATCTCTTGCAATTTATTATGCTTACTTTTTACGAAAACTTAATTGATATTTTTAAAATTTTGTAAGATTTTATTTCAGCTTTTTAGTTTACAAAACTAAAAATAATTAAACATTAATAGTTAAACTTTTAAACATCAGGTGTTTTCTTAAACCCCATAAGGTTTACTTGTCTGCTTCATATACTAAAAAGCACTAATGTCTTTCGCACAGTATTTATTATATTTGCATTAATCATCCAATAGCAATAATAATTATGCATTAGCTCTTAGCTTGTGACAATGACAGAAGATTCTTTTCAGGAGCGATCTTAGCAGCAAAATTTCCAGAGTAAAATCAATCACGCGTGAGATTTGTTTTGACAATTGATCGAACATAAAAACTGCAATTTATGATTAGTTTTATTGTTAGATACAAAAGTTTCTTTCATATTATAATGTTCTTATAATAATTTAAGATAAAAATGTTAATTTTAAATGTTATTTAGTAGAATGCAATCATAATTTTTATGGTAGTCATAACAAAAATACATAGTAACAAAAGTAACAAAAAATCATCAAACTAAATTTAATTGCCTTGCTAGTCTACTAGCAATTTTGTATTACAAAAATATTTAAAACATTGTTGTGCATTTACCAATGAATTTTCTAAACAATTTTAATTTTAAGTAAGAGATCTGTTTATTCTTGTGTTTTTCAATTGCAGCGTATCTTTCAGAATTCCATCAGTAACCGTCTTAAGATATTTAAGATAAGTATTAATACAAATTAATATACGAACAAAAACAAAAAAAATAAAAACGAGTGTTTATTACAGCCAAAACAGCACATTTTAAAAGTGTATATCTCAAAAAGCTTTAGACCGATTTTAATCATTTAAAAATCCTGCAAATCCCAGCTTCCAGAAGTTATATATGCCAAATTACTGCACTGCGCCCTAATAGCCTTTAGATCAATTAAACCGAGCTGACTTAAAATTCCACAATCAGCATAATTATATACAGTTAGTCACAAAAATATTCGGACGCTCCTATGTTAGCAATATAAATTGTAGTTTTTGAAAACTCTTTTTGGCATTTAAAAATTGGATTTTACAAAAAAACTTTTCAGACATTTATTGTAGATAACTTCATTCCCTTCATTTTTGTTTCCAAACATTTTTTATGGGAATCCTCTGAGAAAACCATAAGAATATTTATTAAAATGTTTTACCGAGTCTGCTTTAAGTCATTCTCGGTCGAAAACAAAGCGACAATATAAAAAAATGGATAGGAACAAAAATGAAGACAATGAAATTTTCGACAAAAAATGTCTAATAAGTATTGTAAAAACGATTTTTATATGATTAAAACAGCAATTTACATTGCTAACATAGGAGCATCCGAATACTTTTGTGAGTAACTGCAGTTGCGATAATTAGGAGGCAGGCTTTTTTGCCTTTGCCCCTGCTACTCCTTCCGCTGAGCCCTTTAGAATAAAAATAAATTAAAAACTCTCAACTTGAAATAAATTAAAAAATTACAATATTATATTATAATAGAATGTAATATGTACGTATAAGGAATGGGAAAGCTCGGATAGGATCAGGTGTACCTAAGGAAAATTGTAGCGTAATAATTGTTGTAAAGGATGATTAAATATATTTTTCGAATACATTATTAAAAATGTACAATTAGACTTTCTCTCCGAAAGGTGTTAACATGATTTTTCAATAAATGTGGGCAATTTATACGTATGATGTTGTAATGGTGATAGACGAAGATGTATCTAACAATTTATTGCATTGTGTGAATTTGAGAAATAGACGTGGACATGAATAATTAATTATAAAGCATTTTATAAGTTTTTAAACTACAGATATGTATGGTAATTTTTATAAATATGCAGTTATTTTAAGAATACTGATATTGATAACACCGATCTTCTATATTTGCATATTAGTTAAATTCATTAATTAACATCTGTGGCTATCGTTTTTACGCACAACCGTACACCAGTTACCACAACCGTGGTTTAAATCACACGTTTAACTTTTGTAAAAAAACATGTAAATAAAGTAATAATAATAAAAAAAAATTATATTAGTAGCAATCTTGGGTTGAGTAACCTGCGACTCACACTAATTAGGTGTAATTGTAATTATTATTGTAGACACCGACGAAATTTTTAAAAATATAATCAATTGCAACAAAATCTGAAAAACTGTGAAAAACTCGACATTTACGGATTATCGTTAATATTACGTGTTTGAATGTTTTACATTAACTTGTATCCGGTGAAAACAACACTGCTTCCGGTCTTATGATGTCTGCTGACCTTTGATTGTAGCCTTCAAGTCACGAACTTGTAGAAATTATATTAATTTTAATGCACCTGTTTGATTTTATATTGGTCAGTCAAAATATTAGACATTCTTAAATCAAAACATAAAGATAATGAGTTTTTGTTGATAATAATGATTCAAAGTTCTGGAAAGACGATATAAAATAAAAGAAGAATGAAATACGATCATTTGGAAAGGTTTCAGTTGTTGATATAGCAATGCAATTGCGGTTGCTGGTTTCGTGTATCTGTACTACAAAATTGTTAATGCAAGCAGACAACTAGACATACGTTAAGTTGAGATTGCAAATTACTTTTCAACAATAAGGTCAATGGACAAGTAAACGTGAAATGTGGAAAAAATATCTACGATAATATGGACACAAGATTTCAATCGACAATGTCCAGCTGCTGTCGGCGCAGTAAGACTTTGCAAAAGGTTATTCGTCCGAGAGACATTTTGATTGGCATATGGAATTGTGTGTAGGTTTAAGCTTTAAGAGAAAAGAGGGACTACACCTACTTCAAAAATTTTGGCATAACCTTATAATATAATTGCAGTATAAAAGTTGGTAAAATCCTTGTTTGAAGTGTTCAGAGTTTGCATAATGCATTCGAAAAGGTGTGTTAATTACCTACAACTTTGTAATTTGCAATTTGATTTATTAGTTGTATTCGCTCGTTTTATTAACACAGAATGAAATAATTAAAAGCGGAATTGATCTATTCAATTATAAATTACTTGAAAAATTTCTACGATAAAATTAGAAGCAATTAGTTGTTTGCAAATTTAAGCAAAGTATAATTAACATTTCAATTAGCTTCGAGTTAAAAGTATTCTTTTGGCATGAAGTCGGTTGTAGTTTCAAAATAAAATCACAAGACGCTTGAAGACTGAAATTTATTATATGGAATTACATATGAATTCCGTTTGAAAGCAAAGTCGTAGACGAGCACACGCACACAATTGCCTTTTACATTATGCACGACCTACAGCAAACCAAGAAAGAAGACGATGAAGCTCCGTAGACGTCGGTTTGTATAAAATTAGCAGTTGTATGTAAATCTAAATATTATTCGAGTAAAAATCTTTTTTCATTCTTTTTTTTCAAAGTTGTAGTTTAATTCGTTATTCAAAATTATTCTGTCAAAATTACAATACTTGATCATTTTTCATGAAAATAAATGATACCTATACATGAAAAAAACCATACAAGAGACGCGATTAAGTAAATGCTTGAATTTACCTCAAAGCACAAATACCTAAACAATTTTTCAATTAAACGAACAATCAATATATTGGAAAAACTGAACATTGCCGAAGGTAAAACTTTTAAAAATTATTATGGTTTAATAAAAAATATAGATCATCCGTTTCCAACTTTATGTACGTTTACTTATTAATTTTCCAAATATTCAGAATATTTAGATTTAAATTATTAAGAATTACTTTTAAAATATCTAAATATAGTGTGTAACTTAAAAACTCAAAAAATCAGATTAACTTTTTATACTCATGTGGAGGTACCCAATTATGTAATTTATGTAATAATAAATAATAGGTAAATATCTACAAATTAGTTTACTTTGAGTTTCAATTCCATTTTACAGCTATTTGAGATAATGTTTGATATTTTCATATGTAGTAATTTTTGCCGTTATAAAACATGAAAAATTAATTTCTTTTGTTACTTTACATGCACAATTTTATGCCCTATAACTTACATTTAAAATAATCAAGGAGAGAGGACTGATCGGAGTCGCACCCTGCGAGGTATCCTGTATAATGTAATTTTTGAAAAGGACTTGCATTTTGTATAATTTATTCTACGTATCAAAACTGAACCTTAAATAATAATATATTTATTATAGTTGTTTTTAAATTTTTCGTAAAACTTTGAAGTAATATTATTCTACACAAAGGCAAATAAATAATAGTCAATTCCTGCATCCTATAATCATAATCTGTATTATAAAACAGAGGACCATGCCCCCCCCCCTTCTGTTGACCGCTCTTAACACTACTTATATGATCACTTTTAAAAAGTTAGTTTTTTATCTTTGTGGAATCTTGATAATATTTTACTTGATTTTAATCAGATGTACTAGCGTGCAATAGTAATTGGTACTCTTTAGTGCAATAATTAAATACAACTTTTCTTTTTGAAAATTTTGTGATGTAATATTACAAAAATGTTGGTAATAAATAAATTCTTGTTATTACGCAATCCACCATAGCGAAAACTACAAAAAATCAAATTTAATGCTTGGTTCTATTAGATAATAAATTATAATGCACCTATTATGCGATATTCATCACCTCATATTACAAACTGTCAGGTTTAGTAGCAGTTGATTTGATGATTGCAGATTTTTTGTATGGCAAAATTTAAATGCTTATACGAATTACTTATACCATGTGCGCTTTACACTCGAAGATATAAAATGACATAGAAAATCAGTTTTTCATTATAGCAATGGCAGTCCCGAGAGGGGCCCCTCCAAACAGGAGTATTAAAGTACATCTATAACACCAATATGTCTAATATATTGCAGTGCTTCTCTTTAAGAAGCGATTGCATACAAATTATATTACGTTATTTTGTCCAGTCAAAGCGAAAAACTAATTTTTTTTAAATCTACAATTTACGATTTTAGAAATCTCCTAAAACTGTTTGCGGTTCAACACTTTTTTTAAAATTGTGTACTTTCGAAATGTTGATTTTCATCTCAAAGCTGCTAAACTTAAACTGTGTTACTTAATATCGCAGTTTATAATGTAAAAATTGACAAAATTGGCAAAATGGATAAAATAAATATCAAATTTTCATCAAATCAATGCAAACCCTATTAGTTAAGCTAAAACCCTATTCTAAATTGTTGTTCTCGTAACATACTACTTTCTTGCTGTGGGAGACCATCTATCATCTGCACGTTTATTAAGCCCTTAGATCGTACTCGGGCATTTAGATCACATCAGTGTATTCAGCCTATTCTCCGGTCACCTCCGCTTCGGGCGCTACGGGCCGTTTTATCAAAAGTTGTACCAATTACAAATATAACCGTATTTTGAACGTATAATTAATGATCGGTTATAGACAAACGTTAATTTGTAGACGTGTATGACGTCTCAACAAATTTTTCTTCTGTTTTGGTATAAATTTAATGTTCATTTGGTACAAAATCCCAAAACCAAAATTTTAGTAGCAAAAAGCCTAAAAGCCCTTTGTCGAAAATCCCATGAAATTAAATTTTATTTCCCATTCATCCCGACAATAGAATGTAAAATTAAACTACGTATCTTTTATTGTCTCAATTTTTTTATAGAAGACCTTCGCACGCTAACCAAATCAACGTACAGTGTACTCCATAAAATTACTAACGAAATTTATAGCATATCACTGATTTGAGTATGTACTGTACTGCTATTTGGCAGTAATTACTAAATACTATCATGCTACATAACAGTACATATTACTACCGTTCCAAATATCAGGCAGTAAAGGCAGTTTTAGGCAATATCAGCAGTAATTGGCAGTACCAAGTAGTTAAAGACAGTGTTAGATAGTCAGTGTCAGTATTAGGACCTGTTAGGTAGCATAAATTACTACATTTAATCAACGAATATAACCCTTCTACTAAATATTACATAATATTACCTATTATTACCATTTACTTCGCAATATTGCCGGTAATACCTAATACTGCCATTTTTAGGATAATTATTGTCATTTACTTGCCCAATATTATAACCTATACAAATTTCCAAATCTTGGAAATTTTAAGATGCAATTGTTTAACCATTCGTGGTTATTAACAATTGAAAACAGGATTTGTAGACCACATGTTGAATTTTTAATATTAACAAATTCTTCAAAAATTATAACTGTTCTGGTAAAAGTAAATAATGCAATCGGTGCTTTATTGTTATAGAGCTTTAGTGTAGGATTTTTTATTTGAGTTAGGTATCAAGAAATTAATTATAAAAAAAAGATAATGAATTTCATTTAATTGTATGCGTTTTGCATTTAACCGATGCTCAATCATGAAGTAGACGCAAGAACAAAGCAAAATTTGTTAAGTTGTGTGTTTATTTATTTTAGTTTTATTGGCTCGCTACGAGTAAGTGGACCACGACTCTCACTCACCGCAGATAGCTTTGAAGAGCCAAAGATTAAATGTCGTTTTTAAATAAGTGGAAATATCACTTAAATTATATATATTCGACTTTCCGGATGACTGTCGGATAGCCAATGTGAATAAGAAATGTAACAATATCAAATAAATGTTCTACCAATTTGTCCCGAATTGCATAACTTTTCAATTTTAGAAATAAGTTTATCAAATTGTAACAGTACTCGTGAAAATATATTTCAAAAAATACCTACAATTAATTTTTACATGATTTGCAATTATATTACAGGTAAGATCACACATAGCTACTTTTGCTGCGCTGCCTATTAAATATTATAGTTATTTAACTGAACAACTTAAGTTGCTCGGTTATTTAATAGGCTGCGCAACAAAAGTAGCTGTGTATGATCTTACCTTAATTAACCCCTCATCTGTTCCGGCGTCAATTTTACTAAAAAGTTTTATATTTTGCGGTTATAAGTTCAAGGTAAATTTGTCGCTTGGAGAAAATACCCCAAGTATTATTAAAAAGTTTAATCGCGGTAAATTTCTTGCTCGCGACACTTTGATGTACAAGCAATTAGTGACTTAAAAATAATACCATTCTAATATTAGGCTGTTTTAATTTAAACCTATTACTGAAAATGCTGGCAAGGTTAAAATACCACTTGAAGAAAATTATGTAGGCTTGGAATTTTTATCAAATTTAGCATAGTAAAAACCATTACGGTAATTGCTCACGGTTCACTTCTTTTGCAAATGATGGTTATCGATTAATAGGGGTAGGAATACAAAACATTTAGCGCATAATAGTATCATTGGCAATAAAAATTGTAAGGGGAGGCAGTAGAGGAAAGTGAAGTGTAGCTGAAATCGGTTTTCAGGGCAACACAAAAAAATATTATTGAAAGTTATGGCTTATATAATTCGTCTAGTTTTGATGTAATTGTTTCAATAACACGATAAATTTAGTGATAACCAGAAATATTCTCCTTGAATATACAATGATAGTTGCTTACATTGTTTTCAAGAAACGCAGTGGCAAAGTCTAATTGAATTCCAGTACTATCGTACAAGAAAGAAGCTACGTCTGCAATACTAATATAAGTAATAATAAACGAAAGCGAGATTCACCCCCAACCTACATAAGACAATATTGACTTTCTTAGACGAAAATTTTCTTGTAATAATATGCAATCAGTGAACTTCCAAAACCAGGCAGAAACAGATATCATGGAATCGCAAATAAGGTGATCTATTCTGTATAAATAACAACTCCAACTGTCTATCTATATAATTTACTCTGTTTATTGCTAATCAGTAGGTACTTTATTAGTCACATTACCTGCTTTGGTGTGGTTAAAATTGCGATGATTCAAATTTAAACATTATTTTATTGATTTGATGCAATAGGTGTGGTATTACATCGTATTGTTAAATAACAAATAATAATAGAATATCGATATAGAAATTTCCCAGAACACATTTAAAAATTCTTTAATTACTGCTAGAAAATTATTTTAAAATGCATTATATTTTCTTTGTATAAAAAGTTACTTAGTTGGTCGCATTCTAATATATGCATAATAGGTTGGTTAAATATTTCCTTTGGCGAGTTGTATGTTGATTTCCATAAAAACACATAATTTGCTATTACTCGTCATGATAAAAAAAAACATCTTCCAATTATGAATAAATTGATAAAGCTGTTTAATTAGCCATTGGAGCGTCGATTTAATTTAGCCCAAATAACCTTTGCCAACTGCATCGAATATGTCATTGGCTTTTATCAAAGATTAAACATTAAGAAATGATAACATAAGATTATGAATTCGCGAAATGATAAAAACGTATTTAGATTTTACGTTCAAGGCTACTATAAATAAAATATTATTTTAAATAATTACTAGGTAATATCGGATACTTACAAAGTTAATGGATAACCTTTTGAAAAATATTCTATAGAGAACAAAAAGTATTGTGAGTCGTATTCATAAAAATTCTAATTAATAAATAAAATGCAGCTCAAGAATTTAGGTTAAAGTAAAAAGGTCGAAATGTGATTATTCCAATGCTTCTTTATTAATGCAACTGAATTGTTTTCTTTCACAATGCCGAATTGAATCGATTAATTATTATTAAAATTATTTACTAAGTATCTTTCATTCACGTTTTTAAATCGATCATAATATAATAGTTGTGAAAATTGAAAGAAAGCTTTCAAAATTTCATGTAAAATGTATACAAGCGAATAAAGGGATGATACACTACAGATTCAAAAATGGTTTTATCTAAATCTCTCGGAGAGCATGAGAAAAATACGTAGATATGATAAGAAATATCGATATTATTTCTGGGATTAGTAAAATCCTTCGGGACTTGCAAGGAAAAATTTTGAACTAAAAATAAGGTTGTTTTTGCTGTAATACATGAGAGACTAAATTTCTAATGATTTATAGCAGTAGATAAATAATAATTGGCTTCCCATATCGGCTTTTTTAGTTTTCGAATGTCACTCGAAAATAAAAATTACTTTGAAGATTACTAAATAATCTATCGAAATTAGCTGCAAACGTTATGTAACAACATGGAAGTGGTGTTTAGTAAAGGCATGTGAAATGTACAATGTGTGTAATGCAGTGGGCGAGTGTATCGGGGGTGGGTAACCCTAAAGCTGATAGGGACAGCTTTGAATGTGCGTGCACCTGCCTCGTGCTTCCTCGATCGATATCCCGACTGGCCGCCCTCTCGGTAACACAGTTTTAATCCAAACCCCTAAATATGCCACCCACTCGAATAAATACGTACGCTACTATCACAAAGATTCGAGCCACATTGCTCAGTTCGGCAATTATTTACAAACAAATCTCGAAGACAGAAAAACAGGTAATTCGTACAGCATTTCAAATGCAAGTTTTTGCAGTTCCATCTGGTGACTGCAGTAAACTGACAATCCAAATGGTTGGCAAAACTAGTTTGTCAATTTAAAGAATTCAAAAAAGCACACGCATTTTCATATCCCTAGAATTCTAAGAGATAAACAATTAAACAAACGATTTATGTTCAATTATATTTGAAAATTGGATTGGTTTCATTACCATTAGCGACATTCCACCGCTAATAAAGAAAATTTAAAAAGTTACCACAATTCAATGATAATGTAACTGCAATTTCTTCTTTACCTATTGTTAATTAATTAGTTAATTAATTTATTGTTCGGTGAGCAAATAAAACGTTCAAAATGTTATTCAACATTCGTCGAAGCCAAACCACCCCGCTAGTGTCGATTTGCAGTTGCAACCCTTAATTACGATCCATTTCGTTTGAATTATTACTGCAACTGCAATACTTAAATCAAAAAGTTACCCGATTTGCTTGTTGCTTTATTTAAATAGTTTAAATATAAATAATATATTTCTGTAAGATAATGATCATATAATCCTAAAAACACGTTCCGTCGTAATGAAACCTTTAATTTGATGACCGAAGGTAATGGAAAAAAAATTGTAGACTTTAAATTGACATAAAACCCAAGATGTCGGACTAAAGATTCGACAGATTTAAAAACCCTACCGATATTCCGGTTTATATTGTCTAAACTAAGAGACGATAAGCTGTTTATTTTAAATTAATTGTATCTTGGCTATAAGTCCAATTTACTACCAGATAATTAATTAATTCAATCCGTATTAATGTCCAGCTTCAAAACTACCACCTAGCTAATTTATCGATCGAAATCTTAATTACTGTGATATTTAACAGTTGATAATATAATTGAGGCAAATTAAACACGAGTAAATTTACACAACATAAAAAAAATCAATCGTATAGCAACAAATTTTAAGTGGAGCTGTTTTTTCGTTAAATGCAATTAATCGGTTACCAATAATAATTATTGCTGCAATCTGACTATTTGAGTTTACACTAACGATAACAGATATCGAATTTCATCAAAGAAAGCAATTCAATAAAACGATGGAATTTACTCACTGTTGGATTAAATAGTTGTAATTTATGATTTACCTATGCACAGTGCAATAATAAAATTATTATCGTACGAACATTAAGTTGGTAGTTTATATTTGACGTCAAAACAATCAAAAATTGCATTTTAAAGCAATGAATAGCAGAGACGATGTATTTATATGACAGGTAAAAATAGTAAAATTAAAGATGCTAATGCACGAGATAAGATGCAAGCATAATGCGAAAGGTTGGTAAAATTTATATCTTATTCCATTGTCTTCAAATAGGAATCATTTGTTCAGACATATAATACTACTGTACATCTTTTATTTATAATTTAAACTAGGCATTGTTTAAGAAGCATTTAAAGTGGGTAGTTTAAATTGATGGGCGCCATAATCGTAGGTGTGTGACATTAGAAGACGAGATATTCTAATGCATTAGACCGCAGTGCCTATGAACTCCTTAACAAACGCATTAACAAGTCACTAAGTAATCGAACCTGTTTAACGTGACAAATTAATAAGTAATAACCTTTACTAAACGATGGACTCGGACTTTGCCAAACGCAAAAATTATTTTTCAAAAAAATATTAAAATAATAGTAAAGCAGAGAAATATTAATTAATAACCTTTAATGGTTTACACAAAATTCCCTTCGTGCACTGAATCAATCGAATATTTTACGATATTTCATATTTCTGCAAAGTAAATTTTCATATTTAAAATTTAAAGACGAAATTGTCGTAGAACATTTTTATCTTGCAAGAATAAATAGAGCTTTAAAACCATATAATTTCTAATTGTATGCAGATACGACTTTTGAAATAAAATATTTATTATGTAAAGCGGATCGAAGATAAATAAAATAATTTTAACATTTTGCAAATCAAGATAAAACTGAAACAGTAAAATAAAGTTGGTAAAACGTCTACACCTATTTGTAATATCCAAATGTAGTTGTATAATAAATTGCAAAAGTATATTTTCGATATTTTTAGTATTAATTTATTTATCCTTAATATTTCAATATGATTGTGTGACAACAGACTTAGGTTAATTTTTAACAAAATTATAACAGACGGAAATATTTCTAGTGTTGTTAAGTAATTTTCACAACCAGAAGGCTAATTATCACTAAATAACTTTATGCTAAATGAACCTTTGAAATTAAAACATCAAATATATAACGATAATATTGGTTAACATCGAAAACTTTTCGGTGGTTCACCTAAATTTATATAGAAATAAAAACATTTATACATTATTATTATATTATACATATAAATTATTTTATTGCCTGTTTGGGTTTGTTGTATATTTATTTATTAACACACAGATAAAAATAATTCTAGAGATTTTTTAAATAATATATAATTTATCTATAAAAATAAAGCAATGTAATACTTTATGATTTATTATTTATTCATAATAATCAATGATTTTTCTAAAAAAACCTTGGTAGTGATCGTATCTGCATTTTATAATTACCAAAACAACATATAAAATATTCTGCAGTCTTTCGCAAATATATTGAATATAATGAAAAATAATAATCGAGTATTTAATTTATTTTTATACAAACTACCTTGAGTATATTCGCTGTAGTATAAAATATTGTACGTAGTATTTTGTACCATAGTGAATGCTGTTAAGTGTATTTTAAATATTTAATTTATTTTATGCAATTTGGTCCTGAAAAGTGTTTTAAGTGAATTAAAAATAAAAATATAATTAATGTAATAGGGATATTTATTCATACACGGAGAGAAAATATAAAACCTGTAAATATTATTAGCGTAGAATCATGAAAATATACACTTGTTTTTGCGTCGTGCTGTGTAATTCCTTGATTTAAAAAAATATTTGTTTGACATGTATGTAGTATAATTATTATATAAATATTATATTGAATCAAGATGTAAAGCTATTGGTTTCATAATTTTGATCAAATTCAAAAACACTTGTTTTTTTCACTTCTATTTTCCTTTGTTTTTCGACTAAAAATTGTAACTGTCATGCAGTTTCTTTTGTATACTTTCAGTTGTCTCATAATTAATGTTTGTATTGTAATTTTCTGTAAATAAAATTGATCGGGATAATATGATAAGTCTTATGATTAAATTATGACTGAAATTCAAATTGTATTTGTGTGTGCTCCGAAATGTATTAGATAACCGAGTCAATTACGACTATGCACATAAGGTGAGATTGTCAATGTATCATAAACACTAGGAGTATTATATAAAATTCAAGCTATATTGAAATAATTTTTAACCTATAGAAATAATAAATGCGCTATAGTAATATTTTTTGTAGAAATACAATTTTATTTTTAATTAAATCAAAATTTTAAAAAATTGATTTTTTAACAGAGATTTTTAAAAACTAAAGAAAATCTCTTTTCGTTGAGATTATTTCCATACTTACTTGCGACGATGGAAAGCAGAAATCTTGAAAAAAAACAATGTTTATGTACCAATGTTCATAATAAATTTTCTTATTAATTTTATAACAGCAAACATTAATTTTGTATACGTAGCTTAAATATAATGCCTTTCCCTACTATTTCCACTGGAACTATTTTCAACTGTATGCCAATATTATTCTTAGTACTTTTGTTTCTTGAAGCATTAATGATTTACTTTAATAGGGTGCTAACCTGACTATTACAAAACTTGACAATCTAAAAAGAAAAATAAATAACAAAAACAGAAAAACGAATTTATCCTTTAATTTTGCCACTTATTTTATAATATTTACGTACGTCAGAAATGAAAGGTTGAAATTCGTAGTAATAAAACTTTACAGTAGGACGAAAAATGTTAAATACTTTCACAGAATTATTCAAATTTCAGCTATTAAATTATTTACAAAATAAATGAGTTAATACTAAGTTATGTTTCGAATTTATAATTACAAGGTATTTCTAATTTTTAATAACTGGTAAGTAAAACTTCAATATAAACATAAACAAGTACAAAATTTCTTTAAATTGTAGACGATTATATTTATGCTAACCCCAATTTTCTTCAAAATTTATTGAAAACTTTAATAATCCGTAATATCTTAAAACCTAGCCGAAGATTAAAATTTTGTGGATTAGTAAAATTGTATAAAATCCCTAAAAAATGCTCTGTTTTAATTTGAAAATGAATAATCGGGAGATATTTAATTTTCACACATTTAAAACGTGATAAATTCATAAAATAATTTGTTTTCCCTCACAATAAATTAATTTGTGTTAAATTAACAATGAATAAAATTTAACGGATTACGAAAAAAGTATAAATTTTGTTTCCAATAAAAATCAACAGGTGTATTATAACCCAATTACCTACCACGGCAATAGAAATTTGTTGTAGGGAAACAAAATCGCGTATTTTATAAAATAATTATTCAAAAAAATGCGATGCATTTTTAAATGGTTTATGCTGGTATTTCATCTAATAATTGTAAAAAAAGTTAATTCACCAATGAATGTAATAAGCTATCCGACACCCAGATTTGAAAACACAAGCACAATTATGTGTGTAGGTATGTACATAGAATGTTCAATTAATGTGACTGCAATCATTTAATTTACGTAAAATTTTCACCCACTAAAACAAGGACTGCAATTTCGGTTCGTAGTATAATTTGAATTGCAGACATGCCACCAAAAATAGTTACTTAAAGTGCTTAATTAAGTTCGTAATAGTGCTAAATTAAGTAATTACCTAAATAGGTTAATAGTTACACCAGCAAACCATCTTTCACATGAATTTATAATTATTGGAATATTCAAAAAATACAAAACACACGCATGCGCGATAAAGCAAACCAAACCAAGTCGGGCATAAGATAATTCAACTGACATCTGCATGATCAAAAATTTCGCCCCAAAGAAAAAATGTATTTCAGTTGATAGCCAAAACTGTCACTATTGATATAAATAATATAATAAAGGGAGCTCTTTTAACAGTTCAGGCTAAAATATAGTTTTTCTATTTCTACTTGGTATACTTGGAACGTGCAAAGGAAGATAATATACAATGGGCAGACGTACAAAAAGACGCTCGATGACCGCGCACCCATACGAATAGACGACATAGCACGTAACTTGGTATGGATGAACCCTCCTTTAGTTTATTGGTTATTTAAGCAAAGTTGTCCCAAGTTGATCAAGTGCAAGATAAAATGAATTTCGATAAATAAATATTTGATAAGTGTAACAAAAAGCTTAAATTGGTGTACTAAATTGTTATCGGTTATTGCCACAACCAGTTGTTAAACGTGTAATCAACCGATATTGACGTACAGAACTCGAATAATATAAGCAAAAAAATTTCAAATATAAAAGATAGTTAAAATAGATAATTAAACATGTAATGCATCCTGCCACCGTAAATAAAATATAATAACATGATAAATATGTGTACTTGCAAAAGTGGAATAACTAGTCTAGTCGACCTTCGCCATGGCCAGACCCAAGAATGTTTGTTGCAATATTGCAACCCCCGCTCCTTCCGACCAAAATTACCGAAATACGAAAAACCAAAAATTTAAATGAATGGTAAAAAAGTCGACAGACCACAGAGCAAACGTCCTTTAATTATTCATCTCGTATTGTTGACAAAACTTTTAAATCTGATAAACTACTGCTTTTACTATATTATCAAGTAGTAAACTCTTGTTAAAATAACTTCAATGGCTGATAATGTAAATGCAAATTAACCCCAATAAAACTTAGCCAAACTATAAAGTGGGACGTATGTATATGCACTGGGTTGTTGACTACATAAAAGACGAAACGTTGTTCATTTTACGAACATGAAATTAATTTGAATAAATGAAACTCCCAGACGCATACTATTACAAACATTTTATTTTTGATACACTCCAGTATTTAATTAAAACTGAAAATTAAAAAATTGCGCGAGTTTCTCACCTTATGGTGTTGGATAACAGTAGAAGATTTTCGCTTTGCAGACATCGTTGGATAGGTAATTTTCGTACAATTTCCGACACTTTCGAATTAATGCAAAAATCGAAGCGATTAATACTTTGAATTGGAAAAACAATAAAAAATGTCAATGAGATAATAAGATAAATACATGCACAAATTTATGTATATTTTGTGTAGCCCGACCGTGGGTAACTGTTTCTATTGTTGGCATAGGTCGTGAATATGACGTCAGCTCGAGGTCCTCCCAAACTTTATATTTTAAAATCGGTACATAAACATTTAAAACTTTTAATCGATTTTCTTGCACGTTGTCGGCATTAAACAGTTTTTCACTAAATATTCAAATTTTGACTGAAAGCCGTTATTACGTTAAGCAATAATAACAAATTTGCAATGTTTGTTTACATTTATTAATCAAAAAGTTTTATTGAGAACCGAGTATCGACGTGATCGTTATTTATCATAAAACTTTTATTTAAAAACACACTTTTAAATGGTGATTGCAGTTAAGCCATAATCGGATGTTCGACGATGCCCAATCTTTTTTAAATTAGAGAAGCTATTAAGCGTCAGTTTTTCTTGAGTTTTGTGCAAGCGCAACTACACTCAAACACACATAATAGGCAACTGAACGAGAGATATATCCCCGCCAGAGATACCTAATACTCTCTTTACCCCTGCGACGCTGACGTCTATCCCTACTCACGTCGCGACGATCCCCTGAACCCCTCAAACGCCAATGTCAAAGAAAGAAATCCTCAGGCGACCTCAACCTAAAAGATAACCCCACGTCCGTTCAAGCCGTTTCGCCGATAGAGATTTGGACACACTCGAAGGAACCGACAATAATTGTATCTTCGACGCTAGTTTACAAATGCATCTCCAAAAATATCTAGTACCAATTTTTTGAAATGGAATTTTTGTGCACCAGTCGGTTTAATTTTTTAAACACAAGATCGATTATCGGTTACGTAAAACGCCCTAAAGTTGAGAAGAGCGCTCGCTACTATGCATTATTTTACTGGAAATTGTAAAAAATCGATTCGAGACAAAGATTGATTGAAATCCATCGACATCGTTAGTTACACACCGTTCGACAACGTCAAAATCCTGTTTTAACTATCTATGTCTATTTGACCACCATAAGTAACGTACTTTTTGTAACTACGTATTATTTATTCTTTCAAGTTTTTTGCCCTATTAACTAAATTATTTATATCCACATCTAACGATGTACTATATGTACATTACTTGCAATAACAAATCGATTAGACGAGAAGACGTTTCCACCATTAGAAAACTTTTAAAAAAATACATTTTCGAAAGCTAATTATTTACTCTGCAAGCATTCCATGCTACCGTTTACTATAAAGGTTTACGTACATCTTCATTTTACATTTCAACAGCAAGCGGGGGAGATTGCCACACCTGAGGCAATTGTTAAACTCGGTAAGGGGTACCTTTATTATTCAAGTTTAAAAAACTTCCCCCGTTGTGAAAGGTACCATGAGTCAGCTTAGTTCTTTAATATAATCGGCGACAACTAAAAATGAGAAAGAACGCATCATTAAAGGATCCGTTTCGAAATTGTGATTAAAAAGTTTCCTATATAGAATTTGGCTACTGGAGGATAATTTAATTGCAAAGTTATTTTAAAGGTGTTATTTGCTTTAGTCGGTATTGTATAAGGCTGTAATGGATACAGTGGTTGGCAGCTGTCATACGTATACTGGAAGAAAACAGGAGGACGCTAACAAAACTGTAACTGACAACCTTATTTAATATTACGTTTTACGCATTAGAGCGCAAACAAAAAATTTGTAATTAATTAAAACAGTTGTTTATTTATCATTATAATAGATTATACAATTCACTAGCTTAATGGAGGCATTTTTCTGAAGTTTAAGCTAAACCTACGTATGAGCAATAAGGCGACGTCCAATTGGTGATTATGATTTGATACTTGCTGGAATTCTGAAATATTCTCAGAATAGCATAAGTAGTTGCACCGACTGAGACGATAATCCCAGTCCAAACAATAGCAAGTTATGAGTCCAGATCAGTTATTATGTTACAAGTGTGCTTTTGAGAATCTCTAAATTAATGTTATGCTGTTGTAAATTGTTATGTAAAGATAACCCTGTCCACGAGGAAAAGTACAAAAGCCATATATCGCATTAAATAGAGTGCAGATAGATAGAGCCGTTCCGTTACTAGTACATATTCTATTTTGTCTAGCTGAAAGATCTTAAAGGAAAAACTATTTGTAATAAAAAGGAACTTATGAAAAAAATGAATAAACTGAGAAGTTATAGTTACCTCTGCTGTGGTATCTGGGGGGTATTCCATACCCCCCAGACCCCCCGGTCGTTCGTGAGACAACATTAGGAATATAAACGAAAGATTAAGGATGTACAAAAAAATTTGGCAAATAATTCTCCAAGTTCTATTAAAGACTGAACAATCAACTCAATTAAAAATTTCTGAAATTAAGAATGCAGAACGTAAATCCATTTTTAAAGCGGTAGGGCTTCGAGACCGAGGGTCTAAACGAGGAAATATTAAATAAACCGGGTACTTCGACTATTTATTTATAATTATTGGAGGCCTGAAGCTATTGATTCATTAGTTTCAATATACTTAGATCCACCGCTGTTGTGGCATTCTTCTGCAATCGCCTGGATTGGGTTGATCAGTTATCAAACTGGGTCGACGAGGCCAAAAAACAATATTTTCAATTAAATTGAAAATATTAAATAATAGGACGGACGCCGAGTTGTACATTTGTGTGATTACACCAGTTTGTTAATTTACATTTCATTTTTCACACAATTTAAATGCTAAATTTGAAGTTTCACTGTCAAAGCAATTATTTTACTTTTGTACCGGCGACAGACAGCTCTAAAGTACAACTTTAACGCTATCGGATCGGGTTCTAACGATGATGTAATAAACCAAAACTGATGGATATTTAGGTTTAAATTATTTTTACGTATGAACAAAAATTAAAATATGTTGTTCGTAGGAAAAGAAATGAGGTATGATACTTCTTGTGACTTGACTGCAATTGTAAAATCGCTCCTTTTCATTCCACTTGTCCGTCAATCCTTTACATTTGCAACGAAACATTTTCTCGTAATGAAACAATATACTTATCTTTATGTCATTCAACTTTATAAATTGTAAAAGCAATTATTTTACAAAAGTACTTTAGTGCCGCCCGTCGCCGGCAGCTTTCTGTTTCTGTTTTGAAGAAAACGTCATGATATTTTATTCGAAGCAAAAATATTTTTCGTGACGAAAAGTTTTACTTTTGCTCTTTATAAAAAATAATATACTATTATTCACATTTTAAATGAAATAAACAGTAAACGTAATTCAATTCAGACTTTAGTTTTTTTTATTTGGGTATCTGGTAGTTTATAATAAATTTCTAATTGGTTAAATAATCAAAGAACCTAGATTTTTATTTTAATTTTTCCATTATTTTTCGTACCGTAATACCGATATAACTTTTATTTATATTCAGTGTTTGTAACCAAAAACTAAGAACGAAACTTGTTCCCGGTGTGCATTCACACAAAAGTATTCATTCAGTAAAATTAATCGGTCCTCACCAGTATTTTATTTTCAACTCAAAGAAAAAAGCTGATTTGCTCATTTTGCAACACAAATTTATCACGAAAGTATGTTTTTCCGAACGGTAGTAGATAAAATATTTTCTGAAATAATCTTATATTTTTAACTGATTTTATGCAGCTGAACAGGCAAACTGAC
This sequence comes from Cantharis rustica, assembly GCA_911387805.1. Classification (NCBI taxonomy): domain Eukaryota; kingdom Metazoa; phylum Arthropoda; class Insecta; order Coleoptera; family Cantharidae; genus Cantharis; species Cantharis rustica. The sequence continues at coordinate 41,950,298 of OU426877.1, forward strand.
GCAAGCTGTTGAAAACTTTTTTTAATTTTCCAGGGTTTTCAGTGTAAGTGGGCCGATGCAAAACCAAACTCGGTAGGAAAGATTTCCCAATCCGACCCTGTTTAGACGAATTGAAAAGTCATTAAACTTCCCATTTCGTATGGTTTTATTCTCTCCCAAGTTTCTTTGTGATAATGAAGAACCTGTATATTATAGCCGACTTGATGCAAACCCATAACTGGATGGCGAACTGGAAATACAAAGTCAGCTCCACTCAATTCTCTTAGATCGATATTGCAGTTTTATTGGGGATTATAAGCATCGAGGATGTTTTTCATGGCGATTCCACAATTTTAAAATAAATTACATTAATTATTACTTCCATATATGTACATACATTTTTTTAAAGGAAAGTATTGTTATTGAATGGGGAGATCAGTCACTTAGTTATGTACCAACTAATAATTTACTGTTCATTAATTATTATACTTAAGGTAGGTGGGTATAATTAAGATTAGGATATTTTAATTAGTTGCAATTAATTTTCATTACTTTCCATGTTTGGTAACTTTGTAATTAGTTATAATTAATTATTGCAAACCTCCGTGACTCTACTTTAATATCTTCTCGTTTCTTTTCAAAAGTTGGTTATCGAAATAATGTTAGGTTGATGTATAAATAACCCAAGATTTCGTGTTTAAAATTATCCTGTTTTACGAGGGGTTGAGGAATGCAGCGATACGATGGCGATGGTCACCGTACCGTCAAACGTCTTGCATAAATTACTTCTCGACTCAAAATATTATTAAATTTTTACCTTATATAGATTTATCGTCTCAAGATAATAATTTAACAATGAAAGTTTGCAAAAACTTTTAACCAAAAAATTCTGACCATTAAAAATAAATCATCACAATCATGATGATTAACAGTTGGAATAGACAGTAAATTATCCAGCAAAGAAATGAAATATCGTACGGAAGATCAGGGGAAGAACAAGACAAAACATAAATTATAATATACACGAAATGCGTATACGATTAACGCGTTGACTCAAAAATAATAAGTTGATAATTATTGTCAATAAATTGTAACAATTTTCAATTAAAAGTATTTCTATTAAAAAGTGAAATAATGAAAAAGCTAATCAGATGTGAAGAAAATTCTCTTTCAATTGATACCAGTTTCATTCTTATCCCCGTTACAATAGGAAAAAAGACTGCTCCGAGACAAGTAAACTTGGGACATATTATATTAATTTTACAAAAATTTGCTATAAGAAATAAACGGAAAATAAATTTAAAACAAATTCCAAAAAAACCGTGGTTAGTTCGGTTTTCCTATTTTTATATTAAAGCTTTCACTTAATTATTAATTTTATGACGATAGAAGGTATTGATCAGGGTCAAAGTTAAAAGGTTTTGTGCATGAACAAAAGTTTAGAATCTTTCAATATCCTAGTCGTAGTACGCCCAATTTTTTGAATACAGGATATAGCTGTGGCCTAAATCCTATAGGTCGACACGGTTATTTAAATGAAAAGTTACTTTCGAGCCCACAAATTCCTTAATAAAGTGTAACTTATGATATGACAGCGAGACAAGTACGCGACAAGACAAATGATCTTGCAACAATGTAATTTTCCAGTGTGTAATAAGTAGTATATCACCTGTTGGTTTTGTGCAAATCGGTTGGCCTCATGGTCATTGCACAACGACAACTCGAGATAAAATGTGAAAATCATTTTGTGAATTAATTTACAGAACTTGATGGTTAAAAGCGCTTGCATATTTTAAAAGAGTTGAAGTACTAACTTGGCAATATTGGGTTTCTGCATGTGCAATGTGTACCATTAGTATTAGAGTCTACACCCCACGCAGTTGTCAAAGGGGCCTCACCCGCGCCCAGCCTTGCCGCACCCGATAGCGGTCCTAAATACGTTCCCCTTGTTAGCCCCCAACCTTCCATTAGGTTGCAATCACCCACCAATGTCCCTCGACGGTCACACGCGAGCCATCACATAATGCCCAACAACACAATGTTACATGAACACGCTTTAAAACCTAATACATAACTTGCAATTTCCACAATCAAAATTTCACGTGAATTTTAAAAATTTCATTTGCCCATATATCCAGACGACAAATCATAATTTTGCAAAACTCATTCCGATATTTAGTAATATTACTACATCCACTTAAAGTAATTACCGCTCTTGTGTATGTTAATTCATGCAATAAACACCCTAATACATATTTTATTACGTTAATTACCTAAAGAATCAGTGCACATTATATAGTTGGTGCGCTCTGAGCAGTTATTTAATTTTTAATTATTCAAAATAATTTCGAGAAACTATTTATTTGAAATTGGTTGAATTTAAAAATTCGAAAGACAATATTTTGAGTGGGCAGAAATCTTACATACATAAATGATTGACCAACAAGTCTTAAAATCTATTGTCGAGGCTCAATATGTTCTCACTAATTGCTCGAGCCAGACACAGCGGGATCCCTGGAGGTTGAAGGGGAAGGACGAAGCCGTATTTGTCCTGCAGGGGTGGTCCCCAACTAACCCTTTGTCCTCAAGAAACCCTTGTTTCCGTTAAACCCCTTCGTTGGAAACTAACTGGCGGTTGACGACAGTATTCGTTTATTCCAAAAGAGAAAACAAAACATTAATGCAGATAACAAAAACCATCCCACGAAAACTTAAATAATTTCTGTTCATCGTCGCTCTTTAGGTTACTTATTTATTCTCTTAGCAGATACTATCTTGAAATTAATCTTTTAGTCGGGAGTTTCATTACTATAGTAACAACGTGAAACTACAATATCGATTCTTTCCATGCTACTTTCATTATAGTAAATAGGTGAATACAACCGTAGGGTAAGTATGTATGTGTGTATGTACGAGTATCAATGAAACGACAATAATAATAATTGAAATGCATTGAAAAACTTACCAAATTGAATCTCCAAATAGTACGTACTCTACGCTTCTGTAGTAAACTTTTGAGAAACACTTTCTGCACTCGATTTTTAGAACATAGTGACGCGACCTATACAGATTGGGGTGTGGGGTATCCGGAACAAAGATATGTGAAGGCGCACGGGAGGGTCGCACGCAAACAGAACACCCCCACGAATGACATGTGTGACACGAGGGATCCAACTGTAAGGTTGCTAGGACAAACTGAACTATCAAGAAAAAATATTATGCGGCTTCCTAATTTGACACGAACGAGAATAGATAAGATGAATAAGTACAATAAAGACGTTCATGGGGTGAAACGATAAATAAAAAATTACAAAAACTACGCAACTTTCATCCACGGCGGACACTTTAATTAGGAGATTATACATAAAACTGGCCATCGTTAAACCAAATTTAATATTGATCTGCAGATCCTCTCCATATTATTGATCACGCATTTAAAAAGGGTGCTGTCATATTGAAACGTGACGAAGTAACACTAATGCACTTCACATTTCATCGTTAATCTTTGGTTCCACCCCCGCAATTGTCAGAAACTTAATAATAAAAATTGAATATTACACCATCGAAAGCAGTAAAAAAAGCACGCGTAAATTTGGTCCGAAATTTGTATTCTACTTTACTAAAGGGTGGAAATTTATTTTCTTTGTTGCGTAAATGAACGCTTATTTTTAAGTTGTTGGGGGTGATTTGTATTTTAATTCCGAATCGTTAGAGACGCTAAATTCGCAACCGTATAGACTAATGATATCCGCTCGAGCTTTTTTTCCCAAATTGATATCTCACGTCATAAAAAATACTGTTCCCCATTTCATAATTTTGTACCAGCTAGTAGCAAAATTTACACATCACCTCGAAAAAGCCGTATAATATATTTTTAACCAGGCAATTTAAGCCGCCTACACATTCAAAAATTAATTTTTATACTTAAATTTTTGTGTAATATCTTCAATTATTTAATTATTAAATTAATTACTTTTAAACTCTTAATAAATCATAATTATGTACAGTGTTCATACAAAGTGTCCTGTGTCCTAAAATTAACTGTTTTTATATTAATTACTTGCTAGCGCGTAGCGCTAGTCGAAAAGGAACTTGGAATTTCATAGATTTCAGTTTTGCTGTAAAATCCGAAGCTGTAGATTGGTTTTTCAAAACAGTTTACTAAATTAAAGTTGTGGTTCGTAAAATGTGAAAAAAGCATTCCCCATTGTTGAACTTCCTGTCGAACGACTGAAATAAAGTCTGGAACAAAATATAATGATCGCTTACTGGTTAAACTGAAAGGCAAATCACTCTGAAAAGTAACGTAGACTATTATTTTATATTTCCAAAAATTCCAAACACTTCCAAGTTTCTATTTTGCCATCAAAAACTAATAACCTGACACAATATTATAATACAAATTTTTATATTGTTGAAATAAAAATTTTGTAATTTGTAAAACTTTGACTTTCAAACTACCTATATTTTGAATAATAAAATTAGTAATTTATAAATTACAATTTTGTTTTAGATCTCGTATTTCGTTTTAATCCTGTTTCTAAATTCTAACGTCTTCTGACATTGTCGCACTTGAAATCATAAAAATGGAGCCGAAAAAAATTAATTTTCTTTTGAAGACCTGTAATTTGGTTATTATTTTCGTCTCAAGTGATTCTTGCCTTTGGCTGCACCTTGTGCTACAATTTTCCACTCGGAATAAAAAACTGCTACTTTTATTCCGAGTGTTTCGATCGAAATACTGTGGCCAAAAGGGGGGAAATCATTGAGCAAATCTGGTGTAAATGGAATAAATGTCTTTATTCAATAGAATCAAATTGTGTTTATATTAAAATAAATCTTATGGTGGCACATAACCATCCACTTTATACCATAGGCTGAAAGAGTAAAGTAGTAACTTTACAAGTGGAGCATAATAATAGTATATTATACACTTATTCAGGATGTAAAATAGCTTATTACGCACACGAGCGTTTTACACTATTTTACGCGCTCTTACAAAATCGATCAAATTGAACAAACGCGAATAAAAAATCTAACAAGAAGAAAAGAAAAAAAAACATATTCTATGTTTGTTGTAGATATCAGTTACTGCCAAACTACTAAATGTTCCATAAAGAAGACATTGAGAATGGAAATATCAATTGTACGAATAATTAAGAGGGAACGCCATACATTAACTATCGTAAATCCTCACTTTTTCCGACCTTAAGTAAATAAAGCAGAAAGCTTTTGTTTTGGCAGGGCGAATAGTGCATGGGAGCGAGCGGCTGCACCCAGCGACAAGATTCGGAAAGGACAAAAATTCTAAGATGTTCCTTTATTTTATTACTTCACTTATTTTCAATCGATTTTTGTTTTTCGCTTCTGAACTTTTAACTTTGTAATATTTTTGATCTAAATGATAGTCAGTTACGACGCTTTTTTGAAACATTTTAACTGCTTAGATAACTTCATACCACGAAGTGTGACTGATAAACTGCGGAGCTTAATATAAGGATTTTACCCAAAATTTTAGATTCGTGAACCCCCAAACCCCCCCCCCCCCCTCACCTTCCTATCTGTAGAGATTGAGCTATAGCGCTTTCGTTCAAATCAAAAATAAAACTTAAATAAGATTACATCAATTCGAGCTACATTTCATTTTAACGTAAAATTAACGTTTATATTACGTGAGAATTTAGTGTGTAAGTAAAAATTGCAATTTAAGTCTTTCCTTTAACGGATTTTCATACATCCTTACATCCCCAGGAGCGCCGGTCAGAAAAATTTTTGGAAAATTTACATACTCCTCGGTGAAATACGGGGGGGGGGGTGTATCGGTACAACTGAAGTAAATTCTGTCACTGTGAACAAGTGAATTTTATCACTGGTTGGAATTTAATTGATTCAATGAAAGTTTTTAATTTGAACAACTTAATTAAACATTAATAAGATTCAATATTTTTATTGAACTTTCAGCGAATAATAATAATATTTTGGAAAACCAAATTTTATTATATATTATGACAGTTTTTGGTCCAATGTAGGTAGTAAAATTATAATGAATATTTTGGATTGCCAGACTAAAAAACAAAGTGTGCCTGAAAAGATGAGTAAAAAACGAAGTAATCTCAAATAATAATAGAAATAATAAATACAAAATTACTCTGCTGGTAATGGCTATCTAATATAGAAGAGAATGAAATCGAGAAGAAATTGGGGAGAAGCTTGAAGCTAATTGAGAATTTTGAGAAAGTCAAACGTATTTTTCTTACGTATTGTGTGAAAATCTGCAAATGCATTACAAAGGACAAATTGAAAGATGAAATTTTATGCTTTAGAATATTTTGGAAAAACCAATTTTTTAATACATACTTTTGTATTTAACAAACTTAAGCCTAACATTATATTATATTAATAATAAAAAAAAGTAGAACTAGCAAATATTTATAATTTACCAACGCTAGTGTATTTGAAAGCAGAAAATTGGGGAATATTCTTTCTAAAGATTACAAGTTTTGAAAAAAATTATATTTTAATAAAATATATACATTATTTTGTCCCTGTGGTATTAATAGCAGTATAATGTAATACAGGAATAAAGAGACTTCTTCAGTAGTAAATTTTGCTTCCTATGTAAACTTTCCTGTTATGAAGAAAAGTGAAACTTTTGAATATGGAAGTTTCGAGTTTTCTGTCGAGTAGTTCTATATTTTTTTAAGTTAACAAACTAGTTCGTAAATTGAATAGCAATATAATCAATTTTATGCCGCTATATAATATTGTACCTCAAGCAAAAGAGAACTAATATCTTCTTGTAATATTTCTAATTTCATTTATGTATGTATGTATTCTCTTAAATTTGCTTTCAATATTATAATGTTCATGCAAAACAGCTCACCATTATTATTAAAACTAAAGATATGCAGAAATATAGAACCGTAACCTGCAGCTATCATTAACAAATTGGTTTTCATTTAAACAATGTACAATTTAGCTTTTTAAGGTAAAGAAAAATAAACTAGGTATAAAAATTTCATCAGCATATTCTTATTAGTTTACTCGATTGTTTGAAATTGAAATAAGAATAATATGTATACCTTACTTATGGTAATGAAAGGGGAGTTACAAAAATTTCGAATACTCTATCTGCACACTCTGTTGAAATTACAGAATAGAAAAACTGAGACTAACCGCGAAAACGGTGTTATAAGGTTGACAATATTTGTTGACAATAAACAATGAAGAATGGAAATCGAATGTTTTCAAACTTGACTATCAAAACATCACATCTCCTTTTAAATTTTGCATTCTTTTATATTTTACTAAAAGATTTTACTCTTTTTAAAATTATAATTTATCATGATGTAGATGTATCGAAATCTCAATTCACTTTAATCAAAAATTAATTGACAATAAAGCAACTCAACCGGAGGTCATACCAAGACACCGCTGTACACACAGTAAGAAGCTAAAACGAATACTTTGTTAGGAATTAAAACCGGTGTGTATTATTCAGTGACCAATTTTGTCTGACCGGAAATTACACTGATGCATCAGTAGGTAACGTGGTGAAATAATGATGCCTAATTTGAAACTATTAATTGTTTAAATAATAAATGCAAATAAGAGCTTATCCCATGGTCCGCGTAATGTAATAATAAGCTTTTTAAAAATCAAAATCAGACATTCTCATAAAATAGTCATTTATTTATACTGACAACGTAATTTAGACTTTACAAAAGCTAACCGATTAAAAAATTTTAAAAATGATATTAAGTAAAATAATAATAGCAAAAAATTGTTCGTATGTATCAGGTTTAATGTATTTAACGAAATCCACTTCGTTAGCACAAAACATATTAAGAAGAGAATACGATTCGTACGCTTATCCTTACATCGATCCAGATTATTATATTCGAAGTCGAATTGGAAATAGAGAAACTGTTGGTTTTGGAATTTGCGGACGGCCTGGTTACTCCGACAGAACAGATTACCCATTTCCTTCCATAAGATATTTGCCACCGAATCAAAAAATTTTAGTAAAAATATCCTTTTTACATTACTCATTCCGTTATAATAAATTTACATACTTTAGGCATTAAGAGAGAAAGAGAAAGGAGATTGGAATATATTGAGTATTAAAGAAAAGAAAGAACTTTACAGATCATCTTATTGTCTAACTTTTACGGAATTTAATTACCCCACTGGAAAGTGGATGTATATAGTTGGAGTTACCTTTATGCTAATATCGCTTGGATTATGGTTGTCTATATTTATGCAACTTTTCGGTAAATTGGCACACGATTTCTATTTAGTAACGAATAATTTTTAAATTAATTTTTAGTATACTCGAGAACTCCGTTACCAAAATCATTCGAATTAGAAGCTTTACGACAACAATTAATAAGAAGATTGAATATGCACGACCAACCCATAAGTGGTATATCGTCCATGTGGGATTATGAAAACCAAAAATGGAAGAGCGGAAAAAAGCCTCTGGGAGTTTTGTGGAATAATCCGTTTGACGAAAAAGAGTGCATACCCCGGTATTAAAATTAAAAATTTCAAAATTTAACTTGTAAGAGCTCCGGAAATTTTTTTACTATATAAAAGATATAACTAGATGTTATTTGAGGTAAACTTTCAGAGTTTGACCCCAAAAATTTAACCAAGCCTTATATAGCGCGCAGCAAAAGCACCCGACCGCAATAAGGGTTAGCAATTCACCCCCAACGGATCGTCATTGTAGACCCTTATCTTGGATGTCCACCCACCACCCTGACATAGTAGAACGAGGAGATGACCCTTTACTATCCTTGAGGGTTGAATCGGATCTGTTATACGTTAAGGGGATGGGTATGAAACTCATGGACGCCAGGCACTAGCTAATATAAGGTTTCCAAGGGGTGCAGGCTTACATCGACGAGGGTACTTTAACCATCAATTACTATTAACAAATTTCCTATTCTGTCAATTAAAATCAACTTTTAATTATAACTTAAAATTACTAGTGTAAACTTTTTTGTATGCTGGGACTACATAAACATTCCCATGCTCGAATTTAACTAAGTAAATAAAATCGAAAGTTTCGTTTAGCAGTGAGCGATACAAAAAACTAGCCGTTGCTAATTGATTATCAAAGTAGTGTGGTTTATCCATTAGACTATTAAGTCTATAAAATCTTTATTGCGGTGGTCATTTGATTAAGAACGTTTAATTAATTGATTCGACAAAATTATTAGCATATTGGATCATATTCGGAAATATAGTAGTAATTGCTATTGCACGAAGCTTAACAAAAACAAATATTTACTACCATCAATTTTGGAAAAATAATATTTAATTACTTATATCAAGAGCAAGTTATTTTTCACATTAGATTTCTTCAAACAAAACCAAAAATAAAGCCAGCAATTTTTCGTGCAGATTTGTTTTTGTGTACGAACTAATATCCTCCGTTGGAAGTTGAATCACAAAAACGCTTCGAGCCAAAAAAAATTAGAAAAGTAACATTTCTTAAAAGTTAGTATCTCGATAAAAAAAAACATATTAAATTGCCGACTGATAGTAGCTTTTCATTAATTTGTACCCATCGAACTTAATTGTTGGAACATCACCAGAAATTATTCAAGTTCTGCACTACAACTTGGTTTAATACTACGCTTGGTCGTCAACTTTTTCTGCGGGCCGAAAAGTATTGCAAATTATTTTTATAAGTAATTACAACAACAATAAAGCAGATTAACAATGTTATGGAAAAGCAGATGTTTCTTCTTTTACAACACGAGACAGATGTTCATCCACATATTAAAATTTGTATGTAAAGGTGCAAAAGTTTAACACTCGTTTTATTAAAGATAACCGAGCTTTCGATAATTAATTTCAAATTAAATTTTGATAAAAAAGAAAATGATTATAAATACTCAACTTAAAAATAAAGTAAAAGTCATTCATTTTAATTCCCACTTCGTAATCGATACGTCAAAATTGAAGCCTTTTACTGGCCGCGCATTGTATTTAACTTCTACGCCATATTTTATAATTATTATATAAAAACAATATATTATATTTTATATATCGCCAAAATAGATCGTGGACCCGTCAACATTTTTTATGATTTAGTCTTGAGAAATTCGCTTATTCGGATTTGAAACAGTTCGCACTAATGTGAAACGTTTAATATCCATCCATGTTGTCAAAATGTTTGAAGTGTATTTGTACGACCACCCTGCAGTTCAATTTAAAATTACTTACGACTACTTCGTGTGGAACAATTAACATTCGTTCATGATATTATCGTGTTAACATTTTAATTTTGTCTAATAATTGTTGGTGTAAAAAACAACAATGACTAGTATTAGACACACTTTCGTGCTCCATAAAAGTATATATATTTAGCAAAATGATTGTGAGAAAAATTTATTTTTTCTTTTCTTTCCTATTTTTTAGTGTCTAAAATGAGTAAAGCTTTATGTATTTTCTTTTACGACTTACTTAGATCTTTTAATAGCGTACGGCTAACAGTGCTTTTGATTCACATGCACCATGCAATCCGCGTAGAAACAGAAAACCTAATTTTTCTTGGTACTTGAATAAAGTACCGAAGACGATAAAATAATAACTGTTTTTTCTTCGTATAGCTAATGCAACTGGTAAAATACAGTACACATTTTATTGCACATGGTAAAACAATGTTTTGAATTAAGGACTTCCTCTTTCGATGTAGTTACATCTATTCAATTCCAAATTCTCTTGAAAAACAGCTTCACAGCTTGTTGAATTTCTCTTGGCAGTTGAAACGTGAATACTCGGTTGTCACAAAGGCAGAAGAGGCTCTTATGTCTCCACATCGTATTTCGTACGTTTCTTATTAGAACAGTGACATAGGCTATTAACTTTAATTGCCGGGTTCCTTATTTGAACACTTACGAAAATAAGAATTTATTTACTAGAAATGCGACTGATCAAGTCTAGCATACAACCCAAAAATAACGAACAGTGAAGCTGTTCTACAGTTGATGCACTTTGTAGACCCGTTATTTCCGCTGCGATAAACTGAATTTTATTTACTGAATAATTGAACTAACATAATATTATAAATTATTTTTAATATCAGTTAAACTTAATTATCAAATTTAACGAATTGAAATGATCCAAAAAGCTGAGTATCTTGTTAGGATTTTTAACATGGTACAATCCACTTGTAAAATGTTGAAATACGTTTGAATACATGAATGTAGATCTTCCGATGTACTAACGGAGCTTCCCCAATCCGCCCTTCATCAACTAAATTGCAGCGGCAGTTCTCGTTTCGAATATCTGGCAGGTCGGACCCCAAGGGGCGTCAGACTTCTCTAACACCCACTCGTTCCAACTTCAGTCGTGATAACTTACAAGTTAGAACAGTAAGAGAAATTTTTTGTTTTATCTGCGAGTTGAAGTAATCAATATGTAGTACAAAATGACGATTAACTAACCTCTACGTAGAATTACAACTACATAGTACATACAATTTTGCATGAACTAAATAAGGAAGTAAGGAAAATTTACTTAAAATTAAGTTTGAATAACCATTGACTTGACTAAACTTTAATAACGAACAAAGTTTCCACCGTAACAGTCAAAAACATGCTTGTGTAAAGCATCTTCATTATTAAAATTTTGGTTTAAAACTGTCCATAATTCGGAACGTTGACGGACAGATCACATAAATTGGATTTTTTCTAATTTTAATTATCGAAGAACTTTAAAATAATGAAATAGTCGAATAAATTTATTCTAATTAATAGAGTAGAAGGGAAGTTACGAGAATAGTAATTGCATTAATATCATGTTTACATTACAAAATTTTATTTTTATTTCATTTTAACTTTAGACATTAAATTTTGTTATTATCACATTGTATTACGAATCAAAATTCTACCCTCCTCACAAAATTACTTATGTGACAAGGCTCCAGTAGTAAACTTGGTCTGATATTTTTTGCGACGTGGAGAAATAAAGCAGCAGCTGAATCAGCCTCCACGAAACCGTGGTCTCCAGGGAAACCACGTAAACCTTCACTACAGACCAGACGTACAATTGACAGGCGATCCGATGAGAAAAACTTATAACTTTAATTTGGCAACGTAGTTGCTAGTTTTAGTTTGGTGAAATTAAAACTAATTATAATTGAGAAGTGGAAACAATTTTATATCTACGAAGGTCATCTTGGCGTGAATTTTTTTATCGATATTAAGTACCTTCGTGGAGTTGATACTTTTTTGTAAAATTTATGAACGAAATTGTTAAGTTAATTATTTATCCAAAAAAAAAACCGTTTATGTCGACATATAATAACTACGTATGGCCATACATTAGGTAAAATTTAAGTAAAGGTGATAAAGTTTTATATTTTTACTTGCGTCCCACGCATATTTGGTCCGAACAACCCGGCCAGTGTGTGATCGATAGTGTCCACCCTGGATACCGCAGCCCCGCTCTACTCCAACCCCTGTGGTCCCTTGTCCTTACCCTTTGGACGAACCCAACTGTCAAACCCAACCCTATATACAACTACAGTTATAATTCACGGTTATGCTGGGGGCTGAAAGCTATTCTATTACATATCAATATCGATAATGCACATTCCAGAAGTTAGTGGTACATATTTGCCGAATAGTCAAATTTGTTCGCCCGAAAAGTATTCCTCTTTGTCGGAAAACAACTTTCAAGAATTTTATGTTAGTTTACAAAAAAATTAATCGCCATCCTGTGGGAGCTTAATCAAGTTTAACTATAATCCTGTGTGAAACTCGCACTACAATACAAAATACCAAAGAGAAAAATGAATCTCTTTGAATAAAAACTAGCAGTACGGTTATATTTTCATGCAAATGTACACAGTCATAATATGTAATGTATTTGTTCTTACTAACACATTTTTGAAGATAAAAAATTATAAATTTTCATGAAATTGATATTTACACGTTATGTTGATGTTTAGTTTTCCAATTTCATTTTTACCAAACAGGACATTTGTGTCAATCAACAGGTAAATCAATGTGGACACAAAATGGTATCAATACAAACAATAAATTTTAATTTTGCAACGTTTTGTGTGTCCCGACAACACAAATAATTATAATACTCAGACTATGTATACAAAAAAATTTAATTATATTTTTATTTTTATAAAATTGATCGATAAATACTTCTGGTTTAACGATATCCAATAGATAAATAATTAATTTGACAAAACAATTATTATAACTTTTCTTTTTTATCGTTGCTTACTGATATTTAATATAATTTATAATACCTTTTCGTTCGATTTAATGCTCTAGTATGTCTTAATAAACTAATATTGAAAATAATTTACTGAAGAATTTTGTTCATAAAAACTAATAAATTAAATATAAATAATTAAATTAGTTGTAAAAATTAATAATTTATAAACTAACATTCTAAAATAAATGTTTAGGGAATTTTCAAAAATCACCAAATATGTAAAATAGTTGATGTAAATTCAGCCACGATATTTTAAGTGATATTGACTGTATAGGAATTACGTAATATTTAACTCCCAATAAGAAGTATTATATAAGTAAGGACATATCTTTATAAGTACGCTCATTTTAATGACAAACTGGAATTTCTTTCGTAACCCAAGGTTTCTCATTATTTTATGAAATTGCTAAAATAAACCGAGAGAATATTTTTTACGGGTAAGTGCAAATATTAAGCACTCCGACTCCGGAGGAAGTAAAAAACTATATTTTTGTTTGTTTTCTCTCGAAAAATAGTTCACTAAGATATGTATAAATTATAAGCAAGTTATTATACTATTACATTCGAGTGGAATACTTCTCTACTCACATAGAGCCAATTCTATTTGAATCCTAGACAGCATTCGAGCTGAGAACTTTACCCACTAAACTTTTCCTAAATTGAATCCGTATTTAAAAAAGACATAAAACCAAGAAAAGCAAAAGTCTTTTGAGTAGAACACATCAATTATTTTATTTAGATCAAAGACGGTAGCCCACCCTAAACAAAATATAAACTTTCAGGTTTTAATTACCCATTTAATTAAATTCTCAAAAAAATACTCCTCTGCTCGCATCGCAAACTGTTATTATTTTTGCCTGTCTGTTCACCTGTCTTCTAAAAAAAAATCTAGCACCGCCACTGTTTTCAATATCTACGTATATAAATTTTATGTATTTCTTTAATAAAGCATTTACATTAAATATTTTTTTCCAAAATAATCAATTTATTGAAATTTGAAAAGTTATAAAACCGTTACAATATGAATTTCTTTTAATAATAAAATTAAGAACCCAAATGTTTTGAAACAATAAATTAGATTTTATTGAAAATCTATAGAAATGAACAGCTATAATAAATATAGATCGATTTCAAACCTATTCAAAATGTTTCAAACATTTCGGGTTTGAATGCGTTTGCTGTGCTTTAATAGTTTTTCATGTTAATATGTCAATATAAGAAAAGAAAAATTTGCATTCTGCGAATACTTGATTATCGAAGGGGTATCGCCCTCCCAAAACAGAATATTAAGGAATCGGCGAGACAAATCCCACCGCGTCTATTTAATAGACTGGCAGTAAGAGTGTTGAATTGCTATGTCGCAATCGTGGATTTACATAATACACATAAACATACATTTCTATGTAAACTACCGTTTTTATATTATGTCCGATTGTAATTTATTGTTGTAAAACTGCGATTGTAAATGGGAGTTTAAACCTTGTATACTTAAGTTTGGGTTTAAACCGAGATTAAAATAATGGCCCTAAAAGAGTTTTCCTTTTGAACATAATTACTCCTTTCAGACACGGAAGGTTTGCATGCACGTTCGGTGTTTGATTTTATTAAATAAGAAGATTTCACTTATTTAGAACAAAATAATATATTATGTACATATGAGTTACGGTGGTACACACCAGGGTGTCCAAAAGTACCCAATACCGCAATAATTTGCTAACATTTTAATAATCAAATTTGAGCTATTAATTCATGGTGTAATTTTTTTCCACAGTGGTGAATCCGCTAAAATCATGAAAATTATGTTACGCTATGATCCAATAAGTCTAATTTTTAGATTTGCTGTACTTTTGTTGGCACGAAAATTACATTTGTTATTCTAGTTTTTTTTTTTTCTTAATATCAATCGATGTTTAATTTAACGTTCATTCTTTCGTAGATAACAGACTATAGGATCTGAAAAATGTTACCATACTCTCAAAAATGGGGTAAAAGATAGCTGGTAGAAGATCTTTTATGTCGTTAGAAGTTAGCGTATGTTACTTTAAAGGCAGAACAAACATAAAAAAAAACTATAAATGCAAGAGTTCTTAAGATTTCTTTTTTAAACAAACTAAATTATTGAAAATTTGTGTTTTGCACATAGTATTTTAAATTTTTTATACAAAAATCGTTCTGTAAAAACAACAAATAAATTGTCAGCTTTGTATTACTTAAATATTCATTTAATAGAAATTTGGATAGGTAATGAAAATAAACGAACTAAACAAAATATTAAAACAATGAATTTTAACTGTTTAAGTAAAGAATACATACTTACATAGAAAAATAATATTTAAAAAACAATAAAAACGACAATAATTTGCACTTAGCAGGTTTGGACTTAGAATATTTGAATAAACAAGAAAGATAAAAATGACAAAAAATCGTTAAATACTGACTAATAATTTTGAAAAAATTACGTTATAAAAATGTGATAAAAATTAAAATTTTTTTTTATTTAAAATTAAATTAAAATTGTTTTATAAATATTATTTTTCTACCTAAGTATTCATTATTTTAATATTTTGTTTAGTTTGTTTATTTTAACATTACATACTACTAACCATACCACACTATCCACTTAAAAAATTTCATTTTTTAAGTTCTTTTTCTATTATATGGTAATGAAAATGCTGAAATCAATAATAAACGAACACTTTGCTAACTATTCCTCTAAGTTTTCTTCTAAATAACCTTCTTATCGGAGATCCCTTATCTGGAAACCTTATTCCTTCGTATGAAAAAGTCCCTTTTATCATCATGTTACTTATTTCACAAGAAAACTTCTTCAAATAACTTTCAAATTGAAGTTGTCACAAAAAGTAGAAGTAACAACAATAATTAAAAATAGTAAAAAAGTTGATACGCTTCTAAAGGAAATGCTGGCTCAAATAAAGACTTAAACATTTAAAACTGTTATTTTATGAATATTCAAATAATGCTCTTAAATGAAGATACTACGTTTCGAAAACTAAAACTATAGTGAAACTTAGTTCAAACGAAATTATATTTTATCAAAATAAAATATCTTAACTTATTAGTGAAAACTTGATTAAATTTATTACCTATACTTAGAGGTATATTAACGACGCGCATGAATGGTTTAAAAGTATGTATTAGTGATACAAATGAATTATAAAACATGAACATGAGTTTATAAATTCGAAATAATAGGTGGAAGTCTTTCCATTCTTTACTAAACGATCCATACCTACCATAACTTCTTTTCTTTTGTGACAGTAAATAGTTAATAGGATTTAGAATATAGGAAATACCTATTATTATCCGGATTTAATATTCGAGTATATTCAGTATTAGTTAAGAAAACTTCTTTTTAGTTTAAAAGTTCAGTTGAAAAATGAATTAATTATTTTCCATAAGTAATTTAAAAAATAATATTTTGCGTGTGAAAAACTTAACAATTTCATGTAATTAAAATTACTAAGCTGTGTTTTGCATTAAATCTCTCTCGTTAACTAAGTTTGTTAGCTGCCATAAGTAAATTCGGTGAACTAATTAGTAACGAAACTATAATCATATTGTTAATTACGAGTTAACACATTGTTTGTGTTAACAATTAAAAAAACTAATGTTAAAATAATAAATGTACGTGTGTTCCGGAGAAGTTAGGTGCATGCGGATACAGCGTTTATTCCTTTTATGTAAGCCTATTGACACTTTCGATTACTTAATTCGTATAGTCATCTTTAGTTACGAGTCACTCTGTATAAAAGTGCTTTCTGGTGTAATCGATCCATTTTTTTGTTAAGTGCTAGAATATTACATGTCGTGCTATCAACAGACAGGCGATTTTGAAGAAACTGTATCCAAAACGATCGATAGCAATAAATGCACTTTTTGTTACAATACAATCCATAACCTACACCATTATATGCAATTTTAGTAGTAATGCGAACAAGAGAAATATCACAAAATAAGAGAAAATGAAAAAGTTTGCTATCCTAAATTTTAATATGCACCTATATTTTCCTTGCAATAAGGGATAACTTTAAAATGCCGTATCCTGCTGCGAAATGACTTCCTGGAGAAGCTAAGTTATAAAACGAGTAAAAAGTGTAATAGAAAATTCTGCTGCATTTTAAATACGTTATTTTATGGTGCGGAAGATAAAATTTTTCTATACACACATAGCCAAAGTTTCGCTATTACAGAGGTTTAGAGCTGCATCGGTGCAGCTAACCGATTCCGCTCTTCGCAAGAAGAATTTGTTAGTTCACACTTTTTCTCTCGTAGGAGATTTGTTTTGAGAAACGAGCTTGTTTTCGAGGACTAAATCCTATGGGTATGGTGTGGCGACTAACAATTCATTTACAACCTAGGTCGTAAATATCTCGAAAGTTTTCACCGAGTTACCAAGAGAACCTTTATTTAACCTGAAAATATAAAACAGCTTTATTTCTCTGTTTTTTTCATTATTTCAGGTTCGATTCCCTATAACCTACATTCGTCTTCTCGCGGTTGTAAATGATGTTAAACTAAACTCTCCAGAAATTATAATAATATACTTTTAAGATTTTTCATTACGTTACGAAAAAAACTAATTTTTAATTTGTTGTAGAAAATTAATCGCAGCCGAAGCCTAGTGGGATAATCAAAAATATAGAGCGTGTATTTGATTTTAGTTATGAAGTGAGTAAAAGAGACTTCGTTATATTAAAAGAAGACTAGCAGTGAATCTTTCATGATGTTTTTGTGGGGAAAATTACGATTCCAAACGGGTGCGGTGGAAACCAGACCGGCGCGACTGCCTTCGGCGACGGCAAAGAAACAACGTCCGCAGCTATTTCAACCCAACTAATGTAGCGGCCATGTGACCCCTGCCAGATACTTTTTGTACCATTTCCTACTCAGATACACTGAGGTTGCAGAGCGGATCCTTTGTCCGAAACCTTTGAAATTACTAAAAGTAATTACTGTACTTTTGAACAAAATACAATTTAACGACTAATTTGGAAGAGAAACAAAAAAAGTTAATGCATCAAAAGTCTATAGATTATATTTTATAGAGAAAAAATAAAAAAATTTCGGTATCGCAGATTATTTTCTAAGTAATTAACTGCAAGTCACTTCAAAAGCCAAAAGCATAACTTAATAGGAAAAACTAAAATGTCTCTTTCGAGATTGACTTTCAAAATATTAAAAAAACAGTAATTTACAGCGGTTTTACATGAAAATCCATTAACTTATGCCCGCACATTTTAAATTTCCATTTTGTTGCCGACTAATTGCAGTAGACTGCACTTTTATGTGGACAAACAAAAACTGAGGAAGTCATTGTCGTTTTATCACACCAGAAAAAAGTTCAAATCAAAATTAAATTCCACATAAACAATATAAGCATATTTTGATTACGAGATCCTTTTATAATTAGAAATGGGGCGTGCAATAGCATAGAATGCTCATACTTCCGTTAGCAGTTCCCTGTAGGGTCTTCGAACATCATCACCAGGGTGATGATGGGCTATGATGTTTTCATATTCCGATATACGAGCAATATTAACCCAATAATATTATCGACGCAAGGTTTTTCCTAAGATTTTTCATTTCGAGTTTATAAATCGTTTCAAAGTTACGATCAAATACATAAATTTTAGAGTGAAAAATGTTATGATGCCATATAAAGAAGCGTTTCTATTGTCAATATAATTTTAATTTTATTTGTTTCGTACGAAACAATAAAATCTCACTGAAAACTAACGTTTTTACAGCTTAACTTTTTAATTAATAAAACATTACGAGCCCTTGCAGGATAGAATTAATCAATAATTTGCTAGTGAGTAACAAAGATAGCAAACGCAGGTGCACAATAATTTTGGAAATAGTGTTAACACGTAGTATATAAATGATGGCGGTAAAGGTTAAGGGCTAGGAGTATCTGTCAGAAACGGACGAAGGATATAAAGGAGGAAACTTTAACATCAAGTAGAAGAGCAGCTGAGCCCGGTCGGGCGTAGGATGGGAAAGGTTAGACCCAGAAAGGATGAATCATGAGTGTTCGGGGCGGCAAGGATAAGGTCCTTTACAATCCTACAGCAGAGGATGGATGTCCTTCCTTTGTTCGAGGAACACAGTTTTGGTCGTTTATCAACAAAGCTTCAGGAAAATTGCATTTTACTTATTATGTGCTCGAAACAGTTTCTACTAAATACATAAGCAGGTAATAGGATTAAAAAATGCACAATTTGTCGAGTTTTTAACTTATATTGTCGATACTGTGATATCGATTTAAAAAAAAATACGTTCGTCGTATGTTTGACCTATTACGTATGTTATATTAATGCCGAGATACTATAATTATGTTGTAGTGTAGTATATAATAGTTTGCCCCAATTTTCGCGAATTAAAAGCCGATAAAAGAGTAATTATCACTTTATTTAGACGAAATTCTGACATAAAAACAATTCATATTTTAGACAAAAGCCTATAAATTTAGGACTTTGTTTTGCACCCTTGTCCAGTCGAAGTGGGGAAACCTACGCCAGAAGGACCCGCGGCAGGGTAGATTGATTAGTGGGGTACTGGGTGCGTGTGATATTACCACACACCCCCGCCAGATAAGGGTGCAGCAAGGCCGCTTGTCCGCTTGAAATGTCAGGCGGTGATATTGGAATTGAAGATGGGGTGTGTGTATGTGTGTGTGTGTGTTTGTATGTATGTTTAGGACGAGAAAG
Organism: Cantharis rustica; assembly: GCA_911387805.1. Lineage (NCBI taxonomy): Eukaryota > Metazoa > Arthropoda > Insecta > Coleoptera > Cantharidae > Cantharis > Cantharis rustica. The sequence goes on from OU426877.1 coordinate 41,970,262, forward strand.
CTTAAAATGAAAACGATGGACATGGAGTACAAAATTTGTTGGCCAACGTACACGTATTTAATTGGATTACGCATTATATGATAATTTATATAAAACACTCTATATTAATTGCATCGCTAGGGCACTAGGTGCGGTGGCGATAACCTTTAAAACATTTTCCGTAGTTGACGTTCATTACGTACACTGCATTGTGTTATGCTTTAAATCACATATCGCAGTAATAAGTCGTGGGCACCACCCTAATATAATTATTTATCATCTACCAATAAATACTAATAATCGCTAAATAACTTTACCTAATCAAGATGAAAAGCTTTTCGCCCACTAGAACTATAAGGAGAAGACAAAAACTAAATTACCCCAATTTTATCTAAAGCATTCCCCGCTTTTTTAATAAAATTAAAGCCAACTAAAAAGACTTTTAATAAACACTTTACTTACCAAGTGAATATAATTTTAATACACCAAATTGTTGCACAAAACACATCTAAATTATTAAAATCTTAACTTGTTAGTTAACAATGGCAAAAAAGATCCAATTAAATATTTACTTTCGTTCCTATAGCTTCTCACTTTCGCGTCAACCAATAATAAGGCATAAATTTTAATGAAGGACTAAATTTATTTAAAAAAAAAAGTTATTACAAAAATGCATTAATAATAATAATGGTTAATGATATCTTTGAGAAATTTGTCAATAATGTGACTTACATTTTTGCTGTCGAACCGCATCGCATCTTCGTCGGTACATCCAAGACTTCGCATGTATTTTAAATAGGTAGTGGTAATGGGTAAGGAATAATCAATTTCTGCGGGCATTAGTGCTCGCCTTTTTAACGATTGTTCTTTCACGATGCCTTCTACGGGTGACCAGAGTTTGGGCGTGGTGGGATAGTGATGTGAATTATCTGATAAATGATTTAGGTGTCTCTTTTTGGGAGGCGATTTTGGAGGATCTTTAGATGTAAGATTGCATACATCTAAGGGATTGCTAGATCGTTTAGGTTCGGGGGTACTGGTTCTTAATGGACCGTCGATTTTCGCTTGACTTTGAGAAATATCGAAGCACTTTTGCGACAAATTTAACGTCTGGCTTTGGAAAGAAATATTGGTAGTTACATAAGCGGGAGTGGGTTGAGGGCTCTTATGTTCGGTAGATGTTTTTGTAGGTTTTCCAAAGTCCAGGTAAGTTATTTCAGTTGTCGGATCGACTAAAGTAGTTTGAGAAGTTGGGGGTGTAAGTTGGGGTTGTGTGCTTTGAGATATGGCTGGTTGTAAGGCTTGCGGCAACGTTGCTAAGGGAAGAACTGGCGCCGTAGACGGCATCAACGGCAAAGTAGGGCTAGGACTAGGTGTTGGTAATACTGACACGGGTGAGGGCGAACGAGGGTGTCTTTGACAGTCGGTGCACCCCAAGAGGAAACGGGTGACGGCTTCCCGAGGCAGGAACGCATACGTCTCTGTTATCTGAAATGAAAATAACAATTACTAACATGCAACTGGCGTTTTAACATTCCGCCACCACCCGCATTGCATTTCTAATTCTAATTCTAATTAATCGCAATTGCAATTTTGTTATAAAACCTTAAACTTTTAAATTTCGAAACAAATCGGACAAGTTAGGCGGATGTATCGGCTAACAAAAATTTTACGATAATCAAGCCATGTAAATATAACCCGAGAAAATAAATAAGAACGAGGTAGTCGAGCATAAAACATATCTAAAGCACTCCATAAAGAACAAGAGGGAAAAGTAGAATTTCCAACTGACTAACCGTATTTCCATATCGCACAATACTGAAAACCTTGAAATATTGACAATCAACAGGTGCTACATCCTTAGAATATCAAATAAGTCCGATATTTTGATACGCCGCGCCGCTTGATTGCGATACAAAGCAAAAATAAATTTCGTTGCGGAAAATCGACAAGATTTGGGCTTTCGAAAAGTTGTTTATTAAAAAAATAATTGAGAGTAAGCAAAATAATTTCGCAAATTGCCGCGTCAATGGATTTAGAACCCCTCGAAAAAATAAACCCCATTTATAAATGCGCTCTCGTTCTGAAGCTTTTACAAGTGTAACAACATGCAAAAGCGAACGACATACCGAAATTATTATTATCGTCGTGTTCGTCAATTTTTACAACCAATTACATTTACAAATAGTAGATGATACATTAATTAATTACACGGAAATTATTAATAAAGTTAAAATTATGTGGGTCGTTTGGATTAAGTTTAAAATATTGAGAAAAAAAACCTAGATAAAATTTAAAGCTCTCACCGTTCGATATGTCCTTTTCTGACCGGCGTGTTTTCCAGGGCGTCCTTCAAGTTCCACATGAACGTTGTAGATAATATCAAAGAAATTTTCCACAACAGCAACTTTTCGATAAATGGGTTCGCCATTTGAATTCTGTAATAAAAAGAAAGAATATAGTCTCTGCAGTCAATACTAGTCTAGCATAAAAGTTGGCGAAAACAAGGAACTTTGTTATATTTTTCAAAGCTTACACCTACAGCGCATCTACCCCACATTATCCGGATTCTTTTACCTACGCTAACTCTGGCAAAACCATAGTAACCCTACTTTGAAGGGATGCTATTTTTTTCTTTGTAAGTGCGGCGTACCTCGGAGAGGTCGGATCCTCTCCCCAAACTCTCGCTACACCGCCGGGCTTTCCGCCTTATCCACCCTTTCAGCCCACTCGGGCTTTACCCCAACTCTCCGGGTTTTATATCCCCGGTTACTCTGAGCTGAATATACCCCGACTGCTGTACTTCTGCCAAATCATCCTCAGCCCCTACAGACCTCCGGAATATCCTGCCTTAAACCCACCCTCGCTGAGGCTGCCACAGCTCTCATGTCCCTAGTTAGGTACAGTATTCGAAAAGAGTGGATTTTTGTGTATGCCACGGTGCAGTTTATAAAACTATTATTGTCTTTGTACTCGTTTTATATTTAATTAATGATGTAGCCTCTTTGTTAAGGTTTCAAATTGATTTAAAAATACTCGTCTCTCAATCTTATTACCTGCCTACCACTAACTTTAATGCGCAACGAAGAAACACGCAAAGTCTTAAATTAAATATTCCATTTCAAAGAAACGTCTCGCGAATACAGGTGGAAGAGTAAATTGAAATCAAAGTTCCTTCTGAAAGTCGAGTACACATTTACAAGTTGAGATTTAACGAAACCCCTTAAATCGGGAAGCTCTAATAAGTAATAAGTCTCGAGCTGTTAAATGAAATAAAAGACAATGTAGGTGTGACATAACGTCTCTGGGGGTCACCGTGGAGGATGTAATAAAACTAAGTTGCCTCGACGATAATATAAAGCTCATTCTTATATCTTTAGTCGACTAATTAAAGACTTCCCCATCGCTGAAGCTATAATATATCTCTTGATTCGTAATAATCAAATTAACTACGTTCCGTTCCGGAGTTAGCAGTTAGTATGCGTTTTTTAAAATTTTTCAAAACTCAAAAATCTCGCGTTTTAAAATAGATATCACAGCCATGTCATGATCCGCACCATAGCAACAAACACCGAGCTGTCTTCGTATCCGTTTTCTGGAAGCTTTGGGCAAGTTTTTGTCGAGATCCTTGTTGGCACAGCAGCAGCAGCTACCCGGGCAAACTTCATTTTTCCGTATTTCATAGTTTCCCATCTTTTTTGTTGTAGTCTTTGTGTGTCGTCCGCTATCTCACTTGTTCTTATCTCTGGCTTTGAAACGGGTTTGAGCAGCTCAAGTCTTTATAATATAAAATACTACTGCTCATCGAGACTGCTTAAGTTTTTTTGTTTAATAGTACTGTCCGCACATTGAAGAATGCAATTTAATTAACTGTACTATTTAGTAGGTACAAGTTTCATATTTTTTGGCCCGGAGAATAAATTTATTACTACACTCATACAATTTTTTTAAAACCCGTTCCAACTTTGTGTTTACTTTTTGCAAAAAGAAAATTTAATCTTCTGTGTTATGCACTCGAAAAAAGTGTAGTTTAAAAAACTCCAATTCAACTTCTCCTAAACGTTTGTAGAATTTACAATCAACAAAAAAAATCTCCCGGCGTATTTGATAAAATTTATAATAAGTAAACTAACTTTATTTATGTTACGTCTGGAAAAATAAAACCTAGTTTTTCATTTCTTTTGATAATTTATATCTTCTAAGAACAGTATCATTTCGTACGCAGCTTGAATCAGCTTATACTGCAAGTTGCGTCCACGGGTTCGGTGGCCGGTCGACACCCCAGGTCTGTAAAGACCCCTGCCGGCCCCCCGTGTTGCGGATGTAACGCCAACTAGGTCTTCGAGAACATCACACGTCTTCTAAATTTAAAAAAAAATAAAAATTTTGCCGTATTTCTTCGAAGCAAACTCTAAATGATAAATAATGAGATAAAATTATCGCGGAGTAATTTATCTTTTTTTTGAAAAATAAAAGTTTTCCTCCAGACCCGACGGCGAAAAAAATAGCCACTTTAATGGACGCAATTATTGCCGAAGAAAGATTTTGATTAATTTTCCCACCTTTCGGCTTAATCTAAAACAAGCAGAACGAAATAAATCGTTATGTTAATGAGAATTTAAATTAACCCCAATCTTGCCGTGATTAAATCAACATGTGGTTATTTGTTTTTTAAATTCCCAAATCAACAGGTTTCTCCATTCAGTTTTGCTTTCTACATCTCTTTGTCGCTTTAAATTTAATCTCAAATAAAATACATTCCAGAAAATGTATTCGAGCGCGATGAAAATCTCATGGCAAATCGACTATGGCCCTCTGCTGCAAGGATCGAGAACAACTCGCAAGTTTTCCACGAGTGGAGTACACAAAGCTCCCGGTTCGCCATGCAGATGGCGCAAGCGGTCGAGGCTTAGTTTGGCTCTATCGATTTTCAAATTTCGCCACCTTTTTTAAACCACCGTAGCGTTTAACACTTTATAAAACACGAATTTTATACGACGCAAACACTTGAGTAGCATTAACATAAATAAAGTTGGTGTAAAAACGGATCGTTGACCATCAAACTCGAAAGACATACCAGAACTTGACCGTATCAATTTGGTCCTCTCCAAAAGCGAATAATCTATCCGGATAGATAAAAATATCTTCGTGGAATTGACAGATAATTTGTAAACATCCCGGGAGCAGTAATCATGGTACAATTAATTAGAAAATGTAAAGCGCATGCAGGCAACTACAGACGCGGAAAGGCGGCTGATGTGTTTTAACGATAACGAGTGTGCACGTATCCGTTATTTAATCGAAAGCTCGCTACTAGCAGCTTTTAGTTCGCGAGTTCATAAGCAAGCAACAGGTGTGCGCTTTTAGCCAGAAGCTGTCATACGGTTATTCTGTGCGCTTCGCATCTTTTAATTTATCAAAAGCTCTTGTTTAATTAAGTAGCACACCATTTTTTCTTCATTTATCTGAGTGCTTGTCGCTTCTACAGTACAACATGCAATTAGAAATTTTATGAATACTACGTTTTATTTACTCGTCCAAAAAAATTTGTATCAAACTTTCGATCGTTTCGGTTACGCGCTACAGCTACCCCGCGACGTTCCGTAAGCGTGCTTCGCTCAACTTCTCTTTATAAGCAGAAAATACATCATAATAAAAATATGTTACCTCCAGATTTCGAAATTAACGTCAAGATGTATTATAAAACGATCAAAAAGACTCGAGGGTTTGTCCGGGAGGACGCGCTCGAAGCTACATTTTCGCCGAGCACAAGTTCTAAATTTAATAAGCACAACATGCACTACTGCTATCTGTTAAAACAAAGATAATTAATACGATCTTGGCTGGTGTTTTACCAAACCTACAATAAATTTAAGCGTGAACCGGAAAAGCGTCTTCGTAAAATTTTACAGTTCTGATTAAAGTTTCCCGTACGTTTTATAGTTGTAAGACCGTAAGAGTACCACATCCGGGTCATGTAACAAAATTTCAGTGTCGAGTGTTACTTTGTACTCTCCACTTAAGTTCTGAACGATCTAAAGTACCAAAAATTAGGAAATATATTTCTATGCTTTTCTCCGGCCTAACAACTTCGGCAGGTTTGCGTAGTCCTGATGAATTTTCTAAATTTATAGAAAAATAATTCAAGTAATCAAATTTTGGTTGGTTTTTAAAACATCGCTTATAGCATAGCAAATCGCAGTGACTAGAAATTATCCACACCAGTTATGCATTCGTAAATAACTGGGACATATCAAATTGAAAATGCTTAAACAATCTGAAATGAGAAACGTCTAGACACTTTAAAATTTGAATAATATTCCTTCGAGGTAAAAGTATGCATTACTGCCGAATTTCTAATACAAAAAAAGAGAAATCTTTACTTGTTTTCAAATGTTTAGCATTTTGGTGTAAAACTCGGTAAAAATTTTATATTTTCTTCAAATTAGATAAACCTCTTCACGGGGTTTTCGTAAATTGAATTCTGTTATAAAGCAAACATTTAAGCTTATTTAATAACTGCAGTTGCTCAACCTAAATATGATCATATTTTCTGTAAAATGTTTGTTTTCCAGATATTTTGAACACAATGTGAAATATTATAATTTATTATAATCATTTACAGTTGCATCTTAAGTAAATTCTAATTAAATTATGCAAATACATTTCGGTATTTTAATAATATCTATTATGATGTATAAGGTAATTAAGTATTTTTCGCACTATACTAAAACAAAGCAAAATCCATTCAAATTTAAAACATCAAAGTTTCCGCACTTAAATAAGAAATTGCACTACAATATTACTTGAATTACTTACAACCACTTACTAATTACTTAATTTTATTTAACTATAAAGTTAAAATTAGTTAAATACATAAATAAAATAGTAAAAAGTTGGTTGGGAAATTTAGCTTTTTTGGAGCCTGAAGCTGAATATATTATAGAACCCTAAGAAAAGACTTAAGAATTACGGCCCAGTTGTAACAAATGATTTAAATCATTGTTATTGGCCTCATTGTTATAAATAATTAATCGAAGTGCCTGGTTCATTAAAAAATTACTCCGTTGTGTTGTAAAACAAACAAAGAAATATAAGCTTTGTGTGATTTTTCACTCTGACATAACAGTCAGTGATTGAGGTGGTTGTCCGGCCGTCAGCAGAACTTAGAAAATTGATTTCCCAATTTACCTCTACTTTCTATATCTGTTGGTTATGTTTCCTAACAACGGGGGGGAGGCTACTCAATAACTCTTCAGTTTCAGTGCGCTGGAGGGTATTCCATACCCCCCAGACCCCCCGGATTAAAGCCTTCGTTTAGGGTTTTTAACAGCCAGATTTATAATGACAGCTTCAGTTAAGTTCAAATAAACTAATCAAGCTCAACGAGCTTCTATTTATACACAGTATCCTGATATTTTTTCTATTTATTATAATTTACGTTTATTTACTCCAAAATTTTAAAAGAAAAAAAATAATCAATATTCTAATTTGTCTTTCACACGAAACAATAAACGGATATAAGAGAACAACTCTCTATTTAGCGGATACTTTTTAAAAAAAATGTAAAATTATTAATTAAATTAATAATAATAAAAGTTTGGCGGATAGAAATTCAGCAGGCATGCGAGTTTAACTTATAATATGTAGAAGAACGGTCGGTAATAATAGGGGAATTACCCTAATTTATTAAACACTACTCGAAACCTTGTTAATTCGTTCACAACTGGTACCAATTAGGTTCGTTTCTATGGATAATCAAAATTTTTGGAATACCTACAATGTCCCAAATCCAAGATTAACATTTTATGTTGAAATACCCCAGGTCAGAAGCCACCGAAGACTGTGATGGTGGGACACACAGACAAGACAAGAATTGTATAAGATAAGATAATCACCAATCAAAATAGTCATAACTCTTCAATTTCGTTTAACTGGCGATTGTACAACTAGGGCCGTTCTAAGACATTTTTTGGCTCTAAGTTAACATCGGGCGCCCTTATGAGAAGGAAAGAGAACTTTTTCTAAGATTTTAAAGAAACTTAACCTTACGTTAGAATATTACTTTTTGTGAAAGCAATTGTTTTCGGCACAAATGTATTTTTAGCTCCGCTAGCAGTAAAAGTAAATCTTAATTAAAATACATATTTGACATTTTTCAGCAAAGCAATAAGAATTTTTTTATTGTTTACACTATTGATAACCAACAAAAAAAATATTTGTACTCTCTTGAAAATACCTGAAAATTTTCAGGTAACTCTTTCGGTTAAAAAAAATAAAAGTTAATCAGCTGATTTTGATTTAGATGCAGAATAAAGAGTTCTACTCGAATATGTTCTAACTCAGTTCGGTCGAAAATGTACTTATTCCTTATTCGCTAACCCTACTGAATTATACTCTCTCCTTCCACTCGATTGTTCGTTAATCCTTAAAACTCGCCACAAAAAGTCTAAAATTTGCTCATAATAAAATAATGCAGGTTCTCTTCTAAGGATTCTTTAAAATTTAGTAAGCAAGAAGTATATTCTTTTATTGGGAGAAAATGTTTGACTTTCGTGGCGAGTCTGTGGGGTGGAAGGACGATCCGAGTCCAACAATTACATACCAGCCACAAAAAGAACTTCTTCTCTGAATAAACCACCTATTTCTTCGTAACAAATAAGAAACTATTTAATTTGATTAGCATTACCTTTACCGCCTGTGACAGGCGGCACTTAAAGTAGTACTTTAGCATTGCTCGTTGCTGTCGGCTTCAATTTGATCTTATACGATAAAAGTAGAGGGCATGAGCAAATTTCGCGATGAAATCTGATAAATTTTAATATTTTATAAAAATAGATCGCTTTTTAAAGGGGCAGACCCCGTGGTTGACAGCTTATAATTATATAATTTTCTTTCAAGGGAAAACATCGAATCATACCCGAACAAAATCGTGCATTTTGGTTTAATTATAGGACCCTGTTACATCGGGGGCCTGCAGCTTCGTTAGTTCTAATTGTACTATACAGGGTGTTTAACCCCACCGTTACCCCACGCTTATAAATTTTTATTGAATAAATTTGCTTCTGTTCTGTTAGATACCACAATCTTAACGATATTGTTGAATATCCTCAAGGCAATATAAATTTGTAAATAAGTGTAATATACAAACAATACAATTCAATATACAAAAATGCGATGTATAGGTAAATTGAAATTTAAAAAATAAGTCGGACTATAAAAATATTTCAAATTATTGTTAATTTGAATCCTTTTTAGAAAATTGTAAAAATTTATGTTAATTAAGTGAATCCATCACATCAAACTCGATTCGAGTTGATATACAATCATTTGTGCTTCTCAATCGATGCTAATTGCAGCCTTTTAGCTTAAACGTAGATAAATCGTAAGATCTTTCAGTTTTTTGAATGAGTAATTAAAAATTTTATTTCCTGCTGTTTAATTACCAAACCGTCCCCTATTCAAAGTTATAAGCATGAAAGAATACTTGAAAACTGCACCCTCAAAATTTTATTGAAATGGTGGATCTAGAAACGGCAGGTGGTAGATAATGTGTCAGCCGTTTGGAAACAAAACGAGCCCTATTTCCCGCAGACAACGATTGCGTGCAACTCGCTTCGTTTCACAATCGGGAGCGTCCCCTACAATGGTATAATGCCTGCGGGACTGATCTGGCTGGCTATTCTCTCTGCGCTTTACTTAAATGCTTAACATGGGCGGAAATTTTTGCGGCAAGATTTTATGTCGATTCGTTGCGGGTTAGATGAAAGTAGTGGGTTGAATAATAAAACAAGTTGTACAGAATAATTTATATCCTTTCGGGTTCTTTTGACAAAAAACTTTTAAAATTTAAAAATCAATTCTTAACCTAATCTCAAACTAATCAAAGGATTAAGATCAGCCCCTGCAAACAGTGCTAATTACGGCAAAAACTTAGGGGAGAACCCAACTGTTACAAAGTGTACATTATCACTTCATATTCCTTAATGATTAATGTTACAACCCTACATTTCAATTCTAACTTAATTTTTTATCAATTTATTATACTTAAACCTGTTTACGACTTGGGCTCGTGTGTTTAACACTCAATTTAACAATACAAAGCTTCAAATGAAAATCGTACATATTTGATGTGAAAAAATCAAGAGTTATCCCGTAGTGTGAGAACTAGATTATGTAATCAAACCTAAACAATCCTGCTGAACGAATTCACATCTAGGGAAACCAGAATATAATATGGTTTGGTCAGTCTTTCGCTCAATATTTATTCAACGATTAACTCGAATCTCTATTTTTTAAGTTAGTCAACTACACTAAATCATCAGAATTCAGATGAATAAAAATTGTATTACGGTATGATAAAAATTCCTGATATTGTATTTTTCTATAAAGCAGTGCTTTAATGAACATCTCTGTGAAACGGGAAAATTCCAGAACCCCCACGATACATCACCGTCCCTCACATACAACTAATTCGTTTTCTAGAGCATTGCGGCTATGTAGCAGGAAAATTATTAAAAGTCCTCAAAGTAGAACTAAATAATTACTTTTTAAATATGCAATTAAACCACACGAAATATCTGTAAGCCGCCTAAAAACGAAATACTTTTAATTATGTAGTTTTAGTTTTAAAAAAAATCAGCATAACAATAATTACTAATTGTCTTAACTTAATTTCTCGGTAAACTTCCAAGTTAACGACTATTGACGTAAAATCAACACTTTCAATAGAAACAAAATGCTCCAAGATCTAAATTATATAGATAAAATATTCATCGTTTTAATTTCAAATTAAAGATCCATATCTGTACAATTATGAATGGCAAAACAAGGTAAAAGTTAGGAAAACAAGATACATTTTGCATAATTAACGTGTTAATTTGGAATTCGTACTTGAAAGAGCTTAGATAGTTTATTCTGCAAGCTGCACTTGTGCAATTAAATCAAATCACGGGCAATTTGGCCATGACATGTTAACGCATTTAACATTCAAGTCGTCGTGATATGAATCGATGCAGATGGTACAGCAGTGACCCATAATCGTGTGGTTCACATATAAATAAAACTTGAAAAATTAAAATTAAAAATTATAATAGCCAATTAATAATTGCGCACCCACGAACTACTTAAGCGATTTTAAATTTATTATATTATTTCGCGTTGAAAATGTGGTACCTACTATATAATTTGTAAGTTAGAATTCAATTCTAAATTAGGAAATACAAAAATTAGTCAAATTGTGCTACGCAGGATGTATTTACAACAGACGTAAGACCAAAGTAAAAATTACTTTAAAATAACTTTTATAGTCTAAACGATTACTGCTTGTGCGGAAACATTCAATTTTATCACTTGTTTCTTTGTAAATTCGTTAACTTTGTTTCTTTATATTGTTTTTCTCTTCCCCGTGCACCTTGCCCCTCAGCGCATATTAGCTACTATTATCTTGCCTGAAGCCAAGATGACTTACGAAAGAAATGTGAATTAATATGGTGTGGTTTCCCGTTGCCTTTCTTAGAATACAGATCAATGTTTGTTCGGCCACAGCAGTGGTTCGACACTACCACGAATAGAACCGAGGTTTTCTGCTCCGTAGTCTGAACTTCAATACTTGACATTCAAGTTAAGCATTTTTTGCAGCCCACCCAGCGGGGGGGGGGGGTTCTATGATATGTGAAAAGTAGAAAATATAATTATATGAAATATTTTTACGTGCTTTTCCTCAATTACAGTTTCAACTTTTTAATTTTATCGAATCGTCTTGTTGGGGGGGGGGGGGGGGGAGGCTCAATCATTTGTGCTCCTATAATTAAAATTAAATATATCAATCAGAAGTTTATTAGGACGTAGTATTACCAAAAATATGATTAGATTTGTGAATTTGTTCCTTGATATGCGAAACTGATTTTTTCACATCTATACGAAAACCTTTCTTTTTCAGTGTTGTGTATACACTGAAATAAAACCCTTGTAAACTTTTTTTATAATAAATTGCATCAAGACCCGCTTATAATTATGTACTCCCATTATAGTATGTAAGTACAATTAAATTTCTATTACATGTTTACCGATTAGAAAGTGGAAAACCGTAGTTTAAAACTCTGATCGCGCCAGATACACTGCTGAGGTAAAGTTCAAGTTGCATCTGTAGGTTATGAGACGGCAATGGGAAACCACTTCATGAATTAAATTCCCTAGTAAGTCATATTGGCTTACGTAGAATGTCTACAAAGCACTTTAAGAAGAGAAGATATACTATTAGATAAATCCCATACCTTTTTAAATAATATGACCATTTGCTAATGTGAAGAATTCTTCAAAAAGTAAGAACTTTAGTGCTTTAGTAATAGTGAGAAATTTTGTAGAAATGTAAACTGCTTTTTATGACAAACAGAGTAGCATAAGACTTAAATCGACTTATGATGGTGAGGAAAACCGCGGTTCAATGCTTGATCGAGCTGACTACACTGTGGTGATCTAAACCCCGAGTTTGATCTATGTGTTATGATCTGGCAAGGTTAGCACCCTACTTGAATATTATGAAAATGCTCACAGAACCATGAGTGCCAAGTGTAAAACTTGGTACATTAATGGTAAAAAACAGAACAAAGCTGCAAACTGCATACAAGATTTATGTATGAAAAGAAGGTTTTTCTTTGTGCAGCGGACTTACGTACAAATAAAATTTGAATAAATTAAAAGATGAAGAATTATGGCAATATTTCTGAAGAATATTCCACTGAAGTATTGACAACACTGTTCAAAACAAAAAAATCAAAACTTTCACATTCTGAATCATTTACACGCACTCCTCATACTAAACATTTTATACTTCACACTCCTAAACGCCAACAATATTATAATATAAAGTTATACGAAAATATAGCTTCCTAATTTATTACAATATAAATTACAGCTTATAACACCTTTGTAGCTCTCTGAGCTTCAATAGCTTTCTTTCAGTGTGTAGTCCACTCATATCCAACAGAATTTTCAGTCAATAAGAAAATTGTGAATATACGGGGTGTCTCATAGCCAATGTGCACCATCTAGGTGCCGATAGAAGAAGCTAGATGCAATTTTTTTGTCTAATTAAAACTCTGAGGAGGGGAGGGGTTCAAATGAGATGGTGTAATTGTTATCATGGGATGACAACTCGTGGGACCCAAAACCTTTCGAGAGTAACAAATTTAAAAAATCTCTCATAAGTATATTATAGTGCATATCAAAGTTGAGACTATATACAGGGCCGAATTAGGTTTAAAATTATCTCGAGACAAATTTAAAAAGAAAAAATACCATCTCGTTAATCCTAACGTTCGCGTTACTAATTAATTTGTTCGTAGAACTGTAGTTCAAAACTTAAGCACCGACAACTTCGTTAAACTCTTGGATAACTGCATAACACATACTAAAATAAGAAAATAATCCATTTTCTACTTGAAAACAAAATCTTTTTTCACCCCCAATACGGGGTAATACGGTCCTGGATTATATAAGATATCCCCCCTAAAGTGGTAGACACAGATCTATCGCAGATTCTTATTGCAAAAAAACTAGCGTCATTTTAAATCTTACATCCAAGTGGCAGTTTCGTTGGGTTTCCCCAAGTTTTCCGCCTTGAAAGTTTAATTATCTGAAACGATAGTATTTAATAGCACTAATAACTAACAGTGTGTGCCAAAATTCTTAAGATGAACTTCTATGATTTGGCAGCACTTACGAATTACAAAAAGAAATACTTTCTTGGGGGCAATATCTCAAACAATATGCAATTTTTTTTCAGATAAAATAAATTCAAATTCATATTTTATACACAATTTTCCACACTCTGCGTACAATTATGCGACCGTTCTGCTAATTGTGCGCAATGCACTATTTTATTATTTAGTGTATAATACTATGCAATACCTGGTAATCAATCGGCCGAGAGCTCAAATTATGCATAAAGGATAGCAAAGACTTCAAGACTACCTTTGCTCATATTTCTCTTGATTTTATCATTTTAGTTTTCACATTTTAATATCGAAAATTAAAACGTCAAGCTATTTTACTGCCAATAAAAATGGCAAAAACTTAATGTCCTAGCAGCTTGTCATGAATTTGAAATTTCTTGGTTCTATAAATTTAGTATTACTCACATTTTAACTCGACTAACCAAGATGTTATTGTCGATTCTGTTTATGAAAAGCGAGTTCGAGATGATAATATATAAATGTAAGTAAAAAAAAGTTTAATTTGGAATATTCTAAATATTCAAATATGAAAATACTTTTAAGAAAATGAATTTTAGATTTACCAATTAGGTATTTTCTAAAAGTCTGAAAGTTTTAACGAGAGTCTCTTTATTTTGTACAGACGTTTGTAAAAACCCTAAGTGCTCACGAAACTACTAGCTTTGTCACATAGCTTTTATAATTTTATTTATAATTATTATATTGTTTCGAGCGTTTGTTCTAATCTTAAATTTTCTTTAAAATTATGCTCACAGAGTGGTAGTAATTCGTGGTGGTGGTTACGGCAATAATATCGTTCGGAAAACATCAGTCGTAATTGTTGTTTATATTTTTGTCAAAATTACATTTGGGAGTCAAATTATAGAGCAGCAAAAGTCGATAAATTTCTAAATAAAAATTTATCTAATCAAAATTATTTGTTAGATAACTTTGATCGAGTTCGACTATAAAATAATTATTATTAGATGATCGATCGATGCACTACGTGTGGTAATATCAGGTAAAAAAACAATTAGGAATTATAATAAATTACTATGTCTAGCGTTACTTGTTTTGTTATGTCCAATAATTACTTATAGTTTATGTGCAAATCAACTAAGTAGGTGGGACACGGTACAGGATATCCGACGACTTTTGTCTGTATTCTGCTGGTAAAAATAGAAAACGAATTCATAAATCTTACTCGCATTATCACGTGTAAAATTAAAAAAGTTTATATAATTATTATTTCGGCTCAAAGCCTGCGTTTTGATTTTTTGAAGATATTCGGACCATTAAAAAAAACATTAAGACTAATTTAATAATTTTAAGAAAGCATTGAAATATGGGCAGAAACTAAATTATGTGCTAAGTTTCGAAAGCAGTCAATTATGAGCCTTTCCAGTTAGTTTACTAATTACCATAAAGCAGACGATGAAGTCAATTATGGATGAATCCAGAGGATGTGTTGAAATAAGACGTTTAATTATGCCAAGCAAGGTAAGCTCGATTATAACCTTTGAGTTTCTGTTGAAGAACGCGACAATTGATTGAAGCAAGCGAACGATTCTCTACTCCCAAAGCTAATGATCAAGCTTGCTTGCTTATCCTTTCTTTGTCGACGTTCGCAAAACCAGATTAAATACAGACTTTTGTTCTCATCCGATATTACGTGTCATAAGCACGTTTTCAAAATTCTAGTACCATGGATACTTTTACGGGCTGATAAAATTATGCCATTTTAGTTGCGCCTACTTACAACATTTGTAAAAGACGTAAAATTAAAATTTATGTGAACAATGCCAAAGTTTTAAAATTATTAGAATTGTAAAACACTTGGCCGGAAGGTGATGGTGCTAAGAGAATTTAATATCGAGAAAATTTATTGTGCATCCTAATTTTGCGTTTAAAATTGTACTCCAAAGTAACATCATGCCTTTGTTTGTATTTAATTGAGTAGAAAGCGGAATGATGACCCCATGAATAGTGTAGAACGAGACGTTCTAAACGAAGCTCTATCTAAATTCGCACAGTACTCCTCGTTCGAAAATAAATGAATGATTTAGGTCTGGTTTTATAAATTTCGCGATTAAATAAAAAACTTTAGTGGTATCGCGTAGGTACACTTCGATAATGTTTCAATATTTACCAAAGTGTGTGTTCTTGATGCAAAATCGAGGTGTAGAAAGCAATCGAGAATCGAGCACTTTGCTATGTAAATAACGGGAGCAAAGCGTCGTAAAACTGCTTACGTTTTCGAGCTCATGTAATCTCGGAGCACCAAATAAAGCTGCCGGTGGCCCGGGCCTCATGTCATTTAGATCGGCCCAATGCTGGTCTCGGAATGTCTCACGACAGTTACGATAGGATATCGTCCCCAAAAACCACCATATCCCTTGCAATAAAATAAATTGATCAACTGGGAAGTAATAATGTAAATTCGGTAATCGGTACCTTAGTTTTATTGTCACATCCAAAGTTCTTTTATTATTTTAACATACGCTTAATAGATATCCGCTTATAATGTAAAAAAAAAATAAAATCGTGTCAGTCTAGTTAACGAAATTTTATTGCGAGCGTTAGTGGATTTCGTGAAAACTCAATATCGATTGTTACCGTGTGCAAACATTCACATTATCATATGGCGAGTCGATTGTGTAAAATTGGATCACAAACCCGTGCGTAATGGAGCATGTCAAACCATGGAACAAAACCCCCAGTAGCCAAATATGTACGTGTAAGAGGCTCTCGAACCTGCTTTATGATGCAGAAAAATAAACATTAGCGGAAAAGGATTTCCATCGTGTTTTTCAAAATTTCTATTCATTATAGGAAAATTTAATTTCACGTTAAATGCAAAAATTTATAAGGAACGAACGGTGCAGAATATCCTTGGAACAAGCACTTCTACAAATCCCTCTCACATTCTTTACGAATCTTTCTTTATTGAAACGTGTAAACGACTGCACTGGAAGGTCGATAGATATTACCAAAAATGCATTAGGTGTCGGTACTTTCTAAAAGTATTTCATATTCCTCGACGTGCAGTTTCCAAAATATTACTATTGTCGAGCTTTCGTTTGCAAATCATTTTTATTATGCAAAAGATGCTACCTTGTTGGCCACTTTCTAACATTCGATATGCAGAATTCTAAACTACATGCACTACCGCACCATTCTGAATAGAAATATTCACTCAAAGCCAAAGTGGGATGTTGCATTAAAATTTTTATCACCTAATCGGGAATCGAGTTCGATATCTTCGATCACTAAACCGCACTTAACATACTTTCAACTAACGGTCACGAATAATAATTGTGTGTTAGTATTTTTTTGGCGTGCAAATAAAATGTTTCATTTTTGAGATTCGAGAAAAGCAGACTATTATACAATTTCTCACTTCACAGCATCTAACTTCCTTCGAAACCTAAAGCTCTTCAATATGTGTGTAGCTGGTGCGGACTAATTTTTAGATTTTTTTGATTATGTACGTTAATTTTAAGATCGAGAAGAATTTTTCTTTCCTACTAAAGCTTTAAAAACAAATTCGACTTCGTGCATAATAAATACGTAAGTGTGCGAGTTTTCAAAACTTCTTGTATTTATTCCCTAGCTCCCGAATTAAAAAGGTTTTTCATTATATCGAATGAGAATTTGTTCAACTGGTACACGAATGAACGATTGGGTAAATACCGCTATAATTTGCAGTTTTATCCCGTGATCTACATTCTACATAACACAACCTTGCTGATGCAAGTGTTTGTAATTACTATATTAGTAAATTAAATTTATTGATCAATTTAATCAAATTACTCCTATGCTAGATGAAAATGGTGTACGTATAACGTCATAATGTGTTGTATGTTCCGGTAGCACAAGAAGATGGAATAACTAAATAAATTAGCGAGCGACGGAATACTCAACGTCGTCGAGCGTGTCATTAAGAGGAACTGCAGCCGGCGGCCCAATTACATTACAAAGACTGCACTACTTAGTAATATTTTACTTTTAGTGGATTTCTATAACACACTCCATATTTACCACCCGTATATCTGTTGCTGACGTTATCGCTTCCTTATTTCCACTATTCGCAACATCTCTTTGAAAGCTCAATTGTGTTGTACATCCTGCTGCTGTCCCGTAACTTCGGCTGCTAATTAAATGTTACAAGAACCCTCACGAATCTATTGTAATAGCAACCAAGAGCTAATATGTATTCACATAATATTAGAGAAGTTCAATTTTGACTTCAGTTGAGAAGTCAAATATATGGAAAAAATCTCTAACGATTATCTCAAATTTACGAAAGCATTTTTTTCCTTTTTGACCCCAAAACGCCACGGGGTAATAATATCTATCGAGTGACAAACGTGTACAGCGCAGTGAGAGTGTTTGTAATAGAAAGCGTTTGCGTGTTGCGTAGAATCTACCACCTATAGTTCACCCTCGTTGTAAAAGGGGGTAATTCCTAGTTTACCGTGTCGGATGAAGGCATCAGAAAAATCCGCCCTGTCTGTCACGATATACCTACATATTCGTATCGGTTTACCGATTACTTATCACAAAAACACAAACGTTTAAATTCAACATTTCGGTGTATATACCCATCAACCCTTGACTCTCAGCATAAAATAAAATATTCATGGCAAAATTTAACATTGCTTGCGAAGAGGCCATTTAAATTTATTTGATTGACAAGTAATTTTCAATCACGAAAATTTATCGTTGAATGAAAATACAAACACACCACCACCGCTTCACACAAGTAAACCTCGATTTCGACAAAAATTTTGACCCTATAATAAATAGATTGAAGAATCGATTTACTAGGTACGTAAACTTCCGCTCTAATTAGTCTGAGTCGCATGTGTGGAATTATTTTGACCAACAAGAAACGTTCCAACTACGGAACCCTTTGAGTTTGACTCATCGATCAAGAAAACAAGGACGACCAATCTAAAACTTCTAAATGCATCTCCTTTGGTAAACAATCCCTAAAAAAAACTACCTGCTGCATATTTATTTGCGTCAGGTAGAAACAGGTGCGAGAAATGGGGTAGAAACCAGAAACGCACCCGATGGTTCCTGTTTAAAATTCCGTGCTTTTTTATTTCGTCTCGAAATTGAATCCGTAGTGCATTTGGTACAAAAAGAAATCGCATTATAAACAAAACCATCGCTTGCATTATTTATTTAGAAAAAAACTAAATATTTCACGGCACAAATAAATTCGAATAAAGTTAGATATTGAAAGCGAGGAACTCGTCGAAATATAGAACTCAAACGACGCCACTCGTATAAATAGCAAGGCGCAAATCTTTCGTTGCTCGAGGGAAGTAGGTATTATTCTCCGCTGCGAAGCGACGCCGTCGTTTCATGAACGAAAGAGCATAGAAGATTTTTAATACTGTAAACGAAATGCGCTTGCTAGGCGGTTGTTATAATTTGAGAAAGCTTCTAGGTAAGGTAACTTATAACGCGACGGTAGCTGAAAAGTTCAAAAGGAAAAACTATTTGATATTCCTTTTTGAACAAAATTGTTTTAGATATGAAAATTTTCATCATCTGTGAGATGTACAAATCAAATTTTAGTCAAGTCATATTTCTAGGACAAATCTGAAACGTCGCATAACAAAGAACAAGGAAGGTTAAAAGGATAAAGCGAACGGGGTTGAGCTGCAACATCGACTGCGGGTGAACGGTTCTAGTGTTCCAGATAGGAATTCAATTCCAGTCGCCTGCAGATAACTGTAGTGTAGAAGTTGTCACCCATTCCACCCTCTCGTCTGTCGTCTTTCTGATCGCACTCTCGACCCTATTCCGCTTCTTTAAGCAGGGTTTCTCGCCGCCAGCATTCGACAAATTCGAGGCGCCTGCTGGCTTGTTAACTTTCGTTTCACGGTTACTTGAAGCGAAATTAATTTAGCTCGGAATCGGATTTATTGAACGTATCGATTTACGGCAAAATTTTACAAAAGTTAAACAACAATAATTGCATGCCGACACACATGGGGTATCAAAAAGCAACGGGAAATGGTAAAAATCTAAAAGCCTTTCGAAAAATTTGGTGTACCTTCGCTAGCGCAATCGATCTTCAAATATGTAAATTGTTTCCACCATGTCACTTAAATTGCAACAATTAATTATACAGAATTTTCTTCATTGTCAAACTTAATTACCATATTTAAATTTAATGCATCGTCATGACTTTTAGCTGCATTTTACTCAACGATGTGGTATTCATAGCTTCTTTGTGTCTTTGTTTGTGAAAGCTGATGTAAGAAATTAGAATACCTTTTCCATCGTTAAACGTTCGTAGAATCAAGTACAAAGACGGTAATGGTGCAACCTTATCAACTTGGTAGCAATTCCTCTTCTATTTATTCAAGGTTTCGCATAAAACCTCTTCTCCTCGAGTCGAACTGTTTTTGGGAAAGGATTAGACCCGAATCCATACGGGCATAATTGATAGTCGAAAATTATCGTAGACTTAAATTCAGTTATCCCATTATAAATCATAATAACAAAATAGATATTGATTACGAGCCACCAACGTGACTAAAGGAGGACAAAACCCATTGTGCTATACCCGCATACAGACCACACATTTTGTTGCTTCCACTTCTGTTTCATTTAACACAGTTTTCATTCAACCAATGTAAAATTTCTACATTTATGGGAGTTATTGATTAAGCCTATGGCCTAATACATTATATAACCTGTTCAATCATATTGTTTTCTATTAATATTACTATCATGTAAAATAACGAACCTTCCAGCGATTTCGGCGAAACTAACTAACTAACTGAAAATTATCATATAGGAAATACAATTTTTTAGGAGAATAAGAAAAGTCTCGGCCATTCCAAATGGATAAAATAAAAATAGCTGACAATTTGTTGATGTTAAAATTAAAACCAACCCACCATGTTCCATCGCGCGCATCAGGGTGGAAATTATTTTTAGTGTAAATCTCGAGAAGTGAAACGTCATATCGAGAGTAAAACTAACGTGAGCAGAGTATTATTCTCGTAAATACCTAAGAGGTTATCATCCATAGAAGGAATTCCCTTATCAACAACACAGACGTTGCGGCACCCCAAGATAGTATCATCCTCTTTGGCATTGTAGCCCAAAGGCTTTACAACGTGAACCTTTGGCTTAAACCCAAGACTAGAATTTGCTATTATCCGCATTCGCTACTTCCTGTGCTAGTAACGTCCGCAGAATTCAAGCGTATTTCTCGATAGTAATAGTCTTCATTTTGACTAAATCTCCGTATGTTTCGATGACCCGAGATTGGTAAAATGCCAAAGCGATTTCCTTTACGATATTTGCAAAAGCCCTTGCATTTTATTATTGCACTTTTTACTTCTCGAGAAAACTAAACTGATTTCATTAAAACATCGGATACGTTCACGATTTTCACAACTTTTTAATAAATTAATCGTAAACCCACACAAACTAGGTTGGTAAGTGCTAGAAAAAAAAATAGACTAATTACGCCAAGTTATGCAAAGTTTAATTTGCCGTATCTTATATTTTAATGTATATTATTGCATAAGCCACCTGTTGATATTAAATATTTTCGTCGATTTAGTACTACTCTCTGTGGGTGCAAGTGATTTTTGTAGATGAATAATTTTAATAGTAAAAGTTTTAGTTGTGATAAGTCGGTACGAGTGTGGGAGATTTCTTTAACGAACATCGCTGTTTGTAATTTATTTACACCCATCCGTGATAATAAATAGGAAAATGCAAATGAAGTTTATACAGTTTCGTAAAGTAAATTAGCGAAATTTTAACAATAATAATTATTTGTTAATACCTACTTAAGTCTCGTTTAACTTTAAAACCACGAGACGCGCTTACGCCCAATATTAGTTTCGGGATAGAAGTTAGAACTGCATCTAAATTGATATTGATGACCTGTAGATATTCTCCAGATACAAAAAAAATTGAAACATTAATGTCAGATATAAAACTCGCTCAGAACCGGTCAGCGAAAGATCGTTAATCCAGTAGGATGCTGCATAGCTTCCCCAGCTTAACCAGTTCCGGTGAATTAATTCAGCAACTTGAATATAACCAACGCTCTTAGATTGTATTTTGTTCTAGCCGAACGATAGCTAACGGTTACTGATAACAACATTAAGCATCCGTTGAATGAATCTCAAAATATATTCATGTTTGATTCATTGTTTATTGTATTATCGTAAACGTTCATGCTCAGTTCTCTCTTGCGATTTGTGGCGTTGCCTAACACGAGATTTTTCAAATTCATACACCGATACCACATTCGTATCCAAAAATATTTTTTAAAAAATCAATCTCGTTCATTTTACATTAGAAGAATGGCTATCTGCAGTCAGCACGATGGAGCGCCATTCATTGCCAAGGAGTAGCATAATCCTGATCGGTGAATGGCTAGAAGAAAAATGTTGCAATGCATATTATTGGGGATATCTACAACGACGTAAGTAGAGCACGGCGAGCGGGGGCACCTGCCCAGGGCACAAATGATTTGAATTTAAAATTGGTAAATTAGCAATTCAAAATATGTGTTAGTAATTTTTTCAAAAAGCATTATGATTAGAATTATATTTTTTGATTTGATAACAAAACAGCCTCTTGAACTCAATTGTTTTAACTTAAATCCACACCTGCATTTGTTTTTTTAGTTATAATAAACAATTTTTGTTTTATAAAGGTTCTATTAAACTAATTAGGGGATCGTGATATTTAGACAACCTTTATAAAACCAAAATACAGTCTGACCCTATAGTTTGAATGTGGGAAGGGGGAGGGGGGACAAGTTTCTTCTAATGGAAATTTTGTAACAATTAGACTAGTAAAGGCGCCAAAAGTGTTCAAAAACTACAAAATAAGATAGTAAATTAATAAGTGATATTTGATTTAGTTAATCAGATCATCAACATTTAATAATTCAAAAGTCTTTTTTCTAAGAAATTCTTAAGCTAAATAAACAAAAAGAAGCGATAAAAAACGCTCGGCTTCTTTTGTTCAGTTACTCCTTCAGTCCACTGTACAAGAAATAAAGAGAAATGCTGAAAAATCTGGAAATTAAATGGAAATTTGATATACAAAAATTTATGTTGCGATTCGTCTCCGTCAATATTAACTATTATATTTTTTTCTGTATTATAAGTATAACTTTTATTGTTATTATTATGAGTTTACCAGATTCCACATTATTACTCGTTACTTCTAAATCTCGCCCTGTATATATTGCTATCATCTAACTTATTACTTCGAGTTTCAAAAATTCCAACTTTTAATTTTAATTAATTTTAATATCTTATAATTTTTATTCGAATTTTGAGCAATGAAAATGGAATACTGTCCTAATCACCTCACGTGCGCTCAACATGCAATGTAAACAATTATAATTATGCCGTTAAACTTGAAAATTTTTAGTTAATAACTGACGACTTTAACTTCTCAATTTTTTTGTCCAATTATTATTTGTTAAATTTTGTTGCGATAAATTTTACTTGTGAATAAATTTATATTAAATCAGCGAAGAATTTGGCTAATGCAAGACTTCTAAGCAGAAATCTCTGGTTCGAGCCCGGAGAAAACAAGAACTTTATTTTTATTTGTTCTATCTATCTCCATAGGTAAACAATGATAAATCACTGAGGTAATCTGTCTTGAAACTCCTTCATAACGTGAATTGATCAATCAAAATTTACTATGGGTTATAGCGCTACTATGTGTGTGTGTGTAGGAGTACACTGAGAAAACTAAGTTATTGATGTTAAGTGTGTATAACTGTCATCAAGAAAACGCTTCTTGTGAAATGGGTTAGCTGCAAGATCGAACTATTAAATTAAATGTAAAAATATTTTAGGTAAAGAAATAAACGCAATTTTGTTTAAAAGGTATTTTAAAAATTAAGTGGAAGCTGCTTATGGATGAAAGAAAATATGAAATATACGAAGAAAGCACTGATGCAATTTAGAAATTTATTGTACAATTATATAGCATTTAAATGGTGCCCAACGTAGGACATTGGAGATAATGCATTGATAAAAAAAATAAGGAACTCACAAATACGTGGAATGAAATTTACAAAAGGAGAGCCAAAAGTTAAAATTTAAGAATGGAAAAATAGTATAAATAAATTGAAAAATGATAATATGAAAGAATTGAAAAAGAACATTGGATAGATTTTAAAAAAAAGTCAAGATAGATGTCAGTTTCGGTTGCTGGAAAATAAAGAAAAATGCGATATTAAAATAGATGAAAATTATGACACTAAGACAAGTTGAAAAATAATAAAAATCAAAAATGCAAAACAAAAATATCAGAAATAAAATAGTGAACGAAAAAACAAGAAAACCTTTAAAATTAATAAAATAAAAACAGGAAAATTTAAAGTGAAGCTAATAATAGGATCCACAAAAAAAAATTGAAAGATGCAAAGATGTTTAAAGTCGTAGAAGTTGATAAAAATAGAAATCGGATGCTTAGATATAAAAAATGAACGATCTGGACGTAAGAAATAATTTGGAAAAAAATTCGAGAAACGGAAAATTCGATATCAATGGGATGGAAATGAAAGATTTTCGTGCATTTTTTTTATTTATTTTTCATACAAACCTATTGGTAGGGAATACCCCCCCCTCCCAAAACTTTGATAATTATATGGACTACAATAAACTTCATCGAGCAACATCTTTTAATGGTATTTTGTATATGCACAGTGGTGGCCGATACAAGAAGGGCAATGAAGACAGATTATTACATAAAACAATATATCATTCCCGTTTATAATTATTCTATTGGTAATCTTTGTAGCTTATTTTTTATTAAATAAAGTGCAATATCATTTGCATTTACCTAATATTGAGTTTTTACGACACCATCAATTTTATGGTGTTAAAACCTTAAGTGTAATTTTATTGAGGAAGTCTTAGTCGATTTTACAAAGAAAGCTATCACTGCATGGATTTCTAATTGATGAGTGACATCGATTGAGAAAATGACAAAAAGAGACAAATTGACTATTTTGTTGGAGATCACTAAACACTATACCAAATTCTAATTCTAAATTAGGCAGTTGAAATTAGTAAACGCTGTTCCTATTTATATTCGGGGCCTGGAATGAAAAAAAAACTAACGCTAACAGTAAAGATCCCCCCTCCCCCACCCGGCCTAATAAGCTAGAGATGAATAAATTAAAAGTGTAACAAACCTAGGTAAGAGTAAAATTTCATTAATTGACTTGATAGCAAAGTTAGTTAGATGAAATCTTAGGAATTAGGTAGTTTTATTTATATTATGGTAGTATCTCGTTAAACTTAAATCTGAAAGAGCCGAGATAACTTTACAGTTCCGACGAGGTATCTGAAGTTACTGCGCTAACTTAAAATTTTTTTCTTGCTATATTAAAAAGAGTTGGGTAATTAAACAAAAATAGATAAGGAATAAAACTTGTTTGACACGATAAATAAAAGAAAAAATCTTCCTTTAGAGAGGAACTGCAGATCTCAACGACAGAGAATCTGATGGCTTAATGTTTTATGAGATTGTAAAGAGATAATAATGTTGGATTGAACATTTAAAAAGTAGGCTTTCCGTTTGGGCAAAACAAAAAAATAACTAATGTAATTTTATCTAGTAGTAAATTTATGGCAATAGTGGAAATGTGTTCTAAATTTGTTGTTTCGTGTCTTCTCTGCATGGTGGTAAAATATCGAATAAATTTTTTTCCAAGTTTCTTTAAATAGACTTCTGGTATATGAATTTAAATATATCCGAATTGGTATTGTAAGTTACCTCAACGCACACCCAAATAACCGCACCTCTACAACGTTCAGTTACGAAAATAAACGTATAACCTTTACAACGAGATTTCTATAAATTTGCTCGTGCTTTCCAGTTTACGACGGGGAATGTAAGTTGTAATCTCGGCTCCCCGCCGCCTATGGCCCATTCGGGGATAATGCATTATCCTGGCAAGAAACCGACGATGTCGTGCGTTGTATACAGTATACACGGTTCGTGGATAATAATAAATAGCATTTCATATGAGGTCACGTGACGCCCAAGTGGCACGGAATGTTGACAAAGATTTACCTATTCTATTTGGTATGCATATCATGTGATGTCTGACAACTGATAAATTATCTAGTCGGTTATCTATGCGACGTGCCATGGAAGCGTGGAAAATCTTCATTTTTAATTTATAAAACAACCTTATTCCATTTCCACGCACACATTGCGATAAATAAAATAAGCGCCAATATTGTTACAGTTTGAATAAAATCTGACCGATAATTACGCTGCACTGCGAGGGTTTAAATTCTTCGCGAGATACTAAAAGTATATATAATATGAGCATATCTGTTTTATCGCATTTAAAAAACTACAGCCAAAAGTCGTACGTAGTGCATAGCTCCCGCGAACATGAAAGAGTAAGATATAAACATGAAAATTGACAAAGGATTTATAAAGTATCTTTGGAGGGCTAGAGTTCATAGTAACTCAATTTTTGAGTATAAAATTTAAAAGCAAGTGAAATAAAAGTAACATTAAAAACGACTTATTTACTTGTGTAAGTACTCGAAATTGAAAAAAAAATTAGAAGCAAGTTCAACTTTTGATTGGGTAGCTCCGAAAATCCATTTACATTTAATGCAAAATTAACAATTTCGATTTTTAAATTATTTGGAAGGTAAATGGAAAACAGTAGTAGGCTTCGGTTTCATAGCAACAAGCCCATGTCGTCAGCCACGGTAATCCTACAATTAAGTTCTTCAATTCGCTCGGGATGGAAGCCGTGACATAAATGGAAAGTGGTCTCTACGCTTGGGGCACACAAACATGAGAGCAATACGTGAGCGTAATAGGGCGGCACGATGACTCGACATGGCATGACACAAGCTGCGTTCGTCCCGGCCCTCCCAAACCCGTCACTTTATAGCGCCGACGGGTCGAGCGGTTCCATAGACACATGCCGCGCGATATTATAGCGTGTGCTTTGTTTTACTGTTCCGTGCTGACCCGTTTACGTATAGTTCGACCGTTTCGATTAAATTCTAATCTTCTTGTTTGCATGCCTTTACAAAAGCAGTTGATACTCCCATCGCACGGTTCGATCACATTCTAACTCTAGCGATTCGAGATAAATAAAAATCAAATAAGTACCTATCTAGTCGTCATAACTTTTGTTTTACTTTGAAAATTAAAAAAGCAGTATTATAATTTGTAGCAATGGAAAACGAAAGAAATGAATTTTGGATAATGTAATTTTTTCGATGGCTCGTGCTGATCCCTTCAATTCCCCTACTATTCATCGTGCTCACGAAAGGGGGCAGAAAATCAGCTGCGGATGCATTTCAACTTGTTAGTAATCTGGAGCTGTAATGAACCGACTTCGTATACAAGTCAGCTCATGACGATTTCAAAAAGATATGAGCGTTAAAACGTCCGGCGTTGATGTTTTACGATATAAAAGTTTTACATGGAAAAGGTAATGCATAAAATGTTATAAACGTAATTATTCCGAGAGTAAAATCCTGCGACATTAAATACATGTGATGATATTTTCCATTTCGGACAATAAAGCACGTAAACAGTGCGATCTGCATTAACATTGGGGTTCCTGACATAGGTCTGAGTGGTAGTGTAATGGAATCTTCCGGTTGAATACTATGCCGGGAGTAAGAGCATTTAAGCGCGCAATGCTGCTATTTCGTCATGGAGTGTACAACCACCACCAGCTTTTCTAATTGCAACCGCAACGGCATATCTGTCGGGAAATCTCCTGCGTTATGTGTATACCGCATATTGTGAGCGATGCCACTGTCAGGCTCTGCAGTAAAATTAACAACGCAAATGTCCCAACTCGAACGCCAATAATAATTTTAAGAGAATTGCACATAGAAATTTAATAAAATAGTGTATAGTGCAGTAAACAAGTACACGAGTGCCATAATGAAGAGTCGATCGTTTCTGTTATGCACGGACGATCGTAACTTGTTATTGTCGTATCATCTGCGCTACCGAATTGCGTGGTGCTCAATAGCAAATCAACGGACATCAACCTGAACTGAGAGACTCAGACAAAACTATCAGGTAGGTTGTTGCAGAACCTACGGCAATAATTGAAGCCCACATTCTGCACGGATACTCGAGTGCCCAACTCATTAGATGTTTGACTAATGATGTCGTTTCGAAACTTACCCGACGTCTCCGGCAATCGCGACAGAAAGTTATTCTAGGTATATTTTAAATTCTTACGAAAGTTATAAGGCAAAGTTCGGGCCATTTTAATAAACAACTCGAAAAATGCAATTTAACGTAATAGTAAATTATATAAAAGAAAAACCAGGCAGGTACTGGTATATTTATAATTCTTGAAATTTAATGACTTCGGTCTCAAAAAAACTTGTATGGCAATTCCAACTTGCAATAATATGCCACATTGTATGTACGTATGTATACCTATATAATACAAGGTCTTTGGTCTTCAAATTAAAACTAAAGAGGATGATTTGCAAAAGTCGATTCCAAGGTAGGTATGGTATTTAATTAGTTATTTTGTTTTTATAAAACCACAAAACATAACATCGAACTAAATGGCAAAATGTATATAATAAAAATAACCAATAGTTTAAACTTCATGAAAATAATAGAATAGATGGGCATGTTAGCAGGCATTTGCATTGCAGTCATCACAGGAACTTTCAAACATTAATTATTATTAGACCTTAAAACCTTAACTGACAAAGTGAACAACCACCTATTTTTCACTTTAACCCAATCAATAGGTTTAGTCCTGGTATTTTGTATTCGAGTTTGCAAATGTTTAAATTGGTCATTCAAAATATAACCCGAATAGGTATATTTAACTTACTCTTTTTTTCGGTCGATACTGCTATCGATATTTCAGATTTCCTTACCTGAAACAAAAAAAATTCAGCATTATTTTCTTCAAATCGTATAATAACTTAGCTAATATTACTACCTACGTTAAAATTATAAACATCCCAGAAAATAAAAAACTGAGATTGGAACAACGGAAATTATAAAAATAAAAGAAAAAATTGTGGTTAAATTATTTTCGAAATATTCTATGTATATTTATTTACACAAATGTAATCTAAATATCACTCGGTGTTCAAGAAAATCTGTTTTGAATAGATTTTCAAATTATAAAGTTTAATCCTCTTTGGTATAGAATATCGTCCATTTATTTATAATATCGATTAAAATAATTTCACGCCAAAATTTATTACTTTTATTGTTTCAAATAAAGACCCTTTCAGTTTTTTTTCAAATTCTGTGATTTATGCGAGAGGTAAACCACGAAATCTAGAAATTGAAAGAATTTACCACTTTTGGTGTAGTACAAGATTTTCGTCTGGGGTTTATTTCTGTTTCAGATGTTCACACACTTGTAATATGAGTTCCCAATGAAAAACCTCTCGAAACTATATCGTGGCTAGTAGCTCTTTAGTTCAAAGGGCTCCTGAACAAGAACAGGAGGAATTTAAAAAATAAACTAAATTTAAAAAAACGTTTCATGAAATTTTATAGTCAAAAAATCAGAAATCATGGAAACAACAAAAAAATATTAAGTACCTAAATATGTTAATTACATACCAAGATTTTACAATTAATTATAAAACTACAACTCACAGAGTGCAGGTGTAAACTGTTTTTACAAAAGTAAATTTTTTACACCTGCATTCTTAGCGGTGTAGTTCTAGAATTATCTTTTATAATTAACATATTTGTTTAATAGCTATTTATGTTTTTAGGTGTTGCCATAATTTTATATTGTGATTTATATAATTATTTAAAATTTTAATATTTTTGCAAATTAACTTCTCTCTGGAGTTCCAGCCCCCCCCCCCCCTCAACCATACTTGTTACTTTAGTGCCACAAGTTAAGAAATTTGTAAAACTCTTATATTTTCACTGAGAATGATTTATTTACAATACATTGTACCCCCCCCCCCCCAAAGATCTATGACCATTCGATATTGCACTTTTTTCTACACATATTTCTAGTCGGAATTCGTTCCTCTATATTTGGGCGAGAAAAAAAAATAGAGGAAGACCAAAAGTGGGGTGGCTAGATAGAATAACCGGCCATGTTACAAATATAAAAGTTATTAATTAAAAGAGATGTCTAAATCACGCAAGTTGAAAATGAAGAGTGATCAATAATTTGCGGCGCCTTAGGTCAATTTATTGATGTAAGCATGCCAAAAATTTTAAGCGACCCTGCTGTTAGATAAAGAATAATCAAATAGCTGTCAGACTGCTAATTTTACTGGCAGCAATATTTACATTTTAGCGCTAAATTCCTGCAAAATTGGCTGAAGACATCGGAATGTACATTTTCAATATAATATGTTACCAATATTGCTGTACGATATCTTTTTTTTTAAATGTTGGCTTAGTAGTTTGTGTGATCAACTATAGGGAGCGACTAACTTGCTTATGACTGTTTCTGTGCTTCAGAGACAGACAGGTAAACTTAGGTTGGTACAAATCGTGTTAATGCGTAATGTAAAATAATGTTTAAAAAAGTTTAATCGCGTACAAATGATGTAAACATACAGATCTAAAGAGATGAATTCCACGAATAAATTGTAAAAACTAGGATTTCTCCATAATTATCTACGGGGACTGTCAGATAACTATCATCACGAATTTCAAAATTTCAACTACACTATAGGAAAGAGGACAATTTTCTAAGCAGTTTAGAACAAAAAAATCCTTGGATCATCCATAAGTTTTCGAAAAATTCGAATTTAAAGATGTAAAATTTACATGTATTTTAGATACACCTTTTAACACGGCTGCATGATTAGCCGATTTTGTGTAAGGCAAAAAAACAAAACAGACCCTCCGGACGCCTTCGGCGCCCTCCGGGCCTGTTTTATTTTTTCACCTTACGCAAAAAAATTTAAAAATATCCCTGAAAAATGACAGAACTCGCCAAGGGTGGAACTCGAAGCCATAGAACTCGTTCGGGTGTTAACATCGAATAACACATCATTAAGAGTAGATCAAAGCACACGTACCGTCAACAAAATGAGACCGTCACCGACGAGACCGTACCTCAACGTGAGACCGACCGTTACACATCGGGTGTATCATGTTACATTCACCTGCTTTTCCTAATTTTAAAATGTCGTTTTCTCGAAAACTAATGGACGGTCCAAGAATTTTTTTTTTTTTAAATGCTCAGAAAATTGTCCTCTTTCCTATAGTACAGTTGAAATTTTGAAAATCGGGGTGATAGTTATCTGACAGTAACCTTATCTACTAATTAAGAAGTAGTAATTATTGGAAAATTGCACATACACACGGAGGTCACATAGATACATCTTCTATACATAGTAATCCCAAACAAAATCCCTGATTCGGAATCATAAGATTTTTAAATTTAGTCATAATTCATGCCAGTTTATTCTGGAAGAATATCTTAATAGTGGAAGAAGATAATATTACAAAATTGAGCCTGTGCTTGAGAAAAACAAATGAAAATATTATTGATTTCCAATAACCTTTGTTATGTTCTCAAATGATGCAGAATTAGACATATTCAACGAATTCTACTCCCCAAACGACAACTCCCGACAGCATACGTTTAAGGAACCATCAATCAGAATCAGAGACTATCTAGTTTCTAATTGTCCACGTGTCTAGACCGAAAATATCATAACATGAATTCAGCGATAAAATTTCCGACGGAGTTACGCTACGGTACTTTTATTACATGTCTGGGAGGTATAAGATCTTTAGACCAAATTAATGACATAAAAATTCTTATACAATAAATAAATGCTAACTGACAAGACTAAAAACAATACAGTTGAAAAATAATTTTAAAATATAATTTTGAGGCAATTTTAACGTTTAAAATTTATTACAAGTAATTTCATTCCACATTATACACTGCGGTTTAACCTCTTTCAACAAAAACGACAAACTTTTCCTGTAATTTCAAAAATATGAAAAAACTTTTTTTAAGTTGAATCAAACCTCGAATATACTACACGAAACCTTAGTGTTATCGGTGGTGGGACCCAAGGGGATTGATGGTACGGACGCCACGATCCCAAAAACAGAATAATTAAATTTAAATCATAATTAAATTTTAAATATATAATGAGTATTATTATTGCCAAACCTAAAAAAAAATTTTTAATGTTAAATTACATTTTGTCCCCCCCCCCCCATTATAGTATACTAGACTAGACATACTGCACGAATAAATATACTTAATTTAGTTAAATTTTGATTAAAAGATTTATTGATTTGTGAAACAAATTTAAATTTGTTGATACCTTCCAAGTTTGATTTGACATTTAATCTGCATTTTTTAATACCTTACAAAAAGTTTTCAAGAAAATCAATACTTGGTAGTTATGTATAATTTGTAAATTTTTAGTCTTGTCGCGTTAAATGTAAGCAATTTAGCTGTCCAATTTGCTAATATTAAAAATTCACACTATAGAGCTCCACTGCGAATAAAACGAGATCGGGGATTCGTGCAATAATCACAGATGAGCAAGCTTCGTCCAAAGCTGCGGAATGAACATTTAAGAAATGACACGTTAGAGCTGTTTGTATAAAAGACAGAGACCGTTAAATTAGCAAGGCAGAAGCAATAAAGGTAAAGAAAGTAATGAACATCTCCTTTTCAAAACGATGCACGAACTTAATGATAATGAATATTAAGTTTTCTTAATTATTGCTACAATAAATTAATGTTTGTTGTTTCTATTTTATATTCTACAAACTTCTATATCATGTAATCTACTAAGTTTTACCTATACTCATGATAAAAATTAAAAAAAAACATCCAAAGATAATATAATAGCAAAATTAAAAATTTAATTTACAGTGAGTGCTGAAAGTATTCGTACACATAAAGAGTTCAAATAACTTAAAACGTTCTCTTCACTTTCAGCAATAAAAAATTTTAAAAATATTTTATAATAAAATAATCATCATACTAAAAAGGTTACCAAAATTGCAATAATTTTAATTTCCACTGCAGAAGTCGAGCAAAAAGTATTCGAACAGCAATATAATATTGAAATATAGAGAGCGTAAAAAATTTTTTTTCATTTAAAAAAATTGCTTTTGATGTACATAATTGTCTAAATGAATAAAATTTGTGTTACCGACGACGAAATATTGGGCAATTCTTCATGAAGCGCAGTTTTAATAATTTTTATTCATTATTTCATATTCCACGCAAGATAATTTCGTAAATGTTCTATAGGACTATAGAATTCTATAGTTTTTGTAAATTTTGTTTGCAAAATTAAATTTCCAAAATGCCTATTCGCTCTGTTTTCCTTATTTAGAACGGCATTTTTTCCTTGAAACTAATTTGGCTCCTATCTAATTCAAAAATAATAAACTTTGACTAATATTTCATTTTCATAAACTTTATCAAATTTAAGTCTGTATTCTACTGTGCAATATTTTATAATTATATTCTTATATTTTAATTTACTGAATATTTACGATGACGTCGCAGTTCAAAAACAAAACACGATAAAAAAATGTCAATGACAGAACAAAGTGACATTTAAAACAATCAGGTTGACATGTGCACAAAAAGTGATGTACAGGAGTTTTATGTTACCTGTACGAATACTTATTGCGCGGCATCTAATGCAGTGACAGAATGAATTTATTCTTTGCGTAAAAAATATTAGAATTTTGGCAGTAACTTCTTATTTTATTGAATATAGAAATAATTGCTCATTATTGCAAGAAACTGGAACGTTTTTAATTCGAAATCTACAAGTGTGCGAATACTTTCTGCATTCACTGTATTTTCAAAATAAAATTGATTTGAAAATAATTTGCGATAAGCAAAATGTACTGCAATGCTGATTTTTTGGTTTTCAAGAAAGTATACGAAATATAAAATTCGTTCTATTGGGGTCGGTCTTTGTGGATAAAAGATACGTCGAGTACAGTGCCAGCAGGCGGCGACCTAATCTCCTTTTAGCCGTCACGTTTCGCCACCACTTCACTTTCCATTCCAGCAGCACTCTGCAAAATGCAAAATGTATGGTTTAGCATATCCCTCGGGGCGCATAATCTGGGGTGACAAGTCGCAGGTGCTTAGTCTGGTCGGTCTTCTACTCTCGACGGTATTGCAGTTCCTACGACCTTCATCGATAAACGACGAGCACTAATCGCATTACCGCGATCTCTTCTATATATCTTTTACGGCTCAAATAATTAGTGAAAACCCGAATGAAATAAGCAGGTGAAAGTGGCGGATATCCTGCAAAGTTTTCGTTACGTATTCACTTGTTCTTGCTCTTCGGTGCATTTTATAAAGCTACTTCTTTGTTACGGACGAAGTCGGTTTAAAATTCAATTTACCCATTCTTTTAGCAGAATATAACTTACCTATCCTTATAAAATGATCCGCAGGAAAAGTAAACATAATAAAACTTTTACCTGCGCAAGCCATCCTAGACATACAACGATAACGGAAAATAATAATGCATTTTCCAATTTTAATCGAATTTGATCAACATTGATTTATCTCACTTTTACTTAAAACGTCAAGGTGAACGTTTTGACATTCAAAATCGGTGCATCAACTGCATTGATTCATGAAGTAATTGTATTTCCGACTAGCAATATTCACCCCAATCCAGCCCCATTTAGAAGTGTGGTTATTGTGTTTATTGCGCGATGGAGGATGCGATTAGTTGGGGCTGTGAATGCAGTACGGATAATTTCAATATTGAATGAACTTGGAGAATACAAGTAAGGTGGAAGAAGCGATGCCCGATAACGGTTCGATAATATACAACTTAAGAAACTAACACACGCAAAAAAGTACATATAGGTGTCCTTATGCAGGACTTTTTCTTGTTCCGATCCAAATTTTCTCCTTCCGGTATATATATTAGATTTAATCCAAACTATAGAAAAGAAAAATTTTAGCGAAAATTGATTCGTTATTCCATGGAGAAACATATCGTTAACAACAGCAGTTTCGGAGAGGCACGTTTTGGATTAACATGCTGGGGATGTTAAAATTAGAAATTTTGAAAACTCGAGCTTTATTAGGAAAGTTGCAAATGCTTAACAAAAGCTTTATATAATACTAGTGGAGCAACGGCGTTATTATAATTTAATTTCAACAAGTTAGTTGGTGAATGTTATTTAACGAAATGTCCAAAATCAATAATAAATTTTGTTTGCTGAAATGTATAAAAAAAAGTAACTTCTAGTAACCTTTTTGTTATGTCCCTGCTCATGACAGCGACGATCATTTCCGTTATCGTATAGCTGTAATAGAGAAAATATCGTGAATAGTTGTTCAGATCCAGGAAAAAGTTTGGAGGATCAGTATATGGTGGTATTGATGTGGGACACAATAGAACTTTTCCAAGCGAGATTAACAACGTTCAGTGTTGATGATGTCATAAAGATCCGCCTCACGCACCAACGGTTGTATGCGTCACGACGAGCGGCGGCTTTGAGAGATAAACCAAACCCTGCAATATGGACGAGCATTGTGGCGGCTACCCCGAACCCAACGTACCCTTGCAAATCTCAAAGGGATGAAACTGCTGAATTGTCAGCGTTCTAACAGTGCGCATCCCCGGTAAAATTTCACGGTCGACCGATTTCGTGCACTATGAATAAATAATTCGAGATAAATGTCAGAATGCGGTGCAATTCAAAGTATGGAAGGTATTCACGTCAAAACGTCGTCGTATATTCTAAACGTTAAAGTAAAGTGAAGGCGGAATGCTAAATAGTTTAATTGAAATATATCCGATAGTCGAGAAAACATAAATGTTTGAAATATTGAAGACATCTTTTAATTGCTTTTCACCACTCAATTCAAAATCAATTTTTTGCAGCTTTCGTCGGTGCATTACGCAACTATTTGAGGCTACATTTTAGAAAGTTCGGAAATTACACAGTTATTCAAAACTTTTGACGAGAAAGAATATTGTAAACAAGTCCGTCTTATCGAAAGAAGTTGCGGAAAGCGGGTGTCGTTCGCTTCCGTTGTTACAGTTAGTGGCTTGGCATTGTTATGGTAGATACGCGGTTTTACAGCAAATTCACTTCAATGAACTTGGTCGAATCTACCACGTCCCGTCCCTATCCTTAAATGTAAATTCGTTCCGGCCTATGTCATACAATAGCTATTGTTTTCGGTGGAAAATATAACATCCACCGAAACAATAAATTGAGTGCAAATACTAGCGTTAACGACACCTTCAAATTTTTTCCTCGGATGTAATTATTTTGAAAGTTCTGATAATAGAAATAAAATATATCACTACCTATTATGTATAATTTAGTCTGCGACATGATCACAACCCCAGTTGTTCTATTGTAATGTATACTACTGTAAGTGTAATACTATTCGTATCTTACCTATATTTCGATAAAATTACAATCTGGTTGTATTTCGGTACTTCAAAATAGTTTTTTGATAGTATCTCAGTATTTACTGGAGCACCACCTAATAAAATAGCTACTATTATATCTAATAGATATCTCATGAAAATGATCTATTCTACCATTATCTACTATTCTATTTCCTATGTGGTTTCCACTGCGGACCACTTACACTAGATAAATAAATTATATAAAGTATAATAATATATTTTTATATCTTTCGATACATCGGTTCGGAAATTTTAGTAAGTTTTTGTACTTTGAATGAGAGCGAACCAGCCTGATATCTCAACCTTCAATTTGGAGAATAATATCAGGCGGCCTGTCTTTCTCTAATGAGTGAATATAGAGAAAATCGATTGGTGTGCACTTGGATTGGTGAACTCGATCGATGTGGAGCTCGATTGGTTTGCAACTTAACAAATGCGTCTTTTTAAGATAGTAAAAATGAATAAATCAATCAATTCATAACGGCGATTTGGTGTGGTCATTGGTTAAATTACATCATAAACGGTCTTGTTATTAAAATAGTGCCGCCTTACGTCCCTCACTGGATGTATAAAGGAACGCAGATACTATTATGTAATTATTGGTGACAAAATTTAAAAAACGTACATGTAAATAAAAATACAGCCCCTTACGCTCGTGCGTTCAGTAGAGCAGTTCTACAGTCCGGTGTTGAAACGAATAGATTAGTGCGACTAGTAAACTTATTAAAAAAATTCACAGAAAACGTCAGATTTAAGCATAGGAATCTCTATTATTCAGTAAAAAGCTATAATTAAAGATATCTATTTCAAAATAAAATTATGCAACGATATCAACAGTTGGGTTCGTAGCGTTTAAGCAAGTGACAAAAAGTTTCAAACATTGAAACGTTAATATCGATTATTTCCTAAGTGAATTAATATTTAAAGTTAATACTCAGTTTAATCGCTTCATTTTAATGTCATCTATTAAATTCTACACTTTTCCTTTTATCTACCAAACCTTGTGGACGTGTTAGGTCCTGCTCTTACAAAAA
Organism: Cantharis rustica; assembly: GCA_911387805.1. Lineage (NCBI taxonomy): Eukaryota > Metazoa > Arthropoda > Insecta > Coleoptera > Cantharidae > Cantharis > Cantharis rustica. Next base: position 42,007,438 of record OU426877.1, read on the forward strand.
ATAAACATAAAATAATAGAAAAACAAACTTTTCCAATTAGCTGCTCATCACTGACGCTCATAATAATTAACGAAATTCGCCTATGTCTAGTGAAATTATAAGATAATAATTTAAACCAACCAAAAAATCTCTCCCCATTAAAAATAATCTTAGTGGCGAACAGATCCGCAGAACCTGAGAAGTTCAATATAGTACTATAATGACACAACTAGTAAAACGTTTCCGTCATTCGTTAGACTTGATCTGTACATCGAGAAAACTGTCTGTTAAATTTTAAAATATTTTCAGTACGATATAGAACATACTTATAAGATATTACGATTTATATAATTTTACCTTAGACCATAGCCATGCCTGCGAACCGAACCGAAAAATGAAAATCATACACTGTGGCGTGTCGCAAGCGTAGCCAGTTTCATTTAAATACACTTTACTTCCGATGGTCGAACAGCTCTTTTTTAGAGCTTTAGCCTCCCCTTTAATGCCCTTTCATTTCTCCCGTTTCATCGCTGCCTCTTTTCAGTCTTCTTGCCTTTCTATTTGCATTAGGTCGGGGGCCTTTGTCGCTATCGAGGTCTTCCAGGTATACTCCTGAAAATCTGGTGTACACGAGAAGGGAAATCTCATAAAGTCCTAAAAATCATAATAGAAAATCTTGCTAAATAGTATCCATGAGCTTTCTTTTTCTATATCGTATAACATAATATTGAACAGATAGTTTTCTCTGTGTAAATTCTTAAAGCGAAAATGAGAATGTGTACCTACTTGTAATGGATCGATTCAAATATGTAAAAAATAAACAATAATAAAAATTACATAGAAACAAATAAAAAAATTCTTTAAAAAGAAAAAAATAATTCCATTAACTAGTTTTGTATACCCTATATCTCAATTCCGTTTTTACTTTATACAATAAAAATACCACTAGTGAGAGCTGCAACTTTATATCAGTATTCATAGTTAGTATATAGATTCTAACGCAGCTCCCTGACTAGTAGTATTTGTATTGTATAAAATAAAAACGGAATTTTTTTTCCTTTTTAACGTTTTTTTTTATTTATGTTTATTTTTCAAGTTGGTTTTTTTTTTAAATTTTCAATTTAAATTTGTTTTATTAATTTTTAAATGAACACAAAATTTTGATACGAAATTTTAAAATTTCGTAATTAGTAATAACTATTAAAGAATCATAATCTGCGATTTTGAATGCCTATGCTATATATTTAGCTTTCGTTGACTGTTTTTGTCGTTTTTGTTGTGGATATCTTAGCGTTTGATATAATATAAACTTTTTATAGGTTTTTAATTTTTTATGATAAGCAAGGGTTAGATGACGATACCCATAAGAACTTTCTCGACAAACTGCTCTATTATTTAAAAATCAAGATCTAGATGGTAAATTCAAGTTTCGACCGGGCGTAGGACGTTAAAGTGCACTGCATAATTTTATAAATGCACTAAAAATTCTTGTAGAATTTGAAAAATGACATTATAATAAAGCGATTAAATAGTGGATCTAAATTAATTTTAAAACAAACAAACTAAACCAAATATTAAAAATTAATTTTAGTTTAAAATTTCGAATTTATCAATTTTGAAATATTTCACTTGAAATTCTCATTGTGTTGACGGTTCGCGTAGTCCATGTAAATACGTACCGCGCTTGTTTTAGTGAGCGGAGCCACCTTAACTTAAATTCCAATTTATTTAAAATAGGAAAATTTTTGAGGTAATTTTTTAATTTTTCGTTGTACTCCGAGATCTGTGTTTCTAGATCTGCATTTTTGAGTGCAATTTGTGCTCTAAAAGCTTTTATAAAAGAAAACCATGCTATGGGCAGTGTTAATATTATAAAAACAGCTAATCGAATGTTTATGCTTGTGATTTACGCTAAATCCTACCATAATTAGGTACATTAAATTATTTTTAAATTCGGGTGCGCATCAATGCCTTACTTTCGATTCGACCTTTCGTTGAAGTAATATGAACCCCCAGACAGACAAACAGACAGATTGACAAACATACAAGTACGCGTCAAACTTCTAACACCCGTCTTTTACGTCGAAGGTTAAAGACATTGATTTACCAAAATTCTTTTGTATTCTAAATATTGAGATGGGTTAGATTACAAAAGAAATAATTATTGAGCCGGATGGTTGTTTAATAACCTAGTTACAAAAAACAACTTTTTTAAGTGGTGAATAGGACTTTGTGTCAAATTTTTTACCAATCAATCAAAATTAAATGCTGTGAAGATTTACCGTGAAGTTCAAAAGTTAATAACTTGGTCATAACTATAACATAATATGTTTTAAAATAATCAAACCTAACAAATGTTATTTTTTTTTCAGTTTTTTTTTAATTGTAAATTTTTTCAATTTTATTTGGTATATTTTCTCTTATTTTTAATGTTATATATTACGACTGATGAGCAAAAACGATTTGGAAATAAGGGCCTTTATATCGTATTACAGAGTTTTTATTTTTAAAGAAATTTTTATCATTTCTATAGCGTAATTTTTTCATAATCAATAGATAAGTGGTTTAAGTAGTGTAACTCGATATTAATCATATCAAATTTTTAGCATAAACCAAAAAATGCACAAAACACTTTTTCGAAAACTAAAATGTTTAAGTTATCACAATATATAAATACACTGAATTATCGCAAACGTTTTCACCATACTATGGCATCATCAGGCGATGAACTAGAAGGAGAAAGGAGAAAAACTCCGTATTTATCGACAAATTGCAAGAGAAAAGTGGAGGGGGTAAAAGGAGGAGGTAATTTTTAAAAAAGTAATTATGTGTAAATATACTAGAGGGTGGTGTAAATTTAAAGAGAAAAAAGAAAGAAAAGGGGGGGGGGGGAATGTAAGTAGATGTGTGGCAAGTTAGAAGGGGGGGGGGAAGTATTATTTATTAAGTTTTCGAAAAAGTGTTTTGTGCATTTTTTGGTTTATGCTAAAAATTTGATGTAATTTTTTCAGTATTCAATTTCTGTTTATTTCAAATATGCTAAGTTCAACCCTGTTAAATGTGAATAATTGTCATTTTAGTGTTTAAATATTATGTTTCTGTGTAGTATGTATTCTTTACTTAACAGTTAAAATTTTTTATTTTAACATTTGTTAGGTTTGGTTATTTTAACATCACATACTACTAAATACCACAAATTACTTAAAAATTCATTTTTTAAGTTATTTTCTAATGTTTTATTTTCAGTAATACTTATTGTAACAAATTTTTTACTAAAATCAAATTATACTTCACTATAATACGTTTAGATCACTTATTCTCGATTACGTAGGACATTACAGTAGACACGTCATCTATTTACGAATGTCAAACTGTCGTTAAAGTTGGGATTAATTTTTGTATACTTCAATTATACGCGGAGTGTAGCCGACACGCCGAGTGTTGTTCGATCCCCAACCTGCCTAAATACTAATCAGCCCAGGGCTGATGCAACCCCCTCGAGGGACTGTAGGACTTGAATCTGGATAGTTTCAAAATGTTCTGAATTTTAACATCTTTAAATCTGCTGCCTTTGTCTTTTGTTAGTTCTTATTAGTTGTCTAAGGTTGCCATCAAGAATTTATTGTGCCTATTGAAAAATGCTCTAGACAGGTTTTTTGATGTGCACTACACTATAAGTAGAGCCTTTAGGTCAGATCGTACTATAAGTACGGACCTTGGTAAAATCATACTACAAATTTGTATTTCGTTGTTTTTCGTCGACCCTTCTGTACTTTATCACACTGTGTGTGTGAAATAGTTTTTATATTTTTACGATTAATTAAAATTTTATAGATAGTTTCAAAATCGATTTATTTGAATTGTCGCTATTGGAAAATTGTTTATTATATTTGTTCGGTTATTCTTAGATTTCTTGAGCATACAGTTAAAATGACTGGATTATTATCCTTGGATAAATACCTACACCAACAAATAAAATATAATTTGGAAACGTTAGCTCACTTATTTTTGGTTCTATGTTTACTCGAGCAATCTTGGGTATTTATAAAAATTAAGAAACGTCAAGTTTCCATCGGGATGAGTTCAGAAGACGATGGAGAAATCGACACCGAAAGCTATGTGCTTTGAACATATTACATATAGACATAGAGAAAATGTTATGTTATGATATCAGATTACTGCTAGCACGTAATGGAGCATGTCAACTACCGAGACAAGCGGTCACAGTCATCTATCTAAATGGCCCTCGAGTCACGTATCGCGTTTTTGGTGTTTGTTTGTTGGAGGACGTATGGTGCGGTCGGGAGCAATTTAAAGTAATGGCTGCAACTCTACCGCGTTCGCGGTGAGGTCGGTAGGAATGTTTCAAAAATTGAACGAGGAAAAAGGTTTTCCAGTTGAATTATGGATATAGACAAGAATAAAAAATAGCGGTGAAAATTCATGAAGTACTAAACTACTAACTATCGGAAATCCTTGGCCTTTTCTTTTATTTGCCTACGAATGGCATACATAATATGGTGAAGCTAAACGTCGAAACTAAATTAAAAATCTTTTCGATGCATAAATGCAATTGGTTGATTAAATAATGCGAAAAGTAAGCACCGCACGGAAAAGATACGTTACATGATTCTGTTCCATATTTGTTGGCGAATCTAATTACTGAACGCGATTCTACCCTTAAATTTTCGAATCGGAAAATTCGCAGTAGAAACTCGATCAACGGGAACGGTAAGCGGCAAAAGAGGATAGATGGATGTAGGGAGTCGACACGTGAACACGCACAAGCCCTTCATCAACGTGCCACCCGCAGCGTTGCATGCTTCGGGGTTAAAATTATATACTCCCTATGTTTAAGGGCTTCTTTTATACAAAAATATATATAGGTTGATATCTACATAAAACGTTTTCTTATGTTAGAACAAAACTTTGCCTGCATAATGGATTTCCCACTGCTACGGGAAGAAACAAACGACATAGTATAAAATGTTTGAAAGAAATTAACGAACGGCACGAGAGGAAAAGAGGAAAAATTTGAAAAGTTTTTCAAATTTCGATATTATTTATAATCACTTAATAATATTTTGTTATACATCAGTTTTGACGTGTCGTTTTAAGTTTCAACGTAGACGGCGGAAGCGAATATTTGATTTTTCATTTTCGTATATCCGCCCTGTAAACAAAAACTTATAAAAGCCATAGATCCTCTCGGACGATTCGTGTTATTTTGGTGAGAACGGTCGACGAGCGACGCAAATATCCTGCTGTGCACGCCGGGGCCGTCATTAGCGTGAACGGCAGCCGCTGTCCGATTAGATTATCACGGGCAGAGAACACTTGGTACACGGTCACGTCTGCTATTATCTATCTTTCTCGTGCATCGTATTTCTCTTTTGCGCATGCAGCCGCGATACGTACCCGGGTCGATCTCTTCCATTATCACTTTCCTGCCTTCCGGCGGCTGAATTTGTTGACGCGCCAGACGGGGATATTGGGATTTTGAAGTAACGTCACGTGTGATTGCGATATGATGGAATATATACAACACATTCAACCGAAATATTTATGAACGTGTTTTGAAGAATGACACAAGATTTTACACTCAATTTGCGCGAAGGGTAAAAGAATAAAATACGCGAACGATTATTATTTATTTTAGAAATCTCGTTTGCGATTTATAAAACACGCGACCTTTACATTTTTTATTAATAGTACAATAATTTGGTCCAAATCAAAAATACCCACTCGGAAATATTTGAAGAATAATGCCGGTATAAGTACTCTATTGGGAGAAGGCAGCAGTAGGAAAGTTGGGAAGCTTTTACAATTAGTCCTGATGATAAAATTTTTTTTAATGCTCACTCCCTTTTCTCTTCCACTGTGTGGGCAGGTTTTCGACCCTTAAAAAAAATTTAAGGAAACTATTGCATCCGTGGTGCACAATTGATTCATTAAGGTGGTTTAAAAATAATTGTGCACGGATAAAAACCGGTGCAATGGAAAACATTGCAGCTAAAATAGTGAACAAAATAATAGTGCAAAAATAATTTCATCATTAATCTTCAATTCTTGCAACCGAAAACGAATAAAAAAATAGCTAATTGTAAAATTATTACACCGCAACAACACACATCGGTAAAGAAAATATTATTTACACTAAAAATAACATGAATGTATAATTTATCATCATTATTGTACACACACTAGTTCTTTCATGTCAGAACAATGTTACTTCTTAGAGAAAAGAACAAAAATTATAAAAGTGTCTCAAAATTTGTTCATTTTTAAGATACTAGAAGCGACTGCGGAAAAAGACCAAAAGAATTTTCCTTTGCATTATAACCAACCATGACTACACATAAATCACAAGTAAATCGCGTTTAACTCCGCCGTCTTCATCAGATGTGGTGTCTTTCTGAATAAGAGCATACCGCAACTCCACTAACAAACCCCATCATTTTTTAACAATCTGATCTTCTCGTTTCGCTACTTTTTCAAAATCACATAGTAACAACTTTTTATAGCTTTCGTCAAATTTAATACAAATTAATTAGGAAAATAATAATTTGAAATATTTTCTGTAGTCCGATTGTTCATTATTGAAAATCATAGTTTTAGTTTGTTAAAAAGCCAGAAATTGGAAATTAGAAAAGCTAGAAGTTGGAAAATTCTACAATTTTTTCATAATTTTTATACCTACTATTGGGATAGGCAAACTGATGTTGATATATTATATCACTTCTGAAGTTATTGCGGTCTATATTTTTATAATTTACTTCCGGAGAGCTGGTCAGAGGCGTGACTGCCAATGCCGACCTGCTTCGACTCCAGAACTACATTTGTGACCAGCTGAATGAAGTGTATTGCACTTCCATGGTTCGGAGCCTACGTTTCTTGCTATTGTTCCCAAATAATATTGTTTCCTGCTTTGTTTAATCTGTGACCGCAAAGGTTTGTATTTAAGCTTTCCAGGTGGTTTAGAAGTGGCCGAACAGTTTTATGAATTATTGATTGAATGAATTACAGCGGCATTGAGTGGTCGGCGATGAATTGACTACGCCATGTTCACGTGTAAGTTATCGCTCAGTATGTTACATTTTATTAAAGATTATAAATGTAAACTTCCAGATGAAATCTCCCGACGAACAGTAAATCATTGTTCAGACAAACTTCTTTTAAAATAATCCTTCGTCCTGGGGCTTGGCATTTCAAAATTTTCAGTAAAATTGTACAGAGTCAAAATTTCCTTTTACACAATGGTGCTACAAACAAATTCCATAAACAAAAATTTAAATTTAATTGCTACATAGCAATCGTTTTAATTTTTGCAATAGTATTCTAAAAATAAATGGCACAAAATACAAATTAGTCAATATAGCGCTAAACACTGCTCTTAAGCTCTAATTTAAATACTTGTTCCGATTCCCTTTATGGTGGAATACAATTAAAATAACAATCAAAAGGTGGAAAGAGTAATGAGAAGCAATCATTAGGACGGGTATGCATGAACCTATGAAAAAGTCAGGCGGTAACTTTTTCGACCTCAACCTATGTATGAATAATGCAGGTAAATGTAAGCATAATAATAATTATACACACTATTAGTTGCTCGAAACGACTACCTGAAAATTGCACCTGTAATTTATGAACAGGTTTCTTTAAATGAAATCGGTTTAATTTATACAAAAAAAAATATCACGAGCTTAATTTTCCGGTACAAAACATAAAGCAGGACTAAAGATGCAACAGCGTTACTCCTCCGCAGCTTCCAGTTTTTATGATTTATTTGAATTATTTAATTAATCGAGTTTAATGAATATTTAAGTAGAAATTATATACCTATAAGCTGTAAAACTATTAGCTGATTATGTGCGCCGCTCTATCATTAATTTTATTGTGAATTGCAAATAAGACGTTGAAAAAATTTAATTAAAGGTAAATACTGGTTCTTCGAAATTTAAACAAGTGGAATTTGGATGGATTCGGTACATTCCCAGAGATTTGATGATCCATAATGGACCTATAACCTACAGGTATCTCTCGACAGTTGCCTTTTGGAGAAGCGAGATTTTACAATACGCCATTGAATATGAAGGATACAAAACATGGTAATATTCGGTCAACAAATAAATAAATTGTGAAAAGAAACCTTAAGTTATGCATATCATCCACAAGTTGCAATAATAAGAGCACAACTTGAAACGGAAGTTAGCAGACGTCAGACGCCATGAATCTGGCGGATACGTTGGGGTGACGAGCAACTTCGCTTAGGAGAAACGATATAGGGGTCGGTACGGAATGTAAAGAGCTGACGAAAGGCAGAGTGTGGTGGAGTGGGTGACAAGGTATAAGGCATCTTCTTGACACTGTCGTTCGTGAATGTCTGATTCACGCCCAATAAATTCGGTATAAATAATAATTCGACATTTTCCAAACTGAAAGAATTATACTTTTAATTGGATACTTTGCTGAGAAGAAATTATTCAAAAGCCCAAAGACATTTTATTTACGAACATGGTATTTACCCAGCGGTTCTCAACATGCGGAGTTCCCTACAGATTTTTTTTGAAAATCAGAAAACACTCCGCGATATTGGAATATCAAGTGGAATATTTGAAAAATAGAATTTTTCCAAAAGCTATTCACGCTTGCGTTACGAGATGCCTTAAAAAATCTTGTAATAAAGTCAAGTAGGCAGAAACTTCAACAGATAATAAACAAACCCCTAGAATTACTTCCGTTTTGTATGTTATTTATACAATTTCAAATATTACATGAAAATCAAAACTGCGAATGTAGTCAGTCCTGAAAAATACATATGTATTTTGGACTAGCAAACTAATTACACATACAATAAACTCATATTTGAGTATTTTGTTGGTAGTATATAGTAAGTAAGTAATATCCATAGTTGTGTGCGGAACAGAAGCTTGTGCTAAAAGCCATAAACTTGAGTTTTCTCTAGAAAATTTGTCCTGCAAGAGCAATATCAAAAAAAATAAAATTAATTATGAGCTTAAAATTAGAATATCCCCCGAACCGTTTCACGATCTTTCAGAGCTTTTCGGTAATTATAAACTGAAATGATCTCAATTTAATAGATAGATTTGATCTGAAAAAAAAGAGTAGCAAAAGAAACCTTTAACAAAGAAACTATCGTTGCGAAATCTTTTTATACAAAATTTTACCTTTAAGGGTGTATTAGGGACATAAAGTGAAGGATCTTTGGCGGAGCCTGTAAGCTGATCACTAGTAGGAGGAATCCCTTCATCAGCATCACAAACACTGTAACGTCCAACGATCGCATCAGCCGGCTTAGCATCGTAGCCGGGTGGCTTTCCAACGTGAAAACCCTTGGCTTTTACCCAAAATCTGAATTTGCTATTATCTGCACTAGCCACTTCCTCGCCACGCATCGTTCGCAAAATTCGCGCGTACTTTTTAGTCGTTATAGTCTTTGTCTTTGCTAAATCCCCGTATGTCTGTATAACCCACGGTTGGTAAGACACGAACATGTCTTCTTTGGCATCACCGGAAAGCCTTTGTCTTTTCTCATTGTTATTTTGTTCAGCACGAACGCTTTTCGCACTGCTTTTACGTTTTGTTTCCTTCTTTGGTGGCTTTGGAGTGTCGTTGTGGTTCATTTTTCGTCGAAGACCGCGCTCTGGAAGCATAGCGGTTGCCATGACGAACAAATTTTAAATCACTCTTCGAAACTTTAGTTTTTAATTAGCATTTATTAATATCAAGTTTATTCGATTGGGTTAAAAACTATTTTGCAGACACCTGTTGAAACGCACAACTAATAAACTAAATATTTAATCGACACTCGAAATATGCACAAATAAGAATATTTCTAATTAACCGGGCATTAACAATTAGCCCGTTTCATTTGTCCAATTAACATTTAAAACAATCACAATTCTATTATATCAGATATGTTCACTAAACTTAGTCTAACTAATCACTTGTTTATTTTTAAAATGCCAAAACAGAAATCAATGCCATTAGGTGATCAATTATTTTTTTTCTTAATGTCTAAAATATAATAATCGGCCGTAGGACGATAAAAGTTTTTGGCGATGAATATATTAAAAGTTAGCCGTGGCTGAGTGACCGTCCGCTCGTAGCACGTGCCTATGCGCAAATAAAAATATGCATGTAAATTTGAACCGAATATAACGTGATACCGTACAATGTGATTCTGTTCTGGTACACAAAGGAACGGTGTGTAGCAAGAACGTTGTCAAATCAGACACCGGGTTACCCCGTACTGGCGCAGCGGCGCTTTCTGACGACCGCGTTCACGGGACATAGCACTCCCCACCACTTAGAACGGCCCGTGCGGGGATCCCGTTCTTCTCTACCGGCGCTTCTCGACGTTGCGGTCTCGTGCTCTCCGCCGCTAACGAGTAGCTTCCCCATAACTTAGGTTCCACTATCCCAACACCTTTCATTTTTTTCTTCTTTACTACAATACTTAAATCTCGAACATGTCGTAGGTACCAATATTTTTTCGCTCAAACTATAATTATCTCCAAAATTAATTGCTTCTGTTTTGACACCTGAACTTCTGTTACTCACTAAAGTAAAAGTTAACTATAGGAGAAGAATTATTAAATTATACTAACGCAGTAAGAGCAGACGCCCTGCGGGCTTCTTTGCGGCTTACAACGGCCGGGCCCGTCTAGCGGCTATCTTAGTATATTCTTTTATTGTAGAATTGAGAAAACATTTTAATTTAATTTTTATTTCAAATTAATAAATTATAAAATAAAAACTAAATGTTTGGAGCTGAATTATTAGAACGGTTTAGATTTTAAAATTTTATTGACAAATAATAAAAAATTGCTACTGCTTAAAAGTAATTTTAGAGCTTTTCATTTACATGTAGGAGTAGTTCAAATTCAAAAAAAAATTTTAATGTAAATACAATATCAACCAAGACTATTGCGTGCAACGTGTGATTTATGGAAGGTAAAATATAAAAGTAAAAGTGATTATCTCTTCAGTAAGTACATACAATTTATTCACGAGCATAAAAATTAAATAATTAAATTGCGCTAAAATTTTTTTCGTATTAATTCTGTATTTTTTGTTCAAGTTATGGGCTCTGACTAAATATATATCGTTATTATCGATTTCAGTCGGAATTTCAAAAAAATAAGACCCGGTTAAGACTATATTTTATTTATTTTTACAATGCACACAATAACAAATTGTTCCTGATAACTTTGATTATATAGTAGAAACTTCACTTTATGTCACTCAATTGCAAAACTTAGTTTCACTTTTTGTGAAAGCAATTGTTTAACTTTAATGCCGGCTCGGTACTTTAATCTGTAAATCTTAATTTCCTCCACGATTTTGGCAGCTTTACCTATGTATAAAGTAGATACTTTATCGTCAAAGTACTTTAATGACGCCGGCAGTAAAATTATAAATATAAATAAATATTAGCAAATGCACTTTTTGTTGCTGGTATGTAGTTGTCGATTCTAACTCCCCATCAGAATTGCAACATTTTTACTAATAAAACAGTAGCTATATTATATCCTCAACCTCCAATCTCAACATAATATAATTTAGAAATAAATAAATAAAACATATAAAATAATATAATTCTTCAATATAAAGGAAATTTAGGTTAATGCTATTGAATGATATTAAAATAGTTGATGTTTTCTTGCTAAACAAAAACAATACAAATTCGTAATAGTACTACAGGAAACGAAGTGAAAAATAAGGCGTTTCGTTCAGGAGGTCTCCAGGAAGTATCTTGACTTAAATTACTTAAGGTTTAAGTGGATGGAGAAAAAGAAATGGGCATCGAAGTAAAAATAATTTTTTTTTAATTTCTGCTTATTTCAATTGAAAATGTATTAATGTTTTTTAAACACATAAAATTATTAAAGTTATGAAGTATAAAATTGTAGAAAAATGCAAAATTTTTTTATTTTCTTTTAAACTACGTATTTTATAAACAAATAGTTACAAGCAATTTTACGCTTTTTTCCGATTGAACATTTAAGGGGGAACAATTTTAATCTAGTTAAGTTTTTTGAAAAACCGACGCATTTCGCTTGAAAACCTAAAATAGTGAAAAATGAGAAATGTAAATTTAAACCTTTATAAATTCACTAAAATGCATTAAAGAGTTTCGTTTAAAAGTTACCAAGTTTTCAAAAAGTGTAAAAGAATAAAAATTTGCATTTTTCAACATTTTTTCAGTTATTTCAACTCCATAATCGATAGCCGTTAACAATTTGTTTCATTTTATATTTTACAATACATATCTACTAAATTCCTCACAATCTACTTGAAATTTATTTTAGTTTATTTCTATTCTGATTTGTTGAAATTGAATCACTTCGTCTTTTGAACTAGAAACAATATTTTTAATAAGTGTTTTTATAGTATTTTAGTATTTTACACCATTTAAAAAGCTTTTCAAAATATTTTTTCAAAAATCGATAAATTTCATCCATACATTAGAATAAAATAGAATATTTCATATTTATGTTTTTCAAAATTTGCTTTACGAAATAGTTTTTTATACGAAGATAATAAATAACATGCAAAGAAATGTTTTTTTGTTTTAGAAAAAATCGTGTAGATAAATAATAAAAAATTAAACAAAATTTTTGTAACTAAATAATTAAATTTCTCTTGAAAATCATCATCAGCATCTTTTCTTTCAGGTTATCATCAATACTCGAAGTTTTTCTCTATATGCAGAGAAACTATAAGCCATTGTTTAGAAATCTTTCCAGGATGCGGCTGCGACTAAATTTAATTTTCGTACATTACTAGCAATAAAACAAAATATAGAATAAACCTAAGGCTAGTGCTAAAATTGTCTTAATGTTAAGACAAAAATATATAATATGGCGCAACAGAAGTTATAGAACGTCGGAAAAGTTGGCATGATCTAATTTAGGGAAAAAATTCCTAAAAAAAAAATGATGTACCTGATATTACAAAAAATGAATTAAAAATTTCTTTAAAAAAATAAAAACTTCTTCAGATATTTCTTCGTACATTTCATGGTAAATTCCGATAACATTTTCTTTTTTAACTTTTTCACTTTTTACTTGCTACTTTTGCAAAATCCCAAATTTGATGAGCGTTCTGGTTTTGCTCTCTTGTATTGGACGACACAAATAGGTATATTATTAAATTTCTTTAAAAGTCTAATAAACTCCTTCGATTTTCTTCTCGAAGGACAACAAAATCATTTTGTTCTAAACATATCGGTTAAGCGATTGCACTTTAAAAATGCAATTAAAAGAAATTTGCGTGATCAAATTGTCATTGACGGCATTGCCTTCTATATTAAGAAAGATTTTTTTACCGAGGTAGCTATTATTGTATCCCTTTTATCACGAGGTGTAATTTTGGCTTAGGTAACTATAATTTTATACAAATAATTATGTACTACTGTGAGAAATCGATTTATTTTTAATGCTATCTCATGCATATCATGTTTGAATTTTAGAGTGTTCGCCGAGAGTAAGTCTACTGGCATGATCAAATTTATATACTAAAAGTTGAAAAAAGTTAACGGATATATATTTTTAATTTTATAAAAGCTTGTCAATGTTTCGTACCACTAAAAAAATTTTAAAATAAATAATTATTCAAAAAAAACTCGCCGATGTACCACCTGTTTTTATACAAACGCAACCAATATAAATTTGTGTTTCTGCATTGGTAATCATTAATTGTTTAAAAATTAAAATGAGCGTGGTTTCTTAGATAAAATTTATTGTAAAGATCATAGAAATATTTTTGTAGCTATATTTTCCATTAGTGTAATATTTAATCCAATTTGAAGATCAAATAACATATGGTGATATATTATGAAGAAATTTTTAAACTTTAAAAAAGGTTTTGTATTCTAATCAAAATATTCATTTTAAAAGTAATTTTTGAAATATGCAGTTAAAGTCATTTTTAATTTTTCCAATACAACAGGTTTTGATTTATTAGAAATACTATAAAATATAGTACAAATAAATGCTATTTATTACATCAATAAATAGTAGAAAAGCAAGTAAATATATAGGTAGTTAATTAATAGATAGTAATTAGACAAATATAATGCTGGGTTTTTAATTTAAAGTCCGTTAAAAAACTTAATTATATATCAGCTATTTAATTCTTTATGTTTAATAATTAAATCATTTACAAAACCCTGAAATACGATAGCAGATAATTTTATTGAAAATTCATTAAAGAGGTTCATTATGTGACAATGCATTATGTAGTACACAATTCGCTCCCCCAAGTAGTTATACAAATAATAATAATAATAATCGTCGTCAGCATGCTTTATAGTAATGGTCAAACTATAAGATCGTTGGTCCAGCGAGATGTTGAACCTGTTCCGCTGAATTAATCTGGTCTTTGTAACGGTCTCTCTTGATATTGCAAGAAGTTTTCAACGGACATAAATATCCGGAATGTAAACTTATCTTTTCTAAACTGTCTTTCGTAATAAATAAATGAATTCTTCACACTTGAAGCTACACATTTTTAATATTTTTAATAGTATCTTAAGCGGTATAATTGAGCCACATAAATATTAGAGATAATATCAGATATATTGCTAATTTTATTAAAAATTTATTTTGAAAATACTTTTATTTACTGGAAGGCAAAGTTGACCGGTTTCACAGGATGGTAATATTAACAATTATTTTTCTCATCCTGAAAAAAAAAATTCTTAATTCATTTTATTTCTCTGGTTGGATTTAGTTGCTTCCAACTCTAAAGTCAATTTTATGAGCAAGTACATATTTGCAAGTACGGTTATGTATTTTTTTCTCCTTTGAAGAGAAGAATCACTTCAAGTTGTTCTGTTGAAATTATTCCGACATAAGATAATCCCATGTTCGAGTGGGGCAATTTACAGCTATAACAAAAAATGTTGGTGCTAGAAACAAAAAGTAACTTTGTGTTAGATCAGTAAATTATTTTTTGCTACAAAAACAAAAACATTTTATAGAACCCATAAGTTTTTTATATTGTTTAATGTTTTCGAGAAATGTATTCGCAGTATAATACCGATTCAACAAATGCGTGACATAGTTTCACCCCCAAACAGTAGGTAATCCAATTACGGAATATCGAACGAATGGGTTACTTAAAATATATGCAACATTTATAATATTAGCCACCCTACTTCATCATCATAATTCAAATAAATTATTAAACGTGTTGAAATTTTCAACATTTAACCACTTAATACTGTCATCATTATTTGATCTTTAACTGTGCTCTTTTCAATCTCTTTTGTTTTTATTTGGGTTTTATTATATTTAAAAATATTACACGTTTTAAATTTTTTTCAATGATATAATATATTTTATAGAAATTATATTATTGGCTAATTTATAAACAAACGCATATGCTTGATTATTTAAAAAAGAAGAAAACAAAAGTTTTGTTAAACGAATCAAGTGATTGGCCTGTTTATAAACCATCTAAGCTTAGCCTTCAGCTTCGTTCGTAAATACACAAATATAAAAAGTGCAATCTTGCTTTTATGAACACCTAACCTAATTAACCAATTTAATCAATTAAACCGTCAACAAACATTGTCAAACTCCAATAAAATCACAATTTATTTAAAAATTTTGATATTTGTATTTTCACAGCGAGTTTAACTTATTCGTTTAAATTGTGTATTTTTAAATAAACAAGGTTAAAAATTTTGTAATGTAAAAAATTGAAAAAAAAAACAACAAAATCTGCTCAAAAAAAATTGCATATTTTATTTGGAGAAAAGTAACTTTTTGTGGCTTGTCTATAACTGTCAAGTTTATAAACTCCTCTCAAAATGTTCTACTTTTTTATAGAACACTTTGTTGGTAACAATAATATTATACTAGATATAATTTTATCCGACAGTTGTAAAATCGATAAAAAATCGGATGTTAATGCTGGTTTAACATCGTAGTATGATGTAAGTTTGTAAATATATTGTATTACTGTATAAAATATAAATTATTTAAAATAATTATAATGTTTTTTAGAATTCACAAAATGAAACAAATGACAACGGCAAATACAATGTTGTTTCATTAATTATTTAAAAATGTTGCGAGAATAGAATATTTGGGCCAAGAGAGATTTTCGTTAAGCATACATTTTTTTCTGTATAAAATTGTTAAATTTTAATTTAATTTTGTTTGTATAAATGATTATTTTTTTTTGAAAACTAAATTAATTGTAACGTGACGTTTGCATAAGGCACCTTACTATTTAATAAGGTAAATTATTATTTGGTAATTAACATCTATTTTCTGCATTTAATTTTTATTTTGTAACTATTTTTATTTTGATTTTTTTTGATTTTGATTTTTTTTGGGTTACTTTACTTATTTTTCTTCTTTAAGAAAATGTCATTAATTTGGTTCTCTTGTTAATTTTATTTTGTGACCGTAATTACAGCTATGTGATTGATTGTTTGATGTCAGTGTTAATTATTACTCTAAAATTGAAATTTTAGCTTTTAATACCGTAGTTTTGGTTTCTAGTTTTAATAATTTTACATAGTTAATAGAAAAGCCAAATGAATACCATATTTGCATTTTTATAAAACGATGCTGAGTTTTTTTTTGATTTTTTCTGTAATATTAGATTATTTTTTTATTGTGTTTTTTTACTGCTAACCAAGTGCGTTCGTGAAATATTTTGTCGAGTGCATAAATTCTTTGCCGAATATAATTAAAAATTTGTGAAGTGCAATGATAATCCAATATATCGCTAGTGTCTTCATTCCAAACAAGAAATAAGCAACACATGTGCAAGCAGATCTAAAGGTTAGTAAATTAGCTGTACATCTTGCCATAAGGTGAAGAATCTTTCATGTTAAGATCAGCAATATTTTCAAAGATTAATTGCTTTATATATTAAAAAGTTTTTACACAAAATAAAACAAATTTCGATTTTTCCAATCACCATCTTCGAGATCTCATTGAGAGAAGTTTATTGCATTTTGATATCATTGATCTTCTTCTTTCGTTTTGTTGTGGGTATCTAAGTATTTTTATTTTAAAATAATTTACATCATGTAAAATATAAACGAAATAATACATCAAGTAAAAATTATTTATTAAAATATTGTAAAAGAAAACTGCAACCAGGCACTGTTATTATAATCATGGTACCTTATCATCCCCACCATCCTATGCTATACATGTATGTAGTTCAGCATGCAAATATCGAATTTGATTATGATCGATTACTCAAGTTATACACAATGAAAATTAACAAATGTATTCAATTTACATAACCATAAGTTTGGGTGTACATAATTTATATTAATCTTATTGAAAAATTAGTGAGCAGTTTCATTATTAGAATTTTATTTTTTTAAACATATTTTGTAATATTGTAACATGGTGAATATATAAAACTTAACATATCAATGCAGTTCATCTGAATTTCTATTTTGATGATCGATTAACGTGTTTCTAACGTATTGCCACTGATATAAAATGACTAAATTCTATATACGCGTATAAAACGTCTTTATAACGTTGTAAACACGTTAATTCAACCGGAATGTGCTTATTGGCGTATTATTACTTAAGATGTGGATTTTCGTAATTGACAATCTTCATTAGCGGGATGAAACCCAAAATAAACTAGTAACGGTATAATGGAATCTACAAAACTCAAATTATGAGACCTTTCATATAGAAAATTGTATTCAAAATGAAATTGTCTGCAACAGTGAACAAAACAATAGAGCTTAATTTAAAAATATTCTTGACCCACTTACACATTTCTTTACTTGTCAAAGCGTGATTTACACTACCGTGGAACACGATACATATTATAATCCTATAAAGCAATTATCCTCACGTGGTGTACACTTTTCCTAGCTAATGCTCGATTAAGATATTTCAATGACTAACAGAAGGTATTAAAGTTAATGCTATTGTAGTTGGAACCGAATTATCGATTGTGTTAAGAAGAAAGCTCAACGGTAGAATGCGAAGGGAAGATTCGGCTGCAAAAGGATTATTTTAACGATAACGAGTCCTCACGTATCCGCAGTTAAAATAGAAACGTGGTTCAACGCAACTTAAGCAACAGGTGCAATATCCTTATAAGGAATTTGTGTGCTGCCTGACTTTTAATGAATTCTGCGGATTCATTTGTTTCATGACCCGTATTTAATCCATATTTGCATATTGTTTCTAATTAAGATCTTCAAACAAACTTCTAATGTTCCAACAATTTGTAGCTAAATAAGTGATCTATTTATACTTTCGTGTATGAGTTAACACTCCAACTCTAAATTTGTTAATTGACAATCCCATTAGTACTTCCAGCAATATAAATTAATTGCACGGTCCGTCTTTTCGTTTCAATGATACTAAAAAAATATATACCAAGCCCTATCCCAATTATATTTTTATTAGAAGCAGAATTTGTTAGATATGTCAGATACGTGCTGGTAAATGGTATTCAGTACAGTTGATATATTGGTATCACGATCGGGTTTTTTTTTGGAAAACCATCCAACTAAATCGTCATAAGACAAATTTCTTGAAACTATTATATTGTAACTCGGATAAACTGGAACTGATGAAGCTAATTAGTTACACAGTTATACATTAGATTCTATTGTTTTAAAACTAAATCTGATTTAAATGTACCTGCTTTATCGGAGGAAATCCGCTAAAGATCATTTACGTATATTGATACACCTTACGTAGGGTGGCTAGATCTTAAAAAAATTAATGGGCGATGCATTAAATTGTAGCTTATTTGATCTAATCCCCGTTATAAATTACACATACCGCCGTTAATTACGAAGATTAAATGTAATTACTACTTGTCTCACTATCTATCTGACTGCAAACACATAATATCTGAACTATGGTGGGGTATTATCTCCTAGTACCTTCTTGCCATTGTATTAAACGTTGTATCAATATAACACATCTCATTCTCTAGGGGTAGGTGAGGTCATTTGTTTTGTCGACGCACACTACCTACCTACCTGCTTTACCATCCCTATTAAAGTGAGCACTATAAAATGGTATATGGAAACTACTGTGGAGCCAGTTTGCACAAGCTTAATGAGAACAAGGAACCGCCATCATCACAGATTACCAGGTCGCGTCGGGTGTTATAAGAGCACCCGTAACAAGAGAAATGTTCAAGTACAAAGTAAAGAGAAACAAGGATAGAATCTGAAAACGACTCGTAAAGATAAGGCCAGCGCACGTAGAAGCGAGTTTATGGATCATAATGAGGAGCATCGAGTAGCGGCTGTTCTAAGCGGGCTCATTAGTGCTAGAAGCGAGGCTACATCAGTCATCGCGCCTTCTTACAAACCCATAACGCTGAGAGTTAATCCTACCTCTCCGCGTAATTAAATACCTTCTTCCCCTACAGCACCACAATAAAGAGGCCAGCTACCTAGCCTAAAGAAGTATTTTATTCAAAATCACTATGTTTTTTTCAATACTATTTCTAAAAATTATGATTTTGCCCAATTTAGCGATTTTAATATTATCACATTTATTTTAAGCAACGCCTAAATAAAATAACATTTTTACTAAATAATGTCGTATTTTGTCAAGTCGGTCAAGTTTAATTAACAAAATAACTGTTTATTATAATACAATGGATGGAAGGTGCTATTGATTTTTACTACGTAGTTACGCTTTAAGTATTTTCGTATACAACTTATATAATATCTTCTTGACACCTGAAAAAGGTCTCTCACTCTTTGCAAATGATATGTTTATTGGTTGTGGCTTTATTTTAAAACTTTATTTCTTATTTTTAATTGGCTGTTTTCTCAAGATTAAATCGATTATTTTTTAAATAAACTGTTAAAGGCCACGTCTGTAATAATTTCTTTTTCGAATGTTTCCAAGTGCAGAAAGTTTGATAGAATGCAGATACCACCCACAAATCAATTATGTAGAAAGAGTAAATCGTATTATGAAACTGATTGAGGAAGAGATGATTTTTTCGCTTATTTGGCCATATTTTGTTATGAATGGAATTTAGCTAATACTTAGTTTTACCTCTGTAAAGCTAAAACTTTAGCTCTGACCGTAACTATTGATATGTTTTGAGAAAGTATAATCTGCATCTTTGCTAGGTATTGTAATTTTATTTTTACTGTAATGTTGCTTAAGGGTTTTATTCTTAGATAAGAATAATATTATGCATTCTTGAATATAAATTGTCAGCATATTTTCTTTACAACAATCTGCTTCCTTGCAACAGGCATGTATTTTAAAAACATTTTTTTTGTGCAATCTACAAATTTCCTTAAAACTCATTCTAAGATTGTGCTAACCGCAGCTTTCTGTATTGTAAGGAGCTTATATATTTATTTACGACTTTTATTCTATATCAAATCGAATTTAAGCCTCTGATACAGTTTCAATATGTTGAAAACGTCAACATCGCGACGTTTTTAAATTGTTAACATATTCTAAATACCTTTAACATATTACTTTGCATATAATATTGTATTTTCTTACTGTTCGATTCTGATTCAAGTTCTGCATTTACTTGGTATCCCTGGCAATTTTAAAATTCCCTTCACTTGGATTGACACTTTGTTAAATCAAGTCAAGTTTGTGCTAAATTTTGATTTTTCTGAATTTTTCTGGACAAAAAGTACTTTTTAGTTACTAAAATTGTTTAAACGGGTCAAAGATAAGTTCACTTCATCGCCTCTACAGTTTACATCAGTAGTGGGTAAAATGAATAATTTTTACTTATACTAAAAATACTATAAAATTATCATAATGAATTAAGAAACTTGAAAACTCATCCAATATCCTGGTATTCTGCAGATCGTTAAGTAATTTGGTATAAAATGTTATCCATTAGAAAACGACAAAGTAATGGCCTTTTAACAAGCAATAGCTTAAATATAAAAAGTTAATTGTACGGAGAGATCAATCAAGATTGGCTGAGAAAGTATGCAAAATGTCCGCATGAATATTCGAGAGATAACCCTGTGTTAGGAACTCGCATTTGTCGTTTGGCATAACAAGCAGCTCGCTAGCTCTTGATCCTGTCGCAGATGTTACCAAGTTGAGGTCTTTGTGTTACTAACGGATAATGATATTAGTTGAACCATCTGACCAACTTGAATATACAGGCTCGGTTACTTTCATTAAAGAACAACGCCATCGCTAGCGTTGTTTTAATACAATGCATGACTGATCATCATATTTATAAATAAATTATCTGCAAATAGTAATAGTAATACTACGTTTAAAATAATTTAAACAATCCTCGATAGAGTTTATCTTCATATAATTCAAATTTTAGGTTTTATACCGTTTAATGAAATTTTTTGATATGTGGTACAAGAATTAACTATTCCGAAGAACCTGTAAGAAATAAATATTTGCATATTATACTTTATTCACACAAATTGATCATAAAAACACATCAAAATAGTATGAGTAATCGATTGTTAGAACAGAGAACAGACAACCTTTTAGAGCGCTATATCTCGAAAGCGGTGGTATACTTGAAGGCATATAATATTATATAATATGTATTACCTAGCCTAGACTTTTAAAAATTTGATTTGTAATTTTACCGAACTAAACTTCCGAGACCGAATAGGTATTCAAAAATTATTGAAGTAATTTGAAGTATAGTGTAATTATATGTGTATGGCTTCTTTACATACGCTTTGAAAAGTCTTCTAAGTTAAATTAGTTAAAAGATTCCATATAAACAGTCCGAGTATTGTATTGCACACTGATTGAATTTCAATAAAAAATACACTTACTATTTTTTTTTCTAATTGGCACACTGCAAGGATTATTTAAAAAATTTGAGAATAATCACGACTATCATATATATTTTTGGAGCGAAAGATAGGACAGTGTAGATACGTAGATTATGTAATATTATGCACTGTCATGTTTTCTAAGTGGTCAGAATTTCTTTGTTTAAATTTAAAAAAATGTTTTTTGTAAAGATGGGGTCACTAATCAATAATAATCAATTAATCAAAAAAAGATGATAAAAAATTTCATACGAATCTTTGGCTGCTTCCCATATAGAAAAATTGAAAATCAACTGACCAAGTTTGCTAATCTTGGCTGTTTTTATAAACAATCGTCAAAATTGCAACGGCTTTTTCCTGTTGAGAATTTTTTTTCATTAGATGACAATCACTAAAATTGCATAAGGAAATCCAGAGAATGATGAAAGCTGCGATTCTGCATTTTACATAGTTTTGAATTGCGAAATAGTTTAACAAACTCGCTAAAGAGAATTATTATCTATAATGCAGATTTGCAATTTTCCAATATATTAATATAAGAAAGTAGTCGAATTGCATCACTTAGTCTTGACTTAGCTGTTAGTTTTAGTTTTAGCATTAGTATTTGTGTTTTCAAATAATCAATATATTTTTGGTTTTTTGTACCATTTTCGTCGTCTTATTGTCTAATAATATTATAAAATTCAAATTGAAAAAATTATCCGACTTATAAATTCTTCAGTAACACTTAATTAATTTTTGGAAAATCGCTAATTCATAAGGCTCCACTTGTTTTGGACTTATCCAACTTCAGTTTAATGTTTTGGTAGGTTGAAATTTAAATGTTATATTAATTTTTATGGTTTTTAGATGTCAACAATAGACCTTGTGCAAATCTGTTCGAATATAATGGTTTTACGCCAGTGTTAATCAGTTCGAACGAATCGTCACGTGTTTGGGCCGATCTCATATTTTTGGAGTTGCAGTATATTGTTGAATATTGAAACTTTGAATAAACCTAACTTATTTGAGTGTAATTTTACAAAAAAATTTGATGGCTCTTCAACATTTTATTACCTTTACAGTTTTGTTTCTTATAAATCCAGCTCAAGAATCAAAAAATATGTTAAAGATCTAATAATGTTAGTATTAACTTTCGGAAACATCCAAAGTATAAATGACTTACTTTTTAAGCTAATTTTATAGTAACGATAGGAAAGTGTGCCTTGGGACACATTTGAAACATAATTTTGAAGAAATTTTGAAATTATGCTAAAAAAACGGTATCGCTATAATTTTAAATTTATAGTAGTAAAGTGGCCCTTAAATAGCTAAGTTGTACGATGTTAAAAAATTATTGGATAAACAAACCTTTGCCACACGAAAGATAATAAAATTATCTTAAACTTTTATAAAAAAAGAAGGAACATCCGAGAAGTGGATTATCGACCGCTCGAGCAGTCTACCACTTTAAGTGTACGCTAGTTTTTTTAAAAGTAAGAAAACTTCTAGGAAGTTTAATCATTTGTAAAAAAACATATATGTGTAAGTATTCTACAGGATATTTAAAACAAGGTTTAATAATCTACAGGCTTTTAGTCGTATAGTTTTCGCCTCTAT
The DNA here is from genome assembly GCA_911387805.1 of Cantharis rustica. Taxonomy (NCBI): domain Eukaryota; kingdom Metazoa; phylum Arthropoda; class Insecta; order Coleoptera; family Cantharidae; genus Cantharis; species Cantharis rustica. The sequence continues at coordinate 42,030,818 of OU426877.1, forward strand.
ACTTATAGAAATATATAAAAAATTATAAAACTTATACCTATCTGCATTTCTGCTATTTATATGCCCCTTTTCAAATTATTTAAACTCGTTATTCATCCGATTTGCGTGCTTCATTTCCCATTAATTTTTTTTTTATTTACATTTTATGTACCTAGTTACTTAAATGCTGTTTTCTAATTTCAGTAAACATTGCGTTTGCTGGGAAATTCCGTAATGATTATAAAAAATTGACAAAAAATCGATTTGATTGCTATTTAGACTAATAAATTTATTTATTTTTCTGTCAAAACGGACGTATGCACTTTTTTAAAAGCTAAAATGAGTCAACCTTCATTATTTCTAGTAATAAATATTTTTAGTTAATTATAGACAAAATAACTCATATAATCAATAATCTATTCACAAATTTATTCCAGCGTACTTTCTACGCTCTAAAAAAATTGCCAGACAATTTTACACCATTTTTAAGGTAAATTTACTCTTATTAACACATTTATAGTGTATAATGAAATATAGGAACGTGCTTGGAGCAAAACTATTTGAATAAAGAATAATGTCAATTTCTATTGTTAAAGATTGCGAATTTTCTCTTGATACCATCACCAAACTAACAATGAACGAAAATGCGCAGTAGAAATTATAATAGGTACAAAAAAATCAGACGTTTATGTTTCTTTAGAAAATTTCGATTTGTAATTTTATTTTATACAAAATAATTATTTATAGAATTAAGTTAGTGTGTTGATAGAAAGCGATACTTCGGATTAAGAACAAGGAAGCTCTATATCTACTTATCACGAACATGTATGCGGTTTATAGTTAAAGAATTGTCTTTGAGAACAGAAGGTTCTTCGATAGCTATAATACACTTGACTTAGTTCACTTCCTACCAAAGCGACACTCCCAGTGCTTCTAACCACTCGTGCGTAAGACGCTTCTTTGTGCCGCCATCGGCACCGCTACCGCCGCCGTTGTTAATCTCGTGGGGCTTTATTGTATGTCCCAGTTGCAATAAACTAAGTTATCCTGCTTGTATTTCACTACCCCATACTGTCGTCCTTATAAACACGATTTTAGTAAGCTTTGTTCTCAACGATTCAGCTTTGAACTACAAAAAGATGAAATTTATGGCATTTTATGTTCAACTTTAATCAGCAAAAAATCAATAGCAAATTATTTTATTTTTTAAATCACCTCCACGTGCATACGCTTCAAAAACATTAGAATAATTTCCCCAATACATTAAATCATAAAAACAATGTTGATGTTGAAAATTATAAAAAACTTTTTCAGCAGGTCAAATTGTTTACTTGGGTAATGAAGAAAAGCATGAAAATCCTTTAAAAGTAAACATTTAAAAACATTCAATAACACAAAAACCTGAAAACGACAATTGCCTACCATTTATTTCCGCATTTTCACATGCTAATTATAAAAAAGTCTACAGTTTGAAACCTGCACTTTAATAAAAAAAAATTCTTAATATTTAAATTTAAAAAAAAAATTTAATATTTGTAAAATTTATTTAAAAAGAATTTGTGCATTTTGTAACGTGTTCAAAAATATCGTCTTTGAAAATATAAAATTTTCAAAAAATTTACCACTGATGTAATGAGGTGTTTAGTAAAAAAAATTTAACTTAATGTTCTATTCTTCTTGCAAAATCATCAATTCGCTGCTGAGAAGAACTTAATTTTACTCGTTCAGTTCTTGATCATCATGATAATCATGATAACAATTAAAGCAGGGTCGGATAAGCCAGCGCAGGGCCCGTAGCAAATAATTCCAAGGGGCCCCTAGGTTTTGTATGATAATAAAAAATTAAATACATTAATATACAGTATATAATTTCAACAAAGTCAAATCCTTTCAAATCGTCAAATCCTTCTTTCATAAAGCTTGAATCACTAAATTGGCAAACTAATCAGAAAAGTTGTCCTTTAGTTTCTTAATAGCATAACCAATCTCTCACGTGAGTTTTATTTGTTGGTTTATGGGTATATAATATGAGAAACAACTTGTGACAAAATTGTGGATTATTTTCTTTAACGTACGTTTTTTTTTGAAGAGAAGAAATCACTGTACATAATATGTTGCATTTCGCTACTTCCTTTAACAATCCAATAATCTCCATTAAAGTTGCTCGGCCATTCACCAATATCGTTGGAGTACATTTTACTTTCGTTTGATTTTGGCTTGTAGAAGATGTTGTTACATTGGAAGCATGTGCTACACTTTCTGCCTCTCTTTGGCTTGAAGATGATATGGTTAAATTATGAGAACTTGCTGTACATTCGACTTCAGTTTAACTTCTGACAACATTCAAAAATTTATACAGTTGGTCTTTCAGCTGTCAGTTCAGACAGCTTGGTTCTTTTTTTCCTTTTTATCTGTTTCTTTACGCTTTGCGCTTCCAAAAGCGTAATGTCTACCCGTATCTCTGGCTCTGCTGCTCATCTTAATCTGGGTTACTGGGTAGGTTAAAGTATTTTACCTTAGTATTTTACTTAATATATAATATTGTAACGAAAATTAAAACGTTTCTTTAATTCTAAAGAGCTAAAATATTTACAGATACGGTTAATAACAATAAAACAATTACTACACTAAGATTAACACTAAACTAAATTACACTACGATTTATTTAACACTGAGCCCGGATTTATTTAAACACTCGGTATATTGTTTATCACTTTACTATTTATTTACACTTTATTTATGTTCACACTTGTACGTTCAAACTGGAATTAGTTCGTCGCTAGAAATCGCTCTACATTTATACCTAAATGCAGCTTCCAGATATTCCCATACAATTTCTATACACTTCTGTACGTTTCTAGATTGAAATTGAAACAATATTTGAATGACTAATGATGTTATCATGTATGACTCATCATGTTTGACTCATCATACATGACGTTATACATTAGCCATCAAATATAATTAAAAGTTCCTTCGTAATAATATAGTATAAAATAAACTACAAAAAAATTATTGCCAACCGACGAATTTGTCTGTTTAAAAAAAAGTGAGCAGAGTTCCCATCTTATTTCTCTTCAATTGACTCTATAGATTTCTTTGTTTTTAAATTTATCTTTTGCTGAAAAAGCTAGCAAAAAATGTTGATCTTGTAAAATTTCTTATTCCTTTTTTTTCAGATTTAGCTTTTAAATATTTTCTACTCTAAGCGCGAGGCCCGTAGCATTTGCTACATCTGCTATATGGCTAATCCGGCACTGCCCCCAAGTACCCCGGTTTCAGAGATCAAAGCTATGTGTAAAAATTCCGTGATTGACTGTCTTAAATAGAAAAATTTCAATCGTTCAATTTCAAAAGTTGAAAAAATAAAAATATAAGAAAAAAATGTATAAAAAACTTGTGTAATTTTCTAACACGAGTACGTACCTATAGTCGGATTTTTTTAACTCGCGTGTGACTTATCGAAAAAATTGTATGATTCAAAATTTACAAAACGTATGTCTTAGGGTTCTTTATATCAATCACTGTTTATATCAAACGAGATGTCAGATGTCATAATCTTTGACAAGATTATCAAACGAAATGACAGTTAAAATCATTAAAATCGACGTACGTTTAATTTATTTTCATTACAAAGTTACGGCGACGTATTCTTTTTTTCTGTCTCTTTTCTAATAGTTACTTTTTTATAAATATGACAAAGATAACTGTAATATTGTAAATTTGAATTTGAATATAATGGAGGCGAAATTTTTAATTTAGTTCATGTTGGTTACTTTAAAATACAACGATTTGGCAACAACGGATTTGAAACGCAGGTAGTGGGAGTTTCCGTTAGATTTGACCGTTAGAGATCTAACAAAGCCCTTACATTTTTGGACGTCATTGAAGTCGGTTATATTTTTTTGTGTCTAAGTTCTAAGAAAAGAATATTCAATAGTTGAAATTAAAATTATTTCAAATTATTTAGTTATCAACAGAATTAAAAATACGTAAGTTAAAATATTTGATTTATTTTTCTAAAAGAATTTAAAACAGGATTACGTTAAAATTTTAAGTAATAATCTCACGACCACGCGGCTAGGTAATTTTTACATACGAGGTTAAATCTAAGTTTTTATTAATTTATCTTCAGTTATAAGATTTAATTACTGTTCGAGATTGTGATTTAATACTATTATCATTTAAGACGGGAGTGGGATTATGTAATGGAAGAGATTGATTATTTATATAATGTGTTACCAATGGCGTACCATTGCGGTGGTTGGTTTGGTTAAGACGTAAGAGGAATTGTTTAAAATAATTTAAATAAAGGCGGGTGTTTAAAGTGGAAAATATATTTATCGTGGGATAATTTAATTTAGATGAATTGCGCAACAGGTTGAGTGGACGCTTAAAATCATAAGATGGCGGTGAAAATATGTCCCAGTATGGCTGGTCACTAAAAAGGTGAACTTTTATAGAACCGGAAGTGACAAAGCAAATACTGTAATGTCTCTCCTTTCTTTTTTTCAAATGTCTAAATGATGTACTACAAAATTATGATATTTCAGGACAGTTATTGATAATTTTAACAATGTTCCTTATGATTATTTGCGACCACTTATAAAATAATAATAAAAATTGAATACATATAAGATAATAACAATTAACCAAATAAAAGGTAATACCAATTGAAAAACAATATTAAAGAACTGTTTTAACAAAGTTCTTCATGATTATTATTTGCTAGTTTAAGTATGAGAAAAATGACCAATTAGTAATAAGAGGGACGAACTAGATTAAGTTGACATATTAAATAAGTGACAATCTTAGTTTTTAAGTTGACGAGGTAATAATTATAAGAGCGGATAATTTAGAATATAAGGGTTATTATTTAAGATCTTACATAACCAAATGTTATACGTTAAATCTCACTACATTTAGAGATCAGTCATACGCGAGTTAAAAGAAATTCGACTATATAAAATAATTAAATTAAAAATTTACGTCAAGATTATAATTAAAAGGTGAGATAAGTAGCTGCGTTGATAGCCTGCTGTTTTCCAATTTTTCATTGCACAAATTCAAATAGAATTTACATTAAATTCAAAGTAATTTAAATCAAAAGTTAGAATTCGTGAAAACCTCAAATTATATCACTTGAATCTGGGGAGGTGAGGGGGGGGGGGTGGAATACTTTTGAACCCTATATTTCTAGTCGTCGCATCCTTATTATATTAGTAAACTATGAGTCGCCTCTGAATTTTATTATTATTTTCATTAATTTTTAAGTTTTATTGTTTTGAAATTTGTTTCGTTTTTAGGGCTCTGTGACTTAACTACCTCTACGAATTTCAAAATTTCAACTGCACTATAAGAAAGACAATTTTCTGAGTATATTGAAACAAAAATTTCGAAAGAATATTCATAAGTTGTCGAAAATTACGCAAAGCAGGGAGATGAGCAGCAGATGAGATACACCCAGATGCATGACGGTAAGTCGCATGTTGAGTCCCCGCTTTTATTTCTATTGACGGTACGTGTGCTTTGATATACTCTTAATGTTGTTGTCAGTTGCGGTCAAACTTCTTCAAAGTTTAAAATTCAAAAAATTAATTTCCCTTGTTTAAGTTTATCCACCCCTCAGATCGACGCGGCCAAACCCGCGTCAGCGTATATTTTAATCCAAGATCTCCAACGCCCGTTACTCACTCACCAGATGAAGAAGATTAAAGCGCCTACGGCGCTAAACGTTTCGCATTGCCATTCCGCTACGCTACGCTAATTGCGGTCGACACCCGGAAAGAGAGATGAAATTCTTAAAATCGTGGGGAGACTTCTTTGACAGACTCCCGTTTTTAATATCGTAGTTTTTTTTTGTTTTCAACTGCGATATTAATTTTCTGGGATGATACTAATTTGTTTCGATTAACATTTGAATAATTTTTATAAATCAATAATTTATTTCAAGATATTTAAAAAAAATGTCTTTAGAATTGCAAATTAAAAACTTACTGAAATTTTAGGTTTTATTTCTAAAGTGTTGATGTTTTTTTATTACAAGTAAAAGTTAAAATCAATTAGTAGAAATGGTTTTCACCTATGCAGTTCAAAATTTTCAAATGCTGTTTCTATGCAAAGATCAAAATATACGAATTCAAATTCTAACCCTAAGGTGGTAAGGAAATCGTAGAAAAGTATCTGCTATGCAAATATCATTCAAACGTTGGCAGAGACGCTTCAAGCTCCAGAACAATCTCAACCTCCCTAATACCCGGGACTCATTTCATTACTACGAAATACTTGGCTGAGCAAGAGTTGTTGTGGATGGCAACAAAGGTCTATTAGAAAAAAGATTTCAAAATAGGAATACAACAAATACCACGGTATTACAAAGTACTTTTCACAAGTTGAATAAAAATATCGAACATTTTATGTTTTAAAGCTGTGGTATTACATGGTTATAATTCTCAAGTTGATTTTAAAATATAAAATTTTCTAAAGCATAGGTAAAATTTAAATCCTCCTAGTTAATACGTTAATACAAAAACATGTAGGTAATTCTTGTTTTTCATTTAATTAAAAATTGTATATAGGTAACACATGAAACAAAATTTTCAATGGTTGAAATTCGCACGATAATTTATCATTTTCTTATACTTGCAAAAATTTTGAAACAAAATTACTTTTATTTTGCTGTCAATTCTGTAATATAACTAAAACTGGTGTTCAAACTTTGCATGTTGCAGTTGCAATGCATTGCTGTAAGCTATAGCAGTATATTTTAACAAATTACTTAAAAAATAAATACGAGATTCTGTGTCGTTAGGTAATTGTCCGTACTTTAAAGTACCGAAAGCCATCTTGTCTAGATCCTGAGTTTCCTACCGATTTCCAATTTAGAAATTAAACTTCAAACGAAAAGTTGAAAATTCTGTGACTTCTGTGATTTATTAGCAAAATTGAACTAGATAAAAATCTGAATAAAAAATAAATAAAAACGATGTTTTAGCATTTATAGTTTCCGAGATACAGTGGTCCACAGAAACTCGCTTTTTTATCGATCTTTTCTTCACGTTTATTTCACGCAAGTGGTCTAGGGATGAGTGAAACTATACTCAATTACCTGTGAATCCCCGCATATAACAACTTTTGGGTCCTAGTTGTCCTACCTTTTTTTATCAATCTAATTTGATCATTTTTATTATCACCACCATATCGGCAACTGTAATTTGACATTTGGGTTAGCAGATAAACTCATCTACGCCGCTACGGCGTAGTATATCAAAAATAAAAATATGCTTTATATTCTTTGATTTCTAACGATTTTATTGTGAAATAGTTGAACTGTAAATTTAGTTGTGTACCATTAACAACATAATTATATTTGATGAAGGTACATAGTTAGTTAAATGTTGTTACCGAAAATGTTTCGCGTTCGTGCTTTTAACAGTGTGCCATCATCCACCCTGATAATATATGCCGCATTTTAATGACAGCTCCGGTGGCTCATCGTTCATGGGTTGCTTTGCGCCAGCCGGTCCGTGTTGTCATCAAATAACTTGATAAATGAGACTAGACTTTACAGTACGATATTAAGCTCGTGGGACAGGGTGCGTCATATATAATACGCAATGTGAGATATTTAATAGCTTGAATTTCTTAGTGTAAAATCTCTCACGAATCGCAAATGCTATTATTGCATTGTTGACTGAGAACATGTTAAATTTGACGGAATATTTTGTTCATGTTGCGGGAAGGAAACCATTTTGTTTTAACATATTGAAATAAAACTAAAAACACGGAACGATGAAAGTAATTTACATTTGAGAATAAAAGTTGATATTTTAGATGGAGATATTTTTTGTCATATTTCTGATTTTCTGGTAGGATTTCAGCGCGTATCAAATATCACGACACTAACGCTACTCATTCATAAAATGATGGCATCATATCGATAAGGCGGTGGTGATGCTTTCCCTAAGCAGGGATTTGCGTCACGACTCCGTTCCTACATTGCGATTCAAGCTACGTGCATCGCATCTCAATTTCTCACTTGCCGAGGAAAATATCTTGTGGTTGAGTTGAAACGAATTATAAAACTTTTTTGATGTTTCAGTAAACTAACGGAAAATAGTTGGAAACATTAACACTTTGCATGTTTGCTTATCATTACTTGCAAATCTCAATCTAAATGTTTTTAATTCAGTTCAGATAAGTTTCGCATTTTGAATACTTGGCAAATTTCAATACGATTTTCTTACATTGCGGAATAAGTAACTGGGTTTTAATTAAAATCTAATATAAAATTTTATAAATATAATCTTCGAAGATTTCTTGACGTTAATTCGCTTTGATTGATAAATCAGAATCATCGAGTAGTTGTTGGTGGATCAGCTTCTATCACCATCAGTTCGTACAAATCATAGATGGAATGAGAACATTTAAGCTACATTATTATACGACGTAAGGTATTATTGTTGAAGCTGGGTGGACGAAGCTGTCAATTTGTGAGATCGTTCAAAACTGACGATGGATTGAAGCTAATTAAAAGTGAAGAAATTATGTTTAGAGACCATCGATTACATCATCTAGATATCTCTTGGCAGAGGTTAAAATCTTAGTTAGGTAGCCATCAGAAAAAGCTTACAAAAGAAAATTTTTCAGCTTCAGTCAAATTGCGACCAAGAGTATTTTGTCCTGCTTGCCCTATAGAAATTACATAGTAATGGTGTGGGCGTCACCACATTCCCCTGATAGGTAGAAGAAAGACGCCAAAACCAGAACTTAATAATTCCGTTCTAGCATGTGCTAGTAGTCACCAGATGACTAAATTTATGGTACCATCCATTATACCTACTGAGGTATAATGTTTATAATGATATAATGCACGATGTATGTAGACGTAGACAACCAACACTGAAACACTGAAGTAAATTATTTGTTTGGTTGTTTTTATTTAGAATAAATACAGAAAAGTTTAAGGAGTAAATATTTTTGAAAATTTGTATATATTACAATACCTCCTGCTGTGTAAATTGTGAAAATCTCACCTATAACAGAAAAAAACCTAGCCGAAGTGCATATTTCTTATTAAAATTTTTCGTTTAATAATAAAACAATAATTATGTGCATAAATTTAAATTTTAATTAGGTATTGTAAATAATTTTCAGTTTTCAATTTTTATGACATGTAAATTTATTTAAAATGTTACCATATAATATGGTAACGTTAAATTTTCTACGTATGCCGTTGCGCAGCAGTCCGGCTTATCAAACAAATACGCCGTTATTGTTTCATTTTTTCAAATCATCAAAAATCTTCAATTTTAAAATTTTATTCTTCTAACACTTTATTAGAATATTTTTAATGCATTAATGCATTTAAAATTATTTAATTATTTAATGCATTAAATAAAACAACTTTTCATTTTAAACAAAATCACTTTTAATTCCAAAATCTCCCCCCCCCCCCGTCAAATTTTGTGCTTAATTTGGTGTCAAACGTTAGAGCTTTGTTAGAGCCTAAATGAAGTTCAATTTTTTCGTTTGAGCCTTCACCGTCACGGATTTATTCGCGAAACAAGTGGGAGATGGCGGGGGGGGGGGGCTTAGCTGTAAATATGTTTTTATATATTCGCTATTATTTTGAATTTTTGGTTGAAATTGGTGTCGAACGTTAGAGCTTGAATGAGCTTTCATTCCCATAATTTAAATTTCCTTTTCTAAAAAGTTACGGACATTTCAAATTCTCAAGTCCTCCGAACAAGTTCCGTACGATAATCCTCAAGTTTAATTCCATTTTATCAAATTAAAATTTTTTCTTAGATTAAAAATGTTAATCCTGCTTGCCTTTACAATTTTGATAATAAATACAAGTGGAAAAATTAATTTTACAACAAAATGTATTTTTTTCTATGCATGAGCCTCTTTGTCAGGCGCTATCGAAGCTCTAACGATTGACACCAGTCTTATTTAAAAATTTGATTTGGGGGGGAGGGGCAGCGACATGCACCTATGTTGTTAGCAATACCAAGGTTAGAACTCAACTGTGGGCGGCCCGGCTGATTAAAACAAGTGCAGCACTTATTTAATAAGAATTAATTCGCTGACTTTTATGTGAAAAATCGAAATGATCGATTATCGATTAATTTAAGAAATAATTGATTTTATTTCCTAAATTAATCGATACTTGGAAATCGCAAAGATCTTTTAAGGACACTTTAGCATCTTGTCCTGTAAATAAATCCAGAATTATCGTAAAGTATTCCATTATTTACGTCTAATAATAAGCTTTTAATTAAAAATAAATATTTAATAATAAGTATAACTAATTAATTTATATTCACTCTTAATAAGTTAGTATACTAAAACAATTTTAATAAATAATTTGCTCATCATAAATAAACGTTTATTTCGCTGTTGTCGAATAAAGGAATTATTAGATGTTAATAAATCTAGTTAATTGTGAATAAACTGTTCTCATTTCAGTGAAAATTTAACATTATTAAACATAATATTCACTAACGCTAGGAATAATTTGCTTCGGCTCTTTTATGCATTTTTTTAACATTTCTATGCAATTTTTAGTTGTTCCTATTGATATTTTTTGGTATGTTTATATATTTATATTTTATTTCCATTTCGTAGCTTTAATTTTAAATTTCTTCTCACCCTTTTTATCAATTTTATTTATTATTGTGGTTTATATTTAGACAATTACATTAAATAGAAAATTAACCTAAATAATGAATTTTTTAAGTTTAAAGTGTGGTAGTTAGTAGTATGTAATGTTAAAATAAACAAACTAAAACTTATTATTAAAATAATAAATTTTAACTATTAGTAAAGAATACATACATATTATATAGAAAAATAATGTTTAAAAAACAATAAAAACGACAATAATTCACACTTAAGAACTTTTTTTTATATTTGTTATATATTGACGTGAAATTCACCCTGGTTGTGGTTTCCAAAATAAAATAAAAATTCTTCTAATGCAAATACAAATCAATTGTCCAAAAATAATTATTAAATCAAATCCAAATTTAATTTCTGTAAAATTTTACTTTTATTCGATGGGAATGAAGTTTGATTTGCCTTTATCCAAATCGACAGCTTATCAATTGCACCATTCGTTCGCATAAATACAATTTTAAATTTTCTAATTTTAAACCAAATCGAAATTTATAATTTCAACTGCTCTTTCCAAACTAACCAAATCAATCAAATCTACTACCGTTCGGTAGCAACTTATCAAAATTAATCCAAATCAATTCCAGATACCAAAAATATGCCTCCAAAAAAAAGCGCAATAATACATTTGCATCAAATCACTTTATTTAAATCAAATCAAAATATTACTCACAAATTCAAATTTATATCAAAACTCAAAATAATCGCCTCGAGCCAAAATCGCACACCAGGCTCGTCGGTCGCTATCGGCGAAAAGACCTTCAATTTCCTCTCATCAGACCCCACCTAACCAATTTCTCAATCTTACCAATTCAATAATTAATACAATAATTTTACTACATTGTACAGGGCGGGTCCAAATCATTTTTGAAACATGACATCTTACCCCCGTTGCTAATGGCAGTTTTGAGCGCAGCTGGAAACAAGATTAGCAAAAACTCGTCCGTGTTTCAAAAATAAATCTAAAAAATTATTATGCACGACATTACAATATTTAAACAAAATAAATTCAATTTCAAAAATCAAGTAAAATAAAAAAACTTCTCCGTCTCAAAATTTGCATGCGTCATAATGCATCTTTTTCAGTTTCTTTTGTTCTTCTTTATGGACCTTCCACAAATTGATCCTTGTCTGAGGCGTCCATCTCACCGGAGTCTTCTTTCTTCTTGTCCACCCCCGACTCATCCAAAGTTTCCAAATCTTCTTTCTTTCTTTTTTTGCTTCCCGACTTAGGTGATCTCGTTTTTCTATGTTTGAAACCGTTTTTTTTTGTATTATGATCTTCACTTGTTTTTTTGCTCCTAATCTTGTAGCTCTTTGTCTTTCAAATTTTAATTTTTTAGCTTCTTGTCTTGTAATTTTTTTGTTCTCTGTTATAAATAATTCTTTTTCTTCCCCAGTTTGTTCCATTTTCTCTTGTTTTTCATTTAATACCTTCCCAGTGTGTTCCAATTTTTCATTAAATGTTTTCCCAATAATTTGCTCTATTTTCTCTTCATTTTTTTCTATTACTTTATGAATTATTTCATTATCGAGGGTCCTATCCCATACTCGATTTTCAATTAGCTCTTCAATTTTTTCTTTAAGTGCAGAATCTTCAGTTAAACCTCTCATCGTAACATCCTTTATAATTGGATTTACGATCTTGTCTAAATCACTCTTTTTAATCATTTCGTGCTTTAATTTAGTTATGTCCTTATCATGGTTGTTTATTTTATCTTGTAACTCTGCTTCTGACTTTTTCCATGTATCCTCCATATTATCAATTTTGTTATTTATTTTGTCACACTTTGTGTTTATATCGTTTATCTCTTTTTTTAAATTCCCCTCCATTTTTTCTAATTTTTTGTCCATATTTGTGTTCATATTTGCCTCCATTCTTTCCATTTTTACCTCCATATTCGCCTCCATTTTTGCCAATACTTTAAGGATATCGTCCGACGATGATTTTTTTTCTTGTGTTTGTTGTCCATCTGTTTCAGTGCTGTTAGCATCTGGATTAAAAATAGGGCTTCCCACTTCATCAAAACTTGACTGTTTTTTCGCCATAGCACGGTTTGTTATACGTTTTTCTTATTTTCTTTCTTATCTCAGGGTCTACAAGTAAGTTCAAATCTTTCTTGATTTCGAGCCCCACGTTAAGGGATGCCAGTTGACGTATAATTCACCCTGGTTGTAATTTTTTACTTATTAATTAAATCAAAATTTGTTTTTCAAATTCTTCCAATTAAATATTAGTTAAATTTTTATTTCAATAAAATTATAGGAATGGCAACGCAAATTTCATACGATACCCGTATCGCAGTCCGGCTTATCAATTGCATACTCTTTCCTACGAATGCAATTTTGATTTCCAATACTAAAATAATCCAAGTTAAAATTTTAATTTGTAATTATTCTTCTTCCAAATCAGCGAAATCAATCAATTTGTTACCGCTCAGTAGCCACTTATAAATAATATCCAAATTAATTCCAAATATCAAAAATATGCCTCCAAAAAAAAGCGCAATAATACATTCGCATCAAATCACTTTATTTAAATCAAATCAAAATATTACTCACAAATTCAAATTTATATCAAAACTCAAAATAATCGCCTCGAGCCAAAATCGCACACCAGGCTCGTCGGTCGCTATCGGCGAAAAGACCTTCAATTTCCTCTCATCAGACCCCACCTAACCAATTTCTCAATCTTACCAATTCAATAATTAATACAATAATTTTACTACATTGTACAGGGCGGGTCCAAATCATTTTTGAAACATGACAATATTTATATTTACGTTATAAAAACTGATAAAAATTTAAAATAAACATTTGTAATACGACATAAAGGCCCTTATTTCACAATTATTATTGATCTTCAGTCGTATTTAACATAAGAAAAACGTAAAATTAAAATAAAAAGAAGCAAGAAAACATTATACCAAACAAAATTGAAAAATTAAAATTGAAAAACAGGATTTTTTTTTTATTTAACTTTTTAATTTAATGTGACCTACCCAATAACTAGTAAGTCATTCAATTTTGTTTATTTTTATTTTAATTTTACGTTTTTTTTATGTTAAATACGACTGAAGATCAATAATAATTGTGAAACAAGAGCCTTTATATCGTAATACAAAGTTTTTATTTTAATTTTTTATCAGTTTTTATAACTTAAAAATTTTTTTTTAAAATCATTTTCTTGTTCCTTCAAATAGTCCTGACCTGTTAAATGTGAATTATTGTCGTTTTTATTTTTTTTTAAATATTATTTTTCTATGTAAGTATGTATTCCTTACTAAATAGTTAAAATGCATTATTTTAATAATATGTTTTAGTTTATTTTAATTACATTAAAATTTTAATTCTGGTCCGGTCCATCCGTGCCTAGAGATATTATTAAATTTTTGCATTTTTTATTTTCAGTGTTGATTAATGCAAAAACAAAAAATAAAAATTGAGTTACTTATTGAAATATAGAGTAATAAAACGATAATTTAAGTTTGTGAATCCCCGAAACTTATTTTGCAGTTTATCCGAAGTTGCTATGGGAAATAAGATATTTGCATGCACAAACGTTTCAAACTGATGAAAATTAGCGCTTCTTAAATTATTGTAATAGTTTGTAGGTATATAAATGATATAAAATAGGACTTTCTCTATAATGTATGTGCTTTGTAGCACTGGACAGTGCTCTGAATATTTTAACGCTTAAAAACATATACTAGGTATATTAAAATAAATTATTAGATATTGTGATTTACCTATTTTAACGCTAAAAATACTATTACGCAATTGTAAAAATACAGTTGAAGTACAATAACGTAAATATTTAAACAAAAATATTAGATAACAATAAAATCAAGCGATTAAACTGTCGATGAACTTGAAATACCGATTGATTTAGAACTTAATCGAAATTAATATTTTGCTCTTTATGTAAAAAACACTTTAAATTCTATAGATTGGTACTGGTTCTCATGGTAACAGAAATTTATTTTAAAATAGATTTTGTTAATTATAGACGAAGTTTACTTAAAAACCGAGATTCTTGCTCTTGATGTGGTGTGATGAAACCAAGTGCATTGGTTCATACATCTAATTTGTTATAAGAGTGAATTGTATAAATTATGAATATGGCAAAACTAGCAAATAAAATTAATTTTAAAAAGTTGTTAGATTATAATCTAACAATAATTATTTATACTACCAAACTGATTTAGATGAAATACCACTATATCTGTGAGAAACCATTAAAGATATTTCTTATATTTGTTGTTTAGGATGAATATGTTTACTTAAAATAATAAAAATTCAATTTAAATAAATTGGACATTAAAATAAATACAACTACCGTAGTAACGTACAAACTGAAAACTTGCGGTAGCGGGTATATTTATTTTTATAAATTTGCATGGGCGGGGCTAATCATGTACGAACAGCCAATACAGTAGCGGCATTACATTTTTACGGTTTATAGCCTTTTTCTATCAAAATTTATTATCGATTCATAAAATTGTATGTTTACAATAATTGTAATTTACAACCACAACTACCGTAATTTTATTGGAAACTTTTAAAAATCCTAGTCTGGGTTACCGTACTCTTCCTAAAGAATACAATATTTATTGTATAGTTAACCTCTTAGATAGAGGAACGTTAGCCTGTCAATGCAGTCGGTTATTTCCTGGATATATATCTGACATTAGACATTTGCATACCTTACTTGCGTGAAATGATCTTATCAAATTATTATCTTGCGTATATACGCGTATACTCAATTGATAATAAAATTTCACTAGCATCTGGGATCGTGCTCTAACAGTGAAAGCATTCGATCAACGCCGTCTTATCTTGTCAAGGCAAATAACAAGACCGATTGCAAAGCTACGATCGACGTACAGAGAACTTGGGAAAAGCTTTACAAAAGCCGAAGTCGGAGTGAAAAGGACGAAGCGTAAGGGAAGATGAAACTATGTGAACATACATAGGCTTTCCATCAACAACGTGCCAGCCGCGTTTATACGTGTTCTGGTAGCATTATATAGTCAAGTTAGAACTTCGCATCGATAAAGAGTCAAATATTGCAGGTATATACGCTATTTATTGAGCTATTAGATAAGTAGGTACCTACATAAAAATTGATTTTGATTATAAATGCGGAATATCGTTTTTTCACATTATGTATTTCAATTATCGTTATTGTTTTGAATTAATACAGAGTTTGTGGTTGGCGAAAACAAAGGACATACTTTGCATCGGTGTGCTCTCAACAGATTTAATTTTGCTAAGACTAAAAGCGAAATATATTGCAACCGTGCGGAAATTGTCTGCTACCAAAAGGCACGTTTCTACGTGTTATCTAAGGGGCGTTTAAATTATAATTTGTTTTGGGGTGCCACATAACCACAGGCCCAAATTCAGATTAATTATGACGTATTATAACTTTTTATTTTATTTCTTGAAAAAATTCAGCGATCCTTAACGATCCAACGGAGCAAATCTCCAACATCTCACGTCATATGCATAACCAGACGGAAGTGACATTACACGAAATGAATGAAATACTGGTTTACAATCAGACTATCTTTAGTAGTCTTGCCAAAATGTTCATTGGTAATAAACGTGCGAATTAGTTGGGGCGAGTTACCCTACATTAAAATAGAGTAATAATATATCTGTTGTGCAAAGTACAATAAAAAGTTTTTAATTCTTGATTCTTCCTTCCCAATCCTAATAATTGCCTTTTGTAATCCGGTAACGCTTACACTAAGTAAACTATGAAACATTTAAATACATTTTTACTCTATTTTAATGCGGCATGCAAATAATTAGGGCGCGTTAAGCGTTAACCTGTTATGGTGCTTTAATAATGCAGAAACTGTTTGATAACAAAATGCGTAATCCTTTATTGTCCTGAATTGTAAATTACACCGCTAATAATTATTTGCTTAAAATTAGGTTTTATGCTATGTACTAGAAAATACTAAGAGATTTCGGTTTGTCATGAATAAAAGTTTAGCATTATGTCAATTAAAGTCGATGATAACAACTTCCCATAGGAATTCTAGCACAACATCTTGAGTGACCGTTAGTAGAAATCTTTAAACATATTGTGAAGAGAACAGGTTGCAGCTTCAACATGATATTCAGAAATCGTTAGTTGATATGATAGACCAGCAGACCCTATCTAACTTGTTACAATGCTGGATGCTGGGGTAGCACAGATAAAAAGGGTTTGTAGGTCAGCGGTCACTTTTGATCATGGGAATAAAGTGGACTATTACACTACACATTAAGTACGGTAACGGCAATTAATAAATTAATTATTAAATAGTAATTATCGCAAATGTTTAAACGAAGAAGAAGAAGTTTGTATTTAATTCGAGTTATTTGATTTTGAATTGAAAAAAAAATTTTTTTTTTTTATAGATTCTTTATTAACAATCACAAGTTAGTTCAAACAGCTTGAAAATATAATATGTAGTTTAACTATTGGAATAACTAATTACCTCTTTATTTTTTTTAGTTTTTTATAATGTATAAGATTTTATAAATTTTTTAGAGTAAAATTGCTCTACGTGGATTTATAACGTTCTGAGCCATTTTCCGATACCTAATAAGAGCTTTTAGCTTTTTACGAGTAATAGCGAACAAATGAGGATAGAAACAGGGTGTTCCCAAAGCAATGACCCATCCAAATGTAAACCGCGAATTTCTTTTTTTAATTTGAGTTTAATTTAACTTACATTTAATTTCTCGTGTATTTTAAACTTAGATGATGTCAAACTGACAAGTCACATAAAATTAAAAAAAGTATTTGTCGAGATGTTTCGGGATTCGGGATTCTGACATACCTATTACAAAATTTGTTATATTCATAATAAATTAAGAATTAGTGGCACAGATTATCGAAGTGTGTTAAATACAAAATGTTTCTGAATAGTTAATTTGCTAACTAATATTATTATTGTTTCCTTATGAACGAACAAGTGGGTACTTATATGTTTAATTGATGAATATCATATTAAAGTGTTTGAAATCTATTTGGGCCGTTTGATTGACGTTCAAAACTAAAGATAAAAAATTGAATGTACGTAAATGGCTGACGAATTTTTCTTGTTTTCTAAAAAAGGTGTTATTGTTTAGTTAACAAATTACTCTAGCACCTACGAATTTGATGTTGTTTTTTACAAACATAAACTTTGGAATTGCTTGGTATCAAACTATCGCCGGAAAACAGTCCTATCTGAACTATCGATCGCCATTAGGAAGAACATTAATAATAGAAGGGAACTGAGGCAGTAAGTGCGCTCTACGATAAACGTGTTGTTTCACCGATAACGAGTGCTTGCGTTTCGTAGCAGAATGAGACCGGGAAATGCGAAGCTAACCATCAAGCAACAGGTGCAGACATTAAGTTCCGAAGCTCAAAACTTTTCTAAATTTACATTTTATGTATTTAGAAAAACAGATACTCGACCAAATTTAAAAATAAAACTTTACCGACGTACATAATACAATTACAATTTTCCCGAGATTAAAAATCAGAGCAATTTTTGGAATTTTTCTTCGGTAGGTAACGTATTTTGTGTATCTAATAAATTAGATATCCTACACATTTGAAAAGCGAAATCGGTGCAGAAAAGTGTCGAGTGCTGTTTACTAAATTTTGAAAATCATAAAGTTTTTCAATTAGCTTTAAAGTTGAAACAAACGATATTAAAATAACGCGAAATAATTCAAAACTGTAAGATCATACGGAAGGGTGCAGAATTAAATACCTTTTGTAACAAAGCTGAATTCGATACAGAATCTTTCAAACCTGCCCATTCAATATAACAAAATGTTAAAAATATTCTTTAATTTATCATATCGACAATGTTAAATGGGTAAAAACAAAATTATTTTTGACTTTTTTCTAGAAGCTTTTTTATCATCTTATGAATATTATTAAAATATATTAAAGTATTAAAATAAAGGGGTGTTTTCTGTAGATCCGTATTGTATTAGCCAATCAAAAAGTGGATTCAAAAAAACAATTGCATGTAACACAAACACTTAATTACAGTAGATGTAATATAAATACAGCATTTTCAATACTGCACAGGTATGAATAAATAAATTAAAAAATTGTGAAACATATGATCAAAGATTATTATTTAAAATAATAATGGATTGCATGCTGAGTTTTAAATAAACCAACTGTTTAGTAACACGCTGAGTACTATTGTCTCGGCGCGGTGCAAAAGCGGTAAATATAAAAAGTACCTATAGTCAAAAATATACTAGCAAATTACATTACCAAATATTTTGAAGTGCTTAATTGTATTTAAAAAGTTATTGAAAAGTATAATACAAAAGTAGTGATTTATATACATAGTAGTTATATACCTATTTAGAGTTTTCATTTTGAATATAAAAAGTACAAAAAAAATTAGACATTGGGTGGTGAGAAGAAAAATTAAGACAAACTCAAAAATAATATTTTAATTTAATTTTTTTTCTGTATTTCTATAAATTTTCAAGTATTAGCATTAGCTATTTGCTTACAGCAGTGGATTGGTATAATTGCTGAACGAGTTACAGAGCAGAATCGCGGATTTTCGTAACAAAAAAATCGCAAAGAACTCTTGAAAATGTAACAGTCTCTAATATTTTTGAGTATTATAAAAATTAAACACAGTATATAATATTATGATAGAAAGTAAGTTCCTACATACTTTTATATCCTATTTATATTTAAATAGAATATTAAATATTTATATTTCAATTTTCACCACTATATAAAAATGAAATTTTATTTATGGATGATAATTATTAGTAACCAAAAAGTTTTTACAATTGCTCTCTTACTACGAACATGAAACTGTACACTAATTAGTTGGGTACCGAGTGCGAAACTTTAATAAACGTGAAAGGGAGGGCACAGCTTCTTATATCTTGAACTGCTTAAGATCTCATTAACTCAAATGAGAAACTAAAAAACCGGATTTAGTACAAAAAACAAAAAAATTGAGTCTATTATTACTATTTATCAAATATAATCGTGATGCGTTACAATTAAGTGGGTGATAAACTACTTGGGCACGATAATTTTTATAAAATATGCCTACCAATCATTCCTATCCGTCATAATATATTTTCAGCTTTCATTTAAAAAAAATTTTAATTCAAAATCAAAAAAAGGTAAATTATTTAGTTGAATCTGCTTTCTTTGTTTCTTTCTCATAATTTTCATGTAATTTTAAGAAGCTCCAAGCTCACAGGTTCAAAGATTTCTGTGAAATTTCGTGACCTGAAAGAAGTAAAAGCGTGGGTTCTGTATGCTTTGGTACTCGTATACTAAGCAGAGCACAATATAAAATTTTTTCCTACATTTATATTATTTACTTTACCTTTTAACTCCTTGGAATATTTTGACATGGTTAACTGATAAGTTTACGATTATTATTATTAATTTTCTATTGCAATGTAACTAAATTTTCTTCTAAAAAAATGCTGAAAATGAAATGGCTTAGCTGTTCTAAAAAAAATGTCTCTATAATATGCATTTTATATTCCTGTAGTGCTGTTTGATGCGACTGTTAAGATACGAAACAATGAGACTGGTAAAGCCACCAATGTATTGTTGATGCTTGGCACATGTTTCGTAACACCTTTGTGCCATTGGTTCTTTTATGACGAGATACAGATATCTGTGTATGTTCAAAATAATAATTAATTTAAGGAGTTTTCTTAATCTTGACATTTCTTGTCTAAAATATTTTCTCTGACACAAAAAAATATTTTTTTTATATATTATAATATGCATACGTTCATAAAGAGTGTCTCAAAATTCTGCGCTAAAAATAACAGATCTACTTAGACAGTGAATTTCTGAGTAGCTCCAATCATTAAAAACAACCTTGAAGCGGCTCCAACTCGAAAATTTTGGAGCTAGATCTTGGTTTTTAAGTTAAATTTATAATACAAAAAATGTTGTTAGCAGTAGCACGGCTAGCAGTTAACTGTGATCGGTCTCGCCCGTTAAAACAAGTGGTGCAACTATTTATATCGAATACACACATCGTAAACAGAATTATTCACCAACATTTATATAAAAAAAAAGGTGATTTTTATTTGAGTATAACCTACCCTTACATCTAATTTAACCTACAAGTGCTGTCAGGTTAAAATCATAAACGTTATTATTATATCGAGAAAAAATTTAAATTATGATAAAATCACTAGGGAGTTTTGGATATATTAAGTCATCGTGGTTCACTTTACACAAAGATTTTTGGTCCTACGGATTTTCTGTATTTTGTTGCGATTTTTAAATAAAAAAGTAAATTTTTTATATTGTGTAATGTTTTAAGATTTTCAGTTCTTACATTATATAACCTGAAACAATTTCTCTAACTATATTTGCGACAATGAAGGTAATATTTCTTGTTTTTCCAAACAATGCTGAAAAAAAAAAAATGCAGATTATTTTACTTGCGTGTGAAGTCAGGATTATATTATAATCGTGTTTTATTAAAACAATAGTTTTGATAGATAATAATTATGATTTTTGTGTATTTGTACATACAATAATTTTTCAATTAAATCACTGTAAGCTTACTTACAATACTAGCCAGTATTTAAAGTCTGGGACAGTTATACCTAACTACATCTAATTTTTCAAGTATCTCTCAATTTTTCACTTTAAAAAACCGTCGGCATTGTTGAGCCACTCAAAAAAAAATTATGATAATTATTTAAAAGAAGAAAATGTTTAAGAAAGTGTTTATTTAATTGCGTTTGAAAAAAGAGAAGAAGGTAAAAAGAAAACTGAAAAATAAAACAAAAGAGAAAAAAAGAAAGTCAAGGTAACAATTAAATTATAATGAAGTGTGAAAATGAAAAGAAAAATTACAAAACATTACATGAATAAATCAGAGATTGATCAAATAAGAAGTCAAGTTTTAAAAACTGTATAAAATTATAAAAGATTGCTAGTGTGGTTTCGACTCCTGCTCGAGCACTGAATGCCACATGTTCCGCCCGATAATAAATTCAAGGAGTCCAATTTCCAAAGTCTAAAGTTCAAAATTAAAATAATAATTTACTGCAATTTTATAATAATACGTATACATTTCCCGATTTGGAGTCTTCGTTTCATTGTAAATCCCGAGGGGTAAATCATCCAAGTAGTCTGGTATATGACTACAAGGTCTCTCACTTCTCCAAGTGTTTAGGACAACACATAAAGCTTTCGGTTCCCCTGAGTTGATGATTACCCTTACCGACTATTAAAACAGAGTTACAGACATTCCCCAATCAGGTTGAAGCAGCTGTGGGGTCTAAATATTGAAATCTTTTTCTCAGATAAAAATCCACAGTTGGATTGTAGTATCGCTACTGTTAACATTGGGTTATAAATTTATTTAAAATAAAAATTCGTAAATCTTTCCGAATACCCTCCTAGTAGTACACTTTGCCGAGTAGGACCAGTTCAGAGGGATATTTTTAGTTAGTACAGCGTTTGTCAAAACGCCCCGTCGAGTCCGGAGCGGAGGGTCGGGTTTAACAAATGTAACTACGGCAAATCTCGAATCCATCCTATAAAATCGACACAGAGGTAATTTTCTAGTGCAAATTATGCACAAAAATTATAGAAGCAGCCAATGGAATATACTGTTGCACATTTTAGCCCTTTTTACGCATATTTTTGAATAATCCTTAAAATTTTATTTATATAATTGAAATATAAGCCATTTCATAGCACAATTTAATTAAAATGTTTTTAAATTCATGGGACACTTTAATGTGCTACTGCCGCTTAAACATTATAGTGGCAAACTGGAAGTTTAACCTTCTTACACATTTTTTTTAATTAAAATATTTTCATTTTTTGAAAGAACAAGATATAATTTGTTTGATTGACTACTATAGAAGATAAAATTAAGCAAAAACTAAACTGAACGTTAAAACGATAGAATTTTAACCGTAAAGTAAAGAATACTTAGGAATAAATATGATTAAAGATTATTAACATGTAATAATATTTTTATGATAAGATTAATATTTTACAGTTAGATGAAATTAAAATTAAAATTTAATTACTAACTACTACAATATAAGTTCAAAAACTATTTAATTGAAAGTAAGTAAGTTATGAATTAAATTTTAATTTCAATTTCATCTAACATGTAAAAAATTAATCTTATCATAAGAATACTTAGTACGTAGAAAATTATTATTTAAAAAACACAATAAAAAGATATTAATTTACTACATTTGACAGGTTAGGGCAAGAGTATTTAAATAAAGATATAATAATATAACCACACAATCAACTTGAAATTTATTTTTAAGTAAATTTCTATTAAATTATAGAAAATCCACAAATAGTACATTAGTTTGGAATTAAACGTATTATTTTTTTGAAAACTTAAAAACTAATTATTAAATTTAATTAAAATTATCTTTATTATTACTATCTTAAGCATTAAAGTACTTTACTGCCGCCCGTCATTCTTTTGTTTTAAAAACAAATGCGTGTACGAAAAGTGACACACTTATTAACTTTAACAATTGAGAAACATAAAGCGAATTTTCATATTGCTTTATATTTGTTATAAAGCAACCTTTAGTTTTCAAGATATTGGCGAAATCGTATAAAAGCACCCGTATTTTTAAGTCGAAATAAATACAATTTAATTTTTTGTGCAAATCTGTGGAAATTATTAATTTATGTTACGCTTAAAGAGATGTTATATTGTTCTAAAAATAGAATATCTAATTTACCTATATGGTACACTTTGGTTTTATGGGAAACTTAATAAAAAGAAAAAGAAATAAACAATGCATGTAATAGAAACCTAAGAATGTTATCGTTAAGAAAGTTCCAAACTCAAAAAATCGTAGAAAAACAAGGTTTAGAACATAATAAAACGGAAAACAAAAAAGTCGATATTTAAAATTGAATATAAAAAAATAGAACATGAAATAATTTCAAAATTTACACAAAATACTTCTTTTGAACTATTTGATATAATAAATTACAATTAAAGCAGTTTTTGCTTTAACGATTTATCCAATTCCTTGTGTAACATTTTAGTTTATTTTGTTTCCCGAATTGCGAAAAACAAATGTCTTTTCTGATGTTCCGTAAAATCAGTTTAACGAATGGCATGACAAAGATGGATTAAAACTGAAATTATGAAAAAATTATTATAATAGTTGGTGAAACTTAAATCGAGCGAGAATTTATAAGTGGTGGTTCTAGAAGTAGCACGCGATTGCTCGGCGGCGACGTGCTCGACGTACCCTATCTGTCAACTAGAGTGAGGTATCCCGCCTTACCCTTCGCTTCAGGGCAGCGTGTCGACGCTCCAGAGTAGCTACCCTCGTTAGAGCATCCGACCGAAGCTTCGCATGCAATATTAATGCTAGCGGGCCGTTCCTAGCTACCGTTCGCTTCACTTTTTTCTAATAACGGCACGTGAAGGAGAATATCGAAAAACTATTACTATTATATTGCGCGTAATGATAGCATTTTAAATAAGTGCCCTACCAAACTGACAGTACATCACATATTCTCTTTTCACAAATCTATTTTTTCTTCTATAATTTTTAATAAGATTCAAACACAATTTTATTCTCTATAATATAAGAAGTACTAGGTATAAATTTGTTCTTCTATTTCAAAATTAACATTGCCACCTATGAGAACGAACAGAGGCTGTAAATTGTTTGATGCTTTTATTAAAATAAATCCTCTGCGAGTTTTAATATTTTTTTAGTCGAAAATTTTCTGAACCATTAACCTTTCCAACTGCACACTATACGACTTTAATATTTGCTATTAGCATTTTTTGCTTTCCCCTAAAGATGCGATTTGTAATTACGGGAAAAACTAATTTATAGTATATAAATTGAAACGGAGGTCACTTTTCTGTTCAAAGTCAAAAAATCGATAAGGATTCCTTCATATCCCACTTGAAAAATTCATAAAGTATCAGTTATTGTCAATTTATGACTTCCAATATACTTCACTGTAAATTATGTAATATTAAGTTAAGAGGTCAATACCCAATAAATCTGTTAGATTCATCGTTGCATACAATTTTAGCACTGTAGCACTCGGGTTAAAAAAAGAACTCCATCTTTTTATAAGGGGTGACCATCCTGTTCATTGCACAGCAATGCGTTCATTACAAAAAATATAACACAGCCTTACGTTTTACTCTTGGTAATTACAGTTTTCAAACTAAAATTCATTATTGCTAATAAGCAAGTGCACTCCAGCTAAAGCCCTCTTGAAGCGTTGCTAACCAATAATACGGTTTTGTTTACTATCTTAAATTTCTAATTAAAATTTTAAGTTTTGTTATTGATAATTTTAACATCCAAAGGAATATTTTGAAACTATCATGCATAATTTTTGATCGGGACAAACAATATTGGTCTAACCCATATTAACTTCCTACTTCTGGTCCGATGATATAGCATATTACAGGTATTGCATATACAAAGGTTGGAATTCCATTGTGCATATATTTAAACTTTTCGCGTTAGGCAGGTACCTATGTCGCAGTTCTAGTTCGATCGATTTTCAGTATTGTCGCAAGCTATAATATCCGTAAACAAAACTATTATTTTGTTCCAAAATTTAAAAAAATTTAAAATTACTTTAACGTTCTCGTTAATCCAACTTTGTCTTTTGGCAACAGCTAAAAAGTTTTTTTTTCTCAAGCTACACATTTTTAGGTGTGCAGGCAAAATTGATAATTTGCATTCACACATTATTGCAGGAATTAAAGTAAAAAGTAAAATAAGTGGCTTTTGTGTGTGAAACCACAACATAAAATATTTTTTATTCTTTTCTTTGACTTTAAAAACACATCAATAGAAAAATAAAACTCGTAACAGAAGTGCCAAGCTCAAGCCAAAAAGAACATGAACACACAACGGGATGACGGGTCAAGAACAGTACGAGGGGACGTGACGCGGTTCTCTGATACTTAGTTTTCGCCACAGCCTGTGGCCAGCACGGTATTGCTAGCTCAAATCAACATCTCGAAGAAGTGGCATATTATAAGTCTGCTTAGTTGGTTTTCATCTCGCTTTTTATTAATACTAGCTTGGGATGCGAATTTTCCGGCAAGTATTTTTAGAAAGAGGGAGAGATATTTATTCTTTATTCTTCATTGTATTGAAATTTGTATGTATTCCTTATCATTGTAGCATCAACAATTTGTTTTATAAAATCCGCACCTACCATTCTTAAAAATTTATTGCACGTTCTTTCTACCAATCATAAATTATTTAGTTAATCATATAACTTGCCCATACCTATCACAAATTTAAATTAATTTACTTTGTCAGACATACAGCATATCATAACTTCGTTGCTAGTTTCAAATAGCTTCTGTATTATTTTTAACATACACACTCGCATTTAGTGTTATTTTATTTTGTGGATGCGGATTAACCAATTAAGTTTAAGTTTAAATGGAAAATTTTAGTATATCTGATCATTTCAGCCAAGCGATTTGTTCCGCTTTCACATAATTTTAACTTTAAGGTAAATGGCCAAATAAAACCAGAGCTAGATGTTGACACTCACTCCGAGCTTATGTTTGTATGTCGATAGACAAATAATGACCATCTATAAAATCACACGTAAAAGATGAGTAGTAAAAATTCGTTAGACGGGGAATAGATACACCCACGAAATTAAAAATGTTCTAATAAAAGTATGGTAGATAATGGCGTAAAATACAAATGTAAACATTAAAATTTATAGACCATTCAAAAATTATGGTAAAAATGCCCAAAAACAGTAAAAAATCAAAAGCGGCAACTGTATTGGCTGTTTCCATATAGTAAATATTACTAATAATATTATATTATATTTTTATTTTATACAAGTAGTTTTGAGCATAAGTTGTACTCAAAAAGACCAGATTAGGCAGTGAATCTCTTAGCCGTTCCAATTATTAAAAAATCCCTAAAATACCCAGAACTCGAAAATTACAAATCTATAAAGACTCAGATCTTTGTTTTTAAGTTAAATTTAGCTATAATTTACAAAATCTAATGTAAAAAAAAATTATTAAATTATGTTAGCAGCTGCATAGCCCACTAAGACATACTGCAACGCGTATTTACATTAAGCACACGTACGGTCTACACAATGATCTATCTACGGGTTTTTTGGAGTTCACCCATAGTTTATTCGGTTCAAAATATTATCTATTACATTTTACAACAATTTTACTTATACCTATCATATCTTCGGGGTACATTTTGACATCTACATCCCGCTAGGCGCACCGCAAGCATGCCGAAATAGTTCAGTCGCAAAACCAAAAAGTTAATTTTTTAAGTAAAAGTTATTCTTCTTTCTCTGGTTAGCCGAGCTCTGATACGTGTTGTACATTCATCTGCTGTTCCGGCTGATTCTCAAGTTGCTGTTTTCCATCTCGCAACCTGCTTCTTAATGAAGCTCAGAAAGACTACTGGTTATTCGTTTTCTTTCATAGTTTCTTCTTTCTGTCTGTGTTATTTCTCACCGACTGTACCTTCCGGCTGACCATTTCCCTAGCCGCCACTTGGAGATGCGCCCTCTATCAAAGTACTATCGATCTAAGTCTCAAGATCAGGAATTAGAGTTTTGGAGACAATACAAAATAAACAATCGCATATGCAGAATATACCAAAAAGGACTAATCAAAGCACTGCCTAAACGTGGGATTTTACAATTTTTTCTTTTAGTAGTTCGGCCTATATACTGTCGTGTTTCGAAAACCATAACAACATTAATTTTATTGTTTTGTAAAATAATTTTAAAGTTTAATTTTGTGTTATTATTTATTTGTATCATATTGTGTAAAATAGTTAAATTTTAATTGTAAAGAAGAAGAGGAGCGAAAAGAGAGTAGGGCTGGAAAGTTGTCAAGGACACTTGCGCAACATCATTCTAACAATAAAAATTTAAATTGTTAATTATTTGAAAATTAATAAAATAACTTAAGTTGGGTTGATGTTTTTGTTTAAATTAATTGTGGTAATTATTAATTATTAAATAAATTGAAAAAGTTGAAGAATTTGGGATAATATTTGGTTATTTGTTGAAATACATCGCAGCAAAATTTGTTAGACCAGCTGCAATACCACATGCGGAGCGTGCACGTGAAGCCAATGACCATACCACATGAAAGGTAACAAATTTGAGCATTTTTAATTTACAATTTTTAAAAACAATTGAAAAGTCTCATGTTAAATAATGGATGTACACTGAGCAAATTGTCATAAATTTTTTTATAAATCCACATGAAAGCTCGAACCATTGCATTAAATGTCACCCAGACGTGAGGCTTGAAAAATTTTGAGTTCATCTCAATACGAATGCATAAGTAGCCAGAAATAATTATGTTAATAAGTTTGCACTGGATAAAAATGAAATGGAAATTTAACCAGCTGTACTATTTATTAATTATTTTCGGTAGTCGACATAATAATATATTATGAAAGCTCACTAAATCATGCAAATAGTGGTTAGAGTCCAATGGTTTTCGCAGCAAATGTAAATGCAGCTTTTAAGGTACCCATTTAAATTTATACGATCAAATTAATATGATTTTTGAAAAACACATTATTATTCAAAGTAATTTAACATTGCATAATCTAACAGCTCTCGTTAATTTATAAATTCAGAGCTTTTTTTAACCGGATTACATATTTTATTTATGTTGCGTAAATCTTAAAATAGTTTTTCATTTTAATTTTAAAAATGTAATTTTTTTACCAACAAGGTTGGTTTATTCAAAATTATTGATTGTAGTTTCTTGGACGCGCGTAAACTTGACGGCGGTGGTCTACGTTTACATTTACAGTTAATATAAGTTAATTTTTGTTAAAATATATTTTCCAGGCACACAACTAAAATATTTGATATTTAACCCATCCTACGTTAATTAATAAATAATGTGAAATACTGTGATACTGTGACACACAGCTATTCAATTCCATCGCAGGTGATGATAATCTAAAAATCTATATATTGCAATGCCCCCAGCTATACAAATTTATAAAAATTTGCGCAATCCCAAAATATCTCGCCAGGGTTCATTCATTATTTAAATTAATACATGAGACTCTTCAATTTGTAATTTTAATTTCTTCATTTTTTAATAAAAAATAAATTCGTTGTTTTCTTATTTTAATTTTTAAATTCAAAATCGTTGAATAAATGTTGTTAAGTTAAATTTTATTACTTTATGGTATCGGAATTGCATGTGGTCTTGCAGCTGTTGTCCGCGCCTCGTTAAAAAATTTGTTTGTGCATTTATCTTAACAAATAACCAAAATTATCACACATCTTCAAAAATTTTCAATCTTTTTCACTTGCACTAATTAACATAAAATAAAACAACCATGAATTTAAGGGAACTGTCAGACAACGATCATCACGAATTTCACAATTTCAACTGCACTATAGGAAAGAGGACACTTTTCTAAGCATATTAGAACAAAAATTTTTGCGGTCCATGCATTAGTTCTCGAAAAAATCGAATTTGAAAAATTTAAATTTACATGTATTTTAGATACACCTTTTAACACGGCTGCATGATTAGCGATTTTTGTGTAAGGCAAAATAATTAAAAAAAATCCCTGAAAAATGACAGAACTCGCCAAGGGTGGAACTCGAAGCCATAGAACTCGTACGGGTGTCGATCACGAATGACAACATTAAGAGTGTATTAAAGCACTCGTACCGTCAACAAAATGAAGAATAGGAACGGATTGTGCGAGTTGACTGTGGCTCGACACGTTGCAACGGGGTGTATCGGGTTACAACTACCTGCTTTTATATAACTTTAAAATGCCGTTTTTTCGAAAACGAATGCATGGACCGCAAAAATTTTTGTTGCATTACACTCAGAAAATTGTGCTCTTTCTTATAGTGCAGTTGAAATTGTGAAATTCGTGATGATCGTTGTCTGACAGTAACCGAATTTAAATTTAATTACTTTTAATCAAAAATTAAACTTATCATTGCGGGAATAATGATCATCCGCTGGTCTTACTGACGCCACCGCGTCTCTCAGACCTCTACGATCTCTGTCACTTCCTTCTTTTTCTCTTCGGCGCGGATACCAACTCAAAATTTCCAAATTTAAAATCTTTGTACAGAGTACTCATAAATTTACAGAATTAATAATTCACAATAATTAAAACAAAACTTCAAAATTAATTTACAAAATAATCAAAATATGATTCTTATGGTTTCGAAATACGACAATATGTTTTTTGTAAATCATTCAAGAAATTGTCATAATTGAAAAATTAAAATACTTCAATTCGTCTATAGCGTGTAGCTTTCAAAGTCTATCTATCTCTTTCCATTGTTTAATTGAACCGGTGTTCAATATTTTCATTACCATCAGGCAACACTTAAGCCTCATACACAACCTCCAAATTAACCGTAGAATTAGTACATAAATTAATACTTGAAATTTGAACATAAATTAATGTTTTGGTAGCATTCACAATGCTTAAATTAATACGCAAATTAGTGTGACTCCATCTAGTGTCAATGTTTGGAACTTGAGTATTTCGGATGGTAAATTGTTGTTATTGCTAGATAACCTAATGTTTCTATTTAAATTGGGTACAGGTTAATACCATAGCGTTGTACCTTTAATATTAAATGTAATTCAGGTCACAAAAGTTAACAGGTTTTAGGTTAGAAATCACAGATGACACTTGAATGATTTTGAAGCATACGTAGTAGTGACTTGACGACTAATTTACGTGAAAAAGCTTGGACCTTGCAAGGTTCTGCATTAAGTACTAAGTACTAATTTCGCGTTAAGTACTAATTTCGAAGTTGTGAACAACCGCATAGGATTTAAATGTGGCAAACTTCTACGTTTAATTCTAATTACTAATTCTACGGTTAATTTGGTGGTTGCGGATGATACTTTAGTGCGGGTTAGTTTAAGATCTGATTCTGAAGAACGAGAAGAAAATTCCGCTTTTTCTTTTCCCGAACTAGCTAATACTGTCATTTCATCTGCATACTCGAAGTTTGAGATTCATCATTTTCCTACCGAGACTTAATTTTTCTAATTTCCTGCTGCCTTTTAGAAAGTTTATTAAAAGCATTGAAGTAATCTAGAAAACAACTCTGCCGGTCTTGCCGATTTATTCGAAAATGGTCTTGTAATTTTTGAAGTCCTGCAATCCAAAATTTCTTGCAGATCTGATATCTGATGTTTATGTCAATATGTGTCTCCAGTCGTTCTGAGCATCTCTACCACAATGACATCCATTCCAGCTGACTTCCAATTTTGTAGTCTTAAATTTTTTTAAAAGGCTTTACCGACTCCCATATTATTATCTGCAACTATCGGTTGCACTTTCTTTTGATTTTTGTCAAGTTCCTTACTTTGTGGCAAAGATTTCCAGATTCGTTATTGTTGGCATGCCTTTTTTATCTCTCTACATTACATACGCTTCCAATATATATGTGGCACCATTAGAAGAGTTCTAAAAAATAAATCAAGAATTGAAACCCAAATGAAACTATATAAGACAATAGCTGTACCAACACTTTTGTACGGCAGCGAAGTATGGGTGACAACCAAATAGAAAATTCAAAAATCCAATCCGCGGAAATGAAATTCCTTAGAGGGGTCAAAAATAGAACGAGATTAGACCGAATCAAGAACGACGACATAAGAGACGATCTCCAAATCTACAATCTGAACGATAAAATAGTCGGAAATCGTACAAAGTGGGAAGAACATCTGGAAAGGATGGAAGATCACAGAATACCCTTTCAGACATACAAATATCAACCGCGGGAACGCAGAGATGTCGGAAGACCGAGAAAGTGATGAGCCGGAACAGGTCAAAGACCTAATCCATGAAGGAAATGATGATGATGACATTACATACATTATATCCTAATTTTAATCGGTTCTAATAGTTTTATTAATCTTTCGTCAATATCTTGCAAGCTTCTGACTTTTCTTCATCCGCTAGATCCTTTGTCTTAATTTTTCTGTATTTATCTATTAAACATCCAAGGTTTTATTGAATCAGTCCGGATCGATGTTTCCATGCCACTTCTTCTGTAACCGTTTTGGTTTTTTTTTATATATCTCCCGTATCTCGGAATCTGGAATCAGTAACAATATCTCTGAAACTTCTTCAGTATAATCATCACCGCCAAAATACTAATTGCTTGCTCTTGACATAATTTTTTCGTAGTTTCTATAGTTTGACACGGATCTCCACTATAAGAGCCTTAAAGTCTTACATTTCTTCAGCTGTTGTCTAGTTCTTATAATATAAACTGCTTGCTTTCTGATTCAGCCGTCACGTGATTGCCAAAAATAGTATAAATAACGTACATTCTACGTCTTTGCGCAAAAATCTATAAGCGTATCTTCTCTTACTGCTTCCTTTAGCGGTAAGCAGTAATTTTATATTAAAATTAGTCATATTAATTAGTAATTTTTGCTTAGAAATTCTTCGGTCAGTTTCCGTAAGATTTTTATAAATTCCCTTACGGATCTTCAGTCAAAGTTATATCGAAACAAAAACGATGTGTATTTTTATTAAAGCTCCACAAGAAAAATATAAAAAAAACTGTATACTGTAAAATGATTGTTTTGTAGCCCGTGTGGCATGGAAGTTGAAGCAAGAGTTGAAAGTAAGAGCTGAAATCACGATAAAAGTCAAAAGCACACTTTATTTCATTCAAATTTTTTTGTTCCATCACAAAAAGAAGCTGAAAATTTTATTCTACATTTTTTTACAGTTTACTTCACAATTATTATTTATAATTTTTTAATTCTATTTACAGCGTTGCTTTTAAATCAACATTTACATTAGTCAGTCAATCTTTCCATTGGTTTATTTTATTGCCAACCTAAAAAAATTAGAAAATCATTGGAGAGTGATAAGTCAGCGTGATCTTTACATTGAGAGTAGTCCAGTTTTAAAAGTTTCTAAGGGCTACATAATATATCCAAAAATATTGTCAGTTGCCTAACAGAGGCGGATTCAGCATCAGCGACCTACCGGGAAAGTCTCGAGTTTCCAATAAGACTTATCCACCTCTGTATATATCTTCTTTAGATGACAGTGAAATGGGAGCATACACCTGCATGTCGTTCAAATTGATTGGCATTGCTTTCAGATTTACGTTGTTCATTTCTATAGTGAAGACCCTTAATATTATGTATCTGTATGTTGTCACGGTACGCAGATATTTGAAAATTTTGATTGTTATATTTTGAATAACTATTTTTAAAACGAGTTAAGAGTATAAACAGGAGCTAGTGTATAAAATATCAAAACAGTTGCCCAGTGACTTTATTACAATGTAAACAAGTTTTTATGCGAACAATAAAACCAGAATTGCGTGTGCCCCAAGCAGCGTTAAAGCTAAATATTAATATTTTTAATAGTAATAAAAAAACTAGACCTTATTTTAAATATTCTTAATCTGTAGAAATTTTAATTTTCACTACCTATTTTATGATTATTTTTGAGAATTTTTGCAGCGTCCGTCCGGGCGAATAACAAATCTTATAAAATATTTTAAATTGCGAAGTGGAACATCTTGATAGAATACTGACGGATTAATGGTGAGCCTACGAGGGTGCGTCATTGCTTATTTAGATGGACTTTTGGTTGATTCTAAGAGTATTAAGGATACGAAGCTTTTTCAGATAGCCAGCGTCCCTTGCACTTGTATTATTGTTAGTTATTTTGACCACAGCAAGAAAGCATCACAAGCATAATTTCTCATGGTAAAAAATATATGAGGTATAATGAATATATTAATAATTATAATAAGTAATTCATGCCTGTCGTTAAAAATTTAATTGAGTGTTAATGTGAAATTCATATAATTGAATGTAAAATACTCTGTGTTTAGCACAACGATGACCACAAAATTAACAGCAAACCGAAGCTATAGATAAGCATACTGTGTTCAACGTAGAATATACCACAAATAGAACACAAAATTCAAATTAATATCCGACAGTAAACCATTCAATTTACAAAATGTTACTTATGAATATGGTTCTACATTTCACAAAATGAAAACCTTTCCTCGAATTCTTCGTAACGGTACATTTGGAATTTGTCATCTCATTAATAATATAACGACCAAACGTAGTCTCAATTGAAAACGTAAATTATAGTTTCAGTTTTATCAGCATACCGTCTCTTATTGCTGAAAATTTACTTTTTGTCTTATTTAATTTCAAGAGATTTTTAAGTTTCACTCACGAAAATTTAGTAATATTGATCTATCGCTGAGCACGGCAACAATAAATTATTCCGCAGGGAAATTTATTTTGTAAGTCAATTTTTAACAAATAGAGACATTTAAAATGCCCGATTATTCTGCCCATATAACATACATCTCAAGTTTAACATAAGTTAACAAATAATACAGTAATAAAATTCTAACTGAAAACTAAATGAAATATTGCCTACAAACTTTAAAAGAAACTGGAAGAAGATTTCCAGAGTAAAAGATTTTATATAAAGAGATATTTTGTAGAAAAAAAAAATTATGTGTTTAGTTAAGTTTTAATGCGTAGAGCTTTTGTTTGCTTTACGGTCCGGTCCCACCACATTAAAAATTTCATTAAACTCCCAAAGTTCATCTGAATATGCAATGAACCATACGGTTTATGTCAGTTATTTTTTCAGGACTTGCAAAACCCCATATATGACC
Source organism: Cantharis rustica (assembly GCA_911387805.1). NCBI lineage: Eukaryota > Metazoa > Arthropoda > Insecta > Coleoptera > Cantharidae > Cantharis > Cantharis rustica. The sequence continues at coordinate 42,065,211 of OU426877.1, forward strand.
CATCTTAACTGTATTGATCTTTGAAACGAATCATCATTAAATTGGTCTTGGTTTTTTATTATTTTCGAATGTTAGTTCTTAACTATCGTAATTTTTGTTTTTTCTTTAATTGGCTTTTTATTTGTCAATTTTAATTCGCGTTTAAAAAATCTTTTGTTTTGTACTTTTTCTTCTTATTTAAATGTAATTTATTATTTTAACAAATTTTTAAGCAGGTTTGCAGATGATAATAAAAATCCGTAGCAAATTTATCAATACAAAGAAGATCCGGTGGAACGGGAGTTCCGGGTAAATGAGAATCGTGAATTAGAATAGTTTTCAAATAATTTATTCAAATTTCAATTTAATGTTTTTAAAAGTGCGTTGCAATGATTTTTAAAGAAGTTGACACTTACAGAATAAAAACTTGTTAAATGGAATAAAAATAAACTCTTTTATTATTATTAATATTATAATATTTCTATGTACAACGTGTATAGTAAGTGTTGGGACCTTCTGGGGTTCTTGAAAAATATAAAATATAAGAAATTTCTAAGTATGGTTACTTGGGGTATAGCTAAAGCTGAATAAATAACACAGGATTTAAATAAAAAAACAATTAAAATAAAATTTAAATACAAAACAATTAAAGTAATTAATTTAAGAGCTTTTTAAAAGACCGAGAATTACGAAAGTCACTGGATGACAAACAAGAATGGGATATCAACTAATACTGCTCAGGAAGCAACGGTGCTTATCAACAGTAGCAACAAGTAGTTAATAAATCTAAAGATTATGATGTATCATCATCGTTCGCGTCTGTTCATTGCTAACACACGACAAAAGTTTCTTACTTTAAAAATTTTTTTTCAAGTGCTACGATATTTCAAACGTTCCATTGTAACACCCTCACAAACTGTAAATTTAACTAACTTACTAATAAATGTTATTTATGTTTTGTTAGTGGAGCCGATAAAAATAAAGCGTTTTAAAAGTTAGGTTAACGTAATTCTCCACTTCCACTTCTGCTTTCTGTGGAAAATTAATGCCCATGCACATCGAACGACTATGACGAATGTCGGCTAAATTGGTACACTCTGGTGCATCAGTTATTAAGTACAATACATTACTACCACCGAATGAATATCTTTCGTAATTTATCCCGTCATGATCTATAACGCACCTCGTCCCAAGAGTTTAATATTACGCGTAAGTCTGGGAATCATTTATCATGTCTGTATTATTAGAATTGACATCACGATCTGGTAGGCGCAAGGAAAACGCACGAGCGATGAACCGCTGAACGTGACCATTAAAATGCCGCATGTGTAATCATGGGGGTGCGGCATCTCAACGGCGGGGTGGCTAATACATTATATTGGGTCAAATTCATATTTAGTTTTTACTATTGTTGTCAGTTTACAAATTTGAATTTTATTTTAATTTTAATGGTCGTTCAGGATTATGTTATTAATGCAGTGTTCTTATCTCAGCAGGAAAAGGTATTTAAAATTTATTGTGTCTATATTGTGAATACATATATAATTATTTGCCAAATATTAACGATTTTCGATAAAATCTCCAGATAAAATTAATAAAACAAAATAAAGAAAATTGTTGGAATAGTGACTTATAAATTTAATGTACAGCCCATAATTAAAGAATGTAACCTTATTGTAGGCTTCTTATTCTTATTTTAACTATGTATATTGATAAATAAATAATTAGACAAAACGTCGATTTACTATAGTAGTTACATTAAAATACAGTCTATTTTATGAAAAAATATATCAAAATTAATATTAAAAACTTAAAATAATAAAATAAGTAACTACTACGTCTGAAGAGATCCAACGTGCAAGCATACGCCTTCGATCGCTGCCAGACAGACCTTTTAAAACTTTTTCTTTCAAATTTTGTACCATACAAAATATAAATTCTCACAATGAAACCAAACAAAATTTAAAAAACTAAAACATTGTATCAAAAAAAAAAAAAAACATTTGTTAGTTAAATAATTACCTACCAGCATTAGCAACTTTTTAATTACAAAAAGAAAAAACTAGCTAAATACCGTCGCTCACGTTTAGCATAAAAAATGAGTGCCAGTAAAAATTATAAATGACGTACGCGATACCAACTACCAATTATTATTATTAAAAGTACTTTGTACCGCGTTCCGAGTATTACAAAATTATAGAATAATTTGTGACCAATGGTCGAAATATATGGAAATATTGAAAGATATTATGATCAATTGGGTTTGGAAAATAAAAATAAATAAGTAATACAAAAATGAAGTTTTTACGGAATAAATATGGTTCATTAGACTTACGTGACATTCATTAATATAAACTGCTAGTTACAATATATCGATAAAATAATTCACGTGATCTTTCAAAAAGCGTTAAAAGCTACACAAAAACATAAAAGTAAACGAAAAACGAATAGATATAAAAATTAAGGCTTCGCTATAACTTAAAATGGTTTACCTTCTCTAAGTTAAAAATAAAACTAAAGCAGTAAAATTTTCAGGTAAGAAAATTATTATTAAACTAGAGAAAAAGTGATACATAAACTGTCTAAGTTTTTCCTAAAACAATTATTAGTACTATAATATAGTATAATATAGTACTATAGATTTACTATATATAGTACGCATGGTAGTACTACATATATGTTACTATATTATAGTAACTATATTATATTATATAGTATATTATATTTTATTTTTTTGTTAAATATTACATTTTACAATATAATAATTGAAATTCTTAGTTTTTAAGTTCATTTGTATTACTTTGGTGCTCTACGTGTAAATTCTACCATATAAGCCAAGAACAAGAAGTAAACCTGGCAAGTTTTTCAGCTTAGTTTACGATCGAGCGTTGTGTTTATTAAAAGTGCTAATTGTTTGCCGCAGTTAAAACTTGATAGATAAACTTGAAAAGCGTAAAAGAAATAAATAGTACTACATAGCTATCCGTGAAAATTATGCCATTGTGTGATATTAAAAGTATTCGTGTTCAATTAAATGTAGTCGGTGTGGGTTGAAGACGAATACCATTTCGCAATCGCCGAGTCTATAAAGTGAACCAGCAAACAGCAAACGAATAATTAACCAAGGCGGCGCTCGAGAAGGCGATAACGAGGCCGCTGTTCATCGATCCGTATAACTCGGCGTATTCATTAACGTTAACGCTACGGGACTCACAGTCATACCACCCCTCATACTCGCATTATATAACACATGCTGGGATGTCAACGTACATAATGCGTTATGCTATGTTACTAATAAACAATATGTAGATACGTGATTTTTTTAAATTATTATTGAATGCTGTAGTAGTTCCAAAGTTCATAATCGCTATCCTTTATTCGGCTTTTGCTAGAATAATTAAAATATTCTCCATCATCACTCTATTCATCGATAATATTGCTAGTAATTATATTTAGTATATCTGTAGGCTACAAAAACAAAATCACTTTTTTTGTTACCACAACAAAGTTTACTCTACTAAAATAAAACATTTTTATTAAATTAACCAATTTAGTTGATCGTTGTTTTGGAGTTTTTTGAAAACAGTTGAAATCTTCAACTTTAAACTTATGAAGTCTAATTTGTTAGCTGAAACTGCTGACATTAAGGTACTAGGTTCGAATCTAGATAAAGTCTAAACTTTCTTATGATCGTCTCCGTGCTTCGGAGAGCACGTAAAGTTGGCTGTCCCTCTGGGTTGATAACTTGCCTTCGTACCTAGCCTAAGCAAGCTATCTTGGATGTAAAACAAATATGTTACTGAGGTTGCTGTTAGTAAAAACAGGTCGCAGACCAAATGAAAGAAGAAGAAGATAAAGGAAAACTAGAAGTGTTAATGATGTGACAAACCACTTGATTATTTTAAATTTTCCATAATATAAATCTTGAAACAGCGAAGGCAAATAGTAAGTTTATTATTTATAGAATTCGATCGTCAGAACGGCACAACTATCGTTCTCGCTAAACTTAAGCATCAAACCGACTTTCTTTGTGTGATTACTTAAAACTTTAGTTCGCTTGACGCTAGTTAACGACGGCAACGTACCAAACTATTTAGTAACTCACTAAAGTTTCTAGGTATAGACAATTTTCAACATTTAACTGTAGATATTTAAAACTTATATTTTCAATTTGAGAAAATCAACTACGATTTTTTACCAAATAGCGAAAAGCAGGACCGTCGCCGCAAAAAAAACATTTAATAAAAGAAAATAGACATCAGATAGAAATTAATTTTGAACAAAAATTCTGAAAATCTGAGGAAATCCAGGGAAATTAGAAAATCTCGTTAATGAAAATCTGGGGTATAAAAATTCATATTGCGATTCATAATTGAATTTTTTTCTAAACCACCCTGAAAGTTAAATCTATATTTAAAGAACATAAATTGATTTTCTTTTGCATAAATATAATATACATTACAATAAGCATATATCTTTAGTATACATTGTAATATACTATTATCATCTATGATACAGACTAGCGGAATCTCGGAACTGAGAATTGCATCTACAATTAAGTAATATACTAGTACGAATATCAACATAATTCACCACCTGTAACTTGGTAAAAACTAAATAAACATTAATATTCACTGTACAAGCGGATGTCAAGCCGACTAATGCACGTATAATGTTAAGTTTAAACGGAAAATATGCGGTCAATTGAAAAAGGAAATGCAAAAAGTACGCAATGCACTTAATACAAAAACACGTAGTATTATGCAGATTATTTGTATTGGGAGTATCCATTAAAAAAACAGAATGAAGGAAACAATATTTATTTTAAAAGTAAGAAGTTAAAGAGTATAATATAATAATTATACTTACTATATAAACATTATAAAAATTTAATTATTCAAAAAAAAAGTATTAGTTAGAATTTTTGTTTCTACGTATATGTATAAATATATACGTAAATTTCGTTTAATTTGATTTCAATAATGAAAAGGGCTTGAAAACGTGCGTAAATCGCATGCGGCGCTTTTCCACTTTTGTATATTAGCTTCTACCACCAAGATAAAGTGCACCATAGAATCTTAATTATACTCTCAATATTCTTGTAGAATATGAAAGATGACATTATAATGAAACCATTAATTTGAGGATCTATATACATTTTTTCTTAAATTTTGAAATAATCGAATTTAAAATATCGATTTATCAACATCACGTTATTCATTAATTTTAGCCGAATTTAACTTAAAAACAAAGATATACGTCCTTTCCTAGTTTAGGGGATATTTTTAGTGAGTATAGCGTTTGTCAAAACGGTCCGGAGCGTCTGGAGTGGAGGGAACCAGAGCGGAAAATGCGAAAGGTTGGTTTTGACAATCTCAACAATCTTGAATCCATTCTTAAATCTAGTTAGGGGTAATTTTCGAATGCAAATTATGCCCAATAATACTTTAATAAAATAAAAACACACTATGAGTGGGACTAATATTATGGAAACAGACAATGAAATGTACGGTTGCACATTTTGGCGCTTTTTATGCTTATTTTTGAATGATTTTCAAAAATTTATTTTTATACTTGTAATTTACGCCGAATTCTACTATAATTTTATTAAAATGTTTTTTAATTCGTGGTGCACTTTAATTTGTAATTTTCTTTAAAAGTTGGTTACTTTGTCAAATAAATATAATGAAAACCCAAAAACATAACATAAAATAAGCTATTTTTTAGAAATAGCTCTTTAAAAGGATTGTAAATATTATCGTTAACTAGCTTTCCAGATTCTATAAACTTTAATTTCGTTTTCACTTGATATAAATACTACGTACTAGTGATGGGGTTACTAGTAAGTCCAGATAATACTTTGATGGATTATTATATTTTAAATTACTATATCGCAGCTTACATGTTAACGCTTTCGATATAGCAGAATTATTATTTTTTTAAGTATTTTTTAGTTAACTATAATTTTTGTGAAGTTTTTTTAGAAAGTACAACATCGCACCTCAAACCATAATATACCGGCTCCGTTGCACCGAGGTTAAAAAAAATGTTTGAAAAAATTATTTTGCAAAAAAAAGCTTTTATTTGCAAATTTGGAAATACATTAAGTTGTTGGTGGGATTGCTCTGAAGCCTAATCAGCGCTGGATTTAATATGTGTACTATATCTACATGTTTGACAAAAATTTGATTACAATCAGTTCAACCGCTTGCTCTACAATCGATTCACTATACCGCACCCACGACGCACGTACCCACCCACCTCTAACTATAGTCTTGGAATTTAAACAAATTATTTGTACTTCAACGCTGCTAAGCAGAAGGTTCTGTATAATGCAATTGAATAAATTAATAGTTCGTATAATATTGCTGAATAATAAATCAAAAATTACTGAACAAATTAAATCAAGATCAAAAGTTAATTAGCAGGTACGTTTAAAAAAATGTTTATTGTTAATTGTAATCTAAGAATTGTACGAGTTTGTATATAGAAAAAGTATATTTTTGTTAGGTTACTAACTTTTTTCTTATTTTTCCAAAATTTCAGGTTGCACCCTTGTCTCGTCCTTCTCTCATTGATGTCCATAGAACAGACATAGGTAACTTACAATTTAACGCGGGTTTCACTTTAATTTCAGAAAAGGTTATTGGTATTTAATTTTTAATACTTCAAAGATGAAGCATTAAAAAGAGTCGTCTGAAATTTGTGAAATCTCGTGAACTGGGTCAGGGATCAAACGCACGGCATAGCAGTCTAACACTTTAACTGCTAGTCTACGACCGTGCACTTTTAGAGTTAATTTTACACAACTAAAGTGGATAGAGCTATGGATTGGTACTAAACATAAAACTTAAATTGAAGAATCCAACCTCCAGCTTTTCTTAAATAATAAGAAAATTAATGGCTTTTCGTAAATATATGAATCAAATACGTAGCTTTTACGGATCGGTCGTTACGAACAATTAAAAAATTTTGAGTACCGCTCCTAAAAAATTTTACCATTCATATTATTGAAAAAGTTAATATCATTCTAGAAATCTTTATCGCATCTTCGAAGAGTATACGGTTTAACGCTACCACAATTTTAGAACATACGGTTAAAACATTTAGGTCAAAATAATGAGAAAATGAATAACTTTTCGAAAATTTTTGAATAAAATTTAAATAATAATGTTAGAGATATTTCGGTATTAAAATGAAGCGGAAAATTAAACGCTGTCCAAAACTGATGAGATTTTAAAACATATCATTGACATATTATTTTCAAAAAGATAAATGAAAATGTACCAGGTACAGGTAACGGCTGTAGAGAAATCAAACACAGCAACTCATCAGATTTTTTTTAAATCTGCAACCCTTGCGATAAAAACAAAAATTCTTCTGATGCTAATTATACAAAATTAACATTTGTTTTGAGTGATAGTTCCAAAATGGTTTGAACTTTCATAGACGTGCATTTTAATGTTAAATTGACGGGCAGGTTGAATCAGAAATAAATTTCTTCATAATAGAACACTTTTGACGGTCCCAGGTAATCATAGGGTCGACCACAGCCGCAAAGAATCAGGTGTCTCAGTGTGGTTTAAAGTTTCAAATTTCAAGTGGACGACAAAGAAAGAATGGTAATTTTTGAAAAAAGACACTTAAATAGGAGATTAATGGTTAAGAATAAATTATCAGTAGGTAATCTGGAAAACTTTAAAATAAATTGATAAGAGTTCTACAAGGACCTATCGAAGCAATTAATCAAAGTTTATTTTTAATAGTTCCTGAAATTAAAATATAATTTTTTTATTTAAAACTACGCTCACTGTAATAACAGTGAAGCCTTGCAAGTTGTGCGAACTATAATGACATTTTTTGTATTGAACATTTAAACAAAAATTGATTTCGAGCTTTCGGAGAGTAAAAATAAAACATGGATAGACTCTTGTGGAACATCCGGACGACCTCAGAATCCGGTGTATAGCTCCCGGCTCACGTAGGTATAATGAATGTATGCAGCCTGTAATAACTGCTAGTGACTTATAAATTCATGTGGTTTTTATTATTACATTTTGTGTTTGATGTTGAAGTTTATTCGCGTTAGTGAATATAACTTCTTCGATAAAAAAATTAATTAGGAAGTTAATTTCAAACTAAAATCTTAATCTAAATCACAGTTTCATAGTGCATGCAGTTTTCTAAATCTTTTTTTTTTGTTAACTTTTTGTTAAATTAATTTACCTTCCCGGAGGTAAATAGTACGTGAAATATGAAAAATACCAAAGCTCCGCCAAGCAATTCAGCTAGCAGCATTTTAATGTTATCACAACAACCGACACTTTTTTCCAATACAAATTATAATAGCGTTTAAGAAAGTAAACTTCCTGCAAGTTTTTTTTTTATTTACCCACTGGAAAAAATGAAATAAAAAGTTAATACTAGGATATCTTTTATTGTGATTTCGAAATATTTTCAGCTAGTAATATAATTTAATTTTTATATTATTATATAATGGTCTACCGTGCAATAGATGTCAACGATTGGCATTTACACTAAAATTTGATTTAAAATGTAAGTAGATATCGCCATATATATCATTATGTATATGCTTTGCAAAGCTTATTAAATTCGAGATTTCACGAAATCCTTCTATGCAGCGGAATTGACAAAGCAGTGCTATACGAAGTTAAGGGGAGTAGGTATGTTGTATGTCACCCCTGCCTATCGAACCCTATATTTCCAATATTTCTCTATCGCTTGAGCGTGATGCGATATGAAATACAAACAGCCCTCGAGTGCGGCCGGAGCTTCGAAGCGATGACAAGGCCGCAGCGCGTTTGTCTGGGTAATGGGGTGTGGGACGAAATCCGTCCCGTTTCCTCGTTCCCTTGTCCCGTTCCCTGTTACCACCGCAGCTGCTCGGTAACAGTGCGGCGGCTTGTGATAAATCAGCGTGAGCGATAGCGTGACTGTTCTGAGCACGAAACCCGTACAAATACTACGAATGGAATTATACATGTGACGCATTGTTATCCTTCATATTGATGATTCTATTCGCCCACTAACGATTATTTCACGTTGTAACATGCGGCTTTTAACAAAAGAAATCTAACTTTGATCTATTATCCAGATATCAGTTGTTCTCGTTTCAATTTGAGCAACACGCTTAAAAAATTTATGCAAATTGACTGTTTAGAAGTAAACTTTGTTTGAAACTTCCCCTTCAAAATCACAATTAAAAACTTCGCTCTAATTGTTGTTTTTATTGTTATTACGGTCGTGGTCTTTTGAAATATTTTTTATTTTGTCATTTTGCTACATTTCACAAAAATATCAAAAACACAGTTCATATTTCACGAAAAAGCAGATCTAAGAGAGTTAGTTTTCCTTTTGCTTCGTGAATGTCGCCCCATGCATTAGCACTTAAAGCTCCGTATGTGGTACACGTTAAGTTTTAGAACTGATAATAATGTCACACGTTCATTTCGCGTTTTTTCAACGTTTTTCCTTAAAACTACTTGGGTTATTCATTTTTTGACTCTCTATCTCGGCCTCTAATCTAACTCGTTCGGGTTGTAAATATTTCACGAACTTAAATAATGCAGAATAATACTTTTTAAATAATAATAATCACACGACCCAAATCAAAACGTAGGTAAACTACATGAAAACGTTAAGGGTCCCGCCGAAGCATCGTCGTCGTCTCCTAATTACTTCCATCGAGATAATTTTTTAAACGAAATTCTTTAAATAACATTTGACTGGAAGTTGGATGTACATATCCCACATAAACAAAGGCATCCGGTAAAGTTGGGAACAGTGTTGGAAATTTCTGTGGCTGACACGCTCAGAGCTACTCGTTTGTCAGAGACTCCCGAGGGACGCCAACTACGGTACTTCAATCTTCTAGGCACAGAGGCGATCGCGTGCAAGGACTCGTTACACAAAACGGGAACATCGAATATAACATGCAATATTAATTCACAATGTGGATTGCGCCGCTATGCATTCCCAATCCATTTAAGTAATTTTCTCAATTTTTACATTTCGACATTGGTAAGATTTATTCACTTAACTCCTTTTTTCGGAATCAATAACCCCGGAATCCTCATATTATAACATATTACGAAATCGTAATTGCAGTTGAAAATTTTATTTGACGACATGAAAGTTGTTCGGCGGATAATTACCTGGCATTTAAATTCCCATTGCCTAAAATTTCCCTTAATATGTGATTAAATTGTATAAATTAGGAAAGTACAGTAGGTATCTAAAAATAGTCAGCATATAGTAAATGATATTAATTTATACGCATGTATCTATTTTGAATTACAATCAAAATGCTTTTAATGCAACATTATTTTGTAAATAACGAATGGAATGATTTATTGTTCTGTTGTGTTTTCTTTGCCGCACAAATAACTAGAAATGTATACTACTATTTTGTTGGAAAAGTTCTCATCAAGAATAAATGTTACTTTGTTTTGATAGTCGAAATCGATACATAGACAATACACACTCAAAAATATATCCTTCAACAGTGCCAATCAACCAACTGCTTTTTGTATTAATAGCGGCGTGAGGCAAGGGGACTTAGTATCCCTATTCACCACGTTGCCCTTATCCACATCCAGTCTATTGATGTCCTGTTCGACTCGACGCTAGTGTAGCGCGTTATGGCGTCACAGGCGAAGAGACGACGGACCATCCCGCAATTAGGGGGCAGATGGTGCAGCTGCGGTTCACTTCGCTCTTGAGCTCGTAAGCGAAATTAATTATGGAGTTAACCTCAGATTAACATTTTTACCAATGCTTTACTAATTAGCATACTCACTAAAATTATATCGAGTTGGTGTTGCATCAATTTATCGATTTTAACTTGATTCGTTTTGGATATTTAAATTCGATAAAATATAAAACGTTCTGTTAAACTGTTCATTCCAAAACTACTTTAAAAGTATTTTGTATTTTTGCAGCCAATTATTGCGCAATAAAATAGTACAAAGACACCTTTTCCAGGTGATTTAAGACAGCAGCACATTTAACCGAAATTATTTCATAGAATTAAAAATTTTATTGGTTGGGAGGATAGAAGTGTTATGGACTCAGGTAAATACCGACATTCTAAAGTTTACGATCGTTTTTCAAATTAAATTAGCTTACGCATTCTTTGGACGCCCAGAGAAGCTTTATATTCTAATAATATAACCTCGCGGTGCGGAGAAGTACATCCGCACAATTAGAACTGCATTTAATAACATCACAAGATGACAATAATTAATGAATGTAATACGTTAACTGGACTTGCCATTTAAAAAAATTATCTAATACAATTGTGGTAGCTCGTGGCGTAAATAACAAATATTGACATTAAATTTTACGAATCTTTCAAAATTATGGTTAAAAATGGCTAAAACACCAAATGCAATTATCTGATTGGCTAATTCCATAAGGTTAGCACCACCCATAGCGTGTTTTTATTTTATAAAATACTCTCAGTAGCTCAAAAAAAATTTTAAAATTGCAATTATTGTAGGAAAATGTGTAAATATGAAGTGTGTATACATTAATTTTTGAGTATTATTCTAAAATACGCGAAAAAAAGACCAAAATGTGAAACTGTACATTCTATTTGGTCGGTTCCATAAGATTAACCCCGCCCATAGTGTATTGTTATTTTATTAAACTAATTTTGGGCATAATTTCCACTCGAAAGTTACCCTTGACTAGATTTTAAGGTGGATCCGAGATTTGCCGTGGTTGCATTTGTCAAAAACAGCCCACAGCATCCGAGCGAAGTAAAACTAAACTCATTGAAAAATTCCTCGAGCCCGACAGAACTCGAAAACAACAGATCTACAAAGACACAGATCATTGTTTTTAAGTTAAATTCGGATAAAAATAACGAATTTCTATTTTAAATAAATTTATAACGTGATTTTCACAGTACGGATGCTACAATCCAACTGTCGGTAGCCCCGTCCACTAAAACAAGCGTGGTACGTATAGATACGGGAAATTGTTAATTCCCGTCTTGAGTTCTTTTTGTTGTGTTTCCTCGTAGTTGACTCGGTGGAAATCATGAGAACAAAGGAGGTTTTGGACACGCTGGTAGTCGTCACGGACTCTCGAGTCGAATTTCGCGGGGTACGGACGAGATTTACGGGGAACGTGATTTTTTTAATACGGAAGTGATTCCGGATCTAGGTAAGCAAAATTTTGAAAAACTTTTTGTATAAATTATTATAAAAGATCGTGTTTACCACGGATTTGTAAAAATTTTATTTTGGAAGATTTTCTTTGAAATCTAGTATAGTGGATTTATCTTCCTTGCCTGAAGATCCTTCCTTTGACTTTCAACGTTTGGTTTGCAAATTAATTCTATTTGCAAATTATTTTTATAATTTGTGGTGTCCAACAATGATTGCTGGTGATAGTCGCCCGCATTTCGCGAGCAAAGATTATCTATGGGAAGAGAGAAAAGTGAATGTTTGATGTATTTTCTGCAAAGAGCAAGAAAATTAATTTCTCCTAAATTTTTTTTGACAAGTGATAGATGACCAAGTCACTTGGTTTTGGCCTGGTTGCTTTTATATATTCAACCTTAGGATAATACTAAGGCAACTTAGGTCATCCATTTGTTTCGTTGAGCTTGTTAAAAAAAATTGTGTATCTTCGTTTTTGCTTTCCCGAAGAGTCTACTCAGGAATTTTTTTCCGAACCACTCTCTTGCCTTCTCGGCAAACTCTACAAAAAGAAAAGAAGCTGGTCTTACATTGACGACGAGAAACTAATTTTTGTCTCAGTATTTACGTAGAGTACACGAACTGCCAATACAATACAATTTTTAACGACTCTAAAATCGATATTTCAAATTCAATTATTTCGAAACTTTAAGAAAAAATGTATGTAGATCCTTTGATTGTTCGCTTTGTATTGTTTTCTTTCAAATCCTGCAAAAAATTTTATTGTATCAATGAAAACCTCGGAGACCATTTAGCGTACTACATCCGTGACTCTAATTCGAAAACCACGGATCTAAAAAGAAAAAAATCTCTGCGGCGATGCAGATCTGTATTTTATAAAATTTAGCTATAATTAACAAATTCTTAATATAAATAAATCTATAAGATGTTAACATAACTTGTTATGTTGTTGTTAACAGAACTTTAATCTTCTGCATCTGATGTTATTTTAAACTGACATTAATTTTAATAATATTTACGCTGACGAAATGTTACCAATGTTCACCTTGATGGATTGGGGTCTAGAGTCTTCGTTGCTTTGCCTTGCATCAATGTCATTGATAGTAAGCGTGGTTTCGCGCTTGTTGTACGAGTGGCTGAGAGTGGACGCGATTTTTGTTTGCATTGACTTTGCCTTGTTATCTGATGTCGACTTGGAGACGTATTGTGCTTTGGGTGGTTTCGACGATGGCTGACTGGAACCGGAGCTCATGTGAACAAATAAGCCTCAGCCTCAAAAGTTTACTTGATGTTGGTCTCTGTATTTGACACATTTTACGGATTTGTCGGGCGTTGCCGAAGTTTTGTTTTGTATCTGCTTGCCAGAAAAGAGACTCCACTTGATTTCACCACGTCGATAGCTAAGGTTTTTCTTCTCTAATCTGTATGTATTGCCGAGTGTGACTTGAAAAAGGAGCATGGAGCGTCAGTCGCAATCTGGCAGAGTTGTACCTTCAGATGGTTTGGGGTTACTCGGCCTCTAAGGATCACCTAAAGAATAAAGGTTGTTTCGGTGAGTTGCGGCAGTTAAATTTGCTGGAATTTGCTTGTCTACAATTTTCTTGTAGCCGCCAGTGGTCGTAAAAAGAGGGTAGATATATGACTATACCGTTTGCTACTGCTTCAGTCTTATAGAACTTGTTGTTTTTCTTCTCTGTGTGGTTGTTTCTGACTACCCAATTTAAGGTTTCCTTTATCTTGAGGTTTATTTTTTATTGTAAAAATATTGAAGGGAGCGTTTCGTCAATGAGAGGATATTCTACAATCGCCTTTTTGCCAATCTCTTTCTACGTGTAGATTGTTTTGTCCTGCGGGATAACTTCTTCCATTTTAGTGGTCTGTTTAACATTTAATCGAAATTTATTTTTTTGTTAAAACATCTGATAATGCTCGTGTTGAATGGCGGTTGCCTTGACGTTGGCATTTTTTTTTTAAATTTGAAGTCTGGTAATGAGTTTGGTGGTAGTTTCATTTAGAAGTCGTCTGGTTCTATTACCTGCTGCTGGGTTTTTCCTGTCACTCTTGCTATTGGTCTTAGTGATGCTGTACATTGTGGAGTAGTTAACGTAGAAGTAGTTGAGATTGATGTGGAGGGCGGTATCGTGGCCATTCTATTTCCTAGTTTCTTCGTCTTCTTCTTGTTGTATATTTGCGCTCTCTCCATTTTATCCAATATATAAGGCCGTGCTGAAACTAACCATCTTTATGGAGTGATCGTTCATAGAACTGCAAGCTGTTGTCTTCCTTAAGGTAGTGTAGGGTATAAAAGTTCGATTTGATTTTCTCCTCAAATAATTTCTCCATTTTGTCCCGTTTGTGCTGTAGTACTCTTTTTGCTGTCATTAAATTTTTTTCTTTTTTGTTGATTTCAAGGCAGATTTTTCCGATTTGTTTGGGGGTTTTGGTGATAAAATTCATTTGGATTGGCTACTTGGAGTGATCGTTCATAGAACTGCAAGCTGTTGTCTTCCTTAAGGTAGTGTAGGGTATAAAAGTTCGATTTGATTTTCTCCTCAAATAATTTCTCCATTTTGTCCCGTTTGTGCTGTAGTACTCTTTTTGCTGTCATTAAATTTTTTTCTTTTTTGTTGATTTCAAGGCAGATTTTTCCGATTTGTTTGGGGGTTTTGGTGATAAAATTCATTTGGATTGGCTACTTGGAGTGATCGTTCATAGAACTGCAAGCTGTTGTCTTCCTTAAGGTAGTGTAGGGTATAAAAGTTCGATTTGATTTTCTCCTCAAATAATTTCTCCATTTTGTCCCGTTTGTGCTGTAGTACTCTTTTTGCTGTCATTAAATTTTTTTCTTTTTTGTTGATTTCAAGGCAGATTTTTCCGATTTGTTTGGGGGTTTTGGTGATAAAATTCATTTGGATTGGCTACTTGTTCCAGTATGGATTAATTATTTAATCCGGTTGAACTTTATATATTAAATGAAAATTTCCGGTTTGGATTTGTTTTAGTAGAATCTGGTTTTTACTGGACTTGTGTCCTGTCGTATCGCCGCCCACAAAAACAATAGCTGCAACTATTTACATTAAGCACACGTACCGTCAACAGAGTGAACTATTCATGGGCTTCCGCGAATAGATTATTTTTGAAACTGAAAGAAAAAGTTTATTCATAGTTTAATCGCTTCATTTTAATGTCCTTTCAAATTGTCATTTGGTCAATAAGAGTGGTTCAAAGATTTCCTGTCTAAGTATATCCGCCATTTTTGAGTACAATATACTATTATGCATAACAAAACAAATTATTTTAAAAGAATCAACATCCTAGCCTCCGAGCCTTTTTGATCTTGTACACCAAATATTAGCAGGATTTTCTGAGTGTTGGCATAAATTCTGCATTAAGCTCATCAAAAAATTTACGCCGTGAGTCAGTTTCTAAGACCAATTTTAAGTTTTGCCGTACCTCTTTTACTTTAATTCATAACTAGAAAGTTATAGATTTTAGACAATAATAAATTAGACTATGATTTATAGATAATTTTACACTTTTTAAAAAAGTAGTTAATCGTTTATTCCAAAAAATCAACAATTTCGATGCTGAGACCATTTGAAGGTTTTCCCCTTTTTAAAATAAGTTAATATTTTAGTTAAAAATTTTCGAACAGGTATTTTTATCACCAGGTAAGATTTCTATTCTAATTGTGTACTGTAGTCATTTAATTTTAGAGATGGAATCCAAACCACGGTGTAAATCGTAATTGGAATTTGACAAAAGATTTATCATATTTTTTATTGTATTGTAAAAAAAATTAAAACTTTTATTTATTTTTAAAGGGCTAATACAAATTATACAGATACGGTTAATAATACAACAATTACTACACTAAGCTAAATTACACTACAATTTATTTAATTTTTTAGAATAAACAAAAAAATGCACAAATTTATTTAACACTAAGTCCGGATTTATTTAAACACTCGGTAAATTGTTTATCACTTCACTATTTATTTACACTTTATTTATGTTCACACTTGTACCTACAGCTTCCAGAAATTTCCACACAATTTCTATATACTTTTATATGTTTCTAGATTGCAATCTAAGCAATATTTGAATGACTAATGATGTTATCATGTAGGACTCATCATAAATGACGTCATCAATTATAATTAAACGTTCTTTCGTAACAGTATTGATAAATAAATTCATAAATCTAATAATTTTTTCATGAATGTTTAATTTTTTAATTTTTTCTTTTCAGTTCAGCTTTGTTTCTTCATCACTTCAAGCCGTTACGAAAATGTAAGATAAAATGGCATTTGCGCCTGCGCCTGACAGTTTCAAAATGATTTAGAATCATGGGTTTTTTAAAAAGTTAACCAATTTAAGAATATTTGTAAAATGAATATGCGCTGAAAGTATTATTGAAGTTTCAGATTTTCTTTCTTTGAAGATTTCTACTTCCCAAATTTATGTACAACTTAAGAGTTTTTTAAATGTTAATTATAATAATTGTGAAACTATTATTCATTATTCCCTTTTTTTACTTTCTAAAACCTTTAGTGTATCACCGATATAGTGAATTTGCTTTTTTATCGTTAACGGTGGCTCAAATTGAAAAACCGAATAAAACAAAAATTAAAGAAATTACTTTTTATAAAACTCAATTCACGATTTTCTGAAACTTATTCAATTAAAAGAATTGAAAAAAATATATTTTCAAATATGTAATGTGCGAAATATTCGTATTATTGCTTTTATTCTTTACAACATGATCTCCTTACAAATATTTTAAAGCTGTTTTTATAGTTTTTATAGGACTGTAAGCTGTCCTATCGAAGTATCATCATTAAAAAAAGATGTTGGATCTCTTCAAATATAGAACCAGGTTAGATTTTAAAAGTCTTGAAATATTTTTCTTGAAAAAAGAAGTCGGTAAAATTTAAAAATTTTACATTACAAAATTCAATTTTTTCATTTTTTTGAAAATTTTTCAATTTGTCGTGATGTTCAAACAAAAGTGATTTGGAAATACGTGAATAGTATAAGAAGTTTAAAAAGAAAATCTTATTGTGATCATAATGTAGATCACAATTGTTTCGCAACTCATTTATTTAATAAATAAATCTAGGGGTATTATTTTTAATTTCAAAAATTTAGAAGAATCCACGAAGAAGGAAAATGCAGATAAATATTACATCTGATTTGGCCTAGTTCTGTTCTATATTTATGGAATTTATTCCTAATGTTCGGGATTTCGGGTTGTCATAGCTTTTGAGTATTACTTAGTTAGTTTAACATTTTAAAACACGGCAACCCTATATTTAGCCACCACTTACCACTAACCTGTTTCAAAAATTATATTTCGAGATTCTAACATTGTATATCTGTGCATATTATATTGCAGAGCCATTACATTGGCACATTTGCTGCCATCTGAAAATAAATTATTGAACTCCAAATCAAAGTTCTGTTAAAATATTAGTTGGAATAAATGTTAAATATAAATAAGCTGGTGTTTCGATCAAATACAGTACTCTTCAGTACCGTGCAGGTATACTTACATTTTAAATAACCTTTTTGTCGTCATTAACGATTGTATTTATTTACTTCCAAAAATACGGAGCATAATTAGTTTACTTTATCATGTTGATGGTATGATTAAAAGTAATTCATAAAAGTTTGAAACAACACCAAAAAATAACGCACCTAGCTCATATATCTTCATTATTTCACATATTTTTTGTCAGTTGGTCAAGTCCGATTACATAGCAGGGATAGACGAGGGGTCGCTTATCGTTCTACGTATTACGAACCGCGTGTGTCCTTTTGTGGTGCCGTTGAAGCGGAACCGGAAACACGGCACCACACTCCAATTGTCACGACAGGACCTGATCGATAGTCAAGCAGCACCGGGATTAGGTCAAAAGCGTGCCTCTTAACTTATGTCAAGCCTATATTTGATAGAACAAAAATTAGGATGACAATATTAATGTACCTACAAATTTTAATTTACCTTAAATTTAATTAGTTTTGTAAAATTAATTCCTAAACATTTTTGTAATAATACGTACACACATACAATGTAGTGAATTCTTCAAATTTCATAGCATACACTGAAAAAACTACCTGTTAAATTTTAACAAATAAAAAACATGTGATATCTCACGTGCTTGTCCTATATCGTATTGGTAATTTGTTAAAATTTAACAAACAGTTTTTTATAATTAATTAGTCATATCTTCTATTATTATATGTTTTATGTATGTTTTTTTTAATCCTTTCAGACACAGCGTTCTGTAGAGAGGACTTAGTTTTAAGGCAAATTTATGTCAAAATCTTCAAAAAATCACACAAGTTCACATGCTGAGTTTGAACATTTTCCTACATCCCCTTCATATTTCGTGTCTGAAAGGGTTAAACAGCAAGTCGCTAGAATTTCTCTGATGTAGTGATAGAAGACAATTTTTTAACCTTTGAATAGCAGCCCACTTTAAAACAATGTTTAGAATTTCTGCCTTCAGACGACTAAGTATAGCACCGAAACTATTGATTTTTTAGTATTACAAATTAGTGATTTTTTAAAGAGCATTTGTTTATCTACAAATTAGATTATAACCATTTATTCTCTAGAATCAACAGATTTCTAGTTATGTTAAAGAAATGTTAAAAAATTCCAGGTCTTAGTGGTTTTGCTTTTTTGTAAATTTTATATCTTTTAAACAAAATGTCTTACAAATAACGGATAGCAAAATTAGGTCTTTAGATACCCAACATGGACTCGGTAGAAGCTACACGTGACCTGGGAGACTAAAAACTTTAAAATGATAAAAGGAAAAAGGAGATTTTAATACAAAGTTCCCAGAATGAGTGTCGCTCATCAAGATATTAAAGAACACATTCTTGCAGAAATTGTGATAACAAAGGAACGATGGGGGAGTTCATACTTTCAAAAAGTGTATCTGGATCTGACTCTAGCTATCAAGAATACAATGACCACTTTTAAGGAATGATGTTTTGGAGAAGGAAAGTGATCATCGATATACTATGGTCATGTAAAAGGCTGATAAGCACGAAAATAAGTTCAATAGATTAATAACTAAGAACTTATTAACGACAACCTAACAGAGTGCTAAGAACTGAACTTAAGATTAAGTTCAAAGAATAAATGATAATTGCAATTAACAACAACAAACAGAAGAAATGAGAGTCTCTGCTCGTCGACCTAAACAACAACATCGGGAACTAGGGCTACAAGAGATTTGATAGAAGAGTCACCTTAGACATTATACCAGATAAACTAGAACAAGTAGTTAGTTTCTTGTTTCGATCGATAAAGTTCTGACTCCATTCTGCTAGGGAAAGATGGGAAAGCCAAAGTCTGCTAGGCTATTAGAGACGCCAAACTCACTGTCGAGGAAGGATAGATTTCCAAGATGATAGAAGAAGACCATCGTAGTGCTGATAAGAACTGCAAAAGAAAACGAATAAAAACGAGGGACTATCCCTAAATCAGTCCAATTTTCAACAAAACAGGTCAGTCATGACTATAGATTTACTAACCAACATCATCAACCGAAGAGAGCAAGAGGACCATATGGAGAACCAAGACCTATGTAATGTTATTCAATCTCGTTCAGTTGGAAGAATATTTTTTCGGGACCAATAAAGACGTTAACACGTACCTTTGTTACATAATATCTGACTGTTTAAATAAGAGAATGGTCATCACAGAAGACGGAAATATGAAAACATTGTGGTCCGAGTGGCGCTCGGATGTGTAATCTAAATTATGATCAAGTGCTCACACTTTACACGTTACAGGGCGTGACTGTCGTAGGGTTTGCCGACAACCTTAAGAAGAAATCATAAGTAGTTAAGAAAAAGCAGTTATAGATATTAGAAAATGAATGAAATCAAAATGGGAGGCTCAGCCTAATCCCGAAAGAAATAGAAGCGGTATTAGTGATTGGAAGAAAAAAAATACTACCTCATCTCAATACAATTAAAAAATACTACGGTCTAACGGACCACATCAAAATTCTAGAGTTGTTGATAGATAATAACTTCATGTTTGGCGCAAACATATGCCAGATGGTAGAGAAAGACTAGAAAGGCAGCCGACTTACTAACTTTCCAATTAAATTAAATGCGGTACGTTTTGAGTGCATTCAAAGAAAATTGGTGCTTAAATTTGCTCGAGTGTATGAGGTAGCATCCATAGACGCGGTCAATCCGCGGAATTGAGATAGCAGTCTAGTGACTGTGACTGACAGTGAAAAAGGTATGAGGAGATGAGCTACGTGCTGGTTTAAATATTTACCGGCTGAAAGACACCTCTATTGCTTTAAGCGAGATCTAGCAGCGACAGCCAATACTCCTCTACAGAGGATACAGTTAAACGGTCTGCTAACGGTGTAACATACAGCGTCTGGAGTCACAAACAAAGCTTGATACTTTACTCACTATCAACAACTTAACACATGTCATTCTTGCCCGAAAAACTGCTAAACGGTGTTCATTCTGAAAGAAAAAACCAAAGACTAGAAAACCTACACAAGAACAAGATACGTGATCGACGACATAAACATATTTGTCAAAGAAAAATGAAGTCCTGGAAAATAAACAAACTAAAACATGGGTTCTGTCACGTTTTTTATCCCACGGTTTTAACTTTTTCCTATTGAAAATACGTGAAAAGACACTTTTCTAAGCATATTAGAACAAAAATTTTGGTGGATTATAAATTAGTTCTCGAAAAAATCGAATTTGAAAAATTTAAATCTACATGTATTTTAGATACACCTTTTAACACGGCTGCATGATTATCCGATTTTGTGTAAGACAAAAAAATATCCCTGAAAAATGACAGAACTCGTCCGGGTATCGACCGCGACTGACAACAACATTAAGAGTATATCAAAGCACACGTACCGTCAACAAAATGAAGAGCAGGGAAATCAACATGAGACCGACCGTCACGCATCGGAGTGTATCACATTACATTTCCCTACTTTGGGTAATTTTAAAATACCATTATTTCGACAACTATTGCAAAATCCAAAAAAAATTTTAAGTTATATACTCAGAAAATTGTCCTCTCTCCAATGGTCAATAGGAAAAAGTTCAATTCTTGGGATAGAACACATGAAAAATTTGAAATAAAAATTTGTAATACGATATAAAAGCTCCTATTTCACAATTATTATTGATCATCAGTCGTATCTAACATAAGAAAAACGTAAAAATAAAATAAAATAAAACAAACATACCAAACAAAATTGAAAAACAGAACATTTAGAAAAACTACTGTAAATTTAATGTGACTTACCAAATAATTAAACTGAACAACGTCACGTGTTTAAATAACATTTTAAGGTTAAATAAATAGTGTAATGTAATAAATTTTATTTTTAATTATATCCAATTCTCAAAATTTTAATCAATCAAAACTATCACACTCTCTTCAAAATTTTTATCTTTCACTCACTTTCAAATTTAAAACAAACCACTATCAAAAAACAAAATTATTTATTATTCTTAAATTCAAAAATTTTCACAAAAATTTAGCGGAACAAAATTTAAACCTCCGCTGCGGTGGCCATCTTTGACCAAAGGCATCTTCTTTTCCTTTTTTACTGCCAACTTTACCTTCCAAAATTCAAATTCAAATATTTTATAAAATTAAAATCAAAATTCATAGCAAATTAACAGGGTAGGTAAAACTTTGGTTCAGAACATGACAATAGATATTGATCGTTAACGGCACGACCGTATATTTTGAACTGGAGACACACAGTGCCATCTAGTCACTTCTCAAAACTAAATTTGAAAAAAGTTTTTAAATTTTACCACGTTTTTGTACCCAAAAGCGCGTTACTAAATAATAGAAAATGAATTTTTAAATCTATAGTGTGGTATTTAGTAGTAGGTAATGTTAAAATAAACAAACTAAAACATATTATTAAAATAATAAATGTTAACTATTTAGTAAAGAATACATACTTACATAGAAAAATAATATTTAAAGAACAATAAAAACGACAATAATTCACATTTCACAGGCCAGGACTTAGAATATTTGAATAAATCAGAAAATGATTATTTTAAAAAAATTTACGTTATTTATTTTAAAAGAAACAGAAGACAGCAAACCGGATGAGGTAGGATGAAATTCAAAAGCGAATCCCGGTTTCATCACAGGAAAGAGAATTTTAGTGAGTAGAAATCTTATGGTTGTTGATATTTTCCTTAAGATTCCTAATACATTTTTTAGCATTTCTTCTTTAAATTTAATTCATAATTCAAAGTCTGTTGATTCTATACGATAAAAAGTTTATAATAAGTCCAGGCTAAAAAATCAGGGTGTAGTTTCTTTTCGATATGGAAACATTTCGAGGCGGGGAAAATTCAAAATATACACGGATCTCTGTACCATGCACTTATTAAAAACATCCTTGAAGCCACCAAAAGTCAAAAGGCGTAAGTCTAGAATAGTATGAATCTGTTTTTAAGTTAAATTCGCTTATAATTAATTAAATACCGTTTAATATAAATTTATGATGTTGTCATATTTGGCTGCCAATAAAAAATAAATTCGGTATTATCTAAAATAAAATGTTTTCAAAATTAAATTAACATCGAGAAAATTATTGCAATTATTATAAATTTTGTTCAACCAAAGTAACTGTTCCGAGGTAAATGCACCCTAGAAGATGAAAATGTGAGAGAAAACAAGGGAAATAAGGGCGTGTTGCTGCCGCTCATAATATTCGGTTAATGAATATCCCATGATGCTAATCTCAACATCCCTTATAGTGTTGATTTTAGGGTAAGTTTGAAAGTTAATTGTTTCAACCACCAACGATCTCAAAAGATCACTTCGTGGTTCAACCACGTGACAAAATGATGTTAACGGTTGCACTTTTAGAATGTAACTGCGGCCGGCTTCGCCCATTAAATTATTCAGTTACAACTATTTGCTTTTTACAGCTAAAGATATAAAATCATTGCAGACCACTCACTTGTTCAAAAAATCACCCATGAATGGTGGAAAAAGTAAAACTTTTAAAATAAAAATGTTTTTTATCAATATCTTCGAGATTCTCCACTCTCAAAACGGGACACCCTGTATAAAATAAAATAACGTTTTCAATACTTACTGCTCTAAACCTCTAATGTTTTTTTAATGTATTTCATTTATACTACAGATCATTAACACAATACACATACGCACTTAATGTGTTGGTTGTTCACTCACTTGACTTAGGTATGTAATCTCCATTGTAGAATTTTTACAATAAAGCAAATAAATTGAAGTTTTGCTCATCGACGATCATCTTATTTAAAGTAATTATAATTTTTAATTGAATAAAGCTAATATTCGATATAAATATCGGGTTAATCAAAACGAAATGAGGAGAACAAGCTCAAACAATCAATTGTTGTCCATGCTATATTATTTGCAACTATTTCGACTTGAAGATTTCGACGAAGACGTCCTACATTTTAAAGTTAATCATTAAAATGTTTACTTACTGTTTTTTATCTAGAACTTCTCTTTGTTTAGTCTGACATGAAGTATAAAATGTCTTAGCAACATCATTGTCATCTATCATAGAAGGAGGTCTCTCAAACTCAACATCATCCTGCTTACTTGGTATTTCCTGCAGCTCGTTTCTCAAGTCAAAGCAGAGTGTTTATTTTAAGAAAATAAGCATAGTCGATTTTGTCTTTAATACTACTTTTTTTTAAAGCCATACTTTTAATTTTCGGAAGTTACTTTTTAATCAAAAGTTTTCTCTCGTCTTTTTCAGCTTTGCGTGAGCGTCGTACGTAATAAAATCAAAATTTGCTCTTTATTTTAAGTCGAAGTAATTTTCATTGTTGTGTAGTACTTTTTTCACAACCAATTGAAGTAGAACAATAATTGCCGGTTGCACACAAACAATTAAGCCGTAAATTGGTAAGTTTCTCTCGTGTTTTTGTTTTATTCGTTGTACTGCGTCATTCATTGAGCGATTCATCGAATTGCAACAACTTCTCTAAACAAGGAAGTGTAGTGTATGGGCACAATACAATGCGATAGTTTCTGAAATTCGTTACAATTCTTATCCACATTACATTTGAACAGCTTTAATGATGACAGGTCAGTATTACGGCACCAAAAATATTGCTTCTGCAGAGAATGTGCATTGTCTTCCATCGGTTTAGCTTTATCAATGTATCGAATCAATTGTTCGAATTTAATGCGTTAATAAATTTCTAGGTGATACAGGTAATTGACACGAAACGTCTCTTTGACGGCTTTTGTAATAATTATGAAACACGCATGTCGTGTGTAATCGAGATAATGTATTACGCTTCGTGTACCATATGTGTGGTTCTTGCAAATATTTAGCTTGATTGATTATTTAGTTTCGACTAACACAAATCGATTTGTTACGTAATGTACTAATTATTATTATTATCGCACCTAGTATACCTATCTCCGTCGCAAATTAACGAATCGTTACGGAGTTCGCATTTAATAGTCGCAAAATAAAGTCGGTCTCTTTTTGTTTTATTTGGGTGCCGTTGTGCAAGTACCCATTATTAAAGACAAGGTATTGAAGAGACGGCAAGAGAAAATACACATGTCTTTGGTAAGTTGTGAAACGTATCCTCGGGGGATGGTTACACAAGCGCGCGTTAAATTTTGCATATTGTAGAATGTTGTATCCTGAGTATAACTTATGCGGAAACGTGACGTATTATGGGATTATAGGGACTTAGGCTACAAAGCATGTAATGTAAGCACACATATAGAGAATGGATTTTAAGTGTACATACACATGCTTGTTAACTTGGCCTTCGCTTATAAAATTCAAAGCGTTAATTCAATTTTTCGAATACAATTTATATTCATTAAACTACTGCCTACCCTTTACAACAATCTACTATTTTTAATTTTATTGTTACCGATGCACATAATTTTTCCGTAAGAGTAATAATCACATATAGGGAAAATTCAGTTTGCATGCATATCATATGAGTTATATTGAATATTCGTTTGATAACTAACCATATTTGCATAGCCGTAGGTGATACCTTAATAACAATATATTGGATGCAGAAAAAAGAAAGATAATGAATAAAGTGCATTACCGTTATCATCGATGCACCTACAAAATAAACAAATAATTACAAACTCTGTCTTTATCTGAGTGAGAGGGTTATAAACAGGGCGTCCTGTCCTGTTATTGTTAATTACTTTATTAATTTATACTTTTTATTTATTATTGTTAATTACTTAATTTGTTATTTATACACAGCTTTGCTTATGGATAAGAACGAGAGACTGTTGACCGAACCTGAAGAGATGATAGAACGATGGAAAGAATATTTCAATGAAGTGTTGGGAAAAGAGTCTGATAGCAACGAAGAGTGTGAGAATGAGATAATAGAGGAAATTGAAGAGATCGAAGAGTGTACAACAGCACCCACCATACAGGAAGTTTCGGAAACAATAAGGCTATTGACAAATAATAAAGCACCGGGAGAGAACGAAATAACGATCGAAAGACTTCGTGAGCTGATTGTGAAAGTATGGAATGTTGAAAGCATTCCAAATAGATGGAGTAGCGCAGTATTATGCCCTATTTATAAAAAAGAGGAAAAAACAAAATGCGAAAACTACAGAGGAATTGCGCTAGTAGACACTGTGTACAAAGTCACGGCCAATATTAAGCAGGCTCTAGAAAGGGAAGATCAACTACAGATCAAATTTTTGCAATCAAAGGAGTACAATGCGCATGCAATCATTATAAGATACCACTACATGCACTGTTTATAGACTTCAAACAAGCCTATGACAGCGCAAACAGAAACGCATTGTATGAAGTCATGAGAGAGATTAATATCCCGGAAAAGCTGGTAAAGCTGACAAAGATGACGCTAACGAGAACCAAAACCAAAGTATATGAAACCAGATTCTACTCTATTCACTTTCAAGTTTCGAACGGTTTGAGACAATGAGACTCTCTATCGGCTCTGTCATTTAACATAGTGTTAGAAGTGCTAATTAGAAGAATCAAAATCTCAAGAACTGAAATGATATACAACAGAGTAAACCAGCTATTGGCATACGCCGATGATATTACCGTGTTGGCGAAAACAAAAATGAAAACTTATAACAGCGACAAGAAAAATAATTATATAAGCACGAAAGATGGGACTAGAGGTGAATAATCATGGAAAGACAAAATACATGAGACTAGAAAATAATAAAGAAAGAAGAGAAACAGAAAGCTTCTTAGAGGTAAAAACGGAAGAAGAAAAACGCATAGTTTTCGAGAAGATGTCGATTATTACGTTTCTTGGTGTTCAACTGATGTACAAATGTGAGGTAAGTGCAAAGATAAAAGCAAAACTAACAAAAGCATCAATAAGTATAGCAGCGGTGAGACACGTTCTAATAGCAAAGAACGTCTCCAGAAATACTAAGCTGCGTATATACAGAATCGGATCGGAAACATGGACCCTTAATACTTCCGACCAGAAAAGAATAGAGATTTGGGAGCGAAAAATCTTTAGGAAAATTTTTGGAAGTGTAAACACCGAATTGGAGTGCAGAAGAAAAACAAATGAACGATGAACGATGAACTTCTTGGCGATATGGAGTTCCACGGTGATCCGTATATCTCCTTCATCTGATCTGGGCGGCGGGCGTTGAGATTTACCGAGGTGTGATTCCTCATTTGAAGCGCTAAGCTTGGTGGGGTGGGTAGAAAGACAAATGAAGAATTGGAAGAACTTTATAAGGAACCCAACATAACAGCAGTAGTGAGAGCAAACAAAATCAGATATATGAGACACGTGGAAAGAATGACGAACGAAAGAATACCCATGAATACCAATATGGTACTAAAGAGGCAGCCGATAGGTACACGTAGAGTGGGAAAATCAAAGTCCCGATGGAAGAAGGCAGTAAAAAGCGATCTGAGAAGATTGAGCATAGATAAGTGTGAGAAGAAGGCAAGGAACAGAGAAGAATGGAAAAAAATCGTCAATTCGGCCCTGGGTCTACAAGGCCCGTAGCGCTTACTTATATACTGTATTGGTATTCTCCCAAAATATGAGTAGAATCCTTTCTATCCTATCTTAAAAGTTTCACCTCGGCTAGCTTTTTCTCTCTCCGGTAGAGCAATGAAACCTCAGGAGCCGGTTCCTATGATAGGTCTCTTGTCGAATGAAAAGAAATAATGCTCTTTTTAAGGCAAACTGAATACTATTTATTTTGAAAATTGAAATATTGTAGGTGACAATCTCACCTTTTGCAGTTTCAAATGGGGTGTATCGTGTAAACCTGTAAATTTGGATGTACATTTACTATCTCAAACGTGTTCGCTAGCATCCAATTTTATTTGTCTTTATTGTCTTTATTGTGTTATTGTGTCTCATATAAATTTGTACAAAATTAATGTTTAATAAAAATAAATGCACTTTGAATTTTATTATTAAAATGTTTCTCTCAAATACCTGTCGAAACGCCGCTGGTTTTGGATGATCTCAATGGTTCAGTTAGAAACGGTAGCTGAAACGTATGGCTTTTTGGTTAAGCATCTGTTCACTACTGGTAGAAAATTTATTATATTCCCAATTGTTAAAAATATCGCTCTTTATATTCCACACAAAAATTCCAGCGTGTTGTGATAATTTACACAAAATAATTCTTCTTGCTTCGGTGAGTAATATCGATTTGTTATATCGAAATCTTGGCTTGCAAAATGGCGTCTATAGATTTTTAATCTTGAAAATTTTATTTTCAGGTTTTAACCTGATATCGCAAATTATTAGGTTTTCCTCGATATAACGAAGGAAACTACGCTCCAAATATCTCACTTTTCACAATCTTGTGAAAAATTCACGCACAAAAGACTTAATCGCTCAGGATCAAACCGCAAAATTAAGACTCAATCGAACGACCTTCGCTCGCCTCGTCCAGCACTTCTCCCACCGCATAAAACTCCAGTGCATAAAACTTTTCTAAAGCACATAATTTTGTAGAAGGATGTAATCAAGTTTTCGGTTCTCTCTTGAGCTCCAAACATTCTGTTTCAAACCTGGAAAACTATATTAACTCCAAATCAACTGAAAAGATTGTGTTTAATTCATAAATACTTTTTGACTTTTGCTATACTAAATAATTTAATAAAAATGTAATAAAACTTTTTTAATTCATTACATAGTAAATATGTAGTAACCTACTGAATATTATTGTACTAATAGTACTGCATATCTTCAGTATGGTCATGAGTATGGCATAAAGCCTACACCGGCGCATTGATAAGCTGGAAACCGCAGTTGGAATCCTGTCGGATACACTGCTGTGATCTAAATCACAATGTTGATCTGTGGGTTATGGAGAAGACAACGGGAAACCACTACATTAATAATTCCCTAGTATATCACCTTGGCTTCTGCCAACTTGATTGTCTACGCACTGCATAGTATACGACACTCAAAGAAGAAGAAGTACTAAATATATTACTTATTATTTGGATCATCACTTAATAAATAAATTTTTAAATTTTTAATAAAGAAAGTTAGCCTAATCTTGTAATATTGTAATTTGAATTTAAAAATAATGGACGCGAAATTTTAAATTTAGTTCATTTTGGTTTGCTTTAACGTCGAACGACTTGGCAACACTAGGCTTTTTTTAAAGCAACAGGATGTTGATATCTATTAGGAAAAGGTAACCGTTAGAATAATGGGTAGGTGGGGGGCCTTACGCTTTTGACCATCGAGGAAGGAAGGCTGATTTTAGTGCAAATGAATGTTTTAAAAGTTATTCAATAATTGAATTTAAAATTGTTTTAAATATAATTTAGTTATCAACAAATTTAAAATATTACGTAAGTTTAATACATTTATTAATTATAATATTTTTTTAAATAAGGACAGGATGGGGTGGTAGAATTTTCAAGTTAATACGTAGTAACTTCAACGGCTCCAGAGGCGTAGATGTTGATTTGAGTTTATAACTATTTAAATATTGCTATATCTTCAGTTCACAAAAGATTTAAATTAATTAGTTCGAAGAATGATTTATATTATGTTAATTTTACGCGACGATTGATGAATTGATGAAAACAAAAAATTGTTTATTCGAACTGTGGGACCACGAAAGAATCTTGTAACAAAATTATATGCGTAATATGTGTTGAGACAAAATGGAGAATAGTGTTGTCGGTTTTAAGAAGGTTGATCGTTTTGGTATATGTGAAGGAAGTTGTTTCTAGTAATAGAAAGGTTGATAATGTTCTGAGGTGAAAATATACAGGGTGCTAGAATATTTAGCTTAAGGGTATACTTAAAAAGAACGTGGCGAATTCTAAAATAGCGGTCCTTGGTAATGAAATATTTGGGTATATTTAAAGGAGGCGTAGTACATTTCTGGATGGTCATTTTAGGTTAAGGTATTTGGGCTTGGTGATTTCTTTACTATATATTTGCATTTTGTTAATATGTGTACAAGAGTTTGATATGCCTGTTTTTAGAAAGTAGTCTCGCAACAATGAACCTCTTTAAGTTCAAGAAATTATTTATCATTTCAAATATCTCTCAATGAGATACGAATAATAATTATTAACATGCTTAGTATTAGTTAAAGATTTCTTTTTACAGGATTATTTACGCTTACAATTTATTTAAGCTTTCGACGATTTATTTAAAATATGACATAATTATTTAAGACATGACTATCTACTTTATACGACGATTTAACATTAAGGGGGTGACATAATTAATTAAGAGCTTACCAATTTAATTATAAGGTGTGATAATGTGGTAACAAAATATTGAATTTTGTTAGATTTTTTTGGTTACACCTCGTATTTGTATTTTGAATGATACGAGAATATTTTCGAGACAAGACGCTTTGGGCGCATGACAAAAGATAAGAGAGAGAGAGAGAGAGAGAAAAGGTGAGAAGGGAATGGAAAAGAGAGTCAGATTTTGGTTTTACCTTTGATTTTGAGTAGTTATCGGTGATTTTTTGTGTAGTAAGAATTATTGGAGTTACCACCGGCTTCTTCTTGCGGATTTGCGCCAATTTCAAGTAAATTGTATTCTTTTGATTTTTTTCGGCATTGGATTTTTTGAACACCTGAAGAATCGAGCGATAACGACTACTCAACAGCAGCAATAAGATAAGATTTTTACCTTATTACTTCTTTTCGTTTCTTCTATCTGCAAAGTTGTACAACACCGATATATATTTTTGATAATTGTCAGCTGCGTTCGTCGATATAGCCGACGCTCGCTGCGAATATTTTTTGACTTTTGACGTGATAACGTCTTATAAATTGATATACCGGCTGCACGCACAAAAAAACATGACTCATTGTCACGGTCGGCCTGAGCCAACAAGCGAGAGAGAGGCACGATCGGCTTTGCATCATACATAGACATCATTTGAATTATAAAATGCCATTAAAAAAAACTTGTCCGGCATGAGGTTCGATCTCGCGATCACCAAATGATGCAATTATGTTTCAAGCACATAACGCACTAGCCTATTGAGTGTTAATGTAATAACATAGTTTTAATTCGTATTAGATGTTACATAAACATAATTCAATTCAATTCATAAAAGTATGCAATTTTTCATCAATGTTTTCTTATGACGTTATCACGTAAAATTATCATCCGTAAACCGACTTTACAGACAAACCGAATGTTTTTTTTTTATCTAATTTTGAACTCAAACACCGCTTTAAAGATTCCAATTATTGGAAGTCTTCATTAAGATTTGGTGGTTGATTGTTTAGAGCGTCGGTCGTTGCGAACGTCTCTTCCGAGTTCGTACCTCATAGTCGATACGTTTTTTTTGTTACGAGAAAGAGTGCAAACTTGTTGCAGTTACGCCGGATTCATCCCTGGCTTCCGCAAAAAAAAAGCTAGTTTTTCCATCATGGGTATCCTCACCAAATAAAAGGTTGGAAATTTCAATTTTCAACCGCGTGGGAAGGAAGAAATTGCTAGGCCTTCTCTAAAGAGTCCCAGCTATCCATTTTTTTTCATAATGTGTTGAAAAGTATTAGATCTATAAAAAATTTTAATTGGTTATCGAAATGCATATACAAAATGTTACAAAGATTATGATTGGTAGTTACAAAAGGATAAACAATATCAGATGTTAATGAGTTATTAAAATCATATTTCAAATTAAACTTGTGCTGAATTAAATGATATCAAGAAGATTAACTTTGCTGGTAAATTGGTTGTTGGACTACCTTTTCTTTTCGGTCAAGTAAATATTCATCGTTGAACTGAATCCTGTGTTTTATTTAAGTTGTGTGTACTAATTATTCCTTCAGGTATCCTGTCAGTGGTTTGCCACTGACACATATAAGTTTAGGTAAGAGGTTAGAATGAGGTAAACAAGGTAAAGACGTTAACATTCAGAGAGTCATCCGCAGATTTAAAAGGACTTGACAGTGTTACTACGAGAGGGATCACAACGTGCGAGGTTTGTTTGACGATCACAGCTTTGATTTGGTTTGGAACTTTGATTTGAGAAGGCGGTAATTCAAATTAAAGAACCAAATATTACAATCTTTTATAAGATTTAATAGGATTCTTGGATGGAAAACAAATGTCCCAAACAATGCCTGAATCCGAAATTATTCTACTTTACGGTACTAATAAAAAATTTGCTACTGACTTGAATTATTATTCTCGGTATTTTTGTTTATTGCAGTTTTTCTTTTAAGTATTTTAACTTTGGCGTTTTTATTTAAATCTCAGAAGTAGGTTTGAACTAATGGATTTTTGATTTCGATTAAAAATCTATTTCACGTCAAAACTCTGAAAACAAAATCTCTGAAGCCAAAACACCGAAAATAATATTGACTTCGCTACGCCCTATATAAGATACCACCTAAAATGCAGTGTTTGTTTCGAACACAGGACTTCACGCCATATTGGTGGTCTTGACTAATAGCAGAAAATAAAGGAATATGTTCTAAGTGGTTCTATAATATGTAAACATAGTATTGTCGTGTTTCGAAACCATACCAACATTAATTTCATTTAATTTGTAAATAATTTTAAAGTTTAAATTTGTTTTAGTATTGTACATAAAAATGTTTGTTAAATTTGCTATGTAAATAAAGGTGGGAAAAACGTAAAAGTAAAAAAGAGTGGGGCTTGGATAGAAGACTTGGGCTCACGCCTTCGCGTCGAGCGGAAAAACATCATTCCCGCAATGAAAATTAAAATTGTTAATTGTTCTATTTTAAAAAATTAATAAATAAGTTAAGTTAATTTGATGTTTTAAATTAAATTGATGAACTGCAGTGCAAATTGTTAAATAAAATTGGAAAAGTGAAGAATTTGTGATAATTTTAGTCGATGAAGCCAGCTGAAGCCAGCTGGAATACCATATGCGAAGCAAGCGCGTACGTGAAACAGAAGTTCAATACCACATTCAAGGTAAAACATCATCTAATCATTTTAATTTAAGATTTTAAAAAACTACAAGAGCTCATAGCTAAAAATAATAATCTGTGTTACCTCAACTATTTTCATAAGAGGGTGAACATTTATAAATTTGCAAAGTTGGGGGCATAGCAGTATAAACGAATTGTGATCTTTATGTGATATAATAAAAATGCACCTACAATAATTATTAAATTGTACATAAATTGATACAATTTATAAGCCAATATAATTGTACTTATAAGCCAACTTATAAGCGAGATTCTATTGTATTACAAGTGTCACTAGAATTGGTAACCAGAGGGGTTGAGTCAGATCCAGAAAGACGCAACAAGGTAACTGTACAGAAAAGCACATTAGTAAAAAGAAAGATTGAAAATCATTAAAAAAGAAAAACTTCTTGAAAAGGCGATAAAAAATTAAGTAATACAATCAAGTTTGAATTTATAAAGGAAAAAAGAGTCCGGAAAAATCAATGAATGTATAAGTTATTCGAGAGAGCAATTTTACAGTTAAAAACTTAAAACCCTGAATACGTCAGATTTTGCATTAGGGATTTGAAATAATTATCTGAAACTGTTAAAGATGATGAATGCAAATGAAAAATAAAACAAGTGATGTTATTCTCGAGTATTCTAGGGTTTTTGTTCTTAATTGTTCTGATA
Source organism: Cantharis rustica (assembly GCA_911387805.1). Lineage (NCBI taxonomy): Eukaryota > Metazoa > Arthropoda > Insecta > Coleoptera > Cantharidae > Cantharis > Cantharis rustica. The sequence continues at coordinate 42,098,524 of OU426877.1, forward strand.
TTTTGTTTTTAACTTTGTAAGAAAGTTATTCAAAAAAAACAAAAAAAGCTATTTTTATGTCACCCCTTTTTTAGAATTTCTAGATTCTGTTGATTGTTTTCAATTGTTCTTGATTTTTTTTCAATTGTTTTGTGAAAATAAATATTGTAAAATTGTGGGAAAAACCTACTAATAGTAATTACAAAAATATTTTTAAATGGGTCCTCTTGGCTGTTCCCATTGTTTCTAAAATCACATCTCTTTACGCGGTGGAGCAATCCGACCTCAGGAGTGGATTCCTGTGACAATTTCGTCTTCGTCGTTTATCAAATATTCAATCAAAAATTTATAATCGTTTTCCAAAACAATTACTACTACTAACAATTATAAAATTATTCAATTTCTTCACCTCGGATTGGTGAAGTTAAGTTCGTAGTGCGTCATAGTTTGTGAGGCACCAAGATGAAGCCAGAAGCTAGTTGAGGATCATGAAATTTTACTTCTGTTTTTAAATTTCAACTTTTAAATTTTTATTTTTAATTTTCAAAAAACTTTATTTGTCGTAGTTTCTCTCAGATTTAGATGAAATTTTGTATGGTCGTTCTATTAATTGATGTAAGTAACCATACAAATTTTTGCTCTATTCTAACGGTTTAAATTTTACAGCTTCTTAAAGTTTTTGGATTATTGCGATTTTTATCGTTCGGCCGCAGAAAACTATATGCCTTCCGATGAAAAATAAATTATATCTTTCTTAGTTGCCAACCAATCTAGATGAAATTTATTTTCTGTATATATTAATATTATATCAGGAATAATTTTAAATTAATAATAATTTTAATAACTCCTGTCATATTGATGTGTACGTAAAATGATTTCCTCTAGGTTGGTTGCCAAGTTCTATCAAAATCTGAAGTGGTGGGTGTCAAAAACATTTGTTTTTGATTGATTTGATATGGAATAATATGGAAAAATATTTATGTTATCATAATAATTATCTTATTCAATTCTTTTTGAGAGCGTTATTTTCTGAACCTTACTTTTAACTAAAAGCCAGCGTTTTTCGGGGACATACTCATTTTGTACTCTAATAAAGATTAATGAAAAGTAAATAAGTAGGTGAAGAATTCAATTTTAATGCAATTTACTTTATTTAAGTTATAAAGTTTGCAAAATATTGAAAACAAGTTTTTTTTTAATTTTTTGTTAAAAGTTAGCTTTTACCTAAACGCCGTCTCTTAAGGTTAAGCCGGTTCTGCCTGATGATTAGGCATAATGAACGAAACGTGCAAAACGATCTGACTGAAATAATTTGGAATAAAATGAACGTAGACAATAACGCAAAGCCTGAGAACAACTAAGCTAACTTTTTGGTTAGTGTAAAATTTAGAGCGGTTTTAGTATCATTAATGTTACGGGCAAAGCGGCTGGAGTTGTAAAAGATAGTAAATAGGCCAAGTTGTAAGCATCAATTCGTCACTAAACACGCTACGTCTGCCATTTCTTGTTGTAATTGTAAGCGTGGGATTTATTCCACACCGACTTGCATGCATGAAAATGTAGGCAGATAGATAATTACATTCGTCGCCTTTGAATAACAGCAGAGGAGGAAGAAACAATTAAAATCACAAATCTTGATTCAATGCTTAAAAATTGCAATCTTAATTTAAATTTCAATAATGTTCAAATTATTATCGAAAACTTTAATAACGATTTGTAGTTATATGGCAAAAAGTTGTGCACAAAAACATATTAAAAATTGCTAATAACCATCGTCCTACTATTATTATTATTATCAATATTATTCAAATTACATCAAAAAAATTTATTGGATTGCCAGTTTTCTACAAAGATTTAAATCAGACAGAGGCAAATTTGTCAAAAAAGGTCACAAAAATCATAAAATCTCAAATTAACCGTTTCCTGTACATCTTATACCCAAAATACGTCATATCAAAATTAAAGTCGATAAAATTCTGCGTAAAAGTATAAAAAAATTATTGTTCTAGTGTATCTAGTTTCCGAGATATACCTTTTAATCTCCGATTTTTAAAGATTTTTATGCCCAAAAAATCTTCAGGCAAATAAAACTAAAGTCAATTATCTGTAAATCTATATAACTTGCAGCTGTATCTCTTTTTAAATTTTCTTTGACCATTTATTAAATTTTTGCACATGACTCAATTTCAGTGCATCTCTATGAATGTATGACAAAATAAAAAGTAGTTAGTTTAACAATTTTAGAAATACGGCTTTCTAAAACTCCCTAATTTTTTATTAAAATTATAAAATTTATTTTTTTTTTCTTAAAAATGAATCAATCTTCAATAGGTTTCGAGTTACGCCTTTTGAAAGTTTCCCAATTTGTTTTAAAAAAATTATTTAAAATATCAATTAAAAAAAAAAAATTTTAATCAACTTTTAAAAAACTTTTTAAAGCTTTGTATACTTGAAACCAAAAATGCTTCACAGATGAATTAAAACAGAGGTCTTTTTCAGTAATTATAAAAAAAAACTATTAAGGAAAAATTGATTAAGGATTTTTCAATAGCATACTTATTCACCTTACCTGAATATCGTAAGGATATTCTTCTCAAAAAAAAGTAAAGAATAATTTGGTAATTAGTACCTACTAACTTCTCACCTAATATTAAAAAATGTATTTAAAACAAGTAAAATTAAGCAAAAATTTAAAAAAAATGTTATTTATCCTAATGTAATTTTAAATTGTGGGTTCGAGGTGACATGAAAAATATTTATTAGAGCATGAGACTCTTATTAATTCTTAAAATATAAATTTTTTATCGTATACTTGTATCAAATTTTTGTTTCTTATTTTATTTAATGTGTTCATATAAATTTGTTGGATTAATGTTACCTTATATCGGTGGTTCCCAAAGTGATCTATATCGGCCCCCAGGGATCGACGACGACTTGCAAAGGGTCTATGACAGCAAAAAAAAAGAAATTGGAAACAGTGTGCTCGCAGTTGATATTCAGCACAAAATGTTACTTGTGTGGTAGTTACCTAACTATTGCAGAAACTATTATAGCACCTGATACGCCCTTGGGTTAAATTTAAATTAACCTCCTTTCCTCATACCTAGTAGAAAGGGGTTTCAGCGCGGTTGCCAATTTGAGATTAAACCTAACTAAATTGATGCCAAATATTGAAAATTTGTTAACAAAGCATCAGGTTTGTCTCTCCCACTAAAAATATTAATTTTTTCCTTAGTTATTTTAGGTAGCAGATAATAAATTTTAATTTGCTTCGTTTTAATTTGAAAAAATCAATACCAGGTAAGTAGGGGGTCTACCCAAAACCGAAAAACATGGCAAGTAGTCTACGAGACAAAAAAGTTTGGGAACCACTGCCTTATATGGCCACGTTAATTTTCTGCGTGTTATATTTGCGCTCATCCGTTTGCCTTATCAATCGAATTGGTCGTGCAGCAACTTCGCAAATCACCAAAAATCTTCAAAATTTCGTCTTCAAACACTTTCAATTAATTGAAAAAACTTTTAATTCAAATCAATTTTACTTTTATTCTCAATAATCATTAAAATATCAAATTAATAGCTCAACGGACGAACATCAGTACGCTGACCTTCACGCTCACCGGCGTAAAGCAATCTTTTCCTTTCTGTTACCAACCTCGTAACAAAATAAAATAGTTTACAAATTTTTATATACCGGATGTAACTGTATTTACTGACAAAAATTTACAAAAATAAACAAAACATAATTTTTAACGGTTTCAAAACACGACAATATATTTGTTACAAAAATGTTTAAATAGACTCGCAAGTGCACTTTTAAGTACAGTAGGGCCTCGTTAATCCGGAGAGGTAAAAACAAGACCCTTTCCGGATTATCGAGGCGTCCGGATTATAGTATGCCATATTAAATGTTAATAAAACACATGTTTAACCTTAGTTTCTTTAATCAATTTTTAAATTATAGCATATAGACAAAATGTACATGTTCAAAATTACAACTATGTAAGGAATTGACACTACGTATTACACGAAAGGCGATAAACAAAAGACTGACGGCGCATTGGCTCATGACAGCCCTCGCACCAACACGCCGCCGGGCCTCCCCCGCGAATCCCATTGCCCGGCCGGATTACAGCGATCACCGAACAAGCGAGAGTCCGGATTACCGAGGCCCTACTGTACATACAAATCCTTCCGACTGTAAAAAGTTAACTTGGGGAGATTGTAACTTACGAGCCAGTGGCGGTCCGTGAGTAAGTAATTTGTGGAGACTGGAAGTCTGAAGTATTAAAAAGTACTAATAACAGTATTTATTGTATAAACTATGTACATTATGTATTATGTAGTATGTACATAATATGTATGTAAATAATGTAGGTACATAATAATTCTTGAGTTTAAAACTGAAGTTACACACAAAATTTTTTTTAAGTAACTTCTCTTCTGAGAAATTTGTTAACGAAATGGACATGACATTACATTTTTCTTGATTTATCAAATTATTTTGGAAATAGAATGTTTTTCTGCTTTTCTTATAAAAAATTTTTATTGTTGACAATTCATCAACATTCTTTTTCTCCGCCAAAAATTACGTAAGTGAAACAAAACATTTTATTTCGCTTATCGCAACCAGTAAGCTACAAAAATTTAGTATACCAACTGCACTGAAATTTTCTATTAAATTTATTTCTATTAAATTTATTATATTCCAATGAAAAGCTGAAAGAAAAGTTGTTAGTATATTAGTTTTTAATTTATAGTTTATTTCCGTTGATGAAAATAATATAAAAAGTATAATAAAGCAATAAATAATATGGTTAAGTTTATTAACATGTGATAATATTTTTTATAAACTTAATTTTATAAATAATAAAGCAATAAATGCACAAAAACTTAAAACTTATAATAGCAAAACCGATAAATTATATTTGAAGAGATTAGACTCAACGTTGGAATATTAGCTGTATGCAATTTTCCCACTTCTTTACGCTCGTATACGTTATGTATTGATAGCATTTAGCATAAGTGCATTTTAAGTATGATCGAGTTTTTCGTAAGAACGTCTCTTGCAACTGGCAGCCGTCGTTATCGTATCGTATAGCAATTCAGCATCACTATTAAATTTTAACTGCAGGTGTTGATTTCAAATGTTTCTCTTTAGATAATATTATCTAGTAAATTATGTACATAATTTACATAATTATGTAAAAATATAATTAAGAAATTAAAATACCACATAATTTCTTTAAATACGAATAGTGTCTGTGGAAATTTTATTAAAAATTATGATATTTAATAAAACATTTTTTTTATTTTTGGTGGCTGATTTTTTCTGGGAAGACACAGTCTCAAAGACTCCCCTGTCGGTCCGCCACTGCTTACGACCAATAATATTCTTCTTTCTTCTTATTTTGCATAAAATTTTATTTTCTACAAATTATCTCTTTGCGGTTTTATCATTGGATTTACACGAAAAGAGTTATTTTGAAAAAAGTGTCCTGTCATAAAATAACCGAAAAATATGTTGTTTTTGAACCCTTAAGAGTTAGAAAATTATTGTAATAGAAATAAACTTAAAAATGAATTTCAAGTAGATTTTTGTGGTAATTAGTATGTACTGTTAAATATAAAATTAAACATAAACTAAACAAAAGCCTTAAAATAATAAATTTTAGCCGTAAAGTAAAGAAAATTATTATTTAAAAAACAATAAAAAATACATTCATTTACTACATTTAACAGATTAGGACTAAGAATATTTTAATAAAAAATTACATTATAAAAATTTTAGATAAAATTTAAAAGTTAAAAATTAGTAATGCGATTAAGACTTTATTTAACAATTATTTACGTTCTTCAGTTGCATATAACTATAAAAAAAATAAAAATAATAAAATGCTAAAACGGCATTGCCGGTATTTGAAGTCGACCGCTTTGCGATCTAGCTAAACTTTTAAAAAGAAGATTTGAAGAAAAAATTAAATTTTACGACGTTTTTGGACCCAAAGACTGCGTTACTATGTAATAAAAATAAAGTTAAAAATAAATTTCAAGTAGATTAACTTAAAACGTTAAAATAATAAATTTTAACCGTAAAGTAAAGAATACATTCATATGTAGAAAATTATTATTTAAAAAACAATAAAAAATACATTAATTTGCTACATTTAACAGGTGCCAAGAGAATCCTTAAATTGGATCACGATTCCTCGGTCATGAGGGTACGACTAGAGAGAGAGAGAGAGAACAGGTGAGGATTAAAAATATTTGAATAAAGAGAAAATCTAAAATTACGCTATGAAAATTGATAAATTTTTAAAATAAAAATAGACTAAAAATATTTGAATAAAAAATTACGTTATAAAAATTCTCAAATAATTTAAAAATAAAAAATCTAAAAAACTACCACCATGAAAAAAGTAAAAAGTTTTCTAAATTAAAAAAAAGACAATCGTAGTTAATCAATGCAAATAAAAATAAATAAATGGTTTTACCGATAGATAAATAAGTAAATTGTTGTAGCTGCTTAAAAATAATATAAGATCAAGTCATCTAGTAAATAAAATTAAAAGTAGCACTACGTTGTGGGGACAATCACCGCTTCGCCGACCTTTAACGAATTTCACTACTCGCCGCAACGCAGTTCAACGCCGACATCGTACTACATACCATAGCAAGAATCGTCCACGCCAATGCCGCGTAGTATTCCAATGAATAACTATCAGCTTATAGAGCATATTAAAATTCGTCGAGCATTGTGGGATAATTCGCTATGGGATAGAATTGATAGTGCAGCTAGGGAAGTAATGTGGGAAGACATTGCAGAACAAATGAAATGTACAAGTAAGTCAAACTTTGGTTACAGATATAACGCTATCGCTTTGCGTCATCGCACGTTATTCGGTGCATGCGTCAGTCTGACCCGGGCGTACTTTTGCGCACATCGGCCATTGCAACGCACTTAAATTACAAATAACAGAATTTTTTATTTTTCACAATTATTGTAAAATTGTACGACCATTTTATTTCAACTTTTTGTTAATGATTTATTATTAAACCGTTTCTTGGGATTTAATTTTAATTTCTCCGAGTTTTGCTAGTTGCTTTACTTTCGAGTTTTCCATATTCTCAACAGCGGTTCTCAACCGGGTGCCATAAACTATACCTGCGAATTTATTTTCGTTAAATAATTTGAATTCATTACATTGTTGAATTAAATGTTTTGTTGCGGTTTTTAAACATGCCCGATGCAGCTAGAAATTTTGATATTACAATAATAGATACGCAGCGGTATGTAGATACGCAGCTATTAGAAGCTCGTAAATCTAATCAAAACTGTACGCTATTGATGATGGAAATATAATTTATTTATAATAATAAATTATCATTGTATAAAATTAATTTTTTTTAAAAACAACCAACGATAACCATGAAATTAAAAAAAAAATTGAATTTACAAGTTTTCAACTCAAATTGAAAAATGTTTTCTTGTTGAAAAATTTGAAGACTCGCTCCCCGAGTCTATGGCCTATACTCGGCACTTTGAAAGACTTACGGTGTAAATTTTGTAGAATATACAAATAAGGAAACACTGAAATTTTTTGATTTACATCATTAATTATTGAAAGGTTATTCGGCCGTGGACCGCCTTGATATAGACAGCTTTTGAGGTGGTTATCTAATATACCGTAGCATTTACAGAATTTATTTCCAAATGTTTTCCTTCGTCCTCAATTTTTCGTTTATGTTTTCTTTTTTTCTAATTTTTTTCTCGTAAGTTGTTGCAACCGACAGTGTTATCAAAACTCCTCTCAGGGTTTGGCAGCTCTTCAGGTAACTTCGAAATCTGCAGATAATTCAATAAGATTAACTCATCTACATTTTCTGGTTGCTATCTGCGTTATAGTACTCTTCACTCCACCATAACTTGGTAGCTTGCTTATGTATTACAAAGGAAATGTCTATCACTGATAAATCACTTGATCCAAACCATTTTTTTTATTTATAATGCGATGTAGCTCTTGCATGCATTTTAAAAAATCTTACTCTTCCAATAAAATTACAATGTTTTAAGGTGATACGTACTGACTTTTTATAGCACGAGACTCTTCTTTTTTTTATTCGTTAATTTAATTTTCACTTTTTGAAACTTTTTTGTTGCAATTTAATACCAAACATGGCCCGTCGAATTTACGCTTCGTCTACCACTGTCCGCCTTATCAAGCAAAACTCGTTTTTCTCAAATCTTCAAAATTTTGTTTTTTAACACTTTCACTTAAATAAAACGACTTTTAATTTTCAAAACAAAATCACTTGTATTTTCAAAATTATTAAAAATAATATCAACTTAACACTAACATATCCGTTCCCTTTAATGCTCTCCGGCATAAAGCATCGTTTCTACCTCCTTCATTACTTACCAACCTCGTAACGAAAACAAAAAAATTACAAATTTTGAAATAATTTACAAAAATAACAAAACAGTTTTTCATGAGGATTTCAAAACACGACAATATATTACTTATTAATTTATTATAGTTATATCATACTTTTCTTCCGCTCAAATGTTAAGCTTCGTCTAAGGGTTTAATATCCTAAAAATGCTGGGTTTGCCACCACATGTCATGTTAATATTCAATAATTATTCAGCTGATAGGTTTAAGCGTCATTCACATCCACGTAACGTACGTAGCGGACATACAAGACATAACGAAGAAAACATAGCAAATAATTCGCCATTCACATTAACGTGGAAAACATAGAAGTGCATAACATATTTGTTGGTTTGTTTCACTTTTATTATTCAAGTGAAATAATGAAAAACAAAGTGTCCGAAGAATGGTGGCGTTTGAAACCATGCATTTCAACTTTCATCACGGTATGTCTTGTATGTCCGCTACATACGTTACGTGGATGTGAATGACGCTTTAGTGGCTACATAACCCACATATTCAGAGAAAAAATCTTAAATTGGAATCATAACAGCGCCTTAGGCTTAAGCCTAAGAACATATTGTTTGATTTCTTGATATTTTTTTTTATTAACTCCCAGATACAGCAATCTATCAAGAAAAGATAATAAGCTTAATTATAATGAAATACAAGACATGTACAGAATGCTCCTGTGAGCACTCTGCTTATTCAAAACCAAACTAAAGTTTTTCTGTTAATGAAGTATGTACATAGTATGTATAACATTCTTTACAATAAATGAATAAGTTTGTAGTTCAAAATCTATTAATTAATTTTTACATGTTACATGAAATTGAAAAATAATTTAATTCAAACTTTTAATCAAGTTTGAATTTTGAATTTAATAGCATAACTTTTCAATCATTTCAATAATTTTTCCAGGTTTGCCTGACGAGATTCCGAAAATCGAAATATACGGTTATATAACAGGGTGTCGCAAGCTATATCATTCATTTAAATAGTTTTTGAACAATTTTATGTAACTTATGAATTAAATTATTTTTCAATTTCATGTAACATATAAAAATTAATTTTATTAAAAAATATTATCACATGTTAATAACCTTAATCATTTTATCAAAATCTATTAATGAGATCCGTAGGTATGAATTTTTAAGTCTGCGCACTTCGTCACTAGGCACTATTAGTTGATTGGCAAGCAGATTAGGGTGCATTGTAAGTCTATCACTGTAATTTGTACTAAATCTTTTGATTTCTTCCCTAACCGAAGCAATAAAAATATCATGTTGTATTACGCTATTGGGCACGTACCAAGACGCATCAACGATCACCCGTAATACTTTGTTTTGAAATCGCTGGATAATGTCAATATTTGATGCAGCAGCTGATCCTCACAGTTGGATGCCGTAGGTCCAGATTGGTTTGATTATGGCCTTGTATAGTAGCAGCTTGTTTTCAAGGGAAAGTTGTGATTTTCGACCAATAATCCAATACATTTGGCTGAATTTAATTCCAAGCTGTTTCCATTTTGGTAAAAATATGTTTACGCAACGTTAATCTTCTATCAAGGTGAATTCCAAAATACCTAGCATCCGATGCTTGTGGCAGTATGCAACCATTTAGTTTGACAGGTGGGCAAGTATCTTTTCTCGTAGTAAAGGTCACATGCACTGACTTTGTTTTGTTAGCTTTAATGCGCCATTTCCCAAGCAAGTTTTGTATCATGTTCAGATTTGATTGCAGAATTCGAGATGCTATTATTGGATCTTCGTGGGATGCCATTATTGCAGTATCATCTGAGAATGTGGCTACCATTGTGGAACTTGAAGTTGGCAGATCAGATGTGTATAGTAAATATAAAATAGGGCCCAGTATGCTACCTTGTGGTACTCCAGACTAGATAGAGTATAAATCAGTCATTTCGTTTTGTTGCTTAACAGGAAAGTACCTATTGCTTAGATATGATTTGAGGATCTGGTAATAATGATATGGGAGATTCTTTTTCCAGTTTATAGAATAAACCCTCGTGCCATACTTTGTCAAAGGCTTGACTTATATCGAGAAAAGCTGCTGAGCAAAATCGTTTTGTTTCAAGATCGTTATTAATTCTTCTGACCACTCTATGTACTTGCTCAATGGTTCCGTTATGATTCCGAAACCCAAACTGATGAACTGGAATTAGCGTTTCTCGATATTTTGAGATATAAAAAATTTTTTCTATTTTGTTGATAAGACAAATGCTTGAATAAAGTACTTTAAATACTCAAAAGTAATCAAATTAATTTTAAAATTAACCTAATTTTGGAATTTGAAATACTTTAATAAAGTACGGTAGCGGTCATGAAAACTGCATCACCATAAAAAATTTTAAAAATGAGAAATCAAAAAGTATTATTTTAGTCAGTTCTTGCTTGATTTTTGTATTATTTAGATTTATCAAAACAGGCTTCTGAAGAGAACGAATGTAAGTAATTGTTACTAGAGTGAATATTGGGGCCGAGACAACACGAAAACGGTTTAACAACAAACAAAAGAATTTCATCTACGGAAGTCCTGGTGTAGTAAAATTTCCGATTTAAATCATATTCAAAATTTTTGAACTCTTCTTGAAAGTAAAAACCAACAACTGAAACCTCAGAGAGCAAAATAATTGAAAGAAAGGAAAAAAAAAGTCAAGACCTGAAGATATTTTTAACGAAATAATTCAATATTTTATTTTTTCATACCATCACTAGACTCAGAGATCGCACAAAAAAAATAAAAAAATAATTATAAAAAAAAAATAAAATGAAGTGTATTTCACCCCTGGGAGTATTTTTTTATTAATTAAATTTTCAAAAATCTCTAATTAAAATATTTGTTAAATTTCAATTTCGTTTTCAATATAATTTTAAAATGGCAACGCAAATTTTATATGATACCCATATCACAGGCGTGTTCTTATCACATTTACTATTAGTTCCTTAAAAAAAATTTTTAACTCAACAATGTAAAATTTCTCTTCATCCAAAAACATCCAATCATTTTTCAAATCAATAATTCCAATATAATTTCAATAAAGCATCTTTCAAAATTCTGCTTTATATTCAAAAATTTTACAAACTTATCAAAAATTATTCGGACATAAATTTTACATGTCCATCACTTCAACCATTTTTGGCAAAAGGCCCGGTATTTCCGGTGATCCATCCCCACCTTGCAAATCTACAATATTACAACCTAATAATAAATTAATACAATAATTTCACCAAAATGCACAGGGTGTGTCCGAATCACTTTGAAACATCACAATACCCCAGTTGCTAATTGCCGTGATGAGCGCAGCTCAAAACAAAGTTCGCAAATATTATTATACACAACATTACAATATAGTTAAAATAAATTAAATTCAAAAATTAAATAAATAAAAAAAAAGGCTTATCTATTTCAAAAATATCTTCCATTTATCACAATTCATCTTTTTCTGTTTCATTCATTTTTCTTTCCGGACTTTCCACAAATTGATTCTGGTTTGGGGCGTCTACTACACTGGAATCTTATCTCTTCTCCACCCCCGACTCATCCAAAATTTCCAGTTCTTCTTTTTCTTTTTTATTGCTTCCTATCTTGTAGCTACTTGTTTTGTGTAATCTCGTTTTTCTAATTTTAAAATTTTTTCTTCTTGCATTATTATACTCACTCGTTTTTCAATTTCTAATCTCTCAGCTTTCTGTTTTTCAATTTCTATTTTTTTTATTTCTAATTTTATTGCTTCTTGTTTTTCAGCTTCCAATTTAATAGCTTCTTGTTTTTCAAGTTCTAATCTTTCCGCTTCCAGTTTTTCCGCCTCTAGTTTTATAATTTCCAATCCTTCATTTTTTTGTTCAACGTTTTTCCTTGAATTTGTTTCTAGCTTGTGAATTTATTTTACTTATGGCTTCGATTATTTCTTCTTTGTCTCTTTTTCTGTTTTCTTCGAACATGTCTACTATTTTTTTGAAGCAATCGATAAATTTACCTTCGAACGGTACTTGGTTGGAACGGTAATTCATTAGTGGTTTTTGCCACTCCAGAGTCTTTTTCTTTTTCTTCTACCTTAGTTTCTTCCATGTTCTTTATTTTAATTTTTTCAGGGTCAAGGGTAGGTTGCCTTTTCGGAAGCCCCACGTTGCATGCCACAATTGAAGTGTAATTCAATTTCTGCTACTATTTTTTATTTAATCAATTTTCAAAAATCTCTAATTAAAATATTTGTTAAATTTCAATTAAATTATCCAAAATGGTAACGTTAAATTTTATACGATACCGGTATCGCATGTGTACTCTTATCAAATAAATTTGTACTTGAACAAATTTTTAATATTAAATAGAAAACTTTCTACCAAACTTTTAATTATATTTTCAATTGTAATTGCCATCCAATTCCACCTTTTCTATCTTTTTTATCTTTAATTATCTTCTATTTAATTTTTTATTTCCAACAATCGTTCACACTTTCTTCAAAATTAATATACTCCAATCTTAATAATTATCCACCAAACACTTTTATAAAAAAAAACTTCTTATATATTTTCAAACCACTTTATTCAATTAATTTCTCGGACATAATAATTATACGTTCATCACGTCGACCAGTTTTTGGCAAAAGGACCGGTATTTCCGATGATCCGTCCCCACTTTGCAAATCCACCATGTTCCAAAGTAATAATTAATACAATAATATCACCAAAATTCACAGGGTGGGTCCGAATCACTTTGAAACACCACAATATATTTTTTTTAATTAAATTAATACTTCGATACATTTTTTTAAAGAAAAAAAAAATTGGTTTAACTACATCATCAAAATTTGAAATAGTAATTTTTAAAAATCGTAAATTTGATAAATTTTGCATACTAGGGTAAACGGTACAATAATTTTTTGTATTGTATTCTAAATTTAATTTTTGCAGATGATCTAAAAACAGCAAACGATAAGGAACCTTCAGATACAACAAAGTATGATCAACTACTGTCCAGTGGCTAATTACTGTAGCGTTTACCCTATTGTAGATGAGAAATGTTTGATTAGATCAAAATTTTTTTTTTTAATATTAAAACTGCAAATTTTAAATAAAAATTGGACAAATTTAAAAATTTTGAAAAGATTTCTGATGCAGTTTTGACCACTACTGTATTTGAGTATTTGGTAATTGGGTTTTAAATATTTCTTCGGTAATTTAATTGCTTTTTCGGTAACTGAACTGCTATTTTCTTAATTAAAATCAAGGACGGATACAGTTTTAATCCTGCGGGGGTAAATCGACCGTTTTACTATACATTTAAAATAAAAATTATTTTTTGATTTTCTTTGATTATCAGACGCCTTCAAGTTATAATGCTACACAGTAAAAGCGGATTCTAGGGCAATTGTTCGCCGAACAATTATTCACCAGACAATTGTTCGCCGGATTATTATTCGCCTGATTTTTCGGTTAGTGCTTGTTCACAATGTACGTAAGACATAAGATAAACATAACACACATACATAAGACATAAAGTTGAACTAGTAGTAAATCAACGTAAGTGTTCACAGTATGCCTACGAAATTCTTATGTTTATGTTGATCTTATGTTCGTACATATGATTGAAATTATGTTACATTTAGTGAAATTTGTGGTTTGAAGTTGGTAGTGTTTGGTCATAAGTTGAAATAAATTGACGAAATTGACATAAACATAACCTTTGTTATTAAGTTTGAAAGTTTATTCGTTTATTTTTTTGTTATACGCATGCGCAGTTTCATATATTTCTTATGTTCATTGTTAACACTTTTACGGCTTATGTCAAAATTATGTTTTATGCTTATGTTAGGCTTATGCACGTCTTATGTTTATGTACATTGTGAACAAGCACTCACAATTAATTTACCTTGTCAAATGTACCATATACCAAGAACTTAAAGTAAAGTTACGTCACATTACTTATCTTAGAATAGGGCGGGAAATATTCAAATTATGTTTGTTTTGTCACCATACTTAATTCCCCTTTCCCAATTAATATCGACACTCCGATAACGATAGAAAATAGATAAGGTGTTTTAAGGAAAATTTTAAATGTCATTGTAAAATTATTTATTACTAGAGTTTTATGTATACATTGTGAATGTTTTTGATGTGTTTTAAGAATTTGTACAACCTAACACTTGACGTAGTTAATGACAATTACTTTCCACCATATGATAGTCCCAACTTTTGAAAAACTGTTGTCACCTGTTGTATCTGGTAGGTTACTCTTCCTTTTAGTGACCTCCGCCGTGCTTGTAATTTTTGTAATCTTTGCCGTTTTAGTCCTGAGGATGGACAAATAGATTGTCCGAAACGTTGACAGGTCAACATATTTGTTTTATTTGAGTCCACTACCCAATAATACTACCAATCCACTATATACCAAGAACTGTTTGAAAAACATATTACAATAGACACAACTTAAAACTTTGCTGAAGGTAAAACGTTTATTATAATATATAAATTAAAAATTATAGTTGTGGGCTAGGCCTTGCAGGTAATCAAGCAAATCGATTGCGCCATACTGATTGACAATACGAGAAGTGCCTTCGGCGACATCACAGTATTTCATTTTTCCCAATGTGGGCTGCTGACCGGCAATATACTGCTCAATCAGAGCTTGATTTCTACATACTTTGCTTCAATTGAAGACTTTTAATAAATTTCCAAATAGCAAACAATTGTCAGGCAAATACTTGTCCGGCGAACAATTGTCCGCGCAGAGTAAAAACGTCATGTTTAACTAAAAACACATTATGATTTTGATTAGGTAATTTTATTGCATGTAAATGTTTTTTTATTGTGGTTAACAAAAATTTAATTTTAATGAATCATTTTTTTTAAATTTGAAACAAACATTTTTGACGGTATAAAGTATTACCTTCCCTACATTCTATTTAAATTTTAAAAACTCTTTTGATAATTAAAACACTACAAATACTACTACAGAGTAAAAACTTTTTTTATATATTTCAAGCACTTTCAACATTAACAAAGTATTTGGTAATTGGTAATTTAATTACTTTCACCGAGTGCTTTGTATAGCTCTGCTCACAAGCATAGGAAACTTTTTATAGCGCGCAATCGAAGAACCTAGTAAACCAAGCTCTGCTATTTGCTACGACTGTTAGACTTTCCCTGATTTTATCAATGCAATAAAATGTAGATCTATTGAACTCGTTTATTCTTTCTCTCTCTCTCTATTCTCAAAATTCTCTGGTAAAATTACCTCGGTGGTTATGTAATGTCTAATAAAAATTTAATAAAATTAATAAATAATGTGGTTATATGAGCGCGGTAGTGGGGTAGCAATTAAAGTGTTTGATTGCTAAGTCACTGTCGTGTCGTGGGTTCGATTCCCGACTAAATATACATCTATGGTTTTTAAAACCGTGTTTCCTTCCAATATTCTGACAACATTTTTGAAATATTAAATGCTCAAATTTTAATCAACCCTAGGCTTACAAGGGTATAACGCTTCTCTTTTTATATAAGTGTGGTTATAAAAAATAATTTATTTTATTATTTATTATAATAAACGGTATTGGTGTTATTTTTAAAACAAATTTGTTTCGAATTGAGTCTTCTTCTGCACTTAATGGATTAGGCTTTGGAAAGCCTGTTCCGACTTCATACATCTTTCCATCTTCTGCGCGGACGACTAACATTTCTTTGTCCTTGTGGTTCGCAACAAAGAGCTTGTTTCGGTATTCTTCCTTCGTTCATTCTATTATTTCTCTTGTAATTGAGTCTAGTTTCACTTATTTATAGATTCTTTTAGTCTTATTTCTATGATCAAAAAAAAAATCTCTTCATTGAAAACTGAAAACTATAGGTTTTTTGTGTAAAAAATAGATACAAATCAAGGTTCTCAGAAGAGCCTATATCTGTGAAACTAAATAGACTAGAGCTATAATTTTTTTTAACTTTTACTTAAAATTGTATCTATTTTAATTTTAATATGGCCTATTTTAGGTATAGAATCTACTGGAAACAGCCCATTTAAGATTTCGCGATTTTTGAGACTTTTCTTGACAAACTTGTCTCTGTTTCGGTTTTAACATGTCTATGTATATTACATTTCAAGTTTTTTACTATATTTCTTTATTTCAGAGGAAATTATAAAAGCAAGATGGAAAAACCTCAAAGACTCCTATCGAAAATTACTAGTAAAAACTATGAATCAGTCGACAGAAACCATACCAAAGTGGAGGTACTATTCACACTTGGAATTCATAAAGAACATTATTTTAAATACAAAATCTAAAGTTAATGATATATCATTGAGAGATGATAGTTTATTTTCTAATCAAGATTATATATTGCAAATAGAAAACGGCGAAGATAGCGAATCCCAGGATCCTCTAGCACTTTCTAACGATTTTGACGATGTAAAAGTTAACATTTCCAAAAAGCGCAGATACTCGGATGAAGTTGAAGTAGAATTCGACACACAAGATTCGTCCGAAAGAAACACTTCGAATTATCCTAACGATGATGATCTTCAATTTCTCCTGAGTTTATATCCACATTTTAAGCAAGTTCCTCATAATAAAAAATTACCATTAAGAATAAAAATAGAAAAAATGATATATGATGAACTTTATAAATAAAAAATCCTTATTGCTTCCATAATATAAAGAAAATTTTCTAATTTTGTTAATATTTTTCCAACTTTTCTACTGCTGTGTTTTCTTAATTTAAGATTATATTATAAATGTTAATATTTTTGTTAACTAAATTCGCTGGACTAAATGTTCTTATTAATGTTTATTTTATTATATTCTCGTAGTTTTAAGAAAAGATACCCGATAATTGATTTAGTTTTATTAAAGTTATTATCAACCTTTTGATTTTTGTTTTAATTAAAATATAGAAGTAATCAAGAAATTGACCAATTTCAAGTTAATTTTTATCCGTTCCTTCAGAACATATGCATCAATTTTAATATTCATCGCGCCATCTTGAATCCGTAGTCGGGGAGCTGCAGTAGAATCCATGTAAATATAACTGTTCGGACGTAATTCACCGTTATGGAAACAGTTGATTTTAGAACTTACGTTAATTATTAAACTAGGATTTTATTAAATTTTGTATATTGGCTGAAGTTAATCTTCGTCAATTAAGTCGAGACTAAAATATTGAAAGCGAATATGCTGCCTTACGTACGATGTACATTAGGATAGAAATATAATTTTATTTGGTAAAAAACCTTTCAGTATATTTAAAATCTGCAGTCGGTGACGTTCTTATCGTATTTTTCGCCGCCCTAATATAGGAACAAAATTCCTAACATTTCCATTTTAAATATAAAAATGTTTGATATCGCGAGTGGATTATTTCGTGATTACAAAAAATTTTATTGATCAGAAAGTAAGAGATATAATATAATCCAATATTGATTTAGCAGAAATGTGTTACATGCATGAGATATCGCACCACAATGAAACGTGTCTGTCTCGTGTCGCTTCCCAATTATGGATGCCAACAAATTCCTTTTGGATAGGTTGAGAGACGGAACGTAATAACCTGATACGTAGAGAGAAACGACGGAAGTGAACGTAATATTAGATGGCAAGGAAAACGTCGTAACAGACGGAGCCGTCGAGTCGAGCCGCTGGCGGTGATAATCTAATCGACGGCGCTGCACTGCTCCCTAATGACTTGCTCGACGCGGTAAAGATATTGCGTTGCTCCACATGGGAACACGTTTGCTTCGTCGAAAATATAAAACTTCCTTTATCGTGAAGTCCCGAATATTGATGTTTGAACTAATTATTTTGTTTTATTTCTTCCAGATTACTTACATCATTTTTGAGTAATAATAATTTATCGAAGTGATTTAGGTAAATAGAGTAATTATTTTATCAAAATAATTTTAAATAAAATATCAAAAGCATAAAATTGGAGATCATCGAATCCGCTGAACAGGATTAGTAATGTATTCGTGATGTTTTAATTCTCGGTATTAACACAATTTTTTTTCCAGTTTCTATTATTAACGTTCTATTAACGTTCTAATCTTTTTGATTATTTTTTTCCAACTCGAAAATTACGGATCTACAAAAACGTGGTCTTTAAGTAGCTCAAATAATTAAAAACATCCCTGAAGTTGTTCGAACTTGAAAATTACGGATCTTTGTTTCGTGGGTATTCTGCGAAAATGCATTAAGTCAAATATATTTTGTTATTTTTTGGTTAGTTAATCAAGCTCTGTTTTTGCTTGGTGAACGTTGTATAGACTGCAAAAACGCACTAAAATCATATTTATACAACTAACCAAGATAATTTCTGCTATGAGTCAAAAATACATAAAGATGTTGAGGGAAAACAAACGTTCAAATTCAATTATGTCAAAACTATGATTATTGACTTAACCCTGGGCAGTCGCACTGTAATTTCACTGCTTCCGCGGTCGCACTGGGACGAAAATGTCCACGTACAGTTTTCAACAAGTTCAACTGCTTTAAAAAATCTAAAATAATTCATGAATACTCTTCAATCCTTTTAAAGTGTGAATCCATGATTATTTAAGTACAAAAGTTATTATTTTTTATACTATAAATTGGTATCTAACCATAAACGTTAAAAAAAAGTGTTTTAGTCTAAATTTTAACAATTAAAAAATGTACAATAGTAAAAATCAAATTATCATGGATTGTCGTCATGGATACCCTAACGTTCAAGAAAAACCGGGTTTTGATCATTTCTGCCCAAAAAGGTATAATTATTGGATAAATTGAAAATGCATAATTTCAAGGAGAGGAACATCAAGAATTTTTATGAAAAATAAATCGAAAATCATTTTGAATACACAAATAATATTATTTTTATTCAAACAAAAAATTATAAATGGAAAAGATTATAAAAATTATAAAATATATTCAGAAAATTGTCCTCTTTCCATAGTGCAAACGAAAAATTTGAAATCGTGGGGTGGATTAACTGACAGTAACCTAAAACGTTTATTTATTTTCTGAAGGGCTAAAAATATGTTCAGATAATTAAAATATTTATTTACAAACTTTAATGCGCTATTAGAAGCCTCCTGAATAAAAAACACAAAACTTTTAAACTGCACTATAACTGACACGCCTGTCGCACTGGGGCGTTTTTGTCCGGTTGACAAATTTATATCACTGTAACTCAAGAACTAACTGGCCGAAGGAAGCTAGATAACACTTGCAAGAAACCACCTGTACTAAGTTTTTTTTAGATAGAAAACCAGCGTCCTTATCCTTTTCGATTTACTTGGAATTCACAAGTGAAATTTCACTTAGGGCGAAATCGTCCCAGTGCGACCGAGGAGGGTTAATGCATTTTCGCAGAATACTCACGGTTTGTAAGTCAACTACAGTACATTACTACTGTGTTTTAGTGAGTACACGTACCGCTAACAGAACACATAATTCTTCGACCTTTAAATGAAAAACCAAAACTTTGAAATCGAATAAGTATTTCCTAAATTAATCAATATTTGGAATTTGTCCATAGTTTATTTGCTTCATTTTAATGTTATCTATCAAAACAGCACTTATCTATTTATTTCAAGTTTTGTTATCCATATTTTTAAATTTATATAAAATATATTATATTTTCATCCATCGCATTACATTAAGTAAATGAATTTTTTTACTAAAAAAGTCAAATTACATTTTTAGCCGTCACAAGTATCGTAGTAACGTACAAACTGAGAACTTTAGCCAATCTCATCTTGGCCGTAGATCCCAACTCCTTCATTTGTAAGAAGACTCTAACTAGTCGGGCGGGAGTCTTTGATGAAACCGGAGCAGCTACTATAAGATGCGATTCACAGATAATATCCGCAGTAATGCCCTTGTCTTCTTCGCCGGATGCTTACGGAAGGAGCTTGTACTTGGCTCAGTGCATTAATTTTGATAGTCGTAATTCAAGCTACGAAGACGGTTACGGCCTGATGCTTATGTGCGTCGACTGCTAAGCCGAGATTCGAGCGAGCGGAGTAAAAACTTTATTCTGACCGTCTTCGCTCGGCAATGGCAAACTACCGAGGTATCTGCCAAGAGAAACCTTCTGAAAAAGAAGTGGTGTATGTCCTTACATAGGGCTAAGGACTCTGAGAGAGAGAATTCAAGCTACATCCCACTTACATCGCTGCTATCGCACCGGTAGTCCATCAGAAACACCCACAATAGTTGGCCATATCGTTGTTAACGCGGAATCAGAACCGTGGCAATCTTTCGACAGAATAGCTTTATCCGGGATACAATCCTGGGCACTTCCATAGCTCACAGCAGGTAAGACTAAGCCAACCGACGTTGCTTTTAGATTATGAGGAGTACCTCTATTTATAATTTTTCTCCGTGAGCAGGGCTAACTATATGAAAACAGCCAGTACAGTATTCACATTACATTTTATGATTTTTCGGATATTAAAATTTTGCAATTTACAATTTTTCATTGGAAAATTTTTTAATTCCGGGTCCGGATTATCGTACCTTTCCCGATTGAAACCGTAAAACTTTTAAATACTGAGTTTATTTTGTTTTATTAGCGATGCAGATAATTAAGATCATTCGTTGCATTTATAAAATCTGGTTCTAATCCCAAATTTCCACTTCAGACTCTGCTGCATTGCCTTGCGAGACTTATTTGAAAGAAATTGCTTGCTTGCTGGCTTGCTTCTATATGAAGGTAATAACGGCTGGTTGAGTTCTGAGTTCAAATTAAAACCCCGACACAAAGAAATCTTCGACAGCTTACAGCTTTCTTCTTAACTTCTTAAGCCTACGCGGCCGTTCTTGATAGGATTTGTTACAACATTTTTTTTAGTGTAGGTATAAACTCATGAAATGTAAAACATTTTTAGAAAACTTCCACTGGTATTTATCCAATACTACAAACAATAAGATAGATATTTTGATGTAAAAATTATCAAGATTAAGTAAAGAATTTATATACAATTTTTGAGATTGCATCCAGACATTCCACAGGTGTACATTTGTAGGAATATTGCTTCTTTTAGATAAAAATCATTTTAATTTTTCTCATTTTCAATTTTATTAGTTTTTCAGCTTTACATGTTAACAGGTGTGCAATTGTCACATCCACCACATATAGAAAGCCGCCAATGCAATCCGAGTATTAACGTTATTGTCATGCCGTTGGTATAGATGGAAATGCAGCAGAAGAGTCTCGTGCCAGAATAAAAATAATTATAAACTTAAATTTACTTTTTTAAGTTTTGTTATTTTTTATTAATAATTATTAATTAATATTTAAAGATATATTCTGTTTCTGTATTAATAAATATTCTGATAAAAGCGTTGAACTACGCAGAAAGCTCAATAAAAAAAATTATAAAATATTGTTTAGTTAACTTGTTCAATTATTATATTATTCAATTATAGACTATTGAATTTAATTAATATTTAATATGTTCAGATTAATTAATGATATCAGCATTGTTTATTCTCTTTAGAATGGTTCATAAACTGTAACAAATTATAGGGAACAGTAAATTCATTAATGACTTTGCTTAACTATCTGGTTAAATGCAACTGAAGATCGAGAATAATCGTGAAATGAGCCCATATTGCATTACTATAACTTTTTTAAACTTTATTTTGTTTATATAATATTTTTTAATATAAAAATTCGCATTTTTTAATTTGCTTTTAATTTGTTTTATCTTTTTCAAATAATTTTAATCTTAACCTGTCAACAGTGCTAAACTAATGTTTTTTAAGTAATAATTTTCTACGTATGAATTCTTTATTTTGTAGTTAAAATTCTAATCTTTTAGCTTTTCATTCAATTTTTTGTAAAAATTTTATTTAGCAATGTATTTCTACTAAATACTTGACCACATTTACTTAAAATTCTTTTTTAATTCATTTTAATTTTTTTATAATAGATTTAACTTTTTCTTAATATAATTTTTTATAATTTTTTGTAAAACTTTCTTGTATTATTTTCTTTGCTTTTGTTTATTTGTATATCTTATCAACTTGTTGCTTTGTTCTTAAGCATTTTTCTCAACATCTAATTTTCTGCTCTCTTTTTTTTCACATTTCCCATCAAACCATTTTTTATTTATCTTTTTCTCATTATACTTTATAAATTTTGTTTCTGTACTCTGATTTATAAACCTTCCCTCTTTTCGTTTTATTTCAAGTTTATATCAAAACTTTTGATACCTGAGAAATTAATTAAATTTCACCCTGACAAGCTATCCAGAAGAAGGGATTAATAATCCCGTTTAGGGAGGTCAAAGTGGTGACTCAAGCAAGGGGTTGCATTGCTACAACTTAAATGCCTTTTAGATAAATAAACCAACCGATGAAAATTAATACTGCTTAAAACTGTGTGTGAAATAAAGGATTAACGCTAGGTACGTGTTTTAGAATTCTTAATCGTCGAGGTTATCACCGTTAATATAATTTTTCGAAAGTTATCACAACTTGCGCTTTTTCAGCTGTAATAGCAATCGCGATGGCGGTGTAAGTTAATTTTAATCATAGTTTCACAATTCAAGAGTTGTATGTGTATTATGGAATGATACTGATGATGGCTAATATATCCGAAACACTTGTCTGCCGTTCATCCTTGATTGTATAAAAATTTTGAAACTTTGTTGACATTTAAATTAATAAATAATTAAACTAAACAAATATTAAAATAATAAATTTTAACTGTTCAGTAAAGAATACATACTTACATAGAAACATAATATTTAAAAAACACTAAAAATGATAATAATACATATTTAACAGGTAAGAACTTAGAATATTTGAATAAACAAGAAAACGAATTCTGAAAAATTACGTTACTATAGAACATAAGAAAAACGTAAAAATAATGAGAAGTAAGAAAAATATACCAAACAAAGATTGACAAAATTAAAGATAAAAAATTCAAGAAATTTATTATACTTTAAAATGAATGTGTGCTTACCAAATAAACAAAAACTAAACATGTCACGTGTCTGACTGAAATCTTTAGATTAAATAAATGAAAATGAATCCTTAACCTATACTATAGGTTGTGAAATGGAGGCGCACAGCGTCATCTATCACTTCAAAAACTAAATTTGAAAATAATTTTTCAAATTTTACCACGTTTTTGCACCTAAAGGCACATTTACTATAAATAGAAAAATAACTTAAATATGTATTATTGTCATTTTTAGTGTTTTTTAAATATTATGTTTCTATGTAAGTATGTATTTTTTATTGAACAGTTAAAATTTATTATTTTAACATTTGTTTAGTTTAATTATTTATACATTGCATACTACTAAAATATACCACAATAAATACTTAAAAATTTCATTTTTTAAATTATTTTTCTATTTTAAATTAATAGTTTTATATTAATTTCAGTCTGTAAATTAAAACTATTAGTTTTAGTTCAAACTTATTAAAAGTTAACCAAACTAGTTTTGAAAGCAAGAAATTTGTTAAAAAACAATAATTATTCTGTTTCATTACTATTACTTTTTTTTAAGAAAACGACAGTACAATATTTTATTTAATAGGCGACATATTAAAAGAAATTCATTTTTTTAGGTAATAAACTCACTGAGAAAGCTGTTTGTTAAATTTTAACATATTGATGATAATATAATATGTATTATCGTGTTCATTCGACAATTTTTCATAAATTCCAATCAAACAACCGGTTTCAATTATTAAAAATTATCAATTTAGAAATCAAATTTAGCGGACTCACAAAATTAAACGTCCGCTGCGTCAACCAATTTTGACAAAAAGCCTTTTTCTCTCACCTTCTATTGCCAACCTTTTTTCAACAAACATTCAAAACTCAAAACATAAAATCATTTTAAAAATTAAATAAACATAAATTTTATAAGATCATTTTTGAAACACGACAATATGTATACTATTATATACTAACTATTACTACTAATATATTAACGTATTTTAATTTAAAGCCGGATCTGGGCTATGCGTTTGTTGAGAAATTTTGAATTGGTTTTTCAAAAATTTTTCTAGACAAAAGTTGTAATCAGTTAAATTTTCTATTCGGAATCAGGCGTCAGATTTTTTATAAAATGTTTCTTTTAAAAGATACAGGATTTTGAAAAAACCCAAAAAGAAGCTCGAATTTTTCAACGACAGCTGTTGATTTTAGACAATAAAAGGTTTAAATCTAGTTTGTAGATTATTTCACACTCTTTAAAAAGCACTAAACCATTTTTACTAAAAAATCAATATTTTCGGGGCTATGACCATATGAAAGTGAAAATTTACAAAAAATGCTGATCCAGTATATTTAATGAATATTTAGTCTCAAATAATACCAAAATTGTTCTATTTTACGGTACTAAAAAAAGTTTGCATTTGTTTCTTTTACTTTTGAGTTTTTTCAAAATTTTTGAAAATATATACTTTCTTAAAGATTTAAATAAACAACATCACTAATAGAATATGTCTAATATTAATAGTAGAAATAAACTAATAGGTCAAATAAACAAACTATACAAAATATAAATACATATAAATAAATATACTTAATAGGTAGTTTATTGTATCCTTTTATACAACAATTATATTGTAGGGGCAATTAAAAATTTATCTCATTATTATAAGTATCTGATTTATTTACGGAATTTTTGGTTTTGGTGTTTTTGATTTTCGGTGTTTTTGTTTTTGGCGTTTTAACGCAAAGTCAAATAAAATTAAAACAATTGAGTCTTCCATACAATGCGTATCGCAAAAATCCATCGCCTCTACATATCGCGGGCTCAGAACTTAGAATTTATTCCCGTCTATGTAGTAAAGAGAAAAGCCTACCTAGCAGCGTTAAAACAATAGCATGAGTGATATCAGTTGTGCAATACTAAAGCAATCTCCAAATTGATAATGAGCATGCTTTGTGAGTTGAAAAGCATCTGAACTTCATAGCATTCTTGAAAGATTTTACAGCATTTTCGGTACATAATTTGCTTTCAATAAGACACGAGAATTTTTATCACGAATTTGATAATGTAAGCCTACATAAAAATCGTTCAGCGGAAAGTATTCTAAAGTTATAACACGGAAATTCTTTTTTTTTTAATAATATAATAATAATTCGACTAATTATAAAAATTGTTATCCTTCTCAATTTGAAAAAAATTGTGGTTTTTTAAAAATTTTCTTTTCGGCATCAACAATTTCCCGGTCAGTGCTCAAACTACCGTTATGTCCGAAGGTTGCTATTGACGTTCTTTCCAGATTATTTATTGGTATTTAATTTTTTTTTATAGATTTAGGAAAATAAGAAAATTTATTCAAGATTTTGGGAGTAGACAAATTTATTTAAAAAAGTACCTAAGTGGAAAAGGCATCTTTGTCTGTGCAGTATGTATTGGGATGTTTGATGCTGCGTTGCTTGCTTCTAGAATTTCTACACTAACCAATTCGATAGAAGCTCTCAATAAATCACACTACCCAATACGGTTCTCTACACAAGGATTGTGTCCAGCACCTTGTTTGGTTCAGGTCAAGTACAATCAATTCAAAAGCCATTTGCTATTGTTGGTCGAGTACTATTGCAATAATTCTCTATTTCGGTGGGATATCGCGTATTCGAAGTAATTGCTATATTTATCGCACTTAATTGGACTAGATGAAAATATCGGATATTGACGCAATTGTACAATGTGCTATGTAGCGTTGGCATAAAATATTTGATGTCGATCGTGCGTACGACATGCCGGTCCAATGACAAAATCAGTTTATAAGCATAGGATAAATTTCCAAGGCTCTAGATTTAGTCCCGGGTCACGCGCAATATGAGGTCTTGCATTGTGTTGGAGGAATACAACGCTTTTGTGATCAACTAAAGTATACCTTTCGCAGCCGATGCAAATGCAAACGAATCGTTTCATCGCTTTGAACCTGACTGAAATTACTTAGAATGTTTGACTAGAGTTTCCAGCTTTCAGTTCATCTCATGTCAATTTATATATGGACATATCAAAATTTAACGAAAAAATTCAATTATTATATTATAAACTGTTAGTCGATAATTGATAACGAAGACAATTTACGGTTAGATTTTAGATGATTTAGAAATCGAACAGGAACCGAAATTGAATCGTGATCAACGTGAAAACAATAAGGAACGAAGAGTGACAGCACAATTACCGCAAATGAAAACTTCAGATTGACTATTTCAAGATTAATGGATTGGCAGTTAATTAATCTTGTATTGCTTTCAAAATAAATGTATGAATACATATAGCAAACAAATTACAATTAACTCTTCTCTCGACATACCATGGATATCTGCACTTATTCGTTTTTGAATTCTACTATACGGCGTTTGTGTCCTCAATTGTTTCAGTCGAGGCATACAAACTTGTTAAACTATAAGTTACTAACTAGATTAGTTTGTGTCATACTCATATACAACAAAGCAAAGTTCCGCAAATCATGACAAGAGAGATTTTTAGATCCGCACTGCCAAAACTTTTATATACGAGGGGAGTCTAAAAAGTTGTCGGCCTGACACATAGATGGCGTTAGAAACTGTGAAACCATAACTGTATTGAAATTCATCCTTTACATAAACACACTAGCTAGGGGGGGGGGTGTAACTAAAATTTTATGTGTGAAAATATAGGTATTTTTTATTTGTTTGTATTGAAAAATATTAAATTTCACTTGTTTTTTCAGCTCGAAGTCTTCTATCGCGTTTAACTTTGTAAATTGTAAAGAAAGAATAAGATTGAAAACAAAATTATAAAATTGGAAGAAATTAAAATATCGGATACGGAAATGAAACAAATAAAAAAATTAATGAAGCAAAGGAACGAAATAATAGAGAAAGACATGAGAGAAATAAAAACAAATCATGAGAAAATGTGAAATTAAGTTATTTAGTCCAAGCAAGTTGATGAAAATTTTAAAACGTTACATTGGGAAGAAAAGCAAAATCAAAAAAATTAAAAAAAATGTAGATATTAAAAGAAAAGAAATGGACAGGTACCAAGAAAATAAAAATTGAACAAATAGAGAAATATACAATTGACCAATAGAGAAGCAAATGAAGAAAAGAGAAAATGTTGAAATTAAAGAAAATACAAAAACTGAAGAAAAGAAAACAAAGGAAAACAAAACGATCAAGGAGGACAAACAAAAATGAACCGGAGCGAAATTTGAAAATATGGAAGTGTAGGTGGTGGCAGATATTGGTGCCGGAGATGTGGACTTCCAAAAGAAAATTCTATTTGTGGAAGCAGAGGAGAAGAAAGTAAGAAAGAAAACAAAAATTCGGAAAAAATGGTATGAAAAATTTGAATATTATTTATGAAAACTTTATTTGATATGATTTGTAAAACATTTGATTTAATCGAAAATTTTAGTTGATGATTTAATTTGTAAAATATTTGATAATGATTATTTAATTTAATTTGAAAAATTGATTTGATATTTAATTTAGAAATGATTTATTTATCGAGGAAGATATTTATTGATGAATGATTGTATGCTGAGATTTTGATCTTATTTATGTAATAATTATTGTTTATTTTAGAAATTATTTAAAAAATTAATTTGTCAAAGCACAAATTTGTAACTTTTATTCGTGAACTTCTTATGGTTCACTCATAAAAATTAAGGGGGTAAAATGTCGTGTTTTAAAACCGTAAAATGTTTTATTTATTTTGTAAATTATTTTAAAGTTTGTTTTGTTTTAATTTGTAAATTTGTAACATACTGTACATAAATTTTTTTGTATAAAATATTAGGTTGGTAAGAAGGTAACAAAAGAGGTGGGAGATTGCTTCGTGCGAGGTTAGCCTTCATTCAAAAGCAGGCGTATTTCGCCTGTGGTCGCACTAAAATTTGATATATTATTAATTTTGATTTTAAAAAAAGTGATTTGATTGAGTTAAAATTTGATTTATTTAATGCAAATTGCTGCATGATTGAAGTGAAAAATAAAATCATTGAAAATTTTTGATAAAATTGCAAATTTTTGTAAAACCACATGAGGTCAAAATTTTACATAGCAACATAATTATTCACCGCATTGAAATTAAAAATTATAAAAATTTATAAACGATACGAAAATTTACATTAAAGATTTATTAATAAAAAGAGTCTGATGCTCAAATAAAGATGCATGTACTTCGGCGAGGTGTCTTTTCTTGAGAAAGTATCAATTTTTACATTTAGAATCGCTGGGAACACTGCAATAGATAGATGTAATACAATTTTGTTTCGATCTAATAGCTGTCATTTACCATTGAACTGTCATTGATTTTTCTAATATAGAAAAAATTAAATATCGTGCAGTAATTAAATTGTTTGTTTTGGATGGTTTAATACCAACAAAAATTTATTCGGAATTGTTAAAAGTATATAAAGATGCACTACCTTCAGTTTTCTAACAATTTACCAAATACACATTCGAATGCGTATTTCTCAAACATGTTTAGATCATTTTAATCAAAATAAAATGAATTAAATTGTAGTTTCATAACTGTTGGCGATATTTGGATCTACTACTGTATACCAAAGCGAAAAGAACAGTCGAAATAATAGTTCGAAGCTGGTTAAAGTACAATAAAGAAGGGTAGCCTGTCAAAACGTCAAAAACAATAACATCAAAAAACAAAAACGTTGAAATCAAAATCGTCGAAAACAAAAACGTCGAAAACAGAAATACCGAAACAGGATAAAATATGTACAATAAAGTATATAATTGGTTAATATATTTAGTGCTATATATTACGTAATTGGTTAAAAAAGTTTTATTACATTTTTCATTAAATTATATGCAAAACAAAAGTTAACCTTTAATAACTAACATGCGGTATGTCATACCGCTCAGTTTTTATCCTGTTTTGGTGTTTCTGTTTTCCACGTTTTTATTTTCGACGTTTTTTGTTTTCGACGAATTTGAATTCGACGTTTCTTGTTTTTAACGTTATTGTTTTTCGACGCTATTGTTTTTGACGTTTTTGTTTACGACGTTTTGTTTTCGACGTTTTGACATGGAATCTCAAAGAAGTCAAAGACAATTCCATCAGCAAAAACAGTTTTTTGAGATTACAAAGGTGCTTTGTTAATCGATTACCTTCAAAAAAATGAAACAATTAACTTTAAATATTATTGCAACCTTATGGATCAGTTGGATGCAAAAAGTCTTCAGATGCACGTGTTGACACAAGTTTTTTGACAATGGCTAAATTCAACGAATTAAAGTATAAATTGCTTGAACGCTCCCTCTGATTATTATCTGTTTCCCAACCTGAAAAAATTCCTGGCTGAAAAGTTATTGCAGGCGTAGATGGATATTTTGCAGACCTTCCGGAATCTTACGTTGAAATAAACGAATTGAAATTTAAGTTTCCGTCATTGTTTGACTTGAGAACTTCCCAGACTGCCCTTATATGTTAATAATAGTCAAATATCAGAAGAAAAATTAAATTGGTTGATTTTGCATTTTTGGTAAAAAAATAAATATGTAGTAATATATGTAGATATTATAATAGTAGGAAAATTAGGATTCTCTACATACCTTTTAAAGAAGTTTGAAACTTAAATGATAAATGAATAAAGTTTTAAGAATCAGTGTGGAAGTGTACACTCCTTAAGTCTTAAATGTGTTCTCATAGAATTAACATTGTGGCATGTAAAAATATAATATATAGCTCCCGTTGCGAAGAAGATATTGCTGTAAATTAAAAAGGGGAAATTTTGTTTTATCCAAATAATTAACTGTGCTAGTCCTGAGGCTGCCTTTTCTGCTAACTAGGCCGCATTATCCGGTTGGTCTCACAGAGTTTTTACGACCCTCGTAATTACCGATGGTATCTAGAACAGAAAAGCGATGTGGGGGTTGAGTTATCAATCACAAGCAAGAACTATGTAGGCTCCGAACGGTCTGGCTCATTATCAGATATTCCCAAATTGGAATTTCGCTTACAAAAACTTTTACTGCAGAATAGAAATAAAAGATGAATGAAATTTTAAATTCTATTATATTTTATCCTCAAATTATAACGATTAACATCACTTGTCTTGAAGTTTAAAAAAATTAATTGATGTTTTCCATTTGGGCGTTTGATGAAAATTTCTTGTAATTCTTCTAAAAAACTTAGTCTTCTAAAGCTCGACTTTCGATTAAGCATTGGATATTTAAAAAGAGTAAGTGCAGTTGAAACCGTATTGTAACCCCAAGAGAGTATGAACGCTCAAGTCAAATCAAGCCGACGGAATTTAATGGTCGAGCGATCTCTGGAGTCTATAGGTTTGTGTACTCGGTTTTGTTTGTGTTCTTGCTTGAAAAAATTCGATAGAGATAACTACATGCAGCTTTGTGAGACTTTTTAAAACCATGTTTAATTACGTAATGGTCTTGTAAGTTTCGGACATTCAGAAAATTACATCGAGAAAAATATCGATTATTATTATTATTATTATTACTAATTCCTTGCACCTTTAAATTTGTGGTCTTTATGTTTAACGATTTAATTATTCACGAAATGAGTCCAAAGTCCCTTTGACTTTATACAAGTGTTTACTACCAAAACGAGATCCCGGTCGTGTTTAATATTCATGTTTAAATACCCACTCGATGTCACGGCAAATATTCGCAATGCCCACAAGAGGCAAATACCTACCAGATATTATGATATATTTTATTGACACAAACTAAAATAAGTTGGAATTTTATAAGAATACTTTACAGATCGAGTCGAAACAATTTTCTCTAAGAAAATAAATTGCTCACGATATTTTCAATATAGTTTTACAATTTATTCGGAAACTAAAGACTGCGGGCAGAGAATTTCAGTTTTGGCAGCACCTTTGTTTTATTTACATACTAGATCCTTCCCAAACGGTTATATTCACGCCAAAATTGCAAAATTTACCCGTTGCTACGTTAACGTTCAATTGAGTTATACTATATTATAAAGAAATCTAAAAACTTGCCCTATAAATTGTTCTCGCCAAGATTAAAATGTTGCTTTTCACACCGTAAGCAAATTAAATAATATACTAACTTACAATCACTTCTAAATAAAAATATCTAATTATTACTATGTAATTACATAAACGTAATAATATGTATAAAACTTTTATTGTTTAAATTGATAGTGATATTGATTATTAAATTATCAAAGCTCTCATTCGTACATAATACTTACTAACTTGTTATTTACCCGTTGATTGATTATGATTGGCACCGAGATACTCGGCTTGATCCCGGGGGATTAATAACTTTATTCTGACCACCTTCGTTTGGAAGGCAATGACAAACCATCGAAGTATTAATAAAATAATAATAATAATAAAAGAAAACTTCGTGTTCAAAAAAAAACGGTCGGCAGCAAAATTGTCTTAGCTCTAGGTAAGCCACTAGGTCTCATAAAATGCCAATCATTCCGACATTTTATAAATTTGTTTGATTAATTTTCTTTTTTGGTTAATAAACTTGTTATTGTTAACTAAAATTATTTGTATTATGAACTGCAATTTTGTTCAAAAAAAATCAGTCTTGTTCTTTCCTGGTTCAGCCACAGCGCAAAGTGTCCTACCGATTGATAAAATATGCATATTTTACCACTTTGACAAATTCTTTCAATTTCTTCTCATTTTCGATTAAGAATTCTAACATTTTTTTGTTTTAGGTTTTAATTGCAAAGTCTAAAGAATTTAGTGCAATTATTTGAAATACATCTAAATTCGACATATTCATAGTGGGACACCGGACAGAATGGAATAGGCGGGAAAAGCAAAATATTGATTTAAACTATTTTTTTGGCGAAATTTCAATTTATTAACATATTTTGTTAGATTTAGGCATTTGTGAGCAAATTTTGTGATTCGTAATTACACCAGTGTTGAATGCGCTTTTGTCATAAAAATTTAATTTTCTTAATTTTTTGTTTGTTTATTATATCATTGCTTTTCTAATAATTTTTTGGTTTATTGTTTGTAATTCAAGGTCAATACAAGGTAATACAAGGTCTTGAGAGCTAAAATACTTATAAGGCTATTAAGCATTCAATTTGCTTTGTTTTGAAAATAGCCATTAATTTTTTAATTTGTTTAGTCATAATTATTATATTCTAAATATTAGATATGACTATCCAAAACCCAAAAGCAATAAGAAGAGGTTTCTTCAACTTTGTTTAGTTATGAATACATATGAGTTGTTTTCATCATCATCAGCATCTTCACACCTTAAACATTTGGCTGTTGCGTCACTCTTGGTCTTCCCATCTTCTTCTCTGTCGGCCGACATTTCTTTTGCGCCTTTAAGTTTGTATCACTACTTTTTTTTTGCGAGAATGCGTTCTATGCCCATCCTTTCCAGATGTACCTTCCAAGCTTTTCAGTATTCTTTAATTTTGTCGTTTAGACTGAATATTTCCAATTCGTTTTCATTCTATAATAATTTAACTTTCAAAATTAATAAATTTTGGTTTATTTTGAAGTTATTACTTTATTTTACTTTAACCATCCCGTTTGTACTAGTGCGGAAAAAGTGAAATTTGAATTTTTTTTCTAAATTTAAACCTTCGAGAGTTAGGCTCTTCAAAGCATTTTTTTTAAATTTCCACCTTCATGTTGTCATAGTTCAGAAAATATTAATTTTTGGGTAAAATGAATTAGTGCGTTTTTAAAGAGCGTAAAATAATCTACAAGCTAGATTTAGACCTTTTATTGTCTAAAATTAACGGCTTTCGAGTTATAAATTAAAGTAAGTAAAAAACTGTTGAAAAATTCGAGATTTCTTATTTTTGTTTTTTAACTGTATCTTTTAAACGAAACATTTTATATTACAAAAATTATGACACCCCATTCCGGATAGGAAATTTAACGGACTACAACTTCTGTCTAGTAAAATTTTTTGAGAAACCAATCCTTTTCACAGAAAATCAGAAAATAGTAAACAAGGTAGTTAGAAATCAAAAAATTACATTAATTAATTTTATTGAAAAAATATTTTATTAATTAATACATCTTTTAAAACAATCGCGACTGTGTATTGAAAATGAGGGTAGCCATTTTGAAGATTTACTTAAATAATGTAATAGCTTAACCTTAATAAAAGAATTTTTCAATAAAAATAAAAATTTTGCGAATTTAATTTTTTGTTTTGTAGCTACCTTGTTTATTATTTTCTGATTTTCTGTGAAATAAATTAGTTTATCAAAAAATTTCACTAGACAACAGTTGTAGTTCCTTAAATTTCCTATCCGGAATGGAGCGTCAGAATGATAGTAAAATGTTTCGTTTAAAAGAAACAGGGTTTTCAAAAAAAAAAAAAAATTAAAAAGCTCCAATTTTTCCATATTTTTTACCTACTTTTATTCATAACCCAAAAGTCGTTGATTTTTGACGAAAAATGGTTGAATCTAGTTTGTAGATTACTTCACGCTCTTCTAATTAATTTTTACTAAAAAAATTAATATTTTTCGAACGATGGCCACGTGAAAATGGAAATTAAAAAATAAATTTTAAAATCGTCCTCGTCCTGTATATATTTTTTATTATTGTTAGTAATAAAATTACTTTTTCTATTTTGTATTTGTTGTATGTTTTTTTTTAAAGAGGGGCGCATTAATTTTAGTAGCCCAGAGGCGTCGTTATCGTAGAACGGCCCTGGTTATGTGACAATCTTTAGATTGTTACCTAGTATGTCACTTTGCCCAGCCTTCCCCTACCTAATCTAACATACAAAAATGAATTAAAAATATTTTTATTAAATCATTTTTTTAGAAAATCTTTATTGGCAAGGCTTTATTGTTTAAATGGTAAATTATGACAACCAAGACCCACGGTTATTAGAGCCAAAATACATGAAAATGTATATTTAAAATACAAAATACATGTTAAGTTTATAATGTATGTATATTATATCGTATTTATATAGTATTATTAGAGGGCGAATTTATATGTACTTACATATTCCACATATAACTTAATCTTTTCTGTTTTTTATTATTTTATTTTAAAGTTTTTTTTTTATTATTTAATTTATTATTTAAAAGTATTTTAAAGTGGAAGAGCAAAGAAAAAGTCATACCCTGCTAAACTGCAGATTGGTTCAACCCCCCCCCCCCGCCAGGATAGGCTCTGCAACCGTATATTCATATTTTAGATCTATTTTCGCGTATCTCGACTAATTAATGTAAATACGTATTTATAATACAAAATACGTTATTTAAAATATAAGAAATTATATAATTTAAAATACACAAAAGAACAAATTAAATTTTAACTTTTTTTTTAATGAGCACCACTAGACATTTTAAAAAATTCGACTTTTTTTGCATTAACTAAGATGACTATCGGATTATATAACAGGAAGGTGAAATGTATAGGTATGGAATAGCAGATTATTTTTCAAATTTGCTGCAGTTCTAACTCGAATAGAAATCATCCGACCAATATGAATCTTTTGTTGGGGTATTTAGTGTTTCTTCATACAATGACCCTTCAGTTTTTTGATTGGATAAAAAATGTCAATTTGCCATGCAAAAACCATCAAATTTTTAAGCGTAATTTGGAATTTTTTTTTGAAAACTTCTTTTTTAAATATTTTTTAATTTTGAATTTTTTTCACAATCCTGCGTCATTGTTTAGCAGTTTAACATTAGTTTAACAGCTTTTTTTATTTTTTGATTTCAAGCACTCTGAAGGCCACAAAGTGTGAGAACTCTTTTTTGAAGACTATAAGAGACGACGCATAAATCGCTGAAAATTGAATATTTTCCTACCAAAAAATTACTAAATATATAATTTATTGAGATGACCCGAGCTATACTGATTTATAAAATTTTCTTATTTTCAAAATTAATCTTCTTCGCTCGTAGTTATTAAAATCGTCAATTAAAAATTAAAAATGCTCAACTTTTCTTTGTAATCTGTGGCCTTGCAAGCGCACATGGGTTTCACATCTGCCAACGCCTGGACAAACAAATTTGCTGCAACGTAATTTTTACGCATCGACCAAATTATCACAAATTCTTCAACTTTTCTTTGTTTATTTAACAATTTGCACTTAACCACAATTAAATTAAACAAAAACATCAACTCAACTTAACTTATTTTATTAATTTTCAAAAAAAAACAATTAACATTTTAAATTTTTATTGCGGGAATGATGTTCATCCGCTAGTCTACTCGACGTGAAGGTGTCAGCCCAAGTCTCCTGTACAACCTTTAAGCCCCACTCTCTTTACTTTATTTTTCGTTCTTCCCACCTTATTTACATAGCAAATAATTTAACTAACATTTTTATATACAATATTATAAATAAATAAATACTAAAACAAATTTAAACTTTAAAATACTTTTCAAAATAAATGAATTATGGTTTATGGTTTCGAAACACGACATTTTATACAAATATATCCTCGAAATTTCTAAACATTCTATGCAATACTTTTCTTTCGATAAATCGCCTTTTTCTTAGACAGTTATACTAATGATGCCGCTTTAATTCTCTTTAGTTAAAAAATTGCCTTTTCAATATATTTAAATTTTAAAATTTTAAATAAATGAATTCTCATTAATTAAAAATGTGAAAAAGTTCTATTTACCAATCAGAATTCAAAATTTGCAATCCGCTGAAAAAAGTTTCCCTGATGCTCAAAAACAGCTTAATCCGGCGCTGTCAGGTTCTGGAACAGCTACTTGACTTCGACTGGAAATAGAAGAAGTCCAGAAAAATGAAAATGTGTTACGGAACTATTCTATTGCTATAGTAGTTTAAATTTTAAAAATTAACATATTATATGAGATAATTACATAGCAGGTACATTTAGCAACTGTACTGTTTAAAGCCATAAATCTTAAATTTCCCAGCAAAATACGCACAAATATAAATGTTACAAATAAGGGAACAAAGAAGACATAAATCTATACCATACCGAGCAGATTACATTGCAGATTTGAATATCGGGGTTAAATTGCTCTCCGTATCCAAAGCGGGGTGCGAGCGTAAAGCAACGAGCGATAGAGAATCAAGCATATCTTAAAAATTGAAAAGATGTAAAATAAAAACTTGTTGACAGTAGGTAAATAATCCTTTAAAATTTGTACAATTAATTGTACACAATTCTTTTTTTATAAAAATATATATCTGTATATGCAACGATTAGCTATAGTACAATAAGAGAGACTTTACTTGTTCAATTTTTTCGACATTTCTATGATAAAAAAAATATAGAGAGTCAAAATACAAAAACTTCCCGCAAAATATTTACGATAACGAAATTTTTTGTCGCACTCACAATCGTATCAACATCGTTGTTACTTATATGCAAAGTATACGCAGTTGAAGTCATCAAAAGCAAGTGAAGTGCATTAGATAGCGCTTCTTTTATGGTTTGGGACGTCGGGAGACAACGTTATATTCAATGATGAGCATTAAAATATACATTCGTTATAAGACATTTGCTTTCCAATTGTTATATCCAGTAAGAGTACTAGAAAAAAATCTGAAGAAAGAAAATTCTACCATCGAGTTTATAAACGAGTCTTATGTTTTCATTATCTTGGCAGCAATTATTATTCTATAATAAAAATTAATATACCATGCATTTACATAAAAAGTATCTTCTATCTTTCATCTAAATATAAAAATCTCTTTTTAAATACGCACCATTTAATTCAACGTAAATACTCTTGTAATAATTTGGTTATATGCAACTGATGATCATCAATAACGAAACTAAAAAAATTAATTTTTTATTTATTTTTAGTAAATTAATATTTTTTTGTTTAGTTTTTCCCTTCGCATATTTCACTTCTTAAAATACATTTAATTTTCTAAACTTTATAGGTAGGTACTTATACTAATTTTATATTATAAGATAAATTAATATTTCTACCCCATACTGCAATTTAACGGTAATTAAGTATCTCCCCTAATACAAATTAATCCAGGATTAAAAAGACTTGGCTTTAATAGCCACAAATTGAAAACATTTTTTGTTCGACTAAAAAATCAAGAATAACAAGCAAATTAAATCAAACCATTAATTATTTTCGGTAAGTTTGCGCAAAATTAATTAAACGGTGATAATGTTTCATAAATTGGAATTATATTATATTCGATTGCGAAGTAAAATACTGAAAAAACTAATGCTTCTTGTTGATACATTTTCTTTTGTTGCATTTTCACCCTATATTAAGCAAGGAAGCACCAATCACATTAGAGCTATTTCTTTTTAAAATTAAGTTATTTTCCGATATATTATAGGTATAATCTTATCTCAACTTCAAAAACAAGGACATAAAGAGGGACAAGTTGACTCGAAAAACAGTACAATTTGTAATTTGAATTATCTTGCACCTTTCAACGGGATGTCGGTCTCCCCCGCATGTATAAAATCTTATCACTTTTGTTTCTAAAAGAAAATTAAATTTTCTCCAGGCGCATTTTAGATTATGAGCATTGATTTTAACTTCTATTCTTCTGGAGAAAGCATTTCAATATGCAAACCATATTTAAATATTTATTTTGCAGAAAAAAGGTTAAATAAAAACATAATTAACAAGTTTATACTATTTTTTTTTTGAAAATTGGAAAATATAAATGTGATAGTGCTCCCACACGACACATGATTCGGCAAACGTTCGCCATTATGTTTTGCATTGTTTTCGTTAACAAAGGTTAACAATAACCTCGAGAATCTGAAGCAACTGTTAGTACTCATATAATAATTATTATTACACAATATTGCAAGATTCGGCCAATATTGCACCAATATTGGTTGAAACTTGGCGCTATATCAAATATTGGTGCAATATAAATAATATATAAATTTTTAACTTGTGAAGTATAGCGAAATAAAAAATTTTAATTGAATAAGTTTATCTAAAATATACAAAAAAAAAATTTCTGACGAAAACGATATCCTTCGCTGAAAGCGCTCAAATAATATTCAATTTTTGTTTTGTTGATGCAATATTATTTTCGATATATGCAATATTGCCTGCCGATCTTCATCAAATATTGATGTAATATTGTCTTGGAAAAATCAAGCTGATTAAAAATATTACCGCCAATTTCGTATTACAAAAGTAAATGTCCGACAAAGCTCACAATTTCATATTGAGCTTTTTAAATTTTTATCTTTTTAATTTTTAATTTTTTTAATTTTTAAATTTTTTTTTAATAATTATCTGCAGATTTGTTGTTTCCTTTTATTTTATATTTTGGTTTAATAAAAAAAAATAATATTTAACATAGGCTGATGGGGAACTCTTTTATCTAACGAATTTACCTTCTTTAATATAAAATAGCAATTTGTTTCATTTTTTACAGAAAGTTTAAAATTGATTTATTCCTAACTGTTCTTTTGCTGAAAAATTCACCCTCTACTTCATACATGAAATCATAGGTGGCAGGTCATACTGAATCCATATTTTTTTATAATTTCGACAAACCATTACAATAAATGCCCAGAATTTTGATTTAAAACTACCTCATCAAAGTTAATGTAGTAAACTTTAAAGT
Source organism: Cantharis rustica (assembly GCA_911387805.1). Classification (NCBI taxonomy): domain Eukaryota; kingdom Metazoa; phylum Arthropoda; class Insecta; order Coleoptera; family Cantharidae; genus Cantharis; species Cantharis rustica. The sequence goes on from OU426877.1 coordinate 42,137,441, forward strand.
AGTAAAAAATAAAAGTTTTAAGCAAACCCTGAATAGCACTTTTACTTGATAAAAGTGTTGGTCAAAATTATGAAATGTATTTATATTCAAAGGCAGATATATCTATAATTCATAATAATCAATAATTTGCCTTTCGTTTGTTATAAAAAATACCTATAGTCATAATTTAAACCATACTTTTCATCCCCATTTCACTTGGAAATCAAGAAGATTTCTGATAATATAATAAATTATATTTACAAAAAAAATTTCTCGGATTTACAAATAAAGACATTTTAAAATTTAAAATCAAGATCATAAATTGCAATTTTTCCACTAATATTTACTTAATATTATCTATAGTTAAGGTTCCCAACCCTCTCGGAAAATTATACGTATTCGTCGCTCTTTTTTCCGCGTTGTTTGATATATTTACAAAAATGGTATAACTTTGAAGATCCGGAATACCAAGTAATGAAAATTTTATCTCTAAAAGAACCAATCACATGGACAGACATTACTGGACTCCAGGAATTATTAAATATTGACTTAGAGGGGGAATCAAACTGTACGATGAAGTTGGACTTTTGCGTGAGTTACAAATACTAACAAACTTCGATTTTACATGTAAAAACTTTTAGAACTTTGTGGTAAAAAAACGTCAAATATTTAGATACTTCTCGAAAGCAAAGTAAATATAAATTTCTTATAAATTCCCCCTCCCCCCACTCGATTTCTTAAAATTCTCCCGGGTTGATCCTTTTGAATTGGCAACCCTACTTACAGTACTAAAGAAGTACTTTCTCACTATCATAACATTTTATCATAACGCAAAATTCTTTATATCAAAGAAATAATTAAACAAAAGAAATTATCTATTCTATTTTTTGTATAATACAATTTACAGGAGCTAAACAAACTCTTCTTTTTACTGGAATGCTCTTTAAGCAGATTTTTAACAGAGAAAATGAAAAAGAAACAATACGTACTAGAAAAATAGAAACTTTATTGACAATAGTCAGTAAAAGTTATCCTTAAACTAATATTCATAGCTAAAAGTTTAAATCCATATGGAATAGTAACACTCGAAACTTTGGAGGAACTTTTACAACTATTGCACCAGTTTGACTAACCAAATCGACTACATTGATTACAAATATCCACTTCACAAGCATCACTAGAAATCGTTAACTTCTCCACCAAAAAATCACTAAAATAAAAAAAAGTTGACTAATAATTTTACAAAAATTAAAATTACGAACCTTAGACATTGTCCAATAAGACAATCACGTTCCATTTCACCCAGTCTTACACCTCCTTTTCGACTTCTGCTTTCTATGAGTTGCCTAATTAAAACTGTTTCAAACCTTCTGTGTATTTCATCTTGCACCATATGCTTCAACCTTTGATAATATACCAAACCGGTATAAACGTAACATTCAAATGGATCACCGCAGTTACGATGGAATAAAGAACATCTTTATTGAGATAATTAAAATTAAGTTTTGTCAATCAAAAGCTGTCGCATCCTGATATTTTCCTTCAACTCAACTTTTTCAGCCAAACATTCGATAAGTTTTCCTACCGTCATAGAAAAAGGAAAACCATGAGAATTCATTATAATATCTGGACAGATATCACTACAATCAAACCAATGACGCCTTTTTGACCATGCCGAGAACTAAATTTACTGTGCTCTTTTTCAGTTTTTGAAATCATTACTTTATCAACATAACTTTGTCGTTTGTTCCTATACCTAATAGGATCCTCTTTAAAAATGGACTCATAAGTTCCGGCAATACCAGTGGAAATTTCTTTCAAAACAGGAGTCAACTTATACCAGGCAAAGCAATACAATCATTGTCTGACAAAGTATGATTCCAGATTACTTTCTTAGTGGCTGACTCAACAAGTGGACCTTTAATTCTATCGAACGAATTAGTTGTGACGTTCATTAAGTATTTTTTGACACCACATCTCCCAAAACCTCTATCCAGCAAATCTTTGTTTAAAACTAAAACTTCTTCAATAACGTAAAGTGTCCATTCGCTTTTGTTGATTATAACCGATTTTACCTATAGCTTGTTTACCCATAGCACATTGGTATTTCGGGCAGATTAATTATGATGTAGGTATGGAATTATTCCAGCACAAACAGCCAATATGGCAAAATTTGCAATTTCTAAATACGTGGTAGGTGCAATAATGTCTTTCTCGAAACAAGCAATTAAACACAAATTTTCTTCATTGACGTCTAAAGATTCTACCAAACCGTTACTCACAAAATCTTCAAAGCATCGCAGTTTTCCCATCCCCATCTTAAAATATTTCTTGTGCTTATCAGTAAGAACCCAAAACGTTTCCTAAAAATTAAAACAAATAAAGAAACAAAAAGTGCGGCGCAATGAATACTTTATCATTTATAACGACTGTATAATATATAAGATTATAATATAATTCTTTTCCCGTAATGAAATCTATATCTGATATGCCCAAATTTAATAAAAACCGTATTATGGGAGTTACGTCAATCTCGGTTATGAGCCATCAAAGCTAAATTTTTAACTAAGCCACATGACTAAATTTTTTTTTAAATTATAGCATCACATCATGGATCAGTTTAGTTAAGGGTGAATCATAAATAATAATTTTTCAATATTAGAAAAGCACCTAAGGTTAACGGTAAGTTAATCTACATTTCCTTTGAAATTAATATTATACCTTGCAATTAAAAGCATCAATCAAATTTAAATGGCTCCTAAGAAATTAAAATTGAAAAATGAAGATTTCAATTTGGCAATGAAAAAAATTAGAATTCTACTTTTTACTCTAAGTACACAATTTACTATTTTTATACATTAAATAATGCCAAGCAAGTCCCCACTATTGATTTAGTCTACATATTTTAATTTAATATTACGGTTCACTCTTAAAGTTAAAAGTAAATAAACTTACTTCTTCTTCTGAAGTGTCACTTGGGGACACCATACCATCTTCTTCTATCTAACGAACGAGAGCCTGATGCTTTTCTAGTCTTTTACAGAAATGTAACTTAAGTGCGATAACACTTGAGTAGCACCTGGTCGGTTCATTTGAAAACGTTTAATGATCCGATTACCCTAAATAAATAAAGTAGAAATTGAAAAAATAAAGCAAAAAGTGCGTCAAGTTTATTGGTTATATCGGAAGCTTTAATAATTATGAAGTGCGATGTTAAATTCAGTCAACATTACTTTTTCTACAATCATAAAAAATTTAAATTATTATTAAAATATTTCAATAATCTCACTAGTTAGAACTGATTTATGTTGACCGTCTCCTCATCTACCAATTATTCTAATTCTTCCATTGAGATTCTAAACATATTGTAGGTGTTTCAAGTAAAATAAATTAAAAAGAGGGGATTACCCTAGAATTAATTGTAAAAGTATAGTTTTAATTATTTGCTTCTGAATTCAAATGTCGAATATGACATCAGCTTCACGCATTTTAAAGAAATTGCGAGAAACGTCTTTAACCGAATGCCTATTAGGTAATTTTAGTAAATTTTGGGTGTGAAGCCTCTCGCATCTCGCATGTGGTCTCGAAGTCGTGGTTCGTTTAATGTAATATAATATAGGTATATGTATTTATCTACATGTAATTAGGCCCTCAGCCTGTATGTAGTATGAAATTTAACACAATAAAAAAAAAAAAAAAAAAAATTTTAATACGTCTCCTCATGAACTTAAATATTATATTAACATAATTTTAAAATATGGAATCAATCTGTTGAACCATTTTAGAAATGTACATGAAAATCTTCAATAAAAATGTATATCGCACAGTAAAATCGTTTGAATTTTATAAATTTTCTTGCTAATTTTACAACTGGCTCTATTATTTTTATATAATAAATTACTTTATTATTAAAGCTCCACCTAATTTAAACATACAAATACTTTACATATATTCGTATGTTTTACTTTTTGGCCACACGTAGGTCAATCAAATAAACCAACATCTTTGTAAATTATTACCTTTTCGAAATAAGACTTAATTTTTCATCGACAACTGAAAGTTTGTGCAGTATGTCATACTTTTCAACAATTTCTGCTTTACACATTTTTAAATTTACTTCGTAAGTGGAATCAATTAACTCCTTCGTTTTCAAGCAGACAAATCCAAACAAAATGTTACGCTTCACAAATTAGCCATTTTCTTCGGAGCACTAAAAGTATTGCAATAATTCAATTACATAAATTGGATTGCTATAAGTAATAAGTGTATTACCGTTCTTGAAAGTAAATAACATAAACAAATCAATAATTAGGGTTAGAAATTCAAGCGCAAGCAGACACGAAACGGTTTATTCGCGGTCATCTCTCTCAAACACGGCATCTTTCCATACAAAAATTTCTAGAACACACCCATAGGTTAGGGATTTCTTATATCATTTAATTGGCAACGTGGTGTTTTTATATGTGACATACGTCAAATCAACGTCAAATGTACGTCAATAGTAAAATAAAACTTTTTGCATGTTAAGTGTTGCTACTTGTGTAATTTTATTTAAATTTTAATTAAACCCGCGATATCTATAAAACATAGTTCGTTCGATTTTTAAGCGTATTTAAAAATGTGTATGTTAATAGTAGTTTGACGAAGAATGTTGCTTTCACTTTGCTCATAACATTTTTCTTGTGGTAAATATCTTCATGACTTAACGGTAAATAAAAATCTTATGAATTTCTGTGTTGTAATAATTTTTTTTAAAGCCGTCTAAGGCATTTCTATCTTGGGTTTAATATTTGGAAAATTTTTAACATTTAGTTTTCTAGGTATTGTACAATTTTTTATTAACTTGTTAATATTTATACAAAATAAGCTACTTCTTATCACGTTTTTCGCTTATTTGCGTTGTTTTATACTTAAGTTTAATTTTCACTTAATCAAAATTACGTAATTGGGTTTATACGATATTTAATTATTTTGTTGTTATATAGCAGTTGTGAACCTTTGAACAATTAAGTACTAAAATTTCCATATTTTTTAATCCCAACGTTGATGTAAAAATTTTTGATGCAACCAACTCTGTAAGAAACTTGTATTCAATTAAACAACCTGGAAAACGTATTGGTTCACACGTGTAAATTTTAAATTTATTCTTATTGTTTACACTTAAAAAAAATATTACAATTTGCTACTACGAAAAGATAATCATTCTTTTAACGGTCGACCGATAATAATTTTTCAAACTAAACATTTTAGTTTTGCTCAAGAAAAAGGTTGAATCGGTATAGGAGAAAATTGGTCAAGCAAGATTCCAAAACTTTCAGTTTATGATTGACAGTTTCCTGTGCATCTTATGCCTAAAACAGATATTACCGAAATTAAACAACTAAATAAAATTCTAGATAAAACTGAAAAAAAAGTTGTTCTGGACCATACTTATATAGTTTCCGAGATGCAATTGTCCGTAGAACCTCAATAGTTTTTTATGTAGATTTTTGTTCGGTTCTTTCTATAAAATAATAGTCTACAGTTGAGTGAAATTGTGAAACCAGACTAAAAACACTGCATAGAGCTACATTCTAGCTGTAAGTTTTCAAAGTTGATTATTTTCGTCTTGTGGTATCGGGTTTGAATCTGAGAAGCTCTAACGGTTTGCGCAAATTTCACGAGTTTATTTTAAAACATCAAATTTTATGAATTGTGAAAAAAAATTATGAAAATTGGTATGTATTGAATATTTCTAGGTAAATGGTCGAGATAAAAAACCACAAAATGCTAATTTGATATAAGGGGCTATATCTCGAAAACTAAAACAATGTTTTTAATGACACCCAGAAAACCATCCAATGCAATATTTGATCATTTTTGGGATTTTTCTTGAAAATTTTACCTTTATTACAGATCGAATCTACTGTAGAAAACTTAAGGTTTTTTTCCCGATGCCAAATATCATTTCCAATACCTAATAATTGAATTACACCTTCTACCTGTGATTTTTATTAAAGATAGTTTCTTGTTATAAGTAATTCATCTTATTAATTATTGTTTCTTTATCTTTTATAAAGATTTTCTCCATAATACCAATTATGGATTCAAAAGGACCTGAAGTTACGTTTATCTTTCAATTTGGTTTATTTCGTGATGCAGTAACGATAGCTCAATGTAAACTAAATCTTAAAACTATAAAAGATTTAGCATGTAGTTTTTTAAATGAAAAGGTAGCTATTGAAATTGTTTATGCTGTTTGTGATTTGTAATACACTTTTCAATTGTAGATTCCAGATCATGGTATTAATAAAATAGAAGAAAGATTGTTATTATTTCGGCACGATTATGAATCTCAAAATATACTTCAAGTTGTTAACTCTGCTTCAGATATTATAGACGAAACTATTGTTGAAATTATACTATCGGGAACATGTAAGTGAAACTAGGATTTTTTTTTTATGTATTTAATAATTTTATTTTAAAGTTACTTCAAACATTCCCAAGCAAAAAATTGTTAGACCTCATGCTTTATCAGTTCATTCTTATAAAACTCCGACTTTTTGCGATTTTTGTGGCGAAATGTTATTTGGCTTAGTACGCCAAGGACTAAAATGTGATGGTAAGATTTAATTTTAAATAAGTTGGATACACTTTTCATTGAACATTTCTTGCAGGTTGTGGTCAGAACTTTCATAAACGTTGTGTAGTTAAAGTACCAAATGATTGCTCATCTGCGTCACCGCCGAGTGGTCAAGAAGATAAACAACGACGTCATTCTAGTACATTACAAGTGCCTCGAAGCCCTTCTGGTAGCTCCAATTCTTCTTTAACTTCTGGCAACTCAATGCATACCGAAGAAAGTAATTTGGTAAGACTTGCTAACTTTTTTACTGGCAATGCAAATAAAAATTGATCTGCTTTCAAATTAGAGACTGTCGATCTTTTAGAATAATCAAAAAGCTTAATATTTACTTTATATAAATTAATTTTAAATATTTTGACCGTCCAAGAAGAGCTAATCTTAGTTCTATGCTATATTTATCAAGCAAATTTACATAGTATACACAATGTGACCCACTTTTGACAAATTCTTCCATTCCGTTCTTAATAGTCAAATGAAAAAAGAATTATTTATGTACCTACTCCAAAAATATTATTAATTAAACAAGTTAATTAAACATTAATAATATGTAACATTTTTATTAAGCTTTCAGCGAACGTTATCGCTTTCATCAGAATTTATTTATTAACCTTCACTGAAAGCTTAATAAAAATATTAATTATTCTTAATGTTTAATTAACTTGCTCAATTTAAAATATTTCACAAGTTAATAATTTATATATAGGTACCTACAAAAATATTTTAACCTCCAAGACCACCAAAAGTATCACTTTCTGTCCAATTTATCAGACCGAAAATTATACTTTGTAAAAACATGTAACCTGAATAAACACGTACAGAAAATTTTATTTTGGAACCATGTTTTTGAAATGAATTGAAATAGTTCAGTTGGTGGCATTGTAACGGGCTATCTGATAACTTAACAGCTGCATTATTTTCTTTGGTCACTGTTACACTACCGAAGGGTCTGTGATATTTTATCATTTTTGCGTTCTTAATTATTAATATCAAATAATTATGTTAACTGCTAATATTAGGATACTCGGTTGGATTCCGATGAAGTAAGAACCTTATTTTGGTCTTCTCCCTTTTGAAGATATTGGCAAACCACTGAGGTGTAATCTACCTGAAAAAACGTCCTTAAATGGAAGTATATTACACTTCCTATGTTACGTCCTATGTAAAGTCAATGTTAAACTGCAGGACCCCTACTTGTGTAGCAACATATTAATACTCATTCCACACATGCGAGAGAAGCTAATTTTCGAAAGGCAAAAATTTCAACTAATCAAAAATTTATGTTAGCTTCAAATTGAATGTTGTTCAGTCGACTGTTAAAATTTATCAAAATGGAAGGGAATAGTGCGTTCCTATTAATTTTTTTATATCCTATTTTGTAACGTCTAAGTTGCCTTTTTGTATATTTAGTTCGTTTTCACATTGCTTTTCCGTCAGATATCAAAAATGAAAATATTTACTGGCTCCGAAGGAATGTGATAAAGGTGCAACCTAAAAGTGTGTGTGATATTTAAATTTTAAATAATATAAAAATTTGCGTCCAATATAAAGTAACCTTTCATCCGTCGTATTCCACCAAAAAGTGACATTTTAGTTTCTTGGTATATAAAGTGCTATTATAAATTTGCTTTCTAATTTCAATATTAAGGACGCTACGAAATAATTTGTTGTAAGTGGGCCACTCTATTTATTACGTATATATGTATTTATTTTTTATAATTATTTACAAATGATATTTAGCGATCGACAGGCTCAAACGAAAATACTCAATAAGTATTAATATAGTGAAGTATTTGTATCATGTAGTGAAATGTAGGTGTACGTACTTATTTGTTGAAATATTGATGAAGTGTAATTTATATTTATATGGTTGTGGAAATAGTATTAATTTATTTTACGTGATTTTGCAAGTATTTACAAATATAAAAATTAAGTCGAAATTTTTATATAATTATTAATATACATTGTTTTACATTTTTTGTATTAATTGGAATAATATAATTTTTTATACATATTTTGGTTTCTTATCAAGCAAAGAATGTTACAAACATCGTAATACCGGATAACTTCTTATTTTAACTTTCTTTAGCTCTTTTGGTTTTGTCTTATTCGTTTGCTCCATATGCATGCATGATTTTTTACATTGCCTTGCCATGTTTTCATTCGAACTGTACAATTTTTTTGTTAATTAGATACTTATTTTTAGAGGCAGATCTTCTGAAAAAATGTTGTAATATTATTAGTTTATGTGATCAGTCTAGAAAGTAAGTTATTATTGAACGTGCATACTATGCAAGTACGATAATTACTCTTTTCTACATGGGTATCATACAAAATTTTATCTTCTACCGCATTTTTTTGAAAGTCGTTGATTTTTATTTGAATTGACGTTTCCCATATTATAATATTTAATTAATAAAATAGCTATATAAATATTCAAATATTTCTTTTTCTATTGGTTTACATTTTTGGCAAGTAATGTAAGCAACGTCAGTTTCTTCAATTTAAAAAAACAACCTAGCGAATTTATTTTCAACTCCAATGTTGAAAGTAAATCACTTTTCGCACGTGAAAATGGCTTTATGTAACTCAAATTAGTGTAGAGGTGAGCTATTACGTAACGGTAGTAGATAAAATATGTTTTTTATAGGAGGAATGCAGCTTTGTGACTTGCTTTTGCATCAAACTCGCCAAAACATTAAAAACAAAATAAAGTTTCATTTTCGTATTTAAAAATTTAAACGAAACATTTTGCTTCGGTAGTCATTTGTTAATTGTAAAAATTTGTATTTTATTTATAATTAATTTTGGGAAATAGTTATTGCTCGACAGTACTGTAGCTGTATCATAGTTAACCCTTTTATGCTAGTAACAACATTTAAAGAAGATATTTGGTTGCACATGGGGTGTCATACTGAATTTTGCTAGTTGTTTGCTTGTACAATTTAAAAAATGTTGAGTTGAAAGTGTTCATTTGTTGTGAGTGAGTGTAATGAAAAATAAGAAATCTTGTTTTTATATTTGAAATCAAATAATTGAACTGTGTAAGCCTGAAACTACACTAGGTCCGCATCTGATCAGATCTGTCCAGATTTGTTCCGAAGAGATCCGCTTTGCTCGATGACATTTGGACTATTACAGATAAGATTAAATTTGTTCGAATGAATCCAACTAGCGTAGCTATATTATAAAACCGTTATTAACACAACAGTAATGCATACACATTGACATGTCTCCTACCTACTATTTAACGTGGGTTCTAAATCATCTCAAATACTACACACATCATTTTGAAAAGATTTCGCTAGGCCATTATACCTCAATGGTTTGGAATTGCCTTCCAAAAGAGGGTCAAAATGAAGTTCTTACTTTGCCCAAAATTTAACCAGATACTTGGCATTAGCAGTCGATGCGAACATATAGGTACACGTTTGTTTTTTTCTGACATGTCGGGTCAACTCTGATCGGATCGATTCTGGACTAAGTGTAGCCACAACCTAAGGATAAAACAAAATTATAACTTTGAAATTGTTAGCTGATTAAATTTTGTCTAATTTAAATTAATATTAGAAAGCTCTGTATATTCTGAATAGTACAGAATTAATATAAAAATAAAGAGGGTAAAGTAAAATAAAAAGACGGGAAATTGCTAACTTATGCTTTTGGACTTGAACGAGAGTACTAAAACAATTTGTTTACGTTATTTCCACACTTACCAAACAGAAGAAGCATATTAATAAGGATAGTGAAAAAAAGAAAACATTTTATCGATATATATTAAGATGGAACCAATCTACACAATTCAAAGGAAGCCGCAAGAGCTGCTGCAAAAGTAATGGACAGGTATGATTTATTTAATTCTTTTAAGTGTTGAATTTGTATCTATCCGGTGACCAATGTTTTGCTTTTTTTGTCTGTGCTTTACATTACATCGAAATTGATCGAACAGGTCAATATAGAAACACAATAGAGCTCTTATTTGCATGTGAGTGTTATTTTCATTAATAATGCAGTCTCTCTGGTCATAAGATCTGTAGGAACGGCTTTACTAGCGGAATTCTATTGCAATTGTTTATCTACAAAGGTAATATATAAGACATGGAAGAAGTCTTAAGCTTTTTTATAAACATTTTTGTATTTAGTAAGGCAGTGAAGTACCGACCAATATCAAGCACTAAAAGAAAATCTTACAGAGAAAGGTTTACGGAGTTTCATTAGATTTAAAAAGGTTGGGATAGTAACTTACCATATTTTTTTATTTCTTTTTTGCAAAACTTGCTTTCGGTAAATATATTAATTACTCTTGGTCGTTTGCATTTTGGCAGAAGCGTTCTGACCCATTCTCTTCATATTTGTGATTTTCACTCAATATTTTCACATAAGTGGACTCCGAACCACGGAAAGCATAGAATTATTCATTTTCAGAAGAATTCTCATAACATATTATTACTTCAGTGAGCTTTTTGCCATTATCTATCTAGTATTTGTACTTCGTCCGAACTGATTGGAATTGTTTCCAATAATTTTGAAGAAACTGCGCAGAACCTGACGGTTCAAAGAGGCAAAAAAATTTATAGAGGCTATTGAAAGACTGGTGGAAAAATAAATCTATTTCATAGTGTTGCGGATTTAAGTTAGTAATCTTTAAATTTGAGATACGACCGTTTTAAGCTATATACTGAGGAAAGTCTTCATATTTTAAAAAAAATTATTTTTACATCAAAGGCACATAGCAAATCTTAGAATGTAATAGTGCTCCTCAAGAGGCTCTTGAAAATTTAAAGAGAACAGCTAATAGATTTTATCTTTCCTACACATCTGATGCTCAGAGATTATCGTAAGCATATCTGAATCAATTGGTTAAATAAATCTATGTAAGAAAAATAACCATAAAACCTTTAGAGAATAAAGTTTGCATGGAGGAGAGTGTGGAAGTTAACTGTAATTTGAATTATTGTTTTGTATAGAATTTTTAAAAACTGTGTTGATTAATAAAATATGTAGCTTAGGTATTGTGTTAGTAAAATTAATGAGAACTATTTAGTATACTTTAAAAATGTAGATTTAGAATTAAGCATAGTGCAAAAATTTGAGTAATTACAGAAAATTACTTTTGCATTATGATTTAGAAATTGTTGAAAAGTTTATAAATTCTTAGCTTTCATTATCATGGCCAATCACGTAAATTAGTTCGTAGCTTAAGTAGTATCAAAATAAGTAAAAATAACTCTTACACATTTTATTTTTACTTTTTTCATTAAATCATTCGCATTTCTTTTCCTGTCTGGTAACAAACTTTAAAATTTTGTACAATTTTTTCGTTATAATTTTCTTCATTTTAATTTGAGATATTTCAAAAAAATACAATTATAAACACAAAAATATATATTTGAGAATTTATCGTATTTTTTCGATATTTACTTGCTTGCAAAATCATTTTAGATATTTTTTAAACTAATTTAAACTAAATCAACAAATTCTAGTTTAAAAATAAGCTACTTAGCCTTCTTTTCCAGTCTCACAATCGATCTCCATCGTCTGGTGGTCGACCTGTTTGGATAGAAAAAGAATTGGCAGGACGTATACGAATTCCTCATACATTTGTACTTCATAGTTATACTCGACCAACTGTTTGTCAATATTGTAAAAAACTTTTACGTGGTCTTTTTAAACAAGGTTTACAATGCAAAGATTGTAATTATAATGCTCACAAAAAATGTATAGAATATATTCCAAAAGATTGTACGGGAGAGATGCCTAAAAATATTCAAGGTATTAAGGGAAATCTTTTTTAGAATTAGATATTTAATTTTTTAGACCAATAATAGTGCATTTTTTTATGTTTTTAAAAATTGAAGTTTTGTAACCTGTGGTATGATTTAGGTAACTACAATTATTCAGAAAGCTCAGGAAGTAATGAAAGTCACATGTGCGCTCGGCTAATTGAAACCGAAGACGATAGTAGCGATCAGGAAGGAGGTATTAGTGCAAATGGTTCTATAAATTATTATCTTGGAATTCCAATTGAAGGAGATACTCAAAGACTTGATTATTTTAAATCGGACACAACGGAAGGCGACTCCAGTTATTACGAATCTGTTCTCGAAGTTGAACGTGTACCTGTGCATGATAATGACAACGACTCAAATCCTTCCAGGTAACTTGAAATGATACTGCTTAACCTTTCGGATCATTTTCATTGCTAATTATGATGTTCTTCCTTTAGCACTTCTTCAGCTCCTAGTGCCAATATTCCTTTACAACGAATTGTACAGTCTGTTAAGCACACCAAACGCGGTAATTCTAAATCTTTGAAGGAAGGCTGGTTGGTTCATTTTACAAACAAAGACAGTACGGTAAGCTTCGCGTCATAATTTATTTTCGCCTATTTAATATTATACTCTGCAGGTTAGAAATCACTACTGGAAACTAGACACAAAATCCATCACATTATTTCAAAACGAACAGACTTCTAAATATTACAAAGAAATTCCGTTATCTCAAGTTTTAGCCATCGATACGGCGAGAACAAAACACGGAGGTGGGATCGTTGTAATAAAATGTCAAGTTAAATTATATACTTTTACTTTTAGATGTGATGCACTGTTTTGAAATACGAACGCTTCATGTTGATTATTTCGTTGGTCAAGATATTTTTTACGGTGGCGGAAAAGGTGCCATACCCCCACCTTTGAACAGTGGAATCGGTTCACATGTGGCTTGCAGTTGGGAAACTAAGCTAAAACAAGCACTGATGCCCGTCACTTCCAGTAACCGTAAGTTTTACTTTTTCTTAAAAATTTTATATTAGTTCTGAAATCCTTTTGAGCAAAATTTCTAATAAAATAACATGTATTATAATAATTAAACCCAACTCGACAAACTTGATCACATTCTGGATTCTAAAAAATATTAATACAAAATTTACCTTTCAACAATAAAATTGCTACAACACAAAACACTGAACTAGTACTTACAATGACAAAACAACTACCACTAGACTCTAAACACGCCTTCACACTTTGTAGCTAAAACTGCTCAAGTTTTATAACACCAAATACCTTGAGCAATCAAGTTGACGTCACGTAGAAGATTTCTCTTTCATGATAATATATTTCCACGAATTACTGTTAGCTGGAAAATAAATTTTAATAGCAATATTCGTGATTTAAATTTTCCTGAAAAGTGTTCTAAAATAAATAAATGTATTATGTACCTATTTACACTTACCATGAAGGCCTTGAAAACTTGATTTAGATTTTGACTTCTATTTAGGTTCGCCAGAAGTCAGTGAACCGGAAGAGAACATCACCGATATGAACCAAGTATATCAGATATATCCAGATGAAGTTTTAGGATCTGGACAGTTTGGTATTGTGTACGGTGGTATTCACAGAAGAACTTCTCGAGCGGTGGCCATCAAGGTACAAAATTTTAGTTTTACCAAAAAAAATATTTCAAAGCAATTTTGTTATTAGGTAATCGATAAATTGCGTTTTCCAACCAAACAAGAAGCTCAACTTAAAAACGAAGTCGCAATCCTTCAAAATTTTTCTCACCCTGGCGTTGTAAATTTGGAACGCATGTTTGAAACGCCCGAGCGCATTTTTGTAGTTATGGAGAAATTGAAAGGAGATATGTTGGAAATGATTTTATCCCATGACAAAGGGCGATTAAATGAAAGAGTGACAAAGTTCCTCATCACTCAAGTATTTACTGAATTGCTGATAATCAATTCTGACCTAATTTTAAATTTATTTCAGATACTCATAGCTTTAAAACATTTGCATAGTAAAAATATTGTTCATTGTGATTTGAAACCTGAAAATGTACTCCTAAATTCGGATTCAGAATTTCCTCAAGTTAAACTATGTGATTTTGGTTTTGCACGAATTATCGGAGAAAAGTCATTCCGTAGATCGGTTGTTGGTACACCCGCATATTTAGGTTTGTACTTGCAAGGGTTGAGAAGCACGTAATGCATATTGATTTTTCAGCACCGGAAGTTTTACGTAACAAAGGCTACAATAGATCCTTAGATATGTGGAGTGTAGGCGTTATTATTTATGTCAGCTTAAGTGGCACATTCCCGTTTAATGAAGATGAAGATATTAACGAACAAATTCAGAATGCCGCATTTATGTATCCTTCAAATCCTTGGAAGGAAGTTTCATCTGATGGTAAATATTGGCGTGTAGTTTTTAAAAGATTTTTATTTACTTCATTTTTAGCTATCGATTTAATCAATAATTTACTGCAGGTCAAGCAAAGAAAAAGATATACAGTTGACAAATCTTCACAACATATTTGGTTACAGGTACAAGAAAATTAAGAAGGAATCGTAAAAAGGTTTTACTTTTGATTGTTTTAGGATTACGAAACTTGGTGCGATCTTCGTAATTTGGAAACGCAAATTGGTGTACGTTACATCACACATGAATCAGATGATTCTAGATGGGAGAGGTATCGATCTGAACACGTATGAAAGTGCCTACATTTATGTAAAATTTTCATAATTTTTTGCTTATATTTAAATGTATGCTAATTTATGGAAATAATCTGTGATATTTTTACATTTTTTATTTTTGTTTTAGTAAGTCGTACAAGTAGATAGTGTTTATCTTTTAATTATTTACACGGTATATAACTGTTTGGAAATATGGTACTAAAAAATGTATATCAATAAAGGGCAAATATTGTAAATTTTATTGGATCTTTCATTTTATCTATTATGTATAAAAAATTATCACAACCGTGGTATTGAAATTTCGCAAATTTCTGGAGTAAAAATAAAAATTAAATTTTCTTAAAATGACATAAAGTTGTATGTACAATGTAAATTAAGTGAGTTATTCTATTTACTGTAAAATTTGCTACATGAAGCTCCTATTATTCCTTCTCGTCTCGGGACTTGTGGCATAAAAGCTATTGGGATCGCCATACACCGGTTCTCTACTAGAGCTTGTCCTATTTCTAGGAGTACTATTAGTTGAACCTTGGTTTCTTCGCATATATTGTACATATGCACACTGACCACTATTGAATGACGATCTTGGGGATCCATTTTGTGAAGCTAGAGTACAATATAACATGATCAAAAATAAATTATAAATAATGTAAAGCTTACTGGATAATAAAGAACGATCGGGATTGACATTGACATTCACAACAGGTTGGAAACAATATGCATATGCTAAAAAAAATGTCAATCAAATTAAAGTTTTAACATCCAACAAATTTCAGACTGGATTAAATCTGTACTTGATACAATTGAAATTTTAAATAGATAATTTTGCCTATTATAGGGAATTAAACTGTCGACAGCAAAGAAAAGAGGCTAAATACCAGCAATATCGGTGTCTAATATTTTTTTAAATTCAATTAATAACCTAATTTTACCCCTTATTAGCTTAATATACTATTATTTCAATTTAATGATTCTAATAAATTATTCAGGTTTGAAGTTAGAAATGAAAAACAATCTCGAAATTGATTGAACTAGTAATTAAATTATAAGTTTACTTACACATGTAAATGATAATTAAGGCTCCAATCATTACGGTTAAAATGATGAGTATATAGTTTGTATCGCTCATAAAACTTGTACTACTTCTCGACGACTGTATACTGCAACGTGATGTACGAATTTTAGTTTGACTTGGACTGGCAGTTTTAACATGAACCTTAAAAATATCAATTCATGAGTATTTAAATTATACTTTTTATTTGTAACTCACATTAACAACTTCTTTGGTAACCTTTGATGTGACTACTAGATTCATTGCCTCGCCTAATTCATCTAATTTCCAATGATAATCCAGTAGCTGCACATCAAAATTAAGTACATTGGCTTTTGATCTATCTGGACTTTCAACTTTGAATAAACTACTATCGGCTGGCTCCACCTGCAAAACATATCATAAACATCCAGTCTTTGAAATTTTAGAAACACATACCGTAACTTCATCCAAAACATTATCCAAACCATGTACACTTAAAATTCCTTGCTCGTTGTCTAAATATAATTCAGGTTCTACAAATATGGCGGGAATAAATGGCAATTCGATAGGTGCGGCTTGCACGCTACCCCCAACTAATTGGGCCCAGACAGAAACATTGTCATTCATAATACTTATAGCTGCACTCATAGCCTTCCCGGGTAATATGTTACAAACATATTGTCCTAAAAAAGATTGTTAAGTATTAAATTAATTTTTCTTATTCCTAAACCTCACCTTTTTTTGAATCAAATCCAGGTGCAATACTAAATACATCATCTGCTTTCACACCACCACAAGAACTACTCAGGAATTCTAAGTGGCATGTAAAAGGATAATCATCATTAGCGTCCATTTCCACTTCGCAACTGCATTCACAAACCTTACAAAGAGGTAAAATTAAATTCTTTCAATTAAAAACTTTGTGTACTTACAACATTGTTAGTTTTGCTGGGATTTTGTTCATTGGACAGCACTAGAGGTACTTTATAAGCTGGTGCATCTCGTGAATTAATCAAAGGTTCATCAGAATCGGGCAACATAATTATTTGATTTGATGGAACCACTTGCACTTGTAGAGAAGCACTGGGATGCAAGGAATGTCCTATCGATACCGAACCACTTCGAACACCCTCGACGTGTCCTACACCAGTTTCGGAATCTATTGAAAGTAAACTGCGGTCGCTAGAACTCCAACTACCATGTAAATCGGTAGTAGATACCACAGCTGTGCAAGCACAAACGATATCTCCCGTATTTAATTGTCCCTAAAATTAAAATTGAATTCTAATTTGTAGATTTATGAAAATAAATTACCATATTAGGAGAAAGCGATTGTCCTACACGAAGTTTCACATAATCTGCGGTTTTGTGATAACCATCAGCCCAAACTTTAATCATGGTACTACCAGGTTTTTTCAGTGCAACGAATACAGTTGAATTATCCACTCCGGCACGAATTTTTGCCAAATCAAATCGAGAACTGCGTATACCTAATTCTGCAGTACCAGCGGTAAATTGGGCTCCAGTATTATCGTGATATGTCACGTGTAACTGAAATTCTGTTCCTAATGGTAAAGTTTCTAGTTGTGGAGGCACATCAATTTTCCAGCTTGCAATTACATTGAGTAGCATGTAATGAACTGGTTTTACCTAAAATACATTTTAAATAATAACTTTCAACTAATTTATTACTAAAAATTATAAATTACCTCGACGATAACGCTCAATGTTTGTTTCAATCCGTACTCATCTAACGCTGTAACTAGAATCATAGTCTTTCCAAATGCACCATGTGAACGTAACAAACCAGAATTGGACAATGTTACAATTGAGTTCGGTAACGTTAACGATTTACGGTTGTCTGAATCACTAGGGGGTTCGGGACCAGGTAAACTGTAAAATACAATTTTACATAATAAAAATACTCTCATCTTACCAAATAAATATGTACACACCTATATGTTAATTTATTGGTTTCATCTAAATTTGTTTCAATTTGAATCGTACAGTGTGGGGCCATTAAAAGGAAACTTCCCACTACGTTATTGGGACTTGTAACTGTAAGCCTTTCGAATACTTCCACATCGATATTAGTCGAATAAACCACTTCGGACGAGTCTCCATTACCAGCTGTAGGACCAGGTACGATGGCATTTAAGTACACTTTTGTAAGGCCAGGTGCAGTACCGGTGAAACGTACTGAGATATCATCTTCTGAAGAATATTCAATGCCGTGCTCTTTAAATAGCCCATGCACATTAAGTACTTGTTCATCTTCAACTGTCCACTCGAACTTAATAGGTGGTTCCACTGTACCTAATATTATAGGCGTTAAATGTTCGGGTATACCGGTAGCCCACGCCGGTACAGTTGTGCCAACTTGAAATCTCATTAATGGTGCTCCAATTTTAATTCCAGTGAGAGGCACGACAACTAAATCTACAGTGTCCTGTTTAAACAAGTTACATTAATTTCTTTATGTAAAACAATTAGGACATACCTGAGAGTAAACAATTTTTAATCCAGTAGTTGGGTTAATACCAACAGCTCGAGCGGTGATTTGAGAGTGACCCAAGGCTTTTGCTTGTACTAAACCAGCTATGTTAACATCTAAACAAATAAAACTATATTATTATCAACCATCAGTTGTATAGCAGTCTTAATAAACTTCAAAAGCAACTTTAAAATGATTAATTGGTGTCTGGTATGCAAAACCACACACCTTGGTCATGTAATGAGTCACGAAACGATTATAAACTCTTCGGCTTATGACCTGCTCTTCAGTAAAATTTAATACAAATATTATTTACTAAAAGGAAGTCTGTTTAAAGAGGTTACTAAGTTGTTCAGTCGAAACCAAATTATATTAAAAAACTCAAGTTTTGTTATAAAAGCTTGTCTACATACGAGGCAAAGGCAAGACGAGACCGAATGAATGCTCAGATGTGTATGTTGAGCCGAGGTGAGATACACTGCCTCGGGATGTTCGGCAAACAGCCTGAGACCATATGAACGCTATCCGTGCGGAGTCGGTACATCAAAGAGAATTTGTTTAGAATTGGACGATTATAATCACGTTTGCCTCAACACGTGAGTAATTTATTTCTAACTGCACCACATGCTTGAAACAAGGGTTTGTTTATCATAATTATGGTGTGGGATAATAAGAAAACGTTAGCCTTAATTAAACATTTCCAAAAGAAGCAAATATTATGGAAAGAAATACCATAAAAATTACTTATAAATGCAAATGAACAGCTGCACACACAGTGGCAGCTGTGCCTCGTTCGCCGCCTCGGTTGCTTCATTCAGCAACACAAAAGTATACTAACGTGGCATTCGTTCGGCCTTGCTTTGCCTCGTGCGCGTTTTGGCTCATATGTGGACAAGCTTTAAGTGTTAAAAAAAAGTACATATGTACCTGCAATTTCCATATTTTCAGATGCATATTCAACATTGCAGTCGGGTAATGGTCCACCTTTATTACTAAATTGTAAAATGGAACCAATAACTAAAGTTGTATTTCTTGGAGTAACTTTTAAAGGAGAAAATACTTGTAATTCGATAGGAGCACTCGATGTTTCGCCAATTGAAAATGTTAGTTTGCTTTCTCCTAATTCAATTCCTGCAAATAAACAGTTATAAATTTCAAATAAATAGAGAAAAACCAACAAACCTGTTATAATGTAATGAATTTCTCCTGGTCCCCAAGGATTATCGGGATCCTCTTTGACTTTTTTTACTTTTGCAATCTCACGTTGTAAATTATGTTCCACATTTACCATATTCAAATCAGGCACACACAATAAATTATCGTTTTCGTCATATAATTTTACTATACAAGAAATACATCGACCTATTTCGACCTTGTCAGACATTTCAACTCTTATAATACTAACGGAAACTATGTTTGCCTCGACGGTAGAAGGTTGCGATGATAAACATAAATCAATCAGAGTAATTCTTAAATGACCATCTTTTATAGGCACAATTTCAATTTGACGTGTGGAGTCTATATATTTTACATGTGCAATATCATCAGCACTCAAAGCTATCTCAAAATATCCAGAACCCTGACTAACTGCCACCAGTTTTCTATTACCAGGATGATTAAATACGGACACTGAGTTCGGCGTTACAACTGTATCGTCTACCAAAAATAAATGTATCGCAGCTGTAACCGAATCCTGCAGATTTTCAGATTCCACTGAAATACCTTGAGTAATCAACTCTTCGACTTTATAAGACACTATTGCAGCGGTAACTTCCATACTTCCTGTTTGAGATTTAGGTGACACAATCTGATAAGTCTTATTTGTAAAAACTACCCCCCTTTCTGTAGTAGTCTTTGCAAAAACGCCATCAGAATTTTGTAATTCACCTAATTCTTGAGGCTTCACATTCCAATCAAATTTAAGACTAGAAACGTTTAAAAATTGCCGACCCTGGTCGTCCATAACTATAACATCTAACTCCACATCTTTGTAGCTGTGAATGACAATCCGACTAGAACTTAAATCCATTGGACATCTTTCAGTATTTCCTGCTTGAGTTTCAGGTTGTAAAGATAACGACTTTGGTTCACCACATATAACTTTTATACTGGCAGAACTTTCTTGATTTTTACTATTTGGCAAAGATGGACTGTTGCTTACTGTTAATGTTACTGAACTTTCGCCCAACTGAAGGCAAACAACGTTCAATAAAATTTCTTCGGGATTTTCAACCGATTCCTCGTTTGCACTAACCACCGCTTCGTCTGCAATTGATATCGTGCGTTTGTGCAAAGATTCTTTACCAGGTATACTCTGAGGACCACCGGTAAATAATACCGATATTGATGTACCAACAGCTAATACAATTTCACACACGTTTGGTTTGATCACCTTGAGGGGGTTAAAGGTACTAATTGTTACAGTATCTTCTAAAAGTTGATCTTCGATAGTATATGAAACAGTGACAGTACTGATTGCCACTTTTGTCCCTATAATTGCTACATTAGCACAAGAAATTCCTACAGGCGGAATTATTGCAGTTTTATTGTAAGAAAAACTCGGATCTGAAAATTTAACATCAAATGGTAACTCTTGACAACTTGTAAAAGGAATTTGGGATGGTTGTTCATTTTCTTTGGCATGCTTGTTGGCATATAAAGCTACGTGTAAGTATATAATTGAACCAATTTCGGCTTCCATTATAAATTCTACAATTTCCAAGCGGGTAGGTAACAAAATAAGAAATCTAAAAAAATATTAAGTTATTAATAATTAAAAAATATTAAATATTTTTCAAAAAATTAAAGAAGCCAACATGTAAGCAGACGAGACGATTAATAATATAGTAGACTTTTTACTAATAAAACTTTTATGATACCAGGTGTGTAAGTATGAAACCGGAATTTTTGTACAGAATATACACGTTTATTGTAATGATATGATACAAAGTAACTTATTCAAAGTATTGTTCGTCGCTATCTATACATTTTTCCCATCTTTCTGGCAATTTGTGGATTCTGAGCCAAAAGAACTGTTGCTCTTTTGAGGCAAACCAGTCATCGAGCCATTTTTGTACATCTTCATAAGAAGTAAAGCGCTGCTCAGCAAGTGCGTGTCCAATCGATGCAAACAAGTAGTAATCGAATGGGGCAAGGTCCGGTGAGTAAGGCGCGTGCTGAAGAATCTCCCAACGGAACGACCCTATCGTTTCCTGGACCTGTTTTGCTTTGTGTGCTGGTGCATTGTCATGCAGCAAAATCACCTTGTGTTGTCTTTGTTGGTATTCTGGTCGTTTTTCACGCAAAACTCGATCCAAATCGGTCATTTGTTGTCGGTAGCGTTGAGTATTGACAGTTTCTCCAGGTTTCAGCAGCTCGTAGTAGATTACGCCCTTCTGATCCCACCAAACACACAGCATTGTCTTTCGTCCCTAGCGGTTTGGTCTTGCCGTCGATGTTGATGGTTCACCCGGAGTAACCCATGACTTTTTGCGCTTAGGATTCTCGAAATATATCCACTTTTCATCGCCACTCAGAATTCGATGTAAAAATGACTTTCTTTTGAACCTGGCGAGCAGCATTTCGCATGATGTTTTGCGGTTTTCCTGCTGTCTTTCGTTGAGTTCATGTGGAACCCATTTCCCCACCTTTTGTATCTTTCCCATGGCTTTCAACCGAAGGGAGATGGCTTCTCGGGTCACCTTTAACTGATCCGCCAGTTGTTGTTGTGTTTGAGCGTCGTCTTCGTCCAACAAGGCTTGCAGGTCAGTGTCTTCAAACTTTTTCGGTGGTCTTCCACGTTCTTCGTTCCTCACGTCAAAATCGCCACTTTTGAACCGTTTGAACCACTCGAAACACTGTGTTTTACCGAGAGCATGCTCACCGAACGCCTCCACAAGCATTCGATGCGATTCGGCTGCGGTTTTCTTCAGATGAAAACAGAAAAATAGTGCTGTCCACAAATCGTAATTTGTTGGCACAAAACTCGACATGTTTATCTCTAATAAACTAATGCTACTGAATGAAACTCGTGTTATTGTGAGTTGGAAATCTTTGTCAGATATCAAAACAATAACAAGACACCGCTGACGTAATGTGTCGGTAACTGCATCGACATCTAGCACCACCTATAGGCAAATTCCGGTTTCATACTTACACACCTGGTAGTTTCGGAAAATTTAAATGTTATGTTGTTATTGCCCATTAACATGGTATGATTTTTTTGACGCAACTTATTTACATGTTCTTAAGGCTGTTCTTTTAGTGCCTTTTTATAAGTTCTAAACGGCTAGACCAATTGACTTGAAATTTTGACAGAATGTGTAGTAGATTATTACAAATCTTTACAAATATCCTTTTTTGAATAAGTTTTTTGGTTTTTCCAAAAAAGCCAAAAAAACATTAAATTTGAATTCTTCCGATATTTTGTAAATCTCGATTTTTAGAAACTTTTGGCTCAGACAGAATTTTGATATCTTAATTGGTTTAAAAGTTTTTAGGGCCTAAAGTTCAAATTGCTTCACGTAATTATAATTGACGTGTAGGAAAAGTATATAAATTGAGAAAGAATGTCTTGCATCTTTTACAATTCTTATCGAAGATAGTAAGTCAGTCTTGCGATTATAAAGCATAGTATAATGTTACATACTACATAAAAAAATTATGTTAATTTTCTTTTAGGTTTTTATATTACATAAGCTAATCACAAATAGGTACGCACTTTATAACTGTATCTATGAACACAATTTTTTTTTTCTTTCTAGAAATAACTTTTGGAAGAAATTCATCATGTGGATTTCTTTTTTCAGTGTTCTATTGGCGCTATGTTTTTATCTCAATTTGTATAATTTGTAGTTAATTTATTAATATAATTTATTATTTTAAACAAATTGATTTATTTAAACTTTACACTAATTTATTGTTTTAATATTATCTCAAAATTTTATAAATATATTTGCATTTTTATTATAATAAATAAAAAGTTGTTATTTCTATTGCTTTATTGTTGCGCCCTATTTTGTCTTCCCAAGAATCTTGGAACACTAATCATGATGAAATACAAAAACAATTATAAATAATAATTTATCTTTTTGAGTAAGCGTCCAGTAAATGTTATATTTTATCAACAAATTTTACCAAATATAAGGTACATGTCGCTGCCTGGCAAGAATAACGACAAAACTAAAAAAAGCACTTTTTTCAATAGAGCGTTTTTAAACTACCGATAAGTAGTAACTTTGCATTACATGCATAATGGCACTGCCGTTATAATAACATCAGGTTATTAAAATTATGCATTGTGACGTTATACACGATAAGATATAGCCAAATTCTGTCGATTTTAATACTTAACTCATTTTTGCCAAATTTTGAGTTGTGTCGTTATTTTTTCGAGGTAGCGATGTGTACGTGTTTGCATTAGGTAGGAACGACGGTCAAGTCATCGTAAGATTTAATGAAATTGTTGAAAAATATAATTTTAAAAATATTACGAATATTATTTTATAATTAGAGCACACAATTATAAAATTGTATTGCACTTCGGTAAAACTGCAACATCAGCTTATAGTAAGAATATCTGTTTACGTGCGTGGGTAGGCGATCCTTGATTCGTATTAATTTTTCTACACACGTTTACACTTTAAAAGCATTACAAAGTTTCTACACGTCAAGTTTGCTGTCTTTGCACAACACGGAATTCCTTTTTTTACGTTGGGATGGATAGGCTCAGAGAACAGCCTTAACTTTTTATATAATACTGTGACATAAATAATTAGAATTTATGTAATTTTTAGCTACATAAAATATTCGTCTGAAAAGTCCCAGCACCCATGACTTTGGAATTTAGATTGTTATACTTACACTGCAGTTTCTCGATTATGATGATTTCTTGTCATAGCTGCCGATACTTCAAAATAACCACTGGTATGAGTTCTAACCAATCCCGATTGAGTCACCACACCAATAGTATGATTACTACTACTCCACAGAAATCTACCATCACCACCAGTTGCTCTAACTTGTTTCTCATATCTAAAAATACAATAAAATAGTTAAACAAAAAAGGCAAAACTTAAAAAAATTACTTAGGTCTTCTTTGCGGATCCCAAGGTAAGACGACTTCACATGGTGTTAAAATAATGGGAGAGTAAACGTGTAATTGAGCTTGAGCAGTAATTTCTGTCTCAAGTTTAAAAGTGCCCAAAGTAGGGTGCACGACTGATTCTAACAATGCTTGAACTGGGACAGTATCTATTTCTATTCCCCATCCTGTCAACCAAGTTCCGTTTTGAGAACGTTCTTGTACATGAAAACTGTCTCCAACTTGTGTGTGAACTTGAGCACCCGAACCTAAATATATCTTGTTGTCATTGCTAAAATAATTTAATTAATTTAAAAATTTTTGAATTTTCAATATTTTTTATACCTCGAGTAAACTTCTACAATGATATCGTGATGTACCGATTTCAAAATTGCCCAATTCCTGTGAGGCATACAACTGAGTACCATATAAGCTGGTTTAACTATGTTTAAAGTAGCTGCGGGTAATTTAAAACTTGGGTCGTCCTCGTTTACATTTCTATCATGAAGAACAACTCGAGTTCTACCTTCTGCTAGGCCCGTTATTTCTCCTATAAATAAATTTTGTAGTGACATTTTTGCCAATTATAAATGCTGTCTAGTTTACCTGTATCTTTTTCTGAAGTACCGAGTTCTTTGTTTTCAACTTCCAAGTAAAATTGTGTGTCGGGTAACGCAATTACTTCCATTTGTCCATTGTTCATCTAAATTTTAAATATTATTCAACAAAACCTAGATGGGTGACTTGCAGTAGGAAAGAAAAAGAAAAATCTTACGTGTATAATTTGAAAAGTCACCGTATCTCCAACCATAATGTATGCATCGGCAGGAAGAATTAATAAATTAGCAATAACAGACAATTGAATGGTGCAAGGTTTTATGTGTTTATACTCCGGTTGAGGTAAATTAACGGACACTTTAGAGGCTCCTGTTTTAAGTCCTTCCAGCAAAACAATGTGGCCTTGTTTGTTTTCTTGCTCAATTGCTTGAATTGTTGATGGAGTTTCGTAGGGTGATTCGGCAAATTCTATAAATTTCAAAACAACGATATCCGGATTTGTTCCCAAACCCATTATATCCCAATCAAACTCAATGCCTTCCAAAGAACTAAATTCGTTTCCTAAATGAAAATAAACAAAAATTTGATTTCTATTTTAACTATTTCTATTAAAATTATATACCTTGATCGTCGTAGGCCCTAACTTCGAATACTTCCGGAGCCTCTTCCATAAAAAGTTCTCTGGTAGTGGTAACAATTTCTAAATTATCGATTACGTCAACAATAACATCACAACGTAAAATACGTTGAGTATGAACATCTTTCGCTAACACAACTGCTATGTTCCTAGCAAATTCTTTTGTGATGGCTGACACGACAACTTTTGACGAACAACAAAAGTCAGAATCTGCATCGATTTGAGTTAAGGTAATTAAATCCGATCGTGTGGTTGTCCTTAAAAACAGGCAAGATAAAATTATCGAATTATAACATAGATAGTATATTTACCATGTGTAGCACCCACCTTCGGTAGCCTCCAAAGTAAATTTTGAAGATAAGTCATTAAAAATTGGAAGTAATATTCGGGGTACATTTAATTTATAACTTAAAGTTAATTGTATAATAAAAATAAACACAAATGTTTTATAACAATATAGCCCTGCCATAATTTAGAATATAAACAAGCGCGGCATATCAAATTTTTATTTTATTTTAAATATTACATTCGTTTTGAGGTTATACCGCCTCACGCGTGAATTCATGAACGGAACGGTTAAAAACAAAAACGTGAATAAAAACTTGGTGGGGTAGATGTAGATTACACCGTGCGTCAATTAATTTTGGTCATTTCAAATTTTTATGATTTTGGAATATTTGGAATGTGATTTTTATTTACTAATTTATTTTTAAAATTGTTTATTAATAATGCGTTGACATCTGACAGCTCGAGTCAGGATTTTTCTTTTACTTTGATTTATTTTTATAATTTGTGAAGTTAGTAATGTCAAAGAGTATGTAGTGTATAGAGGAACAGCTCTTATGGGTATACCTGTCACTAGCATTTTTCGTACCCTACAATAAAATTGTAGTCGATTCGTAACGACCTCAGCGGCAAAAACGAGCATTATATAATGAGTAAGCATTAAATGAGACAGCATGATAAGCTGTCTTTGTCTGTTACGATTTTGGTAATCCCTTCAGGTAGATGGTTATAAAAGTAAGAAGAGAATTTCAAAGTATCGTAAAAACAGACAATTTTATTATTTATTTCAAATTTCAAACCAAAGTTAAAACTAAAATAATTTTAAACTTCAACAAATCAACGCTTCAACTCGGATCGCTCGGCACAATTTTTAATTTTTATGTATTTAATTTCATGTTGAATTTTATTTTTTAAATCAAATCAAATTAAAATATTATTATTAAACATTTATCATTATTTTAGAAGTATACATAAAATATTATTCATGCTTTAAAATTCTTTTTTTGGGTTCTGCTTTTTGCTTGTCATAAATTAATATTACATATTAATTTATTGCAATTATTGTTTTAAAAAAGTTCGATTTGTTTTTTCGCAATTCTTCTAAAACTGAATGTTTTATATTTATTGCATGTGGAGTAACAGATATAAATCTTTCATATATTTGTAAACTAGATTTACATTACAAATTTTATTTAAACACTTTAAACCAGGGCCGTATTTAAGGGGGTGGTTTTAGGGGTTACAACCTCCCCCGAAATTATTTATCAATTAATAAAGTACTGGAAGTTCGACTGCAATCGTAAAAAAATCAGAAAAAACATTAAACTTGAAGTGTTTAAATAAAAATTAAAACTAAAGAGATATTTCAAATAAATTAAATCTTAAATTAAAAAATTGGAAATTCGTATTATAATCCGGCGATTGGCGACACTGGATTAAATACACCTACTACTAAATTGCAAAAATATAAAAACCGAAGATGAAAAATATAAAAATGCCCTAAATATTTACAGTCCTGTGTAAAAGTCTGCGACCACTTAGTTAATTGTTAGTTATTACTCCTATTAATTAATTTTCGATTTTTTGAAAAATAATTATATTGAAACGAATAAAATAGGTATTTTATCTTAATTCTTACTATTATGGTAAAAATTTTAAATTGCAATAAATTGTTTGAACCAAAAAGTTTAAAGGGAACATAAATTTTATGATCATCATGGGCAGCAAAATAGCTTAAAATAACACTTCCGCAATAAATTAGAATGGGCATTGTAAACCCATAAATTGTTTTATATTTTGTACATTTTTGTACATAAGTGTATATTTGCTTAAGATTTGTGAAATTTTCTTTCAATCTAATTTAGTTCTTCGTTTTGACAACATTATTTTACTATCGCCATCGGTAAAATAAGAATTTAGTTTGTGATTTTTATTCAAATATTAAAATTAAAAAATTTTATTTAAAAACGGTTTTTTACGTGAGAGTTTAAAATTAAAATATGAATAAGTTTAAACTTATTAAAAATATCGTAGTAAACAAAAATTTTAAAATTATATAAACAAAAACGCCCCCCCTCCCCAGAAGTCAACCTGTAATCAAAATTTGTCGCTCCTTTGACAAATTATTTTCAACCATTAAATAGAGTTCATAAAAATCGAAATTTTCTCTGAATATCGAACACAAATAAAGAAAAATCGCGCAAAAACATAATTATTTCAATTAAATAAAAACAATTTTTTCACAAAATTTTAATTTTTTTTGCGGTAACTTTCGACAAAATACTTTCAAACAAAATTTTCTAATAACAATACTCAAAAATAAAATAAAATCTTAATTGCAAAAATACTTGCACAAAATTATACTAAAAAAATCAGCGGAGCAAAATATAGGCTTCTGCCGTTTTCGCCATCTTGGTAAAAAAACCTCCCTCTAGTCACTTTTCTTCAAACATTACATTTCAAAAATTAATATAACAAAATTTAAATTTAGAAAAACTTCTTTTGTTATTTTATAAATTAGCTATTTATTATTTTTTTAAAACCCTCCCCGAAAATTTAGTCTAAATACGGCCCTGCTTTAAACAGTAATCAGTGCAGTCTTCAAAAAATTTAAAAAACAAATTAAAAAATTAAATATTTAATCTTTGATATTTAATATTATTAAATAATTTATAGTATATTTTTAAATTATCGGATTTATCGGAAATTGATCGTATCATTTTAAAAAATTATCGTACGATAACATAATACTATCGTATAGACCAGGCCTGGTATATACTATAAAGCAGTGTTT
Source organism: Cantharis rustica (assembly GCA_911387805.1). Taxonomy (NCBI): domain Eukaryota; kingdom Metazoa; phylum Arthropoda; class Insecta; order Coleoptera; family Cantharidae; genus Cantharis; species Cantharis rustica. Next base: position 42,166,392 of record OU426877.1, read on the forward strand.
TTTAACGCGTGGGTCACGATCCCCAAAGGGTCGCGATGTTTTGCTCGTGGGGTCGAAATTTTTTTTAATAAAATTAAATTATAAATTTACATAAATTATAATAACTATTTACGATATAGGTGTTAAAAGTGAGATTTTATTTTGTTAGTGGAGAATTTCGCGAAACGAGCGATAGCGAGTCCAAAAAATTATAAACTAATAACACTAGTGTTAAAAATCTTTTTCTTACTAGTGTTAAAATAATTATTAATTATATAAGGGGATTAAGAAGGCTCTATTATTCTCTATTCGATAAGGTTGAAAAACACTGCTATAGAGGATACAAATTATCGTATTATTATATATACAATAACTACCGTATGGTGGTTACACTGATTGTAATGTTTACTGCCCTATTTAAAAATTTCTATGGAGAACCTCCGTGAAGTTGGCCTCCCATCTGAAACATTTTGATATAAAAAAATATGGAATCGTTAGGTCATCGTTAGGTCTTGAAAGGTCACCCGGTTTTATCGTTAGGTCACTTTTAGTTTTATCAAAAAAAATTATTCAAGTTTTGAAAAATTTTCTTGGTAAGTTAGCCTCCCCATTAAACGATTTCAACGAAATAAAAGTGGAAACCGGTAGGAAATGCACTGATAAGGATTGGTCACGTATATTTATCGTTAGGTCACCTTTCATTTATTTGCAATTAATTAATTTCAATATCATGTCTCTATTGCGCATGCGCTAAACAAACATATAGTTGTGATGAAATTTTTCTTACAAAAGTAAGAAAAATATAACATTTTGATATAAAAAAATATGAAATCGTTAAGTCATCGTTAGGTCTTGAAAGGTCAATTGATTTTATCGTTAGGTCACTTTTAGTTTTATCAAAAAAAATTATTCAAGTTTTAAAAATTTTCTTGGTAAGTTAGCCTCCCCATTAAACGATTTCGATGAAATAAAAATGGAAACAGGTAGGAAATGCACTGCTAACGATTGGTCACCTATGTTTATCGTTAGGTCATAATTAATTTGTTTGTAATAAATTAATTACAATTTTATATTTCTATTACGCTTGCGCTAAACAAAAATATTAGTGTGTGCAAAATTACATCTTGGGACGCGTTCTTGTCAACTCTTGACTTGGGGTGCGTTCTGTGCGTTCTCGCCAACACTTTTGTACATAACGTGCGCTCTAAATGGTTAGAAAAGTTTCGTAAGCGCGGAACTCGAAAGCAACTATAGAGCGTAATCAAAACGTTTATAGTGCGAAGATCTTCTATTTAAGTATTGTCTATTATTGATGTACTTGACGGTGATCCACAATTACAATATTATAATTCACTAATGCACTGGGTGTTGAAACAAAACACTTAATCCATACAGCATATAGATATGTAGTATATGATATGTGATATAGATATGTGGGATATGTAGTATACATTGTAGATACAGTGTATCTTCTTATTAGAAATAATAAAACACTTTATGAGAAATAATGATTTTAGTATTGTAACTCGTTCTTTTTTAACATTAACACTATTTTTAATAATGTTTTCAATAAATTTGCTTTTATTTGAAGCAAATAATTATTTATTGCTAAATTTGAAAAAGTTGCTTCAGTAGGTTTATGGAAAAAATCAAAAGAGTGCATGTTATTATTTTTAATTATTATGAGATCGAGGCAATTGATTCTATTGTTAACTTCTATTTCTTTTGTTAATTAAAATAAAATATGGGTTTTCTCATAATCCTTTTGAAGATAAAATTATTATGTTAAGAAGATGTCCCGGTCCCGGCTTATGCAATTTAAAAAGACCATAAAGCCCAGGAGCTTATGAATTCCTACAACTAATTCTTAATTAAAAAATATTTTTTAATTACAATTTCTTGAGTAGTTACCGAGTTGGTTTTATTTTTTATTATTTTCTAATAATTCCTAAACAGGATGTCCCGGCTTATGCAATTTAAAAAGACCATAAAGCCCAGGAGCTTATGAATTCTTACAACTAATTCCTAATTTAAAAATATTTTTCAATAATTAAAAAAGACTTTATGGTCTTATTAAACTGTTAGCCCTCCCCCTTAAAAAAAGCAATTCTTCAAAAATATCTCTCCCCGCCCCATTTCCTGCATTTTGAACGATAAAAGCAGAATTTTGATCGCTTTTCTCTCTAGTTCATCTCTTGAAGTGAAAACGTTTGCTATACTTACTGCGAATTTTAATTGTGTTAAGTTAAAAATATTTTAATTCTAAAAAGTGTTTGTATAATATTCAAATCCACCGTAAAATGCTACAAAATAGAAGATTCTCACACTTCGAACGCATCGTTTGATATATATAAATTTTCTATGCTTTATAGCTGCTTTCAAGTTCCGCGCTTACGAAGCTTCTCTAACCATTTAGAGCGCACGTTATGTACAAAAGTGTTGGCGAGAACGCACCCCAAGTCAAGAGTTGACAAGAACGCGTCCCAAGATGTAATTTTGAACACACTAATATTTTTGTTTAGCGCAAGCGTAATAGAAATATAAAATTGAAATTAATTTATTACAAACAAATTAATTATGACCTAACGATAAACATACGTGACCAATCGTTATCAGTACATTTCCTACATGTTTCCACTTTTATTTCCTCAAAATCGTTTAATGGGGAGGCTAACTTACCAAGAAAATTTTTCAAAACTTGAATAATTTTTTTTAATAAAACTAAAGGTGACCTAACGATAAAACCAAATGACCTTTCAAGACCTAACGACAACCTAACGATTCCATATTTTTTTATATCAAAATGTTATATTTTTCTTACTTTTGTAAGAAAAATTTCATCACAACTATATTTTTGTTTAGCGCATGCGCAATAGGGACATAGAATTGAAATTAATTAATTTCAGAGAAATAAAAGATGACCTAACGATAAATATACGTGACCAAACCTTATCAGTGTATTTCCTACCGGTTTCCACTTTTATTTCGTCGAAATCGTTTAATGGGGAGGCTAACTTACCAAGAAAATTTTTCAAAACTTGAATAATATTTTTTGATAAAACTAAAAGTGACCTAACGATAAAACCGGGTGACCTTTCAAGACCTAACGATGACCTAACGATTCCATATTTTTTTATATCAAAATGTTTCAGATGGGAGGCCAACTTCACGGAGGTCTATGGAGACCCCATGATAAAACCTTTTTTCTTACTTATCCACTTCAGGTACGAACAGTCGCCATAAAGGTATACCTGCAATTATCGATATAGTAGCTAACTTTATATTTAGGTATTTAATATAAAAATGTTCCCGGCCGATAGATGGCTTTGCTACGCCCTCTGGTAGACGGGATTGTCTCTACGTTTCAATTTTTAATACATGGCTGTTCCTCTATACACTACATACTCTTTGGTAATGTCGAACGTGGAATTCAAAGCACAACACGAATAATTTGCTAGCAACAAAAATACACTACAATGTCTGTTTTATTGCTTATATTAATTTTATTAATATTAAAATATCAAAAAGTCACAAGAATAATCGAAATTGTAATTTTTTAATTTTCAAAAAACTGTTTAAAATCGACGGTTCTTTCTTCATTAATTTCGTAACGAAGACGCAAAATGTCGGGATCTGTGACCTACAACATGGAGTTAATTATCTGCAAGTAAAAGTTTTGTTTAAAAGTAATTTACCGGAGATAGATGCATTGAAAAATCTTGTTCCACTATATCATCAATGTTATCGTTTTCGGCTTGTATATTTTCGTTGGCACACAAACTGCACTTTTTAATTTGTCTCAAATTGTTGTGCAAAGCTAATCGTTCTTTTGACAAAGAAATTTTTTCTTCTGCTAATTTTTTCTCTCTATTCGTCAACGAAATCAATTGACCTTGTATGTCTCTCAATCGCAAATTATATTTTGCCTCCAATTGTTTAGCCATGGACAAGGCTCTTTCTCCATCTTTCGCTTTATTGTCGGCATTAGTGAATAATTCCTCCAATTCTCTCTGTTTTAAATTTAACTTTTGCTCTTTGTCTAAAAGTTTCCTCTTCAGAGTTTCAAATTCGCTTTGTTTCTTATTGAGATTTTCGCGTTCGCGATCCGCTAGTTCGGCAGCTTCCTTTGCCACTTTTAGTGCCGCTTCAACTTCAACTCGATTTCTTTGAGTGTCATAATCTTGATTTAATTTAGCAGACGTTTCCAAGCGAGACTTTTCAGACGATATCAGCAACTTTTCTTCCATTATTTGTAACATCGTCCTCTCTTGTTCGGCCAATAAAGTTTCTTTTAATGTCTAGACAAGCATAGAATTAGTTAATCATATCTAGCTTACAAGAAATAATATATTATATACTAGGTATATACTTACTTTTATTTGCTCCTTTTCCCTGTCCAGTATGGATCGATTAAATTCGACCTCGCGATCAAACGCCGAAGATCTCGCAACTAAAATTGCAGTAGCTTGCTGTAAAGCCCAACGTTCTTCTCTCGAGTTTTGAGATTGTTCAACCAACTTCGTTTCTAAACTTCTTACCAAGCCCATCAATTGTGCTCGTTCAGCATCGGAAGCTTCTCGTGATTTCTCCAAAGTGATCTTCATTACTACAAAAAAAAACAAATTTTTAAAACCTCATTTAATTATTGTCAAACTTAAAATTTATATAATAAAGTAATACTGTAGTGAAGACCAGTGGCGCATCCAGGGGGGGGCTAGGAGGCTATAGCCCCCCCCCCTCCGATATAGTGTCTTCAACTGAGTCCCACACTCTCGTCCTGGAGAAAGGCCGGAGTTAGTGCATAAAGCATTTTCCTCTCCTCCAATGCATCAAAAAAAAAATAGACACTCTTCCTTTTTTTAATGACCATAGCCGCTTTTTTACCGGTGCAATAAAAAAAAAACAAAAAAATGATTGAGTTTGGCTGTTCGATATGATTGAAGTTAGGTACTGTTTTTAGTGTATCACTTGTTGCTTGTTGGTAGCTAATCAGCCAAGCCAGTTAATTTAGGTCTGGCATCCTCGGGCCCCCAAGAGAGGATTTACCAAATTGTCGCCTATGGGCACTACTTTGAGATGCCGCCCCTGTTTACTTAAGGGCTAACAGAAGTGATTCAGCGCAAAGAGAGGGAGGCGCAGGTAGGGATGTGGTCAACACATTTTTAGTGTTTACTGAAATTTCAAATAAGAAAAGATTGGCAACAAAAATCAATGATAAATCTTTCGCCGTGAGTTATTTCGGAAATGCCGTGCTTTGTTGTTACCACTGATAGGTAACAGTGGTAACACAATAATTATACTCGAAAATAAGATGACCACGCTTCTTTTTTCGAAAATTTTTCGCCTGCGGCCCTCGCCTTTGACACAGCTCGCTACGCTCGCATCTTTTAACCCCCCCCCCCATAACAAAATCCTGGCTGCGCCACTGGTGAAGACGATCACTGCCTGATGCTTACGTGCACCGACTGCTAAGCCGAGATCCTCGGTTCGATCCCAAGCGGAGTAAAAACTTTATTCTTGCCGTCTTCTCTCGGCAGGCAATGGCAAACCACCGAGGTATCTGCCAATAGAACCCCCTTCATAAAGACGTAACACTTTAGTGCCGTCCGTCCCCGGCAGTAAAAGTAACGTATAAATTTAATAATAACTCTTGTCTATTTTTTTTAAATATTTACTTACATTTTATTTCTTCTTCTTTGGCCTTCAAAGATTCCTCCCTCGCTAAGCTTAAAATTCCATAGTCGTTGTGAACTTTATCTTGAATTTCGTTTAAAACTCTCGCATTAGTTTCTAATATATTTAAACTCGTACTTAGCTTATTAGTATAGGCGTCTGCGTTGTTCATAATTTCTGCGGACTTTTGTTTTGCGTCTTTGTAATTTTCCATTATCGTCGAGTATTCGTATTTAATTTCTTCTATTATCCGATTATGATTATCTCTAATTCCTCTAATTTCGTTTGCATGGATTGCCGACATTTCTTTCAATTTTTGCTTATGCTCTTCATTGTCTGAAGTATGAGCTTCCTTTAATTTTTCCAACGTTCTATGAAATTGGTCCAGTAAATCTGACATTTCTGTTTTCAATCGAGTTTCCGTTGCTTCCATTGCATTTTCCAAAAGAGAAATTTGTTTTCTAAAAATTATAAAATTTAAATAATTGTAAAAAAATCGCTCTTGCTTACCTACTTATATGATTCGTTCAATAAAAATATTTCTTCGTGTTGTCGTTGTTTCAATGTGGAAATCATGTCTTCGTATAATTTATAACTTTCCTCCACGTTACTTTTTTTTAATTCGCTTATATGATCTTCTTGAAAACTATCTTGATTTCTTGTAACAGCTGGCTGAGAAATCAACATTTGAATGTGATTGTTAATTCTTTCTTGTTGCAACCTCATGTTGTTTTCTATAATTTGTTGTTTTGCAAATTGTTGCTCGACAAGATTGTTAAATTGCTTCTCTTGTTTAATTATAATTTCTTGTTGTTTTGACTGCAATTCGGATAAATTTTCTTCGTACTTTTTCAAATGCAAAGCCATCAACAGCTGCGATTCTTGTTGTTGTAAAGCTATTGCAGTATTTTGGTACTCAATGTTGGACGTCGTTAATTTTTGTTGGACCATTAAAGATTGAAGCGCTTGATCGTCTATTAACATTGTAGGTTTGGCACCGGTTTCCAATTTTGGCACAATTTCTTCCACGTTTGGTGATTGTTTTTGAATTACTTCGTTTTGATTTTCCGACTCAAATTTGTTTGCATCCGTTGCTTTTGTTTCGGACCGATTATTTTTAAGTTGAGATCCGTCATCGAGCCACTCCGGAAGTTGTTTTATATTTGGAGTGCTTTTTGTTTTTAAATCTCGAGATTTTGAGAGAAAACTGTCGTCGTCTGCTTTTTTAATCTTATCTTCGTTCGGGATAGTTTTAGGTTGTCCTCTTAATGGCGTGGTTGTTTCTTTTGTGAAAAGTCCTAAAGGATCTTGCAAATTAACGTTAGGTGTGTGTCTAGAGCGTCGACCGTCACCTACGGAAAATTCGGAAGCTTGTGTTATCATTTTAGGAGCAGGTTCTTCTTTTCTTTCAGGTAACCGTGGTTCGGTTGTTTTTTCTTTGCCGATTTTAGCGTCTTTTAAAATATCGCCGAAAGAAACGTCGTCGCTTTGTAGTTTTCGAGGACCGAAAATACTTTCCATTAAAAGATTTTTATTAACGGGATTTGTATTTTTAACTGTAGGCTCCACATTGGCTTCTATTTTTACTTCTTTAGGTATTTCTTTCGTTTCATTTTTTTTCTTGAATCCTAACGAACTTAAAATATCCTTGTCGCCGTCAGCGCGTGCAGATTTTATAACGGGATCGATTTCTTTATTAACGACAGCAGATTTTTGAAAATTATTTTTTTCGTTAACATCGTCTCCTAACCCTAACCAATCGGGTTCCTTACTTGGCAACTTATTTTCGGTTTCGTTTAAACCGAAAAGCGACGATATAGCCTTCTTGTCTGGCACTTTTGTTAAACTCGCGCGTTTGTTTAATAACTTTGGTTCTTCAAAAAAACTATCGTTACTATCACCTGAGAGTAAATCATCTATAACGTCGTCGTTATCAAAATTTGCCATTTTTGTTTGTATACCAATCTTACGTTGCTAGGCAACGTAGTATTGAAGCACCCTCTCTCTTTTAATATCGTAAAAAGCAAATTACATGCAGACCACGACACCTGCAGTAATTAAAAATAATTATCCTGATGTAACCACAAAACTTTCGTTTTTTTTCGAAAATTTCGTTGTCTTAATTTTTCTTTATACATGGTGTTCCCGTGACCGTGAAGAACTTTCGAGATTGTGATAAACGACACTTTTCTAAGACAAATTTTCAAATAAAATTTTTGTCCGGTTTAGGTCGTTAATTTTTTTCTAAGACGTTTCGTTTAAGAGATACGGAGTTCACATAAAAAGTAAAAAAAAACAAAATCAGATTTTTTTAACATTTTTTTCCTTAATTTAATTTATAACTCAAAAACCGTTTATTCTAGACGATATAAACTAATTTGTAGATAAGCAAATGATCTTTTAAAAAAATCCATTAAGTCTAAAAAATTAATAATATCGGAGCTATGACCGTTTGCTTTGCTGTTTGAAATCAGAAATTCAAAATATTTCTTTAAAAGGAAGTACACTCCAAGGATTTGGACTTGGACAAAAATTTTATTTGAAAATTTGTCTTAGAAAAGTGTCTTTTATCATCACCTCGAAGGTTCTCCACGGTCAAGGGGACACCCTGTGTATATTTTTCTATTTCGGTACATCGTTTCTGAGATACAGTGACTTAGAAAAATCTTTGCGATACAATAAAAATTGCCATCTGTACCTCAAAAACGGTGCGACGAAAAGTGAAAAGTGAAAGGGATAAAAATTACAACAAAAAATGTCAAATAAGTATTTTTGTAAAAGAGCTTTTTATATGACAAAAATCATGGCGTTAACCCTGAAAATATTAATTTCTCAGTAAAAATAGTTAAGTGTTTTCTTAAAGAGCGTGAAATAATCTACAAACTAGATTCAAACCTTTTATTGTCTAAAATCAACGGCTTTCGAATTATATGAATTAAAGTACAGTAGAGCGTCGATTATCCGAACTAATTGGGAGACATGGATCAACATGGGTTATCGGATAATCGATTTGTGCGGATAATCAAACAGCACGTTTAGGCATTTTCAATTGTCACAATCTATGATGCTTTGCTTGGATCAGTTGTTTTATTTAAGTTAACACGTAAAACGATACAATAATAAAAGATACATAAAGTTCAATATACCGTGCGACTTATAAATATACTGTAGATACCAAATACACCAAGATTCCAATAGGAATCTCGTTATTGCATCATGCGCGTCGATAATTTTATCAGTTTGAATAATCTGTCGTTCGGATAATCGACGTTCGGATGATCGACGCTCTACTGTAAGTAAAAAAAATTGGAAAAATGCAAGCTTTTTATTTTTTTTTCAAAACGAAACATTTTACAAAAAATCTGACGCTCCGTTTCGAATAAAAAATTTAGCAGACTACAACTTTTGTCTAGTAAAAATTTTTGAGAAATCAATCCATTTTACAGAAAATCAGAAAATAATAAAAAATGCAGCTACAAAACAAAAAGTTAAATTATTTAATAATACAAATATTATGATTATTATGTTAGATATGGACAATTTTGCATAAATACCAATACTGCCCATATTATTTATATCCGGTGCATGTGTTGAGATTTGGGGATAATCGACCAAGACTTATTTTTTCCACTGGTTAAGAAGGCAAAAAAACCCGTAAAGTTTTGTTTCAAGTATTTTATTTATCGACAAAGCGCAGTTTACAAGAGATGATGTAAACAATTGCAAGAATGAACACCGATGGTCAGTAGAAAATCCGTGGGTAAAACTGGAATCAGAACATCAAAGATGGTGTGGAATATTAAGAAACTACATTATTGGTCCAAGAATGGTCCAAGAATGGACCAATGAATGTGGTACCAACACGATGGTGCGCCTGCACATTTTGAGCTTTAAGTAAACATTTTTTAAATAAAGCACTGTAGTCGATCCAAGATATGAATAATATAGGTGGCGCGTCGTTTGCAAAGTCTAATTTACACCGGGAAACTTCAGATAGTACTTAAATTTTGTAGTAATATTAAATATACGCCACAAAAAAGCGAAATGTTATAACCGAATAACTACGCCTATTTGATATTAAATTTAACTCTGTTCACATCTATCTTATTTATGACTTCACCCGGTTCAGTTTAGGCAACACGCATAGCACTTCAATCGCAAAAATTTTGTTATTGTAATGCCGTTTAACTTCAAAGCAATTTCATTGGTTTACATTTCAAGGTCATCGCTTTAGTACAAATTCCAATAATTTTCTTTAAAAAAACGGACTATGCGTACGTAGGGGTGAGGGGCGGTAGGGCTGCATTGCTCCGGGCGGCACATTGTTAGAGGCGGTATTTTACTTCTTTTTGTACAAAAAAAATATTTTTATTTTTATTAAATAATATAAAAATGTAATCAACAGAATCAACGATTATAATTATTAAAAGAACCAGTTACCTATTGCAAACCAAAGGGTTAAATATCTATCAATATAATTTAAAACTGAATTCTCTAAAAATGTATGTCAATGAACAAAGTTAGTGCAAAACGCCGTTACAACAAGTAAACAAATTTGTGAAGAGTTGGGGATATTCACTGAGCGTCGAGTTAGAAGGAAAACAGAATATTTTAAACGATAATTTTGAATGTCAAGTAAACAACTTTGTTGACATTGACGAAGAACAGTTCTATATTGAAAAAACAATGATTCAGAATTTTACGTCTATACCTGCTTTACAAAAAGAAGCAAAATTTTGGGAAAACGAGAAAGAGCCTCTTGAACTATTAATGTTTATTCAAAAGTATAAGTTGGAAAACTCTGTTCCCAACATAGAAACAAAGAATTTTTTTAACAATAGCAAAGAGACAATAGCTATCAGTGTCGCTAGTTGTGAACGGAGCTTTTCCAAATTAAAATTAATTAAGAATTATCTTCGTTCCACAATGAGTGATTCAATATTGCGAAATCTAGCGATACTTTTAATAGAAAAAGAACTAACGAATGATTGTTATAAATTTTGACGATATCATTCGAGACTTTGCAAATAAGAAGGCAAGAAAATTAATCAATAATTTTTTTTAAATTTTAATTTTTAATATTTTTGTATTATAAAATAATTTTTTTTATATATTTATATTCAGTAATAGTTATAAAGGGGGGGGGGGGTAAGAAGTGCCAAATTTTAAGACCGCCTCCGGCGGCAAAAGCTTTAGATCCGCCAGTGAAATAAAGCATATCCTGAAAAAGTGAATTGAAAAAGGAAAAACTATTAATTGGCCTGCAAGATTCCTAAATTTAACTCTTTGTAGAGTTCGAATTTTTTTTTTTACTTATTTTAATTCATAACTCGAAAGCCATTGATTTCAGACAATAAAAAGTTTAAATCTAATTAGTAGATTATTCCACGCCCTTTAAAAAAGTACTAAACTATTTTTACCAAAAAATCAATATTTTCGAGTGAAGGTGGAAATCTAAAAAAATGCTTGAAAAAGGCGTAACTCTCGACGCGACGGTTTGAATTTAGAAAACAATTTTTATTACATATTTTTCTTAGGAAAGTGTCTTTTATCACCACTAGTTCCTATTTATACAATATATTATATTATGTTACTTTGTTTGCACAAAATTCAAAATCACAAAATTTTTCACAAAAATAAAAAATCGTAAAAAATATCTTCAATATTTTTTTTTGCTTTTAAAATTTTGTTTTTACTCAATATATATTTTTTCTCTTAAAATTTTAAAACTAACTTTTTATATAAGTACTTCCTACATAATTATAGTTCCTATTCCTATTTAATTTCTAAACCGGTCAACTAAACAAATCAAAAAAATCTATCTATTTTAGCTAATATGTTAAAAATTTAATCAAAATTATCTTTATTTTCGCGCCTTAGCTCTAAAATACTTTACTGCAGGGGCAAATAATTCGAAAACGGAGGGTTAACTTTTTTTGCTCACTACGGCTTTCGCGGTGGCAAATAAAATCATTTTAGTTTTGCTGGGTGCTAAATTAATACATTCTTATAACAATTTTAAGTATTTTTTTTAAATTACAAAAAAAATAGTAAATTTTATTGGATCATAGATTGAAATTACCCCCCCCCCTTTGACTTAAAAAATTTATTGTCCTATCGGAAGAAAACTGAGTAAGTCTGAATTTTAATTTGATAATTTTGGAAAAGTGTAAGGTAAAGGTAAATGTTAAGAGAGGGGCTTTTTAAGCCAACTATGGCTGACAGCAGATGTGAAATTTAGTATTCCCGCTGAGTTGCAGTGCTGGATTAGCCATATAGTAGATGTAGCAGAATTCTACGGGCCCCGAGCCTACAGTAGAAAATATTTAAAACTGAAAAAAAGAAAATATGCCACAAAATATTCCACTCAAAATATTGTCTTTATATATACATTTTTTTATTTTGTCGCCTCGTTTTCGACCGAGAGTGACTTAAAACAGACAGATAGGAGCGCCCGAACAATTTTGTGAGTAACTGTATACCCATAAACCAACAAATAAAACTCACATGAGAGGTTGATTATGTTATTCAAAAACTATAGGACAACCTTTCTCTTTTGTTTGCAAAGTTACTGATTCGAGCTCTTTGTCACGGTTTACGAAAGAAGGATTTGACGACTGGAAAAACGCACATAATTTATTAAAATTATATATTACTATATATATTATATGTATTTAATTTTTTATTATCATACAAAACCTAGGGGCCCTTTGATAATATCTGTACGGGCTCCGCGCTTGCTTAATCCGGCCCTGCTGAGTTGTGATTTCTTTTTCAAAATTTTCGATTTTGTGACTAATATTTTATTTAAATCGAATAAAGTAATTTTCAGGCGTATGCCTTATTTTATATTTTTAAAATTTAAATTTATTTGGAGTAAGTAAAATTAAAAATTTATAAGACCAGCGTGTACATTGGAAGGTATCGCGTTTGGCTGATAATTTAAAATCGAAAGTTCGATACTGGAAGCGAAATTTAATTTTTGAATATAAAATAATTGCGATTGAAATTTTTTATAAAGAAGAAATTTTTGGCATTAGAATTAATTATTTTTTTTTTAAAACCTTTGACCCTAAAACTTATCCCAACTGCTCCCGCACAGCAGGGCTACTCCAAGCAAACAAGTGTTTTGATTGTTTTTACAAAATTATCATTTCAATAGGTATATATTCTCGTACAACTTTGTTAAAACACAGATTTATTCTAGCTTTCTTTTAATTTAGTATTTAAATTAAAAGATTAAAAAATTCCAATGGAATTTTAAGTATTTTCAAATAAGTTCCAGAGATAAATTGAAACCTGAATCCGACGTAAAGATCATAGCAATATATTTATCCGCGAAACTTCAAAAACTGTTTGGTCACATTCATAACGTACTTTTCAGGTACGTTAAATTAACTTATCCAGAGCAGGGGGGTTACAACTCCCCCCCCCCTCGAAATTATTTTTCAATTAATAAAGTACTGGAAGTTCGACTGCAATCGTAAAAAAATCAGAAAAAACAAAAACAATTTTTACAACTATAACAAAAACATTAAATTTGAAGTGTTTAAATAAAAATTAAAACTAAAGAGATATTTCTAATAAATTAAATCTCAAATTAAGAATGCGACGTCTGGTGGCAGAATTGAGAACACTTCGATGCGAGTACTAAACGTGGTTCATTGTACTTAAATAAAGATTTTAGAGCAATTTGTTTCGTCATTTCACCTTTTACTTTGATAATTCGAACATACAAAAAGATTTACAAGGTTGATTCGAAATTTACTCGCATATGTCGGTCATTTTAACAATTTAGCAGCGCCCCCATCATTAATTTTATTCGCGAATAAATGACTAGCAAAATTGCTACTTGGGAATCAAAAGCAAAGACTATATTTTGTGAAAAATTAATGTTAAAATACTAACAGTTTTTGTTTCAACCTAAAGAATTGAAAGCTTGATAGCTTGATGATTAAACCTATAGGTTTAATCTAGTTTCAAGCTGCAACAAAAAATAACCACACAGTAAAATAATAATTTATGAATTTTATTTCTATGCAACGATAAATCGAATTAATTACATTTATTTAGAATTATGAAATTACAAAAATATGAACTTATAACTTAAGCGTCAGCAATGGTCACTTCAACTTCTACACCAGGTTCAATAGAAATTGATGTAATTTTTTTTACAATTTCAGATGGAGAATGAAGATCGATAACACGTTTGTGGATCCTCATTTGGAATCGATCCCAAGTTTTGGAACCTTCGCCACAAGGTGTCTTTCTTGTGGTAATACGTAAGGTCTTAGTGGGCATACGCACTGGTCCTTTTACACGCAATTTTTGTTTTTTTGCTCCAGAAATAAGATCGTCGCATACCTTTTCCAAGGAACTCACATTGCGCGAGGTTAAGGTTATACGGATACGATGGATCGGTGCTGCTTCTTGTCCGGGTTTACCAGAATTAACCTCTTTATTAGCAGACTGCAAAATAAAATAAATTAGTGAAATTGGCACAAAATAGGTGATATCAACTAAGGTGATCATTTATTTTTTCCCTCAGAGCGAGGACCTTCAATCTCTAAGTAAAATTGCTTGAAAGCTGTGGCACTGTCCCGCTCAAATCAGGACGTAGGGTCACGTTTATCATAACCAAAAATCCACGTGTTTCAAGTTTAGTGAAATAATGGAAAAAATATGTAATAAAAGTAAATCAAATTTAATTTAAACTTACCATGATGTTTTATATAAAATTTACTGATCGAATTAGTTATTTAAACGTATAGTATAACCAGCGCTGAAGAACTAACAAAATGGAAGTACGAAGTAACGAAATGGAACGTGAAAAAATTGTTAGTGCGTTTGCGTCATCGTACAATGCTACCAACATTTTTTAATGGATACAGCAATTTTAGATTCAAACTAGATAAGAAAAATATGTTAATTATCAGTTTATCACAGGTTCAGTACGAAACAAACTTTAAGTTTTGTGGAGAATTGATATTAAAAATACTTAAAGCTTTTGTGTCAACTTAAACAATCAAAGCGTTCAATCTAGTTTTAAAGTACAATAAAAATTAACTCCAGTATTAATACATTTTTTATCCGTTAGGTACTATAAATCAAAAATCAGTTCCATTATTGCTTAGAATTTTTGCTTTCGAGATTTATCAATTTCTGACCAATTCAAACTTGAATCAAGAGTTGGAATTAGTTGTATAAATAGTTGCCATTACTGGAATAGAAATGGAATTCTTGGAATTAGGATTTATTAGCATTGAAATAGAAAAATAGGGAATCAAAATAAAACTAACACCGAATAAAACCCATGAGAAAAATTGGTTAAAGTTTCGAGATCCTCTCAAAAATAAAAATGAAATAGACATAAAAGAAAAAAAAACTTACTGAATAAAATGGCTGATGAGAAAATCTACTCGAAGCGTGAAATATAAATCAAATGTAGAGGTTGGAAACTATTGAAATTGATATGCAATTATTGGAATTACTAAAATTAATTTGAAGTTGACAGATTACTTCAGAATTTTTTTAATTAAATTTAAAAAATGGTTTCTCGAATTGAATTTGTTCCACTGTTTGCCGTGTACCGAGGGGGGGGAACATTTACTACCGTATACTTTTCCTTGAAAAGAAAAAGAATAATTAATTTGTATTTGATTTGAGAACTCTATTTCTTGTATATTCAATTATTCAAAGTGGTGCCAACGCTAATAGTGCGCACATTTTGCCGTTCGATTTGGACAATGAGCGCTTATACGCGCTAACGCTATGTTGTGCATATTAGTGCAAAGTAGGGGTAAATTCAAAATTTTAAAATGACTTTTGACGTTTAGTGAGAATTGTGAACAAATACGTTTATTACATTACAACTTGCAGAAAACGATTTAAAAGTGTTGATTAAAGATAACCAAGTAATAGGTGACAGTTAAAATTAAATTAAGTATAACATTATTATTACTAGTAAAGTTATTATTTTTTTAATTTATTTAGGTAATTTATTATTTCCTAAGTTGCAGGATTTAAATATCGCGCTCGCGGGTTTAGTAAGTTGAAGAGATTATCGGTAGAGGTCGCTAGTGGGGATTTTGTTTGTGGGGAGCAGAAGTTGTTGTTCTGTGCGTTTGTTTACATGTGAATAATGCAGTGGCAAGTCGTAAAAAATATTCTTGAGTGTTCTGCATTATAAAAATGGCAAGCTATCAGTAAAATGGCAATCTCAAAAAATAAACTTACTTATTGCACATTTTTAAATATTAAACGTACAACAGTTAATGTAGTACTTTATATGATTTTACATTTTTACAATAAATTGCAATCCTAACTAATTTTTGAAAAAAATTTATCAAGTACGGCTTATGAGAGAAGTTGTGTTAAAAATATTTGTAATATTTCTTATTCTTTCATTTTATTTTTTCTTCATTTAATTCATAAGCATTTATTTTATGTACTAGGCAAAAGCACCAAATAAGCATTTATGCTTAATTAGTTCGCATATAAAATATATAAATTCTCCAAGAAAGTGTCTTTTATTTTATATTTAGACATATTTTATTTGTTAATAAACACAAATGATTTTAATTACGTTAATAATCTTATAAGTAAAATGTGATAGTAAATGCAAATTTATTACTAGAAATAGTTTGAATTGGACGGCGAAATAAAACTAAGATGGCGTCGATTGGATATGTGCGTGAACTGAACCAAAACACATTTCAAAACGAACATACCTTCTCTAATAGTACCATGATGTCCATGATGTGAAGCCAGTTCCAATGTGGTTCCAATAGTGCAAGCGAGGAAGAACAAGTAAATAGTATATATTTGGAAAAACGTGTTGTTATTTATTCTCTCAGTATACTCCTAAACAGTTTCAGCAACATTTCAGGTCGGTTTTATATACATTATATTAATAATCAATAGATAAGTGGTTTAAGTAGTGTAACTCGATATTAATCATATCAAATTTTTTAGCATAAACCAAAAAATGCACAAAACACTTTTTCGAAACTAAAATGTTTAAGTTATCACAATATATAAATACACCGTATGTATATTAGTTCATCGCCTGATGATGCCATAGTATTGTTACGAAAGAACGTCTAATTATATTTGATGACTAATGTATGACGTCATGCATGATAACATCATTAGTCATTCAAATAATGCTTCGATATCAATCGAGAAACACTGAGAAGCGAATGAAAATTCCTGGATGGTTATGGAATTTTCTGGAAGGCTGCATTTAAGTATAAATGCAGCGCGATTTCCTGTCACGAATCAATTCCAGTTTGAACGCGCGACTGTTAACATAAATCAAGTGAACATAAATACAGTGAAGTGATAAGGTTATACCGAGTGTTTAAATAAATATAGACCTAGTGTTAAATATAAATTATAGTGTAAATAAATTGTAGTGTAATTAGTGTTAGTGTTAATCTTAGTTTAGTAATTGTTATTAATCGTATCTGTAAATATTTGTATTAGCCCTTTAGAAATAAATAAACGTTTTAATTTTCGTTACAGTATGATGAAAACGTTTGCGATAATATACATACGGTGTATTTATATATTGTGGTAACTTAAACATTTTAGTTTCAAAAAAGTGTTTTATGCATTTTTTGGTTTATGCTAAAAAATTTGATGTCATTATATTAAAGTTTGTAACAACCAAATATTATGTTTCTATAAAAAAAATTAATTAACACGTGTTAATTGGATGAGAACGACGCTTAAAAGTTCTTTTGAATTTTTACTAATGTTTATTTCTTTTGTAGAATGCTACGAATGAGCACATGCTATGAATGTGTACGAAAAGTTTTGCACGAGGTAGTAAAGTTAACACCAGCAGTCATTTTATGGCCGAATGATGAAAGGGCTACTGACATCACAGAACATATACATAGAAGAAGGGAACCTCGCATGTTAATTCCAGAGCCAGTATATTTAGAGCAGGAATGCACAGACTTATTGGGCCTAGGCGCCACTCGGGCAGATTATGAGTTAAAGGCGGGCCACTATAAATAAAAACAATTTAATAAAAGTTTAAAAAATATTTATTTACATTATAATTTTTACTTTTTTAATCAAAGTAAATTTCTTTATTTGGTGAAAATTTTATATAATAAAATTACTAGAGACCGACCAAAGGTTCTGTTTCGGCCAGTTTCTGCAAAAAGTGCTGGTTTTGGCGGCAGTTTCGGCTTCAACCAAAAATTTACCAAAACTTTTGGTTAAGCCGATACTAGCGTTCGAATTGTGTCGAGCGCTGCACTTGCTACGCCCCTGGACAAGGTTTAAATTTGACGCTTGGAAATTTGGCTTTACCAGTGATAACAACCAATATGCTTAAATTAAGTAAAATGTGCACAACCAGCTATGAAATTTTCAATCTGTTATGAAAGATGGACGGTCAAAGTAATTTACTTGGTGAAAATGCGGAGAAACTTATTTTCTTAGCTTTTTGTTTATTGACTTTTTAATTATGAGTATTAGAGCCATCAAGTTAGCTAAATTCATTAATTTAATTTGCAGAATTGTTGTAAAATTAAAACCTAATAAATGATATTTTAAAATTTTCAAAATGGTAAGAATCTAAGAGAATGATAAGAAAATAAGAAGAATAAAAAAAAATGGTAAAGAGATATTATTAAAATTTGGCTGAGGTGTCAGAAGAGCTTGATACGGCTCTGGTTTCGACCGAAACTAAAAGAAGCCGAATATTCGGTTTTGGCTGAAAATCGTGTTTCGGTCGGACATTAAAAATTACCATTTAAAAAAATTGAGTTATTTTTATTATTTTTTGCCATTTCTATTCGCTCGCGAGCCGCACGCACATCGACGGCGGGTATTGGAAACCTTTTCAAACGCAGGGATAAGAAAGTTAACGCATTTCTCATTCCAATACTCCAGCTTTCACATTTAACTGATTCTTCTGGGTTAGTATTGAAGGAACACTTTCTTAGCAAAAAGTATAACCTAGTTCTGAAGAATATTGTTAAAATTTTTTCATTCACATTATGACATTGGGAAGTTCGTTAATCGAAACAGGAAGATTATAAAATGTATTTATTAAGGTTTTTAAATTGATTTCACCTTTTACAACCTTTGCACTGTGATTTCGAAAAAATACTTCTGCCTGTAAAAAGTAGTCGAAAATTACTTTGGTTGGATATAAAAGGGAATTCTCTTTATAACACTTAAGATTTACTAGAGTACTAATAGATGTAATATGCATAAATACAACAAGCGACGAATTAAAATCTTTTATTTTATATAAGTTAACTTTTTCAAATTGCGAATATAAATAAGTGAAACGTAATTAGTTGAAAATCATACAATTAAAATAATAAATGTAAAAAGTTTGGAAAGCGTATATTTCAGGATATATCGAAACGGCCACAAAGTTTCGATACTTAAGTGGTTGACTTAAGTTATGATATAGCCAGATATGCCTTTTTAAAAACTAATTAGGACTAACGAATTTTGACCTTATTGACTCTAAATTCGAGCAAATCGGTTCAAAAAAAGTTCAAACTTACACTAAAAAAAGCGTAATCTTTTTTGCTAGGAAAATCCCATGTTATGTGCCAAAAATCTTGCGAAATAACTAAGAATTACGTTATTAGACTAAAAACCAATTAAGTTGAGAAAAACTATAAATTAAATTATTAAATAAACACATCTTAAACCATAAAGGTTAAAAAAACTTTTCTAAAAACTATATAGTAAAAATTTGAATTATAACCAACTATTGGAGATCACCGGTTAAACTTAAATTAAAGAGGAAAATAAGAGCAAATCCATTAGATTATCAATTTGAAGTGATCGTCTTGTAAGATGCGACTTCTAAATTTGAATTTAGCGCCAACACCTACTCATCGATGACAAGGAAAAATAGCCATGAACCACCACGTTGTGTAATTACCTACCGCACGCCATCTAGTAACCCGTTCTTTCTTCCGTTGTACAAAACAAAATTGTTAACATAGCTGAAACAATACAGATGACCGCTCCAAAAACAAGAGACGATCATAAACGCACAACACAAATAAAACTACATATATTTGGGTTATGTCAAATCTTTTATTTCCTGTTTAAATTTAGGTTCGAGGATCAAGTCTGAAGCAATGATAAAATCATAATTAATTTCCAAACACCCTGTATTTTAACAACTCTGAATAATTACTTAATTTGGTGATCACGGTACTTATTTTTATATCGGAATCCTGTGTAACTTCAGTAATGTAAAATTGCATTCTTAGGGGTCAAAAGTTTATATTTTATATAATTTAATTGTGCACGGTTGGGTCAAGATTATACTTTGTATATAATTATATTATTGTTGGTCGAAACTATAAGTCCATTTCTTTAGTTAAAATTACACCTGCAAATGTGAATCAATTAAACCAAGCAGAGATCGTAATTTAGATTTGAAGTCTCAGGGGAGGGGGGGGGGTTTAAAGATGTATTTAGACTCAGAGTGTTTTGACTCTCGTCTGGGTGGGATTTGGGCATTCTTCTAGATTTTTCTTCTAGACAATTTAGACAATCTACTCTAATATTTCAAGGAGGGTCGGAGGGATTTGTGAATTTTCTTCTAGAGTTCTTCGAGAGTAAAAGACAAATCGTTCAAATATAAATTACAATCATGTTCAATTCAATTAAGCATAATTATTAATATGCATCTCAATTGTCATGGGCTTTAAAATCATTTTCAACTTGTGATCGTTAGAATAACTAGAAAAACCATTGCAATCAATTTACATACAAATAAAAGTCACCTGCAAAGTAATCACCCTGTATATGGCATTTCTTCAGTTGTTAAAATTTATATTAAAAATGCAACATTTGATACTTTAGAAAACACGGTTCCTTTGTATAGTTTTAAAGTAATAAAATATTAAATTCCAGTTCGAATGTGGGTTTGTGAAACAAAAATGCAGCTGTTTACCAACCCCCTAATCGGTGTCGATTTCACTTGTTAACACAAAGGACAATCTCAAGAAACCGCCTACGGTAACCTTGAAACGCTCGTAAAATGAACACGCACCCTAAACTCAATTATTTAAAATAATTTAACGGTCACAAAAAAGAAATACCACTAGTAAAATATTGTTTCAACCATCATCCAAAATTCCCACTAACAATGAATATGTTTAAATTATTATCAACCAAAATTACCCAATTACACCTATTTTAATTATACTGCAATCAACTTTTAATAATTTTAATAATATAAAATTACTTCAATCTTTACCGAAATATAACCCATCTAATAATTAAAACATTTTACTTCAATTGTTTAAATATAATCAACTCAACCCTTGATAACATAATATGCAATAGTGTCCCTGTTTTAAACAATTGAAACTAAAGAATAAAGTTAATTACCAAAATTCACCTAATTTAGATATGACATGTACACAAATATAATTAATATCAATATTATGTTTAATTGGAAAATTCTTACCTAAATTTGTTTTAAAACTTAACTGACTTTACAACCTTTTTGTTTTGGGTTCTCAAACCGTTCTACCTTTCAAACTTAACAAAGCGTCCCTTCCTAACTTAGTTTTAGACCCTCGACGGATCGAGTCGAAGTATCCCGAAACCATGGTACGAAACAAAATTAATATATAGGCAACCCAACAAGCTTACTATCTGAGATATTGTAATCTTACAGTCTTGACAACTAATTGACATGTGCTAAAAGATTTACGATTTACATTCACAATCAGTGACTCTCAAACATTCCCTTAATACGTACACACAAGCTTGAAATTCAAATCAACTTTTTGTGTGCACTGATTTAAATTAGACGTTTCGCGAATATTTTGCTAAAACTCTTGATCGCAATCAAAATACATGTTAACCTGATTTTGCGCGATGCAACAAAAATGGCATTCAAGTTTTTCCGCGATCCAAAAAAAAGTCAATTAACTGCAAATAATTGCTAATTTTTCAATTAAAATCGAATATGATTATTCCCTATCCGTAACAACAATTAAAAACGATAATACCAATTTTTATAATTAAAAATCCAGTTTTTAAAAAAACCAAAATTCGTCGATGAATGCACCTCAAGCTTATCGACATGTATTCCGAAATTTCATATAAATAGAGCAAGATCCCTTAAGGCAACCCAGTCTCTCTCCGACAAAATATAGTCTATCTCCGGCAAGACGTTAAGTTCAAACTGTCAGTTCGTTCCGGGGCGTTAAAAAAAGTGTGGTGCTAATTCACATAAATAATTTTTTTTTAAAAGTATTCATAATTAAATAATTTTTTTTAAGTATTCATAATTAAATTTTAATTTTTTTTAGTATTCATAATTGAATTTTAATTTTCATTTTTCTAAAGTGGTTCAAATCGTTTTTCTTTTAAATCTTTTTTTGTTTTGTTTTGTGCGCTCCTCAACGACCTAAGGTAATGACCAGATTTATATACTTAAAATTGTATGTTTTTTTTATTTTATTTAGGTGAGTCCCAACGATTTCAATGTAATTTTATCTTGATAACAGAAAGTTAACTTAGCAAATTAATTCTCAGCAATTATTTTTTTTTATTATTATTTTTTTATTCTATAATTGAATCGCTTATTTCAGAAACAACCTAAGTCACATTTTGATAATTTTGAGTTTGTTAAACCATCATGTATTTTTTGGTGGTAACACACAATTAATTTATAATGCTTTTGTTTATGATAAACTCTTACTTTAGTGGTAAAACTTTGACCTCAAGCTCGAGTTTTTTTAGAAAATGTTTAGATAAACTTATCAAACGTTTTAATTCACCTCCTGAAAACTGCTAAAATGTGATTTTAGCTGTTTCTGATTTTTTTGTACCGTTTTGTCATTATATTTTTTTGTGTTAAATAAATTAGTTGTGATTTACATGTTCTTATTCTTTTCTTGCTGTTAAAAAGGCGATCGACTTGGTAATAATCCTACGTCTCTGATCTTCAATTTAAAAGTTTGAGTCCGGCTTATAAACAGGCTCTGGTGGCAGCGATTAACCTGCAGTTAACACACGACGGCCGCGATTATTTAATTTATCAAAGCCTACCCGTGTTACAATACAACTGAGTTTATAAACTTTCTACAACCATTAACCAGTTTACTTATGTATGGTTATATACAGTATGGACTAAACATGGCTGCCGTGTCGGCATTAATATTATATTAATTCTATAATCGTCAATTAATTTATGTAATAGTACCGTCGTCGAGTCGTAGTCACTTTATTTATTTTATTACTCAGATAATGATTGTTATTATTTGCTGTTATTTTCACAATTTCATTACTGCAGATTACTTAGTATTCGAATTGAACGAATGTTTGTTCTTATGGGCAAATACATGTTTGTCCCTACCGGACTACTAGCGCCCCTAGTGAGCAATTTTTCGTATTTGAAGAAAATGGCTCATTCGTGGGGCCGCCAAATTGACAAAAACTCGTACAACTTTAATTTTAATTTAATTAGTTTAATTGAAAAAATTCTGAAATAATCTGTCAACTTCAAATTAATTTTGGTAATTTCAATATTATTGCATGTCAATTTTAGTAATTTCTAGGCTCTACATTTAATTTCTACCTCACGCTTAGGGTAAATTTTCTCATCAGCCATTTTATTTTCTTTCGTGACTTTTATTTCAATTTCTATAATTTCAATTTTTCAGAGTACTTCAAAACTTTTCTCATGCGTTTTATTCGGTGTCAGTTTTATTTTGATTCTCTATTTTACTACTTTAGTGCTAATAAATCCATTTTAATTCCAGTAATGCTAACTATTTATACAACTAATTTCAAACTCTCGATTCAAGTTTGAATTGGCCAGAAATCGATAAATCTCGAAAGCAGAAATTCTAAGCAACAAGGGAGCTGACTTATAGTACCTAAGGAATAAAAAATGTACAAATACATTTTTAAGATCAATTTTCCACAAAACTTTGACTTTAAAATAATCAAACTTAATAAAATAAATGTTAAAATAAGTGTTAAAATCGGCATACTATGCTGATTTTGTCACATGTTATTAAAAGCATAATATTGCAATCATATATATGAAATCTGAATATTTAGTATAGTTATAAGCAAGAAGAACGAATGTTTGTGATCTTCCTGAGCCTGAGAGGTCATGTAAATTTGTCACTAGATGGCGAGTAAATCGATAATTTTTAATTTAATAAATATGTGCACTAGAATTTTGAAAAGCTGCTGTACTATAAATATTATTCCTGTGCCAGATAAAAGAAAGTTTTAATTGTAAACATTTTATTTTACTTTTTAATAAAAAATTGAAATAAAACTGAAATTAGTGCAAGCAAATGATAAAATAGTTAATAAATCATTCATTGAATGCAATGAGAAATCAAATAGATCAATTGAAACAAAAAAAGTGCAAGAAAAATGTAAATACGAGTATAAAAATGACGCTCAAAACTACTTTTTAATGGTAGTTTTCTATTTTCTATTCACACTATTCTCAAGAAAAAGGCTCATTGAATCTGTGTTCCACCGAGGGGGGGGGGGGGGGCAATTGCTACCGTTTACTTTTCCTTGAAGAGAAAAAGAACAATTAATTTGTATTGAATCCTCCAAATTCTAAAACGAATTAATTGACGACCCATAATATACCCATAATGCGTAGATTTTCACTTCTCAAAAATTTCTCGTGTCCAGCACCACTTGACCTAACTACGGCGGTTGACATCCGTCGTGCTTTTAGAAACATAACCTCAAAAAATACTTTGTTTTGGAAATGTCGTTTTGCAATATTACATCTTTTATTAAATGAAAAAATACTTTTGCGTTAGAATTTGAATTAATTAATTTGATCTATTATATTTTTTAGTTTATTACTTTGTTACTGATTGTATGTTTTAAAGCTAAAAGTAAATTTCCAATTAATTTACTAAAAAGTTGTGATTTTACTAGAAATTCTTTAAATGGATAAGAAAATAGTTTCCATACAGAAGAAGATTTTCAATTTATGTGATTACGCACGAACAGTACATGTGGAGGAATCGAAAACTGCAATACAAGAATCTAAAAAAACTTTTGAAGTCATTCGTAATTTATCTGATCAGTTAAAACATGTAAACCAGTAAGACATTGAATATTTGTATTATTAAATTAAATGATCTATAATAATTATTATTTTTTAGATCGGATCTATATGAATGGTCCATGTATGAACGTTTGAAATCGTCTCTTCAATCAAATATATTGGGTGAAATACAAGACGAGTTTATGAAACTTCGAGAGTTCCTGTAAGTATAACATTAGTTAAATGATTCTGGTTGTATTAATTCGTCAAATTTAAGAGATCGGTTAAGTAAATCAAATCAAGAGTTTAAAAATAAATTAGAAGCTTTATTCAAATCGACACACGATTTAGATTGGAGCGAAAATAACATTTTAGTTCATGGAACAGCAAGACAGCCTGCACTATCATTAATTTTGTCACAAGGAATAAAGTATTGGAAATTTTACAGCAACATTTGTAGCAATATTAAATCATCAATGAAGAGTTTTCATCCCTACGATGAAACAAGCATAAACAATTTTTTTAATTGTTATAATATAAATGATCAACATGTTCCACAATATATTTGTTTAGTAGAATATGTAGATGTTGAAGTTCCCAAATGTAAAAATAGAGTTACCTGAATAAAATGCATTTTTACTGAACTTTGTCGACTTAAAACACAACTTTTTTGTTAAAACCTTTAATTTGACAAGCTTTTGATTATAAATAAGTTCGTCGTACCAAATTTGGTTCCGCAAGATATAATTGAAACCTTTCGATGATAGAATTTAAATTCAATGTTTTATGACCTGAATTTATCGGTCAACAAACGGTTTTTTCATAAGGAGTGGTTTATATGAATTTTATTCAGTCACATTAAAAAGTCTTACGTAATCGTCACCGAAAAATCTGCTACTTTTACGAGAATGATGGTAGTAACATCTACAGAAGCTAAACTCCTAATTCAAATTGGAAATTTTTATCGATAATTGCCAATTAATCGAAGTTATCAATAAATTTTCAACTATTGATATTTTCCAATTTGGCCCAACTTTAATTAATTCTAATTGCTACAGGATTTTTAATAGTTCAAAAAGATTAAACTAAAATGCAATACATTTTATTTACTAGATAACCTTCAAACTCAACCTCTACACATAAATTGCATGTAAGCAAAATCGTAACCTCTATTTCTTCACTTTTGGCATATCAGTTGGAACTCGGTAGTTCTAGACCCACAATTTACTTGTTGCTGCTCATATTTGAATGGTTGGTACAAAGGGCACTTCACCGAAATGAAAAAAACAATAATAATTGAAGATCCAGGAGAAAAATAAGATTAAGTTCTTTGCAGTAAGCTTTCAATAGGAAGTAGACAAAATTTCTTAAACTTGAAAATTACTCTCCTGAAAGATTTAGTTTGACATGCATTCAACGTTTTTCTCAATGGTTCTTTATCATATGAATATTTTGTTCTTTAAAGATTTAACAAATATAGGATCAACCAGCACAAATTAAAATATGTTTAACAAATAATCATAATTTATTTACAAACAAAAGAAATGAATAAAAAATTATATCGTGACTTACTCTATATTACAGACAAATTATCCCACATATTACACCGACTCCATCAATTTTTTATATTTTTCGATAAACTCAAACATAAGCACATTGGGTAATTTATTTTCGGCTTGCTTGTAAATTCGTTGAACACAATCATTAATATTTTGAACTTTTTTGTTGTTGCATAAATAAAATTTAATGTAGTTTATCCATACGTCCACATCAACTTCTCCAAATTGCTCCGTGGCTAATTTATGAACTTTTTCCCAAGCAGTATAATTGCTATCGATAGCAGTGGACTCAAGTTTCGACATTTCCTCGTGCAGTTCTTTGCAGTACGGTTTTTGCATTGCAAGCTTTAAATAAACTTGACGAGCAGCATCCATTCCTTTCGTTAACACCAACCACTGCATGTATTGTGGCTTTAGCACGGATGATATTTCTTCTGGCTGCTTTATAGCATCTTCGTATATGCTGTTGATGTAATCTTCACTTGAAGTTAAATAATGGTACCTAACAATGGAGCACCATAGAGGTAGCGCTTTTTCTTTTAATGCTTTTGTTCCTATATTAAATACCTCATTAATCTTAGTTGTATCATTTTGTATGATTTGTAAATGCATTCGAGCTTTCCATAATTCGACAGAATCTGGAATTGCGAGAGTACCTACGACAAAAAATAGTCATTCGCAACAGCCCAAATTGATTTTAATTTTGTTCTTACCTTTTTCCGCTATTTCCAAAACATCTTCACTAGCAATTTCCATCCAAGCCATGTAATGTCTTTCTGATAAACTATTGTCCAAAGAGGCATCATTTAATGCCGCCTTGAGAGTTTCCATCTTGAGAACTGTTGCAACACTTGCAGTTTCTTTTTGTAAATTTAACAAGAAGTCTATGTATAAAGACCATAATTTAGCTTTACTTGTAGAAAAAACACGATTCAAACCTTCTTGATATTTTAAAAAGCATGCTTCTAAGCGTGCTCTTGGTGTTCTTGTTTGAATGTTTACAGTACCAGTTCCTTCCGATTTGGGTTCTTCCAAAACATAGGAAACTAAAATAATAAAGATGAGCAAAGTCAAACAATAACAATTTTTTTAAATGGCTTACTTCTACGTTCTCTTTGTGCCAAAGCATCCCATACAACTTCATTGTAAGAATGATTATTCATTAAATAATCGATAATATCAAACTGTATTTTGGATGTAAATTGATGGCATTCAAATAATTCTAACAACGTCAAATAAAAAGTAAAACCTTTTATCCTTTCAAAACATCTAGAAACAATTTTATCTAATTTAAGCAAACAAAGTTTTTGAACAGATAAATCATTATTTTCGGTTTTTGTGCATGAAAATAATTCAATTTCGATAAGTTGTTTGTAAAGTCGCTCACTGTCTTTGTGTATTTCTAAACCTTTCAAAAGAAGTTTTGAAGCGGTTTGTTTATCTTTACGTTCGTCGGCATGCCACATTGCTGCAATTTGCCATATTTCTTCATTCTCGGGGTGTTTCTAAAAACTTTAAAAATAAATATAGATATGAAAGAAAAAAATTTCCCTACCTTTAGTATAACAGAAATAATGTCCAAAGCAGAATTTGCAAGATGAACCAATTTGCAAAACTTTAAAAATTCTTGAAACAATAAAATATCGCAATGAAACCTCTGTATTGCAATTTCGTACAGTACTCGAATTCTTGTAATAATTTTATAATCGATGCTCTCCTTTCCATCCTTAATTTTGTGTTTACCACGTCTCAGTTTGACGATTTTCAGTAACGCCTTTTCGTAATTGATGTATGCCAGATAGGATTTCAATTCTTTCGTTACAGAGTGTATTTTATTTTCAAATTCCTTTCTTCTCTTTAATATCTCTCTAAAATTCATCAAGAGTCATTAATTTGAATTGTTTTATAATGGTAGTTGTAAGTAATTTAGCTTACACAGTTTCTTCGGGAGTGAATAGTTGAGCCCTTCGCATTTCTTCTAGCTCTTCCGTCATCAATTCCAAACGATTCTGTACAATTTCCGCCATAATTTATGTTATCAAATTATAATTATGAAACAATTCGGCACGTGCAAGAAAATACTATACTAAAAATATAACCTTAAAGATTGAATGACAACAAATCTGTGAACAACCGTTGATCAAAAAATGTAATACCAACATAGATATTTTTTTAAGTAGAACAGTGGCGCCGATACAGGGAGGGCGATTATTTTCACAGGAAAAAAAAATCCAAGTTGCTTGAACTCAAAAGTTCGTTTCTGAACTTGGTTTGCATTATTTCAAAAATAACTAACACAACATCGGGCTTACAAACTTGAAACAAAATAGGAGATTGCCACCTCAAGTTGCTTAGAAATCATTAGGTATTTAGTGTCGATTAGAAATGTGAGGTAAATTTTCACCGTAAACTAATAATTAAAAAAGTAATTTCTTTCAGCATACTTAATTGACATTTACTAATAGATAAATCCATACAATGGTGAGTTATTAGTATTCTTTCTTTCACGCTATATATTTCATTACATTTTTTTTAATGCATGCCAAGAATATAAAAATTTCTTTTAAAACCTTTTACTTTTGAAAAGTTCTGAATGAAACAAAATTTTTAAGTTTCATTTCAAAAAATAAAATACTTTTTTTACGCAGAAAACTTTAAATTGATAAATTCGAGGTTCTACTTTTTAAGTAAGCTCTAAGCAGCTTATACTAAAAAAATTAGCTTCCGCAAAGTGATTCACAAAATCGTTGACACCAATTTCACCCAAAAATTCTAAATGGAAGAGTAACATGTTCACAGCTCCCTCCGTAAGAGAATTTGCAAATAGCTCCGAATGCTCAAAAGTGAATAGCTTCATTCAAAAAAATTTAATTTAGGCTACGATAAGTATCTTTGATGATGCTAGCAAGTTTATTTTAGGTAGCACAGTTGTAGACCGAATCAAAGCAGCTTCAAAAATGTTTTTTATCCAAGAATTTACTATGGAAATTGGGATCTGTCAGTAAATTTCTCCCAAGATTTTAACTTTTTCCTATGCACTATTGGAAAGAGAACACATTTCTAAGCATATTAAAACAAAAATTTTGTTGGATTATCCATTAGTTTTCGAAAAAATCGAATTTAAAAATCAAAAATTTTAGATAAGAAAATGTTTGCTTTAACATGGATTCGCGATAGGCCGTGATTGATTTTGTCAAAACAGACTTTCGCCTCCGGACCTGTATTTTGACAAATCCATATTTCCCAAATAAACTCATTTCCGTAGAATAACAGAACTAGCCAACGGTGGAACTCGAAGACATAGAACTCGTCCGGGTGACGACCGCAACTGACAGCGAACAGCAAGAGTATCTCAAAGCACATGTACCGTCAACAGAAAAGAGAGCGGGGAGTTGAACGTGCTAGTTTCCGTGGCATCGATTTCTTAAATTTTAAAATACCGTTTCTTCGAAAACTAGTGGGTAATCCAAAAAAATTTTTGTTGCAGAAAATTGCCCTCTTTCCAATAGTGTATAGGAAAAAGTTCAAATCGAGGTGTACATTAATTGACAGTAACCTAGAAATTTAATAAAATCAATAGCAGCTTGTTTTCATCAACACACAAGAAAATTTCAAGTCACAAAAGATTATAAAAACGTTTAATACTGAAAAGTTTCATTAAAAGCTTAACATTTTACATTACATATTTTTTCTAATATAATTTTTATACAAAAACTTAAAAACACTTAAAACCTAATAGATTTATATTATACAGAACATAATTTGATACATAATTAAGTTACTTATCTCTGCTTATCATAAATATTAATTTATTTTTTCAATTTTACAGAAATTCTTCAATATAACCTATAGTCGTTTATGACCAAAGTGTGGTCAATTTTTTCCTACAGCTATCTTTAAACTTTGTTAAGCCAATGTTTGACAAATCAGCTGAACTTATTAACAGTAGTTTTGCCTGTGCTGAAGATAAAAATGGTCATTTTGAGTATACAGTAAAGTTCGATCCAGGTTGTAATAATTCAGTACATGGATCAATTGAACGAACAATTCTAAATATGAATCTGATTAACTATTTCCAATATAAAATAGACACCAAATAATTGTACACAGTTGCTGATCAAGTTACTGGCAAAGCTGGAACCGTTGCTGTCAAACTTGCACCAAAATTCAGTCATGCAGAAATATCGAATTCAAATTATTTAGTTAGAAATACGCACAGTTTAGCAGGAATTGATGATTGTAGTGTCAACGTTCAGAGCTGTAATCATTTTCTTGATAATGCAGCATTCGCCATACAAAGAACTCTGTTGTTGGATCTTCACAATATTGAGTAAATCAACCACGATGAATTTATGAGTACCTTTGTACTTGACTTTAATATTTCTATATAAGTTTTGTGTTGAACTTTTTTCTATAATACTTCAAATACAAGCTGCCTTTTCAATGCCGTCGCAATTTACATTTGCCGGTTTTCAACATCACATAAGAAAAGTTCATCAAGAATTATTAAAACGTCATAATAGTGAAAAGTTTAATTAGGAACATAACATTTCACACTTACTATTTTTTCTATAATGTCATTTTTATGCAAAAAAAACTTAACGTCAATATATTAGTTGAAAATACCTAAAATCGAGCCAATTTAGACACATAATATAATTCGGTACATAATTAAATTGCCTATCATAAATACAGGGTTCTCGTCTAGATAACTAAAAAAAAAAGTAAATTTAAAATTGTACAAATTTTGTCAAGAAAAGTCGAAGATTTTCTGATTTTTGAGCGAGTCAGAGAAATTAAGAATTTCCGAGATATATCAAGAAAAAATATCAAGATCAGGAAAAAATTTTAAATTTCGGTTTTTATTTAAAATCTGGAAGTCATGGAATTTATTTTGGAAAATGAATGGAAATCTTGAAATATTGATATTATGCCATTTTTTTAATTTTACACAAATTTTTCAAAACTAGACGTTAGAAAACATGTAATGTAATTATTTGAATTTATAACTAAGTACTGAATTTTTAAGTGAAGCTCCATCAAAACTTTGCATATAGCTAATGCCATTTTACCGATAAAATGATTGCAACCTTAAACTGAACACTATAATTATCAATTCCTGCTAAATTACGCATACCCCTAACATAATTTATACGAATTTGAAATTCCTGCATCACTGAATTCTGGTGCCTGTTTGATAGCGACACCTGCAGATGTATCCAATAACTTGACAAGCAACTGTATACAATTATTTGAAACCAATTTATTATCGAACACAGCTAATCAGATTTATATTTAAAATTGCTTGTTCAATTGATCCATGAACTGAATTATTAAGACCTGGATTTAACTTCACTGCATACCCAAAACGACCATTATTAGCTCCAGCAAAGACAAGTCTAGTGTAACTTCTAAATTTACCTGGCTCATCAAAAGTTGAATTAACATATTATAACACATCGAAGTTCAAAAGTGAGCCTCACAACAAATTTACCACACTACGTTCAGATATAAGGTCACTTGGCAATTCTAGTCTTCTGACAAATTGTTATAAAATCAAAGAAATAGCATAATTTAATCGGTAACTTAATTATTATGTACCAAATTGCACCCTGCATATGAATTTACCATGTTTGAGGTATTTTTAAATAATGTTGATATTTAAAAATAACATTATAGAAAAAATATATACTTAAGTGCAGTTTACGTCAAGCAATTTTGCTTCCAAGTTGTCGTAAGCAAATATTTCAAAGTTTACATTATACGATTTAGCATACGATACAGCCCAAAGATAAACTCGCGAACAAAGTCATAAGAAAATATTGTGAATTTCACACAATTTTCTTTGCAATTGCCGTTATTAATGAAATCTACTTTGTCGACAAATTAATTCAAATTTGTATTTTTGTTTATGTTGGTAAATGTACTTTATTTTATAAAAATATTTTCGAATCCGATCGTAGTTACTCGTAATCTCAAGCAAACTCGTAATCAAAATCGCATAACGTGAATAGAAAATCTGTCATAACGAAACTCACAAGAAAAATTGTACGTAAAATGGCAAGCAATATTGCAAAATATAAACTTCACTTTAGTGTTGAGACATGGCAAGTTTAGTGTCCAGTACAGTCACTAACCATATCTCTTAACGATTTATTGTATGAGATTGATATTTTAAAAATTCTATAGGAAGTCGCAAACACTTAAATAATATAAAAATAAATTTGTTGTTAAACTGGTATTAAACCTAATTTAAAACTAAATAAAAAAGTAATAACACAAACTATAACACTAGAAAACCCTTTAAAACTTAAAGTTACTTCTTTCTATGAAACATTTGAATATTATCCAAAAATCTCGTTAAAAGTTCTCCATTCGAATCGGCTGGATTTTTCATTAAATTCAATTTAGTGATCTAAACAAAAAAAGAAAAAGTTGAAAAACGTTAAGATAGCCTTAAATATAATATACTCACTTGCTTAATAAAATAAGAACTTTTGCCAGTTTTATAATACAACAACAAAAGTAACTTGGTCAAACAATTCCAATTATTTGTTAATATACACGATCGTATATTTTTCAAGATAAAAGCGTTTGAATCCCACATAAATGCACACTTTTCGGGCCAGTTCGATTTTTCCGCCGAAGGAGTACAAAAATTCTTCGGTTTCGATTTCAAATTATTTTTCGGATTTAACACTTTTAAAGTGAGTTTTGCTCTGCTTTTGGTTATTACATGTAATTCGGTTAACGCCAATTTTCTTTTTTCGTTAAATTTACCCATTGCATTAGGAAGTTAGGATCATTCAGATTGACAATTTTAAACTGTTAATATTAAACACGACGCACACAACCAGACTAAACTAAAAGTTAGGTTAGGTTTCGCATTTATTTAACATAAAGCTCGTTTCGCACAATGCAATGTTATGAAATACAAGGTGTCACAAAATAATTGTAAATTGGTACATATATGGTAACTATATCCTGGTCCGAAAACCATAGCCATGTTAGCTTAGGTTTTATGGTATGAAATCAGGTTCAAATAAAATTATAAATTTTTAAAAACAAAGTAGTGGTACATTTTTTCAGTGTACCGTGATGAAATAAAATCAATAATTAAATAATAAATGATTTTTGCTTAGCAACTGCTGAAAAATTGACTTATTTATAATTTGATTGATTCAATTTGACAGGAGTAAATTTTATTTTATTAATAGAAAAGTATGGATAAACAGCCAAAAAAGAAATCAAAACACACTGTAACAGCTAAGGCAAATGCATACGGGGTTGCAGCAAAGAAACCTACTACGCATCTCTACTTGAACGATAAGCATTTGACAAGTATCGTAAGTTAAAAGTTAAAAAAATTAAATAAGAAATAATAATTTCTTAATTGCTGTTGTAGGAAAATAGAACTCTGCCGGAAACTTTGTGTGTGTTGTATTTACACAATAATTCAATCAGTAAAATTGAAAATTTAAATTCAGCTATAAATTTACAAAATTTGTATTTGCAAAAAAATAAAATATCTAAAATTCAAAATTTAGGCGAATTAAGAAAATTGAGGAAATTATATTTGGGGCATAACAAAATTAGTGTTGTGGAAGGATTGGAGAATTTGGAACGTCTGGAAGAGTTTCATATAGAAAAACAAAAACTACGCAATAAGGAACCGTTGTGTTTTGATCCGAGAACAGTTTGCACTTTATCGGTGAGCAACAAAAGTCATCTGAACTAATTTCTTTTATTTAAATACGATTTTTACTTTTTAGAGAAGTTTGCTGTTTCTTAACATCTCCAATAATAATATAACAAGCATAGAGCAGCTTGCTCCATTAAAATTTATTAAATCTTTTAATGCCAGTCACAATAACCTTCAAGACAATAAAGCTATTTCTGATGTATTGTGTAATTGGTTTCACCTCACCGAAGCAATATTTATTGGAAATCCAGTAGTAAAACAACATCGATACAGAGAAAATTTGATTGCTAGCACAATTTGCCTGTGTAAGTATTTTGAGAATTCTTAAAATCAGCTATCACACGTCACAATATTATAGTAAATAAAATTTAAATGTTTGGTTACGATTAAACTAACACAGGCTGCGGTGGATAATAATATCACTCGACTAATCGCCTCGTGACATACAATTGAATTCACGATTAATAAGCTTCATAATGCCCTTAGTTATATAATCTACTATTTTTTTCACACATTTTCTCTATTTTAATAAATATTTTGAGGTCATGACCGATTGCCAAAGGTAGGGTTTTTTAAATTCATAATATATTATAAATTTGTTTTTTATTTTAATTTGTTTATTTTATAATAAATTAATTTGTAAAATAAACTTTTGAAAAACGGTAGGTTCATTTCCAAATAACTTCAAAAATACTACTATCAAATTTTAAATTGCATTATTTCTTATTGTATTATCTCACGTAGTAGTCACAATCAACAATTAATCCCCAAAATAGTTTTTAAAAATTTTCATTTTAACAACAATTTTTTTGTTAATGAAAATTTTTATAACTTTTAGTTAAAAAATCGATAATTAAAAAACTATTAGAGATATTTCAATAAAACTTTCAGAATTTATAGTTCAATACTTGTATTTTAATGAAATATGTAAGAGTTCAAATTATTTATATATTTTCATATTATTAATTAACTTTTAAGTTAACAAATGAAAATTTAAATGACTTCTCCCTCAAAAAACAAATTTTTTTTTCTCGATATTTTGCATTGAACATTTAAGTAACGAAATTCGCAAAAAAATTTGACTGCTCGTGATTACATTAAGCAAAAAAAAATTATTTATGACGCGCGTCATTGACTTACCTTTAGATCGACTCAATAATTACAAATAAAAAACAATACTTTATCGTTTAAATGAAAATATATTTTCATTTATTTTTATTTAATGAAAATATATTTTTATTTAAACATTTTATTTATAATAATTGTAACATCTTTGGAAAAAAGCTTGCATTCGAGTAATATATTGTCTCAAAAGTCTGCGTTTTTCTAGATCTGCCATTATCAAGTGCAATTTAAACCCAAAAAAACACGCCATAGGTGGGGCTAATCTTATAGAAACAGTCAATCAAAAAATTAAAACTGGATATTTACCCGAAATTTAAAAGTATCCATAAAATTTAATGTTTATATTAGTACTTAATTTTTTATAATTACTTTTTTAAATCGTAAAATATATCAGAAACTTTGTCTTTCTGTTCGTAACGTACCTTCGATTCATTCATTTTAAGTTAGAAACCTATAAAAATTAGAAGGTTGTTTCGAATCAGTGCGGCCTTCAGGCCGCACAACTTGGTGCATTGAATTGCCCACCAATTAAGTTCGACCATATTTACCTATTTTATGTAATATTACGTTAGGATAAAAGTTAAGTTAGGGTCAGCTGTGTAAAGCTCAGATTAAAATTAATCTAACTGAGCCTTTGGCGTTGTGATTTTATAAGCACTGAGTTAATTTTAATCCAAGCTTTATACAACTCACCCTAACTTAATTTTTAACCTACCTTAATATGCTATTAAATATGCGAATTTGGTCGATATTAATTGATGTGGTACTTAATGGACCAAATTGTGCAGCCTAAACGTCGCACTGATTCCTCATAATTAGAGACCGGATTATATGCATTTGCATATTTTGGTTATTTCTTTAAGATATTGCATATTTCGACTGAAATCTTCTGACCGTGTATATTTGGGCATATTTTCTAGAATTGAAAAAAAGAAATGCATAAGATCCTGCTCTGACAATTTAACATAGCTAAATTTGGTGGTACCAACAAATTAAATTTTGGATTGGCAATACAAGACCATTACCTACCTAAAAATATTAAGTATTAAATATAAATATTACTATTATAAAAGATAGTATTTTTAAATAAGTTAATAAAATTTATTTATTAATATTTTTTTTGATTTTTAAAAATATTTTTTTGAAATAAAATTTTTTTTTTATGTAATTTATTATTATAAATAAAAGTGATATTTATTATAAATAAAATATTGTTCCTTATTTGTAATTACTGGGTAAGATCTAAAGGTAAATCAATAACGCGCGGCAACGCGCTGTACTGACAGCGCTCACCGCCTGTCATAAATAATTTCTTTTTGCTTAATTTAATCACGAGCAGTCAAATTTTTTCGCGGATTTTGTTACTTAAATGTTCAATGCAAAATATCCAGAAAAAAGAATTTTGTTTTTTAAGGGAGAAGTCATTTAAATTTTCATTTGTTAACTTAAAAGTTAATTAATAATATGAAAATATATAAATAATTTGAACTCTTACATATTTCATTAAAATATAAGTATTGAACTATAAATTCTGAAAGTTTTTTGAAATATCTCTAATAGTTTTTTAATTATCGATTTTTTAACTAAAAGTTATAAAAATTTTCATTAACAAAAAAATTGTTGGTAAAATGAAAATTTTTAAAAACTATTTTGGGGATTAATTGTTGATAGTGACTACTACGTGAAAAAATACTAATATCAAAATTCGATGATCAAGTGGAAAATGGGGGGTCCACTTGACGTGATCTTGCTCACTATCAAATTTTAAATTGCATTATTTTTATTTTGCAAAGTTTATATGAACCCTCCTCCATTTCATTCATAATAAATTATAAATTTGTTTTTTTATTTTAATTTGTTTGTTTATTTTATATTACATTAATTTGTAAAATAAACTTTTGAAAAGCGGCAGGTACATTTCCAAATAACTTCAAAAATACTACTACCAAATTTTAAATTTTAATAGTTTTAGCCAGCAAGGTTTATATGGATCCCTCCCCTTCTTTAATTCATAATAAATTTATTTTTTTCATTTTTAAAATTTTATTTTAATTTGTTTGTTTATTTTATTTTTTTATTTTTTTTTTAAATTAATTTTTACATGTTACATGAAATTGAAAAATAATTTAATTCATAACTTACATAAAATTGTTCAAAAACTATTTACATGAATGATATAGCTTGCGACACCCTGTTATATAACCGATGTTTCGATTTTCGGAATCTC
Organism: Cantharis rustica; assembly: GCA_911387805.1. Classification (NCBI taxonomy): domain Eukaryota; kingdom Metazoa; phylum Arthropoda; class Insecta; order Coleoptera; family Cantharidae; genus Cantharis; species Cantharis rustica. The sequence continues at coordinate 42,203,708 of OU426877.1, forward strand.
ATCAGACAAACCTTGAAAAATTATTGAAATGATTGAAAAGTTATGCTATTAAATTCTAAATTCAAACTTGATTAAAAGTCAAATTTAGTTGACTTTTGTAAAAACAAAAATTATACCGACTTGAAACTAAAATGAATAAATAAACTTAAAATTTCCAAATAACTTCAAAAATAAAATTTTAAATTTCATTATTTTTATTTCACAAGGTTTATATGGACTCCCCCTTTTAATTCATAATTCATCATAAATTTGCTTTTTTATTTTAATTTGTTTCTTTATTTTATAATAAATTAATTTGTAAAAAAAACTTCTGAAAAACGGCAGGTACATTTCCAAATAACTTCAAAAATACTACTATCAAATCTTAAATTTTATTATTTTTATTTTGCAATATTTTATTCATAATAAATAATACATTTTTTTTTATTTTAATTTGTTTAATTTATAATAAATTAATTTGTAAAATAAACTTTTGAAAAACGGCAGGTACATTTCCAAATAACTTCAAAAATACTACTATCAAATTTTAAACTTCAATATTTTTAGTTTGCAAGGTTTATATGGACCCCCCCCCCTCCTTTAATTCATAATAAATTTGTTTATTTTATTTTATAATAAATTTATTTGTACAATAAAATTTTCGAATAACTTCAAAAATACTACTATCAAATTTTAAAGTTCATTATTTTTATTTTGCAAGGTTATATGGACTCCCCCCTTTAATTTATAATAAATTATAAATTTGTTTTTTATTTTGTTTGTTTATTTTATAATAAATTAATTTGTAAAATAAACTTTTGAAAAACGGCAGGTACATTTCCAAATAACTTCAAAAATACTACTATCAAATTTTAAATTGCATTATTTTTATTGTGTAAGATTTATGCTTAATTTATAAAAAAATAAGAGGGAAACCTCTTTCAAACCTCTTTCAAAAATAAAAAACAAATTAAATTAGAAGTTTCGTATATTTTTGTGCAGAAAGTTTTCTTATTCTAAAAATTAATTTAACTTTATTTTATATTTATTAACCAATTAAATTTTAGCTTTATTAGATAACAAGGCAATCAGCGAAACAACAAGAAATTTTATGAAACGTTTCGAAAAAGAAAAAGTACATCATAATAGCCGACAAGCCATTAATTTGGTAGACAAAATATCCAGTAAGTTTTGATTAAATTCTTGTCTACCACCGACGCGCATGAACGAGTTAACGAAATTCCGTGATTTTCGTCCTGTGAGGTGGGGTTCTTAAGTTACATATTACCTAGTGATTTTTATTTTCTCGTTAATCTGTTCATGCGCGTCATTTGTAGACAGATAACGGATTTCTTTTATGAAATATTAAATTTAGGTACGTAGAAAACTCGATCTGTTTTTCTGTATTTTTTTAGGCGCAGCCAAAAATTATCCAACTTCCATACAAAAAGCAGTATCACAATCGATTTTAAGAAACAGTAAGCCTTGCTTTGACAACAGCACAATGCACAGCGACGCAAATGATATTTATATACCATGGAAAGCTAGTAAGTAATTGATTTTTCATAAAAAATTATTTTATTCGATATTTTCAGTGCCCAAAAGTGCCAGCAATATTAAAGATAAATCTTCGAAAGGATTAAAAAATCAGCAAAAACGAAATCCCTACATAGGAGTTCCGATAATGTTTCCACATTTTAGTTGAACCTTTATAAATTTAAATCAAAAAATTTATATAAATGTGTTTTTGACTCTACAGGCAAGCATTGGTTTTGGTAATTAATTATATATTATTAATTTAATATTCGAGCATTCCTCGACATTTCCCTGAATTTCCTCAGATTTTCTAGCAAATGGTGGACTTGGAATTTTGAATCTCGTGCCCCCCATGTTCAAAACTCATATAACCTCAACTTTGTAATATAATGTAAAATATACTATTTTATACAAGTAAATTAATGTGTGCATATATTATAAGAAATAAAATAATTTAAAAAAAGTTTTATATTGCATTACTAGTTCCTTTATTTTTAAATTTTATTTTTGTATTTTATTATTTTTTATAATATAAAAGTTCGCTTCTTTCATTGGTTGTAAAAATTGCTTTTCAAAGATTCCGGTCTTAACCTGTCAAAATGTTGTAGATTAATAATTTTTTATGTTACGTATTCTTGTAATTTCAATGTTTATTCCGCCTGATTCAATCTAACAATTAAAAATTTTAATTTTTCCAAATTTATTTTTTCGCCAGTTGTCAATGTTCTCCAGCGGAGAATTTTTCGGGTAATAACCGGCTGTTATAAAATGTTTAAAACACCCTGTAGTATAAATTTTGTTTACAATTTTGGATCTTATAAATTTTACGGAAACTTGGCCCATTTTATTACACACGACTTCTATCATCTGATTATATAATTTATTTAATTTAAGTTTTTCAAGGTCAAAATAAAATTAAACAAACAGAACTACCGGCGAACCGGCTAATGTTGGTAACCGATGTATGGTTTAAAAAACTATTTTAGGTTAGAACGTACACTAGCGTTTTCAATAATGTATATATCGGACGTTACAAAACGTTTTTTATTTTACACACAAACGTTTACTTAGATTCTTTGAGTATATTATTTCAAATTCGGAGTAATTTAAATAAACTTACAAAGTGAGGTGCCAGAAGTTAGGTTAACCTTTTCAAAAATGGATAATTTTTCCAATGGGGCCACTACGATGACCGTTAACGACATAAGTCGTCTTGTAATGAATACTGGGTAAATAGAAAATTTATTAATTTTATGTTCCGAATTTTTATGCAGGTTTTTTCTTACAGAAAAGTCTTTCATAGTTTGTCGATTGTTGAAATCGAACGTGACAAGCTGAAAACTCAATGCACAACTTACAAAAATAAACTTAAAAATGCCAATCGTCTGCTGATGAAACTAAAAGAGAACCATAGTGGTGATATTTTGGAAAAAACTAAAAATGAATTAAATCACTACATCAACCTTTATCACACTTCCACACAAGAAAGAGCTATGGCGCAGAGTGAATGTAAAAAAGCACAAGATGATCTACTAAAAGAACAGAAGAAGAATCAGAAAACCAGCACGAAGAGCAATAAAGACAAACTTTGTCATCAGTATCAAGATAAAATTTTGGAGCTCGAATTGCAAGTGGATGAATGGAAAAGTAAACATGACGAGGTATCTCAACGTTTAAATGAACAAAATGTACAAAGCAAGGTTTCCGTTTTGGTAAATCGTGAGGTAAGTTTAATTTTTAATTTTCATATTGAAACTGGAGCAAAAGTTATGTATCCCAGAATTCGCTCAATTTAAAAGTTACTTTATTTGAAGCGAACTTCTTTGGTTGATTAATTAAAATCATCAGTTTTAAAAATTCAAGGGACTTTAAATGACTGATTTAAAAACTCCTGTAACTTCTTATAATTAAATCATATAAATTTAATTTTTTTTGTCAATTGTTAAACTTTAAAGATTCAATATCGTCGGCTTAATCCGTAAACCACGTAACTCCGTTTTAAATCATTTTACAGGAGAAGCAAAAAAATTCATAAAATTATAATTCTCGTAGCAAAGTGATAAAAATTTGGTTAAATCATGTAAAAAGTGTTTCTCCACCGTTATATAACTTAAATTAAAGCAAATTTTAACTTTTTTTTAAATAAAAAATGGAGTTACGTGTTTCTGTTTTAGATGTTGATTCAAGTTACTGAAGTAGTTATGAGTTTGCACAGTAAACAGAAAAATTCAACACATCAAAGGTTTAAAAAAATAAAAAAAAATCATTAGAAACTTTTCAAATTTTTTGAAAACTTTATTTGGAAAATTTTCACAAAATATATGATCACTTGTACGAAATTTCAGCGTTAGCGCTAGTGAAGTTAGGAAGTTACATATTATCACAGTTAGGAGTTACGCACTTTTCTTTTACTACAATATAGAAGCGGTAAATTTTTTTGGAGATACGGCTTATGCCACAGATGTGTTTAATAATTATACAGAAGATGGCATCAAAATGTCAATTTGCACTCAATGTGGAGTTACGCAGTTTACGGATTAAGCCTACGATATGTGTGATACTTACATATTATGGTGTCGCACTAATGACACATTTTGTTTTACTTTACTGCTGGTTACGATTAGCACTTATGCATTCTTTATATTTTTTTATATTATGTAATTATATAATAATTTATACCTATTTCTTAGCACTTATTAAGGCGGTATTCTAGTCTAGAAAGTTAAAAAAATCGAAAATGTTTGTTTTCATATTTCGATAATTTAGATATTCAAGAATATCTTCTTAAAAGAATTTTTTGAAATTCGAATTATTTTAAAAGATAGCCATTTTAGTGTCGTGGCTTCTTGACTGGTTTAGACGGAACGAATCTAAGAAAAGTATTAAAAACTATACTCTTTATTTTTTTTGTGTTTTTTAAATTTTACTTATTTAAATATTTAATTTGAGGCAGCAGAAGGTCCGATGTATGGAGCCGGAATCACTGATTGAAGAGATGTAAGTTATATGTATTGTTCTATCAGTTAGACTGTCTGAAACTTAACTTAAATTTTTAATCGTGTTTTTCTCTAAACTACTTTTTTCGAATTGGTTGACATAAAATCTCAAGTTCTAATTGACCGATTTTCTTGAAATTTGGCTAGAATTTTCTTTATATATCCCTCTATGGTAGGAACCAACAAAAAATCATAATTTTCTATTTTTACTATTTTTTAAAAATTCGGAAAGTTAAAAAATAACTGAAAAAATCAACTTTTTTTCTGAGTAGCCACTATTTTGCGAGAAAAACTTTTTTTTTCATTTTTCCTTGTTCCTACTATAATGACATTTGTAGTACTGATTAAGAATCTACCTTTTTTTTTTCAGGTGACTAGAAGGGTTGGAATCGTGTTAACATGAACATCTTTTTTTGTTTCTCTCTACTTCAACAGCATGTAACTTTGTGAAATTTATTTATTTTCTATTAAAAACTTTTTTAAATAATCTTTGAATAAACAAGTTAATTAAACGTTTTGATAATAATGTTTTCATTGAGCTTTCGACGTTGGTAAATCTTTGTTTATTCAAAGATTATTTAATTATATTTCACAAGTTAAAAAATTAATTTATTAAAAACTTTTTTGTGAATTCCTAAAGTATATATAAATCGATGACAAAAAAATGTATAGTTAAAATATTAATTGCTTTTCTTTTATCGACCGTCAAAAAATGTCTGAAATTCGGGCTTCTAACTAGAATACTGCCTTAAATATACTTACGTAAATTTAAAATTTTAAAACTCATACAAAATTGCTTACAATTCATTCATAAATTTTATTTATTTTTAGGAATATCAAAATATAACCGAAGAATTAAAAAGTTTACGGACAAATTATTCTTTATTAATTGGTGATAATAAACGTTTAAAAGAACACGACAAATTGCTGGAGGAGGAAGTGGAGAATTTAAAATTACAAAATCAAAAATTAACGCAAAAAATTGAATCACAATCTAAAAATATTGAAAATTTATCCACGTGCACCATAACGCAGTCAGTAAAATCAACAGCTACATCTTCTTCGTATATAGAAGAATCGCAAAATTTCAGTCGGGATTTAATAGATACCTTGGAAGACGAGTATATGAGGTCGCAAGAAAATTTGGACATTCTTAGTATGGGTTTAATAGACGAAAACATGACAGAGTTACAAGTTTCAGATGAACCATCTTCGACTTCCAAAGCTTTGAAGGCTTTAGAGTTATCTTCTGAAAGTGAGTGGGAAGATGTTGATGATGAGCTTTCGGGCATCACTCAGGACCAGGTAAGACAAATTCTGGACGAAATGATAAACAATCAACCCACTTGTCTTTCTCCAATACCACCTTCCCCACCTAGAACACCAAAAAAAATCCAAAGCCATCAAAATGATTTTACTAAATTGGATGTAGAAGAAGAGTACAAGAAGCTCACCTCTTTGATCGAAAATGAAAAGCAAAAATTGAATACTATGAGTCTGGATGTGATTGCTACCGAGAAGGAATTTAAAGCTGTCGTAGAAGAAGAGAGGAAGAAATCGGCACGAGTGAAGGAAGAAAATGATAAGTTTGACAACGTTTTGACAGAACAACAGGCAAAGTTGGATAGTATTAAAGTGGACATAACTAATGCCGAACATAAGTTTAATCAAATAATCGAAAATCAAACACGAAATTGTGCGAAGATTGAAAGATTGGAAAATGAACAAAAGAAATTTAACCTTGTCAAATTGGATGTGATCGAAGCCCAAAAGAAAATTAATGAGACTGTAGAAGAACTAAAAACGCTGAAGGAAGAAAACGGAAAGCTGAAGGTCACTTTGGAAAAAGTGTTAGTTAAAAATGGCGAATCACTTTCTGAAAAGAATATTAATAAAACACGTGGATTAACCATCGAGCAAACAAAAGTTTTGGCACAAAGTAAGTTTTATGGTTTTCATTTGGTGGGTTTTCTAAATGTTTTTCTATTTTTAGAGATTGCAAGAAAAGAAATCCGAACACACTTAATAAAGAAGGATGCAATAATGAAAGCAAAACTGAAGTAAGTTTTTTTTTCAAAAAATGTTGTATAATATTAAAATTTTATGTTTCGATTTTTCAGGAAGGAAAGAAATATGCTGATCAGGATTGGTTTCAAACGTGGAAGGAGGTCTCACCCAAGACTTAGATCAGGGATGAATGATCTAATTTTGGACGGGTATTGTGGACAACGAAGCGTCGATTCTGGCTATATCATCAGTGATAGTGAATGTGATAGTAAGTAATTGTAGTTATATTCTTTTCCAGATTTTTTTCTTGTTTATGTGAATTTTGAGATAAAAGTAAAGAATTATTCCTCACTAGATGCTAAATTGTTACGAGTTATCGTAATTAAGGAGTTTAAATTTTTGTAGAAGTAAAAAGCAAAATTGTTTATTATATCATTTTAGTTAGTTAGGAATTTGAGCCATATAACTTTGACATTTTCATTTGCAGATTTTGAAACAGAACAAGAAGACATTCCAAATTCAAACATCTCCGTAGATGCGCAACTTCCTATGCCATGTTCTTCTAACAAAAATGATGATCATATTAGAACTTTCTTTGATGCAATGCCTGTTGAGTTATCACAAGATAGTACAATTTCTCGTAACAACATTGAAACGTGTGAAGGTGATTGTAAAAGTGAAGTGACGGAAAGTAGAACTAAAAGCTGTGAAACAAATGTGATTTCTATGAAAATTTCACGAAATGGCGTAAGTGACGTTGGTAAAGAAGAAAACAAATCAAATGTGTCCTCCAATCAGATTAATATTAGGAGTTATTATATTGCCCTTCCTTCATCTTCTGCAAAAACGACACTTCCGGTCGAAATTGGTAATGTTAAAAATACTCCATATGATCGTAGTCTCAAGGATTTCCATCATTTGAGCAACGATAATGGAGATAGCCTTCGTGGCAAGTCAATTACGACAAAGTTGCAAGAAAAGACAGTTAACAACTTACAAGACCTCCTAGAAGATGATCTTAATTTGAGCGAAAGCGACTGTGACGTATCGCCTTCAGAAAAGGCGATTGAAAATACCAAAGATTTAAGAGAGAAAATTCTTCAGAAAACAGAAAATATTCTAAATGAGCCAAACGTGATGCCACATCAAAGCCTTGAATTCGAAGAAAACAGAAACACGCCGATTATGATAGAACAACCATTAAAGGCTACTATTCAAAATATTGAAGATGTTCCAAACAAAACACCTCTCCATTACTCAATTGAAAGCAACGCAGAAACTAATCATTATCTCTTTGATCTGACTGATGAAAGTGACGCCAATGTTTCATTGATAGTAGATGATGATTGTCTTCTCGAAAATGATGACAATGACACACCAGAGACAGTAAATAAAACTTCTCAGAATGCACCAGAAAAAATCATGCCTATTACAACTATGTCACCCAGAAAGCTAATACAAGATTCCAAACATGCTCAATATGAAATACAAAAATTTGGTTTTTCAATAAATGATCGACGTGATCTCAGCGATACATATGCAACCGAAAACGACGTTAAAACTCTTAATCATCCGCCTGAAAATAATTTTTACCCAAAAGACGAACGCAATGCCGCAATCTCAATGAAGTTTTCAAATCCACACAACTCCAAAAATGATAATATCAACTCGACGAGTACAATAACATGGCCAAAAAAAGACTTTGAAACTTTCAAACTTGCACAAGATCAAATACCTCACATTCTCAATAAAAATTGTTCAAAAGATATGTTAGAATTGCAAAATGAAGCATCTGAAAAAGTTGAGACTAGCACGTCAATTGCAACAAAATTACCAGAAAAAGTTATACAGAATTCTATACCTCTTAAAAACAAAAAAGAAAACATGCGATCTCTATTTGGTGATGGAAGCGATGATAACGAGACGCCTCTTGTGATAGCTAACAAGTCCCCTCTTAAAGGTGATTTCTATTTGAGCGATGATAGCGATTCGGGGAGTTCAGTAAAGAATAAAACCAAGGTTGATCGAATTTTTACCGATCACAGTGACGATAGTGATGTGCCACTTTTGAATATTCGAAAAAATGCTATTAAAGGTTCCAAAAAAAGTTTGTCAAAAAAGAAACTTGGTCCTTTTAAACGCAAACGTTTCCTTCGGGACCAAATCAGTTCCACACGGAAGAAATTTGTACTTGCGGTAGAGAGTGAGAACAAAATTGTTGAAAGTAGAAAAAGTTTGTCTTGTAAAGGAGTGACGCTTCCGGTTTCCTCTTCAGATACGGAAGGACCAGTTTCGCTTCCGATTTATCGCATAGAACTCACTAATTTTGTAAAGAGCCCGGTTATAAAAAAGCGCAACATGATAAAGGACAAAAAGGAAAACGTGAAATTGTCTAATTTTGAACTCTCACCTCGACGTTCACCTCGTAATCTTAGTATAAATAACGCCATTTTGGATAAATTGAGAAACCGACCACAACAACCAGAAAAGAGAACTTATAAGAGACCAAATTGTTGGGCAAATCAAAAGAATACTTCTCCACTAAAAAAGGTCGAGCAAAGATCAATTTCTGCCGCAATCAAAGACGATTTGATTGGTTTTGACAAAGAGGGTAATATGGTTTTATCGTCATCCGAATTGGATGTGAAAGTGAAGAAAAATTTGTGGGAAAACACTCACAAGTCATCGCAAAAAGTTGAAATTAAAACCAAAGTTCTGGAGAATAAGTGGATTGATCTTCCATTTTTACCTGTAATTTCTCATGAAAATATCTTGTGCAACGAATCCCCCATGTCGCCTAAACCAGATATCAAAAACGAAGTTTTCACATTTCCAAAAATTATTTCATTCCAAAACGAAAGTGAATTTCTAAACAAATGTGCAGTGGAAGACGAGAAAAAGCCCGAATTGTACAATTTAATTCCTCAAACCTTAGAGAGCGAGGACTTTTCGTTCGAATTTAAACAAGAAAGTCACGAAATGGAACTTGAAATGTCAAAACAAGAAGTAAACAAACCGTCCACATCGCGAAAGGTACCCACAAATTACATGGTGATTGAAAAGGCTCTGCTAATGCTCTTTGAAGTACCGTCGAATTCGATGATCGACATTTTGGTGTCCAATTATGAAATCAAACCTTTGTGCAAGTAAGCTCTATTTCTTTATTAGAAGTTTTTATTGTTATGCCCGGTTTTATAAAACTTTTTGCAATAGAAAATATCTGTTAGTATTGACAAGCCAATGGAAATCATTGGTTAATTTCAACGACTTGTTAAAAGTTTTATGAATCTGTTTTTGCTACGAGGGTTGCCTTTTATATTTCAGGATTGGACAACCCTGGTGCTCCCACCTGTCAACTGACGTTTTTATCGTAAAGTTTGACATTTTTGAAGGTATACTATGTATTCAGAAAGTTTTGACGTACGAGTATTATTTGTATTGTTTACAGTTGTTTACAGAAAAAATTCATCTCGGCCAAAAAATGTAAATATAACGTGAACATTTTCGTGCGAATATTTATTCCACCTTTCGACGTGGATTAACTCAACTACAGTGCATTGATGAACTTAATTCGACGATGAAATACCATCAAGGACCAGTGTTTATCGATTTCGCCGAATTTAACTGTTGCCGTAACTCGCTCAACGACGAATTTCCCAAAGGTCGTCCAAAATCGGTGGTTCTTTCGGAAAACATTGATCCTGAAAGATCGACATATGACTTATCGTGAGATTGAAACATCCTTGGGCATTAGTGGGACCAGCATACATTCAAAATTGCATGAACATTTGCTCGTCAAAAAAATTTGTTTGTGTTGGATCCCACATAATTTGACAATCGCTCAAAAACATACTCGTGTCAATTAATCCAAAAAAATGCTCAAAAAATACGATTCCCGTACTTCAAAACTTGTCTATAATATCGTAACAGGTGACGAATTGTGAATCTACCTGTATGAGCCCAAAAATAAACAGCAGTCGACTCTGTGGGTTTTTCAAGATGAAGCAAAACCAACGAAAGTTGTTCGTGCACGAAGCATTTCAAAGCAAATGGTCGCCCGTTTTTTCGGAAAAACTGGACATGTTGCTACCGTACCATTGGTAGAACATAAAACGGTTAATTCTGAATAGTACACAACCATTTGTTTGCCAGAAGTCTTCAGAGAAATAAGGAACACCAACCGTCGAAAATGGATCATTCTCAACCACGACATTGCGAGTTCTCACACATCGGCACAAACAAGTTAGTTTTTGAGCACTTAAAACGTCGATTTGATTGATCCTGATTTGGCAACCAAATGACTTTTTTTTTTCCTGAACATCAATAATAAATTGCAAGGTCAATGTTTTTCGGCACCTTAAGACGCTGTTGATGCGTTCAAAATACATGTATTGGAGGTACCTCAATCGGAGTGGAAAAAGTGCTTCCAAAATTGGTTGCAACGCATGCAAAAGTGTATTGACCTTTATAGAGAATATTTTGAAAAGCAATAGAACCATTTTCTATAATAAATATTTGTGTTTGTTCTCGAATACCGAAATATAAAAGGTAGCCCTCATATTTTGAAAAATTACTTTTTAAGTTTTACCATCTGAAAAAAAAAGCTTATTGAAGTTTTTTCTTATTGTTTTGTTTCATCTAAATATCTCTAATGTTCCTTTTTTTTCTTTTAGAGTTATTGTTAAAATGTCGACGGAAGACTTCGAGTGCAAACCAGTGAAACGCAACAATCCGATAGCCCCCATTTTATCTGAGTATCAAATTGTACTGTTGAGGTTGTTAATAGCGATGACTCGCAAAGACGACAACACCAGGCGAATTTTTTTGAAAATTGCAGAACGTGTAATGCTGACTATCACTAGTGCTATACATTTGGAACCCATAGCACGTTTGCATGTGGCTTATATGAAGTATTTTCATCAATTCGTTCACGCCAAGTCGTTTATCTTTTGTTCTTTAGCTAATATGGCCAATTTGGCTGTCCCTTATTTGTACTTTCTCGCTAGCAGTTGGTCAGAAGTTTTTATTAAGTACCAGGATGCAAGTGAAAACAGTAAGTTAGATTTGTCGATCTGTGTGACCCATAATCTTATATTTCTCTTTTTTTTAGACCGTCTTCTAATTAGAGCAATAATTTCTTTACTGATGCATAAAGAACTCCGAGAACCAGAATATTACAAACTGCCTTTAATAAGTTTTCTGACTCAGATCCATCAATTTCCTTCAGATGTGATACCCATAAGTCACATATTGAAAGAAATTATAAACGAATATTTAGGTGGGTTATCCTTTAATTTTTACCCCAAAATTTTATTTCATTTCAAATTTTAATTTCAGGAAAAAAATGTGATAAATCAAAAATTATGATTTTGATTATTGGCCGCAATTTGAGTGGCCCTATATTTTACAAACAATTCGTATCCTACCTCAAACTAGTTCAGTTTAACAGTGAAGCAGATTTTGATGTAGCCCTCGATTTATTAAATTTTTTAATTTGTAACATTTTTGAAATCGATGAGCCTACTGTAACGATGATAAGTGAATGGCTGTCAGTAATGTCACAAAGTAAGTAAACTGTTCGTACAATTCCAAATGATATAACTTTGAATTATTAATTTTAGATTGTCATTCGGAAAACACCAAAAACAAGTTACTTATGGTTAGGAGCAAAATTAATGCTTTATGTTAGTATTATTTTTATTGCCCAAGTTATTTTAGTTTATTTATAATTGTATAAAGTTGTATATAATTAATACTTGTTAATTAATTTCATTAAATAATAAATTATTGTTTTAATTTGCTCGTTTTATTTCTGTTCGGTTAGAATTTTCAGTAGAATCTGACCATGGTGATTTCAACGCAAGAAGTTCATCCTGAATAGATATTTTCAAAATTTTAAATTACCTTATGGGAATGAACTTCATTAATGTTGATCGTGAATGGATTAACGAAATTCTGATTAAAGTTAAATGGATTCAAACCTCATGTTGTCTCTACATTGGATGGACATTCCCTTTCCAAGTCTGCATTCTTCTCTACTTTAGACTGCAAGTTGCTTACATGTAGCAGAACATTATATAATTTAAATACATGTTATACATCATTGCGACCTGGAAGGGGCGTTTGGGTTATCAGTGTGATCATGGATTTATATTTATAAGACATGACACATAACCACAGTCAACCAAGTTTATCAAATACTAGGGACCCCAAACCACGGATCGCAGACGCACATTGCACCACCGCCCTTCTGCAAATGATCCCGCAAATCATGGAAAATTATCCCCATGGACCAAAAACCCAGCTCGATCAAGCTTAGAGCTTCAAATGAGGAATCACACCTCAATAAATCCCAATCGCCCGCCGCCCACATCAGATGAAGGAGATATATACGGTTCACCGTGGCACCTCCATATTGCCAAGAAGTTCATCATTCATCAACCACAGTCACTACAAGTCCAACCGCTGATGGACGAGGCTAAATTAGACCAACTCTTTTTGGGTTCCCCGTGTACCAATTTTCTTATATAGGCAGTAAGGGCTAAAGGTGCCAATTAGTACCTTTTAATCGAAGTTATTCAAAATTGTCCTAATCGAAAACGAGTGAAGCAGGGGTGGGGTAGGAAGTGTCTGAGTTTAAAATAAATATCTTTTCTTTGAAGATGTAAATAATATGAAGAAAAACAAAAGAATACCTGATCTAGTTTACAATCAAAGTATCTAGTAAATCAAAGGTAATTACAAAAGATTGTAAAATTCAAATCAGGTAAATCTTTTTCAAAATATTAAAGTGATTTTATCCAAAAAATACACCTTACTAAGTTTAACCGCGACTAGTTCTTCAATGCGGAGATAAAAACTCCACAATCGATCTTCCAAAAATAATATCAAATTCAAATTTAAACAAAATTTATAAAATGAAATGATATCGACAAGTAATTTCCGATACCGATTCTCGGGTGGGTCGCTGAATGGTAAATTATAATCAAATCCAAAATTATGTCAATTGTTCGACCCTAAAAAAAAAAATATTCGATAGATTTTCTGTTCGGCAGTAAAATATCAAATAATTTCAAAACAATGAAACAACACTCAATAAGGCACAGGCCTCAAAATCAAATAACAATATCAAAATTTCGCATGAAAAGATCATCATATTTCACACCCGCTGTTGGCCCAAAAGTCCCTATCTTTCTTTATCAATTGCCAACATTCAAAATATTTTTAATCAACTCATACAAAATCTAAATCACAAAATTTAAAGTTTACAAAATAACAACAGGGGCGTCAACATCACTTCGTAACACAACAATTAACACAGGATATTAAGTGTGCAAAAAATTTGAATAATAATTAGCGTCGAGTTGAGTATTCCAGTACAGGAACGGCTTTTTCTGAAATTAACATTAGACATCATTTTAAACTCTTTTTTTAATGTTGATCGTTCTTGTGATATTTTGACTTCTTAACTTGATTTCATATAATTTCTTAAATGAGCCCCAACACAGTATAAAATGATGGTGGAAGAAATAAAAAACGAAAACAGCCCAAAAAAATGGTGAAATTTTTTCAACATATTTATTAATTAAATAAATTTTTATAAAACAACATACAATATATATATAGATTCACATTTGATAGCTGCAGCAATTTTAAAAATTAAAACAATCTTTTATAGTGGTCCTTAGATAAAATTTACTTTTAAATAAATAGAAATAAAATTTTAACAGAATACAAAAAATAAGAAAATGTACCACTTATTTGTATTTAAAATACATACAAAAACTAACTAAACTAACAATAATTGTATATTAGTAAGTAAGCTAAAACTATTTCCAAGTTAAAAAAGTGCAAGGCATATTTTCCCATTTGATTTTAAAATATTGTGGACTATAATAAATAACAGAAGCCGATTAGTATATTTCCTGACACGAGTAGTTTTTGCCATAGATCAATAAAGCAAACGCACTTTTAAATGATGCATAATATCTGAAACATCTGGAATGTTATTATGACTGATTTTTTTTTATTATTTTGTATTTTCAAACATTTACATTACGCCAGTCGCTGCGCAGCATAAATAAATGTTTTCATTTTAATAATGTATCTTCTAAAATAAGCACCTCACTTAATAATAACTATTAATTTAATACTTTTCAATTTTAATATCGTCGCAGCTGCAAGATAAATATTTTATATCTTTCCGTAACACAAAAATAAGTATTATGTTCTATAATTTTATAATGCAACCATACACCCATCACAAATGCAGTGAGATTCAATATGTAATAAGAGAGAGCAAGTTATTGAACAAATATAAAAAGTTGCTTAAATATACAAAACGTTAAAAAAATGTCAAGGTTCACAACAAGCTCGTTAAAATAACTTAAAACATACACAATGTTTATGTGGTAATCTAAAGTACTAAAGCAAAGCCAACTATATTAAATGCTATTAATTAAAGATTTAACTTCTTTAATTATTAACAGAGGTACGGTTGTGTTAATAAACTTTTTTGCAACATAAAACCTAGAAAGAAAAACAAATTGTTAAATTTATCCATTACAAATAAATATTTACAAAAAATATTACCTATTTACTGTTGAGGAGTGGGTTGTTGTTGGATTTCAATTTTTTCAACAGTCATGTCTGGATTCATAGCGGTAGCTTCTTGAATTGCTTCGGCTAGAGCACGATCGTGGTCAATTGGGTCACCGTCCGATTGAATTGTAATTTTTTGTTCCACCCGAGTTTCTACTACACCATCGCGTTCAGTTTTGTACTACAAATTAATAAGCGCTTTATCGTTTGAAATTTATTACGAGATTGCAACTTACGGTAATCGTTTCGACGGTGCGTGTTTTCGAACTAATCGTTTGTGAACTAACAATTTCACCCGTAGCAGAATAATTACCATCTTCGGACTCTAAATGAACCTTGCGTGCTTCTGTAGCTACAACAGGCACTTGAGTAGTGGAAACGTGCTTGATGGTAGGGTCTCCACTGTAGACAACACTTTCGGTTTGGACTATTCCGCCAGGAACGCCATCCTATTTAGAAAATTAAATTAGAAAATGAAAGATACCTTCAAGACATAGCAGAGGACGAAAGTGCCACCTATGTCCGTAAATTATTATTTATTTATAAAAACAAATGCAGCAAGTGACAGTAGTACGTAACATAAAACAAACACATGCTACTACCCAAGCAAAACTGTGCTACCTACCTTAAATACACTGTCATAGTACGGATCGTTGGGGTCATCGGGAGGATCAATGGGAGTGCCTGAATCACCTGAACTTGCCGAGCTAACACTGTCTCGTCGGGCCAGCTATAAGCCATGCATTTAGTAGAACAATTTGAATGAATATATTTGCCATTATGTTTGTTAGATTTTAAAATAAACGTACAAAATTTTTAATATGATTGATATCTTTTAGTAATGCATTTTGTATGTAATGCTTTTTTAAAGTGTCAAGGTTAAATAAAGAAAATGCATGAATTTCACAGAATTGATAAAATCATAAAATAAAAAATAATAATAACCTGTTCTCCACCAACAACAGTGCTAGTGGTTTTTACTTCTTGAGTTACTGTTCTTTGTTCTTGCCTTGTGGCACTGGACGTCATAGAATGCGCTACCGTTTTTTCTTCCAATTGCTGAGTACGAGCATTTGTACCAAGATCTTCGTGTGTTGTAGCTGTACGAGTGGTAACAGCACGTGCCGTTACAAACGGTGACTTACCATCGTCAGTTGGAACATCGGCCTTTGTTACCACAAAATAAACGGAATTAAAAAAATAAAATAAAAAAAATTAAAATTAAAATATTCATTATTGAGCACCTCGGCGGGACTAGCAAGTTCTCCACAGCTGTATAATACCAGCAAAAGCCAATCAACTTGCTACACAGAATAGATTAGCAAAAAAGCGCCAACTAAAGTTTTAAAGTATCTTTAAATTGACACAATGTGCAATTGACAGGTGTCTTTGATGATTTTATTGTAGCAAAAATTTGTAATTTGGTTTTAGCGCAACTAGGTCAGGCGGCTTTCAATCGTCCTGACCTCCTAACAAGTGAATAAAGTGGAACTCGATTGATTGCAAATATTTTTTGTTTATTTTCAGTTTACAATAATTCAATATTTTATTATCAGTAATTTGTACCCCAAACTAGTAAAAGAGCATCGTAAGAACATTCGGCAGGAACAAAGATTTTAAACTTACGACTATTACTATTTTAATAGGTGTAATATATTTTTCAGCTAAAATTCGACCAATGAGAACTTTTTTTCTTATTAATTCTGATTTCTATCTTATACTGATATTTTGAAAATTATATCATGTTCTTGCAAAAATTATCTTCTTTTTTTGAAAAAAATATCTTTGCAAAATCTATAGTCAATGTTACGCCGATGACCTTTTGAAACCTTTTAAAAATCGTAACTTGAAATTTTGGAAATCTTGGTCTTTTCTTATGAAAAGAATTAAGAAACCGACGGCCAAACCGTCGCTGTAGCAACTTTTGAGGGCCTTGTGCGATGTCTAGACGCTAGACGGTAGCGTGTCAATCGAATGCAGAATCGTGTTTAAAATTATTGATTTACTTATCAGAAAATTATTAGGTAAATTGAATTTAGTATCGCGAACTTAAAGACCCCATTCCTAGACCGCTAAACGGTGGTATAATATTAAATGAAAAAGGTAAAATTAAGGTTTCATTATATTTTAAATAACTCATTTCCATATAAGAAAGTATAGTATACCTACGAAATACGGATAATCTATAATTTACCTTAGGAAGTTCTAAATTTGAATTTTTTAATTGCTACATACTAATCATCGACACCTGAAAAGCACTGGACGGCTTTTTTATGAGAGTACATTTAAAAAACGATAGAATTTCCGGAAGTAGTAAACCAAAAAAATTTAAAATTGAGTGTATATGAGACCTCTATATAACAGCGGTAACCCCGATACAGCCAACTACATACTAAATCACAGACCCTAAAGATCCAGGCCTTATAAAGATTGTAAAAGTTTTAGGCTTGTAAAATAATTTGCTTAATTTAAATTTAAATATTATAAATTTCCGCGAAGTGTTTTATAGTAAAAATTTCTTAATGAATGAACTAACGAACAAACTTGTACTGAAACCGTACCATAACGTATCCATGCTCGACTGGATACAAAATAATAATGTCAATGATTAAATAATTATATAATGTTAATTGAAACAAAGTTAATTGAGTTGAAAGTGTTAAAACATTTAATTATTAATTTACTGGAAAGTTATTTAATTGTATAAAATTTTAACAAAACTTACTTTAACAAGAATAAAAATTCTCGTTAATAAAAATAAAAAAAAGTCCAAATTATCGAATAAAACATTTTAGGAATGTTTGTTGGTTGTACAGAAAACCCTACATATAATCTAAAATAAATCCTACGCTACTTCACCTACCTTATTAACTTGTGTGGAAACAGTAACTTCTCCGGTTCTACCATCTTCGATTCTCTCTTCAATATTTTGCGTAACACCACCTCGATCCTTGGTTACAATTTGTTTGGTCGTCGTTTTAACTATAACCGGCGTGCTAGGGCCTTGCTTCGTTTTCGGAATTTTTAAACTTGCCATATCTTTCAAATTTTCAGTGGCATATTCGTTTAAGTCGTCGTCGCTGGTTTCGGCTTCTGATGAGCTACCACCGTCCTTTTTAAACGATCGATTTGTTACTTTAACTTTAGTTTCTTTCAAATCTGTAAAATGACTTGGATCAATTTGGGCGTAATTTAAAATTAATTCGCCCGTAACTGGATCCCTGCGTGCAGTTATTGGATCAATATCGCCAGTTTGCGGATCAATATGTCCCCATTCTGTATGTATTCGTCCAGTAACTGGATCTATTTCTCCCGACAACGTCATAACTTGAGTGACCTTTGTATTTGCATTCCTAACCATCGGATCGTTGGCATCAATTTGAACAATTTTGCCTGTCTTCGGATCGATCATGCTGTACATGTAGACGGTTTGTGTTGTAACTCGAAGAATTCTACCCGAATTATCGTCGATTTCGCAATCCTTTGGATCAATTTCTTCAACTTTGGAGCTCGGATCTTTTTGCGACACGCGATAAATTCTTATAATTATAAGTTTTCCCGTTTTTGGATCAACTTTACCATATTTTGTGAAAATTTCTCCACTCTTAGGATCGATTTCCGAAATGGAATACAACGGAGCTCCAGTTTCGTCCACCTCCGATGTTTTTGTATACACTTGATTTGTGACCGGATCGATTTTGGCATTATTTGAATCAACTTTAACAACTTTCGAAATGGTTCCGGCTTTGGGATCCAAATAACCGTAAACGGTTATAATGTATCCAGTAATTGGATCTATATGGCCAGACGAATAAACTTCTTGCTTGGTGATAGGATCTTGATGATCAAACACCCAAACTTGATTAGTTTTTGGATCAATTTTAACATTCTTCGGCTGCTTCTTAACAAGAACACCTTTATTATCGACGTTGGGTTCCGTTATAAGCACAGATATTATCCTACCATAGTTAGGATCGATCTTTCCAGTTTTCGGATTAACTTCTTCTTTAAATAATATCTGACCAGTTGCGGGATCAATTGTACCTTGTTTTACTTCTAAATTCTGTGTTTTTGGATTCAAGTAGGATAGCGTACCATAAACCGGATCTATTTGACCAAGTTTTGTATGAATTTTATTGGTTTCTGGATTATATAAACCTTCCAATATGTCAACATTAATGTTTTTGGTGTCAATAACATTCTTCTTTGGATCAACTTTACCAACAAACGTAGTAACTTGAACGATGGGTTCAATTTCCGGACCAATTTGAATTATTTGACCCAAATTTGGATCGACGGTGTCCGTTTTAGGATCGATTACTCCAACTGGCACAAATACGTTGCCCTCTTCATCAATTTGAATAGGTCTCGATTCAATTTTACCCGTTTTAGGATCTTTACTGGTGATTTTCAATAATTTCAGATTGATAATACCGTATTTAGTCAAGATTTCTCCGGTGGCTGGATTCTTTTTACCTTTCGTCGTTTCCATTTGAGTATTTTTCATGTCATACATGCCAGTTGTGGGATCCTTTTTCAAAATTTTAGTCGTAACTTCCACCACGGGATCGCTATGTCCGGCAACACTTATGACTTGGCCGAGCGAATTGTCGACTTTACCCGTCTTAGGATCGACAATTCCACCAGAAAGATGAATCTGTCCGGTATTTTCGTTAACAGACGCAGATTTTGCATCCACTTTGCCAGATTTTGGATCGTTTATAATTAATTTTCCATTTTTAGGATCGATTAATCCATATTTGGATTCGATTAAGCCAGTAGAAGGTTGAATAGTTGCAGTCGATTGTTCAATTTGGCTCTTTTCTGGGTCGATTTTACCAGTCTTGGGATCAATTTTTGTTGTAATGACGGTTAATTTAATTATTCGCTTTTTAGGTATTGGACCTGTAGTAGGTTCTTGGGCTTGCTTAAGACCAACGATAGAAAATATTTGACCGGTGTTTGTATCAGGTTTGCCTGTTTTTGGATCAATAACGGTGCTGGTTGGTAAGTAAATGCTGTTGGTCAACGGATCTACTTTTCCCTTCACCACATCAGATTTGCCCGATGCAGGATCTCGAGCAACAATTTCGCCACTTGTTGGATTAATGGAACCGTATTTGGTGTCGATAAAACCAGTAGTTGGATCGTATATTCCAGTAATTTGTTCTTCTGTACCATGTTCGGTATCAAATTGACCGGTTTTGGGATCTTTTTTAGAAGTAATCACTAGAATTCTCACAATCCTATGTTTTGCTAATGGTTTTTCTTGCGTTTTAAGATGTTCTAATGGTGAAACAACTTGATTTGATTTATCAATTGGTGACCCTACGCTAACAACTGGTGACCCTGCACTAACAGCTGGTGATACTGCACGAGGTGGTGATTGAGTTGTAACTAAAGCAACTTTTTCAGTAGATTGTGGTTTAACACTAGGTACACTAGGTGCCTGCTTTTGAATCAATTGTTGCGCCGTAACCGGATCAATAGTAGGTTCGATAATTCGAACTGAAAGATTACGCCCAAAGTGAGGATCGCTTTTACCATTTTTGGGATTGATAAAACCACCTTTGTAAATAATATCGCCAGTATTAGGCTCAACAACGCCTAATTTAGTTTCACTCTTGCCAGTTTTTGGATCGGTAACAGTTAAACTTCCCTCGACTGGATGATAGACGCCGTATTTTGTGTACAATTTATTTTTCTCGGGATCATATAAACCTAGAGTGGTTTCGGTGTCACCACCTTTAGGATCAACAACGTTTTTCTTCGAATCCACCTTTCCAACAAACGTGGTTACCTCAACATCGGGATCAACTTCACAACCAACTTCGATTATTTGAATTAGATTTGGATCGACTTTACCCGTTGCAGGATTAACGACTCCGCTAGGTACGATAATATTATCGTCCTTATCAATTTGAATTTTTCGTGTAGTAACGTTACCCGTTTTTGGATCTTTGGTGGTTAATTGGAGCAAATATAAATTGATAACCCCTTGTTTTGTGATAATTTCACCACTGTCTGGTTTAATTTGACCATTTGTAATTTCAGTTCGGCCACTATGTGGATCAATGGCGCCAGTTTTGGGATCTTTGTGCACAGTAGTGGTACTTATAGTTACTACTGGTTTGGCAGGATCGACAATATTGATAACTCGAACCAAATTTGGATCCGATTTTCCTGTTTTTGGATCAGTAACGTTGCCTTCTACTATTATTTGACCAGAGTTCTCATCGATTTTTATGGGTAGTAATGTTGGTTTATTAGTTTTAGGATCTTTACCCACAATCTTCAAATTCTGTGGATCAATCTTACCATATTTGGTGTCAATTATACCAGATACAGGATCCAAAGTTGCCGTTAACTTTTCTACAGTACCTTTTTCGGTTTCGATTTGTCCAGTGCTAGGATTCCTTTTAGCTGTTATCACCAAAATCTTAATCATTCTCTTCTTTAACAATGGATACGATGGTAAAGCATTTGGAAATTGTTGCTTCGACGATGGCGACTCCTTATCACCTACTACCGTTATAACTTGACCAAACGCGGTATCTTTCTTGCCAGTTTTAGGATGAATAATGGGGCCGGAAGCGATTGTTATTTGGCCAGTAAGTGGATCTATGCGACCCTTGACAGTTTCTTTTTGACCACTTGCGGGATCGGTTATAATAAGTGTTCCGTCTTTTGGATTTAGCAAACCATATTTACTATCGATTTCACCAGTAGGATGAAGAATACCAGCCGAATGATCGACAGAACCATTTTCTATATCTAAGGCGCCAGTTTTTGGATCCCGTTTCGCCGTAACGACCATTAATTTGATTACCCTATTTTTATCTTCGGAAATGGGTGCTGGAGTTGGACTAGCACGAGGTGATGCAGATTGAACTCCTTCTACATTTTCTTGAGATTGAACTGCAGGATCAACTGGATTCTTTTTAACTTCAATTACAATTGTTCTTCCAAAACTAGAATCAGTTTTGTTCGTTTTTGGATTTATCAATCCTTTGAACAAAATTTCGCCGGTAACGGGGTCACGATAGCCCTGTTTAATATCAGTTTTTCCCGACTTAGTATCAAAGGATGTGAGTGTCTCGTGTACGGGATCGTAGATTCCATATTTTGTGTAAATTAAATTTGTGTCGGGATTGTATAAGCACTCGGTAGTTTCTGAAGTGGCCGATTTCACATCTAAACCCTTCTTACTGTCTACTTTACCAGCTAAAGAAGTAACTTGTATATTGTTGTCAAGTTCTGATCCAACTTGTAAAATTTGACTCAAATTGTTATCAACGTTGCCAGTTTTAGGATCAACAACTCCAGAAAGGATTATTATGTTATCTTGACTATCGAATTGAATCGGACGTTCGCTAATTTTATTTGTTTTTGGATCGCGGGACACTATAATTCCTTTATTGATGTCGAC
Organism: Cantharis rustica; assembly: GCA_911387805.1. NCBI lineage: Eukaryota > Metazoa > Arthropoda > Insecta > Coleoptera > Cantharidae > Cantharis > Cantharis rustica. The sequence goes on from OU426877.1 coordinate 42,226,256, forward strand.
GGAACCATATTTTGTAATTATATTATTCGTTTTAGAATCGATCTTCCCATTGGTGGTTTCTTTATGAGCATTAGTTGGATCCAATTGGCCTGTAGTAGGATCGCGCTTAGCCGTAACAGAAGTAATTGGAATAACGGCGTCTGGATTTTCCGTAAGAGAAACAAGTTGTCCCAAACTGTTATCCACTTTTCCAGTTTTTGGATCGACTACTCCATTTCTAACAAGAATTTGATTAAGAGTGGGATCAATTTCGACCGATTCGATATCAGTTTTGCCAGTTTTTGGATTCTTACGAACGAGTTTTTGATTCTTGGTGTCAATTACTCCATACTTGGTTTCAATATGACCCGTAAATGGATCTAAAACGGCATCCAAGTTCTCACTGGTACCTTTTTCGGCTTCAACACGGCCCGTTTTTGGATCTTTTTTAGCAGTGATAACAACTATTTTAACCAATCGCTTTTTAGGCACAGCAGCTATGGTACTTTTCGGAGGAGACAGATTTTGTCCCGATATAGAGATTACTTGACCAAGATTTGCATCTCTTTTACCCGTTGCAGGATCGATTATAGCACCATTATTGATGACAATTTGTTTTGTAGCTGGATCAATGTAACCTTGAACCACTTCTTTCTGTCCGTTACTTGGATTGGTTATGATTAAGGTAGCATTTGAGGGATCTATCAATCCATACTTGGAATCGATTAAACCGTTGTCTAGATTTTGTTGACCTACCGACGTATCAACACTTCCATTTTCCATGTCAACTTTACCAGTTTTTGGATCTTTTCTGCCAGTTATCACAAACAATCGAACCGGTTTTGTTCTTTTTTCACCTGCCACTGGAACTGGGACAGCAGCAGTAGTCTGTTGAGCTTTTACCGGAACTGCGTATTGTTCTCCTGCTAAAAATGCTGCAGTGTCTGCTTTTATATCTCGTTCGGGATCAGCAGATCCCAAACTTGCTACCGGAACAATATGTTGCTTGTCGGATTGTTTTGGTAAGGTCGCCGTTTCACTGATTGGCGTTTTCAAACCTTCCTTTTTAATTTTGCCATCTTCGCCAGGAGCGTAATTAAATGCTAAGCCCGTAGCTCGCTTTCCAGGTGGAGACTGTTGCAATTGGCGATCGTTGTTGGGATCATTTTTACCTTGACCTTCATAAGAAAAACCTTGAAGTTTGCGTGGGGTAGCTTGATCATCAGAAGCGTCGTAATCGTATTGCCTGGTGTATCCAGGAAGTTGTGGGGAACCCAACGGTGGTCCACCCTTTTGTTCGGTGGTTTGCAAAGGTTCGGCTTCAATTTTTTGTTTCTTCGGTTTCTCTTCTTTATCTTTCGGCGATTTTTCACGTTTAGAACCAAACATCAAGAATGCGGGACTCTGTTTTTGCATAGCAGAACATGCAAAATAAAAACATGCAAGTAAACACAAATAAAATACTTGAAAAACATTTTTCAAAACAATACTTTTAAAATTTCGTAACAATTTCTGTTGTGTGCTCAATTACAAAGCTTTCAGACATATTTCTGTCTAGAAGCTGTGCCAAAAATATAAAGTTTTATAATAATTATTTTCAAAAACTACACATTATAAGTGAATTGTGCACTAGCAGTATTAGGTTGATTACAAATTATTTCTCTATTTATTCGATTTGATTTATTAAAAAAATGTTTGCTTTGAAAAACTACAAACTACGTTTTAAAGGAATAATAATTTATAACAATTAACTTGCCAACACAAATTTCTACTTCGAGTGTACTATGCACAAAATTTTACTAAAAGCTTTAAAGCTTCACGTTCACTAATTAATTTGTATACAAAAATTTTATCGTAAATCTACTAAGCATATTCAAATCTAAGTGAAAATTTAAATAAAAATTTGGAAGTCTTACCTTAGATTTCTCCTTATCTTTAGGTGTCTTTTCGTGTTCAGCACTTGAGTTTAATTGGGATTCGTTATCAGTTCCATTTTGATCCATAGCATTAATATCCCTATTTTCTTTGTCCTTTTCATCTTTTTCCTTCTTCTTACCAAAGAATCCACCCGATGGCAAAACTGCTATTCCACCTACTGGTTTCTATAACGGCAACGATTAGATTAATGAAATTTTAAGAAAATATTAATTTGAAGGAATGAATTGGTTTCCCAAATTAATGACAAAACTAAAAAAATTTAAAGCCGGTTTCAAAATATAATCGTTTTCTTTTAACTATTTTTTTTAAGTAAGTAGATTATGTTTAATTAGAGAAGCAACAGATAAAATAATAAAAAAAGATGCAATGTAGAAGGCCATTTATTAGCATAATAAATATATAGAATGCGTTTGCGTCATATAAATCGAGTTTCATTTTTTTAACTTCAATTCAAAAATGCTATTAGCTGATGTAGGCTAATAAGTCACCAAACAGTTTAAAAAATTATTTAGATTGTCTCATGGCTTTTAACCCACTCCTCGGTCAATATAATATTATCATTTATTGCCGTTGTAATTGAGGATGCAATTTTAATAAAAGTAAGAAAACAATTTTGAATGAAGTATAATGTAGCATAAAAAACATGAAAGCATGGAAGTCCTTACAAGAATGTAGGAAGCTTCAACAAACACTTCTAAAAAATTAAAAATTAATTTTGCAATTAAATTCCTTCATAATTAAAAGTTAGATGTTTGTTAATAAAATATTAACTTCCACCTGCCAACTTTTAATTATAATCATTTTACGATCAATTGTTAAAATAAAAAAATGCGGAAAATATAACTTAAAAGAAGAAGCGCCTATAATTTTTGTTCACTAACACTCTGCAAAAAATTTAAACATTAAAGCACAATAAATATAGAATTTAATTGCAACACCTTTTCAGACTTTTCAGCTTCAAATTCGCCTTCCACAGAGCTATCTGAATTAGTCGACGCTGTTCCTGTGCTTCCCTTCCGCGTAAGCTTTTAGAAATTAGGTCATATTTAACATTTCTTCATTGATATTTCTAAAGTTGTTTGTGTTACTTACCATAACAAAAAATTTATTTCTAACAATCTTTTAAACTAAAAACCACAGAAAGAAGATTACAAGTTTTCAGTTGTTTCAAAATTGGCCAACTTGAATAAAATACAACCAAAACGTGAATTCGTTCTCTCCTGGGAGCACATTATTAAAAAATTAATAATTTTTATGCAAAATTACCTTGTCCTTTTTGGGTTTAATTTCTTTAGGAGATTTTACATTTGTTGGAGTATGATTATCAATATCGGGAATATGTTCGGGCGGGTAGGACATGGTGTGACGTTTATTTGCCTCATTGAAATCCTCTTCGGGTTGGGTTCCTCCCAAAGCTGTAAGTAAAATAAAATATTACAAAAACTCACACCAAAAACATTGCAAGAAGTTTAACAACTTACGATCCATACTGCGGGAAGTCAAACGTCGACCGGAAAGAGAACGTTCAAATTGAGGAGCAGGTCTTTCGATGGGTGTACGTTTCGTTTCATAATGAGTTCGTCCCGAATACCTAAACTTTGATCCCAAACGTGGAAATAGAGAAGATTTCTGATTTGGTTCTGGTGTCATAAGTCTAAATTTAAAAATAAACCAATTAAATAGATTTTCACTCAAATTTATCCTTCTGTATTACCTAAAAAATGTGTGATGCTCCACACAAGTTTTCCATAATTTTTTAGCAGCTCTATGATTTGCCAATTTAAATCCAATAGTTGATTCAAATTGTTCAAATTCGCCGGGACGTATCTTAATGTAAAAATTATGTCGCTTGTAGCTAATCTTCAAAATTTTAGGCCAAGCAAACCTATTGATTCTTAAACGATCACGATAAACCAATAATCCAGATGCACATACACCTAACAACCACAATTACTTACAAATCTAAGCACGTAGAAAGTTATTGTGCTTACCCAACATTATATCCACCCCTTCGGAATCTTTAGCTGGATGTAAATCCACACCATACATTGCTAGCTTTTTAGCGTTTTCCAGGTAATGTAATTCAGCTTCGGCTGGTGTTTGGCCCCTGAAAGTGCAAAATAAGTTATTCAGCCGAATAACAGATTTAACCCAAAACCTACTTATGAGTTTTATGAAGTTCCATAACTTTTTCCTCGAGTTCTTGCGTTTGATTGGGTGCAAATTTAAACTCGCGTAGATAGGTCCGACCCATTGCATCGGCATCATAATCGCCCAATTCAGATTGGACCAAATATGATCCAAGTAGAGCATGAGTAACAAACGAACAAGGCAAACGGTTATTTAAAATATCATTACGAATTTGTAGACACAATTGGTAGCGTGTAATATCTTCTTGTAGTTGAGCAGGATCTGGAGGATAAAATTTGACTTCGAAGTTGAATTTCCATGGTTCAACTGAAAATTAACGTTAACTGAAAATTAGTTTTTAAAGAGAAAGAAAGAAAATTTAGGTACATTGTATTGCTTCTTGCTTTTTAACTCTACAGTGAAATACACAAATAATTTTCTGAGAAAAAATAATTTTTTGCGGGACATTACAATTCTCATCCATCCAAAAGAAATGTAATTTTCACTTTAATGGAAAGTCTTTGCTACATTTATGTTTAACTTTCTCAAATACAGTGACACAAAACGGCACACCCGCATTATAAGAGTGTCAATATTTTATTAAAGGGTGAATAGCCTAGCCCTGCATAAATCATTAGAAACTTGAATTTAGTAATGTTCCAGTTGGTTTAATATTTACTTAGAATTGCACACAGCTAGCAGCAGTTACGTTTTTTAACTATTTTATAAATTTTATATAAACTAATTTTGTCGATAGCCTTCTCTCTGAGTTATTTAAGGTATTCTCGGATAACAATATAAAAGACCTGTCAAAGTAAGCCATTTTCTATTCGTTACACAACTTCCTTTATGGTGGGGAATAACAATTAGCACCGTACCAAACTAACTTCCATTTAATACTTCAAAAATTATCATTGTTTTATAGCCGAGTGTAAATTATGAAGGAACGCCAAAATTGTTGGTCCATTAAATTCAATCGATTTTAAGTATCAAAATTTTGTCAACTATACAAAATAATATTTGTAAATAAATCAATTAATAAAAATCTATGTTTCTAATTATATCTATTAATAAAGATAAGATTGTTTATTAACCGGAAAATTTTATAGTAATAACAATTATGTTAATTCAATTTCGTCTAATAATATTATGCACTGCTTAATTTATTTATTATTCAAAATATTTACAATAAAAATGTTTAGTTACGTTTTTATGTTTAGTTTTGCAAAAATAAATATTGATCCAATAGAAACAAACAAAAAATAAGAAATAAATAACAATAAAGTTTAAATGTCTGTTTATATTTGTTAGGTGAGAAGTTCAAGCAAACAGTAATACTTCCCTGTGATTCTAAAAGGAATTTGTATTGCATTTTTTTTAATTAAAATTTAGTTGAAGTGTAAACTCGAGTTCTTCCATTTCAAAAAGCTCCGATAAAAGAATATGTGCTGTGTGTAACTTTTCAGTAATTATCAATATTTCAGAAACTTGATTTTACCTCAAAAATGTATTTTTAATGAATTACTTTTTTTCTTTTCAGCATAAAATAATTCAAAACCGGATATATATATAATTTAAATATTTACCTTTCACAAATTTTGTTATACGTTTATCTAAATCTAACCAATTTCTGGCATCGTGTCGATCTGCATACACAAGTCCAAAATAATCCTTTTCTACCAAATTTATGGCATCACAAACTTTGTGAAGTAATTCTTGTCCCTTCGCTTTTCTCTGAAAAATAAATTTCAAAAGTTTATATTTTTATTTTTTTAATTATGACAAAAATAATAGAAGACGGTACCACCAAAACGCTGTTTTCAGCAAGGGGGTCTTTATTATTAAATAATAAAATGTCCAATATTTACAGTGGTCACTTGTAAGTAAATTATTAGAAGTTGGCGTAAAAGTCAGAAGTTAATAACCATCGGTCGACCGATCTACCTATTTAGCAAAAAGTGTAGTTTGTTAGCACTATTATTAAAAAAAAATACCAAACCAAAATACAACCATTGCTACATTTAATTAGCATAATTTTAACGCTATTATTAAAGTTTTTTATTGTTTGTTATTATTTTATTACAAAGAGATAGACATTATTTTAGTTTGCATAGAAATTATAATAATTACTACTTTCGTATAATATAAAAAATATTCAGTTTTTTTTAGAAGTGTCTAAAATTTTTTTAACAGACCTATAAAAAAATAGGATCGTTATAATAATTTGAATTTTCTAAAATTAAAATAGTTGCTCGAGTCAATAGCGGAATAAAATCAAATAAAATTTTCAAAATCTAATTTTGATAAATCATTTTAATAAGGACAACGGATTATTATTAGCGGATGCTACAGTAATTTACTACATTTTTATATAGATCCCGACATTAATATAAAGATTACAACAAATTTAAAAAAGTAATTGGTAATTAATTATGAAAATTGCGACAAATAATCTACTGAGTAACAAATTAGATATGATATCATATTGACTACTTTTTACCACAAACACTCATTATTAAAACCAAAAAGTTAATCTTATTTACTCACAAATGACACAAAAAATTCCAAGAAACGAATATTCATTACTTGCATATTCAATCAAAGATTCGATTAAATTTTAATATCTTAACTTTACACACCTCAACATGAACATCCAGTAGGGTACCATCGAGCATAAAAATTTGAGCTGTAACAGTTCGTCCTACTGTTGATGTTTTGCTCTTTGCTGGAGAAGCGTTAGTATTTTCAGAATCTACAGTCATTTTCTTTTCGTCTGGCAATCCAGCCTAACAATCTACAACAAAAACATAATGTTAATAAAATAATGTTAAAAATACAATAGCTTTAACATTTTAAAAATAATAATGTACCTATGGCTAAAATGTAACAGGTGTTAAGAATAAATTAGTATTCATACGAATTAGTCCGTTCGCGCCGGCTGAATGACTTAGCTAGTTAAGGTGTCACTAGACGTCCCGGGTTCGATCCTCCCCGATACCGACTTTTTTTTTATTATGTTCTCGATTCAACTTGGATTTGTGGAACTGACTCGTCGTAAAGTGCATTTAAATGGGAATTTGTTGTCATTATATGCGCGATATCGCGAATTGGGAATGCAGTCATGGGTAATGATTTTTATTTAATTGCACGTTTTCTGTTTTAATTTTATATGTAGTTATATAAAACCGATGCGCCATCGTGAAGCTGATGAATGAACAGGACATTTAAATTTTTGCAGAATGAAATATGCGAGGATAAGTTCATTAATTTATCTTAATTATCTGAAGTTTTCCATTTTATTTTGATTTTTGTTAATATCCAATGTTTATTTCAATGTTTAATTCTGAAATTTAACACGCCAACTTTTTTAATATAGAATCAGAAGAATAAAGAAAGGGTCGTATTGGTACTTGGTGTTTTTATTTATCTTGTTTAGCATCTTGGGGTGATCTTGAGATAACTCGCAACTCTCATAGCATATTCCAGAATCTTTAAGAAAGCGAAAAGATTGAACTGAATGCCGCAACTCCTTGAAAACGCCATTAATAAAAACTGATATATTATTCTACTACATATTATTATATAGGTCAAAAAATTTCCATATTCTTATCAAAATATTATAATATTTTAAGACTGCATGATCGACCAATCTAACAGATTTACAGTCTAAAATTTTAAATAGACTTCCAACTACGTAGACCTTCTGCAATCTATTTTGTGAAAGCTGCTTGGTTTCAAATTAACATGTAAAAGTATTTGTATCTTCATTATGAAATTCTACCCACTGAAATTTTTTTCCTCACTTTGAAAATTTCACGATCCGAGTTTTAAGTGGAAAACGACACGTTAGGATAGTTTAATTAAAAACGTGGCGTTATAATTAATAATAAGCCATAATTGTTAATGAACTTTATTCATTCTGGTTAATTGTCATTAATTTACTTTGTGTATCGTTATCGGGGTGCGATCAAAAACCACGTACCTGCATGTGTAATGGGTACGTTGAATATATAGCAGGAAGAAATTCAAAAAAGTCGTCGATTTAATTCGATAAGGTGGGTTTATGTTTGGATGGATATAAAAGTAAGGGTTACTGACCTGGAAGAGTATCCATAACGCAGGTGCAAACGTACTTCAATGAATATATCCAACTTTAATTTTTTTTAATAAAAGCACAAATGGGGTATGCACAACAATAAAAAATATGTTATTATAAATTATTGTTGTATGTATTCATAAATGTGTGTGTGTGTGTATGTACTTGTGAATAACAATACGTTTATTATTGTAGAGAACCCAAAAGAATATCGTTCACCCATAACGAGTCATTGAATGAGAAATTACGTTTTTCCTTTTAACCTCGGCTAATATATACCTGAAATTTCGGTTTTTACACGTTTTTGTTGGAGTTCTAACAAGAGTCTCAAAAATAACGAAGATAAATGTGAAGTTTATATAATCTGATTGCTATTCTTGCTTGCAACTCAAACTTCAAATTGATAAATTGAAGGAAGTAGGTGGCGAACAATATCAACTGTGATGGTCAAAAAACTACATCTCTAAAATTATACCATGATTTCAGCAAATTTTCTTAAGTGAGGATATACGATAATCCTTTATAATACAAATTAATGAAAAGTGAAACCATAAATAATTGTATTATAGTTTGCTATACTGAAGGAAAACTTCTAAGATATTTTAAAGTGTAAATGCAACGGTGGGAAATAGGGAAATGAATGCACTGGTTGCATTGAAAAACTATAAAAGTTACAGCATTAAAAAAAATTATTTTAATTTTTATAGCTTAGATCTATACTATGTATTTGGTGGACCCTTCAGGATATATGGTCCAAGTCATACAGGAACGGAAGCCTTGTCTGATTTTTATTTTTTGAAAAAATTTAAATTTGACCTCACTTTCAATAAATATAATAATAGTGTGCATCTATTTATTACTGTAAATTCCATTATAACACTGTTAAGTCAAGGGTTACGTCATACATAAATAATTTCAAGTCTTCTATCAGTAGGTACATTTTAACGAACTACAATGAATGAATAATGCTTCTATTCCAAATATAGAAATTGCTTATATTTTATACTATCATGGATTTACTTTTTTAATAGTAATATCTATTTTTAAAATTTTAAATATTTTAAGATAACGACTATATTAATTAAAAATGTTAATATCGACATGGCTTGTTTTCGACGTTTTTCGATTTTTCTAATCGGTATGCTGTTGAGTTGGTGACGTCACTTGCGACAATATGGATTTGGGAAATCCCTGTGCATTTAATCCATTTTTTTTATATTTGCATTTAATTTACCCTCGAACAGATAGACAAATAGCACAATAAATTAATATTTTGAGATTCCTGCAAGCGAGAAAGATTTTTTCCGTGCCTGAAGATGTTTTCTCTATAATATTCATAAAAATGCAAAAACAATATAAGCGCTTTTATGATTTGCCGTTTTAAAACAGGTTATTTTGCCAATAAAATGACAATTACATTGTTCCTCTTCGCAACATTTGCATATTATAATTATATAATAATATATTCCCAAATAAAGCAAATACTATAAAAAATGTTCCTGATATTGACCATTGAGAAACAAAATCTAATCTTTCAAGTGTGTTTATACTCTTACTCATAAGATAAAACCTAATATTAATTGAACCAAATTTTAGGCATGGAAAAGATGCCCCCCTCTCATCACCACATCCAATATTCTATATATGGAAACTATTTTTTAAGCTAGAAGAACGATAGTTCTATAAATATTCAAGCGAATTTAATTAAAAAAGTTTGATGCCGTTTATGAACTGTATCAAGATAATAAAAAAATAAGTTTATTAATTCAACAATGGGGACGAGGGCATAAGTTTATCGTAATTTCTTGAATAAACCAATTTGAAAATGTATCAAAAACTGAATAAATCATACAGAAAAATATGTTCTGGTCTACTAATAGTCTGAAACTGAATCGGGGTTAGCTATCACTGCGCTAACCGTTAAAAATGGTTTCATTTTCTAAATGCTTTTATTTAACTTCACTTTATGTTTGTTTTATAATAAAATTTTCAATCGCTTTCAGATGATCAATAGTTCTGATATTTGGAATAGATATGTATTGCTGATAACAATACAATAAATATTGATTTATTTTTCATTTAATAAATAAAAATCAAAAATAAATATAAACTAAACAAAGTACTGTGGAAAAGTTGCAAAAACCATAATAGGAGAAAATAGACATTTTGGTAGAAAACTAATTTTCTACAAAAGAAGTTCGTGACAATATGTATTTATTTTCAAACTTTTGTGTATCAGATTTGATTTTCCAGTTCCACCCTTATTTTCTTTCATTGGCGCAACCAAAAGTGTGAATTAGTTTTTACTACCTTCCAAAAATAATGTAAATTAATGGTTCCGCTTATTATTGGCTGATTAAGTAGTAGTGCCAAATGCATTTTTGGTTAAGCCAATGACAGAAAATGAATGCTGCCTATTGGTTTATGAAATATCGGAATAATTTTTATTTTCAGCGTTTTGACATGGAATACCAGTGAACATCTCACAAATTAATAATATGAACAAGCTCACATGAACGCGAGTCGATTGTATATCGACATTTTAGACCAATAAGCGTAACCAGAATTTTACACGAAGGGCAAATCGCAGTTACACGAGTTTCACCCTTTTACGAAATTTTTGAAAGATTTCCCCAGATTTCCTTGAAAAGAAGTTGAAAAAGTAAAAATATTACTCATCTATAGTTTTCTATATTTCCTTAAATTTCCTATAACTCCCTTCATTTGTACACCAGATTTCTGCAGCGACCCTCCCCCGGTTGCAATCCAGTCGCAAGACTGCAAGCATAGCAAATTGTGACTTTGAATGCAAATATCTTGCAACGACCAAATCAAGAAAGCTATACATCCGATTAATGACTAAAGAATAATTTTATTCGAAATATATTTTCTATAAGTGATGATTCCGTTTACCTTCTATGTAAAATAAAGAACTTAAAATACTTGATTAATTTATTTTTCAGAAGTCTGCCATTTGCTCACGACTAGAAGTGAACTGCAACCGGCTCCGTCCACTTGAACACACTATACTGCATCTATCACACGTACCGACAACAGAACCCCCCCCTTTTTTAATCGATGTGGTTTATCCACGCCAGTGTAGTTTGTTTTTCCACCGATTTTTATGTAAAAAATCGATATTTCAAATTTAATTGTAAAATAGAGGCCTTTATATCGTATTACATAGTTCTTATTTAAAATAATTTTTTCAGAAATTTTTAGTCAGTATTTAAAGATTTTTTGTCACTTTTCATTTTCATTTTCTTGTTTATTCAAATATTCTAAGTCTAAATCTGTTAAATGTAAACTATTGTCGTTTTTATTGTTTTTTTAAATATTATTTTTCTATGTAAGTATGCAATCTCTACTTAACAGTTAAAATTCATTATTTTAATATTTTGTTTAGTTTGTTTATTTTAACATTACATACTGTAACTAACTACCACACTATCGACTTAAAAAATTAATTTTTTAGGTTATTTTTCTATCAAATTTAATTATTTCAGAATTTATAAGAAAAATTAATGTTGATGCTAAGTTTAATCGCTTCATTTGAAAATCATCTTTCAAATTAATAATGTATTTATATCGTTGACCCTTCATAATAATTAGTAAAAATATAGTTGAGTTAGGGGTCAGTATTAAAACAATAAAATGGTCCGACGTTTCGAGTCTTTATTGACCCATTTTACAAAATACTAAAGCCATCCCCGTTAAAAAGTGACATTTAAGTGACGTTTAAAATAAAAAATGTGCCTACTTTTTTTATATTTTAAAAACCAACCTAACTTTTTCTGAATTAATTTGCGCGCATTTTGCGCGCTATTGATCTGGAATCTTGCATAAGGCTTCCTTCGACAAATTGCTATTGGGGGGGGGGGGGGAGTTGAAAACGAGCAAAAGGGGGTAAATTTTTTGCTCAGTTTTTCGATATCTAGCGCCGTTTTCGAATTATTGCATATTCAAAATCTCAAATTTAATTATTGATGAAATATTGATATATTTTTCAATTAGAAAAAAACTATTGATTACAACACGGGAAATATGAATACATTTCCCTAGTTATAATAATAGCTATATTAAACTAAAATTTGTAACGTTTTAATTCTGTATTTCAATATTTTAATACTTTTATATTTTTATTTTTATTATTTTCGATGTTGTAATTTATGAAAGTTTTTAATTATTTGTATTTATTTCTAGCCTTGATAATGGGTCAATAAAGACTCGAAACGACGGACAATTTTATTGTTTTAATACTGATCCCTAACTCAACTATATTTTTACTAATTAATCTTTCAAATTCTTTAACAATTTTTATCGTATGTCTATAAAATCCTGTGGGAACGCTACGCCGTACAAATCCATCTTTTTAAGCAAAAAATTTTAATAAAAACTGTTTCCTAACTTAAAACTTACGCACAGATCTATTTTTTAATAGTTAAAAAATAACTATTGTTAAAAAATAACATTCTGGTTAATAACTTATGACCTAATTAACCCGCACATAAATCTCTATTTTTAAGGTAATTATTAAAAAGGGACGCCAATAGCATTACGGCATTTTTATTTTAGGTGTTTTAGTACCAACAAGATTGATTTTACTTCTTTTTCTTGTAAAACTTGTTTACTTATTCTTGTAAAAACATGACATACTTATGAGGAAGTTTTTGCAGGACGCAGAAGTGTCTACAATTAAAATTTTTTTTAAGAAATCGGACCTAATTGTATTGGTATACCAAATACCAACACTGAAATTTAACATCTCTATTTTTTTCTAAAGATTCTCCAAATTTGAGAGAAATAATGACACTTTTAAATGTTCGATATCGCCGAAAAAATATAAAATTTTGAGCTGTATGGTACGCTGTATGTACGTACCAAATATGTATGTAAGTCGTCAGTCAGTCGTCTCATTTGACTCAATTTACAAAAAATAATTTCCGATGCAATTTCCATGTTGAAACAACCATATTTTAAAATTATGTTAAAAAAGAAAATAGCTCAGAACTCCGAAATGGTTGATTTTTAGACAAATGTCAAAGTCAACTTTTTTTTATTCATCTAACAATAAGTATGTAGAATAGAATACTAAATTCAAAGTGTAATTTTTTTAACATTCTTGAAATATCTCTGCCCCCCCCCCCCCCCCCGAGATATTTAGCGCTTTAAAAGGTGCCGTTTTGTGAGAATTTCCAAATTTAAAAAAAGGAGTGTAAATGCCACCTTTTTAGAAAAAAAAAGAGAACATTTAAAGTAAACTTTCGCCATTTAGGATTGCATTTAGACAATAAACTGTAAGAATCGCACTTGTAGTCCGTTTCTTTGCGAACAAAATGCTTTTAGTCTCACGTCGATAAAATACATATAGAAGCTAAGATATTTCAGTTTCCGCAAACCCTTTGAAATGCCAAAGAATACTGTACTTGATCGAACAAATATAGCAACTCCATGAAAACAAAAGACAATAAAATTTAAATAATGATAATTTTGAACTACCAACATGCACACACACAATCAATTTTAAATGGTCGAGCGACCAGATTGGATCACTGGATAATAATACAATTTTATACAAATACAAATTATACAGATTGCTTGTTAAACGCGAAATTATGATATTAAAAACAAAAGAAACGCATACTATTTTTTCTACGCCCGTAGGACAAAGTGAAAATTTACTCTCTTCCCTGTAGTGATTATAAGTTGTTCTAGATTGTTGCTAAAGTAATTTTGCGACCATTCCAAGCGGAAAATGTCAACTTTCAATTATTCTAACGCACCGCTTGAAAAGTATAATTCTTTCCACAACAGACGTAGAAAAAATTATTATTATTATTATTTATCAGCACTGAAAGTGATTTACTTTCAACACACTCTCAGTGATCAGCTTTTTTATTATTAGCGCATTATAACCTAGAAAAAAAGTAATATGTCAAATTGGCACCTTACAATATGGCAGGACAGTATCGAAACAGCCACGCCAACAAATTAAATAATTGAATTATCGATTTTGAAAAAGTGATTTAAATTATTTAATAAATTATTCTATGGTAGCCTGTGAAAAACGTGTGCGAATGAGGTGATCCGGTGAATCTACCGACTTGCAGAAGATACGTGATGCAATGCAGTAATCATATAATAATGACATTTATTATTATTTATAGCATATCTCCGAGTTTTATAAATGTTGCAATAAGTGTTCTTAATCTTTGTATGTACTACTCGTAATCAAATTTTACGTGTAAAATGTAAACGTAGATGATATTTGAATTAGTTGGGTGTTGGCTAAATCAACAAAATATCGACAGATAAAATAAGCTTCCTGTGATTGCAATATTCAATTTTGCAATTATAGAAATTAAACCAGGAAACCGTCCCATCCATTATCCATTTGCACAGTCGCCGAAAGACGGCATAAATTAACCTAAATCGAGCCATTGTCAACTTGAACTAAATCTGACCGGCTCCCAATAAATTGGAGCACGACCTGATTTTCCGCCAACTTGATTAAATTATAATTGAATCATTGAATTTCCAAACTTTTTTGAGAAAAAGCTAAAAAAATGTCGTCGACATAGTACAACGTATTCGTTCGGTGCATCTTTGTAAATTATCCGGGTAGGTGCTTCGTTGCACGTAGCATTTTCGAGTTTTTTTTTTACCTAAAAATACCAAACACGAAGATTGTAAAAAACAAATTCATAGTATCCGGTTTCCGGTTAAAAAGAGTTAACCGGTGAAATTGCATCCAGGTTATGGCTTACGGGTCGCGCAAAGAAAGACTTCCACGATAACAAATTATTATAATTTATTACGAGTAGCAATCACAATAAAAATAAGATATTTTTAGAAATTAGTCATTTAATTTAAAATGCTGCTAAAATTTAATTGAAGTTAGAATTTATAAAATCATTGTTGGTCACATTACGGACGGGTATTGAACCCAAATTTGGGACCGATTTTTCTCATTTAACACGTAAAAAGATTTTAAATAAATATTGCGAATTTATCCACACCCACAATATTAAATTAATTTAATCGGGTTAAAAAAATCGATTTAATTACCATTTTTGAAACGATCGACATGTAAACAAATGAATAAAACGAGTGCGGTGGCTTTACCTGAATTCGTTAAATTTTAACAACTTAAGCCCAACCTGTTGATAATGATATCATCCGAAAAGAATTTGCAGACAATTTTTTCAACTCGAAATTAACATAAACAAACGTACGAACTAACTTCAACTTTGCAGTTTTTTGTAATATAAAAAAACTAAATTCAAATTGTACTGGTTGCACTGGAATACTACACAGGTAACCTAATTTTTCGTAAAAAAATTATTACCCGCGTCGATGATTAACAAATAGATTACTGAATTTTAAGCACCAGCAAATGTTGATATCCATTAAATTTTAATATAGAAATTGTTTAATCAACGGCACACACATACACAGCGAACTGGGATGGGCCACTATAAACAACAAACTAACGCGGAACGAACTACCCGAACTGTCACTTGGTTGGCACCTTAAATTTTTGTTCCACTTTTTTAAAATCGATTTTTAGCAAGCGCTGTCCATTCAGATAGGTACATTACATGCGAAACATTTACGTGGCGATGTTTAAAGAAGCATAACTAAATTGATTATGGCCGTTTGCGACCGGTTTCAATGGTACTGCTTTTTCTTTAAGAAATTTCGCGTAGGTATACAAAATGGTGGCCAGGCATTTAAAATATTACGTCATCGGTATACATAGCTGTCACGCCCCGAACGCGACGATTTAAATCTTTCAAATTTTAATCACCGCTGCTCCACCGCTTGTTATCAACAAAAATAATTTGTTTTTAATTACATAACTATAATACTAATTATTAAATGTTGAAATTGTTTTAACTTCAGATAGCATTTTTACAAACAATTCCAGCTGCATTTTTCAAATTTTTTATAGAAAATAATTCCTGAAAAGTGCCCCTCCCCTTTCTAGCTTACAAACGGATTTTGTTTTTTACAAACCCAAAACATAGCATCACTTTCCAAAAATAGAAAATTTTAAAATAACAGGTTATGAGCCCAGGTAAAGAAAATGTACATTATTATAGAAGATCGGGATACATTAATAACTGAAATAAATATTTTACGTACTTCTCGATGAGATAGATACGCTTCTTTACGCCAATGGTGGTCAGTGGCGGACTCAATCGGTATTCAAAAGAGAAGCTTTTATCAGTAAAATCACTGTTAAAAAACTCGACTGATAATATTTAGCTGTTTGACCCAGACAAGCGCGTATCCAAAGTCAGAGATAATCATACCCCCCCCCCCCCCCAAAGCCCATAGATTTCTATTTATAAAATTTAATATTTAAAAAAGAATCAAAAATCATTTTATTCGAGTATCAATAATTTACATCCCCGATTCGAGATCTGAAATTGAAAAAAAAAATAAAAAGCGAAACAAAAGAATTGAAAATGTAAAGGTAAGTCCTAATAATAGCAGATTAAAAGATACCAGGATTTAATTGTGATATTATTTTATGTAAAAATTTTGAATAAATAAAATAGTGTGATTATAATATATAACATAAATAATACCTTTTTTTGGCGGGGGGGGGGTCAAATAAATACATTCTTATAAAATTTATATTTTTAAAATTTCAATAAAACATTGTTTTATTGGGTCGTCCACTTGATCCGAGGTATTTATAATTCTTTTGTAAAGAATTTGATACATTTTTGGCATTAATTTAATCTATTATTTTGTTACAACTTTTTTAAACCACAGATTCATTCTGGCATTCTTTTAATTTAGTAGAATTTTAGGTTTCTAACTTTATGCAGCCAAACATTTTTCGAAGTTTCGTGGGTAAATATATTGCTATGATTTCCACCTCGGAATTATAAAATAAAAAAAAATTATAAAGCTAATTCAATAGAATTTTGGGTTTTTCATATTAGCTTTATAATTTTTTTTTGGATCTAAAGTCAATCGTGAAATGAACCTGAATCCGAGGTGGTAATCATGGCAATATATTTACCCACGAAACTTCAAAAAATGTTTGGCTACATAAAGTTAGCTTTGAGATATGCTGATTTTCTCAACTGTCAGATTTAATATTAAATTGGTTTTATCAAATATTATATTTAATTCAATAAAAATTTAACTTGCAAGTTTGGTAGAACCACTTCCTAGGTACGTAACTTGGATTTTCTAAACTATATCAAATAGAAATGATATAAATGACTTGCAGAATATTAAAATCTTACTCAGGAATCAGAAGCAAAGCCAACGTTTAGTGGAAAATTGATTTTAAATTCCTATCAGTTTCAACCTAATCTAAAGAATTGAAAGCTTAGAACTACGCATCGGCCGAAAAATAACCACACTATTGCTTGCGATTACTTAATAATTTTGAATTTTATTTCTATACGATAAATCAAAGAGATTAGTAAAACTCAAATTGAATGTAAATTACATTTATTTAGAATTATGAATTTACAAAAATATGTACTTATTACGCGTCAGCAATGGTCACTTCAACTTCTACACCAGGTTCGATAGAAATGGATGTAATCTGCTTGACGATTTCAGATGGAGAATGAAGATCGATGACACGTTTGTGGATCCTCATTTGGAATCGATCCCAAGTTTTGGAACCTTCACCACAAGGTGTCTTTCTTGTGGTAATACGTAAGGTCTTAGTGGGCATACGCACTGGTCCTTTTACACGCAACTTCTGTTTTTTTGCTCCTGAAATAAGATCGGCGCATACCTTTTCCAACGAACGCACATTGCGCGAGGTTAAGGTGATACGGATGCGATGGATCGGTGCTGCCTCTTGTCCGGGCTTATCTGAGTTAACTTCTTTAATAGCGGACTACAAAATAAAATAAAAATTAGTGAAAAAAATCGTGGTTACACGAAACAATACAGATCATAACCTAAAATCCACGTGTTTGAAGTTTAATGAAATAATGAAAATAATATGTTAAAATAAATCAAGTTTAATAGAGTAATTGTTATTTAAACTTACCATGATGTTTTATATTAAATTTACTGGTCGAGTTAGTTATATGAACGAATTTAACCAGCGCTGAACCAGTATCAATACGTACACAAAGTAACGAAATGAAACGTCTGAGTTGCGGCGTCGTCGGGCAATGCTACCAACAAGTTTTTAATGAACGCGGCAATTTTAAATTCAAAAAGAACCGCTTGAAAATATTGTATAATTATTTTATAATTATAAATTAAATTAATGAAGTACTACCTAAATAAAATATTTGTATCCAACATTTTACCTCTGATTCAAACTTAAATTTATGCAAATGAGAATAAATTACACATTAAAAATTATACTTGAATACAGGATACACATGTAAGTAGGAAACTCAGGAGGAGTAGCAAACTAAGTTTTTAATTCAGTGTTTAGAAATTACTTGATGTTTAATATTATTTTATCTCAATTTTTGTTTAAATTTAAAAAACCTAAAAATTTACGCTCCTACGTAGAAATTATGTAGGAAAAAAAAGTAAAAAACTTTGATCAACATGTAGGAGCGACATTAAAGATCTCCTCGGGATTGGCAATTAGAGAAATTTTTGCAGTATATTTTGGAGATAAAATTTATTATGCTATCTAATAAAATACGTCTTCCCATTGAAAATAAAAATGTCCCACTAAAATCTCGTCTATATACAAGTTTTTTTTCCATTTGAGAAAAATCGATTAGCTACTTGAAACTTTACACCCTGTATTATGTAATAGCACTCTTTCTCTATATTGTACTATTTAAAAATTTCACTCAGTTACACAAAAAGTACGTAATGAAAAATATAAAAATGTTGTGTGGGAGGAAGGTAGTTCGCTATACCATACCACTGGTTTGCCAAATTTATAAATTGCGTTTAGCAAATCATTGTACCTGCTCTTGCCAACCAATCCAAAGAGAAAATATTATTGTCAATTGGCAGAAGAAATCTCGCAAAATCGCAAATTTGAAAGTTGGCATGTATCGAAAGATTTTGTAGAGAATTAAGTTTAGGTGCAGGAAGACATTCAAACTCGTATATATTTTGATTTTTTAGTCATCAAATGAGATAATGGATTTAAATTTGATGTTAAATAGTTTATACTTTTTTTATTTTCGTTTGCACTCCATTTGATTTTCTACATAATTATAAAATTTTTTTTATTAATCTAAAAAACACTAAGCTGTAAAATCATTCTCTACATTCCCAAAAATAATTCTGCAAGATATTCTTTACACCGTAGAAAAAGATGGTTTCAATCGGTGGGATTGATTTTAAAATAAATCCACTTGAAAAAAGAAATGACAAAAATGTTTTTTGAAAAATTAGTTTGATTTTTATTTAGCTCCTTTTAGCAACACTTGTCGAAAGGTTGAAATTGTGAATTTATAAAATTTATTACACAAATCTTAAGATTGACAAAAAAAATTAATTTCGAGTGCCATTAAATCAACAAGAATATTGAGAATAAAATTAAACGTATTTTTAAAATTCTGTACAGCAAAATATATATTAAGAAATTTATTATAAAATATAAACAAATTCAATTAAAATATTATGATTGCTATAATTACAATAAAATCAATAAGATTGAAGTTTTTAATAAACCAACGAGAAATATTAATATATAATACTATATAACAATAAAAAATTATTAAAAGTCAATCATAAATTTTATGCATAGCTTAAAATATAAATACAAAGATAAAATACAACTCAACTTGTAATGTAAAAAAAAGCTTAAAAAAATGTTCACAAAAAATGGACTCTACAAATAGAGTAAAAAAAATGTAAATATATTATTTTCAAACAGTACCATTTTATTCTATTATATGAAATATAATTTTTAACTTACGACTACTTTACATTAATTTAACAATCACGAATCATGATCCGCAAAATGCATATTTTTTTTTTTTGTAATAAAAGATAAAATGCGCAATCGTGAAATATTCAAAAATATACAGAACCAATTAAAATTTTGTACTCAGCATACATATGTTGATTTGACAATTTCCCACAATTATAAAATAATTTCTTCACAAGCTCATGTAGATATTAACTGAAAAAGAAAAAATATAACGTGTGCACATTTTCCAAATTGCAAAAGTTAAAACTTACCGATTTTACTGTACTCTTGATAAAATCTTTTTTGTGTGCAAGATCAAAATCTGGATAATGAGCGTACACTTGTTTACAAACAGTTTTCATCGTTATTTCTTCCAAATTTGCTCCATCTAATATTTCTTTTACATATTTTTTGATTTCATCGTCCTACAATAAATAAACAAGTTTATAGTGTGTGTAAATAAAATAATTTAATAGTTCTCCGCCACAACAAATTACTCAAAATTTGGTAAAATTATTATAAAATATTAGGTATGCAATGTCCGATTTGGGAACTGTCAGTCAAACTTTTTCCTATACACTATTGTAACGAGGACAACTTTCTGAGCATATTAACACAAAAATTTTTGCGGATTATCCATTAGTTTTCGAAAAAACGGCATTTTAAAATTTCCAATTCAAGAAATCATAGGAAATCATAGCATAGGTTTCCCCAGTGCGACCTAATGGTAATCAAATTGGTTATGCTACCTGGTCCGCATACGACTACCAATACGTTAACTTTAAAACTTTAATAGTCGTAATTTGAATTGCGCTTGCAGCCAATTTCGAATTAATATGTATAAATACATTAGAACTTATAAATTATTTTAATTTTGAAAAGAAAAAAAGGAAAACTCGTTTTTAGACGGATTTTTACTTTGCCGTTGTTGCATTTGTTAAACCCGACTCTACGCACTCCTCCCGCTTCGAACAGAGATTTCAACAAACGCTTAAACAAACAAAAAAATCCCCCGAGAATGACAGAACTCAAAAATAACAGATCTACCAAGACACAGAATTCGTCCAGGTGTCGATCGCAACTGACAGCAAAATACTAAGAGCAGTTCAAAGCACACGGACAGTCAATAGAATGCTGCGTAACGTATTACACAATCAAAACCCTATCTAAAAATGCATGTAAAATTTTGATTTTTAAATGCAGTTTTCTCGACAACTAATGAATATTTGAAATTTGTTTTAAAATGATCAGAAAATTGTCCTCTTTCTACTAGTATATAGGAAAAAGTTAAAATCGTGGTGGGGTTTAAGTGACAGTAACCTCCGATTTATTACCCAGTGATTATCTACCGTATTTCATCTTTTATTAAAATGAATTTACAAATTCTTAATATAAAAATAATCAACAGAGCTCTTTTCCGTAACATAATGATCGCCATTGCAGGTTTTGTTATAGTAAAATAAATTAGTGAACATTACGTTTACTTCCAGCAACATAGGTCACTAAAGTTCAACTTTCATAAAAAGTGGAATTTTAAGTTTCACTTTTTGTGAAATCAATTGCTTTATTTCACTGACGGTTACGGGTGGCAATCCAGTACTGCAGTCCCACCCAATATTCTGATTTAGAAGAAAAAACTAGAATGTTTTATTTTTTTATAAAAGGGTAAACGTCTAACTTAAACTCTATTTGCTGCAATGCGCCTACGATTTACGGTTGCTGCAAATGCCACAATACCAAATGTATTTTTGAATGCAAATGCATTGCTGTACGGCAGATCAACCATGGACAACTTTTGAGTAATACTTAGCCCTACTTAAGATTGGGGAATTAGAGCAAACGACAGAAATTGCATACATTTTAGGCAAATGTTTTGTTTGTGGGCTATACATTTAATTTTGAAATTTCATATCGTTTCCGAGAAAATTAATGGCCAAGTTTTTTTAGATGGGTTCTTATGAAAGACAATAAAATCCGTAGTAATTACCAAAATACTACTGAAAAAATAAAGAAAATAACAATTTAAAATTGAACTGTTAAATCGACAGTACAGATATAAGTTAAAAGTGCAGCATGTGGAAAAATAGCAGTGTTTTTACATGTAATTCTTACGGTTTTCAACAATTAATATCAAAAATGTCTCACAAATTTTAGATTCAAAATCATTTTTCATTGCATTATTTTCAAAACGAGACATTTTATTTTAAAGAATAATTACACCCATCTGATGAGTTTCAACTAGAGAAAATATGTTATATTCAATAATTAATTTTTGGTGTTAATTGTGCAAAAGTATTTCATTCCTGTTGCCATTTTGAATAAGTTTGATTTTAAATAATTTCATTAAAATGTAAAAGTATCTTGAATTAATATTTCTTTTTTGTGAGCGTTTTGCTCTATTCTGAAACAAAATAAATTAAAAATACTTACGGTAGGCGGTTGCGGACTTTTGGCCTTTTTAATAAGAGGCTCATCTTCTGACGAACTCGCATTTTCTTCCTCATCCTGCTCACTATCTTCTGAAGTTTCCTCACGTTTACGACCCCTTTTCGCCGGTGTTTTCTTTTCCGATTCGGCCGCTGGTTTACGACCTCTCGTCTTGGGAGTTGTTTTAGTTTTGGAGTTGTTTATAATCTTTTTGTTGCCCTTCTTACGTTTTTTGGGTTCCTCCTAAAATATAAATTATTCCAATTAGATACCTTTATATAATTATCTTAACAACTTACATCGCTATCTTCAGAAGTTGCACTTTCATTCACATCGCTTACATCATCTTCGTCATCATCATCAGATGCTGCAGCTGCTTTTTTACGACCAACTCTTTTACGTTTCACAACCCGTGGTTTGTCTTCGCTTACATCAGATAAACGGAAGTCACTTTCACTTGTAGTATCGTCTTTCAAATTAGTACGTCTGCCCTTACCACGAGTGGTTCGCGATGATCGTTGTTCATCACTAGAATATGAATCGTCATGTGACGAATAACCTACAATTCATAATTCAATTCTCAAAACATCCTTCAACAATATAAAGTTCCTGCGTTACCTATATTATTTGCACGAACTGCTGCTGTACGTTTGGGTCTACCACCACCTGCAGGTTTACCCGAATCTTTTGGTTCCAACAAAAAGTCAACTACCCTCTCCACAATTTCATCTTTTGTTCCCTTTTTATCCAAATCCAACATCTCAGAAATAATTTTTAATTGTTTGAGTTCGAATTTTTTGGTAGATTCAATTTTTTTAGTGTAATCGTCCGAATCTTTTTTAAAATCAAAACCATTAAACTTTTTTATGTTTTTCTTAATGATTGTAGTTTTTCCTGGCGTTTTAAATATCAAACGATGCAGCAACTTTAAATCATCGTTTTTGAAACGCGAAATTGATGCATCGATTCGCGGAATTTCTCCTAATTCCACACCGCAGCCTCCCCCGACGTCAGATTTTACCTGCAACTAAAAAACCATAAAAAATTTTCAAAATTTAAAAACAAATGATTTGGCTACCTCTTTCTCCTTCTCTTTCGGCTCTTTGGGATCTGACGATTTATTTCCAGAAAATCTTTGCACCTTCTTACGTTCCCGAGTTCCAGACTGCTCTAGAGGTTGATCCAGGAGGGGGACCTCCTTGTCATCCTTTTTATCTTCGTCGTCGTCTTCTCCTTCTTCCTCCTTGTCACTTCCTTCCTCGTCTTCGGACTTTGTGGCTTTTTTAGAGTCGACCGAATCTGGTTTTGCTTCGCTTTTAGCTTTTTCGGGTTCTTCCTCTAGCTTCTCCTTCTTGGTATCGTTTTCCTTTTTCTCTGCATTCTCTTTTACGACCGGGACTTTCGCGTCTTCTTTCTTATCGGCATCATTTTCAATTTTTGATTTTTTGTTTGGTTGCGAATCTTCTCCATTTTTGTCCTCATCGCTTACCGATTCTTTAGTCTATTAAATTGAGAAATTAATATTGTTAATTTTTGAATACGAGTAATTAAAAATATTCGTTAAATTTTTTTTGAAAAAGCTAAGTTTGTTTCCCGCCATTCGAAACTACCATTATGCAGCCATATTGAAAAATCACATTGTACAAACAAATTTTAGGTAATAAAATTTCGGCAACGTGCAACAGGGTACCGAACGAAATTTTAATTAAATTTCGATTCGGATTTTAATTTAATTAAATAAAAAAGGTTAAAAATATTACCTCTTTTGGAATTTCTTGCGTATTTTCACCTTCGCTAGACATCTTAGCTGCTATGTACCGCGTCTAGAAATATCCAATAGGAAGAAGTCACACGCATTGCACGTATGACCAAACGAATATTTACTAACCGCACAGCAGTAATATTTATACACAAATGAATAGTTCCACACTACTGCACCCAATTTGGACTATAGTTTTTAGAAGCAATAAATTTTTCGTTAAAATTTATTTTGTATTTAGTTAATGTAAAGATTTTTCCGTATCCGTTACAAATCAAGTAAGTCGACTAAAAAACAAACGAAATTATGTACGCCGATAACAAAATGTCAACAACTGAAAACCAATAATCGAATCACAAGTGAAGTTGCGACGGTTGCTACCGGTTAGAAAAATGATTAATTTGATTAATTTATTGGAAAATACTTCCAATTATAGTAATTTATCAACGAAAAACGATCATTCATTACTTACCGTAATTTATGCGCACCGATTCAAGATATTTTGTTGTTTATTTCCAACAGTACGATTATACCCGGTGCGGCAAAATCATCTGAAAAAATAGGTCGTGCAAAAGTGAAAAATTAAGTGTGTAAAAAAATAGACAGTTATTTATGTTATAAGTGTTAAAAGCGAAATTTTACTACGTTAGTAAGAAAATTTTATTTTTCCCTCTCTAAGCAAAATTATTATAAAACGGGAACATCTAACTTTAGTTCATACATAAACATAAAAATGTTTGCGGATGCTCGTAAACTGGGCCATTTTATTATGCAAAGGTATGTTAAAGTGTACTTTTCGGAACGGTAGTAGGTAAAGTTATATTGTTATGACTGCTAAACTTAAAATAAAAGCAAGGAGTATTTTTTGTAAAAATTTTTTTACTACCACTAACAGGCAAGACCATGGAAAAAATTTAAATAATTCCACAAAAGCGGGACAGAAAATTGGTTTTTGGTCTAAATTTATGATTTTAATGTTCATGTTTTTATTTTAAATAAGTATTATTTTCGTAAGTATTTTCAGCCTCCGCAATATTGCGTTGGCCTGTGCGGAGTCTTTAAATCATCTTAACTTTTTCAACTTTTCATTTAATTTCAATTTTTATTTTTTTTTCAAAATAAAATTTTATTTTTAATATTTTTCAAACTCTTTTAATTTCAATTTTTAATATATTAACTCAACGGCTGATGGTTGATGTCCGAGTGCAGATATTTGTTTTAAAATATATAGCTACTTTTTATTTGAATCATTTTTATTGTAAATATTCAGATCTTTAAATTTGCCCCCCCCCCTTAAAACACATTTTGACTCAACATCATAATAATTATTACGTCAAACAAATAATTCATTTTACATAAATTTATAAATGAAAAATGAAAATGAGCGTAACCGTCACTAGCGATTGAAGTAAAACTTTTTTTTGCATTATGACAGATGACGATTAAGTTAAAAATATAAAAACAGAAAATTCAAATGGCTGTCAATATATAATATATAAAACATTGGGTATCATTATTATTTTCGACGTACCATATTTTTAAATTCACACCCTTCTGACAAATTTATTTCAGTTCGCCTTTGTTGCACCTATGTTACTAGTTATTAATTTAAAAATATCGCCATACTGCCGTAACGCATTTCCGTTGCATCGTCCTCCAGTTATCTCTAGTAACGCCTAAAAAAGTTTTTCTTCAAAAAGTAAATAAATAATTTCCAAATAGGAACATCAATGATCTCTGATCGAAAAAATCTTTTTCAGGGTTATAATTATAAGAAACCTCCGAAGATATCACTTTGACCTTAACGATAAAATTTTTGAAGTTACTTGGTTTTTTCACATATTTGTAACTTTATTGTATGTATAAATTTTCAAAAAATCCTAAAAGTTTAGTATAAAAATTCCTAATTAAAACCTGGAAAGTTTGTTGCAGGAGGCTTGAACTGTAAATATCTACCGGTACAATTTTCGTAAACTCATAGATGTTTGAAAAAAATATATATGGAATGGGAGGGGGGGGGTGTAATAATTGAAAAAGCATTGCGAAAATTATACTGACAGTGTATTTTATTCGTGAAAACTTAAAACCTCTTAGTTTAAAAATTTTTTTTTAAATTTTTCTGAAATTATTGTTTTCCTTATTAATATTTAATGGGTTAAAATCACAAGGGCGTAAGTTACAAAAAGTTAAAAAGTTAATATAAGAAAATACCGGCGCGTTCAAATTGATTATAAAATTATACTAATCCTAATAATTATAAAATCTCGGGTTAATTTTCTTGAAAGTTCTTGTTAATTATTTTGTAGAGCTTTCAGAAAGTGTTATTTATGCCCTTTTTCTTTTAACGACTTAAATAATAAACAATTGACTTAGCTCATTGAATGTCGGTAAAGTTGATTTCTCTATCTGCTTTATAGAATCTTGTGTACTTCACTGACAGAATTATTCTTCCAAAATCTTCTAAAAATAAAGTGCACACAATAGATATCGAGTAACAAGTGCTGTTTTTTTACTTGCCGAAAATACTGCAAGACTTCCAATAGAAACAATGCAGAACTTGACCAAATAATCAAATATATTGCTGATTTTGATTAAAACACCAAAACTACACAACATTAACGAAATCTTAGTTCATTTCTCGATTTACACATTTTAATGAAACTAAATAAAGTTAAATAAAACTATTAAAAAATTAAATTAAATAATAAAGTTAAATAAAACCGAGATTTATTTATCCGCGTAAACGAACTTAACGGCTCGAGCAACAAAGAACAACTGTGGCGGTTTTCTTCAAGACGCAATTTTGCACAAATCCGAATGACGCAACGTCGACATGATAAAATCTCAAAGAAAAGATTTACTTTCAAAACTACAAAAGTACATTAATCAAAACTACATTAGTTATTCGCTGGGAATTTAAAATTATTAGAAATAAAAAATGAATGATTTTTTTGATCATTGTGGATTTTTTTAAATTAAAAAAAAAAACATGTTCAAAATTACAAATTTGTTTTAATTAAAATTGTATCATTATTTTATATTTTTTGTGACGCCTACCACACATGGATCAAATTTAAATTTAATAATAGTTATTAATTATCGAAACGAAGCGACCCGACAATACATACGAGTGAGAAAAAGTACTTTTGCTCTGAATAAAATATTTTTTTACACACAAAAAGTAATTTTCTGCCGACAACAGAAAATGTTAAAAGTTGAACAAAAAATAACAGGTAATCCTAAAGTAGTATTTTTATCCACTTTTGTGAGTAAAGCGGGTGACTTTACTTATAATTACATATAACAATAAATTAATTTTCTTACTTAATTTTTATATTTCTATTCATTAGCTCCCCCCTCCCCCGCTTTAGGTTACTTAGATGACACATGACAAATGATTAAATAGATCTTATCCGTTATCTGGGTACCATTGACGTACATGAATGGATTAACGAGATTCCGGATACTACAATTCATGATCTTCAAGATGGACGGCCTTCAGGATTTTTTCAAGTGCGTGGGCTCAGCAATTCCATATCTTTCTAGATCTATGATTTTCGAATTCGATGGCGCTTCAAGAATATTTTTACCAAAAGCGTGAGATCACTCACTTCAAGTTCTATAGAGTTCTTAGGTTACATGTTACCTATAGTCCGTTTTTCTTAAGAAGAATATTGCAATTTGTACTAAAGCGACAACCTCGAAATGTAAACCAATGAAATTGCTTTGAAGTTGAACTGCTATGTGTGTTGCCTAAACTGAACCAGATAAAGTCATAACATTTCGCTTTTTTGTGGTGAATATTTAATATTACTACAAGATTAAGTACTATTTAAATTATTCGAAGTTTTCCGATGTAAATTAGACTTTGCAAACGATATTATATTATTAATTATTATTCATATCTTGGATTGACTATAGTAATTTTTTTTATTAAATTTCTCTCGTTAATCCATTTGCCTCGAGTGCCCATTTTTTCTCTTCGATTAGAGGCTTCTTAATCCCCTTATATAATTAATAACTATAATTTAATTTTTTTTTTAGAAGAGAAGGCAGAATTTTATGTCTTAAATATTTTCCGCACGTATTACTTCCCCTTAATACTGTCAAAATTTGTTTATCTCATTAAACCCAGTCCCACCAGGTTAAAACAATTATGAATTTAAGCTAAACTTGATATCATGGACTGAGCTTCTATAAGTGCTTAATATAAATATCATCATGAACAGAGAAGGTTTGTGGGTTATGGGGTTATTACCCCATGAAACTTCAAAAACTAAAAAATAATGGATAAATGTATTACATTTTTATAAATTTGAAAAACATCTTATTTTATTTATCGCAAAATATTTGATTACTCTCTCCGCCAATGAGTTCTTTTCCTCTTTTGTTAAATAGGATTAGCAGGAGCAGATTTGTACTAATCCCAATTTTGCACCGAAAGCTTTCATTGAAGAATTCTTCAATCAACGCTAAAATTTTCCCTTCTCTAAAAGAGGGAGCCTACATTCGCATGGAAACAGTTAAAATTAAATAGGTTGCCCACCTTCCTATTTTTGTTTGAAGAGCACTGGCATAGCACAGTACGTATATTCGAATTAAGTTGGTAGAGATATTAGACCTGTACAAATGTGTCAAATCATAGATTTGTCAAATTGTGAGTTCGCAAGTCATTAATTTTACATTGTTAGACGAAATTTGAACAAATTGTAAAAACTAATTAAAAAAACAATCAATTTTTATAGCTAATAATACCGTTTGTTTAAAAATTCAGTTTAAATTAAAAAAAAGTAAGTAAGATTTTAATTATTTCCTGAAATATAGTAATTTTCAAAGTAGATAATCATATTGGTCACGTAAATTATCGTGTGTGCGAATTGTGTTCCTGTTTTATAAATCATCTTGTTTTAAAAAGACTAATTTTTTGACATTTCAACAATTACATGCATATTTTTTTTACGAAACGTCGCTCATGAAATTTACTTTTTAGAACTCAAATTTACAAAATGCCTGCTGGTGGTGCCCTTTTTGGTAATTCGTCATCCGGACCTGGATCTACAGGCGGAATTAAGCACTTAATTGAAATGCGTGCTGGAAAAATGGCTCAAAAAGGTCGTATGGTATATCCAGATAAGCGCAAGGGTTTATTATATTTGTACCAAAGCGAAGACTCTTTAATGCATTTCTGTTGGCAAGATCGTACAACAGGAGTGGTCGAAGACGATTTAATAATTTTTCCAGATGATTGTGAATATGTAAAAGTTCCACAGTGCACCACCGGCCGTGCTTACTTATTAAAGTTTAAGTCCTCAAGTCGACGATTCTTTTTCTGGCTTCAAGAGCCTCGTGCTGACAAAGATGAGGACAATTGCAAGCGTATTAATGAAGTTTTGAACAATCCATCCAGTAGCGTTCAAAATAGTGGATCAAACGATCAAGATTTACAGTCTTTGTTGAACAATATGTCTCAGTCACAACTTATGCAGTTATTTGGAGGTAGTCAAATTGGTGGACTATCGTCTTTGTTGGGAACAATGAATCGTGCTTCAAATCGCAATTCAAATGCCACTCCAGCAATTTCACATCGTGTTACCACGCCTTCAACCACGGCAGCATCGGCTACGTCTGGAAGTACCACAACTACTACACCAACTGGAACTACTACATCATCCAAAGATAGTCGTAGCAACTCAAAATCGTCTGAATCAGCATCCGGAGTAGCAAATCCAATCCAATTGTCTGATTTACAAAACTTTTTACAAGGAATTGCACCAACAACTCCCGACCAACAATCAGTTGATCTTTCAACTGCATTAACTACCGACGCTTTGTCAGGTTTATTGAACAACACAGAAGCCATTCAACACTTGGAAAATCATTTACCTGCTGTCGGAGGCTCAACCGAAGACCAATTACGTTCTACCATTACTTCTCCCCAGTTTCAGCAAGCCGTTCAACAATTTTCCACTGCATTGGAATCTGGTCAGTTAGGTCCAATTGTATCCCAATTATCAGTAAATTCTGATGCCGTGGCAGCAGCTACTCAAGGTAACATGGCAAGCTTTGTAAAAGCATTGGAGAAAAATGGCTCCACCGAAGAAGAGACAAGTAGTAAAGGAAAAGAAAAGAAAGCAGAGGGTAAGGAGGAAAAGAAAAATGAAGACGATGATGAAGGCATGCAGTTGGACTGAAAAAATACCACAAATTTTCTATCCAAACTTATATATTATCACTAACAAGAACTTAACATTGTATTTGTTTAAAATGAAATAAAATGAATTTTAAATTACTTTTTTCGCTTTTTGGATTTCTTATCGGTTTCTGGATCGTCATTTTCGTTTACTTTAAATTTCTTTAAATCTGCACAAAATAAAATCTAGAAAAAATGGTAATCAGTAAAGAATTGAAAATAGAAATATAAAATATTTAACATACGGTGTGGGCCCATCCTGCTAGTGAACCATACATGTCCCTAAAATAATCTCCAATTTCGTTATATATTTTTTCTGTTACGGTTTTTTGTTTGGCTAATTTAGGTATGTAAAATTTTGCAGCAATCTGATACATGTGAGTGTCAACGGGAATGGCTTCCAAATGTCCCAATGACATTAAGCAGATACAATCGGCTACCTAAAATAAAACACTGCATTAAACCAAAACTATAAATTTTTACGAGAATTGTCAGTATATAACAGGGCCATTCAACCTTTGTGTATTTGAGATCTACTTCTAATCTAGGTTACAAATTGTACAAACCGAGATATGATTTAAAAGTTGTAATATTTTTGATTGCGAATTTAAGGAACTTGGATCAATTTTTTAGAGTTTCATTTAATTATAGTAAAAGTGCAGCTGGGGAGAAATCATTTTTCAAAAATGGACTTCTATTAGTTTTTTCCTGTCGTATGTATTGTTATCGCGATCAATCATCAGATCGCTTAGCCGGCCACCGAGAAGAAATATTTGAAAAATGCATTACATATGCTTTTTATGTAAAAATAACCCAACACAGGATGAAATAAAAAAAACATTTTATAAAGATTCTTCATAACGCTTGTACTTTTAGCCCAACGATTAACACATTGATTGCCAACAAATTCTATGCATGATTAGAAAATAGAAAAAACTAAAGATCTACTTCAAACTATACCGCGATCGACGGGTTGTGACCCATAGTATAAAACATTTGAAATACTAGTGAAACTTCAAAAATCCAACTAAAACTTAGTAGTTTCAAAAATAGTCAACACGCCTGACTTTCAAACACCGTTTGGTTCGGGAACAGCATATTTTAGAAATAGCCGACATGTTAGCGGTAGACCGTTCTTTAGGAACTTGGGGAATTTTTATACTAAAATTTTAGAAAGAAATGTGCAAAAAAACACCTAAGAAAACAAGTATAAACTAGAATATTTTGTTAAATTAATATCATATCTTAGAATTTACAAAAAATAATATGTGCATTTCCAAATAATTTAAAATATGTTATCTTCAAAGGTTTCTTACATTATAATTTTGAAAAAGATTTTTTCAGTTTATTTTCTCTACAATAAAATAAATATAAAAGTAGTTTCTAAATATCCAAGTACTGTAACATATTGACTATATTATAAAATGTGAAAAAAAGCGCGTATTATACTCAAGATTTAAAGGTTTATTAATTTAGAGTCAGAAGACGGTCACGGCCTAATGCGTATGTGCGTCGACAGCTAAGTCGTGATCCTCGGTTCGATCCCGAGCGGAATAAAAACTTTATTCTGACCATTTTCCCTTGGCAAGCAATGGCAAACTACCAAAGTATCTGTCAAAAAAACCCTTCTGAAGAAGAAGTAGTCACTATGACCTTACGTAGGACTAAGGACTCTGAGAGAGAGAATTTTGAGTAAAATTAAGGAGCAAGAAGGTATATATGCACACATTTTATTGCTCCCCCTCCCGTAACCCAAATCAACAACATTATTCTATTAATTTCTTAATAAGAATATTTTTCGGAATCTGACAGTCAAACCACCCGATAATTTTAACTTTTTCCTATAGACTATAGAAAGAGAACACTTTTTTAAGCACATTACAACAAAAATTTTTGAGGATTATCCATTAGTTTCTGAAAAACTGCATTTTAAAATTTGGAACTCGATCGGGGGTAATTCCAAGATTTACCGTGGTTGAGCTTAATAGTAAGAGTAGTTCAAAACAAATGCACCATCAACAGAATACACAGCGGTGCCCTTAACATGTGAGTTTCCTTGGCGTTACCCGTGGCATTGCTATGACACATTTAAGGAGCCCCTATAATTTCAAATTTTAAAATGCCTTTTTTTCAACAACTAATGCCTAATCCTAAAATTTTTTTTTACAATATGCTTATAAAAGTGTATTGTTTCCAATAGTCAATAGGAAAAAGTTAAAATTGTGAGGTGGTTTAACTTACAGTAACCTATTTTTTTAATAATTAAGTTTATTGTCTGTTAAGCCCGCCTCACACGATGCTTGTTTTTGTGCAGGATTTCTGTGATAGAACCCGTGCTATTTTTGGTGATTGTTTACGTGCATGTTTTCGACGCTAACCAATGATAAAGCTGCATCATGTAAGTGTTAGCGAGAAATGTCGAGTTTGAATTGAAATGATGTAAACAAATAAGTTTATTCGGTTAAATGCACATTATTGCTTCTTGTTGTTTTCCTTATTTTATAATTTTTTCAAAATTGTTGTTTTTTGGTCAACCATATTTGAAAGAGATTATCATTTTAAATTGGTAGTTCGATTTGTGTACAATTGCAATTATATTGTTTTATGTATTTTGTACAAAAATATGCTAACAGCTAATAATTCTATGCTAATATTTCCAAGTTCTTAAAACAGCATATCCAACACACTCTGCTGCTTGTCACAACCACGAACAACTCCACAACCTATGTTTTACTTTCTGACATCCATTTTTTTGCCTTAATTGATCAATTAACAAAAATATGCTAATAGCTGATCTTCTACGTTGAATTTCCATTATTACAGCGTCCATTTTTACAAACTGTCACCGTCACTGCATGCGCATTGAAGCTTGAAAACTATCGTGCACAAAACCTGTGTGAAGCCAACCATTCACAGACGCCATCATGCTAGGTACCAAGCACAGAAACAAGCAAGGAAAACAAGCATCATGTGAGACGAGCTTTAGTTTTGAATAAAAATAAGGTTTTCATTAGCCCTAAATTCCAAAAAAGTATGAAAGGTTTGATATTTATTTGTTTCAAGGAGCTACTACCACCTTTTATTTTATAAAAATTATTTGGAAATTTGACCCAATGTTTTTAAAAATAGATTCTTAAAATTTTAAAATTAAATACCATTAAACCATTATTCTTGCGTTATGTAATCTTGGAAAAAATTTAATATTGAAATACTTTTGATTTTAACAAACCTTTGGTCCTATTCCGGTTAAAGTTATTAATTCCTTTTTGGCATCTTGATAATTCATTTCTTTCAATTTTTCGAGCCATGCACTACCACCATTTTCAACAATTTGCTGTGCCGATTTGTAAATATACTTGGCTCTGTATCCAAATCCATTTTTACGAAGTTCTTGTTCTACTTTTTCTTGAGCTAAAGATTCGACTTTAGGAAACGCATAATAAGACTCCCCATCGATGTCACATATTTTTTCACCATATCCGTTGGCCAATTTTTCAACCAAACTAGATATTCTAAAATTTTCAATTATACACTTTCGTTAAAAATGTACCTAAACAAATTATTACCTAGAAATATGATTATTTTGAGAACAAATGAAAGAAAATATATTTTCAGTAGGATCTTGCTGCAAAATTCGAATTCCATAGAATTGTTCCGCTGCCTTTTTAAAATAAACATCTCGTGCAGACCATTTCGTATAGTATTCCTCTAGATTTATTAAATCCAATTGAAAGTAATTTCGGAGCTCCTTTTCGTATTCGATTTCTTTAGACTCGTCGTTATTCGTGCTTTTATCTAATGTAGATTTATTTTCGTGCACTTGGTAAAGAATGTGATCGTCTTGTTGTTCAAGGATCCAAACTTTGCCACCAAAGACGCCAATCCACTGCTCCGTAGCATCTTTAATAATATGTTTCTTCCATCTAAATGAAATAAATTACCTAATTAGCTTTCAAAATATCGTATAGCAAAAGCAAACCACATCAAGATATGAACTCCCTTGATTAACAATCCCATAAAAAATTCAAAACTACTGTTATGCAAACTGACTGTTCACCAGCCGACACAAACTCGACAAGGCCGAACACAGACTTGTGGAAGTTCTCAAGATAAATTGAATTCTCTGCAAGTCTCTCAGGCATATGAAACAAAACCAACTGCAAAAAATTCGGAAAGTTATCTACGTTATTGAATATTCTGAATACAAACATTACAGAAAAAAATACTTAAAGAAATCTCGGTGTTCAATAAGGTTCGACTAGAGAAGATTGAAAAACTTTACCTAAAACTTTGTCCACCATTTAGAGTACCTAACAACTGCAATTCTTTTCTTTTGCATAATAACTTGTATCGAGTCATGTCTGATTATTAAAATATGAACAAACGTAACTGAGTGAACTTTTCTGATTATAACCTCAACAAAAATAAAACAAAATTGAATAAAACCGCCAATAGTTCAAATTAATCTAGTAATATGGTGATATTTAATTTTGTTAAGAAACGTCCACATCAAAGGCGTATTATTTTGTTCGTTACAAAATACCTATAATATATTTCTCATTTTCCAGAAATAAGGTAGATCCCAACAGCAGCAGAATGCTAATTCTTTTTTGAAGATAACTTGTTTTCACTGTGAATCTGTATTCACCAATCAGAATTCATCCACAAAAAGAATCCTAAATTCGGTACTGTCAGAACCTACCTTTTTATGGTAGGTAAATCAAGGTCAAAAATTAAAAATAATGGTTAAATGCACAAAATTTTTGCAAATTTGAAAAATATATATTTTTTTTATCGAAAAATATTTAATTAACATCCCCCCACCCTTCGGTCTATTTAAGGAAAAACGTGCGAATTCGCACTCACGACGCTGACATAACAAATGAGAATACCCTTATTTACAGATGGACACACAACATAACGCACATGACATGTGTGTTCCCTTTTTGCATTATTTTTAGTTCAAGTTTTATTTTAATTAATTAAATACATTTCGACTATTTTTTAAAAATACCATAATTTTCTAATCTAATAAAATAAACAACAGAAATACATTTAAATAAAAATGGATGAAATATTATTTCGAAGTTCACAAAAATTAGAAAATTTTCAGGTACCGTCGTTTTGTATCATTTGTGTTCCTGTGCTTTGTTTTTCCTATTTCATTCACCTTCAGTTGTTTTATTAATTTAGTTATTTGCTTGTCGAAGTTGATTGGTTATGTAATTGTAGATACAATTAAGTCTTGCATCTGAACAAGGAAGAGCACTTTTGCAGCAATTTTCAGTTTATGCACATTCGGTTTTGGTTCAACTCCGAAACAGTAACTTCTCGACTCATATTGAGGAAACAATTCACCATTTGTGGCAGGGTATATTGGAATTTGCAGGAAAATTAGAGGAAGTTGCTCACACACAATCATTAAAACTAATCGAAACCGTTCAAGGATTATTTTCCTTCAGATGTGAGTAATTGGTACAATTTTTCTCGTTTCCAGCTTATTCAATTGATTGTAACATCTGTTCTGTATCTACAGGGTCCAAAGAAAATATATGCATTGGTTGTATTGGATTTTTATTAGGAATTTTATGTGGATTAGGAATTGGATTAGCTGTTAAAAGGAAAGATGTCGTGAAAAGGTACATGAGAGCGGTGCAATGTCTTAATTATACAGGAATCGAGGTAAAATTTACTTTCAAATTAAAAGTTCAACCAAAAACAAATTTTAAATTTTCAGTCCGTCAGCGTAGTTGAAGACGCAATTGTTCCTAAAGAATGCGGTTGCAACGATGTACTTATTGATGTAAAAGCAGCATCCGTTAATGTTATTGATGCAAAAATATGCAGTGGATATGGTTTACAATTGCGATCAATTTTAAATAATCATGTAAGAAAACCTATTAAAAATGAAGCAGATATAGGCTGGAAATGTGGACCATGTGGACCTCAGGCCATCATTTTTTAAAATAACTTTTTTAGTTTAAGTTTTGAAACAAACCACGTTAAATGTTATTTAATGCAATACTGAGTAAATCATCTTTTATGTCATTTACTTGTAAAATTCCACAACAATTCATCAAAAAGACATCTATTTATGCCAGCACGAAAAAAATTAAATTAATAAATTAGCATATCTTTTAAAATAAAAATTTGGTAATCTCCAAGTTTTTATTTTACGCAATGTTGCATGCACAAAAATATGGAAACTACATACGATAGTAATTATTCTGGAAATAAATGACATAAAACATGAATTAATTGATATAGCAGTAGGAAAGTGCTCATTAACAACTTAAATATTATTTCTTCGATAGGTGTTCGACCCTTACTTACCAGTTACACTTGGACGAGATTGTTCTGGAATAGTAACGGATGTTGGGAAAAATGTGACTCGTTTCGAAGTCGGCGATGAAGTGTGGTTAAAAACTCCCTTTTGGGCATGTGGAACACTTTCACAAACTATAAAGATTTCACAAAGTCGGGTTTTTTCTAAACCTAAAACAATCGGATACGAAGCTGCAAGCAGTTTACCATATTCAGGCACAATTGCTTTACGTGCGTTGCAGCACTGCAGACTTACAATTAACAATTGCAGTGATAAAAGGTGAGTAAAAATGAGGTACATTGTGCTGCAATGATCCTTAATCTATTTAATTTTAGAATATTAATAATAGGTGGTTGTACCCCAGTAGGATGTGTTTTAGTTCAACTTTTAAATAAATGGAAAGCAAATGTTACCACCACCTCTTTGAAGAAGGCCATGCCAGTATGCTTAGCATTAGGTTCACACGATGTAATTTGTTTACAAAACGACGAAGTTAGCGGTGAAGATATAGGGGAAATTAGGAAACTTATAGTAAAAGAACTTGAACTTCGTGAAAACTACGACTTTATATTTATAACAAACGATTACGAATTTAGTAACAAGGAATTACAACAATTTTGCAACGAAAATGGAAAAATATTTTCAACTTTGCCTGTTAATTTGTGTTCAGATTCATTTGGTTACATTTCAAGTTCGCTTTTCTGGATTTGGTTGAATTGCAAGAACATAGTTCAGGTTTGCATTGCTTTATATTATTGGACATATTTTTTAAATTGATTTTGTTTTAGAAAATAATCACCAAAAGTATAAACGAACCTCACATAGATCACTTAAAAGATTTTGTAGAAAGTTGCCAGCTGCAAACAGTTGTCGACAAAGTTTACCATCCAACTGATATTATAACTGCCCTAAAGCATATCCAATCACCGGAATCGATTGGAAGCACAATTATTACTTTCAGGTGATACATAAATTATTTTCCTTGTTTAAAAATAGAATTTGTTAAGAACCTTAATTATTTTATATTATGTTGTGTAGATTTATTATAATTATGAACAAAAACAATAAAAGTTATTTACAATTTTAATTTCTTCTTCTCTTTGCTTGTGCTTTTTTAATTTTAAGTTCCTTTTCTTTCTGTTTTTCTTGTATAAATGCTTTTCGCTTGACTTCGCTCAACATACGCTTCTGTTTATTTTTGTGGGCATAGGCAGTCCTAAACATTTTCATCATTTTGGCTATTTTTTCTTCCTCGGGTTCACGTATTACAGCAACTCTTCGTTCTTGTTTATTCTTCCGTTCCATTAATTTAGGCTTGTTTTTATAGGGTAAAGCTTCTTGTAATTTACTTGGAATCATAAAAGGTTTGAAAGGTTTTTCTGTTCGTTTAATGTCCTGAAAAATTAAAGGTTTGTAACTAAGCCAACCACACCACATCACACAAGTAGAATTTCACAATTAATGTTACTTACCCTGTATAAACTGTCCTTGTCGGGCATATTTTGAATACCCGCATCGAATTTTATTTCCCCTTTCGTCCTTAAACCTTTCCAACTATCCTTTTGATCGCGCGGCAACAACAATGTGTTGACAGGATTATAAAATTGAGCAACATCCACTCTAACCCAAGTTTTGCAAAATACAATGTCTACAAAAGTAAATAATATTGTTTTTGAAGTTTAATGATTTACAAAAATACTCACCACTCAATTTAATTGTATCTTCAAATGTAGCCCTAAAA
Source organism: Cantharis rustica (assembly GCA_911387805.1). NCBI lineage: Eukaryota > Metazoa > Arthropoda > Insecta > Coleoptera > Cantharidae > Cantharis > Cantharis rustica. The sequence goes on from OU426877.1 coordinate 42,264,725, forward strand.
GATCCTTCTGGTTTATTTACCGCTTTTTTTATTTGTCCCCTTATTCCAGATACTGTTTGTACGCGGGCACCTTCAAATTTTGCAACTTCCAAAGAGCTGGTAAACATATCCTTTATGAAAGCAGTCTTTTGGTATATTTTAAGAGGTTCCCCTATTAGTTTCAATTTTTTCATAATTTGCGTAGTTTTATCTAAGTCCTGCACAGAGCCGGTAGCAACGATTCGAAAACCTGACTTTGCTCTCTCAGAATTTTCATCACAGCTTTGTAAAGCTACAAAGCCAGTACCTTGTGGAGTAAGTGGTCCCCAAAAATGACACTTAATCATAACATGATCTGGCGTGTACTTCAGATATCTGTATTTTAAATCGTCTTCCAATTTAGAATAAATGGGAACGGTTTGGAAACGACGCCAACCCAATGATATAATTAAGGGATCATTTGTTTTCAAAGTTCTGTTAAACCAACGATGCTTCTTAATTTGACCTGTAACATATCCAATATTTTCTTCGCCCCTATTTAAAGCACCCACTAGCAGCGGATAAGTTGGATCAAAGTTATGCACAAATTCGCACGGGATATCTTTAAATTCCAATCTGCAGTACATTCCTGGTCTGTAACCTTCAAGCTGAACTCTAATATCGTCTTCCATATTTTCAAAAACGGTCTTATTCATTTGAGATTGTTTTTCCACAGCGCTTTTGAGACCATCGTAATAATCATTATCTGTATTATCGTATTCTTTATTAAACTTTTCTCTAAGTTTAAGTTTCTTTTCCACTAGTTTTTTTTTTGCCGATTCTTCATCTTCAGATACGTCATTTCTTTTACGTTTTTTAGAATCTTGTTTTTTATCATCAGCTTGTTCGTCACTTGCTGTATGCTTTTCGCCAGTTTCTAAATCTTCAAAATCACCATAAACTTCAGAATCGTCACTGATTTCTGCGTCGTCTAATTTTAAAAGTTCTGATGCATCTTCGGAGTCTTTCCATTTTCCAGTTACGAAACAATTTGCTATTAAAGCTTTATTCTAAAATCATAAAAATGAATAAATTTATTATTTATTTTAAATTTTGATAGCTTGGTAATCTTAGAATCATAATTTTAATTTAGAGAGTATTTGACATAGTATACATATTATAATAAGATAATAAACGTGATTATTCCCGAGAATGTTTTTCCAGAATGAGCATTATAATTAATTTGAGGGAATAATCACATTCATTATCCACTTATTCCAATAATACTAGTGATATATAGTTGATAGTGTGGTTAACATAAGTTATTATATGAAATAATTTGAATTAGATTGTACTCGGTTAGGTTAGCTTATAGCAGTAGTTTTTTATAAATATCAACTATTATTTTTAACTATCCACTGTAAAACTTACTTCAAAATCCAACCAATTTGCTTCTTCGCTGTTCCACGGTTCCATTAATGAAAATACATCTGCATTCATCCCTGCCTTATCTGCTTTCTGCTTCTTTTGTTCATAAGAAATTACCGTGAACAGACCACCAACTTCTTCTTGCTGCTCCGATTTATTTTCCTCTTCTTGAGCTGTATTTTTTTGGTGAAACACGCCTAAAAATATCAAACATTAAATAAATAAATAAATTAAAACTTTTAACAATTTTGTTACCATATACAACTTTCATTAAATTCTTCTGTTCGCTCTGGCGATTTAAAAAGGCAAGGTGAGCTTTTTTAGCTAAGTTGTCCTTCCACTTTATTTGTATATTTTCGTCGTTTTCTTCTTCGTCAGATTCCTCATTTTCTTCTTCGTTGTTTTCAGAGTAATCTTCTTCATTATATTCTTCTGCTTCGCTGTCATCATTTTCACTATCATCGCTTTCCACGTCATCTTCATCAGCATCTCCCCTTGATAACTTTTCAAAAAGTTTTCTTCTGCCTTCATTAACACCCGACCCACTAGCAAGTTCCTCCTCTGGCTTGTGTGGTACCACATTATCTAAATCTTTAGATGTGAATGTTTTACCATCAGAAAATATTTTAAATTCCATTTTATCAACTTTTTCTGCTAAAGTTTCATCCGTATTCATAATATCCTTTATTATTTCGTCCGTTTCTTCGTCTCGCTGCTTATGACTATGAGAACCACCGAGCTCAACGTAAATAGCATCTTTATCATAAACTATACCTCCAACGCCAGAAAATGGAGCATATATCAGTTTTTCTTTCTCAATTAAAGCTCTCTTTTTAATTGTTTCAGGAAGAGGACAAGGGTCAGGCAAAAACGAAACATCTTGTATTTGAAGATCACCCAAACCTGCAATAACAAAAAAATTTCAATTAAAAAGAAAACTAATATTAAAATTAAGAAATTTACCAGCTAAATGAACAAAGGAACTTTTGTTAAGTGGTATCCCTCTTACGTAACCATATAACACAATATTTCTATCACACTTCTCATTTTTTCTGATTAATTCTTGATTGGTTAAATCTTCATATCGGTCTGCTAACAAGTAGCTGTGAGTCGTTCTCCATGCGATAGGTCGCAACTTCATTACAGTTATATATAATGCAAGGTTCTTAATTTCGTTATTTAAATATTTGTCGTGCAATATTCCAGTGAGATAAAAAAGTTTTGCACCTTTAAATATTTCCGTCCACAAACGATGTTTCAACTCCTTTTTGACTTTTTTTAAGGTGTTTGGATTTTTGATTAGATCCAAATGTGTCAGTACCCCCATGATACGTGGCATTCCATGAACTTGACAAATATTGATGAATTCAAACATAGCCATTTCAAACTTATAGTAAGCATCGGACAATAACAAAACGATATCCGCAACTTTGGCAATATCGATCATCGAATTTATGTCGTTGTTGCATTCAATTAACGTGACTCGTTTTTTCTTTCCAATTACAATTGTAACGGGACCTTTAATCGAAGTCACCGGTGCTTTGGTGTACATTTTTATCAAACTATTCATTAAGGTGGTTTTTCCAACTCCCGCAGGACCAACTATTCCTACTAAAAGTGGCGGTGGTTCGAGAGGAACACGATCGACCTCAGGAATGTGCTGTCGTTTTGTGGTGATATCTTGTGTACGTCGAAACCTACGTTCAGCTTTAACAGCCGAATTAAACCCAAAAGCTTTAGGGTTCTTTTGTTTATCTGTAGGCAGCCCATCTTTTGCCTTTGCTTTTTTCTTTTGCTCGGCTTTGTGACCTACGAAATATTGAACTCATTATTTATAAAAATTAAATCAAATTAAAACGTACCTGATTTTCGTTCTCTGTGAACTTTCTTTTTATCCGAGGGATTCTCGGGAGGATTTTGTACCATTTTGTTAAACTTTGCAAATTAAATTATTATTAACTATTACTAACAAAACATACACACGTTTATTACATGTCAAAACAATTAGGTTAGAAAAGTTACATTCATACGAACTACAAATTGAGCCAATGCGAAGATTTGAAATTATAACCAACAGTAACCAAATACAACATTCACAATACTACCAACGTTATAATCAAATAAAATCAAATATGTAAAGTAAGATAACGGTACTATAAAAAGAACTTTTATAACTTTTACTTTTTACACTGAATAAGAATTCGTTGTATAAACCCACCATTACGGACAATTTTTTAATTTCAATATTTCTGTCCCTTCTGAAAAAATCTTATGGACGCCTATGATCAACATGTTCGTGTATTCTAAATTTGACAGTTGTGCTTGTAAATTTTGCCGATCATCGTTAACAAACATTTTCACTTGTGTGATTGCAAATATAATTTTTGCAAAATGAATTCTCCTAATGATTGGCTTGATGCACCTCACAGCACAGGGGTAAGTGTTAAATAATAATTTTAATTCCACTGTTATTAATTTATTAAAACTTATTAGACTTCGATTATGGCTGCAGAATTTGATGGTGGTGTTATTATCGGAGCAGATTCTCGAACAACCACTGGGTAAACCGTTCTTATTAGTAATCGTTAAAATTCTTATCTTTTTCATATTTTAGTGCTTACATCGCAAATCGCGTTACGGACAAGTTGACTAAAGTTACCGATAATATTTACTGTTGTCGTTCGGGTTCTGCAGCTGACACCCAAGCGGTTGCTGATGTTGTTTCCTACCATCTCAATTTTCACTCGTGAGTTTGTGAACAACGCATTTTTTAGCTTGACATAACTCCATTGTGTTATAGCATGGAATTGGGAGAACAACCTCTTGTGGAAACAGGAGCCGCTGTGTTTAGAGAATTGTGTTATAATCATAGGGATTCTCTAATGGCTGGTATTTTGGTTGCCGGGTGGGATAGAAAGAAAGGTGGTCAAGTTTACTCGATTCCAATTGGTGGTATGTGTGTTCGTCAAGCAGTATCTATTGGTGGATCGGGATCCAGTTATGTTTATGGTTATGTAGATGCTAATTATAAACCTGGAATGACACAAGAAGAGTGTGTTAAATTTGTTACAAATAGTATGCAGATTGCTTCTACGAATTCAAAATTTCACTAATAATGTTTTGTTACAGCTTTGGCATTAGCAATGGCACGAGATGGTTCATCTGGAGGTGTGGTGCGAATTGGTATTATAACAGCCAAAGGTGTGGAACGTCGAGTTGTGTTGGGAACAGAATTACCCAAGTTTTACGAGGGATAGGTTAAATTTTAATTATTTCATTATTTTGCTTTTTTTGTTTTATATTTACAATATAAAATAATGGTAATAAATATTGGTTTATCTATTCCATCCAATTAAAGTATCTTACTATTTAATTTTCCAAAACATTCGTGATGATATTTCATATCATACAATACAATACAATATATAGTCTTACATTCCCGAAAGGAATATGACTGTCCATTTTGGACTTAAACAAATCCGTTTGTTGAGGTGGATTAATCCTCATTAACTTTACATTTTACATCCATATATTTACAACTTTACACTTGTTCTTGCGTCCATTGTCATTGCCTTCCAAAAAGTCCTATCCTTCACCTTCTCTCTCCAGTTCACGACCCCCATATCTCGCAGATCCCTTAATACTTGGTCATACCATCTTAAGTCCGGTCGTCCTCTCCTGCGCTCCTGCATCGGTTTCCACTCCGTGATCCGCCTTATCACATCATTCTCCTTCTTTCGCATGATGTGACCAAACCATTGCAATCTATGCGATTTGATTACCTTGACAATGTCTTCACTTCCAACTGCTCTCAGTATCTCATGATTCATCATGGGTCTGGTTTCTTGTTCAGCAATTTTTATTGGTCCCAGTATTTTACGCATTATCTTTCTTTCAAAAACCCTCATCTTTTCTTCCTCTCTTCTACTATAGCACATCGCTTCTGTCGCGTACGTAGCCACCGGTCTAATTATTGTCTTATATATCCTGATCTTTGTTTTCTTTGATAGCTTCTTATCGTTCAGAAAGATTTTGTTCGCGTAGTAGGCCCTATTTGCTTGCTGTAATCTTCTTTCTAATTCTTGTTCTCTTTTGTTTCTATTATTTAATTGTGTTCCCAGGTATACGAAGTCGTTTACCTCCTCATATGTGTGGTCTCCAATTTTTAGTTCACCTAGGTCTTGTATTTCTCCTCGTTGACATCTCATATATTTTGTCTTCTGTTCATTTATTTCCAAACCCATTTGCTTCGCTGTTTCTCTTATTTCTTGAGTTCTTCTTGTTAATTCACCTTTCGATCTTGATACAATAACCACATCGTCCGCATATGCTATCAACTGTGCTTCCTTGTTGATTATTGTGCCGTTTACTTGTATCCTCCTCATGATCTTTTCTAGAAGTATGTTGAACAGCGTTGCCGACATAGCATCTCCCTGTCTCACTCCACAATTTATCAAGAAATCTTCAGTCTCTCCACTTGAGGTTCTAACACAAGCTGCTGTTTCTTTTAATGTCATGCGTGTAAGTCTTATTAGCTTGCCGGGTATTTCCATTTCTTGCATTGTTTCCATCAGCTTACCTCTCTTAACCTTATCAAAAGCTTGTCTAAAATCGATAAAAATCATATACATGCTTATATTATATTCCCGGCTCCTCTCCATAATCTGTCTCATTACATATATCGCATCTACCGTCGATTTACCTTCGACAAAACCGCACTGGTAATCTCCTATTTTATTTTTCATCGCAAGCTTTAGTTTTTTGTTTAATATCGTTGACAGCACCTTGTATGTTACATTCAACAGTGTAATTCCTCTGTAATTCTCGCACCTGTCCGCGTCTCCTTTTTTCTTTATTGTGACAATTATTCCTTCTCTCCATTTTTGTGGCATTACTTCTTCTGTCCATATTTGTTTTACAAGTTCATAGACCCTTCGATATAATAATTCTCCGCCATATTTTAGCAATTCTGCTGTAATACTGTCTTTGCCAGGGGACTTTCCATTTTTCATGTTCTTAATTGTCTCCGCTATTTCTTCATATGTTGGTTCGTCTATTTGTTGTTCTTCACTTATTATTGTTTCTTCTTCTTCCTCTGGTACGCTATTCAGTAGTTCTTGAAAGTATGTCATCCATATCTGTTTTATTTTTTCTGTGTCGTCTACTATTTTATTTTGCTTATTTCTCATTCCTCTCGTCTTGATTCTGTGTCCTGCTTTCTGCTTCTTCAGTTTTTCATAGAATACCTTACTATTATTTTGTCTGTTATTCTTCTCTGTATCTTCCATTATGGCTTCCACCCATTTATTTCTTTTCTTCTTGTATAATTTGTATGCTTCACTTCTTTTTCTTTTGTAATTCTCTCTATCTTTTTCTTCATTTGTGTTAAGGTATGCCAATCTTGCTTCTCTCTTCTCTTTCTCCATCTTCTCACAATCCTCGTCAAACCAACTCTTATCTCTCTGTACTTGTCTATATCCTATCACTTTCTTTGCTGCTGTTGTTATACATTCCGTGATATTCTCAAATTCTTCATCTACATCATTACTTATTTTACTGTTTTTTAAATATATTTGGATCGTATTTTCGTAATTTTCTCTTATTTTGGCATCTCTTAGTTTTTCCGTTGCAAAAAGTTTACTTTTGTTCTTCTTTATGTTGTTTATCGCTTTCTTCATTTTTATTTTTGTCACTACCAAATAATGATCCGTTTCAACATTCGCTCCTCTATATGATCTTACATCATTAATCAATGATTTTCGTTTCCTTGTAATTAAAACATGGTCTATTTGGTTCCCTTCATCTTGTTCTCCTCCGGGCCAGACCCAGGTCATTTTGTGAATCTTTTTGTGTTTATATCTGGTACTGCAAATATCGATATCTAAAGCTGCTGCCATGTTGCAAAGTCTGTTTCCGTTATCATTTGTTTTGCTATGTATCGTATGCTCTCCCGCCACATCGCTTACATACTCCTCTTTCCCAACTTTCGCATTAAAATCTCCCATCAATACCAATGTATCTTTCTTTTCGCTTATCTCACATAATTCTTCCAGTTCTTCGTAGAATTTTTCTTTTTCTATATCATTGGCATCTTCCGTTGGTGCATAAGCACAGATTATTGTCATATTTGTGGATTTCTTTCTCATTCTCAAGTATGCCATTCTTCCGTTTACTGGTTGGAACTGCATTATGCTGTCTTTTTCATCATTTCTTACCATAAAGCCCACTCCGCCTTTTCCCTGCTCTTTCTCCCCCGAGTATAACATAGTATATTCCTTGCCAGTTACCTCTCCTTGACCCTTCCATCTGATTTCCTGTAGCGCTGCTATTTCGATGTTATATCTCTTTAACTCATTCTCGACTTCCTCCATTTTTCCCGGTCTCAACAGTGTTCGTACATTCCATGTTGCAATTCTAATTATGTCATCTTTTTTACCATTTGCCTTTCTCTTATTTCTATTCTTTCTTTTTTTCTGTATTATCTCATCTTTTTCCGTTTCATGCTTTATTCGATTATCTTCCCCAGCCTTTATTATTGGAGCATCTGTCTGGGAAGGTACAGATGCTCCATCATGCAACCTTATTAGTTTTTTGCTCGTTGAGTTTTATTGGTGTCGCGCTTAAGGTCATTGTATTTGTTATCCCACACATACAATCCATCTTGCTTGATCATCCTTTGGTAACCCACTTTAACTCTTTCTCCCTTTTCCATTTCCTTCTTTGCTATTGCCCATATTTGGTTTTGTATTTTCTTTTCTGCATTGGTCAGGTCGCTTTCGATATAAGTTCTTGTACCCTTAAGTTTGTGCTTATTCTCCATTACCACTCTTTTTTGGTTGAAATCCTTCAATCTTGCCACAATTACTTGCTTTTCCACATTCCTTCCTATTTTAAATGTGTCCACGACCTCAATCTGTATTTGCATCTTTTCTTTCAAAAATTTTTCAACATTTTCTCGGGTTACCTCTTCCGTTATTGGCAGGTTCTTAATAATTATGTTTTCTCTTCTCTTTTCTTTTCATATCATACACAACTTACTAATACATTAGTCGTTAAAGACCTTTCTCGTCACATATTTTCATCAGCACCAATGTTGATTCTGAACAGTTAATTTTAAAGGGATCTAGCGGCATCAAAATTTTCTTATTTATGTTTTTGATGGAACTGATAAAAACTATGGCCTTTGTAACTAAGACAAAATGTTTTATTCTTACAGCTAACACAAAGACAAAAAATTAAAATCAATAAATTTGTACTGCAACTTTAATTTACGATGATTTTGAATACATTTTCTTAATTTGCAAATTGAACGCCATCTGAAATTATTTTTACTTTTTCTAAATGTTCACTGTTTCTTTTCTCATTTTGAAATGCGTTTGGTGGAGGAGATGAAAATATCAAATCACGATCTTGATTATTGTTTTCGGAAAACTGTTTTGAATAGGGTCCAACTCCATTATAATTACAATAATTGTTGTACATATTGGATTGGGTTAAATGCGTATGTATTCCATAAAAAGAATCCATTTTGATATTTGTATGCTTCGAATAATTATTTTTAGTCAGAATTATTATTGCAATAATTCTATTTAACACAAAAATTTATGGCGCATAACGAAAATATTTTTTTGATGTTTTATAGCAGATGTTTTAACAGTTTTTAGGTTACTAGGTAATTTTGAATGTGTTGGGCTTACTAGATATTTTCAATCAATTTTAGAATTTGTAAAAGAAATAACCCAGGATTTGCTGTCTAGATTACTAATAAAACCAAAAAATTGCAAAAGTGTTTTCTGCAGATAAAATTTTACGTTACTTTTAATTTGAGATAAACTTGGTTAAATTTGGTCAAACCTTGAAAGTTTTGTTTTCTTACCTTTTTGAAAAAGACGAATTACAACGCGGTTTTTTTTACGGTACATCTCCCCACTGATTTACCCTTCGGTGGAGTAGAATGTATAGAAATATGTATAAATATGAAGAAATATAACATGCTATCTTAGCGGGGGGGGGTCATCCGCCTATGACTGAAAAATTGAGTTTAAGAATTGAAAGATATTTATAAATTCATGTTTTTTTGAGAGCCTGAAAAAACTTTATCATATTACAGTCACTCGTTAACTGTGAACACAAAAGAACAAGGGTTGTTCACTTTATCGATTTATTCACGTTAACGAAGGTTATATCAATTACATCAAATATACAAAAACATTTATTCTCCTTGAAAAATAACAATAAACTAAAGAAAAACTATTACCAAAATTAATTTTTTATTAAAAAAGTCAGATATTTTTCTATAACAACTTTCCCTCTTAACTTAACTATAATGTCGTTAAAGTCAACATCATTCTCCTCTGCGCACTGAGTTGCTATATTTAAAGCATTTATAGCACTATCCAAAGAAATTGTATTTAATGGTTTAGGTTCAGACACATTTGTTTCTACCGCCTCATTTAAACGCTCTTCAATAACCTCGTCTTCAAAATAATTGTTGCATTGATTCCACTTTAAAATATCAGATTTTTCAAATGTACCATACATGTAGTACATACAAATTAGAACCAATTTAGATATGTATGTATGTATTCTAGTGAGTCATATTTATGTTTGTATATCTGGGAAGTACCGATTTAGCGGCCAATTACATTGGTTTTCATAAACCAATGTTTATGAGAGTCTACTGTATGTAGTATTATAATCGTGCAGACAAAAAATTCAGATTTTGGTGAATTTAGACGTTCTGGGCTCCCAGAAGCTGAAAATCATCATTTCAAAAAGTATCGGTGTGAACAAATTTTGTGTGCTTTACCTCAAAAACAAATAAGAATTTTAAACTGAAATTTAGTATTTCGTACTAAATTATGTAAAAACTAGAGTGAATATCAAACAATCTATTTAAATATTAATTACATTTTAGTAGTAGTTTTTTGGGAAATGTGAAATAATTGGCATTTTATAATAACGTTTATATTTGTGTAAAATGCAGAAATAAGGACAAAACAGCATTATAATTAAGAAATGCATACTCAAATTAAAATTGTAGTATGCAGAATACTATATTAATTATCTAGCGATGCTTCTTCTTCGACATTGTTTTCCTCTTCACTGATATCTTCACCATCATCTTCTTCTTCATCATCGTCGTCGCCATCAACTTCTGCATTTTCAGCTTCAGCACGTTCCATTTGTCGTTGCAAGTCTGCTTCATCTGTAGCCGTAACTACCTTAGGCGCCATTTTGATTTTAAAAACACCCTTTACTTGGAAGATAGTTTTTTCGATGGCTTCTATAGCCTCTTGCAAAATTTTTAAACCCTCTTGCTTCTCTGGTGTGGATGTTGTCATAACTAAAATAATAAATTAATCGGGATCACATTTCTAAACCAATTAAAAAAATTACCATAAATAGGAGGCGCTATGAGATTAATTTTTATGGGAAATTCTTCTGTGGAAAGAGCAAGTCCAGCTCGTAGTGCAGTTTTAACTGCATCGATTCCTTCATAACCGTAACATGAGCATTCAATATCAGCACGTATTTTCACTGCTTGAGAAGTCAATTTACGTTTAATATTGCTCAATAGAACTTCCTTTGTTGTGTCATCCAAACCACATTCAGACAAAATCGAGGGATCGCTAAAATGGAGAAAAAATAAAGTAACGATGCAATCTAATGTAAATTGACTCACATCACGGCCTGTTTAAACATATCGTAAGCACTGACATTATTTTTTTTATATTTGTCTTCAAAGTACCAAGCTGTTTTTTGATACAATTCTTCCAATTGCTGATCGGATTCGTATTTTAACAATTCAGCAACGTGTCGTAAAATGGAATTAACAGCTTTAGCTTTGGCAAAACGCTCAGTGCACTTTTCCACATCCTCCGCACTTACGCGACGTTTAGACAAATCAATGTACCCCTTTTCTTTATCTACTCTTATGACCACAACGGGTTCCGTTTTACCAACTCTAATTAACTTATTTATGGAACGAATACGTCTTCTCGACAATTCCGAAAGTAATATCATGCCCTCAATGTTATTGTACTCCAGCAAATGTACATATGCCCCCATTTCGGCTATCGATCTAACGTTGACCATAACCACATCTTCCACCTCGGGGTATTTTTCTTTATAAAAGCGACACGAATGAGGCATATTGAAATTTTAGGTTATAACCGAAATCTAAATTAAAAATACAAATGTAATAGCAGAAATTACAAATATACATATTCCTAGACAAATTTGCGTTACTTACATACAACAAGTTATAAAATATCACAATATTATCAGATTTTTAACACACGATCTGGTACAAAATTTTCGCACATAACCAAAAATTATAGAGTGGCTAATAAAATCGATCAAAAGTAACCAAATGGTAGTATACCAGCGGCGTACTATACTTGGGTATATAAATTATAGTATGTTATATTTTTAGTTTTTTTATTATTTTTAACGATAATATTCAGAAGGTCTGGGGCTACACATGCAAGATCCAGAGGTACTTTTCCGGGAAAATGTTTTTTTATTCAAACTCGAGGGTTACGAAAAAAATTATTTGGGAACCGGCAATCTAAAGCAATTTCTCTAACAATATTAATATCATTAATTTTAAATAATTTTGTTTCAGTTAAATTATTTGCTTTTTCTTTATCTGTACAGGTTGACCACATTGTTGGTCATGATTATTGAAACCTAGTCACGACAGTTTTAATATACTTACTAGATAAAGTTGTCTAAGAGTTAATCTTTTTCCGTTGCTGATATCTTACCCTTTCGATGAGTAGCTGCATTTATTCAATTTAGTTCCTTCGATATCAGGGTTATTACAACATTGGTAATTAGTAGTGTGCGAGTACAAGTAGCGCTGCACAACGGCGTGTTTTGTAACTAGCGACAGGAGATTTTCAGGCAGTTGACAGTTGCGAGTTTGAATTTATGGTACAAATTGTTTTTATTGGTTTTAACTATGGCAAATAAAAAAAATAGAAAAGGAAATAGTAATTGTTGTGTTATTGGTTGTACAAATACGTATGGCAATACGGAATATAACATTAGTTTTTATAAATTTCCTCCTAACAATAACATAGGAAAAATTCGTCGTCAACAATGGATTACTGCTGTGAAGCGCCAAAAGTAAGTATACCGTTTTTAATTTTGTTTTAAAAGTATAATTTTATTAATGTCTATGTATTTACTTATAGCTTAGACGGTACATCGTGGATTCCAACAAAAAATTCACTAATTTGTAGTGAACATTTTATCGGAGGAAAAAAGGTTGAACATCCAAATCACACCGCATACAATCCGACGATATTTAAGCAGCGGGAAATAAACCGAAATGATATGCGGGTTCAAAGAAGTATAAGAAGGCAAGAATTACCGAAAACAAGTGAAACTAGTTCGGTAATAATTGATATTCCTATGAATCTGCACAATGTTTTAGTGTACAATACAAAGGAAATTGGTTGTCAAACTGTTGATTTAAATGACCAATTATGCACAAATGATATAATTGAAAGTACATTTGTTTGTTGTTCATACGTAAAAGAAAATTCTTCTAATACTGAGTGTGCAATTCAAACATCAATTATTCGAAAAGAACAAATAACAATCAAGTTGGAGCCTATTTAAACGATACGAAGCAAGTTACTGGGAATAATAGAAGATGTTTACTAGACCGTGATTGTTTTCATGGGTTTGATTCTTTAAAATGAAATGAGCATTTCATTGACTTAGCAGGAATTTCTAAAGATGTATTTCATTTATTAATTAAAACGCTAGAACCACGAAAAGAATTAAAAGTGTCAAATATAAAGACTTTTCATTTTCTTAATGAAACTTAACACCGATTTAACATTTTCCACATTGGATGTGATTTTCGAAGTACATCGGTCCAGTATTTCAAGAATATTTTTTGACGTTCTAGTAAATTTAGCAAACGCTACAAAAAATTATATCTATTGGCCTACTAAAGATGCAATTGTAAATACAATGCCAAAATTTTTTAAAGTTAATTATCCAGAATGTCGAGTTATAATAGATTACACATAATTCAAAGCAACAGCCAGCAAAAATTTCAGACCGAATTAATTTATATTCACATTATAAAGGGACATAATACAGCTAAACTATATCACTTTACTTCAGATCTTATAAAATTAAGATCTTTTGTAGGTTTCTGAACTGAAATGGAATAGTTTTCTTTGAAAAGTAACATGAAAATAACACAATTTTAGTTTTATGGAAAAAAATTTAATATAAACCTTATAAATTATTTTATTATAAATTTAACTATATTTATTTAGATTTTAATTTTTTACTTTTCTTTTTCATCTTTACTTCCTTTTCTACTGGTTCAATTACAGTGACGGAATCTAATAAGTAAAAAAGTTAATTTTACAATAAATATATTACAACTTGACTTACTTGATAGATCCAATAATTCATCATTCTTTTTAATTTTTCTTTTCTTAATTGGTCGATCTTCTGTAACAGTTTCCATATTGTTGAATATACTTTCGTACTCATCTTCTTCGTCAACTTTAGGCTCAATTTTAACAATGGGTTTAATGAGAACTTTAGTCAAACATTGTTTCATGTATTTCTAAAATAAAAATGTAATATTAATTTTAATTCAAAAACGAACGAAAAGGTTACCTTAAAGATACATTCTTTTGTATTTAAATTATGAACACGTACGAATCTATCTAGACTTGTCCCTACAACAATGGAAGAAGCTGGATCACAAACCAGACTGGTGATACCACCCACAAATGACTTATATGTTTTAACTACTTTGGTAGGGGCACGTAAATCGATCAATTGTATGTAACCCTTATTTGTGCCCACAACACATTGTCTAAAATAATATAAAACCATTATATATTGGCTACAATAACATTAAATTTTAGGTTACCTTTCTCTGTGTGCCGAAGCAATTGTGGTGAAACTTGCTTTTTCTTCAAAGAATTTTGTAACGGGTCTTCTTTGCGTTCGCTTGTCATACAACAAAACGTGACCCTCTCTACCTGAACAACTTGCCAAATGTTCTTCATTTTCAAAAAAGCATATTCCACTAAGGGTAGTATGTATCGGTAAATTTAATTCATCGTGTCCGAGCTACAATTTCAATATTTAATAAAGCAAAATAAAACTAAAACTAGAAACTTACCGATTTCGCTTTAAAAACATTCTTTTTAGTTTCTACATCCCATAATTTAAAATCATTACTTTCACCACCTGTCCCCACCAATTTACTGTTAACTTTATTTTGTACACAACAATCCATACTACCGTCATTTGGTAAGTTTATCGAAAATGTACTTAAATCTGCTTTTGACCAAATATTAATTATACCATTTTGTCGTCCAACGACAAGATTGTCATCTACCTCGCATACACCCACAGATGCACCGTTTCCTTCTAAATTGTCAATTTTCTTCGTAAACTTGTTGTTTACAGTGTCATAATATTTGACAACACCATTTTTATAACCGACAATTATTTCGGTTCCCGATTTATCCCATTCAAACACCGTCACTTCCGACTTTTCAACGTCCTCCAATTCGTAACGTAATACATCTTCGGTATTACAATGTGTGTCTGTTAATTCAACGAAAATTAAATCTAATGTCAAATGTAAGAACAGAATACTTACATGCAAGAGCCCCGGTTGCCGTTCCTACATACGCACAATATTGAGTGTCAAGAGACATGCTAAATTATAAAGTTTCAATAAATATCCAATTACAATTACTTTTAAACTGACATGTGTAAAATTATAGGTTACGTTAGAAGCGAAATTGGTAGTTTATTTCTTAGCACTTTAATAACCAATGGCAGTATTTACAGAACGTTTCGCTATTTTTAATTGGTTAGTTCAATTTAGTGGTAAATTTAAATATTTTATAAAAATTATAATATTTTTTAAAAGAAAAAAAAGGTTGAAATTTCTACCAAGTGTAGTAAATTAAAAAAATATTTTTTTAAACAATTTTTATATCTTCAAAAATATTATCTAATAATGTGTTGACTAAATTTGAAGAAAAAATTTCAATATTACCATTTTTAAACAAACAAAAAAATGGCTGGGGTTATTATTTTTGCATTTTTCACAAGAATTAAATAGAAACTAAATATAAGCCCCCAGCGCAAATATTTAGATCCGTACTTATATCGATACTTCGCTCGATCGATACTTATATCGATACAAATAGTTGATTTCGTATTTGAGTCGGCAGTCGGCTATAAGTGATCTTTTTTTTAGGAAAATATTAAATCGAATGTGAAATACATTTGCAATACAGCATAATAATAATAATATTTGAAAGCAATTCAAATGTTTTTTTTACCAAATAATTATGTCACGTTGGTAGCGATGAAATTAAACACATGCGGCAAACCCGCAAACATGCGAAATATCTAAAACTATATTACGTCATAATAGACATTTAATAAAAAATTGGGACCAGTCGATTATTCTCCATTGGAGGCCAGCTGATTTTAGTTGACAATAAAATGAATAGGTCTGCATATTTCATATTTTATTAAATGTGGTTAACATTAAAAAAGCAACAACAAAAATTCCTTAAGAAACGTCGAAAAAATTATGGAAAAAGAACAATGGACTTCAAAAAACAACCAGCAAGCTGTGGCAATGGATCTGGAAGAAACAGATGATTATTTAAATAACGGCATTACCAATATACTCGAAACCAACAACGCCAATATAGGAATAGAAAAAACTAAAAATAAAACTCAAAGCGATGCAGATCGAAATAATAAAATACAACAGGTTGTTGAGGCTGCTGTTAGGTTAGTTTTTCAATTATTTCATTGCCTTAACGTCTTTTATTTTTGATATTTTTTTAGTGAGGTGTCAAGAAAAACAATTGAAAATATTTTGGAACAAGTTAAAACTTTGACACCTACCGAACATTTGCTTTTATACCTCAAACTACCAACGGAGTACAGCAATGCCGGTGATCCTCTACGTCAACCGCTAAATCCTTTAGGAAGTAGATCAGAAATTAGTCAAACAATTATGTGGATTAAAACGCATTTGGAAGAAGATCCCGAGCTTTCTTTACCTAAACAGGATGTGTATAATGAATATTAGTAAGTTTTATCACTTGTTTACAATTTTTCTTAAGTCACAGCATAGGTTATTACTTAATTAAATCAATTGAATTGTGCTTAAAGGTGGTTTTAACTTGCAGTTGTTTTTGTGGTCCAAACAAAATAAAGCCATTGTCGACGGCGGATTTTGGAAAAGTTATGAAACAAGTTTATCCACGAGTGAGACCTAGGCGATTGGGAACGAGAGGAAAGTCGCGTTATTGTTATGCTGGTCTTCGTAGGCGTCTTAAATTAGATTCTCCAATTCTACCCGATCTTTCAGATAAACCTTTGGTAATTTAATTTTATAGTTTATTTATTTATCTTTTTAAATAATGCCTACTATTTTTTATCAGTCATCGGAAGTTTCGTGCAGTTCGGCCGATCTTGTGGCTGCAGCTTGGACAATTGTTAAGGAATGGTCTGAACATCAATTAGGATTACAGTTTCCATCTTTGCAAGCATTAGCTTGTTATTTGGTATTGAATTTGTCGATTGGTAATGGTACAAGTGCAGCTAATCACGTTGTTTCTGCAGCTAAAACTTCTTTTAAAGGTACAAACAAAATGTTTAATTTTAATACATTGTATTAAAAGTTTTTCTCTAAAAATCTTGCGAAGGTTATAGCACCAAAACTATTGCTTTTTAATGTTAATCATCCCATCTGTTTTAAAAGAACCTGTAATTATTCGAATTATTACTACAGATATTATTATTCGAAATCAATTGAGCAAAGAAATACTAAACAAAACTTAAAATTCTATTTTTTGTTTTTGTTTGGAACTTTGTATCTTTTAAATAAAACTTTATTTAATAGATTCTACTCATTGATGTTTTAAAATTATTATTGTCACGTTAGCTATTGTGCTATGTTACAGAACGTCATTAATTTATTGAGTCTCATTACGTTGGGGGTTTAAAAAAATTTACTCTATTAAATTTGTAGCACATTAAATTTTCTATCAGAAGTTCTCTATTTTACTGTAAAATGTTTTGTTTAAAAGATACAGAGATACAGAAAAACAAACTAAAATTTCTGATTTTTTTGTATATAAAATTAATAATTTTGGTGCTATGGATATTTTAAAATAGATATAACAAAAGTTCCTTTAAATAGTCGGTTTAGATTTAAACAAAAGGATTTCTTATACCAGATTTCTTCAAGATACCAATGTATCTACGGTAACAAATAAAAAATTATGCAAAGCATAAATATAAAAATTAAGAGTTGGCTACAATTTATTATTATTGTAATAGTTTTGAAAATTGGTGGATATCAATAATTTTTGATTAACATACTAAAAATATTAATTGCAACTTTGTGAGATTTTGCCACCATCTTGTATGAAGGTATCCGATTTTCAAAGTATCGAATTTTATGCACGCATTTGATATTAAACTGTTGCACGGTTGCTACAACTGAACCGTCAGATTTACCCAAAGAAGGGTATAATTTTTGTAGTAAATTTAACCACTTAACACTTATGCCTGTGACATTCACTAGTGTGCTGTATCGTCATATTTATTATCCGTGTGACATCCACGAAAAACCTATTTTATGAGAATTAAATGTTGCAGATGCATGTAGGTCACGGTTAAAAAATAACAAAGTGAATTTTTTGGATCAAAAAGTTCAAAATTAATCTATCTTTTGGAGGACCGAAGTATTTTTACTATCGGACCAAAGAGAATCGGAATATTGCAAAATTTAAGTTATTGTTTCTTTTACATAAGACTGTCGTAAAAATTCAGCTGGTATCAATTGAGATTTTTAGTAGAATAATCAAGATGTTAAATTATGCATCTTTACTAATTTTAAAAATTGTTGCAATAGTATAATACGTGAAAATGATCCATAGACTGATTTATTTATAAAATTTTGTTTGTAGGAGATTCAGTATCTACGAATATTGGATGCGGAAACAAACATAAAGAAACACAATTGCAACTTCAAAGAAAAATTCAACAAAAATCAGAACTACACAAAGAACAAAAAAGGAAAATGCAAGTGAGTATTAATCTAGTTTCATTTCTCAGTTTGAGGGGAAACCTTAAGCTGTGGTTTGCAAGCAGCAGTAGCAGCAAAGCAGTTACTACCGGTTTTGGCGACAACTGCTATACCTGGTTTGCTAGACGCGAATAGACTGTAATACTTTATCAGCCTAGTTGGTTTTAAGTTTTAACGAGTTCATCATTTTGTAAGAATGCTATTTATCTCACGGCAGTGATTACCTATGCTGTCGGCAATAAAATAATAAACTAATGAAATATTTTCATTTTAAAGAAAATTTTAGACCGCGGGAGAATCAATAAAATTTGGTTTGTGGAACAATTTTTAATGGCTATCTCTCAATTCTACTTTAAACAATTCATAAACTACAATATATTCAATTTTTACAAATAAAAAACATCTAGTGAAAATTGGAAACATTATTTGAGTTCTTAAAGCGAGCACAATTTTTTGGTTTTTCTAAAATATTGATATTATGGTCAATTTAATTTGAAATAAGAAATTTTTTTTTCTTGAAAGATTATTTTTAATAAAATATATGATCTGTTTTAATAAATAAACAAATCGTTAATTTTATAACTAAATATTTTGAAGATTTGTCAGAAATATTATTTTAAATGCATGATTTGTTGAAAAATAACTGAATCGAACATCGGTAACGTTGTAGTCATAATTATTCTGCTATCATCGCAGTGTTGAAGTTGATCGTTGTGTATGATTTATAATTAAATATAGGTAGGTAGGTGATGAACGTCTGCAGTCATTGTTCCTAGCAAACCACTATGCAGAAATTACAAATAAGCAGGGAATAAATGATCCGTCGTGTAGCGACGTTATATTGCTTCGACAGCACTGTGCTAAGCTTCAATTGCATCGGCTAACAAGCCAAATAATATATATTGCATAAGAGCAGTTATCCAAGGTTCTGCGGTACTGCAAGTGCAGTCGCTTGCAAAACGCAGCTTTAAGGTCACTTCATATCAAATCAACCAACAGTTTGACTGTAATGCCTCAAATTTCCTACTTATAAAGCTTTTTTCAGTAAATAATTTTCTTGTAATGCGGTTTCTTTATTTAAGGTTATAAAATTTATTTAAAAAAGTCTGGTTAATGATTTTAAAAATAATTTCATAGTGCGTTTTGATGTAAATGATAAAAAATAAAAATGAGGGATTTTTATACAATGATGATTAATTTTTATACAAGACGATACAATTCCCTTTTATCGATGAGCAAAAAATTTTAATTCACAAGCGACGACCGTTGGCTAAAAGCAGAGAACGAAAGTTTTTGATACAGTTTATCAGCTATTTCAACAGCATAATATTTTATTATAGTAGATTGGGGTAAATAAAGTCAGAGTGTTGGGAAATTTTTGGGTAGAGGTATTTTTCTTTCATATTATTGAGATAAAATATTGTACTCTTGACCTACCTGTCCTTTAGTTTTTCACCTTGTTATGACTAATCGCTTTGGTTATTTTGTACAATTTACTTAATTAAAAATTGTAATAAGTTACATTATTTATACGGGATATGGATTTAATTAAAAATTTAATTTTTTTTACAGCAACTTCAATCTCCGAAAATAGAACACAAAACACGTTCCAAAAAATTCAAACCTCAACCTAGGTCTGCCACTGTTAGTCCATTAAATGCATCACCAACTGCAGTTTCAAGTGATATAAATATAAGTCCGTCTCAGGGCCTTCAACCTGTCTGTGATAAATCAATAGATTTTGCTAATCTACAAACGTTACCTGATTTTAGCAGTTTTCATAAGACAGTTAACCCTGATCAAATAAGCGAGTATACGAATGAAATTCAGAAACATAATAGCGAGATAACGGGCGAATTTGTGACGAAATCAAATGCAGTTGGTAAATTACCTATACCACGCCTCAACAATAATCCAAGCAAGTTTTTTTCTACAGCATCGCCGAAGAAAGGTAAAAATGCAAAGTACAAAGCAATTCAACCTAAATTAGAACCATGTGATTTGTACAATCCACAAATAGCTCCTGCTGCCGACAATCGATCTAATCAAACAGTCATTGATAATCACACGAGCACCTCGAACAAGATTGCTATTAAAAAAGAAAAAGCCATTAAAAAATTAGTACAAGATACATACAAGTCTGACATCGACAACAATTTGATATCTTTGGATGTCGATACTGACGTATCACTTCCACGAGAGCGATTGATAAGCATAGCAAATATGGATAAATCTGCATTAGACGATTATTTGGGCACCAACAATAGCCAAGAGAACGAGGAAGAATTGGTGAAGTATTTTGAAAATAAAGATAAAAATTCCGATCAAGATGTATCTTCAAAAATATCTCAGCTGCGTCAGCTTTTAATCACACAACAAAATAATATTGCTGATATTAATTCGTCTACAAATGGTTCCGACATTGATTGTTCCGATGATTTACAAGAAACTGCCTTGAATTTAACATCTTTGCTAACATCCAACAGTAGTGCATTTACGAAAACGAATTTATCAAATTCGAGTGTTAATTATCAAAAAAATAGTGATTATTCCAATATGTGCGCCAGCGCACGTAGAAGGGTTAGTTTTGACATTCTTCAAGAGGACTCCGTTCCACCGAGTCCAAATACGCGCAGGAAAAACTTCAATTTTACACCAATATCGCCAGGTCCTATGTCGCCTAATGGTATACAGTCAAAGTGTTCTAGTACAACCGTGAGTCCTTTCGTTAGTCCACGAAATACGCCCGTTCCTCGAGCAAAAGGTAACGGACATCAAAATGTAAGTACATCTTTTATTGTTAATCAGCCAGGTTTATTAAGTATACCTTCGACTCGTAAACCAATAATATTACCTAAAACAAACCTTAAGATTAAACAAGAAACAGATACACACAATGAAGTCGATATAACAAACGAATGCAGTGATTTACAAAACCAACTTGTCATATCTACCGAAATAAATAACTATTTACCAATGTCGGCTCCTGCGAGTCCTAAATATGCTATCAAAGCAAAAAATTCAAACTTCTTGCAAAAACTTCTCAATTCGAACAACAAAGTTACATATTCGCCGAATTATTCACGATCGCAAAGTCTAACTGCCAACATGCAGGACTCGTTGTCTACAGAAATCACTCAACTATTTTCCAAAAATTTATCTGATGTGACTGCAGAAACAAATTATAGATCCCAATCGGTACCGTTACATCAGATGTGCCTCAAAACAAATCATAATCTCCAATCACCAATTGTACAAAATTCCTTTGCCCCAACTCAATTTCCATTTATTCCTTCCTCTTCGAGCATCATTGAAACCGATTTTAACGATTTCGACACGTTTCCAAATAACGAGAATATAAATATGAACAAAATTTTAAGTACCTTGGATTCGTGTCCAAATGAAATGTTGCAAACGCCCGAAACGAACACCATGAAAGTCAGATGTAACGAAATTCCAATAGAACCTAGAAATGTTTATAATAACGTTTCGTTGGATAACAATTTGGAATTGCCCGACGCAGAGTCCTCTATGGATTTTGATCAGCAGGCTATAAAAATGAACGCCAACGCTTTACCAAATTTACGAATATTAGGACGTTCGTTAAGTATTGACATAGATTCCAGTTCTGAAATAAATTACTCCTCCATGAAATACAATCCGTCGCGCTCCGTTCCAGGTACTCCTATACCCTGTTCGTCCAATCCTAAGGTTAATATTTCAAAAAATTATCGGTCGTATCCTTCCACACCATTAGCTTTAAATGAAGCCTTTTCTTACAATCACAGTCAAGATTGTTTATTAAACGGACAACCCATAAAAGAAAAGGTTGGGAGAGAAAACGAGATTAATCAAAATTTAACTTTTTTTCCGAGTTCCGAAAGTAACGACGAAATTTATAATAACGTTGATATGTTTAACGTTAACGATGCAAATCTCAATTGCGATATTTTAATAGGGGACAACAACAAAGCCACATATAACTTTGATGGTCAATTATCGGAAGGAAATTATGCTAACACCAAACAAAATATTAATAATGTTCTAGACGAAAGTTGCGTAATCAATGGAAGCGAATTTGATTTAAAAAATACATCCAACATTAACGGCTCATAGTTTTATATGAAATTCATTATTATTACGATAATCTTATTATTTTAATTAATAAGTTCACTCGTCAATTATTTCAAACTAATTGATCTAAAGAAAAATTTTGACTAATATTTAGTTGATTTTATTGTTATTAATTATTATTTAGCGATGCTAAAGTTTTATGTTGTTTGTCAAAAAATTTCATGTTTTAGTATTTTATTTGAAATTTAATTTTTTTATTATTTAATCATATTTGTTTGCACTTTTGTTAAGAATCTTGGTAATAATACAAAATTCTCAATATAGAAGACACATCACATGCTTTGATTCTTATCAAAACTTGGCTGAATTATTATTTTTTAATTTATTTAGCAGCAAATGTTTAAAATGATCTTTTGCAATTTTAAAAATTTCTTTAAATAATCTGAATTTATATAAGTAATTAATTTTTAGTGCCATTGTTTAAACCTCATTGCAATGTAAAAACAAAATTTGGTTTACTCATAGGTAAATCGCGTAGAAAGAAAATTGCGTTTTTGGGAATCTTCGAAAGTAATATTTTCCCAAATTTCTTTTTACGCAATGTCCCTTTTATGAGTTAATCAAAATTTATTTTGTATTTGCATAAACAAAGGCGTGAAATTAAAATTTTTGTAATACATAAATTATGAAAATGTACCACCTAAATTACATTATTATAAACCTAACTTACCCTACTTGAAATTAACCATTTTTAATTAAAATCGCCAATGTAATTTTATTACATAGTACCTTTTAGTTTTTGACAAATACTGTACAATTTTAGAATATCACAATAAACTTTTATTTGTGTCATAGATGAACAATTGAATATGGCAAAATATTAATGTAGTTATCGGGGTCTATTATACCGACTACTTTTTACTCATTGCTAAGGTGACAAGACATCCCATTATAAATTTCAAAATTTTTATGTTTCCGGCAGACCAGTTCAATGAGTACAGGGCTATATCGATGAATTCAACCTGTACACTTGCAAACGGCCCCAGAAATCGGACAAATTTCACCCTGAACTTGCCTTCGAGAAATATTTTTATCGAATTTTTTTCTCATGAAAGTCTTCTGAAATTTCCTTTGTCCTAGGTTTGTTACTTACGAGAACAGGTCCCGTCTTTTTAATGATAGTCCACAAATTTTCAAAAGTCAAAATTATTTTCCTACATTTAAAATTTTTAAATTTAATGTTAATGTTAATTAAACAAATAAATACTAATGGAATGCACAATAACGGGTTAAAGTTATGAAATTATTGTGTTTAGTAAATTTAATTTCATTAATTTCACAAATTATTACACTTATATATTTGTCACGCTTTTTTATAAAATTAATCAACACAAGTGGGTTACATTTTAATTCAAAGATTTCTTGGGTATGCTAATATCCGTAACGCAAGCGATTCTCGGTATCACAACAGTGTAGTCAGTGCGACCAAGTTATACCACACTGCTTATTATTATTCTATAAATAAATATTCCAGCTAGGGTAGCACATTTTCAAATTTCAAAAGGAATTTCAAGGTTAGCACCCTATTAGAATATTTTATTCAAGTGCTTGCAGAAACATGGAACATTTAATTTTAACACCAAGAATATAAGCATTTAATTGGCCATTTTTTAATTAATTTAGTTCACTTGCTTTTATTAGCGAAAAAGACTAGATGTCCAAACTCTTTGATATTTTGCTCTTTAATTGTTTATTATTAAATACAAAAATAAAATAATTAATAAAATAAAATTGGAACGGTTTCAAATTGAGATCAAAAAATCGAAAATTGACTGGTAAATGCAGAAAGACTACAACAAATGTAGTATAAAATATTGCAAAGTAATATGTGAAAAGTAGTGGACGTAACAGACCTAAGATTAGCTACTGAAAATTTCTATTAACTCGGAATTTTTGTCAAATTTATAATAGATAAGAGTGTTTCCTTAAATGCTGTTTCAATTACCTACCTAATTTATTATTAAAATTATATCTACATAATATATGAAAGCGCCATTTTTGTAATCGATGTCTAATAGGCAACGTTTTTGTTGGCAAATGCTAATGTTAAAAAAGTTTTGTGTTAATTTAGTCGGTGGGTCAAAGGGTAAGGAACAAATATTTAACTAAAATTCAGAGTATAAATGAGGCTGAAGAAAAGTATTACTAACAATTATTAAGAAACACTGCAAAACCAATAGCTTATTTTCTATTTATTAAACAGAAACATGTTCAAATTAATATTTCAATAACATTGCAAGTCTTATTTAACTGCACTAACTAACTTGTCTAGTGTTTTAATTAGCTTTGTAATCGAGTCAAACTAACAAAAATTTTCAGATTTATTTTTTTATAAATTAATTATAAATAAACTTATTTTATAATAGTGTTTTGTTCAAATGACATTCTAATATTTAAATTCTTTGTCTTAAACATGTCAAAAAGATCCAACAATCAAAGATTGAACAGGTGTGATCTAACTCGGTTCATGAAAAGTATTATAAAAAAAAAATGTTTTTGACATTTCAGTTTATTTGCAAACTTTCTTAAATTAATGCACCGTTTATCGAAATCAAATTTGGTATGTACCGTAGGTGATAAATGTATAAAATATGCTCAATTCTACACTTTAAAGGCGAGCTGCTGTGTATGGTTGATTCTTAATTATAAATAATATTCAAATTATTTAATTTTCTACCTACTGATAATTCATTTTGTTACAAGAAAAGTAGCAGTTTTCAAGTTTCAAGCAGTTTTCGGTGGATGTTCTTTAGAATCAAATATGAAGCACGAGTGGTCTATATTAGAGAAAAATGCGAGCTTCAGAAAATCGCGTGCTGGACAATGGATTCTGCAAAAGATGACATATTAGTATAATACCGTAAAAAGTCTTTCGTCGGGTAGGCCCGAAGGAAGTAATAATAGAGGAAAAGGTATAGGTTAACTATGATTAAAATTTAAAAAGTGGGAAACGAAAATATGGAAAAGAATCGGATGGAGATAAAATGTAAAAGACGATTGAGTTTTTGTTAATGTTAGATTTGGCAACTTCGAAATTTAAAGCAAAATAAAGGCACCAAGTGTAAGTTACTGAAGAAATGACCTGCAGGACAAGAAAATGTAACTCGCATTTTTCTCTAATCTTTATTTCAGGACTTTCTACGTCACATTAATATGGCCACTTACAATTTACAAGGTCGTTGTTTTCCCTAGGTTTTTTTAATAAAAAAAGTATGAAATTTATTACAGGGAGGTTTTGAAATATTTTATGTGAATAATGGAATACTGCATATTACATATTAGCTTCACGAGTAATTAATGAAAATTTTCGTTCTTAATAATTCTAAATCTCAATCTCAATTATTTTATCGATACAGGATAGCCTCTATTGAATTTAGGTCTAAAGAATAAGTGAGTTATTCAACCAAACCTCTTTTTGCAATGAACAAACACCACCGATACTGACGTTTTTATTGTTTCCGTCCAAAGAAAAATATTTTTAATATGAAAACTATAAAATTTCTCAAGATCGTAATAAATTGTGAATTGATTCGGTGATTACTGTATTACAAAAAAATGTGAACATTCGCGTTAAAATATAAAAACACTTTGAAAAGTGATACATTACAATTTTAATGGTCGTAACTTCTTTCAGTACATTCCACCAAAAATGTATTAAAACAAAAATTTAAGACCCCCCAAGAAAATGATTTTTAACATTTGTGGGCAATATTTTGCACAAACCCTTAACGCAGATGATACCGTCGTACTTTTGAAAGGACACTTCATAATTTTTTTGTATTTCTTCTTTATTTTCAATTTTTCGGCAGATATGAAATTTAAGTTTTTTCGGGTTAATTTTTATTTGATGAAATATTGAAACGAGTAAATGAATTTCTTTTGCATATTTACATAAAACGTTATTGTAAGATCGTGGGAAACTAGCGATAATTTAAATTTTTGTACCATTGTTCTTTTAGCTTTCCGAAAACTGTTTCTTTGTCTTCAATATCTTTTGCATTTGAGGAAACACTGTTCAAGCAGGCGGATTCATAACTTTTCCGTTTTTATATTTTGCCAATTACATTTGATCATTTACTATAAGTTGATAAAGTAAGACTTCTCTATGAAGATCTTTGTTGTAAAATTTCCAGTAACAAAATAATGAATCAAACTAGAAACTACTTAGTGTTAAATTTTAATTTAAATATCTTAGGGAAGTTTTTACTTGGTTAAGTTACCTAACAAAGATTTGCATAGTATTTTTATTTATAAATAATTATGTACATAATTTATTTGATGTATGGGGTAAAACGGAACGTATAAACTTGAAAGATTCTAGCAAAACTAGAACATGTGATATTTTATAGATGACGGTATATTTTTGATACAAGATGAATTTATGTGAAGGAAAGTCTGCTTATTTGTGAGTTGTCTATCAAAATATTCCAACATGAATGTGGATCGTGAACTAATCTATCTACCCCATATAATTAGGTGTACATAATAGTTGTTAGCGCATTTTAATTTTAAAATTAAACGTTTTCGTCGTCTTCGTTCCTTTTTTTGTTATTATTACTATAAAAATCTATTTTTTTATTAATTTTTAAAGTTTCACATAATTAGAAATAAAGTAGCTCTAACGACTTAGTTTGAAAATCGATATTAGGTATTACATAGTTTTATTTTTCTTATTCTAAAAAAATTAATTTTGGTAATATGACACCACACAAATTAAAATGTTTTTTCGTCGTTTATATCTTAGCGATAAAAATTATTGTGTAAATAAAAAACTTAAAGATAAACATTTTATTTATAAAAAAAATGTAACTATAAATAGTGTATGCTATGAATATTTTTATATTCTTTAAAAAATCATATGCGTATGGGTTAAATATTATAAAAATACTATTGGTCAGTGGTCAAAAAATTACCTAAATGTACAAACCCAATGTTTTCTACGTGCTTAAAAGTCTGATAAATTTATAAAGAATGTTTTTCTTTTTTTGAAAATGAAAAGGGATAGTTGTTTTAAAAGCTGCATATTTTAGAATAAAAAGAATATAAAAATTGCTCAGGGAGATTCTCATCGCATTTAAGAGTGTTTGAATTGGATTAAATGTTTGATGAAAGAGTGTTTGGATAGGGCGAGATGTGCTCTCACCTCATATCGAATGTAAGAAAGGTCTTGTTATTTTTAATTTTTCTTGATCAAACTATTGAAAGCCAAAGAAAATTGTTACATATAGTGGACTGCATTTTTAATATCGTAAGGAAATCTAAAACGCCACATTTGTTGAAACGAAATCTACAAAGTAATACCTAATTTCTTGTTAAATTTGAAAAAAAAATTCTCATCATTATTGTGTTAGATTTAATGAGTGTTATTAATTATGTATACGAAACAACAGTTAACTATAAATGTATGATATTAATATTATCGAAAGTAGTTTCATATTATGTAGTATGCAAAGTTTTATTTTGTTGTGCAACACCGAGTGACTGTTTATTATTTCACTGTAAATTTCCTTTTTGCTAAGTGGGGAATTACATTGTAAAACAAATATGAAACAAACACAAGGTTTGGTTTAACAAGTTTTTATTGACTTGTTAGCGTTAATAAAATTTATATAAATCATACTTCGTTGGTGGATGTATATCGAGTAGAAACGCCCTATAAACAACCAACAAAAATTTGTACCCAAAAATGATGTTTGTTGTATTTTTTCTACTTGCACGATTACTATACTATTCTCGTCTAGAGCATAAAAAATTATAAAATATGTGTGTAATAGGTTACAAAGTTTTAGTTAACTTATTATTCATCTAAAGGAAAATGGAATTGGTAGAGTCGCTAAATGTTTCACTAAAAAAAAATTATTGCAACATTAACTTGGTGCAGGTTTCAGTAGGAAACTGCGTTAATTATTTGTAGTAACTTGAAATTTAATAGAAAACTGTCCAGTACCTATTGTCTATTTTTGTAAACAAAAAATATAATTTATTACAAAATGATAATTGAGATTTACATAGTTTTCAAATTTTTGTAACGAGTAAGGATTTGTTTTAAAGTATCAGAATCGATGCGACTAATTTGGTTGCAAAGGTAACATCTTACAGAACACTTCAATTAAATATTTTTGCAGACGATTGGTTTTTGAACACGACTGAATTATGTGTATCTGTGATAAAATGAGATGAATAAGGGTTTCATAAAGTTTAGGTGTGTGATGATGATCATACTTTAAGTTTCTATATTTAATTATAGTTTGGAAACTAGGTTTTCCAATATTGAAAAAAAATTAAACCAACAGTTAAAATTGCGTCTTAAAAGTTATTTTTGTTATTTTTTTTGTATTTATTAGAATATTTAAATTTTTGATTAAATTGCACATTTGCACATTTTATGTGCTGGGAATTAATGCCCTTTGTTTTACGTGCACAAAACATGAAATAAAAATCCATGATAGTATAATGCGATCTGCGAATTTTACATGCAATTTAAAATTTATTGGACCCGCAAAATTTCCATTTTGGACCTAAATTACACTTTAACTTTTGAGAAACAAAGGAACATTGCTTCTTTTAAAAATGTGATTTTTAATCATATATTGTCATCTTGTTATGTAAGTTTATTGTATAAAATATTTTTTGGCTTCCTCTTGCCAATATTATTTTTGTTTGGACGATTCGACTCCTCAAAGGTGCTTTTTTTTAAAAAAACAAAATGATGTACTGTGTAACATTATTAAAACTATTGAAAATTTAAATATTTATCTACTGGGTATAAGTAAAAATTATGCATGTGTTATTTATGTTCGTCAAGTTAACATTTTACCAATGAAATATCGATACGAATATTAAAGATTTTAGATATTAAAGGAATTTTTTTTAGGAATCGAAACCTTTTCTATAATACAATCTATTCTAAATCGGTGGCTCTCATACTTTTTTTTTTTAATATAAATACAGATTGAATATTAATCAGAATGCAATCTATTTGCAGACCGAATTACAAGTCAGTATTTTTTACTTACTGATTAAACGTAAACAAGGATTTACAGCTTAACGTGGAATTTGAACCACGTCACAACTAACCTGTCGGCAACTAGAGAACAGAACCCATATATCCCTAATAAATTAATGCTATCATTTGGTTAAATACAATAAATTATTGTTAAATGTATATAGAAGATGGTTGTAGCTTAGCGGTTAATTGTGTCGACTGCTTGCTTTTCTCAAGAGTCGACACGACTAGATTTTTGGCAATTTACTACAAAGTAATATTTATTCTAAATAAAATTGATATATTAAATTTTACCACCCAAACCCAGAAATCAAATGAATACTGTGACACATAGCTCTGGTAACATTTTGAGAACCACCGATTTTTAAAGAATTTATCATTACTTATTTTGATCAAAAATTCAATAAGTGTATAACCAAAAAAAAATGTTTTCCCATTTCCAATTCGTTAAAATTGAGTTTAATAGGACTGAAGAAATTTCTAGTCACTTGAAAAAAATTATTAACCTTTTTGTCTCAAAATTAGACGAAACTAGTCACGTGCGAATTTGGCTTTAATAAAAGTGGACCTCTTTGTGAAGTACCTGATTGTTTTGATTTTTAAATTGTGGAGGTTTATTTTTTTGGAAATTTAATTGTACGAAATATTTTATTGGTAATTTATTAACCGGATGGCGGTACCCAATTAGGGTTTTAAAACCCCATTGCCTAACTAACTTGTGCCTAGCTTTTTGTATTTAGATCCTAGATTTTAAAATAATCAAATCGAAATGTGAAAATATTTCACTAAAATATTTTTGTTTTATTGTATTTACATAATTATTATGTTTAGATTAAAATTAAAAATTTTATTGTTATGGAAATTATGTTAAAAATTTGAAAAAAAATTATATTTAGTGTTTTTATTTATAAAGAAAGAAAATTGTAAAAAATTCGATCGATTATGTGGAAACGATTGTATTTTGTTGTTCGGTTTTATTAATTACACATTTATTGGTTGCTTTTATGTAAAATTTTAATTTTGATTGTTTTAATTGGCAGCTTTTCATAATAATTGGTCTTTTGTACGCATTATTTCCTTGAAAATTTCAGATTAAAACTGCCATGTACTTTTAAGAATACAAGTGCATAAATATTGAAATATTTATGTAAATTTCTGCCTTGACTGATAGGCTTAAGAACCTTGATAACAGTAACTTAGAGGCAGCGATTTTATTTTATTAATTTTATGAATTTTGATCTCGCTTCCATTGCAAAAAACTATTTTGTGTTAAATTGTAATGTATACATTGTTGTAAATGTTTTGCCAAAATGATTGTTGCATTTTTTCTACAAGTGATACTTGTTATATCCATGTATATTTAAAATATCAAATATTTTGTCATAATAAAAATTTTGGCTGTATATTATCTTGATAATAAACATATTGATGTCAATTTTAAATTGATCACTTTAATTGTGGCAAAGGCAGAACAAATAAAAATAAAAACGGTTAGTAACAAATATTAACAATTCCATCACCCATTTTATTGTTATTGGGCTGTTTTTTTTGTGAAAAAAAAGTAATAATCATAACAGTGTTATAATTTTCTTTGCATAACAATTGTCTCGTTATGTAAGCTGTGTTTAAGTACAAATTGTTTTAAGTTTATTGGAACTACAGTAAAATTGAAAGTAGGTTAGTTTTGGATGTTTGGTGTATGCTGTTTCTGTACGATTATTATAAAACTTAAAACATATACAAAATATATTCATGTACACTTGTTTTTTTGCCGTTTTAATGATTTACAATTTTCTAGTGGGCCAAATTTATTCTGAAAAACATTTTAGAATGATGCATTGTAAGTAAAACTACATAGTTGGGTCATTTCAGTTAAATACTAACTTAAACTTTGCACAAAGTACCTTGAAAAAAAATCTCAAAATTGTAAGCGGCCAAAATAAGTTGGATTAATATGTATTAAAATGGAAAAATCTATGTTTTTTTGTTCCTCAAGTTATCCTAACTATGTTCTAGTTAAAAGTTTTGGTCAATATAATTCCAGTCTGGTTCGACAAGTTGGTAGTCTGATTTACATAATTTTAGTTCGTAGCTTTCATAAGGTCTGCCACGGATCAGTTTTGCAGTTTGTTTTTGGTATACATGAATTAAAAATAAATACTTAAAATTTAATTTACTGCAAATAATTCTTTTTATTAAAATTTTTTACCTATATAAAAATTGGAACAGTCTAAATTCATTCAACATATAAAATCTATGAAACAATTTAATGTTTAACTTAGGAATCATTATTTTCATCACTATTTTTTGGAATATTATAGTTTAATTCTTTCACTAAAGTTGTGGTGAAACGTGTTTTGGTTTGACCACTTTCATTACTCAAAGATGATTTTCTCGTATCCACATTACTATTCGACAATGTCGAATTGCCTGGATGCGACAGCTGAGTTTTAAACTGATGTCGTTTGGATTTGTATTTTTTAGGAGAATTTTCCGAACTAACTTTTTTTGTAATATCACACTTTTCACTTGTGGTAATTTCTTCGCTGGCTCGTCTCGGAATTGCCGCAATATTTAACAAACTATCACAGGTCGGCGATTTACCATGGAAACTTTTGGAAATTCGCGATATTTTTTGTGGTTCCATATAAAATTCTTTGACAATAACAGAGCCCCGCGTTCCACCTAAAAATAATTGTTTTACACCTGCAACAGGTAAACTGTAAAAAAATGAATTACCTTTTTCTGAATAATTTTTTAAATAAGGCGAATTTGTTGTTGGCGTCACACTTCCTTCGTCGTCGATTTCGTTGGTATCCAAATTATTCTCGCCTATCTTGTTCGAAGGAATTTGTATCGAAGCGCTGGGATACATTATTTCCGAATGCTGGGTTATGGTTATGTCGTTGGATACTTCCATACATTTTGCTCGCATGAACGCCACTTCGTCACCTAAAATACAAGTAGTGTTAATGTTGGTTTTAAAATTGATAATAAAGCACACACCATGTCTGATATTTTTTTGGGATCTTTGTAAATTGGCAAAGTAATCAGAAAATTCTCTCGAGTCTGATACTTGACCTGTAGGTTGCAATAATATTTCAACATTTTCCAAATCTTGATCCAAGTCGGGTAGGAAAATGTGAGATAAATTATCAACCAAGCCCCTACAGTAAAAAATAAAAATTTTAGTTAAATAATATAATAATTTTCTAATCACTAATAGACCAGTGCTCACAGATAATTTTAGATCAAAAAGTTTAAAACAATCGGAAGTGCGGTAAAACTATAATTAAAACTAAAATACGTATCTAAAAGAATGAAAATTAAAATTTCCGGGTACAAAATATGCTACTTGGTTAATAAATTCAAAACTGCAAAATTGATAAAAATAAAAATCAAGATATCGTCGTCTTAATCCGTAAACTGCGTAACTCCACTTTTGAGTGCAAATTGATAATTTGTTGCCATCGTCTGTATAATTTATTATTAAAATAATCTGTCGTATAAGCCGAATTTAAATCTAATATAAAATTTGATCAACATCTAAAACAGAAAAACACGTAACTCCATCTTTTATTAAAAAAAAGTAAAAATTTGCAATAATTTAAGTTATATAACGGTGGAGAAACATTACATGGTTTAACCAAATTTTTACTATTTTGCTACCAGAATTATAATTTTAAGAAGTTTTTTCCTTCTCCTGTAAAATGATTCAAAACGGAGTTCCGCAGTTTACGGATTAAGCCGACGATATACTCTGCGAAAATATATCGCTGTATTAGAATGATAATAGGATAACTTAAAAAAACGGTTTAGAGATTAAACGGTAAGGTATCCTTTGTATACTTACTTTTAGCGATTTTGAGTGTAGAATATTATCTCCCGAGATACAAAATCAAACATAATAAAAAATTTAAGTTATCCTATTTTGATTCCTGTACATGAAATAAGTTTAATATTATTTATTATACAGAAATAATGTACAGGTGGTTAACAATCAAACGCAGTAGGATAGGTTAACTTTAGTGTACTAAGACCTCGGATCAAATCCTGGTAGCATCGGATACACTGTGGTGTATCCAAGATTGATTGTGGGCTTTAGATGACTAACCTAGTTTATAATAAAACGAATGACAAATTAAACAATAAAATAGAAAGTAAGTATTCCAAAATATATATAGAAATTTATTTATTTAGGAGGGGAACTTACTTCAAGAAGAAATGTCATTGCTACAAATGTCATGGGCAGAAATAGACCTTATAGGAATGTGCAGGAATAATGTTGAATTTGGGAGTGCTAGCCATTCTTGTGAATTAAGGATTGCAAGTCTATATGTGCTGTTTAGCGAGAGGAAAAGAAAATTGCCTTAGAAACAGGCTTAGAAGAAATTGTACTTGTGCATGCTTTGAGCGTTAACTGATTTGTGCTTAAAGTTGAGTTGCCTTCGGTTCGTGCCAGTGTCGATAGTGATAATCTTGACTTAATAAAGAAAATGACATCGGTAATT
This sequence comes from Cantharis rustica, assembly GCA_911387805.1. Taxonomy (NCBI): domain Eukaryota; kingdom Metazoa; phylum Arthropoda; class Insecta; order Coleoptera; family Cantharidae; genus Cantharis; species Cantharis rustica. Next base: position 42,298,890 of record OU426877.1, read on the forward strand.
ATTATATTACATTTTAGCTATGAAATTTTAATTTTCTCTTCTTTTACATTTAAACTACGGAATTTGGTGCATTCCCGATTGGATTAAATCTCAGAAGCACCGACCTATAAAGCAATTCCATTAGTCGTACTTAAATTTGTCTAGCATTTGTTACAATTTACTTAAAGCCCATTTACTACTTTTGTAATCCAAGTTATGTTAAAATTACCACCTTCATGCTACTGTTAAAACATGTAAGTTGTTAATTAATTTTCAATTTCTACAATAATTTCATTTAATGAATAAATAAATGGTTAATGACTAAGGTCCCCTCGAATAATTAATAAAATACTTACCATTACATTAATTGCTTGTTTTTAAAATGCTTATTTTAGTCTACGAGTATCAAAAAAAGTCACTAAATAAAAAATTTTGATCACTACTTTGCTAGACTATTTCTCTAACACTCAAATTTCCATCTAACATCTTTAAGTAAATTTTAGGCATTCTTACTTTAAGAAATGCTCGAGACATTACCTAATGCAGTGTGCACAAAATAAAACATAAATTACATGACAAAATAAATTTTTTTATAAAGAAAGTATAATTTAAAACGTGTACATAACATGCCACACTTATTTACTCCACTTCTTGGTTTAATTGTCATTATAAAAAGTCAATAAAACAAATTGTTGTGTAAAAATGTGATCGGAATATAAAATGTTTTCATGAAAAACTGTACGGAAAGTCAAACATGACTTGACAAAAAATAAACGTTTATATTTTGACAATGCGACCCTGTGTATAGGAAATAAATTACCCATCACTGCTGACAATACTCGATGACATTTCACTGCTTTCTTTAGAATTTGAATATGGATCCGAAATTCCTGGCGATGAAGGACCGCTGCTGGAAGATACGAAACTTGGAGGTCCGCTCCAGCCTAAACCTGATCACATAAACAATATTTGTTTTGCATGACAAAGTAGAAATAGAACAAAACTCACTGTTACAAGGCGATTGTAATTTTAATGGTGGAGGATGAGTTGAATAGCCCTTGTTGTTTACATCTGTGTCTGATAAATTTATTGGAGTCGTCGAAGGAGTAGGATATTTTGGGGGCGTCGATGATGGAGTTTTAAATAACGGCATCGAAGTCATTTGGTCCAAAAATATGTCAAGTTGTCGTAACGATAATGCATTATGCAGTGTTTCCAACGGTCTGATTGGAGGTACACCACCAAAACCTTCAATTGCTATAACAAACGTTTAAAGATTGTTTTTCAAACATTATTTTATTGTAGTCGCGTAACGATTTTAAAGATTACTTCCAAAATTATTTGATGGAAGATAGATTTATGGTAAACCATGGGGGGGGGGGGGGGGAGAAAATGCCAAAAAATTAATATATTTGTCTGCGGTTCCGTCTGGGATATTGTCAATAAAAGAAAATAAATTTTCTCGAAATGAAGGTAGCGTTTTGCTATGTTGAAAAGAAGAATACCTATGTACATCTTACGAAAGGGTTTACACTGTTAAATATTCAGTTGTTGTTGAAAGCACCTTGTGCGGGAAACCCGATACAAAAAAATAGATGGTTGGGGATTGAATCTACGACTGCGAAAAGCAATCAGCACTTGAACTGCTAGCTACGATTGCACTAGAATATAGAATTTTTAAACTACAACATTGTACTAATTTCTATAGCTTCAAAGTGTGGTAAACTGCTATTGTCAACACATTTGGATAGTTTAAATATGGTTAATTTCTTAATTAATTACAATTGTTAAACAAATTATTTAGCTTTTAAAATTAACTCGAAACATATTTTTCAAGAAGTGTCAAGTTTGTCCGATTCGTACCAAAATTGCTACAACAGCTGATGCTGCTCTGGTTAGAAAAAAATTGTAGGTGACTCAAATTTGTAGTTTTTGAATATTATAGCTTTATAAAAAAGATTACTTAGATTTAGTGGTAAAAGATCTCAGATTTTAATTAAAAATGCAGCTATATTTTATTGTAGCGCTCGACAACACAAAGAGTTTTAGGCTTTAAATATTTTTACGATTTATAAATTGATTGAGCTGATGCGTACAACGAAATGTATAAATACATTACATTACAGAAAAACGTAAAATGTTAGGAAGTAATCTTTAACATAGCACACAAAAACATTAGTAAATTTCTTATCGGTTGCATAAAAACAACATGAATTAAATTACCTGATGCACTAGCCGTACTTGGTATCATATCTCTGAGATTTGGTGCACTAGAACTACCAGATATTACTGCTGTAGAAAATAGGGAGTTGGTACTTCCTCCTCCTAATTTCTTAAGTGGTAAAGGACCTCCAGTGTTAAATCCTAACATCTTAAAGTAGGTCGTCTGCCCAGCAATGCTGTGCCGATGGCGTTTGGTACCAGTACTGCTGTTGGTCTCTGAATAGGTTGGGTTGGTTATAATTGGGTTTGGATGTGACAATGATCGTAAAGGTGGATTTTTTATTGGACGATTTATATAATCGCGATACGATTGCAAAAAGTTATATTGACTTGTTACCGATTTCGTGCTAGGTAAGCTAAACGAATATGTTAATTTGTCTTCTTCGCCAGTTTCGTATACAGGACTAACAAAGATAACGGGATAAAAATCGCAATATTCGCTATTTGTGTTTTCTAAATCATTTTCATTACAATGCATTTTTGTGTTTTTAGAAGTTATTTCTATACGTTTCTTTAGTTTATGTGTACATGTTAAATTGTCCAAGTAATCTACACTGTCGTTGGACACATTACATTTATTAGATGTCGGTTGAGAGATTGTGTGTTCTGACACGTTAACGTAAGTATTAGTAGGAATAACAGAAAAAAGCAGAAAATGAATGTTATTAAAAGGGATAAGGATCGAATGTGTACAAAAGAAGAAAAACAAAATATATTATTGTTCACTTTCACAATACACATTATGAAACATAAATTTAATTTGGAACCAAAATAAAAATTTGCCCACAAACCTTTACTTAATTCGCCAAGGTTCCTTTTAAAAACCATATATGGGCTTTAAAAATTTAGTTGTTCTCAAAAGAAATTTTAGAGAACATAATACACCCTAGCGTTTTTGTTAGTAAAAATGCATGAACATTGTTTTTGTTGACAAAACAACACAATAAATTCAGGAGTTAGTGAAATAGCATACAAAAAACAGCATTAAAATATAATTATGCAGGCAATAACATGCAAGCTCAAATTAAAAACATCAAAACGATGATGGTAAGTATTAGTCAAAATAAATCTTAAAAACACAACATAATGTAAGTAACGAAAATGTTTAGAGCAATCAACTGATAGAGTTATTTATTATTACCAAATTATTCGCTAGTACTTTTCGGTCCAATATAAAATTTGCAACCGACATAAATGTTAGAAACAAGCAAAATTTTAATAGACATGGCGTTGCTTTGGTTGGATGTAAAACAGCAATGAAAGGAAGATAAATTTGACCCTAACATTACATTAGAATCAAAAATACCTTCACGAAATATTTAAACACCAGACGTACAGATCAATTACGGGCAGACGAATTACTCTACATGATTATCAACTTGACTTTGCTCATGCTCAGCCACAAGTACCTAAGTTTCTACATGTTTTAATTCAAAAATTGCATTCTTTTTGTTTCATTAAATTTTTTTCAATATTGAAAGTTAAAAGAAAGAATCTTGTTTTTACATGTAAAAACTTAGACTAAAACATATAAGTGTTTACTACAAAAATAACGTAATTAAGATAGAACAACAAAAAATGTGCAAAGTTTGTAATCAAGTTTTTTTTTAAAATAAACCTTACGCTAAAATAGTTCTAAAGAAAATGCACAATACATCAACAAAATCAAGTTGAATACTACAAAAACCTGAAATAGTAACTGCAAATTAACACAGAAAATGATTAAAGTTTACATTCAAATTTATTGTTAGAAGCAAGAAAAAGTAATAAATACAATTTTCGTACCTTGCAAGTTAAAGATGCTGACTTACAAGTTAACAAAAAGCAAAATTTTTTCAAATAAGTTATTTGGCATAATTTAAATATAATTAAGAGGAATCCTTAAGCACAACTATAAGAATAATTGAAAATATACTTCCGTATTAAAAATTTTTAAATTCTATCGTATGTGAACATAATTTTGTTGCTAACATTTAGTGCTGTCCGTCGTCGACAGAAAATAGTATAATATTTAATTAGAGCTTAAAATTGCTTATTGATCGCATGTTGGATTGTATGTCACAAGTCGTAGCCGAGTGAGGAAAAGAGAGATTTTTCTGTAGACCATAAAAGATTTTTTTTTAAATACTTTATAAGCCAAAAGTTTGTCGAGTGTTAAGAAGGATTCGACTGTCGGCATTTTCTTCACAATTAATTTGCGTTATATAGCTAGGTTAGCAAAAGAAAGCAGTTTTGCAAAAAACGATGAACTGGTGTACACTGGTGCAGCATGTCAAACATATCTAATATATGTATTATATCCGATTTAATTTTATTCATACTTTAAGTATAAATTGCACTTCATACTAATTGTTTTCTCTAAAAATTAGAAGGATTCCTCTTAATGTTAGTTAAATTAATAAGAACCAACTGAATTAGCGCTTCGGTGGTAATGAAGTTTTACCAAATGTGTAAAATTATAAAAAGTTTTATGGTTGCGTCTGGAAATATTAAAACAACCTTTAATATTGGTAAAAACGAAAGAGTTATAGATAGTTTAATTTGATCAAGAAGCCAATAGAAAAGATTGTCGTAACATAAACGTACCTTGATTATTAACTGCATCCAGGCTTTGGTACTGCAACTGATCGGCTACCCAAATATAATTAGAACACAAGTTAGATATGAGTTCACCATGCCAATTAGTAATATAAATAAACATTTTAGTAATAATATAGCATCAGTTACAATGAACTGAAGATTCCATTGTTCTATATTGAAAAATCCTTCAATTTATTTTAATGTTATTATCGCACAGCAAGTCCGTCAGATAAATACCCATAAATAAAATATGGTAATTAAAACAGTTTTTGATAATCCTACACATAACAAAAAAAAATTGCTTACCTTTTCCTTGAGTTTGTGTAGTACGATTATCGTAACTTTTTGATCTTAATTCAGGTTCTGGACTCAATGTTCGCTCCGATCCTTCTTCTCTTGGTGTTTGTTGTGCTAATTCTTCATTTAAGCGTTTTGCTAAATGCATTGCCTCGTGTCCACTCACAGTATGTGACGATCTGAAAATTAAAAGTTACGAGACTGTAATAATAAAACAGGAAAAAATGTTACCCTATAGGAATTGGATTCGACTTGTGATAATGCCTATAATAATGCTTTTCATGATTAGGCGAAATAGGTGGTGACAATTCATGTAAACTAGACACACCAATCACACGTTCTTCAGTACTACCCTCAGATTCTTCGTCGATACAAGGCGAACAATGACTTCTCGATTCTGGTGTCGGTGTTGGAGAACTATTTGAACTCTGAAAGTTTCAAATTGAAAAAATGTAAGCAAATTATACTATCTTAAATTTACTCCAGTTTTACTGGCGACAGATTCATTGCGCGAATGTGGACGAAAACCAGGACCGGGAGGAAGATTCTTTTGTACACAACAATTAACACCTGGACTAAAATGAAGTTCGATGTGAAATCGTTCATCACTGCTTGGATCCTTGGTAGGATCTTCATACAACATAATAACAACTTGAGACATGTAATTTAATTCAGATACCATAGAAATATATTCCATAGCTCTTGACCATTGCTCATCCGTAACCACCTAAAAATAAAGTGTTAGTAAAATTTAACATAAGAAAACGAAAAACTGTACATTGAATAATCCTCCGTAACGAAGACACGTGATGAGGGAATGAACATGACTTTCACTAGTAAAATATAATCTGGTGCGAACGTGACGTCCTGGACTTGAAACGCCATGAGAATACCTAGGATTTAAGCGATTTACTGTTTCGTTGTCACATTCCTCGATATTGCGTTGTAAATCGGCGCGAATTTTTTTGAGAAGTGGTGTGCAAATGCCTTGGCCAATTGTTAATTTTTCTTGTGATGTTAAACCGTATTCCTGTAAATTATGTGATTTTTAAATGATAACTTTATATTTTTTGTCTAAATATTATATTTATTATGATCCCATCGGCATAAGTAGCTACTTAATCTTTAATATCACATAGCAAAGTAGACGATTATCTATACTATGATTAATTAATGATTAAAAACAGACTCCCTGGTCGAATAAAAATGTCCACTCAATTATATTTTCATACTTGCACTGTGAGTGCATATAAATATTCTTATTTAAATTTAATATTTTTAGGACTTCACACTCACAGCTGTAGCTATTTAATCTTTCAGGTGTAGAAGTGGGTTTGCTCTAATAAACCCTATTTTAAAACTTTCCAACTTTTTTTTACAAAGAAATTTAAAAAAGTAAACTACAGAAATTTGAAAAAATTTCAAAATTGAAATTAAAGAATCTAAGTTTTCAACATAATTTATCTTACCTGTGGAATTACAATATCTGCTAGGTATTTAGCGTACATGTACAATTCTTCTGCTTGTTCGTATTGCAATGTATGTTGGTTATGTTGTAAATCATATTTAATGCAATCATAAATGTCCGGAATCTTACTAATATCGAATCTTTTATTTTTAGTACAAAAATCTTTTTCGATTTTACCCCATCTACGTCCCATCAACTCCCAAGTTTCTCCGTGATATAAAACTGCATCTAAATTAAGATATATAAATTACAGATAAAGGAAATCAATTATTACAATAGGTAATACCTTTAGTTTTAGGATCATCTCGTTTTAGTCTTACGACATCTAATAAAGAATTGATTATTTCGTGAACATGTTGACAACATTTGTATGGATTTTTTACAAAATCTAAAGCATCGGAAATACTAGACGAATTACAAGGATTAATTTTTTCTACATCTTCCATAGTGAAGTCTCTATTTAATTGCATTAATTCGTGAAGTCTCGATTTACACCTTAAATAATTTTTTAAGTATTTGATTTAATAGAAAATTAAAGAAAAACTTACATATTTTGATATTTGCTACTATCACAGTCATTATCAAGAAGTCCATTAGTATTGGCACTTTTTACCATTTGTACAAGAATTGGCGTCAATTCGCCTTCAAGCGCCAGCAGTCCTTTAGCAAATGCAGCCGCAGTCATTTGTACTCTACCTTCATCGGATGCATATATTTTTAAGTCGTGGCGAAATGTTGAATGTAATCTTAATAATCCTAAACCTTGAGCTCCAGCATATTCACCTAATAAAACTTAATATTATTTTCGAATTGAGCTTTTCTTAAAATGTGCACCAACTTGTACCATATTGACCACTTTAAAGTTCGTCAAGTTGTCACAAAGTTGCCGTAATTCAGTAGCAAGTATATTTTAAATTAGCTCTAAATACTGAACGTCTTTAATTGCTTTAGTTTGTGTAAAAGTATATCCTAAATTTTTCAGAACCTATAATATGAACTTTAAAAACAATATTAAATTAATAAACCCTTTTATCAAAATTAAACACTCTTTTCTAAATTGAATATGTAATCAGAAAAAAGGAAGTTGACAAAATACATTTGAAAATTAAGACAGAAATATTAAAAAGAAGTACAGTATTATACGGAAGTTAATAACTGTAAAATGTAGAAAATAAAAAACCCTGATCTAAAAGCTTTTTTCTGCATACAGGAAAGTATACTGAGGGAATACGACTTTTAGCATTCGTCGTGTAAAAATGTCATTGTCGGATGTGAACAAATTAATTTTTATATTTGTGTTTTATAAATTTTAATATGTTTGCTAATAGAGCATACGGTAGTTTTAAGTTTATTTTACAACAAACTAATTCAATTAAAGCTTTCGAAAAATTAAACAATTTACTAACTGAATAATATAGCAAAATTTAAATTTAAGAATCTCTAAAAATTTACTATGTTAATTGATAGAATCCACTCTACAAAAAAAACTCACTTTTAGATTCTTAAATCAAATTCTGTTAAAGAGTCAATACGAAAAGTTGTAGAAGAAGCATAACATTACAAAATTATATTAGAAGAATATTATTTGCTTTTAGCTTGGTGTTCAATGTAGATAAATTTTAGTCAAAGATGTTAAATTCTTTAAACATTATGATGAATAAAATACAGTACCTGTACTTTGAAAATGAAAGTGGAACGATGAACATTGAACATGCACCTTGAGGTAGTAACAAAGTGTTTCCAAAATAAATACATTCTTAAAGATTAAACAAATTATGCAAAAAAATAGATAACTAGAACAAAAGGCAATAAAAAGCAAGGTACGAACCGGCCAAATGTCTACCTTGGCCCCCGGGGTACATACAACGGAAAATTCTGCCCAATTCTTCTGCTTGAATTCGGCCCGCTGGAGTTAATTCGCCTCCCCATTTTAATATCAAAACCAACGATGGTTCGGCTGGAGGATCTGCAACATTAATTTTAACAACATTAATAATAAAGTCGATAAATGTGTTGTAACATATATAATCAAAACAATTGAAACAAGACGTGCATTAACTTGGTTTATAAAAATGTACATCTAAACCATAGTAAAAAGATAATTAAGTATTAAAACTACAATAAGTAATTAAAAAATTGTCGTACTAAGTTGTGTTTTACCATCGTCGGAGCTGGAGCCACGTGGTCTACCCTTTGGTTGATACTTCATCTGAACCTTACGATTAATACCAGAAAAATGGCCGTACCTAAGAATAAACTCAAGATAAAAATTGTAATTTCTCATAGCAGATAACTTGAAATTTACATTTCCAAAACGCTTTTTAATTGTTCAAGCTTTCCTTGTTTCTCTTCAATTTCCGGATCGGCTTCGTGCTGTTGAATTTCAGCCAGCAATGACCTGGCAATATCTAAAATTTCTTGCAACTGTTTAGGTCTCTTTAATTTAACATATCCTTGTTTATAACCGTCGTATTTTTCAAAAATTTCAAAAAACCTAACAAAATTACCAGTTTAATTTTCGATTACACGACCTAAAGAATTAACATTACTTAGCATGTCGTACTTCAACTTTCATTTTTTGTTTAGGTGTGCGATCACCATGTCGAATAACAGCCACCACGCAACGCAATTCCATCATTTTACCAAAAGTTGTAGGAACAATTGGCGGATCATCTAACTGAAAAGGCACCGACCATGGAATGTGCAACGTGGGTGCAAGCTCTCGTAAAATCATATTTCCTAATATTTTTGCGCAATCGTCGTAATATTTATTTGAATTTTTTACAAAACTAAATCCATTTACATCACAAACAAACGATTTACCATTTGCCCTAAATTAGGAGAAAAATTAATTAAACAAAATTTATGATTTCCCATATTATAAACTTGCCTAAGTAAGTCGAAACCACACACTGCTTGTTTAAATGCGAGGCAAACTTTTCGCGAAATTAATTTTTCTGCGTTACTTAATATTACAGGATAACGTATTTCCTTTCCTTCTCTATCTCGTTCGACTTTACCATCCAAAGCAGGTGATTTTCTAGCTTCTGCATGAGCATAGTCTGGTCCAACGGTGTAAACCTAAGCGTAAAAACTTAATTAACTTGATAGTTGTTATTATAGTTCAAAAACATACTTTAACGTCCGTTCCATCGGTAGGCATAAAATCTTCATAAATAAAACTACCAGTTTTTCTCACTCTCGATTCAGGAGAGTAAACGCTACTTCTACTGCCAATCTAAAATTTGCAATGCTGTGTTCAAAATTTTGAGAACTTACAAAATGAAATAAAGAAGATTTTTACATGATATAAAGACCTTTCAAAAACTGCTCAACTATTGAATTTTATATTAATATCGTCAATCAATAATTTTGATTTCTTATTAGTCTAATTGTTTGTACATACGTGGAATCGATATAGTAATCTTGATTCAGTGAACGCAAAGGAAGATAACTGAAAAGAAAATATGGAACATACAGTGTAGATTTTTGTTTGGAAGCAGATACATAGAAGATTTCTAATGTTGGCATCTCATGATTGTAAAGCACATGAATTATGAAGACAGTACAGTACAAAATGTGTGACAAAACAGTGAAGTAAGTGGTCACAAATACTTTTTGCTACATGATTTCTTTAACAAATATGTGGAAAGCTTTCGATAATATTAATCTTTTTTAAAATAGAAACTCATGTGTGTAAATATAACTTATTCCATAATTTACAAGATAAACGATGCCCTGTACAAACTTTAAAAGTAAATACATTTATTTATAATCAATCGGAACAATGAAATCAAATTCCCACATATTTGAGAAAAATATTTTAAATTATTATTATTCTCCAATCACCGCTAGAGATGAAATTGTGAACCCAATATACATGTGAAATTTTAAATTATTTCCCGAAATATTTCTCATAAATTTGTTAATTTGAAGAAAAAAATTTATTTAGGAATGCAAATAATGAAACAAAACTATCCCATACTACTCAAAATTTGGTAAAGAATAATAAATAAAATTATGAAGTTATAAAGTTTCTTACAATGAGATTGTATAATCTATATAATATAGACGTAATAATATAATAACCAATCATTATAATTATTTTCGTCAATAATAGTATATAACTATTTAGTTGAGATATTGGAAGTTTATCTGATTTTGTTATTTTTGATATGACATATACATTGCTTAAACTGAATTGAAAAAACAGAGCAGTGCCCAATAATTTTCATTCTATTGGCAAACTCGCAATAATATCTTGAGATTTCAGAAACACCAATCGTATTTTTGGCACACATACAACTCTAAAAAAAAAACGATATGTTTTCTTCGAAATGTTACGTGATGCAATTTGAACTTTTAACCCTTTCACGACCGATGTGTAAAGTAGTAGTTCCTGTGCGGAACATAAAATTTGATTACAAATATTCAATTTTTACAAATCTATCTAGAAATTTGCAACCTTATGCACTTCTTATCTGTAATTACTAATACCTAGTTAACGGGAATTAAAATCAGATTATTATGACTAAAATAATCTACAAAAGGCTCTTTAAACAAGTTTTTCAAGCACAAATTGTTTTACGTGGGGTCTGGTCCTGAAAGCAACCTTTCTCTCATCATTTCCGCCAAGTACGATATTGCGTGACTAGTGATAATGAGTTATTTTATTATTATATCTACAGCTCACAGATTAAAACAAAATTGTTAGAAAGTGGTGCTCTCGACCACGCCTACCCAGAGATAATGTTTTCATCTGCGAGTTGTATAATATACAACTACAGGATAAATTGTTTACTTTTGATATATAAAGTTATAAAGACAAGAAAATAGGATAATATAGAAATTGCTGTTTTAATAATACATCATAATAACAAATACTATGGCTAGTTTTCTTCTAAAATCGAAAACCTAGAAGAGCGAAGAAAATAAAGTAAAAATGGACAAACTAAAGAAATAAATTTAAAATTTTGTTATTATTGAAATGTTTTGTTTAAATTATACTCAGTTCGAAAGCCATTGATTTTGGATAATAAAAAGATAAAAACTAGTTTTTAGATTATTTCACGCTTTTTAAAAAATTACGTAACCATTTATAGTAAAAAATTATTGTTTGGTGCTACGGCCATTTGAAGATAGAAATCAGAAATTTATTATTATAGTTCCATAATATTTTGCATACTTCTATGCAAAAAACAACCCCCTAAATAGGGGTAAAAATAAGAAAATAAAAGGAGTTGTCTCGATGTGTACCAATTTTCAAGTTAGTAACAGGAAATTCAATATTTTCCGTTGCTAATCTCATTAATGATAATATAAGGAATAAAAACAAAATAAAAAATAAGAAGATTTTTCCAACAAGAGTTATTAATTTTTTTTGTGCAGAATCTGAATTTGCTAAAATAAATAAAGTTAATAAAATAAACGGCGACTAATTAAAAGTTTTCCCCTGGCTTTTATATAACTTTTCTTCAAAACATTTTTTCATCTGGCATTTAGTTTTTAAGATGTTTTTCGCAGGAAGTTTTCAAATAAACGAAAATTGGAGCTTGTTTTGCACAAAGCAAACTAATTTTTTGATTAAATTCTTTACCAAATTTTTAACAGTTTATTCACCACCAGATAACCGAAATAAATAAATAATCAAAACTTTACAGAAGACGAAAAATGTACAAACAGAACATTAAAATAGTAAAAGTTTTAGAAATGATAATAAAACCATAAAATGTGTCAATGGTATGAAATTTGTTACTTTAGACTCAAAAAATGTCTTTGATAGTATGTTAATATAACTAGTTTTTGAAAATTTTTATATCAAAATATAAAAAATCTATATAATAATGAAGTTTTTAACCTTAACTATAAACTAATGTCAGGCTTCATAAAACTAACTGCTGATATCTATGGCTTGCTTTCTGTTGGATAGTTTAATCAGACGTAGTTCTGCAAGTTTTATGAAACCGCACACAAGAATTTCCTTTATATAAATTTTAAGATAATAATGGAAAAAATTCCACAGCCAAATTAATAATTTATATACAGCAGAAATTAGTACCTACTTAATTAATTTTGAACGTAGAAGAAAAAATAAATAATTACCTTTCTAAATAATCGTTGACTTCCTCCACCTGCAGAAGTGGGATAATAAATGTAAATGTTGTGATCTTCGGCAGATACAGGTTTTTCAACAAATGGTTTATTAAAAACTACTCCATTAACTTCAACGTGATCTTCAGATTCCATCAATTCGTGATCTAAACAAATTTTTGTAAATGAACAGAAAAGTAAAATTTATAAAATACCAACGTTTTGGATCCAGACTATCTCGATCTAGCACTGCGTACCGAGGTATTTCGATTCCTTCAGATTCAAGAATCGAATAAACTTTCCTTCGATCTTGAATGTCATATTGCATATGTAAATTGTTAATAACATATGGATTATGCATTTGTGCATACTGAATAGCTTTGTCTAACGGAAAACCTTTAGAATGAAACGATATCAAACAGTCACATGGTGGCCATTGTTCAACCGGCGTCTTTAAAAAAAGATACAATTATAATGTACATTTATATTACAAAAGAGAAATTAAGATGGGGTACCTCAAGTATCACTTCTTCGGGAAAAACTACAACCTTAATATATTCAAACTCTTGTAACCTGGTAAGTATCTCTTTCATGGGTTTACTTTGAGATTTTTTCGACATAGCACATATGCCAACCACCACATGCTTGACATTCTCGTCCATATCAAACTCCTGAAAAGTTGGACTTGAATCACTTCGTTCACATGATTCTAAATCGCCCTATATTTATAAAAGAAAAATTGAAGTTAGAAACATGCGGTATTATTTCTTTTGTGTTCATTGTACCAAACTTAAGGAATAAAACGTTCTTGCAACATTGAAGATTTCCATCGCGTAACAAAAAAATAAACGTTTCAAAAAATTTTTGTACTACTTATTTATATAAATTTGACATAATACTTGTGGAAAATTGACAAGAACTCTCTGGATTGTGAATGCTTGGAAAATAATTATGTTCCTTCGAATTTCAACAAGCCTAAATTTTCTGAAAAAAACGAGATTCTACTAGGTTCTAAGGGAACCACCAATAATCGTGTTAGTTAAAAGTAAAAATTGTGCTGTTTTCTCCATATGCTTCCAGCACTCAATATGGGCAAAAATAGAAATTTCAGTAGAACCACACTCCCTTAATAGGAGTGTTCCGAGAGCCACTTGTGGTAATTCACTATGTTAAAAGTTTTGTACAGTGAGGATAGCAACCATCGTGAGATGAATAAAAAATAATTAATGCTTACAGAACACAGAATCAACTTATAAATTTTGCCTCGGGATGGAACAGAACTATGCGAGATTGAACATTCCCACATTAAAAGCCCTCGCAGACTGCAGACTTTCTATCAGCCGATGGATCGGTTTCTTAATCAGTATGAAGATGTATGCAAGTGCACAAATTATAACGATTTGGTATCGACTGATAAAAAAGTTTGATGGGCTATACGATTGCCTTCAAACTGAACTGTCGGCGAACTATCAGCCAACTGCTAAATCAGTATGACGCTCTTCCACGTGCGCACACACGACGATTGTTTAGTCGGCTGACTTGGCCGATAGTGCAGTTCGCTCCGAGCTTCAATACTGGTTGGTTGTGCGTATTTTGTTTATAATGGCGTTTTTCAATTCTCAATCACTGATTGTAGAAACGCCGATCGTAAATGTGATTGAAGAAGTCGAAAAAAGACCTGCATTTTATAAAAAAAGCTTAAGACTACTCTGACGTGAACGTAAAGAAAAAACTGTGGGAGGAAGTTAGCTTTCTCCACTCAATCGTTCAATCTTTCCTCCACAGTTATAGAAAGTCTTAAATTTGTATCCTCCTTTGCTATTGCTGTTGCTTAATTAAACAAGTTCATTGAAGCTGGTAACGCTCATTCAATAAAAAGCGAAAAAATGTTTCGGGTAATTAAGTAATTTGGAATGCACTGTGTAAAAGTTTTCATTAAATAATCTATCACCGAGGATGGGATGCACCCAATACTCTCAGACTCTCTTCTTAGTTTCATCAGTGGGTTACAAACTAGCAAATCGTTCAAGAATAGTCGGCCGACTGTTGGCTAGTTTGCGCACTCATCACCAACCAGACTATTTAGTTGGCTCGGTGTGAGCACTAGCAGCCCAACCCAACCAAACTATCGGCTGATAGAAAGCAAATATAATACATATCCACGAGGTAAAATTATAAAAATTAATATGTGTGTTCCAAGTGTGCAGTGTTTTTTTTTATTTAATTAGACTTAGACGATTAGTGCACTGTTGGTATTTTGTCACACGCAAACACTTGTGATTCAAGAGAAATACTAATACTAATACAGATCGATTAGAATTTAGGCATTTAATACCTCAAAGATGTTGCTAACACCTTGTGAGGAAGACATGGAAAATCTAGATCAAACCCACAATTGCGACTAACCAAGCAGCACTGTAACTGCAAGGCCACAGCTGCACTTTTACTATAATATCGACACTTCTAAAAAACAAAACCGTAACTCATTTTTACCTTTTTTGAGAAATAAAAATGAGTTACGGCTTTGTTCCTAGATTTCATGATAATGAATGATTTAAAATTTTGTAAATTCCAAAGTGTAAGCAATCAAAAATAAGTTGAAACATTGTATAATATTAAAAAACAGAATCTACAGTTCTGACAAGAATGAATTGTAGTAAAATGTTTACACACACAATTATACACCTACCATTTAAACTGCGTTAGAATAACTTTTGTTTATTTTTAATTTAGGCTGAATTACGAGTAACTATTTTTAAGTTAAAAATAGCATCAATGAAAATTGCACCTGTGCTACTTGAAAATTACAAACTGCAAATACATTTTTGTTATTCTACCTAGTGGGTACTTATTTAATAACTATTAGATGCCATAACCATATAACTATAAATAATGATGGCAAATATAAATAAACATACTTACACCGCCAACATAAAAGTGAGTTGATTTTACTGTATTACGCAATCCTTGATATCCATATTCTAATTCTGTATAAGACATGATTTACTGGACTCATGCCGCAGTTTGGCCCCTTAAAAAGCAATTTTATGGTTTTATCGCAAAACATATAAGAAAGTCAAGTGTATAAAACCTTAACGATCTAATTAAAATATCTATTTATATATCACATTATTATAATCAATAATTTAAGTGTTGAACTTTTCGGACGTGCCGAACTGGGTTCAAAAACAGAAATAAATGTACAACGACCTTGATAACAGCTGATCAACGATTATCGATTTGAGAAAATCGTAAGGAATATTAATATTGCAACAGGAAAAACTGATAAATTGTATTTTTTTATATATATCACTGCTGGTTATTAAAAATGAATACGGTTGTTAATCCGTTGTAGTGTGATTGCACAACTCGCAGCAAGCACCATGGGGGTGAAAGTAGTATTTGAAATACCGCAACACAATCTTCGGGTGCCTTATCGTAATTTTTCGGTTACACTCGACTTAAAGCATCACGGTTGTTGGCTTCTTAGTGATTTCTAGCAAATTTCTAGTGATTTTTTAAATTACGTAGTTGGTTAAGTTTTGTAATTACGTTATTTTAGGTTATTTTTTCGTAAGAAAAAGACGCGTTCTTTGTACCGCATTTTGTGAATCGAGTAAAGTGCAAGTTTATTGTGTTATGAAAGTTAAGTATAAGGTTGTACAGATACTACACCATTTAAACATTTTTTTTTTCAATTTCAGGTTTTGAAACAATGGAATATATTGGCCGTAAAAAATTTAGCTGTAAATATCCAGGTTGTATCAATCACTATTATTTAAATACCAAAGGCAATTATATAAACAAGCATTTCTTTAGATTTTCTAAAAAATGATGATCATAAAATTTGGAGAAATGTTTGTAATGTAGATAGTTCACAAAATTCAAAAAATTGGCAAATTTGTGAGGATCATTTTAATCAACGCAATTTTGTAAACGAGGCAAAGCAACGTTTAGTTTCCGGGACCGTACCAGTACCTCCTCTTATTGAAATTTCAAATGTTCAAAATAATGTAACAAACTCTTTAGAAGTTATTGCCGATGAACAACTTATCGAAAGGGAAGATTTGTCTATTTTAGGCGATTCTGTTTCTTTAAGTTGTTCCAGCAGTGGACCTTGCTCTTCCTCTACTGCTTCATGCTCATATTCTGATTTGCCTCTTTTACATGATAATGAAATAACAAGCAATGTATTTAATCTTCGAGATCACAATTATTATAAAGTCATTGGTTAATGATTCACGTTAACATATTTGTTTTATTTATTGTTTGTTGTACATATTGTTATTTTTTTTAAATTTCTAATTTACTTTTTTGTACAAAGTATTCACGTTAACATAATATTTGTTTTATTTACTGTTTGCTGTACATATTGTTATTTTCTTTAAATTTTTAATTTACATTTATAGAAAATGTTTATTTATGTTGAAAAATTATATATATATATATATTATATATCGATTATAATTGAATTGTTTTTATATTATGTGTTTAATATATTTCATATGCATTTTTAATTTGACTGGATTTTTATTGATAATCAACCTTGGCCACACATTAGCAGATAATTGTTTCAAATTCTCAAGAAATTTATTTATATATTTTCTATAATTACCTGTTTATTATAAAAAATTTATAAATAAATCTTTTAAGAATTTGAAATTTTAAATCTTATATAAAATTATGAAATTCTAAAGAGCTATTCAAACGTCGCGCTAAATTTTAGTTTGCCTTACGGCCGCAGGAGGGTCGTGTTGCGACGATTTAACATGTAAGGTTCGCTTCTCCTAAATATATGTTCTGTGGCAAGCACTCGCAATGATTGAGAATTGAGGTTATGTTTTATTTGTTTGTTTTGATTTGAGGAAAAACAATAAAATATTTTAACATCAAAATGTACGAAGATGCTCATAGGTATTTTGTTCAATTTATGCTTAGAAAAAAGTATATTTCCATCGATGCGGCTCTACTATTTGCAAAAAACATTCAAGGTAAATATGTAAATTATATCTAACCCTTCAACAGTCACTATGAATTTATTAGATACATTGCATTTTGATGGTAATTTTACATCAAATTTAAAGTTTATACTATAGTTCCCGAATAGTAGTAGTATTTTTCTGCCAATAATACAATACGAGTTGTGTCGATGGATTTTGATTTTTTATATTGTCAAATTATAAAATCCGATAAGGTCATAAAACAAAAGTTGTAACTGCAATAAATATCACCTAACATTAGATACAAACAAATGAAAGTTTTCAAATTGCACAAATGTAAGAGGATTTTTGATTTTTAAGCAAAAGTCGGTGAATTTATTTTGAAAGATTAGTGGAAATCTGTTTTATTTGTTTTGCTAATTGTTCATTTTGTTCAATATTTTGTGGTTACAATTTTTGTGTTACAACCTCCCCGGATTTTATAAACTTATTTATCAGTTCAACCTTACTTCGGGAGTAATCGAGTATTTTTTAATTATTAATAACAAGATCGGGCAGTTTAATCAGACCAGCTATTGTCTGCTATGTTGCCGATTATTGATAGCTTTAAAATTTTACTTCTTGGTTGGTCAAGACCTGAAAGAGCTGTAATCAAAGTTCCATTTAAGTTATCTACCGTTACCGTCGAAGGGTTAAATTCTATTTATAAACGTACTAAGTTAAGTTTTAATTTCAGGCAATTTGGGTATTTTGAAACACTTTAAGAATTTTTTAACGGAAATTAATGCTGAAATATCGAAACAGGAATTGAAAATTGTGATTGTAAAGTGCGAAGTAACTGAAGATACTAAACTGTTGCTATTAAATACGGCAAACGATGATATTACAAAATTACAGAATGGTTTCACTTCTGCAGAACTGGAATACTTTCAAACATTATTCAAGGAATTAATAATGATTCCAGAACATAGAATATCGACCATGGCTTGTTTTAACCTGAGTAGCTCAGTGGCTAATGGTATACGTAAAGATAACGTTGAAACGGTATTGGAAAAATGGAGGAAGGAAGGGTATCTTGTGATTAAGGATTCCTTTACATATTTGGGGGCAAGGTGTATAGTAGAATTTGCACCTTACTTTAGCCAGCATTGCAAAGAATACTTAAGTCCGTGTTACTTGTGTTCGGAGCTAGTTTTCCTGGTAAGTTTGTTTTTACAATCTTTATTCCACTTAGTAACATTGTTTTTTAGGCAAAAAATTGCTCCAAATGTAAAAAAGCAATGCACGGTTTTTGCATTGATAAATTTTTGGAGAAGCAGAGTATATGTCCCAGTTGCAAAGTGGCTTGGACAGACGTCCAAGCTGACAGTAATACAGAGGAGTCTTTGACCGAAAGCGAAGTCGATGTATCGCCAGTAGCACGTCGCAACACAAGAAAAAGACTACGTGTTTCTTAAAATTACGTGCATTATATTTTTCATTTATTTTTTACATACATTTATGATACATAATAAATTGTTTATAAAACTGGTTACTTTTTAAAATTACGAATTATGCAAAAGCTTGTTAAATGCACCATAAGAACTCTCCAAATCAAATAAGAGTTGGCGAACTTGTGATTCTGAAAGTTCGTCTGATGCCTGCATTGAATTCAGCGTATTAAACCATTCTGTCACTTTTTGTTTTCCTTCAAAATCGGATGGCAAAATGCTCAAACGATTCATAGTGTCTACTAAATCTTTTAGTTCGGGATGTATTTCATCGGTTGCACAAAACTTTAACCTCAATTTATCCATCAGTGTTATGAACAGCTGTAAAAAAACTCACTTGAATTACCTAATAAACATATTTTGAAAGTTAACGTACCGAAACGATATCTGCAATACATTTACTGGTATTTCCTTTATCATCTTTAATAGTAATCGGTCTATCTTCCTTTATTCTTTCCAGTGCTGCTGGACAATCCAACTACAATAAACCATAACAACAAATTCCTAACTTGTTTTGGTAAATTCAAACACAAATACTTACACGATACTTGCGTACAAATGTATCGACTGAGGGAAATTCTTCTCCCTTGACTTGACGAAATGCAGCTTTATATTGCACCAATAACTTACTACAAGCACCCGTATATTCTTTAGGCGTCACACAATCTCGAATGTAAGCCTTTTCCAACTGTTGTAATGTGTTCACAACAGCATATAAATCAGCTAAATTGTCAAACCTATAAAACAAACAATAAATAATTGTAATATTTCCATAAAAGTATAACTACTTTTCTCTTTCACGAGCATTGTGAAACAGTTTTACTTCCTCGTACAATTCTGGACGATTTTCTGTAACATGTAATTTGATGTAAAACTTTTAGATCAAACTGTATCTTTATGTTACCTTGGGTCCCTGACATTCTAACTTCTCTGTTTAACAATTTATGTAGAAAATAATAAATATGCGCTTAGTTATTACGTTATTACTAAAATTAGATAAATTAATTAATTTCTTGAACTTTTGACAGTCATTGTTAGCTGTCACTGACAAGTGTGACCTTGAACTATGTTATTCTACAGATTTTTGTTTTAACAAATTTTCAGTAGCGGCTTGCTTAAAAGATCCAAGGGCACTTGCCCTCCCATTCCAAAAACAATTTACTATTAATACAAAATTAATTATTATTTTAAAATAAAAAAATTTATAACAATATTATATCAAATTATGTTGGTTTTAGTTTTGTTGTTTATAAAAATGTTTATAATTATTTTATAAATTATAAATCAAGAGCAAAAATTTTGTGAGGAAAATCTGTATTTCAATAAATATTTATAAACAAAAAAAACTAAGATTTTATATTTTTTTTCACATAGTTTTAAAGAAAAATAGGGGGGTGTTCGGTTTCACATTTTTTCTGAAAGATCCTGTATAGTGTTCGTTGTGCTTTAGTGGTATATAGGTTATGTTTACTAATTTTGAGGTTATCTTCATGTTAGCATGTGAAAATTCATCAAACGAAATTGTAAAATATTGAAAACTACGTACAATGGCCAAGCTTTTAAAAAAATCTAGCTGGAAACCGGTACAATTAGAGGGTAATGTGGTAAACGACCTTCATGGACTTATAGGAATTGAAGAATGCACAGATTATGACATTGGTAGTGGTGTCTCAAATTCTAAGGTATTATTTCTTTTTAATTAGTATTAATGTAAAATATTAAATTAAAACTTAAAATGGGAAGATTTGTTCAGATATAAGTTACCGTTAATGTTGTATTGTATGTTTAAATTTATAGAAGCGCAAGGCTAAAAATAGGAAACGACCTTCGCAAAAGAAGACGAAAAAGACTGTCGATGTTAAGAAGAAAATTGTCAAAGATGACACCGAAGTTGAAAGCGATGAGAACTTTACAGCATGGACTGGTTATGATATACCTTCAGTTTTGCTGAGAGCAATCAAGGAAAAAGGATTTATACAACCAACAGAAATTCAACGTCTCACATTACCAGCTGCTATTTTGGGTAATCATAAAATTACAGTTTTTTAGGATTGTTATAACATTTTGTTTAGGTCGTAGAGATATTTTGGGTGCAGCTGAGACTGGAAGTGGTAAAACTTTGGCATTCGGCATTCCTATCTTAGCGGGGATATTAAATTTGAAGGAAAACAATCAAAATTCTTTACAATCAGATGAAGGATTTTCTTCTGACAATAACATCGATGAAGAGGATGATGTAGTACAAAGTGGTATGTCTTGAATGATGTGAAATTATGGTTTTAATTTTTATTTTTACAGAAAGTGATCACGAAAATGATTTAGAACCCCAATCTGATGACGAGTCAGATCACCCAGTTGGAAAATTTGTGAAACCTCCATCAGATGATGAAGCTGAAAGTGAACTAAATAGTGAAAAGTCTTCATCTGATGAAGAACAATTTTCTGGTAATGACTCGGAGCAAGACATGGAAGTAGACGATGAAGGTTATTAAATTATTTCATTGCAAATAATAGACTTGTTTACAATTTACAATTTTTAGAAATGGGATGTGTGAATGTTATAGATAATATAAAATTTGAGGACAACATCGTTAAAAAGCCACTGTATGCTTTAATACTTACACCTACACGAGAATTAGCTATTCAAGTGAAAGATCATCTTACTGCTATTGCGAAATATTCTGGTAATTTATATTGGCGATTCGTTGTTATATTTAATTTAAAATAATTTTTATTAGGCATTCAAATAGCAGTTGTGATGGGTGGTATGGCAGTTGCCAAACAGGAACGAATATTGCGTCAAGGTCCTGAAATTGTGGTTGCAACACCCGGAAGACTCTGGGAACTAATTCAATTAGGCAATGGCCATTTGTCACAAGTCGACAAAATCAGGTTTGCAGATTTTTAAATTAATCTTATTTTAAATCTTAGCTAAGTGATTTATATAAATAAAATCTCGTGACGTTATGTTTATTTACATTACGTTGTTTTTATTTTCATTTTGATTTCGAGTTCACTTAATTTCGTGCATCTGCATTTTCAACCTCATTTTAATCGTCTTTTACAGATATTTGGCCATTGATGAAACTGATCGAATGCTGGAAAAAGGACATTTTCAAGAGTTGCAAAATTTATTAGAAAGAATAAATTTCAATCAAAAATACTGCAAGAGAAGACAAAATTTTGTGTTCTCGGCTACACTTACGCTTGTGCACGAATTACCAAGATATTTGGCTATTAGAAATAAAATATCTTTAAAAAAGAAGAAAAGGAAATCCTCAAATTTGACACCCCAACAAAAAATACAAGAAATGATTGATCTTCTTGGAATAAATAATCCTAAAGTTGTTGACGTTACACAAAAAACAGGCACAGCTGAAACCTTGCTAGAATCCAGAATAACCTGTGACTTTGACGAAAAAGATTATTATCTTTTTTATTTTCTACGGGAACATCCAGGTCGCACTTTGATATTTTGTAATTCTATCGGTTGTGTGAAACGATTAGTAACCTTGCTGAATTTGCTTGGCTGCAAATCGTTGCCGTTGCATGCATCCATGCAACAAAGGCAGCGTTTAAAAAATTTAGATAGGTAAGTTTTTGTGATATCCAAAAGCATTTTTAATGTATTTTAAATAGGTTTCGAGATAATGACAAAGCAGTGTTGGTCGCTACGGACGTTGCAGCAAGAGGGCTTGATATACCTTCAATCGAACATGTACTACATTACCAAACTCCACGTACAAGTGAAAGTTACGTACATCGTTCAGGTCGTACTGCCAGAGCATCTAACCAAGGTTTAACTGTTTTACTGGTAGAGCCATCCGAACTTCAAAATTACGTAAAGCTTTGCAAAACACTGGGAAGATGTAAGCACATTTTAAATAATTAATTTTTGTACGTAAGTTAAATTTTATGTTTTGTTTAGCCGAAGATTTGCCAACCTTTCCAGTCCAAGATAATATTTTAAATTCTGTGAAGGAAATTGTCAAGTTTGCAAGAGAATTAGATATATTGGAACTACGTCTTCGTAAAAACAATACAGAAAGTGGTTGGCTTCAAAAAGCCGCCGATGATATGGACATTATAATTGATGACGAAATGTACTCTTGTGGTGATAAATCATCAAAGTATGTATATCTATATATTAAAATAAAATTAAATATTAAAATTTATATTTTACAGCAACCAAAAATCAAATTCCCTGAGAAAAGTTGTTCAACTGAAAAAGAAACAACTAAGTCAATTATTAGCGAAACCTATAGTTCCCAAAGGTTTCAGTGGAAAATATCCGTTAATTTCTACTGCAGGGAATTTCAACTATTACGATGAATCTAAAAGTGAAAAAGCTGTCGATATTTTAAGTACAGCAATAGAAAAAAATAAAGGTATGAGAAGTAAACCCAAATGGTTATTTAAACAAAAACATAACAAGAGTGACAAAAAGGATAATTCAACGTTAAACAAAGCGATCACAAAAAAAAAATCAAAATTGTCAAAAAATAGAAGATAAATAAAAATATTTTTTTAATGTAAAAAATTAATCTTTTATTAACTTTTTTGTCTGGTCATTAGGTACTTTTGTGTGGAAATAACTTGGAAATGCAATTTTTTTGCTAAAATTCCTTAGTTTAGCATCGAAAAAAAAACCCTTAACTTTTCTGCTTCGGGCTCTCAGTACTTATATAAACAAAATCATCGATTTTAATTTTTCAATAAACTTTTTTGACCACTCGGTTGATTTAGAAGTTTTCCTACATCAGCCCCTAATCCATTAATTAGAAATCATTTGTCGGCTGTTTTTGTATAATACGATATAAATTGAATTAAAAATTTAAGCGCAGCACAACAGTGTGTTTTGTAACTAGCAACAGGAGAGTTTCACGCAGTTTGAATGTACAAAATATATGCTATATTGACCCTTCGAAGTTCATGCTTTTCTGTAAAACTAAATCATATGTAACATTTATACAATCAGAAACTTCTAGAAGAAACTGTTAGCTATGTTTTTGTAGGTTCATAATTAAAATTGAACTTATAATTACATTATGAAATTAAAAACTATAAAAAACAAAATAAAATTTTTAAATCGAAATTTTCTCTACAAAAACACGAGGATATTTGCGAAGTTTACATATCAATAAATGGAATTTAAAAAAGTTAATTAATAACAACAAAACGAATGAACTCGTGTACTTATCATGTTATGCAGATTTTGAACTTTCGAGTTTGGAAATAGTTCAAGCCTTTTGAAGAAGATGAAGCCTTGAATTAACAGTTTTTGCCAGGTAGATTATCATAGATAAGCGAGAATGAAATCGAGGGTAGTTTTTATTACAGATAAAATGTTCTATTGATTTCGACAATTTGTAATATCCTAATTATTTTAAAATAATTAATATAATGGACTTAGAATAAACTTATAATATAAACAAGAAAATAAATTTTGAAAAAATTACGTTACAAAAATAATAAAAATTTAAAATAAAAACTTTGTAATACGATATAAAGGCCCTTATTTCACAATTTTATTGATCTTCAGTTGTATTTAACATAAGAAAAACTAAAAATCAAATCCGTTTGTACCGCGATTTGATTAAATAACGAATTTAAAAATATCCCTGTAAAATGATAGAACTAGCCAGAGCTGCCGTTTTCCGGGTATTTACCCGAAATGCGGGTAATTTTATGAGAAGTCGGGTAATTTGTAGGTATTTTAATAGGCGGGTATTTTCGGGTCTAGTAACCCGAAGTTACCATCTAGTGACCCGTTCTTTCTTCCGTTGTACAAAACAAAATTGTTAACATAGCTGAAACAATACAAATGACCGCTCCAAAAACAAGAGACGATCATAAACGCAGAACACAAATAAAACTACATATATTTGGGTTATGTCAAATCTTTTATTTCCTGTTTAAATTTGGGTTCGAGGATCAAGTCTGAAGCAATGATAAAATCATAATTCATTTCCAAACACCCTGTATTTTAATAACTCTGAATAATTACTTAATTTGGTGAGGGGCTGTCCATTAATTACGTAAGGGTTTAGGGAGAGGGGGTATAAGAAATCTTACGGACCCTTATTTGGGGGAGGGAAGGGTCCGACGCAGTCCTTACGTAAGGTTTTTAAACCATTTTCTTAAATTAAATTAAATTTAAAAATATTCAAAATTTAAAAACACTCAAAATTCAAAAAAAAAAATTTTTTAATTGTAGATGTAGATTTACCAATATAAAATACGGAAAATCTTGTCACTGACGTTGGTGATGGTCTCTGTTTTCCGCATGTACAATCCATATCGGAATGGCGAGCTCCCACATGGACTACAACTGACCTTTAATTTTTTTTTTTTTAATTACTGTATTAACCTTTATATGTAAATAATTATATTTATTAATTTTTAAATATAATAATATATAAAAATACGATTTAACTTACATTTTGTATTAAGACATAATATAATATATTATTATTTATATTTTATAAATATGAGGGGGGGGGGGTCAACGCAATTTTTTTTCAATAATCCTTACGTAAGAGGTGGGGGGGGGGGGTGCCACAATCTTACGCACCCTTACAAAGGAGGGGGGAGGGGGTCGAAAATTACAAAAATCGTCCTTACGTAATTATTGGACGGCCCCTGATCACGGTACTTATTTTTATATCGAAATCTTGTGGAACTGCAGTAATATAAAATTGCATACTTTGGGGTCAAAAGTTTATATTTTATATAATTTAATTGTGCACGGTTGGGTCAAGATTATACTTTGTATATAATTATATTATTGTTTGTCAAAACTATAAGTCTATTTCTTTAGTTAAAATTACACCTGCAAATGTGACTCAATTAAACCAAACAGAGATCGTAATTTAGATTTAAAGTCTCAAGGGGGGGGGGTTAAAAATGTATTTAAACTCAGAGTTTTCTGGCTCTCGTCTGGGAGGGATGTGGGCATTCTTTTAGATATTTTTCTAGACAATCTACTCTAATATTTCAAGGAGAGTCGGAGGGATTTGTGAATTTTCTTCTAGAGTTCTTCGAGAGTAAAAGACAAATCTTTCAAATAGAAATTACATCACGTTCAATTCAATTAAGCATAATTATTAATATGCATCTCAATTATTGTCATGGGCTTTAAAATCATTTTCAACTTGTGATCGTTAGAATAACTAGAAAAACCATTGCAATCAATTTATATACAAATAAAAGTCATCTGCAAAGTAATCACCCTGTATATGGAATTTCTTCGGTTGTTAAAATTATATTAAAAATGCAACATTTGATACTTTAGAAAACGCGGTCCCTTTGTATAGTTTTAAAGTAATAAAATATTAAATTCCAGTTCGGAATGTTGGCAGCTGGTCAGTAAACCACCCTAAGTCTTGTCGATTTCGGCGTTAACTCAAAAAAATATACCGCTTAGATGACCTTCGAAATGTCTCGACATTTAATACGCACCCCCCAACTAAATTACTTAAAATAATTTAACGGTCACCAAAATACAACTAGCAAAATATTAATTTAACCATCACCAAAATACCATTAACAATTAATATGTTTAAATAATTATTAACCAAAATTATCCAATTACACCTAGTTTAATTATACTGCAATCAACTTTTAATAATGTTAAAAGTTGCCGGCAATGGCATTATTACCGTTAATATAAAATTACTTCAACCTTTACCGAAATATAACCATCTAATAATTAAAACATTTTACTTCAATTGTTTAAATATAAACAACTCAACTTTGATAACGTAATACGCAATAGTGCCCCTGTTTTAAACAATTGAAACTAAAGAATAAAATTACAGTAGGGCCTCGGTAATCCGGACTCTCGCTTGTTCGGTGATCACTGTAATCCGGCCGGGCAATGGGATTCGCGGGGGAGGCCCGGCGGCGTGTAGGTGCGGGGGCTGTCATGAGCCAATGCGCCGTCAGTCTTTTGTTTATCGAGAATTAACTAATGTTTTATTTTAACTTACTGATTTCCTTACATAGTTGTAATTTTGAACATGTACATTTGGCTATATGCTATAATTTAAAAATTGATTAAAGAAACTAAGGTTAAACATGTGTTTTATTAACATTTAATATGGCATACTATAATCCGGACGCCTCGATAATCCGGAAAGGGTCTTGTTTTTTCCTCTCCGGATTAACGAGGCCCTACTGTAATTACCAAAATTCACCTAATTTAGATATGACATGTACACAAATATAATTCATATCAATACTATGTTTAATTGGAAAATTCTTACCTAAATTGGTATAAAAACTATTAACTAAAATTTAAACCTTTTCGTTTTAATTCTGAACCGTTCTCCCATTTGTTAAACCTAACAAACCGTCTCCCGTCTCTCTTCCTATCTTAGTTTTAAAGCACTCGGACAGTGTCGAACCGGTCCGAACTATAAAATGAGATATAGGCAACCCAACAAGCATTACCTTTTGGGTAATGCATAGACAATAGATAAAATTATGAATAGATGAAATTAAAAAAAGTTTGACTTCAAAAATTACTTATACTCATTGATAGAAGTCATAAATCTTAGAACTGCTCAAAAGTAAATAATAAGTAGATAAATATAATAAATAAATAAAAAACCTACAGATTTTTATTCGTTTTTTTTCATCCTTTCATTTTCAAATGCAAGCGTAGAGCGCCTTTATTGAACAGAAAATAGAGCATCAATAATC
Organism: Cantharis rustica; assembly: GCA_911387805.1. Lineage (NCBI taxonomy): Eukaryota > Metazoa > Arthropoda > Insecta > Coleoptera > Cantharidae > Cantharis > Cantharis rustica. The sequence goes on from OU426877.1 coordinate 42,326,663, forward strand.
AGGGCCGTCTTAAGATATACGAATACTGGGATACTAAAATTAATGCGCTTCTCTTCATAAGAAAACACAAATACAAAATAATAAAAGTCAATTTATTACTATTACAATAAACAAAACATTAAATTCATTAATTTTGAATTAAATTTTTAATTCAAAATTTAAAAAAAAGTTATATAAATAGAAATAAACTTTAGAGTAAACAAAAAACAAAAGTTGTTCGATGAACTTCTTGGCGATATGGAGTTCCACGGTGATCCGAATATCTCCTTCAGGGCCGTATTTAAGGGGGGAGGTTTAGGGGTTACACCCCCCCCCCCCCCCCGAAATTATTTATCAATTAATAGAGTACTGAAATCGTAAAAAAATCAGAAAAAAACTAAAACAATTTTTACAACTATAGCAAAAACATTAAACTTGAAGTGTTTAAAGAAAAATTAAAACTAAAGAGATATTTCCAATAAATTAAATTTCAAATTAAAAATCGGAAATTCGTATTATAATCCGGCGATTGGCGACACTGGAATAAATACACCTACTACTAAATTGCAAAAATATAAAAATCAAAGATAAAAAATATAAAATTGCCCTGAATATTTACAGTACTGTGTAAAAGTCTGCGACCACTTAATTAATTGCTAGTTATTACTCCTATTCATTAATTTTTAATTTTTTGAAAAATAATTATATTGAAATAAATGAAATAGGTATTTTATCTTAATTCTTACTATTATGGTAAAAATTTTAAATTGCAATAAATTGTTTGAACCAAAAATTTTAAAGGGAACATAAATTTTATGACCATCATAGACAGCATAGCTTAAAATAACACTTCCGTAATAAATTAGAGTGGGCATTGTAAACCCATAAATTGTTTTATATTTTGTACATTTGTATATAAGGGTACATAAATTTTCTTTCAATCTAATTTAGTTCTTCCTTCTTCGTTTTGACAACATTATTTTACTATGCCATTGGTAAAATAAGAATTTAGTTTGTGATTTTTATTCAAATTTTAAAATTAAAAAATTTTATTTAAAAACGGTTTTTTACATGAGAGTTTAAAATTAAAATATGAATAAGTTTAAACTTATTAAAAATATTGTAGTAAACAAAACTTTTAAAATGGTATAAACAAAATTTTATCCGCGATAACGTCTCCCCCCCCCCGCAGAAGTTAACCTCTAATCAAAATTTGTCGTTTCTTCGACAAATTATTTTCAAATTTTCTCTGAATATCAAACTCAAATAAAGAGAAATCGCGCAAAAAAATAATTATTTTAATTAAATAAAAACAATTTTTTCACAAAATTTCAATTTTGTTGCGGTAACTTTCGACAAAATACTTTCAAACATTGCAAAAAATGCAAAATCAAATTGCAAAAATACTTAATAATTAATAAATTTAATAAAAATTAATAAAAAAGAAATAATAATAAAAAATACTTATAATTAGTATAATTATAAGTACTTAGTATAATTACTTATACTCAAAAACTCAGCGGAGCAAAATATAGGCCTCTGTCGTTTCCGCCATTTTGGCAAGAAAATCCTCTCTCTACTCACTTTTTTCCAAACATTACACTTCAAAAATTAATATAACAAAATTTAAATTTAGAAAAACTTCTTTTGTATTTTAATAAATTAGATATTTATTTTGTAATTTTTACCCCCCCCCCCCCCCCGAAAATTTAGTCTAAATACGGCCCCGATCTCCTTCATCTGATGTGGATGGCAGGCGTTGGGATTTACTGAGGTGTAATTCCTAATTTTCTAAAAGGCGCCCTTTAAAGCAATTTTTTGAATTTTCGATTTCAAACGGCCATAGCTTCGATATTATTGATTTTTTAGGTTTAATTGATTAGAACTTTTTTAAATATCATTTGCTTATCTACAAATTAGGTTATAACCCCTTATCGTCTAGAATTACGGATTTCGAGTTATAAATTAAATTAAAGGAAAAAATGTTGAAAAAATTCAGCTTTTATTTTTTTTACTTTTGCAAACCCCGTATTTTTTAAACGAAACGTCTTAGAAAAAAACTCAAAGTTCAAATCGGCTAGGGAATTTAACGGACTACATATTTGGTCAAATAAATTTTTTTGGGAAACCAACCGTTTTCACAGAAATTCTAAAAATAATAAACAAGGTGTAGGTAAAAAAAAATAAAAAATAAAAAGTGTTCTATATTACCAGTACCACCTCAAAGGTTCTCCACGGTCACGGGGCACCCGGTATAAAATACTCATAATTTAATTTGTTTTGTTCCAAAGAAGATCGTAAATAGGTTGTTAATTTTTTTAGGACCGATAAAGATAATCATAAAAATTGCCGCCCCCAAAAGACTTGCGCCCCGGAGTTATAGCCCATTTAGCCCTGTGGTTAGAGTGGCCTGGTCAATAACGACGGGCTTTTGTTGTTTGAACCTAGTAACAAATGCTTAATGCCAGTATTTGGAATAAAAAGTGAAAATTAAAATGCTGTGTTTTTATTTATTTCCCATCCTTCACATTCTTTTGTTACTATAGTCATTTGATTAATTCACAAAAGTATTTTTTAAGTTTTGAAATTTAAAAAATTTTAATAGCCGAACAACGGCGAAAAACGTGGCAAGCCGGATTTGGCCAACTTGGGAGTGGGTAGATAATTTCATGACGTTTCGGGTCATGAAATTTAATCCTCTTCATCTGTTGAGTGAATAACGGGCGTTGGAGATCTTGGATCAAAATATACGTTGACGCGGGTTAGGCCGCGTATCGACCGCAACTGACAACAACATTAAGAGTATATCAAAGCACACGTACCGTCATCAGAAATAAGAGCGGGGACTTAACGTGCAAGTTACCGTCACGCATCGAGGTGTATCATATTACATCTCCCTGCTTTTCGTAATTTTAAAATTCCGTTATTTCGACAACTTATGGATATTTCTCTAAAATTTTTATTTCAATATACTCAGAAAATTGTCCTCTTTCCTATAGTGCAATTGAAAAAGTTCAAATCGTGGGGGTAGTTAACTGACAGACACCTAATTTTTAATTAATTTTAATTTGGAAAAGCTTCGTTTACAACTAGCGACACTGATGGCTATTGTTAAAAATTAAAATATTTTTGTTCAAAAAGAATTAAATGCCGCCCCGAGCGATCCCCCCCCCCCTAGATACGCTGATGCGTATGCCACGGAAGTTGGTAGAAGTGCGTTGAGTAATTTAAAAGACAGTTATTCTTACAATTACCGGTAAATGTACACATGTGTACCTTGGTAAAAGTGAATCGACGAATACAGGATAATGTGAATATAAATAAATTAACTAACGTACCTTCAATGTTATAATATTTTTAATATAAATAACTTGATAAATTTGAAATGCCACAGTAACAATCCGGGATGCAATAAAGATTAATTATTATGCTGGTTTTAATTTCTAATTAGTTTAATAAAATTAATTTAAAGCATTAATATTTAATTTAAAATATAATTTTCAAGTCTGGGCCTGTAGAGCTCTACTACTATTATTATTATTAATATTTATTTTTTCAACTTTTAATTTATTTAAAAAAATATAGTGAGTGAAATTATAATTGAATTACAGCACACTAAGTTTATAAATTACGTAATGAGTGAAAAAGGGGGGGGGGAGAGTTAGACTTGCGTGACGATAGAGAGAGGATTTTAAAATTATAATGTTACCATCTTGATCTTTCGAATTTTATTAATATTTAAAATTTTTTAAAATTTGATTTTTGAATGAATTTTTGAAGTTAACGTTTTAAATATATTATTTTGTAGTTGATATTTTGATTTATTTTTTGGTTTGCTTGAGTTTCACTTAATAGTAAATAATATTAAGTGATAAAAAATATACTTTTTCCAACATCGCTTAGTATACATATGTGCAGATATTCCTATTTCTATTGGAAAAAGTACATTTTATGTACATTTACCATAGGCACCGGCATAAGTGCATATTTATCGGAAAATGTGTACTTTTACCGGTATACCTACTTTTTCCGTAACATATACAGGGTGTCCCCGTGACCGTGAAGAACCTTTGAGGTGGTGATAACAGACACTTTTCTAAGACAAATTTTCAAATAAAATTTCCATTTCAATCCGTCAAATTGAAGCTGAATCGGGAATTTCAAGATGTAAAGATGCGTATATGCGTATATATGCTCAGAGACGATTAGAATTTATCCAAATAGTTGATAATAAATGTGTAATTTCTTGACAGTTCTAAGTTCAATTTATTGTAAAATGTATAATTATTCAAACAAAGAAAGTTTTCAGGTTTAAAACTTACTTATCTTTTTAAAGTTATATTTAATTTTAAAAATATAATTAATTCTGTCAACTTTTTTGAAAACTCATGGTTTATATATAATATAAAAACATGAAGTTTTTAAATTAACATTTAATTTTGGTATCATAAGATGCACAATAATTTTCTAGTTCCATAGATATCAAAAAAATTTCCGTAGGTTGAATTGGCGAGCAGGAATCTACAAAACAATTGAAATCAATGTTAATTCACAATGTTCGACGTTGATAGTGGACACCCTGTATAATTAAAAAGAGGATAAAAAACTCTTTAAATATGTCATAGCCAACTATAGTTTCTATTTAAAAAAACACAACTTTATAATATTATAATTCGGAAACAAATGAAAATATTTAAAATCCCTTTAGCCCAATTTGTGCTGCCCAAGGTGTCTGAAGGTGTAAATATTTTTTCTATAACTTTACAAACAACCGAGATATCGGTATTTAACAAAAAGTCGAAAACGCGAACTTTTGGTCATAACTCGAAAACGAAAAAAATATCGGATTCCGGTTTTTACCATTAAGCTTTTATTCTCAAAAAAAGAGATCAAAGATGCGCCATCCATTTTTCCATATCTTTTATAGTTATCGAATTTCCCTATAAGAATATTCGAATTTGAACCACCCTATACTGTTCGGGAGCAGCCTTAACACATTTGGAAAACAAATGCTGATGAAGGAATACTATTAATACGTCTGAATATTAAAAAATTGAAACTTATAAATATTTAGATATTTATGATTAAAATACGAAGAAAAAATTATCAACCAAAATAAAGATTTAAATGTTGAAACGTAATAATTTTTGAAATTTTAATTTATGGTAAATAATGAATTATTTTTTATATTAAAAAAAAATAGAACATAAAACAGCGCCCCCTGAGAACCGATAGAAGGGATGACGATAAAGAATAAGATTATGTTCGGAGTGTTATATCATTCAACACCACGGTTTTATATTTCTTTGTGTGTTGATCTTCATAGAGGTTTGACGTAAGTTTTTGTATTACACCCGTATTTGTCGCTGCTGTTAGTTATCTTGAGTTGTGGTTGCTTTAAGTTTGTTTAAAAAAAATATGTGGAAGTACGCTAGTGCTTTTTCTTGCTGTTTAGCAGCATATTTTGTCAAGTGAGTAAACTTGGTCTAATTTGAATATTTTTACCTAAAAAAAAAATTATCTTTAGAAAATATTTTGGTGGGGGAGTTTGTCGGTGCACAACTCGTTTGGATGGAAAAGTTGTTATCATAACTGGAGCCAATTCTGGTATTGGTAAAGCACTAGCTTTTGAGTTGGCCGAAAGAGGTAATTTTTTTATTACTCTCGTTTTCAAAACCTTTTTCAATTAAATTCAATAATCTTGTGGCTCATTTACAAGGGTTAAGTTGAAAGTTGATAACTAAATTCTTAAGTTAAAATTAAGTATCTGTCCGTTTACACCCATTTAAGTTGTTGGTAAGTAGCAGTATACAAGATGGATGTTCAATTAATACGTCGTGGATATATATAAATGGTATTCTTCACTGGAAGAAATTTTAGAGAAAATTAAAAGTAAAGTTAATTTTGAGATTAATAAGCCCAAACGTCTTTGGGAAAAAAGTGGAAAAGTAGAAGGAATGAACTTGGTGCAAGTACACACCGAACAAGTACATGTCTATTAAGAAGTGTACACGCGATAAGTTATAAAATACAGTGATGACCACGCCTACTAGAAGATGCGCGCGCTACTTAACAAAATAGACTGGATTAACAGTTTACCCGTTAAATTAAGTGTCAATTAAGTTAAATTTAACTAAATCACTTATCAACTTAACCCGTGTAAATGGGCCTTTAGATTGAACAATTTAATTAAACAATTTTTAATAAATAATCAAACTAAAACAAATATTAAAAGATATACCACAATAAATACTTAAAAATTTCATTTTTTAAATTATTTTTCTAATTTTTAATAATGTCTTTATTATTAAGCTTTCAACGTAGATTAACATTTTATTCTGATGAAAACGTTAACCTACGTTAAAAGCTTAATAATAAAAACATTAAAAATTGTTTAATTAACTTGTTCAATCTAAGATTATTGAATTTAATTATATATCACAAGTTAAAAAATTAATTTACAAAACCTTTTTCTTCTTTCTATCTTTTTCTAAATTTACTTTGCTATTGCTAACAGTTTAGCTTGTTACAAATTTTTAAAAATTTACATTTTGAATAATAAATAAATGAATAATAAATGAAAAATGTATCTACGTATTGAATAAATTTTCAAAAGCATTTGCTTTTCAAAACATCTATTTATCACTTAACTTTCAATATCTTTTATTTATTTTAGGGGCAACGCTAATTTTAGCTTGTCGAGATATTTCAAAAGGAAATTCTGTTCAAGATGCTCTTATTAAAAAGAACCCCAATAATAGGGTACTTGTAAAACAACTCGATTTAACTTCATTCTCGAGCATTGTCAAGTTTGCCGAATTAATTAACATCGAATTTCATGAAATTTATGCCTTGGTTAATAATGCTGGAGTATTTTATCATCCACAACAATTGACAGAAGACGGATTTGATGTTACATTTCAAACAAATTATTTAGGTAAGCTGTCAAAATTCAAAAAAATTAAAATTCAAGTAGTGAAATTTAGGACCGTTTGTGTTAACTCATTTGCTGTGTGATGCACTCAAGAATTCACAGCAATCACGCATTATAAACGTAGCATCCGAAGCTAATAATTTAGCAACTTTCGATGATCTCAAAACCATAAGTAGAAATCAAGAAGAAGTCAGATGTCACTTCAAAGCTTATGGAGTTTCAAAGTTAGCTCTAATTTTATTTACAAAGGAATTATCCAACCGACTTGACGGTAAGTTTACTTTTTTGAGAATTGTTCAGACTCTTAATGGTTTTATTTGCAGATAAAAATATTATAATCAATGCCGTAAATCCTGGAAATGTTGAGACCAACATGTTTCGTCATTTTCCGTTTTTAAATAATAAATATTTGTTTGCATTGCAGTGGATTATTCGAATCTTTGTAATAAAAACTCCACGCGAAGGATGTCAAACTGTTTTACATGGAATTCTAACTACTGATAAAGCAACCGGACAGTATTTAACTGATTGTAAACCTGCTTCGCCTAATGCGGTAGCATTAGATACTTTAATCGCTGAAGTATATTATAACTCAACGTTCGAAATGGTTGCACCTAAAATTGATGTTAAATTATTCCCACTATAATGGAAGGTAGAGTTTGGACTTCGCCCGATGGCGAAATAATTAAAACTATCATTAAAGGTACTTGTGGAGAAAAACCATTATGTTTTATTCTTCAAATAATACACTGCTGATGCTTAAAACTTATTTATTAACAATTAATGGGTAAGGGCATTACATTTAAGTTTAGTTCGATTGCGGTAATTGTTGACCGTTGTCATGGTGCACACCGCCATCTCATATATTACAAAAACCAACTGAAAATTGCAAATGTAGTATAGAAATACAAAGTTACAGCTCACCTATCTTAAAAAAATATGCTCGATGTATATTTACGATAGGAGACTGATACAAAATTTGAACGCCTGCTAGATCGTTGCTTGATCACCATGTGCCAGGGAGAACTTGCAGAAGTTTCTTGCAAGATAAAAGAAGATAAAATGATGCAGTTCTCCTTAATATTATTGGATTTTATATCTTGTGGTTTAATTCATGAATTAGATGCTGGCACGAAATACGATTTAGCCTTAATGCATAAAAGAAAAAGTAATAGGCTGTACAATAATTCTTGTCATATCGATGTTTCCCATAGATTTAGTAAAGGCCCGAAAATTTTATGTTCGATTCATATTGAAGTAGACAAAGTTCCAATTCAAGTCGACGGTGTGCGTATTATAGATATTTAGGACTTAAAAATAATTCTTTATAATAATTTGGCTACCTGTTATTTAAAACATTGTGATTACAAAAAGGTGTTACTTTTGTGCAATCATGTTTGCAAAAGGGATAAAAATAATGTCGAGGCTTAATATAAACAAGCTATAGCAAAATGTGAGACAAATGATTATGAAGGCTCACAAGATAGCTTATTACACTTGTTAATGTTGGAGCTCGAAAATAAGACTGATGCTGAAATATCAAAGTTTAATATTAAAATTAGAGAAGCCAATACTAGAAGTAATAATATTAGTATTAAGAAAATGTTTAAATGATATCTTATAGAAATGTTAAATTTATAAACAAGTACCTAATGATTGTAGTTTATATATTTTTTTATAAAAAGTTTATCTTTATGTGGTTGTTTCATTTTATATGTATGGTTTCAAGTGTATATCGGCAGCTAGGTGATTTTTTTTAAATTTAATTAAAGTAAATTAGATTGGCTTTGATGCTAAATTGATAGTTAAGTTTGTTCATAAGATTAATTTATTGAATTAATTACAAGTTTCAAGTTTTTACTTACAAACTATATGTGCTTGTCCATAATTAAACTTATAGTTTCACGTAAAATTCGTATAGTTTGTACCTATACTCCACATACAGGGGAAGAATTATTATAGGACTTACCTGCGGTGGTTCACTGCAGTTGCACGAGCAATATAGTTGATAGGGCAATCCCATTTTTTTTTATTAAATTAATTATTAATTTCTCATTGTAAGCTCTAAGCAAGGTTTTGAAGCAATTAACTTACCATTTTTGGTTACATATTCTTCACCACGATTTCGTTTTTCTTTTCTGGAATTTCGTATAATTCTGGATCGTCTTGTTGGAACAGTTATTAAAAGAGGAGAATCTTCAGAAGATCTAATACAATTTTCGTGTGAAATTTTGTCGCTTTAATACTGGTGAATGATCTACATAGCTGAGTTCGGAGGCTGAACTGAATTATTATTATTCTCTTCATGTGATTCTCCATATTATTCGTTAATAGAAATTTTTTCGTACTCGAGTTTCTTCGGTCCTTAATATTTCCTTATTTTTTTCGGTATTTCTTATCTTCTATATTTTTGTTAGCAATCAGCATTTCAACCATTTTCTTACTTCTCGATATATTTTGACCTTACGATACAAAACTGTTTCTAATATTATTTCTTGTATTTAAAACTTGTTTATGTATGATACATAAAAAATAAAATAATACCAAAACAAAAAACAATATACAGTTTGTAAAAGTGCTAATGTCAGTCAAACTAAGCCAATTGAAATATAGAAAATGTATAGGGTAAAACTGTCCATTTAAGTTATTTCGTTTAGTTAAAAATAGCATTATGATGCTGTATAAAAATGCTTAAGTAGACAGGATATTCTGATTTAGGCGATAGGTATTCTATATTTCGCATGTACGCCATGACTTATAGCAGTTATCAAAAATTCAATACCCAAGCAGCCGGCAATTTCTTTACATTGGTAAAAAAATGTATACTACCAACCTAAACTTATCATGATAACACGTTTTTCGCATGTGTTTTTATAATTTCAAAACCTGTATTCAAAACTTTCTCACGTGCTAAAGTAATTTTGTCAAAATGCCTCAACGTGGACGTTTTAAAGGCAAAAGTCGTGGAAATCAACATAATAAATCAAAACGTGGTGGTTTTAACAAGAAAAAACCACCGAATTCATCTAAAAAACGTTATTTAAATACACCTCCTGATTCTAACCTAGAAACTTATAAACGTCAAAAATTAGAACCTCAACAAAGTGTACAAAACGAATATTCATCTTCGGAGGAGGAAGATAATTATGTCGATTTGCTATTGGGAACTATCAATCCCGAATATGTCAAAAAAAGATCAAAAGCGATTGAAACTAGCGACGAAAGTGAATCTGACGAAGATCAGCCGAAGACTGCCAACGAAGAACTTGAAGTGAACGAAACTGCAGTGGAGAGCGATAAAGAAGTAGACGATCAGGATGAAGAGAATGAAATCGATTTGGAAACTGAAAAAGAGGAGGAAAATGCAAATGATCAATCGAACGATCCTTTCGTAAAACATCTGTTTTATGACCTAAGCGAAAGCTTATTAAATTCCGTACAAAGCACTCCAATGTTAGTTGAACGTTACGAAGAGGATTGGCCTCTGTTGGGTGCTCTTCAGATCGAGATTCCAAAGTGCGAAAACAACAGTGTTAGTAAGATTCAAATTTTAGATGACTCGAGACCGCCAGCATCTCCCGGAACCATACCAAAGCTAATCACAAATTTGAATGATTCTTTATTTATTAAATCACAAATTAAAGAAAATTTAGTTGAAGCTAACAAATGTGGAAAGAGTGTGAACGATGTAACATTTTTAACCCCCTTGCAGAGTGAAATTTTTTCTGTAATTAATAATTATCAAGACTTTTACTTTCCTCAAAGAACGTTTGATAATAGTGAAGAAATTAGGTTTGTTTATTCACTTCATATTGCTAATCACATTTTGAAAACCAGGACGAAAATTTTACATCATAATGCTAAATTACAAGCCAAGGATGATGTTCCCGAAGAGTTTCGTGATCAAGGTTTAGTTAGACCTAAAGTAATGATTTTGTTTATTCAATGTTTCACTGTACACTAATTTTTTTATATTTTAGGTCTTGGTCATTGTCCCTTTCCGAGATTCCGCATACCGAATAATTAAAATGTTAATTGATATTTTTGTTGCCGATGATAAAGGAACTGTTTTTAACAAAGGGAGATTTATCGAACAGTTCACTGGTCATGAAATGTCGATGCCAAAAAGAAACCCTAAACCTGAAGATTATCAAATCTTATTTAGTGGAAACAGCGGGGACGATTTTAAAATTGGATTGACTATCACAAAAAAAAGTGTCAAGGTAAAATGAATTTTAAAACTCTCCAGAAATCTTGTTTAAATACTTTTTATTTTAGTTATTTACGGAGTTTTACAAATCTGATATAATAATTGCTTCTCCGTTGGGTTTGCGAACAATTATAGGGGCTGAAGGTGAACCAGAACGAGATTACGATTTCTTAGCTTCCATCGAATTACTAATATTTGACCAAATGGAGATATTTACCATGCAAAATTGGTCGCACGTTCTTCATTTGATGAATCATATACACTTGCAACCTAAAGAAACTCACGGTGCAGACTATTTTCGTGTGAGAACTTGGAGTCTGAATGGATTGGCAAAATATTATAGACAAACATTAATGTTTTCGTCAATCGTTTTACCTGAATTCAATGCAATTTTTAATCGCAAATGTTTTAATTATGCCGGAAAAATTAAAACATCGAATTTAATAACGCGGGGATCTATTTCTGATGTTTTTGTTACTCTTCCAAATGTTTTTCAAAAAATTCCGTGTGATGATTTTGCTCAATTATCGGAAGATCGCTTGAAGTTTTTTGGTAACGAAGTTTTACCCAGACACCGAGAATCGTCAATGAAGCAAACTTTGGTATTCATTTCGAGCTATTTTGAGTATGTGCGACTGAGGAATTATTTTAAGAGGAATGATGTCGATTTTGTGCAAGCTTGTGAATATTCAAAGGTAAATGAAGTTTCCTTGTTTTGGGATTTCTGTTACATGATTAGTTTTCTTGTTGCAGGATAATAAAGTGGCACGTGCAAGAGATATGTTCTTCCATGGAGATGCACAATTTATGTTATACACCGAGAGATTTCATTTTTTCAATAGGGTGAAAGTGAAAGGAATCCGGCATTTAATATTTTATCAACCACCGATTTTTCCACATTTCTATTCTGAAATGTGCAATTTAATGGAGGTTTGTACAATTGTCACATTTTGAACATAATATATTAATTATTATATTTTGCTTGATAGGAAAGTAACATGAATAAAAAAGTTGGACATAAATTTAATATGACCGTGACCGTTTTATATTCAAAATTCGACGTTATTCAATTGGCTGCAATTTTAGGAACAGAACGAGCAGCCACAATTAGTCAATCTTCAAAGAGTGTCCACATGATTCGAACTTAAGCTAAATAATAAATGTAAATTTGTAAATATGCAATGTGGTTATTTATTTGAAAATATATAATTTTTCATATTATTTGTTAATTTGTATCCGAAATCTTCTTAAAAAACGTGTATCAAGTTTTTCATTCTCTATACTTTTGCCTAAACTTCTATTTTCTTTATAAAGCCGAGCAGTTTAGCCAACAAGTAATACACATGAAATTTGAAGATAACAGGTTCTTTCAAGAAAAGTTCTTTATATGTTATGTTATCATGTAACATTATTTATTTAAAATATTCTTTCATTAATAACAATATCCATATTAATAGAACTGGTGCATTTAAGAAATATAATACATTTTTTATAATCATAATTTATTTGTTATTTAGATCAATCACTATACAAATAGCTATGTCAATAAATAACAAATAAATTTACAACATAATAAAGAACACAAAATATTTAATGTTACAATACTTTGGTTTTTTTAATCCAAATTCATGTAAAAATCACAAATTTAATATTACTAAGTAATACGTAACATTAAACGTGCAATCACGAACATTATTAATTCATGTGGTACTCCCATTTTAAACACCGGTGGTAATAAACTAAATTCGTATAAACAGTGGACCATAAATGGAAATTTAACAAATTATACAATTGTAATAAAAAAAACTATAATACACCATCGAGTAAATAGTTGGTAAAATTCTAATAGATTGTAAGTATTACACACACACAGACGCACACAACATATAAAAAAATTTTAATTTACAATTATTAATAAAACAATGCATAATTGGTCTATCATAATATAAACATCACATACAAATTTTTAGCTAGTTTTTCCTCCCACACCTTTAAATTTACTTCACATACAAAGCCGACAATAAATAATAAATTTAGGATTTCTTTATGAACACATTGATTTTTCAATACTTAAAAATTAGGTACCTAGGTATGTCTCATATTAACAAAAATGTCAATCTTTTTGAAAATCATAAATTTTCTGTATTTTATGCAAATAAATAATGGTGTAACAATGTTCCCGGTAACTAAATAAAAGTAAATGCCCTAAAAATACAATCTTTATTGATGCAAGTTATTATAAAAACTTAAAGTACATGAAGAAAACTATACATTTTGGTCAACAAACATCTTTACGTTTTAAATTTTTGTTACTACTGTTATTTTGAAGTTTATTTTTATAACTAATTTTACATCGAAATCTTCGTCTTTTAGTTTTATAGTAAAGTTTCTCTTTTGCCGTTTTGCTTGCCAATTTATAATCTAAACAATTATTTACACCATAATGATTTGTCGTTTCATCGTCAGTCACAGATGCACTAGAAGCACTTGATGAATTAAAATTATTATTATTACAATTATTTGGTAAACTATTATTTTGGTGTAGCACGTCCATATAACTACTCGACAAAGTATCACAATTATTTGTTTGATGCTTTACTTCTCCATTGTTTTCGTTTGCTTCGGGATGTGAATTATTCACGTGATTACATTGAGAATTATATTTATTGCTTTTATTTGAATTTGTTTCAGTCGTTGAGGTATCCGGCTCAATGGAATTGGAACTTGCTTCTGTTTTTGCATCGCCATTATCGTTGTGATGTATAGCTTTTTCTGGTAGTAAAGGCATTTCTGGTCCACCACCGTAAATGTCATGAAAGAACGTCCACAACTCTTTGTTCACTTCTATATAATTATTTGGACCTTGACATGTTACGTTATCTATCGGACCAGGCGGATCAGGATAATATTTTCGTACAAAATTTTGCCACTGATCGAACCAATTAGCAGACAATAGATGGGTCGATTCTAATCTAAGATTAATAAAATCGTAATTCAATTTTAGGAAACCTTCCGTTTCTAAGCTAATTCGCTTTTGCATCAATTGACAATTCTTACAAACATAAGTGTATTTAATTGGCGGACACCCTCCAAATTTGTCTTCTAAATATCCATAAACTTGTTTTGGCAGAGGAACTGCAAGTTGATGTAATATCAAAGCTTTTTCTGGATTTATTAAACCGTGACGACATAGAAAATCTGAATTATCAATAGGTCCAGGCTCTGCACACGTCTTAAAGCGGTTCAGCCATTGTCTAGAAACGTAAACCATATCTTCTAATAGTTCGTCCGACATTGCAGCCAATTCACTAGCCTTAATTTTTATGTTCTGTGTTTCAGAAGCGTTTTTTCGATAAAAAAGAACGTACGCTTCGCTAGCTTGTACAGTCTCTGCGGTTACACGAGTTACAAATTGATCGTCAAATTCGTACCACTGATCATCATTCAGTGCATAACAAGTGTAATGACCACCACCAGCCGTTCCATGATGGCATATAACAGCGAATAGTTCGTAAGTTCTAACAACAGAAATGCAATGATCGTGCAAGTACGGTGAAACATCCAAGCCTTTCACCGGAAAGCTTACAAATGATGAAATTTTACTACTGTACATAATTTCATGGCGGAATCGTTTTAAATGAATGCATAAAACTTCAGGTAATTGTATCATCTGAAAAGTATAAAAAATAAAGAACATGAAATAGAATAGGTGGCTGGCTATATCAAATCGGCTCCAATTACAATTTAAGGCAAAATTTATATCAATAAGAATTTGATTTCTTACACCATTACCATCTATTGCAAAAGCAATACCAATTTGGTATAAATTTTAAATTAATCAAAGCTGGAGACAATTTGACTATCTTCCCCTGCTATGATCTTTGTAAACATACCTTGCTAAATTTGATTCCATTACGTAATTTTCGACAACGTTCACAGTAATACATATTTTCGCCTTTTAATTCATCTATACTAAAAAGAGCACCCAAGCAGTCGTGCAACGACACAACCGGACCATAAAACCATGACCTTAACCAATTTATTATCCAAGTAATCCAACCATTTTGTTCGGGTAACATTGCTTGTGAACATGTAGAGCTGCTAGAATTGATACTCGATGTAATAAAGGATGCGTTTGTGCCACCATTACACTTCATTGAACTATCATTTCTTAAACGAACAGGTGATTGGTGTAATACTGTTACGTGATCACGTGTAGGAATAGGTAGAGATAAATCTTGGAATGTTTCGACACGACTCGATACTCTGTAACATGTTAAACATTGCACAGAGGATAACAATTTACCATCAAATATGTCCGATATTATTGACCGATATTTAGGTTGTTTTTTTGGAACTTTCGATGACATACTTCCAGGTTGTGAATCTAAAAAAATTATTTAATAAATCTAGAAGTAACCAAAACGGTTCATTTACCTATAACATCTTTTTTGCTCCTATCATCTTTCAGATTAGCACCCTTTTTAATTTTACATTTAGTGGTCAATTGTTCGGTGTCATCGCTGAGACTTGAATTGTCACTCACACCTGAATCACAAGTTTCGTATTCTCCATCACTAGATTCAAAACTGGAATTTACTGGTGATTCATCTACTGTAGATTCAATATCATCGTAACATTCATACGGACAAACTTGTTTCAACTCTTCATGCAAGTGATCCATAAAATTTCTAAGAAATTCCTGTGTGTCGTGTTGTAGACAACCACGAAATGTCATCTGCACATTTCGTATACCCGATAAAACAGCTTTAAATAAAGAAAACAAAAAATGTATTAGATCGGTTGTTACGTTGCTAAAAATAGGTCTGTGTGGAAGTAACTCAAAAATTTGCTTTTGCTTACAACTCTTTAGAATAAATCCTATAAGTTCCGTACATTAGGTTCACATTAAAATAAAGAGGAAATTTATCAAAAGAGGTCCTAAAAATTACAAGATTGTAGATTAGCTGTTTCGTATGAATTTGAATAAAAACTAAATAAATATTATTCTGGCCTCTGTAGTTTTCGACAAATTTCACGATCATGCATTTTGAGCTTAATGGTTTTTATAGAATACCTTTTTCTTATTTAAAAAAAATAAGATTTTTGAGTTATTTCCTCACAAAAGTACCAAACGACTAAATAAATTTAAGTTTAACTTTACCTGTTGGATTGACCGTACCACGTCTGCCCAGCCACATGTCTTTCATCAACGCTTGATATGCATGACTGATGTTGGAATTACGACCCTCGGATAAAAGATTAATAGCAGCAGAACACTCCAAGAAGAAACTGGTGAGGGGTAAAGTATTACTAAGTGCTTGAATTGCCGCATTCATGTAACAAGTGTTTCCAACATTTTGAAGTCCCACCAAACCAGAAAGTTTGCACGTATCATAATTATCGTCTCCTTCATTTGAATCAGACGCATCTCCACTCATTCCGACGTTTAATCCAATCATAGTCTCGAAACCATAATCACTGTTATGTTCACCATAACTTTTGACAACTTTTGAGGAATGACCCAATTCTTGACAACTAGAAGAACACGTGCTAGGTTCAGAGTTTGTGTTTTCATACATTTCATCTAAAAATTTTAAATCGAAGCAATAAAAATAAAAGAAAATATTGGATGTTTTATTGTCTTTGAATTTATCTAACAAGGTTAACTTTATTATGAAGTAGTATTGATAGATTAAAATTTAACAAAAAAATAAATATAAAAACCTATACAAAGATAAGTTTTAGTGATAGCAGCATTAATGTAATATGTTTGTTATGACTATGAACTAATTAGATAAAAACAACAGTGTAAAGGTAAACTTTATGTAAATTGACCTTTTGCAATGATTGCTAATTTTTTCCGAATAGTCTTTTTTAAATTTCAGTTCAAGGCTTAGCTTTGGCGATTGCTGCTAATGCACTACCAGTCTATGTTATATTTTCATCAAGTTATATGCAGTAAATATGCACTTTTGAAAAAATGATTATTACAAATATTGATATTTTAATTTATAATATCTTTCTTTGTATTTTCTTTTGTTTATTTTCGTTTATAAGTAATATTCAAAGCATTACAAATTAAAAAACAATAATTTAGTATTTTGCAAAACCGGCAAGTGAATATTATTAACATCTCACTAAGCGGACAATTCTAAATTGGAAAATTAAGAGTGCACGACTCTGATAGAAAACAAAAAAAAAGAAAATAGGTCAAATTATGTTTAAACAAGATTTGATAATCAATATAGGTAAATCAACAAAGTCTACAAGAATAGGTATTAATCCCTTAATAGGTATTTAATTATGAAAAGCATTTATTTAACTTGGCACGACCGTTCTACAAATGTTGATAATATTGTTTGCCTGCGTAAAGTGCATTAGTCCTATTCTAACCAATTTTTCTGCATCCGAGCTGAAATTCGGCATTCAGCTTATAATAGTGACTTATTTTAATCCATTAATTTTACTTTTTAATTTCTCTTGTTACTCGAGTGGAGGAAATTTGTATTCAGAAAACCAAGTTTTTATAACGTTAGTTTGGAATAAGTAGATATTGGCAAAGTTTGAACCTATTTGAAATTGTGCTGATACAACACACGTTCAATGTCAAAATATATTGGTTTTAGAGTAACCAAAGTGAAGTGGAACTTAGGAGAAAAAAAATTAGCAAATCAAATTTGAGATATAAAGTTTTAAAATAAAATAGTAATTTTACTTACAAATTACGACTAATTATCATACGATACTCCGATACTTGGAAATTAGTAGGTAACCAATAAGTAAATAATACATAGAACTAAAAATATTTGCACATTGTTTCTTCATGAACTACTATTTTAACGATTCCATATTCAATTATTAAGTGTAACAAAACTAAATTAACAAATGGCACAAAACCACGAATAAATTACAACCAAATTACTTTTTACATTTGACTTGCTCACTTCCAAAAAATTTTGACATACACACACCGATATGAAGTTGGCAATAATTGTTATGATCATTCTGCGATAGCCAATGAAAAGTTTTAGAGAAGGAGTGAAAATATACAAGTCATTTGCTACGTTTGACGTAATGTAAATGTCAATACAAGGATCAATGAAATAAATGATAGTTTTTATAAGTAATATTCATGAAAAAAATTATTATTTTTTAAATTTGCGAACAGTTTGTGAGTACCGAAAACAAATTTTACTGCCAAGGCACCAAAATTGGTTTATTTAATCAACGATAGTAACATCCCAAATCCATAAAAAAACGATAAAATTTTGACGTTTTTGATCAAAATGTTGCTAGGAAATAATATGTTCGACGCAATAAAAGAGTACGAGTGCGCAGTATGGGAGATTTTGGGTAGAAAATTTACGAAAAAATTTTGATAAAACATCGTCAAAATTTGATCAGGTTATTTTTATGCATGTGGAATATTCGTTAGTAACGGCAGCGAAATGTGAAAAGGTCTCGGAAACTACCTGAGGGAAATACATATTTTTAGCACGAATTTCACAAAGGCGCAGGCTGAAGGAAATTCGTAAAACTATTTTACGAGTAGAAAGTTTACTTTAGTTATGTAATTTTTAACAATGTTATAAAATTGATCGGAAAAAAAAGTTATTTGGTAATATACATAAATGAGGTTTTAAAATTTTATATTTTATAAATACCTACTTTCATCAAGTTAAGAATAATTAAATGTATGAAAAATTTGGAATTAGAATTTCTGTCAGTGCTAAATTAATTAATAAAAGTCAGACTTTTCTTCTACAACTTGATAACTCCGTATATGCAAACCATTTAATTTTATTTAGATTATACTATTTATTGCTTTTCTAATATTTTAAATAGTTCCTCAGTTAATTGCAAATTAAATATTGAGAGTATTACTCAACGTGAAGAAATCGAATTTTTAGGACAGAGAATGATAAATAAGAATACGAAGACTGAATATTTTTCGATAAGTAATTTATGCGCTATATTAAAAATTAAAAAAAAAAAAATTTTAAAAGTTAAAATTCCAATTTTCTGACAAAAATAAGTTGAAAATCAGCTATTTAATTTAATGTTGCCGCATTAAAATTAAATTGTTAATTGGGTACACATAATTTGAAGCAAAGCCGGTAAAGATCGCAACTACTGTGAGTAATCCACAAAATTTTGAATTTTATTACAATTTAAAAAATATACCTAAATTCTTATCAGAATATATTTATTTACCCTCTTCTCCGTAAAAATAAAAGAAAGTGTTTTCTCCCCATTTATGAACTTTGCCTAGATTTTTCTTTGATTTGCAATAAATGAAATAAAGAGTAATTAATTTTGAGACGCACCTAATGGCTCAATGACGAGATAAGATATTTTACTTGCAACTTTTATAATATAGAAAATTTTATGCTCTATAAAATTGTCTATTTACAATTTTGCTATATCTTAAATGGTTTTCCTGTACAGGCGTTGACAGAGCACGCGGCGTAAATTTTTGTCAATGTTTTCTTGTTTTTATTTTATTTTATACATTTATTTATTTAAATAAATTTGAAAATTAGCTAATTTTTAATGTTTTGTAAAAATTTAAATTTAAACAAAAATTTTGATTTGTTAATATTTAAACATGATTTGAAATATGAGGAATAATTCTTACATAATTAAATGTATAAAATTTATAGGCTCTGATCTGCAGATTTTTTTCATTTGAAAAGTCAAATTAAATCACAATAATAAAAATCACCTTAATTACGATGTTTTCATCTAAATTTCTTGAAATAAACTGCAACATTAGTTACTTACTAATTGCCTTAATTATATAACAATGTTCTATTTTTCGTCAAATTTTTGGTAAATTTGAGAAAGCACCAAAGGTGTGTAAATAAACAAACAAAATATTAAAATAATGAATTTTAACTGTTGTAAAGAATACATACTTACATAGTAAAATAATATTTAAAAAATAATAAAAACGACAATAATTTATATTTAACAAGTTTGGACTTAGAATATTTAAATAAACAAGAAAAATAAAAATAAAAAAAATCTTTAAATACCCACTAAAAATTTTGAAAAAATTACGTTATAAAAATATGATAAAAATTTAAAATGAAAACTTTGTAATTCGATATAAAGGTCTCTATTTTATGATTATTTGCGATCATCAGTTGTATATAACTTAAGAAAAACGCAAAAATAATGAGAAGCAAACAAAAATATACCAAACAAATTGAAAAATTAAAATTAAGAAACCAAGAAATTTAAAATATTACTTTAAAGTTGAATGTAACTTACCAAATAAAACCATATAACTGAACTAAACAACACAACAACACACTAAACAATGTCACATGTCTAAATGAAATTTTTAAGGTTAAATCAAATACTATACTATAGATAAGATAATAACTACGATAAGATAAGATAAGATAAGATAAGGAACAGCTTAGAGCCATTCACTACAATAGAATTTTTGTAGCACGAAAATTAGCGCCATCTGTCTGCTAGAGTTGGAAAGTAAAGGTTATATAAAGCCTGTTTGACACGACGATAAATTTTATATAAAATTTACAAGTAAATTTTTATGAAAATATTTAACACCGTTGCATACAGAAAATTTATCAGCAAATTTTGTGTTTTTACATGTTAATTTTATATAAAATTTAACGTCGTGTCAAACAGGCTTTACCACGTTTTTGCATCCAAAGGCATATTACTATAATTATAATAGAAAAAAAACCTAAAAAATGAATTTTTTAAGTGGATAGTGTGGTAGTTAAAAGTATGTAATGTTAACATTAGGGGAGAGGGGGGTTAGTTCGCACAATTTTTTTACAAAATTCTTATTATAACTTCAATATATATTACAAAACTGAAGCTTAAATATTTTCCCAGTGTATTTTACTATGTATTGCAGCTTTTTTGAAAATTTGAGATACTTTTGATAAGTATTGCTATTACTTATTTAACAAAATAAAAAGTATTGCATTTGTCCGAAACTGTCCCACGGTGGGGTATATATGGACTACTATTTTAACACACAGATTAAGTTTCTCCCAAGGAAAGAAAACAACTGATTTCAAAAGGCATGATTAATTTGTTGCATGTATACATAAAAACTATTATAAACAATACATAATTGATATTATTTGGTAGAATACCCATCCAAATTTATATATGGTGTTATTTACTGTTACTATCCGAATCCCAGCACAAGAAAATTTACAGGAATGCTGAGAACTTTTTTCTAAGGTTATATTTCCTAACAAAACTTTCATGCAAGTATCAATAAAAACTTAGATGCTTACCCAGTGTTATCAGGCAAATCTCGATGTGCTTATGAACAACTGTCTGTAAACTGTAACAAAACAATCTGAAACAGTCAATCTTTTATTGCAACCGAAGCAATGTAATACCTGTCTGAATCTTAAATGACATTTTGGAGTACTGGGACAAGTCCACATACCTCCTTTGGTTTTACTGGTGATTTGCACCTGGGATGGTATCGGGTTGGGGGCTCAGCCTCCGTCCGTCCACCTGTGGCTGCCGAGGAACCCCATCTACGATGTGGCTGGCAATGCGAATTTAGCTCTCGGATTGGAGACCAGTATTAGCAAGTCTCCAGTAGGCGAAGTGAGTGCCTTGGGACGATATTAGTACTCGTTTGGAGGCGGTTGGCAAGGTTCGAGGAAAGACGGTGTCAGGCCCTCAGTCGTGGGAGAATCAATCGCCTCGTTTGAGTAGCGATTACCTCGGGCGCGCCTGCGGCGGCGTCCTTGTCTACATCGTCGCCTAAGACGGAGGGGGGTTTGGTTTCCTCCTTTCGTCTCAATTGCGAATTATATCTGGTCTGGGCTTTATTCACCTGCGTGGATTGTGAATGTATTTCTCATGATGCGCGGAAATTTTGCCCATTGTAATACCGTTCACCAAACTTTATGTGGTAAATAGGAGATCGCTTATGCCACCTATTGAGACTTTTTTTAGATTTTTAAATATATTATAAAGCGCCAATTTGAATAAGTCCGAATGTGCCCCTTGTCCGAACTAACCCCCCTCTCCCCTACATTGTTTAAGTTATATCCAATTTACACGTGTGTAGTAGCTTAAGCAAGCTGCTAAATTAGTAACAAAGCTATCTACACACATTTTAATAGCGTTTTCTATAAGTACATTCTCTATTCAGGACCGGCGCTAGGATATTTGACGCCCTAGGCAAAATTTTATTAGTGCCCCCCCCCCATTTATTTAGCAGTGCTGAGCTGGGAAATGAAAATCCGCAACATTTAAAAAAATAAAACTAAAAAAAAATCAAATTTTGACTTTTCTAGCTTTTTTTTGCGGCAAAAGTTGTTACAAGTTCTTTCAAATTTAATGTTGAGGTTTCTTTCTGTTCTATATTTCTTTTCTATGTAACTAATATCTATGTATCTTCCGGTACTTACGCGTCTATCAGACGCGAGGCGCCACGCCATCAAATATTGGGAATTATTTTTACAAGCAGTGAGACACATACTTCCCTTTCCATGTATACTAAAACATTGAAATCGCTTACAATGCCGGGAGTTCTTTTTTCGCGAGAGACAAATTTATAAGAAACATTTATAGTATTAATATTTCATTTTACGTTGCACACTGCAATTAATTTTTGCACCCCGATCTGGTTTGCTCCCCTTTATCGTTTGCGCCCTAGGCAGTTGCCTAGTTTGCTTAGTACCTAGCACCGGCCCTGTCAATTTTCTGACCGGTATAAACTGGATGTCGAATTAGTTCATCAATAGATAAAAAATTTGTTGATTTAGCTGTCATTATGTTCTCACAAAGGAATCGTGCTAACGTTTATAAAACTTTCGTTCTATGGTAATTGCAATCATATGATTATACTTAATAGAAAAATCTATAAAATTGAAGTTAAAAAAAAAAGTTTTTCAATTCTTTCAAATCTTTTTTGTGAAATAATAAATCTCAGATTAAACTGCGGGAGCGGAAACTTGTGTTTAAGTTTTTAAATTAAAAAAAAATTGGGATATCCCGCCATATCTTTTTGGTCCGCATCTTTACGTATTATTAAAATATCTACAAAAAATAAAGTAGTTTAATTTTTTTTCTGCTATGTTAACATTATAGTGAGCCGGTCAAGTTTGGACAATTTTGGTTTGTTGAAAAAATTTTTTTAAATTTTTCTTTACGTATTTGGATAGAGCATAATTTATTTTTGAGTATAAATTTTTTTTTCTGAGTAAAAAATCTAAAAATACTATAACTTTACAACGAAAAGTTTTTGAGATAATCAGTCTCCAGCCTTCCCAAGAAGGCTATTGAAAAATAACACGGTTTTGATATATAGTAATTAGAATTTTGTAATTTGTGGTCTGCTGTTTATCGACGTCGTTGATTAAATATATTTTTATAATTATTTTATATTATGTTATATTATTTTTATATTATCTCTAAAACCTTTAGGCTTCCAGATTATAATAGTTATTTTACATCGTCATATTCAGAAAATTGCGCTCTATTCAAATCCACAAAGAATAATATAGGTTGCCATAAAGTACATAAATTTTGTTTAATTTAATAAATAAAATATTTTTTGTAAAATAAACATTTGTTTAAAAAAGAAGATTAATTTTTTTTTATTGCCGTTAACAAAAAAATTTAGTTACATGAATACACGCAATTTTTACAGTTAATTACGTTTTGATTTAAACAAAACCAAGTTTTCGTTTGATTAAAATTAATTTATTATTTAAATTAAACAAAATTAGTTGGCTTTAAAAGTACGAATTATTTAAATAAAATATTTTTTTGATTCAAAGAAAATTTTTACTGTAATACTGAATAAAATACAAACTGCTGTTTTACGAAAGCAAATCGATTTGTATGCGTATTTGTATTATACCGTTGATTATACAATTTAATACACAAATGTGGATTCAGATTTCGGTACCAAGAAGGAGAGTAAATTTATTAAGATTTGTAATTAAAAGTGTAGCGTTAAAATTTAAAATAATAAGTTTTTGATATAATCAATATATTAAAAAATATAAATTATAATAAATGTATGTTTTGTTTTGGTTAAATTAAATTAAATTAAAAAAAAGATTAAATTGTTGAATTATAAAAAAATTAAACATCTGCGATAACATTTAAAAATTGTAAGTTTTTTTTATAAAATACGCAAGTTTTTTATGAAAAAAAAAATCGTTTTGTTGCTCATTTAACCTGAATAACTTTTAAAAAACTTATAATATTAACATAGCAACATATATAATAGATACCTGTATTTTTTAGAATATAAGCATTCAAATAAAACATCTGTTTTAAACACATTTAAAACAAAGCCATTTTAAAGAGTTCCTTGTATCTTAAGCATATTTTAAACACTTTGTTTAAAATAAAATGTTTTAAACCTACGCGCTTGGCCTAATATAAAATATTTCAAAAAATTATTTGTGGTCATCCTCGGTCGTTTACTTCTCGATAGACCGAAAAATTAGGCTGCAACTATCTTTCAATTTTTTAATATGCTAAGGCCCACATAAAAACTTAATCCAACCCTGGGAATACTTATTATAATAATAATCTGGATTAAAAAAGATTTTGGCTTTGAATTCGAGTAGTTCTACCGGTTTATCATAATCATAAGCATCGAAAACAGAAGATATGAAAAGTGGCACACGAGATGTTCTTTTGTTTAATATCTTCTGTAATCAGGTACTAATTCATGATAGGAAATGAAACTAATTGAGTTTATAAATTATTATAACAAATAAACTTATCGGTAAATTGTTCCTCAACAAAAGTTTCAAGTTTGCCAGGAGCAGATAAGCTATCGAAATGATATAGGAAAACAATTTCTACCGGTCCAAAAAAGATGTTTTTATTTTAAATAAACAAAATATTAAAATAATGAATTTTAACTGTTAAGTAAAGAATACATACACAGAAAAATAATATTTAAAAAACAATAAAAACGATAATAATTTACATTTAACAGATTTGGCTTTAGAATATTTGAATAAACAAGGAAAATAAAAAAAATTAAAAAAACTTTGTAAACAAAGCTTTTTCTAGAAATTGCACTAAAAAGTAAAATATAATTTTTCAAATAAGAACAAACAAAGCTCCCCGAAAACATCAATATAAAAAGTGTGGGCTATGACTATAATAGCCATGATCATGAGCCATGGCTAGAGTAGAATTTATGCACTAAAAAGTATCAAATATATGAACATACATATGCAGCAATAAATGCCTGAAATATGCACGTGTATGCTTTAAAAATAAAAAAACTATGTATTAAAAAACAAAGACCTTTAATTTTTTAAATTCATTTTATTGAGATATTTAATTACAATTAACAATGAGATTATACGCCAGCCGCATTTTTGTAATTTTTGTCAATTATTGAGCTGGAAGGTCAGCACTCGAATAACAATTCCCTAAAGCTGTTGGGTCAGATGGCAAGAAATTTTCGAGAAAATCGACTTTGAAATATTGAAAGTGGAACCGTTGAAAAAAAAGTACAAAAATGCACCAAAACGCACAACATACGAAAATATGCACCTAGTGTTAAAAATATGCATTTTGAAAGGTATTTTATTGAATTCGGATTTGCCTAATTCGGCTTTATCCATATGGATTTGGTGACAAATGAATTTTAAAAAATATGCAAATGCATATTATTTAAAAAATATCTAAGTGAGTATTGTATTGCGGAATTATAATAAATTATTAAATTATAGCACACTTAAGTTTATAAATTACGTAATGAGTAATAGGGGGGGGGGATGGGGGAGTTAGACTTGCATGATGATAGAAAGGGATGAGGTTTTAAAATTATAATGTTACTATCGTTAATTTTTCGAATTTTATTTATATTTAGAATTTAAAAACTTTTCGAAATGAAATATTTTGAATGAATTTCAGAAATTAATGTTTTAGATAGTATATTATTTTGTTTTATTTTTTGTTTTGTTTGAGTTTCACTTAAATAGTAATAAGTATTAAATAATACTTAATAGCACCTTGTTCATTATTTTCAGAATTTCTGAGAAAACGGTTGGTTTCCCAAAAATATTTATTTTACCAAAGTTGTAGCCCGTTAAATTCCCTATTTGGTTTGGGCCGTGAGTTTCTTTCTAAGACGTCTCATTTAAGAGATACAGGGTTCACAAGAAAAGTAAAAAAAATAAAATCAGGATTTTTTAACATTTTTTCCCTTAATTTAATTTATAACTCAAAAACCGTTTATTCTAGACGATAAGGAAATATAAACTAATTTGTAGATAAGCAAATGATCTTTAAAAAAGGTCTAATATATTAAGGGCCGATCTTTCCATCCCTTTGTAAAATCCGTTTTATCTATCAGACAGATAACATTAAAAACCACATTAAACATACTTTTAAGAAAACTGGTCTTTCCAAACAAATTTATCATAACTTTAACAAAAAAGTGGTTTGAACAATTTTTCGTGTATATATGTTAAGTTGGCAGTGAATTGAATGACTGTAATTAGTAAAAGTCAGTAAATATTAAAGTAATTTTGTATATCTTCACATACACAATTATAATTACAGTCAAATGAAAGGGTCTCTAAAGGGAAGCGGTCCAAGAATTTTATGAAAGATGGAAGTCGCCGTCGGGAAGTTTTGAAAAAATTTTTTGTCGG
Organism: Cantharis rustica; assembly: GCA_911387805.1. Classification (NCBI taxonomy): domain Eukaryota; kingdom Metazoa; phylum Arthropoda; class Insecta; order Coleoptera; family Cantharidae; genus Cantharis; species Cantharis rustica. The sequence continues at coordinate 42,353,445 of OU426877.1, forward strand.
GAAAGTTGTATTTTCCAATTTTTCCCTCAGCTCGGGGCTGTTACTTGCAAGTACAACCCTCATGCTTCGCATTCGTGATGTATTTACATAAATTAATAGCCTTTCGAAGAGGCAAATTTACCGAAGCTTTTGACGTTCGAGAATTGATTATCAAATTGACTTCGGGAAATTAATATTCTAATATTTCCCTCACGAAGTTTCTGAAATTTTTGTTCTTATTCCAATGCTAAGAATTGGAAATTTCAATTTTCGTTTCTATTTGTAATTCCAAACGTTCCTTCGATGGCATTTCTTGTTTCACTGTTATATAAAAACTTCCTGTTGCTAAAAACCTCAATGTCAATAACAATTGTTGAAGAGGTGAAACTGCATGATTTCTAATTGTCCGATGCTTGATTCTATTTTTAATATACGGCTTTCGATCTCTATTAAAATAACATCAACCAAATTAATAATTTCATAATCCATGTTCCTCCATTTCATGTTCCTCGCCAATCAGATTAATGTTGTCCATTTTCTAGCACCCAGCATCTAATTCGGATGACGTCTTAAAAGCTGTGACATAACAACTTCCAAATAATGAGGATTCACCAGATGTGTGAAATGCGCAGGCAACCACCTGACGGCTGAATGTAAGATGCCGGCCAACGCGAGACCAAAGTGCGCGAACTGCGGGGGGGATCAACCGGCCAGTTAGGGGTGATGCAAACGCAGGCCAAAGCGTGTCCGACCGGCTAAAACAAGTACGAACCAATCAGGTTCGACGCAGGGGCAAAGGCCATCAAGAAAGAACCAAAATAAGAAAACACAAATCCCCAAGAGAGGGAACAAGACAAATGTTGGGCACGAAGACTTAATAGTTAGAATAGTACATGCATGCCTGGCGGCCTCCAACGCTAAAACCGTAAAAGGGCAACCTAAGAACGAATCAAAAGCGAAAATAACTAAAAATTCGAATAAAACACGACAATGAGTTCGAACACCAACCCCACGTCTCTTCGTATAGCTCATTGGAACGCCAATGGACTATTACGACAAAAAGTCCAATTTATGGAATTTATTAGACGCCACGAGCTAGACATCGTTCTAGTCAGTGAGACGAATTTGAAGAAATAAGGCCAAGTTTCCCTGCTACTCGCTCTATAGGAACGAAAGGTTGTGGGGCCGAATGGGCAGCACCGCAATTTACATCAAGTCTTCCATAGAGCACTACAAGAAGTCAGTCCCCGAGCTCGAGACAATAGAGGCAACTTCCATTGTAATCCGCACGGGCAACAACGGACTGCTGAATCTAACCTCAGCTTACAAATCCCCAATAGAAACCCTACACCCCTCAGACATCGCGGCTCTCCTAGGTAACACCGGCGACCAGGTCATCATCGCCGGCGACCTAAACGCCAAACACCCGGCCTGGAACAGCCGTAAGGCCAACCAAGCAGGTGTTGTCCTACAAAGACATTCCGATGCACTACACTTTGTAGTCGACGCCCCCGTCGACTACACTCACATTTGTTATCATCCGGCGATAACTCGCAACTCCCAAGATGACCATTATTATCACCCAGATCACTTCCACCACGTCCTAGACGTCGCCGTCATTAAGAATCTTTAATTCACCCACCAACTTGAAACATTAAGAGAACTCGATTCCGACCACAATCCCGTCCTCCTCCTATTAGGGGAGGGGGGCCCAAATGACATCCAACTTACGCGTCAAAAGACGAACTGGACCACCTTCAAAAACCACCTCACGCAACAACTGGGGTACATTCCCTCCTTCGAGATGCTGAAGAACTCGAAAGATTCGTAGGCGAATTCGAAGGGAAGATTGCGGAGGCGGCGTACAAAGCGACAACTTCAATCCCCATTCGCGACCCACGCGACGGCCTTCCCGACTTTGTCAAAGATCTGATTAGAGAGAAAAACCGGGCCAGACGTCGCGCCCAACGCACGTCCAACCCGGCGGATCGCAGTCTCTATAACGATTTAGCTGCCGAGGTCAAAAGGGAGGTCAAAAAACATCTGAACGGCACTTGGGAAAACAAGCTAGAAGAGCTGTTCCTAGAGAAACCCTCAGCCTGGAAGTTCATCAAAAGCATTCAAGGGAAGAGGAAAAGAGCAAAAATTCCACCCCTCGAAGGATCCAACAGAGTGGCCCTCAGTCTCCTGGACAAGGCCGAGGTACTAGCCGAAAGTCTGAAGGAACAATTCAGTCCTAACACTGACCTCACAGACGGAAAGCACACCGAGAAGATCGAAGAGGAAGTCATGCTGAGACTAGCCGCCACACAAAGCCAAGAGGCAATAAGACCGGTCAGCTACGAAGAAGTAGCCACAACACTCGAAAAACTAAATAAAAGAAAGGCATCAGGTCCCTGTGGGATAACAAACCGGATGATCTCGGAATTCCCAAAGAAGGCGACGGCGGCGGTGCGGGCAATTGCAAACGCCATTCTACGGCACGGTCACTTTCCATCTAGGTGGACGTTGTCGACGTTGTCATGTTCCCAAAGCCAAACCAGAACTTGAGAACCCGAAATCATACCGGCCCATGAGCTTACTATCCAGCCTGGGGAAAGTAATAGAGCGGCTAATAGCGAGAAGACTGGATGAAAATATCTGCGACAATAACACCCTCCTGAACGAACAGTTCGACTTCAGGGCGGGACACTCCACCACCCATCAGATACTTAGGCTGGTGGAACACATAACACTAAACTGGGGTAAGAATAAAAGCAACACAACGGGCGCTGTTTTTCTAGATGTAGCCAAAGCGTTTGTTAAAGTATGGCACCAGGAACTGATTTACAAAATGATGGAGGCTAAATTACACCCAAACTCTTCAACATTTACATCAGCGACATGCCTACTCCAAACAGAGAAGAAGATACACACACTGAAATGGCGCTCTATGCCGATGACACAGCGGTGTACAGCAGCGAGCGTCGACCCAAACTTATAATGAAACGCCTTCAGCGACACCTTGACAAACTCGAGTCCTGGTTCCGTACTTGGCGTATAGGTGTTAATCCTAGCAAAAGTACGGCAACACTTTTCACGCGATCTCAAAAGAGAGAACCTGAAGCACGTCTCAGAATGTTCAACACCGAAATCCCCTGGAGCGCTACATCCAAGTATTTAGGGGTGACGCTAGACAGCGAATTCCGGTGGGGCCACCACATTTCTGCGACGTGCAACAAAGCTAGAGGTGCACTAGCATCCCTCCAACCCCTTCTCAGATATTCTAGTCAGCTAAACATTAAAAATATTTATTTATACGGCATGCATCAGGCCTATCTTGACGTATGCAGCTCCCGCTTGGGCACACGCGGCCGAAACTCATATGAGGAAAATCCGCGTGGTCAAAAGCATAGCAATAAGGCAAGCAATGAAGGCCCCATTCTTCGCCTCAAACACCAAGATCCAGGAAGATTCCGGCGTGGAACCTATCCGCGAATTTATCCGCCGTACCACGGCTAAATTCTACGACGATTTGGCTGATTCCGACAACCCTCTAATCAAAGGGCTAGGTAATTACCAACTCGGAGATTACAGGAAAGTCAGAGTCCTCAGGTTGATCTTGGATCAAACTGTGTAAAAAAAAAATTCTCAACAATCGATATGTTTGTGTATAATAACCCACCTTTCTTTCAGCTATTTGCAGCAGTAAGTCAGCTGGGTAGATAAAACAGCCAATACCCACTTACTATCAGTCATTTTTCATTTTCACTTGTCATGTTCATCCTACATTCTTTATTTTCATTTCATTTTTTTTTTGTGGCAACGACCTTGCGCAATTGGGCGATACAATTTCCCCAACGGTGCAAAGCCAAGCCAAAACCAAGCGTGTCGCAGGACACCCTCGCATTCGGCTAATTTGGTAATGTGACCAGGTTTCCGCCACGACGAAGGGAGGGAGGCCGGAGTGCCGGCTACGGTTCTAATCAGACCCGTCGCACCGACTCCCTCCCATGTCCAGGTAACGCGAAGACGAGCGCGCCACCGGCGACGCGCTCGGCGTGGATGCCCTTGCTCTACAGACTAATCCTCCTGCGACCAAGGCCAAGACCTCGACTCACCTACGACACACCTCTCTGCCTCTGCCTCGACATGAACGAAGTCAACAAGGCAACTCTTCTGCCAAAGGTGGGCCAGCTATGTACAGGCCCACTCCGCTTGCCACACCTCGCCATCAGCGATCTTCTAGATGGGATTCCACGGAAACCCCATCAAATTTTCTAACCCGCCGACAGTCTTGATGCGGCTCTAATCGCATCTAAAGTCGGTCGCTCCCACGGCGGACGGTAGTGTGCGAATTCCTCTACCCGATGCCTCCAGGTGCAAGACACCAGTCATTCTGAAGGAAGTATGGGCACTCGCCCCGGTATTCCACAAAGGCTATTCATGACTTAGACTTTCAAATAATGAGGTTAGAAATCCACTTTTAGATCGTTATTAGCTGGTTCAACTAGCCTATAAGTTATCAGCCAGGTAACCAACTTTACAAGCGACTTTTAATAAAAAATAAGTTGGAGTTGGCTTTTTTCAATTAAAAAGCAGATAAATTTAAAAGCAACTTTTAAGCAACTTACAAGGAGATGGAAAGATCGGCCCTAAGTCTAAAAAATTAATAATATCGGAGCTGTGGCCGTTTGAAATCAGAAATTCAAAATATTGCTTTAAAGAAAGGTACCCACCAAGGGTTTGGACTTGAACAAAAATTTTATTTGAAAATTTGTCTTAGAAAAGTGTTCTTTATCACCACCTTAAAGGTTATCCACGGTCACGGGGACACCCTGTATATTTCAGTAACTTTTAAATATTATTTCTGGTGGTTCAGAAATTAATTACAATAAAAAATTGCTTTTTTTTAAATAATTTAAAAATCACGTTTAATTTTAATAACTATACCGTTTTCTATATTCATAAATTGGTATCTCTATTTAATCGACAACAAGCAATGAAATAATCAATCACATGTAGCGAATTCATATATATTTCTGATTTTGAATTTTTAGTGTTGGCCACATTCGTTGTAAACGAATTCATTTTAAACTTCAAGAAATATTATATATTTTATAATTTAATAAAATATTTAAATGTTTTATTTTAATTTTTAAAATGCGTGTTCAATTTTGCTACATTTTTTTAATTTGTATTTTTAATATTGCAATTAGCAGCACACAAAATATTCAAAATTCTACGTGTGACCAACATACCCAGTTTACTTGTGATGATCGAAGTTGTATTTCCATACAAGAAAAATGTAATGGTAAACATGATTGTAAGGATGGAAGTGACGAAAATAATTGTAGTAAGTAGTACAAATTTTGTTTTTTCTCTTTTTTTAAATTAACTTTCTAATAAAAATAAAATAAATATTGATGCATGTGGTTGCTATACAACACGCGAGAAATGCATTCAAGTGTGTGAAGTTGATAGTGTCAAATTATTTAAGATAATCATTCAAAAAATATATTTCAAATAAAAATTTTAAATGTACACTTAAGCTAATATTGTAATATTTTGATGTAGTAATTTATTCTTCATATTCTTTATTTACGTTATTTTTTATTCAAATTCTATCTTAGAAGCGTCTCTATACAACTTGATTAGGTAAATCTGGATAACTATACTTTGGAATTATACTCCGGATAATACTATATTATTGTAATAAATTTTTTGCAGAATTTGATAGATAACATTAAAATGAAGCGAATAAACTATGAGCCAACTCCAAATATGAATAATTTAGGAATTTAACTTAAAAACAAAGATCTGTGTTTCAGGTATCCAAAAGATTTTTTTAAATTCTTTGAGGTACTCGAATAAAAAAAAATATTTTTCTAGGTCTGTAATTTTCGAGTTCTAAGTATTTTAGGAATTTAAATTTTTTTTGTTATACTCAGAGATCTGGGTACCTCTAGATCAGTAATTTTTGAGTTTTGGGTATTTCAGAAAACTAGATCTGCTATTTTTGAGTTCAATTTATGCTTATAAATACTAAACTTATATAAAAAACACGGCATAGGCGGGGTTAACCTTATGAAAATAGCCAATACACTAACCGCTTTCAATTTTTTCCGGTTTTTGTGCCTTTTCCCCCGAATTTTTAAATGATCCATAAAATGTAAGGTTTATATTTGTAATTAATGCCATAATCTACCATAATTTCAATTTTTAATTTTGTGGGTACACTTTGGCATTTATTCCACTTCGGAAGTACTACATTCTATATTTTTTCAGTCAACAACTGTAAAGCACCTTTTTGGTTTAAGTGTCATAATGATCAATGTATAACAGCTGATTTAGTTTGCGATGGAGAATACGACTGTCTCGATTTATCGGATGAAAGAAATTGCTCTCACCTGGTACGTTCCTATATAATTTAAATTTTGCTTATCGAATGGTAGATTATTGTGCTATTCATTATTTGTTTTAGGCAAAAAAGTCTTGTACGGCAAATCAATTTGTATGTCACGACGGTTTGTGCATTTCTAATTTATGGAAATGTAATGGAATTGAAGAGTGCTTGCTAGGAGAAGACGAAAAGTCATGTACTTCAATGTATTGCAAAGATAATATCAAATGTGAAAGTGGCGAATGTATGAACGAGAATTGGAAATGTGACGGTGTGTTTGATTGCAGAGATGACAGCGATGAAAAAGATTGTGGCAGTAAAACTAAGCCCGAATTTTGTACTTCAGACCGGGGCCTAGTATTATGCGCAGATAAAACACATTGTATACCGCACGAAGAAGTATGCAATGGAGTGTCCAACTGTCCAGATCACTCTGACGAACTGTTTTGTTCGGCATCACATAATTGCGTAGAAACTCATTTAGAAAAAAGTAATAGAACTGTGTGCACTTGTCCACGTGGATATCACTTAAATACTGGAGGAGGATGTAAAGATATAGACGAATGCACGCAATACGGTTAGTAGAATTTTTAAATTCAATATGAATTAGAAATCACTCATTAGCTACCTACCAATCTAGAGTATTTTCTTTTTTACAGGAATATGTGATCAGCAATGTAGCAATATCAAAGGTCATTATAATTGTTCATGTGCCGACGGTTACAATTTACAAAAAGATGGAAGAACCTGCGAAGTCAGCGAAGGGGACGTAATGTTATTCTACAGCGATAACATTTCAATCAGAAGACTTTCGATTAAGTCAAAAACAACTTCTTTGATGGTAAAAAATTTGTTCAATGTGAAAGCATTAGCCTTTTACGACAATCGTATATATTACTCCGAATTGATTGAAGACGATTATAGAATTTCCTCGGCCGATGAATCTGGAAGCAAGAAAAAAGTAAAATTCTCATCAGAAAGTTGGAAAAAAATTAATTTTACTATCAATTTTTTAGAATCTAATTACAATTGGGTTAGGAGAACCAGCAGTAATAGCTATAGATTATATAACTACCAATCTTTATTTTACCGATACAAAATTTCAACACATTGCTGTTTGTACACTCGACGGGATCCATTGCAAAGTTCTACTGATTTTCAATAACGAAAAGCCTCAAGGTCTCGCTCTTCATCCCGTAAGAGGGCAAGTGTTCATTTAGCAATGTTTTATTTAATCGTTATTTTTTATTATAATTATAGTGAAATGTTTTGGTCGGAATGGGGAACAACTCCAAGAATAGCACACGCTTCTATGGATGGAAACAACGACGAGAACTTCATAACAGATAATTTGGGTTCCCCGGTGGGAATAGCGGTAGATGTATACGATTCACGTTTATTTTGGGTCGATTCCCAAAAAAAGTTAATCGAAAGCGTAAAACTGGATGGAACTGATAGGCGTGTAAGTAGTCAATTTCTTAAATGTTGGAAAGCAAGCTGGAAATTATATTAATATAGGTAATATTCAAAGCAAATTTGATTCATCCATTTTCGTTGAGAGTTTTTGAAAATCGCGTGTATTGGTCCGATTTAACGACCCATACTGTTGAATCTTGCAATAAATTTAACGGCAAAAATCATAATACATTAGTGAAGCACGCAGGGGAAACTCTAAGCAATATAGAAGTATATCATCCGTTAATGCACGAAAATCATCCAAATCCTTGCAAAAATTCATCTTGTAGCGAATTGTGCTTACTTGCGTATAGAGGCAGTTATAGTTGCCAGTGTTCGGTAGGAAAAAAAGTAGATTCTAATACCACAAGATGTATAAGTAAGCAACCACACGTCGAAATTTGAATTAAGAGATTTCTTAAACCTTTTTTTTTTAGATGTGACGAATGCCCAGAAATTTGTACTAGGAACAATAAATTCGTTATGGATGATGGAGTATACAGAATTAGGAAGATTAAATGTAACAAAACTGCCTATTGTTGTCGAAAATATCACTGCCGTTGCGTATAACATGAAAAGCGATACCATGCTCATAGCAGACGAAATTACAAAATCTATAAAAAAATTAAACCTGCAGAATTATAAAGTCGATATTATTATCACAAACGTAGATCACATTACGGCTCTTGATTATGGTAGATTACCCACCTATCCACATTTAATTTTACAATTTTTTTTCTTTTAGATTACTTGGGTAACAATATATATTGGTGCGATTCCGAAAGAGGAAATGTAGAGGTTTATAATTTAGAAACTAAAGCCAGAAGAATTATTACAACCTTACCTGCTGGGCAAAAACCTACTTCGATGGCTCTTGTTCCCGAATTTGGGTAAATACATATTACTTTTTAACTTTTTAATTATTTAAATTAACACATGCTACCGTTTAGTTATATTTTTTTGGCCGTACAAAGATTTCGAGGTAACGCCGAAGTCGATTTCCTATATATGGATGGTTCTAATTCTATTAAGATATTAAGAGACACTTTAGTTGGACCGGTATATCTAGCATACGATCCATTTTTAAAAAATATATTTTGGGCCGACTCCAGTATCGGAAATATTGAAAGTTATCACATAATTGGTAAGTGGAAATCTCGTAGAATTCTCATATTAACTGATGTAGCTATTTTTTAAAGACAAGCAAAAAAAGGTCTTCAGGGGATCACAAGCTTCTGTTAGGGGCATTTTAGTATCGCAAAATAATGTATTTTGGATAAAACAAAAATCGAATAAATTATTTTGGAGTGATAGGAGTCACGATTTAGGACCCCATCGCAATAATCACTTTACAATAGGTACGGTATTCAAAATTTTATTTAACATATCTCTAAATGTGTTTTGTAGATGAAATTAATCACAATGAAGATATCACACATTTTATTTCAATTTCACCTCGTCCATTTTCAACTCATGCGTGCGAGAAGCATAATGGCAACTGTAGCCACATATGCGTTCCCGGAGAAAATATGTCTGCAAAGTGTCTATGTCCAAATAATATGAACTTAACGAGCGATGGTAAATCATGCGGCCACGTTTTAACTTGCCAAAATGACGAATTTAAATGTAACAAATCTGAAATATGCATTCCTATGTCGTCAAGATGTAATCATAAAAACGATTGCATTTTCGGGGAAGATGAAAGTGATTGTCGACCAGCTGTTGCTTGCCCTACAGGTTTTTTTCAATGCCATAATGAAGATTGCATCGAGGAATATTTAGTATGTGACATGAACTATGATTGTCGCGATAAATCCGATGAATTACATTGCGATAATATAATTAAATCTAAATGTAGCCGCACCGAGTTTATGTGTTCCGATAAAAAATGCATTCCGAATACGAGTTTATGCAATAATGTAACTGATTGCTCAGGTGCAGAAGATGAATTAAATTGTAGTAGTGAAAAATGTAAAAAAGGTTATTATAGGTAATAATTTTCAAATATAAATTTTTTAGAATGTTTAGATCTTTTTTTCAGGTGTCCAATAGGAGGCTGTATTCCTAACGCTTGGATATGCGATGACGAGCCAGATTGTGTTGATGGAAGTGACGAACACGAAAATTGCGGTAACCAAGTCAGTAATAATACCGATTTAATTGCCTAACGTGATAAAATTTTAGTTTACACGAACTGTGAGTTTCCTGATTTTCGGTGCGACACAGGATTATGTATAGACGGAGACCTAATTTGCAATGGCGTAAACGATTGTGGAGATTTTTCTGACGAAACAACATGTAAAGAAAACTATACAAATTTTTGCAAGCCCAACGAATTTTCTTGTCACAAAAGTAAATCCGTTTGTCTTCCGAATGCAGTACGTTGCAACGAAACATTTGAGTGTCCAAATTATGAAGACGAGGAGGGTTGTACGCGATGCCCCTTAGGTGAATATATGTGCTCTAATGAAAAATGCATTCCATCTGTGTACGTTTGCGATGGTTACGATGATTGCAATGATAATTCAGACGAAAGTTATATGTTTTGTTCTCATCTGAAGCCCAACGAAAAACCACTTAACGAATCAAATTCATGCGAAAATAAATTCACTTGTATCGATGATGGACATTGCATAGATCATCATTTGGTATGCAATCACGAGTACAACTGTAAAGATGGATCAGACGAAGGTGAACTTTGTAATTTTCCTTGTGACAATGCATGTACTTCGTGTAGGAAAACACCTCAAGGACCAAAATGCGTATGTCCAGAAGGCTTTAGACTAAGTGGTGATCACAATACTTGTGTTGACATTGAAGAATGTAAGCGAGAACCACCAGTGTGCAGTCAAATGTGTGAAGAACTACAGGGAAGTTTTAAGTGCACATGTCATACAAACTTCAAATTAAGGTTAGTCATAGTAAAAATTTTAATTGAAAATATTTGTATTTCTGTATTGTGTATCTTTGCAGATATGATCAAATATCGTGTAAAAGTATAGAGCAAAATGTGATATTTACAATTATGTCGAATAATGCAATATTTGCAATAGGGTCAAATCGGAAGTTAGAAGAAGTTTATGTTGCTAATTCGGTTCTTCGTATAACCGATTTCGACATATCTGTGCCCAGTAATCTGTTATATTTTATCGCAGAAGATGATGGGGAACTACATAGAATCGATTTAAAAACTAAAGAACACTCGTATATGTTTGGACTTGGCCGTCCTCAGTTAATCGCGGTTGAATGGATTTCGGAAAACGTATATTACGTTAACGAAAATATTACCAATAGATTAATTCATGTTTGTAATTTTGAAACTCGATATTGTTCCGTTATTGACTCCATATTTGGTGATATAAACATAATAACGGGATTAACAATAGACGCGGTTAATAAATATATATTCTATGCCGTGGTAGAAAAAGAAGATTCTTGGATAAGTTCAAAGATTTACAAATGCAATTTAGATGGATCATATATTGAAGAAATACATATGTCCTATGGCAATTACGTGACTGGAATGACATTCGATTTTTACAAAAAATTATTGTATTTCGTTGATCAACGTGACGAATTAGTTTTTAAAATAACTTATCACGGAACGGATCAAATGACCATTGTGCAAAATTTTCCAAATTCATCAAAACTAAATATATACGAAAATCATTTATACTTTTTGAATTCAAAACATGAATTGATAATATGTCCATTATTTGGTAATTATTTTGCCTGCATAAAAACCATCTTACACGACATAGAAATCGAAAAATTTGTCATGAATCATCCTACTATACAACCGTTAACCAATAGAAGTAAATGTCAAACCAGCAAATGCAATAAATTGTGCGTTCCAATTGAAGATGATGTTAGATGTTTATGCGAAACCGAAAGCGACAGTGATCGACAGGGTTGCGTTAGATATGAAGTAATAATTTCAATTGCTGCAATTTATCGTGCCAAAATAAGTTTTTACCTTTTGTTTCAGTTGTCAAACTACTCTGAAAAAGTAGCAAGGATCAATGCTAAAAGAAGTATTTCTATTTGGATTTGGATTTGTGTTTGTCTTATTGCAGGCATTGTAGTGGGATTTGCCGTTTATTTTTACTATCCAGAAAAAACAAGATTAGTGGTATATCAAAGGTTAATATATTTGTTATTCATTTAACTTATTTTAAATTATTGTATTTGTTCATTTACTGATTTTAGTGTACGTTACGTTTCTCAACGTGGTCGTAAAGAAAATGATGCAGAATTACTAATTGGAGATTGAAGTACTTTGGCTATATTATTCTAAACCGTAGGGTTTAAATTTTTATTGTAAAAATGTTTAAATATAAAATGATATATTTATAAATGTAATTTGTGAATATGAATATTTGAATATTTTTGTGCAATCGTATCTGTTTATTAATTAATTAAACAATTTTTTTAAATTTCTAAATTGTTTCAAATCATATGCAGTTTTTGCTTTATAATCCTGAAATCTATCGTTGTTTTATAAGGTTTCAATGTTCGAGGCGCAATGGTGTGTTAGTTTAAATTTTTTTTATTACATATCAATCTTTTAATAATCAATGAATTGCCCGAAACAAATTTCTATATGGCTAAAATTCTGATTTTACATCGATTTAAATTTTAAATATCAACTGAGTTAATGCATTAATTGTAATGCAAATAATATATATTCAAAATTTGGCACAACAAAGGATGAATGGCAGACACATGCTTGGTTTTAGTCGTCCTCGGTATAACTGTATATATTAATAATATATATTATATATATATATATACTATATTAATATATTAGTATATATTAATAATATATGGAGTTGAACTACATCCCTGCAGAAATTGAAAAGTTGCATTTTTGGTTTTAACGTAACCATCATAGTATATTTCATAGAAATCAGATATAGCATTAGCATTGAAGCTCATAATATTTACTGGGCTTTTTTCTTGATATTGGTGCGATACCCTTCAATATAAAGTATATTGTCGTTCCGACGTGAAGCCCTGGGAGGTAGGGTTATAATTTTGCCCAATATTTCGTCCCGGTCCCACACAGTTTAACATACTACAATCAACAAATATTGGAAAACCCACAAGTAGGTCAACCTCAACTTGTTCCATCTTATCAATATGTCCCTACAGGAAATTCCAACTTTCCACCACTGCCCATACCGGAAGGAAGTGGTTGGAAAACTGTAGAAAATAGGAAACGTATTAGAAGTCCGGAAAAGAATAATATAATCTATAAACAGGCAAAGATGAGTGACTACTGGTTGAACTCAAACCCAATTCAGGTAAAGAATAGATTTCTCGCACTACCGCGGGATAACAGTACCGACAAGGATAACACGGAAACAGGTGAACAGAATGTAATCAGCAGCGAATCAAAACCGCCACCCGTCTTTGTGGAAGGTGTGGGCGACATAAATCCACTTATCGTAGAACTCGAAAAAGTGGCAAAAGATGGCTACACTCTAAAATCCGTCAATAATGACCTAGTTAAAATACAGCCAAACAGTAGTCAAAACTACACTGACATCATTAAAGCACTAAAGGAAAAAGAAACTGATTTTCACACATATAAACCCAAACAGGAAAGATGTTTTCGAGTTGTGCTGAAGGGACTACACTCATCAGCAGATACGGAAATTCTTAAGAAGGAGCTCTCTGTATTAGGGCACATAGTTGATAGTGTAAGTAATATTAAGAATAGAATTACCAGGAACCCACTGTCAATGTTTTATATCAACATTAAAACAAAAGAGAATAATAAAGAAATATATCAGATCACACGCCTTATGAATTCTATCGTAAAATTCGAAGCTCCACACACTAAGAGAGAGATACCGCAATGTGCAAAATGCCAGAGATTTGGGCACACCAAAAATTATTGTAATAAACCTCCAAGATGCGTTAAATGTACAGGTAATCACTCGACAGACAAATGCGCAAGAAAGGTAAAAGACACTGAGGTCAAATGTGTTAATTGTGGTGATGCTCATCCTGCAAACTATAGAGGATGCTTAGTGCACAAACAGTTACAGCAGCGATTATATCCTGCCTTGAGAGAAAGAACACACATAAATCAAAATAACACCCAACAACCAATAACTCCTCAAATGGTGCAGGCAGGAATATCGTATGCGCAACAAACATGCCAAGCCAAACAAGATCAATATATTAATTACTCCAGCCACATGCAAAAAGACATCCCAATACAACAACCAAATGACATCACTGAGCTCAAAACTATGATGAAACAACTAATGGAACAAATGGGAACAATGATAAGCCTACTGTCAACTCTAGTCAGTAAAATGGCTTAATGGCTGGAACACTCAAATTAGCAATATGGAACGCAAACGGCTTGTGTCAGCATGCACAAGAAGTTAAGCTATTTCTTGAAACGCATAAAGTAGATGCGATGCTAATATCGGAAAGCCATTTTACCTCAAAAAGCCACATAAAAATTCCTAACTATACCCTATATAACACTAACCATCCAGATGGAAAAGCTCATGGAGGGGCAGCTATAATAATTAGAAGTAATCTTAAACATTATGAACTTAATAAATTCCAATATGATTATCTCCAAGCGACTAACATAGTTGTTGAAGACCGATTAGGAAAAATAACTATCTCAGCAATATATTGCCCTCCAAAACATAACAACAAAAGAGAACACTACCAAGCATTCTTCAACACACTTGGAAACAGGTTTGTTGCCGGGGGTGACTACAACGCAAAGCACCGACATTGGGGTTCAAGACTTACTAACACAAAAGGGAGAGAACTATTTGCAACAATGAAAAATAATAATATGACAAGTTTATCAACAGGACAACCAACTTACTGGCCAAGTGACTTAAATAAAATCCCAGATGTGATTGATTTTTGTGTTACAAAAGGCATAAATATAAAACAATTCAAGATAGAATCTTCACTAGACTTGTCATCGGATCATACTCCCATTCTATTAACAGTATATTCTCAAATCCTCTGCAAACAGAAACAACCCTCACTATATAGTAAAAATACTAACTGGGAGGTCTTCAAAGCAGCATTGGACGAACACATACATCTGGAGGTGGCCCTAAAAACACACGAAAACGTGGAAACTGCTGTCGAACATCTAACAAAAGTAATTCAGAATGCGGCTTGGTTTGCTACCCCTGACTCAAATTCAACTATTATTAACGCATCTACTCCAATAGCAGTCGAACAAAAAATTGCAGAAAAGCGGAAAGCTCGCAAACAGTGGCAAATTACTAGATCACGGGAAGACAAGAAGAAATATAACAAAATAGGTAGGGAACTTAAGGCGTTACTTCTTAGCCACAAAAATAAATCATTTTATGAATACATTGGTAACTTGTCGGCAACAAAAGCAAACGATTACTCGCTATGGAAAGCTACAAAAAATATTAAAAGACCGCAACAATTTGTACCACCTATTAGAAACGAAAATGGAGAATGGGCTAAAAGCGATAAAGATAAAGCTTATGTTTTTGCGAAACATCTCTCACAGGTATTCAAACCATTCCCTTCCACCCTTACAACTGAAGAAACTTCTGAAATTCATCAATACTTAGAAGCACCATTCCAAATGGACCTGCCTATTCAAGCTTTCAAAGTCAGAGAAGTTGACAGAGTCATTCAAAAAGAAATTAATCCAAAGAAGGCAACTGGGTTTGACCTAATAACCGGTAAGGTATTGCAACAACTCACACCTAAATGTATGAAACTTCTAACTTTCATTTACAATGCTGTCATACGATTGAAATACTTCCCCAACCAATGGAAGGTCGCTCAAGTTATCCTTATCCCAAAGCCAGGTAAGAAGTTGGAAGAAGCATCATCATATCGACCAATTAGTTTACTGCCAATTCTTTCAAAAATACTCGAGAAGCTTATCGTTAAACGTCTCAAACCGATACTGGAAGAAAGGAAACTAATTCCAAACCACCAGTTTGGCTTCAGAGGTCAACATGCTACTATTGAGCAAGTACACCGAATAACCAAAAAGATCAATGACGACTTGGAAAATAAAAGATATTGCTCCGCAGCGTTCCTCGACATTAGCCAGGCCTTTGATAAGGTGTGGCACGAGGGATTGTGTTACAAATTAAAGAAATGCCTACCGTATCACTTCTACCAAATCTTGAAATCGTACTTAAGCAGCAGACATTTTTTAGTGAAATACGAGGAAGAATATACAGATCTCCATCCAATGAGTTCCGGAGTACCACAAGGCAGTGTATTAGGGCCATTACTATACTTACTTTACACTGCAGATTTACCAACAACAAAACTAACAACAACAGCTACGTTCGCGGATGATACAGCGGTACTTGCGTCACACATCGATCCTAGGATTGCTACCAAAAACCTTCAAGACAATTTAAATAAGATGGAAGACTGGCTCCGCAAATGGAGAATCAAAGCTAATGAGACCAAATCTACCCATGTGACGTTCACAATGAGAAGGGAGACCTGTCCACCTGTGAAGTTGAACAACTGCACCTTACCACAAGCCGATGATGCCAAATATCTCGGTATGCACATAGACCGAAGGCTTACATGGAAAAAACATATTTTCATGAAGCGCAAACAACTTGGAATGAAGCTAAGCCAAATGTACTGGTTGGTGGGAAAAAGCTCTCAGTTATCTCTTGAGAACAAACTTTTAATTTACAAATCCATAATAACACCGATATGGACATATGGTATCCAACTATGGGGGACTGCTAGTACCTCTAACATTGAAATCATTCAAAGATTCCAGAACAAATTTCTGAGAACAATTGTCAACGCTCCTTGGTATGTGCCAGGCTATGTAATCCAACAAGATCTACAAGTAAAATCGGTCCATGAAGAAATTCAATCATTTCATAAAAGATATGCAAATAGATTAGAAGATCATCCCAACAAATTAGCCAGTAAATTGATGGATACTACCAACGAAGTAAGAAGACTAAGAAGATTCAAACCTAGTGACCTACTTACTCGATTCTCGACACAAATTTAGTATTCAATAAATTGAAAAGTACCAGTAGGATTCATAACTACATTTAGTGTATATTTGTTAGGGAAGCATTTAATGAAGTGTTTTCAGCATGACATGTAATTTAATCATCACATTTACTTATTGTTTGGAATTGAACAGATTGTAAATATTAATTGAGTTAAAATAAAAAAAAAAAAAAAATATTTCGTCACATTGAATTTTGTTATGAATCAGTTCATGTAAAAACATAATTGCAGTTACGTATCGGCGATTCCTTCCATTCATCTTCAGATGAAGGAATTTCAAGTATACACGTACATGGAAGCCTTTTTGCCTTTCCACCGTCGATATAATTTAGTTCGTATTCCACATCAATCATGACTTTTTTTCACATAGTTGCACACTAATCCCTTACTATCTGTGTGTAAGCTTTTCAAGTGAAGTAGGTAAAAAGACCCTTCACTTGCATGAAGGGCGTATAAATTGTATGTAATTTAAATAATATATTTTTTAATTATAGTACTACAAAATATAATATTTTATTATTACAGTAATATTTATATGAAGCTTTATTCCAGTTTCAGTGCGCTTGAAATCAAGAGGTGAAGAGTTACCTCGTTTTTGCAGCATCAGGGTGGTTGCTATGACAACCATGACGTCACGCCGCCTTATATTTATCAGATGGGACAAGTGCAAGTGCAGAGAATGCATACAATTATTATGGTCACATATTCACTTGCCACTGGCGTACCTAGAGCTTTTGCCGCCCGAGACGGTCTTAAAATTAAACAGAAAAGGAAAGGATTTCATTATACAGAGTAAATAGGTAATTGGTTCTTTTAATAATTATAATCATTGATTCTGTCGAGTACATTTTTATATTATTTAATAAAAATAAAAATATTTTTTATAAAATTTTTTTTTATATAAAAGTATGTTTGTACAAAAAGAACAAAATGCCGCCCCTAACAATGTGCCGCCCGGGGCGGTCCGTCCCCTCTAGGTACGCTAGTGTCACTTGCATCAAGTTAGTAATGTTTGGTGTACTATGACTATGTTACAATTTCAGTTCAAGTTATTTAATTGTGTGCCGGTAGCGTAGCTAGGAATTTGATTCGGGTGGGAAAGCACGAGCGCAGCGAGCCGTTTTCTAATAGCGCCAAAGGTAAAAATGTTTCAAATTTTCAAGGTCATGCGCTCAATTGAAAGTTAGAAAATTAAAATAAAAAAATAATTTCTACGAAAAAAGTGTTTCGTCAGACATTTTTTAAGTTAACGACAGTAGTAATAGTTTTAAACTACATATATAAACACTAAAAATTAAATCATTGATATTTGTTGTCATAATAGAATTCTAAATTATAAAATCATTGCGTTTTTTTATTCCAAAAGTGTTTATAACCTCTTCTACATTAACAGGCACCTTACTGTGAATTGCTAGTAAAACTAAACCGCTTAATCTATTCTTGCTCGTACTATTTCTTAAATATGTCTACAGAGACTGTAGTAACCGTTAATGTTCCCAACAAAGATAAAATAATATATATTGTCGTGTTTCGAAACCATAAAACCATTAATTCTTTTATTTTATAAAATTATTTGGAAGTTTGTTTATTATTTTGTAAATTATTAATTTTATAATTTTGTAAAAACTGTACATAGAGTTAAGTTTGCGAAATAAGTGGGAACGTAAAAGTAGAGTAAGAGTGGGAGGCACTCGTGGCAGACGCGGCTTGGCGTTAGCAAAAAGCGGAACAAGTATACGTTCCCGTCTAAGTAAATTTTGATTTTTAAATGGTTTTAAGAATAAAAGTAAACTATAATTTATTTAGAGTTGTTTTAATTAAAGTGAAGTGCTGAGTGATAATAAATTTGAAATTTTTGGATTATATTTGGTTATTTGTTGAAATACGTCACAGCAAAATTTGTTTGACCAGGCGTCCATGTGGACAGCTGGCGGAGCAAAACCACATTGCAAGGTAACAAATTTTACAACAAAAATTTACAATTTTTAAAAACAATTTGAAGAGTCTCTTGTTAAATAATGGATGTACACCCTGCTAGAATAAATTTTGGAATGAGCGAAATTTTATAAATTTTTATAGCTCGGGTCATTGCAATATATTCGGAAACATATCAATATTGTACTGATTAAGGAGCTTTCATTGTATATTTTAGAAACTCTTCTTCATAGTTTTTGTTTTTGTTTCTGGTTCTGTTTTCGTTTCTGTTGCCAAATCAGCTATTCGCCTTCTAATATAGCTTCATTAGTGTCTTGTCTACCATCTACACATGGTTTCAAGTCCTTGTAAAATTTTGAATTAATAATTTCGGGAAGCCCCCCTTTGGCTACACCGCTGTTGTGTGCCGTTCCTAAATAAGTATACATTTATAATAGGTACATTCGGCATAATATAATAATATATTATTAATTACTGTTAATAATACTATAAAAACAATTAATTTTACTTTTAACAGTTTATAAGACAATATTTTTTTAAATTAGTAATTATTGTGTAATAAGAATAATTATGAATCCTGATAACGATATTGAATGTAATTTACTTGAAACACTATTCTCTAGATCACCGGTTCCCAATTAGTTTTGGTCGCGGAACCCTTGGGCGATGTAAAAAATTTGGCGGAACCCCAAGCCGATTTGTTTACTGCATACAAGGTTATGTACGCACACTACCCCCCCCCCCCCCTGTGACCAAGTAAATACAAGTATAACAATTATTTATTACAGAATTACAAATTATTGCAATTATTATTAGTGAGAAGTATATGACATTTTGTTTTCTTCTAATAAATTCTTTTAATATTTGGTTTGATTTCTGGGTTACTGCCAGAAATCTTCAACCACGATTTTAACTTTTTTCTATTGACCATTGGAAAGAGGTCAATTTTCTGAGTATATTAACACAAAAATTTTTTAAGGTTATGCAATAGTTGTCGAAATAATGGCATTTTAAAATTACGAAAAGCAGGGAGATGTAACATGATATACCCTGATGCGTGACGGTAACTAGCACGTTCGAGTCCCTGCTCTTCATTTTGTTGACGGTACGTGTGCTTTGATATACTCTTAATGTTGTTGTATTATTGGCGAGTTCTGTTTTTTTCAGAGATATTTCTAAATTTTTTTGCCTTACTCAACAACAGCTAATCATGCAGCCGTGTTAAAAGGTGTATCTAAAATACATGTAAAATTTACATTTTTAATGTATTTTTAATTCGATTTTTTTCGAAAACTTTTGCATTATCCTACAAAATTTTTGTTCTAGTATGCTTAGAAAAGTGCCCTTTTACCTATTTTCAATAGGAAAAAGTTAAAATTGTAGGTAAGAATTTCTGACAGATCCCGATTTCTGAAAGCTGGATTCTTATGTCAGAAACTGCGTCAAGTCGATTTCGATACTTTGTTTTTGTTCCTGAATATAATGAGAATCCAGTCTCACACTTGTATGTGCTCGTAAATGGTAGCAAAATACGGTTTGCACTATTGGACAACTCCGGATATTCCTCGAGCAGTTTATTCCAAAATACGCCAGGCGGAACCTCTTTAAATTTACTTTCCAATTGGAAATCGCACCTAATTTCAATTGGATTTTCGAAATCTACAGCAGAAAATTCGACTGGACGTTAGCATTCCATGAATGGATTGCCATTAAATGGAATAGAAAAAAGTTAAAAAATATATTTTAAGCGGCAAAATTTATTTTTACGCCATTTTGAAATGCTTTTTAGCGGAACCGTTGGATTTTTTTGCGGAACCCCACGTGGGAACCGCTGCTCTAGATGGAAAGACAACGATAAGAAAGACATTTTAATATGTGGACGCCCGATTAATTTACTAAATATTCAAATTAGAAAAGAAATTAAACAATCTGAAAAAATTATTTAAAAACTACTGGTTTACCGAATTTACATGGTTAGGTGGAGTCCAATTTTGGAAAAATTATTTTGTTTGTCATGTTTGCTTTTTAATATTAAAAAACAAAGTGTTATTTTTACCCTCCTCGCGCCCCAAGATCTTAAACAGCACTTCACCTATTTTATAGACCACGAGCCGCCATTGCTAAAGGCTAAAGATGTTCATAATGTTGGGGTTGGCAAATACTTATGACCGGTATGTCTACTAAAAATGGGGTGAATCACAACACTTTTTATACTTTCTTTCCGATTAAATATTTCCGAAACTATTTGCGATACAAAAATTTCCTATGTCGCAAAAGTCTTATTTAAACTCCACGATCATACCTGAGAACCGAAAAATTACAAATTTATTTTTAACTATTATTAAAAAAAAATGTTTCGTGTTGTGATTCACCCACCACTCGGTGTCAATCACAACAAAATGTTATTTACCTACTAAAAGCTATTGGGAACCCTAGAAAGTAAATCACAACAAAATTTAATAAAAAAATATAGGTACCCACCTATATAAATTTACTGCACCAATAACCAATTTAAACGTTTTAATATCTTCCAGGGACACTGGTAAAATGTTTGATTGTTTTCTCCCACTAAAAATGAAGTTAATTTGCAGTTTACAGGCATTTTTTTAAAATTTTGTTTACAAACCGGGGAACCACCCAGACATATTCATTACCCAGACCTGACTCAGGTGTATTATTGTTATCAAAACCACTGAGTCCCAATGTGATCACATTAACAAGGGAAACGTCAGGTATGCGAAATTTTGTTTTGGTTTATACTTACATTACGTAAAGATTACAGCTAAGGCATTACGTGAACGAAATAGTAGCGCGCCATATTCAGCCAATTTTGAGAAAATCGAATTTGAAAATTTCTTCTTTCTGCACGAAATAACCAAATAATAAAAGATAAAGCTTGCAACAAAGGTTCCGTGGTAACGAGGTAGAGTGGTGGCTTTAATAAGCAAGGGTTCTAGGTTCGATTCCAGCATTCGTACTTTTTTTTTCAAATATTTTTTTTTAATTAATTTTCTTTTTAAGTAATATGTAAATTAACAGATATTTAATAATTATTCGAAATTATTAATTTTTAATTAATTATTAATTACTAGATCCCGTAAAACTTACTGTTTTCCCTGTTTTTACGATGAATACCACCCGGGATCGTGCGAAACGTCGGTGTAAAAAATTATACAATGTAAAATGATCAGAAAATAATTAATATGTATAATAATAATATACTTCATATAATATGAAAATACTTATTCAATTATGTAACTTTTCATTTCTTATTAAATATATAAATAAAATACGAAAAATATATAAATAAATACTTATTTAATTAAAAAATATAATTTTTAACAAATTCCAAAAATTTTTGAACGTTTCGAATAATAATCAAGTTAAGAAATGTTTGAAAATACCGTTAGTAAGACAAAACGATATCGTCCGAATGTTGAGATCTGAAAAATTAATAATTTCGAATAATTATTAAATATATGTTAATTTACATATTACTTAAAAAGAAAATTAATTAAAAAAAAAATATTTGAAAAAAAAAAAGTACCGATGCTAGAATTGAACCTAGAACCCTCGCTTATTAAAGCCATCACTCTACCACGTTACCACGGAACCTTTGTTGCAAATTTTATCTTTTATCACGTTATTTCAGGCAAAAAGATGAAATTTTTAAATTCAATTTTCTCAAAATTGGCTGAATATGGCGCGCTACTATTTCATTCACGTAATGTCTTAGGTGTAATCTTTACGTAGTATAAGTATAAACCAAAACAAAATTTCGCATACCTGACGTTTCCCTGTAAGCGGCATTCACTGTACTACAGTGGCGGTTTTAAAGAACAGGCAAGGTGCAAGGTGAACAGCAATTATGATTAATTTTTTTAAAAAAAGTAATCATAATTAAATAAATTTTTTTTTAAAGTATTCATAATTAAATAATGTTTTTATTCAAAATTGAATTTTAATTTTAATTTTTTTTAAGTGGTTCAAATAGTTTTTCTTTGTTTTGTTTTGTGCGCTCCTCAACAATCCAAGGTAATAATCAAATTTATATATACTTAAAATTGTATGTTTTTTTTTTTAAATTTTATTTAGGTGAATCCCAACGATTTCAATGTAATTTTTATCTTTATAACAGAAAGTTAACTCAGTAAACTAATTCTTAGTAATTATTTTTTTAATTATCTTTTATTTTGTAATTATATTTTTTTTTGTGTTAAATAAATTAGTTGTGATTTACATGTTCTTATTCTTTTCTTGCTGTTAAAAAGGCGATCGACTTGGTAATAATCCTACGTCTCCGATCTTCAATTTAAAAGTTTGAGTCTGGCTTATAAACAGGCTCTGGTGGCAGCGATTAGCTTTCAGTTAATACACGACGGCCGCGATTATTCAATTAATCAAAGCCTACCCGTGTTACAAAATAACATTTTCTTTATGTACAATATAATTAATATTTTAATATTATGAACAATTAATATTTGTTATTTTTCATTATTTGCACTTAAAATTGCAATAACAGCTGCAAAAATTAGCGTGTTTTATATTTTTTTTGTATTTGCTTCAAAGTATTATAGTGTAGGCACTGGCCTAGCTTGGTCCATATAGCGCAATGTAACAGTAGGACCATGACGCCAGATATAGCAATACTATAGCTTCAATAGCTAGCGCTTAGGCCCGTGCCTACCAGATACTTGCAGGTATATGATACCTTGCCATAAACAGTTTCTCTTATCGTACACATGCAAGCGGCATTTTAAAGCTTTTTAGATGACAAAAAAGAATATTTATCTCAAATTAAATAAATTAATTAAATAAAAAAAAAGAAATTAAGCGGTATTGCACTTTGTAGTGTATTTTTGTTACTATCTTCACTTGCACTGTTATTAATACAAAAAGACATCCTTGATGAATTATTAAAAACGGACACATTTCACGACAATGTCATAGATTGATTTGCGAAGAGCAAAAATAAGAGAATCAATCATTGTTTATAAATACTATAACATAATGTACAGTTACTCGAAAAAGTATTCGGACGTTCCTGTGTTAGCAATGTAAATTGCTCCTTTTAGACACTGTTTTTATTATATAAAAATTGTTTTTACAGCAATACTTATTAGACATTTTTTGTCGCAAATTTCATTGTCTTCATTTTTGTTTTTAAACATTTTTTTATTTTGTCGCCTCGTTTTCGACCGAGAGTGACTTAAAGCAGACTCGGTAAAACTTTTTAATAAAGTTAAAAATGAACAATGGTTTTTTCGAGGGATTCCCAAGGAACTTTTACCGAGACTGCTTTAAGTCACTCTCGATTGAAAACGAAGCGACCAATAAAAAAATATTTGAAAACAAAAATGAAGAGAATGAAATTATCTACAAAAAATGTCTGAAAAGTATTTTTGTAAAAGCGATTTTTATATACTAAAAAGAGTTTTCAAAAAGTACAGTTTACATTGCTAACATAGGAGCGTCCGAATACTTTTTCGAGTAACTGTAAGTAATTCTATTATTTAAATAAAAGACTTAATAGGGCATATTATTATAACTCAAGAAAATATTCACATCTTCCGCAGATTTTATTTATTTATAAAATATTGCTGGCCTTCCCAAAATTTTTCCCCACGAGCCGCCACTGACTTTACCTCGTTACCATGAAACCTTTGTTGCAAATTTTATCTTTTATTACGTTAATTCGTGCAAAACGAAAAAAATTTTCAAATTTGATTTTTTCAAAATTGGCTGAATATGGCGCGCTACTATTTCATTCATGTCATGTCTTAGGTGTAATCTTTACGTAGTGTAAGTATAAACGAAAACAAAATTTCGCATATGTGGCCCTCTCCTTGTGAGTCCCCATGTAATCACATTAAGCAGCGTTCACTGTACTAGGAGATGGTGAGCATCCTGTGTTGCATTCTTTGAACAACCTGCTTTTGCATCTGTAAAGCGCTTGCCATCATTTAAAATTTTATTCTATTCATTCTCTTGCTCATATTTTTCATATTCGTGTTCAGATTCTGTATTTTTGTAATGTCGATATAGGACTGTTATGTTCTACGCCATAAATATCTGCTGCCAGCCTGAAGCTCATTCCAGCTATGACACTTTCTATCGTTGCCTGAATTGTGTTTTTATCATATTTTTTATGCCTTTTCTCATGTAGATCGGGTCTATTTACACGAGGAATGGTATTGTGATTCACCTCGTTTAGCACCGACTGCTGTCGATTCCGAGAAATGGTTAGAATATTAAATGAATGATGTGAACTATCTTTATCCAAATGTTCACACACAATATTTATCTTTTTAAAATAATTCGTTGTTTAGAAACAACACACTAAGTTTTGAAGAAGTTAATTTTTAACTTTTTTTTGTGCATATTTTAATACATAAAATATTTTATAAACTACATTTATTTTAAATTTTAAAATACAAATACTCATATTAAATAGGTAGTTGAACTACCAATAAGAAATAAAATAAATTTTGATGTGTAGTGTATTTTGTGTTTTATATTTTAAATTCACATTTTCATATATTTTTCCCACTCCTGTAAGTATTGAATTGCCAATTGATTTTGATATTTGATAATTGAGTTTGATGAAACAAACTTCCTGAATGTGCAAAATACAGCACATTTTATTGAAAAGTCAATATGGCTATTTAATGATAGCAACTGACGACTTCTTATCACAGTGTTAAGCCGGGAGCCAATAAATGGTTGTAAGTTAACTATTGTCTGTGGTACTTGACCGGCAGAAGTTATATCGAAACCAACTGTAAATTTTTTAAACTAAAAAAAGAAAATTCAAATTGAAATAGTGCAGTGCTTTCAGATTTTTAATAATCTAATTGCTATTTCCACCAAACCAAAAACCAAACTCATATTTACTACAATATCTATTACCTTAAAACATACTTTATTTCATTAAAATTTTAATTGAAAAATTATTATTAATTTAATTTATTTTCTTCAATCACATAAATTTACAAGTAAAGATCGTTTCAAATTTTTACCATTTTTATCGTTCAAATATTATTTATATTTTACATTTCGAGTGCAGACCACATTTTTAATTTAATTTATTTTTAAGATAATCATAAATTTTATTTTATTGAAACATTTTGTTTTATTAAAATTGTTTTACTAAACGCTTATTGATGACCCTCTTCATTTTAATTGTTTAACATGAGTGTTTATTTTAATTATACTTTGTTTATTGTTTTATTTACAATTTCGATATGGGCCGAATTAGCTGTTTCTTATCCAAATTGTAGCGTTGATGAGTTTGCTTGTAACGATGGAACTTGCATTCCGTTGGGCAAAAGATGCGATAATGTACGCACGTGTCCAGACGGAAGCGACGAAGTAGACTGTAGTAAGTAATTATTTTTGCTATTTTACAATCATTATTAAAATAAAGATGAAAAATTAATTTAGACATCGCCAAAAACTGTACAATATTAAAAATTCGAAAATACTATGTACATTTCTGGAATATTTTCAAAGTATTTGTAAACTTGCTATTTGATAATAAAGTGAATTTTTTGTAGAGGGCTTTTTATGTGAAGATTTTTTGTGGTTTTCGTGTAAAGACAAGCAATGCGTAGAGAAATCATTAGTTTGCAATCGCGAATACGATTGCGTTGATTTAAGTGATGAACGTAATTGTTCAAATAAAGTAAGCGATGGTAAGTTCTGGTATTAATTTTCAATGATGGATTTTTTCTATTTTAGATTGAAACATCTTGCCCACAAAATCAATTTTTATGTGCTGAGGAAGGTTTATGTATTCCTAATTTATGGATTTGTAACGGAATAAAAGAATGTTTAAATGGAGAAGATGAAACTATATGCGAGAAGAAGCCTTGCCCGGATGGTTACAAGTGCAATAGCGGAGAATGTATTTACAATAATTGGATTTGCGATGGCGTTATAGATTGTCAAGATGGCAGTGACGAAGAAAATTGTGGCAATAAAACTATTCCGCAGTTGTGTACAGCAGATCGAGGTTTAGTGTTGTGTGCCGACGAAAATCATTGTATACGACAGCAAGATGTGTGCAACGGGTTTCCCGATTGTCCAGACGAATCCGATGAAAATTTATGTTTGTTTGAATGCAATAAAAGAAAATGTCCAGAATCACGGAATTGTATTACCACGACGTCCAAGACAGCAAATAATACCTGGTGTGCGTGTCCAAGTGGATATCGTTTGGTTAATGGAATGGAATGTGCAGATGTAGACGAATGCTCACAGTACGGTTAGTAAAAAACTAAATTACCGAAATATGATTTATCGATTATTATTAATTGTAGGAAATTGCGATCAGTTATGCATAAATACACCGGGATCCTATAGTTGTTCGTGTGTCGAAGGTTACACTTTGGCAACTGATAACAAATCATGTGAAATTATTCATGGTTCTCCGACTCTACATTTCGCCGATGGTGTCTCAGTTAAAGGACTTTTAACTAAATCGGAATTGACTTTTGTATTCAAAGATCAATTGGTACATGCCGTAGGATTTACCTTTAATGGCGATGATATGTACTATACCGAAATGGTCGACGACAACATTAAAATTACAAAAGCTACTTATCTCGGCTTCAATATGAGAGTAAAAATTAGACATCCATTTAATTAAGACCAAATTAATTTTGTTTTAACGTTTCAGCCATTTATTACAATAGGAATAAAAACACCGGAAGTAATTACTGCGGATCCCTTAACTGGAAACGTTTATTTCACTGACGCAGGTTTAAAACACATCGTAGTTTGCACTTCTGACGGAAAGTTTTGCAAAATTATAGTATCTTCCGGAAACGATCAACCTCGAGGACTTGCTCTGCATTTTGAAAGAGGGTGAGTTAAAATTTTATCATAATATTTAGCGAATTTTTTGTTATTTAAAAATGTTTTAGAGAAATGTTCTGGTCAGAATGGGGAGAAAAACCCAGGATAGCACGCGCTTACATGGATGGGACCAATGCAATTGATTTTATTTCAACTGATATAATTTGGCCAAGTGGAATAGCAGTAGATTCACACGTTAATGTTCATCGGCTATATTGGGCAGATTCTAAGAAAAAAGTGATCGAAAGTGTGAAATTAGATGGAACTGATCGACGTGTAAGTATAGATGTACAATGAATAATTTTGTCATTTTTCAACCACAAAATATTTTGTAGGTGATATACAAAGCAACTTTGAAGCATCCATATGCAGTTACGGTCTTTGAAAGTCGCGTGTATTGGTCAGATATTACAACTCGTACAATTGAAGCGTGCAATAAACTTAATGGCAACAATCATAAGATATATGTCAAATATTTACGCGACACTATTTTTACGGTGGAGGTATACCATTATCATCTTCACGAAAATTTAACAAATCCCTGCGAAGACCATCCTTGTTCGGAATTGTGTCTTCCTAAATATACCGATTACGCGTGCGCGTGCTCAGAAGGAAGAGAAGTAGATTTTAGAACGTTTGGATGTACTGGAGGTAAAAAACACTAGTGCATAGGTATTTTAACAGGAAGTAAATATATAAACAACATCTTCCAGATGTGATGGCTTCTCAGCGACTTTTAATAGGAACCATTAATGCATTATGGATTATGGAGTACAAAGAGTTAGGAAGGCCAAATATTACAAGAGTGCCCATTATTGTTGAAAATATCACCGCTGTTGCGTTTAATATAAGAGACCAAAGTGTAATTATGGCAGACTCGATAACAAAATCCATCATGAAAATAAATCTCACAAAAAATTATACAATCGAAAATATTCTTACAGATAACAAAATAGAACATATTACGTCAATTGATTTCGGTAAAAGAATGTAAAACTTTGTGCTTTATGATTTTAAATATTTTTTTACTTCTAGATTATTTAGGTAACAGCGTTTATTGGTGCGATTCAGTTAGAAGAAATGTAGAGCTTTATAATTTAGAAACCAAAACTAGAAAAGTAATTACGTCATTTAATCCAGGTGAAAAACCCGTTTCTTTGGTGCTTGTTCCTGAAAATGGGTAATAATATTATGTTATGTTCATCAAGTTTTCTATCGAGTTGTAATCTTTTTGTTTTAGTTTAATTTTTTGCGCGGTACAAAAATTATTTAGAAATTCGTCCGAAATTATTATTATGGATCTGGACGGTTTGAATAAAGTTAAAATTATAAAGGACGGTTTGGTGGGACCGTTGTATTTAACTTATGATCCACTGTTAGAACGTATATTTTGGGCCGATTATGGTACCGGAAAACTCGAAAGTTACAACGTAAACGGTAATAATGTCTTTTCAAAATAATCAATGCATTAATTATTTTATGTAATTTTTTTTAGACAAAGGTAAATCTGAGTATAAATCATCACAACCTTCTGTTACTGGAATTGCAATATTACAATCCGATGTGTTTTGGGTAAAGGAGCACTCAAACACGTTATTTTGGTCCAACAAAACCCATTCATTGGATAACGCAAATGTTAAACAATACACAATAGGTAATCGCATTTATCGAGGTAATTTTAAATTTTACTAACGAGCATACCATGTTTGAAATTTATAGAAGAAATTAATAAGAACACTCAAGACATCGAACATTTTATTTCAATTTCACCTCGTTCGCCTCCATATCATGCATGCGAATCCAATACTGGAAATTGTAGTCATTTGTGTATACCGAGCGCAGGGATGTCTTTTAAATGTGCTTGTCCGTTAGGACTGAAATTAGAATCAGATGGTAGAACTTGTTTCAAACCGGCAATTTGTACAAAAAACGAATTTTTCTGTGACCGTTCCAATGCATGTATTCCGAAAAAATTAAGATGCAATCATCATAAAGATTGCCCTTACGAAGAAGACGAGAAAGGTTGTAACATAACTGTTTATTGCCCCGAAGAATACTTTCAATGCGCTAATGGCGATTGCATCAACAAAACATTAGTTTGTGATTTAAATTTTGATTGCCGCGATAAGTCCGACGAAATCAACTGCGATATTTTATACAATCAAACTTGTACCATCAAAGAATTTATGTGCTGGGATAAGAAGTGCATACCTGGAACGAGCGTATGCAATAACGTAATGGATTGCCAAAGTGGCGAGGACGAAATAGATTGCTATACCTGTGAACCCGAAAAATTTCGGTAAATCATTAAAATTAAGAAACATACGAGCGTTACATTATAATTAATAATTTTTTAGATGTAACATAGGTACGTGTATTCAAAAGAGTTGGGAGTGTGATGGAGAAATTGATTGTCGAGATGGAAGTGACGAACACGACAAATGCGGTAATATAATGGTCTTTTTTTTTTATTTAACTCCACTGTCCACAGGACAATAAGTATTTATTATGACATTATTTGAGGGATATGTAGAAGGATTTCCCAGTAGCTATCCTTCTTTCTACTTTAAGTAACACCCTATATAATAATTATAACACGTGGAAATTTACAGTAAATTATTAAGCTTTACATTCCGAAAAAATACAGCTATCCCTGATCTGGGATTTACAAATCCTTTTGAAGGGGTGGATTAGTCCCCGTATAACATGTTTTGTTAATTTGTCTTGCTGTTTCTTTCCTACGTCATGTCCTCATTTGCCCTTACAGCTTGGGATGTATTGCCGCCTCTGTTACAATTACTCTCCATCCTTTTCTGTCTTGAGTTTTCGTCTTCGAGTCGTTGACTTCTATCAGTCTGAGGTCCTGCCTAACCTGGTCCCACCATCTCTTTCTGGGCTTTCCTCTCGTTCTATCCTCTTGTGGCGTCCATAAGGTTAGTATTTTTGTTATTGAATTATCATCCTCTCGCATAATATGGCCCAACCAATTAATCCGTTGTGACTTGATGAATTTCACTATATCTTCGTTTTTAAATTTTTCTTTTAGTTCATAGTTCTTCCATGTTTTATACTCGCCATCCTCAGTTTTTCTTGGGCCCAGAATGGTTCGGCACACTATTCTTTCAAATATCTTCAGTTGTTTCTCATCTGCTGTGGACATGCAGTGTTTCTCCTGCGTACGTTATGACCAGTCTTATTATTGTTTTGTATATTTTTAGTTTTGTTTCCTTTTTTAGATTTTTGTCCTTCAGCATAGATTTATCTGCATAGTAGGCTCTGTTGCCTGACTGTATCCTTTCTTTAATTTCTTGTCCTCGATTATTATTTCTATTTATATTTATTCCCAAGTATTTGCAGCTTTCTATTTCTTCTATGATTTCGTTATCAATTATAAGATCACTTTTGGTATGTAACGTTTTCCTGTCACACTTCATAAACTTGGTCTTCTTATAGTTCACTAGTAACCCCATTGTCATTGCTCTCGTTTCTATGTTTTTGAACATATCCACTAGTTTTTTACGTGTTCTGGCCATTATGAAGGTGTCGTCCGCGTAAGTTATCACCTGCCCTTCTCTTGTTGCTAGGGTTCCCTCTGTTTCCATTCCACTAATTACCTTCTCCAGTACCATGTTAAACAGTCTCACCTGATGTTGTTCTTACACAAGCTGTTGTGTGTTCGAGTGTCATCTTTGTCAATCTTATGATCTTTCCAGGGATGTTCATTTCCTTTATCGCCTTGAATAATTCGTTTCTATTCACTTTATCGAAGGCTTGCCTGAAGTCAACAAATAGCATATATAAATCCATATTATATTCGCTGGTTTCCTCCATTGCTTGTTTAAAAACATGTATTACCTCCACCGTCGATCGACCCTTCGCAAACCCAAACCGACAGTATCCTATTTTGTGTCTTGTAGCCTCTTTCAGTCTTCTGTGTATTGCTGTTGATAACACTTTGTATGCGGTATTAAGCAAAGTGATTCCCCTATAATTTGTACACTGTTCCGGGTCTCTTTTCTTTTTCAGTGAGACTATGACGCTTTCTCTCCATGCAACTGGCATAGTCTCTTCCTTCCATACTCTTTGTACCATCTTGCATATTCTCCCACGTAGTTCTTCTCCCCCGTTCTTAATCAGCTCTATCTCTATTCCGTCCTTACCCGGTGATTTTCCATTTTTCATTCTTCCTATTATTTCCATCACCTCTTCTTCGGTTGGTGTTGGTACCTGTTCTTCACCATCTATTTCGCTTATTTCACATTCTTCTATTTCTTACTGGTTGTTCAGTAGCTTGTGGAAGTGTTTAGTCTATATCTGTTTAATTTTCTCAAAGTCACTTTCAATGTTTCTCTTTTCGTTCTTCATGTTTCTTGCCTTATACTTTGCTTTCCTTTTTTTTCGTTTCTTATTAACTGGTAAAAAGTTCTTTTATTACTGCTTCTGTTACTTTCCTCTATTTTGGTAATTTTTTCCATTATCCATTCATTCTTCTTCCTTTTAAATATCTTGTTAGGTCTTCCTATCGCTCTCTTATATTCATCCCGGTCCTCCTGTTTGCAACCATTTCAATCTCCTCTCTCTCTTTTCTTTACTGATCTCGTCACATTCGTCGTCGTACCATTCTTTAAATGTTTTCTCTCTATATCCTATTACTGCTTTCGCGCTTGTTTGTATACTTGTTGTGATGTTATTTATTTCCTGGTTCATGTCTTTATGTTCCTTGGTTTTACGTAGTTCTTCTGTAATTTTTTCTTTGTATAGTCTCACTGTACTACTGTTTCCCAACCTTTTTGTGGCTATTCTTCTATTTCTGTTACACGGTATAAAGTATTTGGTTGTTTTTTGTCTTATCTTAGCTATAACAAGGTAATGATCCGTGTTAGCGCTTGCTCCTCTATACGTTCATACGTCTTTTACTGTGTTTTTACTCCTTTTTGACACCAATACGTGGTCGATCTACTATCTTCTGTCGATGCATATTCATTTATGATTGACAGGTTTGTCTTTGATTTTACTCTCAAGTATGCAAGTTTTCCATTTATTGCCTTAAATCTCATTACTCTATTTAACATGTTTTTTGTTACCACAAAATCTGTTCCATTTCTTCGCCCAAGTAAAACATAGTGTAGCTTTTCTTTGTTATTTCACTTTGCCCTTTCCATCTTAGTTCTTGCAACGCTGCAATGTCTATTCTGTATCGTATTAATTCGTTTGCAACCTCCGTCACCTTCCCGGGTCTCAACAACGTTCTTATATTCCACGTACCTATTCTTATTATGCTTTCCCTCTTTTTCCAGGTAACAGGAATTCCGTAATTATTCTATAGTTTTCTGGTGGTTTGCCATGTTGTCATCTTTGTCTCTAGGGTTTAATTTTCAATTAAACTGAATAAAATCTAAAATTTAGGTTTTGGGCGTGATGACTTGCAATGTTTCAGTCGTCTTGGTTCTTCCGGTTTATCCATTAGTCTCTTTGCAAGTTTTTTCGGATGTGCTTTCACTCTTTTACTGTATTTCTCACTGTAATTGCTATACTGTGGTCAATCCCAAATTTTTTAGTATTGTTTTGTTTGACACATACCATGGCGCGTTCACTATTAATCAGAGCACTTTATTTTGAAAACGTAAAATTTCTATATTTGAATTTCTGGCGGTACTCCAAAGGTGAATGCCGTACGTCCATATTGATTTTCGAACAACTTGTGATGTTCTACCTATCATCCAGTAAAGCTCTTATATAACTTGAGACCAAGTTGCTTTCTTCTGGTAAGTATATGTTGTTGCCATGTTAATCTTCGGTCCAAAGGATAGACTTACTTTTGTTAAATTTAATTTGCCAAATTCAATCTTGTTCAGAGCACTATGTGATTCGGTCCCTGGTAATTTGACTCGCGATAATTTAACTCGAGTAGTTTGATCCCCCGATAATTAGGTCACCTAGTAAATTGGTTTTCGGTAATTGTACAGTTTTGCTAAATAAATAACATAAACTAACACTAACCTACTGACAGATCCATGTATTCGCGTAGATCTACCTTTTACGTACACCGGGGCTGAAATTATCGGGAGATCAAATTATCAGGGGTGAAATTACCAGAGGATGAAATCACCAGAATCAATTTACCGGGAATCAAATTACCATACACGATTATTCAGATGTGTTTGTAAGTGTTTTGAAGCCATGAGGTCAGGGTACAACGTCAAAACAGCGTATCGTCAGCAAAGGTTGCAATTGTGATAAGTCTTGTCGTTGGCAAATCTGTAGTATACAGCAGGTGTAATATTGACCCCAGTAAGCTTTTTTGTGGTATTCCGGACGATATTGGTTGAAGGTCGGTTTATTCGTCCTAAAATCTAACCAAAAATATCCTTCTGATAAGTAAGATTTTGCTAATACTTAAATATCATATTTTCTCGTATCGTATTTCTTCAACTTATAGATCAAGCCAACATGCCAAACGCTATCAAAAGCCTGTGCTATATCTAGAAAAACGGCAGAGTAGTACCTCATTTTTCCAAGTCGATGAACTTGTTTGATTATTCCGTGATTATTTCTAAATCCATATTGGTCATTCGGAATAGTTCATTTTCATCGAGAATCCATTGTATTCCATTAATCAGGAATTTTTAAAAAACTTTTGACAAGATCAGCTGATTGGTCTATTATACGAACCCAGGCAGCGTTAAAAATTTGTGTAATAAATAATTTTTTTCTTTGGAAGACTCATTTGATAGGCAGTCTCTATTTCAATTTCTGGAGGTGATTCGTTAGGTAAAGGTTTGAACACACCTGCCTAGTGTTTGGTAAATGTAGTAGCATTTTCTTTATTGTTTCTGGCCCAGTTTCTATCTTTGTCACTAATTGGTGGAATCTGCAATTGAGGTGTTTGTATTCTTTTGACAGCTTTCCATAGGGAGTAATTACTGTTTTCCGTAGTAGGTAGTTTTGAATTTCTTGATTCTTCGAGTCTGACATTAACTTATTGAGTATTCTTTTATTTTCGCCTGTTCTTGTATTTTTATCGTTTTTCATCATTTTCAATTCTTCGTTTTTCAGCAATCTTATCCTTAAAATTTGTGTGGCATTTTACTTCTTTAATCTTATTGTTAACTTGTAGAGTGGCTTCCCACGTTGCTGTTTGAATGAGTATTTTTTTAGTGCGTATACGTTCAGTGCTTCATCTATATCATCCACATTTTTTAAATGCACCTTCAAATCTGTTAATTCATCTAACCTACTTTAAAAAAATTCTCAATTCTCTGGCAATAATTCGATTGCCCAGTGTTTTAAAATAATCGAAATAACCATCTTTCTTAATGATATGTTTCCTTTCTTCTATTGCTACAGTAGTTGCTTGAATATGTTCCTTATTGTATTGTTTTAATTCTCTTAAATATTTGCACCATTTCATTGTATATTTTTTAGGTTACAAAACCTGTGTACTTCCAAATTATCTTTGTAATAATGGATTGTGTATAAGCAGCAGTTTGCGATGCAATAAAATAGACGACTGCGGAGATTTTTCCGACGAATTGGAATGTTCCAAAAAAGACGTATCTCGTTTGTGCAATAAGAATGAATTTGTTTGTCACAAAAGTAAATACCTTTGTCTTCCAAAAAATGTACGTTGTAATGGAACTTTTGAGTGTCCCAACTTCGAAGATGAAGAAGATTGTGACACCTGCCCGTTCGGTGATTTCAGGTGCTTGAATGATGGAAAGTGCATTCCTGCCATGTTCACTTGCGATCATTTCGAAGATTGCAAAGATAAATCAGATGAAAGCTACTCACTTTGTTCTCATTTGTATGAAAAAAAATATCCCGATATAATTTCATGCGATAACAAATATAAATGCAAAAATGGTCATTGCATTGATTACAATTTAGTATGTGACGGTGATTTTAATTGTGGAGATGCATCGGACGAGAACGACCAGTGCAGCGTTTCTTGTGAAAACAAAACTTGCAGTCAGTTATGCGAAAGAAGACCCACCGGACCAGTATGCTTATGTAGAGAGGGCTCCTATCTTGCAAGTGATAACGAAACCTGCGTTGCAATCAACGAATGTTTACAAGAGCCACCAGTGTGTGCTCAAAAGTGCTCGGATACAATTGGCGGCTATAGATGTGCCTGTTTTGATGGATTTCAACTCAAGTTAGTTTGAATTCTTAAAATTTCTTTCCTAATTATTTATCTTTATACATTGTCATGTTTGCAGTGCGGATCGAGTATCATGCAAAAGTGAAAGAACGGATGCTCCAACCATAATATTTGTGGCGTACGATACAATTTTTACAATGTCGCATAAAAATCAGTTACAAGCGTTATTTTTTACAAAAGCGCTTTTTAAAATTGCAGACTTTGATGTATCCGGACCCAATCATTATATATACTACAGTACAGACGATGAAAGGTTGATCCATAGAATTAACACAGATACACAAGATCATTCATATATAAATGTAACTGGCCGTCCAGAACTAATTTCCGTAGATTGGATAACAGAAAACGTATATTACGTAAACGAAAGTATTTCAAGTAGATCGATCGGTGTGTGTAATTTTGACTCACACTATTGTTATGCCATTCGATCAATATACGATCACAGCAGAATTACCGCTTTAAAAGTTGATGCTATAAATAAATTACTATTTTTCGCAACGGTACTTATGGAATTTCCAACAAAATCAAAAGTTTATAAATGCTTCCTCGACGGATCGTTTATGGAAGAAATCCACATGTCCGATATTGACTACATAACTGGGATAACCTTCGATTATAATAAAAAACTATTATATTTAACGGAAAAAAATGATGGTAAAGTCTTTAGAATAACTTACGATGGACAAAATCAAACCGTCATTTTGCAAAATACACCAAAAGCAACAGATATAACACTGTTTGAAGATCGCTTATTCTTTTTAATTTCAAATCATGTACTACAAATCTGTCCGCTGTACATCAGATATCACGCTTGCTCGAATCACACTTTACACGAAGGAGAAATTTCGAATTTTGCCATCAACCAATCGTCCATTCAACCGTTGATAAATAACACTTGCAAAGACAAAAATTGTAAAAGTTTGTGTGTACCAACCAAAGGAACAGTTAAATGCGTATGCGATCCCAAAAATACAGAAGAAGAATGTGTCAATAACATGGTAATTATTTATAATCAATTATATTATTTGGTTCTAAATATTGAATATTTTTAGGTGATAACATATTCCCAAGCACCAATTGAAGACGAAGATTCCGGTTTTAGTTTTGCCTGGATGTGGTTAATTATTATTATTGTAGCTATTGTTGCTTCAATAACGTATGCAGTATATCATTTTGGTCCTGAAAGAACAAGAATAATGTTTCAGAATTCGTAAGTATTAATTTATTAAAATTCTAATTTTAAATATAGTAACAGTAATTCGACAGATTTCTGTAAGGGTGCAATATAGATTTAATTTTAAAATGCTTATTCGTTCTTATTTTTATTGATGAATGTACTTGTAGAACTTCTTATTTACTTTAGTCTTTTCATACATAAGATCATCGATTGTTTCATTGTTTGGGTTATTTCCTCCAATGATTCCGAGCAAAGATTGTCCTAGCAAATTCACATTCGTTGAACAAATATTACGAAATTATCTATTATTCGACATCTTATAAGAAAATTGGGCATTATACGGTTATAATATACAGGTATATTTTGTCTCGCGTTCTTCAATTTCTAATTTTGGATCCAAATAAATTTAAATTGTTTGTACCTATTTATTTTCGAGATCTATCAAAATGCCTAATAGTCGCATTTTGTCATTTTGGATTCAAAACAGTCACAATCGTTTGTAATTTCTTTATTCTTGTTCACACCCATTTTATTTTTGAGATATTTCAGAATAATATCTAATAATAGCATTGCACCAGCACCATGCTTCAACCCTCCATTTTGGATCTAAAAAAGTTTAAATCGTTTGTACCTGTATAGACCTTTTTACCTTTGTTTGTATTCAATTTTCACCTTCATAGTAATCGCAGGATAAAATGATTAATCAGAAATAGCGTTACTAAATTCGAAAGACCTAGATCTGGTTTTATTATTGTAATTCTTGGTTTTCTATTCAAACTTTTAAACTTATTTAAAAAAACTTACGTAAAGAACTCTTTGAGCCCATCTCCCCTAAAGTTTGTAGAATTTTCTAGACCCCCAAAATAGCCCTTCGTAATTAATACTCTCTTTAAACAAAACAACAAACAAAAAAGATACAACGGAAAATAATGAATAAAGAAGGTATAAACAGGTACCTACAAACAATTTAGACAATTTCAATTCAAAATTTGAAATGGAGAAAGGGGCAGAATTTTTGTGAACTTTGTTCAGAATTCAATTCATTACCTCAAAAGCAAAAGAGCTATAAACAAAAGCATCGCAGGTACAAATAATTTATATGGTTTTTAATTCTAAGTTAGAAATTGATCGAGAATTTTGAAATATTTCCCCCCCAAGAATTTTAAAAATATTTCGAAAACAAAATGTGTAGATTACCAGTAAAAAGAAAGAAAATAGAAACGAGGTACAAATTACATATAATCCAAAATGGGAAAGGGGGCTACCATTTCGCCAATCTTGTTGAAAACTTCTCTAATTATCTCAAAGATAAAATGGGTAGAAACGAAAATTAAATAATACTTTTTTTGTTGTATTTCTTAATTTTACTGTGGAGTTTTTAACAATAATTATTAAAAAATAAAATATCAAGTGTTGAGTATCTTTAGATGCGGAATAAAAATCTTTTTAATTTGATACCTTTTTCATTCTTATCTGTTATAATAGGAAGCAGGAATTTAGAAAAATCAATATCTCATGTGAATTTCCCTGTTTAGTTTTTTGGCCGGTCACCCGGTATAAGGTACATTAGCCATTTTGATATATTTCAAAGATAAAATGAGCATGTTTCCCACTTGTCTTGAAATCCTAAATATTCGTAAAATTCAAAATTTATCCAAAATACATAAAATAATCCTAAAATTAGTGTAGAAGTACTAGGTAGTAAATTCCTAATTTTTAAATTTAAATTAAAAATTTGATTGTTAATGTAAAGAAACGAACCGAAAGAGTGATGATTGACGTCCGAGTACAAAAATATGTCACAAAAATTTATAGTTGATTTTATATTCGAATATTTCTTTTGATTTTTAAACTTGGTTAAAGTAACACCTCCTTCCTTCTAAAAAATCTGGATACGCCAATAAAATCACCGAATAATAACTTCAAAGCTACAGATTTTTTTATGTTTTGAAAATTTCTAAGCAACGTTAAAATTTTAGTTTCGAATTAAAATTTGGAAAGTTTTTGGGGAAAGCCTGAATCTTACTTTACAATGTTGTAGTGTACTCGTAGTTTTATTAAAAATTATACAGCTTGAAAATTATTCTTACAACGCTGTTCGAATATATCATCAATGCTATAGTGCCATTACATTTTGTCGTTTAAGTTTTATAAAATATTAAAGAATTTCAAGACTAATATTTCGGGTCTTCTCTATTATAAAGTATTAATTCAAAAATCCTATTTGGCATGGAGTTTATAAAATTTTATAATACCTCTGTTGAAATTTTCTTCCTTGACGAACAATAAGTTCCCATATGTTTTCTATTGGATTTAGATCAGAACTAATTGGATAACGCAAGCATAATTTCTTCTATCATAGGCACTAAACCATCTCTTCTTCACTCACTTATCATATTAGGCTTCGTGGCCTGATACGGTGCTCATCTCTTCCTCGGTTGTCCGACACTTCTTTTCCCTTTTGGGTTGTATAGTTTTGTTTGTGCTGGTATTCTGGTATATGGTAACCATCTCCTAAGACCGTCCTAAGACTTTAATGTAATTTTCCATATTCAAACAAAAATGTTACTCATATCATACAAGAGCCTCCTCCAATATTACAATTCATTTTAATATTTATTTCAAGACGAATATCATGCTAATAAAAAGTAAAACCATCGAGTCCAGTCAAATTAAACTTCTTTTCGTCACTAAATATTACTTTTTTCCATTCATTATTCCACTACATGTGATTTCGAGTAAACTGAAGACAAGCTCCTCTAGGTTGAGGTGTTAACGGTGACTTCTTTTATTGATAACTCGCTCTATAAGAATTTTGCGTTTATCTTGATGCGACAGTTTTATGTTCATAATTTTTGCCTAACTTATAATAATTTCCTACTAACTGATGTGATCTTTTTATTTGTTTAGTTATGCTTCGAACGAAAATATTTCTTTCCCTCAATACGGTTATTTTAGAAATTTCTTCTTTAGATAAATCTTCACCACGTCCCATGCTGCTACTTTTAAACCTTTTAATTAAAAATTTGATATTATAGGTTTTATGTGGAGACAATAAGTAACTTTTACCTTTACTAGAAATAACTTGAAATATTATTGGATTTTTATCAAAAATAATGTATTTGGCAATTTCGGACAAATAATAACACAACTTCTTCAGTTTTTAAAACATACATAACCTCAAATTATTGCTTTCAAATTACAAGCGCTTATGTTTTTAGTGAAGTGTTTAAAATGAATGTGAAAACACCACAAAAGATAAATATTAATTACGAATCTGGTAATGAGTCTGTCAGGTCATCACCAGTAACATGTACGTATTCAATTTACTAAATAGCTGTAAGTTTTCTAAAATGTGTAATTGTAGTTGTAAAAAGTCCACTTGTGGCATCACCGCAAGGAAACTTAACAGGAACTGTGAGAGTTGCTGCAGATATAGGCGCAAATCTATATAACATTATTCAAAAATGGAATGACCATCATATAAAAGGCGTAGAAATTTGTAAACAAATAGTTAATTTGAAATTGACCAGTCAAGAAAAGTATCCCGACGGACTGGAAAATCTTTGCTTTGACTTACACGACATAGTTACAGAATTAGAAAAAATTAAGAAAACATTGGAATTGTGTGATTCTCAAATGAGTGCTTTAAAGAAACAATGCACTACCTCGACAAAATTATTTCGAACTAGAAATATGGAGCAATTAGCCGAATTGGTTACTACAATTGTGGAAGCTTACAGGGAAGAATATACAGTATGTACAATTTGAGTGTCAATTGAAGTTAATTTTATAATTGAAATTTTGTAGGTGAAAGAAGACGTGAAGAGACAAATTGCACATGTTAAAATTAACAATGTTCCATTTTTATCTCTTTGTTGGACGTACCAGACAAATATTATTGATAAAAATATCGATGTAAAATTGGATTGTTTGTTGATTGAACTTGGACATAAAATATAGCAATTTTATAATTATTTTCTTTTGATCTTATTTTTTTCCAATTGTGTTAGTTTTATTATTGCCCTTACATGTTTCTGTCGAATTATGTGAAAAATGCAGCTTGAAATTACAAAAAATTTTCATACGGGTTTTAGGATTTTCTTTTTCGAACTTTCAGACTCGGTTCTTCAATCTTAATCTTTGGTTATCTCTAACCTGTTAAATGAAAACCGTTGGCTAGGAATAACTCGAGATTGAAAAATTCACTCTTTTTGATATGAAATTATAATAAAAGAGTACATTTTTGTTATACTGTAATTTGATTTTAGTTTACAAAGCGTTAGATATCTTGTTCAACGAGAAGACACAGAAGGAGAAATACAAATGGGACAGTTATGATTTTCTACTATGCAAAGCCGCAGACAAATTCGAAATTCAATTATTGTTTATTGTAAGTTTCATATTTCAAATGTGTTTATATAAATATGATATATGTTTATTGTGATATAATTAATAGTTTTTAATGATTAAGTATAACAGAGCCATATTTTTTGTAATTAAATGTGAAAGTTAATAAAATAAATTTTTGCAGCAGGTAACAAATTATTTTCAAAATTTTTTATTGAACATCAGAGCTGACATAAATACCAAATAAGTGTAGGTGCTATAGATTTAAACTTCAGAGACCCAAAGATTGTGAATCCAAATCAGATATTTCTGAATTAATAACGCCGTGGTTTCCCAGTTCAAAAGTTCCAAATTAAATAAGAAATGACAATATTCAAATGTGTTATCAATTTTGCAATTCGTTTTAATTTTCTGCTTTACTATTAGCTAATATAGATAATAACAGTTGGTAAATTGTCAAAAGTGATCGATTGATTAATTCGCAATAGGAAATCAAGCCGAAACGTGATAAATCAAATTTTCAATATTTGATTAAAAAGTTATATTAAAATCGACATACTTTGGCCTACGATAACGCAAAACAATGACAATAAAAGTTACATTTTTATCTTGCGAGCAGTGTTTTATTGGTCATATATTTATTAATGTGTTTGTAAATGTTAATTAAATTTTGATTTGTTCGGGTAAAATTTAAATTAAAATTTAATTGATAGATGGCGTATTGCGCATAACCTCGTGCGCATACATACGGAATTCCAAATATTAAAAAGAGGAGGTAATTTTATAACAGTTACCACATGAATCGTGTTTTCAATGGCTCTTGAGGTAAGTATGTGTTAACGAAATTGATATATTACAGTTTTACCTTTTATTTTACGTTCGCAAACGTTCAAAAAAATTTCAAACTCGTAACTATTCGTATCTTCTCGTGGAATATGTG
This sequence comes from Cantharis rustica, assembly GCA_911387805.1. NCBI lineage: Eukaryota > Metazoa > Arthropoda > Insecta > Coleoptera > Cantharidae > Cantharis > Cantharis rustica. Next base: position 42,395,731 of record OU426877.1, read on the forward strand.
TTTCTTTATTTATCGGGTTCTAATAAATCTGTTGCACTCTGTACGGCGTTAGTGTAAAGCGGGATAACCAAGTTTCTCAATAGAAAATAAAATTGATGTCTATCGTGTCGTGTACTGATTTTTACCAAACTATAATCAATATTTAATGTTTCCGAAGCAATAATTTAAGTTTTCCTTAATTTTGTATCGTAAAAACGTGATTTTAAATCGGCAACTTAGTGATATACAGTTTTAATAAGACTCTGTTGGTAATCCTTACGTTAAAGATAGCATTTAATCTAACTTCATGTAATATTGAATACGTACGCCATTGCAAGCTTGTATGGTGTTTGGTTTTTCAAAAAACCCGAAATATGAGTGATTATACGTCAGTTGCACCTCCTCAACAAACGTTTAATCAATCTTCTGCTTTTGCGGCTGCTGTACAACGTGCTAAACAGGTAAAATATTGAACATATCTTTTAGGGACGCTCATTTCGAGCTGTTATTAATGCATGCGTTTGTCGGGTAAAACTTGTGAGAAAATCAATTCAGAAACATACTAAAATGGTTATTTAATGCTTTAGAAGCACAAGAATTTATTCCAAGTACTTCATTAATAGTAAAATTATTTTATAGATTGCTGCTAAAATCAACCCAGGAGCTGCTCCTAATGATAGACAAGTGAAACGCCCATTAGAAGACGCTTTAGGTTAGTATTTTTTGTATTATTTACTAAATGCTTTTGAAAGGCGAAAAAATTGGATTAGGATAGTATTTCAAACTGTTATCTTAGATGCACAGGTTTTTACATTTTTAATTTGCAAAAATGTAACAATTAGTCTAAATCGAACATTTTGAATTGCGGTGACTTCGAAGCACAAATTAATTTGTTAGAAAGTTATGGTTTTTAATCTCATTACGTACAAATTTCATTCTTTGTCGAGTACTTCTACGCAAATAAGTAGGATATTTTATAAATTTCTTTTGTTAGTACGACCGTTATTTATTATTAATTTGTAATCACACAAATTTAATAATACATTACGAAAAAATCAAGTCGCGTAGATCTTTCGGATACTTTTTTTTTTAAACGGTACATTTCTTTGACATATTTTTGAGACTAATTTTTATAAGTTGATTGTTGAATATAAAAAACCGTTTTTATTTCCTTGCCAAACTAGCCCTACAAGGCCACCCTACAATTATTATTCTACTCACATCTTACACATATTGTAATGCAAATTGGAAGAAATTTTCCATCTCCCTTCTTTTCAAATATCAAGTCTACTTTTATTTTTGAAAATGCTAACATTGTTCTACTATAGTTTTTTAAAGGGATTTTGAGATTTGCCTTGTCGAATATATTTAAACAATAATTTCATAACTTGTTTTTAATTTTTCTAGAACCCGACGCAAAAAAAATGGCTGGCAGTGTAGTAAATAATACCGCAGCAGCAGTTGTACCGCCTCAAGTAGCAGCTCAAGTTCCAACTCGTCCTCCACCTCCAGCTCAGGCAAATATTGTGAGTGCTCCTCCAGGTTTAGGTGTTCCACCGACATTGGGTGGACCTAGTGGACCACAATTTAATGAAGATATTAAAGTTCCAGACAAAATGGTTGGATTAAGTGAGTATCGTCTTTGTTTAAATTATTTTTGAAATATTAGCTTTTCAATGAATTTTTGTTGCTTAAGCAATTCACAGTATACACATATGTACTACATATTTTAATGTTACTTGTGTGCTGAATTTGTAGCTTTTAAGACATTGTGCTGTACTAAATTTGAAATCCAATTTTAGAATAAATGATAATGTCCATGCTAGTTTAAAAAAAAACATTAATATTTTTTTATTCAGTATTCTCTCAAATTTAAGACAAAAATTTTGAAATACAAGTAATATTTAGCTTTCAATTTTTGCCAAATTCTATTTGTTAGGTTTTGGTTAATAGCAATGCATTATCAAAATATTTGAGTGAAATATTTAACTCTGTTACGTAAGAAGAAATAGTGGCATTACATTGAAGCAACTAAAAGTTTAACCCAGTAAGGGTTAAAATATTAATATTTTACATAAAATAGTTTTCTATGAATGTTTCATAAGATGTTCAGCTCATGAAAAATATAGCGAATGTATTACGTCAGCGTTTGTATGAAATGCTAGCTTTACTCATTCAAATAGGTCGGAATAATTTTTCTCATCAACTCATTCAAGTTGGTGTGTATATGGGATGAAAGAGCAAAATAATTTTTCTTAGAATCTAGTCAGTTCCCTTTTATGCTTTCAACATAATTCTCTCTATGCAACCTTCTCTTTTGTGTGTTTTCATAGCTGAAACTTAATTGAATGATGATTCTAAGAGTGTTTGGTTAGATAGTCGAACAGCATTCTGCAGTTAAAGTTACTTTTAGGTAGATTTAGTGACTGATTTGTATCAAATCGAAGAAGCTGAAGTTGCAGGCTGCAAAGAAATGGGAGCTTCATAATTATAAATAATTAATTATTTACATTAATTACAATTAATAGCTGTCTTTACACACAGATGCCATGTTCTAAGCCACATTCTGACTTAAGCAATAAGAAAGATGGCTATATTCTTGAAGAAGACAACAACTTTGCCTTTCTTGTAGAACGTCTTTGTTATTCCTTAGGTCAGTATGGCTTGGAACATGGCATCTAGAGTGCTTGTGTACTTCAGTATATTGTAAAAATATTTTAAATTTTAAGAAAAACATGTTATTGTTCGATGTAGCCACCTTTAGCACGGATAATAGCATTGAGTCTGTCCTAAAAGCGTTCATACGGTCCACGAATGTGGTCTGATGGTATTTTGCTCCATTCTCGGCGAAGAGCAATCTTTAAAGCGTCGACCGTCTTATATTTTTTATTTGATACTTTGGTCTCTAGAATGGACCATATGGAAAAATCCATTGGGTTTAATGGTGCCGAGTCATGTTGAAATGTCCAATGGTTTCTACTGAATTGTTTACGTGCCCAAGGTAACAAAGCATTGTTTAAAATCTTTTCACGGTAGATTTCTTGATTTATCTTTACGCCCTGTTCAACGAAAATGATTGGTGAGCGTTCCGTGGCAGTTACCGTGGCCCAAACCATCACTGATGCAGGCGCTTGCTTTCACAGATCAATTCGCTGGTCTAAATTGTCTATTGATTCGCACTGTAACCATACACGATCGCTTTGTTTGTTTACAAATTGCTGCATCATAAAAATTTTTTCATCAGAAAAGACTAAATTTTCAAGTTTGTCACTAACGTGTAGCGTGCGAAGCCTTTTCGGACATACTCAATGCTATTATCCGCGCTAAAGGTGGCTACATCGAACAATAACATGTTTTTCTTAAAATTTAAAATATTTTTACAATATACTGAAGTTTTCAAATAAATAACTACCAAGTTACAGCATTTTTAATTGCTAACACTTCGAGCGCCGACTCCTGTATAAGATGAATGCAGAACTACTTGCAATTTTGCATATATTTATTTAATAGACATAAAACCGTGCACGCTAGGAGTGAACATGCTTGAAATTTGCATAATCTTTTCCAATCGTAATAAAATTAATCGTTACCAAACTATGCAAAAAACTGAAAATTGGAAACATGGGGACTTTTAGTAACTTCAATGTAATGCCAAAATGAACATGTATACCAAGTACCAAAACTCTTGGTCGAATGTTTACTATTTGTCAAATATTATGTTAACATGACTGCTAATTGTAATTTTAGAATTTATATTCTTGTTATTTGCATTAGAAACAATTGTAATTTAAAAAATGTGTACAATATTATTTTATTTTAATTCAAAATCATTTTTTAATGTCTCGTGGTAAAACAATTTGATTTTCTTATTCTAACATTTCTACTACTTTGTAGCTAGGCGCCATTTGCTTGCGAGGTTAACACTTAAAATGCATTTACATTTTTAATTCTTGTATTTTATTTAGTGTAATTTTGTTGGTTGTAACTATTATTGGTGATTCTTATAACTTTTCTTGAAGACCATAACAATTTTTGATCAGTGGTATTGTTAGTTGGAAATTAAAAAATAATAATAAATTCTTCTATATTATTAATATTTAAATTTTTTCGCTCTACAATTAAATTATATTATTGCAGTAATCGGAAGAGGTGGTGAACAAATTACCAGATTACAAGCAGAATCTGGCTGTAAGATCCAAATGGCTCCAGACTCGGGGGGTCTTCCTGAACGTATATGTTCACTATCTGGCAATCGAGACGCTATTAATCGAGCGAAGGAACTCATAACAAATATAGTTCAACAAAGGGGACGTACTGAAGGTTTAGGGGGCATCGATTTGAGCTCCTTGCCAATGTCACAAAACAGCTATTCAGGTACATTATCCATTTTTCTGTACCATTTTTTTTGTTTTGCAATTTCTTTTTATCTAACAAAATAGTGTAATTTTGTAAGACTAACTTATTCATCTTAGCATTTGCATCTTAGTGCATGTTTACTACCTTGAACTAAATGTAATAGTCACCAAATAGTTTTTTTAAATTTACCTAGTTTCTAATTTGATTCCAATCAAGTTGTCGACAATTTAGTTGCTGGTTATACCGGTAATGTATATAAAACATTTGTTGGATTTTATTTTCGTATAGATATTCTTTTTTTTTTGCTTAGATCTTATACAAATTTTCTTTATTTATTTCTCTTCTGTGATTTTGAATTAAAATAATTATGTTTTTTGTTTATTTGTGTTTTAGTATGACTTTTCTTTTCTTTGGTATTTTAAGTAAGAACAATTTTATTATTGAAAAATTTCCTTCCATTATTAATTTTGTTTGTTACTGGCAAAAAGGTATAAATCATTAAGCTAAAACTGGAATTGTGGTCTATCATTGAGGCGGATGCTTTTGTTCATTATTATTGTAGAATATAATATTATACAATTTTTTGCAGTATATAGCTATAATATTTTTGTTATTATTAGGAATGAATAATTCAAATCAAAATATGGGAGGAGGTGGCGGTGGAGGAGGAGGCGGCGGCGGGGGAGGAGGAGGCGGTGGAGGAAATCAAGGACCTAATGGGCGTAATTTTGTTGAAATTATGGTTCCGGGACCAAAAGTTGGTCTTATAATAGGAAAAGGTGGAGAAACAATCAAACAACTGCAAGAAAAAAGTGGAGCCAAGATGGTTGTTATACAAGACAGTCCCAATCCAGAACTCGAAAAACCTTTGAGAATTAGTGGTGATCCTAGTAAAGTGGAATATGCAAAACAACTTGTTTATGAATTAATTGCCGAAAAGGAAATGCAAGCATATAATAGAAGAGGTAATGGTAATGGTGGTGGTGGTGGAGGTGCTGCTCCTGGTGGTAATTATCCCGGAAATGGTCGTAATACAGATGATAAACAACAATACAACGAGTATGGAGGGGGCGGCGGAAATAGCGAAGTTGAAGTAAAAAAATTATTATTTACTTGTATTTTTTAAAATTTAAGCCGTTATTTAGGTATTAGTACCCAGGCCTGCCGTAGGAGTTGTGATAGGTAAAGGAGGTGATATGATTAAAAAGATTCAAGCCGAAACTGGTGCAAAAGTTCAATTTCAACAAGCTAAAGAAGAAGGTCCCGGTGATCGAAGATGTTATCTTTCTGGCAGAACACAAAATGTTGAACAGGTAAGGTTTAAAGGTTATGAAATAATATTGTACTATTTTATATATAAATTGTAGGCTCGTCAACGGATAGAAGAATTAATTGATAGCGTATGTAGGAGAGAGGACGGTGGAAATCGAGGACATAGAGGTGGTAGAGAACGATTTGATAATAGAGGAAATCGAAATGGTAATCAAGAATTTTCAGGATGGGATGATAGAAGAAATCAACAACAACAACCACCGCCTCAACAACAGCAGCAACAATCTCAAGAAGTAACTTTCACCGTACCTAGTGCAAAATGTGGTGTCATTATCGGCAGAGGTATGTAATTTATTGAAAGCAAACTAATAATTTATTAATCTAATTGATTTTATAGGAGGAGAAACGATCAAATCCATTATTCAACAATCGGGAGCTCATTGCGAATTAGATAGGGCATGGCAGAAAAACACAACCGACAAATCATTTATAATTCGAGGTGATCAAGAACAAATAGAAACTGCAAAGCGTATTATTAGTGAAAAAGTACAAATGCCACTTAATTTTATTTCGACTGGAGTCAGCAGTAATCTACCGACGGCTTATCCTGGTATGGCACCTCAAGGGTACACTCCTCAAAATTGGGGTGCACCTGCCTTCCCTCAACAATGGGCTGTTCCTGGACAGCCTGCCGATAATACATCACAACCAGCAAATCCTGTTCAAGTAAATCCTTCAACCGGACAACCCGATTATTCCTTGCAATGGGCAGAATATTATAGGTCTTTGGGTATGCATCGTGAAGCAGAAGTTATAGAACAACAGGTAATTATTTTTATTCAAATTTATGTCTGATGGGGTTGTGTACTAATGTAATTGTAGGCAAAAAATAAAGGAGTTAATGCTCCAGCTGCACAACCCACAGGCGCACCAACATCTGCTCCAGTTGCCGGTCCAGCTGTAAATAATTCAGTTCCTCCGGCTTCAAATGGTGCACAACCAGACTACAGTGCTCAATGGGCAGAGTATTACCGTAGTTTGGGAAAGCATAAAGAAGCCGAAGCGATTGAATCACAAATGAAAGCAAAGGTATGGTGTGTCTTAGGTGTTGAATTGCGGGCCGGTGTTTATAATTTCTTTATTTAAAGGTTGCTCAAGGAGGATCACAAGTTGTCACGACACCATCTGCAGGACAAGTAACGCCCACACAACAACCTATTGGTGGGGTTTATCAACAACCTTATGGAGGTTATCCGGCATCTTCAGGTGAACATTTTAACTGGATTTATTAAATTAATTGCTTTTTATTAAAAAATATTTAAATGCTAGTAATGAAACAATTAAATATTGAAAAAATCATAAATAAAAACAGGATTTTTCATTCTTTTGGAAAGTGGGAGTATAAAATATTAGCGACAAAGTTGGCCATGAAAAGTCATGCATTATTAAAATTTCTTCAACTCATTAATATTTGTATTTTAATAGCCTTTTGTATTGTAATTTTGGTATGTTATTTGTTTACTCAAAACCCATTTGACTTATTGTAATTTAAAATTTGCTATTTAGATCATTACTTACTATATCATAGAAACAGCTTTACCCAAACTAGAATAGCATAACAACAATAGCAACAATACTTGCATGAGATTTTAATTTGCATTAAAATAGTTTGAATCTGTAGGTTATAATAGTAGATGCCTACTAGAAGTGAAATAACCATTTTCGTATGCAACATAATTAAATAAATAAGAATGGATTAAAATTACAATGAAATTGAAATTTTTTAGAAAATTTAATTCTTTTGGCGTTTTCTATTTAAAGTTACACACTACTGCATGTGTTTCTGCATATTATATTAAAATTTGAATAATTACAAATTTTGATTGAATTACTTTTATAAATAAATAATTATGTATGGATTTTGGTGTGACTAAAAAGTAGAAAAATCAATAAATAAAACATGCCAAAAAAGTTTGAAATTAGAATTCTAAACCAACAGTTGTTGCACACTACAAGAGACTGCCCATATAGCACAAAGTAGTTCTTTGGATGTTAAAAATATGTCTGTTTATGGACATTTGGATGTATAGTCTATCTATAACAGGACATGTAACGTTCCATGGACGTCCATAAAAAGTACGTTTGTTACAACCCTGTGCTTTCGTAGGACGTCCTTTACTGGACATCTATAGTATGCTCATCTATCATCGTACATTTAAAGTCCAACGGACCTCCAAAAGTCTAGTATATGTAAAAATAAAATTCAAAAAACTATTCGCGATTTACATTACCGTTGGTGGCAGTACTTTAACGTAAAAATGTATGAACCGAAACTAATTACGGTTGCATTCAGCTTCGTGCAATCAATGCAAAAAAAGGGTCGGCCTAAGGACAAAAGGTCCTCACTCCGAGGCATATTTTGTTTTTGTATTTATGTATTTTAGTTTTATTTATTTTAATTTTGTTTGGACCTTAAAGCCGGCCTAGGGTAACCAAAGGGGGACGCTAAAATATCGGGAATGCTTGGCGAAAAAGCAACAGCACATTTAAACTTGTTTTTTCATACATACACATTTTTTGTCACTTTATACCAAATATAAGTTAAAAGTGATGTACGACCATGAACGTTGTTCTGAGCCGGTAAATTGCTATAAAAAAATGCGAGGAAAATAAGAAAAACGAATCTGATAAAAGAAGGGGGGAGGCGGCAACGTATATATCGTCACCCGATAAAATAAGAAACTTCATGTGCAAAAACTTTCCGTTTTGTGATTAAAGACTATCTCATCTACAATTATTAATGTAAAATGCCTCAATAGACGCGGAATACAAATCTCTTTAATTTTATACCTTTTTCATTCTCTTTCGTTATAATGGGAAGCAGGAATTTATAAAAATCAATATCCCATGTTATTTTCTTATGTTCAGTTCTTTGGCTGGTCACCCGGTATATAAAACAATGCATAAGAAATGTCAAACTTGAAAGTTTGCTAGCGGCTAAAAATTGTACTTACAAAGGAACAAATTTGTAAGTGGATAAAGTTTGCGGTTATTTTTTTTTTTACCTTTGCCAAGACAGCCAAAGCAAATCAACATTAATGTGAGGTTAAACAATAAGCGCATTGTTTTTAATTTATGAATATTAATATCTTCATAATCAATATCATCCGTTTATTTGCGGAATTATCTTACTAAATGTAACACTAGCTTTGATTTCTGTCCTGATAATTTTTAATTTTCGTACACTCATACAGACTTTTAAAATTTGGCTCGAGAAAACTTTTGGTCAGACTAAAACACTTGAGCGTCGCTCAATCGCTCTCGTGTTTTAGTCGACCAAGTTTTTTCGTTAAATTGCTAAACACGTATTCGTTGAATTGAAATCAAATTATCTGGATAAATCAAAGGTGGTATTACTTACGATAATTTTTCACACACTTGATTTTTTGGAGTTTCAAGTTGTTTTATATAAAAATGGTATCCTATTTAAAATAAAAACTAAAGAAGTATTTGTAAAATAATTATGCACAAACCACTGCAAATCCAATTTATGGTTTTAATCAAGAGTTTATTAAAATTGGTACATTGTGAACAAACATTTCTGTAATTGGAGAGAAAAATTGGTTGCAAGTATTTGAATATTCTTTCCTTTGGAAATTATATACAAGAAATTGTTATCCCTGGGAGAATTTCTTACTCTATTGAAAACTACGAAAGTGTTACCAGTTTTAAACAATCTGGCGATTGTTGCAAAATTATTTGATAATATAAGATATTTGAATCAATTGTTGATGACGCTCTAGCGATGCATGCTAGGAACGATATAGTTGAAAATCAACACGGTTTTTTTCCTGGGCGATCAACAAGTAACAATTTATTGGTGTTAACACAATTCGTCATATCTGCTTTTAAGAGCGGATGTGAGGTTGATTGCATCTTCACAGATTTGACAAAGGCATTTGATCAGATTCTCGTTAATCTATTGCTGAGGAAGCTTGAGAGTATGTACTCTATTATGTCACCTTTACTATCTTGGTTGAAGTCCTACCTTAAAGATCGCTTCTAAAAAGTGGTTGTGGGTGAATATAAATCTTATTGTTTTGAAGTGACATCGGGAGTGGGGCAGGGTTCGCTCCTGGGTCCTATTTTGTTTTTGATGTATATTAATGATTGTACACTGCCTTGAGGTACTCGAGGTTTCTTCTTTTTGCAGAAGACTTGAAACTGTTTTATAATGTAGGCTCTGATGATGATTGTACTTTGCTTCAGAAAGACCTAGACGGGTTGAGCGATTGGTGTGCTTAATCATCTTCATTTAAATATAAAAAAATGTAAAACAATGAAATTTACTCGTAAGAGAACTAACACTACGTCATACCCATACAGAATTGGTGGGTCGGGTGCTTGAGGTGGTTCACAAATTTAAGGATCTGGATGTCATTCTTAATTTTTTGCTGTCCTATGACTCGTATTTAGATAGTATAATTTCCCAGGTGAATAGTATGCTGGGATTTGTGATCCGTTCCACTCATAGTTTTTTTAACACAAGAGCACTCGTGCTTTACGTGGGGCCTACACTGGACTATTGTTCTTCGGTGTGGTGTTCCTTGTATGTGTCTAATGTGGGGAGACTGGAGAGGGTCCAGAATAGATTTGTTAAGCTGTTGTGTTTTAGAAGTCATATATCTTACTCCTCCGAAACGTATGCTTTAATACTTTAGTATTTTGGCTTTTGTCTGCAAGGAAATCTATTAACAATCTGGTATTTTTGTTCAAAATTCTGAATGGCGTTATTGATTGCCCAGAATTGCTACAGTATTTCAGCTTTCATATACCCGCGGGATCTCTGAGATCAAGTAATTTACTGGCAGAGGATTTTCACAGATCTAATTTTGGTCAGCATTCAGCTGTGGCTAGAATGTGTCGTTTGACTAACTTTGCTAATTCCGGTAATAATGCAGAGTTTGATTTTTTTGTCATAATATTGCCGCATTTAACCGTGTGTTGGTAGAAAAAACTGACTTGGTAAATTTGCTGTAAATTCAATTCTGTAAAAAAGTTTATTTAACCGTTTAATTACTATCTGTGATGTACACGAATAAATAAATACTAAAATGATTTTTAAGTGTTATTGAAATAACAATGACTGTGTTTTCTCAGCCATATTATAATATTTTGATTTACAGTAAAATTTAACCTATCTACAAATAAAAAATAAATGTCTTTGCAGGTTATTACCAGGGTCAAACGCAGGGTGCGGCTCCACCGGCTATGCCCCAGGGTCAGTATGGATTTTCTGGTTATGGTTATGGAGGAGGTAACAATTCCCAAGAAAATTAAATCTTGTACAAACCGTAAGTATAAGAATATTAAAAAATTTCTTTGTTTTATTTTTGTTATATAATAATAATAATGCAATATTGTTGAAACGTGCTCATGATTTATGATATTTATTGATATATTGATTATTATGTCATTTTTGAAATCTATTTATATATTTACATGTGCCATTGAATTTATATTTTGTTTATCAATGTATATGCATTATGATTTTTTTATTTTTTGGTATAATTTGTGTACTGTGAACACTGTCTGGTAATATATATTTGAGTGCACACTTCTATTTTAGGATCGTCAGCATATGGGACGTGGAAGGATGTCTGTATTTATATTATTTATTCATGTTGTTAACACACTTTTTACAGAAACTTATTAGGAATTTGTTTATGCCGATTCCAGTTTTCTGCAAGCTATATTTTATTTCTTATATGCAGTTTACTTCTTAAATGTATCTATCAAAATCGTTTTATTTTAATTATTGAAATATTTTAATGTGGTAATGAAATATACATGCATATTGATTTTATTTATTTATTTGTTTATGATGATGTTGTGTTTATTACTATGATAATAATTACTATATTGCTTAAAATAGAACTGTTACAAATTTATATTTTTGCACTCGTACAATTTTAATGTATATACAATGCGTAACCGTTTGACAGTGTTGGTGGTACATATTTTTTTCAGGCAATGTGGACCATCTAGATATCAGTTATAATTGTGATTTACAGATTTTAGCTGTTTCCTACCACGGATTTTTACCATGGTCAAAAATGTGGAAATATTTAATAGCTTTAAGAATTTATTATGATAAATCATGTAATTTTAAATATTGTAAGGTATTAATTTAATATTTTGCCAACCGATTCATGAAAATCTAATAGGTTTAATAACATTTGATTAGCATAGGGCTTTATTTCTTTCAATTTTTGTTTTGTATAAATGCCAATTTTTTTATTAATTTTTATTTTAGAAAGTGCATCTGTTTTATCGTCATGCTTTATATTGTTCTGTACAATTGGTTACATATATTTTCACCTTTTGCCTTTTTTATAGATCGTGTGGGGGAAATTCTCTTTGAATGTGTTATGTAATAATTTGTATGCTGTGGTTGTATGTTATTTAGGTTAGATTTCAAATCAAATCGCTGAAAGAGCTGCCTGCTCGAGCAACCACAGGAAAGCGTTTTGGTAAGAGTTTGATAAAAACATTAACTATTACTGAAAAATATGTTGTGATGTTATTGAACATAATATTTATTTGGACAAATACTTTTGCTATTGTTTCGTCCATTAAGTTTTGATTTTAAACACTATGAACAAAAATTGAATTTTTCGAAACAATAACAAACACGTATTACAACGTCTGTTTATTAAAATGACTTACAGCTGAGGTCAGTTTAATCAGGTCAGTTTAAAATCTCTTACTAATCAATTTTATTGCTTAAGGGACAAATTTTTATTAATACATATTTAAAATTTATTTATTATCCATATTTATTTTCAAAATTAACGCTTTGAAATCTCTCGAAATAATCTAATAGCTAAGTCAACTAAATGCTGAAAGTATATATCATTTTATTTTTTTTTTTCTAATTAAAATTTCTTTATTACAATAATGAAAATTATTCAATGTTATTTTAAAACAGGTGGTGAAATTTTGTGGCTAGATGAAATTGTAAATATTAAAATACAAATAATATTTAAATTAATTATATGCTTTTTTATTTTAATTAATTATTACAATGTATTTTTTTAAGTTTCAAATAATTAATTATTTTTACTGTTTTTAGTGCAGTAATAAAATTGAAAACTATGTTTTGTTGGATGTTTCGTATTAGTAAATCAGTAAATTATAAAAGAAATATTTTGTTTTTTATTTCGTCTTTATTTATTTTATCTCTTCGAATGGTCTGAGAGAATGTTTAATAATGACAGTGAAAGTGCAAACTATTTATAACAATTTTTTTTTATTCATTATTTTGTAAAAAGAACCATCACTTATTATTACTATAAGTTTTTCCTTTCCATATTATCTATGGCAATAAACTAATAGCAAAGCAAACCATAGATTTTCAGACATTTAGAGACAATCTGCGCAAGTCCCTTAAGTATATTAAAAACAAAACGTTCATAATTATGCATTTATCAAACTTTAATTAGAAATAGGTAATTTAGTGTGATAAGATAATTTGACAAAGGAAGGTGAAATAAAAATTTTATATCAAGGTAGGAAAAGAGTATTGTAATCAGTGAGTTGGGGTTTGCTGTTAAATTTAGTTTTATGCAAAATAGTGAATTGTACCCAGAATTGGACAGACGAAGTATATTAAGCTATTTTTTTCGAGTATAAAAATATAGCTATACATTACAAATCATCGGTAGTTTTAAATATTGTAACGCATTTCAATAAATTCATTATCACCGAGCGTTAGCTACGAATTAAATTTTACTTTAGCTATATTTTAATATAGCTTAAAAAGTAGCTTAGTTACTTTTTGCCCAAATCTGCTTTGTACCCAATATTATTACCAATTTTCCCAAAATAAATTAATTTACAAATTATTTTTACTTTTTATTGACCCCATATAACATTTTTCTATTTGAAAATTATTTATAGAAACTGGCGTACCCATGCTAGGACAGTTTGGTGCTGCATCGCAGGAAACTGTTGAAGACAATAGATTTGAAAGTTGTGAAATCAAATGCAAAGTAAATGTTTACTTTATGTATATTAATTCAGTATAATAGTATTTATTGTTATCTTTATCAAAAAAGATACAATATTTGTGTTTTTAAAATGGAGTTACATAGTTTTTACTATGATTTTTGGAGCATCGTAAGTTTGAAAGACAAGGTTTTCTATTTCACTATTTAAAAGGCAGCAAAAGATTTTGGAGTTTGTACAGATTCGAAAATAAATTCAAAAATCAAAATATTTTTAAAATTTTCAAGTATCTACCAAATAATTTAATTAAAACAATATGAGGTTTATAGCACTGCAGTTGTACTATTTATGTGGTATAATTTTCAGTAAGGTTGAACAATTGAGAATTTGAACAACAAGTAGGGATTTCTCTGGCTAAAAGAAGAAATTATTTCTTCTTGGACATATTAGTTTTCCAGGTTTTGAATCGACTGGGAGTGAATGTGAATTGAATCTTTAGATTCAAGGGGGAAAAACTGTGCAAGCATAACAGAAAACTGCAATATTACATCCATTTAAAGTTCCCGAACTAGACGGTTTGATAGAGACTAGAGAGAGATTAGAGATACAGGGAGGTTGTAAAAAGAGTGCAGAAAATTACGTATATTACACGTAGTTCAGGTACTTATAAAGCTTAAGTTCATTGTTATATTATAATCTATATAATATTAATAAAAATCGAGAAATACGTTTTAATAATATTTACATTGAATTGTAATATTAAGGTTTTAAATTATTAATTATCCAAACCATATAATCAGACACTCTTGTGTAAATTCCCGGAAATCCTTCTTGTCCGCAATGTTCTGGTCCAAATGATACTATCCCAACAACATACCAGTTAAAATCTTCAGCCACGTAGAGCGACATTAATGGACCTCCACTATCTCCTTTACACGAATCTTTACCTAGAACTCCTCCTGCGCATATTTGACTTCTACTCAATGTCGCACCTAGATTATTATACAGTGAGAAACATTCGGCATTGGATCTTACTGGCAACTAAAATAAGAAAATAAAATTAAAATTAATACATTTTTCTAATAAATACATAGTAGCAGTTTAAAATTTAAATTAGAAATTAAAATTTAAAACTATTAAAGAAAAAACTATTGAAATCGACTGAACTCGAAAATCGATATCAAACGTCTTGCAATTATCACATTTACCATATATGGAAAGCCGTCCGTGAGGTTACACTTTTACATTATACTTCATAATTAGTTGTTTCAAATAAAAAGCCACGATCAGTCGCAGCTTAGTAGATATAGTGAACAACACTTAAATTTTATTAGTTATTAGGGTTACAGTCAGTTAAACCAGTTAATATCTCTCAATGAGATATTAATAACAAATTATTTATCAGGTTTCTACATAATTGAAAGGTTTTCGTAATCCTACGAAATTTTTGTTTTGATATGTTCAGAAAATTATCCTCCCTCCAATAGTGTATAGGAAAAAGTTCAATTCGTGGTGTGGTTTGACTGACAGTTTCCGTTATTAGTTTAATAAGTCATCGTGCGCTATGATATATTTTGGCATAAACATAACTTTCTTTTTAAGGCACTTGAAAGAGCGGATCCAACTAGAGTTCACAGGGGGTGTAATTAAATATTACGATAAAAATTAATATTATATAATTTTAAGAAATTTATACATTTGACCGGTTTTCGGTAAGTCATGGGGGGGGGGTTATCCCCAATTCTCTTGTATCCGCTTTTGTGCATTTGGTACTTACTTCTAATTTAAGTTTGATGTCACTCGATGACGACTTTTCTGTTCCACCCCAACCCGCTACTGTCATATTCTCACCAACGTAATCTTTTTCCAGCAAATTTTGGATTATGGGTAAACATATAGGCGTAACATAAACTAAAGAATGAACATATTTTTAGTAATAAATAACATTGCATTATTTCAATAAATTGTTACATGAAAATGAAATTTCGGAATCAAGTCGTAATAAAGCAATATCGTTATAACGGTTTCTATCCATGGCTAGGTAGTTGGGATGCACTATTTTTTCTGATATTTCGACATCGATAACTGCAGGTGCACAATGTTGTTTATTACTAGAAGGTAAACAATCTGGATTTGTAGTTGTATCATGTTCGCCTAAACGTACACCCACTCTATGAAATACGAAGAAAAATAGATATTAAAAAAATATATTATATCGATATCGATATGAATCTTCGATATTGACCATGTCAGTATTTTAAAAAACTCATAAAATGTACTCACTTTTTAGAACTAGAATGAACAAAGTTTTCACAAATAAAATACAGTGTAAGTTAGTATAATAATAATTATCAAAAACGTTTTCACCATATTATGGCATAATCAGGCGATGATTATCAGAATTGACACTATGTTTTGAAATAGTTTAGATTATAGTAAAAAACAGATAATAACTTACAGAGTCCAATTTTTTGGCAATGCTTGCTGATCAACGCAATGGGCTGCCGTTAAAATGTACCTATTGCTAATTAAAGCTCCACCACAATGGAAACTTCTAGTATTTGCTATAATTTCAAAAATACTAAATTAGTAAACGATTTAATAACTTAATTGTATTATTGTCATACTTACGTGTTTGATATTCTAATAACGCCATCCAGGGATATTCTCCTAATTCCGTAGCTTCACCGTTACTAATTTTAAAAATTTGATGTGGACCACATGTTTCTAAACTCGGAAGCAAATTCGCATTGGGCAAATCTATAATATGAGAAATTTGTACATGTAAAAAGCTGAAAGGAAATACAATTTTACTGTTTAATGTTTCTTCATTTGTCGGAACCCATGGTTGGTTTGGGACGAGGTTTTCGGACCTCGTTAATAATGCGCAACATACTTTGGGATCGACTTTTTCATATCCACAATTTGCTTTTCTAAGGTACTGTACATTTTCTCTGGAACTTGATAAATTTAATAGTGAAGGGCATTCGCGGATATTTATGCATTGACCGTTGGTGTTGTTAGGAGTTATGCAGGCTTCAAATGTTTCAGTTGCGCTTTCTGGAAAATAATAATATTTATTTATACCACGGCGTAAGTGCACTATATAGTCGGAGAGTCTGCACAAAAATGTGCACTGGCTTCCTAGACAAACCTTGCGTCTATTGTTTAATGATTCTTTAGGTAAAAATGATTCTGTCAAGTCTCAGCTGACACACACATTGGTTTAATGATGGTTTGTGTATGAGTGAACTAAAACTTGAAATAATCATTTTTAGGTTAATGATCATTAAATCCGTAATGATTAATTAATATTAAAAATTAATATTTACCTGTGTTCGTTATAAGGTTGACAACAAAAAATAATTTTAATATACTGAGATGAAAACATATTGAAAGCATTATTAAATTAATTTATTAATAATATCAATTATAGAATAAACTTTCAAACTATTTATGTTGTTCTTGACTTAATTAACTGTAAAAATGTTATCACCATCAAAGTTTATGACCCATGCTACAAAATATTTTAATAAAGTATGTCTACCAAATATGCGCATCAACTGATTAGGTTGCATTTTATCAGTTTTTTATTTAAAGTATTGTAATGAAATTAATAAATCCTAAAATTCGAATAGTAATCAACAAACCGCAACTTTAAAAAAAAAACAGGAAAAATAAATTGGTTACTCGCTAAAAAATAAAATTACCTTAAACATAACATAAATGCTAGCGATGATTTAAATTTTTGTCACATGCAATGTAAATTTTAGAACATGTTTAGTTTTTATAAACATTTAGATGTTACATTGTCCAGTGACGGACTGGATTTTCAAATCGTCGAGTGATCTGTAGAAAAACTGCTCGGATTTCAAAAATAAATAATCACTTTTAATTTTTAAATATATTATTTGTAATAGTATGAAAGTCGATTGGTGTGCACCTCGATTGGTTAATTATAAAAACTCGAACCAAGTTATGCGAGTTTTGTCTGATATTTATTTTAAGTCTTTATGACCGCAATTTTCTTTTATAAAGAAGAAAGAAACACATGAACTTAATTAAAACTTCCTTACAGTAAAATGTCCGATTTTCAAGATAGATTGAAAACTCGAGGGTGTGTAATTGCATCACGGCCCAGTCCACCACTGATTACAAAAGTAAACAAATGCTAATAGAAAATTATTACCCCTCACTACTTTTTTTATTGAAGGATGTTGTGAATGACTAAAATTTTTATATATGGTAATATTTCTGTACGTTGGTTAACAAGTAAAGAATGGACGAAAAAGCTAAAATTTAATTTTTTTGAAATTTAAAGTTTTTGGGTTACTGGAAAATTAATTATTGATCAAGTTGAAGGTATCTATAGTATAATATATCTTCAACGATAGTTACAAAACTTGATATCGTTACTCTTGAATACTATCACTTTTTCAGGATTGTTACTTACAAGAAAACTGTTTGTTAAATTTTAGTATTTTTAGATTTCAGAACTTGATATTTTAAAGGAACATTTATTATAATAATTTTAAATAAATGGAATAGTATTTATTGATTGTTTTCTAAGAGTATGAATTAAGTAATCTGTGGTTTTGATTTCAAGTTTCAACAATCACAAATAATGGTTGTAAATTATTCTATAATTATGCCATGTTTAGAGAGAATTAAAATTTTTCTCACCCTGATGTAATATACAAATTTGTAAATGCTCTTTAGAAATTAGAACACGAAGTTTATATTGTTTAAAACTGCATTGGAAACCATATGCACAAAACAATAATTGGAAAAAGAAGCCAAAAATTATTAAAGCACTGCTTTAAAAATACAACATAACATGTAAAATAATTATTGCGTTTATAATTTGTAAAAGTAACCTCCTTCTACAGTACCTTTCAATGTCAACTAGTTTTTTTTTTTTTTATAAAATACCATTACCTATCGTAGTATACGTAAGAGATTTGTAATAATATACCAATAATATTTAGGTTAATGTAGGTTATTATTTTTCTAAATTAAAAAGTTTTTAAATTGAATAAGTTAATTAAAAAATAATATTTAATATTTTTATTAAGCTTTCAGCGAATTTGATCGCTTTCATCAGATTAAAAACTTTAATTTAATATATTTCACACGTTAATAATTTATATATTAAAGTATCTTTTTTTATAATCTATCCAGCAACTACCATTTGTTGCCCAGTGAAATCTTGATTACGTAATGTTGGAGTTAATGTTGTTTACATATTCTGAAAAGAAAGTAAAAATTTATCAGTATACGTACATTTTTATTAGTTTAAATTTAAGATATTCAGTTTAAAAATAGTTGATTAATAACAAACTGATTAATTGTCAAAATAATTCCTATTACTCAATGATTTCTGTAAAAATCGTTGCGTAATAGAAAGTAGTTCTGTATAATCTGAAATTTTAAGTTCTTCAATTTTTATTAATTTAAATAATAATGTCGAAATTTAAAAATAGTGCAATGATTATTAAATTACTACAGTTTTACTTTAAAAATCATCCTATCAATATCACGGACACCGTCATTTCGGCGATTCCAGTTCGGCACCGTCATTTCGGCAATTCCGATTCGGCGACAGTAAATTCGACCACAGGAAATTTATTTAAGTGTTACAATTTATTAAAAAGATTATTTTTAATTTTTAAATTAAATATTATTATTTACATACTGCGGTGGTATTTGATTGTTTTTTGTCGCAATCAAATCCTTTACCATACCAAAAATATACCTCGACTAGCTCTTTTCTGCGGTGGAGCAATTCGACCTCAGTAGTGAATTCCTGTGTTTGTCTTCTTTTTAAAATGTTAAATAATAATTTCTTTATCTTTAATGACGAAAATTCTTCAAAAATAAATTATAAATTTAATTCAATGTGCAACTTTACTGGGCTCACACTTTCAAACTTTGTGCCTATCCACAACGTCGGCTTATCTAGCATCTGGCCTCGCTCGTACAAATGCAAATTTTATTCTTCGAATTTTACACCAATTTTAAATTTAAAATAATTGCTCTTTCTAACCTTTACCAAATCATCGAATCTTTCCAAACCACTCAAATCAAATGAACTACCGCTCGGTAGCAACGCATCAAAAATATCCAAATCGTCGAAATATCAAAATTAATCATCCAAAAATCACGCAACTAATGCATTCGCATCAAAATTCATTTATTTCAATCAAAATCAAAATTATTACTCACAACTATAATTCACAATTTAAACTTATCAAAACTCAAAAACTGCCCCGAGCTGAACCTACTCGGCGGCGCGCTATCGGCGAAAGGCACATATCCTGGTCGGTTCGCTCCCCACCTGTCTAACTTTCACAGTCTTACAACTTAAAACTATTCAAAAACAAAATTCTTATTAAAATGTGTACAGGGTAGGTCGCAATCATTTTGAAACACCACAATACATTACAAGGTTGTAACAAAATTTTGAATTTTGTTATATTTCTTTTGGCTACACCTCGTATTTGTATTTTTAATGATACGAGAATATTATCGAGGCAAGACGATTTAGGCGCATGACGGGAGATAGGGAAGAAAAAGGTGCGAGGTGATTAGAAAAGAGAGTCAGATTTTGTGGGCGAAAAGGTTTGTTTTTACCTTTGATTGGGTAGTTATTGGTGATTTTTTGTGTAGTGAGAATTACTGGAGTTACCACCGCTCCTTTTTACGCCAATTTCAAGGAAATTGTGTTTTTTTGATTTTTTTCGTCATTGAACACCCGAAGGATCGAGCGATAGCCACCACTCAACAGCAGTAATAAGATAAGTTTTTTTACCTTATTACTTCTTTTCGTTTCTTTTATCTGCAAGGTTGTACAACGCCGATAATATTTTTTGATAATCGTCAGCTGCGTTCGTCGATGTAGCCGACGCTCGCTTCAAATATTTTTTGATTTTTTGATCTAATTTTGAGCTCAAGCACCGTTTTAAAGATTCCAGAGAGAGTGCAAACTTGTTGCAGTTACGCCGGATTCATCCCTAGCTTCCGCAAAGAAAAGTGCTAGTTTTTTTCTACCTTGGGTATCCTCACCAAATAAAAGATTGGGAATTTCGATTTTCAACCGTGTGGAAAGGAAGAAATTGCTGGGTCTTCTCTAAAGAGTCCCAGCCATCCATTTTTTTATACGGTATCATATACATACTTTTTAAACAATTGAACAAATTGGGAAAAGATTAATACAAGAAATATTATTGAAAAGGAGCCAAAAACGTTCGTACTGAGGTATTTTTTGTACATTTAGATTTTATAAATTGAATAAACTAAAAGTATATATTGCATCACCGGAACGAAATCGCCGAACTGCCGGTGCCGAATTGGAATCGCCGAAATGACGGTGTCCGATCCTAAACCCTGATTAACCACAACATTTTCCTATTTGAAACTTAAATAAAATAGGAAGAGGCTAAAAAGATTATGTGAAAAAGTGTTCTGCTACTTAATAAAATTTAAAAAAAATCAATAATTTAATATTATCGGGAGAGTATTGGTTTGTGGTAAACAGTTCAAAATAATCATTGGGTTGTGTAAATAAAAATTAGCAAAAAATTGTTTGAATTTCTAAGTTCTATATTTATTTGTTAATTTTTTGTTTTCATCACGAATTACTTGAAAAATTAATCTATATATTCCAATGCGTTTCTAAACTGCAACTTAAATTATGATCTATTGTCGTGTTACGAAGTGATTTGGTTGTTTGTAAATTTATTTGTAAAATTTGTAAATTTGAATTTGTTGTAGCAAAAATAAAATGTAAGGTTGGCTGAAAATAGATAAGAGTGGAGGCTTTTTTTGCCAAAGATGGTCGCCGGGGCGGTTGATTGAGTTTTGGCTCCGTAGATTTTAAGTATTTTGTAATTGGAATTAATTTTTTTAATTTTATTGATTGGAGAATTGTTTGAGACTGTTTTTGGTCGAAAGTGACCACGACGTGTCGAAAATTTTGTGAGTTTGATTTTTTGATTAAAGTGATTTTTTCGATGAATGGTTTTTGGAATTGAGATTGTAAATTCGTAAATTGGAATTTGAAAAATAAAAGTTTGTTTAAAATTGGAAATGATTTGTCGGGAAAGCGACATAATTTGATAGTGAGGTCGACGTCTGCAATACGATATGGCCAAGTGCCATTTTAAAAATTCGATTGCAACGATAATTTGGAAAAAACAATTTAGATTTAAAGAAACGACGTGTGGATTAGAAGATACCACGCAGAATTATTAGTTTAATTAAGTATAAAATTTTTAAAGTTTAAAATAATACGATTGGAAGTTTGAAAAATCGAATTCTGGTATTATTTAATTTTTTTTTTAAACCTTCGACCCTGAGGTTAGACTGCATCCGCACGCCGGAGCTACCCCGAGCAAGCAACATTGTTTGGTATTTTTTTTATAAAAATTGAAAATCTATCTAAGTACCTGTAAAAGTTATTTCATTTTTAAGTCTTAGAGTGGCAATATCATTTGCTTGAAGTTTACTATGGGGTAGGTAAGTATTGTGAACGATGACTTCTTCAATTTCTACATCAATTGGTGGATGGTAACATTCTTCCAGACCTGAAGAAACGTCACAATCTGTTGTGTTTCAAATCATATTCACTTAAGCGTTTACTTATTCTAAAATAATATTTTAATGTAAAATTTCTATTAGCTTTATTAAAACTTACAATCGCCAAGTCTCAGGAATTCTTTTGATGCATCGCAGCGCTTAAAACATTTGTCGTTAATCAATGTCCTCCATAATGGAAGGACGTACCAGAATCTATAAAAAAATTTTAAGGGGTATTAAACGGCCAATGATATTAGTAAATCTAAAATGACACTAATAATTTATATATTTTTACCAGTGATATAGCATTTCAAGAGGGCCACTCGTAGATTTTTGCTATTTCACCACCCACAGACACAACCCTGTTACTTAATTGATTTCCACAAATTTCCGTACTGGGTATAGTAATGCACTTGTTATATCTCCTATAAATATTTTAAATTCAGAAAGGAAAATTTATGTTTGATGAGAAACCGAGAAATTGCGGTTCAATGCCCGTTCGCACCGATTACGTTGTTATGATCTAAAGTTCAAGTTCGATGTACGGACTATGTATTTAACAAGGTTAGTACCTTACTAGAATATTATTAAAGTGCTCACAAAACCATGAGTGCTAAGTGTAAGACATGGTACATCAATGGTAATAACAGAACGAAGTCATGGGTTAAGAGGAAGAAGAAGATTAAGTGACTGATTTATAGCTGCTTACCTGAAGTTGTTCCTGGTACAGGACAACAAGCAAGTGGTTCCCCCATGTTGGTACCACATTGTGAATTTCTAAGAAAATTAACAGTTTCAAGTGGTATTGAAAGTTGTTGAATTAAACTAAACAAACTTGAGCATTGTCTTATTCCTATACATTCACCACGTTCTTGGCGTGGAGTTTGGCATCTTTCTTTATTATTTACTAGAAAAATTTCAAAGTTGAATAAATAAAATGTTATGGTATAATTTACATTTAACACTAGAAATTTTTGTGGAAAACTTAAGCAGTGAAAAGCATAATAAATATTGAGGTAGCTACCTTCGTTTTGATCATTTTGGACTTACTAATTTTGATTGTTCTTTCAAATTTGAAAGTTTTAATTTCTAATTTATTATAATTATGCAAACGAGAGGTTATTCTATACTACAATTACGTTGTCAAATTAAAATCTGACAAGCTTAATGGCTAGTCAGTAAGTTCTAAAACTTATTTATTTACTTTTGAAACTAGGAATCTATAATTTTGAAAAAAAATTAATAATTACATACCAAAACAGGTTTATAAATGTATGTTTCATAGGTTTTACAGCAGATATTGCTCAATCTAGCAGAGTGGCGTAAAGCATATCAGACAATATATTTCTGTAAACTTGTCTGAAGCTATATCCACTTTAAGCAATGTATTGTAAAGATTTAAAAGAAGTATGGTTATATTCTGTCAGGAGTAAAGGTAAGTTATTGTCTAATTGTGAAATACTTTATTGAATCTACCAAAAATATTTAGTGTACACTTGTAAATGTTTTTGACGCGATAACGTCTTATAAATTGATATATCGGCTGCACGCACAAAAAATTGTCTCGTTCCGCAAGCGAGAGCGCGGAACAAGCGAGAGAGAGGCACGATCGGCTTTGCATCATACATAGACATCATTTGAATTATAAAATGCCATTAAAAAAAACTTGTCTGGCATGAGGTTCGATCTCGCGATCACCAAATGATGCAATTATGTTTCATGCACATAACGCACTAGCCTATTGAGGGTTAATGTAATAACATAGTTTTAATTTGTAGTATCCGTTACATAAACATAATTCAATTCAATTTATAAATTAACACTCGGTTTACGGACGATAATTTTACGTGATTTTACGTCATAAGAAAACATAATTCAATTCAATTCATAAAAGTATGCAATTTTTCATCAATGGTTTCTTATGACGTTATCACGTAAAATTATCGTCCGTAAACCGACTTTACAAACAACCTGAGTGCTACGTGTTTTTTTAGCAGCACAAAAACTTCAAATTAAAATAAAATATTAAAAAATAGATGGAATGTTTTTAAATTAACGCAATGCCCAGAACGTAGACCATAAGGACACGGACATAAAGCTCAAAATCGGTAAGAAATACATTACTTTAAGTCTGCAAGCAGTGTGTGATAGCCTTAACCCCTTTAAATGTCAAAAGTATATTTTAGTATATTTACTAATTTATATTAATATCTAAAATACTCACATGTAAAAACGACATCCAATAAAGCAGCACAAAAAAGTAACGTGAATAAGATGTTAGTGGTACTTGCCATATTATAAACAATAAAACAACTGAGGATTAATTGAATCTTATTGATCCTTACAATAGATTACAAATACGTCAAATCATATGCACAAACCGGATCCCAATAGTATAAAAATTAACTAACATACACATGCAGTGTATGTTAGTTATACAACATTTATACATACAATATTCTTTTGAATGTCGTTAGTATATCGTTTCAAAATAGGGAAGTATTAGGTACATAATTTTATTATAATATTTTCTACTTTGTTGTTTTAATAATAAAAGTAAAGCCTTGATCTTTCATGCACGCATAACTATTTTTAATTAATATTATTTTGTTCTATGTAGTTTTTTAAGAATTACATAATGTGTTTTATCAAAAACTAATATGCATTGATTATGACGCGTTTATTTTATTTTAATAAGAATAATTAATTAAAAACAATAATTAATTGTCAATGATGACAATTTGACCATTAACGTCAATGGCCTGACAATGACGTCAATGCTCTGCTTAGCTGGGCATTGACGTTAAGATCCGGCTAATAACATCAACGACCATGCATTTTGGGCGATGTGGACATTTAAAATTTAATATGTGGTTGTTACATCATTGCCCGGACAATGACATCATTATCCAATACAGAGTGGGCGATGATGAAACTACTATTCTACAGCGAGGAATGTTGTATAGCAAAACTAGTGCCCGTCTACCGGTTAGGGTGGATCCGAGATTTACCGTGGTTGCGTTTGTCAAAACGTCACGAAGCGTCCGGAGCGGAAGGGACCGGAGGGTCGGTTTTAATTGTACTTACTAAAAATATTTACCTAAACCGGTTCTACTCGACAAAGTGTGCTACTAGGAAGAGGGTGCATCTTCTTCGATATGCACTAAACGCTGTAATATTTGCGATAAACTATTATATATGTGGTTTATCTAGAATCAAGTCTAACTACGTCATAAATTTCAAGATTTTTATAACTCGATTCCCACAACACAACGGAGGAGTCACATGTTTACTACAAATTGCCATTTTGTTGTCTTTTTAGTATTTATTCTATGATATCTACATT
Source organism: Cantharis rustica (assembly GCA_911387805.1). Lineage (NCBI taxonomy): Eukaryota > Metazoa > Arthropoda > Insecta > Coleoptera > Cantharidae > Cantharis > Cantharis rustica. Next base: position 42,421,271 of record OU426877.1, read on the forward strand.
GTCCAATCCTTTTTTGTCAATAACGTCATTGACCGGTGAAAGATGTAAATATGACAATCAGATAAATATATTTACATCGCTGTTCACCGTTAACGGACAATCACATCAATGGCTGCACCAATGACTAGCAAAAATCACAAAAAATTCAAGGCCTTTTGTCGAAAAATGGCCGACGTGATGTATGAATAATTATGGAGTTCGAATAATTTTTGATAAGTTTTGAAATAAAAGTGATTTTTTTATTGAATGAAAGGTATTTGATTAAGATTTATGGATGGTTTAATTAATTTTGAAGAAAGTTTGAAGAAGTTTTGGAAGTGGAAATTAAGCAGAAGCTGGTTACATAATTGAAGATGATGATAGAGATGGATAAAATTTAAAAATTATAATAAAAAAAATTGGTAAAAAGTTTTCTATTTTTATATTAAAAATTTATTCAAGGAACCACAAATTGTTAATGATAATCCGGACTGCGATACCGGTATTATATAAATTTGATTTTACCATTTTAAAATTATATTGAAATTACAATTGGAATTTGAAGAAATATTTTGGATTAAAAAAATTTAAAATTAAATAATTGAACATAATTTGATTAACAAAATAACACTGCATTCTTTTGGCCTCCGAACGTGAGGCTCAAAAATTTGAAGGCACTTTTGACCCTGAGATTTAAAATTAAAGTTAAATTGGAAATTTGTGAAGAGGAATTGGAAGAAGAAAAACAAAATGGACATGCAACTATTGGATAGAATGATGAGTGATGACCGAAATAATAAAAAGAATAGACAGATACCCTGAGGAAATAATGGAAAACATATACAAAATGGCCGAGAATAAATAAAAAAAATTAAAAATTAAAAAACTAGAACTTGAAAAATTAGAAGCGATAAAATTAAAAGCAGAAAAATTAGAAATTGCAAAACTGGAAGCAGCAAGACAGGAAGCAGTAAAACAGGAAGCTGCAAGATTAAAAGCACAGAAATAGAAGTCGAAAGATTAGAATTGGAAAAATTAGAATCAGAAAAACTAGAAACTGTAAGGCTAGAATTTCAAAAACAAGAAGCGATTAAATTGAAAGCTCAAAAACAAGAAGTTAAAAGATTACACGCTACAAAAAAAGTGAAATTAATGGAACAAGAGACAAAAATTTTAAAAATAGAAAAACGTGATAACACGGAACAGGAAGCTATTAAAAAAAAATAAAACGAAGAAAAATTCGACAAGATCAAGGATGAAACAGGAAAATATGGAAGATAGAAAGAAGAACCGGAGATTTTGGATGAGTCGGGGGTGGAAGAAAAGAAACAGGACGCCGACGAAATGAACACCTCAAGCAAAGATTAATCTGTAGAAGATTCATAAAGAAAAATAAAACAGAAGAAAATGGAAGAAGAAAATGAATGAAAGTTTTTTTTGATAGATAGGCTTTTTTTTAATTATTTGATTTGAATATTTTTGAATTTAAATTTATTTTGTATAAATATTGTAATGTTGTGTTAAAATTTTTTTAGATTTATTTTTTTTAAAACACGCCAAGAGTTTTTTCTAATTTTGTTTTGAGCTGCGCTCATAACTACAATTAGCAACGGGAGTAAAATATGTCGTGTTTCAAAGTGATTTGAACCCATCCTATGCATTTTAGTAAAATTTTTGATATTAATTATTAAGTTGTAACATTGCAGAATTTGCTAGGTGGGGACAAATCACAGAAAATTCAAGGTCTTTTGCCAAAAAATGGCTGACGTGATGTATGAATAATTATTGAGTTCGATTTTTTGATAAGTTTTGAAGTTTTTGAAATAAAAGTGATTTTTTTATTGAATAAAAGGTATTTGATTGAATTATATCAATGGATTAGTTGATTATGAAAAAGTTTGAACGATTTTTGGAAATAAAAAAATTAAACGGAAGCTAGTTAAATAATTAAAGATAAAATAATTACAAAGGAATTGGAAGAATTTGGATTTCTTAATTAGAAAAATTATTTGGATGGGTAAAATTTTATAAAATTAAAATTATTGAAGGTACTACAAATTTATTTGATAAGCAGACTGCTGCGATACGGCTATCGTAGATTTTACATTATCATTTTTATATTTATTAAATTCAAGTTTTGCGAGTTATTTTGAATTGGAATATTTTGAATTAGAAGATTTATTGGAAAAATTTAAAATTAAATAATTGGACATAATTTACACTGCAGTATATTGTGGTGAAAAAGAGGATTCGCACCTACCCTGTACACTTTTTAATGAAAATTTTGTTTTAAATAATTTTAAGTTGTAAGACTGTAGAACCAGACAGGTGGGGACGAACCGACCAGGATATTTGCCTTTCGCCGATAGCGCGCCGCCCGAGTAGGTCCAGCTCGAGGCGATTATTGAAATTTTGATATAAGTTTGAATTTGTGTTATATAAAGTTATATTTGTGAGTACTGAATTTATTTTTGATTGAATAAATAAATTTTGATGCGAATGCATTAATTACGTAATTTTTGAATGATAAATTTTGATATTTGGATAATATTTGGATGATTTTTGATGAGTTGCTACTGAACCGTAGTAGTTTTGATGCTTTTGATTGATTGGATTAATTTAACAAGGGCAATTAAAATTATAAAGTTTGAAATTGGACGTGAATTATTTAAAATTTAAAAGTAACATTTGCATTTCTACGAGCGAATGGCAGATGGTGATAACAAGGCGTTTTGGATAGGCATAAGTTTGAAAGTAAGAGCCCAGTAAAGTTTCACGTTGAATTGTATTTGAAATTATTTACGATTTTAAAATTAGTTTTTGGTGAAACTAAATTGATTTGGATTTGGATAATAATTAATTGTTGATTAATTATTAATTTATTTTGAAATATTTTTGAAGAAGTTTTTGAGATAATTACAGCTAAATTGGTGCCCAGACTAATTGGAAATCTTTTGGAAATTTGAACCCACCCCGAGAAGTCTTAGCTCTCCGATTTGGAGGCCGTAAAGAGATTGATAGTGGTTTTTTTTTGCAGTTTGCCACGCGCTATAAAAAATATCACTACAATATATAGTATACTATTTCACATTTCCATTTACATAGTTAAATATTATATATTCACGCTAATTTGGGATCGAGTAAAACTTTTTAGCTTCTCATAATTTACGAATTCCTGGTGCCAGGGTAATTTTCTTAATGAACTACGTTAGGCTCAGTCTGAAAAGTAGTATTAGTTCTAGAATTATAGTAGATTCGAGAGTGTGTGGGTGTCTGCCGTATTTAATTATTTATTTATAATTGATTCTAACTATCGCATACTAGGGAAGCAGTTGTCTAAAGATCTGAATTAATTTTGATTAAAAACAATATAAGAGGTGTCCTCGTGACCTTGAAGAAGCTTTGAGGTGGTAATCAAAAGGACACTTCTAAAATAAATTTCAAATAAAATTTTTGTCGATGTCTAAACTCTTGGGGAATACCTCCATTTAAAGCAAGTTTTAGAATTTCTGATTTCAAACGGCCATAGCTCCGATATTATTGATTTTTTAGGCTTAATGGATCTTTTTTAAAGATTATTTGCTTATCTACAAATTAGGTTATAACCCCTTATCGTCTAGAATTAACGAATTTCGAGTTATAAATTAAATGAAAAGAAAAAATGTTAAAAAAAATCAGCTTTGCGAACCCCGTATTTAATAGAAAAGACTTTTCAGAAAAAACTGACGACCTAAACCGGATAGGGAATTTAACGGGCTACAACTTTGGTCAAGTAATTTTTTTTGGAAAACCAACAGTTTTCACAGAAATTCTGAAAATAAAGAACAAGGTGTAGGTCAAAAAATTAATTCACAAAATTTATTTTAAACACAGGCGTGCTCTTTTCGACAAAACATAAGGCTTACAGCTGCCGGATATCTAAGGCATTTGAGGCTTTATCATCCGCAAGTCAATTTTGTACAGTAGGTTACTTTACATTTTTTTCTTAGAATTTGGATTGGCTCTAAGTAAATTTAACAGTGAAGAGCATTCGCGGATATTTATACATTGGCTGTTGGTACTGTTAGGCGTTATGCAGGCTTCAAATGTTTCAGTTGCGCTTTCTGAAAAATAATAATATTTATTTATACCACGATGTAAGTGCACGGTATAGTCGGAGAGTCAGCGAACAAGATTGACACATTATTTCGCCGATAATTTGATTATCAGCCTATATTAATTGCAAAATTTTTGATACGAAATGAAGTGAAAATGTACACTGGCTCCCTAGACAAACTGTTCGTTTATTGTTTATAGTTTTTATAGTTTTTGTATGTGTAAACTGAAACTTGAAATAATTATTTTTAGGTTAATGATCATTAAACCTGTAGAAAGTTGAGAGTATTAGACTATAGTAGCACAATTAATATTTTAAAATATTTAAAAATTGATACTTACCTGTATTCGTTATAAAGTTGACAAGGACAACAAAATATAATTGTAATATATTGAGATGAAGATATGTATCTATATTAAAAGCATTATTAAATTCTTTATTCTTCTTCTTCATCAGTCTTTCAGTCTACTGCTAGATTATCAGCTTCTTTTTCTGTCAAGGAAGGTTTCAGCATTTAGACCCCATGGTTGCTTAGGTCGGATTGGCTTAACTTTCTAACTTTCAAACTGCCTAATCTGTTTTCGACTTAATTAATTGTTAAATAATATTACCATCAAAATTTGTGACCCATGCTGCCAAATAAAGTATGCCTACCATATCAATCAACCAATTAGATTGAATTTTGACAATTTTTTGTTTCAAACGTAATGATATTAATACATTCTAAAATTTGAATAGTGATTAATAAATCACAACTTAAAAAAACAGGACCCATTAAAGAATAAAATTACATGCAAGTATTAGTTTGTATTTAAGTTATACCCAAACGAGTAAATTAATTTATTGCTAGCAATTATTTAAATTTTTGTACATGCTGGAAATAATAAATGACACAAAGATTAAATTACTCCATTAGTATTGGATACATTGCTTGTGAGTTTGTTAAACCGCAATGCGGAGCATGATGTAAATTTAGAACATGTTCAGTTTAAAAAAAAAACATGTCGCAAACAGTGACGGACCGAGTTTCAAATATTGGGGCGATCTTTAGAAAAAAGGTTAAGATTAAAAAAATAAAGTAATCAATTTTTATTTTTAAATATAATACTACGATGTCAGTCAGACCTTGTTCCAAGATATATTAGTCTGTTTCTTTTAAGAAAAATATTGGAATTTGTACTAAAGTGACAACCTTGAAATGTAAACCAATGAAATTGCTTTGAAGTTAGACGTTATTACAATAACGAAATTTTTACGATTGAAGTGCTATGCGTGTCTAAACTGAACCGGGTAAACTCATAAATAAGATAGATTTGAACAGAGTTAAATGTAATATCGAATAGACGTAGTTATTTGGTTATAACATTTCGCTTTTTTGTGGTGAATGTTTAATATTATTACAAGATTAAGTACTATTTATCTGAAGTTTCCCGATGTAAATTAGACTTTGCAAACGACGCGCCACCTGTATTATTCATATCTTAGATCGACTATAGTTAAAGTTGATTGGTGTGTAACATAGTGTGCACCTCGATTGGTTTGAAACTTGACAGTATGTTTTTATAAGTTGGAAATAAGAAAACTAAGCAATCAGAAGTTGTTGAAGAAGCCGTTAATTGTTAATCTTTTTTTTTAAATTTTTATGACCGCATTTTTCTTTTCTAAGGAAGAAAGAAGAAACACGTGAATTCTGAATTTCTGTACGATGATTATTTTCTTAAAAAGCAAAAAATGGGATACTTGCATACAAAAAACCTTTGAATACTATCACATTCTTAGGGCTGTTACTTACAACAAAGTGTTCGTTAAAATTTAGTATCTTAAGTTTTTAGAACTTCCCGATAGTTTTATTTTAGGTATAACATTAATCAGATTTGTCCATAGGACATGTGGAAGATGGTCTGGATTGAGAAAATAATGATTTACCAGAGCTGGTTCTTGTATCTAAAAGGTATTTATTTTAATAATTTAATAATAATATTTTATAAAACAGTCACATATTTTATGGTCGAATGTTATCCACTATCCATTGTGAAAAATCGCTAACTTTGGTATAAACTCCTGGCCAATTTTTTGATCCACAAAGGCGTGGTCCAAATGACACGATTCCCATTGAGTACCAATTATCAGTATCTACTGCATCTCTGACCATTAAAGGACCACCACTATCACCCGTACAAGAGTCTTTTCCCTGTTCTCCTCCCGCACAAAACTGAGTATCTTCTAGATTAATACCCCCTCCACGATAAGTTGATTTACAAACGTCATCTGCTGTGACCGATATCTAATAAAAAATTTAAATTAATTTATTTTTTTCTTTTACACTGCTTTTTTATGTAATCCATTACTTTACCTTTAATTTAAGTTTAATTTGACTTTGACTTTCATTTTCAGTTTTACCCCATCCAGCAACTACCATTTGTCGCCCAGTGAAATCTTGATTACGTAATGTTGAAGTTAATGGAACACAAATTGGGGTTACATATTCTGAAAAAATTGTAATAATTTATCAGTATGTACATCTTCATCAGTTTAAATAAATTTATCTAAATTTAAAATCGTATGCAAACTAATTGTCAAAATAATTCTTATTATTCAATGATTCCTATGAAAATTGTTGTGTAATGGAAAGTAGTTCTATATAAGGTAAAGGGACGTCGCGTTACGAAAAATTTTAATTTTTGACCGCTTCTGTAGTATTTTGTGAAATTTTTGTGATTTTATTTTTGAGATTGGGTAGTTTCAAAAATCTAATGTTTTGCGGAAGTTTTAGCAGAGTGGAGGCTTTTTTGCCAAAGATGTCCGCTGGGGCGGACGTGTGATTTTTGGATATTATAAGTTTCTGAAAAATCGTTTTTTGAAATAGTGAAATTTTTTATTATAGTAATTTGAATACTATTTGAGATCTTTGGTCAAACGTGGCTGTAGTTGAAATTGAAAATTTTTGTAAGTTGGGTATTTGATTTTTATTATTAAAGAAGATTTATTTTTTTTGATGAGCTATTTTTTTTGACAAAATTATAATTTCGATGCTGATATTGCTAATTGGAAGATAAAGAAATTAAAATTAAAAAGAGCCGAAGATATCATATTTTGATTGATAAATCGAAATCGTAAATTCAATCCTTGAACAAAGTATAAAAACTTTTAAAGTTTAAAATAATTTTGATTTCAAGTTTTTTAAGACGAATTTTAGCGTTGTTATTTTTTTTATGAACTTTCAACCGAAAACCCCGAGACTGACTGTCTTATCTCTGACATTTAGGAGCAAGCTGAAGTACTTAAAGGCCAGTGTATATTAATTTTTTTTTTGTTAACATTGCGATATATACAGCTGTTTGTTTCTGTTTACAAAAGTGTTCTTAATAAAATTAACACATTGTTTGTTTCATAATACTTTTTAAAGTATCTATCAATAAAAGTCCCTTTATAACTACAGTGAGATAGGCTAGGCTCATCAGTAAATAGGGACTTCCCCTTGGACTGTCACTGAATCCTAATATGTAACCCACACCAACCACAATATTTTCCTATTTGAAATTTAAATAAAATAAGAAGAGGCTAGAAAGATTATAGGAAAAATGTTTAGCTATTTAACAAAATTTAAAAAAAATCTAATGCATTGTTAAACTGCAACTTAGTATCCATGTGTTGTATAAATCAAAAACTCTATCTACCTGTAAAAGTTACTTCATTTTTAAGTCTTATGAGTGCAATATCATTTGCTTGAAGTTTACTATGGGGTTGGTAATTATTGTGAACGATTACTTCTTCAATTTCTACATTAATTGGTGGATCGGAACATTTTTCCAGGCCTGGAGAAACTTGACAATCTGTTGCGTTTCTTAAATCATATTCACCTAACCGTACACTAACCCTAAAAAAAATATTTTTAATAACAAATTTCAATAAACCTTATTAAAACTCACAATTGCCAAGTCTCGGGAATTCTTTTGATACAATGCGCAGCGGTTAAAACATATTTGTTGTTGATTAAAGATCCTCCACAACGGAAAGATTGATCAAAATCTATTAAAGAGTCAGGAATATACAATAAAAAATTACACTAGTAATAATAATTTATAATTTATTTTTTTACCAGTGATATATTCCAAGAGAGCCATCCATGGATACTCGTTGATTTCAGCTATTTCACCACCCACAAGTCTGTCACTGAGTTGGTTTCCACAAATTTCCGTACTGGGTAGTAAGTCACTTGTTATATCTCCTATAAATATTTTAAATTTACAAAGGAAAGTTTATATTTGATGAGAAACTCAATTAAACTGCTGTGATCTCAAGTCCAAGTTCGATATATGGGCTATGCATATAGCAAGGTTAGCACCCTACTAGAATATTATTCAAGTTATCAGAAAACCAAAAGTGATTAGGAAGAAGAAGATTAAGTGACTGATTATAGCTGCTTACCTATTGTTGACCTTATTACAGGACAACAAACGAGTGGTTCATTATTTTCAGTACCGCATTGTGAACTTCTTAGATAATTAGCAGTTTCAGTTGGTATTGGAAGTTGTTGAATTAAACTTAGCAAGCTCGAGCATTGTCTTATTCCTATACATTCACCGCGTTCTTGGCGTGGCGTTTGGCATCTTTCTCCATTATTTACTAGAAAAATTTAAAAGTTGAACAAATAAAATGTTATGATATCACAATCAAGAAATACTATAAGTAGGTATCTATTATTAGTAATAGATAGGGATCTTTAAACAATAATAGCATAATTTACATAAATTTATTCAGACCAATTATTAAAACTGGGAATTTTTGCGATAGCCTTTATCCGTGAAGAGCATATTAAATATTGAGGTTGCTACCTTCGTGTTAACACTCATTTTAGGCTTACTAATTTTGATTGTACTTTCAGGGTTAAATTTGAAAGTTTAAATTTCTAATTTATTATTTGTTATTATTACACGAGAGAAAGTAATGGTTATATCTATTACTCATGTTTTGCTTGGCTGTACAGTATTAATATTAATATTATATTAATATTAAAATTTCCCTCATTTTAAAAAGCTGAGCAGTAATTGACTCCCTACGGAATACCGTCTCTGCAATTTTGAAAAGAACCATTCTATTACAACAACCACTTTTAAGAAGGATTACACAAAATAATGATATTATTTGGTTCTTATAAGATTATGTAAAGTAGTTAGTATTATTTTTAAAACTTAAATACATTCTAAATAAATTTATGTACTGCAGTTCCAAAAAGTGCACTTTCAACATTTATTTGAGTTACAAGATGGCCTACTATGTGATGATTAACTTGTGGAAGTGATCTCCTGGCGTTGAAAGTTAAATATAATTTACTGATGGTAATTTATATAGGACTGTTAGACCAAACCGGGTTCCATAATTGGTCGTACCGGCTACATTGTTGTAGATCTGTTGTCTGAAGTTGTAAGAAATCAAAAGTTAGAAGTGAAGATAAGTTATTGTCTAATTGCGAAATATTTTATCATTTATGCAATGCCCAGAAGGTGCATAAAAAGGACAGGAATATAAAGCTCAAAACCGTTTAGAAATTAATTATTTTAAATATGTCATCAGTGTGTTTATTGCTTTTTAATTAATAGTTATTATTGTTTATAACTCGATAACCTTAACCTCATTAATAGCCCAAAATAATTATTTTAGTATACTTGCTAATTTATATAAACATCTAAAATGCTTCTATTCAGTACTCACAAGAAAAAACGACATTCAATAAAACAACACAAACCAGTAACACGAATAAGATGTTAGTAGTACTTGCCATATTAACAACAATTAAGCAACTGAGGATTAACTGAACCTAATATACTTACAGTAGATTATTACAAGTACGTCAAGTCAGATTTATAAACCGGATTATGATAAATCCCAATAAGCTTAAAAATTAGTTAACAACACACGCAGGTAGATTTTTAGAACCGATTCTCGAGATATTCCCAAAATACGATATCTTTTTAATGTTAATATTAAAATAAGCAGATATTTGGTAAATAATTTTATCATATTTTCTACTATGTTGTTTTATAATAAAAGTAAAGCCTTGATATTTCATGCATGTATAATTATTTTTAATTATTTGTGTAAAGTAGTTTCTTAAGAATTACATGATACGTTTTATCAAAAAACCACGCATTGATTATGACGCGTTTATTTTATTTTAATAAGAATGATTAATTAATTTTTATAGGAAGTAAACAGATAACTCAAAAATATATTACGCGTTTATTTTTATTGATTATAAATACATTACAGATGAAATTTACGTAAATTTTATCTATTGTTTTATTTATTCCATTTATATAGTAAAATACATACAAAAGTTTTAGCTTCTCGTGATGTACGAATTCTGCTGGTGCTAGGGTAATTTTCTCAGTAAACTACGTTAAGCTCAGACGGAAAACTGGTACTTCTCAGCATTATAGTTCATTTGAATGAATGTGTATTGTATTTAATTGCGGTTTTCTGAAGATCTGAATTAATTTTGCTAGGTTTACAAATCAGGTTTAGTAAGAATGCAAATTGTTAAAGCGCGATACTTCTTTTAGACGAGATTAGAATCCAAAGAGATTATATTCCATTTTTGAACATGTTCAAAGCTGATATTTTGATCTTGAACCTTCCGGAGTTAACATTCGGTCCGTAAGAACGACTTCGAATTTCTTCAATAAACCCTTACATGATATTTTATTATACTATAAGTATGTAATGTACGAATCCGATACGAACATATTCCGGTTTAAAGCCATCCATTGACAGATTTACAGCTTTACGAATTTGAACAAACTTTGTTATATGTTTTGATGATTTAGAGACTCACATTGGTCCTATTCTTAGTTCTCCTTTATTAGATTTTGAGATACCTTACTTAAAAAAAGCAGTTATGGCTTCACTTCACTTCACACTTCCGATGGCCGAATAGCTCTTTCAGAGCTTTAGCTTCCTCTATAATGCCTTTTCATGTCTTCCGATTCATCGCTAACTCTTCCAGTCGCCTCTCTTTTCGATCTAGCTAAGGTCTCAGACTATATGTTATCTCTTAGGGGCTATCGTCGTCTACCAGGGGGTCTCTTTCCAATTGGGTGTGATGTCATCAAAAAGTTAAAAAAAACCGCAGATCTCCCAGTCCTGACAATATTCATAACAAAACGCTGAAATATGGTGGAGACATCTCGCACAAACAGATGCATAATATGCTATTTAGTAAAATATTAGAAGAAAGAAAAATTCTTGCTAAATGATAAGAAATAGATGAATAGCATAGATAAGAAAAGGAATAAGAAACAGTTAGATAATTTATTAGATGTATCAATTTTGGAAGATTTTTGAGTGGTTCTGAAAATAAAATTTGAACGGAAGCTATTGATGATAATTGTAATAAGATAAAGAAGATAATAGAGCAAGAAGAAAGAAGAAAACAATAATTAAAAATATAAGTAAATTAAAAATTGAAAATTTGTTATAGGAACTATAAAATTTAGATTGATAAGCCGGACTGCGATACCGGTATCGAATAATTTTTAACGTGACCATTTTTAAAATTGTATTGAAAACAAAATTAAAAATTTAAGGAAATATTTAATTGGAAAAGAAAATTAATTAAAAATAAAATGTTGGGGCATAGCATTAAATTGGCGCCCAGACGTGGGGCTTAAAACTATAAAAAATATCATAGCATTAAATGGCGCTGACAACGTGGAGCTCGAAAAAAGCAACCTACTTTTAGACCGTGAAGTTAAATTTAGAAGAAGTAAAAGGTAACAAACGAAAATGGAACAAAAAAGACATAGCTTGGGAGAAATAAGTAGTCCTCAATTTAACCCAGATGCAAATAGCATCGAAAGTGGGTTAGAACGATAGGAAGAAACAGAAGTAAGTTTGTGAGATATAATGACGTCAATGAGTGACACAAAAAAAAATAAAAAGAAGACTCCAACATGAATTACAAAAAAATAAATGAAAAGCTTAGTAGTATGAAGGAAATATGGAAAAAGTCGATTAATAATCATGATATGGACATCAAAAACGTACAATATCAAACAATAAAGAAAAATGAAATAGAAAGAACTATAACATCTATAATAAGAATAGAAATAAATAAACAACTAACTGGGGATCCAATGATTGACAATGGAGAGAACGCAGATAATGGGTAAGTTTCGAAAAAAAAAATAATAAGGTGATAAAGAGGAAGATTGGTGAAGTGATGGATAGGGAAGAAAGGTTTAGTATTAGATTGTTTGCTTCGCAAAAATTGTTAAAAACATTAAAACGCTACATTGGCAATAACGCAAAACAGATAAAAAAAAATAAAAAAAAATTTGGATATTAAAAGATGAAAAATTAACGGTGACAACAAGGAAAATGGAACTTGGTCGGAAAAAAGAAAATAAAGAAATTGGACAACTAAAAATTATAAAATTTGAAGAACCAAACAAAATGAAAAATTTAACATCAAGGAAAACAAACAAGGACAAAGTGGAAAAAGAAAACAAGAAAAATCCAATATCAAGGAGGACAAAATTTAATGGATCGGAGAGGAATGTAAAGTTATGGAAGAGTAGGGGATGGTCGAGAGCGATGCCGGAGATGTGAACACCAAGGAAGAAAACTTATGTGTGTAAGTACCGAAGAAGAAAGGGAAGAACAGCAAGAATTCGGATGACAAGATTTGGTATTAAAAAATTTAATGATTTGTTTATTTATAAAATGTTTTATTGAATTTGTTTATGTACGTGAAAATTTGGATATTTTAATAATTTGATTTTGATTTATTTGGTTATTGTTTGCTTTTATTGTAAATATTGTAGATTCTGATAATTTGGTAGATTTTTTTTGACTTTTTGATTCGTAATAAGACATTAGTTTATTTTGTATTAAAAATTTTTAATTTGTAAATTTTTAAATTTTGAAAACAAATAAGGGGGCATTATAATGTCATGTTCCGAACTAAAGTTTACCTACCCTGTTAATTTGCTATGAATTTTGATTTTTCATTTTATAAAAGATTTCAATATTTGAATTTTGGAAGGCAAAACTTTGAAAATTAAAGTTGCTAGGCCTTTTGCCGAAAATGGTCAACATGATAGACGTGTGAATTGATTAGTCCGAAAAATTAATTAAATAAGTTTATAGTTTGAAAATATAAGAAGTTTTTTTTATAAAAGTGTTTTATTTGATGTTTATAATTGGATGTATCAATTTTGGAAGATTTTTGAGTAATTTTGAAAATAAAATTTTAACAAGAAATTAAAGATAAAAGGATAGATAGATAGATAAGATAAAAGGATAAAAGGTGGAATTGGATGGGATCAACAATTACAATTGAAATAATTAAGAAAGTTATCTATTTTGTATTAAAAATTTATTCAAGGAACTGAAAATTGGATTTGATAAGAAGACAACTGCGATACGGGTATTGTAAAGTTTAACTTTACCATTTTTAAAATAATATTCAAATACAAATTAAATTTAAAGAAATATTTAAGGAAGAAAGTTTAATTAGAAAATTAATTAAAAATTAAAATGCTGGGCATAGCAATACATACAAATTGCGGAAGAACAACAAGGATTCAGGAAAAACAGAAGCACAGTAGACGCTATATTCATGCTCAGACAGTTAGTTGAGAAAAGTATAGAATATGACAATCTAGTATATTGTGGTGTTTCCAAATGATTCGCACCTACCCTGTACATTTTAATGAAAATTTTGTTTTTGAATAGTTTTAAGTTGTAAGACTGTAGAAGTTAGACAGGTGGGGGCGAACCGACGAGGAGATTTGCCTTTTGCCAACGGGTCGCCGCGCGAGAGACAGCGCCGACTTTTGGCTCGTTAAATTTTTGCCATTCGCCGAAAAGCGGCTACCTTGAGCATCTTGTGTCAAGTTTGCTCGGGGCAGTTTTTGAGTTTTGATATAAGTTTGAATTTGTGAATTATAGTTGTGAGTAATATTTTTGATTTTGATTGAATAAAGTGAAATTTGATGCGAATGCATTAATTGCGTAATTTTTGGATGATTAATTTTGATATGTGGAGAATTTGGATATTTTTGATACGTTGCTGCCGAACGGTAGTAGATTTGATTGATTTGGTTCATTTGGAGAGAGCGGTTGAAATTATTAGTTTTGATATAAAATTTAAAATTGGTTTTAAAATTCAAAGAATTAGAATTACATTTGTACGAGCGAAGCCAGCTGGCGATAACAAGGCGAATTGGATGCGCATAAGGTTGAACGTGCGAACCCAGTAAAGTTTAACAGTGAATTAAATTTACAATTTATTTAAGAAGAATTATTTTGGAGTATTTAATTTTTTTTTGCATTGGAGAAAATATTTTTTAAGTTGATTGTGAAAACGGAAGAACCCTTTGACCTTTGAAAATTGCCAACCGCTCCCGCAAAGAGTAACCCGAGGTAACAAAGTGTTTGGAAATTTTCTATGAAAAAACCATTACAATATCTATGCTTTTTAGATCTAACAAAAGCCTTCGATCGAGTGAGGAAAAAAGAGGTGATTAAAACACAACTAATAGATATTATACACGACATAAATACTAACAACTTAGCAATGGTAAGGGCAAACGAGGGTTTAACTGATGTAATTAAAATCAATGAAGGAATCAGATAAAGCGACTCGTTGAGCCCATTTCAACCTATTAATAAATAGTATTATCGAGGTAATACGACCTATATCAGGATACATAACGGGAAATACAAATATAAACATCCTATGCTATGCAGACGATGCCATACTGATGGCAAATAAAAAGAATGATATTCGAAGTTTTATTTTTTTTTCAAGTTATGTTTCAACATAACTTGAAATACTTCTTTCTTTTTAACCAAGAAATACAACATAAAATTATCACCAACAAAGACAAAGTACATGGTTATATTTAAATATCCAGTTAGATGCAAGCTAGAGATAGACGATCCTATAATTTATTGAAGAAGGTATGACATTCAACTATCTGGGAGCGGAAATAACAAGCGACAGAAGCCTGATAAAAGAAGTACGAAACCAATCAATGAAAGCGGCACCATATGGAGAAATAAATTTATGCGCAAAGAAGTAAAAGTTAAGATCTATAAGACAATGATCCAACCTATACTGACATACGCAACAGAGACAAGAGCGGAAACCAGAAAAAACTAATCTAGATGAAAGTATTAAGATCTATTTCGAATCTAACACTCCGAGATAGAAAAACCAAGGTCTCAATAAAAGAAGATTCCGAAATACAATACGTAGGACGTAGTTAAGTGGAGCAAGACCAGAAAGGGGGAATGGAACAGCCATGTAGAACGTATGTAGGATGGAAGACTAGCAAAGTCAGCCTATAAAAGATGGGCTCAAAGCTGGTTTTCCTCATCAGTGGAATGAGGCAAGACAAACAAGACAAATCCTAGTCATAAGAAGAAAGTCCAAATCTCGCATTCCTATAACACCATTGGTTTTATTATTGTGTTGTACATTCTGAGCTTGACATTTCTCGACAGCCCTCGCTTTGCTAGGAGCCTGCTAAGGTCCTGCTACTGTTTTGTTCCGCTCGCGATTCCAGCTTTTATTTCTTTGCTACATAAATTGATATCGGTTAGCCATGATCCCAGATATTTGAATTCTGTAATCTTCTGGAAAGTTACATCTTTCAGTTTTAAATGCTGATCATTTGTTGCTGCCATATTTCTTTTGCTGACTTCCATGTATTTCATCTTGTCCACGTTTATTTCTAATCCGGTTTGTTTAATTCCGTTCTTTATCACCATCTAGTTCTTGTTTAGTGTTACCTATAAGATCCACATCATCAGCATACGCGAACATCTTGTGAAGTCTTCCTAGAGGTATTATTCCGGCTTCGACTTGTTTGGCTTGGTCACCCATTCCAGTATCATATTAAATAACATTGGCGACATTGCATCTCCTTGTCGCAAGCCCTTGTTAATTTCCAAAAGGTTCCAAAGTATTTCCCCATACCTTGACTCTACCTCTCGAGTTAGTCATACTCATTATAACTAAATTAGTCAGTTTCTTTGGAAATCCGAACTCACTTATAATATTAAACCATAAATTGTGGTTTATGTATGGTGTCGTATGCCTGCTTAAAGTCTATAAATTAAGCAGTTATGACTTAGTAGACAATGCACCTGTTAGAAGTTTTACCATCTTTAACAGGCTTTCAGGCAAAATGGGATCTACCCATGTCAAAATTGATGCACTTTCGTTATTAAGGAATAACGCTGCACGGGATATTTTATTATTACAACTTATTCCGGCTAGTGGCGTATCTTTTTCCATGTCTGGGTACATTGTTACATAAGAATTCAGTTTTAGAAGAATTCTGAAGCTAGTTTGTGTCAAGATCATATTTGTATCGTGATTGGAAAGCGCATGTAAGTTATCCAGACACGAAACCTTTAAATCAATAATTTATTCCTAGTGTCCTAGAATCCAAGAAAAATGGGGCGAACTTTGTATCTTTTAGTGGTAAAGAAGAGCTTTACTGTGAAATGCGATGTGCGTGAATACTCTGGCCACAAATTCTTTGCACAATTCAGAAGCGATGATAACAAAAGTTTAAAATATAATAATTATGAAACAGTAAAACGTTATAAGATTTTCATTAGAATGCGAATGTCCGTGAATACCCTGACCAAAAATTTCTTGCACAATTCAGAAGCGACAAAAACAAAAATTTTAAAATATAATAATTATAAAACAGTAAAAGACTATTAAATTTGTATTAGGTTTTTATGCCGAGACTCGAGACTTTTGAAGCAGCGATGGGAATAAATTTCTTGGTCATTAAAATCGATTGTCTACTTTTATTGATGTGTTGAGGATAAATAATGTGCAAAAGGTTTTTTAATTCAAAAAATTAGTTTGGTTATCTAACGAAAAAATTTCATTTTTTCTAATTCCAATATTTCCATCTAATTTTTAATTTTAATTAAAATTATTTTTATTTTTAATCATACTATAGATTTATTTTGAACGATAGCTCGGTCGATATTTAACTGAAGTGTCAACGGTAAAAAAATATTTAACTCTCATTAAAAATCTCATTAAAAATAATAATATTTTTTTTTATTTCTATATTTTTTTAATATTTTTTTTATTCATATTATTTTTAACTTTTATTTTTTAAATTTTATAAAATTGATCTCAATCTTAGTGAATTTAACTTTTACATTTAATTATTTATTATAAATTCTTTTATTTTACTGATATTATAAACTAGTTTTAATTGAGTACTTATTAAAAAAGAATCGAAATCGATACAGAGGTACTGTTTTTTTAAATTGTAGGGTATATGATTTTTATAAAATCAATTAAATGTGTATTTCCTTGTATGAAGTATTATAAATT
Organism: Cantharis rustica; assembly: GCA_911387805.1. Classification (NCBI taxonomy): domain Eukaryota; kingdom Metazoa; phylum Arthropoda; class Insecta; order Coleoptera; family Cantharidae; genus Cantharis; species Cantharis rustica. The sequence continues at coordinate 42,438,727 of OU426877.1, forward strand.
CTTGATAAAAAGTAGTTTCCTGTTAAATCGGATTAGAATCTTCTGTACCTAATTTGTCGATCTTGGCCTTGGTGGCTATTAGCGTTACTTTGCTAATTTTCTTCATGTGTAATATTGTGCTTATTTATAATATTTATATGAAGGTTTCACTACGAACAAATCAAATATCTAATCAATGTTGATTACTTCAAAACATCAGTTACAAATTTTGAATGTTACAAAATAATCAAAATAAGTAAATTTAATTTGTGGGTGGTTCTGCTCTAATACAAGAATTATTTTTTAAAGAGGCTTATTTTATTTTTAAAACCGCATGGTTTAGCGAATGCAGTCAGTAGCTATGATCGGAAAATATCGCGTTCGATTTCCGAGTCCATCAATATATCAGGCGGATTTTTTTTCAGAAGCTGTTACGGTTCTTCTAGAGCAGTGGTTCCCAAACTTTTTTGTCTCGTAGACCACTTGCCATGTTTTTTGGTTTTGGGTAGACCCCCTATTTACCTGGTATTGATTTTTTCAAATTAAAACGAACCAAATTAAAATTTATTACATAAAATAACTAAGAAAAATATTAATTTTTTTAGTGAGAGGAACAAACCTGATACTTTATTAAAAAATTTTCAATATTTGGCATCAATTTAGTTAGGTTTATAATAGGTTTATAATTTAAATATAATCGACGCGAATTTTAAATCCTAGTTTATTTAATTTTACACTAAAAGTTAGTTGGTTAAGATCAACCGTTACTAGTTTATGACACGAGGTTAAGGGTGGTTTTGTTGGACGAGGGAGAGCTCTCTTATCTTTTTGGCATTGAAACCGCACAGTTGTTCTTAGTGAAAACAAGTGTGACAATCTTATTCAGTAATTTAAATTTAAATTTGTTGAAATAAAAATCGTAGCAATCGACAATTTTTAAATACATAAGTTAAATAAATTTATTAATTATAATCTTTTAAATAAAGACAGGATGTGGTATTAGAATTTTCAAGTTAATACGTAATAAGTGATCGATCACGTGGGTATGAGTTTAAAACTATTTTAAAATTACTCATCTTCAGTTTAAGATTTAATTATTGGTTTGAGATTATGATTTATACATTATTATATTCAAACGGGATGGCTAATATAATGAAAGAGATTGATTATTCATATGTGACCTGAGGTATCTTTATAATACAATTATCGGTGAGAATTTGAGATAATTGCGGCAATATGAAGGCGGTTGTTTGAAGTAGAAAAATATAGTATATATCATGAGATAATTTAATTTAGAGGAATTTCACAACAAGTTGGGTGGACGCTTAAAATCATAAGATGGCCGTCGCAATATGTCGCATAAATGGCTGACCAGTGGGAGTTGTAACTGCAAGTACAGACGGTTTATTTAGATTTAAAGAAATGACCAATTAGAAATTTAAGTGGTGACGATCTTAGCTTTAAGTTGACGAGGTAATAGTTAAGAGCGGATAATTTAGCATATAAGGGTTTATTATTTAAAGATCTTACATAATATAAAAATAATTGAGTTGATCATCTAAATACATATAGGCGCTTCTTTACAAAGTATTATAAAGATTGTGGTTGGTCATTAAATATGAATAAACAATTAGAAAACATTACGATCAGCGGAATGAATTATCAAACAGTAATTAAATCAAATTTCCAACTAAAGTATTCTGAATTAAATGATATCGAAGAGATTAACTTTGCTGGTAAATTAGTTGTTGGATTACCTTTTTCTTTTCGGTTAAATATATATTCATTGTTAAACCGAATCCTGTGTTTTATTTAATTTGTGTGTACTAATTATTCCTTCAGGTGTCCTGTCAGTAGTTACGTCACTGGCACATATAAGTTTAGGTGAGGTTAGAGGTTAGTAAACAAGGTAATGACGTTAACATTCAAAGAGCCATCAGCAGATTTAAAAGGACTTGTAAGTGTTACTACGAGTGAGATAACAACGTGCGAAGTTTGTTTGACGATCACAGCTTTGGTTTGGTTTGGAACTTTGATTTGAGAAGACGGTAATTCAAATTGAAGAACACAACATTACAGGTTTAATCTCAAATCTCCTCAGTTAATGACGCCCAGTCTGTTTCTTTTTGTTGTTAGAAAATTGGCAACCGCGCTGAAACTCCTTTCCCTTTCCACATGAGGAAAGAGGGTTAATTTAAATTTAATCCAGGGGCATATCAGGTGCTATAATAGTTTCTGCAATAGTGCCTAACTACCAGTTAGGCTACTAACTACTTGTTAACCCCCATTTACATCTCATAGACTCCCAATTTTCTTCCGCTGACATAATAGACCCTTTGCAGGTCGTCGTCGACCCCTGGGGGTCGATATTGACCACTTTGGAAACCACTGCTCTAGAGTTTTTAAGTATATAAATTTCGACTGATTAATAATTATAATTGAAAATAACAGAATACTATTTTTTTCTTGAATATTTATATTTGAAAATAACAGTGTATAAGCAAAGAATTATTTTATTACTTTGTGTTATTTTTTTAGGAATTACCTACTATTAAATTTATGTAACATGATATTTATTTAGTAAGATTACTTTTTATTTACATAAAAAATAAATTTTCTATATTAAAAAATAATAGTAGTAATTATGTGTTTGTTTGATGAGTTTAAAGTATATTTTATTTTTTCATTTCTGAAAGATTGATTGATCTTTCTGTTAATCGATCAATTCAGAGTAAAGCACTTGTCTCCTGAACTATTAATTGTATTTTATGCAATAATTTAATAAGATGTTGGAATAGAACACAATATAGTATAAGGCGGTTTATCATCCGCAAGTCAATTTTGTAGAGAAGATTAATAGCGTATTAGAAACATCTACTTGTTCTTACGTCATAGTGAGGAGTTGTTAGGAACATTTTAGGATTACACATTTTTTGTTTGTTTTTTAACGAAAACTTAAGGCACACAGAGCGGAAATAATGGGAAATTTCTTGAGACTTTCGTAAAAAAGAAATATAGTATACAAAAATTTTTCTTGTGGTTTGCCTCTCGAACTGAGACGTATAAATACCCAAGGTATTTTATATACTATACGTACGACCACTTATAGATGTGACTGATTTAAGGATTTAATTTAAAAAAATTTTAAGCGGTTTGCTAAAGTCTCGTAGTTTCTTAGAATTCTTTCTCCGGCGAATTCCTTCTCGCTTGGTTTGTTAAACGTCCATGATTAATTGCGCTTTTGAATTATAGCTCAATAATTAGTTCGAAGAATAAGAAGGGGCATATAACGAAGGATACCAAAGTTTTTAATTTCTTCGTTTTATCAATAGTTTTATTAGCTATTTAGTTAGCTATTAACTATTAGCTATTAGCTATTAGTTTTATTAGTTTATGTCATAAACTATAAAAACTTAACAATGAACGAGTGACAATATAAACAATCAAAATATTTCATTCATTGTTAAGTTTTTATAGTTTATGACATAATTTTATTTGCACAAGACTATGATTATACAACCACTGTTATATGGTGTGCTGCTGAAAGTTGAATTGATGACCTTGTTGAATGTACCACTGGCTCCTGTGTACTTGCTGCTCTTCATTCCCTTCATATGTTATGTAATTAAACACTTTGCATTCGTTTTCGTTTTGGTGAGTGTGAATTGTATGTTTTGTTTTGATAGCATGTTACCATTGTTCACCTTCTTTTTAGCCCTGATGATGAAGAAATAAAGTCTTCGAAACGTTGGCCGAACGAGTTTTTTGTTTTTGCGTTACATTCCTCACAACCCGATAATCATTTCGTTTCAATAGTTTTATACTCAGTACGTAAGTTTTAACTTAAAAAGCATATACATAAGACCACGGAAGATCAATATATCAATTATATTATTAATATAATAATAAAATGGACAATAAGCTGGTGCACTCAAAAACTAAAACTTTTATTTTTATAAAAACTACAGATAACCTCCGTTGGTTCATTGGTGCACCTATTTTCTGAAGAATTTGTTGTTTATATTTTTGATAAATTAAAAATCCGGTATTTTCTTGCAATAAATTAAGTTTTTATTGTCCACATGCTTATTTATTTTAAAGAAATACCGGATTTTTAATTCATATAATATCAATCTTGCACTCAACTTATTTATTTTTCATTTTTTTAAAATAATTTTTTTATTTTTTTTCAACTGGCACTTGAATAAATACAATCTTTTTTTAAATATATCACGTCATGATTTTAACTTCAGCTTTTGCTGTCATTAGTTTTAATAACATTATGCACAAAGTCAATTAATACATTATTAAGCAAATTATGTAAGTGTGTTATCGACGATAGAACGCTGTTATCCTATTATGTTTCGTTTATATGTTGCAATGATTGTGTGGTATTATCATTAGCACAACACACTTTTGGATCAATACCATCATATCCGCAATTTGCTCTTTGAAGATATTTTTTGATCTGTGGGGATAACGGACGAACTTGCAGCAATACGAATAAAGCAGCACAATTTCGTAAATTTATGCATATTCCCTTTTTACGTTCAGGTGTATTACAAGTTTCTGAAAATATAAAATTAAAGTGATTAATATGAGAAATAAATTCTGTGGTTCTAAGGCATTTCGCTTCTGAACATTTCGCTATCACTTTCGGTTTGCTACTAAAAAAAACTTTAAAAACAATAGCTAAGAACAACTGGAAATAATTTAAATAAACAACTTAAAAATTTAAAAACTTAACGTACTACATTTAATTTTAGTAAAAATGAGTTTTTAGTAAAAAACAGTAGAAGTGGTAGCGAAATTTCTGAAAGCGAAATGTCCCGTAGCGAAATGTCCGGTTAGTAAATTTTAAAAATACATTTAAAAAATCTATATACTATTAGATATGCGGGTCTCAAATGAGGGAGATTATTGTAGAAGATTTTAAGGCACATAAGGTGCGTTTAAGTATTCATGAGTAAACTTTCAATTACTTTAGACCCCACCCCTTCTGTATACGCAAAAATTAAAAATCGTGAACCCCCCTCTTCCCCCAAACGATAAGACGTAAGAATTTTTTCAAAACTTATTAAATATAAAAAAATGAACGTTATATTTACTTGTTTCTATCCGTTTAATGTCGTAGCACGTTTGGGGTTTCCCGAATTAAATATTGGTACATTTAAAAAACTACAACGTAGTGTAGTAATAACTATAATAAAAATAATATTATTAATTTAAATTATAAATATTACATTGAAAACATTTTCATTATTTTGTAATTTTTTTATCTTACGTAAGTTTTATAATATCTCCCCGCTTTCGATCTCCCCCCCAATTCAAATATTTAACGTCTACTAAAAAGAAAATCTAATAGTTAAGATTATTAACATGTGATAAAATTTTTTATAAAATTAATTTTTACATGGTACATGAAATTGAAATAAAATTTAATTCATAACTTACATAATATTGATTAATATTGATTAAAAGAAAATCAGGCCTAAAAATTTGTATTTAGTAATTTTATTTTTAATGAATAATATATGTACGTCACTTATAAAATATTATAAAATATAATATTAAAAAATAATAATAAAATCATTATAAAATATCGTTCCATTCTAACCAATTGAAAACAATTTTAACCAAGAATTAAAAAATTCTTGAAATTGGCTTAGGCAAAAGTAAAAAATGGTAAGTGGTTATAATATGTAATTAGTATAGATTTTTTTCTGTATGGGCATTGAGAGTTTGTACCTGAAAATTATGAAAATCAAAAAATTTATAGCGGCATGGCTGCGCTACATAAAGTTTGGGCTCGAAAAAAATTTAAAGATGGTGATTATTCATATAGGTTAAATAAATTCGTAAACTTCGGGATCGAAGAAGAAAATTAAAAAATATTAAGTTATCAAAAAGATTGAATTATTTGGTAAATTGTCCAGATTTGCTTTCCCTCTTTAATTGTACTGCATATGAGATTCTATTTTTATGGAAGATTCTCGTAGGTTTTATTTCGAGTTTATCTCAATCGTTAAATCATTGCAAATATTTTCTTGTCGTGTGGTATAAATTAATTTTATTATAAATACTTTTTTTGCACTTTAGTTTTTATTATCTTTCATATTAATATATAAAAAATTTCTTGTATTTTCTATGATCACGTAGATTTTAATTTATACCGCTTATATTAAGCGGTGTATTTAATAACAAAATAAAACATTATAAAATTTTTTTTTACTTACGTGCAGAAGTGGAATATATTATGGATCCTAATAAACACAGCATCAAATAACACTTGAGATTCATCGTAAATTTAAATTTGTTCAAGTTTATCTTAAAATGAAGGATAATTTCTTAAGTTAGCTCGATAATGTTGCAGTGAACAATGAACTGTAAAAGTGTTTACGGCATTCTTGCCGATTTCAAGTTTTGTTCCAAGCTTCAGTTCGTGCACCTTGGAAAAAAAGTCAAAAGTTGATTGTGACGATTGTAGATATTTTACAGATATTATTTTCGTATATTATATACATATTACAAAGCGTTGAAAACGTCTGAATTGTTTAGATGTGAAAAAAGATTATACGTAACATTGTTTAGTTTAGTTATTTAGTTTTATTTGGTAAGTCAAATTTTTTAAATTTTTTAGTTTTTTAATTTTAATTTTTTCAATTTTGTTTGGTATATTTTTTCTTATACAAGTCGGTGTCACTGCATGTAATTTAATGAGTAAATGCACTGCAAAGGGCCGAAAACCAAAAATAGTCGAACCAAGAGATCGAGCGAACAGTGACAGCCGTATAACATATTACTTTAATCGGAAGAAAAGAGCGGAACCGGAAGAAGACCTAGAGGAGGCAGAAAGTATTGGACAATTAAGTAAAAAAAAATATTGCAATCTGGAGCAGAAGTAATACCTTTGAGTGACAAAGAAGAAGGCATTGTAATGGAACGGGTGCTTCAAGCAATTGAGGATATGAGATCCGAGATGAGAGAAGGATACAAGGAAAGCAGAAGCGAAATGATGAAAATTAAACAGGATATAGAAACAATACGAGAGGATGCAAAGACTAGAGAGGAGAGCTGGGATAGAGAGAGGCAACAGCTAATGCAAAGAATTAGAGCACTAGAAAATACAACTGAAAATCAAGAAAAAGCAAGAAAGCGAAATAATATAGTGATAAAAGGAATCGATACGTCAAATCACACGAACTTGAAAGAGAAAGTACAGCTTTTCCTCAAAGATAAACTGAGTGTAGATGTTGAGTTGAGCAAGGTATTCGAAATTGGAAAGAGCAGAGATAAAAAAGCAATTGTGGCAAAAATCCAAAGCTGGGAGAAAATAAAAGTAAATTGAGAGGCGGCAAGGTTTATATAGATAACGATATGACCGCGAAAGAGCTACAAATACAGAGTAGAATAAGAGAACAAGCTAAGAAAGAAACTGAAAAAGGTAACAGAGTAAGAATCGGATACCAAAAGCTAACTGTTAATAATAAGATCTACAGCTGGACCATGATAGAGGAAGCTCTAAACCAACAAACTGATTATGAAGTGGCACTCCCAAAAAACTAATAAAAATTAAGAAGGACTGCCGTACAATGCCGACCCTTGCAATGATAACGGAACTTGAGAAAACAGGAAACAGAAGTACAAACAAAATACATATAACAACAGAAGAAGAGAGAAAAAAGAAAACGAGGAAGACTAAGAAAATTGCAACATGAAATGTGAGAACGATGATGATACCAGAAAGAATAAACGAGGTGGTAAATGAAATTAAAAGATACGGAATTGAGTTGGCTGCGCTATAGGAAGTTAGATGGAGGGGGAGCGGTAAAATAAAGGGAAGAAACTTTACGCTCTTGTACTCTGGGGAAGAGAAACAAGGCAGAAATGGGGTCGCTTTCGTGATAGCACAAAACATGAAAGAAAGGATAATAGATTTTGACCCAAAGGGATATTGGCATATTTAAGGATAAGAGGTGAAAAGGAAAATCTGTCTGTTATAAATGTTTATGCCCCCACAGAAGACGCAGATGAAGAAAAGAAAGAAGACTTGTACGATTAAATTGAAGAGATGTATGAACGAATACCAAAAACAGACGCAATAATAATGATGGGTGACTTCAATGCACAGGTGGGAAAAGAGGAGTACTTGAGAGACATAGCGAGCAAGCACACGCTATATGAAGCCACAAACAACAATGGAGAAAGGCTGTGCAGTTTGGCAACAGTGTGCAACATGAGAATCGTTAGTACTGATTAAAAGCACAGAAGAATACACAAAGAAACCTGGATAAAACCTGGCTCCGACAACGGAAACCAGATCGACCACATACTGGTATCAGCAAGAAAACCCTTCAAAGTATGCGATACAAGATCGTACAGAGGTGCAAATGTAGACACGTATCATAACCTTGTAGTAATGGAAATAAAGGCAGGAAAATTTAATAGAAAGGAAATAAACAAGAAAACACTCCCAACTGAAAGTGCAGTGGAAAAATTGAAAAATGAAAGTAAACAACAGCAATATGCTCAAACTATACGTGAAGTAATCGTCCAAGAAGAGAAGAATGAAAGTAACGACAAAGAGTGGAAACACATAAAAACAAGTAAAAGAAAGACTGCGGAAATGGTACTGGGACAAAAAGAAAGAAAAAAGTTAAACGAATGGTATGATCTGGAATGTGAAAAGATGGTACAGGCAAAGAGAGGAGCAAGAATAAAATGGTTAAGAACTAAAACAATGGAAGATGAAGAACAATACAAGAAGATGAAAAGAGCTACTGTAAAAACATGCAAGAAAAAGAAAAAGAATAGCATTGATAGAGAGATTGAAGACATAGAAAGAAATCACAAGAATCCCAGAGAATTTTACAGAAAAATACGTGAACAAAATCACACGAACGCAATAGAACCAAGAGATATGAAGGATAAAGAAGAAAATATGAAACACAATGAAGAAGAAATAAAAGACATATGGATGAAATATTTCCAAATATTCTTTAACGATGACACAGAAGAAATCAGATATTATAACAATGAATGGAGAGAAGAGGAAAATATAGAAGGAAAATATAAAAGCACGGAGATGTAATATGATATACCCCGATGCGTGATGATCGGTCCCACGTTGATTTCCCTGCTCTTCATTTTGTTGATGGTACGTGTGCTTTGATATACTTTTAATGTTGTTGTCAGTCGCGGTCGACACCCGGACGAGTTCTATGGTTTCGAGTTCCACCCTTGGCGAGTTCTGTCATTCTTCAGTGATATTTTTAAATTTTTTTGAATTACACATAATCGGCTAACCATGCAGCCGTGTTAAAAGGTGTATCTAAAATACATGTAAATTTTTAAAATCGATTGTTTTCGAAAACTTTTGCATAATCCTTGAAAATTTTTGTTCTAATGTGCTTAGAAAAGTGTCCTCTTTCCTATAGCGCAGTTAAAATTTTGAAATTCCGAGAAATTAATAGGTGATTACCAGCAAGGTTTTAGACCCGGAAGATCGACGATAGACGCTCTGTTTATAGTGACACAGATCTTAGAAAAATCATACGAATATGATATGCGTCTGGAAATGCTTTTCATAGATTTCAAACAGGCGTTCGATAAAATAAATAGAAATCAACTACTGAAAGAAATGGAAAATATGAGAATACCAAAACAATTAATACAATTGACACACATGACACTAAAACAAACTACAGCAGAGATAATAACAAGAAAAAGAAAAACAAAGGAATTTATAATTAAATCAGGAGTGCGACAGGGTGATTCACTGTTGGCAACACTATTTAATATTGTACTAGAAGGAATAGTGAGAAGAACGAATTGCGGAGAAAAGATCATGAATAAGGAAACACAACTAATAGCTTACACCGATGATGTCGTAATCGTCGCTAGATCACATAACGCTTTAAAGGAAACTTTTAAGAAGCTAGAAAACGAAGCTAAGAAAGTTGGACTTGTCATAAATGAAGATAAAACGAAATACATGAAATGTCATAGAAACAAAAACGGACCGATAGCAGAAAAACAACTGGAAGATTACAAATTTGAAGAAGTTAGAACATTTAAATACCTGGGTCTACAAATGAACAACACAAACGATAGAGAAGATGGTTATTAAAGAGAGAATAATGGCTGGGAATAGAGCTTATTATGCCATTCAAGGGCTCCTGAAGAGTCCGTTAATTAGTAGAAATACCAAAATGAAAATGTATAGAACATTAATAAGACTGGTTGTGGAGTACGGAACAGAAATAATGTGCCTGACAAAAACACAGGAAGAAAAATTAAAAGTCTTCGAACGAAGAATAATGAGAAGAATACTCGGCCTATTTAAAATCGGAGATCAATACAGAAGAAGGACTAATAGAGAAATACAAAACGAATTAGCCGGAGAAGATATAGTGAAACACATTAAGGCGATGAGGATAGGCTGGTTCGGACACGGGCAGAGAGCTCACGAAGGCAGAGTGATTTCATGCCTTATGGACTAGTACCCGAATAGTGATAGACCAAGAGTAAGACCGAGAACAAGATGGAAAACCGAAGTACTAAATGATTTGAGGATCTCAGAATAGATACCTATAGAGGAAGGTGATGGAAGAAGCGAAAACCCACGAGAAACTATAAGAGAGAAAAGAGAAGAAATTATGGAGACTCCACCCCAGAAAACGGATTTGTAAGCATCAAACGATGCGGCTATATTCCTCAAAGAATGGGAAGCCCGATGATGATGATGATGATATTTTTTCTTGCTTGTCATTATTTTTACAATTTTTTAATGTTATATACGACTGAAGATCAAAAATAATTGTAAAATAGGGACCCTAAAATCGTTTACATAGTTCTTGTTTTAAAAAATTTTATAACGTAATTTTTTCAAAATTTTTAGTCAGTATTTAAAGATTTTTTGTCATTTTTTATTTTTATTTTTCTTGTTTATTCAAATATTCTAAGTCCAAATCTGTAAAATGTAAATTATTGTCGTTTATATTGTTTTTTAAATATTATTTTTCTATGTAAGTATATATTCTTTACCTAACAGTTAAAATTCATTATATTAATATTGTGTTTAGTTTGTTTATTTTATAAACAAGCTAAAAATTATTCTTTTAGATAAAAAAACAAATATAAAATTATTCGATTAGGCTCATGCAGTTGTGAAAAATTGCTGTTTAAAGATGGAAGTAAATAAAGAAAAAATTTGCTACATTTTACAATTTTTCTTCGATCAAGGAGAAATCGTCGCGCAAGCTCTTGAAAAAATTTGTGCTGTTTATGGTCCAGATGCTTTATCGAAAACAGGAGTAAAACAATAGTTCGAACGTTTTCGTTCTGGAAATTTCGATGTCAAAGATGCAACACGCTCTGGTCGGCCAGTCATTGAAAAAGTTGAGGAAATTCTAGAAATTGTGGAACAAAACCGTCATGTAAGCACTGTCAAGATCGCCAAGAGTCTAAACATCAATGACCAAACAGTTCCAAACCATTTGAAAAAATCTGAGCTCAAAAAAGCTCGATATTTGGGTGTCGCATGATTTGACGCATAAGAATTTGAGTTTCCATCTGCAAATCGTTGCTGAAATGTAATGAAATCAAACCATATTTTAAGCAAATGATTACAGGAGATAAAAATGAATTACATACGACAACGTTGTGCGCAAAAGATCGTGGTCGAAGCGAGGTGAAGCTCCCCAAACGGTGGCAAAGCCCGGACTCACCAATCAAAAGGTGATGCTGTCTGTTTAATGTGGTTGGAAAGGCATTCTCTATTATGAGCCGTTACCAGATGGTCAAACAATTAATTCTGAACGCTACTGTCAACAATTACCTAGATTACAGCAAGATTAAAAAAAAAAACGGTCTTAATTGATCAATAGAAAGGGCGTTGTGTTCTATCATGACAACGCCAGACCTCACGTATCTTTGGTGACCCTAGAAAAACTGGAAGAGCTTGGTTGGGAAGTTTTGGCTTGGAAGCTTGGCATTCACCGTATAGCCCGGAGCTTGCACCATCAGATTATCATTTGTTTCGGTTTCTTCAGAATTCCCTTAATGGTGTAAAATTGGTTTCAAAAGAAGCCTGTGAAAACCACTTGGTTACGTTTTTTTACCGATAAACCACAGAATTTTTACAGTGATAGAATAATGGTTTTGCCCGAAAAGTGACAAAAGGTTTCCGAACAAAATGAAGTATATTTGGTTTAAATAAATAATTTTAAAACATAAAAATTTAGTGTTTGAAAAACTATCTAATTTAGCCGAGAACTTTTTAGCATATGTATGTCCTCATTATTCTCATCTTGCGATGAGATTTTCATTAGCTTAGTCAGTTAGCCGAACAACTAACTGCTGATGTAAAGTCGGTCCTTCTGGGTTTATGATTACTACCGCCAATCATTATCATCAAAATTCTGTTATCTTTTCTGAAAAAAAAACAGAAGCTGATTGTTCAAGGCTGATGTTCCAAATGGATTGGAACAACAACATTTCATTGTATATGATAGTAAAATCATCAAACTAGGTGCAACTATTGATGGTCGATAAAAGAAACTGGAAAAAAAAGCTAATAGAAATGCGATGTTTGGTAAATGCAATAAGTAACGAAAATAAAAGTTAAAAATCAAGACAAAAATCAACCTTTTCCGAGTACGGAAAACAATTAAATAAGTTAGTTAAAAGTTTGTCCAAAATAATAAATATTATCCCAATCGATGATTGCAATGCAAATTGCTTAAGCTTAAAAAATTTCAGCTAAAAATTGTAAGGCACGGTTCTGTCTTTGACATTTATGTATTTCACGATTCTGGAACGATTGATTCCTGAACGATTCAATATTAAAAATTATAAATTATAATTTTATTTATTAAAAGAATTCAAGCCGTTTTTATTAATGGTAATTTGATTATCAGCTAATAATTTTAAGTTAGCCGAAAATCTTAACCAATAAGAGAGTAATTCCAGTAGAAAACAAAGTGAGACGGAGTACTGATCTACTAATCCATGATTTTTGATATACTGAATACTCTGTATCACAACAATAATATTGATATACTACATATAGTCGGACGTAGATACAATAGGTGAAACTACCCCCCCCCTCCCCCCGGCTGACTAAAAACGACTTTAATTTTTTTTAATAAATAAAATTATAATTTATAACTTTTGATTATAATTTTGAATTTGAGTTGTTGAATTTGAAAGATGACATTAAAATAAAGCTGTTAAACTATAAATTTACTTTTAATTTCCAAAATAATCGATTTTAAAGTTTTGATTTTTCACATAAAAGTCGATGAATAGCTCATTCTGGTGACGGTGCCTGCGTTCGACGTAAATAAGTGCAGCACTTGTTTTAGTGGGCGGGACCGGCTGTAGTTGATTGTTAACCGTGATCAATGGCGGCCCGTTAGGGGAGTCTTTGAAACTGCGCCCAAAAAAAGTCATCCACCAAATATAAAAAAAAATGTTTTATTAAAAATCATAATTTTTAATAAAATTTCCACGGACACTATTGGTAAAAAATTATGTGTTGTTTTAATTTCTTAATTATATTTTTACATAATTATTATCCAAAGAAAATCTTTTAAAATCAACACCTGCGGTTAAGATTTAATAGTGATGCTAAATTGCTGATATGATAAGATAGCGACGGCTGCCAGTTGCAAGAGACGCTCTTACAAAAGACTCATACATAAAATGCACCTATGCTGAATGCTATCAATACATAACGTATACGAGCGTAAAAAAGTGAGGAAATTTCATACAGCAAATATTCCAACGTTGAGTCTAGTCTCTTTAAAGTTTATGCAATATAATTTATGTATTTGCTATTACAAGTTCTACATTTTTGTGCATTTATTGCTTTATTATACGTTTTAAATTATTTTCACCAATAGAAATAAACGATAAATTAAAAACTAATAGACCAACACCTTTTCTTTCAGCTTTTCATTGGAATATGAAGAAGATCAATTTACTAGAACAAAAATACTAAATTTTTGTAGCTTACTGTTTGCGATAAGCGAAATAAAATGTTTTGTTTTACTTGCATAATTTTTGGCGGGAAAAAGAATGTTGATGAATTATTGACAATAAAAATTTTTATAAGCAAAGCAGAAAAACATTTTATTTCCAAAAATCATTTGAGAAATCAAAAAAAATTTCATGTTTTGGGTAAAGTTCGAATTGAACATGTTATATTAGAAAGTCGACGACTTGCTGCATTAAAACATAACTTTTCATACAATGAAATTGCTTTTCACTTGCTTTTCGTGTACATCGGAAAAATAACGAATTTTTAAATAAAGGAAATTATCTTGAATTACTAGAACTACTGGCACAAAAAGAACAGTTACTTACAGAACATTTTTTGTTATCAATAATATTAAGGAACATCTAAGACGATACAAAATGATTTAATAGAGTGTGTAACTTCAGTTTTAAACTCAAAGATTATTATGTATACATTATTTATATAGTTAATAAGTAAATACTGTTATTAGTACTTGTTAATACTTTAGACTTCCAGTCTCCCCAAATTTTTTACTCGCGCACCGCCAGTGATCGTGATACCGCTAACAACTTATTTTAAATAGAAATTATATAGTGGAATTTAACTTAAAAACTTAGGTCTTCGTCTTTATAGATCTGCAATTTTTCAGTTGGAGACGCTACAGAATTTTTTTAATTTTTTTGGGGTATTCAGGGATCTGGGTCTCTTTAGATCAGTAAGTTGAAACCGCTTTAGTAATTTTTTAATAATTGGAGTGACTCAGAGATGCATTGTCCATTTTTAAGTGCAATTTATGCCCAAAAATACGGATATAAAAATAAAAACAAGCCACGGGCGGGGAAACTTTTCGAAAACAGACAATCGAATACACACATTTAGTTTTTTTGCTTTTTTACCCAAATTTTTTGATGGTGCATAAATTGTAATGTTTATATTATATTTTTCTACTTAATGCGAAATTTTTAAATCTATGGAGCCACTTTGCGTGCTACTCCCGGGTTCATTTACATGATTATGCAAAATAATTAATGAATCACAGTTTGGTAAAACAAAAACCAGTGGTAGCAGTTACCATTTAATTGGTTTACGATTAAAGCTAAATTAGATATTAGAGCTTTTTTCCAGTGTCAACTAAATACTAATCTTTTTTATACAAAAATTACGAAATACAAAACAACTCCAAATTTTATCAGTCTTCAATTATTACAATTTCATATATTTTAGGGCCTCAATTTACTAACTATCCATGGAATGTACTCTGTTACTCTAGTGTATACACCAGGCCATCCTTCAAGTCCACAAGGAGTAGGCCCAAATGATACTACTCCTGCAGCATACCAGTTAGATTCCCCTTGATATGATTCAACTGTCATTAATGCTCCACCACTATCTCCTCGACACGAATCTTTGCCTTTAAATCCACCTGCGCACATTTGACCTGCTCCAAAATTTACTAGGCCTTTATATATATCAGCACATTGCATATTTGACTGAACTGGTACCTAAATGTATTTTATATTAAATTTAGAATTTAGAAATCCAATTTCTTAAATCATTAAAAATTACCTGCACTTTAAGTTTAATTTGGCTCTCCGTTCTATTTTCTGTGGTTCCCCAACCTGCAACTGTCATATTCGTACCTTCAAAAGCTTGACTCAACAATTCCGCTGATGTCGGTAAACAAATCGGTCTAGAGTATTCTAAAATTACAAAATTGTATGATTTATTATTTTATAAATATTATATTTATAATTAATACCTGAATATTCAACATCACGTGACAATCTTAGTAATGCAATATCATGTAGTTGACTAGCATCATAGGGATCGTAAGATTCGTGAGCAATTCTTTCAGTTACTGGAACATTGAATGCTTCTGGTGCACACGTTTCAAAACTAGCCCATTTAGTACAGTCTGGATTGGTTTCCCTATTATATTCACCCAAACGTACACTTATCCTGTTAAAAAGAAAATAAAATAAAAAATGAACGTTACTAAGAAAAAAGAGTAATTACAAACTCCAATTTTTAGGTAAATCTTTTCCTTTCAAACAATGAGCAGCGGTAAGAATATATCTTTTGTTGATTAAAACTCCACCACAATAAAAACCACGTCCATTTGCTAAAATTATAAATTAAGTGTAATCGTTTTTGTACGAAAATATTAACTATGGTAAGTATAACATACGTCTTTGGTATTCGATTAAAGCCATCCAAGGAAAATCGTCTAATTCGGCGATTTCTCCTCCAATAATTCTATCAGCGTTAAATAAACCGCATTCTTCTACACCTGGTAATAGATTGGATTGATAAGATCCTGGAATTCAATAAATTTTTTATTATAATATTACGTATTCTAAAAATGTAATTTTATGTTACCTTCACTTGTTGGAGGTTGTAAAATATTGTTATTGTTATTGTTATTATTATTATTACCACCAGGCATAATTTCAGAAGTTCCACCAGCACAACACACTTTTGGATCTATACCATCAAAGCCGCAATTAGCTTTTTTAAGATATTCGGCGGTCTGCGGGGGTAAAGGATGAACTTCCAGTAATGCTAATAATGCAGGACATTTGCGTAGACTTATACATGTTCCTATCGTACGATCAGGTGTGTTACATGTTTCTGAAAAAATAAATTTAAAGTGATCAATATAAAAGTTGCTTGAAAAAAAATATTTTGTACTTCTTTACTAGGGTTAATCAGTAATTTTATAGCACAAAGGTTTTTCAAATGAAAGTTCTCCTTCCTTCTAAACTTCTTCAATTCAGACCTATCAGATGTTATTTTATAACTTTGAATAATACGTAGGTTAAAATCAAATTTGTTGATTAAATTTTCAGAATCAGATAAACGAGTTATATTAGTTGAGCTTAAACTCGACCAATCGTCTCGTGACGCCTCGTCATTAATAAGCTATTATAATAAGAATTTATAAAACTATAAATGCAAAACATTTTCTTATAATTATTAACCTTCTTGGAATTTATGTGTTTTGAATTAATACTGATTAAGTTATTCTAATTTTAAAGTGGTATTTTCTTAATAAATAAGAAAATTAATTTAAAAGTTTATGTAACATATAATATGATTTATTTTTGGACAAAACGACATAGCTATTAAGAAATTGTTATGGAACTACTATAATTTATTATTATATTTTTTTAAATAATAAGAAAAGTAGCAATTTTCCAATTAGAAGTAACAAATTTGAACTATATATTATGTACATAGCTAGGTATTTTCACAGCTAAGTTTTGGAAAATCATGAAAAAATGTAGAAAACATAATTATTTAAAATTAAATTTGCAATATATTAGTAGAAGAAAGTCGATACATCTTTTTCGACAACGACATTACAACGGTTTAAAATTTCTATTTTCAAGAAGAAGTGAGGGGTGAATCACTACTATATGGAAAATAAGATCCCTTTAAAGGGAAACTATTATAAAAATCAGGTTTCTATATCAATAATAAAAGTATCTAGATATTTCCACTAGCGTCATTATTATATCCACTTTCACTTTGAAATAACAGTTGTTTATGTCTAAATAACAAATTTTAAAAAAGGAAATTTTCAGATGCTACCGAATCGGATATTTATATTGGGGTGTAATTACAAAACTTTCTCTACTATACACCGAAACTTACCTTATTTATTATGTAGTAACAGTATCAGAAGATAAAAAAAGTCATGCAGTAATAGAAAAACTTTGCCCGTAAAAAAAAAGCCCTTAGATCACAGTGAATCAGTTTTGAATTATACCTTGAAGATAAATCTAAAGAACTTTTCAAATGCAATTTAAAAGTATTTATTTGCAAATATTAGCTTAGCTTATTCGTTTAATACTATATTAAGAAATAATTAACCATATTTTAGAACTAAAATGTTTTTAAGTTTTCATAACTAAAATACAAATTATTGCAAACGTTTTCACCATACCAATAGCATCATCGGGTTTTTAGTTTATCGTCTAATGATGCCATAGTATGGTAAAAACGTTTGCGATAATAAATTATAAATGAGAAGAATAAATAAGTTCCACAAATAAAACCCACTGAAAATACAACAGCCCCCTTCCCCCAGCAATTAGAAATATGACTGCTTTTGGGTCAAAGAAGTAAGTGTTCTCAAAATCTTGCTTTTGCTTCTGTTTGTAGTTTGTATGCCTGTGAAATTCTTGCAGGATAATTGTATTTTTTTATCATAAAAACATATTTTGGATATATTTGACGGCATTACTAATTTTTTCAGATATTTTTTATGATGAATAAGAAGTTGATTAGTTCGATAGCTGAATTTACTCAGAAGAACTACTGTAGTAGTAGAAAGAACTACCGACTTGTAATTATTCGTCCTTGTGGGTTTACCCCGATGTAATAGGGTTATCCTTAAATTGAATTGAACACTTTCAAATAGCTACTGGTCATCGATTATTGTATATTTGTGCATGGCGTTGTCATAAATTAAGTTGATTATTATTTATTAATATAAATATTATTAATAATCCTCGATTATGTAATAATTAATAAAATGGTGAAATCTCCAATACCAAAAAAATACCATAATATTTGACCATGTAAACATTCAAAATCCCGTTAGGTAAATGAAAAATATGCGTAGTTACATCCTTAAAATATTGATAAATTTATTTTAAATAACAGAGAGAGAGATAGAGATAGAGTTTTTAGTTTAAAATGTAAAAAAAACTGTGATTTTATTTTTTTGCATGGTTAACTGATATAAACTGGAAGATTAGTAAGAATAGTTAACATTATTAAAAAAATGATACATTTTTGAAAAATGTTACTTACGTGCAGAAATAGAACATATTGATCCTAAAAAACACAGCAGCAAATATTTGAGGTTCATTGTAAAGCTAAATTTGTTAACCAAATTCACTTTAAAAAACGACAATAATAACTAACTAAAGTTATCTCGATAATGTTGAAGTGGACACTGAACTGCAAGACTGTCGACGGTATTCTCGCCGATTTGAACACAGTAAAGTTTGTTCTTAACTTTAGCCGTCCACCTTGGAAAATTAAGTTAACATTAATTTGTTCTTATTCTGATGTCTGATATTTGATAGAAAAAGTCGGAATTCACATATGTATTTCGATAAATTATTTGGAAAATTAATAAAAATAATTAATTTGATACCTAATTGCGTATTTTCGAATGCAATAGTTCAAAGTGATAAGTATTATAATTGTGACGAAACTGAGATTACCATCAAGGTTCAAGGAATTTCTAAATTGATCAGCTTACTTTGGAATTCCCCTACTGATATTTTACATATAGACGGAAACTCTGAAGATCAGAATAATGCTATTGTGGTAATTGCGAACTATCAACAATAATTTATTGTTATAAATTGATTTTAAATATTTATAATACTATAATTATTAATTATTATGCAACACTAATGAAAGAAGTACGTGTTATTTATTTTTATTTACTAAATATGGTGACATTATAAGTTTATTATACTTCTTTCTACTAAACATTAACCACAAATATTATAAGTTAACCATATTATTAATTATGTAAATAATAATATTTTGAAGGTTATTTTTTTAAATATACTACACTGCAATATTTATATAATGTGTACTATTATATTATTATGTATGTATAAAGTAAATTAAAACATTTTATTTAGGTGTTAAAAAATTCAAATTTAAAATAATTTTTGTAATTTTTATTACAAAATTCAGTAATTTCTTCTTTTATAAGTGTATGTTATCTTTTATTTGGGATTATCTGTAACTTTACAACCACCTTTACAAAGGCAAAATTTTTTAAAAGAATATAAAAATTTATAATTTTTGTTTGTTTTGTTTTTTACTTTAGAACTGTTGCAAATTGTGGCCTCATGCGAAGGCCATTCACGTGCGACCGTATAAATAATAATGATTCGTTTTGCAATAAGTTTTTATCAATTTAAAGTCAGTTTTGGCTGATATAGTACAATAATTGATGTATACTTTATCTATCTTTCATTTTTATTTTGTAGACATTTTCTTCAAGAGCTATAGCGCAGTGGTTATCAACTTGTCAAATCCAAGATTTCAGTTTGCTGGGGCTCCTGTTGTACCATTCCGTTACTATCTTTTGGTGGTGTTCTAAATATTATTTTACCGTTTGGCTTTGACATGGTGTATCACTGTCATTCATTAGCTTGACTATGTTTGAAAATATTTCAATTTGTATGGTTTCTCTCCTCTCACAAAACTTTCGCCTACATGGTTATTTACAACTTTGAAACAGTTTGAGGTTGATTAAAGAAGAAATGATGATTGTAACTATGTAGATATTCAAAGCATTGGGACTGGAATTTCTTCTTTATATAATCCCAGCATTGTGACACGAAGAGTAACAGAGATTTTGTGACATTAGCACTAGAGTTTTTCACTATATTTAGATTTCACGTCAAATGTTCGATGGAATTTAAGCAACCCGCCAAGCTTAATATCGTAAGAAAATAAAGTTTCACATTAATTTTAGATTAGTAAGAGAACAATTTTCACCCAAGTAATAATGTATGATAAGGAAGTTGCAGGTTGGCTGGGATTTGCAAATCAAACGCTATCTCAGTTTGTCGACGTTTCGGACGCCTCGGACGACAAACTGAGATAGCGTTTGATTTGCAAATCCCAGCCAACCTGCAACTTCCTTATCATAATTTTAGATTGTTTTTATTTATTTCATATGGCATCCTGAGAAAACTTACGACTCTCGCTCACCGTCGCAGCATTTGTTTTTGCTTTCCACTACATAGTTTTTTACATAAATTTAGAATTCAATTTTTATTATTAACATAAGTATCCTTAGGATTTTTTAAGAGGTGAGGTTTTTTAATATACAATACAATATAATATATTAAAATTAACGAATTAATTAAATAATAAAATTCGAATTATTTTTATTATTGAACCCAGAATAAGTTTATTTATGATGCACAATCGAGAAATCAAATATTTTTTAAAGCCTTTTATCTACTTTATTGTTGATTGTATTATGTTTACCGCCGAACTAAAACTAACATTTACTTCTTACACTGTACATTTTAATTTAATAATTCAATTTTAATTTTAATTAAATTTGGCAAATAAAAATTTACTGCTTTTACATAATATCTATACTATAAAATAAATAAAAGTTTAGATATTTACTCCCATTTTGAAATTCTCCATTTTGGAAGTTTTTAAACTAAAAATATTTTTGTAAAATTTACAAATTTTGCACAACCGAAATAAACAATACGAATATAAAAAAAAGTTTTATAATATTGCGTACTGCAATAGCCAGATTGTGAAAATAGAAGTAGAGATTCCAACAATTAGTTTTATATTTATTGTTTTAAATTTTATTGTAGTAATTTTGAAAATTTAAAGATTTGAAATGCGAACTGACACTATAATCAGGTAAATACATAATGTTGAAATTAACAATTAATTACAAAATTAAATATAAATTTTTACCGTTACTTTTTATACTATTTTTTAACAGTGAGCTAAAATGCTATGTAAAATGTCAGAAAGAAAATTACACTGTAAATTCATTAATTTAAAAATTCATTTAACCTCTGCATGGCAATCTAAATTTCGTTAATAAACAATGTTTATCTCTTTGAACTGTTGAATTTCAATATCTGCAATTATACAAAAACTAAATTACAGCTAATTATTATTATATTTGGCGAGACTAAATAAATTATTGAAAAAATATAGGTAGGTAAATATAGACATAGGTTGCAAATTTCATATTTTTATATAAAATGTCTGGCTACCATTAGAAAAATAGTTTTGGAGTAAGAAGAAAAAACGAATTGAAGTTTAAAATAAAATTGAAAAACGGTCCTAAAATTTAGTATCCACTTTAACATTATGGAGATAACAAAGGAAAAATTTTATTATTTTTTAAAGTAAATTTCTTTAACAAATTTAAGCCTTACTAAAA
The DNA here is from genome assembly GCA_911387805.1 of Cantharis rustica. Classification (NCBI taxonomy): domain Eukaryota; kingdom Metazoa; phylum Arthropoda; class Insecta; order Coleoptera; family Cantharidae; genus Cantharis; species Cantharis rustica. The sequence continues at coordinate 42,460,701 of OU426877.1, forward strand.
AGAGTAGTAAAACATAGAGCTGCTATGTTTATCAAGATTAATGTTTTTTTCGGCACGTATAAGTACAATTTTTACTTATTACTAGAGGTTAAGTCAGTTTTTCGAACGCTCACCAATCGGAATCTTGTTAATTCACTCACGAACGGCGTAATATGGTTCGTCCCCATGAAGAAGTCAAAAATTTTGCAATGCTTATAATACGTCCAGGATTCAGGAAGAACATTTTATGTTAAAATTAGCATAGTCTGATGTCTCATAAGAACGTCAATCCGAGACACAGGCACAAATTAGGAATTTGATTTAAATTTAATTTAATTTGTTTAGTCAATTGGCTGCTCTATTATACGCTTTAATCATTTTTACTCGAACTTGGCGGGTGTTAGGCGTTTCAATTTAAGGTCGCAGTGCTATAATGGCTACTAGTGGTATTAACATCATACTCCTTTCTTTAGTTCAAAAATTTGCCGCAAGGTAGCGTAGGTACCGCTCATCTTGAAACGCCTAAGATACTTTTTCTACATTTTGAATTATTGAAAGAAGAAATACTAAAGCTAATATAACTCTAGGTCATCATTTAGAATGTTGTCATTTTTATAATTTTCTTGAGACTAAAGGCTCTGGGTACCAACACTAAAAAAGTCAGTAATTTAAGGTTTTACCTTTTTTCCCTTTTGTTTTTAAATAAATTTTATTTACACTTTGTGACCGCTCAAAATGGGGCGAAGTCGGTTTATTAATTTTTAAGTACGACCCTGGTCTTTTTAGTTTCTAAAAAACATACAAATTGCAGCCTGTGATTTATTATCAAAAAACAGGAGACATTTTCTTAAATTATCGTGGTGACATTTTTAATAATATAGTAAAGTAAAGTTTTTTTTAAAATTTTGGATATGCTATTACTGAAATTTTAGTATTTATTAAGAGGCTGTCCATTAATTAGGTAAGGGTTTAGGGAGGGGGGTATAAGAAATCTTACGGACCCTCATTTGGAGGGGGGGGTCCGACGCAGTCCTTACGTAAGGTTTTTAAACCATTTTCTTAAATTAAATTAAATTTAAAATTTAAAAATATTCAAAATTTAAAAACACTCAAATTTCAAAAAAAAAATTTTTTTAATTGTAGATGTAGATTTTCCAATATAAAATACGGAAAATCTTGTCACTGACGTTGGTGATGGTCTCTGTTTTCCGCATGTACAATCTATATCGGAATGGCTAACTCCCACATGGACTACAACACTGACCTTTAATTTTTTTTTTAATTACTGTATTAACCTTTATATGTAAATAATTATATTTGTTAATTTTTAAATATAATAATATATAAAAATACGATTTAATTTACATTTTGTATTAAGACATAATATAATATATTATTATTTATATTTTATAAATATGAGGGGGGGGGGTCAACGCAATTTTTTTTAATAATCCTTACGTAAGGTGTGGGAGGAGAGGAGGGTGCTACAATCTTATGCACCCTTACAAAGAGGGGGGGTCGAAAATTACAAAAATCGTCCTTACGTAATTAATGAACGGCCCCTAAGCTAATTTAAATCTTGGGATTCATTCGATGCAAGAATATCAAATAATTTTTTACCTGTCAATATCTTCAAGGTGACGAGAGTTTTCTCTCTTAGACGAATATGTTCATTTTTTATCTGTAAGATAAGTCCTCTATACCATTTACGAGATGAAGTTTTGTTTTTATTGGATATACTATAATTTTTTATTTACAAAGAAAACCTTCTTAAGATCTTACTCCAAATCTTCTTGTTGTTAGTAACCATAGTTCTTTTGTCTTCATCATTATATTGAAATCAAATTAATATTTTGTCGTCCACCATAACTGACGTGATATAATTTTTGTTGTCGATTATGCTTGGGTGCAGCTAACATTGTTCATAAAGAAACTCATAAATTTATCATCTGACAATAAACTGCGGAAATTAGCTTATAAGATAAGTGTTTTGTGCCGCCGTTATTTTAGAAATATTTTACCATTATTTATAATATTTTACCACTTGGTTGAAATTTTGATACTTGTATTAACAACATACATACATACAAGTATTTTTAGGCATAAGTAACAATTAAAAATGATGAATTTACTGAGATTAAATCTTTGAGCAGTTTTCGTCTTTAAAAACATTCCCAAAGAAGCCCTAACTTGGTTTTAAAGTTAAATTTGTCTATCATGAACTATTAAATTAATTTTCCGACTCTTGTGTAAAAAATCGATATTCCTTTTGTTTATACTGTAATGGTATTTTCATGGAAAATTTCCAAACACTCTATTTACCTCGGGTAATTCAGAATTGCGGGAGCAATTGTAAATTTTCAAGGGTCGAGGGTTTTTGCGTTTTCAAAATTAAAACAAAAGGAATTCTTTCCAATGCAAAACAAAAATATTAAATACTCCAAATCTTCAAATTAATAAATCGTAAATAATTTCAAATATTTTAATTTACTGTTAAACTTTAAATCGGCTCGTACTTTCGACCTTATGCCTATCCAAATCGCCTTGTTATCAGCAGCTGGCTTCGCTCGTACAAATGCAATCTTTTAACTTTCCAATTTTAAAATAATTCACGTCCAATTTCAAATTTTATAATTTCAATTATTCTTTCCAAATCAATCCAATCAATCAAAACCATCAAAACTACTACGGTTCAGTAGCAACTCATCAAAAAAAAATATCCAACTTATCAAAATATCAAAAACAATTACGCAATAATGTAAACGCATCCAATTCACTTTATTTAAATCAAGTCAAAATAAAATATTACTCACAATTCTCACAATAATATCAAAACTCAGCGGGCATACAAAAATCTCGTTCCCGCTGTCGGCCATAGTTGGCTAAAGAAGCCACGAATTTCGTGTCCTTAATCCCCACCTAGCAAATCTTACAATGTTACAACTTAATTATTATAGCCAATATTTCACCAAAATGCATAGGGTGAGTCGCAATCATTTTGAAACACCACAATACATATTATATCACCGTGGCAACTATTTAATCTTGAGAAAACCTTAGACAATCATAGTATTATGCTAAAAAAATGTTCTAACTCAACAGACCTAAAAGATATAGAAGGTTCAATAATTTTCCCCGTATAATCTTTATGCATAGGGTGAGTCGCAATCATTTTGAAACACCACAATACATATTATATCACCGTGGCAACTATTTAATCTTGAGAAAACCTTAGACAATCATAGTATTATGCTAAAAAAATGTTCTAACTCAACAGACCTAAAAGATATAGAAGGTTCAATAATTTTCCCCGTATAATCTTTATAGGAGTTTCAAGATAAGCGGTACGCTACCTTGCGGCAAAATTTTGAACTAAAGAAAGGGGTATGTCACTAGTAGTCATTAGGGCGCCGCAATCTTAAATTGAACCGCCTATTTTCACCTTTAGATTTGATTAAGGCAAAATCTTGAAATATATAAATTACAAGAATTTTGAATGTTTGTTGAGTTTTTGGTTAGGAAAATAGAAGGTAAACTGTTTTCCTATGGGTTAGAGAGAATCTGTATCTTGTTTTATTAAATGTAGTAGGAACTATTGTTTATTGAAAATATTTAGCAAATTAATGTTAATTGTTTAAATCGGATTGATTATCTAACTAACCAATAAATAAATTGAATATTTTAATTTTGTTTATTTCCGTAACTTCCAAAAAATGTTAAAGTTTTGCATTGCGGCGCTGTATGTAAAATTTCATATAATATATTAACCCAATCCTAATTTATTTTAAGGCAGGATTCTATTTTAAACGGTAAAAAAAATGCTATTTTCAAGAATTTTTTTTGAAATTATGGATAAAGATATTGTTGAAGAGTTTTTTGACTTAGTAAATACAGTCTCAAAATACATTACATATATATTTTTTTAAATTTTTTTTATACACTTAAAACATATAAAAACACCATTTGAATATGACACCTTGATGAATGGGTTGATCGCTGATGTTGAAATATTCAAAATAGACAATTTAAGGTTTAATATACCACTAGTAACCGCCTGTACTAGAAGTTTTAATGTACATGCAAAAATAATAAAATGGCGGCAAGGCAAAGCAAGAAGAAAAAAATTTTCTTATTTTTTACTGATCTTTGCCTATAAAAAAATAGTAAAAATCAAAATTTTAAAATAACCCTAGTTCAGGCGGTTGCTAGTGATATATTCAAAAAGTGCCAAATTTTTCTGTTTTAGATTGTCCATTTTGAAAATTTCAACACCAGCGACATCATCAAGATGTCATATTTAAATGGTGTTTTTATATGTTTAAAATGTATAAAATAAAAAAAAATTTTTTTAATGTACTTCGAGAGTGTATTTACTAAGCCTAAAAAGCTCTACATCAATATCTTTATCCATAATCTCAAAATAAAATCATAAAAATAGTCTTTTTTGAGCGTTCAAAGTAGAATCCTGCCTTAAACCATATGAAGTTTTAAAACATAATAAAAAAATGTTATAAGATTTTGGGAAAAGAGAAGATAGGAACACTAGAAGAAAAATTTTAGTTTTGACCAGAAAGTCTTTACTCCATAAGAAATTTCTTGTACGTGATCAATAAATAATATACGGATATTAAGGGTATTCATTTCACTTCGTAAGTTCGTAGATGTCGTACTTTGTAAACTTCGTAGAATTGTGTGACATGAACACACTCCCTTAAATGTTTCGTAATTCTTTCGTACTTGTATTTGTAGGTTATATTTATTTGAGGTTAAATTCATTTGAGGTTATATTTATTTGACATTTTTGTTGTTTATGCTTTTAAAATGCTAAATAAAAGTGAAAAAAAGAAATTATTAAATTTTCTTGTTGAAAACGTTATTCTTGATTTAATAATTTTAGAGGTTAAATTATCAAATAATTTATAGGTTAAATTTACGAAACTACGACATCTATATAAAGTACGACGGTTTCTACCTGCGTAAACTTCGTAAACTAAATTTGTATTAAAAATTCTACGAAACTCAAATCTACAACGTTTACGACAAAAGTACAACGTGACATGAATACCCTTATTATTATTTAATACTAAGAGAGTTGAAGATGTAATCTCGAAACTCATAGCAGTACATTCGGTGCGATTAGGAATAGAACCGCTGTTTCCCACTCTCTGAACTGCCATTTAATTAATTCAATTTAAATATACAGGATTACAACAAGTTTAAATTAAATTTTAAATGTTATTAAAACTGAAAAATTCTTTAATTCAAAATTTTCTTAATAAACTCAATTTATCAATTGGTACAATATAATATACTACAATTTAAAAATTAACTGATTAATTAAACAATAAAATTAAAATTATTTTTATTGTTGAAATCAAAAAGGGCATTTTAAGCATAAAGAATACCAAGGCAGCAAAAATTTGTTTGGGATTGCTGCCTTAAGGATTTTTACGTGATTATTCAAAAACAACGAATGAATCGTAGTTTGATAATACTAAAAGTTACTATTGGTTTGGGATGATGGCAAAATGAAATATTGGAGCTTTTTTCCAGGTAAACAAAATGTCTACATTTATTTTCTTTTCATACAAAGAACACGAAAATTGTATTAATCTTTAATTATTATGTTATATATTTTAGGGCTTCATTTTACTAATTATCCATGGAATATACTCTGTTATTCTAGTGTATATACCAGGCCATCCTTCAAGTCCACAAAGAATAGGCCCAAATGATACTATTCCTGCAGCATACCAATTAGATTCTCCTTGCAGTGATTTAACTGTCATTAGTGGTCCACCACTATCTCCTCGACACGTATCTTTGCCGTTGAATCCACCTGCGCACAGTTGACCTGCTCCCAAATTTATTTTGTCTTTGTATATATCAGCACATTGCATATTTGAAAGAACTGGCACCTTAATACATTTTTATATTAAACTCTAGGCTTAAAATTTCAATTGAATAATTAAAAATTACCTCCACTTTAAGTTTAATTTGGCTCTCTGTTCCATTTTCTGTTATTCCCCAACCTGCTACTGTCATATTCGTACCTTCAAAGTCTTGGTTCAACAATGTCGCATCAGTTGGTAAGCAAATTGGTTTGGTATACTCTAAAATCATGAAATTGTATGGTTTACTATAAAGTTGCGATATTTATAATTTGTTATAATACCTGAGTATTCAACATTACGTGACAATCTTAGTAGTGCAATATCATGAAGTTGACTAGCATTATTTGGATCGTAAGATTCATGAGCAATTTTTTCAGTTACTGCAACATCGAATGCTTCTGGTGCACACTTTTTAAAGTCGCCCCATGTAGTACAGTCTACATCCGTTTCTTTGTTATATTCACCCAAACGTACACTTACTCTGTTATTTAAAGAAAAAAATAAATATTAAATAAACGTTAATAAAAAACAAGAGTTATTACAAATTCCATTTTTTAGTTAACTTATCGCCGATCACACAATGAGCAGCGGTAAGAATATATCTTTTGTTGATTAAAACTCCACCACAAAGTAAAGCACGTCCATTCGCTAAAATTACAAATTAGGTTTGCAAGTTTTTCTATGAAAGTGGGTATTTTTACGATTTTCATATTCGATTAAAGCCATCCAAGGAAAATCGTCTAAATTAGCGGCTTCTCCTCCAACAATTCTGTCATCTTCATATGAACCGCATTCTTTTGCATCTGGTAGTAAATCGGATCGATAAGATCCTGGAATGCAATAATTTACTAATTACAATTATGTAGTTTAATAATGTAATTTTAAGTACCTTCACTTCTCAGAGGTTGTAAAATATTGTTATTTTTGTTATTATTGTTGTTAGTGTTATTATAACTAGACCTTTAAAGCACCAATTAGTTTTTTAAGATAAAAAGCAAACTTCCAGTAATTCTAATAGTAATGCATAATTTTAAAGTTGCTCATTTAGTATAGAAAATAATTTAATCGTTTAAAGATCTATTAATTCTTAAAAATAAATATAACCTGATTAAATTTTAATAATTTTTCATAAATTTTCTACTCAAAAATTATTATGCTCGTGTGAATAATTATCATAGATTCATCGTCTCGTGACTTACAATCCACCTTGCGATTAATAAGATTATTTTTTTATTATAATAAATTACTATTATTCTTGTAATTTATTTCTTTTAAATTAATATTGTTTACGTTATTTTAAATTTATAGCAATGTATTCTTAATAAATATAAATATCAATTTCAAGCTTTTTATAATTTTGCATAATATTATGGTTAACCGTTGGGACAAAACGCCATAACAATAAAAAATTGTTGGAAATAACCTTGCAATGGTTACTACCACAGTTTTTAGTATAGTAAAAGTACAAATTTTTCAACTGGAAGTGACAAGATAGAAAATAAATATTTTGACAGCTTATTTTTAGAAAATCGGAATAATATACTATGTTAAATAAGTTTAAAAAAGAACAAGTTAAATAAACATTAAATTATAAATTATTTATTGTTTGAGCTTGCCGAAGGCGAGTCATCTCACCGAAAACTCAAAAAATAAATAATTTATAATTTAACGTTTATTTAACCTTCATCCGGGCGCGTGGGCGGTAATTTACCGTTTTATTTATAATAACGCGCAAACTTTTGCGTGCAGGTGTTAAGAAGGGTGTAAGTGCTTTGTATTCCTAATTGACTTAATATGACACTATATAGAAGTGTCGTTGTTACCTACTTTTCATTTTTAATTGTCTCAGCCAACGCCAAACTTGTACAGTCGAATATCGGCGGAAGATTACCAGTTACGCTCCCATTAGTGATATTTATTTTCTTCAGCCATTGCAAGGATATGTAATTACCGATTTTATATTTTTCGTAGGTATTCACAATTCAAATTACTTTTTTTTACAACTTAGTAAACTATATTCCAAATACGTCACTATCGTGACGTCACATATCAGATTTCACATTTTTACTAATGCATATTGTATGTATTGGTCTCATGTTAGGGCATGAAAAATCCGGAAGATACAAATACATCGACTTCTTGAGATGGATTCGGATGAAGAAGAGTAAATTGACGATCAAGACGATATTAATTTTGAACCTGAAGTCATTGAACAAGATAAACACAGTGACACGGAGAAAGATAAAACAAGGCTTAAATGTTACTTCCAAATCATTTTTTTGGAAATCATAATCAACATAATCAAGTACTACACTAATATTTACATTGCTCAAAAAAAGGCTGAAAATGATAAGTCGTCTGATACTCCTATTCGAGATAGGGATTACAAATTAATACCTATCCCTACTGGGTTAGCTTATTTTATTATTCAAATTTTAATAAATATGAAATTTTAATGTTTTATCGTTTAAAAAGTATTACAATGTTTTTCATCGTATTTATCCCGATTTTAAAGATTTTGGATGAATGACGAAAGAAAAACCTAAGACGGTAGATTACCGTTGCGCGCCCGCTAATGTTACGGAAAGGGACGCGCCCGGATGAAGGTTAACTTATTCTTTTTTAAACTTATTTAATATAAAATAAACAAACTAAACATAATATTAAAATAATGAATTTTAACTGTTACATACTTACATAGAAAAATAATATTTAAAAAACAATGAAATCAAAAAAAAATAACATTTAACAGGTTTGGACTTAGAATATTTGAATAAACAAGAAAATGAATTTTGAAAATATTACGTTATAAAAATGATACTTAACAGTTAAAATTCATTATTTTAATATTTTGTTTAGTTTGTTTATTTTAACATTACATAATATTATCTATTATTTAATATAATTTATCACAAGTAAATAATTAATGTATTGAAATATGTTATAATTATTTAAAATTAAAGTTGCAATATATTAGTAAAAACTTATTAATACATCTTTATCGATAATGAAGTCACAATGGTTTAAAATTTTTACCGATTTGCACACTCAATCAGTGGTTTTATTGTTTACGCTTAACACTCTTTTGAATAAAAATTTTATTCCATTTTATTTTTTTTATACCCCTACTATAATGTATATAAGAGAAAGTGCAAGAAAAGATCCCTCTAAGAGAAAACTAATTTTTATATTAATTTTTTTATTAAACAACAAGGGGAGAGATAAAGATACTAAATCAATGCCCACGTTTTAAGTTTAAAATAACTGCTTTTGATTTTTTTGAATGATTAACTGGAAGATTGGTAAAAATGGTTAGTAACATTATTGTTTCGAATTAAAAAAAAATATTTCTTACGTGCAGAAGTAGAACATATTGATGATCCTAAGAAACACAGCAGCAAAAACTTGAGGTTCATTGTGAATCTAACTGGGTTAATAGATTCACTTTAAAAAACGATAGTAATAACTAACTAAAGTACTTTAACTAAAAATAATTTTAATATGGGCACTAAACTGCAATACTGTCGACGGTATTAACTTTGTCTCGTCCACCTTGAAAGGATAAATTATTATTGATTTTTCTTATTAATAATTAATTAATAATTGTTAAATAAATTAACATTAATTTATTCTTATAGTGATCTGATAAAAACGCGGAATTAATTAATAAATTTAATAAAAAATTTAAATAATTTATTTGATACTTATAATTGCACATTTTCAAATGCAATAGTTAAAAACCCATGTAGCACAATACCAAGAACAGGTTACTGCACAAATATCTGAAAGATATTCCGACGACATTTTAGAGAAGGATAAATGAGATCTTTGAGATGTCCTGAGCTGATCTTGTAAGCAGATCTTAGGATGCATACATTCACTTCGAAGACATTGTCTGATATTGACAGTGTCTTTAGAATACCCGGAGAATTTTTAGGTCAAGAGAAATTTGCTAAATATTGCAATGCCTTCAGCTATTAAAATTTTGTAAAAATTTTATTTTATCCAAAAAAATCATATCGCTGGAGAACATCCATTTTTAATTGTAGAGCTATGAGACTCCTTTTGTTAATAATTTATTTGTAAATTTTAAACGTACAAAACCTTGTTCTTTTTTTAACTTTAAAATGGTCAATAATTTATTTGATTTAAAATGTTACCTTATAAGTCATGTAAATTTTTATTTTATGCCGTACGCCGCTGGTCGACTTATTCATCAAATTTTTCGTGAAATAACTTCACAAATCATCATTTGTTCACGAATCTTCATAAATTTTGATATCTCAACACTACACAAATTAATTAAACAACTTTTTATCTAAACCAAATTCACCCTTAATAATTAAAATCATAAAAAACAATATTATAATGAAATATGTGCAAGCATTGCCAAAGCACGCGCACTCTTGAAGGCTAACCTCGCTGAAGTCATTCTCCTACTTATTTACATCGTTATCAACTTCGTATTTTTACAATTAAAATTTTATGTAGGCTACTTACAAATAAAGATTTACAACAAGTTATAATTTTGAAGTTTAAAAACAATGTTTTTAACGTTTCAAAACATGACATTTTACCCCCTTAAATTTTATGAGTTAACCAAGGTATTATTAATCAAAAAAATCAAATTATCAAATCAAATTTTCATGTAAATCAATAAATTCAATACAAATTTTATAATGAATAAACGAATCATTATAATTTTTATAACATACATATTATCATCCGAATTCTTCTTCTTCTTGCTTTCTCCTCCGGTACTTCCATAAATAGAATTTTCTCTTGGAAGTCCAAATCTCCGGCATCACTGTTCGCCACCCCCTACTCTTCCATAACTTCACATTCCTCTCCGGTCCATTTTTATTTGTCCTCTTTGATTTTGTTGAATTTTTCTTTGTTTTCTTTTCTTCAATTTTTCTTTAATTTCAACATTTTCATTATTTTCGTCTTGTCTAATTCCAAAATTTTTATTTTTCTGGCCAAGTTTTATTTTTCTTGTTGTACCCGTCAATTTTTTTCTTATAGTTTTCAAATTTTTTTTTTTTATTTTCTTGATCTTATTTCTACTCTTAATGCAACGCTTTTTCATCATCTTCAATAATTTTTCTGAAGCAAACAATCTAATAATCTTAAATTTCTTTTCTTTGTTATCCATTACTTTCTTAAATTTCTTTTGATACCCCTATTCGTTTTTTTCATCACCTTTTTTTTATTTGCCTTTTCTGCATTGTCCATCATTGAATTTAACTTTATTTTTTCACTACCCGCATTAAGCTTCTGTTCTAATTTTTCATTTATTTGCCTCACTTTTTTGTTCATTTTATTTTTTGTTTGTTCGATGTTATCTATTTTTTTATTTAAATGTTGGATATTATTCTTTCGTCTCACTCCTGTTTTTATCCATTTTTTCATTCATGTCTTTGTTCATTTTTTCATTTATGTCTAATAGCTATGCTTCAGCATTTTCTCTATCGTTGACATTTTAGTTTCATTCATTTTTTTTGTTCTTGTTTACAAATTTTTTCTTTAGAAATTTATTTTTTATTTCAGGGTGTAAATGTAGGTCGCTTTTTTCGAGCCCCACGTTGTCTGCGCCGTTTAATGCAATTCTCCCAGCTATTAAAATTTTGTAAAAGTTTTTATCTTTATCTTCTTCAGAAAAATCCATCTCGCTGGGGTACATCCATTATTAATTGAAAATCTATGAGACTCTTCTTTAAAATTTTAAGTTTAATTAAAATAAAATAACTATTCTTGACTTAACAGTTAAAATTTATTATTTTAATAATATATTTTAGTTTATTTATTTTAACATTACATACTACTAACTACCACACTATAGACTTAAAAAATTCATTTTTTAGGTGAATTTTCTATTGATTAAAATATCTTTTCGTCTCATTTATAAATTGTGTCATTTTATTTTCAGAAACGTGGTGAATAAGTGTTTTGGTAATGCTAAACTTTTACCTCATGTGGTATTGTGACCACCCGGTTATTCACACCTGACTGACCCAATCAAACAAATTAGCTGTGATAATTTCTTTCAAATTTTACAAATTTTCACAAATCTACAAAATCTTTCAAAATCTCAATCATCAACACTTTACAAAATAATTAAACAAATTTTTATCGAAATTAAACTCACTTTTAATAATTAAAATCATAAAAATCAAAATTATAATCAAATTTGTGCGAGCGTTGCTAAATCACGCCCACTCATAAAGGCTAACCTCGCTGAAGTCATTCTTCCACTTATTTACATCGTTACCAACTTCGTATTTTTACAATTAAAATTTTATGTACAGTCTGCTTACAAATAAATATTTATAACAAAAACAAAACAAACTTCAAAATAATAAACCAATATGTTTTTAAAGTTCAAAACACGAATATGTATGTAAGCTAACCTGAACTACATTTCAAATGTCCTGGAGACAGCTATCAAGTAATTTTGTAATTTGTTATTAACATTTGGTTAGAATATTCAGATTTTTTTTCCAATTTTAAATTTTGTGACATTGGAACTCGAATCTTTTACTCGAGATTTTCACTTAAATAATTTTAATTTTATGTTAAATGATCAATGTTTGTTTCGTTTCATATACTGGAATTTATGTACCTAATAGTTTTTAATATTGTAGAAAAATAAAATTTTCCATTAATTTGCAAAATGTATTTTTATTTCTTTTCTGTGGTATCTTGAAAGAACTCAAGACTCTCACTCTTCGTCGTATCATTTTTATTTTTGAAGAAACTAATACATATAATTTAATACTGATTAATTTTGTACTAATAAAATTGGCACTCGCTTTTATAACGGCAAATTGTGTATGGGTAATCTCAATTATTAAATGTGTAGAAATTATTAAAATACGACTGTGTTCAAATATAAAAATGTGCAGATATAGTTTTTGTATTTACCTGCCGGTTTATTATTTCGCTGTTCCGGTGGTACGCCGTGTCCTGTCGTTCGCTAACAGCTCCTCTTCATAAAATTTTCTAATATGAACGCCGCTTTAATGCTTTATAAATTTTCTTATCTTTCAGGTGTAACGAATTTAATTTAAACTGAACCTGACGATGGCTATTAGAAAACTATTACTGGAATGACGAGGAAATAAAAGATTTTCACACTTTTCAGGTAGAAAACCAAGTTCTTGATTTTTAACAAAAAGCGTCTACAAAATTGGTATTAGATCTCTCAAGATAGCAAATCATATTAAAATTTTACTGATGCAAGAAAATGCAGCAAGTTTGTCCTTAATTATGATAGGAAAAATCATAATATTATTAGTTGTTGAGCATAAACAATTTTGATGCTAATGAAATCTAAATCAGATTTTAGTGATTTTAACATTCCTTCAAAAGTGCACGATGCAACAAGCTGTTGTTATGTCAGTATAGCTCATCTTTTTCAAGCTTTCTTGATGATTCTTATTGTAATCATCCTGAAAATGTAGAAAATACGAAATTTTTAAAATTATTTGCTAGAAAATTCCACTGCCTTTAATTTTACTACCACTCAAAATAATAGCTTTTTTTTTAGGTCACTGGCAATCTTATCTTACTAACAGAACATGACAATACACTATTTAAAAAGTAAAACTGATGCATGTCATAAAACATAAAATTATAAAAAAAAATTAAAAGAATTGAGCAGTTTATTGCTTGAATAATAAATATTTTAGGTGAACATACTCGAGAAAAAAATAATATCTGTCAAAATTTGAAATTTTATTCAAATTATATTTAGATACACAGTTATTAGCATTCGCACGTATTGTTTCCTTATAAAAACCTATAAAAAAAATAAAATTGTAAAGTATAATAATAAATAGATTATACAAATTTAAGCAAAAAAAGGCAATAGAAGACATTGAAGAAATAAAATATTGACATAATAAGAATGAAATTCAAAGACGATGACTTAAAATAAATGTTGCAATCTTATTTTCTGAAAAGATTTATGGAAATACATTCATCTGTTTATAAAAAAAACTAAATAAATATTAATTAAATTGTTCTATTATACAAAGTTAATTCTTAATAAATATATAAATTATGTACTTCTTTGATTAAAAATGGTATATTTTTTGTATCTATGATTTATGTTGAATAACAGTTTCATATAAACATAAATGCCAACAGGGATGAGCAAATATATAAAATTATTATGTATTTAAAATATAAAATATATTTAAAACAATACTATGTATTTTAAATGCAAAAATAATTTATTGTTTTACATCCAAGATATCAGCTTTTCTCAGATGTGCCAGTAACTCTGGTTCTTGTTGTCGATGAAGGCAAGTCATCAACCCAGGTGGACCGCCGGCTTTACGTGCCCTCCGAAGCACGGAGACGATCATAAGAAATTTTAGACTCTCCCGGATTCGAACCGAGTACCTTAATGTTAGCAGTTATTTGGCTAACAAACTAGGCTAATGACCGTCTTGTTTAATAAAAGTAATTTATTCTTATTTAACTAAGAGCTAGCAAGAAAAGAAATCAAATTTGAAGTCGAAATCGAAAAACCAAAAAAGCTATCTAATCTGCACGATTAATCCTTTTCGTAGCGCTGAATAGTGAAAATCTGAGTTTTAGTAAGCTAGAAAATAAATAGAAAAAGCGACGAGATAGTGAACAGTAATGTAAAGAGGCGAAATAGAAAAAAAGAATCTGATTTTAAGGATTATTTTAAGGAATTAGCGAATAAATAAACTAATAGACAGGTATAATTTTACTTATAAAAAAGTAGATAGTGCAATAAATAAATTATAAACACAACAAACGTAGCACGCAACCCAAATAGCGTATAAAACAGAAACCAATTTTTGAGGAATAGTTTCGAATTGCAATTTTAGCGTAAGCAAAATCTCTTTAGAGACACTCAAAATAGAAGAAAAAGCACGTCTGTACTAAAAAAAGTGATAAGAAACCTAAAGAAAGAATCAAAGGAAAAAGAGATAAAGTGGAAAGAAGAGAAAATCCAACTAGAGGAAAAAACAGAAGCTTTAGAATTAAGAGCTGAGAAAGATGAAAAGATAAAGAAAAAGAACAATATTGTGATAAAAGGAATGAAAACAGTAGATGGAAAAGACCCACAACAAATTGAAAAAGTTTTGAACGAGAAACTAGGTATTCAAGCTAAGCTAAATAAAGTGTATAAAATAAACAAAGGACTACTATCAGAGATAATAGTTGCAGAAGTGCAGAACTGGACTAAGAAACAAGAAATTATGAACGCAAAAAGTAAATTAAGAGGCTCGAGAATGTACATAGACTAGACTACTTGACTAGAGTAGAGCGAGATGCTCAAAAAAAAATTAAAAATATTGCAAAAAACGAAAGAACTAATGGAAAGATAGTCAAAATAGGATACCAAAAAATAATAATAGATGGAAAAGAGTTCGATTGAAATAAACAAGAACAAAAACTAATAGAAAGAACAGCGATAAAAACGAGGTTAAAAAACTATTAGTAGTGCAAAGACAACAAGACAACAACAAACAAAGACAACAAAAGCAAAGAAAATGGACACAATAAATAAACATTGGAAAGAAGAAGTGTTATATGATGAAAACTTTAATACGTGAATTAAAGCGATATAAAATAAAGATAGCTGCTGTACAAGAAACTAACCAAATAGGAAACAAGGTGATAGATATGAAGGAATTTATATTTTTCAAAAGTGGAGGATTTGGAAAGATTTGGTGCTGGTTTTCTCATTGACGGCAGTATTGCTCACTTAGTAATCGAATTTAAACCTATCACGGATAGAATATGTTACATTAGATTAAAAAGTAAAAACAGGAAAATAAGTATGATAAACATACATGCACCTACAGAGAAAAAAGATGAAGAAGAAAAAGACGAGTTCTACGAAATATTAGAAAAGGTGTACTGTATTATACCCAAATATGACATAAAATTGATTAAGGAAAAAGTGTAACGCAAAAATAGGACAAGAAAAAGAATACAAACCAACAATAGAAAAGCATAGCAAGCATAAAGATTCTAATGAAAATGGAATCAGATTAATAGATTTTGTAATAGAAAAGAATATGGTAATAACGGGTACCCAATTTTAACAAAAGAGTATACATAAAGGAACATGGATGAAACCAAATAAAAAGACAGTAAATCAAGTAGACCATATATTAATCGAAGAAAGACATGCTAAGTTTATCACAAATGTAAAAAGCTACAGAGGAGCAGACGCAGATTCTGACCATTATTTACTTAGAGTAACAATGAAACAGAAAACAGAAAAAATGGAAGAACGCAATAAAAACAAAGAAAACAAAGCGGTCATCGGTAATTTACAAGAGGAGGAAATAAATAAATTTAACGCTAATAAAAAAAAAGATGGAACAATTGAGAAGAACTGGTCAAGAATAGGAAAAATAATAAAAGATGCAACAAAAACAATAACGATGAATAAAGACAAAAGACATAGTAAAGATTGGTTTGATGAAGAATGTAGAAATTCCGTAGCAAAGAGAAGACAAAGAAGAGAAGAAATGATGACAAAAAACACGAAGGAAAGCAGAAAAATTATGAAGAACAGAGAAGAGAAACAAAACGAATATGTAGGAATAAAAAAAGACAATCTAATTAGCAAAAAATAAAAGCAATAGAAGAAAAAATAAAAAACAAAAAACTCAGAAACTTCTATCAAGAAATAAAAAAAAAAAAATTGGGTATCTGAGCAGCACAAAATACTGCCGATGTAAAAATGGGAATTTGATAGGAAGCGAAAAGGAAAAAATTAAAAAATGGAGAAAATACTTTGAGGAGCTGCTAATGGAAAAAGACAAAAAAAGTGAAGCCAAAGATGATGAGCATCGTGAAGTAAACAATATGCAAGAACAAGAAAACAACGATAGCCAACCATAGAAAAAAAACATATTTAAAACAGAAAATCGTCACATACGCGGAAAAAGTGATTGGTGATTACCAGGGTGGATTTAGAAGCAATAGATCGGTGATAGACCAAATATTTACGGTAAAAGAAATACAAACTAACTGCTATGAACGAAAAGTTGCACTCTACGCGGTATTCATAGATTTTAAACAAGCATACGACTCCATAAAAAAACAAAATTTGTACAACGCAATGGAAGAACAGAACATACCGATGAAACTAATAAACCTTCCAAAAATGACCCTGAGAAACACAGAAAATATAGTAAGAGTGAATAGACTAACATCAAGCGCTTTTAAAGTAGAAAAAGGAGTGAGACAAGGAGATCCGCTTTCGGCAACACTATTTAACCTGGCATTAGAGAAAATAATAAGAGATAGTAGAATTGACTCGACAGGAAACATCTATAACAGAAATCATCAATGCATAGCCTACATAGACGATCTAGTAGTGATAGCAAAAACACGGAAAGAGCTGAAAAAAGTATTGCAGAGATTAATAGAACAAGCAGAAAAAATGGGTCTCAAGATAAATGAAAAAAAATCAAAGTATATGGAAATGGTTTCCACTACAGAACACGACGATAACCCATATCTGTCAATACAAATGCAAAATTCCAATTTGAAAAAGTAGAAGACTTCACCTATCTAGGAACATTAATAACCCAAAACGGAAACAATATAAAAGAAATAAATGCTAGAATTGCTAGAGGAAATAAAAGTGCAGGCGGTCTAATGAAAATACTGAAATCTAAGGATATATCAACAAAAACAAAAGTGAGAGTCTATCAGGGAGTAATACGACCAATAGTGACGTATGTATCACAAACTTGGACATTAAATAAGAAAGAACAAGAAATTTTGAAAAGATGCGAAAGAAAAATGTTAAGAAGAATATATGGAGGAAAAAAGATAGGTAAAGAATGGGCACAAAGAACTAACAAAGAAATAATGGAAAGATACGGACAGCCGGGAGTGATAGCAGTAATCAAGTCGAACAGGTTAAGATTGCTAAAGCATTTACAAAGATTACCAAACAGTAGAACAACAAAAATCATTCTAAGAGCAGAACCAATTGGTAACAGAAAAAGAGGAAGACCAAGAAAAAAGTCCTTAGATGCTGTGAAAGAAGACATAAAGAAATTGAAAGTTGAGAACTGGACAAAAATTACGCAGAATAGAGAAGAATGGAGATTGGTAGTAAAACAGGCACTGAGCGTGAGAGATGGGTAGTAGTGCCGATTTCCTAGCGGAATTTAGAATTTGAAATTATAAAATAATGTCATGTAAATATAAAAGTATATTGTGTATAAATTTGTAAATCAGTTATGGGCCTTCAAGGCTTGCAGTGCTTTAATATATATTATACAAAGTTAATTCTTAATAAATATATAAATTATGTACTTCCTTGATTAAAAATGGTATATTTTTTTTATCTATCATTTATGTTGAATAACACTTTCATATAAACATAAATGCCAACAGGGATGAGCAAATATATAAAATTATTATGTATTTAAAATATAAAATATATTTAAAACAATATGTATTTTAAATACAAAAATAATTTATTGTTTTACATCCAAGGTCTAGCTAGGCTTATCTCAGATGTGCCAGTAACTCTGGTGTTTGTTATTGATGAAGGCAAGTCATCAATACAGATGGACCGCCGGCTTTACGTGCCCTCCGAAGCACGGAGACGATCATAAGAAATTGTTGACTCTCCTCGGATTCGAACCGAGTACTTTAATGTCAGCAGTTATTCGGCTAACAAACTAGGCTAATGACCGTCTCGTTTAATAAAAGTAATTTATTCTTACCTAACTAACAAAGGGCTAGCAAGAAAAGAAATTGAATTTGAAGTCAAAATCGAAAAACCAAAAAAAACTCTTTAATCTGCACGTTATGCGACTTATCACAATTTAGCCAAATAAACTTAGCATTTTATGCCGACGATTTGTTGGAAAGACATTGTACATTGAGGTGTAATAACTTTATTTTGCTTACAATCTTTTTTGTGTTTGTTGTCGGGTTTATTTGTGCAATGTTGTGTTTTTTGTGCTAATTTTTTTTAACGGTCCGGGTGTTTCCTTGAAAAAACTGGAACTTTTTCACTATTACCCCTGTTGGTCATGTTTCAGGTTTATAAACTATGTTTGTCAGTCGTCCATCAAAACCAACTTTAAATGATTTGTTTATGCTTGAATTTTTTTCTTCCACCTTAAAATTATTATTTGGAAATTTGTTTGTTAGGTAATTTACGATACCTGTTTTGTTTGTATTTACGCTTAGTCGGCCTATTGATAAGATAAGATAAGTAACCAATAAGCGGTATAATTTTGGGAAATATGCTAAACCAGCGAATGATGCCTGCCTGTTATGTGTCTATAAAATGTCAAAAAATCACCATAAACTTCCTCATAAAGCACCTTTTTTGTATGAGCGTATTCAACATGAAAATTTGTACGGCATTTGTAGCCAGCAAAAAATTCAAATCCACGTGAGCATTCTGGAAGAATATTACATACGGTGGAAAATAAAGCTTAATCTAGAAAATACCGAATAAATCTCCACCCACCAAAAACTTATCAAAATCTTCACACTAATAAAATAATTTAAAATTAATTAATAAATTAAAAACACGTAACTGTTTAATTTGTTGTTAAAAAAATATAAACGGAATGCCAAATAAATAAATTAAACGCAGACGCGTTCAATACAAAATCCGTAGGTTATGTATTTTCAAATCTTAGAAAAGCCAAAACAAAAAATAAGTAAAATTTAATATTATTTGTAAATAATACTACTAATAAATAAATTTCACATTACAATTTAGGTACATTAATTAGAATGTTTCAGATATTCAGAACTCAATATGAAAACAATCAATAGATAAGTGGTTTAGGTAGTGTAACTTGATATTAATCATATCAAATATTAATCAAATCAATTTCTAAAAATTTGATATGATCAATGTAAAAAACCACCAATGATGATTTTAACCGTTTGTGACAAACAAAATTTTGAATTTGTAATTTTTAACAAGAGTTTTATTTTTATTCATTTTGTAATATTTGGTAAAGCTAACGCCGACTAGAGAAGGAAAATGATTTTTGAGCAGTTTCCGTTTTTTACCCTGTAATCCATGTGTAATCAAAAAGTTTCTTAATTAACTCAATTTATCATTTATTTATCAATATCAAATATCAAATAAATATTTCAAGAAAAATTGATTTTTGTTAGTTTTATTTTGAAATTGATAAATTGACTCTAAATCATTAAAATACTATATAATTATAAAAAAATTAAATAATTAAAGGTACGATCGCGAGTTAGAAGCAAACTCTACGTGTTTTAATATATTATTGTACAATATAATATATTACAATTTAAAAATTAACTGCTTTAATGTATGGGATTTATACGGGATGCAGGCGGAAATGTTGAGATATAGAGGAAGAAGATTACATGAACTGGCTGTAAACATGATTTAAACATGTTTTATAATCATTTTGTAAGCATTTCCTATAATCTCTTCAGTACAAATTAATATATTCGTTAAAATTACAAATTAATTCGTACATATTACTGCTTTTGGATTATGAATCCGATAAATATATTCGTTAATATTGCAAATATATTCATAAATATTACCACGTTTGGGTTATTAATAGTACAAACATATTCGTTAATATTACAAATCTATTTGTAAATATTTCTACTGTTGGATTATGAATCGGACAAATATATTCGTTAAAATTACAAATCTATTCGTAAATATTACTACCTTTGGATTATAAATCGGACAAATATATTCGTTAATATTGCAAATATATTCGTAAATATTACGTTTGGGTTATTAATAGTACAAACATATTCGTTAATATTACAAATCTATTTGTAAATATTACTACTTTTGGATTATAAATTGGACAAATATATTCGTAAATATTACCACATTTGGGTTATTAATAGTACAAATATATTCGTAAATATTACCACGTTTTGATTATTGATAGTACAAAATATATTCGTTAATATTACAAAGATGTTTGTAAATATTACCACGTTTTTGTAATTAATAATACAAATATATTCGTAAATATTTGTAAATGTTACAAATACTATCTTCGTAATATTAACGAACTACCTGTAGTAATATTAACAAAACTTACATCAGATCAAACCTGTAGTAAAATTAACGACAAAATTCGTTAAAATTACCTCGCTTTTTTTTTCAGTGTAGTGGATTTTTTATGCACGTTCAACAGTGCGATGCTCCTGTAATTACCACATTTCTTATCTCCTTTCTTATATATCGGACATAAATATATTGCGATGTACTCCTAACGTAAATTTAATAAAAACTGCCCCTTTTTTTAAAAAAACTTTGACTCTGCTAAGTGATACGTCACTTATGTAACATGAGACTCTTATTTTTGATAAATTCAATGTAAAATTTTTCTACTTCTTCCAAGGATCGACCCTTTGATTTATTTTATTCAAATCGACGTGATATCAGCAACGCCACGTAAACGCGGAGCAAACGTTTGCTTTTACAAATTTTTAATTTTAATTTTTCAATTACAATGATCTCAATTCGAATTCATAATTTGGTTACTGTCAGAAAACCGGACCAACAATTTCAAAAATTTCATCTACACTCTAGGAAAGAGGACACTTTTCTGAGTATATTAACATAAACATTTTTTAAGATTATGCAATAGTTGTCGAAATAACGGCATTTTAAAATTACGAAAAGCAGGGAGATGTAACATGATATACCCCGATGCGTGACGGTAACTAGCACGTTCGAGTCCCTGCTCTTCATTTTGTTGACGATACGTGTGCTTTAATATACTCTTAATGTTGTTGTCAGTGGCGGTCGACACCCGGACGAGTTCTATTGGCTTCGAGTTCCACCCTTAGCGAGTTCTGTCATTTTTCAGAAATATTTTTAAATTGTTATGTGTAAGGTAAAAAAATAAAACAGACCCGGAGGGCGCTGAAGGCGTCCGGAGAGTTTGTTTTATTTTTTTGCTTTACTCAACAACGGCTAATCATACAGCCGTGTTAAAAGGTGTATCTAAAATACACATGTAAATTTTACATTTTTAAAATCGATTTTTTTCGAAAATTTTTGCATTATCCTACAAAATTTTTGTTCTAGTATGCTTAGAAAAATGTCCTCGTTCTTAGTGTGTAGATGAAATTTTGAAAATCGTGGGTCCGATTTTCTGACAGTTCCCCATAATTTTAATTGTTCTTTCTCCAAATTAATCAAACAATCAATCTATTTCTATTCGGCAGCAAAATATTAAAAACTCCAAATCAATACAAATATCAAAAAATTACGTAATAATGCACACGCATCAAAATCACTTTATTCTAATCAAACCAAAATATTACTCACAATTTATTTCAAATAATTATCATTCGTACAGAATTAACGATGCAAAAATCGCACAACCGGCTCGTGCGGCCACTCTTGGCGAAAAGCCACGTATTTTCTGTAATTGGTCTCCACCTAGCAAATTCTACAAAGTTACAACTTAATAATTAATACAAAAATTTCACCAAAATGCATAGGGTGGGTCCGAATTACTTTGAATCACCACAATATATACAGAAAATTTGGAAGAAAGAAAAAATTTCCGAAGGCTGGAGCATGGCAATTATAATATTATTGCCATGCTCCACAAAATTATTAGTGTGGCTTTAGACGAGGTAGGTCGATAACTGACCAATTATTTACACCGAGAAAGACACAAGCAATAGGCCACAATTTTTGAACTGGAAACGCACTTGACGTTCTTAGATTTCAAATATATATCGGATGTATAAAGACACAGAGACTGAGATGGTGGAGACATCTCGCGAGAATAAACGGTGATACAACTCCTAGTGAGATGTGGATTATGGAATTTGCAGAAACAAAAAAAAAGATAAACCTATGAACCGTTAGAGAAGATAAGTACGGGAGAATAAGGAAGGAATGGGTTTTGAAGATTGAAAAGAAAATGCTAGAAATAAGAAAAAATTGGGGGAACTGTCACGTATGTGATTACACGATTTTAACTTTTTCCTATTGATTATTGGTAAAAGGACACTTTTCTAAGATTACTAAAACAAAAATTTTGTTGGATTAAGTTCTTGAAAAAATCGAATTTAAAAAATTTAAATTTACATGTATTTTAGATACACCTTTTAACACGGCTGCATAATTAGCCGTTTTTGTGTAAGGCAAAACAATTTAAAAATATCCCTGAAGAATGACAGAACTTGCCAAGGATGGAACTCGAAGCCATAGAACTCGTCCGGGTGTCGACCGCGACTGACAACAACATTAAGAGTATATTAAAGCACACGTACCGTCAACAAAATGAGACCGTCACCGACGAGACCGTACCTCAGCGTGAGACCGACCGTCACACATCGGGTGTATCATATTACATTTTCTTGCTTTTCGTAATTTTAAAATGCCGTTATTTCGACAACTATTGCATAATCCAAGAAAACTTTTGTGTTAATATACTCAGAAAATTGTCCTCTTTCCAATGCTCAATAGAAAAAAGTTCAATTCTTGTGATCACACACGTGACAGTAACCGATGGTGTAGTGCAAATTATATAATATTATAATTTTAGGGTTTCAATTTACTAATTATTCATGGAATATACTCTGTTACTCTAGTGTACACCAGGCCATCCTTCAAGTCCACAAGAAGTAGGCCCAAATGATACTACTCCTGCATCATACTTTCTTTGTCTTCGAATCCATCTGCGCACATTTGACCTGCTCCAATATTTACTCGGCCTTGGTATATATTAGCACATTGCATATTTGACAGAACTGGTAGCTAAATACATTTTTATATTAAATTTAGAGATTCGAAAGACAATCAAGTCATTACAAATTACCTCTACTTTAAGTTTAATTTGACTCTCTTTCGTAATTTCTGTGGTTCCCCAACCTGCAACTGTCATGTACCTTCAAAAGTTTGGCTCAATAATGCCGCTGATGTTGGTAAACAAATTAGTTTAACGTATTCTAAAATTCTAAAATTGTATAATTTATTATATTTATATTTATACGTTATATTTATAATTTATTATAATACCCTAGTTCCCGAGTATTTAACATCACCTGATAATCTTAGTAATGCAATATCGTGTAGTTGATTAGCATCATGCGGATCATAATATAACGAAAATTAAAACGTTAATTTAATTCTAAAGGGCTAATACAAATATTTAGAGATACGGTTAATAATAATTAAACAATTACGACATTAAGATTAACACTAACACTAAATTATACTACAATTTATTTATCATTAAGTCTATATTTATTTAAACACTCACTATATTGTTTATCACTTCACTTTATTTATGTTAACACTTGCACGTTCAAACTGGAATTGACTTGTCACAGGAAAGCATCTGTATTTATACTTAAATGTTAGCTTCCAGAAACTTCCAGGAATTTCTATTCTTTTCTAGACTGCAATCAAGCAATATTTGAATGGCTAATGATGTTATCATGCATGACTCATCGTGTTTGACTCATCATACATGACGTCATACATTAGTCACCAAATATAATCACATGTTCTTTCGTAACAATAAAATTCGTGAGCAATTCTTTCAGTCACTGCAACATCGAATGCTTCTGATGCACACATTTCAAAATTAAGCGATTTAATTCAGTCTGGATCAGTTTCTTTATTATATTCACTCAAATGTACACTTATCCTATAAAAAAAAATAAAATAATAATGAACGTTAAAAAACGACAGTAATAACTAACTAAAGTTATTTTAAAATCAGCACTAAACTCTTAAGACTGTTGACGATATTAACTTTGGCTCGTTCTTTTTGAAAAATACAGTAACATTATTATTTCTTATAGTGATTTTAATTTATTCTTAATAATTATACTGCTTCGATAATAATGCAGAATTTATTAATAAAATTAACAAAAAATTTAAGTGTATTTTCAAATGCAATATATTTGAAATCTCACATAGCAAAACACCAAGAAAAGATTACCTGTACCAGCAGCTGAAGGATATCCCGACTACATTTTAGAGAAGGATAAATCTGGTCTTTATACTTCAAGATAGCTTTTAGAATATCTAGAGAGTTTTTAGGTAAAGAAAAAAAAATTACACAAAAATCCACTGAACTACCTGAACTCCATTTCAAATGTCCTGAAGATAATACGGAAAATCCGAGTCGGTTGCTTTTTCGTCATCATTGTTTCATATACTGGAATTTAAATAACGCTTTTTAATATTGTGGAAAAATAAATTTTCTCATTTATTTGAAGTATATTTCATGAAAGAACTCAATACTCTCGCTCATCGTCGGATCATTTTTATGTTTGCAAATACAATTTTACAAATTGTAAAATTACATATTAAAATATCATCTGAAGAAGGCAATAATAATCAATAAAATACTGAAAACCTATGAAATAATAAATAATTAAAAATTTAAATTGTATATTTTTTCGAAAATCGATTTGTATTGTGTGCACATATTCCTAATTTAATTGAGGAAAGTATATTGAATTAACATTCACTAGAAATGACGGCATAATTTACATTTACATTATATTTTAAAAATACAACATTATTATAAAAATATTTTCATACTTCAAAAAATTAATACAAAAACAACAACAAAAATTACATTTATAATCAAATACAGTTTGTTCTGAATTTGATAAAAATCGGTGCTTACTAAGAGGTGTTAGTAAAAATGAACATAATATTATTGTTTGAATTCTGCTAATAAATAATGTCTATGATATAATACATAATATATTTACTTTTTGACAAAATGTACACAGATTAGCTTAGTAGTTATAGTTTACAATAAATTAAATGTAGCTTAAAGTTATAAGTCGTTTAAACTATTATTTTAAATTAATGTTACAAGTTATGAAATAAAATTCAGAAAAACCTTCAGAAATGAATATCACGAATCCAATAGAGCCCCACACAAAAACTAACAACAAAGTTGTTGATTTTTGTTTTTGCACTACTCTTACATTTTAAAGTTCTATTTTTTCTGGAATTAAATTGTTTTTTTATGACTATATATACACTGATTAGAAATAGCTTGTAGTTGTAGCAAGTTGCCTTTAAAAAATAATATCTTTCACAGCACATCATTGAATATCTTTCTTCTTTTATAGCTTCGATTTCTTGTTTATCAACTGACTCGCTTGACTATTACAAGAACATTTTTGCCATTCAGACTACGTCAAATTTGAGATTTAAAATAAAAATGTATAAGTTATGCTAAACCGTTACTATAAGACTTTGTATTGTAATTTTACCGAATGTAATATTTTAAAAAATATAAAATATAATTAATATAAATTATAGAAAAATATTTTTTTATTACATAAAATTTTTGGTTTGAATAATTTTAATTTATTATGTTTATTATAAACAAATTTTTATTCATTTAATAAGAAAATAAAATTATTTAACAACGTAATATAAATAGTAATAAGAAAAGGATAGACTTGCAGTACTTCAATATTATTATTTTACAGTTTTTTACATTTGAAGTTATATCTAGGTAGATATTTACAAATTTTAATGATCACTTTACATTTAAATTTAAGGTAACATATTATCAAGCAGCCAAACTACGTACGAACTCATTCTTGTGTAAATTGCAGGCATTGATGAACTACCACATCGTTTGGCTCCAAATGACACAATTCCCAAAATATAATAATGCGGAGAACCATGAACCGACTCTACTTGTACTAAAGATCCTCCAGAATCTCCTCCACACGAATCTTCACCTTCGACGCCACCTGCGCATAATTGGGAAGATCCTATTTTAGCGTGCCTTCTAAATGCGTCGACACATCTATTTAAATTTACTACTGGCAGGCTGACATGTAATAAATTTGTGCTTGGTACTGGAAGATCCATGTCGTATACACCCCAACCGGCAACTTCAGCTGAACTTCCAACGTAATCATGTACAAGTTGTATTCCATGTGGAATACACGCTGGTTGAACCCATCCTAACAACAATTATTAAAAATAAAATGAGAATTAACTTAATTTTTGTATTTATTTATTTATTTTTTTATTTTTTTATTTATTTAATTTTTTTTAATTAACTTAAATGGTATTATAGTCAAATGAGTATGTCATTACGAATAACATCGACAGGATCTGTGTACCTGCCTTGTTTTCTATAAAAGGTTTCAATTTTCTGAATTTTATTAATTTATTTTATACATACAATCAACATATTTCATAGAAACAATAAACTATTTTCATAAAAGTAATAAAACTATTATCTTCTAATGAAATTTTTTGAACATTCCATATTATTTATGTAGATATGTAATTAATAAAATGATCTGATCAAGTTATTTAAATATTCAAATATTTATTTTTTTATTGGTTTACATTTGACAAGTAATGCTGTCAATGAAAGTAATTTTTTTTAATAATTTAAAAACAAATAAAAGCATAGCGAATTTATATGAACTTATTTAATAGATATATTTAAGTATTTCATTAATCGAAAATCAATGAAGCTATCCATTAATATTACGAATATTTACATTAAGTTTTTCAATGTTTGAAATTATATTTTGGAATCATTATATTAATAAAAGTAAGTTTATAACTATAATGAACTCTTTCATTAGTTAAAAATTAATTTTTTCATTACATTTATAGTGGTTCATAAGTTGACGTTTACATGTTTTATTCTCTTCTTGTTACTAAAAAACGATTAAATTGGTAATAATTCTACGCATTCTGATTTTAATCAAAGTTTGTAACTTTTCTATAAAAAGTTACTGGTGGCAGCGCTATTTTTCAGAGCAAATTATCATCTTTAACGACCGTGGGTGTTACAGTTTTACCACACAAAAATGTCACTAAATTTTGACTTTATAGGTTAAGGGCTCATAAACACGTCTAGTCATCTTAGACTCTACTATCAAAATCTCCGATTCACCTTTCAGGTGAATCACAAAAATACATGTCTAGTCGGCTTATATTTTCGACAATTCTAGTCGGCAAATATTTATAATTTTTTTGGTTTTGCACTTTTGTTTTGCACTAAATTTTCATATTCAAGGCTATTTAAGTTCATCACCTTATAACTTTTTACGTAGGATTTAAATTATGTACATGTGTGTTAAAAGTTACGATTTCCTTTTAGTAAACCTCTCTTGTAGAAATTAAAGCAAATTAATCACTGTAAAACTCCCAGTGTTTTGAATCTCAATCTCTACAAGAACAGAACGGAATACCTGAGAATGTCAAATTGTTGTTCTCGCAATTAATAAATTTGAAATAAAAGAAACAAAAATACGCCGACAAACCTGTAATATTGTAAATTTGAATTTGAATATAATGGGCGCGAAATTTTAAATTTAGTTCATTTCTGGTTACTTTAAAATACAACGATTTGGCAACAGGGGTGTTTAAAGAAACACAGGAAATCGAGTTTCCGTTAGAATTTTACCGTTAGAGGGTAACAAAAGCCCTTATATTTTTGAACGTCGAGACAGCAAGTTGTGAGTGGTTTTAGTGCTTGAAATGTTTTAAGAAAAGTTTATTAAATAATTGAATTTAAAATATATTTTAGTTATCAACAGATTTAAAATACGTAAGTTTAAATATTTGATTTATTTTTCTAAAAGAATTTAATACAGGATTACGTTAGAAATGTATGTAATAATTCCTCATCCACGTGGCTGGGTAATTTTAAAGACGAGTTTGAATCATTTTTTTTTATTACTTTATCTTTAGTTTTATGATTTAATTACTGTTTGAGACTGTGATTTAATACGATAATAGTTAAAACGGGATGGGCTAATTTAATAAAAGAAGTTGATTATAGTAGAAGTAGAAAAATATATATATAGCATTAGATAACTTAATTTAGATGAATTGCGCGACAAGGAGAGGTAGACGCTTAAAATCATAAGATGGCCGTGGTAATATATCGCAGTATAATGGCTTATCATTGAAAAGGATAATCTAAATATAGAACCGGAAATGACAGCAAATTCTGTGAACATGTTTCTCATTTTTATTTTTTTCAAATATCTCTCAATGAGGTAGTTCTAAATTCTGATATTTCAGGACAGATATTAATAAATATTAACAAAGTTCCTTATGATTATTTGCGACCACGTATAAGGTAATACCAATTGAATTACGATATTAAAGAACTGTTTTAACAAAGTTCTTCATGATTATTTGCGGTTATGATTATTTGCTAGTTTAAGTACGAACGACTTATTTAGATTTAAGGAGATGACCAATTAGAAATTTAAGTGACGACATATTAATTAAGGTGACGACATATTAATAAGGTGACAATCTTAGTTTTAAGTTGACGAGGTAATAGTTATATAAGAGCGGATAATTTAGCATAATATAAGGGTTTATTATTTAAAGATCTTACATAAAATAAAAACAATTGAGTTGAACATCGAAATACAGTTGGAAAGTAAACAAATTTTCCCCTTACTTCTAATAGTCAATTAAAACGGATATTGGGTATGAAGGGAAGTAAATCAAACAATATTATCTGCTAGTCGACGTTTCGAACTATTTATTAGTATTAACTATTTAATACTAATAAATATAATACGTATATAATATAATACGAACTATTTCAACCCTGAGGATGGACTAATAAATAGTTCGAAACGTCGGCTAGCAGATAATATTGTTTGATTTACTTCCCTTCATACCCAATATCCGTTTTAATTGAACATCGAAATACATATATGCGCTTCTTTACAAAGTACTATAAAGGTTGTGGTTGGTCATTAAATATGAATAATCAATTAGAAAACATTACGATCACAGGGATGAACTATCGAACAGTTATTAAATCAAATTTCAAACTAAAGTATTCTGAATTAAATGATATCAAAGAGATTAACTTTGCTGGTAAATTGGTTGTTGGACTACCTTTTTTCTTTTCGGTTAAAATATATTCATCATTAAACCGAATCCTGTGTTTTATTTAATTTGTGTATACTAATTATTCCTTCAGGTGTCCTAGTAGTGGTTACGCCACTGGACAGATAAGTTTAAGTTTGAGGTTAGTAAACGAGGTAACGACGTTAACATTCAAAGAGCCATCCGCAGAATTAAAAGAACTTGTAAGTGTTACTACGAGGGGGATTACATCGTGCGAGGTTTGTTTGACGATCACAGCTTTGGTTTGGTTTGTAACTTTGATTTGAGAAGGCGGTAATTCAAATTGAAGAACCAACTATTACAAACCTCAGAGCAATATTAAAATAAAATTGAATAAAAGAAAATAAAATTTTCGCTGCTGTTCATTTGTAACACGACAATATAGGTGTTACGGTCAATGATGACAATTCGGCCATTGATGTCAACGCCCAATTTACATCAATAACTGTAACTTTAGTTGCAGTGCACCATATGTATAAGGCCAGTGTATAAAACTGTGTGGTGTTTACTGTCAAACAAGAAGATGGTTTATGGTGAGGGGTCCTTTTGTAACCACAAAACGAGAGATTTTATAAAAATCAACAGTATGATGAAGAAGAAGAACTACAAAAAGATTTTGTTTGAACATACTTTACCCTCTGGTTGCAGAACAATAGGTTATAATTTTGTGCTAAATAGGATAACGACTGTATGTTGCAGGCTATGATTTTATTATCAGAAAGAGAACATATTATTTTGTAAAATTTTTGTGATGACGTTTTTAATATTACAACGAAGTAATAAGTCTTTCAAAATGTTGAATGTGCTCTTGGCTAAAATTTTGATATTTATTAAGCCAAACCCCAAATTTTTGAGATCATTCGTATATTCGAGGTGAGAAAAGTGCTCTCTGTTATAGAATCAAATTATTCAATTATTTTTGTGTGACTCAACTTTAATATCTGCTTCCTTTAGAAATTTCTATCTGCTCATCTCTGTAAATCTCTCACCTAAGTCCTCTATACCATCTACGAGATAATAAAGTTTTATTGTTTTCTTTTGGCATATAAAGTTTGCTTTATAAATCACCATGGAGGTCCCCCCAACCATATTTTTCTTTAGGGGACGTTTATTTATTCTATCTTTGCTTTTGCTCGACTTGGCTCGATATACAATTGTTTCTTTTACGTAGATTTAGAAATTACTCAAGTCGATATTAATCTTTGGCGGTTTGGATTGTTGAAGAATTCAGCACTTCTTTTTATATTCCTATTATTTAGAAAGGAACTAACCGATCTTGTATCTCTTTTTCTTCCTCCTTTAAAGCTATCCAAGGTCTAAAATTTCTTTCTGACGTCTATTTCTTCGTCTTAATTGATCAATTAACAAAAATATGCTAAAAGCAAATCTTCAAATTATAACGGCGTTCATTTTCACAAACTGTCAGACTGTCACAGTGTACGCATTAAAGCTTGAAACCATCATGTACAAAACTCGTGTGCATCCAACACAGAAGCCATAAGCCATCATGCTAGGTACCAATCACAGAAACAAGCAAGGAAACCATCAGCAAAACAAGCATCGTGTACGGTGAGCTTAAGTAATTATACCAAAGTGTTTTGCTCTATCTTTAACGGTTTAGATTTTACAGCATTTTAAAGTTTTTATAGAATTACATAGAAAACTAGATTTGTATTCCGAAGAAAAATAACTTCCATCTTTCTAATTACCAACTAATTTAGATGAAATTAATTTTATGTATACATCAATATGTCAGGAATAATTTAAAGAATTAACAGAGCTACCAAGTATTTATTTGGGTCCAGAAAATAATGTTACAACTTACACTAAAGTGTAGGCTTACAATTACAATTTTTAGTTTTGAAGTGAGAAAAAATAATAAAGGAGTACAAAACTCACTGTTTCATGTGATGGAATTATATCTCTTAGAACAAAAACAAACAAAAAATCTTTTTCTTTTATGAGATATTTCATTTATCGTAAAACTCTAAATTTTGATTTGAAAATCCTACAAATGACACTTTAAGGTTTTTTCTGGCCTCAAATAAACATTTGGTAGAATTATTTATTTTTAAATTATTTCTGACATATTAATGTATACGCTCAAAAACATTTAATCTATGTAGATTGGTTGGTAACTAAGAAAATATAATTTATTTTTCATCAGAAAACAAATATAATTTACAACAATGAATCGACTACACAAATGGTGTGTGACAAAAACATTTCTTTTTGTTTGATTTAATATGGAATGACTTGACCGTTAACTCATATAGAATATCTCTTCAAACTTCCAGGTTTATATAGTAATTTATTTTTGTTTCATCTCGTGAAACTCACTCTTTGTCAAGATTCAATTTTTTAAAATATTTTTGCACTGACTGTCTAAATAAATTTTAATATAATAGCTATTTATGTCATGAGTACATAATATAGGTCTTTATCGGACAAAGCCGAAGTTTATGGCAGAGCGAGCTTGCGAGCGAGGCCAATAAATAGGCTGAGTCCAAAAAGCCTAATTATGTGCAAATGACATACATAGCTTTATGTTCGACTGCACCGTAGAGGATTTTCTTTTCTTTGTTTTCTACTTTGACATTTAGGTAGTGAAAATTGCATAATTTCGAAGAGTGCTTTTTTTATTGCTCCTGGTTACAATAAGTTGTTTATTAATTTGTTTTAAATAGTTGATTTAAAATTGTGTGAAATTATTTAATAAGTTAAATAATGGAAGAAATTGTTGAAATAGCCCTAAAAGCTAAAGAATCGCTACTTCCGACAAAGTCAAAGCAATTATACGAAGAAACTTACGGCACATACAAAAAATGGTGTTTAGAAAAACAAGTTATGAAAACTACAGAGGATAGTATATTGGCATATTTTAATACTAATCTCGCGTCTTATAAAATATCTACCTTATGGACCAAATATTCCATGCTGCGGACTACAATTAATTTAAATGAAGCAATCGATATAAGCAAGTTTCCTAGTATTATCCCTTTTCTGAAAAGAAAGAGAGAAGGGTATGCAGCAAAAAAGTCATTCATTTTAACAAAAGAACATGTCAATTCTTTTTTATTTGACGCCAATGACGAACAGCATCTGTTAAACAAGGTACACATACTTAACTTATTTACTTTGACTTACGATGATGAATAATGAAAGTATATTTATAGGTTATTCTTATTTTTGGTGTCTGTGGAGCTTGCAGACGACAAGTATTAGTTTCACTATCAACCACAAATGTTGAAGATTATCAAAAACATATATTGGTCAAGTTGATCGACACAAAAACCAAAAAAGATAGGTCCTTTATCATACTACCGAGTGAAAATTTGAATTTATTGGATGTAATTAGAAAATATATTAACCTTAGACCAAAAATAATTGTACATAGCAGATTCTTCGTAAATTATGTTAAAGAAAAATGTACTGTCCAGCCTGTAGGAATCCACAAAATTGGTAGTGTACCTAGCATTGTAGCCAAATTTTTAAATTTACCGAACTCCAGCTCCTACACGGGCCATTGTTTTCGGAGAACGTCTGCAAGCCTTTTGGCAAATTCTGGGGGAAGTATGAGCGAAATCATGCGCCATGGAGGATGGCGCTCCGCTAGTGTTGCCGAAGGATACGTAGAAGAATCCGAAAGCAAAAAAATTAATGTTGCTACAAAAATTTTAGGGCAAGAAGGTATTTCTAGAGTCGAAAACGAAGAAATTCAGCAAATAAATAAAGCACCAGCATTACCGGTTTCAATTAGTAATAATGTGAATTGTGTTTTCAATATTAACAACTATTATAATCAAAGTAATAATAATTAATGTAATCGTTTATAAATTAAATTAAATAAAATATTAATTTTGACGTTTATTTCATTGACATTGACAGGCGGCCGTTTTACTTTATTAATAAAGTAAAACGGACTAGTTCCATAAAATGTTCTCTTATGGTCGCTAAGTGATATTGAAATCATGTTATTATAATACAGTCGGACATAAAATATAATATAAATATAAACAAAGGAAACTTTTCCTCTGCTCTGCTTCCCTAGCTTTTAATATTATATCCTGAGCATAATAGTTATAACTTATAACGTAAATTTTCACATGCTCATTCAACTAATCTTTTAATAAAGACCAATTTTAATAAAGACGAAGTTAAAATTAGTATCTAGAAAAAATTTTTCCCTTTTTGATAGGTACTTTGTAAAATTAAATAAAAAATTTATAATGCGAGCAAGTTTGTCTTTATTCGAGACATCGTCAGTTATTATTGTCAAACACATCGTCATCAATTGGTGGACAAAACTAATATTAAATTAAAATTTAATACACAGGTGTAGTATTATTTACATGCATAATTAAATTTTTATTTAATTTAAGTTTTATACCATTAATTAATGATGGTGCTTTATAACATTTGCAGTTTGACAATAATGCCTGAGGGTGTTCAATAAAGACGAAACTGATAGTAAATCTTTTATTTAATTTTATGAAGTATGATACCAAAGAAATTACCTTCTAATTCTAAAATTATCTTCCATAATTATGCACATTATGTTTGTATTGAAAATGTTGTATCTTAATAATATTTTAGTAAATATTTACCATTAAAATATGCCGGTTGTGTGAGTCTAATTAAAGCAATATCGTTTTTATACGCAGGTTTGCCATAATCCCGATGAACAATAATTGATTCCGGTTTTATATCTTGCACTGGTTCTGCACACACATCCCCATCACAATCCCATTGTGTTAAGACATTATTTTCTCCCAGTCGTATTGTTGATCTATTAATAAAAAATTAAGTTAGATTCTAAATTTATTGTATTATTTATAACTTTATTAAGCATTGTTTTTAATTATTAGGTATTTGGATTTAATTAATTAAACTTTTGCAAATAATCGGTTTAACAAACTATTATACTATTATGAAATTTGTAATACAAAGAATAATTGATTGCATTTAATGATTATTATGGTATTTAATAATTATAAACTCAATGAAATCTTAATATTATTCTAATATCGAGTGTTTATTAGTACGGTTATGTCACGTAGCGTTTATTTTTGAAAGCATTTATACAAAAAAAAAGAATTAAATTGAGTGAGAATAGAATAAAATAGTAAGCGATTTTTAACGTAATGTGAAACGATGGTGCTACTAGTAAAAAGAATAAATTAAACATTAATCTAAGGAACATAAAAGTAAAATTCCAAAATATTGAAATTTTAGCCCTAATGTACCAACAAAGTTTAGCATATTTCCACCGTAACGTGAATAATAGAAAACGGAAAACTTTAGTTAAATGTTTTACACACAAATAATAGAAACTAAAACCAAAATTAAGGTGTTTTTATAAAAAAAAATAAAATCTCTATTTATTTTATTTTTCGAGTTGTCTAAAAAAAGTCGTATTGCACTATTATCGAACTCTACAAAACTAAAAATTCGACAAAAAAAACATCATTCAAAGTCTTTTGCTTTCTACTTTCAACAGTCTTCAAACAGATACGATACCGGGATTAGGTAATTCTTCGAATCGTCTAGGAAGAATCATAATTCACAATTCATCAATATCATTAAATAATGTCGTCTTCATAGAAATCTGCAAATCAAAATGCGTCATGTAGCCAAGAGTCTTCAGATAAACCGCAAAACAGTTCGAAAAATAGCCGAAAAAGATCTTAAAAACTATTTCTACAAGCTCCAGAAAGCCTATTTCCCTACTGAGAAAACAAAGCTCACACGACTCCAAAGATGCAAAAAGTTACTAAAACGGTTCGGGAGCAAAAAATCCAGAATACAACTTTAACAAATTCAATAAATTTTTGTCAGAAATAAGAAGCCAAAAACTTAAATCTCTTATGCTTTGGGTTGAATTTGCCGCTGTGGGAAAGCTACCGCTCAATAGTTCACATTGAACTAAGAAATTTATCGATGTGAAATTGTCAAGGCAGTAGTTCTTCTCTGGACTTGAAAAACTTCATCTTTCTTTGCTGTTTTGAATTGCTTCTGATAATTTTAGTAAACGTTTAAAGTTATGTTTTACAGTAGTATTTGATTAATTTTTCATGATTAACCAAACCTTTTACTAAACTATCACAATTGCCTCGGCTTAGCTCTCAATGCGGTGGAACAATCTGACCTCAGAAGCGAATTCCCGTGACGATTTCGTCTTCGTTATAAATTAAAAATATTCAATTGCAAATAATTTAAAATTAAAAATAAAATTTTTATTAATTCTTTCAAGGTTCGAACTTGCAATTCAAACTATCAGCTTGAATGCGATATCTTTGCGACCACCCGTAGTCTTACAAATTTTATTTCACTGTCCAAATCAAATCAACCAACATCCAAATTTTAATTAATGTAAACTCAAACCACATAAAAAAAAATTATACGATGGTCCAAATAATTAGCTTTAATCAAATGAAAACAATATCCAACTCACAATATCCAAAAAATCTCTACGGTGAAATCCGACCAAAATATTCGCAAAAACAATTTCAAATTAAGCAACCGCGTGTGCGACCATTTTTTGGAAAAAAGCAATTTTTTTTCTCTTTGGAGAAAATCGCCACCTTGCAATTTTCAAATTACTTTCAAAAATAAAACTTACAAAAATAACAATTAAGCACAGGATGGATCAATATTACTTTGTTTCACATCTTATGCCGCTGTTGCAAATTGGAGCTATGGGCGCAGTCATAACGAAAATTCGCAATTCCCATGTTGTGCTACAAATCAAAATATGAAAAATTATAAAAACAAATTATTTACAATATTAAATATCCAAATCTAACATCCAAAAAAACGCTTATCTCTTTCGACTTTATCAACCTTTACTTCTCATCCAAATCTTATACTGTTTTTATTCATCTTTCCTTTCTCACCTTCCATAGAATTAAGGCATCCGTTTTCCGGCATCTTCTTTTGTCGCCTTCTATTTGTCCAAAATTTCCGAATCTTTTTTTCTTTTTCGACGTCATCCATTTTATCATATTTCCGCTTTACACCCTTGTTCATATTTTTATAATAGTTCCTTTTCCTCCTTTTTAACTTTTATCAATGGTTCTTCTGTTCCATCGACTCAATTTTTTCTATTAAATTTTTTATTTTCATTGTTTTTCTTCATTATTTTTGTGTTTTCTTGAATAATTCATCATTTTCCTCTTCATTTGTCTCTTCCTTCTCAACCAATTCACCCTTTTTTTTCTTTTTGTTCTACTATTATTAATATTTCATATTTTTCAATCCATTCTGACTTTTCTTGCTCATTTTTACCAATAATACTTTCGTTTCCTGCTTCTTTTTTATCAATAATTATTATTTTTTTCTGTTTTTGTTCTTCCATTATTTCTATTTCATTTTAACCTTCTCTCACCAAAATTTTTTAAATCACTTTGTTTCATTATTTCTTTGTTTTTTTTGAATTATTCTGTTTTTCAATTTCATCGTCTTTTTTCGGTGGTTCTTCTTCTACTAATTACTCATCTTTTTCTTTACATCCACCCCGATATGCATTTCTGATTGTTTCTATCATTTCTTTATTTCTATCTGTTCTTTTTTCATTTCTGTAATGTTCACGATGAAGTAATGCACAGTAAACTAAATATCATTTATTTATGTTCTCAATACAGAAAAATGAGTTCACAATAATCAAACCCGCAACCATTACTTATATCACCCATGGCTGCGTGTCGCATCACGTGATCAACACCAACCCTCAAAACCTACAATCCCTATACATTACAATTTCTAATCTATTTTTTTTATC
This sequence comes from Cantharis rustica, assembly GCA_911387805.1. Taxonomy (NCBI): domain Eukaryota; kingdom Metazoa; phylum Arthropoda; class Insecta; order Coleoptera; family Cantharidae; genus Cantharis; species Cantharis rustica. The sequence continues at coordinate 42,498,280 of OU426877.1, forward strand.
CCTTCTTTCTACTTCTCTATTAATTTCTGACACATAAGTGTTCTGATATCCATCGTCGTCATCTCAACTAATTTACGAAGTAAGTTTGGGTAATCAAAAAAGTGCCATAAGTTTGCAAATTTAAGATATAGTAGTATTTGATTAATTTTTTATGATTAACCAAATCCTTTACTAAACTATCAGAATTGCCTCGGCTTAGCTCTCAATGCGGTGGAACAATCTGATCTCAGGAGCGAATTCCCGTGACGATTTCGTCTTCGTTGTAAATTAAAAATATTCAATTGCAAATAATTTAAAATTAAAAATAAAATTTTAATAGTTCTTTCAAGGTTCGAACTTGCGATTTTCTACTATCAATTTGACGGCTCATCAATCACGCTACACTATGTGCTCTTATAAATTTAATTTTAATTCTCAACTCAACATAAAAAAAATCTCTCGATCAGAATTATCTTCTTTAATGATTAAATCACAAAATGTCACTTACAAATTTCCAAAAATAATAATTAATAAATCTTCGTTTAATCTCAAATCAAAAAGGTTCAAAAATCAATCGGTTTCTCCTTCTAAATAATCGTACAAAATTCTCATAAAATATCATAACTCAGAAGCCAAAATATGGACAACCAGCTCGTGCTGCCATTTTTGGCAAAGAGCCATTCGTTCTTCTCTTTTACTCCCCACCTTGTGTTCCTTCAAATTACAAACTTTCAAAATTAAAACTTACATAAATAACAATTGAGTACAGGGTGAGTCAAAATCACTTTGTTTCACGACAGTATTCAAAATTCTTTAGAAACAATTGAAATTTAATCGGTCTACGTATTTTATCGTCACCCGTTATAATCCGTTTAAGAGGGTAACAAAAACTGTAAGAATATATCAGAAAAAGAAATGAAAAACGATCACGAAAAATTGTGATTATGACTGAAAGTTGAAATGAAATGATAAAGATGATTAAGAACTAGGCAAAATTACGTCTAGTGGCAAGCCAAAGATCTGATATTATTTTAGAGAGAAAAAAAGAATTTAAAATTACAGGAAACGTAAGAATCGAGTGGAGTCAGACAATGAACTGTTATAGTGGAATTAATAAAAATTGTGTAACTTTTTCAAATTAGATAGCTTTTTAGAAGATTAGAAGATATACAAATGGCTTTCCATAATTATGTAGGAATGTGATAACACTTGGCTCGTTAATAATATAGACTCTCAATTTTAATGTTGATATGGAAAATATTGCAAATTGTTATCTTTGATATTGAATTTTTAAATCTGGAGGAACAAAATGTTATACTTACACAATAATGTTTGGTAAAGATGTGACACAATGAGCTGCTGTTATTACGTACATTTTACTTATAAGAGTACCTCCACATTTAAAACTTGGTAAAACTTCATTTTCTTTTCCAATTGGAGAATATCCAATACGAGCAAGCCAAGGATATTGCCCTAGACTAGCATTTTTACCACCAATTATTCGATCTGCGTTCGTTATTCCACAATTTTCGTGATCTAACAGATACCAATTCGGATGCTTTGTAACATCTGGCACATTTTCTAAAAAAAAATTAATGTATTAGTTAAAAATAATATAGGTAAATATACAAAAATATATTAAAAATTTAAGTTAGAAATAAGTAAATTAATAACTAATTAGAATTATAGTTGAATTCGTACTTGAAGGTTTTCATAATATGTTTGAACTTCTAGAAATAATTAAATGCGGTGATTTATTTAGTTAGAACACCAGAGTTAGCAATTTGACTCGCGAATTGTTATTAAATGGGTGACTGCATTGAGAACACATTCTCGTTCACTGAATCAATCAAACTCACTGAAAAATCATTTCATTATTTTGAATTTTATAATGTTATTATTATTTTAATGCTTTACAAAAATTATTTTATAAATTTTTTCGTTTTGACAAAAGATATAGTTTTTGACAATTAAAACAACAAATGAAATACAAAAAAATAAGTTGTGATGGTATGAACATCTAAGACCAACCTCATTGGTGATCTCGAAAGATTTGGCTGTGGATTCCACCACAGAGAAGAAGAAGGGGCAACCTGTGAAGGAATAGATTGAAAATGTACAAGAAAAATAAATTGCAGAAGAAGGCAGTTGGGTGAGAACGATATGGTAAATATATGTATAAAATATACAGTTTTCGACTGTCATTGTCAATTACAAAATAATAACAATAAAGCAAAATTTAATTTATGTACAATCAACAGATATTTAGATAATAATCAACAATTCGTCTCTTAGTTCCCCTTATTAAGCTTTGAGTCTATTGGTGCAATTACGTCATAAAATCAATTCTACAACTTGAAAAATGCAGAAAATCAGCAACCAAAAATAATTTATGGCAATAATTAAAATTCAAATTAATGTCAAACGAATTAAAAACTAAATTAAAGTCATAAAACACGATAGAGATGATAATTTTTTTTCGTCATAATTTACTAACTAATTTCTTTAAAGAAACCTGTTTCTATAGTAGAACTTTAAATTTAAAATTTTCTACAAAAATTGTACCAATTAAATATAAAACATTTATACGAGTAAATTGGCATTAGTTCAATTTTTTTTGTAATAAATTGCTAATTAATCAATAAGAGCGAATAGATAATACCCGTAAATTTTTACAAAATGTTAATTCAAATTTATAACAAAAATCAACTTTTTAAAGTCTCTAGCCGAAATTGTAACGAACATGCAAAAAGATGAAACTGAAACTGATGAAAAAAGATGAAAAAAATTTTTTATAGTGAACATACACAACATAATCTGCGAAATTTTAGCAATTCTTTGAGTAATTTACATTTAACAGATTTATCTCTCATGTTTATCGAAAATGACTTAATACGATTATTAAATTATGATAACTTAATTGATAAATTTTCAAAACTAAAAACCCTAAAACAAAATTTAGGGTTGATCCGAGATTTGCCGTGATTGCGGTTGTCAAAACCGACCCTCCACACCCTCCATTCTGGGCCGTTTTGACAAACGCTGTACTCACTAAAAATATCCCCTTAGACCGGTCTTACTCGGCAAAGTGTGTTGCTAGGAAGGGGGTGAATTTCCATCGATGTGCACTCGATGTTGCGATATTCGCGACTTCACACGATATAATTCCTAAACAATTATTAACTTAATTCTAAATAAATTACAAAATCCTAAAGAATTATTAACTTAGAGTTGGTACACAGGTACTACTAGTGCTCAATTTATGACCGCCCACTGTAACTGTATTATTTATACTGACCAAAATAATAAATAATAATACTGATCAAATTAACAAATTATATTGATCAAAATTCGTACTTTTAATGCCAAAATAAATGTTATTTTATGTTTTATGAATTGGTTATAATTATTATGTGATTATAAATAAATTTTTTGAAACAAAAAAAATATTTTATCTTTTGACGACGATCGTTGATGCAATTGTTTTTGTATATCCATGTCAATTCACGACACTATATTGTAATTTCAAACGGTTACCATCTCTAACTGTCAGATATGTTTACGCCCTTATGACCACAGTTTAAAGATTTTATCACCTCTGTTGTATATTTCAACTTTGAGGATGGACTAATAAATAGTCCGAAACGTTGGCCAGCAGATATATTGTTTGATTTACTTCCCTTCATACCCAATCGTCACAATTGCCTAATACTCCTATCTGTCAAAATTTGAAATTTTATTCAAATTATATTTAAATAAATTAATATACATTGTTATTAGTGGGGTTTGGATAAATAAGCACAAAAAATCCGAAACACTTACAAAGTGCGAAATCTGGCTCTAAAAACGTAAACTTCTTCAAAAATAAGTTCAAACTTCTTTCAAAAAAAGTTTTAAAAACGATAGAAAGCGATAAAACTTATATTTATTTTTAAACACAAAATAAAAATCAAATACAAAATAGGGAATCAAATAGTATAGATAATTCGAATCAAAATACGTAATATGAATAAATTAAATACACTAATTGAATTTAAATGATAAGATTTTTACTCCAATAATTATATAGTAGATTGATGGAATTCTTGAACAGCGGACTTAAATAAAACTACATTGTTGACCCGTCAACGTTTCGGACAATTTATTCGTCCATCCTCAGGACTGTAAATGGTAAAGATAACAAATATTATAAGTACGGTGGAGGCCACTGAAGGAAGATTACCTACCAGATACAACAGGTGATAATAGTTTTTAAATGTTGGGACGATCATATGGCAGAAAATAGTTGTCATTAACAAAGTCAAATACAAGAGTGCACAATTGCTAAAACACATTAAAACATTTACAGTGTATAAATAAAACTATATAATAAATAATTTTACAATAACGTTTAAAAATTTTTCTTGAAAACACTTTGTCTTTTCTCTCTCGTGTTGGGGTTGGGATATTATTTGGTTAAGTAAAATATTACTTATAATATTTGTTATCTTTACCGTTTACAGTCCTGAGGATGGACGAATAAATTGTCCAAAACGTTGACGGGTCAACAATTTAGTTTTATTTAAGTCCGCTGCCCAAGAATTCCATCAATCCACTATATAATTGAATTTATATTATAAATTTTAGAAACTTACAAGTTTTTATAACTTTTTAAATTATCTACATTTAAATACATCGAAAAACAAAAAAAAATACAAAAAAACACAAAAAACATTAAAATGTTGACTTCAAACGGTTTTTTTTTAATCGAGCTCATTTTTTAAAATTCTTAATACTTGTAACCGTTGCAATAATAAAGCTTAGAAATCCGGTCCTTGGTTATTAGCATTCGTACGTATTTCTTTTTTTATAAAAACCTAACAAAAACAATCTAAATGATATGCTGATGTATAATTATAAATAGATTATACAAATTTAAGCAAAAAAGGCAATAAAAGACATTAAAAAAATAAAATATTAAAATAATAAGAATGAACTTCAAAGACGACGACCCAAAAAAAATTTGCAATCTATAGAAAATACATTTATCTGTTTCTATGAAAACTAAATAAATATTAATTAAATTGTTCTATTATACAAAGTTAATTCTTATTATATAAATCATCTACTTCTTTGATTAAATGACATGTTTACCAGGTGTGTAAGTATGAAACCGGAATTTTTGTACAGAAAATACACGTTTATTGTAATGATATGATACAAAGTAACTTATTCAAAGTATTGTCCGTCGCTATCTATACATTTTTCCCATCTTTCTGGCAATTTGTGGATTCCGCGCCCAAAGAACTGTTGCTTTTTTGAGGCAAACCAGTCATCGAGCCATTTTTGTACATCTTCGTAAGAAGTAAAGCGCTGCTCAGCAAGTGCGTGTCCAATCGATGCTAACAAGTAGTAATCGGATTGGGCAAGGTCCGGTGAGTAGGGCGCGTGCTGAAGAATCTCCCAACGGAACGACTCTATCGTTTCCTGGATCTGATTTGCTTTGTGTGCTGGTGCATAGTCATGCAGCAAAATCACCTTGTGTTGTCTTTGTTGGTATTCTGGTCGTTTTTCACGCAAAACTCGATCCAAATCGGTCATTTGTTGTCGGTAGCGTTGAGTATTGACAGTTTCCCCAGGTTTCAGCAGCTCGTAGTAGATTACGCCCTTCTGATCCCACCAAACACACAGCATTGTCTTTCGTCCGTAACGGTTTGGTCTTGTCGTCGATGTTGATGGTTCACCCGGAGTAACCCATGACTTTTTGCGCTCAGGATTTTCGAAATATATCCACTTTTCATCGCCAGTCACAATTCGATGTAAAAATGACTTTCTTTTGAACCTGGCGAGCAGCATTTCGCATGATGTTTGGCGGTTTTCCTGCTGTCTTTCGTTGAGTTCATGTGGAACCCATTTCCCCACCTTTTGTATCTTTCCCATGGCTTTCAACCGAAGGGAGATGGCTTCTCGGGTCACCTTTAACTGATCCGCCAGTTGTTGTTGTGTTTGAGCGTCGTCTTCGTCCAACAAGGCTTGCAGGTCAGTGTCTTCAAACTTTTTCGGTGGTCTTCCACGTTCTTCGTTCCTCACGTCAAAATCGCCACTTTTGAACCGTTTGAACCACTCGAAACACTGTGTTTTACCGAGAGCATGCTCACCGAACGCCTCCACAAGCATTCGATGCGATTGGGTTGCGGTTTTCTTCAGATGAAAACAGAAAAGTAGTGCTGTCCGCAAATCGTAATTTGTTGGCACAAAACTCGACATGTTTATCTCTAATAAACTAATACTACTGAATGAAACTCGTGTTATTGTGAGTTGGAAATCTTTGTCGGATATCAAAACAATAACAAGACACCGCTGACGTGATGTGTCGGTAACTGCATCGACATCTAGCACCACCTATAGGCAAATTCCGGTTTCATACTTACACACCGTATATAGAAAAAATAGTACATTTTTGATCTATGATTTATGTTGAATGAACGTTTTATATAAACGTAAATACCAACCATCAGGGGTGGGTAAATACATAAAACTATGTATTTAAAATATAAAATACAAAATACATTGAAAATATGTATTTTAAATACAAAATCCCAAATACAAAATTCACAACACAAAATACAGTATTTAAAATACAAGAAATTACTGCATTTAAAATTTATTAAAATTATTAAAGTTTAAAAAAACTGCTTACACTAGTTAAATAACACAAATTAAATTTTAATCAATGAAAATCAAATAATTTTTAAATTTTGTATTGCCCAACTCCGAATTTAATTAATTAATAATTTTCAAAAATATTATATTATAATATGTATTTTAATTATATTTTCTTGTCATACAAATTTAGGTATTTTATGTGAAATGGAAAGTATATTATTTTATATGTTGACAAAACATTTTTTATTTACTTATTTAATTTAACAATACATCTCAATCAGCAAAGATAGTATAAAAATAAAATAGTTATTGTTTTTCTTTGTTAAATATTAAATATTTTATTAATTAAATAGTTATTATACCAAGTATTTTGTCAGTTATCTACAATTCATTGACTAAAGAACAGCTATTACATTCTTTTAGTGTTTTGTTTACATTCGAATAAAACAGAATTTATTTATTTAAAAACATTTGAAGTTTTTAAAAAATAATTTGGCAAAATTAATCTATTATTTCTTTCAAAATTTTGTTATGTTGATTTCGAGAAGGCTATCCACTCTTCAGCATTGCTAGTTTGGCCGAATTTAATTATTAAGGATGTCGATTTCATTTAGGGCAGTCTCAGTAAGTGTTTTAATGTTTTAGTCCCCCCCCCCCTCTTATACTGTAATTTATAATTAAAAACATTTTTTGTTGTAGGTGCCGTAAAATTCAACCATTGGAATTGGTCAAATAATACATACAGATATTAGTATTTTTTTAAAACATTTCTTTGGGTTGCTATATTTATTACCAGATTTGGTTAAAGAGTGTTTCCTAAAACATTTTTTTGAACTGGCACCGGTTTCAAAACAATTAACGACATTTATTAATTATTTACAAAATAATTATATTAACGACACCGCCGATTTTCCAGCAAATTTATGGGCAGAACCAATTACATTTTATCAGCAAACGACAAATTCTTGTGAATCATTTCATGCTAGATTTAACAATTCGTTTTATACGGTGCACCCAAACACTTTTATTTTTTTGAAAGTATTGACAGGTTTTCAAATTAGTTAATATAATATATAAAATTCAGAAAAAAGACACAGAAGAGCAACTCAGATAAAAATTAAGTTTATACAAAAACAATATAATTCCATAACCACCAACGAATTTCTTAATATGGTTTGTTATTATAATTTACTACACATTCCAACATTAATTTCAGTTTCTTATAATTATTAATAAATTAATTTATTATTAAAGTGTTTTATTTCGAATTTCAAGGAGCCCGCGACCTTTCTCATCTCGTTCCACACGTCAGGACGTTCATGAACTACATTTCGTTTACTTTCTTTTCGCTTATCTACTGACCTTGAAGCGCTATTTGACTAATAAATTGCGTCCGATGTTCTCCTGATACACACAGGTAAATTACTAGGATTTGTGTCAGGTATTAGGGTTTGGGACGCAATTTGATGCACCCAAACAATCAGTTGAACAGATCCGACTTGGTCAGTATTTTTAAAATTGGAAATTATATACCTACTAGTTGCGGAGGACTTAAAATGCAAACGCTCAAACTGGAATTGTAATAGTAACAATACCAACGACATTTTCTTGCGCGATTACATAATCCAAACCAACATAAATCATTTCTATATCCGACACTTCCGCCCCCCCCCCCCAACATACAACACCTTCGCCACTGTAGAAGTTTCACTAAATAAGTACCTTACAAGAATCTCTCATTCAGTTTTACTTTCATCAGAACTGCCACAATTATGTAAAATTTTCAATAAAAAGTAAAATAAATAGATTAAAACTTTATCATGCATGAGATTTTATTCAAAAATACGGATTGAATACACATAAATCCTTCAATCGAAATCGAAGCCAACTTAAACCGAGAAATTCTAATATTCACTTTCAATATTCTTCTTCTTCTTCAGCCGTTATTCGGCCACTCCTGAACATAGGCCTCTCCTTTTCTCCCTTTCAATTAAGGGCTTTTTAAAGAAGGTTTTGGCAGTTAAAACGCAGCGCTTGCCGAGCGTGTTGGCAAATTTATAGCCCATAGATCGAACTTGGACTTTAGATCACAACAGTGCAGTCGGCGCGATCAAGCAGCGAACCGCGGTCTTCCGCTCCGTAGTATGTCGACTTAAGCCTTATACCACACTGTTGGTCCTATAAACCTATCCCGAATCTGAAGAACTCTCGATTACAAGACGATGAACGAAGCAAAAGAAGAACAAAGCTTTTCAATTGCGTTTTCACGTTACTATAAGTATTCATAATACAGTCTTTTAAAATTAAAAAATCTAACTTGCAAACTCTCCATCTCTCTCTCCATCCGAAATTAAAATTCTAATTAATAAATTAACCAACGATAAAGCTCCAGGATCAGACCACATTGAAAACATCGTCATGGCCAAAAAATGCAATAGTATTTTCATTGCATTAGAAAACTTCTTCCATTAAAACTTCTCAGATCCTACCAGCTATCGGCCAATCAGCCTTCTGAATACTCTTTCAACTCAACTAAAAATCAGAAATCATCATCGATTTAGTTTTACACAAGTAATTTCACCACAAAACACCACAATAATGTACGATTTTTTCCCGTTTTTAATAAAATGTATTTTTATCTGACCAACATAAGGCTAGCAATCAGCACCAATAAAACCAATTCATGTCTAAAAGAAATCAAAGTTGAAGTCGAAATCAAAAAATTGAACAAAGTTTTTTTATCTGCACAATTTAGCCCAACAAAGTTAACACTATATGCCGACGATACGGCAATCTATGCGCACTCGTTCAGCGCAAAGGTAGCTCACCCTTCATAATGCATAATGCATAATTATCCACAAAAGTACGTTGGAAGATTATTACGAACAGTCGAAAAGGAAAGTTAATCCTGAAAATACTGAACAAATAGTATTCGCTAGAAAGGTAAAATTCACCACAATTTTCACACTGATAAAATAATTTAAAATTAATGAATAAATTAAAAACATCTACTGTTTAATTTTATATTGAACGCAGACGCGTTCCGGAAACAAAAAAACAAGTAGAATTTAATATTTGTAAATTTAGATACATTAAATAAAATGTTTCAGGTATACAAATGATCAATGTGAATGCTACCAATGATGACTTTACCCACTGGGAGTAAATTAAAATTTGAATTTATAATTTTCAAGAAAAGTTTTATTTTTATTCATTTTGTAATATTTGAAAAAGCTAACGCCGATTAGCGGATATATCAGACATATTTGGAATAAAAGTAATTTTAACATAACAAATTATTTGATTGAGATTTATAATCAGATGATTTAAAAAAATGCTTAAATGAATTTGAAAATTTGTTGCAAATCAAACAGAAGCTGTAGTTGGATAATTTAAGATAAGAGATTTTAATGGAATTAGATAAGTTTTGGAATTTTGATTAATATATTAATTGAGTGATGCAGTTTTGTAAAAGATTTGATTTCATTATTGGGAAAACGACGAAATTTGTTGATATACAATTAGCTACTCATCAGTATCGTATAAATTAAAATTTTTCCATATTATGCGATTAATTTTTAGAATTCAAATTTTAAGTTACATTGAATTATTTTAAAAGCTGATTTTTTTTTGGAAAACCAATTGATAAAGTATTTAAGCGGGAAAAATTCAGTTCAATATATTAACAGATGTATAAATTTTCACACACACACACTTTTTCTAAAATCAGGCAATTAATTATTAATTTAAACAACAAATTGTCGTACTTCATTTACATGGTTCTGACGTCACTTTCGTTTTTTATGAGAACAACTTTAGAAAACACTTGTGGGAAACCGATACAGTGGTGGTTCCGTTATGTATGGGGCTGTAAACTTTTAATTTACAGATTGCACAAGAGATAAATTTAAACATTTATCAATGTTACAGAATAATTTCGAATTTTCAGTTAAATAATTAAAAGTGCCTTTCATTTATTATTTCCAATAAAACAATGATCTGATAGATTTCTCGCATTTGGTTCAATGCGTATGAACTTGCTCAAAAATCACAAAACAGAAACTCCTAGAAGAATTGATTAAATTGCTTCTGATATAAGAAAAAACGTAGTTTATTCTATGCCATGGTGGTTACATGATATTATAGAATTAAATAAATATATTCCCAAAAACATTTAATACAAGCAAAATTATGATAATTATAATGATATGAAATATAAGTGTTCGTTCCTATTTCTTTCTATAATTAGTAATGTGAAATTAAATTATGAGTTATCTTTGCATATAATGTTGCAATAAAGATTGTAGGAAATAACTACAAAAAAAATGGAATTAAAAAAGATTTAAATGAAATTGAAGGTTTTTTTATGCGATAACAGGGTGTATGCCCAATTGTTTTAGCCACTGTACATTATAATAACGTATTATGGTATAGTTATATTGTCGTGTTTTGAAACCATTAAAAATTATGTTTGTTTATTTTTGTAAATTTTAAAAGTTTATTTTGTTTTGAGTTTAAATTTTGTTACGTATTGTACATAGAAGATTTTGTAAATTATTTCATTTTGGCTTACGAGGTTGGTAACGTGGTTGAGACGGGGCTTTGCGCCAGGGAGCGTGAAAATCAACTGATGTTTGTCCGTTATTGAGCGATTAATTTGATATTTTGATAATTGTTGAAATTAAAAGTGTTTTAGATTAAAAATAAAGAGTTGTTTAATTAAAGTGAAAGTGTTAGAAGATCAAAATTGCAGATTTTGAAGTTGGAAATTATTTGTTACCAAAATGACGCGGTGTGGTTGATTTATTTGTGACAATTTAACCTGGTTTCGGTGTGTTTTTCGATAGGGTTTTTAACGGTTTTTTTACATACTCGACTGGTGGTGGTGCCCTGGTGAGTGTGACAATCTGAATATCTCCCGATTGTTCCTTTTCCTTCATTTGTTTTATTTATTTTCCTGATCGACCTTCAATTTATTATCAGCGAATAATTAGATATCAGTATGCCGGTCTGCGTAAATTGCAATGTTGATATTAAGCCAAACTCACCTACTATTGTTTGCGATGGTTGTAGCGGCTCCGTTCATTTAGGATGCTGTGGTTTTTCTGAGGATGACTGTAGGAGAATTACTCACCACAGAGTGCAATGTTTGAAAATTCTCTGCAAGAGTTGCAGCGGCAACTTTTATGAGTTTAGAGAAATGAAGAAGCACTATGAGGTGCTATAATTTCTGAACTTGTTAGCAAGATCCACTGGCTGGAGAGTAGAAGCATCGACTCGGTAATGTCTCCGGAGGTTCTCGAGGAAGTTACAAATGAGGTTCTGGAATGCCTTAAGCGTACTAAAAACATCATAATGCATGGCGTCCCCGAATCGTCAAAGAATTCAGCTGCTGACCGCGAGAGCGAGGACATCGAATACGTACACGATGTTTTCAAAGCGATTTCTGATTATGACACTCCGTCACCCAAGCCGTTGTGTGTGATTCGGATGGGTAGAGTGAACGACAACCGCACTTCTGAGAGACCCCTGTTGCTGAAGTTTATTTTTGATAATAAATACGTTACCAGAAAGATTTTGCAGTACAGGAGTAAGTTGTCTTGCTCTTCATTTTCATCTGTTAAAATCACTGATGATAAGACTAAGCAACAGTAGGAGCATTTGGAGTGGTTTAAAGGTGAGTTGAAGAGTAGAACATCACAATTAGATATGTTCGGGGTATTCCATCCATAGTTGAAATACGAAAAAACTAAATAAAGTTTGCACCTTTGATCATCTTTTATTATATACAAACATTGCATCTTTTATGGCCAAGCTTAATGAATTTAAAGCTCTTATTAGTCATTTTAATCCATCCATTTGTAACTGAAATATGACAGACCAGAAATTCCCAGTTCTCTCATCAACATTCCCGGTTTTAATGTATTGTAATGGTATTTTCGTAGAAAATTTCCACACACTTATTCTTGCTCAGGTAACCCTGGTGTGCGGGAGCAATTGGGAATTTTCAAGAGGTCGAGAGTTCTTACGTTTTCAAAAAAAATAATTAAATAAAAAATTTCTTCTTGTTTTAAAAATAAATCGTTTTCCAAAATTATAAAATCAAATCCAATTTAAATTCAATGTAAAAATAAAATAAAATCTCAATTTTATTCGAAAATAACAAAATTTGATTTGCCTTATCCAAAGCGTCGGCTTATCAATTGCACACTCTTTCCTACGAATGTAGTTTTAATTTTCCAATTTTAAAAATAATCTAAGTCAAAATTTTAATTTGAACTATTTATGTGGTATTTAGTAGTAAAAACCTAAAGTTTCATTTAGACACATGGCGTGGTTCAGTTTGGTTATTTGGTAAGCGCATCATTTAAATTTTGTTTAATTTATTATTTTTAAATTTTTTCAATTTTGTTTGGTATATTTGCTCTTACTTCTTTTTATTTTTACTGTTATACATAACTGATGATCGGAAATAATCGTGAAATAAAAGCTTTTATATTATGTTACAGGTTTTTCTAATTTTTAGTAATTTTTATCATTTCTATAGCATAATTTTTTCAGATTTCTAATTTCTTGTTTATTCAAATATTTCTAAGTTCAACCCTGTTCAATGTGAATTATTGTCATTTTGGTTTCTTTAAATATTATGTTTCTTTGTAGTATGTTATTATTTATTTAACAGTTAAAATTTATTATTTTAACATTTTGTTAGGTTTTATTATCCTCGCTGTTTTCTAAAGTTACTGTTCCACGACTAATGCGGCCGGATGGCGTGATCTGTGGCGGTGATACTTCAATTTCCCACCGGATCGAATCGAGAAATGTATCGATAGACTGAAGAGTGAAAGATCTCCAGGTTTAGAAGAAATGTCTGCTCGTTTATTGAAGCACTGTTAAAACATTCTTTCTTTGCCCCTATCGCTGATCATAAAGAACTCGTTTGCTGATCACAAACTTCCGGATATTTGGCTTTTTTCCTCTATTACGGCAATTTTTAAAAAAGGTAACAAACTTGACCCCGATAATTATCGATCAATCAGCCTTACTCCAATAGCAGCCAAATTGATGGAAACTATTATTGCTAAAGATATGCTACAATTTTTTATTGACAACAACGTAATACCTGAGTCGCAGCATGGGTTTCTACCAGGTCGCTCCATCATGACAAACTTGCTTACGTACGTTAACGACTAGAGTTTTCAGCTCGATCACAATATCCCAGTAGACGTAATTTATTTGGATTTCTCAAGAGCCTTTAATAGAGTACCCAAAAGAATACTACTAAAGAAATTAGCACATTTTGGTGTTGGGGGATAGTTACTGCAGTGGTTGTCTGCTTTTCTTAGTAACCGAGCATTAAGGGTCCGAATAGGACAAACGTTTTCTCGTAATACTCCCGTTATCAATGGTGTCCCTCATAGATCTGTTCGTGGTCCATTACTATTTCTTATATACTATGCTTATTTACCGTCCCTAATCCTGTCCTCAATTTCTTCTTATGCAGACGATACCAAAATTTACAATAATCCTATATTCTCCCATAATATTCTGCAAGAGGATTTGGATTTGTGCTCCGAATGGTTGATTCCTTTTAAGTGTGTTATCATGCATCTCGGTAAGAACAATCCGCGGTTGGAATACACAGTTAACGGCTCGTGTTTGAGAGTTGTAGAGTCATACAATGATCTCGAGGTGACAATAACGAGTAATCTTTCGTAGAGTAGTCACATAAACAAAATCTGCAAAAATGCCAAAACTATGATGTATCTAATTTCGAAGTGTTTTGAGAGGCCCGGTCCTGCGGTTGTTAAGAAAATGTACATCACCTACATTCGACCTCACCTCGAGTTCGCTGATTAGGTGTGGTGTGCGAAGTTGGTGGGCGACGTTAACATGCTCGAATCTGTGCAGAGAGCGGCAACAAGATTGGCGTACCCTTACAACAACAGATCATTTTATGAAGAGCGTTTACGCAGTTTCGATCTAACGCTCTTTCACCTCCGACGTTTAAGGGAAGATTTGATAATTACGTTTCGCGCACTTAACCACCTGTTTCCATTGGATATGTCTTACCTCTTTGCGTTTAATATGGATGAACGCTTACGTGGACATCGGTTAAAGTTGCTCCGCAAGAGGTTCAAAACCAGTGTCAGGGAGCACTTCTTATCAAACCGAATCTTCGGTGTCTGGAATGATCTTCCTGATGATGTCGTGGTAGCTTCATCAGTTAACTCATTTAAAAATCGATTGGATCTTCTAAGTCTATCACGACGGGATTAATCTCTCGGTATCATTTGAATCTGTGTTATCAATTGACTGTGTTTTAAATGACATTGCCTGTTTAATTTGGATATTTATTTAGTTCGCATTTATATTTTTATATGTCTCCCTGTATGCTTTTTTGTAATTTATAGAGTTTATAGAATAAATTCTCAACTCTCTCAATATGTAATAATAATAATAAAGAAATGAAATTTTATGCCAAATTAGATTAAATAAAAATTGAAAACCGAAAATTAAATTTAAAATTTATGAAACTATTAAGTTTTATTATAATCAAAAATAAAATTAAACAAAGAATCTCATACTAAAAAGATGTGTCCACTCCAGAGATGCGTTTTTCTGTGATAGGTGCGATATCGACAATTTGCACAGCTAGAGCATAGCAATATATAAAATTAGATTGTATTTTGTATCAAATGATAATCAATTTCTTTTAGAAAGGGTTATTTTTCTGTACCAATTTATTAAAAATTTAATACAAAATGTCGTTTTGCATAACTTAACTAAAATGCAAAGTTTGATCTTTAATTAGCAACACAACAAACCAATGTGGAGTATGTCTGATTCGTATAAAATATAAATAGTGTTTCTTTTCATGGTGTACTTGTAAATTGTGAAAAAATGCAAAGATAAATTTTATTTGTATATAGGTAGGTATGTAGGTATGTGTGTAATAGGTGATACCTATTATTAAAACCTTGTAAAACAAATAATATTTATGGATATAAACAATATTGAAACCGACCAACGCAATTGAGTTTTTGTCGATTGTTTTCTAATTTTTACATTTTGAAAATAAAAATGAATAGATGTTTAATATTAAGAAATTGGTTAATATAAAATACAGACATATTACGATATATCATAAAAGATCAAATCAAACTTTTAAAAGATCAAACGTCTTATATAATATATTACTATAATATATGTATCTATACATACCTACAGATCGTTTAAAAAAATTATTTATTTTTTTTAATTCAATATTTGGAATATTGAAATCACAGGTCGTATATTTCGCATATTTTCCGTGTCATGAAAATTATATTACTCAGCAATAAAATAAAATATAAACTTTTTATTTTCTTTTTATGGTTTATGGATTTCAAATGTAGAAAATCATACGTGGTTTTTTGTTTTTCAATCCTTTAAAATTTGTAAGCCAAATTTTTTATGCATTTCCGAAGAAAACAATTAGTGGCTGTAGAATATCTATTTTGATTATTTGTATTGAAATAAGAGGTACGAGAAATAAAATGGAAAGACATTGCAAAATTAACGCAAGATGGAAAATCATGGAAAATGCTATGGAAAAGAACACCTAAAGAGTAAATATAAAACTAACTCCAATAAAACCTACACCGAAAGGTAAATGGTAAAATTTGATTATGTATGTATGTATATTGAAATAAATTATTATTTCTTTTGGTTGATGGTAACCCATTAAAACCTTTAATTAATTTTTGATGATAAACGAATATACAATGATACATAATATAATTTATGTACAGAGCCTACGTAATTGCTTACTTATTACGTCATTATTGCAAAGACAATAATGTGTGTAGATCAAGACACTACTTAAATCCAAAAAGATACTCACTTTGAGCAAAACACAAAAAGTAATAAGCGAAACCGATTATAAGCATTGAATGTACACGGACCATATTTAAAGTCGATAAAATTCAAATGGATACTGACGAAGTCATGTATAATTTTATTAATATTTCAAGTTCACTTTTAATCGCAAGGCAATCGATTATTCGGAACAATATTACAATTAAAACTGAACATAAAATTTGACGGTTTTAATGTTTTGTAAATAGATTTGTAGGTGTAAGTTCAATGGGTTTCCTCGATGTTCAAATATCGTTAGTCCATAGAGTTTTTGAGTACTGTCAGGGACGGACCCAAGCAAAAATTTTCGGGTGGGAGTAGTCTGCAATTTGTCAACGATCGACGTTATTATTATTTGATTTTCGACTTTTTTTCTACAGAAATGCTATTGATTTCTAAATATATAAGTGATTTTTGAAAACTAACGGTTTTGCCAACTGCCGAGGATATTGGGATTCGCCTTCCCCATGGGTCCGTTCCTGAGTATAGTGTGTATTATATTCGTTAAAAAATCAAATTTTTATTAATTAATTAAAATTTTTTTGCAAAGCATTTGATTAATAATGTTTTGCAACAAATTATAAAAATTTTATAGTACACCGTAATAAATAAAGTACATAAATTTAATAACCATTTCAGGACATTCAGATTATAAAACAATAACAAAGTTTTTTGTTTCAAATTATTTCCAACTAAAAGTATCAAACTATTTTGGTTAGTTTCTCAATGAAAAAATTCGAAATAGAATAATAATCAAAAAAAATTTTCTTTTTGCAGAGAAGTCGTGACCACACTAACTCTGGATTTAGCCTTGACTAGGGTCATACAACTTTTGTGGAATTGTTTTCTATTGCTTCCCCCTAATCCATATATCGAGTTTGACGTGGAATTTGGCGCGATCGTGAATGAAACCGCGGTTTTCCGATCCCTAGTCTGAAGGATATTTTATTTTTAGGATGCTGCATCATTGTTTATAATAATTCCCTGCTTAAATTCATTTATTATTAAACTTACGTATAATAAAAGTAATAATTAAATTATTGTAATGTTAATTCCGAAACCGCGCTTTTAAATCAAAAATATTTAGAGTTCTATTATTAAACATCATTAAAGTATAAATTATAATCAACCGACATGCTAAATTTTATTTTATAGTAGATTTAATATTTTTGAACCATACATAATTAAATATTTTCCGTAATAATTAGATTTTGTTGTTGGTGTTTTGAAAAATTGAAATTAACATTTAAGTTTTTATTACGAAAACGTAAAGATTTGGTTGCAATTAATCATTTTTTAATGTCAGTTTCAAAAAAATCAGCAATTAAAACTTACTTGAATTTTGTGTTTCTTCTTTGCTCGTCTGGCCTTCGTTGAAGAGTATGTCGGAACAGTCTAAGTTGTTCAAGAAACAATAAACGATTACGGTGAACGAAATTAAAGAATACATCACTAACGAGGCGCACAGCTTAAGGTGTAAATTTTAAAAGAAGCATTAGTGAGTCTTACAGAAAAATAATTGAATTCAATTTTATGCTTCATAAGTAGAATTTTCTACATAATTCATTTTTAATGCTTTTATCTTAAGTGTATTGATATCAAGCTGTAACTCAATTTAATTAGTAGTAAACAAATTTTAATTATTTGTTGTAGTGAATCTTTAAGTAAAGTTCATTTTTGCTGCCTAAATTAATTGATCTTAAAGTTTTTGATGCTTCATTACAAGCTTAAAGCATGTTAATTATTTTAGTTCTTGATAATTAAATTTTAACGACGATGCTCGAAGGAAAATATACTATTACGTATAAGTTATTATACGACACAATCGACATAATCTAATGCATATTGTAAGTGTAGGTATGTTTTGATTTTTTTTAATTAATTGACTGTCTCACTGTACGAATACGTACACCAACGTGAAAAATTTTAGAATTAAATTAATTTAAGTTATTGCTTATCTGCAAGAAAAATATTCTATATTAATTTCAAATAAATTTTTTTTTAAATTGGCATTACATTACTACGAAAATCGTACAGAATTTATGGCAGTGTGTTAACATAAAATATTAGGTACTATGTTTTTCGCTATATTTTATATTTATTTTAAAATTTTTGTTTACGAAACAGTAAAAAATTTCTGTTTTCTGAAAATCTTTATTAAATGAAAGAAAATTGATTCAAAATGTGAATTTTTTGTTCTTAACTTATTAATGTTTGCACTACGTTTTAAAACAAAAAATGTAAAATTATAGCACTTTAAAGTTAAAAATTATTTGTTGTTTTGGCTTGGTGTTTCGAAAAATGAAAATTTTAAATTTTGCTTTGAGTTTTACGTTCATTCTCTAATTATAAGTGTTTAATTTAAGAGAAAATAAGTTCTAGTCACTTGGTTATTTGCTTACAGTGGAAGTAATCGTTTATACAATAATGAAAAACGTGATTTCGAGAAAAACGAGTTTAAAATTTAACCCGACTATCATTACATTCATTCTAGAGTTAAAAATTTTGTCAAATTTATACAATAAAGAAGAGATGTAAAAATGGGAAGTGCATTGGGGGAACTTGCATGTCAGATAAAATTACGTAGACACAAAATATTGTAAAAAAATAAATTAAAAAACTGATGAAAGTGTATTCATGGTTGAGTGGAAAGTGGATAATTGCAATAACCAATTATAAAAATAATTAGAAGTAATATTAGACAGTTAAATAAAATAAATAAAAAATGAAAAACAGAAGAAAAAGGAGTTAGAAAATAAAATTGCAAGGGATATAAAATGAATGTGCTCAAATAAGAAATTGTATAAAGAAAAAAAAAAAAAATTAAGAAATTCTTCAAATCATACCAGTTTATAAAAATTAAATATATTAAAATAAAAATGTTAAATATATTTTTCGTCTATAAATTTAATAAAACTATTGTAAATTGTAAATCGTAAAATATAAACACTGTAAACCATAAAACATCGACTTACTACAGTAGTTTAATTTCAATACATAGTAGTCCATTTTAGCAAAAAATAAAAAATTATATTAAAATAAAAAGAAGAAAAACACGAAAGTTATAGCGCGGCGCGAACATCTCCAATACAAAGTGACTACATGGAACGATTCAATTAAATATGAATAAATAATTGGAAAAAATTAAATAACTGTGATATAAACTGATCACATATCACATAAAATAATTTAAAATGTGTTGGAAATCCAATAGTAATGAGAAATAACATAGCAATATATTGTCGTGTTACAAAATATTTGGACCCACCCTGTACTCTTTTAGTAAAATTTTATAATTTGTGATTTTGATTTGGTGGTTTTGAAAGAGTGCAAGGTGGGGAAACGAGAGAAGAAGATAAGAGCTTTTTGCCAAAATGGCTGCACGAGCCGGTTGTGCGTATTTTGGCTCTGTGAATTTCGATTTAGATTTTTGTGAAATATTTTTGATGCGAGTATTATTTTGCAATAGGGAAATTTGTGAATATTGCGTTATTATGATTTTTGGTCGGATGTGAGCGCAGCTAGAGTTATTTTAAATTTTGTGAGTTTATGGATTTTATTTTTTTTATTATTAAAGATATTTTTTGGATGAGTAAAACTTTTTTATGCAAGTTTGAATTTAATTTTTGAGTTTTGGAAGTAAATTATGATTTAAATTGGATAGTAAAATTATATTTGAAAGAACGAACGCGTGGCGTGATAGATAAGCGTCAAGTAGTCTAAAAATAAAATCAAAAGTTCGATCCTGGAAGAAGTAATAAAATTTTACAAGTGAATTAAAATTTTATTTTCAATTTTAGATAATTTTTTCGAAGACAATTTATTTTTGGAGATTTAGAAATAATTGTTTTTTTTGGAACTCTCGACTCTTGAAAATTGCCGACTGCTCCCGCACAAGCAACGTAGGGTTACCCGAGCAAAACAAGTGTGTGATAAGAAAATTTTATATTTTTATCATAATAATATATAAATAGTTTCAGGGATCACGTGAAACTATTTCAAGTAATTTTTATCATTTCTATAGCGTAATTTTTTCAGATTTCTATTTTCTTGTTTATTCAAATATTCTAAGTTCAACCCTGTTAAATGTGAATTATTGTCATTTTGGTTTCTTTAAATATTATGTTTCTTTGTAGTATGTAATTATTTACTTAACAGTTAAAATTTATTATTTTAACATTTTGTTAGGTTTTATTATTTTAAAATTTAATAGTAGTTAAACAGCTGCCACTTAAAATATAATTATTTGAGTAATTAAAAATATTTTATTTTTATAATATTTATACGAGTGAATTCCAGTAAACTGCGGTCAAAATAAACTACCTCTACATTTGATTGGGTTTCTAGGCTATCACAAATTTTTCTTACAGTTTTTATTGAATGCTCCTCTTTTTTTTTCTTCTTTGCGGACCTACTTTGAGCTTCACCAATTTTAATTGTACTTTTTCTTCACTCTTTCTTCTTTACTTTTCACAATTTCAATTCAAAGAATAATCTTTGTTTCAATTCTATTAATTCCATTTAAATTTAATAATTACAAATTGGCTTTGGTATTTAAATCTATTGTATTGCCAAAAGAACTTGATGTTGTTTAAACCAATTTAAGTATGACTATTTTAGTACAAAAAAAATGTCAAACTTTTTTTGATTTTTTGTTGTTGTAAAATAGTAAACGTCTTTAAAATACCAATAATACAAAGTGTCCAAAAACAATCAAAAAACGTTATGTATTTGCTTTTAAAATTTAAATTAATCCTTATAATTAATAATCAATTTATTAGTTAATTATAACAATTATTAACTTTGAACATCTACTCATTAAACGAGTATATTGACAGTTACATAAAAATGTAATAATTTTTATAATTAACTAATTAATTGAACATTGTAAGATTTATTGGAAAATTATACAGATTACCAATCGGAAAGATTAATTTAATTTTTTAAAGCACATACATACCAGATTTGATCGTTTTCATTATTCGCATTTTAAAGAAGTTCACTATTTTATAGCAAAAAAAAATCAAAACAGTATTAAAATTTCTATTGTTATTAAACAATATCGACTCCCTTTTGTGCTACAACATATTTAACCCTTCGTTAGTGTGGTGAAAAAAAGTCACATGGTTGGTGTAGTGGGGTTTTATTTACAGCATTACATTCATAACTGAATATTGATCTCTCTTGCTGAGATTCACAAATCCGTTTACTGGGATGGATTAATCCCCATCTTACAAAAAAACATATTGTCTCAAACAATTTTCCTTCATTCTTTCTTTTCACAGTCCTGCGTGTCTCTTGACTGCTTCCACAATCTTCCTCCATCCCCCCCTGTCGTCGATCTTCTCCCTCCATCGATTCACTTTCATGGTCCCAAGATCCCGCATCACTTGGTCCCACCATCTTACTCTCGGCCTACCCCTTGCTCTAGGTTCATTTGGCTTCCATAATGTTATTTTTCTTGGCTTGGCTATCGCCGATGTATTTCTCTTCCTCATTATATGCCCCATCCAGCTAATTCTCTGGGCCTTAATTATCTTGACTATATCTTCCCCATTCATAGTTTCCCTTATTTCACAATTCATTCGACGTCTTAGTTCCTCATTTGCCTCTCTCACGGGTCCCAATATCGCTCTCAACACTTTACGCTCAAAGATTCTTAGCCGTTCCTCCTCTGTTTCCGACATGCACAATGTTTCCGCGGCATACGTCACCACCGGCCTGATTAATGTCCTATATATTTTCAGTTTTGTGCCCCTCGTTAGTTGTTTATTCGTTATTACCTTTTTGTTTGCAAAAAATGCTCTGTTGCCTGCCTTGATTCTTCTCTCCAAATCTTCATTTCTCTTTCCTGAATAGAACATCGCATACAGACATAAAATGTTTTTCTATCCTTATTTTGTGGACACATGGAACATCTTGTGCTATTTTTTTGGCGCTTGCATGCAGGTTCTTGAGGTTCTGGTCCTGGTCGCTTGTTCTCATTGCTGCGTAGTTGTAAGTGCGGATTCTGCATGCTTTGCTCGCGAAACTCACTTATAAGCTGCATACTCAGGTCTTTCAGAAACACGCGTCTTTTTAAATTGAATTGTTTGGTATTTGATTTATATATAATTTGAGCATTCACTCCAGCAATATTTAAAAACGAGAAAAATAAAGTTAGAGGCCAGCGACGTACTGTACTACACGACTGTGTTATCCTTTTTGAAGGCAAATAGTGAACTACGGGATTTTCTTTCTCGTATGTTTAGAAAAGTAGATGGTATTTTCCTTTTATTTTTTCTGACTGTACCAACTGACGTAAGTTGATGCGCCGTTAGTAAATTAATCATAAGAGGGTAACTGGTAAACCAATTATCGAATGTAATGTTGCGCTTTGTTCCCGACACTGGTTCAATCAAACGTTCAACTAAATCTTGTGGACTGTTACTTCTCCGGTAAGGTTCTTTCGGTTGTGTACCTACATAAACTTCCATGTTTAGACAATAATAAGTTTTTGCATCCACCAAAGCAAATACTTTTAAACCATACTTGGCAGGTTTATTAGGTATGTACTGAAGAAATGATACCCGTCCTCTAAACGCCTCCAATTTTTCATCAAATGTTAGGTATTCACTGGGTGTGTAGTGAGTTTTACAATTTTCAACAAACTTATCAGAAATTGCTCTAATAGCTGCCAACTTGTCTAACTCTCCACGCTGAGCTCTGTTTTCTATGTTATCAAATCGCAAAGATTGTAACAAAATATAAAACCTTTGCGATGATATTGTTGTGCGAAACAAATCAATCCCACTACCATCTGTATTCCAGAGATCAGCAATGTTCTGTCTATGTGCCTTATATAACCCAGCCAAATAAAGCAAGCCAATAAGTGCTTTTATTTCTCTTTTATTAGTCTCTTTAACTAAATATTTGTGTTGTTCGTTATAACCATGGGATTTGGTTACTAATTTAAAGTTAGTATAACAAACAATATCATCCAACATGTCTTCTGAAAATATAGTTGCCAACAATCCAACGATGTATTCATTTGCCGTGCCATTCCCTTCACACTAGGTAACCGAATTAGTATGTTTTCAGACCTAGTTCTTACATTTTTATTGTGTGGACACTTGGACCACTTTTTGGTCACAAGTCTTCTCACATAGATATAAAAGTGTACTACGATCATTTTATAATTTATATTTTAGTAGAAGGGTTAGAAAAGTTCCAGCGCATATTTAAGTAAATGTTTTATCTGAATTTGATTTGATTTCTATTCAATTATTTTGATTTATTTCAAATAATTTAGTTTCATATCAAAAGATTGTCTGACTAAAAATTTTTATTTTGATCTGCATAATTTCAAAGAGTTTTCTCTGACATACAGCCTTAATTTTTCTAACTTTGACTTAAAAATCAAAAACTCCCCGGCTTTTGCTGACAAAACTTGTACAATTTTAAATTTGCTGATTTTTCAGTTATACAAAGTTTTCCAGAAGAGTGGGAAACTGGGAACCTTCTTCAATGTGTAACATGTGTGTCACTTGTGTACACCCCTCCTATACTACATGATTTTTGCTATCATTTTAACTATCTGAGATAATATCTGAACTTAATGTTACTCCAGAAGACATAAAAAAAATTGCAAATTTACGGTCTCAGTTCAACCATGAACTGATAAAACAAAAAGATAGTAATCGAAGTAAAGCAGGAACTGAAGATTGAATAAACGAATCCACAATTTGGTGGTTCTGAAAATTATTATTTTAAAAAAAGGCACATAAAACCTTGGACAAGAAAAAAGTTCTTATATACAAGTAATTGTAAAATAAAAATTATATTAATGTGCTCTTGCTAATGTGTTTGAATTAATTTTAGGTCAATATTAAAATTGGGGATATACTATAGTGAAAAATATACCTGTGGTTCATCAACCCACGACACCAAATTTGTACACTAAGCCACTCAAAAAAAGAAAAGAAAATGTGAAGATGGTAATGATGACATATATAGCAACTTTAAACACGCTTTACATTTACATTACATTTAACATAATATAAAATCATGCAGTGTAAACACAAAATTTATTTATTATATGATTTCGACTATCTTAGCATAGCAAAAATGGTATAACTTTGCATAATATAATGTAACATGTTTCGATATAGTATAGCGTAACACTTGTTGGGAGACGCCATCTGCTGAAGAACTCTTCACTAAATAATGAAGTTATTTAAATACAAGAAAAATTAATTCTTAAACATAATTATTATTTTCTACCATAATAAAACATTTAACCTTTAAAAAAAACCTATCATGACTTTTAGCAAATGAGAAAGTTATGACTCATAGCTAACACAATTAACAAAAAGAAATCTATAACTCATTGTTAATGTAATTACCGCATTGAAATTGTTTTAAATGTGCTTATGTTAACTGCGTGACACTTTTTTGAAAAGGTTTTGTTGTAATTACGAATAAATAAAGAGATATTTTAAAAGTTATTTTAACACTGACTTTTCTCAATTTGCTCATAATTCCCACGATAAAATTTGTCATTGTTATTCTTGAATAAATAAATTTAATATTGCGTTAAATTTAAGCAGATAAGTCGTATATTTACAAATTAGAACAATATAAATTTATATTTATGGTAATAAATACTTCTGAAGCCTAATCAAATTTCTTTCAGTATGCTGCTGAGTATTCAAACTGTATCTCAAATTTTTAATCTGGTTCTTCTGAAATGTTTCTTCATTGCAATATAAGACTTAAAAAAATAATTACTTGAACTTATAATTTCCATATTATTTAAAAAAATATTAATTTATTCTTATGCCCACAAACAGCAATTAATGTTAACAATGTAAAAAATTCCAAATACTATATAAAATTTAATTTGATATTATTTTGAGAAACATAATAATGTTTTATTGGTTTCTAACCTGTCAATAAATTTTTTTGTAAATAAGTAAAACAAAATATCAACTGACATTAATCCATCAATCGTTTAGAAAAAATTCAAAATCATCAGTAAAATTAAATATGGTTTTAGAAATTATTGTTTCAGAAGAGAACCGAGATGAAGAGTTTAACGAAGATCCAGATGACGAGGAAGAAGACGAAGCAGAAGACGACAATGAAGCTACAACATCCGCAGAAACGAAAGATGTGTCGACTGATTCAACACCTTCAAAAATAAATAAACAATCGTCAACGGATAATGAACAGATGAGTGGGGCTTGCAAATTATTTTGTAAAGCTTGCAGAGTTATGAGTAAACTTTATAATCATATTTCCGAAAGTCATTACAGAAAAAGGGTAGTATTAGGAGTGGTTATTTTTATATTAGCTTTAAAATTAGCAGACGAATGCTATGGATTAGTGTTACCGGTACGTGACTATGTACCTTTTGAAGATTACAATTAAATTTTTTTAGATCACATTTATTTTGTAAATTAAAATTATTCCTCCTACGAAACTACATTAAAGTCCACATTCAAATAAAAAGAAAGAAAACAAAATTTTTAATTTTATACCGTAATTATGTTAATCGCTACACCTTTGTAAAAGTTTTTATTAATTTTTTGGGTTTACCTTTTAAATTACAAATAATAAGTAGAGTAATTTGCAGTATTGTTATATAGTAATGATGTACAGAGACAACCTTCTGTTAGAGAAAAAAACTGAACGCCACCGTGTACATTTAATTTTATTATTATTTTTTTTATTTAGTTTAAAGAATAAGATTTGAAAGATGCAGACGGACGGACACGAGACCAGAACGTAAGGTTTCTTACTAAGCCTAAAAGAAGTCTACGTGGAGATAAATCGGAAATGAAAATTTTTGCTTAAATCCTTTATTTTAATATCCAGAGATGTTAGCCTATAACCTACATAGATAACTGTTTATATATTGTATACCAAAAAGTGAAGCCTAGTCACGTGATCGCCGCCCTTTCTAGTAGGGTCAACTCTACAGTATAATATTCCGTAAATAGAATTGGTTTAAAAACAAATCCAGTTTATTTAATTTACTTCTTTTGCTAGTGGAAGTTATATATAAAAACTGATTTTTGGCGAAAGCGTGAAATTTTATATATTTAATGTTTCCTACAGGGTCGTCATCAAGAGCAATATTGCTAGTATATACTATTTGCACAAGGTGAAAGAGTAATAATATTTTTTTAAATCATTTGTTTCATAGGAGACCAAAATTAAATAATAGTGAGATTATTATTTAGACCAAACCTTTTCCTTATGCGATTAAATAATAATTCAATACAATCTCGAGAAAATCAATAAGTTAAAAGATATTTTAAATTTTCATTATTAGGCAATAATGCTTTACTAACATTAAATACTGAAAACACAGCAATAAAAGTTTTTTTCTATTGCTTGACCCAACTACAAATGGCGCGATCACGTGACCAGGCTTCACTTTTGAATTCATAGTTAGCCGATATCTAGGTTATAGGTTAATATCAGAAAAAAAGACCTAAGTGTTCTACAATAGATTCAAACAAGAACAGGGGCAAATTTGTCATAAAAAGTCCCAAAAATCATAAAATTTTAAATTAGCCGTTTCCTGTACATCCTATACTCAAAATAGGTTATATCAAAATTCAAGTAAATACAATTCTGCGTAAAAGTATAAAAAAATTGTTATAGACTATTTGGTTTCCGAGCTATAGATTTTCATTAAAGCTCGTTTTTAATCGATTTGTGCCCAAAAAACATTTTCTTTTAAGTTTTCATTCCTGTTACCCTAATTTACCTACTGATAAGTGAAACTAGAATTACTGATCTATAATTCTGTGTATTAGGTACCCTTGTCGCTATAATATGGTCTTAGATATAAAGCTCAATTTCAATGCATCTCAGGCGTAATATTAACATTAGGTATCTAAAAGAAACTAAACAAAATTTTGTCTATAGAAAAAAAAAAAATTAAATAGAGTAGTAAGTTTAACAGTTACAGCTTTCCAAAATACCCTAATTTTAGATAAAAATTGTCAAAAATCGAAGTTCTACAAAGAATTATATCTCGGAAGCTAGATAAACTAAAATAATTTTTTTTAGCATTGCATGTAAAATTTTATCTACTTTTAATTTTGATATGACCTATTTTGAGTATATAGGATGTACAGAAAAATTCTGATATCAAAACATTAAAAAAAATTTTTAAGTTGTTTTTTCGAAAATATGAAAAGAAGCTATTCGAACAATATTACATTTGAAAACTGTTATCTTGAAATCGGTAAATGATTTGTTCATTATTTTGTTCTAATAATTTATTGTTTCAGGCTTCCAGGTGCAGTTAAACAGAAAAATATTTGTGCAATATAATATTGTATAAGATAATTTTTGAATAAATATATTCACTTAAAATAAGCTCTTTTGGCTGTTGAGTGTTTTTCATATCACGAAAAGTACCTACAAAATATTTCAAAATTTAATATACTTCAAACATTTTTTAAATAATCTTGTATTAAAAAAAATAACTGAATTTTTGTTTTATTGATATATTTTAGAATATAAAGTGTTTTTCTTGACATATTTTTTAAATTGAACAACTTAATTAAACAATAATAACATTTAATATTTGATTAAGCTTTCAGCAAAGGTTATCGCTTTCATCAGAATTTATTTATACATTTTATTATAATTTATATGTACATATTTTTCAGCAAAAGCTGAAATCAAATTCTGATCAAAACAATAACCTTCACTGAAAGTTTAATAAAACTATTAAATATTATTATTGTTTAATTAACTTCTTCAATTTAAAAACTTTTTTATTTAACCTTCCGTTGGGAGCGGCTGATCTGAATGATACACGTTTAAATTTAAGTTCAATTAAATCTTTTTATTCTGCATTAAGTAAAATATATCAAATACTAATTATTATTAGAAAGCAATAAAATATGTATTAGACATAAAATAAATTCTACTTTATTAAAATTTCCTGTTAAAACGAAGCTACAAAACATTGCGATCATTTTGATACAGAGCGCCTGATTTGGTTTAATTTCTAACCGCGCCTGACGGAAGGTTAAAATATTTCACAAGTTAGTAATTTATAAATTAATATTACATTATTTTATTAGGAGTAATGTTTGACTTTTTGTGGCAAGTTTGTAGGATTGACGGACGAGTACATTTACATATAAACCACAAAACGAAAATTACCACCAAATAAAACATGTTATTTTCTGAAAACATAAAAAAATGATTATTTTAGAAAATGAAAAAATAGTTAATATTATATTGTAACATTTTGTTTAAAATATTGAATGTATGTATATTTAGGCAAAATTAGTAATCAACAAAATTGTTAACATAAAACGTTAACCTACGTTGAAAGCTCAATAATAAAAACATTATTAAACATTTTTTAATTAACTTGTTCAATCTAAGATTATTGAATTTAATTATATATCACAAGTTAAAAAATTAATTTATTAAGAATAAAAATGAACCTTAAACATGGGATGATGACGAATAAAAAAAAATTAATTAAAGTTACTTTTTTTTATTTTAACATCTAGGTACTAAAATACTTTAGTGTAGTTTGTCATTTTGCTTTGAAAAAAATTGCGTTTGATACTGTTACACTGTATATTTTATACTGTTTTTCGCTCTTGTAAATGTTGAAACATCTGAAAATTACTAAAAAGATAAATACATATCTCAAGATTGTAAATTTAAAAAATTGCAATTAAGCCATTCTGCCTGAACATCTATTATTTTGTTTTCAGAAAAATATATTATCTTTTCAATTGTAGAATTTTAATTTATTATCTTAATTGTTCAGTACTTATAGTAAATTACGATATTTTAAAACTTTATATGTACATGGAAAAAATTAAATTTAGATTGTTAAATTACTTTGAAATTGTTTCATGATGAACTTGTGCTAGGTACATTTTCTTCAACACTTTCTTTATCAATCAAAATCGCAGATTTTTTTAAGTCAACAGATTTTTCTTGCACTTCAGCATTACTAGAAGATGGTTTACAATCTGAGTCATCGCTACTTGTACTGTCATCATCCAGATCGGAATCAACCCTAAAATAAAATCGTATATAATATTTCTAATATAATGATAATGGTAATACTAACCACAAATGAGCTTTTTTTCGAGCACCGTCTTTAATAGGTCTCTTACGTTTTACACCAACTGTACTAGTGGAAGCTTTAGCTTTCAAACCTTGCATAAGTGCATCCTCAACTTTTTCAGTTAATTGTGAACGTTCTTCATCATAAGCTTCATCTTTAAATTCGTGTTTAGGTGGTTCACACATTCTTTCCAACTTTTTTTGTTTACGATTTGCAGCATCTTTTTCACGTTCTACTTGTTGAGCAATCCAAGTCTTTAATCTCTTCTCTTCGTTTATATCTCGAAGACGACGTCCACTTAAATCTCTGCATGCCTCTCTGTTTGTTGTTTTCTCTATTTGTGCACCAATGGCTCTTAGCATAGATCCAAAACCACCTTTACCTCCAAGCACTTTTGGTACCACGTGAATCGGTCCATTTTTGTTTACAATAGTGTTTTCATTAATAAGTTTACCGTCTTGCAAAAAGTAAACAGTTTCTGATTTTATACCCTGTAAATAAACTTTATTAGCATTTGCTTGCTTTCCGATAAATTTTTATTAAACATTTCGCCATAAATAACAATGAATATTTATACAATAAATCAAAGTAGAACTTAGCTTACCTCGGATTCCCAAAAGGCATTTTTAAATGCTGCTCCATTTGTGTCCTCAAGAATTCGATAAATATTCGTCGATTCAAATTTTATTTGGATCATAGTGCACAACAAATGTGTTACAATAATGATTAACCTAAACCGACTGTACTTTCTATAACCGAATTTTTATTGAAATATTAATCAATATTAAACAAGACTTCTTAAAATTTCATAAAATATATGAATTAAAGATATAACCTCTTTATTTATTATATTTTTGACATATTTTGTTTTGTTACCAACCGAATTAATATAAAACAATCATTTAGGTATAGGGTGTTACAAAATTAAACAGAAAATCACACAATCACAGAACCTAGTAGTAATTCAACCATTTTTTGTAAATTATATTATGAAATATTGAAAAAACATGAAACTTAAATAAAACTCTTTTGTGGCACCGCAAATTTAAGATTATTTAAAATATAACAATAAAAAATTGGTTGATGTTCCTTCCAAATTTTCTACTTTAAACTTTAGAGCACATTTTCATTTGCTTTTCTTATTTTTTTTAATTGTACTAATTTTATGTAATTTCTAGTTGGTAAAAATTAACCATATATTATGGTCATCTGTTGCTAAAAAAGTGCGTTCTTGAATCTAAATTGTAAATTTAATTTATTACTTTATTAAATACCGACAAAAAATATTTTTTATAAAATATAATTTAAAACGAATTTGAAAGGATAGAAAATCTACTCTTTTTATAAAAATAAACAAACAATAGTATTTAAATAAATAAATATGTAAAAGTTAGATTGTCAAATTAAATCTTACAAAATGCAGAAAATGCCACTTGAATATTGGTTAAATTAAACTAAATAATATATCGAAATTTTGAAAATAAAAATTTTTAATTATACGACATGGTGTCACCGTGACTGTGGAGAATTTTCTAAGACAAAGTTTTTAAATAAAAATTTTGTCCAAGTTCAAACCCTTAGAGGGGGGGGGGTGCATCTCTTTAAAGCAATTTTTTGAATTTCTGAGTTCAAACGGCTATAGCTCCGACATTATTGATTTTTTAAGTTTAATGGATTAGAAAAGATGGATTAGACCTTTAAAAAAGGAAGTACTCCCAAAGGTTTGGACTTAGACAAAAATTTTATTTAAAAATTTGTCTTAGAAAAGTCTCCTTTATCACCACCTTAAAAGTTCTCTACGGTTACGGGGGACACCCTGTATTTCTATAAAAAAAATCAAATTAAAAATCATTTTATCAGCTTTAAAAAACATATTTATACATTTTTTATAAAAAAATCCGACTTGTCTATAATATTCTTAAAATACCAAAGTTTTTTAAATGTTATTATCTAAGAAACTACACCATGGGTGTCCATATAATATTTTTCTATAGAAGGAAATTTAACAAAATTATTTATTATTTACAAAAAGAATATTATGAAAATATTTAATTTTTTTAAAAATTATGTGATTGTATCAAACAACATAATATTTATATATTTGTAAGAATCGTTAGATTTTGTAATTAAATTTATACTGACAAAATATGAAATGTTTAAAAAAAGAAAAATTTAAGTCATGAATCAGACAGTAAGTTTTGTAAAAAATTAACCGGAATTTAATAGGCTGCAATTAAGATAAATTATTGTAGTTGGTCTTATTTGTAAGATGATAATTTATAATACTTTAAATTTACTTTTTTAAAAATTTTAAAATTAAAAAAAAAAAAAAAATTGAAAAAATTCTAAAAAAATCACCGTTTTCCTCTTTCGTTTCATAAAATATGCAAAAGATGATTGATTAATTTTTTTTTGTAAGAATGCAATTTAAATATTAATAGTAATTTCGATTTTTACTAAAACGCATTTTTTAATCAATAAATGCAAATTTTTACCATACAGAAATAAAAATATTGTAATGAAACAATGTTTAATTATATTTGAGGACTAATGTATGACGTCATGTATGATGAGTCATACATTATATCATCGTTAGTCATTCAAATATGTCTTAGCTTGCACTCTAGAAATCTATAAAAATGTATAGAAATATATAGGAATTTTATGGAATGCTGCATTCAGGTATAAATGCAGAGTAGTCTTCTGTAACAAATTAATTCCAGTTTAAACTTACAAGTGTGAACATAAATAAAGTGTAAATAAATAGTGAGGTGATAAACAATATACCGAGTGTTTAAATAAATTCAGACTTAGTGTTAAATAAATTGTAATGTAATTTTGTATCAGTGTTAATCTTAGTGTAGTAATTGTTTTATTGTCATTAATCTTCTCTGTATAATTTGTTCTTAGCCCTTTAGAATAAAATAAACGTTTTAATTTTCGTTACAATATAATAAAATTATAGAGAATTAAATTATCTTTTACATTGTTATTTGCTAACTTTTTTGTAGAACCTTTACCTTTCAAATAAATCGTAAAAATAGCACATAAAAATTTAATTTTTACCTAAAGGCAAAAAATAACTTTTTAAAAAATCATATCTCAATCAATCAATTCTTGACCAATATGAACAAAATTTAATATTCAGGAAACTCTAAAAATATTTGAGCTAATTTTCAATTAACAATTTTTTGTTTTGATTTATGCCCTTGTTAATATAATAGTCTTGGGAGTTTCAGTAAGTTATTCAATAATAATTGAGAAAAATTTAAGCCAATTTCCAGACTTTTTTTCTAAGTTAAATGTTGCAAATCCTGGGCTAAAATAATATTAAAAAAACTTTATTTAAAAATAAAATGCACATTTTGATAGTACGAGTACGCTTTTTAATTTTGCAATTACTTAATTCTGAGCTTATTTTTAAACCTTCCCTTGGTACTCTTAACTGTAATAAAAAAAAAACAATTAAAATAAAAACCACAAAATAAGTATTAGCAAAAATTTATTGTAAGTATAAAAATCCAAATTAGTTGTATATTTCTAAATGTCCATCTTGCGATAAATTACATAAAAATATATTTTATGGAATAAGCTATACGTCAGCTAGTTGAACGCCGTTGATGAGAGTGTTACTTTTTTTTCCGTCATGACTTTTGTGGTCCCCAGGAACGCCTTCCGGACTTTCGGGATGGTGTGCATTTATTCGACCAGTTGCGTTTGCTGGTATTTGCGGATGTACCGGTTGCGGAGCGGAATGCACCAATCTTCCGATCAAAGAAGTAGCGCGATCCTTTTTGGCTCTAACCCAATCGTGCCCCAAAACACGTTCGAGTGTTAGTCTTAAAGTAATGTCGGGCTCTAAAATATGCCGTACGATAGATTTTGCATTGGACGTTAAGTTATCTCTGACGCGAGATCTAAAGACCCAATTACGAGTCATTTGATCTTTGAGCAATTTTCGTAAATTAGAATCGTCAAATGGCATCGATGCGTTAAGCATTATGAATAAAATTATTCCTAAAGACCAGACATCCGAGAGTTTGGGATTGTACGGCGTCCCATTGACTACCTCGGGAGCTGCGTAAGCCGCAGAACCACAATAAGTCTGACTAAGAACTCTTCGACCTTCGGAGTCGACACAAAATCTTGCGAAACCAAAATCGGCAAGTTTCACATTGAATCTTCGCGAGAGGAGAATATTTTCGCACTTTAAATCTCTGTGCGCAATATTTTTGTTATGTAAATATTGCAATCCGGTTGCCATCTGTCTAAACCATAATTTTGATTGCTGCTCTGGGACTACGCCGTTGCGTTTTATAAAATCCAATAAGTCACCATTATCTGCATATCTGTAACAAAATATAAATTTAAATACAATAATTTTACAGCGGCACGCGCGACAATCACCTCATAAATATAAAAACTCGTGGTCCTCTTTGTAAAATACTATGTACTTGTATAATATGTGGATTTTCGATTTTGGTAAGAATTTCTAATTCTCTGGGAAAAAATTTATCTAAAAAATCCCTTGGGGCCTTTTCCTTGTCAAAAATTTTGCAAGCAAGACGCATCTTTTTGGGACCCGAATTTTCGTCGACATAATCGGCCAAATGAACAGTGGCGTACGAGCCCTGTCCGATCTTTTTGCCAATTAAATATCCGCGTTGTTCTAAAGCGTTAATTTCTGAGTTACGAGGGCTAAGCCTGGTGGCCATAGATCTGCTTATCAAATCGCTCCAGTTCAAGTAGCATGTGTCACTCTACAATTTGCAACGCAACGTCTTCTGATACTCATCCATCGACAATATCGCACTCGCTTACCACTTGCAATTTGCTTGTCACAAATTAATCTTCCAAAATATTATAATTTTGGGCCACAGAAAATTTTTTTAAATCCCCAAAAGTGCTTATTTGACAGATGTTACACAAATTTTGTCACCTTGGAGACTTTGATACTTATATTACTATTTTATTTCAAGATTGAGGGCTGCTTTTGTTCTATGGTATAATATTAAATTTGTTAATAAATTATACCATTTAATGAATTATTTGCTGGATGTTAACCATTATGTAAAGAAATTTAGCAGAGTCGTCCTAAGATATACGATGCCCATGGGCTACTAAAATTAATGCGCCCCTCTTTAAAAAAAACACATAAATACAAAATAGAAAAAGTCAATTTATTACTATTACCCTAAACAAAAATATAAAATTAATACAAAAATAAAAAATATATACAGAGTCTTCCCGGATATACTTTACATAACTTAGGTGGTGATACAGGACACTTTTCTACGAAACATTTTTAACAGCATTTTTTTCTAAATTTAAGCCTTCGAGAGTTAGGCTTCATTAAAGCATTTTTTTTAATTTACACTGTCACATGGTCATCGCCCCGAAAATATTATTTTTTTAGTAAAAATGAATTAGTGCTTTTTTAAAGAGCGGGAAGTAATCTACAAACTAGATTAAATCATTTTTGTCTAAAATCAACAGCTTTCGAGTTAAGAATAAAAGTAGGCAAAAAAAAATGTTAAAAAATTTGAGCTTTTTTTATTTTGGTTTTTTTCAAAACCCTGTATCTTAAATGAAACATTTTACAAAAATTTTGACGCTCCATTCCGGATAGGAAATATAACGGACTACAACTTTTGTTTACTAAAGAATTTTGAAAAACCAATCTATTTCACAGATAATCAGAAAATATTAAACAAAGCTAAACAAAACAAAAAATTAAATTCACAAAATTTTTAATTCTATTGAAAAATTATGTTATTAATTAAGGTTAAGCTATTACATTTTTTAAGTAAACCTTCAAAATAACTACCCCATTTTCAATACACTGTCGTGATTGCTTTATAAGATGTATTAATTAATAAAATAATTATTCGTCAGTATTTTTGTAATATAAAATGTTTCCTTTAAAAGATAGCGAGTTTTGAAAAAAAAAACAAAATAAAAAAATCTCTAATTTTTCAACATTTTTTTACTTACTTTAATTTATAACTCGAAAGCTGTTAATTTTAGATAATAAAAGGTTTAAATCTAGTTTGTAGATTACTTCACGCTCTTTAAAAAAGCACTAATCCATTTTTACCCGAAAATCAATATTTTCTGGGCTATGACCACACATGAAGGTGCAAATTTAAATAAAATGCTTTAAAGAGGCCTAACTCTCGAATACTTGAACTTAGAAAAAAACATCCTTATAAATCTTTCTTAGAAAAGTGTCCTCTATCAACACCTAAGCTTGTAAAGTGTATCCGGAGACACCCTGTACAAACAGAAACAATCTTTATAGTAAACAAAAAACAAAAGTAATTCATATATTTATTTTTCTAAATTGATTAATATACTATCACTCGTATTTAAGTTGTTAAATAAGTTATTCTCTGTATATAACATACCAGGCCCGTATCCAAGGGGGGGCACCTAAGGGCACGTGCCCCTCCCCCCCCCGAAATGTTAAAAAAAATTCTTTGAAAGTAAAAAATTTTAATTTTGATAATAAAATAGATATACCCAGCAATTCTTGAAGAAGAATGCGATTTCTGGTAACAGAAATGGTTAAATGTGAACGATTTGTAAAAGAATTCATTATATACATGGGCAAAATGTTCTGAAGAATTTTTATTCAATGTCGAAACCCTATTAAAAATATTTGCAATATTACCAGTGACTACAGCAACTGCCGCGAGAAGTTTTTCTAGTTTAAAACGAATAAAAACTTATTTAAAAAAAGAAAAAGCTCTGAGATACAAAAAAAAAACAACATATTTTTGTGATTTTTTTTTCAGAGGATACATTATTTATTAAAATTTTTTAAATTATTTACATTATTAAGCATTATTCTAAGAACATTCTGCTAAATTTTCATAAAAAAATACTAAAAAATAAGCCAGTGGTAGTAGTGAAAACCGAGTCACCACAAGAAAAAAGTTACTATGCGGTAGTCAGGATAACTCATGATTGCTTCATCTGAAATTAAGAAACCAAAAAGATTTTCTTATTACATAAGTTTATCTTGGTTTTTAACGAAGGATTTTGTTTTTTTTCAATTACAACTTATTTTTTAATTAGACCAAAACAGAAATTTTGATTGCACTTTTACCAAAAATTCAAAAATAAATAATTTTATAAATTATTAATACAAAATAATACAAAAATGAATAAATAGTTTGTTAATTCCTTCGTTCAAAATATAGATGAACTACTTATCTATTAAAGAAATCTTTTGGATTTTTAATTTCAGATGAAGCAATCATGAGTTATTCTGACCACAAGGAACCTTTTTTTTTTGAGATCACTCGGTTTTCATCACTACCACTGGCTTATTTTGCAATATTTTTTTATAAAAATTTAACAGAATGTTCTTTGAATAATGCTTAATAATGTAAATAATTTAAAAAATATTAATAAATAAGGTATACTCTGAAAAAAAAAATCACAAAAAGATGCTGTTTTTTTGTATCTCGGACACTTTTCCACCCTTAAGAAATTCTACTGGTGAAGAAAGGCTAAAATTTTTAATAAATTTAGAAAAATAGAATATTGAAAAAATTTATCTGTAATAATACAAATTTTCGGAAGGGGAACCACCGAAAATTTTATTTTTTACAAGTGCCCCCTCCGAAATGAAATCCTGGCTACAGGCCTGTAAAATACTCATCATATCATTTAATTTTCTTTGTCCCAAAGAAGATCGTAAATAATTTTTTATCCTTTTTAGAGCTAAAAAAGTTCAAAATAAAAATTGCCGCCCCAAAAGGCTTGCGCCCTGAGGCCATAGCCCATTTAGCCCTGTGGTTAGGGTGTTAAGGTGACCCTGAAATTTAAAGTATCTTTTATCATCTGTTAAGGTTATTAACATGTGATAATATTTTTTTATAAAATAAATTTTTACATGTTACATGAAATTGAAATAAAACTAACAAACTATATCAATCAATTAAATAGTTTTTGAACAAATATGTAAGTTATCAATTAAATTTTATTTCATTTTTATGTAACATGTAAAAATTTATTTTATAAAAAAATATTTTTATCATCGTATTATAAAAAAAGGTTTTTCAACGTTATATTGGATATAGATACATTTTACTATTGTAATTTATTTTTATGGGTATTTTATCTCCCATCTTCAAAAATATCGAACGTATTTTTTTGTCGTCTTTTCCTCACTGCAGGGCATACGAACTCTTGCTACGAAAGGAAGGTTACCGCATTTTGATCGGATTGGAGGAACATGCCCGGTTTTATAGTTAATGATGGGAATTACCAACCCAGGACAGATATGCTTTTATGTGCCCTACAAAGAAAGCATGACGACGATCATAATAAAGTTAGTCTTTCACCGGATTTAAATAGAGTAAGTACCTTCTCAACTTTATCTGCCCAAATTGAATTATTAATTGAATTGAATTATTTATAATACTACGAAAATTAAAATCGATGTAGATTTTAATTTCCAGCAAATTTACTTTTTGCATTGCAGAATAAACAATAACAGAAATAAAAATACTACCTTTTAATGGAAATTTGATGGATTTTCTTGCCTATTTTAGTTGGAAAACTATTTACTATTTATTAAATAAGATTAATGCTGTAAAATAAGGTGCTGATGGGAAACTTTACTTACTTTTTGACTGCATTTTAATTTTTGTACAATAACTTGGTACACTTGTTAGTATTTTAGTATTATATTATGGAGTACATTCCGTAGCAGTATATAGTGACGCAAGAAATAAATTTGTTGAAATTGATAGATTAGACGTAAAATACTTTTCACGGTTTCAACTATATCTTTTAAGGTCGATGAGATATTAAGTTGATTTATGTTTACAAAAGTTATTCATACAAATGCTTAAAAAATTATTTCAGGATTTTAATTTTCATTTCCTAAAGAGGTGAATCTAGAGTTACACCGATAATAGAATTAAAAATAATATTCATTTTTTATTATCGAAAATCGGATGTGCCTGACAGTTACCAAATGGCATGGAGTGTTGAAAAAGCAAAGTTATTATAAATTATGGATATATCAGAGAGGCATAAAAAATAAAGAGAAAATGTCTGCAATTTTATTATAAGAACCTTTATTTTTGCTTTACAAAGTATAATACTCAAATCACTCTTTTTGAAAAACCTTAAACATATTTTAAAATTACCTATAAAAATACTCTGCAGAAAAGTTTAAAATTAAAGATTATTAAACTAATGCAAATGCAGTAAGAATGAATAAACATAATAAAGAAATTGCTATATACAATAACATCAATTTACAAAACCAGCTTGAATTCTAATCATCATCATCGTCTTCATTATCGTTTTCGGCTGTATCAGTTTCTTTTGTAACTTCTTCTTCAGTTTCCATTTGTTCGGGTTGATTTTCAATCAGTTCGTCTTGAATTGGAATAGGTAGTTGCTTACCCTGCTTTTCTTCACTCTCATCTTCACTGTCGGTATCCCTATCTTCGCCAGGATGTGATGAAATTAATCCTTCGTGTTCTTTAACTTCACAAGAACCAGGTTCACTCCATTTTTCTTGCGTTTGCTATAAGTTATTTCCAAAATTAAATTTAAATTTCTTTAAACAAATAAGAGGTGCTTACATAAAATTCCTTCAATGCCTTGACTCGTTCCATATAATAATTATATACAAAATTAGCTATGTGACTCATATCTTGAATAACAAATGATACTGGTTTTTCATTTGTCGTGCGTTTAGCAGGATATCCTTCATTTAATACCAGATGAAGTTGCGTTGGTCTGGCCATTAACTGTTAAGAAATAAAAAATATGTTTTTGTAAAGCGATCAAGTTTGTAGAAATGAAATGAAATATTTTACCTGTTGGAAAGCCGGAGTAAGTTCAAAGCAATTTTGAAAAAGAGACACTCGAGCAAATACGTACAGACCAAGCCTGGCACGAGACATAGCGACCACTAAACGTCTTACATCTCTCAAGTGACCAACTGCTTTTGTTCGAACTAATGATAATAAAATATAATCGTTCTGTTGACCTTGGTACTTGTCGACTGTGGTTACCTAAAGTTAATTCAGGATGGTTAATCGTATATGAAATTAATTCTCAATAAATATAGTAAAAATTGCCCGAAGATGGAAGGCTGTAAGTTGATACGCAATATAAAAAAACATTACATTTGATAATTTTAATTATGCAGGCTTACCTTATGAGGCCTTCCAATAAGTGGATTGTTAGCACACCTACTATTGATAACATCACGTATTAAATGCTTCTGGCCATTATAAGTAGTTAGTATTGATATTTTATGAGCCGGATAGCCCAGCAATCTCATGTACATAAATGTTGCAACACAATATTCAGCTTCAGCAAGATTCTGTAAACATTAAAAAATAAATAAGGCCGAACACAAGCAAAATTTTAACAATATACCTGATAAAAATACGGATTCGGTTCTGATTCTCCAATTCCATTGAAGTCTTCCACATTAATAAGTTGGAAATCATATTCGAAACCTGCATTAGCATGCCGATATTCGTTCCATTGCTCAACATGTTTCAGATTACCAAGATTATTGTATCTCCACTTATACAAGTTGCAAATGCTAATAAAAAACACGTCACTGATACCAACTGTATAAATTATAACAAAAATGATTACCTTGGTCGAGAACGTCCTTGTGCATCTAAATCTATAGTAGGTACCCCCAAACGAACCAATCGTGTAAACAAACTTTGCTCCATATTTGAATATTTTTGGAATGCCATATTCTTAATAACAGGAGGTAACTGATGATGATCACCAATCATAATCCACCTTTTTAGCCGATTGTACCCATCCTCGGAGTTTTGAAGCAAAAGAGGAATAAAAGTTTCAATTTCTAAAATTTGAGCCGCTTCTTCCATAAGAATATTATCGTACTTAAAGCCTATAAAAAATTACCATTAAAAAAATCGATTTCTTCAAAATTTAGTCAACAGCTTACCCATGTCCACTAATTCTTTTCGTTTTAATGCAGCATGTGTACAAGTCATCGCAATTATTTTTGCTTCCTTAACTAATAGATATTTTGATCTGTCCAGCCCTGAACGTAATAATTCAAAAGCTCTAAACTCTTCCAATTCATTGAATATGTGTTGAATGTATCGAAAACAACTTTCGGCTATTTCTAAGTCTTCTTCATATGAATTTCCCTTAAATAGGGTATCAATATCACTGAAGAAACGAGTAAATGGAAATTCTTTTGCAATTACTTCAATGTTTTTCTAAAATTAAATTTATATATTTTGCGCTTCGTAATATTTTAAAATTATATGCTACCTTTCCATTTTTGGGTTTAGCAACGGCGAGAAACTGTTCCCAACGAGATAGAATTTGATACAAAAAAAAGTATCCAGCTGTTTCACATGTATAAGCAACATCTCCGTCTACGTCAATAGATTCCTGCAGCTTTTGAACTTCTGTTAGTAAATCTAAACGTTTAGCTAAAACATAATTCACTCTTCCATATCTGCTGAAATCTTTTTCAGTTTCTAACGCTTCTTCACCATGACCAAGACGTAATAAATGACGTTCGTCTATATCTAAAACTGCAATCTTCTCAAAAAGTTGATTCAAAGCTTGATTGGAATGAGTGACAATTAGCGTCCGTTGATTGGGAAAATTATGGTACAAATTTGAAATAATTTGAACGGCTACATCAGTTTTACCAGTTCCCGGAGGTCCCACAACTAAGGTAAGACCTGGCTGCATTCCTGATTTAATTGCCTCCACTTGAGTTGGAGTAAATGGTACCATATTTCTAGAAAAGAATTTTAACATCAAAAAATAAGAGTACAAAATGAAAAATTTTACTTTTTCGGTTGATTGAAGGAGTACGGACCACGACTGGGAATAACGTGTGGTTCTACAACTAAAACTTTCTTTTTTTCTTCTGAATTTTCCACCAGATCCTCAAATGTTATTCTGCAAACAGAAACACGCAACTTAATAAATAAATTTGTGTTGTGAATTACTAAAACTTACTTAAATGGTTTGACCAATTTTACAGGATCATCAGTTTTAACTTTAATTTCATAGTCTGGAAAACAAGACCTAAGATGATCTATATCAATGAAAGTGTCATTGAAATCCATAACTGATATCGGGTGGTCAAGTTTGGCATAATGAGCAGCACCGGGATCTCCGTAACCCAATATTATGTCGTGTAACCAATCTGGCACTACACATTCGGTATTCATAAGTTCCCTTATTGTTTCAAGTACGGCTTTAAAATTATTTTCTTTGGGCTTCCTCCTCATTAAAATGTTAAATCCTTCATAAACATCCTCTTGCCCTTCACTGACTTTGTTCATATCATTTCTGTATTGATTACAATCAAGCCATACGCGAAAAGTTCTGTTATCACCAGGAATCATTGGTTTTGGTTCTGGTCCATCTTCAACAACCCTTCCGTTATTATCCAACATTCCTTCAATTTCGCAACCACGAACACATACCAAACCCACTTGAGGAATAAATGGTTTTTTGTAATCATATCTTGTACCTGAAAAATATAATTTATCATAAAAACGTTTTTTTAAAAGATGGCAGTATTACCGATTGATTTATTAGGTTTTACTGTAATCAAAAAACACACGTCATGTCTCCTCAAGTTTTCCCATTCCGCTTTCACTTCCGTTCTGACAGATAAATTAAGAGTAATATCTGCTCTCACCCTACTCGGACGTTTATCGCCTATATTTGGCTTTGCTACTTCAACTACTGCAAAATTAATAATGGGTTGAGCCATTCTAGCCCATCCTCCCCAATTTATTCCACCATCTTCGGATTCCCTAAAAATTTTTCATTATAATAAAACACTATCTGACATGAAAACAAATATAATATACCATGGACACAAACGACTGACCGAATCTTCTATATCTTGCCGAATTTCATCTAAACACACGTAAAATTAATTGTCAGATTTTTAATATTTAATTTTTTAAACTTACACGTTGATTCCAAACGAAATAAATTAAAGTTTCTTAAAAGATAATCGTGCAGAGTCAAAAACTGCAGATTTAGTTTAGGCAGAGCTAAGCAACCTTCGCCTGAAAAATATGCAGTTGGAACTATATTTTCATTCCAAATTTCTTCTTCGGTGGGATATAAGGGCATTTCATTTAGTGCTTCAAGTTGTGACGTGCGTTTTTCATGTCGGGAAACCTATAAAACAATATTCTGGATGCAATTTTACTGCAAGGATTGGATGAATTATTTACCAAAAGTTCCCTAAGAAATTCTTCGTCAAGACGGCACCATTCTACTTGAGCAGCATTTTCATTAGATGGTACAAGATGTAAATATGTTGCTATAGCATGCAGTTCTTCACGTCTAAAATGATTTGATTTAAAGTATTAATTCTATAAGTTTTAAGTTTAGGGAATTTACCTCAAGGGTCCAAAATGTTTCAATAAAGCCTTTCTTGTATCGACACTTGCAACGTTCGCGAGGGAAAAGTTGCGTAATTTAGGAAATTTAGCAAATGCCGCTTTCTGTTTCAAGAAATTAATTATTAATTTGTAATAATGCATACAAATTTATAGTGCTTA
This sequence comes from Cantharis rustica, assembly GCA_911387805.1. NCBI lineage: Eukaryota > Metazoa > Arthropoda > Insecta > Coleoptera > Cantharidae > Cantharis > Cantharis rustica. The sequence goes on from OU426877.1 coordinate 42,541,489, forward strand.
CCTGAAGTGATGTAATTTTTGAGTAATGGATTTGAGTCATATCGTGATCTGTTAAGGGATCACCGGATTCGTCGTTAATTTCAAAACGAGTGTAGAATTTTAACATATCTAAAAGCTAAGAAAATAATAATTAGGAATAGAGCATATTATCAAATATTTTTAAATTTAATATAATTTCAGTTTAAAATTTGTTTATAAAATTTTCATTTTTTCAGTATTAAAATCCGCGTGTTATTAATCATACTCTTGTTTGTATGCGTATGTGGTGAAAACCCAACAGGAAATCTGATAGACATAACGGTGGAACAGATTTTATCTGTAAACTTCAATTTGAAAAATATAAGTGATGATTAAAACACTATAAATATTGTAATTACGTGCATGCGTCCAGTAATAATATTTTATTGAAGATTAAATTCGGTCATACTAATATAATATTTAAATATGATTATCAGTTTTATATTTTAACTCAATTCATATAAATTATAGTACTGATCAAGCATAGAATATTAAATTGCTATAATTTGTTTAATCTAGGAAAGTGATAAATAATCCATATTAAATGCTTTTCGATGTGGATATTTAAATCTCGTGCGAATTAATCGAATACTATAAAATAGAAGTAATTATTAATACATTGTAATTAATTTAATATCAGGTACTTAATTAAAAGTTTTTATGGTAATAGGTAAAAATGATTTTATTATTCATTATTTTTGCCATGCACGAAGGTGGAATACACAATCTTATAATTTACATGTTCAGATGAAATATTTCCTTATGAGTTATATACATATTTCCTCTCTGTCTATTAAAAATGTATGTATCTTGACCACAATTAGCGTCATCTTGGAAAACCTCGCACGTAGGTACGCACATATATAGGTATATTATTATGGTTACTCACAAAAGTATTCCGCTACTATTGAACTTCGACAAATTTTGTATTCGCAAGCAAATTAACATTTTTAGAAATAATTATATAATTACTATCATTTATTAATATAAATACTTCAAAATGGGAATCTTTAAAATAATAACAAAAACGTAAGTAAATATGTAAAAAAATTGTTATTTTCAATTTATTCAAAATTGAAAATCTAACATAAAACTATCCGGCCGCTATTAATATAGTTTAAAAAAAGAATCAATTTTCAAAATTTAATATTTAGTTAAAAAGTCAAAAATAGTTCCTTGAATAATTCTTTTCAAGAATGTTCTATGAGGTTCATCTTGTCTAGACATTGAAGCGAAATTTCACATTGTTTTGGGACATTATGCAAGATCAATTCCTTTGTATTCCTTAGGATCGTTGTCTTGTTGGAATACAAAGTTTTCTTGTGAAACCAACTGATCAATTTTCTCTTCAATGAAATGAATTTTGTCAACGCCAGTCAACATAGATTTCTTCATATTTTATGGTTGGCTGCAAGTTTACTGTTATTATAAAGAATATAGTAGTACTTGTACAAACTATCAGTACAATAAATCGGTTATTCTGTAAAATCTAGTTGCACAAAAATTATTCAATTTTTCAATCAAGAAAAACTATCTCAAATTGTTGATTTTCCAGAAATTCGTTAACAATTTCAAATTAAAACTCTAGCACGTACATTGTTTAGATCAGCTAGCACAACATACCAAACAAAATAGGATGTTTTAAAAGTAAGGGGTGGGGACTACAAAGAAATAGTACTCTTTTCTTTGTTTGTTTTTGTGCAAATTTAAAATAGAACCTTTTTGTTAAGGTTGCCCAGGTACATCTGGGCATAATTTAACATGATTATTAAAATCTTAAAATTGAAAAAGAGAGGGCCAGGTTCAGAGAGGTGTTACCTGCAATACCAGACAAACATATGGTGAACAACAAATTAATGGTTACGAGGGTCAAATCCTTGAAGTTTTGTGCAAGGACTAAAACGCTAATCACTTGCTAAACTAAATTAACTTATTAATGTTATTAAATTAAATTTGTTTTAAGATAACATGAGTCATAAATTTAGAACAAATTAAGATATTAAAAAAGTTATATCGACCAATTTAAGTTCAATATATTCCGAATTTTCAAGGTTTTCCATTTATTTTACTCTAATTTAGAGGATTACCTCGACACATATTAATAAATATTACCTAGTATATGCATACGATGCATCAAGAGCGTAGTTTAGTTAGGACGTAATAAGTATGCGTAAAAGTATGTATGACTCGGTGCATGGATGTTATCGTACGTATCAAGGTTAGTGAGGATGGAATAGTTAAGGAGATTTTTCAGCTATAAAGGATTGCATGGTTTCTGGCATACCCCTAAGATTTGGCGTGATTCGGTATGTACGTATGTACCTAATGCAATCACCTTGATCTTAAATTTACTACAATTTTAAGAAAAACAGATTAAAATAAATTTTGAAACATTGAAAATCAGAAAACTTTTATTTAATTTAAAAAAAGTTCAATTATAGCCAGTAAAACTTCAATTGTATTTTTGACAAGTAAACTTTAACTAAAATGTCTGGTTAATAAATATTTATATCTTCTTAGTTTATTTTGGAAAATTATGTAGCCTCATCGCTCTATAAATTAATACAAATCTTGAACTTGAATGCATTGTTTATTAACGTCGTTTATATTATTATGATGTAAATGGAAATAATATTTAAAATAAGTCTGGTAGGATTTTTTATTTTTTTTAATATCCAGTTTTGTTTAAACAGAAAATAGAAAGTAAAATTTATGAGCTGTTCATGAATCCGGATTAAAAGAAGAACAATTCGAACTTCCTATGACAGCGTCCTGCATTAATAGCGTCAATGTAGCATGTAATTCGTAGTATGATTAATAATAATGAACACGTCATAGAAAATTCGCTATATATGGATGGATATAAATTGATTATCAATCTTATAATATTGAGTCACTAATGTGTGTTTAGTAATATTTTTACAATATGTTGAATGTCATATTGAATTTTACGAAGCTATTTAGGTTAAAGGATATACAGAACTAATTTACTTTAAAATATAATAACAGATTTATATCAATACCTATCAAATTAAAACTAGGTATCGCGATAAAAAAAATGAAGAAATCGTTGATCATAGTACATAGTTTAAGTAAAATCAAAAATAATGATATTTGATCTAATATTGAATACATCCGATGAGTCAATATATAACTTAAAATTCTTTTTATTTTATTACCTACAACAATTAATTTCTAAATTATAAAGAAAATAATTGAAAACCTGATGAAATATAAACAATAGCATATTGTTAAATTAATTTAAAAAGAATTGATTAGAAAATTAAAATTGTAGCAAATGTTTTTTTTACAAATATACTTAGGCCACATTCATTTCCGGAAATTTTGATCATATAATATAAAATAGCAATGAGTAAAAAATTTCATTCTATCAAATTTTTCTATATCGTCCTGAATTATAAAAATTAATAGTACATTATGCACCGAGGGGTTAAAGTAATTCTTTTCGGGGTAGAAGTCTAAAGTGAGTACTTGACCCCCGCTATTGCAAAAAATCTTTATTATGAATTTTTAACTAAATATTTAAAATTTAATAAATATTAATTTAATGTTAATTAATTATTAATCAAATTATAAATTTTCAGTAATGCAAAAATTACTATTATTTATGCACAGTGCTTTATCAAAGAGTGGTGACATACATACAAATAATATTATTTTAAATACCATATGGTTTATGATATTATAATAATATATCAAATATATTATATTACCTACCCCTCCCCGAATAGAACGTATGCATGGATCTCCAATAAAGCCACTATTCTCACTGCAGACCCACCATCATCCACTAAAATTCAACTAATCCAATTGAATCAAATAATAAATTAACTATACTTCGATTGGTTAAATTTTAGTTAGACGGTAGCTCAGAGGTTCAGGAAGACTACGATCTTACAAAACCTTATTTCAAGGTATGTGAAGAAACCATGAGCTCTAGAAGAACTTGCAAGAAATATTGTTAGGAAATAATGTTCATTAGGGCTATGTCCTATGTCTGATTTCATTCAGCGATTGCTAGAGTATCTTAAAATTAATCTAATGTGTACCTACCTACCTACCTTTATATGGGTATACAATTTTTATTTTAATTTTACAAGAGTAATAAACATGTTTTATTGTTTAATTATTTTTTTAATATAAGTTACGCATTGATGTTTGAAGTCGTAAATCATAGAGATAAGTCTTTCAGGTGATATAGTTTAATTTCAACATATTATCACACCTAGTCAAGATAACGCAATGCATTGCTACAGGTACGTATTTATGCAATTTTAAAACTTCTGAATTGAGAGAGAATAAAATAAAAAATTAAAAAAAAAACCTCATCATTACCTGCAACATTATTCGTATGAATTTATTAATTCAATTTTTATAGGCTTTTTTTAAAAATAAGGAGAAGGTTTAGAATGAAAGCACATAGCTAAGAATTTTCTCGATAAACTGTTCATTAAAAAAAAACACATGAAGATTCGACCTTCTGTTGAAAAGTTATAAAGTCACAGACAGACAGACAAACATAATACGCGCCAAACTTACTTTTGTAAGCGTCAAACTTCTTTTTGCCCGGGGTTAAAAAATTAAAAAAAAATTCACTTGAAGTTTCAGATTGATCTTCACCATTTTTATCAAATTGAATTGTTTTCAAATAATATTAATATTTATTAAAATTATACTAATATTGCATTAATATCAAACATCTAAATATCTTGTATAACAACTAAGTATCCGCATTATCGTATCGCAATAATTTATATAATAGGTTTTACAATTTTATATTCATTTTAGTATACTAAACTTCATCCAAGATAAAAATTCTACTATAAAACCGTATAATTAATCAATCAAGTTTGAAAAAAAAAACAATGAAAGTCATAGAAAAAGTTTATTTAACATCTTACCGGAGGAGAGCACGGTCGTAGGATAGTAATTAATAAATGTTATGCTTCAGGCGTGGATTCGATTCCCGCTCAAGTACACCGGATTTTGCGAACCATGTCCCTCTACAAAGTGCTGGCGACATTTTTAAATTATTAAATGTTAATAATGTTCTCTACATTTATTACGAAAAAAGTACATATACCGGTAAAAATGCACATTTTCAGGCAAATGTACACTTATGCCGGCGCTTTTTCCAAAAGAATTAGGAATATCTGCATAGTTATACCAAATTAATTTAAATTGATTTTTAAAACTAATTAAAAGCTGAAAACAATATAATAATTAAATTAATTTTTATTGCAGCACGGATTGCTACTGTAGCATTTAAAATGTATAAACGAGTTTAATAATAATTAATTTTTGATTTTTTAATTAAAACATTTTCTTTTTTTTATTTTTGTGATATTAGCAAAGCAAAATTTTGAAGTTCTGCCACTGTATATTAAACATCAATATTGTGATTTTTCTCAATAGAGAAAATAGCAGCATTTCTAATATAATGTGCACCTAATTAAATCCCTAAATAAATAATTTATGGTATTCATGTAAAATTTTGTAACACTACATGGAAATTTTAATTATAAAATGTTAGGCAAGCAAATAACAATTTTAAAGGAAAGAAGTTACAGTGGACTACACGTGGAAAGGAAATATTGAAGAATTTGAAGAGCATGCAAAGCAAGTTCGACTCATATAATTTAACTAGGATAATAATTTTAGTAAATTTTTAAAAAATTTACTGAAAATAAAAGATATAAAAATTAATGTAAATAATAACTAAGTTCATAATGGGATAAATGTAGTGTAGTTCACCACAATTTATAATGTAATAGGAGTAATATTTATCATTTTGATAAATATTAAAGTAGTTTTATCTTACATTTTAAGATAAAATTAATGAAACACTATATTTTGTATCAGCGAAATATATCAATGTAAGTTTAACTTTTGTAGTTCATATTATTACTCAATAAGCCTGGTAGGTACAACTTTTGCTATTTTACATTAATAATAAATTATTATTGCTAATATTAATTTTATCTATGACGACGGGCTAATTTTTAATAGAAAAACAAACGTTTTTAGTAGAAAGATTTGGTAAAAATATTAAGTTTTTAAATTTATAAAGCAAAACTATAATTAAATCAATACAAACGCGTTTTAAACCATATCCTTAATACATCTATAGATGACAGATACATTTTTTCTGCATAATATAATAACAATACATTATTATGTACTTATATAAATAATTCAAGACTTGAGTGAACGAAGAAGATACGTGACAAAATCTATCTTTAGAGAAGTGTTTTTAAGTACACCTTTTATCTATTTGCGTTTGTTAAAAAATTGTTACTTCCTTTATTTTTAAAATATTTTTCATAATTAAACGGTTAAATTACAATAAAAAAATATTTAATAATTTTTTAATATTTAAAAATATTTTTTTAGTTATTTGAACTAATTTTCAGTTAATATTACGGTTAAAAAATAAGCATCCCGAGAAACAGAATTGTTTCTCATAAATATATTATTATGAGAATTAATTCTGAAACTTTAAACTTCACTTTTCGTAAACACAATTATTGTTTTACAGACCAATTAATAGATGGCACGGAAAAATAGAGAATTTCTTCGCTGACAGTAAAGTAGTACTTTAGTGCCGCCCGCCATCGTTTTGCATCAGAACTTTATGTTAATTAAATTTTAAGGCTATAAAAAACTGACACGATGTTTTTTTGTTAAAATTAACTGATAATAAAACAATATACCTACTATGATGTTTGTCAAGCAATTTAAATAAAACATAGGTAGTTATTTAAATTATACATAGGTAATAAAACAATTCAATGAAAAAAAAAAGATTGATAAATATAAAAATAAAATAAAATTATTTTTTTGTAATAGAAATTAAGAGCAATTTTTATGTTATAGTTAATAATAATAAAAAGTAGATATTTAAAATGTTATTTCCTATTGTTTATATAATAACAAATTTATCAACACACGATTATTAAAATACCGACGTTTTACATGAGGCAGTCTAGTCATAATTCTAAATAAATCAATTTAATGTTTATTGTTTATTAAAAAGTAAAACGGCTTGTTTGTCTAGGTTATTAGCACATGCAACACATTAATATTACTTGACAATTTATTTAGTATTTCGATTTCTTTTAAAAATTTGATTGTATTAACATAAAATTATTTAAATATTCTGATATCACGCACCACATAGATTCCAATGTTAAGTTTCATAATGTTTCATTTTTATTATTTGCTCTCCTAATTATTTAGAGGTAACCTGTAAATACATTTTATGTAAGGAAAAAAGAAGTAATATTTATACATGTTATTATTTGCAGCTTTCATTTTTACAAGTATTGGAATCCCCATTGCGCATGAATCAAGTATACACTCGGTATTATTTTCGATGTACATATTTTCAAAACGGAAACGTTTAATTACATTCAGTTTTCCACCTACATAACGATAATTTAAATATTTAAAGCATTTCATTAAAGCTAATGTTTTCATTGGCATTTAAAAATAACATTTTAGACAACAAATAGAGAAATAACCTCATGATATAATTTTTGAGCGGGAAAAGAAATAATATAAATCAAAAATTTAAACATACTTTTTGACTTGAGTGGTTTCCTCTAGTAGCATTAAAAGAATAATTAAATTAAATGATGATTTAAGGCTCTCAAAAGAACCAGATAATTTTAACTTTATGTTCTTATTCCAGATGCAGACAATCCGAACTTTATAATAATATAATAAGCAATTTTAATAAATAAGCAAAATTTCTTCACTTCTGTGAAAAACTTAGTAGTAAGTTTATTGTAATAAAAGTACAGTTTTTATGGTTACTTTTAACGGGTGCACGAACCCCGATGCATCCATGTAGTCGGCGCCAATGGCGTGTTACTTACCAACTTAATTCATGACGACACATACATAGGTATATTTAAAAAATATCATTCATCTCTTTCATCCACCCGAGTTTACAATTATTACTTGATACAAAAGGGAAATAGAAAATATATTTAATTTTCTTGAAAAATTGTTATAAAATGATTTTAAATTTTGCGATATAGATACGCAATCACTAAACACTCCTAGCTAAAAAAAAACTTAATTTTCATATTTTATCCGTTATTAACAAAAACAAAATTTGAATAGATCAGAGAAGAAACAGGTTGGTTTATTTCAAGGCAATGCACGAAAACGTATGAGCACGTTTATTAGTTAGTCAGAAAACTACGGCAATCTATGTCGTACCTACATTTCATAAATTTTTGTAAAAAATAAGTTAACGTGTTCTGAAATATTTAAAATACATGTTAATGCCCAAAATGTTCACGGCCAATTAACACGAAGTATGCAAGGTTATCAATAATAAGAAAAAAATTGTGATCGTTCAAAAATTATGCTTCGACAATAACAGCATAAAATAGTGAGTGAATTATAATAAATAATTTCCATTGTGAGTTTTTACGTAGATACAAATTATATTTAAAAAATAACCACGTGATATTTTTAGTAAATTTATTTAATATCATGTTTATTAAAAAATAATAAAACTTAATCTTAGTAACTTGCAAACAGATAAAATTAAGTAATTTACTTTCAATTTCAAGATCAAAAACGTGTATTACATAAAGTTAATTAATATTCCAGTGCAAATAAAATAACAAGTTCAAGTTTAAAGTCAATGCTAGTTTATTATTACAGTACCTATTGCAATTGTGCAAAGAAGAGTTATCATGCGTTGGGGTCTCATAAGGGCAATGATAATTTCCAACAAATAATGTCTGTGCGCGATCAAATTTGGTGTGCGCTGTATTGTAATTTTAAAATTAAGATTCGAATAGTTGAATTCGCCGCTGCTCAAAATGTTTTTTGTAAATTATTACAAATGCAAATTTCGTTGGTCGTCAAACTGTCCTGTTCTGGTGTGTTATAAGGGCTAAATTGTAATAATTACCCCAAAAAATAATTTGGTGCCTCCGCGACCACTGCGAAGAAATAATAGAAGATATTTATGTAAACTGAAAGCTTCGTTTAAATTCAAACCTTTGAAGTGCAAACCTTACCAAAAATAACTTAAAATTTCATCTTCAAATGATCACAGTATCGAAACTGTTTAATTTATATTTTAAAGAGGGTAAAATTGCCTACAAATTATATTACGATCCTTTATTGTCTAAAATCAAAATATTTTGAATTATTGATTAAATTAATACTGAAAATTTCTACTGTTTCTTGTTAGCAAATTTAATGGACAACTTTTGCTTAATAAAAATTTTCAAAAAAAGTAATCCATTTCAAATAAAAATGAAAATTTCTTGGTGTTTTTACATCAACTTTTTTCTGCAAAATCGATTAGATTTTCCAGAAATTTTATTAAACTAAAATTATAATTTACAAATTATATTATATAACGTTTATATAAAAAACACCCTAAAAACATACAACGTGCAGAACCGGATTTTATTCGATCATCAGAATACCTTTAGCATATTAAATGCTCAGATGTTTTTGGCAATTTATTTTGAAGCAATTGTCACAAGCATCACCGTACGTCATACTAATAGTTTGCTTACTATTATTTTTCATTTTTGTCACCGAATTGTAATTATGTAATTGTAATATAAATTAAGCAATTGGTTTAAAATAAGTTGGGTTAGAAAAAATTTGAACATGTTATATTACGATAACGAACATTCTAAGCATGAAATTTTCTTCAACCTTATTTTACAAGTACCTATCCATTATACTACCTCATTAAAAAACAAATAAAATATTATATTTTCAAAAAAAAAAATCAGGTAGCGCTTAACAGGTAAACAACTTAAATTAACAAGTAAAGACAGCCCTACGCGTTAGTTTTTTATCTACAGCAACATATTATCTACTTTATAGGTTATAATTATCTATTTCTTCAACTATAATTTTATTTAATGAAGGTCATATTAAGAAAAAATTACAGTTAAATAAATATCTCAGATTTGCGCGTTCATCTGAATAAATAGTTTGGTTTAGATATAATAAAAAAAATTTAATATTTCAACTTGATGAGGTAAAAGTACGAAAATATTATATCATCAATTTTAAATATTGCATTTCCTTAAAAAAATATCAATTATAGAAAATTTGTTGTGATTTTCCTCATAAAAATTCACGATTTTACTTTATTTTAAATATTTGATATAATATTATTTATATCAGATATATATATAAGATATTACGTTTATATTATTTAACAAAAAGTTTAAAGAATGCATTTTTATTTTGAAATTATTTAAATTTTTGTACTTTTTCACTTATATAATCATAATTAAGTCAGTATCAGACGGAGAATGTTATTGATTAAGAGGTATACGGAAAATTTCATTTGCAAATCAAGTTTGTAAACAATATTTAAAATTGTATCTGTAAAAAGAGTATCGGGCATACTATAAAACGTAATAAGCTATATTATTGTTTACTTTTCCAGAAGTTTTATATGAATCGCTAAAGTAAAAGTTTAATGTTTTCTTTACTTGACAAACGTTTGGGGAGTGCTTAGGATTATTATCGCTCTGAAAAAAAATTCTGAACAACTGTTTTATCTGAATACGGTTTTCTACATTAACAAAAATCTCTATTATGTAAATATAATTCACTATTTCTTAAACGAGATGCCATGGTTTTATATCAAGTCAAAAAACCGTATAATTTTTTCTAATCCTATTCTATGTTCAATTGGATAAATTTTCTTTTATTGCAGAGATTTCAAAGGTTTACCTGGTATAGAAACCACATATAAATGTAATAGAAAAAAAAAACATATTATTATCGTCAAATACAGAATCGTCAAATCAGTCGTATTTTGATATTTGTATTGAAAATATGTAGGAAATTTAGCTTACAGCAATACGTTCTCGCACAGGATCAGTAACTTTGAGGTGCGCCGTAATATCGTATAATTTTAGGAAACAAAAAAATGTAAAATAGTTGTGCGGTTCGGAAAACAAATTATTGCGCCACTTTCTTCTAGTTTACCTTTGAAATGGAAAAAATGAGTTGGGAGACTATGTAGTTTCAATAAAATGGCGAAACTCTGCGTACAATCAGAACGATCACTTTGAGCAGCAAAAATACAATATTCACGAAACAAATTGCAAAAATATAGCTTGAAAGAAAAATGCTATTAGAAGAGTATGGCTCAATTCGCATCTTTTTGTATGTAATGAATTTATTCTAGAAGTTATTCAGAAAAAAAGTAATCCGTTACGTAAATAGCTTACCAGTTATGCATTGATAACTTGTTATTGTAAAATAATAACGATTGATTTTATTAAATATACAAAATAATAAATATGCAAAAACCAGATCATAATAGATAATTTATAGAGAAATTATTTTCAAATCAGGAATTTCCACAATGCGGTAACACTCAACCACTACCACTGATGCGATTAAGATATAGGAACTTTTTTAAAAACAGTCAAAATTACAGGAAAGATATTATGCCCTGATTATTTCAATTCAAAAAAAGATTTGCTGTCCAGTGCTTTGTCCAATATTGGAGTTTATTCCATCTTCTATTTTGTATTTTAAATTGTTTTCCGTCATAATCTGGATCTTCTTATAAAAATACATTATACGTCTGTGATATCATTGGTCATAAACTGCTTAATACATTTACATATATTTCATTTTTAAAATCAATATCAAATTTTCTCATAAATTCATTCATTAGTGCTCACAATCATATTCATGTAAAAGATGACACGTATATTATAGAGACTATGGAACAATATTATCGTTTGTATTGTAAATGTCAAAATTAAAATAATAAAAATTATAAAATTAATTGTTACAATTATTTAACTACTTCCATTTTGAAATATTTGATAGCTTTCAATAAGTTTGCTAATAAATTTTCATTTGAATCGAGTTATTCTTTTTCTATATATAACATGATCGTTAATGTCATTTATTATCAAAACAAAAATTAATTTATTTGAACATAAAGTGTTTCACTATTTAAAAGTTTTTGAATAGATACACAAACTTCAATAAAATCTTTCAAAATGACGCATATTATTTAAAAAAATTACGTGATCGTTCAGCGGTGTGGTATAATGGTGTCAAATGAAACAAAACCTTAACCGTATTTGGTTAATGTTTTCTACTTTATAATATTATGTCAGCAATGACAAAAATACAAGAATCATTATAAATTAACTTGAACCTAAGCTGTTCAGCAAAAATAATAATATATGTACCCTAGACTAAAAAGTATTAACTCTACTTTTTTTTTAAATCACAGTTTAGATGATTCTTATATAATTTTTCTATCAATATCCTCAGATAAATAATAAGAGATATAAATATATTAATAGAAAAATAACTTAAAAAATGAAATTTTAAAGTATTCATTATGGTATATTTTAGTAGTAAGCAATGTATAAATAATTAAACTAAACAAATGTTAAAATAATAAATTTTAACTGTTCAGTAAAGAATACATACTTACATAGAAACATAATATTTAAAAAACACTAAAAATGACAATAATACATATGTAACAGGTTAGAACTTAGAATACTTGAATAAATAAGAAAAAGAATTCTGAAAAATTACGTTACTATAGAAATGATAAAAATTTTTAAAATAAAAAGTATGTAATACGATAAAAGGCCTCAATTTCACAATTATTTTTGATCATCAGTCGTATATAACATAAGAAAAACGTAAAAATAATGAGAAGTAAGAAATATATAACATATATAAATGAAAATAAATCTTAAACCTAGGATTCATTTTCATTTATTTAACCTAAAGATTTCAGTCAGACACGTGACATGTTTAGTTTTTGGTTATTTGGTAAGCACACACATCCATTTTAAAGTATCATAAATTTCTTGAATTTTTGATTTTTAATTTTGTCAATCTTTTTTGAAAAGATAAATTTGAAATTAATTACTATATAAATGAATTTTAAGCAAAATTTTAGTGAATAACTTTAGCAGCAGATAAATATAAGTAGTTTAAAAGCATGGATTATGTTTTAAATGTGGTTTTTCTAAAATTACAACTAATTTTAATTCAAATTTGCAAATCGTTAAAAAAAGAAATAGCGTTAGTTGAAGCTCATCATTAAACTACGTAAAAGTTATAAAAAATGGAAAACACGAGATTTTCGTTTCGGCAAACGTCAGTTACATCGTTCGTATTATGACAAGAAATTGACAAAAATCGCCAAATTGATAGCTGCAAAATGTACCTGTGTGGCGAAAGCGCTAGAGCAATGCAAGCATATTATTATGCATTAATTTATTATATTAATACAGATAAAGCAATTCAAAGACAAGTGTGGAACAAGAATGGGGTAAGCCATCTATAAATGAGCAATTGGGAAAACAAATGTATTTTCAAATGTAAATAGAAGTTTCCGAGTTACTTAAAAAAAAAAAAATAAACAAAAATTGAACAATCGGCGAATTTTTTATCCTGAAGACTGCAGGATGTAAATCGACTATTGAGGACATAATAAAAGAAGAGCGTGAAGCAAGATTAGCGTTAGAAACATCGCAAAAAAACGCGCAAAATAAAATTGATCAGAAATACGACAAAGCCTGCATTCAAACATTTTTTTTTCAGAAATGAAAAACATTACGGCATAACAAATGTTTACGACGGAATAGGCAGAGAGTTTTACGAAAAATTTGTTTAATAGACGACGAAATTGTTGAATTATGCATCAGAACAAAAATTAAAGTTTTTAAAATTAAATTTAAAAAAATCACAGTCAAAATAACAACAACCATACTTAAAAGAGCCTCCACATTGTTGACATTTGGTGGCGCCAGCAACGATAAGGTAATCAGAACTTATTGCTGAATTTCTTACTATCACTGATTTGATCAGTGAATGTGTAAAATCACTAGTAATTAATTTGTATAAAATTTTAAATAAAAAGTTTTTCTTATATAAAATCTAATTATGCAAAAAATTATTTAAGTATACACATACAAAATATTGATATTTATTAATCATTGTTTTCTTGCATATTATTGTTTGGCCTGTCCACTTAACTTTTGCTTTTTATCGAATGACGCAGGTTTCATCGATTATGGTATTAGTTCCGTTTTTCTTTTTTGTTTGGAATTAACATATTATTATTATAGGTTTAGCAGTATACAATACTTTATTTTTTACATTATTTATACAAAATTATATTCACACGTTCGGTTAGACAATCTTGAGGTAGTCGTTTTGTTTTTAATCGGGTAGTTTCTAAAAATTGTTGGACTGTAGGCATTTGTATGTAAACTATGGAGCATTTTTTAATGTTCCATTTTAAGGTCACAATCAGTCTAATTCGAGTAACCTATTAGTATAGCTTCCAGTTTGTTGTTAAATTCCATATTAAAAAAATTAATGGTGAAATTAACTATTACAAAAATCCTTTTGTTAGGTTTCAAAAACCACAAAAATTCTCCGAAATTTTTTTAAACATAGTTCTGATAATAATAACTAAGTTTTAAGTTATTGACTCTGTTGGCCTTTATCAATGATGTTCAAATTTACACAGCAAATTCCGAGATAAAAAACACTAAATTATTGAGATAAATTCGATGATTTCCGTAACTTTACATCCATACAATAATTAATTTAATTATTTAATCAGAATTTTGTCGTGCAAAATTTGAACATTATCAAATAACGCCAACAGTGTCACGTTAACACTTTTAATCGTTACTGCCAGACCAATTCACAAAAAAAGGTGAAAATTGGTATTATTTCTGTGCGTCACTCATAACAATTATATTTGAAGAAAAATATATGAAGAAGACGACGAGGGTCACAGCCGAGTCGATTTGGTGTGTTATTCTCCATAAATACAGCTTAATTGGCATTATAAATTACACTTTTAAAATTTTATCACTCGCAATAATTAGTGATGAACTAATTTTCGTAAAATGTTTATATTAAAATACTCGTTCACATATAATTTATACATCAAATACAGTTTCCAAATTGACATGTTATAATCACTCTTATACACCACTCTTCTGAAAGTGTAAGTATAATATCAATTTTAATAATTATAAAAATTGAAATAAAAATATTAATATCTTTTTACTTTAAACTTACTTTCAAGTAAGTACGCATATTATACGTATTTCTATGTTCATATTATGTAAATGGTACTTGGTATGTTAATTTTTTCTATTAGTAAATGTACCTATAACCGATTATAAATTATTGAAATTATTTAAAAAAAGAGTATAAAAAATAAGAAAGCAATGAAGGTATGATGTATAAAATGTATATGCAAATGATTCATCAATGTTTACGTGACTCTATTAGCATTGTATTAGTGAAGATAATAGTAATTTAAAGAATTTAAATAAATTTTGAAGAAAAATTTTACAAACCACCACAAGGTTCTCAAAAATACTATTAATTCTACTAGACACAAAAATACCTCATCCAAACAGCACGTATTATGGTTTCTTATCACATCCGTTTGGAATAGGTGCTTCCTCAACGGGCAAAATAGGTTTATATAATAAATACTCTACTGATTAACATCATATTATAGTAAAATGTCATCTTGAATAAGAATCGCAGCACGTTGAATATTTAATTAAATTTGTTTGCAAAGTATAAAGCTGGTGTATTGAATCAATTTAATATTTAAACGATGGTTCTTTGACTCATGCAAAATTTCTATAGGCGTTTTGTTATTTATTTATCATTTAAACTGGTTCTATATCGTAAGTAACACCTCCTGTAATTTTTAATTTATACAAAAAATGCAATCGTATAAAATATTAACCGTAATTATTTTTGTTTCAGGTTTCCTTATGAAATAAAATTTTAGTGAAGTAAAAATGGTTATAATAATTAAATATACATTGTTGGTAGTGTTGTTGTGGATCGGCGGTGCTCTTGCACAAAAAAATTGTTGCAGCAGCGTTGAAAATTTTCTCACAAAAGGAAGATGTGAGAATGGCTCCGTTGTTACAGGCATTTCTTGTGGACACAAATACGTGATCGACGATGGAAAATTTACAATAAGTGCCGATGAGGAATTAATTGATGATGGGGTACCCATACCTTATAACGAGTAAGTTAACATTTGATATTTAAAACTATCTATTATTAGTTGTGTTTTTAACATCAGTTTTTATATGTTATTTTAATTGCATCTCTGAATTTATAATCAAATTGTTTAAATTTTATGAATATCAAAGTTCTAATATTATTATATTTGCATATTTATTATAAATAATATGTACGTATGAAGTTATAATATGTCTCTAATTACTTTATTTTTTTTAGGTATTGTTTAGTAAAAGAAACCAAAGATGGTCAATTAATTGCGATCGTATGTGTTCCCCCCCAAACAGCGGAAATTCAATCATCTCCAACATTTTATTTCTTTAGAGCTATTTGCGAAATAATATCGGTAGTGTTTCTTTTTTTAACACTTATCGTTTATATTTTGGTACCTCAAATGAGAGATTTACAGGTAAATAATTAAATACCGTATCGATCTAAGATCAATGTGCTTTTCATTAAAGAATATTATTCATAAAACATTATATTTTTAGGGAAAATGTTTGATGTGCTTAATAACAGCTTTAGCAATATCCATGTTATCGCTTGGAATAATGCAGCTTGGAGTATTCGTTCCAGATCCTTTTTGTTACATAGTAGGATTTATGACTTACACAACGTTTATGGCAACCTTTGCTTGGTTAAATATCGTATCATTTCATATTTTCAGAATAACAGTGTAAGTATAATAAACTAATATTATAGTATAATAATCCTAATCGTCACATTTTATTATAAATAAATGCATTTTAAAAATCTGAAATTACAGGGATATAATCTCATTAGGAACGAAGAGACAGTGGGAAATAATTTATAGTGTCTATGGATTTGGTCTTCCTATCGTATTTTTAATAATATCGCTAATAGCAAATCATATTCCAGGAGATCACGATAAGCCCGGAATTGGTGAAGGATCGTGTTGGTTGATAGGTAAAATATTGGTAAAAATTATTCAAATACTTGAAAATTATTAACAATAAAAATGATTTAGATCGAAAAGCAACATGGATTTATTTTTATGGCCCCATAGCAGTTATGCTCGTCATCAACATGGTGTTCTTCACGTTTACGCTTATAAAATTATGGGGAGATGCAAAAACCGTTACTCGATGTAATAAACTAAAATCTTTACGCTATAAGTATGCATTCGATTTATATGAAATGACAAAGTAATACAGTAGTTTCTGTTTAGATGCTTACTATACATAAAGCTTTTCTTCATCATGGGATTGTCGTGGAGTTTCGAAATAATTTCGTTTGCCGTTGATACGCAACACAATTTCGTCGATTACATATGGTACAAAAACTATTTTTAAGTAACTTTACATAATTAAAAATTATTTATTTATAGGATGGTAACCGATGTTATAAACGCCATACAAGGTGTTCTCATCTTTTTAATACTGGTGATTTTCCGAAAACGAGCGCTTAAAGGCTTGGCGAATAAAGGTATATTTTGTATTAAATTACCATCAGAATGGAAAAGCTTACACGACGAAGAATGTGATGAAGACAACGAAGAAGAATACATTCCCAAGGAATATATTTACGAAAAGAAATTTAACGAAATAAAAGAAAAACCTAACAATGTAGTGTAGGTTAAATGCGTGTAATTATTGACTGAATCTCAGATTATAATTAACCTTGTACATAAATTTTGTAAGACACTGTATATTATTTTTAACTACTAGATTGTATGATTATAATTTATAAATATAAAGGTATCTACATATTTCAATTTCTAATTTTAAACTGCCGTACAAATTACTTTTCCATAAATAAAATTCCGCATAATGAGTCAAATTTACCTAGATTTTCCTTAATTTACAATACTATACATACCATAAAGACTTCTTAGAAGCAT
Source organism: Cantharis rustica (assembly GCA_911387805.1). Lineage (NCBI taxonomy): Eukaryota > Metazoa > Arthropoda > Insecta > Coleoptera > Cantharidae > Cantharis > Cantharis rustica. The sequence goes on from OU426877.1 coordinate 42,559,463, forward strand.
TTTTAATAAATTAAGAAATTAAAATGCGTTATTTCCATTTCATTAAATACAAGCATAATGACAGTCTCCGAAATTGCACAAGGTTTTAATAAAAACCTCGTAAGTTTCAATAGGAAGTATTTTGAAATACACATATTGATTGTATTTGCCAATAACATGTAAAATGTTATTATGCGGTTTTAAGTTTGCAAATTTATTAGAAATATTCTGTGCAACAGGATATCGTACATTGAAATATGTACCTGGTCTGGAAACGAGGACGCGGTGAGGCGCATAATATGACGAAAAATATCAGTGACAGCCCATAGGGTACTTTAAAGTAGATAGTGAACTGCGGAAAAACAGAAGTGGAGTTTTTTTCCATCTGGTTCCTCAATAACTAATTTATTTCTTCTAACCATTAAATGTACCACTCAAAAGTAATCTTTAAGATTTAATTGTTAACTTAAATCCTAAAATTAAACAAAATCTGTATCTGCATGCTTTATAAAAACATCTTAATAAAAAAAATTCTAAAATTAAAAAATTGCACGATGAAATGTTTTGATAGCTGTCAACATTACAAAATCGACGATATAAATACACCATGGCCTAATTATTATTGATATAACAGGTCAAACAGTTGTGTATTACTGAAAAATTTATAAAACATAATTTTAACTGAATAAGATTAAGGTAAGTTATAAAACAATGTCCTTTAAAAAAGGAATTGTGAACATAATAACTAGAAACCGTAGTGTATGATAACCAGGGATGGGTGGTATTTGAAATACATTTTGCATTGACTGAATCCATTTCAAATCATGCAGACTGGGTGGAGCTCATGTTCCAGAATTCGTTTTCGCTGAAATATGTTGTTGTTTATACAAAATGAGAAAACCTGAATTTTTTATCATTTTTTTAGTGGCATTTAGAGGTATTTTAAGATTTCGAAATACATGTTATTCTCAAAAATTCGGTATATACATAGCGTAAGAAAATTCGCTGCCGATTCCGTGATTTTGTAGTTTTTAGTTGATTTTTAAAAATATAAAAATTCAAAGACGTTTCTAAAACAACCAAAAATATTGCATTTTTTTTGAAAAAAAGTCGATTTTCTCAAAAAACCACATTTTTTAAAAAATTTTATGCAATTTATTTAGTAAATAACTACCGTACATTATGTCTTTCTAATTACAATAATAATTTATTATTAGTTTCGGAGATAATAATTTTTGAAATTTTATATTTATTTAGCTGACCGAATCATGCAGAATTTGTTTTCGCTGAATTATGTTGGTTATGAGAAGACACGTATTTTTTAACATAAGAAGTCTCGATGCCCAATAGCGGAATTTTAAGATTTCGAAATAAATAATAACATTCTTAAAAGTTCGGTATATAAAGTAAGAAAAACCACTGCCAATTCGGTGATTTGACGCTCTTGGGAATATTGTATTTATATTGTACATGGTATTTAATTTTAAAAAATATTATAATGATACATACATAATGTATGTATATAAAAAAAAAATGAAAATATTGAAACTTGTTATTTTTAAAAAACCCAGTTCTTTCATTTTTCTAGTTGTTAATTAGATGAGATCGACGCAGTTTCATAATATTGAATTTATCATCGTGAAAATATACACCTATATAATTTTAAAAATTAATATCTTGAAATTTTGAGGACATACTACTCTTCCAAAAAATTTAATTTTTAGAAGAAAAAAATACTTCAAAATTATTGAATTGGCAGCGAATTTTCTTATGCTATACTTATGCCGATTTTTGAGAATAACATTTTTATTTCGAAATCTTAAAATGCCACTATGGAACGTCAGGACAATTTTAGGGTAAAAACAATATGGATCATCTTATTTTGTATAAACAACAATATATTTCGGCAAAAACGAATTTTGCAACACGAGCTTCACTCAGCCTACATGATTTGAATTGGTTTTAGTATATTTTAATTACAAATTTTTAATATACTTTAAATTTTAAAATACAAGTATCAATATTAAAAAGAAAATATTTTAACCAATGAGAAATAGGAGAAATTTAAAAAAAATCAAATTTGTAATTGATTTTCATTTGTTTTTGAACATTTAACATGGCAACAAAATGAAAAAAAAATGTATTGACTTGCCAGAGTAAAAAATTAATAAGAAATTGCACGAAAAGAATTTAGAATTTAATGTACTTAATATATTGATATTTAAGGTACATTACTTTGTATGAGGAAAATGAAGAATATGAAGGTCCCTAACAAGTTAATACGTTTAATACGTATGACGCTAGAAAAGTCTACAGCAGAAATAATAATAAAAAATGGAAAAACAGAAGAATTTATAATTGACACAGAAGTACAACAGTGTGACTCGCTATCGGCAACACTGTTCAATATTGTGCTCGAAGGAATAGTGAGAAGAACAAATTGTGGAGATAACATCATAAATAAGGATGTACAAATAATCGCATATACCGATGATGTACAACGATGATGATGTACAAGATTACACAACGAGTTAAACGAAACTTTTAAGAAGTTGAAGAATGAAGCAAGGAAGGCTGGACTTAAAGTGAATGAAGACAAGACAAAACTTATGAAATATAACAGAAGCAAAAGTGAACCCACAGAAGCGAAGCAGATGGAAGAATACAGATTCGAAGAAGTGAGCTCTTTTAAATACCTAGGGCTCCAAATTAATTGTACAAATGACAGAAAAATTGTAATCAAGGAAAGGATAATGGCTGGAAATAGAGCGTACTACACCATACAAGGACTCTTAAAAAAACAGGTTAATTAGTAGACACGAAAGTGAAAATGTACAAAACATTGATAAGACCGGTAGTGAAGTATGGAACGGAGATAATGTGCTTGACAAAGATTGAGCAAGAAAGAATGAGGGTATTTGAACGAACAATACTCGGCTAGGTTAAGACCAGAGAAAAATACCGGATCAGGACTAACAACGAAATACAAAAAGAGCTGAACGATGAAGATATAGTGAAGCACATCAAGTCATTGAGATTAGACTGGTTCGGACATATACAAAGAGCTCAAGATTAATGAAATGGAACCCGAACATTGAGAGACCAAGAGGAAGACCCAGGATGAGACGGAAAGACGAGGTGGTGAACAACCTACGTAACATGGGCGTACATGATTGGAAAGAGAGAGTGAACGATAGATGCCTATGGAGGAAAGTGATAGAAAAGGCAAAGACACACGATGGTTTGTGAAATTTGAGAAAGAAAAATGGGGACTAATCCACCTCAGGAATTGGATTTGTGAGCATCAAACGGTGCGGCTATATTCCGCAAGGAATGGAAAGCCTGATGATGATGACTTTGTATTGCATATTAACAGCTGTATTCATAAAAGTATTTTAAAACATCTTTTAAACCTATTTTAGTTAAAACGTGTTTTAAGGCTTAGAGAGCGTTTTAACTTTTGTTTATTCATAAGCGGGTCGTAATCCTTCTTTAACTAAAGTGGTGTTTAAATACCGATTCAAGTGAATTTGATGTAGTTGAGTTGGTATCTTCGAAATATATGAACTATTTCAGTTATCATCTGAACTAAATGTTAACCCAAAAACTGTTTTATTGTGCTAAAAAAACCATACTCGAATTTTAAATTTATCGGTTCAGCCGTTTTGAGTCTAAAGTTTCTCAAAATATTCCACTTTTTAATGAATAAAAAATTAAAATATTTCTATTATTTTCTTTTGTCATAGTAATCATTATAAACTTATTTTAGTTTGATTTGAATAAAAGAAATTATAAAGTAGATTTCTCGACTTTTTTTAAATACGAAAATATAAAATATATCTTATTGTTCCCTAATGTGTTCTATATGTACCCTAGAAATTTCAAATTATCCGTTAAGCGGTTTTTAAGATTAATTTTCGCCAATGAAACAACTTACAAAATCCTAGCTTTAACGTTTCGCCCCAATTTTTGCAAAATTAAAAAATCTTGTTCAATGGACAGTCAGCTAACACATAATATTGGAAGCAATAAGGAAGTTTTTGGTTTCCCCACAAGATTTCAGAAAAGCTAAGTAGTAATTAAATCATAAAATTTATCATGTTCAGATGCTTTGTAAAGTATGAAATAATTTTAATAATTATAAAAAAAAAAAAAATTTCAAAAAGACGCTACGGTAAGCAGACATCAATTATAATATTAATATCAAATATTGCATCCATATTTTTTTATTTTAAATTATTTAAACTACTTAATAAAATTTTTCGACTTGTAAAAATCTGGACACTTTAACACAATAGACTTATGATAAGCGTATCGTGGTTGGTTTAGTAAAGTATGGTTTACATAACAGTGTAAACTGTATTTTACAATCAAAATTTCCTTAAACTCGGTTTAAAGAAGGCTCCTCCCTACTTTAAATATGGCCAAAGTTACACCACTGTTACAGAAAGGTTTTGAGCTAAAACGTGTTTATGAATAGAGCTTTTTCGCGTTTACGCTAAAATAGGTTTGAAGAGCTCTGTAAATTTTTATGAATACAGCTGTAAGTATTTTTGATACTTTAGTATAACCCTTCATTAGGCGCATTATGAGTTGCCAGTTTTGATAAAATAGTAACTTACAACCATTTTCGAGAAAGTTGCATTTGTAACACGATTGCACGCAAAAAAAGGTACACACCTCTTATACTATTTACTATTCTACATCAGCTGTAAAATGCTCTTACGCATTGTGTAACAATTATTTGCATAAGTGTTTTCCGCAACCCGTAATTGTCGATCGTGGTAGGCATTCTTTGCTTCTTCGCGAATTACAGCCGCCCAACCAGGGCTCGTTATTAACGTCGCACCGAAGCGATGGGATCTTGAAACCTAAAGTAGGAAGGTTGCATTTTTGAGTGCCGTTGGAAGTCTGTGGAGATTGTAGTAATCTCGATAATTGCGAATAGCGCAAGGGTCCAATATTGGGATATTTACCCGAAGCGTAAAGAAAGTTATAATAATTAATAACTAACAATGTCAACGTCGACATAGGCGTAAATTTTATGAACGCGTGTTCAACGTTTGAAAATGACGAAAAGGTCGTGCTGGAGTATCTTGTTGTTTTGAGTTCACATCTACGACCTACTGTGTTAGTAATTGTGATAAGTGCTTCAAGATTAGTGCACAAAGCGATTCCTGTTTGAACTCTCCAACTTCATCGTTCTTCAATCGTGCAGTCCAGCAGGCTACTGGTTCTTTCAAGCAGCGAAGCGTCGACATCATTGCCATCAATTTTGGAAACACAGAGAGTTTTGGTAGTGTAACCATTGTCGATATAGATTTTGTAAACGTACCTGAGCGCTTGGGTAAGTCATTTTTTTTATACTGCTGATTCCTTTCTGTGTGTGGTTCATTGGGAACGTATTTGGTTCCGATTAGTAGTGCGACGTGTCCGTACGCCACATTTTTGCTGCCGCCTCATTAGTTGTAAATTGGAAATTGTTGTAATAACGTTTTATAGTAGATTGTACCTACTTAGTTTTTATTGTACGATTATGATTATCGGTGTTTTGTTATTTTGGGAAAGTGGAAGCAAATTCTTTTTTTTTCAGAATCTGCGCTCTGTTCCTCCAATATAAACAGAGTTAGTTTTTCTACTTGGGTCCACCACACTTATTACTGGAAAAGACCTATTCCAGGTGTGGTGAAGAGTTTATTAGCGATAAAAAATATTCTCATTACAATTGTTGTAAGACGCCCGTAGTTAACTGTACAATTTTTTTATACCTTCTACTCTAGAATGCTGTTGCTTTAGTACTCAAAATAGTTGATTATTTTAAATTAACAACAATTGCAGTAATCTGTACTGCTGTCGTTTTACAACCATTATAGTGTGTAAATTTTACTTATCTTTGGTGTTGTCACTACATTTGAAGTTACATTAACAATTTGTTTTTCGCGTTGCCGATTGTATGAATATTTTCATCAATATGTACTTAATAATTTCCCATCATTTGAGAATAACATAAAATACTATTGAGTCTAAAAGTAAACAATGAATAAATCTCGTAGTCTATTAATACGTAAGTTTAATATTTTTCGTAATTTATGTTTAGCTTTACAGTCATAATAATATTATAGAGACATGCCTACATATATTTGATTATTTTAACAGTTTATTAAATTATCGAGCTTCTTACTTAAGTTACATCCGATACCAAATTGTCATTTGTACCAATACTTATGTAAATATACATACATAAACATCTATATATCTTAACACAACTTCCAAAAAATGTTATGTGCATGTATTTCCAGAATAAAACATTTGGTCAATCTGAATAGACTACACAGCATTTGCCTAAGAAATTGTTACTTTATGATATCGATCTCCTGTAGGTACTTGATGGAGTATTATTTTGTAATAATGAAAATATCACTACAAAATTGAAAACAAGAAAAATGTGTAAGAATGCAAATTAAAATGATGCACATTATAATATGTAGTACAGTGCGACTGTCGTCACACTTGTAGAGATATTCTAGCAAAGATATATCCGTACATTTACAATGCTTTATGCACCTGAGGAATGCATGAATGCAATCACAAAGCCAAAGCGGTTTGATAGTAACGAGTATTTTATTATAAGCATCAAGAGCGGTAAGTATTGTAAGCCAATGTTTTGGGTAGGTAAATCTTTATCAACTAATTAAAAAGTAAAACAAGTAAATCTCCGATTGGTGATTTTGAAATTGTCAGCACGATAATTTTCAAAAATATTATGACAGCCTCGCATTAAAAGCTTTTTCCTAAAAAATTCCTAGTTTCGAGATTCTCTACATCTTCAGTAGCTAGAAGTAAACAAGATGTTTCGCCAAATGTTGAAATACACTCAAAAGAACCAGTTGTATAAAGTTCGAGCCAAATTAAAACACGGTTGAATTATTATTTATCCAATCAGATTGGATAGACTAAGATTTAGAGTATCTTGTGGTATATTTTTGAAAAACCCAAAATTTGGAAAAATAAATGCTTACCAACATACCAGTTCAAATTGTGCCAGAAAGTTATATAAACATAATAATCACTTCCTTTGTTTTAGTGTTTTGCATGCTAAAATCATTCCATGTCAAAACACCGAAAATAAAAACATCAAAAGTGAAAAACACCGAAAATAAAACCTCCGTAATGATTGATATACAAATCTCTAATTTTAAACTGATTATTAAAAAAAATTGTTTTTAACTTTAAAATTTTAATAAATACGTACAGATCTCTCTTTTTTTTAGCAGAATTTATCATAACTAATAACCTAATTAACCCGCACACAAATCTCTATTTTTAAGCAGATTATTAAAAAAAGACACTCCTAGCATTACGGCATTTTTATTACCGACATTTTTATTTTCGGTGCTTTTCTTTCGGTATTTCGAGGTCCTAACTGTTAAAATACCCATCTTGTCACTTATGGCATAATGTTGAAATATTATAAATTTAATTCTTGTTAAAACTATTTATCAAATTGGTTAATTCTGAATCATCAAGTTCTAATATTAAATAAAAAATATACAAAAGCGAACAGAATACCCAAATACCTAATGGATGAATGCAAATCAAGCATGCACCAAAACTTAGGCACATTATAATAATTATGTGTCTAACAGGTACCAAAATTTAATTTTTGCATATCTGTCTTTGAGAACAAAAGCCGCTAGTGTAAAAAATTCTTACTTTGTTTACTACGAATCCTAATGATCCGGAGTAAACTACATAATCACATATTTTATTTAAACATCATAGGGGGTCAAACTATCTAGTGTAAACTGTAACATTCGTTGTAATTTTGTAAGCTTAGTTGATTTATAATAAATTATTATTTTAGAAAAGAGAAGAGCTCGATAAGTTCATCGTAAGTAATTGAATGCTCTGAATAGTAATTACGAAATTTGTTGAGAGCTATTTTTAATTTTCGAATTATCAATAATGTTATCAACAGATGGATGCAGATTTTCCTCTTTATAAATAACTAACCAAATTTACCTACCGCAACGGTCGGTTACGTTTAATAGAAAATCATTTAAAATTAAAATATACCTATTAGTTACAAAAATTACAATATATTCATATATTATAGGAAAAATTATTGGAAATTATGAATTTTGCATAAAAGTATCAGATTTAACAATTTTGAAAAGCTTAGGATTTAGCAATGCTTAGGTGCCCATTGGCATCTCTCCAAGACTCATAAGTGTGTCCGATACGTAACAAAGTTAGTATAAAATAATTTCACCACATCTTCGTGGTCGTTCTAAAATTAAATATTATTCTTGAAGAAAAAGTCACAGAAATAAAGTGGCATTAAATAATTACGTTTGTAGAAAATAAACAAAATAGTAAATGAAAAACAGTTGTTTAATTCCAAGTTAAGTGTAATTTTTTGAAGTATTACTTAAGGTCAGTTTTATTCATAAAAAAGCGAGTTTAATTTTTAAAAATAATGATCAGGTAAATTTAGTTCAATTTATTTAAAAAATATTGACAATTCTTAGTTATATCTTGGGCAAATCTTTTTAATTTCATCTTAAATTATTCAAACTAACAATTATTATGGAAGTAATTACATCATTTTTCTATGCTCGAGTAAAACTCTTAAAATTAATTTATCATAATAAAGCATGCAATTTTAAAATAAAAAAGAAAGAACAAAATGAATTATTTAAGTTTAACCATATTACCGAAAAACTGAATTGTGCATGAACATCTTGAGATGCCATTCGTTCTTACTCGTGGTTTTTGATAATGGTCGATAGTATCTAACCGTATTATACAAAACTTCCTTTTATTGCAGTTGGATCAATGCAAATTTGAAATGATTTTTCGAATGTGTATGTTGCTATTCGTTTACAGCAACTTGAATAATTATGCTAGCGCATATGACTCCTGCTGTAAATCCACAAACATTGTGTTTGATAATTTTACTTGTTGGGATGCATCCAATGTAACTGTGCTGACTTGCGAGTTAAAAAAATTTATGGGACCTGAGCATAATAGTGCTCTTGATTTTGATATAGACGACGATAAATATTTACGCATAGAAGAAAATGAAGACTATGGATACGTTTTAATTGCACCAACAAAGTAAGTATGCTTGTATTTTTAATAATATGTACATGATGTAAAATTATTTTTAGGTATTGCTTAACAAAAAAATTTGGTAACAAAAAAAAGTCAGCCCTTGTTTGTTACGATAAAGAAGAATCACCACAACCAGAAGAAAGAGTGCAACTAACGTATGCAAAAAATGCATGTGCACTTATAACGCTAGTACTACTCTTGCTTATATTCATTATTTATTTTTTCGTTGAAGAACTTCGAGATTTAGAGGTTAGATTCCAGTTATACTAAACGAATACATTAGAATTTTAAATTATTTTTTTAAGGGACAATGCATATTAAACTTTGTGGGACCTTTAATAATGGTTCATACCATAGCTACATTTTTAAAAGTAATATCACTTATAAATCCAGAATCTTGTGTTTTAACATCTTCCATATATTTTTTCGCCTTTTTTTGTTCGTATAACTGGTTGACAGTGCTATCGTATCATTGGTGGAGAATTACAATGTACGTTAAAAATTTACGATAATGATCAAAATTTACTATAATTATGTTTCAGTCAGTCACTCTATCAAACGCAAGCTCGATGGACATTAATATATTATGGTTATGGATATGGAATTCCGGTATTACTAGCCATTACTGCTTTGGGATTCCATGGTGAAAGAAATCAAAGTTTACGACCTGGAAGTAATCAGTGCTGGTACGAAAGCGGTATGATAAAATATATCAAGAGAGTTGCAATTTTATACGTAATAAAACTGTATTTCAAATTTAGGAGCTTACACTGTCTTGGCGTACTTCTATGGACCTGTTTTTATAACACTTCTGATAAGCTCCGTTCTGCAGCTATGGGCAGCTAAAAAAGTGTGGATAGACGTTGATTCCAGAATTGAATACTATTTTCTTGCATCATTGCGCAAAAAGTAATAAATACTCCATGTGATTTTAATACATTCTTCTTTATATTCTCTTAATACCGATCCACAGTAAGATAACCTTAAATCTACTATAAATCCATTACTTGGATATTTATAGAATCAATCGATGGCTCAATTCCATATGAGAATAACTCAAAAATTAAAGAAAAATGTTGACTTAAAAATATTATATTACACGAACAATAATTAAAATCTCAAAATCAATTTACAATGTTAATATTATATAAGTAGAACTTAATATCGCGTTCACTTTTTCCTTTATTGTTCAAGAAACTGTACAGTTTCTGCGGAGAACAAAAAGTGCATGTAATACAGAAAAATGTATTAGTTGTGTCCCGGTTGAACTGAGTCAACGCAACGATTAAATAGCCAATACACCTCCATCTTTTTAAATAAAAAAGAAATGTTTATAAAAGTTTATTCTAAAAATCAAACAAAAAGAATTTAATTGCTAAGATAAAAATATTATATTTAAATAGGATAACTTCATTTGATTTAAATTCAAGTAGTAGACTTACAGCCTAGTATATTTATTAATAAGTCCGAAATAATTAGTAATTAGTAGATGTTATGATAAATTTAAGCCATACCATTTAATATTGACATAAAATAATTATTGTTTGCAGATCGGTGGTTTACTTGCATATTCTTCTGATTTTTATCATGATAGTGGTTACCGATATTATAACATTCATATTTTTACACGAAAGCGATGCGTTAGATTATTTATGGTAAGTAAATATTAAACTCGACGTAAATTGATTTAATTGATTTTATTATTATAGGGATATTTTCGATTGCAGAAATTACCTCGTCGGAGGAGTTCTATTTTTCATTTTGGTGGTAATGAGAAACAAAGTCTTGAAAGCTTTGGGAAAAAAAGAAAAATTATTGTGTATTACATTTCCTCAAGAGTGGAAAGAATTAGTAGACGAAGAAAGTGAAACGTTTTATAATGAAAATATACAAATAACTAAAATATAAATTTTAAAATCTCAAACGCGGTGCTACTGCTGTAACGATTAGTTTTTTTTGAGTAAAATCTATTTTGTACTTAAAAATTTGAAATTTTAAAGTAAAATAAACATTTTTAATTCAAATCTTAGTATGTTAGGTATTACATAGTGCTACATTCTTTTATATCCAAGATTTCGGATTTCAATATAATAAATAATTTCTTTAATAGAAAAATCAACCAATTCAAAACAAAATTTTTCAGAAAATGCTCGGTTAAGAGAACTTTTCATATTGAATAAAATCAATTTCAATTACACGTATGTACTGATCTTTTACGCAATAAAAGTTTAAATTATTGAATCAGAGCTGGGAAAAAACTTGTTATGCTCATCCTAATAAATCGTTAATTGCTAATTGACCATATTAGGCAAATCTAATATTAAATATTAAAATTAATGTGATAAATCGACATGTAAACTTTTATTTTCTAATTATCTATTTTCTTTGATGTTTTAATTTAGTAAGGTTTCTTCCAGTAAAATTAGTAATCAACAACTAAAATAGTGGTTCAATCAGGAATTGAACAATTCCACATTGTTCAAAAAAACGTCTTAAGTTATTCTAACAATTTCCAATGAATAATTATTTTGGTGAAATTATTATTAAAGCTGAATTTACGCAAAATACGGAGGCTTGGCTATGACATCACACACGTGACTAACTTCTAATAAAATTGTTCATACAAAAATTTCTTAAGAACTAATTAACAAGAGTACAAATTGATTATAGGTATTCATCCTTCTAAAGTATTTACACTTCACTAGTAGTAGGTCAGCTTGACCGATATGAAAAATTGTTATATCGATTTCACATTAAAATGATATTTCAAATTATTCAATTTTAACTAAATGTGGATTCAATCAAAATTTGAAGGATATCAACAATAGATTAACAAAATTTCCAACACTTTTGTATAATTATACAATATAGAACCTCTGAATTTTCAAGTCTAAAATATTGATTTTAGGTATAAGGATATTAAACTTTGTAAATTTCTACAACATTAAATTTAACCCTAATAGAAACTTTTATTGAACCACTTTGGTGAATCACTTTGTATATATTCAAGTACGTGTCATCGTGCACATTTTGTGTGATACACATATCTCTATGTTGGTCAATATTTGATTTAAATAATTCATTAATTTTCTTAAAATTCAATTTAAAACATCCGTTTCAATGGAATTCCATATTCTTTCTATTAAATTTTTTTAATAATACGCATTTGGTATTTTCGGTCTTAGTAAGACATGACAAATATGTATTACAACAAAGAAAAACCATAAATTTTTAAGAAAACTTAACAAAACCCTAAAATATTTAAATTTATAAGACTGCAAATAATGTAAAGTTAAAATAAATAAGAGTCTAATAGATGGCTGGTTATTTATCTTTTAATTTTTAAGTCTCGATCTAAGGAGCAAAGCTCATAGGAGCAGTTGGTCAGGGCCGTATTTACGGGGGGAGTTTTAGGAGTTACAACCCCCCCCTGAAATTATTTATCAGCCCGACTGTAATTGTAAAAAAATCAAAAAAAAACAAAAACAATCTTTACAACTAATAACAAAAAACACTTGAAGTGTTGAAATAAAAATTAAAACTAAAGAGATATTTCTAATAAATTAAATCCCAAATTAAAAAATCGGAAATTCGTATTAATATTCGGCGATTGGCGACACTGGATTGAATACACCTACTACTAAATTGCAAAAATATAAAAACTGACGGTGAAGAATATAAAAAAGCCCTAAATATTTACAGTACTGTGTAAAAGATTTTTTGAAAATTTACGATATGTACATTTGTGACAAAATTGAGATAGAAACGAATTAGAGTATAGCACGCTATTCTGCATTAAAATCAAAATGCGTGGATTGCTAAGTAACTCCTAGTCTGAGATATTGTCACACTAAAAATATAATTATGCCAAATATTAAAAATAATTTTATCAAGTTCAAACAAAAGTTCATAGAAAAGCATAACACTGACATTCCTAAGTACGTGGGACATTTCTGCTACTAATAAAAATTTTTTGAGTAAGGAATATAGAAAAAAGGTGAAGAATCCCGAAACGATAAAGATCGATAGTAATCGTCCGGTGGTTCGATCTAGATTAAAGTAGAAGTTAAGGGAAGATTGGTGATAACAATTAAAAATAAAGAAAAGTCTCGCGAGTGAAGTGCCAAGAAAAGGAACTTAACCAGTTCCTTCCCAGCGAGAAGATGGGCCAATCATTCCTACCCCTCATCATAATTTGTATACAGTAAGAAATAGTCTTAAGGTTGTAAATAGTTTAAGCGTTGTTAAGAATGTATCCACGTAATTTTATCAGTTAATACAAATAACATTTATACAAAAACTAGTTTCACTGGCTAATCTAACACCCAATTTGAATTACCCATCTTAGTTAGCTACAGATCCCAGCATGCAACGGAACCCACGCATGTGACATGGTGGAGTTGCCGAATTTATGACATGCGACAATAACTCAGGTTCGTAAGAGGATCTTACTAAGAAAAAGATCTCGACTTATCCTTTTTAGAAAGAAAGATTTGACCGATCACGATTGCGATAATAAGCAAGCCCATTGCTATATCATAAACCAATAACTGCCAGAGTCTTGTGCACTCCACAGAAAATCCACCATAATTTTCTCGTGTCCGGCCACACTGACATAGAGTGCGATAATGTGATATAATAAATAAAAATAATGCCTTAATTGAAAGACAAAAGTCACTTACAGATTTTCTAATTATTATTGATCATCTAACTTCTAACAGATAGCGTTATTGATCGCTAACAGATAGTGTTACTAATACGTTTGTTGGTATTGGACAATGACAGTTGTCATTTTGAAGAGTAAACATACACCATAAAAAGTCGGTACGCGACAACTCGGCGATGGACAACTCGGCGACGTCAGCTCGGCGACCGCTCAACTCGGCGACCGAATAACTCGGCGACGGTCAACTCGGCGACCGGTCAATTCGGCGACCGGTCAACTCGGCGACCGGTCAACTTGGCGACGGCTAATTCGGTGAACAAATAGCAAAAAATTATTACAAATTTCGTATTTCCCCTGATTAACATTTTATCGGGTGCCGACAATGTACATTGGAAGGTATTACTACTTCATGAGATTTCATTTTTTGCCCCCCCCCTTTTTCTATAGAATTTGTTCTTTAATTGTCCAACCATTTTTCACGGGTTGCAATTTTTTTTAAATTTAATCTTTAATAAATTAATTTTTTAACTTGTGAAATATAATTAAATAATCTTAGAATGAACAAGTTAATTAAACGATTTTTAATAATGTTAATAATAATTATTTTAACATCACATACTACTAAATACCACATAAATACTTAAAAAATTCTAAAAACTTTTTTAAGTTATTTTCTATTTTATGTTAATAATAAGCTTAATAATAATAACTTGTTCATTCTAAGATTATTTAATTTAAATTTAACTCTAATTTAAATCTGGAAACCGTTACGTTACGTTTACCAACTTAAAAAAAATTAAATATAGTACGCCAAACCCTTATTATAATTTATTTATTCAAGCAGTGCAATAGGTAAGAAGTTATTTTAATGTTTTATTTTCATGGTAGTTTCTACGTACTATTAGTGCATACTTGTGAATACCGATTACAAAAAAAACATTTGAATTTCAACAACGATAGCAAGATAAATAAAAATGGATAATCATAATATTTTAACTCAAAGAAAGAATGAAAAATACAGTTGGAATGGATATCTGTACACAGAAGATGAATCGTTCAAAAAGATTATGATGTGGAGTATGAACGAAACATTGCTGGCCATACAACCTATGGGAAACGAAAAAGATATTTGGATGCAGACAAAAGAATTTTAAGTAAAGTTACTAATTACAATAGGCAAAATATTATAGAATATCTTCGTGGTATATCCTATAACTACAATATGGAGTAAAAGCAATAAAATATTTGTTAATTTATAGTTTAGTTAATTTTATGTACTACATACTATTTTTTAAGATTTCAATTAAAAATTTAAAATAGTTAACCTAGCTTTTTTCTTCAGCTGTTGGGCAAACATTCTTTTAATCATCGCATTAATCAATTAAGAGCGTGGAGCGTGATTTTGGACTATAATATGATTCTTTTGTGTAACGAAAAATAAAAAAACGTTATCTATTGCATTATAAATCGATTAAGTAATTTAACTTATTTTTGCCGTATTTCTTCTGCTATTAAACAAATCATCGCCGAGTTGACCAGTCGTCGAGTTGACTGGTCGCCGAGATGACTGGTCGCCGAGATGACCGTCGCCGAGTTGACCAGTCGCCAAGATGACCGTCGCCGAGTTGACCGGTCGCCGAGATGACCGTCGCCGAGTTGACCGTGACCGATAAAAAGTTGTTTGTTATTAATTGTTGTTGTGTAAGAAACACAGCGTCCATAGCGTCGAAAATGTCCAAATTTAAGTCAAATAAACAGCATTTGCGCGAAATTCTACTTCTCTTTCAAGCCAGCCAAAAAAATTCAAAGATGCAGAAATGCAAGCATTACTGGACGAAGATTCCACACAAATTGAAAAAATATTGGCGGAAATATTGAATGTGACCCAACAAACTATTTCTAATCGTTTGCATGCTCTGGGAAATATTCAAAAAGAAGGTAAACGGGTGCCGTATCAATTAAAAGAAAGAGACATCAAAAGGCGAAAAACCACTTCTTAAAGTATGATTAATCGGTTCAACGAAAGTCTTTTTTGCATAGAATTGTTACTGGTGATGAAATAGTACATTATGCAACAAGGGGATAAGTGATCAATTTTTGACATGAGGGTAAAGGTTTGTTTGTATGAGGCTTTAGCAGAGAGCAGAAATTATCCTCAGGTCAAAAGTCACTTTATCCCCGAGGTGCATATACTATTTTTTGCAAATTGCGAGAGGTAAAGTAGGAACTCCACCAATTACAAAACTTAAAGCATAAGTTTTAATTTTTTAATTAAAAATTAAAAACACCACGAGGTTTTTGCCACCTGAATAAAAATATAACACCTTTTTCATTTTTGTCCGCTAGCCTTCTTTTTTGCCCGTTGTGACTACTTTTTGCCCTAGGACAAAAAATGCCATTTTAAACCCGCATATCGGGGTGGATAGTGACTACTTTAGCCCCAAAATTGCAAAAAATGGATTTATTTCGACAATCTCGAGCGCAAAATATCATGGGTAGACCCAGGTCAACCATCAACGTCTCAACCAATACGTAATATTCATAGAAAGAAGACTTTGTTGTGCATTTGGTGGGACCAGAGAGGACCTGTGTATTAAGAACTGCTAAAACCATGTGAAACGGTTACTGGTAATCGCTACCGATAACAACTAATTAAATTGAACCAAGCCTTGAAGCGAAAACGAGCAGAATGAGATGAAAGAATACATAAAGTAATTTTACTCCATGGCTATGCTCGGCCGCATGTTGATAATCAAGTTAAAACTTACTTGGAAAACATTAAATGGGACCCGCTGTATTCACCAAACCTTGCTCCATCAGATTACTACTTGTTTCGATCGATGCAGCACAGACTTTCGGAACAGCACTTCAATTCATACGAAGATGTGAAGAATTGACTTGTTGGATGGTTAGCCTCAAAAAAGGAGAACTGATGTTGGGACGGAATCCATCAATTGTCAGAAAGATGGGAAAAGGTCATATCTAATGATGACCAATATTTTGATTATTGATTTTATTTAATAAGGTGCATTGGTAAGAAAAACCCCTTTGAAGACATAGAACTGACAAGAGCATTTATATGGCTACTCAGCAATACTAAAAACTAACCTTTCAATTAAAAAAACAAATGTTTTCTTAGTGCCATAAATATGGTAATTTCGGATATATAGGCATTATTTGGGAAAATTTGTTTTAATTTTTCAAGCTTACATAAACCTTTAGAATTTTTTACTTTTTACCTGATTTACTTTACATATTTTTATTTCAGTGTTTTGGCGTGCTACCAAATAAAACAATATAATATAAATAATAGTTAGTTCAAATTTCACTAATTACTTTCCAAAATTTAATTTTAAATTCAGCTTTGCGAAAGAAAATCAAAAAATTACTGGTCAAGCTCTAATTTATTAAAGATCTTATTCTTCTGCAACACTTTGTATATTCGTAACTCTCGTTAAAGGATTTCAAAATCCGCTCGATATGACAACGTCGCAGAAGTTTAAATATAACATGACGAAAGTTGAAACCAGGAAGTTTAAATAAATTTTCAATAATGGAATGGAATTAATTATCGATTCAAATATAATTGCGCCGTTTAAATCGCCTCAAACATTTTATACATACTTTCGCTACTGAAGATAAGTGACCAGTATCGAATTTTTTTTTTAGATAACATTACTAATCGTACGTTATTGTAATAAGAGAAAAAGTGAATCAAATGACAAAATCAATGTTTAAAAATATAAGTTATAATTATTTATTTCGAACTATTTATTTGGTCAACATAACCTCACATAAATAATGCTATTTAAAACTTATCGTTTAACGCTATTATTTACTGTAACTTTGGCAGTTACCGATTTTCAGTATCATACTCGTGATAGAAGCCAAGTAAAAGTGAATAAATGTTGTGAGTCTTATGAACTGTTAATCGATAAGCGTTGCGTTCACATAAATGAAACAAACGTAACGAGTATTTGGAAACCAATTTTTACAAGAGAAAATGGAGAGACAAATGTGCAGGTTGATTACATGTAGGCATTAACAGAATGCGCTTAGTTATATCTCAAGTAACTTTTATTATTTTGAAGATTTATAACTGGTTCACCCGATTGCGGTTCGACACAGCAATGGCCTATTTATTATTATAAAAATTCCACAGATGTTCTTAAATTATTACCAAATGGTGTGTTGCGGCACTATTTGTATCACATTGTTCCTGGCGAAGAACAAGATCCCAATTATGATACAATTCAAGGTGAAGAATTAATGTATCATGATTATCCTTCGGGCAAATATTGTATGGAGAAGGTAACGATAGATAATTTATCGTTTTAAAATTAGTAAAACCTCAATTTCTGCTTTTTTAGCACGTCGAAGGACATTTAGAAAGTGAGTATGCTATGGTTTGTGCACCAGAACAACAGACAAATTGGTTGAATACATTCTTTCTTATGCACAACATAATTAATCCTATTACTCACGTAATTAGCATGGTCTGTTTTTTAACGGTAGCTGTTATTTACTTTATTATGCCCACTTTAAGAGATTTGGTGGGTAGTATTATTACGACAATATCTTTGTGCCTTATTGTTCATCAAATAGCTGACATGATAAGACTGTTCAGCATTTTTACTAATCATGTTAGCATAATTGTTGCAGGTTAGTATTGAAAGCTCATACGTTTAAAATAAATTTACAAACAAATTTATCACTTGCAGAAGCCATCTGTTACATATCTTTATTGGGTGCCTTTTTTTGGTTAAATAGTATAGGATACTACATCTGGAAAACTTTTCGGTGAGCAAAATTTACATAAATTGCATTTTAAAAATATATCTATCAAAGAAAGTAGAATGCAATACATCAAATCCTGATAAAATTAAAGCAATGTTATATTGTTTCAGATCACGCAATGTTTTCTTACGCATAACAGATGGAAAAAAGTACTGCTATTATTCTGTATATGTATGGAGTTGTACTCTTGTTATGGGAGCTTTAGCTCTTTTTGCACATTACACAATGGATTATCCCCAATCAAAACCTAAAATAAAACTAGGCTACGAACAAGAAACCATTGGATCATTAGGCATTGTCATATTTTTTGTGCCAGTGTCGTTTACTATTTTAGCTAATATTTTCTTTTTTGCCACAACTTTAAAAATATTAAATCGAATGAATACGTATGGAAGAATTCATCATAAATTAAAGCACAGGTAATTTTTTCCTTAATTATTTGTACAGTGAAGCCTGAATAAGCCGAACACCAGAAAAGCGTGAATATTGCTTTCAAAGTCTTGAATTATGTAGTTTCATATTAACGTTATGTAAAAGTAACTACTTAATAAGGTAGTTGCATTGCTGCATTAGCATTTCCTCAAATCCATGTCAAAAATTTGAAATTTTATAAAGTAGGTAGGAATACAGTTGATGATTTATCGTACAAGTTAAACAAATTTGGATGAAATTAACTATGTACGTTAACTTATAAGATAATCTAATTTGAAATTTATTTTATTTAATTAAATTTAAGCTACGAATATGCACTGTCACAATGTCGTAAAGAAACTCGTCATGAACTTTCGTAGGTATATAATAAATTGGTTTTTATTCAAAATAATTTTTGGTTTTGTGCAGGTTTCTTTTTTTCATTGGACAAGGAAACCAGAAACCTGTTTAACGGGGAAATCTATTTTGGTCCAAACGATCCTGGCTTATACAGGTTTCACTGTAAATCAATTCAAGTCACAAAATAATAATTTGCACAAAAGTCATATTTTATTAAATCTTGTTATTACGATGGCTGTGGTTCATGCTAGCAAAATTAACATTAGCAAATTTTAACTTCATTATACAGGGTGTTGTGTTTTAAATAGCTGAACTGAATTTTGCAATAAAAACTTAAACTTTTTAAAAAAGCAATATACTATTTTCATAAATATTGTGACTAGCAGTAAAGTTTAAATCTACGGGCTACAAAGCTGGAAACCACAGTTCACTGCCGGGTGGGCAGTGAAAGCTCAGGTGGGTCTGCATTTGAAAATACTACTAGAATATATTATTCAAGTCCTCACAGAACTCTGAGTGTCAAATTTAAACTTGGTACATTAATGGTAATAACAGGGCGTAGTCCTAAATTAAGAAGAAGATAAATATTGGGTGAATTAGACATTAGATTTAAGCCTTATAACAACACAGCTGGTATAAGGTATATGTATAATATAATACATACTTGATTTTAATTTTGAAAACAGATAGTTTTATGACTTGAAAGTTATATAGCCGTGTCATTTTAATAGTGAAAAATGGTTAAACACCTACAAATTTTAAATTTATTTAAACTTTATTTCGAATAAATTAATAACGTATATTTTTCTAAGTTTCAAAAAACTTTCCAAATTCGATCGAACACCAATAGTTACGTCACAGTTCATTTCTGAAGTAAAACCTTTCTGTGTCCATTCTGTTAATAAGCAAAATCCCCAAATTGATCCACTTAAAATAGAGCAATCTATATTTATGAAAGTTGATTATTAAAAAATGATTTCTTTAGTTTATAGCATAATTAACGCTTAATTTGCTTATTTTTCAGCTTTCGCATGTTCTTACTATTATTTTTAATAATGACAATAACGTGGCTTTTCTTTTTGCTATCGTTTGCAAAGTTTGAAGGATTGGCCTACACTTACATAGTAGTAAACACAATACAAGCCCCACTTTATTTATATGTATGCGTTTTCAATCAAGAGCACGTGTCTTTTTTGGTACGTAAAACGTGCTGTTATGCAAATTGTGTATGCTCATGCTGTAGACCCGAACCTGAATGTGAATGGGGAGATGAAATGGCAGCTATGAATACTGGAACTTATTAAATTTTGTGAAGAAAAATATCGAATATAATTTAAAATTATGAAATTGAATTTTTCGACTGATTGCAATAATTTTATACTTAAAAGACATAATTAACTTAAAAAATTTCTCATTTTTATACATTCCAATATGATTGGTAGTTGAATAATATATATTTATTGTATGTACATGATTATTTTATATTAATTTTGTATTTTTTATGAATAAATAATAAAAAGAAAACTTACTTGTTGAAATAAGTGTCCTTCTGGCCTTTGAATTAAATTGGATAATTGACACCTCACAACCAAATGGCAGTCGTCTAAAACCGTATTAAAAAATCTTCGTGTAGGTAGCAGAGCTTCTATATCAGTCATCAGTTCGAGAAATCTCTCACAATAATGAACCTAAAAAATGCAACTACAATTTTAAAAACAAAACATAATTTTATGTATTTAGATGTTTTACCTTCTCTTCAGGTATGGAACCTTCCTTGGGTATGGTATCCAGAACAGTCATAAATTTCAACATTAATTTATGCAAAAATGTACGTTCCCACAACAGTTGATCTATTTCTTTGGAATTATCTTTTTTGTGAATTTTTTTCCAATTTTTCTTCCACATTGGATATAGTTTAAATTCGTGCTCTCTACGTGCTTCTTGCAAAGAAATCCACATAGACAATGACACCAATCGTTTAACTTGATCACGACATATCACAACTTCCATACTATTGAAGCAGTGATTTAAAAATACCAGCAAAGCTGTTTGTTCTTTCAAAGTTATACTTAAATCATCTTTTAGACAAGAATGTAAAACTTGGCGAAAAAAGTCTGAAAAATATTTTGAATTTCTTTTAAAGGGTTCCCAAGCTTGCACGCGTTCTCTAAACTTTTCGTTCAACATCACTACAATTGACATCATATGCGAGTGCGAAGCATTGGAATTGTAATTAGGCCACAAGTAGTTTTCCAGATATTGACTAAATTCTAATACCATTATCCGACGAATTGAAAAACTGAAAATAAACATATTAGCCTGAGTTTGAGGTTAAGAAAAGATTCATACTTGCTGCCACGAATATCTTGCTGATATATGTCTTCCACCACATCGGAATTGAATGGAAGATGGTTTTTAATTGAATGGGGTGCCCAATATTTTACAGATAGCTAAAATAGATGAAAAAAGGTTACATTTCTGGTTACAAGTTAATTTATTAAGACATACTTCTGTAACTCTATCGGCATTTAATTGATCCACCGTTGGAGCTATTAGTTTAGCAGATCCATCCTCATTTAGAGTCATATTTGATTAATTAAATAAAATAACACCGCCAAACCACAAACGAAATTTAAACGTAACCTCACGTTGTGTTTATGATTTCTTTGACAATTTGACTTGGTGAAATTTCAAAACTCCCTAGAAAACACTCACGAAGTTGTACAGTATGCGGTACTAAGAAGTAGCGATCTCCAGTGATGTTGGGTTAATAATTTTCCTATTATTTTTTTTTCTACTGTGAATTACTCAGACTTCTAAAAATATAGAATCAATAATTTTAAATCCACATCGTGTTGATGAACGCAGCTAAGATATTTTGTCTAGTCTAGAGATGTGAACTCTGTACTCAACCATTGATTACACCAATTCACTGCAGTGATTCATTTTCATGTTGAGTAGCGAATTTTTCTATTAGGACTATTATCGAAATTATGAATAAGGAGTATAATATGAAAAAAAATAGATCTTTTTTTAAACGGCAATCACTCAAATAATCACGCAAAGGTTAGCAACTGAAGATTAGACAGAGAATTGGCGATGAACGACATAATAATATGGAACTTAATCGAAACAGAAAAAAATAAAAGAAAATACAGGAATTTAAAGGTTACAGATTACGATAATCTAGTAAATAATATTACTTTATTTTTATGCGGTATATCTGTTACGGAAAAAATACGCAAACCAGTAAAAGTACACATTTACCGGGGTTAATCCAAAGTTAATCTTACTTTTCTCAAAAACACAATGTATACAATGAGCCATTTTCCTGAAATACGAAAATTTGCTCACTAGGGGCGCTAGTAGTCCGGTAGGGACAAACATGTATTTGGCCATAAGAACAAACATTCGTTCAATTCAAATACTAAGTAATCTGCAGCAATGAAAATTTTACAGGTTATTATTCAAAGCTTTACGAAAACATTGTAAAAATAACAGCAAATATTAACAATCATTATCTGAGTAATAAAATAAATAAAGTGACTACGAATCGACGACATTACTATTACATAAATTAATTGACGATTATAGAATTAATATATGCTGATTTTGTCACATGTTATTAAAAGCATAATATTGCAATCATATATAAGCTGAAATCTGAATATTTAGTGTAGTTATAAGCAAGAAGAACGAATGTTTGTGATTTTCCTGAGAGGTCATGTAAATTTGTCATTAGATGGCGAGTAAATCGATAATTTTTAATTTAATAAAAATGTGCACTAGAATTTTGAGAAGCTCCTGTACTATAAATATTATTCCTGTGCCAGATAAAAAAAAGTTTTAATTGTAAATTTTTTATTTTATTTTTTAATAAAAAATTGAAATAAAACTGAAATTAGTGCAAGCAAATAATAAAATAGTTAATAGATCATTCATTAAATGCAATGAGAAATCAAATAGATCAATTGAAGCAAAAAAAGTGCAAGAAAAATATAAATACGAGTATAAAAATGATGCTCAAAACTACTTTTTAATAGTTTGTCACACAAGATACGCTGATGTTAGCGGCAAACTTGCCGCCTACTTTTGATGGACATATAACGTTACCCAAGACATCTATCAAACGTCATTCAAAATTTTTCAAAAATTTTTAACCTAAATGTAGAAAGTTTGATGTTTGTCCCTACCACAAGTGCTGCCTCTCGTGATAAATTTGCCACACTATTCTCAGGAAAAAGGCTCATTATTTGTTGTTCCTCAAATCTAGTTTTGGCGCTTTTGTAAATATTTTAAAATATTATATTGTTTGCAATTAAATTTTAATTTTTTTTTTCATCTCTAAATAAAGACAAGGATTTTAAAACTTTAGCTTTGAAAAAAAAACAGTAACAAAAATAACTTAAAACCTTTTCGGTACATTTTCGAAGAAAATTGGGGAATTTATAAGAATTTAATAAATAGCATCGACCAAATTGACGCGTTTTCTGGACGATATTTACTTCAGTGATATTTTTTAATTTTTTAATTTTTTTATTATTTATATTTTGAATATTTTGCATTTATTTTGAATAAAAAAAAAATTAAAAAATCATTAACCATTTATTTTGTCTATATTCTCAATAGTGAAAAAGAAGTTAAGTCAAAGAAATGTTTAAAATACAGGGAAGTATATAATCAAGTCATTTGAGCATAATAATTAAAAGAAAAGAATACTTTTAAAAATTTTTATTTTTTAACAATTTAAAAGAAATTTTACAATTCGCTTAATGGAAAGTTGGTTTTCCTTACTTTGCAATAAAATATACCAATGTCTACGTTTAGTCGGAATAGATAATCGTCGGAAGTGGATAAAAGTTTCATCATTAAGAAAGATTGTCATTTTCATCACAAAAATCAATTTTAGAAACACAAAGTAGAATAAAATTAACAAAAACAAAATTTTGTCTTTTATAAAATTAAATTTTACATGTGTTAGTTTAATAATCATTCATTTAAATAGTTTTTGAATAAATATGTAAGTTATGAATCAAATTTTATTTCAATTTCATGAATCATGTAAAATTTAATTTTATAAAAAATATTATCACATGTTAATAATCTTAATCATATTATTTATTATCATATCTGTTATATTAACAATATAACATATACCTATTTGACCCAATATACCTATTTCACCAAATTCAAAACCTATGGAATTTTGAAATTGAGACCATCTACAAATATTGTAATAATTGTGAAGATAGTAATAATGATATTGTAAAGATAAAATTTTAAAATATAATTAATTTAAATAATAAATTACACAATTTTTAATACTATAGCAAGTTGAGTAAAAAACAAAAGATTGGGTGATATAGGTAGGAATTAAAGGCGTAGATTTACAAATTATTAAAAAGTTGAAAGAATTACTAACTTTGTTGTTTTTAATAATTTAAAACTGGAAAACTAAGAATTGTTAAACAAAATTATTTTTTGAAAATGATTTTTTAGAATCCAAAAAATAAAAATTTCAATATCTCAATATTGATATATCAGTATGATTTGAGTAAGCGCAAAATTTTATCCCAAGCATTTGATTGGCAGTTTGCACCGCTTATAATTAAAAGAAGTGTAAAGATAAAAATACAATATTGAGATGACCCGAGCTATACAAATTTATAAAAGTTTTGCTCATTCCAAAAAATTCTTCTTTTCTCGGTGTACATTCATTATTTAACATGAGACTCTCATCGTTGAAGTTAAATTGTAGATTTTTAATTAATACATTTTGTTACTTGTAATGTGTGGCCTTGTAAGCGCACGTGCACGCTTCGTATGTGGTATTGCAGCTGGTCTAACAAATTTGCTGCGACGTAATTTTATGCATCGACTAAATCTATAACAAATTCTTCAACTTTTCCAATTTATTTAACAATTTGCACTTTACCACAATTAATTTAAACAAAAACATTAACTCAACTTAATTAATTTTATTAATTTTCAAACAATTAACAATTTAAATTTTTATTGCGGGAATGATGTTCGTCCGCTAGTCTACTCTACGTCAAGGCGTCAGCCCAAGTGTCTTGTACAACCTCCAAGCCCCACTCCCTTACTTTTTATTTCTCCCACCTTATTTACAGCTAAAATTTAACTATTTTACACAATATGATACAAATAAACAATAAAACAAATTCAAACTTTAAAATTATTTTACAAAACAATAACATTAATGTTGTTATGGTTTTCGAAACACGACAATATGTTTAATCAATGGATAAGTGGTTAAGGTAGTGTAACTCCATATTAATATTGATTGATATGAAAATACGTTTAGTTCAAGGGTATGCAAATCAAGTCAAATGAGCTCTAAAGTAAAGTTCCATTTTAGCACTTAGCGCATTTTAAATTTTCACTTTGGAAGATTTCCACCAATAAATTCCTTTTATTAGTCCACACTGTCGATATATGGACTACACTGATAATTCATAGGTAATTATTTTTTTGGGTAGTGATAGAGTGAAAACTCCATTGGGGGATTATAGGCTACTTAATTTACTACAGATATACATATTGTCGTGTATTTTCCTATAATTTGGAGTTTTGTAAAGTAAAATAATTTTTTTGATAGTTTGAATTTGAACATTTGTTAAAATTAAAGTTAACAATAAAGGTGGTAAAGTAGGGGCTTTTTGCCAAAAACGTTTAATTTTACTCCGCTGGTTTTGTGGAAAATTTTTGTATGTTTGAAAATTAAAAGATGATTTTTTTGGATAGTTGTTTTGTTCGGAATCGAAAGCGAGTGAAAAGATGGAATGTAGAGTAAATTTAGTGATTGTGGTGGTTGTTTTGAAACGACGAATTCACTTTGAAATTAATTTGAAATATTTTTATTTTTCATCACATTATTTAATAATATACTAGTAGTTATGTGCAATTTTTAATCAGATTACTTATTTGACCCCGGATAAACCAAGAACTTAATTCTAATCGTCCTCACTCGGCGGGAAATGGCAAACCAAAAAGAAGTACCGGTAATCTGTCTTGGAAAACCTTTCATAAAATGAACTGGTTACTAAAAACTTACTGTGATTTCTTAATTTTTTTAAAGTTCAATAACTTTTCCTAGAGGCCTCATCGAGGCTCTTAACAATAATAAAAAAGCAAAACGTTTTTAGGTATATTCAGGCGTTTGCCTGAAATAGATCAGAAATTACTGAAAATAACTGAAACCGTTAGTCAAACAAATTCCACTAGTTGTCGGAAAACTTTGTATTTGTTTGTTTTTGTGAACTGCTGTTTTTTTTGTTACTTTGTTTTCGTCCTGTAAATTTTTAAAATGTAAGATTTATAAAGAAAAAAAAACGCAAAAGAAAAGATGAAGTTTGTGAAGGTTATTAGAATAAAGCAACAAAATATATTTTTTTCAAAAGTAATAGTAGTATAATTTAATAAATTCTTGATTATTAATTTTAAACACATTGATCTCGAAGAATTAAAAACATTCATCTGGGGCACATTTTTGATAAAGTTTTCTCTGGGAATTCAAAAAATCAAAAACTTGTGCAAAAAGTGCAATATTGTGCAACAACTATTATTCACGAAGTTTTACATCTATTGCATTTTTTTTCGGTATAGTTTCAATAATAGTGCAAAGTATGAGTAAGACCATTGAAGTACCTGTAAAAATTTTAATTCAAAATACTTAGTTAATCTTTTCTATATTACTGCATAACTTACAGACATGAAAGCAGCTAAAGATAATCGAGAAAATTTCCAAACAGTTACATACAGTGGTCTTTTTGATCTTTCCATAATAATATTAAGATATTTTGCAGCTTTATTTCCACATGTATACCAATTGGACATATAGCAACCATCGATTATCTGTGAGCTCTATAAATTTTTTATAAGGTATATATAATCCTACTATTAATGTAATATAATAATATTTACTTTAACTGTTATGCTATTTCCAAACCAACAATATTGAGCAAATTCTATCAATACCAACGCAAGATAATCAACCAGCATTAATGTTTGGGTTGATTCGATAGGCAACTATAAGTGTAGAAAGAAAAATTAATGGAAGTAAGAAGAATTAAGTATATTATATATTATACTTCTTACCAGCACAAAATCAAATAAAGTATTACAAATTATTATAATGCTTGTTAAAAATTGTGCTAAATTGCCCGCTCTAAAAACATAATCGATGCGTTCAATATACCTAGAAAAATAATATTCAAATTAATTAGATTACATGCAGAAACCTTAACTATTTTAATAAGTACTTAATTATTGCTTGATGGTATATCACACATTCCTTTAATTCCTCACATATCATTTCTTCACTATCATTACCATTCAAACTATTCATTATCTTTTCTCTTAATATATCCAGATGAGCACTGCCTATGCTCATTAAGCTAGCTATTAATGTATCCAAACATGAATTATTCCATGCAGCAAAAAATATCGCAATCATTTCAAAAACGTACAAAGGATATCTATATTTTCCAACATTATACGAAAGAGGAAAAGGTAAGTATTTGTGATCAACAATGGGATAGACTCCCAACATTATTATCAATAACAAGCACATAAAACGATATACGTTTGCTAACAGTCGACATCGTTTTATGGTAGTTGCCATGTAATGATCATAGTCAATGGAATATGTTGAAAATACTGGTTCTTTTAGCATATCTACTAAGTCCATAAATATTTTTCTATTACGTAAAAAGCAGAGCAGTTTTACGCAGTATGTAAAACACGACATGAATATGTACAAAATTTCGGCCAATTTAATAATATCGGTAATTTGAGTTACCACTTCAACCCCTTGAACAATATTTAAACCTACTGCAAGAATCATCTGTATAATGAATGCTGAGTAGTCTAAAATTGATAAATTCCTTTTTGGCCATACTCCTGTATAACTCAACATATCTTTTTGAATTTGGATAGCAAGATAACTATCAGATAATAATTCTGCCTAAAACCACAATCTGATTAATGCGAATACAGCAGTCCTATATTATGTAGATAAGCAATATTTGCACAAATTTGTCTTCTCATATGCAGTAGACACTGATTTTTAAATTTATTTATACATATTTTTAGTAGTAATATCTCATTAATTAGCTTTCGTTTGATTTAGAAGATGTAGAACGTTAAAGTGAACCACAAAATTCCAATTTTTTCGGAAAAATTTTGAAATACACAAATTTAAAATATCGATTTTTCACGTAAGAATAATTGAAAAGTCGCATTGTGTTGGCGGTCCGAGTACTCCACGTAATTACGGGCAAAAGCGTGTTTTAATAAGAGGAGTCAACCTCAGTTGACTGTTGTCTGTTAATATCATTTAATAAATTTATTTTAAGTAAGAATTCGTCAATTTTACCCAAATTTAACTTAAAAACAAAGATCTAAGTCTTTGCAAAGTAGCACCGGTCTTAGAGGTGCTAAGTAGAGGGATATTTTTAGTGGGTACAGCGTTTGTCAAAACGGCTCGAAGCGTCCGGAGTGGAAGGTGCGGAGTAATTTTCTAGTGCAAATTATATCCATAGATACTTTAATAAAATAAAAACATATCTTAGGTAGAGCAATGTATAGTGGTACATTTTGACCATTTTCAAGGGTAGTTTTCAATGATTTTTAAAATTTCTTTTATATACTTGAAATATACGCCAAATTCTACCATAATTTCATTAAAATATTTTTAAATTTAAGGTATACTTTAACGTCCTACTCCCAATTTGGAATAATCTATTTTCTAAGCTATCGCAATATTATATTACAAAATTAAAATACTTAGGTTATTTAAATAATATTTTGTTGATTTCTCATAATTCAAAACAAATTTGTGCTAGATTTATTTATGATACTATATTATGTACATTCAGTTAACTTACCATTTTATATTAAGCTTCTGAACAAACTGTTTACTTTCTGGTAACAGATTATTCTTAGAATGACATAAAAATTAGAATTTTCGCTTTAAGAAGGCTATTAAAATAAATTTTACTCGAGGTAATAATTATATAGGTAAACATATAATTAAAACTTAATTATATATTCCAGTTCAAAATACCACTCCCAGTTATTAAAAATTAAAGAGATTAAAAGACTGTCATTCAAAATAATTTTTATTTGAAATTAATCTTACTCCTAACATACAATTAGTTAATATAATAATTATGATCCACAGATTCAATGTACAATACAAAATATTGTAGTATATATTTTTGTGGTTTTTCCAGTGATTAATCAATATATTCTAATGTTTCTATGATAGCTTCATTCATGATATTATAAATCCACATCCTTACGTTAAATACAATTTTTGAAAAAACACGAGAAATATTTCCTTTAATATGATTAAAAAAGTTTTTTGATAATTTATTTAGGGATTGAAATTTATCATTTTGTTGAACGAATAACAATTCACAAAATAAAGACATTGCTAAAATTATAAAATTGATTTCCTAAAATAATTCAATTTTTTCTATAAAATATATTTACTTGCGAAAGCATGACCAATAAAAAGCAGGTAGAAAGCACCTTGAAGCATTTTTATACTAATTGGTTGAGATTTTTGACTTTCCTCTGCCGCTTTAGCAACTTTGCGTGTCTGCTTTTTAATCGGCTTAACCACCGAAGGCTTCTCTTCTGCGGTATCAGTAGCTTTGCTTTTACCCAGTTTTTCATATTCATTTTCAGTCATTTTTGTTAAAATTCCAGCTTCAAAAATAGCCATTATTCTGTAAATTAACAAAATGTACATTTTAGAATGTTATATTCAGGGTGTCTTAAAATATCATTTACAACAAATTTTTGTAGTCAAAATATTAAAATTTAACTGCATTTAAATAAGATTATTTTTGAATTATAAATTCTTAAAAAGTATCTTCTTCAACTACTATCTATAATCGAAAGTTCACTTTTCGGAACGGTAGTATAGATAATAGTACAGTTTTTATAACGTAATGTTTATTAAAAAAACTTTTTCAGGATTTATAGTTTTGAAAAGCTAAAATTTTGAATTAAATTTTAATATAATACATCGGTATTTGAAACTTATAGTAACGCTGTTTCTTTAACTTTTTAAAACACTCTGTACGTCTAGTCTTTACTACATTACATTTCATTAAAATTGTCTACGTAGGGGCAACCAATTTGAAACGTAATGGCCGAATAAGCGGTAGTCAGTTTCTCGCTTAAATGAAAATTATTAGCTCCTAAAAAAAAATAATAGTTTATTGAACAAAAAATGCTAAATATTTTACCGAATCGCTGAATATCAAAAAATAAAGTTTCTCTTCCTCCTAGCACGGCTACGTTTGTTGAATTACTGACCAATTGAACGCCATCTTCAACAGAATTAACCAAATAGAATCGTTGTTTCCTTGACATAATTTTCCAAAGTCTTCCATATATTCCTGTTCCGTTCTAAAATATTCAGAAGTTATCTGTGAGTGGCAAAGTAGCCTGGCGGTTTATAAATTACTTACAGCTAAAAGACTGTAACTGGCACTTTCAATATATAATTTATAATCCCTTGTAAGCATTGCTTGCTCGAGATGAACTAAATTGTTTATAGCTTTTTCTAAAAATAAATTCATGAAATCTTGTTTTATAGTTAAAATCACTTTTTATGGTTACCTCTTCCAGGTTTTGCTAATAATGACGTTAAGTTAGCTGAATACATATCAGCTATAATGTAAGTTGCAGAAAGAGATAGCACAATTGAAAAAAATCGAAATTTATTAGTTGAACTGGGCTGACTTCCGGCTATAAGATTGTATTGACATTATAATAACCTACTGGTTATTTTATTTTGAGACTTACTTTGTTTAAGAAATAAACTAATGGTAAACCAATAGCAATCGTAAAAAAGTCGAGAATGAGAACGTATCAATTGTCTTGGTTGCCATAAATTGGGCAAAACGATAATTATATATAAAAATCCCCCAGAAACTAAAATAGTAGCAATAATAGCTGGCCAAACCTATTAAAAATTATTTGATAAGTATATTAAAAGAATAAATAAATTATTAAAATGTACTCTCCAATTAAATGGTCGCACTAACGCTAAAGCTTCGTTTAAACGACTTGGAGCATGAGTAACAAAAGCTACGCTATCAGCTAAAGTCAAGAAAGAAAATTCTACTACTTTTAAACGTTGTAAAGTTATCGTAACGTCTCCTAAGAAAAATTCAATTTCCTATTCAAAATAATTTTGGTTAGACACTAAAAATTTTATTATTTGAAAAACTTAACCCGTTTGCCGATTTCATTGAGCACACCGTCCACTCCTTCGCCTTCTATATCCATGGCTATGGTTTTATCAAACGGATCAAAGTACATGTACCTAAAATTGCAGTGTAGTTTCTTTTTTAAATTTACAAAAATATTAATTTACTGAAAGTTAAGTTCGGATGCTAACAATGCTAAAAGCATATCGTCTCTTCCACCTTCAACTGTTATAGACATATTATTATATCGAACAAAATGCCATGGTGGTTTCTAAAACTCAGTGTAATATAATTTATTACAAAGTGACCGAATAACCTTAATACTAACGTGCAATACAGGAACTAAAAACATTTTTCTATTAAAGTTCTGAAAAATTGGTTTTGGTGATGGTAGAGTAGGACGGTGAAATAAACCTCCAGCGGTATTCCACCAATTAATCAAACTTAAATGATGTCGTTTGTGAGAAGTAGCTTGATTGTAATATATACGATATCTAAAAAACATAATATTATAAAATATATATATATATATATATAAACAATTTTGGTTTTAAAAGGTTGTCGAAATATTATCGTGATAAAATTATAAAACCTTGGATATTCACAACGTTTCCGTTACCACTATATACCTCTTAAAGCGCTTAAAAGGCGCGCTCTATAATGGTTTCTGTTACTGCTTATGAATAAATGCAGATAAATGCTAGTGATAAATTATTGAGTATTGCATTTATTTTTTATCTTAACCTGAAGTTTTCTT
The DNA here is from genome assembly GCA_911387805.1 of Cantharis rustica. NCBI lineage: Eukaryota > Metazoa > Arthropoda > Insecta > Coleoptera > Cantharidae > Cantharis > Cantharis rustica. The sequence goes on from OU426877.1 coordinate 42,591,801, forward strand.
CTCTTTCGTTTATGAAATTATTATAATAATACAATGTTAACAAAATTTTTCGACATAAAACAATGACAAAATTTTACCACCGTGTTTTGTAGCCCGTATTGTATAAATAAATCTGTTATTTTACATTTGTTTATATAAAAAGTTTTATTTTTATTTTATATTTTATTATAGTGTTTATTTACACTAATAATCTTCAGATTTTATAAAAATAACTGTCTTTACTATGGAAGCAGTAAGTTTTATATTTAGTAACTGGAACCATTAAAAAACTATTATATAACTTAGGTTCGATTTCAACAGTTTTTATTAAATCGTTGGTTAAGTAATCACCGTTAGAAGTATTTAACCGAAATTAATTTAAAGCTTTTGGACTTTTTGTTTATATTAGTAACCTTATAAATCTCCTATATAATAGAATATTAACCTAAAAAATGATTTTTTTAAGCCGATAGTGTGGTATTAGTAGTATGTAATTTTAAATAAACAAACTAAACTTTTTAACTAAATTTAACAAGCATGCAAACCACATCAACTTTGTAATATTTATAATTATTTTAGTATAAATATTAATATTTTTATTTGTATTTATAATATTTAGAATGTAACTCACGTATCCGGTCTAGGGTTGGTCATTACAACAGTTCTTAACATTTCGTGCAAACTTCTTGTAAAATATCGATTGACCGATTGTTTACCCCAATAGAAAATTAGTAGAATGTTTCTTCGGATAAAATTTCTATAGTAATACTAAAAGATATTTCAAAATTAAGAAGAATAGTTTTTAAATAATCGTAAAATATTACTTCTAAGAGAATATATTCAGACAGTTTGTGATTGCACATGCATAGTGTTGATAAATCTAAGTAATTTGTGATTCTATAGGATACATATGAGAAATACTAAAAATTTTATTATTATGTAATTATCCAATAAGTTTAAAACAAGATGCTCTTACATTTTCTTGAAAATCAACTGTGGTGACATTGAAAAGTGTTACAGTCATTTGATGTGTTATAAATTCGATCGTTAACATATGAACCATGTCAATATCTACGTTAAAATAACGTTAAAAATACTTACGGTATACTGATTCAAAATATTTGCAAAATTTACCGATACTGTTATCAAAAGCAAAAGCGACATGATGTAATGGAAGTCCTCCAAGTATATCTACCAACGCTCCAGATATGTTTTCTCCATATGTAGGTGTAGTATTCACCGAATTTACTGAAAAATTGATTTATTTTAGGTAAAAACTCTTAATAAATTATTAGTATTGCATATTTACATTGAATAAAATTAAAACTATTTCCATAAACATTGAAAATTATCGAAATAATTATTACCAACTTCATTTTCTATTTTACCTCGATTCTTACTTAAATCAGAGTATTATATGATATTTCTTTGATATTAATACGAAAATCGGAGATTTTGAAAAGGTTATGCTACATCACGAAATACTTCACTAGATATTGAAAAGAGCACATTAATACTTAATATTCTTTAGAAAACATATCATATAATATCGATAGATATTAATAACTTGCTCTTTTAAGATTTAAAATATTTCCTTGCTGTGTTAAATTCAGAAAAATTCTGAACTGAATTTGTACTTTTGCAAAAATTTTTGCATTTTTATAAATTCAATCGTATAATAAAATTGTAATTACTATATTTCTGACGTTCTAATTACTTTATTGTATAGCAAATTTAAGTTATTCTAACTTTACCTTCGCTTTTACCTATATAAATGGTAGAAAATAACTTAAAAAAGTTTTTAGAATTTTTTAAGTATTTATGTGGTATTTAGTAGTATGTGATGTTTTTATATAAATGGTGCTTTCAACGAAATGATTCTGTCCAAAAGTTAACTGTAGTATAATATAATTTTAGATTTAACTTAACAGATTTTTAAATAGATAAATAGTTGATAAGTTTATATACATTTTTATTAACTTTAGAAATCAAAAATTTTATTTAAATAGTAGTAACTACGAAACAACAATTGTTTTTCTGTGATCGACTATGTTGATGTAAACTGTCGTGTTTCGAAATGCTATAAAAACATTAATTTTATTATTTTGTAAATTATTTTAAAGTTTGAATTTTGTTTTATTATTTATTTATAACATTGTACATATTGTATAAAATAGTTAAATTTGCTATGTAAATAAAAAGGTAGGGAGAACGAGAACTAGAAAGAGTGGGGCTTTAAAGCAGAACACTTAGGCTGCAGCCTTGACGTCGAGTAGAGCGGACGAACATCATTTCTGCAATAATTAAAATTGTTAATTGTTTGAGAATAAATAAGTTAAATTGAGCCGATGTTTATTTTTTTTTAAATTAATAAAGTGCAAGTGCTGATAAAAATTAAAAAGTGAAGAATTTGTGATAAATTTTGGTAATTTGTTAAAATTGCAACGCAGCAAAATTTGTTTGAGACCAGCTGGAATAACATGTGCACTTACAAGGCCATATGAAAGGTAAAATTGGAGCATTTTAATTTAAAATTGACGATTTAAAAACTCTGAAGAGCTCATAGCTAAAAAATAATCTGTGTTATCTCAGCAATATTCACTAAGGGGTGAAATTGCTTAAATTTGCAAAGTTGGGGTCATAGCAATACATTTTGAGAAGATAGATTTCCTGTTGCATATTCACTTCAAAATATATAATTTTTAAAATACATAATATAACAGTTCTAATAGAGATTCCAATTTTGTAATGTTTATTCCTCGTTTTCCTCACGATACAAGCCTCAAATCAATTGTATCAATAAATCGAATTTATTTTAATTACAGTTAACAATATCACGTAAATTTTTAACTTTGATTTCTAAATGTATTATATTATGTAGTAGATATATAAAAAATAAATATTCCTAATAAAAATGGCTTTTGCTTTTTATCCGAGTCGGATTTTGTTTTCTTGCTTATATCTCGTAAACGGTTAGCCCTAGCTCAAAAGTTGTTTTATATAAAATTGAAGCTGATAAAATTTCCTACAAGAATATTTCTGCATTCTGAATATTGGAAATAAAATTTTCAAATATTTAAGAAATTTTTTTTGTGTCTCATGAGTTTTGATAAACTTTGTCTCTTAACTTCTTTACCATTCTTTTGAAACGAAATCCTTAGTTTTACAGCATTAAATTTAACCAAGCACCGCTTTGAACCCGGAGGAAGGCAAATTACTTTTTTTTTATATATATTTTTTTATATATAAATTTTTAATTGTTACACGATGTTCGTTGTTAAAGATTTAATAACGTGCCTGCACTATATTCTCGCCATATGTTGTTAAACGTTCGTTGTGGACTTCTGGTCACTCGTATCTGGTTCTCTTGCTACTGTGCGTATTTGATCATTAAGCATCTTTTTTATCCTAGTAATTCATCATTCATTTCAGGTAAGTTGTTATCACTTTCATATCACTTTTGATTGCTGTACGTTTTTTAATAATCAAGTGTTAAAATTCAGATTAAACCAATGTTAAAATTTTGTTATAACTACAAATACTTAAACAACTTTCTCGTTTGCTCGTTCATACCGCAATTACCTCCCCCCCTCCCAAATTCTCCTTTACGCAGTATTGCTGCAAATTTTCCAAATTTGTCCTCTCCTACAGACGATTTCGCAGCGCGAAGTTCAAATGGTAAACCAATCTAATGTTGTTTGCTGCACTTTTTGTTTTATTATTGTCTTTAAACACTTTTAAAATTTTTATAACTTTTTAAGCCCTAATTGATTCATCATTTTCAGCCTTTGCTCGTCATTAACTTTTATTGTCTTATTTGAGGATTTTTTTGTTTCAAAATATCTTTCTTCTAAATAAAATGTAGTGAATTCAACGAATTTGCAGGTAAGTAAATTTTTTATTTTGAAATAATTTTTATAACTTAAATCTGTTTTTGTTTTAAAACTAATCAATAAATCAACATATTATTTATTTTTTTAACTAAAATTCTGGATTCTCATCCCTGCAGAAGTAATTTTGCACACTGAAAACTTTTTCTATTCAAATCAAATTAATATTATAAATTGTTAAATAAAAAAATTTATGACAATATATATTGCAATGTCCGCAGCTATTAAAATTTCTAAAATTTTATTTAACTACATAAATATTCTCGCTGGGTTGGCATCCATTATTTATTGAGTAACGAGACTCTTGTTTAGTATTGACATACCTCGCTGAAGCCATTCTCTTCTACTTCTCTCATTACCAACACAAAATTTTCAAACTTAACCTTATGTACAGTATATTTACAAATAAGTAATTAACATTACAAGAAACTTTTCTAACTTAACCTTATGTACAGTATATTTACAAATAAATAATTAACATTACAAGAAAACAAACTTCAAAATAATTTACAAAATAAATAAAATAATGATTCTAACGTTTCAAAACATGACAATATATTTGTACTTCTCTTTGTAAGATATCTACATATTTGTACTTTAAAACTTATCACTGTGAAAATTATTTTGTGACAAATGGTAAAACTTATTTACAAGATATCCCTATTCCTATAGGTGTTACCATATCTGTTGATCTTGTCACCATCTGTATATGCACATCTTTTTTGACGATCGTGTTGTGTTTTTTAATCAAATACACATCAATAACATAAGACTGATTAAAAAATATGTTGCCGACATTTTTCTCGTGAAAATGGTGAATATGATCACTTTAATGACTTCCATGTAGATCTTCAATTCACCATGGAGTGTAAAAGAAGAAGTAACCACCGTTTTTTTGACATACTATCGCCATGAGAGATCTTAATAGTATACTAATCACTGATCGGTACCATAAACCAATGCATTTAGAAATACTTTTAAATTATTCTTCAAGTAATCCTAAATATCAGATCTTCAAAGTTGAATGTAATTTTATTCATAAAGTGCTTACCATTATACATCCTTTATTTCAATTCAACATTAATAGAATATATTGCATTCAATTCCCTTCTTAAAACGCCCTTTATCTAAAAGTAGAGAAACAATGATAAAGAAAGTATATCGTTCGAGATTTGAAAGAACACTTTGTATGGAGCTATTGATTGCTATTTTAAGATCTAACACAGAAATTACATTAGGCTTAAGTTGTCCTAACAGAAACTCTAAGTATTTCTTTAAGACCAAAGATCCAGTTTCTGGGGACTACCAAAGGGGGTTTGTTTATAAAATCCCATTTATGAATTCCAATGCTGTGTACGTTAGTAAGGCATGTAGAAAATTATGTGTCCGCATAAAAGAGCATACCAGGAATTAAAAACTCTCGATGCAGACAAATGGTTGATGATTGTCACGGTATTAACCATGAAAGTATCGATATCCTTGTCCGAGTGAGAATAGACAAGAAAGAAAACAATCCATACCTGCTCTCAGAAGTCGTCAATATGACAAAAGGAATATTAAAAACTTTGATACGAGGTATGAATGCATTCTGGATATACTAAACTCAGCATAAACTGGGATATAATGTAATGTTACGAAAGAACGTCTAATTATATTTGATGACTAATGTATGACGTCATGTGTGATGAGTCATGCATGATAACATCATTAGTCATTCAAATAATGCTCCGATATCAATCGAGAAGCGCAAAGAAGTGACTAGAAATTCCTGGATGGTTATGGAATTTTCTGGAAGGCTGCATTTAAGTATAAATGCAGCGCGATTTCCTGTCACGAATCAATTCCAGTTTGAACGCGCGAGTTTTAACATAAATGAACAGTGAAAATAAATACAGTGAAGTGATAACGTTATACCGAGTGTTTAAATAAATATAGACCTAGTATTAAATATAAATTATAGTGTAAATAAATTGTAGTGTAATTAGTGTTAGTGTAATCTTAGTTTAGTAATTGTTATTAATCGTATCTGTAAATATTTGTATTAGCCCTTTTGAAAATAAATAAACGTTTTAATTTTCGTTACAATAAAATACTAATTTATGACTTTTCTTTCTTTCAAACAAGTTTTTCAATACCTCGAGGTGTTTTTTTCTAAAATTAAATTTAATTTAAAAGCTTTTTATTATAATTTTAATTTGCATATTTTTAAATTTTTAAACTTATATATTTTTATATTTTTTTATTGTTGGTTTGTATTTTTTTAGCTTCGATGATGGGTAAAAAAATATTCAAAACGTCGGATAATTCTATTTTGTTTAATGACCGCTGCGCTGTCTCAACTATATTTTTTCAATTAAATAATCTTGGAATAAACAAGTTAATAAAACGGTTAATTATAATGTTTTTATTGAGCTTTCGGCGTTTGGTACATGTCTTCGTCAGAATAATTTAATATAATGTTTACAAGTTTATATGAAAACTGAATGATAACGTATTGTCATTTGAACAATCTATGATCTAAAATATGTGATTGTGTGATAAGAAACAACCTGCAGTGAGTTTCCTTCAAGGTAGGAAAAACTTAACACCAATACGTGATGGTAATTATATTTCACAAGTTAAAAAATTAATTTATTAAATATTTTATATTTTTTCAATAATATACAATATACAATATATAGTCTTACATTCCCGAAGGGAATATGACTGTCCATTTTGGACTTAAACAAATCCGTTTGTTGAGGTGGATTAATCCTCATTAACTTTACATTTTACATCCATATATTTACAACTTTACACTTGTTCTTGCGTCCATTGTCATTGCCTTCCAAAAAGTTCTATCCTTCACCTTCTCTCTCCAGTTCACGACCCCCATATTTCGCAGATCCCTTAATACTTGGTCATACCATCTTAAGTCCGGTCGTCCTCTCCTGCGCTCCTGCATCGGTTTCCACTCCGTGATCCGCCTTATCACATCATTCTCCTTCTTCCGCATGATGTGACCAAACCATTGCAATCTATGCGATTTGATTACCTTGACAATGTCTTCACTTCCAACTGCTCTCAGTATCTCATGATTCATCATGGGTCTGGTTTCTTGTTCAGCAATTTTTATTGGTCCCAGTATTTTACGCATTATCTTTCTTTCAAAAACCCTCATCTTTTCTTCCTCTCTTCTACTATAGCACATCGCTTCTGTCGCGTACGTAGCCACCGGTCTAATTATTGTCTTATATATCCTGATCTTTGTTTTCTTTGACAGCTTCTTATCGTTCAGAAAGATTTTGTTCGCGTAGTAGGCCCTATTTGTTTGCTGCAATCTTCTTTCTAATTCTTGTTCTCTTTTGTTTCTATTATTTAATTGTGTTCCCAGGTATACGAAGTCGTTTACCTCCTCATATGTGTGGCCTCCAATTTTTAGTTCACCTAGGTCTTGTATTTCTCCTCGTTGACATCTCATATATTTTGTTTTCTGTTCATTTATTTCCAAACCCATTTACTTCGCTGTTTCTCTTATTTCTTGAGTTCTTCTTGTTAATTCACCTTTCGATCTTGATACAATAACAACATCGTCCGCATATGCTATCAACTGTGCTTCCTTGTTGATTATTGTGCCGTTTACTTGTATCCTCCTCATGATCTTTTCTAGAAGTATGTTGAACAGGGTTGCCGACATAGCATCTCTCTGTCTCACTCCACAATTTATCAAGAAATCTTCAGTCTCTCCACTTGAGGTTCTAACACAAGCTGCTGTTTCTTTTAATGTCATGCGTGTAAGCCTTATTAGCTTGCCGGGTATTTCCATTTCTTGCATTGTTTCCATCAGCTTACCTCTCTTAACCTTATCAAAAGCTTGTCTAAAATCGATAAAAATCATATACATATATTGCAATGTTATTTATTCAAATTATTTTTAATTTAAAATTTTTTTTCAATATAATCTAATTAATAATATTTTTCTTTAAAATAATTCGTAAAACTTTAATTTTGTTTTAATATAAAATATTTAAAAATGGGAATACAAAATTTATACGATACCGGTATCTCAGTCCGGCTTATCACTCACAATTTGTTGTTCCTTGAACAAATTTTTAAAATAATAATGTAAAATTTTTATTTACCAAACTTTTAATCATAATTTCCAAATTCTGTTTATCTTTATTACCATCTGCACTCATTCGACCATAGCTTCTGTTTTATTCTCTTTTTTAAAATCATCCAAAATATCTTTCTTCAAACTCAATTCAATCAATTCAATCAATAACTTCAATAAAACACATTATCTTCAAAACTTTTACTTATATTCCAAAAATTATAAACTTTTTAAAAATTACTCGGACATGAATTTTACACGTCCATCATGTCGACCATTTTTAGCAAATGGCCTCAAATTTCCGGTGATTCGTCCCCACCTTGCTAATTTTACAATCTTACAACATAAAATCAATTTAAACATAACTTAAATAAATAAATGAATTTTTACCAAAATGTATAGGGTGGGTCCGAATCACTTTTGAAACATGACATCTTACCCCCGTTGCTAATTGCAGTTTCAAGCGCAGCTGAAAACAAGATTAGCAAAAACTCAGACGTGTTTCAACTAAAATAAATCAAAAAATTTTGTACCATACCACTACAATATTTATAAATAAAATAAAGTTAATTTCAAAAATTATCAAATTAAAATAATAAAAAAAAAGGCAAATCTATTTCAAAAATATCATCCATTTATCAGAATCCATCTCTTTCTGTTTCATTTATTTTTCTTTTCGGACCTTCCATAAATTAATTTTGGTTTGGGGCGCCCACTTCACTGGGATGTTGTCTCTTCTCTTTTTCCACCCCCGACTCATCCAAAACTTCGAGTTTTTCTTTTTTTCTTTCATGGCATCCTGTCTTGTGTGATCTTGTTTTTCTAATTTTGAAATTTTTTTTCGTATTATTATCGTCACTTGTTTTTCTGCTTCCAATCTTGTGGCTTCTTGTTTTTCAAATTTTAATTTTATAGCCTCTTCTTTTTTAGTTTCCAATTTTTCCGTTTCTAGTCTTGCAGCTTCCTGCCTTTTAACTTCCAATTTTCTCGCTTCTAATTTTGCTGTTTCTAATCTTCTGGCTTCTTGTTTTTCAATTTCCAATTTTTTAATTACATCGTCTTTTACAAACGATGGATTGAGCGTCATGTCCAGCATTTTATTTATCACATCCCTTTTACTTGCCTCTATACTCTCTCGTAATTCATCTTGAGTTACTCTGTTATTTATTATTTCCCTAAGCGTTTCTTTCGTAACTGTTTGTTGTTTTAATGTATTAATTGCTGTTTTCGTATCATTTATCTTTTCTGTAAACCTAAAATCTCTTGCTTTCATTTGATCTTTTAATTGTTCAAGTTTATCGCTTAGAGCGCCAAAATTTTTTATAATTAAATCTGTTAAAATGCTTATTTCAGTTGGCATAACTTCTGTTCCCCTGCGAGTGCTTGCATAAACAAGAGAATCATTCTTTTCCTTTAGCAACATTTCAGCTTTTTGTTCCATTTTTCGGTTTTGTTTATTTAATTTACAAATTTTTAATTCAATTTTAATTTTAAATCTCAGGGTCAAAAAGTAGGTTGCTTTTTTTTCAAGCCTCACGTTGCTGCGCCAAAAGAATAGCTAAGCATACACGAGCATTCATTCCTGCAGGAATGACGAATCCCGAAGGAAAGAATGTGCATTAGTGGATAAATAGGGATTGCGTGTGCTTTATATCATTCCTGTAGGGATAGTCACGCCGTTCAAAACTGCAAGATATAACTATACGTTAGTAGGCTAATTCTTTTACGTTTAAAATGATTGAAATCCTGTCGTGCTTTTTGCACAAGACGACGGGTTTATGCTTTCCTTTATATCTTTCCTCTAGGGGCGATCTTGTCGTTCTTATCAACACGTTAGTGATCATCAGAAAATTACTAACAGTCTTTTATAGTCTTGTGTATTTAGTGCTTGTCATTTTATATAAAATTTGTAAGAATATGATGGAAGAAGAATTTGAGGAATCAGAAAAAAGTGATTTAAGGAATACTCCTAAAATTATTTTAAAAAAGTTCATTGAAGTGTACAGAGCACATCCAGCTTTATGGCAAATTCGAAACAAAGAATTATATAATAACAGAAATTTAAAACTAAAAGGTTACCTGGAGCTTGTAAATATTTGGAAAAAACATGATCCAGGAGCTGATCAGAAAACCGTTAAATGTAAAATACAATCATTAAGAGGTTCATTCCGGAAGGAACTAAAAAAGGCAAGTATTTATTATTATTAAGGCTGTTCTTTTAGTGCCTTTTTATAAGTTCTAAACGGCTGGACCAATTGACTTGAAATTTTGACAGAATGTGTAGTAGATTATTACAAACCTTTACAAATATCCTTTTTTGAATAAGTTTTTTGGTTTTTCCAAAAAAGCCAAAAAACCATTAAATTTGAGTTTTTCCGATATTTTGTAAATCTCGATTTTTAGAAACTTTTGGCTCAGACAGAATTTTGATATCTTAATTGGTTTAAAAGTTTTTAGGGCCTAAAGTTCAAATTGCTTTACGTAATTATAATTGACGTGTAGGAAAAGTATATAAATTGAGAAAGAATGTCTTGCATCTTTTACAATTCTTATCGAAGATAGTAAGTCAGTCTTGCGATTATAAAGCATAGTATAATGTTACATACTACATAAAAAAATTATGTTAATTTTCTTTTAGGTTTTTATATTACATAAGCTAATCACAAATAGGTACGCACTTTATAACTGTATCTATGAACACAAATTTTTTTTCTTTCTAGAAATAACTTTTGGAAGAAATTCATCATGTGGATTTCTTTTTTCAGTGTTCTATTGGCGCTATGTTTTTATCTCAATTTGTATAATTTCTATTTAATTTATTAATATAATTATTTTAAACAAATTGATTTATTTAAACTACACTAATTTATTGTTTTAATATTATCTCAAAATTTTATAAATATATTTGCATTTTTATTATAATAAATAAAAAGTTGTTAATTCTATTGCTTTATTGTTGCGCCCTATTTTGTCTATAATTCCCAAGAATCTTGGAACACTAATCATGATGAAATACAAAAACAATTATAAATAATAATTTATCTTTTTGAGTAAGCGTCCAGTAAATGTTATATTTTATCAACAAATTTTACCAAATATAAGGTACATGTCGCTGCCTGGCAAGAATAACGGCCAAACTAAAAAAAGCACTTTTTTCAATAGAGCGTTTTTAAACTATTGATAAGTAGTAACTTTGCATTACATGCATAATGGCACTGCCTCTATAATAACAGCAGGTAAGAATAGTAAGAATATCTGTTTACGTGCGTGGGTAGGCGATCCTTGATTCGTATTAATTTTTCTACAATTAATACGAATTTTTTTTTGACAATTAAATTCCTATTAAAAATAAATTTGCATTTTTCTACAACGTAACCCCAACTCAAATTAAGATTTATAGAAACGGAAATGGGTTTTAAATATGGGTCACAATTTGGTTTAGGTGGGTTGTGCCTAATTTGTGGTAGATTCGGAAGATGCTATATTTTTTTTATAAATGTAAGATTAGTAACTTTTGATATATTACATTATACGAGTAATTGTAATAAATTCAATTATATATTTTTATTTTCCCATTTACGTAGTAAAGGAAAGTAAAGTAATGGAGTAAAAAAAAATTTTGAGTTAGCATTTTTTCCATGGTCTATGAGTCCATATATGTAAATGCGTGTGTTGTGTGCGATTTTTTCGTTCACGATTTTTCCGAAACGCGTGAACCGATGTCATTGAAATTTTATATACAGGTTTATAGCAATAATCTAAAGAACTGATTAGATTTTGGTTGAAATTCCTCCAAATTGACTCCATATTTTCAAAGAATGAAAATTGTTAAAGCCCGGTTCTTCTTCCATTATCATAAATAGTAATGAAATTAGTCTCAATCGAAAAAAATTTTCTTTGTGCGTCTAATGATAACCAATGCTTGCCATATTTCTTTTCAATTACTATTGAAAAAATTTATTGATCTCCAAAGTTTCTCGAAAATGGGAAAGTAATGTGAAGTCACATCAGATTTTTTAATATACAGGGTGTCCCAAATCTCAACGTTATCCCTTGGAGGGCTGATAAACCAGCTCATGGCTGACCAGAATATCAATATATGACCTTAGTGAAAAGTCGTTAGTTTTCGAGAAATTAGCACTGCAAAAAGTATGAATTATTATCAAGCGCTACTAGTAGATGACTCTGTCATCAATAGATCGTAATACAATGCGAGCGGTAAAACTTACCAACGTCTACATTAGTTCGTGCTTTTTTTGCCGCTTACATATTTAGAAAGTAGTTTTAAGTACAAATATGCTCAAATTGACAATCGGTGCCGGTGAAAGAATTCAACCTTCAGATGTTTACTTTTTATAAACATTTCAAGTTTGAAAACTTGCGATAATTAATATTACTGCATTGGTTAATAATTTATATATATATATATATATATATTTTGGTTATTATTTTAATTAAATAAGTTTAATAAAAAAGCGGAGCATCCTGAAATTTTTAAATTTTACTAGTAAGTACAGAATATATAAACTATTGACGGTGACTTATTTTGTTATTCATTATAAAATGGTTATTAGTAAATTACAATAGCTTTTCTACGACTGGTACATCCACTGGTACCAGTGGATTATGAAAATTATTTATAATTTAAAATACCGAACTAATGTCATATCAGTGTTTTAATAATTACTACTACTGCGAAACTTGTTTAGGTTTTTAGAGATAAAAATTATGGAGCATTAAATTGGGCAAATTGCCGTAGGGCCGGTATTATAAACGACAAATAAGTAATTTACTTATGAGATTGTTAAAGGAGTATAATATTCGGAAACCACGAATAATCTTTGGAAATTCTTTTGGAAAAAAAAATTGCCTTCACCGGGATTCGAACACGGTGTGTCGTTAGCAGTGCTATCCATTTATCCATAAAGATTCTCGTTAAAAGTCATAAAGAGATCATACTCTTTGTGTATCGGGAATGAAGAACGCGTTAAAATTATTAAGCCGATGCATTATTAAAGAAAATGTAATTTAATAATTTTAAAAATTAATTTTCGAAGTTGAAAAAAAAGTGCAAAATTTTTGAAAATATCGATTTTGAAAAATGAAACATTCAAAGATGACCGGAATGATTACGGATTTACATCGACTTTGACAGGTCGACATGAAATTTTTTATTTAGAGTCGTAGATAAAACGTCGTATTTGACTCGTACATAATGGCTATAATTCACGAAGATGAAGTTTATACGCGAGCCGTAGGCGAGTGTAACTGACTGACATTATATGCTCGTTAAATAATATGCTATTATTATCAGTATTATTATTGTCGACGGTCTTTTGCAAACTATTAAAACCAAACAATTAAAACATATTTGTCAACCCAAAAAATTTATAAAAATTTAATACAAAAGAAAATCTTGAAATGATAACAAGATGAACTGATAACGAGATCAATTACCTGACAACCTGTCGGCCGTGGTCACTGTGAAATTTTTATTAATATTATCAATTATATTTTAAATATTTTTGAAGAAATTGGCACATAATAATTAAATCATAAAGCTTTGAGATGATAAATGGGTAAAATACCTACACATTTTTAGTTTTTAAAAAGGTGACAAAACTGTGAGATTAGTATTGTCGTATAATATAGACACGTTATTATCACTTCTTATGTTTACAATTGACACGATATACATAGATAAGACAATACTTTCTTCCAGCACCTTCAAATTTTGTACAGCGCTTTCAAAAGAGAGTTGTTAGAAAATAACACAAACTGAATGTGTTAAGCACGCGCCATCTAGGAAACATTTTAAAAATTACAAATTACATTAGTAACATAGGCATTAGAAGACTGACGAAAAATGTTGTTACTAGAGGCATTAATAACAGATTTTCAAAATGTATTCTTCCCTACATATCTTCTGTAATGACATATTGCAAATACAGCATGATTACTTTACTATTTTTATTACAATAACTAAACGACTAGATCGTTCTATAGGCCTATTTTGTTTATTTATTTGTGTAATAATTAAAAATGCTTTTTATCTCTAATTGTAACACATTATCAACAACGGTTGAAATAATATCATGTCATAAACTACAGCACGATATGTCATCTGTACTCTGTTTTTAATCAACAGTAGTTCTTATGGCCAAATAACATTGGTATTTGCCACCTTAAATCAATTTTTGGAGTGCCACAGGTACGAAATTCCATATTTTAAGAATCTAATTTAGGTTGCGTAAACCTGATTAGCCCTGATATTGATCACATACTAAAATAAAACTAATAGTGCCATATATTTAAAAAAATAATTTTTTTTCTCCGACTCATCAGTTAATTTTTTTTTATTCGCTAACTTCGACTCTCCATACTGTAAAAAATCTATACCACACTAACCTGGCCAGTTATTTTGAAAAATTGCTCATCTAGTGTAGTTTACAAAATAGTGTAACATTTGCTATTATTTACTTTAGAAAAAAAGATATTTTAATGTAAAAAAAAGTCATATTAAAATTATTTCATTAATCAAGAATTCAAACAAAAACACTTTTTAAACTTATTAAAGTAAGATAGGAATTTAAAACTAAACAAAACATCACTAAAAATCAAAGAATGACCTTTTCTGTTTGCTTTCATCGTTTCGCATTCGTGTTATGAAGTATTATTCTTCTACTCATTTTAACGATTTTTGTTTGGTTTTTTGTATTTTGATTAGTTTTAAATCCCTATCTGTCACTTTAATAAATTTAAAAAGTGTTTTCGTTTGAATTCCTGATTATTGAAGTAATTTCAATATGACCTTTTTTTACATTAAAATATTTTTTATTTTTTAACAAAATTGTTAAAAAAAATCTCATCGTTGTAGTGTGTAGATTTTTCCAAGCTTTTTGAAATTTTATGATATTGATTTTAAGTATGATGACCACATCAGATTCTATTTTATTTTTTTACATTGTAGGTTGAAAAATCACAACGATCAGGGAAAGGGTTAGACGAACTCTATAAATCCCACTTATGGTATTACAATTTATTAATTTCTTTCCATTGAAAATTAATAAAATTTCAAAAACACTCGCTATACACTACTATTTACTGCAATGGATTTAGTTATACTGTTGAAAGGATAGAATCCTTCGGTAAAATTTAAAATGATCGAACCACTGCAAAAATGTACTTTCAAATGACTAATTCGTCTACTAACCATCGAGTATTCCTGCAAGATCAACTTTCAGAGGGAAAATTTGAAGAGAAACCATTTTACGTTGGTGTGCTTTAAACAGATTATTTTCAGCAAGAATAAATGAGATGACAGCCTTTATAGGAAAATTAGATGTAACTTGGCAGAAAATTTTACGTGTTAGTGGTCGATGGAAGGATTTCATTTTTCTGGTTTTATATGATTTTTTTTAAATTTTTATTTCACAAAATTAATTTAAATTGTAATTATCCTATTTATTGATTCTGCATGGCTATAAGAAGTTTGAAGATCGAAACATGTAACCTACCCGTTTTTTAAATTAATTATAAATAACAAAATTAAATTAACATATTATTAACAAAATGTTTATTGGTTATTAATTATTATTTATATCTGTTAAATAATTAATATGATTATTTATAATATTTTACAGTTCAAAATTTAATAATTTAACAAGAAAACGGAACATTTTCTATTTATGTTTTCATAAAAGAATTTGTAAGCATTTAAACTTACTATTAAAATAAAATTATCAGAAGTTTTCATCTAAGTAACTTGTATTTTAATAGTTTTTACTTAGTTTATTCCTAAAAATATAAAATCCTTGCGTAAAAAACGACTGGAAAAATGAAGTTGCAAATGATTAATTCGTCCACTAACCAGAAAGAATTTACTTTAAAAAGGAAAAATTTAAGAAAAGCATTTTACGTTAATGTGCTTTAACCAGATTATTTTCATCTAGAACCGTTGAGATGATAGACTAACGGGAAAAAACGACGGGCAACAGGTCAGAAAATCTTACCTGTTAATGGGTGACTAAAGGATTAATTTCCCTGGAATATTTTGCTAGGCAAGAATGTCAAAGGAAAGCGTGAGAAGATTGAATGCTCGTGTATGGTTAGCTAATGCAATATAATTTATCCATTAATTAATTTTTTAAATTTTTTCCATAATATCATCTAATTAAAATAATTCGTTAAATTTCAATTTTCGTTACAATAAAATATTCAAAATGGGAATGCAATTTATATTCGATACCGGTATCTCAGTCCGGCTTATCACTCACAATTTGTTGTTCCTTGAACAAATTTTTAAAATAATAATGTAAAATTTTTATTTACCAAACTTTTAATCATAATTTCCAAATTCTGTTTATCTTTATTACCATCTGCACTCATTCGACCATAGCTTCTGTTTTATTCTCTTTTTTAAAATCATCCAAAATATCTTTCTTCAAACTCAATTCAATCAATTCAATCAATAACTTCAATAAAACACATTATCTTCAAAACTTTTACTTATATTCCAAAAATTATAAACTTCTTTAAAAATTACTCGGACATGAATTTTACACGTCCATCATGTCGACCATTTTTAGCAAAAGGCCTCAAATTTCCGGTGATTCGTCCCCACCTTGCTAATTTTACAATCTTACAACATAAAATCAATTTAAACATAACTTAAATAAATAAATGAATTTTTACCAAAATGTATAGGGTGGGTCCGAATCACTTTTGAAACACGACAATATATATTGTCATAAATATATTGTCATATAAATTGATTTTATGTTGTAAGATTGTAAAATTAGCAAGGTGGGGACGAATCACCGAAAATTCAAGGCCTTTTTGCTAAAAATGGTCGACGTGATGGCCGTGTTAATTTATTAGTCTGAATAATTTTTGAAAAGATTTGTAGTTTTTAAAATATAAGTGATTTTTGGGCCTTTTGTCAAAAAATGGTCGACATGATGGACGTGTAAAATTCATGTCCGAGTAATTTTTAAAGAAGTTTATAATTTTAGAATACAAGTAAAGGTTTTGAAGTTAATAAAGTGTTTTATTGAAATTATTATTATATTGGATTATATTGATTTTGAAGAGAGTGTGAATTTATTTTGGAAGAAAAAAATTAAATGGAAGCTGATTAAATAATTAAATACAAAATTAAATACGAAGGAATTGGAAGAATTCAGATTTATTAATAAAAAATTATTTGGATGGGCAGGATTTTATAAAATTAAAAATTATTGAAGGTAACACAAACGTTGATGATAAGCGGGCGATGCGATACGGCAATCATAGCATTTTGCATTCCCATTTTTATAAATTATTAAATTGAAGTTTTACGAATTATTTTAAAGAAAAATATTATTAATTAGAATATATTATTGGAAGGAGTTTTAAAGTTAAATAATTTGAATAAATTACATATCAATATATATATATATAACGGATTGTCTACAGTTAGTACCGCTTCTCCGTCCCCAGTTTCCATTTCTCTCTATCATAGCATGCTTCTTTTTGGAGATTTCTAGCTTTCATCCCCTCGTTCACGTCATCTCTCCAACTCCTAAATAAATAAATAAATAAATAAATAAATAAATAAATCATATACATGCTTATATTATATTCCCGGCTCTTCTCCATAATCTGTCTCATTACATATATCGCATCTACCGTCGATTTACCTTCGACAAAACCGCACTGGTAATCTCCTATTTTATTTTTCATCGCAAGCTTTAGTTTTTTGTTTAATATCGTTGACAGCATCTTGTATGTTACATTCAACAGTGTAATTCCTCTGTAATTCTCACACCTGTCCGCGTCTCCTTTTTTCTTTATTGTGACAATTATTCCTTCTCTCCATTTTTGTGGCATTACTTCTTCTATCCATATTTGTTTTACAAGTTCATAGACCCTTCGATATAATAATTCTCTGCCATATTTTAGCAATTCTGCTGTAATACGGTCTTTGCAAGGGGACTTTTCATTTTTCATGTTCTTAATTGTCTCCGCTATTTCTTCATATGTTGGTTCGTCTATTTGTTGTTCTTCACTTATTATTGTTTCTTGTTCTTCCTCTGGTACGCCATTCAGTAGTTCTTGAAAGTATGTCATCCATATCTGTTTTATTTTTTCTGTGTCGTCTTCTATTTTATTTTGCTTATCTCTCATTCCTCTCGTCTTGATTCTGTGTCCTGCTTTCTGTTTCTTCAGTTTTTCATAGAACACCTTACTATTATTTTGTCTGTTATTCTTCTCTGTATCTTCCATTATGGCTTCCACCCATTTATTTCTTTTCTTCTTGTATAATTTGTATGCTTCACTTCTTTTTCTTTTGTAATTCTCTCTATCTTTTTCTTCATTTGTGTTAAGGTATGCCAATCTTGCTTCTCTCTTCTCTTTCTCCATCTTCTCACAATCCTCGTCAAACCAACTCTTATCTCTCTGTACTTGTCTATATCCTATCACTTTCTTTGCTGCTGTTGTTATACATTCCGTGATATTCTCAAATTCTTCATCTACATCATTACTTTTTTTACTGTTTTTTATATATATTTGGATCGTATTTTCGTAATTTTCTCTTATTTTGGCATCTCTTAGTTTTTCCGTTGCAAAAAGTTTACTTTTGTTCTTCTTTATGTTGTTTATCACTTTCTTCATTTTTATATTTGTCACTACCAAATAATGGTCTGTTTCAGCATTCAGCATTTCAGCATAAAAAAAATAAGTTAATATTTAAAAAGGTCTCAAAATCTAAGGTTTTAGCTAATTTGTACTAAAGATCTACATTTAATTGCAAATATAAAAATTTAATTTTTGCTCATTTTGATATTAAAAAATTAAAAACTAAATTTCCGACGGCGAAATGGCGACAACGAAATGTCTCATCCCTTTCAGAATCCTAGTTTCTATAAACTAGATTAAATTTCATTAATATAAGATTTGGTGATTTTATAAAACCACTAGTAAATGTGGGTTGAAAAAAATTATCATCCTATTAATTTTTCATTATAAATCTATTCCCTATCGAATCCAATAAAAATCTTCTTTATCTCTTACCAATACTTATTCGTGTACTGCTTCTTTTTAATTCACCTTCCAAATAACCAAATTCTTCTTAAATTTGTTTTTTAATTTTAAACTCAAACTCATAATTTCTTCTTAAAAATCACAGCTTTATTTTATAAATTAATATACAAAAAATCCCAAATAAAAAAGTGTATTTTATGATAACTTTTAAATTTGATTAACTTCACATTTTAAATCTTTGATGGTTAATGTTATGTAAACTACTTTCATATTGTTTTTAATCTATACAATATTTTAACTAAATATGATTTTAGAAATAATAGATTTCAAATTTTTTCGTTAGTAATATTTTTTCGTTAGTTAATAATTAGGCGGTCTTAAATTTTTAAGTAGTATGTATTACAGTGGTTTTTATAAAACGCCTCACTCCTGGTTATAAATGATCTGCAATTTTAATCTTTAAGGCTGTTACGTAAATTTATTGATATTTTACTATTTAAGTTTGCTCAGTTGGTATAGTGGTTCATTTTAATGTGAGATCAGATTTATTCAACACAATGAATTTGTTTGAAATTTACAATACAGCTTTCAATTCTTATACTACCAAATTTACGAACACACAAATATTCATATTTGAAGAAAACGTTAAATGTGACATGGAGACACAATCATAAATTGGGCAGCTTCAAAAAGCGATTTGAAATTTGAAATTTACTTATCATACAATAATAATTTTATTTCAGGTTACAGTAAGTATTATAATGTTATTCTTCATGTTTATGTTTCAAATTTGATTTTCCCATTTACATAAATAAAATCTTAAAAATCAATGTTTTATTATTTCTCACCCTGTCCGCCAGATGTTAAGTTTCGCTGTCTCTCAACAGTGCTGTTTTATATGTTATTAATTTTAATTGCCGTTTCTTCAAATTAATCATCAAAATTCTAACCTCTAATAATTTTTTTAAAAATTTATTTTTCTTTCAGGGTCTTTTAGAAATTAATCTTTATAATAAATTTAGTTTTGAATTGCAAAATTAGGTAACTATTTAAATTTACATTTTAAAGAACATTTTCGGACCTGTATGATTTTATAACAATGATTTATTGTTGGTTGCTGAAAATTTTTTCAAGTTTTCCACTATTTTACCGTTAGAAAAATCAGAATGCATTTTCGAAGAAATTTGATTTCTGATCATCTCATCAATATAAAAGATTAATTAAATACAACGCCATTTTATTGTGCATACAATAATACAAGTATATACATATACACTTTTATTTTAAACATACGTTTGGAAATCTTTGGACAGAATTTAACAACAAATAGTTTTTAAGTAGTCAAACAAAACAATTATTTAAAACACAAATTATGAAACTAGAGAATACAATTATTAATACAAACGTATATACAAATTTCCTAAAATTTAACACGTTTTTATTTTTTTGTAGCTAAAAAAATCAATGAGCATTGGATTGTCTCAATAGTGAATAATTAATATCACACTTCGTACAATCGACGTCAGTTATTTATATTTTTAACTGGAAATGTTTTAGCTACAAAAAATATATTCAAAGTGTAAAACACTTGTACCATAAAAACACATGATTTATAAACTACAGATTGTTTTTTTTATATTTAGACTCAAAAAAAATATAAAAGTTTGAGCTATAAGTATTGACATCGGATTTATCATAGATATAAAATGAGCACAACAATTTGAGACATATTAAATGTAAAATACTAAACTCCAATAAATAACCTTATATAAATAGGGAATATTTTACATGCAATTTTAATTCTCAAAAAATAAGGGAATATTTCTACAGTTAAAAAGATATCAGTATCAATAACAAGTAAAGCTAATCATAGTAAATATTATTATTAGTAACGAGGATGAGTTAACGCTCAGGTACAGGGTGTATATCTAAAGGGAACGGCGCATTTGCAAAACTAATCCGATTTTAATTTAAAGCAAAATAATTTATTTTAATCTTGATGTGTGAAAAAAAAGAAAGAGAAAATGTTTTAGCATTTTGGGTATTTTGAAAAATTGATGATATCACACTGTCGATCACTTCGGATGACGATTGGAAAGTAAAAAAATTATAGCGAATTAAGATGTTTAGCCAGTAGATAATAATAAATTTATAGTACTCAATAGAAAGAGTGTGAATTTCACAAACAACACATCAGATAGGTTAGGTAAGTATGTAGGTAGGTAGGTAGGTACTATGTATAGTTTATTGCATACTACACGTCCCCTTGACTAATAATGCATGGCGATGCGACGGGGTTAAAATATTTGGCAAAAAAGTTTTCTCCGTTAAAATGAAGTGCATAAAAATGTTTTAATTGTTGTACAATAGATATCAACGAAACATTTTTAGACGCTTAATTTGTAGAAAGAATAGGCTAATTAATACACACTTATGTACAAATGTACAAGCATCATTAATAATTACGCTAAATATATTTTACAATTTTACTGTGATATTGAAATCTTGGCACAAATGAAACGGTACAGGCACACATCCATACAAATAACAACTTTAAAGAGTTAGCAACAAATTAGGCTTCCGCTAACTCACCAAATACAGCTAAGAAGCTGAAAATTGCATTTCTTATCTACCGTCTTTGCGTTTTCGACGATCACGCTGATAATCAGGTATTTTTTAATTTTGAAAGACAACAGCAATAGAATGCAGATTATTGTGTATTGTAAATGATTGTTTTCAAATCACACTTAAAATATTTTGAGGGCAACAATACATGGGTAACACATAAACAACACAACAATAATTTTTCTTTCTTAACGTAACATGACGGACACTCGTTTCGGAACAGAAAACTTTCGTTCGTTTTTATATCACAAGAAAATGCAGTACATTTGTAGCTAAAATATATTTATGAATAATGTTTAAATTTATTATTTAATTATCAGAATTAGGCCGTTCAATTTTGCCCATTTACAGCAGTGGCAAAAGAAACATCGATGTCTTAATGAGCACGATTATCAACGATCGAAATGAAAAACAACAAATTTTCAAAAGTATATAAGTATAAAAACAATTAAAAAATTCATACGTTTCTAAAAAGTTATACGATAATCCACATTTAACAAATATAGAGAGCCCAATACTCGGGCTTTCGGTTTAATTCCACTGGTCGACATTAATTGCTCCCCGAAATTATATTATTTATGCGAGAGCTTGAAAGGATGTCGATAAAAAATCCGCGGTGTAGGCCATTTTTGTAATTGTAAGAAAATTTGAAGAGGAAGCAAAATGTTATTTGTTTTGCCGATCAGTGTTGGTATAAAAATTGCGCTGGGTGTATGTAATTATTATAGGAAAAGAATGGTCGGCATGTATATAGTTTCTTAAAAATGAGCGAAACGTATTTAAGCAAGCCAAAGAATTTTGGATGTTGTTTTTTACCAATGCCTAAAATCATTGCTTTTTTTATTGTCCGACATGTTATCGAAGATGTTATAAATAAGGATAACGTCAGGTTTTATCAGAGGGAGGTAAGTTTTACTGGAATGTGTGAAATCTGAACAACGTCTTTATTCGATCTTACAAAATGGGTATGAATATTTAAAAAAAATAATTTTTCAAAGACAAACAAAGAAATTGAACAGAATTGTTCCAGCCCATCCTGCACCTTTGGACGAACCTGATTATTTCTACGCTAACAAAACGATGGCAGTTCGGGTCTTGCGCAAGCCAGTGGATCTCGAGCGATTTTACTTAACCTAGAGTTTTCTCGTTTGTATGAGAAACTACAAAACATACAATATGGATTATAAAACATGTCAACATACAACAATCAGGTTTTATTTACCTACTTATTAACTGCTTAAACCTATGTTTTACGTCTTTAAGACACTAAAAATACATCAATATGTAACACATAAATGTACGAATAAAACGATAGTGGATTGTCATTTCTTAATGGAAAATTTTGAGGTTTCCTCTGGCTTCGCATAGACAATAGTAATTATTACTACCTACACATTCAGTAACATGTACAAATATTTATTATTTATATTAAGTATTTATATAGATTTATAGTAATAGACTTTTAAAAAGATCACAACACAGAGTAAACAGTACAGGCGCCTTATAAGGGCACGTACTACATTGTTAAATGACATTTTAATCGCGCTAAAATATCAAACTTTATTCTGATTTATTTCAAAATAAAAATTCTCTATAATTAAATAATGTAACAATATCGGTAAATAAATGTGAACAACTTAAAATATTATAACGTCTTACACGATTTTAGTAGTATGTATATCCCTTATAGTTAATTTTTCTTATATAAAATATCAAAACCTCCGCGATTAATAGGTCAAAAATATAATACGTATAGTTTTTGTTTGTAGTTATGGCCGTTGATATAATTAATCTGAATTCAGATCTATTGCTCATAATTCACACGCGATCACCAAAGTTGAACTGAGCATTTTCAAGTTACAAACTATTGAGTACCGGATCGGTATCGGTACAGCTCAAAGCTTAAACTACATAAAGTAGAATAAGCAAAGGTCTCACTCGACAGTCGAAAGGCACTAACGTTACAAAATGTAACGCAACACAACCCCTATTTATTAAATATATAAATCTCTGTTATATGTGGATGTACACCTACCCTAAAGTTTTAACTACAATTATCTACGATCTTGGAATATTACACTTTTACTATACATTTCCTATTTTGCGGATTTATAATTTATTCATATCAAAACTTATTAATTTTGATTGCTTTATTTGATTTACAGTTTTTTTCTTTCAATTAAGTAATAATAAATGTAAATAATTGAGTAATTTTGATTGGATAACAAAATTTTTGATTGCCTATTACCTGTTTTAATTTGTTTTCTAAAATACTGAAATTTTATACAACCTCTTGCTAAGTATTCAGAGAAGTCGATACAAATACATTAAAACTAGAAGAACACGAAACATCTTTTTCTTTTCGTCTTACAGGTTCGGTGTCTGGAGGACGATGAGATTTCATATGAGCACTACGACTTTTGATTTTAGTAAAAACTCTGCAAAATAAAAACAAAACATTACAATATATATAGCTAACCACATAACAAATAACATAATACAATAAGCATATCCCCTTATAGCAATAATTCACTTATTCTACGTCGTTTCAATTTGAATCATACGAAGGCATTCTAAAAGTGAAACATATCGTATGCATTCTATCGCATTAAAAATTTAAAAAAGAATTTATTATAATAAATGCAAAATCTTTTTTCATCTCAAGTACAAAAATAGAATATCGATACGTTTTTATGATTATACGAATAAATTGGAAAATTGCAGAAAATAACTTTTTTAACTTATTCTTATTACACTAACTTGACGTCAGTGAATATTTATCCAACAACTGCTTATTCTCAAGATTCCTAGTCGAGTGGTTATAAGTCTACAGCTTGCAAGACTGGAGTAAAAACTTTGCAATAAACTTGTTAGTTTAGCTTGTTTGCAGCAAAGTAGGATAACATTTTTTATGGACTTATTTTTCGTATGTCACACATATTTAAGTGTTTATTATAAAATAAGGATTTTGTCTACTTTTCCTTTTTCGCAGACAAATAAATTAACTTTTAAAATTCGAGGTGAATTTAATAAGTACTAGTATATTTTAAAATTAAAATTAACGTCTAATTCACTTGATTACATTTATTGCATTATTTTATATACTATAATATGTTTCAGGCTATTTACCCATTATCAAGTGTTTAATATTCAAATATGATTAAACAATTCTATCATATCGGCCCTAAACAGACTAAATAGTACTTGTATGTATACTCGCAAATCAATTATTTTGATTTTTTATTATTTAATTTATTTTATTCGACTAGGGTGTAACAAAATCGTAATAAATTCAACAACAATCGAAACAACACTAGCAGACGTTTTGATTTTAATGGTATTGGCATGTGGCCAGGAAAAACATAATAAAATGTAATTGTAAATATTGGCAATTACCCTTGATTTAATAAATTTGGTAATAAAACCAGGTTTTTTTGCTATACTCATTTTATATAGTAGTATTACATAAAATGTATTGTAATGATTGAGCATCAAAAATGTTGCTATACATAGTAAAAAATGTTGGGAGGGAGAGGCAGAGTTTCATACGTAATTATTATGTAAAATATAATATTATATAGATTGTCTTGGTTGTGCGGCCTGCAGGTCGCACTGACACATCAATCACAGATAACCATCCAAATTTTTCAGGTTGGTACAAAACAGTATATAAACATTTTGGCAAGCAATGAACAGTGCGGGTGCACTTGTACACGATAAGTACAAGTGTCGATTTCCCGAGCTGTTGCGTAGGTCGGTTTGATGAACTATCCAATCCAGTGGCGCAGCCAAGGGGGGGGGGGCTAGGGAGCTATAGCCCTCCCCCAGACACTCTTTTTTTTTTTAATGGCCATAGTCGCTTTTTTACCGGTGCAATAAAAAAGTTTTTAAAACAAAAAAAATAATTGTGTTCGACTGTTTGATATGATTGTAGTTAGGTACTGTTTTTAGTGTAGGTACTTGTTGCTAGTTTGTAGGTAATCAGCTAAGCCAGTTAATTTAGGTCTGGCATCCTCGGGCTCCCAGGGGCGTATTTACCAAATTGTCGCCTATGAGCACTACTTTCAGATGCCGCCTCTGTTATACTTAAGGGTTAACAGAAGTCGTCCGGCGCAAAGGGTTGGGGTGCAGTTAGGGGCGTGGTCAACGGATTTTTAGTGTTTACTGAAATTTCAAATACAAAATAACTTCACTATGAATAATTAGCAATCAGCTTCAATTCTTAATCTTAATGACTGCTATTTATTAAAAATAAGGGTAAGTATATTACAATAAAAAGATTGGCAACAAAAATCAATGATAAATCTTTCGCCATGAGTTATTTCGGAAATGCCGTTCCTTAATTCTCACTTGAATTTAAGGTAGGTAACAGTGGTAACACAATAATTATACTCAAAAATAAGATCACCACGCCCCTTTTTTTGAAAAATTTTCGCCAGCGACGCTCGCCTTCAGCACAGCTCGCTTTTCTCGCATCCTTTAGCCCCCCCCCCCCGCATAACAAAATTCTGGCTGCGCCACTGATCCAATCTATCCAATATATTGTGGTGACTCACGTGTGGAAAATCACTACACTTAGTTTGCCTCGGTGTTACTATGGTATCGTCGTAAGTTAAAATTTCTTACTTCAAATTCTCGGTAAATTACTACCAAGATTTTATTTAAAAAAATATGCAATCCAACTATGTATTTTAACTTTAAAATAATTGTGCTTGATCGAGGATCGAACCTATAATTTCAATTTATTGAACCAATACGATATCTTTTAAGCCACTCGTCGTCCTCTTTTAACTAACAATTTATTTTCCAAATATCCAATAAATTATACTAATTTTTAATTAAAATTTTAAATTATTATCGCAACCAAATAAAAAATATTAAACCAATTCCGATTATATAATTTCAATAATCAAACAAATGCTCCTTAAAAAAAAAAATTTATTTAATTAAAATCAAAAAATCACGTCAAAAAGATCTCAGATTTAACGGACTCAAAAACTACACGTCAGCCGCGTTTGCCATCATGGCAAAGAATCACTTATTCTGCAATTTTTATTGCCAACCTTATAAGTTTTACAAAATATTACAATTCAAAATTTAAAAACAATACTAAATTTTCAAAATTTAAAGCAGATACCAAAATCTACTCACGTAACACAATAGTAATTATGTTGTTTAATTTTTATGAAATTGTAGGTTTGAACCTTTTGCGTGTGACTTTTTATTGAGTTTGTTTGCTTTACTAATTTCAAGATTTTTTAGTCTGTAAATATGTTTATATTAGCATTACAAA
The DNA here is from genome assembly GCA_911387805.1 of Cantharis rustica. Classification (NCBI taxonomy): domain Eukaryota; kingdom Metazoa; phylum Arthropoda; class Insecta; order Coleoptera; family Cantharidae; genus Cantharis; species Cantharis rustica. The sequence goes on from OU426877.1 coordinate 42,618,706, forward strand.
TTAATTGTGCAAATTAATTAATTAAATTAAAAAAAATTAATTGCGTTGACTGACGCGTGAACAATAGTAATTTATGTGATCAGTGTAGAAAAATCATTCTTCACAACCATTAGGCATGTTTTCAACAGAAAAGAGTAATTTCCCATTCGTCAAAGACATTTTCACGGACTGTGCAATTAATCGATAGGTAACATGGCATATATTATTTGAGAACAGAGTTTCAATTAGTAATCCTGGAGTTTGAAATGAAAATGAAAATTACTATTAAAATGTAGAAGTAGTAATTACTTGATCACGACGTTCGTCGAGAATTTATCAATGGATGTGTTTCACTAGTCAGAAATTCTTTAAAATAATATATATAAGTAAACATGAAACTTAGATAATAATGCTAGATATTGTCATGTTTCAAAAGTGATTCGGACCCACCCTATACCTTTTGATGAAAATTCATTTTGCTATTTAAGTTGCGTTTAAATTGATTTTAAGTTGTAAGATTGTAAAATTAGCTAGGTGGGGACGAATTACCGGAAATTCAAGGCCTTTTGCCAAAAAATGGTCGACGTGATGGCCGCATTAATTGATTAGTTCGAAAAATTAATTAAATAAGTTTATAGTTTGAAAATATATCAAGTTTTTTTTGATGAAAGTGTTTTATTGATATTTATAATTGGAGTATATTAATTTTTGAAGGAAAGTTGAATGATTTGGAAATATAATTGGAATAGAAGCTATCGATGATAATTGTAATAAGATAAAGAAGATAAAAGAAGCAAGAAGAAAGAAGAAATTAATAATTTAAAAATGAAGTAAATTGTAAAAATTTTAAATTTTATATTAAAAATTATTAAAGGTACTACAAATTTAATTGATAAGCGGACGACTGTGATACGGCTATCGTAGCAATTTGCATTCCCATTTTTGGATATTTTATCTTAACGAAAATTGAAATTTAACGAATTATTTTTAATTAGAAGATTTATTGGAAAATAATTTATAAAAAAAAACGAATTTGAGATACAAAATTTACACTACAATATGTATATGTATAATTGGTTGGTCTCAAAATCCAGTGCCGAATTTAAAAAAAAAATTGTTAATTTTAAAATAATATTTAAACTGCGCGCCTTTACTGACCAATGATTTATAAATTTAATTTTATTGTGTTGTCAGATGTTTTAGTAATTATGTACTATATTCTAATCGATTACCGGTAAATTGTCTGCTTCTGCTTTTACGTATCCACTATCTATTTTGATTTAATATTGAAATTGACTAATTACTAAAATTTCACCTTTTCGATGTTAATTATTTATTTTAGATATTGGATTCCTACCTTACCAATCAACGAAAAGTAGAAGTATCACCATATCAGTTTTTACTTAATACCAATTGCTCCGATTGCTATACAGACAGTTCCCTCTCCAGTTAGGCCAGTGATGTCACTGCCCTAACAATTTTAAATTTCAATTTGAACTTTCTTAAGTCCAATTAATAAATTGGACTCAAAAAAAAGTTTGATCTCTACTTTCAAATAAAAAAATAGAAAAAAATATTGCAACTCTCTCATTTGTTATCTGCAATTGTTTAGAGTATATTGATCTGAGGTAAAAACTATATAAAACACTTAAAGAAAATTCAATTATCTTTAGTTTTGCATATATTGGGGATATATTGACAATAAAAAAGTTCTTGAACGAAAACCAAATTTTGGTGTACATAACTTACTACACCAAGATTAGTTGCCGACATTTCCATCAGGGGTAATCAAACAAATTAATATATTTTTCTAAATCTCAACCAAAACCTATTAAAATCAAATAATTTAATTAGCGTTCTATCTACTGAAATTTGAATCATTGTCACTGGTATCTGGTTTATACCATGTCAGTATAACAGTTTTAATTTATTTATGTATATGTCTGCAACGTTCACAAACACTTCTGATTGGTTTACTTTATTTTACCAACCGAAACAAATATGGCAACTAATCAAAGTGCATAATACTTAATCGAATTCTACTGTATCCATTCAATTGTGAAACTTAAAATACTGTAGTGGTATTTGATTGTTTTCTGAAACAATCAAATCCTTTACTAAACTTGAAAATACCTCGACTAGCTCTTTTTTGCGGTGGAGCAATTCGACCTCAGGAGTGAATTCCTGTGACGATATTGTGACGAAACAAATCTTCTTCAAAAATAATTTATCCAAATTAATAAATTCTTCAAAAACCAAATTAAAAATCGTAAATTTAATTTATTGTTAAACTTAAAATGGGCTCGCTTGTTCAAACTTATGCGTATCCACAACGTCGGCTTATCTACCATCTGGCCACGCGCTCGTACAAATGCAAATTTTGTTCCTCGAATTTTAAACCAATTTTAACTTTTTAATAATTTCGCAATGCAAATTCAAATTTTATAATTTGATTTCTTCCTTTCCCAATTAACCAAATCAATCAAATTTACTACCGTTGATCAATTTTGATCAATTAAAATCAAAATATTACTCACAATTTCAAACAATAATATCAAAACTCAAACTCAACGTATCAAAATCAAATTCAGCGGGCCTGCAAAATCACGCACCGCTGTCGGCTATAGTTGGCCCACGACAAGACTCTCTTCTCTTTCTTTCTCCCCACTCTGCACTTTTCCAAGTCAAACGTTTAAACATAAAATTAACAAATTTTTTTCTATTTAGCACAGGGTGGGTCGAAATATTTTGTTTCACGACAATACATATAAAAAATAAAAAATAAAAATAATAATAATATTGTTATAATTATTATTATTATCTAGCCGCCTGTTTATTTATCTATGTAGATCTGGCCGTAACGCTTATACGCACTTCTGATTGGTTGACTTTTTTTGATAACCAGAACAAATACGGTAACCAATAGATCAATAGAGTTTCACATATTTTGGTGTTAAAATATTAAAATTAATTAATAGGGAGGTCTATCAATTTCTATTTTAATATAAGAAGAAATAATTCTAAAGATAATCAAAAATTTTGAATAAACTTTTTAACGGATGTATGTTGTTGTTTACGTTTACCCTGTTCGAGTTGGGCTAGTTGTTGATCGACGATAATGAAGGTGGTTTTATTTCATGCGAGAAGTTCGAGCGTTATCTCAACTTGCTCAATATGGTGTACAATGTATCGTTGTTGGTGTAGTATTGGTGAATCTTGATAACCAACTTGACTTAGGATATGGTTACCATCTGTATTCGACGTTATTATGAATGGTTGAGTAGTTTCATATAATAAAATTTTGTTAATTTATAAATTTATAGTGGTGTGTGGCTGTAACGAACCAGGTTAGACATTCGTTAATTGCAAATCAATGTAAAATCCTCTCAAGGTTCGTTACAACTAGATACCATTGTTGCCTATCTGCATTTTTGCAATTATAGATCGAAGAGGAAACAGAATGCACACATTTCTTTAAAGTTTAAGTCGATTTGATTGAAAGAACTTAAGGTTTATTATTATTTCTTCGCAAAATTAAACTATCATTTAAATGCTCAAATGGAGCTACCTCAGGATTTTGCTAAAAGTATGTCACAACGAAAAATTAAAGTGTTTGTAGACGGCAGTTCAAACCACCCTAAAGCGGAAGGTTGATACTAGATATTTAGAAAAAAAGTAGAAGAAAACGTTAGGAAAAAAAAAACAAAAACTTTAAATCAAAAGATTGTGGGGCCCAAATATTCTCACTAACAGTTAGACGCCGGTTGAAGGAAAAAGGGATACACAGTCGCAAAGCTCATAAGAAACTTCTTTTAAATGAGAAGATAATCAAAAAACAAGACTTTAATACACAAAAAAAATTTAAAAGTGGAGTTTTGCCGATTGGTTAAAGGTAATTATTACAATGTCTTTACATAATATTTTTTCATAATTAGACCTGAAAAACTCCATATTTTTAAAATATCTCTCTTGGATTGGCCGTCACAAAATCTTGAGCGATATTAAAGAAAAGAGTTGCCTATTATAAAACCACTTTGAAAAAAAAATTGAAACGCACAATTTCTGAAGAATAGGCAAAAATTCTCTCAGACGTCTGCTATAAATTAGTAACCACAAAGCCTAATCGCATTTAAAAAAAATGACATTAAAAAATATTAAGAGCACAGTTTCAATTTATATTTTTTGTAATTTGTTTTATTTAAAATCCTTCAAAACTCATAAAACTTAAAAATCTACAGGTGGCTCAGTGCATTTCAGCACAGCTATGCAAATCATTTTTGCTGAGTGTTGTTTTTTAGAAAATCCTAGCCAACAGTGAACAAAATGTAATATTTAGCTTTGGAAACTCAAGCTGAAAGCTTGGGTTTTTAGTTTCTAATATAAATTGTATTTGTCTCATTTTCTGGAATTTAAAAACACATCATCAACCACCACTTTCACTTTCCTGAAAGAGTAAAGCTCTATTATTGCTACTTTGTGTCTTTTATTGTTATGCACATGGCATCCTGGTTGGAAAATGGAAAAACCGAAGTATGTTGATTTGGTTATTTGTTTTTGTTTCGAGGTTTCCTGAAGTCATTTAAGCATTTTTGAATAGATGTAAATTATGTAAGTATTTTTATAAACGCAAGCTTAGAGCTTATAGCTGAATCGATAATATTTATTTTAACTTCGAAATAAAATAAAATAGCTAAAAAATAACTAACAATCAGGTTTTCACTTCTATAATTCATTTTCTGTAATTTTGTTTTGAAGTCGTTAAAAAGTCGTTTAGTTTGTTTCCATAATTCATTAATAGAACATCTTTGCTGGCCTATTTGAACCTATTTGATCTCGACAATCATGTAAAGCTAATAGTTTTTTTGCTGTAAAAATTTACTGAAAAATATGTTTTAGACAAGAGAAAATCTTGTTTAATTGTCTACTATAAGTGTTTATTTAGTCAAACCTCAAAGCGAAAATTCAACCCAAAGTTGAAAGATTGGTCTGAGGTTTTAATGAAAATAATGTAATATTTGTGGAATTTGAGCCAATCATAAGAACTTTTGCAAATCCAAAAATCTATAGTTAAACTTGAATACAATACTTAATTGTCAAGAAAAGATCTTATATTGTATTGTAGATTTTTATTTTTATTATTTTAAAGGTGCTTTCTCGTAATTGTGTAAGTTTATGGCATTGTTATTGTAAGGATATTGTTTGCAGTTGAAGGTATTAACCTTTTCCGTTTTTTGACCCTATATTTTGCGTGTATAATACTGTCTGAGTTTGAAACTGTAGAAACCAAAATAAACACAAGAAATGTAGGCGAAGTTAATTGATATTAAACGATTGATTTTCAGAATCCAACCTATTCGTTCACATAATGATGAATAAAGTTGACCCTCGGTCCCTTCTCTAAAATGAAACAAAGCAAAATGAAATTATTGATTTTGCTTCATGGTAACTAGGGACTATCTACCAATTCAAAAATAGGTAAGTAATATTGCATTTTTATTCAATAGCAATGATAAAATTCTTATGTTTATTCTGCCGGTCTAGCCGTTTCTAGCAGAAATTTTAATATAAATTCATGCTGTATCTTATTTTATTATAATATTGAGAAAACTTGAATTATACATCAACACGTTCATCAGCTCTCGGAACAATTCATTTGTATACCGTATTGTCTATTCGTTAACAGAATAATGTGAAAAATTATTAGCTTTTTTATAAGAGTAATAATTATTACACCATAACACTTGACAATTTTTTGTTTTTTGAACGGATTTTTTTTGTAGCTGAGTTTTGTACATTTTAATTTGAGTTCGAATTTTTTTTATTGTTTTATTTCCAGTAGAAATAAACTTAATAAAAATAAATAAAATACATAGGACCTTTGGGTGCTAAATTTATGTTAAACACTATCGAATCTGTTATTAATTTCTTGTAATAGTTCAGTCATTATAGACACCTGGTTTTACATGGCAATAACTTGAAAATGAGTTCGCCGTGTCTTGGGCAAAATCCGTACTGGTAACCAAAATTGAACTAAATGAAATTCTATATAAAATTCAAAAACTAATATTGTTGGAGACCGTATGGTTTAAAAGTAGATTTCAGTTTTTGATGTAACATTTTTCCTATTTATCTGATGTAAAAGTGCAATTACACTAAATTTTCTGTAATTTCCCTTCTTGACTATCAGGTTTCAAGGTTTTATATTTTGGAAAATAACTGAATTTCAGTATATTACATGTAATTTTAAGTCGTATTTTCTCGGAAAATAGAGTATATGAGATCAAATTCCTATCCCTTTATCTCTTCATTATTGATCTACTTTAATTTCAGCAAGTTTAAAATTTTATTATCCTCGTGTCCGCAATTCGTTTTAATCTATTAAAAAAGGACTTCCACTAATATTTTCAAATATAATTCTATAGTTTAACAGAAACAAATTTGATCGTATGAGAGAGTCAATTGTGTCGAATCAGTGTGATATTAACGTGATGAGGAATTTTTGCCATTTAAAATCGATGAAAAATTTTTCGGTATGAGTTAAAATTAACGAATTATTTTTTTGTGACTTAAAAATACATTTTAGAAAGGGTTAAGTTTAATATAAAGGAAAACGAAAATTACACATTTTCTGCTACCTATTTGCAAGCTATAATGAAATTGATATTTTTTTACCAAAAGTAAACAATTAAAAACGAAAAAAATGTTAAAAAGTAATAAGTAATGCAATATGAGCTTTATTTTACGATTTCTAACGATCGTCAGTTGCATATAACCAAAATAATAAAAATTAATAAATATTTTAATAATATCAGACAAAAGAGAGTTTTTTCACATCCGAAATAATCAGAAATGTCGAAAGTGTTTCGTGTGATTGTACTTTCTGTAATTATTACTACTGTTAATGAGTATTATGAAATATGTCTCTTTTAACAAAACCCACGTGTGATTTCTGCGAAGCTCCGATAATTAATAACATAATTATGAGAATTTAAAAATATTTGAAATATAAATCCTAAATCAAGTAAAACAAACAGCAAATTTTTTGTTATAATTTAGCTCATTCCATAATAGAAATACCCACAAGATGTAGCTTGCGTGATAGATTTTCTAATTAATAAATAAAGTAGAACGTCATGCTTTCTTTAAGAAAGATAACTAATAGATATAAATACACAAAAAACAAATAAAAACAACGAACCAACCAAAATAAAATAGAGAAAAGAAAACGCAAATAAATTAATTGTACCTCAGTCCGCTCAATGGATTGTCAGTGAAAGTTGATGCGATAGTATTAGCTGGCAAGCAACACGCACCTTAGCAATACATCGATCAATTTACCTTAGCTATGCTATGATGAATGTAGAACACTTACTTCCCGCAAATCTTACAAGGATAATCTTCAGAAGAATCTGAATGGCACATTGTTGAAGGTGTAGATTGCGGTCGCCTTTCTAATGTTGCAGTCGGAATAGGTGAACTTCGAATAGTTCCTGCATGAATTCTTATATGACCATTTAGGGCGGCTTTCGAGTTAAAACTCTGCGGAACAAGAAACAAAATCGCATTATTAAATAATATTTTCGCGAAACGAAATATTACTTACTGCTGAGCAATCGGAAAACTCGCAGATGAAGTTTTTATGTTCCTGCACAAATAAAGGCGATTCGGCATCGGCTATCTTTAATAAAATAATAAAAACAATTATGAATCGATCAACTTTTTTCATGCAACTTACTCCTAATAATTTTACATCTGGGTGAGGTTTTTCATCAACTTCCAATTCAAATCCTGTTGCGTACCCACGCTTCAATTCCCTCGAGAGTTTAATCCGGCGGTATTCATCGACGCATACTTTTTTCCAAACATAATAAAATTGTACGCATTGCTTTGTGGATTTGCTACCAATCTAAAAATTACCCAAGAGATTTAAAAATTAAAAATTTAAGATGCAATTTAAATAAATTACCTCCCGGGATATACTGTAAAAATCTTTGTCGTATCTTATTAAGGCTTCCTGAAACGATTGTATTTCTTCGGCCGACCACCTATCGCTATCGTTGTATTGATAATGTAACAATGGATGATCGAAAGGTAGAGCAGGAGATGCTTGCATTAGCCTTAACATTGCGTCCTGCGGTAAAAATATCAAATTAAATAATGTCCACAATGCACATGCAAATAAATATCTTACGTGAATATTTCCTCCGCACATTTGTAGTATATGCATTGCATATTCTTTGTTGCGTCCTCCGCCTGGGACTGCTGCGCAGCACGCGAAATCCAAGTACATGTCAACTGCACATATTTAATACTAACAAATGCCTGCTGCTTGAACCACATTGTGGCTCAAACAACAAGCTTTCTTATTGCTAAATTCCAATTAAGCAATTTTGTTTGAACCAACAACAAATTTTGTTCTAATTATAATATTGCAAACTCACCTTCGTTATCATTGTAAATGTCTGTGGGCAGACCCCATAAGAGTTGTTCTTTCAGAGGTTCTTGGTTCGAAAAAGGAATTGACTTTCTTAGAGCAGGAATTGTACTTTGAAATTGGGATCCTATGTTAATGTGGGGCGTTGAGTCCGATTCAGGAGCAGATTCGCTGTTCCAAATATTTAACACTTCTTCGCGCGATTCTAAAGTGTTGCATAACATAAATAATTATAGTTTGATCATAAACATACTGCAACTTGACATACCGTTAGGTAATTTATGTTTTAATCTACAATATAATCCTTTTCCAGGTCTGGTTGGATTCAATAAAGGAGGAGGTGTGTACGTAGACGAACCGTGCGGTCGACTCCGTGTTGCTCTCAGCCGCGATTGATGTAAAACTGGCAATTGTAAGAGTTCCGATCTGGGACGTTTTCGCGAAACTTTTGCAGGACTTAATGGTACCTTGCTAAAAGGCGAAATATTCTCATATTATGTAATTTATGTAAAAAGTAAACTTACATAGTAGGACTAATGAAAATGTCATCTTCCTCCTGTTTCATTCCTTTCGACATTTGTTTGGGTATCGAACATCGCACTACGGAATTAATCTTTTGTACTTTCTCTCCATTTTTAATTTCCATATTTTGAGCGTGCATTATCGAATTTCCAGTGACGACAATATTTTTTGTTTGCAGCGAACCCCCGCTAGTTTGAATTAACTTCAATTCTCCGTTACTATCCACAAGAATTCCGGTAAAATTTGTGCTATTTAAATCTAATAGTCCGTTGCTGCTTATAACTTTTAAAGGCATGCCGTTAAATTCAAATTTCTTTTTAGTATCTTTAGGACTACTCGATAATAAAGGATCGTCCGAATTGGGCATCATTTGAGATTGAAACGCATAATGAGGTGACAATGGAAATTGTACATTGCTTGGCGATACGGTATAAGTAACAGAAGTGTGTGGAGACGATACAGACGACGATGGAATACTGGAAAGAGGAGAAGCGACGGGAGTCAAACCTACCGAGAGAGGCGATTGAGGTACCGGAGAATTTGAAAGCGGATATATGTCGTCGGTCGAAATCGTTTCGCCCGGTAGAACTTCTTCAAGCGCTTCTTCGACGGCCGCAGAACTCGACATCGTTGACGTAAAAAATGCAGCAGAAAGTGGAGAAGATGCCTGCGGCGGTTCTTCCAAATCTTGCCCGTTTAATTGCGTATAGTCACTTTGTTTGGGAGACACTAAAGGCATCATTGAATTTTGACCGAAACACGGACTTTGACCTTCGTGACTTGCCGGAGGCGTCGGATATACAAAACCTGGCGAATCGTGCCTCATTAATGGCGATTGTAATGGAGATTGAGCAGTTAATGATGGATGAGGTGATTCTGTATATTGAGCTGGCGATTGTGATTGATAACCAGGGGAAGGCATGTCTAAATTGGATGCCGAATGAAATGTACTAAAGTCCGCTAAACTTTCTGGCAAAGGCGAGTCCAGCACTGCTTGTAAGTCTTGATTCACTGAATGGCTCGATTGATATGGTGGTGAATTAACTGTATCCTGTAAACTTGCCGTAACGTTCGCGTAGTCTTCTAACGAAGCTATGTCTTGTAGTTGATTTTCATTCTCGTTGTGTAAGAGCGAATCGCTTTGGAACTGAATTGAAGTTAAATGCTGTGCGTCTACGCCTTGAAGAAGCATAGAATCTTGTACCTGAGTAAAAACTTCATCTTGAAGAGTTTGCGAATAGAATCCACCGTTATCTTCAGATTGATATGCTACCCCTGTAAGCGTTAAAGATTCTCCAGTTTGTAACTGAATTACTCTTTGAGTTGCCTGACCAGGATCAGAAGTCGTCCTTTTAACCGACACTTTTCCTTTTTTGAGAATCAAATCTGCTAAGGCTTCGGCTTCTCGTTGAGTACTTTGGTGTTTTTGCGATGTATAAGTTTCAGCTTCGGAATGTCTTCTTGTTTTTTCTGTGGTTTGATGTGGAGGTGCGGGGACCACAAAAGATGTAATTTTCGAGTCTAAGTCGTTAGAACTGTTAGTGGAATGCACGGTAAGAGGAAATAACGGCGGAGCAGACGATCTTGGGGTTTCTTCATTATTTGACGGCGTTTGAGGATTTGTTATACGTTTATTTATAATTTTTTCTTCTATTAATGCCCGCACACTTACACTAGCAGTTTGTAAAGGTGGTCCACTTGCGTCTTTTTTCTCGCACTTTTTATTTTCTGCATCCTTAAAAGGTTAACAGTTAAATTAGTTTTAGATTGGGTATAAATTGGAATAGAATTTATAGAGAAAATAATTTTTACCTTTTTAAAATAACCACCGTGAAGCCGCATATGACCGTTCAATGCAGGAATGTTTTTAAATTTCCTATGGCAGAGATTACACTCCACAGGTTTCGATTCAGTTTTATTGACTTGGTGATTGGAACTAGTACTCGAAGATGTAGTAGTAACTTTTGATTGAGATGTCGATGTGCTCGATGTTATTTTGTTGGTAACATTTTGTTGCGCCTATTCAAAAAATTAAAAAAAATCAGTGTGCATTAAGAAAGTTCGTTCGCATTCATTTCAACTTAATGCTGCTCTTCATTAAAAGTGAAAATCCGTTTTGTCAACATTTTTGCTAATTGGTAGAATTTAAGCTGATTACACTTTTGCTTGGTCGATAAATTTAATTTGTCGCAGTGGTTGCTTGCTGTTTTATTTTTCAAAAAAAATCCCAAGAACATCAAAGGATATTGAATTGAAAATAATTGTTTACGCATTTGCAATTCATAATTTTTTACTTTCCGCAAACTTATATAAAAAAACTTCGAAATTTTGGTAAAATTAATCTAAAATATTTTTCAATAAATACGATCTTGTCATCTCCGATATTAGCAAATAGATCTTCCTACTCATATTAAATTAAATTTTTTACAAAAGTTTTTTTGGTTCTTTAATGAATTTTGCTTTTGTACGAAATTATTAAGCAAATATTGAAATTTTAGCAAATAAAGTTTTTTAAAAATAAAATGAAAGATTGCACACATAAATTCGGATAAAATTAAGTTAATATGATTGAATTTGTAAAACCTGCTATATCTGCAAGTAGTTTTACTCGAAATCAATTTTGTGGATATTTGTTTAAAATTTATGATTAAATGAATAATAGGACACCTGCGTTACCTTATGATAAATTTAATAAATTTTACCCCGTGTCGATGTATTTTAAAATTAATAAGACTATTATATTATTTTACACGTCCATTTTATAAGCGGACTTATTAATAAAGTAGAAAGATATTTACCGTGGAAGACCAAACTTTTTGAATTTTATTCGATGTTTTGCTATGGGATTTTGATATTGGTTTCGTAGCAGGTTTGCTCACCGAATGCGATTGTCTTTGTGTTTGTTCCATTATTTGATGTATCAAATCTAATTGTTGTTTGGTTAATCCATCGTTGTTACTTCCGTTACCACTCTGTAAAAAATAAATAGGTAGCTTAGACATTTATAATTTTCGCGTTTTATTTTAACGAATGTATCTCTAAATTCGCGGTAAGAAAAATGTAGCCACTTCTAAATCAGAACTGAAAGCTGTAATTTGTAATGCTTAAGAAAATAATGTTAGGGTACAACCAAACCGAGACATAATCCCAATAATAATGTCCAGGTTGCCAAAGTTATAAATTATATCGTTAGATGATGGTTAAAAAAGTTTTATGCAACTTTTTTAAATTAAGGTATTTTTATCTTATAGTAGTAATTTACGTTAACAAACCTGAATTAATTTAGTAAAGTAATGTGCATGAGTAATAATAATATAAAGGATGTTATTTTAACCGGTATGAACTTTCTCAATTATAATTTATTAATAATTTAAAAGCAATTTAGTAGTGATAATGTAATAAAACTTTAATATAAAACTTGCTTTAAAACTAAAATATAGCAATGTTTTTGGAGTTAATTAGCTTTTAAAAGTTAAAAGGGATTTATAACTAAAGTTTAACAATATAATTTCTTGCTATGCATGCACAAGCTAATTCGATTGAAAAGAATTTTACAACTTGGTCTTTACTTTTATAGGCTCGGTTGCTAATAATTGTTGTAGCTGACTTTTGCCGGTCGACGAAGAAGTTGGAGGTGGAGCATATTGGATACAGCTAGAACCGTGTGGCGAAGCGGCATCTCCCGACGCCGCTCCTTGTGCTGGAGACATTGTGGTTGTGTTTGTACTGACAGTGGAAGAACTATGATGATTTTCTGTATGCCTCCTTAACGATCTAGCATCGCAATAAGATTTACCGCATCCTTCAGCTTTGCATTCGTATGGTTTTTTATTTCGATGTGTCAGCATGTGCCCATTTCTGAAATGCGAACAAAATGTTTATCAATCTTAGACTTAAACCTCGCTACGAAAATAATTTAGGTAGTAATGCCTAAACGAATATTAATGAAAAGCAACAAAATTTAATATTATGCATAAGGAAGACGGAGTTCAATTTCATATTTCGAAGGAGCTTTGAGGTAAATTATAAATTAAAATTTACAATCCCTACGTATTCCCTGTTGTTAATGTAAAAATATATTTATATTCTACGAAAGTAAAATAAAGGTAAAATCATTTAATTGTTTAGAAAAGAAGTGTATTTTACTCAATTAAAGTTATTGTTTTAAGTTCTTTAAGTTGTAAAGTTTTTCAAAGCTTTTAGTAGACAATAAAATTTATTGTCAGCTTTTTAATAAATTCCGATGCAATCCTATGTGTAACATATTTAAAGCAATAAAAATCCAACTTCATCTGAATCAGAAATTGTTTGAAAATAAATTTTATGGTGGAAACTACACACCTACTTACAATAGTATATGCTTAAAAGTTTTAAATTGTGGAAGTAGTTCACATAATAAATGTTAGAAAATAAATCACCGTTTCTACAGTTCAGCAATTACAAATTCCTTGTTTTTTGATTTATAAAAACTTTCTGGTGCTATGCTGGAGATAAAATTTATCTTTTTAATTTTAAATAGAAAGATATAAATGCAGGCGAAATGTCGTTATTCGAAAAACAATAAAATATCCATTATATTTTTTCTTAAGGCTTATTAAACTGGGTATAATTTTATAGCTAGCAATTTTTACACTTAAGAATTTGATTTTTATAAATATCGTAATGGCAGCCGTTTTTACGCACTTCAAAAATTATGTTAAAAATGTTTCACAATGGAAATTACTCAACGATTGCTTGAATCAATTTTTAATTTCTCTAATGACGCTTTCAACATTTTATAGAAAAAACATTTGTGTGAGTCAATTATTCTTAAGTTATTGTAGCCATATACAGGAAGTCGGGTTTAGTGATCAAATTTTCTTACTTTAATTTTCAAAATTCAAGCAGAAATATAGTATTTAATTTTTTAATGCCAATATGAACATCCATATGAATTTTATTGAAATGTAGTAATAAAATATTCGATAGCAGAAACTGTATTAAAATAATTTAAATAAATAATAATATTCTAATTAAATTATGCTGAACAATAAATATTTACAACTAGAAAATGCGAAGGAAGTAATGAGAGCAAAAAGAACTCTTTATTGTGAAATATTGATTTTCAAGAAAAGAAATTCCTTATTGATTAAGACTTTAACAAACTTAGAAAAACATAGAAAGCAAAATTTTCGAGTGATTTCGATATATTTTTATTTATTGCAAAATTACTATATTTTTCAGTTTGTATTCATTTCTTCCTAGAGTATATAACAAAAAATTAATTTGTATTATTATTATTGTATTATTTCTTACAAACATCTACTAGTTATTATAAAGAGTAAAATGTTTAATAATATTTACATACATTTTGAAATTAAATTTTTAACAATATGAGATAATCAATAGATTTCGTGAATACGCAAGTACATAAATTGGTTATAATGTAAATATTGAAATTAATGTGATAATTTTAGATTATACAACAACAATAGATTTAGTATAACATACTCCGATATTATAAATGCAGTGGAATAACATGTATATAACGGGTGTTCACAGAATTCAGAAAACTAATCAGCAGTGATGTTAATTATACTAGTATCTATCGCAGGGAATACTATAGCTCAATAATCCTAAGCCCACGAATTTAAAAATTTGCTAATCAAACTATGAAAATTAAGGGCGTAAATTGTATGAATTGAAAAGAGAAAAAAACGCGTATAAATGTTGTGCATTATGTATACTGTACTGGCTGTTCTCGTGTGGTTAGTTCCGCCTATGAAGAAAATTTATAAATAATAGTACTTCCAAACAAATGCAGTCAGTTTGTACGTCACTAAAGTACTTGTTATGTCTAGAAACTTATTTGGGAACTGTCAGACAACCGCCATAACGAATTTCAAAATTTCAACTACACTACAGAACTACTAGTCATACTAGAACAAAATTTTTGTTGGATTATAAATTAGTTTTCAAAAAATTCGAATTTAAAAATCAAAAATTTACATGTATTTTAGATATATGTTTTAACATAGATCTACGATAGGCCGTGGTTGAGTTAGTCAAAAAACATGCCTAGAGGGTGCCGAAAATTTGCATGTATTTTAGATTTACGTTTTAATATGGATCTCCAATAGGCCGTGGTTGAGTTAGTCAAAAGATAGTCTCCGAACGCCTTCGGCTCGCTCTGGGGTCTGTTTTTTTAACAATTTTGAAAATATCTCTGTAGAATGACAGAACTCGCCAACGATGAAACTCAAAGCCATATAACTGATCCGGGTGTTGACCGTAGCTGACAACAACATTAAGAGTATATCAAAGCACACGTACCGCCAACAGAAATAAATAAACAAACTTCCTGCTTTTATAAAGTTTATAATGCCGTTTTTTCAAAAATTAATGCCTAATCCAAAAAATTTTTTGTTGCATTATACCTTTGATTATACACAGAAAATTGTCCTCTTTCCTATAGTGTAGTTGAAATTTTGAAATTCGTGGTGGCGGTTGTCCGACAGTAACTATACTTATTTAAATATTGTACTTTCAATTATTTTTAGTAAAAATATTTACACAGAAAGAAACGATAAACGCTAAGGTAAATAGGTCAAGAAACTAGTCTACTTGTTAAAAAATCTCCCAAAATCAACAGATGTTTAATGTCACAGGTCTAGAATAGAATGACATCTATTTTTAATAAAAGTTCGGGTATGATTAACAAAATTCACTTCAAAATAAAGTTATGCTAGGATGTTAACCGCTCCAATCGTAGCATACATCTGTGTGTCGTGTAAATTGCACGTACTGTCAGTAGAATGGCGTTAAGCTCCGCCCATTTCGAGTCATAATAATCATAATTATTAATATTATTTTCTGAATTAATTTATATTTGAAGTTCGTCCATAGCTTAATCGAGTTTTATTTATCAAATTCTATAGGATTTTTGTAGAAAATATCGCACTGTAACCTCGCGCAGAGATAAAAAAATATTTTCTATTTCTAATAAAAGTTTAAAATATCCAAGATACGTAATTAATTCATCAACTTACAGATGATCCTGTCGCTTGAAAGCTTTCCCGCACATAGTGCATACGTATTTTCGTTCGTCACTATGAGTCAGCTTGTGTTTAGCAAGAGCAGATGCATTTCCAAAAACTTTGGCACAAACCTGTAACAGACAAAAAAAATTGGCATTATTTTACATGCATTGAAATGTTTACGTAGTTAGCATTTTCTAGGTCTAATGATGCATTAAATTACAACTTAAGTTTTCCTACTTCTATTTTAAGCTTTGTGTTTTTTTCCAAGAAAGGAAAGCGCATTTTTGACAGGAACTTTTGCTATTTGTTATTTATAATTTAAAGCTTCAAATATTTTTAGTTTATTTTTAAACCTAAAGAACTTCCGACGTAATAATTATGGTTGCGATCTCTCTGACTCTGAATGGAGTTAGCTTTTTGGTTCGTTTTACTAAAATTAGAGAAAACTATTTGTGTTCTTTAATAGCTTATTATACACTATGCATGTAAAACATAATTTACACGATCTTAAGTCTTACCTGGCACTGTTGCGGACCTTGTCTGTTAGGAGATGCAGCTTTAGGTCGAGGTCTCTTAACAGCTAATTTTACTATTTCACTCGAAGAACCCACTTGTGGTTTTTTATCTTCTGTTGTTGTTGTAACTGAAAAAAATTCCTACCTTTAGTAAAATTGAAAATTTATACACAGAGTGCACAATTTTGTGACAAATGCTTCGTTACTGCAGTGTACTTAATCAATACGAATATGTTTTATTTGTTCTGTTTCTTTCGAAATAGCATAGGTACTCTACACTTCATGTTCAGTTAGAGTTTTTTAATATTATGTAACTATTTTATTTCCATCGAACTATTTTTTGTTACAACAATGTAGTAACGGAATTTATTTGAAACGAAATGAATGTATTTTTACAAAATTCTATTCATGCTTAACGGTATAGTTTTTTTTAATGGAAAAAAAATATTATTACAACAGAATTACGTTTGCGTTATAGTTGAAATTTTAACATAAAAATACACATTTAAATTTTCGTATGTACCTACTCGTAATCTCTCTCTTGTATTGTCAAAGGTTTTTGTTATGAACTTTCAAAAAAGTGAAACATAAATATTATTCCGGATATTAACATAAAAATTTTATATTTCGTTGCTTAATTAAGTTTCAAAGAAATATATTATATATTTTTGTTTATATTTAAATATAACTATTTCGGTGAGCTAAAAATATTTTGAAATTTAATTTTCGTTTCAGTAAATCATAATTTAATTTAATAATCAAAGCCGATCAATCGATGTGGGTACTTCAAATTATATACTATATTTTCGAATTGTAATTTAGCAATACATAATATTATTATGTAAATGCGTATTAATATTAATTAATTATAATTTTTTGTTATTCCAACGGGAAATGATAAATACTATGCATCTGTGATTACTGTTTTGTTTCGGTTCTATATTATTTATTTTAAAATTAATTTAACTATTAATAATACAATAAACGGCACTGTTTTATAAACTATATAATACAACACTTTCGGTTTTGTACTTATAAATATTTTTTTGGCAATCTGTGATTTAAAACGAGTTAGTGAAATGTATCCAGCAGTATCGGTGTAAACGTGGTAACAAATGGAGTATTCTCCAGCTGTAGGATGAAGCAACAAATAATCAATACATTTTATTACTTCGACCAAATACGTCTAAGGTAATATTTTCGGTAAATCTTCGATAAGAAGAAGTCATGCGTCAATCAGGGTGAATGTTATATTTTGGAAACGGACCGTCATTCCTGACGGGTATTTTATTTACCAGTTAAAATAAATTAAGAAACACGCAAGCATTTCCGTGACAGCTTTTAAACATTTTTAGTTTAAAGGAAAAGTGCAATTTTCCATGTTCGGCTGCACGATAATTAGAAACAAACACAAATTGGATAAAATCCAGAAATACAGAGTTTTTATATTTTGGGAAAGGTTATTCCATGCAAAAAAATTAATTAACGTGTCGCAGTTTTTTTGATGTATTAACTGGCAGGAATATTGAAAAATAAATATGTTAACTTCATCAATCATTAAGTTTTAAAAATCAATAACTGTAATTGACATAATTATATATCTGGATATACATAAATATGATTTTATGGATTTAATTAAGTAAATACATTGAATATCGATCGGCGAATTATCTCGACTATTCGGTAACGAATAAATGTATATGGGAAACATTTCTAATTTACCTACTAAGTAAAAGTATGAGGAATTGGAAAGCATTTATTGATATTGACACACGTCGGTCGCTTCTCTCGCAGTGGGTAATGGAGTGCCAGAGTTAGCGCAAACAACTTATTTCCACCGGGAATTGTCAACAGAAGCCTTCATCTCATAACTCAATTTTTGCACTCGCGTTTATCACAACAACCTGCTGAGTGTGATATCACTACCAGCTATAGGATTATAAATAAATTGTAAAAATTACAAAAGTGTAATTGTCAAAAATGAAGTGAACTGGGGGCGTTTGCTGGGGAGGCATTGGATGTCGCTTTCTGTGCAGGTACTAGGGGGCATTTAATCGGTAAAATCGTTAATATTTTACGACGTTATCTTTTGAGAATGAAACTCAATTACCAAGTTGTAAAATAAAATCTAATTATAAAAGTATCTTTACATATCATACTCGGTTGTTTAATATAACGATTACATTAATGCAAAATTGAGTTTTCTTTCAGTATTGCAGCGTCCGCAATATCTGACAATCAAATATTCATTAGCTTCGTACTGCAATCCGACTGGTTTCAGTAGAACTCGACAACTTTGGAATCATATTAGAAGTTTTCAATGAAAGTGGAAATAGAATTTGAAGCGATGCGTATCTTCAGACCGATGTCGATAAAGAAAGAACCGCAAAATCTAGACATTTCTTCAATTAGCTGTTTCGCTCTAAGTAAAGCCTTATATAAATTTAAAATGCATTAAATATTTTATATAAACTAATGAATTAGATAACGCTCAATTCACAATTTTAAACAGATTTTCTGTTTTAATTTTAAGAATTTATTAGAATGAAAACGAAAAATGCTAAAATCAATACAGTTTCCTTTAAGTTATTCAATAATATTTTACGGCTTTGTAGAAAAAATTTAATAAAAAGAGGTAATTGTAGAACATTTAACTGTAGAAATACCGAAGTATCAACAAAGACTTCATTTTCTACTACAGCCTAGTGGTATTTAAGGTATTTTTTGATATTCCAAAAAATTTGTAGAATGTATTTATAATTAGAAAACAATGAAAACTGATCGCGCAAGAATGTGTTGAAAATTTCATCAATTAAAGTACATTATGTTATATAGCTAGTATTTTCGACTTCCATCCTGTGTAATCCAGTTTATGTGTCAGTTACCTGTGATAAAAATAACTTATACACAAAATTTATAAGATTGCGCCAAAACGACATTTCTATATAATATATGTATATATTGCGATGATTTTTTTTTAATATGACAAAAATTTGACAAAACTACACAATAAATAAAAATTTAATATTTTACGTTTTGAAAAACCGGTATGAAAATTATACAATATTGCTTGAACAATATGCCACCTTCTTTCGATTAAAATATCATAGCGATATTTATATTCAATTTTGCTCTAACAATCTTTAGGAACAATTTTTAAAAGCTAAAATCGTGCGCAACTTTAATCCTTAGTATGATGGAAAATATCAAACATGTTTTGATATATTGTATATTGTGCAAGGTTCAAGCTAGGAGTACATTTTCAATCCATCATTGGTTTGCTTGTTGAACTACGTTCACACCAAATATTACTACAATTGTTGATAAAATTTGAACTATTGTGATACGGATACTACTGCCATTTATTCAGAAACATGGCAAGTTTTAATGAAATCAATGTTCATTCTTAATATTAATTATTCTTAATAACGTAGTAATTATAAAGTTTGCATAAAGGGTTTACTATAACCCTAATATAGGTTTTTAATTCGCTGATAGTGGTGAAACAGGGGTTGAGTCATAAAAGTTGATTTTGACACTTGTCAAAGAAATTGGTAAATTCCATTTTTGATTTTGAAATATTTTTCCTTAATTTTCTGCGGAAGTTTGTTTTATATATTAATGTGATAATTAAAGATAAAATAAATATATAATTTACTTTTTAATTATAGTGCTAAAGTGACTTCTGATTTTTTTCACAATAAAGATTTTATAAGAAAATGTTTTTTAATTCTACTTTATTCAAAATAAAGCAAATACAAAAAATAAAAAATGAAAAAAATCATTAAAATTCTTCGTCGTTAGAAGAAGTACCCGGAAATACATTAATTTCTTCGATGAAGGTTATTAAATTCTTATAGAAGTCCCAATTTCCTTCTCAAATATACGAAAGAAGTTTTAGTAGTTGGTTCTTCTTTTCAATAGTTATTGGGAGCGGATTCCTACATGCCTGTATTAGATCTAGCATTTTTTTTACTGTGTTTACGACCACGTTTTTCTAAGCCGAGAGCTAT
The DNA here is from genome assembly GCA_911387805.1 of Cantharis rustica. NCBI lineage: Eukaryota > Metazoa > Arthropoda > Insecta > Coleoptera > Cantharidae > Cantharis > Cantharis rustica. The sequence continues at coordinate 42,639,188 of OU426877.1, forward strand.
TATTTTTCTGATACCTTATTCATCTCATTTCTCTACAGTTAAAATTTTCGTTCGTGGTATCTTGCTTTGGACTTACCAGTGATGTGGGATATAAATTAGCAAAATCGAAAAATTCAGATCTCTCTATTTTGTCAACCATTTTATCATTTCCCATTTAATCTGTTCTACCTGAGGTTTTCTCTTTCTTTTTCAAAATTGAGAATCTTGTTATTTCAATATAGCGAGGTAAATCGTCATCATTCCAACTCGAAATATCCTGAAATTGTTCTTCTACATTCGAAACTATTGATGAGATATCACTCTTGAGTTTTCCAAATCTGATTTTATGTCCAAGTTAATTTTTATTATTTTCAACATTTTTTTGTCTCTAGAATCGATTGTAACCTGGATTATTCAAACACTTAATTCAATTTGTTTTATTTCTATTTCTATTATTTATATCTCTTATATGGTACTGTTTGAAATTATACCAAACAAAAATATTGTCGTGTTTTAAAACCATAAAAAACGTTAATTTATTATTTTGTAAATCATTTTGAAGTTTGTTTTTGTTATTGTGATTATTTATTTGTAAGTACGCTGTACATAAGATTTTTAAGTGTAAGTAATGTTGTGATAACCGTGCTGAAGGTAAAGTGGAAGTGGGTTGCAAAAGAGCAGACGCGGTTTGCGTTAGCTAAAGGCGGGATGAATGTTTATTCTCGTCTAAGTTTTAAATTTGATTTTTGATTGTTAAAAATATAAAAGTGATTTAGTTTGTATTAAAGTTGTTTTTATTAGTGCAATTGATAATTGATAAGAAATTTTGAAAAAATTGAATAAAATTTGTTTAATTGGTGCTGGCAGATATGGATCGCACGTGTAACATCTATACCATAAAGTAACAAAATTTTATACAAGCCAGCTTTTAAAAATTAAATATTTGAAATAAAATAAAAACGATACTAATATTTACATTTTAAAAATTTAATTAAAAGAATTAAAAAATTCAAAAAAAAGTTAAAGTATTTTTCCAATGCAAAGATGAACGCTTATATATAGCTTCCAAAATTGATTAAATCCCATTTTCAAAAAAAGTTACTTAACCCACTTTCCACCCCCAGCAGCGAATTAAAAAAAAAATATTTAGAAATTTATTTACTTAAAAGTACTTTCCTATATTTAATCGTTTTATTGTTCTCATTTAATCGTTATCAACATATTATGTGACTAACACTCCCTTTTTAATTTTATCCTCTATCAATTGTGATAATATTTCCTTCAAATTTTTATTTCTTGATTAATTCTGCTTCTAATAATTAAACCTAACAAATTGTTAAAAAAATAAAATTTTTAACTGTTAAGTACAGAATACATACTACAAAGAAAACATAATATTGTTACGAAAGAACATTTAATTATATTTGATGACTAATGTATGAGTCGTGTATGATGAGTCATGCATGATAACAGCATTAGTCATTCAAATATCGCTGAATTTACAATCTAGAAACACACAGAAGTGAATAGAAATTCCTGGAGGGTTATGGCATTTTCTGGAAAGCTGCGATTTCTAGTGACAAATCAATTCCAGTTTGAACGCGCAAGTGTTAACATAAATATGTGAAAATAAAAAAGTGAAGTAATAAACAATATACCGGGTGTTTAATTAACTATAGACTTAGTGTTCAATAAATTGTTTTAGTTTAGTGTTAATCTTAGGGTAATAAGTGTTTTATTGTTATAAACCGTATCTGTAAATAGTTGTATTAGCCCTTTAGAAATAAATAAAACGTTTTAATTTTCGTTACAATATTTAAAAAAATATTTAATATTAAATATTTATTATATATAATATTAAATTATTATAACATTAATTCAGTAATCTTAGGGTAATAAGTGTTTTATTGTTATAAACCGTATCTGTAAATAGTTGTATTAGCCCTTTAGAAATAAATAAAACGTTTTAATTTTCGTTATAATATTTAAAAAAATATTTAATATTAAATATTTATTATATATAATATTAAATTATTATAACATCAGATACTACTTAATACCACAAAAATACTTAAACAATTCTAAAACTTTTTTAAGTTATTTTCTATTTAATTCTGCTTCTATTATAATATAATAAATTATTTTAACTAAATATTTTAATTTATTTCAATCGGTACTTTTTATTTAAATTAAAAAAAAAATTTACAAATTACCCATCTTAGTGCCATTTATTTACGATACACTCTGTAGACAGAATTACTGACGCAGTGCTTGCATCTAAAACTAATTTTTTTAGTTTTTACACGTTTTTAGTCAAACCAAACGATTAGGCAACAAACCTATTGTGAATTTTATATACCCACATATTATGTGGGTAATTCGACATGTAATTGATATTGGATTTATTTATAATTAAAAAATAATTAAAAATAAGATAATTCATTACCATCTGGTAATTTATCTTTATTTCATATTTGGCGTCCTAAGAGTCCTATTTCTTCGCCGTTGTAAATATCGCCAATCATCATCATCATCATCCCTGATAATTATTTATTAGGAATAACCAACAGAAGAACCTGCGATTGATGAATACAAGCTTGAAAAACCGTGGATAAAATCTCAATAGCTATAGTAAATATATTGAGATGACCCGAGCTATACAAATCTATAAAATTTGCTTCCCAATATTTAGTAAGTAAGTAATCCCAAAATTACTCTAGCTGGGTATCCATTATTTAACATGAGACTCTTGTAGTTTTTAATTCAGTTGTAAATTAATTTAAAATACTCAAATTAAAATTGCTCATTTCTTTACCTTTCATGTGGTATTGGATTTTTGGCTTTACGTGAGCGCTCTTCGCATATGGTATTTCAGCTGGGGTCTTGTAAAACAAATTTGTTGCGATGTAATTTTAATGCATCGAATATTATCACAAATTCTTCACTTTTCCGATTTTATTTAACAATTTGCACTGCACTTTATCAATTTAAATAAAAACATCAAATCAACTTAAGTTATTTTATTGATTTTCAAACAATTAACAATTTAAAATATTATTGCGGGAAATGATGTTCGTCCGCTTGACTATTCGACGTGAAAGCGTGAGCTCAAGTCTGTCTATTCAAGCGCCACTCTTTTCTAGTTTATTTTTCGTTCTCCTTACCTTTATTTATAGCAAATTTAACAAACATTTTTATGTACAATGATAAATAAATAAATACTAAAACAAATTCAAACTTTAAAATTATTTACAAAATAAATGAAATTGTGATTTTTAGTGTTTTGAAACACGACAATATTTTACCTACAACATATGAATTATTTGTTCATTATTTTGTTCTAATTGTTAAAGGTGTAGGTAATAGTAAAAATGAAGAGCAGTGCCTTAAATTGAAATTACTGAATTATGAACTAAATCTAATACAGTGTATGACCAAAAATTGACGTAATATTATATGGTGACATCTAGAATACATAATATTACTAAATCTTCATCACTGCAATATTTTGTAACAAATATCGTTGCAGTGGTACAGTATTCCATTTCCTTCTAGAATGGTGTAGAACTCAATTACTCAATAATAGTTATAATTGTTTCAAAATAAAAATTTTATCAGTAAGTAAAACTTTTTGTAGGTATTTTTCTTAATCTGTATCTCACAGCAAAGAAATATAATATTTCTGAAACATAACCTGTGGAATGTACTCTCGAGCGTGCCAAATTATACAGCATTTACTGATTTTATAAACAATTTTTTCAGCCAAGAAGAAAATGACGAAGATTCATAAAAAATATTATTTTATAATATTTATTAGGAGGTATCAGCAGCAAGCTTCGAATACTGGATAGAAAACTAATACTCCTAATATATATTTGTGAGTTTTATCCCGAGTCTAACTGGAAAGTTTTGTCCCAGATAAGAATATAAAAAATTACAGGTTATGGGCCTATAGTGTTAACAAATGTTGAGTAAAAGAGTTTTCACATCATTCTGATATTAAGAGTTTTTCATATAACTGTGTAAAAAACTTTTAACTGTAAAATTGCTTTATTGAGCAATTTAATTTTATTTACGTTTAACGTTTTTCCCTTGTTTTCATAAATTTTTTATTTCATTTTTTTATAAAATTTATAAATTTGATAAAAAATTCAAATATTTATTAAGTATTTACATTTTTACCACTTTTTCAAATAGTTTTACCTTTTAATGATTTAATTTTGTTTCTACCAATTTTGTTGCTTTCCAAATTTTGCGCTCTATGCATTGCCCTGCTTTATATGCCAATTATTAATTATTTGTTTATTCTACATTCTAATACAAGAATATTTCACTATACCATGTACCGTAAGTTAACATATCGATTTTAAAATACACAATACCTACTTACTTTAAAAAAAACAAATTTAATATAATTTTATTAATACATAAATTGAAATCGTAATCATAACGAACTGAATTTTTGCAAACCAAAAATTGGTTGCTTTAAGAGTTGCTTCAGTAATTAATGAAGGGTGGACATTGTGAATTCTTAGATACGATACTAAGAAAAAAAAGTGATTGACTTCCTAACTTAAAAAAGATTTAGCCGTTGTCATTGTACAATTTAATATTTAATAACTTCAATCGAATATTTCTCCAAAGGGGTGAGAGTAATATTGTTATTCTTCCTACAAAACAGTTTTTTTTTCTGGCATTCTTGATATTCTGAAGAAATCTCTTCAAGATACTGATTTTTTCGGAAAATATCAGTATTATTAGCACTTATACCCAATTGTCCTCGCTCATTAATTTTTCAAAATATGAGAATTGGGTAATTATGCATTAAACAACAAGCAATAATTTCCTAAATAATATTTAAAGTATTTTACCAATATAAAAATTCCAGATTAAGAAAAGAAATTTCTATTGTCCAGAGTCTTATGGCTTTTAAATTATTCATGCAAGAAGGTTAAGGCGGTTGATAAGTCGCCTGACCTTAAAGTTTTTTTTATATTTGAACTCGACGCGTAATTTTTACGTTACTTAGAATGTAACATTAAAAAGTATGCTGAAAACCGTTGATAGATTTAATAATAGGTCTCTAATATAAAAGGAAGATTTCAGACAACAATCCTATCGTATTAACAAGTTAAAAATAAACTGGAAGATAATTTTTGGCAATTACCATCAACATTTTTTGTACAATCGAAAAACATCTCTTGTTTCAATCCAAATTTTGCATTCTGTGGTTTATTATGTTCAAACCGCTCCAGAGTGGGATAAGGCAAGTTTTTCTGATTTCATCAAAACTGGCGTTGTCTAAACCCGATAGATTACAGATTTGTCCAAAAACTTTTGAAATCTTAAAATCTTAGCTTAAATTAAGCAGAATTTCAGGCTTCCTGTAAATCTATAAAAAGTGGACTTTCAAGTTAAGTTCTACTTGGATGCTTTCCATATATAAAACCTAACAAAAGTTTAAAGTCACCTGTCCAAAGAGGGCAACGACTGGAAATTTTGTAAAGCGTTCGAGTTTTTATTTCAAGTTCAATGAAAGCCACTTTAAATTTTTTTAAATATATCGTTACTGAAGATGTCTGTTTTTTTGTTATAGGTTTCAATTATTAGAATATAATTTGAACCACGAAATGAATTGTTGGTACTTGGGAATTAATTTGAAGCGCGTCTAGTTCTTGATATCAATTTGTAGATGCCGAAAAGTTACAAAACTCCATTAGTTTCCTTACCAACTTCTAATATGTACTAGAATTAGGTATCAGGTTGTTTTGATAACAATGCGCGATAATATTATCATAAAAAATAAAAATTCTAATTCAGTGTATGTTCCCAAAAGAACCATATCTCGGTAAAAAAGCGCAATATTGATTTATGTTGTTGGTCCGCTTCGAGCGATATTTATAGCCGTTTTCATTCGACATTATTCACAAAATAAAGCACATGTTACAAAGAACTCATCCATATGCAATGAGTAGACGATGTTGAACGAAGAAGAGTTTATAAGATTGACTTTTCCTATCTTTATCAGTTATTTATCCACACGATTTTTTATTTTTAAATTTTATGCAATCCAAAGAAAACCTATCAAAAATATTGACTCCAAAGAATATGATTGTATAATTTACATTGATCGAAAATACTATTCCCCTCTATTCGATTAAATTTGTTTTATCCTTTATTAATTTTTATGCGATCTATGTTATGCAGGTACTTTTACGCCGTTAGAAACTAACATTTTTCGCACATCAAATGAATTTCAAGCAGGGTTGAGTAGCTGCACTAAGATTTGGTTCGCCGCTGGTTTCACTACGCTATGAATGTTAGATTTTATTGTCTTTGTGCGCTTAATAATTGATATGCAAGTTTTTTTATTGCGCAAATGGTATCTACCTTCTTAAGAAATAAAATATAAGAAACGATGTTAGAATATAAAAGTTATATTGAAGCAGACATATTATTGACATGTGGGATTGTGATATTATGAAGCGTTCTGCAACGTAGGTAGCTACGTCAAATTCATTTGAAAATTATGGTTTTAGACAGTCATTGGATGGAAAGGAATGGCATTATTAATACTTTAGTATATCTCAAATAACCCACCTGCCTCATTTTCGGCGGGAACCCCTAAACTATTTGAGTTGTCGTTAATAAAGGCCTCTGCAGAATTCGTAAATGTTTGTGGGGACAATGTTAAATCTGGACCACTCGACGAATCAAATAGATCAAAAGTTGCCGTAACTCCTTCCGTTGCACCTGAAAGAAATAAAATAGGTTATCAATATGTTCATTGAGATGAAAATTTTACATCGCAATTTTAATACAAAATAATGCACGGATATGATTTCTTTACACGAAAATATTTTGATCCGTAATAGGTACCTGCAAAATTTGATTAATCAAAAACTTAGAAACCGGAAACGTTTATCTAACGATGTTATCGAATTGTAATCCATCATATTACAAGTTCTATTTAAGAGATGACAACTTTGATGTGCAGCTGCTTTTAGTTTAGCGATAATCTACCAAGTTTTCATCCATGTTGTTGAATGTATAAACGTACAAGTAAACGAGATGAGAGTAAAAGAGAAAAGCTCTAAGGAAAGCTCTTCAAAGTAAAAAGTCTCATCTCGTCTCGATCTAATTTAATAAAATTTTATTGAAGACTTTAATATAATGAGTTTTGTAAGCTTTATTAAAATTTATTTCAATTTTATTACGACTTTAATATATGTTACGCTTACTATTAACAATAACTTTGTATTTGCCGATTTAAAAATATTATTTGAAATTAATATTTGCACGTTATATTGGTATGTACATTAATTATTTATTAATTAAAAATATACACGCCACATCAGCTCTCTGTTTACATTTAATATTAGTTTATAATGATATTTTTCTCATTTTTAAAAAACCGCTTACTTGTTTATCTATGTGTGTATGTACATTAAAAATATTTAGGTCGAATTTTCAAAAAAAAAAAAAAAGATACAACGCAAAATTTGCTTAAAAAGTGCGTAGTAAAAACAGCCTCTGCAGAACATATCGCTCCAGATATTTTTAATACCACCTAAAGCTCTTATAACCGAAACCCTTATAAATAAACTGTCGACACAAAATTAATAAACACTGACGTAAAATAATTGCAGAGTAAGAGAAAATGAAATCTCGCAATTTATATTTTACAATGCCCTTCACAAACTTTACACCTCTCTTTGTTTGTTTCCAGTTAAATTTCGAATTCGAACAAAGATAATGTGTCATAACCTTCCATAATAGAACGATGCAAAATTGGTTTACACAATGGGTGGATTGTTTGAATCCTTTAACCGATTTTCGCTATTAATTTCATTTTTTTACACAATCCCATGAATTAATCAAAATACAAAAGAAATAAAGAAAATAATAAATAGGGTTCCATTAATAAAAATTTAGTTTCATTATTACATAAATATTGGTACGTTCTTTCTGAGCTGTATAAAATACATTTGTATAGAAAATGAGAGACGTTTTAAGTGCACAGGGAACCGAATTTTCAAATAAGTGAACCCCACGTGTCTTCATCCCTCTTGTTAGTAGAATAGCGAGTAAAGTTTTTGCATACCTAAGCAAAAGTTTGGTAGTAGGCAAAATTACTGAATGCAGCAACCCTCATTATATTCACAGATTCCTGGAGGGTGTTTGTTAAGTTTGTAGTACTGAAATCATCATTAACTTAGAGGGCATAGACTCTACATTAAAAGCGAGATAAAATGACCAATTTACACTACACGTAGTTAAATTGGTATATTAATTAGACATACCTACTCGTATTTCACTTTCAATTATGTATTTCATATTAATAAACTTCATCCAGTTTGAATGTTGTCTTAACATAAAATAATATCGCTGTAGCATTCAATTGCTCCATTTGAAAAGCTGCAATTTTCTTTGTTAACATTAGAAATTCGATAAACGTCTAAACGATTTAGAAAATATGTACTAGCAGCGGGTTCTCTGATATTATACAAATGAATTATTGATGCAAGTGACTTAGTCAATTTGTATGCGGCACCATCATTAGAAGTCAGCGTGAAACCACCTGCTTCCTAATTAAAGCCTTTATGTTCTAGGCAGTGTGTAGTTTGTTTTTACCCTCCCTTAACTAGGCCAACTTCTAGTTTGCACCGGAATCGTTTATTAAGATAAATAGTTGGAAAAAGTTCCAACACATTTCCTGGTTTTGAAGTTTTCAAAAGAAAAGTTGTCTAATACCTTACGTGAAAATAGAACGCTAATTGGCATTTATACTAAAATTGTTACGTCGGAACAAGCAAAATGATTGTAATTAATGCTTGTAAAAATAAAGAAAATCTATTAGTAAACTAAAACTATCATCAAATGACTGTAGAAGATTAACACATAATAACAAGAGCTTATAGGGATTTCCGGTACTCTGCTCGAGTTTTAATTTCTTACTAAGTAGAAATCGAACTAATCACAAAGCATTTGTCGTGATTATTTTCGGTTAGCTCGGTAGAGCGGGGGTGTTATCAATTTACAAATAAAAATTTAAAAAGTAGATTAGAACGCCACAATACTCCAGAGAAATTATTATTATTCGAGTAAGACTTAAAGTTGTCAAACAGATGTTCTGTATGACTTCCATATTTCAGCAGCGTTTCCATTGGCAGCAAGATCGCCAATATCATTTCGCAATTCATTCACTTTAAGTTTCACCATGTACTTGCTTAATTGAAACTTCCTCGATAAAATTGCATTTAAGGTATTAATATAATAAAATTTATGGTTTCTTAAGAACCCACTACTTATTATTAAAAGCTACACAAATTTTCAGCAATGAGATGAGTACAAATTCATATTCAAAATGAACTTTGCGATAATATACCTACAAACTTAATAAACAGTTAAGACATACATACATCCTTGAGAAATTTTCCCGTAAGGATCGCTAAACGTTTATAGCGCTGGGAGTTGACTAAACTTTATAAATTTATATACCACAATAATTAGAACAACCAACAATGTAGTATAAAGCTTAAATCAACATACTACGTAGTGAGAGACTGCACTGTTGTGATCTAAAACCTAAGTTAGATCAAACAAGGTTAGCACCCTACTAGAATATTATTCAAGTGCTCACAAAACCATGAGTGTCAAGTACAAACTTGGTACATCGCAGACCGAAGTCCTCAATTAAGCGGAAGAAGCAAAATAATTAGAATGTTAATAGATTGATTGGACCTAATTTGTAATAATACAATAAACCACAATTTTTAAATATTTTAACTTTCCGAAAATGAACAGAACGAAAATCATTTCAAGGTATAAGTAATTTTAAAACTTATATTTAAATTAATTTATTCATGTTCATTTTTATTAAACATAATATAATTAAAATCTGTTTAATTATTCCAAGACAAGATATTTCATTAAAAAAATTTAAATAGCATAGCTTTACTAAAGCAATTTTATTATGCCACAAAAATGATAATTTTGAAGTTTAATAATATTAGGTAGGTAGGTATACCTTAATTCAATTTATTAACTGGAGTTTAACGTTTTTGCAATATATGGATATTATATAAAAATATTTATAACATCATAATGTAGAGCTATCCTCTGTTAGTGTGCCAGCATTCATTTAAATTCAATTTTATAATCAAAATAAATCGACAAAACCACATTGTAGGCCAATTGTCATTACTTACTAACTAAATGTAAATGTAACTATAGCACAAAGAATTTAGTTCCAATACCGTTTAACCAATTTACTATAATCTATATTGTATTATAAACTATCAATTGTTATAGTAATATAATTACTACCTAATAGATTGGCTTATCTGTTTTTAATAATATGCACACTGCGCACTGGATAGAAACAAAAACTTTCATTTTGTGTATATAAATAGTTATTTATATCATTAGACTGGAAACTCAATTTTTCTGAGTACGAGTTTTTTTACAGGCCGAGGCGGATTAGCCGTAATGATAAACGTAATTTTTTACGCCGACTTCTATAATTAATTATATAAAATTTAATTATTTTTTGAAATATTTGATATTAGGGATTTTTTTTGTAATTGTTGGTAGTAAAATATTTTAATTCTAAATTTGACGTTTAAATTTAACTAACCTAAAAAATATAGATATTTGTTACATTTATTTTTTATAAAATTATCTAATAAAAATATAGTATACTTACATATTATAATGATAAAATAATAAGTTAGCTGTATTATAATTGTATTAAAAAGTGCCTTTTATCACAAAAATTTGTAATATCTATTTAATTTAATTCAATTTGACGTACAAAATATAACCAAGAATACCAACATCTTATAAAATAATCACTGTTTTTTCAAACGCTAGGCGAGAAAACCAGCTTTTCAAGCCGCATTTGAAATATGCAATTGAACACTTGCCTAATGAAGGCGTAAAAAATTATTTGTTAGACTGAGCAATAATGTAATATTTAAATTCCTACATTGCGTTTTAGCAAAATAGTAACAGAACAGTTTAAAATATTTTTAATTAAAATTTACACGTTTAATAAAACAAGATTTGTTAAAAGTTTTGGTAAAGTAGACAGTAATTAGCTACAAAATGTTATAAATATCATTCGTAAAGCTTATTACTTCCAAAGTAAATCAATTTAAGAATACATTTCAAATTAGGTTGTTTAAAAACTTTTAGACCAACTCCGAACTTTTGTTTTATAAGAAAATTAGTTAAACGGCAAATAAGGTCATGAAAATTAACAAGTTTTGTTACAGAAAACATTAATACAACTTTTTATTACTGCGTAGGCCTATTTACTTTAAAATGCATAATATCATCGACTTAAACAATTTAAAACCTCCTAACTCCGCTTAAGGTTGAAATATTCAAACATTTCCTGAAATATCTAAATTTTGTTAATTTATTATTCAATAATATTTTCGACCGGTTTGGTTTCATAGAATTGTTTCATGAACATACATAGTTTCATGAACTTTCAAAATTATTATAAATTTTAACTTAGCTTTAATATAATTTTATGTTGATAATAATTCTGTTCAACTAAACGTTAACGTTCATCTTAAATTATTCATATAAAAATTGTGATGTTTCCATCAACATTTTATCGTTTATTTATTTACATGGTGTTAATACATTGTTGCTGATGTGATGTGATGTGATTTATTTTATTAGTGAAAACGTTGTGCAACTGATTTGCTTACTAAATTATATTTACTCGATTATACATAATTATTACTAATTACTGGACAAGGTTAATATAAAAAATATAATATACGTTACAAATTTATAAAACAAGGAAATTTTTTGATTACAAAACTCGATAGAATTTTATATTGCAGACTATGTTGTAAATATTTTCCTTTTAGTATAGAATCAAAAATAAATAAGCTTATAGAAGCTAACGGACTTTATTGAAATAGTACTAAGAAATTGATAGATTCTCCAAGGATTTGAGATATAAAAGTTAAAAATAGAAAACTCCCAGAACACATATGCTTACATACATTCTATCATTTTGTTTCTTGACTCAATTTTACAAATGCTTTAAACATTATTGTAATATGGTCTAACAGAATAATCTTCTCAGCAGCTCATAATATTATGTCTACAATATTTAAGTTAGGTTAGGCAAGGTCCGGGTAAGATAGGTTAGCTTGTTTATCTATATTTCTCAATAACTTTCATACTTGCAATCAGATTTTAAAAGCAATTTCATAATACAAAAATTTATTGTTGTTTTATTGCAAGGAATATTTCATATTAAATATTGACGTAAAAAGAGAAGTATTTAGTGAAAATTATGAGGGATCACCATCATTTATACGGATAAATAATATGACGTCATCTCGTGTGCGCAAACAATTAACAGCAACTGTGACAATAACCGGTCAATAATTTATTAATAGCATTATCTCATTATCTTAAATAATCAAATTATTATTTTATAAGCAACGAACAATAAATATTCTTTAATTGATTTTTTTATGTAATTAAATGTGCAGTTTCATTTAATATAAAAATAAAATTAAAGAAAGTTGATTCGAATTTATATTTTATTCAATAACTACAGCATCAATGATAAATTTTAAAACTTCGAGAATACAAATTAAAAAAGTTGAAATATTGAAACGCAATTTATCTAAATATAAAGTTTTAATTGGAATTTTCAATTGTATAAAATTCATCGTAAAACATTTTTTCATAATTAAAACGTAAAATGTGCTATCGAAAGGGATATTTACATTATAAAAAGAATTTTTATTTCAGCTTATTTTTTATTATTAAAGATTGTCGGTGTTTATTCAATCAATAATAATTGCCGAAGTGTGATGAAGTAAGAAAAAATGTTAAATTCAATTTAAGGCGTGATAAAAAAAATCATTAACAATTTTGGTATTGTCGCTGAAGTGATAACTCTTCAGGTTACTAATTTCTCGTCGTAATTAAAATATTGCGAAAATTTTATTTAAGCTCTCATTAATTGAGGGAATATTAATTATTTTTGTCTAGGCGTATCATCCTTACAAGAACGTAATTTAATTACTATTAAAATGTCGAATAATTTGGTTTAAAATACGAACTACAACTGAAATCCAAAATTTAATGATCCAGAATTAAGTGATGGACCCAAATTTGCCCGCCTATTTAAAGTTCTTGTGGTAATTTGCAGTGTCTTGAAGGCGCCTGAATATTATATTTTATATTTCAATATTATATATTTCAAAAATTACGTTTTCATTATTTTACCTAAGTGAATTATGTGATGTCTGAAGCAGAAAGTTTAAATTCAATTAATGAACAAAGTTGGTAATAAATAGAATTTGCAAATTATGAAGCCGGATTTAAAACATATTTTCATAAATCAGGTTTTTATATTATATCCATAATATCGAATTCAACTTAGGTATTCACAGCAACAAACTCAACAGACGAACGTTATGATGTATGGGGGTAATTTCGAACGGACATGGCTAGCTATGATGAAGTGTTCCCGTGGGTTGCTTTTCGCACGTCCGGCTACGGATCTACACCTTCATAGCGTCCGTTAACTAAACCAATGGCCAGATATTTGTTTTGTTTATTTAGTTTTATCAAAAGATATGATTATCGTGTTTTACATAATATCAATAATTTTTTTAAATAAAATATTAATGACGGGAATCTACTAGCTAATCAGCTAGCTAGCGAAGCCATTTTGATATTACTAAGACATTAGTGCCTAAATATATTATTTCCTGCTAATATTAGGGAACTCCTTCATCAATCCCCTACCAACCATGTCGATTACAAAGTTCTGCACCACAGTTCAGTTGTATGTTGATATTAATTTAAATGATGCAAGAAGGGAATTAGAGCAAATAATACGTCGATAAACTTGCATTGAGGACTTCATTTTCAAATAATTTTTATAACATTGTTAAATTATACGAAATTTCCTGTAATTTATTGGAATACAATGCCAAATACGATTACTACATCTACTTTGGTAAACTATCTATGAATGTAAGCATTAAGCTTAATCGAAAGATTACATAATAAACATGGATTACTGACAACCACAAACCTGGTATCATGTAACTTAGTTCTATGTTGCGTAGAAAATTAATGAAAGTAATCTAAATATTTCCGTTTGTGAGGGAATATATTATATTCCCCAATAAATTTATTTGTACTTTCCTGGAAGCATCTCCATTATATTCGTACAAAGCATATAATTTAGTTTTTTTTTTTATATAAAAGTACTAAAAATATATTTCGTAAATGTATTTTCTCTTATTCCTAAGGATTCATTGAAACTGAAAATTTCACGTGTATTGAAATTTTTCTAATTTAGTATCTATTTTTGGGAAGCAGGACAATATCTTTTCATAAACTATGATATAATAAATTAATAACAACAATGTCTGGCACAGAATCTAAATTTTCTTGTAATTTGTGCAAGTTGTTAACTAAAATAAAAAAACTATTATACTCTTGTATGGTTTTTAGTTGAGGAATAGCAACAAACGTTCGCTGTCATAAATTACTTCAGAGATTATTTCTGCACCATCTGTAAGTTATGTAGTAACTAAAACGTAGAATTTTAATACGAGCTTAACAAAACGCTAAAATATTTAAATTTTTACTGAAAATTAAGTGTTTTTTAAATTTTAACTTAATTTCTGTTATTCGGAATCGCTTAAGAAATTTGACTTTTCCAATTTGGAATCTATCACAATAACCGCGTTACTAAAAGCGTGATATTATGTTACTTTATTATTCGTCTACTGCTATTTTCTTATTAACAGAAATTTTCCAGCACATTCTGGATTCTCTTGGTGTTGATAATGCTTTGTATTAAGTTATTAAGTAATTAAGCTTGAAATTGGAAGAACCAAGAAGATTTATGTAAAATTTTTAAGGTTTCAAATCTTGCGTGATGAAGTTGCTAAAAGTATACACACAAGTTCGAGAATTGGGTCTAGGAGACTGCCTACTTTATATTCATTCCCAATCTACATTTTACGGTTGCTTTACTTTTTTGGTATAAATAAAGAGTTGAAATAAACCTAAAAATTAAAATTTCAAACAAACCAATTTAAGAATTCTTACGTAACGCGAATTGTTGTCTACGTACTCGGCATAGGATTAACGATTAACAATAGTTAAAGTGATAATGAATTTACTAAAATTACCAAATATTATTTTTAGATTAAATTAGTCGTGTTGTAACCGTAAGCTGTGCCAATTAGTATTAATGGTGAATCCCACAGACAAATATTTATAACTATTGTATACCAAATTCAATTGCTTAATAAAATTTGGCTTAAATTCACTGCATTAATTTATTTTGTATAAACTAAATAAAAGAGAAATTATCTCGATATTTTAAAGAGTAGAAGTAATTTATTCAAATTGATTAAGTCGTGGGGACCATACAATTGGAAAATAAAAATAATTATTGTTGTTTACAAATTAAAAGCCAATTTGTACGGTTCTTTTAACTTGAATTTCTCGTTAACTGATTTGACTTATGTCAATATAAAACTAATAATCCTTTTTTACCCCAGAGTGTTGCAGTTCATAGGAGCGACAAGATAACAATTTTTGCCAAACCAAAGCTTCGATGCTATCAGAATTGCCGCCTTGTAACAAAACCAGCTACCATTGTGGTTCCAAAATATTTACTTAAGAAAATTTACTTCGAAAGTGATTGGTTAATTTCATAACAGCTAGCTATACAATTCATAGTTCGAAATAATTTATCGTACAATTTATTAATTACATTATTAAATGACTAAATAATAATAATTATCACAGTTATTTTCACAGCGATATAATTTTAATTTAAATAATTAATTTTAAATTACAATTTTGTAATCATAGCCGAGTGATTTGCTTATAAATTGTTTTGCAATTAATTGGTTTATTTTCAACGTAAATGAATAATTTACAAAAAAAATCTTGATTAACGTAAATAATAAACAATCGGGATTTTTCTTGATTTTACTAGCGTTTAAGTCTTTAATTTTTCTTCAAAGTTTCTCAAATTTTTCAAAAATCTACCCGACCAAGAGAAGCTTATCGCGAGTTACAATTTTAAAAGTTTACTTTACATATTATTTTATTTGAGTTATTTCGATATTCTTTTGAATTTCTGTTATTTTTGCTTTTGGAAACTCAATAGTGACACTTTTAATACTTTGGTATTAAATTTTCACATTTAATTCTTAGGAATGAAATTCCCGTTCCTGTAGTCGGTACACCCTAGCGTGCATGCTTGCTTTTGGTCCTTTTTTTATTACATTTTTTAATATCCCATTACATAATACGGTTAGCGTTGCATTCTAATTTATTTACACCTACCTGAGCACGCATTATATACAACACGCTATATGTGTTTTGATTTTAAAAGTTTTACTTTTACTACTGAAAGTGCAGAAATAGTGTAAATAACTCAACACACCGGAGTACCTTTAATCTTCAGTGTAATAAACATTCACACGCGAGATTAAATAAACTAACACACTTTACTTTCTTGTCTTCTTCTTACATTTCTTACATTTATATTCAACGCAATACTCCGGATACATCACTTCCCAAACTTGTGGAAAGTGGCTCAAGTTATAATGATACTGAAACCTGGGAAGAAACCTGAAGAAGTAACATCATATAAGCCCATAAGTCTACTACCAGTTTTCTCGAAGGTCTTTGAAAAAATCTATCTAAAAAGACTAAAACCTATTTTAGAGAGACATAATATCATACCAAATCACCAGTTTAGATTTAGAAATAATCATGGCACCATCGAACAAGTTCATAGATTGGTGAACGTAATCAATGACGATCTTGAAAAAAAACATTATTGTTCAGCCGCTTTTTTGGACGTTAGTCAGGCGTTTGACAAAGTTTGGCACGAAGGCCTACTCTGTAAAGTCAAGAAGCTCTTAGCATATCACCAGCTACTGCTGTTACAATCCTATCTAAAAGACAGACATTTTCTGGTGAAGCAACGGAGTGAATATACTGACCTCTATGCTATATTATCAGGAGTACCACAGGGTAGTGTTCTGGGACCAGTGCTATATCTAATCCATACATCAGACCTACCAACCGTACTGCAATATTAGCATCTCACTCAGATCCAATAAGAGCATCTAGAAACTTGCAACTAAATCTAGATAAAATACAAAAATGGCTACAAAAATGGCGTATTAAAGTAAATGAAACTAAATCTGTCCACATAACCTTCACTCTGAACAGATCAACTTGTCCGCCGGTTAAAATAAACAATAAACAACTCCCACAGGCTGATGACGTGAAATATGAAGTTGCTACTTTATAAAGCAATGCTCAAACCAATTTGGACTTATGGACGTCAACTATGGGGCTCTTCTGCTAACTCTAATATTGAAATCCTCCAGAGATACCAAAACAAGGTAGTGCGAGCGATGGTGGACGCACCTAGATATGTCTCAAATGAAACTATCCAACACGATATATTATTACCCTCCGTAAAAGAAACGATTAAAACATACAGTGTCAAATACAGTGATCGAATTATACAACATCCTAACGTGTATGCAAACAAACTACTAGTGAGTGCAAGTGAGGTCCGGCGATTAAAAAGATACCAACCTGTTGACTTAATAAAAAGATTCAAGTAAAACATAACGATCTGAAATTTATATAGATATTGTTCACTGGAATAATTCTCTGCATGTCATTGTAAATTATACTGTCAAATAAAACGCCCAATGCCTTATAGGCAAATTGCTGAAAAACTTAAGAGTTAATAAAAAAAAAATTAATACTGTAATATTTAGTGCATTTGTTAAAGTGAGTTACGTTACGACTTAATTCTTACGGTTGGCTTCCTCCGAGTCTATCGTTGCATTTCTTAATATATACACTGGCTCACAAAATTGATGACACAAACCAAACCTAACGATAAAACGTTGTATATTTTCTAAATTTATAAATTTTCACTAATTTTTTTTTTACAGAATTATTCAAATATGATTTGAAATTCTAGGAAACCTAGTTAAATTTAAAAAAATATTTTGTAAATAAGAAACTAAACATCAAACGTGAAAAATGTAACAATTGCATTACACAAAATTAATGACACAAGTATAAAAGGGTAATTAAAAATCCGCATAGGGGTACTTTTTATAAGATATTTGTTATCAACATATTGTTATAATAAAATGCACAGCAAAATTCTGCATCAGTTCATATTTTGCGTGAGTAATAAGTGTTCAATTATTTAAAATAAATCAAATGCGTAGAGAAGCCAACATTAATGAAAGAAAAATAATTTTAAAACTAGTTTGTGAAGAAAAACTTATCGTGAAGTTGGAAAACTTGTCGGTAGATCATTTTCAACGATCAAATATGTGATAAATAAATTTAAAAATGAGGAAACTTTACAAAATAAAGCTGAGCGAGGTAGAAAGAAAACCTCACAATGAACAGTATTTAGTGAGGAAGATTAAAAAACCCAAAGAAATCAATTTCTAATTTAAGGACAGAAGTGTCTGAAATAATCAAGAAAGCCATATCTGATGAAACAATACGCAGAACATTGGAAAATAATGGTTTTAATCGCCGTGTAGCACGTAAAAAACCATTCATTTCAGAGGTGAACAGAAAGAAGCGACTAAAATTCACCAAAAAATATGTAAATGAATGTCCAGAATTCTGGAATAACGTGCTGTTCTCAGATGAGGACAAATATAACATTTTTGAATCTGATAGAAAACAAATGGTGTGGAGGAAAGTCAATACACAACCGAAGAAAGAAAATCTTTGTGCTACAACAAAATACGGTGGTGGAAATGTAATAGTTTGGAGGTGTATGGCTTCAGGCGGCATCGGAAATTAGGAATTTATAGATGTAAAAATGAACAAAAAACACTACAATGAAAGTTTTACAGAAAAATTTAAAAACTAGTGTCAATAAATTAGGCCTTCCTAAAGTTTGGTGGATTTAACATGACAACGACCCCAAACATATAGCTCATTTGGTAAAGATGAGGTTGATTTTAACGTCCCAAAACAATTGCATGCGCCGCCCCAATCGCCCCATCTCAATCCAATTGAGCATCTTTGGACGGAATTAAAACGTAGAATCAGAAATCTGCAATTACGAGTAAGACTACTTTAAAACCAAAGATTAGTTGAAGAATGAAGTAAAATTAAGGCAAGTGTTGCTCAAAAACTAGTTGCAAGCATGCCAAAACGTCTGCAGGCTGTCATTGATGCTCGAGGCGGCTCAACTATTTATTAGGCATTAAAAAATTAAATAAAAACCAATAAATTTTGTGCTTGTGTCATTAATTTTGTGTAATGCAATTGTTACATTTTTCACGTTTGATGTTTAATTTCTTATTTACAAAATATATTTTTTAATTTAACTAGGTTTTCTCGAATTTCAAATCATATTGGAATAATTCTGTAAAAAAAAATTAATGAAAGATTATTAGTTTAGAAAATATACAGCGTTTTATCGTTAGGTTTAGTTTGTGTCATCAATTTTGTGAGCCAGTGTAGATAATTTTTAGTTCAAATTTATAGTTATTTGGTTGCATTGCACTAAAATCGAAATGAAACTATCGTCGTACAACTTCATTATTTCTGCACGAAATAATTGGAGATAAATTCAATAATTTTATGTCGATAAAAGTTAAACGTTAATTTAACAAAAAAATTCTTATATTAAAAAATGTTTAAAAATTCATTAGTCAAACGTTTTGATGTATTTTATATTGAAAGAAATTTTAAATTGTTAAACGAACCATAAGATTGAAAAGTATAGCGGCATGGCGTTCTAACAGTTGCATTCGTTTGGGGTGGTAAAACTTTTGACGTAATTTAATTCGACATTTTAATAAAAGTTAGTAACTGTCTTATTTGCAAGAAATAAAGTATTTTCATTTTAGAATGTAGAAAAACGCAAAACCAGTGCGATTCATGCATTTATAAATAGATTGTTTTGCATTCCATTATAACTGTCGGGATACAAAAAAAAGTTAGTACTTCACTACTATGTATTTGCAATGCAGCGACTAAGATAATTTTAAAGACAGGAAATTAGATTTCACTAGGAAAATTTCGTAGAATAGTTTCATATTTTTCATGAATTATTTGCAATTTAAATAAAAGTTTCAAACAAATAACTTGAAATATTTAAATTTAAAAATTCCGTTAAAACTACGCTAGGTATTTTACATTCCGAAACAATACATCTTTAAGAAATCTACAGAGAAAAAATATTTTCACAAGAAAAAGCCGACTGAAAGAGCTTAAAGCAAAAGTAGAAGTATTAAATCAACAACCACGTCTGTACTTTTTACGTGCGAAGCTTCGAAATACGAAAGAAACAATAAAAAGGTTGCTGGTTTTCTATCTGCTGCAAATGAAGCAGATTAGAAAGCATCTACGTTTAAAAAGTCATGAAAATATTATTAGGTTTATAGAATACCCAGGTTAATTTTCTTCCGGTGATGGAATGTACACGCACGGAAATATTACATCTAAACAGAGGTTCTTAATTTTAATTAATATCTTGGTTTTAGTTTATTTATAAAAGTTTTATTATGTATAAGGAACTTAAAATTATTTAAGTTTACGCATGTATTTTATTATGCAAATGAAAAGTTGCTCCCTTCGCCTAATTAATATAAACATACTATAGGATGACTTGCCACATATTCGAACGCATTAAACAGCATATTAAATTGCGTTTACCAAAATTTCTGTTGGTATTTTCAAAGCTTTAAAAGTTATTCAAACATTGACATTACTAAAACATTATTAAAAAGATTTCGTTTTTGGGTAAAAGCTTTTATCGGATTCCGTCCATTTCTTCTATATAACAATAATTAAAATGTCACTGCCATTATCAGTTTTTATAGGTCCGTACAATTATTTCATATGAAGATGACGAACAAATATCCCGCTAGCGGAAGCTGTCCACTCTACAGAATATAGGAAAGTTGATTAAAAAAGAAGTCCAAGAAATACACGGAAACAAAAGTAGAATGTACACACAACGACCAGGACAAGTTACATAAAAGTTTTTTAAAACGAATAAAAGAAAATAATTCTAATAAGTTTGTCCTAAAATAACAAAAAAAGCAGCATATAATTTTTATTTTTTTTCTTCGCTACGTACGACATACAAATACTGCGAGAATGTAAAAACGAAGATATGACTTTTGTTGTTTGGATATTCCTAGTCTCCTATCATAATATAAAGTAATCAAATAAGAGTCTTTCTACACAATTTATTTAGTAATTCATGTATTAACTTTAGTTCCTTCAATCATGCTCCACTGGTTTTAACAAAAACAGGAAAATTTATTGAACGGGAGTTTTCGAACTGTTCTCACTAAAGGTGCAAATAAAAACAAGAAAATTTTAAATTGCCGTTGTTCTTAAGTTATATATCGTATAAGAGCCATAAGTGTCAATATAATGTTCATGATTAGATGTTGAGAAATACTACAAATTGCACCTTCTAACTTTTTATATCGTTTAGGTATTCGATGTAGGTAAAATGTAGTGGATTAATTTACAATGGTATTTCGTCCTATATAAAGCATATTGCATTATTTATTAACGAAGTATAAACTGTAAACAAAAGTAGTATTTATTAAAATTTAATTAATAATGTTCATATACAATATCCAATTAATTTAAGCAGAAGGATATGCTTTTAGGTCGGCACAATAGACAATTTGCATGAGATTCAAATACATCCCAAAATTGCATTTATTGATAATAGTTCAATATTATTATTCTGTGTTATTAGCCAGCAAATTACTAATTAAATATTGAAATTTATTAAAAAAACTACATGATCGAAAACGGCATATGACGTCAAACGCCAATAGACGTGAAGGTCACTATTCTTAACTATTCTCACTAGACAATACTATATTACTTTACTTAAAAAATTCTTTAGCTAATTTTAAATAGTACAAAAATAAATTAAAAAAAGAATTAAACAAACCAAACAAAATATTAAAATAATGAATTTTAATTGTTAAGTAAGAATACATACTTACATAGAAAAATAATATTTAAAAAACAATAAAAACACCAAAAATTAACATTTAACAGGCTTGAATATTTGAATAAACCGGTTCATTTAACCTTAAAAATTTTATTTAGACACGTGACATTGTTTAGTTCAGTTATTTGGTTCTATTTGGTAAGTCACATTCAATTTTAGCAATTTTTTTGTTCGGTATATTTCCTTGCTCTTTTTATTTTATTTTTACGTTTTTCTTATGTTAAATACGACTGATGATCAATAATAATTGTGAAATAAGGACCTTTATATCGTATTACAAAGTTTTATTTTAAATTTTTATCATTTTTATAACGTAATTTTTTCAAAATTCATTTTCTTGTTTATTCAAATATTTTGAGTTTATACCTGTTAAATGTTAATTTTTGTTGTTTTTATTGTTTTTTGAACATTATTTTTTTATGTAAGTATGTATTCTTTACTTAACAGTTAAAATTCATTTTTTTATATTTTGTTTAGTTTGTTTATTTTAACATTACATACTACTAACTACCATACTATCGACTTAAAAATTGGTTTTTTAGGTTATTTTGCTATTTAAAAACTACATTGTTGTTGTACGTTAGAGTATCTAATTACAGGGGTAGTATTTTAATAAAAAACAGGTTGCACTCGGGTTGTCTGTAAAGTCGGTTTACAGACGATAATTTTACGTGATAACGTCATAAGAAAACATTGATGAAAAATTAGATACTTTTAGGAATCAAATTGAATTATGTTTTCTTATGACGTAAAATTATCGTTCGTAAACCAAGTGTTAATTTAAAAGAATGAAATTTGACAAATAAATCGAATTCATGAAACTGATGCTTTTGAAAAGCCCGCCAAAACCTGCTTGATATAATAATATACTCCTTTGCACTGCCCTAACTTGTCATTAAAACATAAATATTTTTATAACTCTGGTTAAAAACATTAATTTTCAAATATTATTTACAGTTTTTTCAAAATTAATTTAATTAATTTGTTTAAATATAATCACGAACAATTAGTTTGTATACTTTTATGTATTAAATTGAATTATGTTTATGTAACAGATAATACGAATTAAAACTATGTTATTACATTAACCCTCAATAGGCTAGTGCGTTATGTGCATGAAACATAATTGCATCATTTGGTGATCGCGAGATCAAACCTCATGCCGGAAAAGTTTTTTTAATGGCATTTTATAATTCAAATGAAGTCTATGCATGATGCAAAGCCGATCGTGCTTCTCTCTCGTTTGTTCCGCGCTCTCGCTTGCAGACCGTGACAATTTTTCGTGCGTACAGCCGGTATATCAATTTATAAGACATTATCACGTCAAAAAAAATTGTTCAATATATTTAAGTTATCCGTCACTTGACTTGCTACGTCAAAATACGATAATTAAACAGCGACTTTTAATAAATACAATACACTTAAATTGAAATTTTTTTTCTTACCTAAAAAAATTATCATAGTTAACATAAAATATGTTAAAATAAAACTTAATAAAAATAATAATATAGGTAAAACTTTTGAGAAGTAATTTTAACATAATATTCTGCTTTATAAATAATTGAGCTTTAGTTATGTTGGCAAATCGTTCATTTCAGCTTAGTGCTACCAGGTATCCATGTACGAATATCACCTATGTACATTTAAGTATGTCTGACATAATCTTTCATATAAAGAACCCTTTTCAAGTATGGATCACACGTAATCAACTAACGAGTTTGACTAGTACCGCCTAGTGCAGGGAAAGTCAATTAATAGGCGCTCGTTAGCGGTGAAAACTTCCTAGTCGTAAAAGTTAATTTGCAGCAATTTTTGAAATAGTTTAAATTTCGAATAATTGGTATAAGTAAATTAGTGCTTCACTGCAGGCTATTTTAAAAATAATTATAGAAGTAAATGTTTTGACAATATATTCGAAATAATTACATTGCTTAACGTGGATTCCAAACCATAGAATAGAAGGGCTACCAGAAAATAATATAAATAATATAAAATTTTCAATGTAAAGATTTAAAAATAATGGTATACAAAAAACGTAAAACTTTTTATTGCAATTTATTGTTTGATATATAGCGCAATTATCTGTTTTTAAAAAATAATAAATAATGCGAGTTGATCCAAGGAGGCTATTAAAATCGTCGCTAATTCTAAAGTAATGGCATCATTTTGTCCATTTAAATTTACGCTCGTCCGCGTGGAATATTCAGTTTACGTTTGCGAATTGTCTTTTAGTTGGAACTGGTGAACGGTGAGACTAATCGATTAGGGGATTCGAACCGTGGTGCCTGGTGCGTGAAGCAAATCGCGAATCGTGATCGCCGCATGACATGAAGCGTAATAATCGGACACCGCGCCAAAAGTTACAAACGCTTTCAAAGGCTACATAAAGATATGGCTTTACAACTTTTGCATTACTTTGAATTAGTCAATGCTTTCAGATAAATTCTCCTAATGATAATGACGCAATTCTTTGACAACCCAACGTTACGAATAAAATACTATATTATATTCTGTAATTTGGTACAAAACATAAGTCTTTTTCATAATTTACTATATTTAAGTAATATTAATTAAATTTACCTTTACGTAACATTAAATCCGTTTATCAAAAAATACAAAGCACAACCCACAGTAGACATGCAAAAATAAATGTAGTTAAGGATGTGCTCGAAATTTCATCGAATACAAATGGTATAAGTGCTTTCACGATATTATAAATAAAATTTTATCCTTAGCAATAGTTTGCTAAAAGTGTTTTGAGATACCTAAGTTTTCGCTTCCATATCACTTAATTCAATCCATTATTTTGTATTTTCCAAACGTAATTTAGATTACCTGTAACATTCAAAAAAAATAGGAAAATATCGCGTCTCTAATATAATTGTCGCTGTAGCTTTTTATACCGGGGTGGTTTATATTTATTATAAAATAATAGGTGAGGTGTAGGTTACGCGATTACAATAAATGCACGACTAACTAGAGTGTCGTAATACATTTGAGAGAGTAATTAGTATAATTCTTCAAAACATAAAGCAATTGACCAATAATTGTTGGTTCCTAATCAGTTTATAAAGAAAAGTTGTGAAAAACGCATATATAATTAACTACTTGGTGCTAGGTATTTAAAATAAAAATATAAAAAGGAATATTCCAATTTTGTTTCAAGTAATCAGTTGTTTTACCAGGTAAGTTATTTACATCATTATTATTTTTTCGGCTTATTTGTAACAAAGGATTTTAAAATTTACGGAAGTTACCTACAAAAGAGGTAATGTAGCGAAATAATGTTTTGCCTCAACACTGGAGAAGTAAATTGTCTAAATATTGTAGAATTTTAAAATTTAACTGACAACATTTAAAAACTTTATTTATAACGTTTACAACATTAAAAAAGTAATTGTATATAAAATTAGATATTTGAACTTTTTAATTGAAAAATAAAATTGTATTTACATTTCATGCTATATTTGAAAACCAAATCTTTACAGTTTGCATTCGTTTTATAAAGCGTTTGTTAATATTATTTAGTAAAACCGAAATAGATTAAACATTCATTAGAGAAGCGTGTAACGTGTTAAATTCAAAATTTATCAAACCGTACTCGACTAAATTTCAGGTGTGTCTACGTTTGAGTTTGTGCTCTTCTGTAAATCTGCTTTGCGTTACTAACTATTCAACACAATAACCTACTAAGTATTCAGATAACGACAAATCTGTATTAAATTTAATGATTTGGGAATGTTCTATGCCCACTTCTAATTTATCACGTGTTAAAGCAAATATTCTTCATTATATCACATGCATTTTTATTGTTATATTATCGGCAAACGCCAGGATGCGCTATTCGCTAAGCTAAAGCTATACAATGTTCGCTAATCAAATATTTTGTATGTAGCGCAGATACAAAATACAAATTTAAATTTACGAGTTTCAAATTAAAATTTTTATCAATTCAAGGATTTAACTTGTCACTTAATTGAAATGTCATTATAACATTTTATGTCAAAAAATATACTTTGGCCTTTCTTCTGTAATAATAATAAAAGTAACTAATGTTACGTAAGCTATTTATACTTTAGAAAATTTTCCATCCTTCACAGCTATAGGATACATAAAAACGCTGTAATAAGCAGGAGAACGCGGGGCTCAACATAACACGGATTAAAAGTCTTCTTCTTCTTTGTCACCCTATAACCAGCCACTTTTGTACATAGGCCTCTTCCAATTCCTCCCAAACCTTTTTACTGTGTGTTTTCCTTAATAACTACTTCCAACCTGTCATCTTCTTTATATCGTCAAACCATCGTTTTTTGCGGTTTATCTCTTAAGATGCTTAAGTGCTTCGACTACCAAGCGGAGATCCTTGGTTCGAGCCCGAGTGGAGCAAGAACTTTAATTTCTAGCCGTCCTCCCTCGGCGGGTAATGGCAAACCACCGAGGTAGTATGCCTTGTAAAACCCTTCCTGTGGGTTGTCTATGTCCTGTGTGTATCTCTTCTTTTGATCAATCTTGGTTTCCAGTATATTATTCTAAGGATTCATTGGTGCACTCCTGCCTTTCTAAATGTCTGGTCCAACTCCACTTTCATCACGTCCGTCACCCTCGTCCTACTCCTTATTTCTTGTTTCGAACTCGAAACAATTGTCCTCCTTTAATTTATCTGTTTCTGGTCTTGACAAGATTTTAGTTTTGATTAGGTTTCTTTGCAGCACATTATTTGAAAGAATAGTCTTTAGTTCTTTAGGCGTGCTGCTCATCGGTACTATTTCGTCTGCGAAACGCAGGGGTGTTTTAGATAGGTTCTATCTATACATATTTATACCTGTTTTGTTTCCATTGCAGCTGCTCTAGCATTCTCAAGAACAAGAGTAAAGAACTTTGGTGACATTAATCTCTTTGCCTGACTTTTCTTTCCGGAGTAATCTCTTCTGTTTTTGTGTCCTCGTTTCTCTTAACCTGCATGCTGCATGCACTATAATAATATATTCCTGGTGACATTTTGGAATATCTTATTTAAAAGTAATATTATACTTATATTGTTGCTGTTCTTTAAATTTTAATTTTCTTGTATAAAAGTTTTCGCAGAAGGTTTATTTATTTATTTAATATTTAGATTACATTAAAAAGAAATATATAATAATCTAATTAATTTAAAAGTTTTAAATTGTATTCCATATGTTTAAGACATGTATTTTGGGGTCTTACGTTTTCGTAAGACGTATTCAAGTCCAATTAACTTTTTTCTGTGGTTAAATTGTTCTATTGATTATGTTGTAGAATCAAGATACTGTGAAACGAATTCAAAGTTAGTACCTTCAAGAATATCGTAAATCGAATATCGTAAATCCAACTGTTAAATTTTCGGTGGATCAACAATTCGACACCTTGGTTCTTATAACAGATTTATAACATAATATTGCACCAAAATATTGGTTGTTAATTTCATTGTACCAATGATGAAGATCGGCAGCTAATATTGGTTATCAATAGTTTTAAATTTATATTAAAAATAATAATTATGGATAGTGAGTTTTATTCCATTTTTGGTGTGAAGCAAAATTGTTTGATTCCCCTCCTGCTTTCAAAATATGTGAGCTTATACACTGGTAGGTTAGGAGTCAGAAAATCGTGGTTTTATTCCAGGTCGTAAGTGCAAATAAATCTCGAATGATCTAGAATTATATTTTGGTTTTACCTCAAAATCCAAAAAACTACATCATTGCAGAAAATTTTTAATAATCTTTTATGGATTTGTTAATAACCTCCCTTAAATGAAGAGATAAACGGTGCGGATAGCTTATACAATCCGGTGTATTTTGTATTTTTATGGTACTCAGAAATCTAACGATTTTTACATTACTAATTTTGCTGTTATTGAAAAGCAGAATCTTGACCTTTTCTATATAATATTAAAAGAAAATTAAATGCAATTTTATGCTATTCAAGTTGATAATTTCATTTTTTCTTCTAAAAGTCATTACAAATACAATTTTTTTTAGAAAATATTTAAAAAATGCTATATATATTTATAACTTGTCAGTATAGATAGTATAGAATAAGCTTATAGAAATTTAATGTACAAATTATACAAAACTAACAAAATTAATATAATTTACGCTTATCGCATATTTATATTCCAAAATATAACAAATTTATGCAAAAATTAGTAAAATACGTATGCAACTCTGGAATGGAAATACTAATAATATAATATCATCAATTTATTTTTTGCGTTTATTGCTATTATTGTCGCAGTTCATTATTTCTGTTGCAGAATTTAAATGAAGTGAATAAACTATGGGGTACTCCAAATATTAAATTATTTAGAAAATCAAAAATTTCTTGCATAAAAGATAATTCATTTTGTAAACTAGTTGCAGAGTGTTTTGGTGGGCGGAGCCGGGCGCAGTTGATTTTGATCATGCAGCTGCTGGGAGTGGTCCAATAACCGGGTGGACAAATTTAAAAATATTCTAATGCAATTATAACAGTGTATAGCGTAAATTACAAATATAAATATTAAATTTTATAGTTCATTTAAAATTTCGGATAATAGTGGCCATATACGATTATTCAATTGCTGTTTTCATAGAATTAAGAAAAACTTTTTATTTTATGCCAGTAATTTATGCTTAATTCTTTAAGCTTCCTATGCTTCCTATTTCTATGCTTAAGCATAGGAATAGGAATAACACAGGAATCTGTGTTAACACAGATTCCACTCTTTCAGGTTACCTCCACCTATTTCCTATCGCTCTTCAAACTACCCAAATCAAGCTCACGTTTTGCCCCGATACCCATTCCGGTATGTAATCCCTATAAAATTACTCAACGCCAATACACCCAACATCCGATGAAGGAGATTAAGGCAGCTTTGCTGCTATATGGTCTATCCTTGTTAATTAGCTTATCTTAGCAGATCTAGTTAGCCTGTGAATCTCTGGGTCGCTCCAATTATTACAAAAATTTCTAAAATATCCGTAACTCAAAAATTACTGATTTAGAGAGACGGATCTCCGAAGGACCTCAACAAATAAAAAATTACCTGGAGTATCTAGAACTTGAAAATTACTGATCTAAGATTTAAGATCTTGACATAGATCTCCAAGTACTTCAAAAAATTTAAAAATCTGCCTATATTGCTGCTAACATAATTTAATAAATTTATTTTAAATTGAATTTTGTTAATTATAGCCCAATTTAACTTAAAAACTTTGTAATGTCTGTAATTTTCAAGTACTGGGTACTCCAAGAATTTTTGGAAAGAAGTTCCTTATGGGAGGATGCAAAGAGGTACCCTAATCGGAAAAAAAAGTCCGTAACGAAAATGCGTAAGATTTTTATATCGTTCGAAAATTACACCATCTGGTGGTCAAATGTGGAACATCTGATCAGTATTGGTACATTAGATCTAGGTGTGTCTTTGTGTTTGTGTATTAATTTTTTAATATAATATTTAAAAACCACGAGTCATAGGTTTGCAAATTTCTCTAAAAAAAAAGTCGCCTTCATCGGGATTCGATCTCTCGGCTAAAATGTATAGGCGGAGCCCTTTGCTCAACGCCACAATGAATATCATTAAAAGTGATACGCTATATAAGCTACTCTTTGCGTATTGCGAATAAAGAACGCGTTTAAATTGTTAAACCGACGAATAAACTAAAAAAATGTAATTTAATAATTTAAAAAATTAATATTCAAAATTTTCATCCGAAAATAAAACGCCCAAAATTAAAAAAAAAATCGATTTTGAAAAATGCCACCCAGATGCAAAAAATTATCTAAAGCCGAATGTGCAAAAAAAGTTCGAAAAATTCAAAGATGACCGCGATGATTGCGGATTTACATCGACTTTGACACATGCCGAAATCGCTATTTTGGCAATTTTGTAAAGTAGTTTTTGATTTTTATCGATAAAAAAATCATAATAAAAAATTTATATCCGAATAATTATTTAATTTTTACCTCGACTAGAACTACTTCGTTCCTATATGGTGTCCCACGACACCAAATTTTATGCTTTTTAAATTTTTTACGGTTTTCGGGCCTCTTTCACCTTATACATTCAGTTATTAGAAAAATTTGGTATTTTATTATTTCTCATTGGCATGGCAAAGCCGGGTACGTAAGCGAGTTTGCAATAATTATTATAAAAAACACATTTGATAATTGACTTGATGAAATTGAAACTTTAATGATGTGCTATATTTAATCAGTATACTTAAGTCTATAAATGTAATACTGTACTAAAGTAAAATTGCCTACTAAAAAATGTCTTGTTTCAAAAATAGTCTGCCATTAGTGTATTTTGACTTGTACTTCCGGCACTTTGTGAAAGTTTACAAATAAAGACAGTATTGAATAAAACTATCCATTTAAAATTTAAGTAATTTTACAAACTGAATGAAATAAAACAATTAAAAATAGTCAATATACATGGAATTAAATAAATACTTTCAAATATTGCTATTTCAATTACATTGTCTTTTTGAAAACTTCAAAGCACAATCCAATAGGTCATCCAAACTTTGTTTTGTGGTCTTTTCTGAAGGAATCTGTATCGATCTAAAATTCTCCACTCATCAGTATTTTCAACTTCGAACAATATTTCAATTGCACCATAGAAACCTTATAGAATAAACACAAGGATTTTCTAGACTAATTAATGTTAAATCTGAGTAATCTTTTTATTGATTGAACGTTTTCAATGCATTTTTACTGTTCAAAGGGAGGCGAAAATACAAAAAATAATCGTATAGGGTATTTTGTAATTTTAATATTTAGAAATTATCTACAAAGCTTGTTCCATTAAACAAAAAAAAAAATTTTTTTTTTGTAACAAATAATCATAATTTACACATAATTTTTTAATTATCCAGTTATTGCTGGTCAAACAATTCAGATTGAGCGCTAAGCGAGACTTAGTGAGGAAGTCGTTCCGTCTGTAATTTCTGAAGTGATATGTGCAATCTTGAACTTTCAGTTGCCAACCTGCAGACAATCTGAAACGAGTGGACTGCAATTACAGAGCGGAAGCTGTTAGTTTAAATCTTGTATTTTTTAGTTCGTCCCTCTGGTTTAGGCAGCGGAGCCGGTGTGGGTCGGAAGTTATGCAGAGAAGAAAATTGAAAGCCCAAAATTAAAAATAATAAAATTCGTTGAATAATTTATTACATTATATTAAATATTCTAGGAAAACTACTAAAAAAGTTTTGCAAGTTAAATGTTGCTTAATTAATATTATGCATATTTTAGTTAACCTAGAGCATGCAGTAAAAGCTCTTTACAAGTGCACACTTTAATTAAAATTTTAACTAAAAGAGTTACAAACTTTTTTAAGTAACGGAAGCTTGAATACTGTTTAGAAGTTGTAGTGTGCAATGAAACCAAATCGAACTAACTGAATTAGTTATATGTATTAGGTAACTTCTTTCAGTTGGACTGGTTAAAAAAATTACTAACGCATTAAGTACAAATATAACTTTAGAATTTATTTTCATTCATATTTCTTAATAGTATTTCTAAATCTATTTGGGTACGTAAAAAATTCTTAATGTAATTACCGAAATAACACTTAAAGAGTCATCAAATATCAATTTTGAAAACAAACACTTAAAATTACTCTAATGATAGATTTTAAGTAGGTACATAGTATTTATACTTTGAGAAAAGATAAGTGAGTGTAATTTTTGAAGAAAACTCCATTTCAAAATTGATCTAAATAATTTATGTCATTCAATAAACACGAAACACCTGAACCAAGTATGCCTACAACACTAATGCATAAATAACTTAATTTACGTTCATCTGGATATAAAAATTAAATTTTATACAACATTGTTATTCGGGCCAAACGAAATTGTTACAATGGAAATTTTATTTTACCATATAAAATTTATTAATCATAAAGAAGGAAACTGTGCCAATAATTGATTTGTGTTTCGTTTGACTAAATACATTACTATTTCGCGTTTCGAACGTGCCAAGAGTGTTTAGCTTTTCGAGCTTTAAAAACAATTTCGTTAAAGATTACTCTCGAGTTAGACTTAAAATAGAGAATTGCATGTACAACGTTGAGGTGTTGTATTTCCTTTTTGTCATTTAATTTTTTTTTACTGTCACCGAAGGTTTAAGCGTGTGACAAAATGTCACGAGAATGCGTTTAGACACGTACAATTCTCCAGATGAAATGTTTTTTTCGTCTATTTTAAATATTTATAACGTAGTGGCAACGTTGAGGTATGTTTGTGTTTAAGGAAGAGAACATTTTTTGCATGAAAGGAGCTTAATAAACATGTTATTGCAGAGAATCAAATATATAGTAGGTTTTGTAATTCTGTTGGATTACAATCTGCTACCATTATCACTATTTGCACAGACGCTTTGAATTAGAATTGGGTAACAACTGTTTCCTACATTAATGCAACAGAATATTCATTAGCTTGGATAAACAACTGGAATGATTAATAATTTTCACTTTTACAAGTAATTCCAACAGGCAAGTCATATGAGAATTGTTATAGTTATTCGAGTTATTACCAATTAATTAGCTAGCTACATCATATATAGCGAATAAGACCACGAATTAAGGGAGTCTTTATTAATGACATCAAATCTTTTAATATATCTTCGGGTACACATAATAATAAATGTACGTCATTATAAAAGTTAATTTACATAGTGTTATAAAGTTTGAAAAATACATTCCTTCACTTAATATAATGATTGCTTTAATAATTCTTAAAGAATGGCTATAATTTTTCATGACTTGGGGAGTTGCCATTACCGCATCCTCAACCACATTGCAGGAAAGAGCACCGACTGTTTAATTTCCTATTCATAAATATAAGGTACTACGGCAAACATCGTATTTTGCATGCATATTGAAGATTCTTACACCTTAATAATATTCTACATTATCATATAAGTAGACCATACTTCGGATAGTGATTGTTTAATGCACTCACTCCAAAAACGTTTCCCAATCAATTTCTACATTATTTTATGTTCAAGAATCAAATTTGAAACAAAAAATGTTTTAAATTATATCCATAAATTATCCTCAGACTGACATAATATAATATGACTTATATAAAATATAATATACAACAGAAATAGCTTTGTAATTAGTTTCGCTAATTTATTGTTTTGTTTTAGTGGACACAAATTCAGATGCCAGAAATTAGCTTTTCAAACCGGAGCTGAGTCCTGTCCTATTTAACATGTAGAATATAATACACAATTCACGTCTACAATATAATAATTGTTAAGGGGCTCTTAAGTATGCATCGTCAACTACAGAATGCAATTCATAGATAGCAGAGTTAATAATTTCAAAAATATGAAAATATTATGCACTTCAAAATCTTTCAGAGATGCTTTATTGTTAACAAATACGTTTCTGTTCCGTTTCCTCATTAAAATCTAACGAGGTTATGGGTTTGATCTGATTGTGTGTTTGATATAACATCAATAATAAATTGTACCTAATTTGTAACTTTGATTTTAATTCATCATTTATTTATTTTTAAGCCTACCTCAAAGCTTATTCATCATATGAGATTTTTTCGTTCAATCATTTTAATGAAATAAGTGCCTGCTAGAATTTGCTTAAGTGTGCAATTTACGTTTTCGTATTCAAAGTTATTCATTAATTTAGATATTTCAAAAAGAATACCCAATTGTAGTATTTCATTAAAATATAATAAATTAAAAGGTTTTTATAATATAATAAATTAATAGTTTAAGAACAATTAATATTTGATAAGGAATAAAGGCAAATTTTATACTAATTTTCTAGGAATTAGTCATAATTTTGACAAATTTCCATTGTGTAATACTCTAATCACATTTTTCGAGTAAAATATTTTAATTAAAAGATGTGAAAAAATCCCTTTGAACAGAATAATAAAATTTTAGTGAGTTTTATATTTATTTCTATTTATTTGCCAACTTTGATATAGAAATAATACTCATGTAGAGATATTCTTGATAAAGAATATTAATATAGACTTACAAAAGAATTTCAAATAAATTATGTGGTATTTAGTATGTATTGTAAAACAGAATAGCAATTATTCTTTTATTTACTAAATTCTAATATAAATATTTCTATGTATAATAAACATAATTTTATTTAAAGCAAAAACTATTATTATAATTGCATATTTAGTATTTTTATACATCAAAAATTATTTTTTATTTGCACTATTAATTAGTTATTTACTAATATCTTTTATTCACCCAACCTCAACTTTACTGTTAGCCATTTAAATGTATTATTTTATCTTATAAAATAAAGTTATCGTTCCAGACACCGTTTAATTAATAACAATTCGAGTGTTTCCACAGTCCTGGTATAAGAAATTTGATATTAAACGTTAAAGAATTTAATTTTGAGTGTTAATAACGTTTTTATACCTTTGTGTATAATTTGTAAACATTTTGACCTTTTTGTTTTGCATTCTACGAAGAAGAGCAAACTTGATTGGTTCTGTGCTTAAATTAAACGTGATTACTTGGTTGAGAAAATTCGTTAGATGAAATGATATTTTTTATTTGAACGCTGCCGGAGTCACAAAAACCTTTGTGCTACTTAGAAGTTTCTACGTTATGAGGGAAGCACGAATCT
The DNA here is from genome assembly GCA_911387805.1 of Cantharis rustica. Taxonomy (NCBI): domain Eukaryota; kingdom Metazoa; phylum Arthropoda; class Insecta; order Coleoptera; family Cantharidae; genus Cantharis; species Cantharis rustica. The sequence continues at coordinate 42,673,885 of OU426877.1, forward strand.
CGACAAACATATAATCTTGCCTAATAAAGTTCGGTTTTCTTTCAAAAATTGTAACGCAGTATAAAATTAATTAATGTGACCCATATTACTATAAATATCAAGTGTTATTAAAATCTTAAATGCATAAAATTTCATGATACCAACTAATATGTCTTAATTTGAGCTTCATATTAATTTTTCTCTTGTTGATTATTAAATGCGAGTATATCACAGAGACGGTATGAGACTTTAATGGATTACGACATCGTAAAGATGGTTCCACTTAAATGCAATGCACAGATGAACATGGCTTGGTATTACAACAGTATGATGTAACTTAATAAAGCCACATGGTCATAAAATGTAAAATTTACTTCTGCAAGGAGCAGGAACAATCTTCGTCATATTGCGAATTTACTTCATAGAGGTAATAAGGTCCGATTTTAATTATTGCTTAATTTCCCGATTATATCAGCATTTTTCCTGTTTATTGCGGAATGAAAATATCAATTTAAAAAAAGTGTAATAATATTCAAGCACAAATCAATTTTTTACGATAGATGTAAACAAAAAAACTAAAATATTAGTTTCGGTGTGACATTTATTGTGAGTAATTTCTATAAATAACTCTAATTGAAAGTTTTCATTATTTAATCACGAATTGATAGAGTAATTTATTTTAAGTTATTGGTCGTATTTCAATACTAACGGTGATATTGTGATTGTGCACTGGCTGTAATGTTGTAATGTACTGCTTTATGTATTTTGCTGCCAATTGCTAATTATTTATGAATGATATCTTCCGAATTTTGCTGCATAATTACTGATAATATATTATTTTTCACATTCAGTGAATTATGATTTTTTCCTTTGTGAAATTAAATTATCTAGCTGTTTGTTTTCTGTGTTCCGCATAAATATATTGATGATTCCCATTATTTAAAAAAAAATTATATCTACAAAAATAACATTGCGAAAATAATGTTTTGAAAATGTAATTCTCGAAATCTACCTAAAACAAAGAATAATAGGAGATAACAAATTATATAAAAGTAAATTAAGCTGAGCAGCTTTCTGAGGTTAAATTAAATTACAGTCTTACATATAACTCTAATAAAGATGAACTAGAAAATTAGAGAAACCTGAAAAACCTGGCATTTGACATTCATGACTTTGCGTTTGAGGTCTTTCAGAAAATTTTAAAAGTGAAAAACTAGAACACTATGTCATTATTATAAAAAGAACGCAATGGAACAATAAAGTATAATTTTATTTCAAAGAAAAACTATAAACTGTAGATAAAATAAGAAAAACAAGATATAATCAAATTAATGTTTACAAAACTGTATAAAAATGTCAAATAGACTAGAAGTATACTATGTTACTGTTCCAGAATCTTGTATTTTAAAATTTTATAATAATTACAAAAAATACGTGAAGGTAATTTATAACATTTGCAAAAATCGGTTCTTGTAATTAGGCACACTAAAAGTTAGTGCTTTACTCGTTCAATCAATCAAGTTACAGAGAGAAATTACATAGTAGAAGTTTCTGATGTATAAAAACGGGTCTCTTAAAGGGATGAGTTTTACATGGGATATTGGCAGTACTCAAGACTAAGATAAATTTTAATACTATTCTCGTATAGACGTACGTTTTATTCCCGAGAATAGTATTCTATGCGTATTAGTAAAATTCCAATGCAAGAAATAGAAATAGCAGTCAGAATAATTAATTGACGATTGGTTTTGGTAAAACATTTTTATTAATATAAATAGAAAACCTTATTGTGGATGATTGGTGAGAATTTGATTGGTTACGATTTATTTTTAAGTTATAAATAAAGTTAAAGGGTTAAATTCTTATGTCTTGATTAAAACAATAAAAGTGAATGTTTTTAATTGTTAAAATAAGCTGTGCCATTTACTAATATTTGTAATTATTTCATTTTTATTTTTATATAAACAGATTGTAATTAATTCATGGTTGTAAACAAAAAAAATCTTTTATATGAGTTTGTAAACGAACACCTGGTGTGTAATTAGTGTTTTTAAAGTGTAATTAGTGTAATTTAATAGAATTGGTTAAAACCTAACAACTGTATTTATAAAAATTTACAACAGGTTTATAAACCTATTATAAGCAAAGTGCCAAAAAAAGATTATTCATAAATGTTCAATAGCGCTAAAACACTGTTATAAGACTGTTATTAGACTGATATAAGCGGTTTGTAACCTAAAACAACCAATTACCTATAACCCATAACCTATAACAGTGTTATAACTAAAACATTCCTGACAGACACTTTAAGAAATGTTTTTGAATACAGATGTAAATCTAATATTTACCTACATATTATTAACACCATCTAAAGTTGGCCATACAATAACAACCTTATAAAATTATTAATAAAGAAAATAAAGTTCAAAAGCAAAAATACATTGAAATAAGCAGTAAAATCTCAAGAACTCCTCCAAGACTCCGAAATCAAAAGAACAAAAGTGAGTCTTGACAAAAATAAACATCTCGTGATGTGTACCAAATTTTTTTTAAATTGATTATATAGATGCAAAAATAAAAAATTTGCAGTTCATTGTATTTCGATTAAGCTATCACACAAAATTTTAACACAATGTGTATACCTACTACAATTTTTTATGGTAATGTTTTGAAATTTTTATTAAAATCGCTGTCAAACGTTCTCCTCTTTTAAACCTCAATCGATCGCAAGCACAATGCTTCCTCCCCCTCAAAGGTAATTTTTTGATAAGATTAGTAAAATAACATGTTCTGGCCACCTCTCTTTCCGTAGAATAGCTACGGGACATCTGTTCATAATCAAGCAGAGTCTAAACGTTTGACATTAATTCAAAAAAAAAACTTGACTTAGTGAAGAATATTGTAGGTAAAGGTTACCATCTAGAAGATATTTCAAATAACTTTGCGAGAGCTGCAATTTAAAAGATATCGCTCTATAGATTAACATCGATTACATCCAAAAATTCTAAGAAATTCTAATTCTTTGCAAAAGCTGAAGATTGAGAAACAGCTCGTTGAAGTTTAAATTAAATTTATGGTAAATAGCTGTAAATGGTTAACAAATTCATACAAAATTGTATGCAGAATAGAATGAAAATATGACTTTGCCCCCCCCCCCCATTATATTTTTATGAATACCTGCACGAAAGTTACAAACGAATTATTCGAGTTCAAATTATTATAATTTTATATAATTTTCTTCTGAAGTAAGAGAGTGTTTAAAATTTTCTAAAACTGAGAGTATGTTACGCTTGCGAAGTATTCAATTTTAATACAAATTTATCAAAAGAAGAAGAAAAAATTTATCAGATTTAAACTACTCCAGTACTACAAGTATTTTTCTAATTGTCTGATCTGAAAAGTAACACCCAATAAATAATCTTAAAAAAAATTAAATTACAATTATGAACATAGAAACACACTGGAGCTTAATAAAGTTCTATCGATTAACATTGAATTTATGCAAAAATTTGAAATATAAAAAACAATAAAATAAAATGTATCCCCCCTCCACCGCCCAGGATTTTACAAATATCTCTGCGACGTTTGAAGCTCAAACGATAGAAATGAAAACTTATTAAGAGTCAAACGTTTCATAGCAATTTTACTCAAAAAATCTACTTGAGAATTCTATTGACGGTACGTGTATAAACGTAAAAACGTAATTTATACTAATTTAATCGTTACATTACGGTTGGCTAAAAGAAGAATCTTAAAAAATATTAATTCAAGTTTGAATTAAATAATTTTACAGATTTTAGATTTGAACGTAATTTTACGTTCAAATTTCTTAACGTAATTTCGCTAAAAAATATTAGAAAGAATGTCATCAAAAAAAAAAAAAAAAGAAATCTGTAAATTAAATGTAATTAAAGCGTAATTAAATGTTTTCTCGTAGAAGAAATTTGTTGATCGCCGATTCCGAACACTCCAAAAATGATTCCGCTTTGCAAAATTTTAAGCCTTATGACTTACGATGAAAATTTGTGTAATAAAAATCTGGTTTGTGCTTAAAAATTTGTTAACGTTTATTGAGCTCAGCTTAAGCTGTTTGTAGTTTTTGTAATTTCAATTTCTGCAATGATTTCATTATTATAATTTTATTTAAACAGGATTATCTTAACAATTTCCACTAGCATAACTATGAAAACTTATGAAACTTGAGTTCATAACCTGTTATTATTATTTATGCTTTTATCTATGTGAAATCAAGATAGGGAAAATTTTCCTATCTTTTGTTCCGCAATTGTTTAAAATAAAAGAAAAAACGTATAATTTGATTTAATGACAGTTAACAAAATATAAAAATAAAAAATTCATAAGTAATAGTAATAAAAAGATAAATAATATAAGTAACACTATTTAATTAGGGTGCAAACAAAATAATGAGCTAAAATTATAATAAGCAAATAAATAAAAAAGTTGTTGAAATTTTCTAAGAACTTCAAAGTTAGATCTAAATTAAACATAGAAAATGTGCAAATTATTGCAGCGTAGCAAAAACATCTGCAAGTCAGAGAGATAAAATAATTAATAATGAAATTAAATTTCTATAGATTAAATACAGTTATGTTTAAAAATTAGTTATAAATTTTTTAACTTTTGATAACCATCCCTATAGTTTAAGATAGTAAACATAGCAATATATTAAGATAAACAGATTATTACGTGTCAGTGGTAGTGTAAGTTTGAAAATGCAAGTGTGTATTGCAGATAAACGAATATGGTGGCTTAAATTTCTTATCTTTACTTTAAGAAGGTTCCTATAGTAAACCTGATCGGTATATTATCTACTATATTATGCAAGAAAACTATGTTCAAGTAGTAAAACTTTAAAATTAACAAAAGAACTTAAATCCTGGCACGAACGTGTTGCTCCATTTAAGTTTACTAAATCAGCACTCTAATAAAATAGCTGACAATTTGCACGTCGAAAGAATATTTACGTTAAATACATAAAAGTTAAAAATTGCAATTAAACTTTTTTGAATAAATTGGAAATTTTTAATGTTCATAAAAGAATTATTTCCTTAGAAATGATGAAAGATAATATAACGATTCATTTAAATTTGTAAGAGTTTTAATTACAATTCCATGCAATTCATTTTTCAGTAATGACTGCGTTAATTTTCATTTTTTACTGCCAATAAAAATATTTCATTTATGGAGAATAAAAAGATAATTTAAGCTGATAAAATTACCTGATCCTTGAAGTGTACCAGTTCCTGTTCCCAATAGCACATCGATGCTTCCATCTGACAAAATATCGCTATCCTGATACGATATCGAAAAGGCAGCATCATCTTGCAGACGCGCTAACATCGCTGCTAAACCTGACCGATCCAGGTCATCTGATTCGCGTAATTGAAGGGTGACGTTTCCGTCAGCTGCAGTACTATACATGAAAACAGCATGACCTCCCGAGTAAGGTTGAAGAGGTAATCTTACGCCCAATTCTTGTACACCCTAAAACAAATAAAAAATCATAAATAATTCAGACTTTCACGAAATAAAAGTTTTTTCCTACTACGAATTTATATTCTATTTTATTATTTTTCTTGCGAATATGTGCAAATAGTTTTGCTTTATACATTTTTTTATGCCAGACGAAAGTAGCATCTCAACAAAACTTATTTTAATGCAACAAGTACGAAATTATTTTCAAATTTTCATCTAATGTATTTACAATGAACTACTACTACATTTTCTCAATTTACTTCACTGTCAGGATAACATCGATAAAATTTTTAAATTAATTTATAATTTACTTTGTTTAATCTGAAAATAACGTTCTAAAAATGTTCCATTCAAATAGGTCCATGCAAGATCAATTTTACGACGGAAAACTTCGTAAATATCCGGATTTTTCGAATTTAAAACCTATCAACCTATATTATCAAGGAAGAGGTCGCCCCTATGGACGTATCCTGAGTAGGACGGTATTGCCCATCCTTGTAATTCAGTAACAGTTTAATTAAAATAAAGGAAATTTTTTTAACTTGGAATTTTAGTAGCTCTCCTCGTGCATGAAGCTATTCACTTTAATTGAAAACTACAATAGTGTTCTTGGTTACGTGACTTTTGATTAATTCCGCTGCAATTAATTTAATTGCTAGAACTTTGCTGAATTACCTGTTGATATTTTTACCTTAGCATTGTTATTTAAAGGTAAATATTATTAATCTTTTGAGTTTAAAGAGCGTATAACATTAAAGTATTAATTATTAATTATTATAAATTAAAAGGAAGTATTTGGGTGGTTACACCTGCATATTTGCCAATAAAAAAAATCTAGTGGAAATTGATTTATCGGAATTATTTTCGAGCATATTAATGAATACAACATACAATTTAGCTGAATTACTCGTTCACATTCAAATAACATCATTGGGTGAAAGTTTTCAAGTCGAAACCCTTAGTGTTATCTTAGAGCCACACAGTGCTCCATTTGACCCACTTTTGCAGGAAATTATCGCCAACAACCTGATGATTGAGAATGCCCATCAAAATATTTGTCTATCGATTGTGACCCAGAAGTACATGTTCGCAATATAAATTGAATAGATATAGTTGGCGTTTTTCAGGCAGTCTTTCAAATTTATTCATTATTTTGTACAAATTTAAAACACGTATTTTATTAAGGCGAATGTCTAGCTTAACATGCACAAAGTAGCAAACAAACAAATAACGTCAGTGACCCGAAGCGAAGGGAGGAAACTTCAATAGGCTAGTTCAATTATACATACCAAGTCTAATCTAATTTTAAACTGAGTAAAATGCCATGCACACAACATAACGTATTGTATAACCATGAATTTTATGTAAACTTGTGCCTTTTAATGAATCTAAAATGTCATAGCCAATCTCAATAAAACGTGGGTGATCGGATCATTCAATTTTGGATTGCCGCATTCTATTAAAAAATTTATGGTAACTACCTATTGTAAAAATGAATGTAACCCCATCCATTAATGTAATACATTATGTGTATTTTTGATCATTCATAATGTAACACAAGAACAATAATAATAATAATTGGTTTGGATTACCGTAGAGTCGGATTAACAAAATTGTTTTCTATTATTAGACAGAAATGGGCTGAATTTTAAAAGAAAATAGTCTAAAATGTAATTTTGTAAAGTTTGTTGTCAATTTTTTTAAAGTTATTTTTAATATATTACGTAATGGTTGCTCCGTGTAATTTATCAAAAGTTCCCCAAAGTAATACGTCATTAAAAAACGAGCTCTATTATTTAGCCCCGTCATTACCAGAATTTAAAAATTATGTTCGAACCTCGATTATATTTTACAAGTTTTAGTCATCCATTTAGCAAAATAATTTTCAATTCAACATTTTTAATTCACCGAGTAGGTAAAAATAATTGCAAATAAAATAATTATATAATGATTTTTTAAGTGTCAATAGAGAAAAAAAAACAAAGCTGATGACGTAGTATTTTAGAAGTGAAATAAGGGTTTGTTCAGTCAAGCAGACCTTGTAGGGTGATAAATTTCCAATGACCATTAAGTCAATCTCGACAGCATTAAAACTCTCTTGAGAAGTTGGCGTGTATACTTGAAACAAGAGCACTGTTACAAAGATAACTGCGATACTTAATATCCTCTGAGGGCCTTTTTAGAATGCTTTACAGTTTTTAAACGATCAATATTTTCTGATACCCTTGTCAATTTTACAATGTGATTTAAAACAAGCAGTTAAAGCAGGAATTGTATTATTCATTTTTTTTATATACAGGGTGACTGAATTGAATTAACATAAATTTTTTTTTATTAGTTTCTTGTGAAACGTACAACTACATACAATAGTGACTTTGTGGCATGCTCTCTTTCGGTTCGTTTAAAATGACGCATTTTCTAGAACCTAACTTGCTCGAAGTCAAACTTTCGAAGATAAGTTGGAAAATGTTCCAAATTGATAGAAAAGCGATCACTCAACCAGATACGATCCTTTTGTTTGTTTGCGAATTGCTAAACCGTGAAAACGTTCCGGTCAGTAAAAATATTTTCAAGTTTAAAAACAATTCATATTTTTAAATAGTTTAAAAGAATGTGAATTTCCACGTTCGAATCTCGGCTCTGTTGCGTTCAAGAGACCAGTATCAAACGTAACCGAGTTACGTTTAAAAGGAAAATATTTTTAAAACAACGAGAATCCCGCCACCCCGTATGCTGAGGAAATTATTTTTCAGGGGAATCAGTTGACTTTTTTGTTGTTACTTTACTTAAAAGCACGTCGAACGAAGAGGTTTGGGTCTTGATATAATTATTACTACAAGAGATCTTATCTACATTGTGCCTTTAATGGAAATCTAGATTAAGCATAATTGAAGTTCAAACCAACTACATTGTATCCAAATATTAACAAAGGTTTGTGTTTTGCCCATTAAAGGTAAATTGGACATATCTTAACGTTAACTGTATAACTACAACACAAAAACTAATACAAACTACCCTTCATACTCTACTTTATTTTCGTATGTATCAACGTTACGAGCCAAACGATTGTAGGAGTTTCTGTATTACACAAAAGAACGTGCTTCAATTCCCTTATCAGCGAACGTCGGGCCAAATTATTCTTTTATCGATAAAAAAAAGAAGCCGCGTGAATAATATGCAACAGGTAAATATTGCATTAATATTTAACATTTTAATCGGCTTTTTGCGCTCTTCGATAAATATTTTTCCAAAAACTAATTGTAACAAATTAAAATATTTGTAATTTTTTGTAAATTTTTGACAATAAAGTAATCGAAACGTACAGGTAGGCGTTAATTCCCCAACGCACCAAGCTTTTCCCCCAAGGTAATTACGCTTTGTTATTTCTGGAAAGTATGTAGTTTAAAACTGCGTGAGCGTAGGGACTAAACGTGATACAGGGGAACAAAGGGCTATTAAACCGACAGCCTAAAGCGGAAACAGGAATTTGCGCACGCAGCCTCGTGCTGAGTTCTGCCTTCAGCACGTGCTTCCGCTCAATACTCTGCCACAGCATGAACGCAATCTCATCATAGAAAAGGAACACAAGGAAGGACTAAATTAACACCAACTATTACAACATAGAACTGAAGACAATTTACTCTTCAAGATAAATCGAAGTTGGTTTTCTATGCTTAGTTGAAATTCGCCACAATATATTATTAAATGTATCAATTAACTTAAAGCAATTTAAAACTCATAACATAAATTATTGTGGCCAGTGTCTGCATAACTGAGCGTTTCTACATGTTGCTCTCTGATCGTCTAATCTGACGGAAAATTATTTTCAAATTTAATGCAACAAAAAATAATTTATTAAAAATTAGGTAGGCACTTAGGTAAACACTGACAAAATTAATTAATTTAAAATAAAACTACGAGTAAATAATATTTTAAAAAGTTTGATGGCAGATAAGAAAATATGTGACTATGTATGCTTAAAGAGGATTTTTCAACTCCTAAAAAGGAGTTTACGGATAAGTAAAGTAAATCCGTCACATAAAGTTACGTTGAGTCCGAATAAAACTTGCTAAAATAAAAAATAATTCATTGTAAATTTATAATAATTAATTATATATAATTATAAATACTAATATATAAATACCTTTACTTTTATATCAGTGAAGCACTAAATTACTTTAATGTTACTTAACTCCAATATTTAAATTAAATGACATGAAGTTAAATGTTGGTATTATTATGTTATAAGATTCTGAATATAAATAGACAACTTATTATTTACATTATGACCAAGTACATAATTTTATAAATGTATCAATGAAACTTTAATAATGTTGTTTATGCTTAATTCTGAAACTTATATCTAATGATCAAATTCTGTGGCTAGAACTTTATTCTTACAAAATTACTTTTTCTAAATTTTAAATTTGAAACTTTCTAAATCTGAGACACTAATCGTTAATGTAAATTCAAACTACAGACTAAAAATCACGAATCAGTTTAATTTAAGGTTTAATTCTTTTCCAATCTTTGCTTATCACTAATCCAAGAATAGATTTTGCTGAAACAATTTACCATGAGTGCAATTTTTGTAACAATAAATTATCTCGATGGAAAAAGCTTCAGTTAGGGATAACCAGAGATCAAAATACTGAGCCTAAATAATAATCTCAAGACTTTCTTAGTGACCGACTAAATTTAGAAACTTAAATGTTACCTTAACTTTATCCATAAAATTTCTTTTAATAATTTATTTTTTATATTAAAAAATTCACATCCTGAGAAGAATAACATATAGAAAAAGCCCCAAATTGCGATGGTGGGACTGCGTAATGAATGAAAAGAAATATAAATTAATGAAGCAAGAACGCTTCGCAATTTTTAAGAAAAGCAGTTTAATTTATTTAAATTAAAAAAATAATTTTATTCCAATTATCCTTGAGATGAGATCGACAGCATCCATAATTTTGTAATCAATTATAGTAATTTAAATAAATATAAAAATACAATCAAAGATATTTTGTGCGAAGCATTATCTCAGCAACAATATGTGAAGGCTTATTGTAAAATAACAAAGCACAACAAAGATCTCTTACTAAAACGTCTCCACCACTTACATTCAGCTGTGTACATTACCTTAAATCGCCATATAAGATGGATTAACAGCAAAAAATTTTGAATATCAAACTGTTGATAAAAGAAATGTTAATTTTTGTTAATGCACGTGCATTCTTTCATTTCAAGAGGTTATTTTCTTTGATAATTAATAATTTCTCGGCTGCAAAGTTTTACATAAATTATTTATTTTTATTTTTGTTTTCAGCGACATAACTTGTGTCGTAAAATTGCAGACTTTGTAGTGACGTCATTGTTATCAAATCGGTGCTTTGATTGGTATGATTTAATTTCCGTTTGAAGACCATTTGAAACTAACTTCTTAAATGAATTAAATAAATTTGCTGTGATTACATCTACAAGATTACGAACTTAGTAATGCAGTCATGGGTAATGATTTTGATTTGATGATAAAATGTTCAATAGGTTTCATGTTATAGTATATGTAGTTTATATATAAATAACAGTCACGAAGACGACAGGAACATCAACACTTTGTTAACTTTTTGGCACTCTGCACGACCTTTAGGGTGCTTTTCCATTTGCACAGATTCGGGAAATCCGACTGTCTAATTACAACAAAGCACTGGACTAGTTCTTGCGGTGTTTTCGTAATGTTATTCTACTTAGAACTTCGAATGTTAAGTGAAGAATTCAAGTAAACGTAGGGAAACCGTGGGAGTTCAAAGTAAAGATCTAAAAAGAAAAACGGTGTCTTCTCGGTAGCACGTAAAGGAAAACAGAAAATATCCTAGTATTATCAAGCTGTAGTCATTATCTTCAGGTGGTAGTTTTTACAAAATAATGATCTAAGATCACAAAAAATTGCTGAGTTTTCGACTAGGGAAATCAGATTCTAAGGAATCTGTGACCCTTGTGACCCACATGATCCGGAAGAGACCATGAAGATGGAAGAAAATTCGCTAGTTAAAAGTGAAAAAATTTTAAAACGTTCTTTATTTGTATATAATTTGATTTTATTAAACAAAAGTTGAACTAGACATAAGTAGATTTAATATATTCCTAACATTTACTATATTTAAAGTTGCTTGAAAATAGGTAAAAGTACATATTTCAGATTACTTTTTTTTATGGTAAAAAGAAGCTTCTACCGGTATACGTCGAATAGAAAATTCGTAGTTGAATATAGTTAATTTTAAGAAATTCTTTGCTGAACTCGAAACGAATGTGCATCTTTTAATGTTTTTAATATTTTAATAAATATTAAATAAAATTGACATATTTCTATATGTTTTCGGTAGCCTAAATTAACAATTTCTTAATAGAAAGTTTATGGAAAAACAAAATTGTTTCGTGAACTTTCAAAGACTGGCCTTGTTATTAAGTCAAGTTTTACCGTTAACATTGTTAGCTGACTATAAATAAAGTTTTGATATTATAGCTTTCCCTTAGAAATAAAATACCTACATATATACCAAACTTTCATATAAGTTTGTCTCTCGATGACAACAATTTGAGAAGCCTGATAAAATATATTCAATATATTTTTATTTATTTTTACGTTTTTATATTAAAATTAATTTTAAAGGATGCCAAAACTCCTATTTATAAAGTTAATTCAAATAAAAAAGTAAAAAAGTTTTCAGAAAAAGTCAAAATGAGAAGCTTTGTTAAGTAGATGTAATTCACGTGTATTTTAAATTGGTTTTGTAACATTCGGTAAAAAATTGCTAAAATTTTGTACATAACAACAGTTGGAATTAAATATGACAGATTTTTACCGTCGCAAAAATGAATCTAATGCAAGCGTGATTTAAATAAAATGCTTGCTAATGAATTCATCCGTGTATGTAGAAATGGTGCAATGCGACTGTCATATAACAAATATTCTACTACTGATGAATTTCAGCTATGAAAATAAAAATTACTTAACATTATAATTTATTTAAAAATTAATTATATTTATACGTAATAATATGTACCTACTCTATTTTACAAATTAGTATTTAATTACCATTATTAAAATAACAAACAATGCTCAATCAAAATCAGTTCCGTCATTAACTATATATTTACAGTTAATTATTTAGATTATTTTGTTTCCGATTGCAACATTCTGAAGATTTTAATATAAAATTTTCAAAAGTGCTTCTAGTGTAGATGTCGTTCAAACCGCTACATGATTTGTATAGTCCTTTGGTAATGTAGTTTATAGTTATCAAAAGTTTCAAAAAGCTCAATGTACGTGTAAGAAACTACATTAAATATATTAAGCATTTTGAAATAAAGATAAACAGAACGTTATAAATGTTTGAAGCTCCGACGCAAAAACAGTGCTTTTTTGTGCTCTAATATCTATCCTTTATTACGCGACCCTAATTATTGTTATAACCTTTTTTGTTTTACTTATTGCTTTACTTAGTTTGTTAGCTATTTTAGACATTATTAAACCTAGGCTTTTTCAATAATAATTAATAAAAGTAACAGTTTCAGTGGATAAATATTTTACTTCAGAACTGAGCCATGCTATATAACAAACATCAACTATTACTAACACAAAACTGAATTCATGATTATTTATACTTTTATTCATAATTCATATATATTATCGCAGCTTTATATTTCAAAATTATCAAATTACAATTTCATTTATTACTAAAATCTACATTAAATTGAAAACGTGACGTAATTGAATATTTGAAAAATTTTATTATTATCAGGCAAAAATATTATTAAATTGAAAATTGTAAATCAATCCACCCAGGAAATTAATTGTTTTATTTTTAAATAGTGGAAGCTATCTAGATATGGTATGGTATTACTAAAGTTGTATGCTGTATACAGTATAATTTCAGATTTGCATACCAAATGCACAAATCAAAGAAAAAAAACCTTACCAAGATTTATGTTAAATGTACGAGCAGATACTATATCCTCGAACCTTCGTGTATCGTTTCGTATTTTGTAGTATTTAAACATTTACAACAGTTTTCATAAACACGATATGAAATATAAAATATACAAGAGCCAAGAAAAAAATAGTCTCGTTTCAAAATCAAACAAGTCGAAATTGAACTGACTCTTTGATTTGCAAATCTGCTTCAAAGCTTCAAAATTAATTTCAAACAATTTCTCCAATACATTTTTATAGTTACAAAATATTTATTTTGTTATAGTACAATAATTTCATTATTATTCAAATACATTAAAATCATTAATAATTTTTATTAATTTGTTGAAAGTTGATACCATGGTAGGATTGATACATATATTTTATTAAATCTTTATTTCTCTTTCCTCGTTAAACTGAATTGATAATTAACCAATATTTCAAAACTTACATTAGCTGCTTTTAAAAATCTGAATTGTTGGCTAAAGTTTCATAATGTAAACTGTGAGTTTTTAATTGCTTATTTTGTTCGCTCTCATCAAAATTTACCTTCTGATAGGATTATAATACGGTAAATAAAAAATTAAATAAAAATTTAATAAAAAACATTTTGTGTTGAATCAACATACATTGTATGTATACCTACTGGCATCAGTCTGATCTCCAATGTTTTAATTTTTAGGTTTTCAGTCTGTATATAAAATAATATATTTTATGAGTTTTGAAATTCTCTAATCTCACAATTTAATGCATAAACAAAATTATCAAATTAATTATATTCATTTTTTTATTGCAATTACTAATTTAATGTATCTGTATAATAATATTTCTCATATAATTATTACTACTGTTGACGGGCAACACAAAAGTAGTACTTTGGCGCCGCCCACTGTCATCGTTTTTGATTTTATATATTCAAGGTACCTGACTGATAAATTTTAATATTTAATAAAATTGTTACCACAAAATCTAGACTAAAGAGCAATGAACTATAAATTGTAATATTTTTTGCAAGCATCACGGCGTCGGGCCTATTACGATAAACCTGATGATGTAAACCAAAGTTATTTAATATACCAAGAATGTTATATTAATACTTTGAGCTTTTGTATCATAAATTTGTTGTCTTTCTATATCGCATTCACTTAATTTTGTTAAAGCTTTTTATGCTAAGACTCTCTTAACTTAAATTTTACATGTTTACATCAATATAAAATAAATGTGATCAAAACTTTTCATGTTATTTACTAAATTACACGAATTATTTCATTCTTGAATTGTTTATAACCATTCAAACATTTCCATAATATAATTTATAAAACTTGTTTTTTTACAAATGTCTGTCGACTGTAAATCAACATTTCTCTGAACGTAGAGAAAAAAAGATATTGAAATAAAAAATTTTGTTTTTATCACTAATTTAAAAATTTATTTAAAATTCAAGTAGCGCAAAGGTATCTTTTAAATTCAAAGTAAATCTTAAACAAAAACAGAATTTTTTAAAAATGTATAATACTTCATGTATTATTTTTTCTTTGGTATTTTACATAATAATTATTCCCTTGCATTTTGAAGTTAGAATATAATCAAGAAAAATTGCAATAATTTTGCCGATCTATCAAAATCGTTTTAAAAGTGAATTTATATCAATTTCAGTAAAATGAAAGTTATAGTAATTATAGCACTCT
Organism: Cantharis rustica; assembly: GCA_911387805.1. NCBI lineage: Eukaryota > Metazoa > Arthropoda > Insecta > Coleoptera > Cantharidae > Cantharis > Cantharis rustica. Next base: position 42,689,014 of record OU426877.1, read on the forward strand.
ATTATCCCCCCCACCCCAATCAAGTTAACTTAGAAAAGTAAAAGAAGCTTTTCATATAAAGAAGTTACACTATAACACGGGAAAATATTAGAAATATGAGGTTAATGTAATATAGTAAAAAAATTTTATATTAATTTTTACAATCTTCTAGACTTCTCGAATAAATAATTTGTTCTGGAAGACTAGAAAGTCCGAAATCACAGAATTTACACACAAACATTCGGTTTCTTCATAATTGTGTTAAAAAAAACTCTTATTATAATATATAATCGTCCACTTTAAACTATGAACTGAAAGAGTAAAGTATTAACTTTATAATCAAACTTAACAAAATGTTAAAATAATAAAATTTTTAACTATTAAGTAAATAATACATACTAAGAAGAAACATAATATTTAACGAAGCCAAAATGACAAAAATTCACGGTTAACAGGGTTGAACTTAGAATATTTAAATAAACAAGAAAATAGAATTCTGACAAAATTACGCTATAGAAGTGGTAAAAATTACTTAAAAATAAAAAACAAAAAAAACCTGTAACATAATATAAAGGCCTCTATTTTACGATTATTATCGTCCTCAGTCATGTTTAACAGCAAAAATAACAAGTGAGAGCAAATATACCAAACAAAATCGAAAAAATTTAAAATTTTAAAAATTCAAGAAATTAACCAAACTTTAAAATAAATGTTGCGCTTACCAAATAACCAAACTAGAAGAGTTCACGTGTCTAAATAAAATTTTAGGTTAAGAAAAGAATATGAATTCTAAATTCCATACAATGAAGTTGAAGTAGAGACATACAATGCCATCTATCACTTTGAAAATAAATTTGAAATGAGTTTTCAAATTTTACCACGTTTTGTACCTAAAGCACGTTTTTTGTAAATAGAAAATAACTTAAAAAAGTCTAGAATTTTTTAAGCATTTTTGTGGTATTTAGTAGCATTTGATGTTAAAATAATCAAACTTAAATACTTAAAATATTCTAAACTTTTTTAAGTTATTTTCTATTTATTAACTTTATAATTAAATTATTAAAAATTATATAAGATACACAATGTTAATAATAACTTAAAGCTTACATTAGATACCGACCGAAGATTCGGTTTCAGTTTCGACTAGTTTCAGCCAAAAATTGACCAAAACTTTCAACTCGACCGAAACTATACCGTTCGTGTCATATCGAGCACTGCCAGTCGCTACGCCCCTGGACAAGATTTAAATTTAAATTTGGCGCTTAGAAACCCGGCTTTACCGGTATATGATTAAATTAAGTAAAATATGCACAACCAGTTATGAAAATTACAATCTGTTATGAAAGATAGATGGTCGAAGTAATTTACTTGGTGGAAATGCGGAGAAATTTATTTTCTTCGCTTTTTGATTATTGACTTTTTAATTATAAATATTATAGCTACCAAGTTAACTAAATTTATTAATTTAATTTGCAGAATTAAGGTTTGTTATAAAATTTAAACCTAATAAATAATATTTTTAAATTTTCAGGCATATATTCAAATTTGCCTGATGTGCCAGAAAAGCTTGTTACGGCTCTGGTTTCGGTTACGTTTTAGGCTGAAACTAGAAGAGAAGCCTTCGGTTTTGGCTGAAAATTGGGTTTCAGTCGGACATTAATATTTTGTTTTATGAGGAAAGAGGGTCAATCAGTCAGGATTAGATTGGACTGAACTACCAGACATAATGTCTTTAACTCAAATTTTATGTTGTAGCTAGATTTAATAATTTTGCGCTAATAAACAGCAGAAAATTATTAGAAAATTAATAAATTTATTTATAGTACAATTTAGAATTTGGTTTTTTTTACTAATAGCTTTAATTTATTTTGCAATGTTGAAGTCCGTAAGAAACATCTGCATTACGCAGTCATATAGAACAATATACTATTTTTGATTATAGAACAAACATTATAATGAAATAAACGATAAAAATATATCCTTGTATATTTGAATTACCTATTCAGCAATTTAATAACCTTAAATCAAGCTTAATCTAACGATCCTATTTTGTAGCACAAAAGCTTAATTTTCCTTAAAAGCGCTCTTTTAAAATTGTAGTATTATAACTACGATTTTAAAAGTGTCTATTTAAAATGTATGCTCCGTATAAAAGTAATGCATTTTAGCATTATCCTTCTTTTATAGCAATTACGAGAGATCGATGTGCAACTATCTATTTAATGCAAATTGCACACTGTTTAATTTAATTATAGAATGTTATTAATTAAGGAACAATATTGACAGTTATTGATTTTCCAAACAAATAATTGAAAATTCGGTCAAGCATTTATAAAAACGTAAACAATGTCACGGTTAAGTTTTAAAAATAAATCTTGTTTTTTCTTAAGTTGTAGTATTATCATGTTAACTGAAAATTAATTACATCTCTCGTTCATCGCACTTAGAGCTATTGATCGATTTTAAAAATAAACAAAGCCTAATAATTCTCAGATTCTTCCCCTTCAGTTAAAAGTTATAAGCTTTTGAATTTGTGAAAAAACGAATTTTAATAATATTTTTCTAAAGAATCCTTAAATCTGTTTTATAATGATCGACTACTTGTTATCGTTATATTAATATGAAAAATCATGAAATAAATTCAATTTGAGTATGCGTATTTTATATTTTATATCGTGAAAACAAACTGAATAACCAAAGTAGGTCAGATGGTAAATAAGAACCGATAAACTTGATATGCTCATCGATTATTTCTTAATTAAGTCTTAAAATTAAAAGTATATTCATAACAAGATTGAAATTCATTCAGGATTGAGCAAAATATTTGCTAATATAAATGCGTTCTAAATTTAGATTACAATTGGTTGGGAAATATATTCACGAAAATGTAGGTTATATTATATTATGTATAGGCAATATTTATAATATTATTGAAATTGTATTTGAAAGCATTTGCATAATGCGTTTTAAGAGCTTTTTTGTAGCTCCAAATTACGTTCTGAAATTTCGTCACTAACCCTAGAAATGAGGACGTATTAAATATTCGTTACACTCTTCAGTATTTCATTTCCTTCACGTTATAATGTATTTAGTATTTCGAGAGACGATTTTTACTTTTAATTTAAATTTACCTATGGCTACAAAATAAATGAGGAGTTTAAGGATTGAAGATCCACAATGCACATCCAAAGTGTGAATACTGCAGAAGCAGTTCTTTCAGGCCGGAAACGTTCATAAATATAGAAACATAAAATTCTAGTGTTTTTACCATCCCGTATATGGTAAACCTCGTTAAATAATAATAATTAACTTGGATATAAAAATCGGGCTTCCCTGTTGTGCATGCGATGCGGTAGTAGTTAACCATGAAAAGTTTTGCGAATTACTGGTTATAAATTTTGCCTAAAACATCAACTACATATTCCTCTTTTAATTATTTCTCAACAGTAAAATCCAACTGTTTCTATGAATAATAATAAACCATTTAACTTTACTTTGCAAACTTCCAGTTTACAAAATTAACTTTATAAAATATGCGTAAACTACAAAGAACAGAAACAAACAACTTCAATGTATCTTGTAGCTGTAACGACAAATAGAAACTTCTTAGGAATCGTTTGTAGTGCACCACTTATCCTACGTTAATGTTTTATAAACTTCGTCATAATTAAATTAACACGCTACACAATTTCGATGGATGCGAAGAACTTGAGCCGACGAACCACAATTTCGCTGGTGTTGAATTTATAATGTTTGTAACATTAAAGTCAAACATTTAGAGTGATGCTAAGAAATTTTCAATGTACGTATCGTATTTATGTATGTACGTAGTATGTGTAGTTTTATTAAATTTCTCACGTTAAGTTCACGTAACGTAGATTTGTCTAACGAGTCCACGAGCATTAGCTCGATAAGCTTATTTACCATCACAGTGACGAGATTTTAAGCTGCTAATTTTAATTTTATATTAATTATTTTAAATTGGAATTGAAAAGCATCGCAAATTGCGTAAATTATTGTGAATATTTTATATACCGCAAATACAAATTTAAATTACCCGTGTTAGGGTTAATGTGTGTATTATTACTGGAGATGTTTAATCACGTTGATTAGCATAGAGGGCTCTGTAATTAAGATTTAAACAAAATTGTTTACAGTCGAACTGCTTTTATTATATCATTTTGATTTTTCACTTTTCCCTGCTACTTCATTTTGCTGCGGACTAATGAAAAACTGTATATCTACGGAAAAAAAATGAAAAGTTATAAACAAAAGTTGGAAAATTGAACATTTGTATTCGTTACATTTTTGAAGGATTTATGATAAGAACTAGTGGAAACACATGAACTGTGTCGCAAAGTAAAATGAATCCGTCGCAAGAGATCTGATTCCTATTTTTCGCATCGGCTGCCTGCATTTTACGCTTGGACAATTTGATTAGGCTTGCCCTCTGCTATATTGTCATTACTCTCACCGGACATTGCAGAAACTGTGATAAAGCTGAACGGCTATTGTTTATACCCTCGTATATCGTCCTTTTATACGTCCAGTGGGAACAGAATTCGATGTTTTAGTATAAATTGTTTGTTTTCTAGAAGAATGGTAATCAAAGCTGTATTGAAGTAAATTCGTTATTTATTATAATTTATACAATTACATTACTTTTGTGGAAGACAGATAATGTAAGTTTTTACAGAAGCCCAAAAAGTTCTAATTGATTGATTATATTAGTCATCTCTCGTACTTTCGCTCTATGCTGTGCGTTAGGTACATTGTTATATTACAGCAGAAGTAATTGTATTGCTTCAATACAGCAAAGCTTTAATTTTGAAAAATTATCCTGTTCCTTTATAATTTCCCTTTTACATTGTTTTAGATTTTCTTTTTAAAGTTTCCTAAAATAAAAAAAATAATAATAATTTCGCTATTTTGAATAAGAAACATCTCACCAAATTAAGTTACAGTAAAATTAGGTTTACGATTTAGCATTTAGTAAAAAACCTAATTATAGAATCCTTTGACAAAGTTTACTTATAGTATTATTTAATTTTCCTACGCAATTTTGCCAAACGGAGAAAGAACTTCAAATTGCATTAGCTATATTTCCACAATAATATTCTACTAGTATTTTAATTCTCAATTTAGACGTTTTAATAATTAAAGAATAAATTTTCATTGTAAAATGTATGGTTACTTTATAGTTGAGACAAAACTTAAGGACATTGCCTTGTCCTACTTGAAGAAATTTCTAGTTTTCGTTGTTTACTAAGTGGAAAGCAAACAAAATGTATTTTCGATTCAATATTATATAAATACGAAATTTAATGTAGAGATACAAACAATTTAACACAAATAAAAGCTTAATATAGATTACGGTTGTATACTAGTAGTTAGAGTGTTGGATTGCTATGCCGATCAACTATGCCGAATTCCGTCAGATCGTGTTTCTTTCACAAAGTGCTGGTAACATCTTTGAAGATCGGGTAAACAACTTTAGTTATATGTTAGAATGTAATATGTATTATACGAGTACTACTTGCAGTAATAATAATTACAGAGAGCTTACGAAGCAACCCCTATTGGATTCGTAATTTATTTAAAGAAAGTCTTGAACAACGTTGAACCCACATAGAGCTTAATCGCTGTTAATTTATCCCTAATATAATAAAATATAATTACTAGAAACTTTTTTCACAGGTGTTTGCAAAGCACTTTAGTAAACAACCATGCCCCCTTTTAAATTTGTTACTGAAGACTAGATTTAGATAAACACGCTATCTTGTTTACTATAACCAGAAGCCTTAAACCAACAGTAATTAAATCAAACGCCAGCCATAGATCAATTTGCAAATTGAACGATTTTAATATGAATATTCACGATTTTACCGAAACGAACGTAAAGTATCATTTTTACCTCTGAATATCAAATGTTTTATAATATTGTTATAAAGTAATAACTAACATTGATTATTTAAATAAAAGAAAGAAAAAAAAATTTTGTTACATAATTAGATTGTAAACTGTAGGTTTCCTGAAAATTTTCTTCGTACTTTTAAAATATTGCACGATAATTTTCTTGTTTTTATTATACCGTGTTTATTGAATATAATCACATTAGATTCGGTAGGCAAGCTCCACCCACATTAATTTGTTATTTTATGTTAACAAAAATTAAATGTATATTTAGGTAATCTAGAATTACAATGTTAAAATATCGAATTTATTAATATATCTTCAATAATAGATAATAATTTAATATAACTTTAAAAACAATTTTTAACATATTAATGTAGTAGGTAATAAATTTATTTTCTACCGTTCAGAAAAGTACACTTTCGATTATTCTTGGTTGCGATAGGAAACGAGCAATTTTGCAAAAAAGTTAACTGAAGCATTAACCTCATTGGTTTGTTTTGCTTAAAATTTAACTAATTATAGGTTCACTAGCTGACACAGGCTTCCTTTGGCCGCCTTTAGCCATCTAGATTGTGTTGGATATAGTTGTTCGGCCTTCGGCCTCACAAGGCGAATATCGGTAGTATACCTGAAAACCATAATTGTTCGACCTTAAAGTCGTCTGAAGCGACTCGATTGTTGAATATAAACAATATGTACGTTATACCTATATTATATGCATTGAGTAGTTATCCGTCGATGTGAATGAATGTACTTCTGAAATTAATGGAGTTAATAGACGAAGTTAATGTTAATTAATGTCATACTAATGTTTAAAAGGTTAAATTTTAGTATCGTATTGCAGCGCCATCTATACGTGTAGGTGCACATTTTTCACCTAATAGTTTGGCTACTTTGGAATAGATGAGGTAGTAGATGGGGACCAATCAGGAGTGCGTTACAGGACAGATACACAGATTAGGGCTATTATATTATTATGTAGTAATAATAATAATAATAATAATAAAATGTAATAATAAAATAATAATAATTATAACCTAAAGAAAAGTAGTACATGTCAAATTGACATTGTCAGAACAAAAATACAGAACAGTAATAGAATGGCCACTCAAATATTTTATTTTTATCAAGAATCTCACATTATAACAAATTCATTTTAATTCAAATTAATAATTCGCTTTGCTACCGATTTCCGGTCATCGAAAGTTAATTTTTCACGAAACCGAAAGTATATTAATATTTAAAAAAAAATTTCGTTACAAAAATACATGAATCAAATAAGATAAATAACGTTAGTCATACGTATATACGTAAAATTCTTCTCTAAACGTAGCAAAGGAAGCTGACAAGTTCAGAACAACATACCGCGCATTGTAACTTCTTTGCATTCTCGAAATAGGGCAATTAAAATCATAATTGGTTTTATGGAAATTTGCACAAAATAGTTTATAACTCCTACTCTTACCGTACCAGAATTAAAATTTAGTAAACCTAAGAGGCGAATAAAATCAACTGCACCATTCATCAACCTATGTAAAGGAATTAAATCAAAATACACGACAGAAAATCCAGCTCAACTTACAATGCAATGAAATTTCTCTTCTTAGCTTTGCATTAATTTTAAAGTCGCAAGCATAACCTTGTAAAAATCAATGTTCTGGTGTTAATAATTACATCAACAACACAGCACTCGCATAGTCAAAGTTGTAACGAATAACAGAACAATAAATGATTATCCTGCAGGTATGAGAACAAAAAATCGAAACTAAGCTTTCTCACAAATTTCACCTACTCAAAAACTCTCTTGTCATAATCACCTTTCCAAAAAAACATTTTATTCGTATTTAAATAAATGAAATTCAGAGTAAATGAAAGTAATAATGTATTGAGGTAACATTGTTTCAGTAATATGAAAATTACAAGCTTTAAAGATCAGCCTGTCAAGAGGTTTGAAAACAACAAACTGTGTACAAAAACCGCATGAATCTGCTAATCTTTATTTTAAAATCCCCCTTCCGGTACCCCACTAGCTTTCAACGATAGATTAATAAAACAAAAGAGCCGCTTTATCGAAACATACAGGAAATATCTCAGTGAAATTGCTGCCAACTTTAAAGCATTGGTGTGAAATAATTAACTCTGATTGATTGAGAGAATGAGGAAGAGACTAATGAGTAAATGGAAAACGCAAGTCAAAAGTTTTTAAAGTGGCCACTTTGTGCCGACGTCAAAAATTAAACTGTGTCAAAGTAATTTCTATCTAAGTATTGTAATAGTTACAAAAAATAATATAACTGAAAAATATGCAAAATACAAACTGAAAATTATTTCAGCTCCAGAACTAGGACATTTCTACGGAGTGAGCAAAGCAGTACGACATTGTACAAGTACCTTATTATATTCGTGTGTATAATTAATGACGCGCATTATTGAATTAACGAGATAACCAACGTTTTGCTACTTTTTAGCAAAACAACCACAGAAATGTTGTAGGAGATATAATGTACATACATAGTAGATATACGTATGCTACCGTAACCAAGTTACGTTGTTGGTCAAAGATGGCAGTTGAACCGTAATTATGAACGTTATCGGGTATCTTTACTTGACGTTTTCCATCTCCTATTTTAATATCGTTTTACACTATCTACACGAAGACGATAAGGTATAGATTATCCACTATCAGTTGTTTTCTGCAAAACCCATTTCTATATTGATCACGCAGAAAAAAATAGAGAGACGACTAAGTTAATATTATACTATGTGACACTTAGAAATTGGATCGACCGGATAGGTGACGACTTCTCATTCACTCATGTCGAGACGAACGATTGAATTCTACCAAGCGTTAACTGTAACAATCTGAAAGAACGAAAATTGCTTCAAAAGAGTAAACAACCGCAAGCATTGGAAATTTTTTAAGCTGCAGAAAAGTTTTCTGAATTATTTCCTATTAACAAATTGTTTTCATCTTTGCATTGCTAAAAACAATTTTCGATAATTCTGTAAAATTTTACATCGATACCAATAAATGTGTTAGATGGTAAACGATTTTCATTACGATACAGGTTTTTCATGCCTCCGGCATAATCATAAATTACTTTCTCCGCAAAAGTGTGTTTGAAAAATAAAAAATTTGATTTTTTATTTGCCACAGTTAGTTGAAATAAACGCAAAAATGCAAATTTCAGAAACATTTCTTATTTATTTAAAATTCGGTATTTTACTTTTATTGATCAGCAAAAAGCTATTTTCCTTCATAAATTTATAACATGGCCGGATAATATAATATACTGGCTGTACCTATATTATAATTATTTAGAGTTAATTTTTAACAGTTCGTTCAGGTTCGTAACAAACAAAGAAAAAAACTGTAGAAAAAGCATTATATTTAAATATAAAAAATTTAAACATTTTGTGAAAAGAAACTCATTATATTATATTGCCAGAAGCTAACTACTACAGTTACATTTTACATTTTCAAATTTTATGGTAAATGAAAATAATAAAGTTTGCCAAGTTTTGTACGTGCACCCACCAACAATTTCTTTATAGTTCACCGTAGGCGTTAATTTTTTTACTGTTGTTCATGAATTCAATTCTTAAAATAAAAAACCCAACTTTTGATAAAAAATGTAACATTTCTAAAATAATTTAAAATAAATATTCTCAATGAACAAATTTAAATTACTTTTTGAAATTTTAATTTTAATTGCGTTCTTTATTATTATAATAGAAATATTTAGGTAATTTTTTGTGAATACTTTTTAGATTATCGGTAAAAAAGCAAAAAAGGTTTTCTTCTTGATGTCTTTTTCTTAATTAAATAAATGTCGTATTTTATATTATTTATAAAGAGCTAATCAAGATTAATAGTCCCTTCAATTTACATTTATTAAAAATGTTTGACAAACAATATTTTTGATTAATATATATATAATTATTTCGTTACTTCAATTTTTTTTGTAAATTCATCAATTTTAGTCTAAGTATTGATGGATGTGTTATTACGTTTTGATAAATGTAAATTTATTATGAAATATTGCTAAATAAACCATACTACTGTGTAATTTAATTATTTAATTGACAAAAATTTTATATTTTCATTCCCACTGTTTCTAGCTTTACTCCCGCAAACTTGTCATCACAAACTAAGTAATAGTTTTTACTTGTCTGGTAATTTACTTTTCCAAAGTTTCGGAAATTCTAAATTATAATTAGCATGTCATCTAATCACTCGTTCTTCTCGGTTAATATACAATAAGTTAATAAATGAATATAGCGGTAACTAGAATAGTTTCTCAATTTAGCCAACTAGGCAAACTTGCTCATCAGACAGTTAATTGATATGCGATTTAAATTAGTATCCTCAAACATACACAATTTAATATGGTCTTATTGGTTATCCACTTGCATACTAAATTCAAATTTAACATTGAATAATTTCAATTACATTTGAAACAATTGCAATGAAAAGTACTTTTCCATAATTTTACACAATGTATTTTGTTAAAATGTACTATATTATATAGTAAATGTTTCGTTTAATTATTTTTGACATTATGTTAGATAATTGAAAGTAGAGAAAAAACATTGCGTGCACGGCGGTGTGAATTATTAGTAATTTGGAGTGATAGATGTGAAGTAGACCATATAATACAATATTAATAATTCACCTGAGAGTTTTATTAATTGCAAGTAAATTAAAGCAGATATGTAGGTACATACATATTATTTTGTAAGAAAACCTGATTTGGCTTATTAAAAAAAATATATATTATTAAAACGATATTAAATCGAGAAGTTTCACTTTTAGAAGAAAATTTTTCTCTACTCCATTCTTGAGAGATTTTAATATAATATGTCGCCTCTAGCATTCAAGATTTATACCAACATACTTCTTAATTTAATTATTCCTATCTCATTTTGATTTAACATTTTTCAAGATTTCAACTATCCTAAAGTTCATTAGTATTATACTGAGTATAAATAATGAACGTCTACCTTAATTTGGTTTATGAAGTCGAAATTTGTCGTTAACATTATTATTTTTGTACACGAACATTGGTGTAAGTGAAAACGCATTCTTATTTTCAATCGTTTTGCCTATTATTTCATTAGCTAAGACGCCAGCACACCTGTAACCGTTGGTATTGCAACAATAATTGCTTTCAACAATTTCCGGATTGGTTAATCACTTTCAGTTAGCATATGTTTGGTATTGAGTTGGCAAATGCTTTAACTGTTGACAAATATTATATTTTTGTATTTGCACGTTGTAGCCAGGTCGCTGATCTTATCATTTTTACAGCAATTTTTCCTATTGTAATTTTTCAAGTTGTTTTTGTTTCAAAAACAAGACCCCAACGGATATAAGCTAGCACTCCCTGTACCAGGTTACCTTCGAAAATTGGATTTAAAACTAAATTTTTCACGTCTGACTAAACCGGTGTATAGATTGATCCTTCTATTCAAATGTACAAAATCGTGTAGGTAGCACTGTGTTATTAATATGGCATGCGGAATTAAAATTGATTTATTGTTTGCTTTACCAACAAATCGTAATCTACTTACGTGATTGCACTATATGACTAAAATTAATAAAGGTATGCGGACGATTCAAAATTAATGACAGTATTTCCAAAACAGAATTTCGAACACATAAATAAAAACAATAAAAATTCTAATGGAAAATAAAAGTTATTTTTGTGACATCAAACAAGTTTTTCTGATTCTAAATTTAAAAAATTGTTACAACAAACTCGAACACCCTCAGAAAAGTTAAGAAAAATAATGAAGGTATAGTGGCATTTACTACGTCTATCAAAAGTTCAAACTCATAAATTACCCGCGCGAATATTAAAAACTATAAAAATGATTATAAAATATAATCTTTTCACATGCAAAAATGTCTTTTTTATGCGAATTCATTTTTAAAAAATCAAATAAAATATAAATGAAAAAGGGTAGTTCTTTTAAACATATTTGCATTTTCAATATTAAATCTAAAAAGCGATTTATAGTTTTCATATCCAGTTGCATAATAAAAAAGAGAAATGAAACTGAACTGGAAGTAGCTGGTTAAGATTAACCGCTTGACCGGCGCTAGTAATGATAGAAGGGATTAGACCCTCTTGGGAAGAGCTAACGGTTTCCTTAAGGCGTTTAGTGTCCCTGCATCTTATATTGAGATTTACGAGCTTTTGGCGTTGGTCATTTCAAAGATTTAAATGCTTGTCTCTGCAAAGATTTGACTACGTTATTTATTGTAATTTTATTCCAGAGTTCTCACCAAGTTCAATAATCTAAAAGCAAACACCATTAAATATTATAACTTGTGTTTAACTGCTTTCTTATTAATAATTAACAATTACAAAATTATTATATTGAAGATCTTCTCAAGTGTAAGTGCTTGGGAAAGGTGATTGCCTCCATACTAATAAATTTCAGAAATGTTGCTTCTGAAAGACGGTAGGAAAGACGGTCGTGGAGATAATGATTGAAAAAACTTTTATCTACTAAATTCGGTACACTGCTTTCTCTATAATAAGTGTGTGTGAAAAAGCATTATGTTTGCAAAATAAATTTTACTATGTTTCGAATACGAGGGAAGCTCGTAAATTATCAGTTTTAAAAGTTTGTAATATAGGTAACAACCTTACTAGCGATCTGCATACTTTGACTTGGCTTATGTATTAAGTTTTCATCTGTATAATTCTTTTTATGTATATTATATACCTACTTATTTATAAAGGTACTTTTAGATTTCAATTCTTGGGAGCAAAAATAAGATACGTCTGATCTTAATAGAAGTTTCCAACATTTATTTGTTCTTAAAAAAGATTGGTTGCTTTCTGCATCCGTGTTGAAGTTTTTTCGGATATTTTCAGTTTTTCCTTCCCATTACGCGTGTTTCTTACACGTGAACATTTTTTTTTGTGGCTAACCATTGTAAGATTATATTGCACCTGTGTATCGCGTTTCGTGTTACATATAAAAAAAAAGCAAGCAACAAATTGGGTACCACTAAAATGTGAAACCGATCAACCACACGAGTGTTTATCAAATCAATTAAAAAAATAATATCCTCCATTTTTGCCATAAAAGTAGGTAAATTTTCACAATTTATAAAGATCACAATCATAAAAGTATAATTTTGGGTGATTAAATAAAAATGTTGCACTTTTATATAAAATTAAACCTGGTCATTACTAAATAATTGTTGGAATTTCTGGCGAACATGTTTTATAAGTAACAACTACGTTCCAATTGTGTATTGCTGCTTCCCATTTGACAATTGCGAGCTTTGTTTTAGCTTTGATGACAATGCCAAATTATTAGCTTCCACCATTTTACATAATTACATAATTTAATGGTAATCCAAGAGCACACCTCTTGTCGAGACATTAACTTTAAATAGCACATAGCGTTAGCAATGTACCGAAATTAAATGTTGAATACTTTTAATTAAAGAATTGAATTGCCTACAATAAATTTATTTATTATCCTAGCGAATACTGCATGAATTAACGTATTTTATATTTTTTGCTTTTCTAATTTAATATCAAACAGAATTTGTTTATTATTCCATCGTAATTAGAAAGAAATTGCAAGTTTTGCTTATTTTATTGGTAGGATAAAAAGAACTTAGTAATTGCTCGCATTTAAATTCTTTAATGTAAAAAGCTTTCAAATTACAAAATAGTACGACGCAGCAAAAAAATAAAAAGCAATTAGTGCCTTTCGTTTAAGGGACATGACAAACAACAAAAAGTATTAAAAAGTCATTAAATGCTTAGTTAATACTTTTTTTTGAAATTACAGTACGTACGTTTAACCTTAATAATTCTTTGCCAAAATGTTAAATTGTGGTTTTGTCAAATTTACTTCTGTCACGTCTTATTGCCGTTTAAGACGTATAAGGTCGTTTAGTAGCCCCTAACTTAATTATTATAAAGTTTCCTGAGTAAAACCTTTACGTAACCATGATTAACATTCACGTTTGCGTCGTGTAAACATAGCACTAAACACTAAACTTGATTACCTTTGTTGTCACGTTATTACATACTGTATGTAATAACCAATTTCTGAATTTTTCAAATATTAATAATATATTAGGTATACGTACGAGCTGATTTTTCATTTTATCAAGATCAAAGAAATTTTTGGATTTTTCAACAAATAAAATAAAAATAATCTTAAAGCCGGGAGTGCAGTGTAAAGCATATACGACGCTTTATATTACAAGCAGTAAGTAATATTAATTATAGTAAGTCACGAACTACAGATAAAAAATTTTAACCCCCCCCCCCCGGCTTTATAAAAGAATTAAAAAGTATTTAAAAAACAGAGGTATGTATGCGATTTTGTACTTTTTATTTAATTTTATCTGTATCAACATTGCTGTTGCATTTATTTTTATAAAATTGCATAAAATTTATGTGCTACATAAAAAAAGTTTACTACTTACTTTATCATGTAATTTACAACATATTTTGCATTTTGCATTTCTGCTATAAATAAATTTCTATATTAAATTTGTAGTATTAAACGCGATTTTCTATGATAACCAATTCAAAAATACCCAGAGGTAAGCAATTTATACATATAGAAATTATTTATATAATTTATTATTGTACATAGAACAAAAACATGGATTCTAAAATAATAGTAACAATAACAGCAATTTATTTTAGTATGTTCCTATTTTGGTACATAATATTCCTTTTGTAATGTTGTAAAATATTTACGGTAATAAGTACTAGATTACTGCAAAATAAAAATTGTTTATCTCTTCTAATGAGCAGGTGGAAAATAAATTTTATTCACACTCACGGTTGCTAACACCTTGGTTTATATTTGTGTGGTCGCCCTGGTGGTCGATTAAAACTAGCTAAATTTTATAGCGGATACCTACAGAAAGTGTAGATATCATACAAATTTAAAGTAATGGTGTAATTGTAGGTAGCCAATAAAAGATGATAATTAACAAAGTTTCTATAAAATTAAAAAATTATCTAATTAAAAATAAAAATATAAAAATTAACTAATCATCGAAAAAGAATTGAAAGAAACAGCCTAAATATTATTAAATGTTCAATATTTTTCAAACCAATAAAGTGGTAACCAAGATGTAAAATTACATAGACCAGTTAATTAGTCTGTTACCAAGGATATCGAAGGATATCGAATTGACATCTAAGTAACAAAATAACAGAACAATGTTGCGATTAAATTTGTAGGTGCCCAACAAAAGGAAAACTCAATTGACCATTCAAAAACTGCTATTAAGTGCCACATTTTCAATTTGGTTTTCTTTTCCAAAATGTATTTTTACTTCTTGCAAAATCCACCTCTAAGTTTATTATTTGCTACAATTACAAAGTTTTATATAAACAAAGCTAATATCCACCCTCAGGTTTTTTTCCAGGTGAGCACCCTCTAGAAAGAATCATTATGACCGACAGAATCAATAATTGCCAAAAGTAGACGCCTGAATAGCTGAAAATAACAGAAACTAATCTTAAAGTACGAGGAAGAAAAAATAAATTTGTACTCTGTGCGTTTTAGTACAGGATTATCCTTTGCATTCTAGAATCTACAAGTCATACAACTAAACCAGGTTGCGGTTGCTCGTGGTTTTTAATTATTTGTAGTAAAATTTAAAGTTTTTAAAAAGGCTTAATTTTTTATGGCGCTGCTTCGCCGGATATACCTATTTCAGTGTCTAATAAAAGCATAATATTTAAAAAACTTATAAGCAGTTGCACTCAAACTGCTGTTTAATAATATCAAAAGTTTGCTTCTCTGAAAAACTTTTACATAAAGAAGTTATTAGAAAAAGTTAAAAAAGTAAAATAAAGTAGACTCTAGTGCACATTGGATTTGAAACGAAATTAATGGCGTATAAAAAAGTTTTGCTAGAATATGTACAGAACGAAAGCTTGTTGAACCTACGAGTAAGCGAAGAACGAACTTTTCAAAGTGCATAAATTAATTCTCTACTTTTCAAACAGCTGCTTTTGATACAGCTTATAAAATTTCGTGTTTTAACTAACCACCCATCACATAAAATTGAAATTTCAATATTTGACACTTCACCGCTACTAGTTTTAAGTTCAACTTTCAAATTTAAACTAATAAGCTCTGCTGCAGTCAACATAAAATTTAAAATTTAATTTTAAACGATGAAAGTGCATAACTACGTTGTAGTCACGAGCAGAAATTTTGTTAAATATTTATAAACGTTAATCAAAAACAAAGTTAGCGACATTTTAAATGATTTTAAAAGGTAAAAAGTAAAACGAAAAATTTTCGTTTCTTTCTTTCTTCCTTTCTTCAAAAGATATCTTACGATGTTAATAAAACTCCTGTTAAATAAATTTAAATTGTTTATTTTGAATGAATACACACAAAGATTTTTCTTCCTTCAAAGATTAGTGACTGTGATTAAAGCAACTCTTTAAGTTCGAAATGGAAAGCAAAAGAATTATGGTCTATTATATCGACAAGAAAGGGCGCACTTTTATATCAACTTGAACGATCCGATTTATCAAAGTTGTTTTTAGTAAAAATTTATTACCGCATAAAAACTTTTACAAATTCTATTTGTTACCTTTTTATGTGGTACGCAATGTATCTTTTGATATAAAAAAAATCGTATGGTACATGCGTATTTTATGTTGAACTCGATCTTATGCTCAATTGGAAATTTAATTTAAAATATGTTTAATCTAACTTTTCACGAACGCCAACCTCACCCTCATATACAATATTCTTTTTAATTCCGTTAGCAGTGGGGGCGGTTTCAGAAATTCTTTAAATTTCAATAAAATTGCATTAAAAAATTACTTTAGTTTGTTTTCGTGCGAATTAATTGTTTTAAGGCGAATTTACAAAGTTCTGTAATATGTTAACTATCTTCAAGCAGATTGATTAGGTTAGCGTTACTTCAAAAGGGAGGTTAAGCATGAGTTCGGTTGGCTGAGTTGCGGCTAGTAGTGATTAGTATCGAACTCGAATCCTCTCTTTGAACCATCAACCAAGTATTTACAAGTTTAATGAAATACACATTTAATCGCTAACACGCGCAATCAAACTTGACACAAATGTACGATTGTTAACGGAAGTTCTCTTACCAAATGGGACACCAGCATCGCCAACAAGTAGAAATAAATTTTTTGTTTTAATTTTTTGTTAAACATTCAGATTCGACAAAATCTGAATATTTTCGCCAAAACTTTTTGAAATCTTAAAAATTAATTATTTAACTTTTAATTAACTTCAATTCCTTTATAATCGTAATAAAAAGTAAAGGTAATGCAAACAATTCTAATTTCTTTAATAGAATTTTTCATTCTATGCAAATTGCTCTTATCGACTAAAATAAATTTTTCTGTTGGTGCTGTATTTTCTCTTCGACATTAATCATTAAGATTTTACATTAATGCTTCAACGGCACACAACTTCGTCAAATTGCTAAGCAGAAAATGGTTCGTTTTCTCAATTTAGAGTTGCTAATAGAAACCAATTAATTAACCATATTAAAATTATTAGAATATCAGTCTGCTACGGAATTATATCGTATAAGGGGATTTTATCTAAGTATACACCTTAATTAGGCAAAGCAACGTAGATACTGCGTAACCGAATGTTATATCTTCCCTTGATATTTTGTCAATAAAATTGCTAGTTTTGATTTGCAAAAAAAAAAAATAAAATAACACCTGGTGTAATTAAAATGTACAAATATGTACATAATTGTTAATATTTTAAGTTTAATTCAATTTTGCTATATAACCGCTTTAATCAATAAATACAAAAGGCTTTCTGATTTCCATATTTTATAGCAAAAAATATAAATTGCAATATTCTCGAGTACATAACCTAATGTCAAAATTACAATATGCTTCATATCAAAAGGCTTGCTATTATGATTAACGTTTGCTGGAATAAAAATACGACTGCTAAATTTGTATATTTTTATTTATAATCTTTTCAAAGAAAACAAATAGTTCCATTAGTTGTAAACCAATATCATCAGAAGAAGAACCATTTATTTATGTCATCAAAATATCTTTACGTTTTTATGCGTAAAAGAGAAGTAACATCTGCTCCAGTAAACAATTTTTATCATTCTACAAGAGGCTACAATTCCAGAAAACACATTAAGCTTGTAGTTGAAGTGTGGCGTGTAATCAATGTTCTAGCTTAGTTAAATACTCGTTTAATGTATTTTGTGATGCAGTAGTAATTGCCACTTTAGTCATTTTACTTTTGCATGTAAATTATTTTACTTTTATAATAGTAAAAGCTAGTACGAGCAGCGAAATAATAACTATAGAAAGCTTTTTTAAAAGTGTACCATCGTAACAATTGGCACGCAGCTAGCAGCATGCAGCTCACTGTTCTATTTAATTTGTAGAGCGAATGAAATTTTACTGAATTAAGGATAAAAACCATGAAACTATCAATCAGTAAAGCTTTAGTCCGGAAATCACAAGGAAATACACGACACCGCTACACATCGATAGCGTTAATAAAGTAAGGAAAAATTCAAGTTTACGTTTCCTCTGTTTTTTTTGTTCCTAACATAAAAAAAAGTGTTAAAAGATATACTAAACTTTCTTTTTTTTGTTCTTTATGAAATTTTGCTACTTGAGTCGTGTAATCTAAAGAACCTTCAAAGTAAAAGTTTTCAAAAAATAATAACTCAGAACTAAATTATAACATTTTTTATTCTTTTAAAATTTGAGATAATTTCTCTTTACGCCTTTAATGAAAACGTAGGCAAATGAGCAAGTCAGTATTTAAAACTAAATATTAGATTTACTTACGTGTAATTAATATTATCATTATAACCAGAAAGACGACTCACCTGAAAAAAAAATACCATATTAGAAATCAATATTTTAATATTAGTAAAGACATATTTAATCACTTCAGATCTATAATAAGTTTGAAACGGGTGTACCAGAGTTGGAATTGGTAAACTGTAAAATAATTTGCGCATTTATAATATCGCACACAATTAGAAATTAGGAGTTTGACAATACCAGATTAAATACTTCCAAGTTTTCAGTTACGTAATATTCCTGTGGGATGCAAGTCGGTGTTCAGGAAAAGTCGATCTTATCGCGAAAAATATTTTTATAAACTATAAATGTTAAACTTAAATCACGAATCAGAAAATTATGTTTATTAAAAAAAATTTTATATTTGGAATATATTTGAAAATAAAATTTTCCCGGGGTGATGCATTGATAACATGAAATAAGTACGTCTGTGAAATAAAACGAATGTTTATTATTATGTGTTTAACTGTTCTCTATTGTTCTGGTCGCTCATGTTTTGTTATTATTTTATTATCAGTTTTATAATAATTATTATAGTTACGGTACCAGACAGCAACAATAGGAAAATATAAGATTATCTTTGGTTTGAAATCTTTTTTTATAGTCTCATATTTTAAATAAAAATTCCTGTTATATGTAATTTAGAATTTTTGGTAAAAAATTCGCTATCTTTACTTTAACTGCAACGTTTGTAGATTTAAAACGAATTAACTACAGCAGATTTTTGCCCGCTTCAATTAGTATTAACGAGGCGATCGATATAATTAATTCCATTATCTAATATCAATTGCTTCCTATTACCTGTTTTTTTTCAAGAATATGAAGCAACACGTAAAGCATTACTCGAAGAACCTCTTTTCAGTATTTTTATTATTTATAAATATTCCCGCGTGCTATTGTAGCAGATCAAAATGAAAATAGTAAAAAAAACTTAAATAATTACCATTAATGATACAAAAATAAAACTGATACAAATAAAAAAATGATATAAAAATAAAATGATAAAAAAATAAAATAAAGCTTTTAAACATCTGAACTATCCTATATAGTATTCCATTATTTTAATTTTGCATCTTTACAATAATTATTAAGTATAGGAAACGAAGAAATATTTTCATTAATTGAGAACACATTTTCTTAGACCTTCAGTAATAAAACACGTGGCATAATAGCTAATTCGATTAGAGGTCAGCAACTAAAAGTTTGTTTGTTGATGATTTCTGTGTCAGCAAAGGTTATTTTTTAATGTGAGCTTTCTACTCAAAGCAAAACTAAAACTTTCATTTAATAGTAGGACAAAATTAGGAGTGCAAAATTTTAACAATTCAAATTTCAGTAACGATTTAATATAAAAGTAAATATATTGTTCTTATGTTCTGAACTTCTATATTCTTTGTAAGAAACTTACTTGAATTTTTAAATTTTCAAGTTTATTATCGCTTTCTTTCGTCAGTTACCACTTTTGTTGGTGTGATCCAGCCATTACTGATGTCGAATTTTATGTATCGGGATTTGTGAAGTAGAATTTTAGTATTAACATGGAATTCAGTTTAAATGTACATCAATTTAATTAAAAGTTTCTTGTTGCTACGATTCGCTAAATTACACATATTGGAAATAGTCGTGGGTAATGAAATTGATTTAATTGAATATATGCTTTCTGTGTTGAATTTTCAATGATAAACTGATAGGTTAATGAAAAGATAGAACATTTAAATTCTTGTGGTGTGGTGCAACTCTATTTAGATGTGCAGAACTTTAGTTGGTATTTTTCCTTCAGAGAACATAGGTATTATGTTTTTTAAAACGTTTTCTCAGAAACAATAGGAGTAAAACTAGGAATAATACCAACGATACCATTTTAAAGCAAATGAGATTTTAACTCTCTGATTGTAAACGCTCTATTTGTAAGTCTTAATACGTGTGTATGACGTGTATGCTTAAAAGGTTTTCAAATTGCAGTTATATTTATTTTTAGTCACTTAGAGGTAATCAAACTTATGTACTATATACCAGTTGAAATAGATATGTTCATAATATACTTAGTAAATTATTTGTACTTTTTCATTTGCAACTGAGAGCCACGAGAGCAGAGTTTTACCATTTTTTATTCAAAATACAATGTAACTATTTATGGATTCTATAAAATATTAATTTTGTAATTTAAAATTATCTAACCAATAATGCTGCAACTTTGTATGTAAAGAGTTAAGTAGAAAACAAAGACCGGTAACCTTTTATGAACTACCGGCATGCTTTGTATAAGAAAGTTCCTGAAAATAATTTTGAAGTAGATTATGTTGGAAACCCTATAGCAGGTAATAAATTACATCATGTAACAATCTTAATTGTTTAATTACTTTTTGGGAGTACATCTAAAAACACACATTTGTTGTTTAATAGGTTCGTTTATATGTAGTTTATTTGCACAAGAAGTTTCTTCTATAAAGTAAGACAATGCAAATGTGCTTATCTAGTGTACAATTAAACAGTAATTATTAAATTTTGATGAAAAAAAAAATTAATGAAATTAATATCATAATATACAATATGGTTTAAATATGCTTTCATTAATCCATCAATAAAAATACAATTTCTAACACAATAGGGCATAATTAAATTCTGTTAGTAACATTTTTACTAAATTTAATGAAAACTGAACTGAAAATTGAAAAAAAAATGAATGATATGATAAAATATTAGAATTTAATTTAAAATCAATAATTTAACCATTAGAATAATAGAACAATGTAGTGTAGGGAAACAAAAAATCTGTAATTATTGTAAATATAAATAAAAGGTAAAATAAAATGTTTGTTTTTTTTAGTTGTTAGTCCGCTACTCTTCAAATATTAGTGCAAATGAATATTGAAGGTGTACTTTTCCGAATGGTAGTAGGAAGATGTTCTTAATGCAATTTCAAATCTTGTTTTTAAATAATCGGTACTTATCGTTTCTAATTGTAAAGTCATAAAAACCTATACCATCCATTACAGTAACCCTCTAAGCGTTTAGCATTTGTGGAATTAGAACTGCAACTATTTGGTTTGTTTCCAATAAAGTTACTTATCGTAACATTATGGCGAGCATCAGATTTATTAATGAAATTGAAAATGATTAATATTATGCCTTAAAACTTAAAAGAACAAGTTAGTGTCGTTTCATTTAAAATTAATAAAATTTAGAAAAGCGTAGAGTAAATTCTTTATAACTTATGAAGTGAACTCGTTTTCTTACTTATATAGTAGTATAAGAAGTAGCAATAATAAAGCACGGCTACTAAATTCATCTCAAAAACAATTTATTTCCTCAAATAATCCTAACCCGAGGCCTTTAAGTAAAGCTGTTGACCAAAAGAAAAAGAAACGTCGGTTTTGGAGATGAAAGCCCTGACCTCTCCAAAACTTAACCAGTATAAAATTTCCTAATGGGGTCATCACTTAAAACGACGAATCGGAAAATTGAAAAACAAAAAACTTTTTTAATTTAAAAATGCAACGACGATAATACTAAACTTACAGTAAAAATATTATATTTGTAAAGACTGCCCAATGCTTAAACATTTCCATATGGAGAATTTCCGAACCTGATTTTCTTTTACTTCATCGCTTTATGCAAATGTATTCTAACTCAAAGTAGATTTGGAAATACAAAAAAAATATTCCGTCTTCAACTTTATATTCATTTAGCTAGAAAAATGTTAAGTAAATTTAATAATAATTTTAAAATCCAATTTTAAAGATCAAGAGAAAAAAGTCTAAAATAAAATATTACAGGAAAAACTGAAACTATTGTTTGAGTTAAAATACACACAAACTTTAAAATGATGTTTAATTTAATTTAAATCGCTTAAGTAATTTGTAATGTAATTATTTTCAGTTACTGGCGGAATCCGGAAAGCTGGGCGCATTATAAAATGGTTATAGGTTTTTGTTCCAAATAATCACACGTGAACAAGAAGCGCAGTTTTGAAGTTAATTTTCTTCGCTATTCGCAACGATTTTATACAATTTCCTACAAGGACACAAT
The DNA here is from genome assembly GCA_911387805.1 of Cantharis rustica. Taxonomy (NCBI): domain Eukaryota; kingdom Metazoa; phylum Arthropoda; class Insecta; order Coleoptera; family Cantharidae; genus Cantharis; species Cantharis rustica. The sequence goes on from OU426877.1 coordinate 42,711,792, forward strand.
AAACTCTAGTGATTGCTTCCTGATGACGTTCTGACTAAAACGATTCGTGCTTAATCGTTTACGTCTATGTGTCGCTTTTCAAATCGTCATATCCGGCGTTATTGCTAACTGTCGACAACAGTTAAGTACCCTACGCCAACGATACAATTTTAAAGTGATATTGAAAAATAGAACTTTTGTGAAAAATATTACGAATGAATTTCACTCAAAAAGTAACATTAAAAAAAATTGTTATCTTGAGGTTTAGTCGACCTTCAGAAATCCATAGGAAGTGTGATATATAATTTTCTTGTATTAATTGAAACAATTTCACACTATATATTTAAATTCGATGTAGAGGCGCTGCGCGTAGTATTTTCTATTCTAATATTCCTGAAACATCTTGTGGAAATCACATTGCGCGGTTTCCTTCATGCTATTGACACAAATAAATTGTTGGCAACGACAGCACCTATATATTTTGACATTAAAAGAAAATATTTCCAAGTTCATACTCTGAACTAAATTTTGATTGAATCAGCACATGACTTACTGACATTTTGTGGCTTTATATTGGCAGGAATAACTAAAATTCGAAAAAATTATTTGTTGGTGGTTTTACGGGCTAAATTTCTAGAAAATAGCTTACTATGTGTAGTAAACCAAATTTTAAAAGTGTCTGATACTCTTACCCCAGATAAGTAAATAAATCTTAAGCTAATCTAAATTTTTATTCCTTAACGAAATGCAATTCCCCTTGGTGGAGTTACGCGATAATGATTTTAAGCACGTTGGACATTTATGGAGATTGCAATAAAACTTTATGGCGTTTGAGCAAGTACATAAAAGTTTATTTTATCTTTACAGTGTGTATTCTTACTATTACGTTAACAGCAAAATATTTAAATATAATAAGGGTTCGTAAACAAGCCCCTTAAATTTTTTTATATTACAAAATGTAAACCAGTGCATATATCACTCAGGCGAACGAAATTTAATATTTTGACTTTTATCGCGCGTTTAGGTTATTTAATGAAATTATATAGCAATACTTAACTGCTGATATTATTTTCAAGTTTAATATAAGTAGGTACAAAAAAATAACAATATAAAATAACCTAATATTTTAGTGTAGTATTTTTGGGTCATTCAAACCTACATAATAATTTTAGCACGAGGAATATTTTACAAACAAACAATAAAAAATCGGATATACTTTGGTTACTAAAAAAAAGTAGAAATTTACTACATTGGCAAGTATATTAGCATTTAAAAATTTTAAAATAAATATTCACATATAGTTTAAAACTACATTATCTAAACAGCCGTGCATAATCAATCTTGATGTGTTTTCTTTGTAGAACTTTGTTGGAACAAATCCAGTTCATGTGACATCATAATTCCATCACGTGGTACACTTCCTATATTAAACTTTATTATATAAAATATCTTTTATTATAACATTTTCAGATATACATTTTGAGTGAGAAATTATTCTCTTTCACAGTAATATATAAAATACCAACGTTCAGTTTATGTCAACTCGCAAATAGCAAACCATAACGTTCTTTATGAGCTGTATAAACTACACAAATGTTCCATAGGCAAATGAATATGAAAGTAGGCATTGTCTCTAAGACAGATATTATCTACGTTATAAAGATATCATTTGGAAAAAATTTTGTCGGATAATTTTAATACATTAGTCGTACCACAAAATTTTGACACGCGCTATAAATAACACCGTCATATCGAGAGCTTAATTCATTAGGCCAAAAATTATATCAAATATCGCAACAAGTTACAGGAAGACTTGTGGCAAAATTATGGCGGATATTTAGATTTGGATTACGATAAGATAAATAAATTTCCTGCTTTCCATAATTTCTGAACGAAACTTAGTTTATCGCTGCATTTTTGTTTGATTTAACTTTTAAACTACTGTTCTGTAAAAGCCGGGTCTGTAATTAAAAGGAAAAAGTACATATTTTTGTACCAAACACAAGACTGATGTATATTCAAACGAATAACATATTTGTGTTTTATTAACACATCATCGGGTGCCACTCGTAAAAATGTTACTTAAAATTCACCATTATAACACTCAAATGATCAATTCATAAACTACAATGTATAAAACATACAATATTATGATATATCCGTTCATCCGATACTGTTTCTTACAATAATTATATTTGTCACTTACAGAGATATTTGAACTGTTGAACAGGGTTACAGGCACATTCTTCAACTCTAAGTAAGTGCTCAAACCCATTTCTCAGAGAAGAAGCTATAAATTATAAGTGTGATGTGTGACAAAATATTTAATAAATAGTCTTTGCTAAACTCTAAAACTTATGATAATTTATATCAAAACGAATTAGTTGTCTTGTATTGCAATTTGATTGGTTTCTAGAAGCTCATGCAATGTAACTTAAAAGAATTAATCAATATGTGAATGCTAATTAATTCAGTAGCAGTGCTGAGTTAATACAAGAAAAATAAAAATATCGGTATTTTATATTATTAAAAATACCAAAATTTTTCTCAGACAGTTACACCGCGCCATACGTTTACGTGATTTGACTTTTTAGAATATCTACTTTAGCTAAAATATTGTTCAAAATTCGTATAAAACGTGTTCGTAGAGAACGACAGTTGCTATCAAATCATAAAATAAAGTTAAGTATGCTGAATACACAGAAAATAATCAGTGTAAAGCTAACTATAGATTAACATGTTGTAAAGCTTTCATTATAAATCCTAAAATGCTGAAATCTGTCGATGTGTCACCATAAATTACTCTATTTAAAATTGTATTTAAAAATGCAACCGCAACAAGTGAATTTCTTTCGGTTTTAGAATTTTATTTTCTAATTTTTTTTTTTAAACTACCAAGAACTACTTGTTTGTATCTGATTGAGTATTTTGCCACTGATTGAATAATACAACATATTCCTCAAGTTTGTCTTATTAAAAATAAGCTTTCTTTGGTGAATTATACCAATTTCCTAAATAGTATAATAAAAATCCTAAAAGTTATTAATTTATTTTTTGACCATTTTTTCCTCATAAATTATGTCGAGGAAATTTACATTTTGAAGTCACTTGGATTCTTTTCACCAGAAATCTAAGCTAAAGCAACCCGGTAAAATCCAATATTCCAATACGAAAATTCTGCTCTGAACCCAACCAACTCCAGAAGTAGCAGCAAGCGCCTGCTGTGGTCATTGTACATTTACACTATTGCTTCTCATCCTGTCCGAAACATTCTTATTACGGGTTTTTAAATTTATAACATCTTCCTATCCAATTTTAAAATATCTTTATCATTCTTGGATAGAAATACTGCCTAGCAGCAACAGGTATCACCATTACAATAACGTAATCTTTAAGGTCGCTTGTTTAATTTGTACATACATGTATATGTGGGTTTCTTGTTCAAATATATCCTTTTTTTCATTAGTCCTGTTGAAATTCTACATTTTTGTAATTTACTTTTCCATCTATAGTCTATGTTATTACACACCAGATTAAATAGTAATTCAAACTTAGTAATTAAACTCCGAGTTATAATTAAGTTAAAAAATAAACATCGTTAATTATAGCCGACTAGAAGTTTAAATAAATTTTCACAGAGGAAATACATTTTTATCAAAAAGAAAAGTTAAAATGCGTGCATAAAAGATATGTGAATCAGAAAATGTGTAAGATATTAAAAAGTAAAATTAATGAAGACATAAATTTATTAACGCTCTAAATATAAAACGTTTAAAAAAATTTGTATTTAACTACTAATTAAACTAAATTATGAGATTGAAAGAATTTAATCAAGTACAAACTGGTAAATCCATAATAACCTAAGTTAATATTAATAACTTAGCTCGAATAAAGCTCGTTCTATTCAATTTTAATTAATTGAAGCCTTTTGGTCTAGAATGTAGAGCTATACGTGTTAAAAAATGATAGTAAATAGAATAAAATTCACTGGGCCAGTATGCCATAAGTTGTTACAAACGAAATTATTTAAAATGTTCGTGAAACATGCCAAGTTATTGGGAACGATGTATGTTGAGTCCGTGCGTGCAGCTTTAGTGTACGGAGTAAGAAGATGATAATGGATGATTTCCGAAATCAATATAATGCAAACTTAATACGTAACAAAATAACCTTTTAATTTATTTGCTTTTAAACTTCAGTAACATCTGAAGAAGACATATATGCTAAAGCAAATTTCTGATGACGAGGCTTGAAGTTTTGCAAGATTTTTACAACGTAAACTTGAAACGAAAGTGTATAAACTACCTTTGCAGACCTAAAGTAGGAGCATTTTATTGATAAAAAATTAGGTAACTTCTTGTTATCATTGTTAATAAATTGAAGATCATAAAAAAATCGAACAAATCATAAGGATTAAATTAAAACACTATCGATTGAGTTTAATGTATTCACTATGAGTTAATAATGCTTCAGTCCAACCTAATGCACCCAAGTGTTGTCGAAATTCACGTTCATAAAATGTAATAAAAATAAAATTTATGTAAATCGAAGGGAAGATTGTGAATTAACGAGAAGGTGCATTAATAGAAGTCGACCTATTTCAGTTATTGCTTTTGATTATGGTTACTAGTAATAAAACATTGGAGAAAGGAACTTCAAAATTGTATTAAAGTAATAAAGTATAAAACCACATTTCTGCATTATTCAGAATAGTATAAAATATGGTAAAGAAACCATTGTTTATTCGAATACAAAAGTCTGGAACAAGGGTCGTAAACATAATAACTTTATCTCATTTTCCGATATCAAATTTATTTGGAGCAAGCACCAAAACAAAGTCGTAACAAAAAATGTCGGCTCTACACAGCTTTAGAGACCATTGGAACATCTTGTCGAACAAATGCAATCTATGGAAAACTGATTATAATTTAACAAATTATAATATTCTGGTAATAAAAGAATCGCAAAATTAATAAATGATACAGTAAACAATATTGATGTTTGTTATATGTCTTTCAAAAGATGCGTAATGGAACTGATAGAGAAAAATGTTTTTAAACTTCAACAATATTGAAAATAGTCGAACATTTAGAGAATGACTTTTGATGTAGTATTGTTCGTCATTATTTTCAAGTTCATTAGTCTCTTTCTATCCTATTCAGTGGCTGAAGCTAAAACCACAGCACATGTCATGTCAGCGTTTCCCATTACCTTCACCCCTTATTTCCCTTCGCGCAGAACCACGCGCTGCACATTTGTCTTCATTTGGAAGCAGGAATGAGCTTGCCGTTTTTATTATACCTTCAATTAAACCTGTATTTCGTGATGTAACTCTAAAATAATTTTGCAAGTTGCGGCTCTCGCTGTAGTCCGCTTAATTACTTCCAGCAATATAGTTATATTGTTTTTTATGTATTCGATGTTTTACATAATTAGACCCACTCAAATTATATCCTATAAATTTTACACGGGTGATCCTCGAATTACTTTTATACTTCACAGGACATTTCTTCTGTAACATCAAACGATTTAACCTAATTTCTCTGTGGTATATCTAAAATCGTTTCTTTAGGCTGCTTACTTATTTAATTCTAAACTAATTAATGTAGATTTCTTTCAGCCTTAACTTCTTTGTAAGCTATACTTTGAAAAATAAAATAAATTCCTATTGAAATAAATAGTTTTAATTAGTTTGTTAATTAAAAAATTTGTTGAAATGCGAGCGAAGAATGTAACGAAGAAGTGGGTACTTAAAAATGTATATAGTAAATTATTGATGTTTTCTAATTATAAATGCAGTTAAAAGCTTTTTAAATTCATATACCATACTGCTGCTTGTTATAGTAAATAATATTATATACCTTGAAATTTATTTTTAGATGATTAATGCATTATTTTTCATTCATAAATTAAAGTATTTATTTAGTCAGGAGTTGGAATTTTAACTATAATGTAGTCTGTTATCGGCATTTAGCGACCTATTCATGTTTTTTTGGACATTCAAACTATTTTTTTTTATGTCGTCATTGAGTTATTTCGGTAAAAAACCTTCATCCTATTTCTGTTCCTAAAATGTATCACAATGTGGTATCATCCTGTATGTTTTAAATTGAAAATTCACATTTTTATAAAATAAACACCGGAGTAGTAAGTTAATCTAACCGTCAAATTTAATATTATAATAGCGAGGCGATGCTTACTCACTTGAGCGTATAAAGCTATCAAAAAATTTTTTATCAATAAAAGCTGGTATCTACTCACTGTGAGATTCTAATTAAATTGCCCGATTCAGAAGAGGCGGAAGTAAATTTCGGTGCAAATTGATATTGTTCACCAAAAATTAATTATTTACAAACCTACATTGATTTGCAAAGGAAGACGTAAAGAATAAATGTGAGTCTGATTGAAGTCTACTTCAAAAGATGTAATTTTTAAAAAAGTTTATGGCTATTATCTTCGTTTATATTAAATCTACAGATGATAAAGTTATTAAATTGAATCAGTTATTAACTTTTTCATTTTGAAAATAAAAGTTCCAAAACTTGTATTGAGTTAGTATCTCAAACGTAGCTATCTCTTCCCAAAGTAAAATGAAAAGAGAATTACTAAATAACTAATTACAACGACAAAGTCCTTAGTAAGGCTAAAGGAATCGTAATGTAACGAATAGAAAAATCGACGTTGATATTTCTAACAAAGATTTTACCTTTGAACAGATGCCAAGGATTCGCAAATTCGCTTTCTTTCGAATAAAACGAATGTAGCGAGTTTATACCGGTTTACACTCTCCAATTTATTTCAATTGCAAAATAATTGCTTACAAAATATTGTTTATGTTTTATTAACTGTATCCATCGTATACTCATTACTAACATAGTTTGTAGTTGAGGCTAATGATCTCCTTCTTTGGCCTTACTGCCATTCATTATTGATATACTGTCTGACGCCGCTATTGGCTGTCAGAGAAACCTCAAGTGTATTATTGTATGTAACTCAAACTGTAACGGAAATGCATTACTAAAAGCTCGAATTTTAATATTATATCTACTTATATTATAAATATAATATTAACAAGTCGAATATAAAGTGTTTCGCAAAGTTTGAACCCGCAAGTCAAAAATTTATGTAAAGTTTATATTGAACTAAAAAGAAAAAAGCCTTTAATTTTCACAAAATAATTTAACCTTTGCTTAGCGTTAACTGAAGCACAATTTTATTAGAAGCTATAGATATAGGGTAACAAAACCTTAGCATTCATATATTTCTATAATAAATCAAAAGCTAAATTCTATCATACTTGTAAGATGAAAACAACACCTTTAGAAAGTGGTCTATTCATATAATTTTATTAACTTTGTCATACCAAACAATTTTGGTAATTAAAGTTCATTCTAAGATTGCGAAAATAATAATTTTCACTTACCTATAGTGTAGAAGTTGCTTTAGTATTAAAAAATTGCTATACTACTTTACAAAATTTGCCTCTAATAAATTGTACCGTTATGAAATACTTCAACAAAGACATTTAATTTAATAGCTACTATTACAAGAATTTATTAAACCTAAATATTAATTATATGTATAAGAAAACGGAGCAGATTGCAATATGGGGCATTTAATTTATCGGTGTATCCCGAGTTGCCCCGTATCTATAGGTAATCCACCATCACCTACACGCAATAAGATTTCAACTTTTTTTTTTATTTTTTGTTATTTGGTGGAATGTGGAAAATACTAATACAATTCATGGGTGAATTAAAGTTTGCCAAGTTTTTTCACTTTCTATCTTAATTTTTATTTATAATAAACATATGAAACTTTGAAGTTTCATTAACAAAATAAAGTAATATTGTATTATAGTAGCAGTTAAATTATTCTACCTCGTTCTATTCTTTCCATGTTTGCAGAACAAAACTTTGTATAAAAAAAAATAATAACATAAAACTCCAATTTTAAAAATTGCTATTTCGCCTATTTTACATAAATTTAAAAACTTTTTAGTTAATTTTAAAGTCATACTCGACAAATAAATTGTTATCATCCAGTTGTACAGTACTACTTGAAATAAAAATTAAATAACTTGAAAAACTTCCGTAATTTTTTGAATTTGAAAGCAAAGTTAGTGTACTGGGGTTTTACAATACGAAGAATAATAATTATAGTATTACCTACTTTTTAACTTGATGAAAGCAGTATTGTTTTATTAGAAGTAAATATTTGACTTTTCGTGATGAGTTTCTAGGATTTACAGACGAAGCTCGACAGTTTCAGACGAGCCACAAAAAGTACATTTGCTTTGAATAAAACATGTTATTTTTAATTTAGCGATTGTTTGTATAAACAATGAAATTTTAAACTTTACAGTTAAATGACAGAATGTCAACCTTTTTAAACTTATCCGTAATATTTTAAACTAAATAAAGAATTTAAGAAAAATGTAATTTATAACAATTCCTATTCTTCTAAAGCAATTATAATTATGAATATAAGAAAAAAAGGTTTCCGGTATATAAAAATTATTGTGTATTACAGAATCAGAAAAAATGTATTTAATATTGTACGTAACTCTACGTTATGTTTGACGTAATGAGCAAGAATTCGTAGCCCAAAAGATTTTCTTATACAAGTTATCAAATTAGTGAAACTGGCAGTTAATTCTTCTGTTAAAGCAGTTCAGGTTTCATATAAATATTTTTTATACGTCGTTTGCATAATTTAAACAATGACTCGGATGTGATTTTCAATTTCTAAAAGCTCCTTTGTTGATTTACTGAAAACCAATCCAAACTATATAGTTATTGGATATTCTACGTCAAATCTACTGTCTGCATTTTCACTATTTTGATTTTATTTTTCAAGAATGCTAAGTGGATTAGTGTGATGGTTAGTTAAGTTGCAAAGCAATAGCTGAGTTCGAATCTCAGATTTCTACATTAAGTCATTGTAGATTTAAGATTTGCTTTTAGAATTTTAGAATTAAGATTTAAGATTTACACAACGTCGAAGTCAAAAAAAAGAGTGACACAAAAACGTTGGTTTAAAGTTATGTTTTTAGTCAAGTTATCCATCGAATTGAAAGCTTTTTTTGATGAAAAATTAATTTTTCAGATTGTACGGTGCTTCTTCAATTTTATAAACTTAGAAAGTTTTGATTTGTATTTTAATTGGTTACTAGATTCTTTAGCATATTCTGACCAACAAAAAGCAATAAATTTTTTTTCAAAAAGTTAATTGCATTAAACTAAAAAGGAAACTAGTAATCAAGTAAAATAAAAAGTATAAAGTTATACTTTTCTTATTAATTGATAAATATTGATTTGTTGTATGATTTATGTTAGAAATTGTAGTGAAAAATTTATAATGAGCTCGCGTGTACTTTTACCTATAGTTTATGTTGATGTGTTTGTATTGCAATTATTAATCTTATTGTTGTTATTAGAAATCCTTTTAAACTTTGGTCTTCTATTTTACTATTGCGTTTACCTATAATGTGGCAATAAATTATATTGGCTATCAAACGTAATTATTTCAAATCGATAATTGTTTACGAGACGAAATTTAAATATTTCATATTATAATACTTAATTTCATCGAATAACAACAATGTTTTCAAAATAAAATTATTGAAGGAATAGCAGAATATCTTTTTTTTCCTCCAAGGTGGCGGGAAGGATATACTAAACGTTTCAATTTCTGTTCTTTAATCTAAAAGTTTGTTCTTCCAAGCCATTAAAAAATTATTTTTTAACTGCCAAACTTCCCTCGCATGAAAAATATAAAAAATATTCCTATTTATAAAAAATCGACTTGAAAAACTAATAACCTAATAAAAATCAGGGAAACTGATATTTACGATCTAGCTAAGAAGATAGTAGAAGACAGCCAATAAAAATAATCGAAGTATTCAATTTCGTCATAGTATTATTTAAAATAAATATAATAATGCCTTTAACTGTTATATAGGAAATAATGTAAATGCGAAATACTACCAATACTATGAATTGGCGTCAACATCAACATCCAATAACAATAATTTATCTTTGCTTCAGAAGCAGTAATCAATAGTAATTAATATAACTATTGTGATTAACATAGAAATTACATTCTATTGAATTATTAAATTCGAATTAAATTTATTGTTATTATTTATAGTTTTTGCTGATATTTTAAAACCGAAAATTTGTCGTAATTACTGATCATCATGTAAGTTGGCAAGTTGATTGGTTCATATTTAAATAGAACGAAAGTATGTTTGGATGATATGTTTTATTTTACATAAAAATGCGATATGTTTCTCTATTTGTACGTAAGATAACACGGGTACTATTGGTAACATAACAATGGTGACCGCGACAAGAATATATAAATAAAAGATACTGACAGATGAAGTCGTCGGTGCCCCCGCACTGCGTGTATTTAAATACCCATAAGAATTTCGTAGAAATTTAAAAAAATATTAATCATGTGGAGTACAGCAGCCACGCGTAGTACTTTTTTTGTATGAATCTCCATTATTAGTTTTGTGACATCAGATGCCATATAAACTTCGAACGAAAGTAGATATTCGAATTTTGTAGAATATGTAAAAATTTATGTTGACACAAAATTCAGCTGCTGGAAGATTCAAATTTTAAATAAAACGTTGAAGTAGTATTAATCAACTCGATGCAAATTGTAATAAAACCGTTGGTGATTAGAGAGTAACGTGAATTATAAAAATAAACCGTAATTGAATATAAACGAAAATTTTAATAAAACTGAAGTGAATTTATAAACTGGTAAACTTCGAATGTCATTATAGGTCAAACAAAATCTGTACAATTTAAATTGATAATATAGAATATCGCTATCAGAAGCAATTTTTATTCTATTAATCATATTCCGGATTAAGCGATTACCAAATTCGTCGTCAATATTTTTTCGGGATTTATGTTTGACGTATCAGACTGACGGACTGTGATATATGCGTTTTAGCTTCGGTTTATATGTGCTACGAGGAATACATAACGATTAGCCCCGTTAGCGATTGAACGAAAGTTGCACGATAATGTCGAAGGTTTATTCGACGCAGAATACTCATAAATTCTACCTGATAGCTCTTTTTATTACCTGGTCTTTTTATTTATAATTCCACTTCTACAGAGTGGGCTCTTATGGTTTTTATTAATAATCTCTAAGCGACTAAAGTGTATCCTTACCAGTTTACGTGAAATTAGAAAAGCAAAAATGTTGACTCAAACGTATAATCTACGAGGGCTCCGAACGCTACGTCGTCATAAACGAGGCAATCAAAATTACAAATCTCCAATCAACATTCAGGAAAAAACAAACAGATCCGTTATTTTTAAGTAAATATAGAATGTAACGTCGGCAGGCAGAACTAAACAGAGAAAATACACAAAATGAGAAACGAGATGTCACTGATATATGTTTTGTGTATCTGTAGGAATCAGCATGATTATCGATTTTGTTGGTAACTCTTCGCCACTACATTCGCGTTCGTTCTTTCGAATGGAAACTCCTCCGTTGTAGATTAGGCCACAGATGTGTGAGAAAATGAGAGTGCTAGTAAAGTTAGTTAACATTATCAACGACATTAAGATTTCATTATCAAGATAAGCACTTTTCTTTATTTCAAGTTGTACATTCTGAAGCCATCGCATGCGAACTTCATTAAGAGCTCTTTCAATATTAAACGAAAAGTTTAACAAATATTATTTTATAGGATTTTCACGAAAAATCCCAACCGACAGTCGATCCAACAATATAATATCTAAGCAGAGTAATTTATAATTTAAAAATACAACACAAACAAACTGAACAGTTTGATACCAATCCGTACGATAGAATATCTAGTTGCTAAAGTGTAAAATAAATTATAAAAATGTTTTCCTAATGGAATTTATTATATTTCAAAACACCTACATTATGATTAAAAAGTATCTAAAATATTAAAATTTAAATTGAACATTGTTTCAATATAATTTATGGAAATTTTAAAATATCCAATAATGTTATCGATCGATTAATTTTAAATTATATACTACTATATAAATTCCAAAATAATCGGTTATTAACACCGGTACAGATATTTTCAATTTTTAAAATAAAATAAAGCCGTAAAGTTTCAAATTGGTTTTCTGAATGGATAAATAAAAGGATTCATTCAAATTGAAACATTCGAGGATATCATAAAACGCAGTTTTAATATCATACACCGATGCTAGGAAAAGCCTTTCTCACACGATTTCATACGCGGACGCAGTGACATACTTTATAAAAGGCCGTATTTTTAGTAGAATAAGCTAGGAATTGTGCACTTTTAAGTCGAAAATCATAACAATTTTTTTGTATGAAAGTTTTCTTGTGAAGCTTAATTATCTTTTCATGTAGATAACCTACAAAATTTTTTATTTTGGTCAAAAAACGGTTGCAGCTTAGCCGTTAGTACACTTTTCTCGGGAGGCAATGGCAAACCACCGAGGTAATCTGCCATAATAACCCTTCTTGAAATAAAACACAATACTCTTTTCCTGATTTAGACGTTAGACGGTAGAAAACAAAAACCATTATTTATTTTAATAATTAACAAATAAAATAAATTTATGTTTACTTTATCGAAAAAATTTCCATACATTAGAATTTCGTAGTACCATGAAAACGATTCTCAGATGTTTTTGTAACGTAAATGTTAGAAAAGCCATAACATTTTCATAAAACTACACTTGGAAAGTTGAAAAACTTAATTTGTAATATATTTAAATATTATTTAAAATATTTGTATAATCTTTAAAATAAAGGTTCAATAAAAAACACAAATATCTGTAACCTTAAAAATTACAGCGGTGTACTATATCATTTCATAATTACGAGTTCCACTTTATTGCTTTTTAAAAAAGCCTAAAAGTACGTAAAAAAGTTTGAAAACCTTTTTGATGGTTTTCAAAAGTAAATTATTGTTCTTTACTACTTCCAGCTAAAATATGTTCTAATTTAATTTGTTCCTTAACATCTACCATTTTATAGACCTACGTAATTACATACTTTTTTTATATATATTATTTTTTACATAATATTTATATCTACAAGATATCAATGAAATAAAAAAACCAAAGATATTGCAAATTTAATATTATTAATGTGGGTATCAATTTATAGCTAGTGAACTGGAATTATTTATAGGAAACTTTGTTTAGGATGTCCCTTGTAATACTTTATAAGGTAAGGCTTCAAAATTAAATTATGCCTTTACACAAATTGGTATTCATAACCCACTGTATCTATTTTTGAATACAAAAATATACAATATCAAAATTGATAATATATTTTAATATATTGTAATATAAACTAAAATTATATTAAGATTAAAAATTATTGAGATGATTTTAGTGTGATTACTGGTTGAAACGTAATTATTATTTATTTAAGTATCAGGGATATAAAATCCTTCACGAATGGTACAAAGAGGTTCGTTCGTAAGTTAGATTTTTTAAAGTGATGAACCATCCACCCTACATCCCTCATCTAGCCCCTTGTGACTTTTATATAACTTCAAAGCTGAAGAAGATTTTTTGAAGAACAAAATTTGAGAATAAAAAAAAATCTTCTTTACTTTTTATACAAACATTGTGAAAATTAAATTGGAACACTATTAAAATTTTTCAGAGTTCTCTAAAATTTTTAAATTAAGCTAGAATTGAGTTACGTATTTTTATAAATAGCGTCATAAAAGCTATCTCGCGATGAAAGTTTTATAGTACGTAGGCTAGACTAGAAGTTACTTCTTTAAATGAAAAAAGAAATAAACCAATTTTGTGCAAAATTATAGGCCATGCTTTTCGTATAAAATACAGTAAAAGACGATTATGGGAAATACATTAATAAAGTCTTGAGTGTTAATTTGAAATTTTAAAATCCATACAGCGTGCGAAGCAAAATAAGTTGAATATTTAAATTTCGTATCATAACGTGCGATTTTATTACATTTTGGATAGTATTTCTCCAGTAATACTTCGTTAGATCATAAAAAATTAGAATACAGTTTGCATAATTTGCATTTATTAATAGGTGAAAATACAGTAGAAAGAAATTTTAGTAAATAACCGATTGATTTAAATGAACTAAAATGAGTATAATTGTTTTTTGTAATTAGCGTAATCTCTATTACCGATCTCCACTTGGAAAATATAAAAATAAATAGCTATGCTATTAGCATTTTAATCGGTTCATTTGAATTTTTTTATATAATATTTAAGTTGTAGGTACTTATATAACATTATTATCAAAAAAGGAACACGCTTCTAATATAAATCAATCAATCAATGTCGTTGTTTTGTTTTGATATCATGTGGGCCTTTTACTTGATTCTAAAAAGTAAATTGGCAGATTTATTGGCAATTGATTACACTCTGCCATTTTAAACTTTATAAAACTTATTCGTATGACAAGAAGTCGTAAATTCTTTGCGCCTTGTGTACATTCAACCGAGACAATCTATGAAGTACTTATTTGTACAGAAAAAGAGTTTGTTAGAGTAAATTACAAATAACGTATTTCTTGTAAAATTGTTCTATTCGATAACATTTGCTGAATTCCGTTTACGAGTAACCAAAAAAGAAATTTATTTTTCCAAACTATTTCCTACTTTTTCCAAGTAGCATACATAGTTAATATTATTTTTATATCAAAATAAGGTTCAATTTAAAGAATTGCATGCGGATATCAAAGTAACATAATTATTATAAACTAAGAGAGTCTGGGATAAATATATTGCAATGATCCTTTCAAAACTGGTTGATTCCACACTTGCACTATAAGTGCTCCAAGCTTGCTCTTAAATGCGGGAGTAAAGACAATCGTATCTCTAGGGGTGGAGAAACAAATGACCTCTTTCTCGGCAATAAAATTCATAAAATACAGGGAAGATAATTTATTTATCAACACAAAAATAACCGTTGTTCTAGATCAGTTGCAAAATATCTGTTGAAACATTTGCGGTTATTCAACCCCGGTTATTCTGTTAATGAAGAAGCAATTTGTTACAAGCTCTTTCTCGTTATCTTTAATCAAGTGTGATATGTTGTTTTCAAGATGTTACAATTGGTAAAATAAAAATTAATTTCTGTTTAAATATAAAAATAAAAAATTTAAAGTTGCGTTTTCTTTATTTAACGAGACGCCACTGATTAAATTTATTTGAGATCTGTGTAAAGATTAGCTTCTTTTCTTACCACTACAGTTGTTTGCTTCTTAGTGTAACGCATGTGCTAGCTTCTGTAATTGTGAGTTTTTCCAAATTTGATGGTTTTGCATGATGGTGTTAAACGTATTGCATCCAACACGATGTGTAGTTGAAAAATCTTCGAACGTAAGTAATTTGTAAACTAATAAAAACTTCTTTGTCCTCAATGTGGTTATCTCAATAAAAATGCCACAAAAAATGGCCGCCCTTTCTAACTTTTATCGTTTTCAGCCGTTTACAAAATTTATTGATAAAAGCTGAATTACACTTCTACAATCAACGCCTTCGATCTACTTTCCAACATTCAACTTCGATTGGTAATCGATTTTTCTCAATCAATCGTACACCGATCTTCCAAACAACTCAAGGACGCTAACCTTGAAAAATTCGCACAAAAATCAAACTTCGACCTCATGTCTCCATGGTCGGAGGCACTCTCTCACAATTGTTTACTTTTGAAATTGTTAATCACTAAAACTTGCTGAAATGCCCGTTTGTACACTTCCGGTGGCACAACATTCAAATTTAAACAGAATTATTAAATCTTTGTGCTAAGTTTGTGTTAAGTTACAATGTTTTCCATTTTAATTATCTTGCCACCTTTTAAAATTATTACTCATTTCAATTTTTAAAATTTCTAATGCCTACAGGGTAACTGCAAATTTTTATGACTTCTTTACCGACACCCAGAGATCGTTCTTCGCATCCCCGTGTTTGAAACATCGCAATATAAATATATTTGTAAACCTGATGTAATGCATAGATTATACTTTGCATTTTAAACTATTGATCATACTACGCCACTTAGTCTTTTTACTGGTTTAACCCTAGTCGCATGACGGAATGTTGCCACACTGTGATAGATTCCAAATGCGTATTGAAGAAGCCGTTGGGAATTTATGCTGATTACAATGCAAGTCGTTGTTACATTGTAGTTTAGAGCAGTTGTGATATTTAAATTTAGACGCTGCGCGTCGTTATGAACCGATTACGGATTGAATAGTATCGTACAGAAAAATGCTGTAATAATAATTATTTGCTTTGTAGTAAAAAGGTTTTGTCCGTAAATAAATGTATCAAAATTATTACCTACTGTTTTTTAATACGAAATACACAAACAAGAAAAAAATATGAAAACAAAAAGATTTTTTATGTTTTTCGCCGAGATAAACATATTTTTATTACATCTGTGAATATAAAAAGAGAAAAATGTTATCTGCGCTCTTATAAAAATTTATGTTTTTTGATTTACTATAATATGAAGAAAAATTAAACTAAGAATTTTTTATTTTTTAATTAATTATGAAAAACGTAGTTGACATAAATTTAAAGTCGTATTTAATTAGAAAATTGCACAGATGTTTCAATCTCTATAAAGAGTATAAAATGTAAGACGCCAGCTTTGCATTAAAATATTGCTTTAAAAAATATACAATTATTTTGAATCTTTTTAGCTTTCAGAAATAACATTTTCTAAAGAAAAATCGTCGTTAAATATGAAGTTTGAATTCGGTTAAAAGTAATTCACATCATACCACAAGAAGAAACATTTTAGTAAAAGAAAGAATACAACAATATATTCGCCTCAGAACACTTCGAATGACAAAGTCATGAACGAAAATGTTGCTGAATCGTTGGTTTTCAATTTGTTTCTTTTGATCAAAAAGATCATCAAAAGTTTTTCGCGTAATGGAGCTCCAATTTTAAAGCGATTACCTAAAAGAAAATTTAATAAAATCACATATTTTGAAAAAGTCGGGGAAACTAAATCATATTTCTTTTTACTTTTTTAATTTATAATATTAATTGGTTTTATTATTTACTTCTTTTAATATTTTCCGAAATATTGTTTTATTTAAGCCTTATTGGAGGTATATTAGATGCTTGTTAGGAAGGTTTAACAAAAGTACAATAAAACATTGACGTATCTAAAAATAATCAGAAATAATTGGTGCGCAGATTCTATTATTGATTTGTAGAAATTGGGGATGTGGGCTATGCGCTTTGAACATTTTAGCGTTGAGCTTTGTTTGATTTGCTTCAAGTTTCAATATTTACAATTCCGTTTCCGTTTATGTAAATGTTATTTTTTGGTTTCGTTTTTAATATTATATTTTTGTTTTATTAATTACAAATAATTTAATTACTGCGTTTAAAATTACATTTATTTGGTATAAAAAATAAATTAAAAGTTACGTAAGCTCCATTTACAGCAAAAATTGCAAAAACACCCACGCACTTTTTAAAATAATAATTGAAAAGCAGATTTTATAAAGCACTATAAAGATAATTATTATTCGCAAAATCAAATTTCAAAATTGTTATTAAAGATTTTTAAGATGGTTTGAAATTTTGTGGCTTTTAAAACTTTTAAATTTAAAATTTTGCAATTACTTAAAAATGCTTTCACCAAAATTGATTTAAGAGATAAATATTTCTTGGTAACAAAAATTAGTTTTCAAGATGTCATCTAGCCAATAAAAGTCAATTAGTAAAATCTAAATTTGCTTTATCGTTAATTTTAAATTCAATTAAACAGGTTGATATTAATGAGAAATAACTGTCGTCTAAAATACCTTTTTCATTAAATTTTCCCCACTGACATAACTGAGAAATCGATGCTTCACGTGGAAAATGTGGATCTGTTGATTGAAAAAGGTTTTCATCGCTCAAGCATAGCGATGAATTATTAAATAAAGAGCAATATATGTTGTGGTAGAAAAAGTGGGTCATCATGTGTAATGATTTTTCACACTTTATAGGTTAGTATTATGACGTAATTAAATTTACTTACTACTTGTATAATATTAAATTACTAGCTCTATTTTACTTTGCTGCATCATACAAGAAAACATTAGCTACGTTTTCAATGCAACTTCCACCCATCAGAACAATAATTCCATACCTAAGTATGAAATTTATTTGTAAAATTTTTATTAGTTTCTGAGGCAAATAAATTTGACAGGCTGACATGCTGATGACCCCGAGAAAACAAAAGTGTCTTACTGAAAATTGGGTGATTCACAAAAATCATATATTTTCGTTATTATGCTATAAATAAAAATTTAGTTACGTTTTTATTTATTTTTTAAATATAATTAGCTCAAATGAGGAGGGGGGGTTAGTTAAAAAGCCATGTTAAAAAAATTTACGAGATAATCATTCAAGTTCTTGAATAGAAATTTTAAAGTTCGCTAGGTCACGTTTATCTACATTTCAATTCTTGAGTCCAAAGCTAATTAAAAACTATTTACTGTCTTTGCAACACGTCCGCAGATTGCACACAGTACTAAAAGAACTATATAGATCAAAGCTTTTTAATTAAACTTTAAATCAAAAAGTATATTGTGCACCAAAGGTAGAAATTTGGCCGAGACGAAGTTTCTAAGTTTCATTTGACGTTTTCGTATTTGGCTGATAAGCTTTCTGAACCAGATAAAAATGTAGTAATTAATTGTTTAATAAAGTTTTAACTTGAGTGTTGATACACAACAGTAATTTAAGAAAAAATTTTTAACCAGAGTCAAACGATTTTTAGCATGAAGATATATAATAAGCTACATATTATATCTAATCTAACTGCAACAATAAAAGAAAATTACTAAAGCATTTTACGTCTATCTACACTAATCCATACTACTTGAAGTAAATTAGATAAGCGGAATATTGATGAAAATCTGGCTACAAAATTCTAATAAAGCTAATTAAACCTAGGATACCTAGCAATTGGACATGTACATACATAGTTACGTTAGAACGAATAACTAATTTTAACTGAAGTTGATAAAAACGAATACTTAACTGGATTGTTTTGAAAGAGAGACTTCAGGAAGCCGTAATAACATATGAGTAAAATAGCAACGTATTATTATCTAGGTATAATTACCAGTATGTATGTACATCCAACCTAATTACACTCAAAAACTTTACAAAATTAATGCTGAAAATGTTTAAGTCGACCATTAATTGACCCAACCAAATTTGTAAGCAAATATAAAATTGCTTTGAATGTTTTTCAAACTTTAAAAACCGATTTCATTAACGTGTAAATTTTATTGATATTTAACACTGTTCTAAAAGCGTTGGTTTAGAGTTGACTGCTCAAAAATTTTGTATTAACTTGCTTTGTTTTGGTTTTGTTTTGGAAAACAAATGATATGAATTTTGAGCAATTCAGAGTTTTCAAAAATTGTTTTCCATTATTTTAATTAAAATCAAAAGAGTATAAAATAAGACTCTATTAGAATCGATTCTCAAAAATATATTCATAAATTTAATATACCTATATTAGGTAAACAGATTTATTTGGTTCAAGAATTATAACTTTGAAGAAGTGAAATCGCACTTAGATATAACAGTAATGAAAGAGAAAAAGTGGTTAAAGATAGAATAATGAATATCTATTTGTTAGAATAAACAAGAATTAAAATATGCAAGACTCTTATAAAACCAGAAGCAAACCTATGGAATTTAGGTAATATAAATAATAGTGGTAAAAAACAAGAAATTATGAGTTTTTGTTAAAATGATAATAAAAAGAATACTCGTCCTCGTAAAGATTAATAAAAATCGATAGAGAATGAGAACAAATAACAAAGCAAGAGAAAGAGCAACGGAACTGGAAGAAAAAGATATTGTGCGACAGATAAAGTCAATGAAACTGAGATGGCTAGTACACGTAATGCGGTCACAAGAGTAAAAAACCATCGAAAGTCTGACAAAATGGAAGTCCAATGTTGATAGACCTAAAGGCATGCCGAGATCGAAATGGCAGGATGACACTACATATAACGGATCTCAATATAATGGAAAGAAAAGCCCTTAGATAGGGATAAATGATGAATAATCATAGAAGAGTCGAAGTCGAATAAAAAAGTATGGAAATTATGGAAAAAAAGTAGAAAGAAGAAATAAAGACTAATTCATCCCAGAGAATGGATCTATGGAGCATTCCAAGGCAAAAAAAATTATTATCTAATAATCGTACATATTTTCGTATTGGTGCTAATCTATACCATTAATACTTATAAATTCATATTAATTACCCAATTATTTAATTACTAAAGTAAATTATTTATTAAAGGTTTTAGCAAGTTTCCATTATATTTAAGACGTCACATGGCCCTTTTTGAACCAAACTCGGGATTATAGGCTCTGGTCGCAATTGATTCGGATTACCGAGGCTCCTCCACTGCAATAGTATATTGTAATATTGGTCATATTAATATTTACATTATAATTTATACCTTATATATTTATTACATAATATAATTAAATATATTGTCGTTGTTTTAAAACGTCAAAAAAAACATTAATTTATTTATTTGTAAATGTACTGTACATAAGATTTTAATTGTGAATACTAGGTGGGAAATGAACTGGGTGGGAGAGAGGTGTTCAGCAAGTCCGACAGACGCCCTATGCGTTAGCAAGCGGGAGGAGTGTTATTCCCCGCTATAATAAGTATGATTTTTGATAATTTTAATAAATAAAAATAAAAGTGAGTCAAATTTAATTAAACAAGTTGTTTGATTAATTAGTGCAAGTGCTAATGGATAAGAAAATTTAATGATTTGAATATTTTTGGTTGTTTGTGAAAATAATTCACAACGACAAAGTTAAACAAAGCGGCCAGGTGTCAACAGCTGCATGACGTACATGCGATTGCAAGGCCACATGCAAAGAAAAAATTTTACATTACCAATTATGTAATGTTTCAAATTAAAATTTGAAATAAAACTAAAACTATATATTATATGAAAATTTACATTTTATTTAAAATTAAAATCCTATTGAAGAGTCTCATTGCTTAAATTAATAATGGATGTCCTCTAGCGAAGAATATTTTATGATCGAGAAAATTTTACAAAGTTGAATTGCTGAAGATATTGCAATATAATATAATTATGATTCTCTTTATTCTCTATAAATTAATCTAATATTGATTTTAAATCTTTTCGCTTGATAAATCAAATTTAGCTAAAATCGATAGTTATTGAGATTGGTCAGTTTTAAAAAAAAAGACCATTATAATTATTATAATTTTCGGAAGCACATATTCTTTAACATGAACAAAGCAATTTTAAAATTAATTTAATTAAATGTTAGGTAGTTTAAAACAAAGATTTAAAAAATTTATAAAAACGTAAAGTCACAAACAGTAGCTTGTTAAAAATAAACTGTCGTTGTTACATAAATTATCTTGTAATGTAGTGTAAAACACCCGAGAAATAAGCTTTCATTAATATAATGGCATCTCTTGTTTAGATTGCCTATTTTCATATAAACACATGTGAAACTTCAAAGTAAAGCTCCATTTTATCAAAAAATACGGATATTTGTTTGTATACATTTGAAATACAAAACATTATGTAAAATTATGTGTATTAAATAATACGTGTATACATAAAATATATGAAAAATTTAATGATGCTTTTTGAATCCCATTTTTAGGGTAATTTAACTTGCATTACATTTGTAAATGTAAACAAGATATTTTTTCTGTTTGATTTGTAATATACCTATGCAAAAAATTAGTTATATGAAAATACAATAATTAAAAAAAAATATTTACTGTATTAATTAATTTAATCTTATAAATTAAACCGTTTTAACTTTATTTAAATTTACTTTCAGGTTTGAATCTTTAGTAATTGAAATATTTATTATTTACATTTGTATAATGTTGAAAATTTGCTATTTTAGATGCGCAATTAATAGCACTTTTAATATTATTTAAATATTTACTTTATTTTTTATCATTAAAAGTTTTGTTTTCTTACATATAACCTACTCTTGGTAAGTATGTATAAATATTTGTCGGTTCAACTTTAATCAAATAGAAATATATATCGGGAATAAGTTTACCAATTTACTTTATTAAAAGTTTTTGTCGATCTTATTCAATTTATCCGAAAAATAATTTGGTACTTTCAGATCTATAAAAAAATTTAAATTTTGTCTCTTTTTTAGGAGTATGTACATTTAATTATTAGATTTATATTTTGACAATAAATAGATTACGATGAAATTAAAAGTATTATTTACTTAAAAGACATTAAAAAAACTACCATTTTATTGGGAGTATTATATTTAGTTTGTACCAAATACATATAAAAATGTACATGTTTAATATTTTCTTGCAATTATTCTATGCTAGTTTTAATTAAATTAAAGATTTATGACTGTACATTAGTGCAGTAGTTATAAAAGCTGAAAAGTTTAGATTGGAGAAATTCAAAAAGATTTTACTTTAAAATACCAAGAAATTTAAAACATTTGTGTTTTACCTTGAGGTTTAAAGAGAGCTGTAGATTTGATTAATTATGCATTTAGGAAAGGGTAAATTTTTAAAAGTTTTAAATTTTTACCAAGCTACTTTTACATGCCAACTAGGAATCTTCATCGCGCGGTTATTTTAAATTTCATTATTAATTTACAAGATTGGCAGCGTCATTTGACTATAAAATGTTTTCGTCTGCACGTTATATGTTTTGTTTTTAACCGAGTGTATGTTATTAACATGTTACTTCGGTATCGACACGTCTTTAGGTTTACTTTTAACAAAGTAACAAAGCAGTATCAGGTGCGCAATGCTAGCAATTTTACGTAATAGTACTTGCTTAGGATAATGATAGGAGTTTAGATATCTTTTGAATCCTTATTATGAGTCTCTGTCAGCGTCCATCTTCATTATTGCCCATTACATTATCCTACTTCATATAGGCACGATACAGCAGATAACATTTTAAGGACAATCTAACATAAAACGGGCAGATAGCAAAGCTCTTCCTCTATAATTGTATTGCTTCTCTTCTGATAACTATTTTAGGTTTTCGTGTATGCAACAATCAGTTAAGAAAAGCTTATTGTTTTCAACAAAAGCTTCCAGTTTAAAGTAAATATTCTGAACAGTACAACAAATTTCTTATAAAATTATAGGTACTAATACTATTATTATTATAATGCTAACAAAAACAATAAAGGAAGGTAATTAGAATTTTTGGTCTCTAATACTTGGAAAGTTTTACAATTTACAACAACAACAGCATGGTAATAACAAACAATTAAACAAATAATTCCCATCTTTTTTTAAAATTGTTATTGGTGGAATTCATTACTGCTTCTTGCTTAGTAAAGTAAGCACTCGAGCGTTAGTCGCTTTTATAATAAATTTGCACCACGACCTGTCACCTCATTAATGCATTAGTTTTCACTACAGTTGTTACCAAGTTTTTATAATTTTACTATAGAAAATATTACATTGTCTGCATTCTAAAATTAGAAAAATCGTTTTTTTTATTTTACCTACAGTCCACAGTCCTAGCCTAGATTAATAGTTTTGTGCTACTTTTGCGAAAGATTTCATTGAAAAAAACCTTTTAAAGTTTTTCAACAAGAAAAACGGAAAATATTTTTATAGGTTTCGACTGGTCTAAAGAAATAGTAAATCGTAGGAAGTAACAAAGAACGACAACGATTTATACAAAAAAAGTAATAAAATAAGAGCAAACTTTAGTTGTTTCGTTAATCGAATAAAACTAATTATTATTTTTTAAATTAATTCAAATTGTCAATCTTTTAAAAATCTAGATCAGGAAAGATTTTATGCCATAAATTTATATAAGCACGTACACGAAATAACCTTAGCGATTTTTCAATTCCCTGATCTGCAGCCTCTAGAATACGCGTATTCTATCGGGTATGAAAAAGAGTCAAATGGGAATGTCAACTCTTGTAAACGAATTTTTTAAGCAATGCTATTCGCCACATTTACAGCACCGGGTAATATGATAGAAGGTCTCTACATGTTTGATTAAAATTTAGTAATTTAAGTAAAAGGCATAGAAAGCTTTTTAAAATGTTTGGAATAAAAAGAAAATATTAACAGACTACGATTTCTTTAATAGCTTTAATGTAAATTAAGACATTAAATCAGTTGGTCGGTTGGATAATTTATTTGAAATAAACAAAATAAAAAAATTATGTCAATATGTGTTCTTAGATTTTCCACAGAAACAGTTTAAAAGTAAATTTGATTATATTATTATTATTATTTGTTTTATTAGAAATGATCTTCAATAATAACTCAAAATATTTGCATATGTTCAATAGACGCAATCTTTATATATATTTTAGTTATTATTTTAACAATAGGCTCGCAAACTTTTTTAAACATACAAAAAAGAATAAAGCAATTTAAAATTTAATTGGACTGTTTAATAACAAACAGATTCTTATCGAGACATCTTGACACTGGCAATTTAGAAAAATGTATAATATTAAATAATAATACAAAAGTTATATAACACAATTATTACATCAGATAAATTCTGATACTAATTTTTGAAAAGTTGATAAGTATAAATAATACACGTAAAGATGTCATAAACTTCTAATAATCTAATCGTGCGTTTAGCAGCCACGTAGCAAGTGCGATAATAATTATTAAACTAGAAATACGCTTCCTAATCTTAATACCAAATACAAATTACCTCAGGTAATTCCTAACACAACATAAATGTTAATTTAATGACCTCTATTTGACATCCGAGTGCAATTGAGAAGAAGATAACATTGTTACAACTGTAAAGTGACAAATGTAATCTGGCAACGCAAATGATATGATACATTGCTTATAAATAATATAAACTTGAAAACCTAAGTTGTAAATATTATGTACACATAGTACCTATCTAGGATAAGCACTTAGATATAGTTTCAGAGTTAACTAGTTTTGTAATTAGTTCAAAACTTACTTTCCCAATTTACACGTTTCGGTAAAATTTTCCAACATAACACTCTTACCTTAAATAATAATCATTTAAGAATCAGAATTTTATTGCATAACTTAGTCGGTATCATATCGGGAGTCAGAAAGTACAAAATACAAATTTAAAAATTTTCAAAAGTATTTATGGTAGTTTAAGGTGTAATTTACAAATATAAAAATTTTATGTTATCGATTATTCAAAACTAAACGTAAAAATGGCCAAAAACTGCAAGCGTACTTTCAATTTGCTGTTTTTAATAAAAATTGTACCGTCTATAGTGTTGTTTTATTTTATAAAATTATTTTTAGACAAAAAATGCAGATCTATAAGATACAGATCTTGAAGTACATCAAAAAAATTAAAAATATTCCTATAGCGCGACCGAACTCGAAAATTACGAGAGTAGAAAGATAGATCTCTCAGTACAACAAATTATTAAAAAAATATTCACAACTTGAAAATTACAAGATTGTTTTTAAGTTAAATTCGGCTACAATTAACAAATTCATATTTAAAATAGATTTATAATATCGCGAGTCAAAATTTTACTTTTTTTTTTAGTGCATTTATAGATCTAAACTTTAATGATCTTCCTACTTACTGCAAAAACGTATAGTAGTATTTCGTGTGACATAGCAAATTTATTATTACATTTTAAGATGAATGCAAGCTTTAAAATTCAGTTTACTCAAAATTATTGTTTTAGACTTAGTGTCTTTTTCTTGTAAGCTCACGATATATTGTTAACAGTAGCAATTATGTAATCTCACTGTGGGTGGTCCCGCCCACTAAAACAAGTGCAGTACCTGTTTACCTCGTGCAAACACACCGTCAACACAATGAGCGATTCGACGACTCTCATTTGGAAAATTGATATTTCAAATTCGATTACTTCGGAAATTAAAGGAAAAATGTAGGTTCGTCCATAGTGCTACACTCCGAAATATACTGTTTTTAAAGTAATGTTACTTGTTTCGAATGAGGAAGCATAAGCTCAGTAATTCAGAAAGTGCTGCCGCACTACTAAAAATTTTTATTTCAGTTTACTGCATACCAGATGGCGTAATAATAATAAATATGAGTATTATATTGTATGTACAGCGAAAACACTAACTTAGTACCTACGTTGTTTACGATATTTATTTAAAAAAAAGATTTTATATCTGACGAAACGGGTAATTCCAAATAAGGTAAATTGTTACAAGCATAAATGTTTTTATGAGTTTTATAACAAATAATACAACATTTCATCGGTTACACTATTAATTGCATTTAAAGTACCTCCAGCTATACCTGTACGAATTCTGTAATTTATTTCGTACAGCTGCAACCTGTTTCATCACACTACGTTTCTATATCTACATCAGGATATGACATATTCGAGTTGTTTTTAATGAATTAAGTTTTGCTAAATTTATTTCAACTCGTTATACATTTAAATGACAACAAAAATAAGTGATACGGTAAAATGTAAAAAAATTAAAGTTACTAATAAAGCCTGATTTAAAATAGGTAAATGTGCTGATGATTAATTAGATGGCGAAACGATTCGTTTATTGCAGTCTGCAAACGACACTTGGTTTAACCTGGTGCATGTCTAGATAAATTTCGTCATTATTTCTTCAAACTATAATATTACTGCTACAAGAAACGTAAAGTTTGCAACGCTACCAGAATACTAATTGCAAAAGTTATTGGTTATTGCAATATTTCTAATATGGAATTACAAAGGAGCACAAATATTTTGCATAACTAATGTAAGTTTATATTTGAGAGTATTACAAGGTATAATACTGTAGAAAATATTCCGGCAATATAAGTTGTAACACGTAAGAGCGATAGAAAATCCAACAAAGGAGATTTTAAAGTAGTGTAAACAATATGCAAATAAGTATATAATTAAATAAGCTGTAATGTTATGTTTATAAGAGACGCAGCTGTTCGCTCCCAAAGCACTAATGCAAGCTCTCCGTTCAAGCAGCTTAAAGCTCGTATTAACCGCAAGCTCATGTATTATTCGGGAGCTCTTAAATGTGTAGGCGGCAACTCTTAAAAGCAGTTCCCGATTACGTTATGTGTAAGAATCGTAATTGAAGATATTGCATTTAAAGTTTACTAAACCAAAATCATTTAAGGTCATAAGTATGTACACGGGTCTACATCAAGTGCCTCATTAACGGTATTTCTAGTAAAAGTCAACGGTTCCTCGTTTAAGTTGCTTTTCACTTCAATGAAAATAGCTCGAGTACTTGTCGAGTAAATAACCTCACTCATTTTGAATCTTTTTCAAGTGAATAATTTCGTATTCATTATTTATACTTTATTAATAAGGAATATACGTATAACAAAATGATAACTCATAAACGGACAGATTAGAGAAGTGGAAACAGCAGTTCTATTCCTGATTGCCACGCAGCCAGCACTGCTGTGATCCAAAGTCCAAGATGCAACATTTTCGTTTTTATATTTTTGAAATTTTCGATTAAAAATTAAGAACCATAAATATTTTAAACTGTAAAATTTGGTATTCGAATACTTATAAAAACTATTTTGTGTTTAATTAACAAACTTTTACATTACAGAATTTTATATCTTCCAATTTTGTTTGGCGTTTATTACGCCTTAACTTTTAAAAATCGATAAATTACCCTACTATGTATAATACGTAATATAGTGTATATTTTCGACTCGTACATTGTTCGTTACGCATTCAATTACCGTTTTCAAATTCCTGATCAAATAAAATATTTGGCCAGGTGCCTTTAAAATTAGTATTAGTGATACCACAAAAAAGTAAATTTTATAATTCTCGCTAATGCTTCATCCAATTTGACAGTTATGTTTTTCTCAACATCTACTGAACGCGTTTTAATCTCGCATGAAACTAACTCTGTCCAATGTAAATTAATTTCGTAAAGCCCGGAAGTCCGTGCAAAACAAGTTAAATGAGATACATACATACATATATCAAAATTTCATACTATATTAAGCAATAAGCCATGTAAATTAATACTACAATTTCGTGATTCAATTGTGTCTCATATTAGTGCACGCACCATAAGCAGTGCAGTAATAAAAATTAATAAAAGTATTAGTTGCAGCAGCCTTCGCGCAATTTCTTACCAACCTAAAAATCCAATCGGCAGAAAACGTTCAACAAATAGAGAAAGCTCTAGAATAGCGATGAACCTTAGATAGAATGAAAAGACAAATACTCTATTCCGTAAAAATCGTATCCAGTGCGAAATATTATACAAAAGTCACATTTAAATCACAAAAACTTCAATATTGACGTATTACTTAGGCTTTATCTTATTGTAATACTCATTAAATGATTCAATAACGTCAAAATCAAAATCCACTTTTACGAGCATACTGTTAATTGATTTAAATAATTAAAAAATAATTTATGAAACTTTGCTGTCAAGCGTTAATCTAGCCTAACTGATCCTGACTTAACTTATATCTACGTTAATTCTAACTAATCTAACGTAACCTAATCTCAATATAACATAATCCTAATCTAACCTAGCTAAACTCAACATAAACTAAACCCATTTTAATTTTTACTAGTATTGTACATTTTGAACTTCTACTTTTTAAATTTTGCTTAACAATGGCAGTTATTCGAAGAAAAGAGAAGACAAAGCTTAAATAGTAACAAAAATAAACAAACTAATCAAAATATTGAAATAATGAATTTTAACTGTTAAGTGAAAAATATATACTTACATAGAAAAATAATATTTAAAAGACAATAAAAACAACAAAAATTAACATTTAACAGGTTAGGACTTATAGTCAGAACAGAACAGAACATAATAGTCCTAACCTGAAGTCCTCACCAAGAAAGAAAGAAAAAAAAAGAAGAAATTTCTTGGTTCTTATGTTAAATACGACTGATGATTAATAATAATTGTGAAATAAGAGCCTTTATATCGCATTACAAAGTTTTTATTTTAAATTTTTATCATTTTTATAACGTATTTTTTTCAAAATTAATTTTCTTGTTTACTCAAATCCTAACCTGTTAAATGTTAATTGTTGTTGTTTTTATTGTTTTTTAAGTATTATTTTTCTATGTAAGTATGTATTCTTTACTTAACAGTTCAAATTCATTATTTTAATACTTTGTTTATTTTAACATTACATACTACTAACTACCACACTAAGTATTTTTGCATTTATAGGCAAACTTATTTTATAAGATTTGTTCCGAATTTATAATAAATTATCTAATGATTTCAAAACTAGCGGTTGAGTCAAATGAGTTTAAAGCATATTATGATAATACGACAACTAAGCTAATATTCAATGTATTTTTTTTTTCTTCCGTTAGGGCAGCGACATGGGTTTTTACTAACAGCCATCTCAGTAGTGTTCCAAAGTCACTATTAGTTTTCTAAGCACAATAATTGTTTTAAATCCGAGGTCTCAGAAACCGAGAAACCGGCTTTAGGTGCTCTCCGAAGCATAGAAACAACCATAAGAAAGTTAAGCTTTCTGTTGATTCAGAAACTTGGTGTCCTAGTACTCTCGGCGTACCTAATAAGTACACTTAGGGTACCTTAGTGACGGCATTTATTCAGTCAATATATCAGGCTAATGACAGTTTCGATTTCAATGTTAATTAATTTATTTTTAAAATTGAACATTAATGTTACTTAATTAAAATACTACTAATGTAACCTTCATCAATAAAAAATTTAAACTTGGCGGCTAGCAAAACCTTAGAGATCGTTCAATAAATTACCCTATGAAGAATGGTTTCGAAAGTTCTTTTAAATGCATTCAAGAAGTTTAGTTTGGAATACCAAATCCTCGGTTCTCCTCTGGAAAAGCTAGCTTCCCCTCCAGAAAGTATGTATAGTAGCGACTTTCAACAATCATCAACCATTCATAAACTGACTTTTCAGTGCTTTCAGGACTTAATAAAAATCATCAGAAGAAAAAAAATCTGTATTACTACGACCAAAGAACACATAACGTAAAAACTTTTGTAAGCATATAATTAATAATTAAAATATAATTCATACAGTTATAATATTACTAGAACCCCTATGTATCTCTTTTATTTAATATTTAATAGCACGGCTTGAACTCGCTTAGTACTTTAATACTATAGGTATTGCAACTTTTGATTTGTTTCGTACATTCATTCAAGTCTAGTGAAAATAAACTCCTTTTGGAAAAATAAAATTAATTTTATTTGACATTTAGCTAATATTGAGATTGACTCTACTTTTTAAAATTATTATTTTGTTAAAAAAAACTAGAAAATAACTTTAAAAATTTATTTCGTAAGTGAGTGGTGTTTGAAATTTGTTCTTACATATTCTAAGGTGATATATGTATACTGACATGACATAATAATATAGATAAGTGGAAATGAGACAATTTCTTATTTTATTATAAAATTTCGTATAAATAATTTTTAGAAACCCTGCTAAGTTGGTTTAAAGTTCTTGCAATATCAATTCATAAAATCTAATGCTTTACCATTTAAAATAATAATTATCCAACTTAATTGTAATTTTCTGTCGTCAAAATTTCCAATCTTATTAACACGAAGTTCGAAATTGTTAAAAATTTTAACACATATTATTTTGAGAGTGACCTTTCTCATTCCCTTTATGCCTATCACCTTCAATTTCTTTGAAATTTAGGAAGAAAATTTATCCCTATCTAAAAAATGCACATTATAGTAATTTTCACGACATATGATGAATTTTTTCCGACAAAATGTTAATTTTTTTTACTTTGATTTCCACATCTCAACAACTTTGAACTTCGGTTTTAACAATCTAACTTTTCCACGTAAGTAATTACTACAATTTATTAAATTCTAACTTTCTCGGGTACTTACATATTATTTAAACTCAAAATGATTGCTGAAGTTGTCCAAAATAGGTTTTTACATGTTTAATGATATCAACGTAATGTATTGCTATGTTTCTTTTTCTATTTAATTGAATTATCGTATCGTTCATTTTACTTTTTAAAATTTAATTCTACATACAAATTTATTTAATCTCGGAGTAGTTACTTCACACTTAATTAATTATCTATTTCGTGTCCCACGTTGCGTGCCATTAATGACGTCTGTAATTTGAATACATCAAGTGTAAAATACAATATAAGGTTTAACTTCTTAAAAAACTGTAACTTGTAAGTCTAATGGTCTAAGATAGTTTAGTAATGCGATCATAATTTTAAAATGAAATGACTTTGCATGATTGCTTTAGTGAAACAATTTCATATCTAAAAACGTTATTTGATTTAGCAATTCTGTTAATTTGTGAAGTAATTGTAAATTGGAACGAAAACCATTGTTGAATAATAAAGTCTTGATTTCCTTTCGGAATTGCAGTAATTATATCGTCAACAAAGCGCTTAAAGAATGATAATCAAATTAGAACCAATAAAATAAGATTTTCTTCCAAAATCTCTATAAGTTTCTGCAGAAAATCCCTATAATTCCATTGTATTAGCAAAAAAATTTACGATGTAATTTATTTTTATTATTCCAATAATAATTTTGATTAGAATGTAAAAATTAGCTATTTCGTATAGAATAAAAATTTGATGAATTGTAACAAGTATTTTTTTGTTAAGTAAACCGCAACATTGATGATGGAAATCCACATTTTAAACATGCATGCTTCAAATCAAACAACAGCCGAAGGTTAAACTAATAGTCAGCGCGTAAGAGAATCTACATCTTGAATGTTAATAGTAGAAATGCAGAGCCTGTTAAAATAATCAAAAATAATGTTTAAATCAAAATTAACGTTAAATAAAGAGAGTAAATAATATATTCATCAGTTCGATTTATAAAACTAGGTTGCTCTCCTGATTGTGAGTTATCAGTACAATTCCGGTGTCTAATAAGCAAGATTTGTTATTTCTTCAGGATAAATTGCTAACAATTTAAGTCTAACTCAATTATACCGATTTTGAAACCACTTCCGATGAAAGCTTTAATTATTTCAGATAAAAAATCAGAACGCATTAGAAGAACCGGCAAAACTTATTTCAAGAATGATTTATTATTTCAAGACATTTCAAATATATACGAAGAATTTAATGTAATGGAAACTGTAAGTACTATTGCAAGTAACTGTTTTTTTTATTGGTCATGTAAGTACCCATGCAATTATCTTTTATGGTTTTAATGTTTTAGTTTTTCGTAACGATAAAATTATTTAGGATTTGTGGTATACCATGTCAAAAGTATGGTACCTTAAAATGTCGAAATGACCCATAAATTCTCATAGTATAATTCTAGGATGCTATCTGAAACATTATACGATTTGAATTATGAGGAACTTATATAAATTTGGTATACTGTATAGTGAACATCCTCTTTTTAACAACTTCCTAATTCTACAAACAAATCTATTAAGATATAGCTTGAAGCTACATGCATAATTTTGATCTCAAATTATGCGGTACCTAATATAAAACTGATATTTTACATGATTGCGTAATTAACGCAAAATAGAGGGTGCTATAAATGCCGCTGCTACATTTTGTAAAATTGTCTCATACTTTTATATTGAAAGAAATAAATTGGCTAAAAAGTCGCAAAAGTTTTCGATTGATTTCCAAATCCGTTGCGATATGGCCTGAATGTGGTCCTTGAGAAAAGTAGCCATAAATTTTTATACAGTTTGTGTCGGCGTGCATCGACTTCAAAACATAACGATAAATTTTGAACATAATACTCCATTTTAACGATATATAAGGTTAGTTTTATACGATTACAACGTTTTGTGAATATTTTAAAGCTCGTTTTTGTGTAAAAGTTGAAAGAAAAGAAATTAAATTTTTTATGTAAATGGAATGCAAAAATTATATAATATCATATACGTATCTGAAAGAATCTCAAAAAATATTTTGATAGTACCTCTTGATATAGAACAAGTCAGCCTTCACTCACCCTCAATTTCCTCTTTTCATATATTTTATATTAAACTAGCGCGTAGCTGCCGAACTTAAGGGGCACGAGTAAAAAGCTCGTTATTTTTAACAGCACCGCTTTATCCAGTATTACATTATGTATTCTAATAGAAAATTGCAAATTATGCACTACAGTAAAATTTTTATAAAACAGGGAAAGGCATATACTCAAAGTTTTTCCATAACATAATTTCTATTTACTAAACTACTATTGTAAGCTTAATATTAAATATATATGCTAATTTGCCCGGTATTTGTAACTTGCGAATTTAAAAAATGCACAACTTAAATAGCTTTTAATAATAATAAAAAAAATCATTACAATCTCTTTGCACGCATGAGTTAAAACTCCGATTTTTCACTCATTTAACTGTCAGGAAAGTAACAACCACCAGCATTCGATATCATTTTACAATATAAACCCATTAAAAAAGGCTAAACTAGTTATTTATGCGAATTGATAATGATGACAAAAACACTGATAAAATCGTGTGTTGTATTTGTAGGTTATGATAGCGATTAATCAAACTTACCGCATTGACGGCCGTCATGTCCTTCGATGCTGGTTTTGACTCTGCTAAACTGTCAGTCTGAAAAAAATAGTATACTTTAATAATTTGTAAAGTGCTCTACTACACAAAATGTTTTCTTAAATAAAAATACTATTAGAATTTAATAACAGTACATATTTTTAATACTAATGTATAATACATTTATTATTATTATATTAAAGAACTTTTTTTTTTAGTAGTAGTATTTTTAATTAAGTCACCTCAACTTATTATTCTATTTAAAATATTTCTGCTTTATATTCCTACCCTTTACTTTTCTACTGAAAGTAGTATTTATGATACCATAACATTAAAATCCTTTAAAATTTCAACTATCTTTCTATATTTCTCGAAAAGTTATAGTAATTTCGACACTTTTGGCACACTTCATATGAAATACTATGATATAAATTTTACATTTAATAATGCCAGTTGTGCTTAACAATATCTTAAATATGTTTTAAAACTATTAGAACATACAAAATATGTGTCATAAATTCACACAATAAAATTGATTTGAAATTTATTTCTGCTTATTGACTTACTCAGACCAGCTTATATATTTTTAAGATATATATAATTTTTGTACTTTCTAAATTTTATTGTTCAAGTACTTCTAGAAGTCGTTTTATTAATATAAAACAATAATTAAATATAATTCAACAATTGTTACATTTGGGGTATACCCATACCAGACAAAATTAAAAGTCGGTAGTTATTGGCTAATCGTAAAAAAACTACAGCTTGACGTGGAATTCAAACCATGACACTACATCTACTACCTCTAATTTAAATTTAATATACCTGTAAAAACAGATTAAATTTGTTTTTACGATTAGTAAATAACTGAAATAGAAAGATTTTATTGTAAAATTTTCGTATACATTACAGAACTTTTTAAAACCGCTTTTCTTAAAATTGAGCACGTCATCGGTGAGCGGTGACCCTAGTTGAAATATGATCAGTGATAAAATTGAAGCTGAAAGAGAGCCAACTGGAGTATGGGCATCGCTTTTACACGCGGCTTTGTTGAACGAATTTCACATAGCAGATTTTAACATATAAATTTTCGTATTAAAGGGAGTATAAATGTAGTTAGTTGTACTGACAAATTCGTGCTAAAAATATTTTTTCTTATTTTAAATAAATCATATACCAAACAGGATAGAGAAACAAGAAAAGAAACAATTTTGTAAATAAAATCGAAGCCGATTTGAATGCTTTTTATAAAGATATTATAATATATCGTTTATTTTAATACATTGCCATCGCTTTCTTTAGAATATTGCTTGTGAATTTTTACAGTTTGACGTGGTACGACGTCATAAAAGAAATAATTAATTTTTCAGTACTATAAAATATGCTAGTATGCAAAATTATAATATTGTTAGATAGTGAAACGATGCATAGATTCATTCGTTAATATTGTACCACACGAAAGTCAAATTTAAATACCTAGAAATGTTATTCACACAATACAATATTATATACTAACTACAATACATAAGCGCGTGTGTCCTCAATAATTTTTACTGATATTATTATCTTTTTCAAAAAGTAAATTTTATTACCGCAATAACGTCTAAAACCTATCATTAACTTGCTGTATTATTTAAAATTTGGATGATTTTACATTTGTGATGGTTAAAAGAAAACTAAAGCTAATTACGTACACATTCAAAGAAAAGCGACAATAATTGGATGAATAATTGGATTATAGCAATACAATAAACAAAATTAAAATTGTGGTGAATTTTTATATTTTGGGATTCCACAAGCTGAAAATCATGATTTTATGTAATAATGTAAATTCACACAGAAAATTGTAGCCAACTTTAGAACCTAAAATATCGGTGTAAAATGGAATTCAAATGTGTTGATACAGTCAAATTGTGTAAAATTACTTGTATTCCTTGTATTATTACATAATTCCTTGTATGTTATGTACAAATATTTTCTATTATTAATTGTAAATTTTTACACATTATTTCCTACACTTAATTATAGTAGGAAGTTGCAGGAAAGTCTTGTAATCTTACTAATAAACCTGTAATATTAAAAGCTGATTATGTTTTTTTTTTATAAAAAAAATATGTAATTTTAGAAGGTAGATATTATACTATATTATACCGCTATATTAAATTTTTTAATTTTAATATGTATTTTTAATAATTTAACGTGTATTGAGAGTAATTTAATTAATTTGTTTTGGTTAACTGACATGACGTTCACTTAATTATTATTTATTTGATAAATTACCGTATTTTTTAAATTTTGAAACAGATAGTTAATTTGGCTAATTTTATATCACTAAACTTGTATTATTTAATATACAAATTTGTTTAATTGCTTAATTGTTTTTATTATAACATAATTTGTTTTATGTGAATTAACTTGGATGGAATTTTTATTGGAAAAACAGCATTTTTAAATTTAATATAAATTATAGAATTAAAAGTAAAAATTTCATTCATAGAATTAATTAATTTCATTCAATCAATTAATCAATTAAATAGAAGAAATAAAATTACATTTACAATAATTTACGTAATATTTGTTTTTACATGATTTTCAAGATAAAAATGACACTTGTGATAATGTATAATTTTTATCCATTTCTTACATTGTACATATGTAAATATATACAGCATGAAAACGTAATTTTTCATTCACGGTGATAAAAACAAGTATAATAAGAAGGCTTTTATATTTAATACTTATTTTTCTTGATGTAAAGTGCAATAACCATCATGGTTAAAAATTTAGTTTTTACATAATTTCTAATGTACGTAATAATTTCGGTAATTTCACTTTTGATCATGTACATTTACACAGCGTACGTAAATAAATAGACAATATAAAAATGTAATTTTACATTCGCAATAGGAAAAATAATGTTTAATATTTATTTTATTTAAAAAATGATAAATTACAGAGAAACCCTAATTTCGTACAATTGTAATTAAATATTTCAAAATATTATATTATATTATTTTGAATGTAAACTTACGTTAACTTTTTACAGTACTGTCATATTTTGTGTACACTCTACTACTTCCTACATCAAATAAGTACTACTTAATAGAAATTTTCTAACCAAATTTTTTTATTTGAAATTATTACTAGAAATTTTTTTGATTCTTTATTTTTACTGAAAACGCTGACTGAACACAGGGAAATCGTTTGACATCAGAATGTTCAATACGACAAGTTCTAGTTTTACGTCGTTTTCGTTGATGTCAGGTAATACCATAAATTCAAGTAGAACCTACTAAACTTCGTCCATGGAAATATACAGATATTTTAGATAAAACTTTCCATAATAAATATTCTATAAGAAAATCAGTTCAACAAATCATAAATTTTATTTACAATAAGTCTGTAACTTTAGCTTTTCAAATAACGTGCTAAAAATTTTACAGTAGTATATGTTCAGAATGTTATATGAGTTGTTACGGATTGTAAATGTTTAAAGAGCGCAGTCGCAGTAATAAAATGTGCATTACATTCTACATATTAGATGTTAACGTATCGATATATATTATTGAGAAAATAAAGTAGAGTTACAAATATTACGGTTTATTTACAATTACAAAGTTACACAACCTACAATTTATCCCGAAGATACAACAGTTGGCGACGAGGACAAAAAAACCCATACAGGCAAAAATTACGAAGCAAGTACACAAAATTTACAAATTACGAATTTTTTTTTACGATGCCTAATACAACTGGTGCAACAGCTACAGGTGCAGCTCAGGTTGGAGGTGCACATTATTCTATTCATACAGTTTTTTCGATTGAAACATACGACCCATCTGCAAAGTTTGACAGATGGCTCATGCGATTGGAAAGTGCGTTTCGAGTGTTTGCAGTTCCAAATGATAAAAGGGCAGATTATTTGTTACACTACATGGGAGCCGAATCGTACGATTTGTTATGTGATAAGATTTCACCTGATGATCCAGTTTCTAAAACTTACGAGGAAATCGTAAAAGTGATGAAGACTCATTACAATCCGGAACCGTTGGAAATTGCTGAAAATTTCAGATTTTTGCAGAGAAAACAAGGAGAAGGAGAAAGCGCCCAGGAGTATTTGACGGCTTTACAACGTCTTGCAACTACCTGCAAATTCGGTAGTTATTTAAAAAAGGCCCTGCGCAATCAATTTGTTTTCGGACTGCGTACGCAAAATATTCAAGGAAGACTTCTCGAACATCGTGAACTGACGATTGAAAAAGCGTTGGAAATTGCGGTCAGTATGGAGACGTCCGCAAGAGATGCAGCCCAATTACATAATACCAATACAGATGTAAACAGTGTCAATATAAAGGACGTGAGATTCAAAGAGTCTGGAAGATTTCGAAACAGGGTGACGACTTCAACCGGAAATCAAGATACGAAGACTACGTACAACAGAGATAGGAAGACAATTAATAAAACTTTATTCTGTTTTAGATGTGGTTCGCCACAACATTTAGCAAACAAGTGCACAAAAACCAATGTATTTTGTAATAAATGTAAGGTCAAAGGTCATTTGGCAAGGGTGTGTATGAAGAAAGATACCACTAATACAAACCAGATAGAGGAAATTTTCTCAATTCAAACAGAGCATTCTGAATACAGGGGTAAGTTTACAGTTTCACTTCAAGTACACGATCGTAAGATAAATTTCGAAATTGACAGTGGTGCAGCCGTCAGTATCATGAGTTATTTTCAATTCAAAAAATTGTTTCCTAATTTACAAATTAAAAGTACAACTATTCAGTTGATTACCTATTGCAAGAGCGAAATAAGTGTGGTAGGATTTTCTAAGGTACAATGCTTTTACAGGGGTTTATCAAAAGATTTAAATTTGTATATTGTTAATACGGATCGAGGTCCGATTTTGGGACGCGAGTGGATTCGTCAATTAAACATTACTTTTGAACAAATTTCCAAGGTTGAATTACAGAATAGATTACAAAAAGTGTTGGAAAGATATCCTATTATTTTCAGAAACGATATGGGGAAAATTAAAAACCTGCAGGCTCGATTAAAATTTAAAGATAATGTACAACCGATTTTCTTTAAAGCGCGTAAGGTTCCCTATGCTTTGTTACAAAAGGTGGGAGATGAGCTAGATTTATTAGAAAAAGAAGGGATTTTGGTAAAAGTTCCTAGTTCGGAGTGGGCTACACCCATTGTTCCGGTTTTAAAATCCAATGGAAAAATTCGAATTTGCGGGGACTTTAAAATCACATTGAACAAAAACTTAATAGTGGACGAACACCCACTACCTTCTATCGAAAATTTGTTCTCATCCATGGCAGGGGGAGACAAATTTACTAAGCTTGATTTGCAACAGGCTTATCTACAACTTGAAGTACGACCCGAGGATAGAAAATACTTAACATTAAATACACCCAAAGGTCTTTATCAGAGCACCAGGCTATTATACGGAATAGCAAGTGCACCTGCAATTTGGCAGAGGGAAATAGAAAACATTTTAAAAGATATTGAAGGCGTTTCGGTGTTTATCGATGATATCAGAATCACAGCACCAAATGACGATACGCATTACAAAAGGTTAGAGTTAGTTTTAGGTAGATTATCCGATTATAACATTCGAGTAAATTACGAAAAATGCCAATTCATGCAAAATGAAATTGAATATTGCGGTTACATTATAGATCGAAACGGAATTCATAAATGTAAAAGAAAAATTGATGCGATGCAAAATGCGAAAATACCCACAAATAAATCTGAAGTGCGGGCTTTTGTGGGATTAATAAACTATTACGGTAGATTCTTACAGAACTTAAGTAGCACCCTACACCCACTATACAATTTACTTAAAGACGGGGTACAATTTTCATGGGATAGAAATTGTCAAAATGCCTTTGAAGCCGTAAAAAAAGAAATACTTTCCGAGAGAGTATTGGTACATTTTGATCCAAAATTGCCGATAGTTTTGGCTACAGATGCAAGCTCATATGCTGTGGGGGCAGTACTTTCCCATGTTTACGAAGACGGTACGGAGAGACCGATACAATTTGCATCACAAACCCTTACTACCGTACAGCAAAGATACGCTCAAATAGATAAGGAAGCATACAGTATTATTTTTGGGATAAAGAAATTTTACTATTTTCTTTTTGGTAGGAAGTTCTTACTTTACACAGACCATAAACCTTTGTTGCATATTTTTTCACCCTTAAAAAGTTCCAATTTGCTCACTACAACTCGAATGCAACACTACGCGTTGTTCTTACAAAGTTTTCACTATGACATCAAATATAAAAATACGAAATTACATTCTAATGCAGATGCAATGTCGAGACTGCCTGCAAATTCAAATGAAATCGGTCGTTACGATGAACCCGATGCGTTTGAGATTTTTCAAATTGAAACCTTGCCAATTACACTTAAAGAATTAGCTAAGGAAACAGTACGCGATAAAAGTTTTTCAAAATTAATTTACGGTTTACGCAATGGTAAGGGGATAAATAAAAGTGATCGTTTTAATATTGATCAAACAGAATTTACGTTACAACAAGATTGTTTGTTCAGGTCACAAATGGCAATTATACCAAAATCATTACGCGATCGAGTATTGAAGGAGTTACATACTTCTCATCTGGGAATTACCAAAATGAAGCAACTTGCTAGGGGCTACTGTTGGTGGCCAGGTATTACTTCAGATATAGAAAATGAAGTAAAAAAATTGTGTTCAGTGCAACAAATACAGGAACAGTCCCAGTATTGTTCCAATTCACCCTTGGGAAACTAGTACTAAACCCTTCGATAGAGTACATGTTGATTTTGCTGGTCCATTCATGAACTGCTATTATTTCATTTTAGTAGATTCTTATTCACGATGGCCAGAGATACATACGGTAAATAACATGACTGCAAGAAGCACCATACCGTTGTTAAGAAAAATATTTAGCACTTTTGGAATACCTTCGGTTTTAGTGAGTGACAATGGTCCTACATTTACATCTTATGAATTTAAAAATTTCTTGTCAGAAAACGGAATAATTCATAAATTATCACCCCCATTTCACCCTGCAACCAACGGTTTAGCCGAACGGTGTGTACAAACATTTAAAAAAGCCCTACGGGCAATGTTTAATAATGACAAAAGGAACACAGAAAAAAATTTACAAAATTTTTTGCTACACTACCGAAAAAGTCAACATTCTATTACAGAGGAAAGTCCGTCCTTCCGAATGTTTGGCCGCGAAATACGCTCCCGGCTAGATCTCCTCAAGCCGGATTTTAATGCTAAAGGG
This sequence comes from Cantharis rustica, assembly GCA_911387805.1. Lineage (NCBI taxonomy): Eukaryota > Metazoa > Arthropoda > Insecta > Coleoptera > Cantharidae > Cantharis > Cantharis rustica. The sequence continues at coordinate 42,752,575 of OU426877.1, forward strand.
ATTAAAAACGTACAAAGGGTTAAACTATTAGAGAAGGGAGAAAGAGTGACAGCGCGTGAGTACGTTCACGAAAATAAATGGGAATTCGGTAGAGTACATAAAAGACTAGGTCAGTTAATTTACTTAATTAAATTAGACGACGGACGAATCTGGAAAAGACACATTAATCAGATTCGGTCAATTGGAGAAAATACTCCCATCACAATTACTCGAAATTTTAACTCCATTGTACCTGTGGGAGATTCCACTACATTGCTTGATCATAATGCACTACAAAATCATAATACTCATGATGCGGCGACTCCAGTACAGTCAAGTGCAAATCGCGAAATAGCGCGTAATAGTACAGAGGTGGAATTGCCAGATTTGCCCCAACAGGTATCAACATCCATCCCAAGTGACGCTTGCACCTTACGACGTTCGGAACGTACCCGTAAACCTCCCAATCGATTTCATTTTTAGATTAGTAAATGTTTATACATTGTTTTTTTTCTTCAATTTTCAAGTGATTGTATTTTCTTACAGAGGGAGGATTGTTACGGATTGTAAATGTTTAAAGAGCGCAGTCGCAGTAATAAAATGTGCATTACATTCTACATATTAGATGTTAACGTATCGATATATATTATTGAGAAAATAAAGTAGAGTTACAAATATTACGGTTTATTTACAATTACAAAGTTACACAACCTACAATTTATCCCGAAGATACAACATGAGTAATAGGTTGATACACAAGTTTAAATAAATTTTTGGACTAAAATCAAGTTTTTGTTTTTGCTGTACTGTAAGTTAACCAAAAATATCACTTTTTAGTACACAATAAGATTTTAAACTTTATAGACAAATAAAAACAAACTTTCAAATAAAATTGTTAAAATAGTTTTAAAAAATTTTTTGACTTAATTTGACTAAATTTTGAATAATTAAAAAATTAAGAAATATTGTAAACATTTTCACTATACTAAGGTATCATCGGGAATCAAATTCATCAATATTACCAAAAAATTTTCAGTTAGGTATGCAAGAGTTGCAACTTATTACATTTTATGATCTTAAATGTGATTTATTCGAGTTTTTATAGTATCTACCATTCTTTCATTGAAAAGTAACTACTTATAAATTCAAAACTTTTGCTCGCAGAGCAATTTGTAATTGCAGCACAATTTGTATTTCGAAGTTATAGTTTCAATATTCAACTTTTATGCACTCCTCTTCAAATACAAAATTTTATCTTTAAAAAGAAACTTTGAAAACTCATAATAGTTTCCTCTCAGTTAAATTCGTATCAATGGTATCTCAATAAGCTACAATTACCCGTTTTACTGAAATGTTAGTTCATATAATATTTTATATTGCAGTCAACCATTTTAATTTTGAAAATATATAATAATATAGCATACAAAAAATATGAGATTCAAAGAATGTGTATTCAAATTATTTTTCAAATATTTTCAGAAATTAATTAAATTTTTGAAGTTATTACATTATTAAATTTTTTAAAAGATATTTTTCGATAAAATGACAGCAAACGAAATTTAATAAAAATGTTTATCGCTGAATATAATCATTATTAAAACTACACAAATAACTAAAATAAAGAAATAAATAAACTTAAAAATATTCTAGACGATTTACTATTATACAGGGTCGTCTAAAATACTTACGAACCAGTTTTGATGCATTTCATTTCATTTTGAATAAACTCAATAGATGGTTCAACACGTTCACTACCAAATCCCTTAAATAAAAAATAGTGATGGTAGCGAACATGTGCTGTAAAGCTATCTATTAGCTGTTGATTAATTTCTAAATGCTTCAATTTCTTTTGTGTATTTCATGTACAGTGTACACCATTGCAACCAACTGTTAATTACCTATACGCAACAACCACACTAATTTCAGTTTTAGTACTGCGTCAGATAGAGGGAACTTAGAATTTTATATATTTAAACTAATATTTGCGTTATTAGTACTGTTTGGAATAGCGATTTGCATATTGCTAAATGTGCCTGGGGGTAAAGGCAAAACTTCGTACAGTAATTTAAAATGTTATCGGATTGATAAACTCTGAAATGTTAAAAAAACTTGAAGCTTTTTTAAGAAGCAAGTAAATATTTATAATTAATTAAAACATCAAGAAATTTCATTACTTAAATGCAACTATCTAGGGGAAAGATTCGGTTTTCAAGGCTGCGATGCTTCGCTAGCTGAAGCTGTTATTAATGAAGGCAGCGCGTTTAAATTAAATCTCTGTCGCAATTAACCTGTTTAAATGATGAATAAGCTAGTATGTCGAAGCTTACCTCGTCTTATTCTAATTAAAGCTTGAATAGCCAGGTGGTTTGCCAATGTTAAAGTATTTTACATTATAACTTATAGCTTATAGCGCTACTAAATTTTATCATACTACCTTATTTTAATAATACCTAACGAATATAAAACTTTTTATATTACCGTGAAAATATATAAGTTTATAATGAAACAAGAAAATTTATTTGAGAAAAAAAAAACACTTAAAATTATTTATAGAACCGACATAGACTTGACTTCATTTTATTTAAGTTTTAAATTATAGTTGAGACAAAATCATCTAGCGCATACTTGTGTTGTCTGCTGTAAATACGGCTTTTTAACATTCGCTATATTCGAATACTTTAATTTTATGAAGACTAAACAAAGTCGAGTTCTAATCCATACTTTAATATTATTATTCTTACACCCCGGTGCTATAAATTAAACATTTTAATTGATGTTTTTCTCATCACAGTTTTTAGAACTTTTCAAAAAAATTTAATTAATCCGAAGTGAAGTCTGTTACATTAATGAAATCCTTCAGTCGAAGTAATGCATCAAAAAGGTGACAATAACAAACTGAAGATATTAATACTGACTGAAAATAATATAAATGGAAATATTTCAGCGCGAGTGTGAAAATCGCTATATTTTATACTATTATTTGGAATAATCCAAAGTATGAAATAATTTAATTAACTTTTCATCCAAAATGGCATTTATCGCAAAATTTTTAACTGCACTCAAATCTCGTATCGTATGCTAGCTCATCCGCAGAGTTTTGAAAGCTGTCAACCTCAAAATAAATCGACCTTTCTCAACTGGAGCGATTCAACCATTCGACGAATGCATTCAAGTGAATACGCCGTCCTCTCCCTTGACGTGTCTAACAATTTTTCTTGTTAAGTCTACTTTAGAACGACGTTGTTTTTATTGTATTTTGCTTAATTATAATTTTTTAGCAACCAACTTTTTGCTTGATCCCTATGAAGGGAAGTCCTTTCGAGGATTAATAAAAAAACTTTTGTAAAAGATGAGACCTGAAAAATTTTGAATTAATGTATTTTTAGTTAAAAAAGAATTCTTTATATTCTGTTACAGAATATATTATCTGCCATCCTTAAAGTAAATCTTGTTCGTGCTTATTAATTACAAACATCTGTATTGTTTTAATACAGTATTAAAATTGTTACTCGCAAACAGAAATAGTTTTTTTACCAATTAAAATAAATTCTGTATCGCCCTAAAGAAATCGGTTCGAGTTGACTTTTATTATAATTAATTATAATATATTTCGTTTAAATTTCAAATGAAAGAGAAATTATGCAAAATTAAATTCCTTCGCTAACTTTTTTTCTGTTATCCTAAATACTTTAATTTTTAGGATAATAAACAATATGCCAGGAAGGCTATAAACACAACTCTTGGTTCTTGTAGAGAAAAAGTGCTTTTAATAGTTCATATTATGGCATGGAGGGTGCCCAACTCCAAATACGTAAATAGTTGATATAAAAATAGTTGTTAAATGAATAAAAAAAAAATTCAAATTTAACAACATGCATTTAAAGCATTTCTTTTATTGCACTTCCTAGATTTTTCGGAAAATTAAAATTGAATATGTGATCATATTAAATTTGATATGATTAATATCGAGTTACACTACCTAAAACCACTTATCTACTGATTATTATAAAATGTGAATTAAAAAACCTAGCAAATGGCAATATTATTTCATTACAAGATTAAAAATTTAAAAAAAAATACTAGTTTTTAAAAAACCAGTAGGAAGGTTTTTCTTGGCTCTGTCGTTTACTAATATAATTCGAATCAATATGTTAAAGCATTACATATTTATTAAGATTAAAAAAAGAGGAATCTTGTAGCTTGAAAATTACCTACTAAAAATGTAGCGGTTTGAAAAACCACTACTTTTTCATCACACTATTATACCTTATTCTATTGATTTTCAAGTTTAACACCGAGAGTAATATACTTCCACCACATTGTAAAACTTTTGTCAAGTATCTTGTTTATGATTAAAATTGAATTGAAGTTTTTTTGAAATTTTACTTACAGCTCTTTTTATTGAATTAATAACAACTGATAGCCGTTGTTTTTTTGTATGATGTGTGCATAATTATCTGCTAATTTATTCTAATCAATATCTGTGACAGTGTTTGCATTCTCGTTATCGTCTTAGTGCAGGGGATGGTTATTTTTGTGCTTTGTAACGTTTTGTTTGCATTAACTTTATATTACCAAATTTAAATCTATTTTCAACATTCCAAAGTGCCCTTTTAAAATTATATATTTATTTTGAACTAGTAGCACTTGACGAGGCTTTGAATAAGTATTTTACTTTTACGATTTACTTCATTTGAGCCACCATAGTAAAATATTTCCTACGCCTGGTTTTACTGTTAATTATTTTATTTTATTGTATTTTGTATTTAGTACATGGTTAATTTTATTCTATACATCTAATTTAATCAAGTACGTGACCAATTTTGAGTTTTATAAAAGGCACCGATAACTTTTTACCTTATCTAACAACTGTTTTTCGACAGGTGTAGTAATTTTTATACCAACATAATTTTTGTATAATTTAAGAGATGACTCTAAAATTAAATAATTATACTATTTTTAAAATAAAGTTTTAATTTTTGGTAAATAGCTCATTCTGTTTACAGTACGTGTGGTGCTCGACTTAAATAGTTGCAGCACTTGTTTTTGTTAAATTTATTTGTTTTTAATAGTTTTCTTAATTGTTTAGTGGGCGGGGCCGCTAGTAATTTATTGTAGCCGTGCTACTTTATTTAAAATAAGGTATCGTTAAATATTATAGCCGAATTTAACTTAAAGACCAAAATCAGCATCTTTTTAGATCCGTCATTTTTTATATCCTCTTTTTCAAGTTCGATCGGTTAAAAAAAGGATGTTTATAATGACAGGATAAGTTCAAATATTCACTATCTACGTAAATCAGCCATTTTCGGTTGTAATTTATACCCAAAAATATTTGTATAAATAAAAACACGTTATGGTTTGGGCTAACCTTATGAAAATAGCAAAAGATATTGTTTTTGCTCATTTTTAACCAAAATTTTGTATGTCAAATTTTTTTTGGCAAAAAGTTATGATGAATTCGTTTCGTTTAAATTACATATAACACAACAATTTTATTGTTCTATTTTAAATCGAGTAATAAATTCATAAAAAATTGTTTTTTATTTCAGATTTACCAACAACTGCAATCTGAACCATCCCCCGACGATTAAACTGTTAACGTATTTATTTGTAGTGGGTTTAACCTAAAGCTGGATTTTGAGATAATTCTAAAGAATCTTGCAGCTCCTTAATGAATGTAAAATTTTCTGAGTAGTAAAAGTACTTTCTGAGTTCTATTGTAATAATTAATCTATTTGTCAATTAAAATCTAGTTTGACTGACATTGCAACCGGGTAAAGACACCTGTTAGAACATAAAAGTATTCTTGATTAGGAAGCAGGATTGAATATGTGGAAAGCAACTAGGAAATATTATTTGTAAAAGCTTCTTTGCTGGTCAGTCTTACACAACGTTGTGGTATATAGTATATTGGCTAACCATTGAAGAGATTGATATCATTTGTTATTAAGACCTTTTCTCAAAATAATTTGAGGTTATCTATTATCTATTACCGTGTCTATAAATTACGTTATTTATTGTAGGGGTGAAATCAATAATTCTAGTTACCATTTTTAAATGTTGCATACTTGGCATATTGTGGAACTCAAAATAACGCTTGTTAATTCTTTTGGTGTGATAACAAAGTAGACTCCTTATATAAATCAATTTCTTTTTTAATATTATAAAAAAATAATAATACATCAAAAACTAAAAATCAGAAAATAAAAATGCGGCAATGCTAAATAAATCTCTATTTTAAAAATGGTTTTCAACTTAAAACCTACATGCACATCTCTTTTTATAGCAAAATTAAAATCAAAACGTTTTTCTAATTTATAGCCTAATTTGAAATACACAGATTTTAATCAAAATTTTGTAACAAAAACATGTTTTAACGTATAACCTCCTTACAGATCGCTCTTTTTTATCAGAATTTATTGTAATAAACGAGTCATAACCTATTATATTGTAATAATTAATCCATACACAAATCTCTGTTTTTAAACTGATTATTTTAAATAGATACGGCATTCTTATTTTCGGTGTTTTTGTTGTGGTGTTGGAATTTCATACCCATAAATTAATGAAAAAAAAACAAAAAACTTCAACTATCAAGAAATTGATAAAAAACAAAATTCAAATTTATTAATATCAAAGTTCAGATTAAAAAAATTAAAACCATGAGAAATTAAATTAACAAAATAGGGTAGTTAACGATTGCTGCTAAAATAAATATTTTTAAATTATTAATATACTGAGATGACCCTAGCTATGCAAATCTATAAAATTTTCTTAATCCCAAAATTACTCTTTAGCTGGGTATCCATTATTTAACATGAGCTCTTCAGTGTTTAATAATTGTTAATTAAAAATCAAAATGCTCAACATTTCCCTGCAATCTGCGGCCTTGCAAGCGCACATGGTATTCCAGCTGGCGTCTGGTCAAACAAATTTGTTGCAATGTAATTTAATGCATCGACCAATCTTTCATTAATTCTTCAATTTTATTTTGTTTTCACTTCACTTTATTAATTAAATAAAAACATCAAATCAACTTAATTCCTTTTTATTGATTTTAAACAATTAACAATTTAATTTTTATTGCGGGAATGATGTTCGTCCGCTCGACTATTCGACGGCAAGGCCTGAGCCCAATAAGTCTCTTACAACGTACAACCTTCAAGCCCCACTCTTTTCTTTATTTTTCGTTCTCCCCACCATTTTTACATAGCAAATTTAACAAACATTTTTATGTACAATGATAAATAAATAAATACTAAAACTAATTCAAACTTTAAAATTATTTACAAAATAAATGAATTATGTTGTTATGGTTTTCGAAACACGACAATACATCTGAAAATATTCTTTTAAAAAAGAAGGAATTTTATAACATTTTATAATTTTATAAGATAATGAACTGGATAATGGATAATGAAATGTAAGTAATGAAATTAAATTTATATGATTAATGTTGATAAGATTAAATTTTTAACATTTAATTTAAAATTAAAAATTCATATTAATTCATAACTTACTTTTAAGGACAAAATCTATTTAATTGAATGATTATAGTTTGTTACATATTTTTACAGAAGTTAAAATAATTTGACTTTTCAAATAGTATTGTGAATTTAATTGCGTAAATTTTCAATTTTTTACGTAATATTTCCAGGTTTGTCTGTTGAGAGCCGAAATTCGAAACATCATGTTGACAATATGTAACAGCCTATAATCATTTAATTAGATTAATTTTAATCTCATGTAACGTGTTAAAAATTTAATCTTATAGAAATTAAATTTATTAATTTATTATGTAAAAATTAAAACTTTGAATTATAAATAATTACTGCTAAAGAATATATTTAAACGTCGATAGGTATAAAGCAACATTAAAATCTGCTAAAAAAATATTAAAATAAAATCAGCTCCAAATAATAACTTAGTTTGAATATTAATATTCGATAATAATAATATAATATAAAATAATAATATATTCGAATATTAATAAAATTGCTACCAAATAAATAATAAATAAGCAACAGCGATGCAGTCACGGCGATCGACAGTAAAGTGTCATCAAAGAATGACGAGAGATTAATGTATCTGTCAGCCAGTCAATACCTGAATTTAGTTTACTTACTGTTAGTTGCCCATTTAGATCAAAAGGACTTCAGGGTAAGTGTACATCTAATCAGAGGTCAGTGCAGCTTAACACAAGTATAGCACTTCTGATGCTTTGTTTTTCGTTGCTTAATTTTTAGTGCCACTCATAGCCAGCAGCAAATGTAACGTCAAAAGTATTATTTTATTATATGAAGTACAAATAGTACTCCTATATTTTATTTGAAGCAATATAAAGCAAAAATGATTTTCGAAGTCTATCGACATTACCATGAGGTATGAAAAACTTGAATTTAATTTATTGAATATTCATTGCACGCAGCTACATTCTCTGATTCCAGCGTTGATCAGGACTTGTTTATTCTTGTCTATCGGATTCGATGATTAATTTTGAAGTACCGAATGTGTTGTAGTGTTACCATACAAACGTAAATACTTTAATGCTTTTGTTTTAACGTTAACTTTTTGTCTTTAGTCTTACGTTTTCTTATCGAGAAAGCATTGCAAAAAACTGTAGTTGTCTGTAACGTAAATATAGAATTTTGAATAGACAATAAGAATTTTTAGACAGCATTAAATCCAGGCGTTGATACTACATTTACAATATACTATAATATGCTATACTATACATATATTATGTATACACATAATAATAATGTATATTTTATTGTACGACATTTATTTCTTTTTTGTATTTAATTATTATTTGTTTGTCGCTCGAATTTTAACAGTTAGTTATACAGCTAATACACCTGGGTTAGAAGAACAGTTCGTGATTTGAAAAAACTAGCCGACACGTACAGTCCAGCAGCGATCAGCAACAGGTCAGTGACAACAATTTAAAGCTTTGTTAATATAAAGTATGAAATAGATTAATTGAAATAGTAGATTCACCTGTATCTACAAAAGCTCTAAGCCCGTTCACTGACTAAAGTTGAGGTTTGAAAACCTTTCTACTGGCTTCAAGCTCTTTCCATGGCCGCAAAATGCTTACGGTAATATGTATTCCCTGGGCTTATATGTATAAATAATGGGTTATTAATTATTTGTAGTGAAATAATTTCAATATTATTTCAATAAATAAATAAAAATAACAATTTTCATTTTTAATAAAAATTTCTAACATCATTTAATTGTTGTAACTCTCTTACAAAGATGCCTTATTAAACGTGATATTGAATTTTTTGCTCGTGCAACATAAAATTAAATAAAATATCAAGATTGTTATGCAAAAATTTCAAGTATCCGTACCTGTAAATAATTAGTTATTGCGTAAAAATGCAGACAATGCAGACAATCTGCAATGAAATGTTTTAAATCACGCTCTAAATTGCTACTAATTCATATTTGATAATAATATTATATAAATGTAAACGATTTCGTATAACTGTAAATAGTATTTCAATTAATTTCAGTGGAAATAGAATCAATGTTAAGAAGACATTCAACAAACTACAGTTATGGTATTATATTTGCAATGAATGACACAAAGCATGTTTTCAAATTATTTACATTAATTATCATACCGCATATTACACAATTTAAAACTTTTCCTTAAAGCTCAGCTACGCATTATTTAAAATTTTTATAGCGTACTCCAAAAGCTTTCCGCTACAAAATGATTTAATTAAAAGTTTATTTTTTAATTAAAAATTTACTTTTTCAGCGCAAATATATTTAATTGTCAATAATTTATAATGAAGTACCAAAAATTTGCATAATAACTGTAGCAGTCTTTATGTACCTACGAAAAGTAATGGTCCTATATGAATGCCACACACTTGCTCATCACAAAAGTTTATAAAATTAGCTATAAAATATAACCCCCGTTAATTCAAACTACAAACACCGCTTAGCAGCTTTAGTTGAGTTTTATACATAAATTTTGTGACATTTCTAAAGCGTTATGTGTTTACTCGTGTTTAATATTAATGTGTGAACTTTGTTAATTCTTAAATTTATGATTTAAATTATTTTTAGTCCTTACCAATTTTTTCAGAAATCAATTGCAATTTCCACCGTGTCTCCCTCTACCATTTTTCATTTTTTACAGAAATGTTTTCAATTAAATTGCCGTGACCCGAAACCATTCGAAAGGCTTAACAGTCTTTTCTTGTATAGAAGCGTTGTAAAAGCATAGATTTTTACGTGGAATCGAATAATCAATTCTCGTGTGAGATTCTAAACTAAATCTAAAGTCAACTTTAATTCAATTACTTGAATCAAAAAATTAATCTTAAAAAATCTTATTTTATAGAAAATAAACACTAAACTCATCTATTTCGAGTTCACAGCCCTTTAAAATTTGACTATTTAACGTGATTTAATGGTTCCATCAAGCAGTGTTATGTATGCTTAGCAAAAATGAAGTAAATAAAATTAAAAATGAGTACCAAATAGAAGATAAGAAGGATTTCAGAAATATCAAAACAAAATTGGAAGCATTTAAAATTGTCCGTTGTCCAACAGGTATCTGTTATGGTAATAAAGTCATTAAAACACCGTATTGAGTTTTTGAGTAAAAATTGTATTTTTAAATTTATTCAGTTACCAAAAAAATTACTTAATGGTTTTCCGTCACCTACATAGATTATGTATGAACGCAGTTCTGACGGATAAATACTTCAATACTTTCAGTACATTCAACTTGGAATACTAACATTTCTAATCGTAATTTGGTTATTCAAACAACATGAGATATATTTAGATTTACATTAAAATACACAAACCTTTGAAATATTTTAACCGGCAATAAACAATTTGTTTTTTGTGTTTTAAATATGAACCGTAGTACGCACATTGGCAATCAATACATTTCAAATTATGGATATTGTACAACAAATAGAAAGCATTGTATTTCACCGTATGTAGTATACTGGAGTGTTTGATTGGATGGTATTATACAATATTGATTTATTTCATTTGTGTCATTAATGTTTTCAAATCAAAATGCAACAGTAATTTTCAAGAGTAATAATAAATAGTAGATAAATTACTGTGTAAGTGTCTCCCCAACAGCAGCTGTCCTTTAATTACATCACTAAGGTACACCGTCATTATTCAGTTACATGTATATACTACAAGTATTTTAATCGAATTTCTGGATCTCTAATTTACATGATTACAAATTTTATATCTTCAAAAATGGTAATTTTGTTCTAAAACATGGCTTTGGAATTTAGTAAATGGAGATTTACTATGCAGGAACATTGCTGTAATTTGCTTGCTTGTTAGTGAAAGTATAAAATCAGCGGTTATACTTACAATCCAACTCAACATGATATCCAACTCCTCCAAAAAGTCATCTAACTTGAATAGACAAGCAGATAAATTGTATAAACTTAACCATTTTACACTAATCACTCATATAATCGAAGCGAAGATTGCGCGGCAGCTTCACTTTAAGATAAACTCGCCGATGCATGGAAGCCGTAAACTTTTACCGGACTCGAATAGAATATTATTTGAAAAAGGAATCGATAATTATAATTAAGAATATTATACGTGTTGCACTATAAAGGTCAAGGTAAAATAAACTTGAACTAAATTACAAATTGAAAATAATTTGCATTCGAGTTAAGAACGCGAAGTACGTCATTAAATCAAAAAGTTGTGAATAAAACGTATTAAATAGAAATTGTTAATGACGCCGTAAATAATCAATTTACGTCAAAATTATGATGTGAACATCAAAATTTGCAATTCGCCACAAAGTGGTATTATTATAAGCAAATATGACGGCTTATTTATGTTGGCACTCAAAATTGTGTATATTGGTAATTCGCGATGACATATATGTATGCAATTTCTTTTTACAAAATAATACAATTTATATTTCACTGTTTAATTAATAATATTTAAATTAAATTAACACAAAACGTTTGTCTCTCTCGGTTACATTATAGATATCAATTTTAGCGCACTCGACTGCGTTTACATTAAATACGGCACATCACATAAATTATGTTATAAAATGTATTATGTGATTGAGTGTTTCTGAATACATAACACTCGCAATTACAGACACGCGATGAAATAAGGAAATTACTTCGTGTTAAAAGCGCGTCTTGCAATGAGGCACCGTGTACTCAAACTACTATCTGTTTAACATCAAAACGCCGCGACGCTGGCCAGAGTAGACGCCCACCTGCTAGTTACGTCTCACACACAAACAGGGATTCTCAAACTTTACTATTTAAAAATTCAAACAATGTCATTAATCATGATTTATTCTGACAACTTTTGCTCGACTTCTGAATGTAAAATCTATCTTTAATTAACCAATAAGTCTTCATATCTTCATGCCACTTTCTATTTACACAAATCTTCGCTATTTTAAATTGAAACTTGAAGTTATATTTATTTTTGCTTTGCAAAATACGAAAAAAATAAAAAATTTAAGCAGAAGTCGAAGATGGCATAATTGAAAATAAACGAAAAAAAAACCTTTCGTTGTAGAGCTAGAGCATAAAATATTTCCTGCAAGATAAAAACCACATTATAGAGACACCGAATATTTGAGGTTAACCTTATTTTAAGAACAGAATACTAAAATGTCACAATGTCAAATTACGTTCTTTAAATAAAATTATCATCTATAGATGAACTCAATAAATTCTTTTATTATTAGACGAATCTTTTTTTATAGCAATAGACAATTTTTATAGTATAAATTTCAAAAGCTAATTATTTATTGCTTGTATACTTTAAAAAAACATTTTTAACGATTTGACTTAATAAATTAATATGAAAACATATCAACATAAAAAGAGTCTAAAAATAAAGTAAACAAATTTTAGTCCACATGTCGGTGTTTTAAAATTCCTAAATCTCATTGTAAGGAATAAGAGTGCAAATGGTATAAATACAAAGAGACTTTTTTAACGATTTAGAAAAAAAATTTGAAGATACCTAACACTTTAATTACTGTTAACAATGCTGGAATTAAAACGAATTTATTTTTGAATAAAGTAAATTTTGTTGACCGGTTTTATATCTGAGATCAGAAATCACAGTTAAATGAGGAAGCAATGTGGAAATTCGAAAACGGATAGCTGTCGCAAGGCCAGCTATGAAAAAACTAATTCGAATATATAAAGATCAAGTAAGCAGCATAAGCATACTAAACTGAAACTCGTTAATACATTGATGTTTTCGATTTTAACTTATGCTTCAGCGACATAGACCATCAAAAAAGCTGACAGCAACAAGATAAATGCTTTCGAGCTGTGGTTCTGAGGATGTCGAGAATTCTCTGAATGGCGCACGAAACAAATGTCTATATTACAACTGAACATGGTAACAATATCGTGTTTAATATTTTACAATACTAAACAGAATGTTAAAATAATGCAGAATACTTACGTACAACATATTTTTATAAATAAATAATTTTATATAATTTTTAACATCTACGGTTAAATTTATATTATTTTAACGTTCTGTTTAGTTTTGTTAAATATTAAAACTTTTATTGAAACTATGTTTATAAATATCTTGTTTATTTCAGCAATGTTGTTCGAAAAATAGAAAAATTAAACATTTCGTTTGATCTTTGACCTAGCACAACGGGTGATCGATAAAAATTTACTGAAGTATCTCATAAGGCTAAGAAACAAGAACTATTGAGGCTAATTCTTCTTGTTTTGCTAATTGAATTATCAACACTGTAAACTCCAAGACTGAAGTTTAAATTTAAAGTTTAAAACCAAAGTGTCAATTTTGATTTTTTTTTGCAAAATTTTGAGCAAATTTTGTTTTTATAATGAAAGAAAATCATTGGCGCTTATAAAAAAAACAAAAGTTTTCTAATTGTTAAAATTTATCACATTGTTATCAAGTTTGAATTTACAACAATGAAAACATATTATTATGGTGATTTTTCATTCTTGTGTAAACATACTTACATAATATGAACATCTTAATGTACTACATACATTGTACCTACGTGACCTACGTAGTATAAAATATACTACATCAAAAAATATGTTAAATTTAACAATACTCAATAAAATTAAAATTGTTTTAAAATTTACAGATTAAAAATAATTTCAATATTATAATTGTCTAGTAACTTATAAATAGCAATAGACACAAACACGTATCATCAAATATTTCATTTGTTATTTGTAAAATGTTTGTAAATATTATCTCAGTATTATAGAGTTTATATTATTATTTCAAGAAATGATGTTATGAACCATATAGAACAATGCTACTAATTTGTTTGTAGTTTCAATAAAGTTAACAATAATATTATAAAAATAATAATACAAATTAATATATAAAATTATATTATTGATTAACTTATAGCATAATATATACAATTTGGTACAAATTTAAATATTTTACGTCGTAAGAACGTCCACGATCGTGGACGCTACTGCTTTTTTTATGTGTACTACATAAGCTTATTATTTAACATCAATCAAATATCAATGTAAAAATTCTATTTTTGTTGCAACTAAATAAGAGTAAGCTTTAAGCAATTTTTAATATCCATACAGTAATAGCATTTCATGTTCTTATATGTAGGTATAGTACACACCAAATAAATTTGCAGGTGCGTAATAGTTTAAAATGGTAGAAATTAAGCTGAAAATCAGTAGCCAATCAAGTGCTTCTTAAAATGCATTTTTATTTTTATTTTAATATAGCTTTCTCTCTTCACCACAACTTGAAATAAAGTAACCAATAAAAATTACTACATGATTCAAAAATGTTACTAGTACTCTTTTTACATAAAGCTGAACGACACGCGACGTCCTAAATTACATTCAGTATGTTACTTTTAAATCAGAATCCCGTGACGTAGAAACACAGGTATTTGAATCTGAACCACCAAAAAAAAGCCCTACGTCATTAATAACAAAAGTATGAATTAATACCAGAATATCAAATCAAATCAACGTCTTTTTCATATATTTAAATCTCACCTCATAATTTTATATGTTCTACCTGTCAAATAATATAATTTTTAGGTTATAACTATAATTCAAACTACTTGCAACAAGTCAAATGTTAAAATATTAATAATCAAACAAATACCTAGCTAATACTACGTTAGTCAAATTCATAGTTTTTGCCTGTAAGACAACGATAAGGAAATTATATATTTTGTTATTTCTAAGTTCATAAAATAATGACCAGGAGTTTTCTATATAAATTTCTAAATAAATAAATTTAAAATTTTTATTATTTTCATTTTTATCATTTTTTATAACGTTATTTTTATCAAAATTTATTTTCTTGTTTATTCAAATATTCCAATTCCAAACCTGTTATATGTTAATATTTGTGGTTTTTATTGTTTTTTAAATATTATTTTTCTATGTAAGTATATGTATTCTTTACTTAACAGTTAAAATTCATTATTTTAATATTTTGTTTAATTTGTTAATTCATTTTTTAGGTTATTTGCTATTAAATTCTAAATAATATAAAATTTTATAATCAATTTGAATAGTGTTTGTATTTTTTCAAAATTTGATGTTGGGGGTTGAATTACAATGAGAAAAATAGAATAGATTCTAATATTTTCTGATAATAAACATAATATATTAGCAAACAATATTGATCCCATAATATAATCACAGTATAAACATATCGAATAAAAAAATTAGTTGTAAGGTTATAATATGAGAATTTCCAAAAGTTTATTATAATAATGTACATATTATATTGATATTTATTTTAGAGTATAATCTATAATTTTACATCTTTATAAATGAATTTAATCAAATATATCGAATTCTAAAGTAATAATAACGATATATCTTTTAAATTTTTTGCAAACTGAAAATATATGAAAATCCAATTGTTTTTTAGTTTACATATAAAATATAATTTCATTAATATAATAATTTTATTAATATAATAATTTACGTTGAAACAGCATATTAATTACGCCGTTATTCTAGGGTAAAAAGACTATCTTTACTTGATATTTGATATATTATATAAAAAACCATGTCTTATTATTGTAAGTTATTTCTTCTTGAAATTGAAGTTTACACATTGGTTCATTTTAAGCTATAGAAAAATGACGGTTTAGTTCCACACTATTCAAACATTGCAAAGTTATAGATTTTGTTTAGATTTTAATAGTTCTTTTAACAATAAACAACATTTTCTTTAAAAATTCCTTATAATGGCTTGTAAAATTTTATTCGGAAAAGTTTCTTGTTCAATTCAATGCTACCCAAAACAAAATGAAGTGATGAAAATTTACGTTTTAAATTAATTATATACAGAAAAATTCAATTTAAAGAAGTTAAGTTTTGTTCTATTATTCATCTAAACACGGTTAGATAAAAATTTAGATTACTTTACTTCTTGATGACACTTTATTTTAATTGATGAATCTCATTTTAATGATCGTCGATGGCAGATATAAGTACAATTAAAAATTGTTACAAGTAACAATGAAATCTATTTTTGCTTGTAAAAGACACAAGAAATGCAATACGAAATTGTGACCCATATAATAAATATTCAAGAATATAGAAACATCGAATTTTGTAAATATACAAAAAGCTGAGAGAAAAATTCAATATAAACATCTTCTGTGCAAGAGATTGGTAAACAGTGCCTCAATTCACCAGAGACTTGTTGCTTGATTGCGCATATTATGTACATATTATATAGGTTTCTATTATTTATTTTCGATGAAACAAATATAAATATGTATTTTATAAATAAATTCAAAATTAAATTCATTCTATGGGCGCTTTCTTATAGACAATTTAAAAAATATATAGAATTAATTAAAACCAAAAGCCCACGCTCGTGGTAGCAAGATAGAAGTTTAAAATAAATAATAAATATTTAAAATAAGTAAATATTATTTATAATACTATATGACGAAGCAGTTCAAATAGAAAAATTCAACATACCATCTGATTTCTGTATTAAACAGTATATCCGCACTGTTGAATTAGAAATATTATACTACATATTATTAAAATATTAAGAATTATACAAATATCGCATTTAATATTTTGCTAATAATGTAAGCCGTGTTTGATTAATTAATTTTATACCATTTTTCATTTGGTATGGTAATTAAAAATCAAAGTGTCACTCACTATTTGATTAAAAATTATTTATAGTTAGTTACAAAGTATGAGTTTGAACTATGCAATATTAAAGTAATTATTTCAAACCTAGATAAATATATAAAAGTGTCACTGGAGGCATAAAAGCGTTTGATGATTGATTGCTTTATTTCGTGCGTTTACTTTTTTTTAGGGAATCAAAATAATGTGAACTCTTCATATCGATCATATTGTAACACCACTGTCAAATTTCCTCAACCCTTATTGTAAATAATACCTAACATAAACTGCTAATTAAATTTAAGTGTTTCTCTAATTTCTACCCTCATTTAAAAGTTGAAAGCTCCCTGGTCTACGATTATAAAATCCCAGAATACCTAAAACATAAAACTTAATGAAAAAAGGAACTGTTACCTTTCTTAAACATAAAAAATTTTATGCTAATTATACTTCATATTATGCATATTAATTATATTTCGTCAATTCACACGACCATAATATTGTTAATGGCAACAATAACAAAATTTAATATATAAATCTCGATCTAATTAAGACCAGCAGAATCCGTAAATATTTATATTAGTTACCCTCTATAATTTACATAAAAAAACTAACATAGTTTTTCACGAATTACGTACTGCGTAAGAAGTTTATTTTTCTTATAACAAAACCGCATTTATTAAGTTTTTCAACAATTCTTTTCACAAATTCTTAATACCACATAATTCGCTGAATTGTGTATTGTTGTCCTATTTTACAGTCGAAATTGGATTATTTCGGTAATTCAGGTTCTTTTACAAAAATAAAATCTTATTACAAATGCATAGAATCAATATTAATTAGCACTAATTTATTTAAAGTAGTTACATTTCGTAAACCAAACAAAAGTCATGCGTAGGTAGTAATTTTTTTCTCAATTTTATATTTTTCTCTCCTCAACAAACTTTGCGATCGATATGTTGTATTACTTTTCTTTGCAAATTCAACAAGAGAAATTCAAAAGCAATTTAAAATGTAATTTGTTTTCATAAATACAGATAATTAATCTACGCTTAGAACGTTGGTACTGCTGCAACTTGGAGATAAATTAATTTATTTTTTAATATTAAAAATATAAATATGTTTACGAACTGCACATAAACTAATATTCAAGAACTTTCCATAACATTTAAGAAACTATTAAAAAAAAAAAACCATTTTGGATATGGATTTAGAATATACACAAATCTTGCATGATATATCTACCCTACAATACAAATTTTAAATTAAAAAACCGTTAGCAAAGTAAAAAAATCAATCGTAAAATATTACTTGGCAGTATCCACACAACGAAATAGAAAATGGAAAATTGGTTTCAAGGTGTTAAATTGGTTTTTCTTTGGTCTCGAGATGTCACCTAGGGATGGTAACAAATTACTTAGTTTAATCTACTCGCTGACCTCTGATAGATTTAGAACGATAACGTCTGTTTGAATTATTATTAATACAACTTATACACTACTACAGTAGCTTTTGCTCGACTCTTTTTATCTTCACACCAAAATTTAATTTCTTATCTCATACCAATCAAGATTGAAATAATATTAGGGCGGCTGTAGTAATATCGAGTTAATTAAATCAGAAATCAAAAAATATCAAATATTACATTTGACTAAGATAATTTTATTGTAGAAATTTTGCTGAACACGTTTGCTTATGAATTCAAATCACGTGCTTGACTAAATTGACGAAATGAAATTCTTCTCGAAGCAGCTAAGCTTGGAATTTATACCTAATTCTATGTGAATTCGTTTGCCTTTACACATTTTAATCACTCTATCATCACTGTTTTTATATACCTTGTAATCTAAACTTAAAATGATTTTTAAATTTTAATAGTTTATAATTATATTTCAAATATAATATTTATTTCTTACCTTTTACCATAATTATTATGTACAACAATAATAGTAAATATGCCAGAGCATAATAATAAGTATATTTATACTGTAAGTACTTATAAAATCTATTTCAAAATTTACTGGAAGTTACTATGTAAGTTTAATATGGCATAGCGCTGATATGGTTTAAATTAACCACATTTCCCTAAAAATGAAAAATCAAATAAGTTATCATAAAACCAACTCACCTAACATTTTCGAGTCAGTTCACAATTTGTAATATCATAAAAGTTAATAAAATAAACTTGGGATTTATTTTACTGCTTTGCATTTTTCTTTTCCCTAACAAACTTAAAATTTTAAGCTCGCACCATTTGGATAAATCAAAGATCTTCAATATTCAGCACTGATTGCGATGTTGTGTTGCATATCTATTATTCATTTTTAGATAGCATCTTAAATTTAAAGCAAGCAAGCAGAAATTGAATTTTTTAATTATTCGTATAGCGCAAGACAGAAAAAATTTGTTGGAAGCACTGCAAGACTATCAATTATAGAAAGGCAATCCCGAAACTATTTCTGCGCTATAATAAAACCGTTAATTTTGGTTGCATCAGCTGTTTATGATTTCTAGGCGTTTATAGCATAACCCATAAAGGCATAAAGAACGGCAAACAATAAAGATTTATATTTTATTATAGTTTTTTTTTTAAACTTATAATTACTATTTGTAAAAATTCCAAAAAGCTATCAATTTATTTGTACAGGTTCGATGGAATCGATCTCTTAACACAAAAAATTCTAATATGTATCTAGATTTTGGATGGACGTGAAAGGCAAACAGATATTTAAAGGACCGAGTTAAATTAATTCTGTGAAGTATGTGATTTGAATCCAAATTTTGTTGTTGTGTACTAGACTTTTTATATTATCAGTAATAAATAATAATAATATATTAACAATTATACTATTGGATCTATGTACAACTGTGAAAGAATAAGCGCGGCTGCTCGTTTGCAACAAAAATTTGAAAGTCTGAATATGGGAAATTTAGTTCATTTTACATATTTTGATTCGCGATTTGTAAAATTTATTCTCACTTGCTAATAAATTAATTTTACTTTCTTTGATCTTTAATAAATCACACCACCTAATTTTCACACAATAAGTTCAAATAAAACATTCTTAATTTAATTGGTAAGATTTTAAATTTTAACACTGTTTTTAAGTTAAAGGCAAAATCAATTCCAAGTTTTACTTTTAGTCGATTACCCTTAAACCTCTATCAGTTCTAGGACGCTAATTGCACCCTTTTAACGTCAATCATGGTTCACGCGTGTAAAAATTAATAATTACAAACCAATTTTCAACTTACCGACTCGAAGTACTAGTTAGGAAGTTTGCATATCGTTTAATTACAATTATTATATTACCTTTATTTTCTACGTTCTTTTGAAAACACCAAAATTGACTTAAAGCGTGGGGCACCGATCCTAAATAAAATTAATAACCAAAATTTATTTTTACAGTTAAAGTTAAAAAATCGTGTTATTTTCAGTAACCTAACATCTAATAAAATTTTTACATGTTACATGAAATTGAAATAAAATTTAATTCATAACTTACATATTAATATTGTTCAAAAACAATTTGCTTGCTACATAATATGTTATAACTTTTATGTTATAATATATACAATTTCATATAACATGAAAAAATTAATTTTATAAAAAAATATTTTCACATTTCCACCTTAACTATTTAATCCATCAAATGCTATTAAGGAGTCAAAATGAGATTCAAAAATGCAATGTAAGTTGGATCAGCATTCAGAGATTTCATCCAGTTTTCTTTTTTTAATTTTTACTTATGTTTATATGATGTATTATATACACTGCTTCCATTCGGATTTTGTACAAGAATTCAAATCAAAAAGGTTGTATCTATTTATTTCTTATTGTGCTGTTTTTCATATGTGTGCTGTATATAAATATTTGCCTTTGTATGCAACAAATAAACTATTATATTATTATATAAAAATAAAAAACATCCGACTCGAACGTTTTCTGTCTACTATTTAATTAAAACTAAAATTTTGTGTGGAAAATTATTACCTGCTTCCCAAAAACATCAATAAATATGACTTTCAAGAAATTAAATTAATGAATAAATTCCTATTGTAAAGTCAAGTATTTTTACTGAAATGAAATAGATCAATAAATAATAAATAAAAAAAATCCCGTTGGAATTGGCTCTACTTTTATGAAAAACATAGTTCACCGATGTCGGAGGGTGGTCCACTGTTGAGTTCTTTTGTCAGTATAATTGTAATCTTGAAACTTAGGGCTTACGTCATGAGCATTTCAACATACATAAGTTACTTATTTTTAATGATATTATCATGTTTCATATTTATTAATAATTTTTATTGACTTAATATTTTGTCTGCAAGAAGATTCCGAACTTAAAATTGTTTTTTTTTCTAACAGTAACTGGCAAAAACATCTAGGTACATAGAAGGTGTAATAAAGTAAATAGATAACTGGGGCAAGTATATGTTTATCAATAATTGTATGTATTCGTTAATATGTCAATCAAATCTTAGTTTGTCATATTTGTCAAACAAGAACTGTTTACTTTTCTTCCTAAGTATACATAAAAATCACTAGTTTACTATTGGTCTGGTCTGTAATACCTTTAGTATTGGTGTGTACTTACCTTCTGATCTAGATCATTTTATCTAACTTTTTTAATTTGTAAAGCAATTGTCGTCTTGCTACTAAATATTGAAGAATAATTCTTGTGTAATCCACAATACTACATAAAATGTAATTATTGCGTAGGTTGTTAGGAATTGAAAATACCTTATATATTATGTATCTTTGAATATCTTTCCACTTTAGGAAACTGTTTTAAATTTTAAACGATGAAATTGAATGAAACTTCAAATATAATTAGTGAAAATGCAAATGTTAGAACTTACCGAATAATTTATGTCTTTCAAAATTATTTATCAAAGCAGTCTTATTACATTGAGTTATGTTTTTGAATGCTTCATAATTATGTTATTTAACAAAATGTGGTATTAAAAGCACTATCAATTTATGTTAAAGCAACCTGTGCCTATAGTCAATATTTGAGAAGTTAACGATGGTTTTATGTTAGATGATGTACTTCTGTATTCTCATTTTCAAGTCAAGTAGGCTAATAGCCAAAAAAAGGATGGGAAATGACTAAGCGAAAAGAAAAATGGATTTAATTTTTTTCTTCTAATCATAAATGAACAAAATGCTGATTTTACCTCAACTTTTTAATATTATGCAATTGTTTAAATACAAAATATTTGTATTTTATTATACAGCATATAAATAAGTGTAAATCAAAAGATATCTGATGAACACTAAAGAATTTTTTTAATTTAATAATTACTGTTAATTTTCGACTATTTTACATGGATTACTGTTATAATACTTGTAAATGATAAATAATACCTATGTATAATAAGTTTAAACTTTTACATGTTAGATTAATAAGTTTGATTTCATAACTTACGATTTAACAAGATCATAACTAATTAATTGAAATGAATATAGTTTATTACACCTTGCTCGAAAATTGTGTTTCGAATTTCGAATTCTCATCATCATTTAATCTTATTAAAATGTAAGTTATAAAATTAAACTTATTAATCTAACATTGCAAAATAGAAACTCATTAATATTATCACAATAATCACAAGTGCTCACACTATTGAGCACTGTTTTTAGCTTAAAGTAAGCCATAATCGCAGATAGTTAATCTTTCTACGGGAATGTTAAAAGAAGAATTCGCGGACAGATTATATTGAAAATAGTTTGTTTAAAATAATTAACCACGTGATGCTAATGTAATTAAATTTAAAAAGAATAAATATTTTAACCCCATTATCTTATTATAAACTGACTTTGTGAATCACCTTGTATATTAATTTTTTATTCTAAACACATTTTATGGTTGGACCAAAGCCAAATGACTTTATCTTTTTGCAAACTAACACAGTCAGCCACATAACGCAGGATAAAGGTGACAATTGAAAGCTGTTTGAATATTTGCTGTTATTTTCAGAACTAAAATGTTTTTTTAATTTTGACGAAAACAAGTAAAAACTTAGCTTAGAAAACTGTTATTAGACTAAACAAATATAAGATATAATTAAAAAATAAATTTTATTACACAGTGAGCTGCTAAAATAAGAACCGACTTCGTTGATATTGAATAAAACGTTTGTTGAAAAAATCCTTGGACCTATCAAAAACTATTTTCTACCTTCATTTATTTGTGGCAACTCCCTATTTTGTTCTTTATGTCAAAACATTCTTTAATTGTTTAAATGTCAGCATAATAATACAAAACACTCGACATACGGAAAACATTCCAGCAAAAAACAATTGAAAGTATGCCTAACTTTCAACAACTAATTTAATTAGAGTATTTCGTTTGTTTATCGATAGTTTCCGATTTTAAAATTTTTGAACTTTCAATTGTTTTGTATAACAATGGAAGAATCTATTAAAATAAAGAAAAAGAAAATGAAGCTACCACTTAAAAAAAGTTGACGTCTTTATTCGAAAACAAAAAATTAAATTTGATTTGTTTTGTTATAAAATAAAATCGTAATGCCTGAGGATTTATTCCAATATACTTTTTTTTTAATTTTAATGAACTGATTCCAAATTTCAGCGGCATATATTATACTATGTAATTATCTAGTATGTTCAGTATGATTCATGACATATGGGACAACTGGTTTGGGTCATTTTTGGTAAACATTTTTAAACAAACGCTATGTAATTTTATTTGATTACGCTAATAGAGATCAAAGATATATTCATAAATTTAACCGCAATTAAGTTGAATTACTGGGAAAATGCAATTAATGAGATGCTTTCTAGTTGCTTAATGGTCTATCTGAACAGCACGTATGGCACCTGGGACCACTTACGCGTTACTTCAGGTGGCACACGTCGCTACGGTATGTCGATGTTAACCGCTAGAGTACCGAGTTAGGAATTACACGATTTCAGCATGGAATTTCCACTCCGTAACTAAAACCGCGATCACATCAAGCCAGCGTTGTGACTTCTATAGATAACCAATGTATCCTTACACCGCAATTCTAAACCTCTCAAATAAATATTTATTTGATATTAAATTACTAGATATATTATGTATATTATATTAATACTACCCATTAGGGCAATCCTTCTATGTTCTTGCCAAAGTTATACATTTTTCTTGAGCGTGAAAAAAATCTATTACTCTACAAAAAGAAGTCAATTCATCTTCTTACTAACTTGAGCAATTTGTTAAAGAAACGCAAAAATACATTGAAAATAATAAAAATGAAATGAAAAACATCAAAAATCTGTTAATAGCGGAGCTGTAGAGGAACCGTGATAATCTCGACGACGTGACCTCGTAAACCTCAAGCAGGAAGTTTTAGTGGGGTTTTAGATTTTTTCTCTTTTATCCAATAGCCTCCAATTACAGTGTTACAAAAAGGTGGTACGAAATTTCATGAGTAAATGGAAACAAACAAGAAGTTTTTATAAAAGACATAGTATGTGACTGTCAATCTTTTTAGCAACCTCATTATCTAAAAAATATTTTTGTTTAGCTTAATATATTTTAAGAAAACTTAAGAAAAATATAAAGTTCAAATCGCGTCTATTATTTAATACTTTAAAATATTTAACTAAAACATGCAACCTACGCACTCGTTAATTTTGAACTGGAAATTATTTTCAAAATGAGAATAATTCGGAAATCTAACTATCTTTAGTCTTCACCCATGATTTTAGTTAAGAAGTTGTGGAAAAAATAAAAAAAGTAAACATTATAGTTTTTATATTATTAAACTATCAGAAATGTTTTATGAAGTAGGCATAGTAGATTAAAGGTAGTTTATGAATGTAATTTTAAGTAACATAAAATATATTCTAGAAAAGAAACTTAAAAAGAAATTTTTTAAGTAGTTTAGGTTAGTTATTTGTTTTTGGTAAGTCACATTCAATCCATAGTAATTTTTTAAATTTTTATGATTTTTTTTTATTTTTAAATTTATTTTGTATATATTCTCTTGTTTCTCATTATTTTTTCGTTTTTCTTGGTTATATATGACTGAAGATCGAAAGTAATCGTAAAATAAGGGCCTTATATTGTATTACTAAGTTTTTATTTTATATTTTTATCATATTTTTTGTATCGTAATTTTTTATTTCAAACATTCTTAGGCATTATTTAAAAAAAATTATCAATTTTCATATAGTAATTTTTATTTTTTCTTGTTTATTCAAATATTCTATGTCCAAATCTGCTAAATGTAAATCAATGTTTTTTTAATTGTTTTTTTAAATAATATTTTTCTACGTACGTACGTACGTAATTCATTAATTGTGAAATAAAGGGTCTTTATATCGGATTACAAAGTTTTTATTTTAAATTTTTATCATTTTTATAAAGTCATTTTTCAAAATTTCATTTTCATGTTTATTCAAATATTCGAAGTCCAAACCTGTTAAATGTTAATTATTGTTGTTTTTATTGTTTTTTAAATATTATTTTTCTATGTAAATATGTTTCTTTACTTAACAGTTAAAATTCATTATGTAATATTGTAAATTTGAATTTGAATACAATGGGCGCGAAATTTTAAATTTAGTTCATTTCTGGTTACTTTAAAATACAACGATTTGGCAACAGCGGGTTTTAAACGCAGGAAGTCGAGTTTCCGTTAGAATTTTACCGTTTGAGGGTAACAAAAGCACTTATATTTTTAAACGTCGAAATAGCAGGTTGTGGGTGGTTTTGGTGCTTGAAATGTTTTAAGAAAAGGTTATTAAATAATTGAATTTAAAATATATTTTAGTTATCAACAAAATTAAAATAGGTAAGTTTAAATATTTGATTTATTTTTCTAAAAGAGTTTAATACAGGATTACGTTAGAAATGTATGTAATAATTCAACATCCACGTGGTTGGATAATTTTAAAGACGAGTTTGAATCTATTTTTTTTATTACTTCATCTTCAGTTTTAAGATTTAAATATTAGTTTGAAATTAGAATTAATATACTATTATATTAAAAACCGAAATGTGCTGATTTAATGAAAGAGGTTGATTATTCATATAGTGTGTGACTTATGGGATATCTTTATAAAATATATATTGATATAAATCAATATATATTAAAATATATATTGAGATGTAAATTATCCATGTATTTAATTTTAAATTTTTCTAATGAAAATTATTTCTATTCAAAATAATTCGTAACTTGAATTTAATAATTTATAAAAATAGGAATGCAAAATGCTACGATAGCCGTATCGCATCAGCCCGCTTATCAAACAAATTTTATTGTTCCTTCAATAAATTTTTAATATAACAATGTAAAATTTTTATTTACCAAACTTTTAATTATATTTTCAATTGTAATTGTAATTGCCATCCAATTCCACCTTTTTCAATCTTTTCTATCTTTAATTTCTTCTGTTTAAATTTTATTTTCAAAACTTCTCTAAAATCCTTCATCAAAATCAATCCAATCCAATTATAAATATCAAATAAAACACTTTTATCAAAAAAAACATCTTATATTTTCAAACCACAAACTTATTTAATTAATTTTTCGGACTAATCAATTAATACGACCATTACGTCAACCATTTTTGGCAAAAGGCCTTGCATTTCCGGTGATTCGTCCCCACCTAGCTAATTTTACAATCTTCCAACTTAAAATCAATTTAAACGCAACTTAAATAAATAAATGAATTTTTACCAAAATGTATAGGGTGGGTCCGAATCACTTTTGAAACATGACAATATATAGCATTAGATAACTTAATTTAGATGAATTGCGCAACAAGGAGAGGTGGACGCTTAAAATCATAAGATGGCCGTGGCATATATCGCAGGAATGGCTCATCATTAAAAAGGATAACCTGAAAAATAAGGCCGGAAATGACAAAGCAGATTCTGTGAACATGTTTCTCATTATAGTACAACCGATTCTCA
The DNA here is from genome assembly GCA_911387805.1 of Cantharis rustica. NCBI lineage: Eukaryota > Metazoa > Arthropoda > Insecta > Coleoptera > Cantharidae > Cantharis > Cantharis rustica. The sequence continues at coordinate 42,779,654 of OU426877.1, forward strand.
TCAAATAACATAACTAAAACGAATGCAAAGTGTTTAATTACATAATGTATGAAGGCAATGGAGAGCAGCAAGTACACAGGAGCCAGTGGTACATTCAACAAAGTGAATAATTTATCTTTCAGCAGCACACCATATAATTGGTTGTATAATCAGAGTCTTGTGCAAATAAAACTATAAAAACTTAACAATGAATGAGTGACAATATAAACAATCAAAATATAAAACATAAGTTACAACTAAACTATTAGCAAAATTATTAGATAAAACAAAATAAAATTAGGCATATGGCATTGCAGTGCCAACTGAAAGAAAAATAAACACAAATTTCAAAATTTCAAAAAAGCTGCCACTCCCAAAACATGAATATAAAGTTCGCGCCATCTGATGGGGTCAAAACCTGCTACAAACGTAAACAAACAGGCAAGTGTAAAATACAAACAAAAGATAAACCAAAAAGAACAGAAACAAACACATATCCGGAACTGGTTATGATTTATTTAGATTTAAGGAAATGACCAATTAGAAATTTAAGTGACGACATAGTAATTAAGTGACCATCTTAGTTTTTAAGTTGACGAGGTAATAGTTATATAAGAGCGAATAATTTAGCATAATATAAGGATTTATTATTTAAAGATCATAAATAATATAAAAACAATTGAGTTGAACATCAAAATATATATATATGCGCTTCTTTACAAAGTATTATAAAGATTGTAGTTGGTCATTAAATATGAATAATCAATTAGAAAACATTACGATCAGAGGGATTAACTATCGAACAGTTATTAAATCAAATTTCAAACTAAAGTATTCTGAATTAGGAGATTAACTTTACTGGTAAATTGGTTGTTGGACTACCTTTTTTCTTTTCGGTTAAAATATATTCATCGTTAAACCGAATCCTGTGTTTTATTTAATTTGTGTGTACTAATTATTCCTTCAGGTGTTCTGTCAGTGGTTACGCCACTGGCACATACAAGTTTAAGTTTTGAGGTTAGTAAACGAGGTAACGACGTTAGCATTCAAAGAGCCATCCGCAGATTTAAAAGGACTTGTAAGTGTTACTACGATGGAGATCACAACGTGCATGGTTTGTTTGACGATCACAGCTTTAGTTTGGTTTGGAACTTTGATTTGAGAAGGCGGTAATTCAAATTGAAGAACCAACTATTTCAATTATTTTAATATTTTGTTGTACATATTATTTCATTATTTTAACGTTTCTGTTTAGTTTTTTTATTTTTAAAATACATTCGTTGTAATGTTTAAGAAGCCACCAGTTAGCTAAATTACAGACCAAGATACAATTGTAGAGATTTGTCACATCAAGAATCTTAAACCCCTAAACCCACCACTTTCCTCGGATATAACGAAACTTTTACCTGTTTAAATCAGATTTGCGTTACAATGTTAGGAAGAATAGAAGAAAATTCGCAATTGCCCTTTTTGTTCAGTTAATTGCGAATTACTCTGTATAATTTAAAATTGTAAGTTTTTTATAATAATTATAATTTTCTTATAAATATGTACAAACAATAATAGCGTTCTCTTTTTCAAGCTGTAATTTTCACAAAGAAATGAAACTTATATTAAAATTTCACAATATTTCATGCAGTAAACTCATTAATTTGAAAACTTTAATATACAGACAACTATATATTCTGAACAAGAACTTATCTTGTCAGTCTATTCGCCTGACAGTGCCATACTATGACGAAAGCATTTGCAAATACCTATTACTCTGAAAAGTTTTTGAAAATTTTTTGGGTATTCAAAATTAATACAGGGTCTGCACGATTTTTCATGTATTTGAAATGTTTCATAACAAATAGCTTAGTTTTTAATTAACAAACATTATAGAGCTCAACATCACTATTGTTTTTATCTTAGAGGTAAACCCCCTAGGAATTGAAATTGTTTCCAATTTCTGCAAATCCTAGATCACGTAGACCAAAATTTCTCTGCGGTTTATCCCTTGCTTTTATCCATTAGAAAGAATAAAAAATACTGTGCAATATTGATTAGTACCTATAACCAAATTTATCGATTGCCTAACTTTTTGTAACTATCGAAAACTGTAAGTAAGGATATTAAAGTCGAGAAGAATACTCAAACTTGCCAAAATTTTTATCCAATTAATTTAACGTTATCTTATATAAAGAAAATTAGACGTAATCTATTTTGTAAAAACCCTTATCAAAATTCGAAATGATAAATTGTGTTATATCTCAATTTTACGATGACATTAAGATCATTTATTATTTAATATACAATTGAACAAGACTTAGAGAATTGTGATTATAATAAACGAGCGTTGCAAACTACAAAATAAATAAACGTGACCGAGTATTCTTTTAGTTCCCTTCGCAATGTAATTTCCTTTTGAAACTACTTAAAATTCTTAACAATGAAACAAATCCTTGCTCTTTAAAATAATACTTTATTTTAATGAATTTACTTGATTGTTAGTTTTAATTAGTAGGTACCTACCGACTCGTTGTGCAATGTGAAAAACCTATAGCTTTTAATTTGTCATTGAAATTAATTTTTGAGAAATTCACAGCTTGTTAATATTTTAATATTAAAATATCATTTAGAAAATTGTTAAGTGTAAAAACATGTTCTACGGTTACAAAGAAAATTTTGAGTGTAATTTGAACAACAAAACAAACATTTTACTCTGCGTTCTTTAGAGCGCAAGGCCATTTCTCACCATATTTCCTCTTACGTCGTCAGCAGACGAACTTCCGCCAAATTTTCTATAGAGAAGCGACATAACTGTTCTTTTATTTCATTTGGGGAATAAAATTGTATTATAAATCATGCCCAGAAAGTCACCTTACTCAAAATAAAACACGAGGTGGTGCGCTAAGTTATCACCTAAAATAATATACACTATTTTTAGGTAGTCGTAACGTATAGTCCTGTTGTCCCGAATGTAGCATAAATCAAATAGGCCATGACAAACTTTAATTCCTGCGACGCACAGTTGCTCAATTCTCCGTTGGATCTTTGCCACAGGTTATCTTTTAGTCAGACGCATTCTTTACTGTTAGAAGACGTAATGAACGATTCACTTTTGGCAAACAGCAATTTGACTTCACTGTGATAATATGTGTGGTCATCGTGAAATGTTTGTTACTTTCGACCTTGCCATGTGCAATTTAATGACGATGTTTACATCTATCATACAATTTTTTTATAAAAAATACCTCATAATTCGAAAACAAATTATATTATGCATAGATAAATTTTTTATACTTTTGTTCTGCCATTGGGAAAATCGAAAAAAATTCTTATAGCCAACTACGTCTAAAAACATCAATGGATATTGGAACTAACTTAGCATTATTTGGATAACCCACATTGCGAGTAATGAAATAGTCAAAATATATGGCTAATTTATGTATAAAAACACTTCACGATTTTACTTTTAGCATACATTGTGCTTTGAGAATATTTTACACTAAAATTTTGCAGCTTGCTTCATGATTTAGTTTAACCAAGTGTATCTAGATGTCACATGCAACAATTAAAGTTATATTTATTAATTATTATTATTAAATTTTAAAAATTTCTATACGAGTTTTAACGCAAATTTTGTTATCGATCTTTCAGTGACTATTTTTTTATTATATACTTTTATAAATAATTATCGTTAAATATGCTTGGAGCTTTAGAATAAATTGTAAAACGTTAAAAATGTGTAACTTTGAATAAATGTGTGCACTAGTAGTTAGGAATTTGCATTTTAACTAGTTCTATAAATCAAGACTACATTTGTTGGAAACTGAGTAGATATGTACAGTTTCAGTTACAAAGGTAAAGAATTTGCAATTTAAATTTTGTACAATTTCTGAAAATTTAGTTATATATTTTATGTTTTAACAAATGAAAAGTTTTAAAAATATTCCTAGCATTTTATTATGAAAACGTGTGTTAGAGAGAAATAGTTACTAAATGGATAACACTATATTGCAGATGATATAAGGCAAAAACATAAATATGGATAGAGGGATATTTTTAGAATTTTTAGTGCTTTTATAAAGCAGTTGTTACGCAAACCGTTGTTTAAAGTAAATAATTGCTTTAGAATTGCTTAGAATACTACACTATTTTTCGTATTTATAAAATGACTCACAGTTTAGGAAATACACTGTTTTAGCAAAATCTAAAAGCATATGGGGTGTGCATATGTTTGCGAACATACTTTAATTTTCACTAATGGATGTGTATTAAAAGGTATAACTTTTGTTTATTAAATTCTACAAACCACGTAACATAAACAATTTTACATTAAAACCTACAGTAAACAAGTTGATGTTAACAAAATATTTAAATTATTACCATTAACTTGAATAATATGCTAACTTGACCTAAATTACAGATTCTATATTTCAATTGCAAAGTAATGGTATATTTACATTTGCTATTGACACACTGCAAAATTTTAATGTGCGCAAAATTCGATTTATCATCTTATACAATATACAAACCAGAATGAAAATCTAGAAAACATAGACTACATTTGAATCATGTCCATGAAAGCAACAAAAACTGCAGGAAGTACACAAAATTATTACCACGCAACCCTTAGCTTGATTTACATCTTTGTTATCCATATAATATCTAAGTTTTAAATTTACACCATTCAAAATAATATACACAAAATTAAATATAAGAATATAACGGAAGTCACAGATTAAATAAAATTATAAAAGGCAAAGTTTGTACAAAAAAATATAAAACTTCTATTTTTAAAAAATCATCCTGAATTGTTATTGTTAACAATAATTACTTAAATATCAATATTTATTAATATAAAGGTATAATGTTTTCCCACTGCCAGACTACTAGACACCTGAAATTTTACAAGAATACTCAGCAAGCTACTAAATATTTCAAAAACTTCTTTAAAAAAGTCGCTGTTTCTTTTTGTTACAACTGCCTGAACCAATCTGCCTCTATCAATAACAGCGATTAATAAAATCACATGAAATTAAATCAATTATTCAAAAAGGCAAAATATGTAATTGCAAATGTATTTAATTATTTTTTCTCATATTTTGAATAATATGTCGTTTATTATATTTCTCAAAAAACGCTTTGATTTAATTTGTGAAGTTTTATAAACCATTTTATTTGCCATTAAATCATACAAATAGCTAGCAAGGATTGCTGATTGAATAATTAAAAACTTGAATTTATAGGTTTAATCTTCAAATAGGCAGAATTTAAAATCACATAAAAAATTTAACTCATTATAAATAATTTATTGTAGATTTCATGCATTGTATTTTATGATTCAATAATTGTATATAATTAGTTGTTGCCTTAAAATAAAATGGTAAATTATATAAACACCAGGTTTTATTAAATTGGGTCATGCAGGAATTATATGTGTTAATCCGTGGTAGTTAGTTAATAGAGTAACAGTCGACGAAGCTTTTGCTTTATGTGAATTACGTACATAATATAAGTATGAAAGTGTATACTGAAATATATATAAAAGATTAAAAGCTATTGGGTTTCTGTATGTTTATGTAAGTTTAGAGCTAACAAAATTACTATTGCTTTTTGTAAGAATATTTTAATAAATTTTCTCATAATTTTATTCAGAAGAATAAGAAAGTAGGTACTTTGCTTTTGATTACACTTTTAAATTTAAAAAACTTTTTTTTTTAAATCTAGTGACGTTAAAGTATTAGGTATGGGTTCTTTAACGGTACGAATAACTATATTATGACTATACCTACCATACTCTACTGAATATGAACAATAGTTTAAAAACCTGAGTTAAAATTAAAAAGTTGTCAGAAGAAATTCGCTTGATCGAACCCGAGATTTTCTTCGGCGGCTGTATAACTAAATTTTTATGATTTTTGTTTGATAAGATTTTCTTTTTATAAAACTTTGAACTAAAATATGAAATAAGATCTAGATTTTCAGGATTAAATAAAATCGGCCGTATATTTTTTGAGTAATTGATGTTTTTACCAAGACGCTGTTAAAAATATAATTTAAATTTTTACGAGTAAAAATACAACATTCAGACCATTGGCTTCAGTTTATATTGCATTGTGTTAGTGCAAATTTAATTTTCAAATTGATGTGTTTTCTGGATTTTTTTAAGATCTTTTAAACATAATAATTAAGCAAAATTATGTTTTTTATATAAATTTAATCATTAGATTTACAACTTAAATGTTATTTTCTTTGTACTTAAGGTTTAATTGATATTTACAATCTACAAGCAAATCTAAGTAATAAGTATAATTTAGTAGTGATTTACAAAATGATTAAATAATAAATTATCAAAACAAATTCTACGTGAACTATATGAACTAGATAGCATTTTGTTTCATTATAAAAGAAATAATCTCTTACCTCCCCCCCCCCCAATCGTTTAAGATCTCACTCGACAAAGACTGTTGATTTAGCATTTAAAATTAATTTTAAATTTAATAGCAATATTTCCTCCGACGAATAATTAATTGTCTGCGATATACAAAAATTTATATAAAATTTATTACCCATAAATTGAACAATAACAAAAATATAAAAAAGTTAACTTAAAACAAAACCTGGCTATTTCTACTTTTTCGAGCAAACAATTTTTTTAAAGAAAATTTTCAAAAGTCAACATAAAAACTTATATCATGAACGGGGACATAAACCTAGATATTCATTTTTGTCAATATTATGGCAGAATTTTGCCATTGAATAATATTAGGTGGTACATTGATAAAAAAGTTTTAATAATAGAAAAATTTAATAAAAATTACTACATTTTACATTTTTAAATTTGATGCTGAGATTTATTCTGGCAAAATTCATTAGAGGTATTGTACGAATAAAACAATTTATATTTTACAAAACAATAATAACAAAAATGACTTCCAATATGAGAATTTGGCAAACTGTATAATGTATTTAGATTTATAAAATATATCTCTTTTAGTTGATAGCAGATTTCTGGTATAATCACATACTTACGGCTTTCGCTTTTTCACAAACAGCATAGTTAATTCAGCCAACATAATTTATATTCAGAATTAAAACAACCCCATTACAACATACATTGCGGTAATTACGATATTTAGATATTAAGAAATATTAGTCTATCATTTATGTTTATTACATTGGTAGAAAATGAACAGAGCAAATATTTAAAAGAAAGTACAATATTGTAGAAATCAATACCTATTTGATTTAATAATTTAATATTCGAAATAATTGTAAAATTTTCGTAAAATTGCAATTGCAACGTTAATTCCTATACAAAATCTAAAAAAAAATCTATTTTTTATGAAATCATCAAAGTCTCGATTTCGATATTAACTAAATAAGAATTATTTATCACATAACTAGTAGTCTTGATGATCTAATTAATTTCTATTTTTGCAAATTTGTTAGTACAAAAGCAAAAATGTTGCCAACAAATTATATTTAAAAATTGTTTGATTTAAAATTAGCGAAGTTTCAAATTTAGTACATACAAATGTAATGTTCTGATTTTAAATACAAATAAACAATTTTTTCTTAATTTCGAAAATAATATATTATTACCAAACCTGAACTAAATTTTATTTTTCCCATTTTTATAGACTATTTAATTTTAACTTCGTAATTACTTTTTTAAGTGATTAAAGTATTCTTTATACATTTTTGTAATTACTTAAAATGAAAGTTGAAAAAATAGTAGACAAGGTGCACAAATTTTCAGATGATGGAATTAAAAAATTTAATTACTTAAGTATATTTAAAAAAAGTATGTATACATTTACAAGCTAATACCGAAAACATTTTTTTAATTTTTTTCTTTATTGATAGTAACTCCTACATTATTAAATAAAAAATTTATAAAGCAAATTTTGCTTGATTTTAGTTTTTTCTAGAATATACATAATCTCGGTTTAATTAAATGAAAAAGTTCTTACAGAATTTAGATTTTAAAAATAAAGAACTAGCGTGGGTTCTTTAAAATGTTCCTCATTAACATTTTGTTTCTTTTCTCATTCCATAATTCGTTGCGTTATATTAATTATTCCTTTTAGATGTTTACATGAATCTTTTTAAATGTATAAAATAAAAGATAACATTTCGGTAAATTAAATATTATACAGCAGTATTTCTTTACTGAAAAAAAATTATTAACTTAAAGAAAGATGTGGTAGTAACGAGTTAGTAACGTAAGTCTTAGTTGCTATTGGAAATTGCATTAGGTATTTCTTAAAATAGCTAATAAAAACTCCTACATCGTCGATTAACAATAAAAAAACGATATTGTGGAACAGCAAAAACAACGAAAACAGCTTTTGCAGTAAATGACCCAAAACAACAAGCCGTGGAAGCATGAATTTTACACATTAATTATGGCAATTGCTGAAAGGTAATATTAGTTTGCATTACATAAACTGGCATTTAAGCCATCAATCTCGTGACCGACAAACTTTATATTACAATCATTTGAAACCAAGCTGATATATTCTAAAGAGACGATGACATACTGGCCTTTTCAAAAACAATCCTTGGTAGGTAACAAATTTTTCCTGTTTCTACTGTTAGACGCACAGGTTTTATTTATTTCTGAGCTGCATTGACACTGGCATAAAATTTATTTCATTTTTTAAATAGAAAAATTTTTAAAATACATCAGATGTGAAACACCTCTTGGAAGTAAGTTCTAAAATCAAGAATAAACTACGTGAATGGAATACTGTAAATATAAAAACGCTTTAGGAAGAAACGTGCTTCTGCAAGTTAACCCAAGTGAATTCACTGCGGTTTTTCTGATAAAAGTATTTATACTTTATAAAACAGCACAAAAGTATTTTAGTTACGTATAACCAATTGAAATTTATTTTGAAATAATTGCATTTATATGTTGTGGTTCCAATCAAATAAATATTTGGCTAAAAAAGTTTCAGGAAATGTAATTAAGTAACCAAACGTCATGGCTGACGCTGAAGGACAGGTGATAGTCTCATTGATTTAAAAATAAGTTTTTACTAATTCCTGAAGTATGTGACACCAAGCTAGCCGACGCAAATTTTTCAGTGATATACTAATCTGCATCTGTTAAATTATTATTTTTCACAAATACTTACAAAAATAAGCAATACAAGCGCAATAATAAAATTTACTACAAAGTCTGCTACTTAGTCGCCTATAAATTCTTTGTTTGTTGCTTTATTTTGTTAACAAATTTAATTTGCACTTTATAAAGTAAATCTGCAAAAAAGATGGCTTTTTTGCTTTCTCATTTACTCCATTGTATAGGAATTGTGGAATTAAAATACTGGAAAATATCTACATACAAAATTGTACGTATTATAATATTTTGAAAATGAAAACGCGGAAGAAATAAAAATGTATACACAGATCTGTGTATAAATTAGATTTTCGAGCACTAAACGTGGTTACGTGCCCTTCACCCTAGGAAACTTTCTTTATTTTACAGATTATGCATTTCATTCCAAGTTAAATTTATATTTTGCTGTTGAAAATATTAAATATTAATATTAAATCATCAATCATGTCAATGAATATTAAATAGCAATTTGGAAGTGAGCATTACGGAAAAAAATATAATACAATATCGATTATACCGTGAACGTAGTATATGGTAAGAGAGAGTAAATAAATTTATCTAATTTTGTGCGATCTTTTCGGGCAACAAAAATCGTGTGCGAACTGACTCATTTTCAGAGCAGTTTTGTATCAAAATTGTTATATAATCGAAACTGGTTCTATTTTGCACACGATTTCATAGAAAATACAACAGTTATTTTTAAAAATAATTTTTGTTATAAAAATTATTCTTATAAGATATATATGTGTTTTATAAGATTTTATAGGATACAAAACTAGGTATAGAATTCCGAAGTCCTATTGCTCGTCTATTGTCACGTTGCCTTGCAAGTCTACGACAATAAAATTGTAACCGGATTTTAGTATAGGTTCTATTCCCTATACTTCTATATTAAGGAAAATTCTAAACAGAAAAAAAAATTCAACTACAATGTGATTGGTCTAGACGAATCCTAGTGATTGATCTTTGGATTAAATGTGGCAGACTTTTCTTAGTTTTCAGTTTTATGTTTAATTCGAAAAAAATCTTGACCGGCACCGGAAACTTGTTTGGGGGGGGGTTACCCTGGTTTACGTGTAGTCAATAAATAAGCAATAACTACTGACTTTGTAATTTCTGGCAGGATTATTTCGATTGTAAAATTGGTTTATCCGTAAATTATATTATATATCAAAAAATAGTGACTGTCTGTTGCAGTCTTTAAATATCACAAATTAAGCTTTTAAAATACAGGTCATTAATCAAATTACATATTTTTCAAGTTGATAACGCTTTTCCTAAAAAAATTGACTTTTAGTAAAAAGCCTTTTGATACTTTCGGTATAATTAAATAGAATGCGAGAAGACAAATTAATCTTTGTTTTAGGGAATCGTTTCAAAATCCCCAAACATTTGAATGGAAGTTAATTAAAGAACCTTATTATTTTAAAATGATTTATAGAATCTTTACATTTAGAGTATAAATCGTAAAATAGTAAATATAAACATTCTTAACAGACCAACTAATAGTAATTGATCGATACTTCAACTTGAAAATAATATAATTTTTCTTCTACATAAAAAATGCTTCTAACAATTTTCGAAATTACCATATAGTTTTAAGTTTCGCTTATATGAAGTGCAACAGCTGTGTGTTAAAGCAAGTTTTAATTATTATAACGAACATTTTTCCAATAAAGCACTTTCAAAAAACTTTTTAACATGGCGTTCTGTTTTAATAAAATAATTGATTAGCATACTATAATAATATGTTCGTAACACATTTCATATTTTCTTTTATAATTTAAAGCATCGATTAAATTCCATTTAAATAAATGTTTATACGAGTTTTGTTGGGCAGGTATTTCATAGATAAATCGAACCATTATTATTTATTCATACAAAAATTTAATATAACGATTATTATTATTCTTCACACAATAGCCGTATTTTCAAACTTTAAATGCCATTTTATGAAATACTAAATTTAAAAAATACTTAAATAAATTTAATTAATTGTATTTAGGTTTGAAATAGAACACAAGTAATAACCAATTATGCAAGCAGAGTGGTACTTATTTTCAGCTAACAATTACCTAACAAAGGTATAGTAAAGCTCCGACTTACACTGTAGGTAATTCTGAAATGCTATGTTCAATATTACGTCTTAATTTTCACAGATATCTCTTCTCTGTTCTTTGGTGTACTTTGACCTCCTTTATACCCTAGATCTATGGTATAGTACGTACAAACTATTTATTATCACACACACACACATTTGGGACCTATACTACTTAACGTGAACTCTGAACCATGGAAGTGTACTACAATACTACTAGTAATGTTCTGAAGCTTTACTAGGAAAGATATCTACATTTTTATGTTTTAGTTAATGTTTATAAAATTATGTTTGATCTCCAAATTTGCAGAAAGTTTTTAGAAAAATCTAAAAGCAGTTGTGGTGTATTACATGTATAAATTCAAATAAATATTAATTGAAATGAATGATTTACACATTATGAAGGCTTACAGCTGCTAAAGAGTGTTTTGTATTTTGTGCAATTATCTATATTGTATCACTAAAATTAAACATTCCTTCTATTTGCTTCCCAAACTCCTGCTGTAGCTATGTCGAACTCAGTCAGTAATTAAATTATTTAGTGGAGCAAGAAAACGGAAGATCCTACATAATAAATCACAAGAAGCAGATAAAACATTTTTGTGGTTTCTTTGCCGAAAGTTAACAGAAACCCTGCAGTTGTAAGCGATATTCTCTAAATTCAATTTAAAATTGTTAAACACATTAACATCTTCTTTATGCAGCAATACTTATTAAATTCGATCAGCTATGTCGATATCAAAAGCATTCGCGATTATAATTTTCTAAAAAAATTAATAACGTAATAAATATTTGGACGCTTCCATGAAGATTTAGAAAATTCAATTTTAAAATTCGGAGAACGGCGACGTCTTTGTTTTATTAAGGATGCTAAAATTTTATGTCGAATGCAATTAAAGAGACAAATTTAAAAGCTTACAGAACTTCAAAAAGAAGTATATTTCAGTATTTGCATTAGCATAAATTCGCAAATGAATCCTAATTAAAAAAAGCAATTCTTTGGTCTCTCTTTCCTACCAAAAGAATTAGATTCTCTATATCCAAATATTTTATGTTTATATTTTCTTATTTTAAGAAACGAATTTATTAACTTTAACGTGCCACGGATTTCCGCAGATACAACTAAGCAGAACCAAATAGAACCTAATGGATCAAAAATAAACAATTTATTTTTAGAACGGTATTTGTGTTGTATTTAACACTCAACTCATGCATTCAATAAATATCACACAATTACAGAACCACGCCTAAAGATTATAGAAATTCGATTCATTTCTTCGTCAACAATCGAATAAATTATTTCTTTTTCTTGTTCTATGAAGATTAAGAAATTTCGTACTAATTAGCCACATTTTCATCGGTTTATTCTAGTTCTGCAAAACCTTTAGGGGCATCGATTTTATTTGGTCATAAAATATAATATAATGTTTTGCTGCTTTTGGAACTGCTATGGCAGGCTCATCATCAAAACTATGTCGTAAAAATTAAACGGTCCAATGGAAAATCTTGCGGAAATTATATTCGTCACACAAACTCGAAACAATTTTATACTATCAACCAAAGATCAAATCAATTTTAATAAATAGGAAGCAGGAACTAATAAATTAGTTTTATATTGAAGAGGCCATAGATACATAGGTAAAAATAGCCAGCGTCATAAAAATAGAATCCCGTATAAGTATTTTATTTTACTAAAACTAAACAACATGCAGCTTCGTTATAGTGTAAACATTCTGTGTTATCTATTTTTGATCAAAGTTAGTCATGCACATTTGCTGGATACTCGGTCGATTCATTTCTATGGATGTGAAAATTATTTTAAATTTTGTAAACAAAGTGTAATAGATTCTAATAATAGAAGATCAAATTTTACCAATTAATTACTACACGAGAAAGTATTTAGTTTGTAAAGACATTTAAGGTATTGAAAAACTCGAAAAACTGAACACCTCTTAACGATTAGCTCGTTTAGCTGATCGTGCGCGTAGTTCTGTGAGTAATGAATAATTAATTAATCGTTTATAAATCATTCATGAACGCTGCAGGCTACAGAAACCAATACAAGAAAGTAATATGAAAATAACTTGAGAGTTAATTTTGTTTAGCTGTAATTTTTAATATTTTCTAGTTTCAAAGATAAGAAACATATCAAGTATCTAACTTTTTATAAAAGTTTTAACGTATCAATCTTGTAATATCAGATTTATATCAAATTTTTTGTAAGTAAATTGATCATTCTTTATTCTTTTCAAATAGCTTTCTATTATTTGTGAAGCGAATTCCGGTTGAAATGTAAAATTGAGTACAAAAAATGAGTGGAATATATCATAGTTGTGTGCACAATTATGGCTTTTCATTTCAAACAATTTCAGCTTGAAATTAATTTAAGGGTAAAACTTTTTATTCATTCTGTTTTAACGTTACCGTATTATAATAAAATACTAAAAATGAATTTTTAATATTTCTTTGAGTTGTGTTCTTCCAGGCGTTAAACGACTTCTCGTATTTTATAACTTGGGTTGCTGAATTTTAACATTTTTCGTGTGCGAATAGGTAGGTGTAACATAAAAATCGGGCTTTGTAATTTTACATTCCCGATGTTATTTTTTAATACATTTATTTTTAACTATACCACTTTCACCTAAAAAGGTGGGTCAATTGCGACGCCTGAATAACTTTATATAAAATTGAGAATTTTAATAATTAATAGCATTAAAGAAATTTTAAATACCAAGATTTTAATTATTACTTTTTAAAGAAATAAAAGAAACTTTTAAAACGTCTACAAAAATTGCGTTATAAAGTGCTTTAAAGTATCGCATTTTACACCAAATGTTCTTCATATTTTCCAGAGCCTTAACAGTCTTACCTATGTTGGTTCCTTCTTGTGAATTATTCATGATTGAAGCCCATGTAACCTGACCGCAAATTTAACAGGATACTTTCATACTAAAAAATACTCTAAGTAAGCAAGACTCGAACCGAATTTTATGGCGTTGACTACGTTGGTGTCCTGTTTATATAAATTTTATACCTTCATTATGAATTCATCAGAACTCAAATTTATTGTCGGCAGAATAACAAAGCCTGCAAGCAGCTTTACATGTTTACTTTTAAATTTCAAAACCAATGTTAATATAGTAAGAAGACTACATACTATATCGAACGATATTGACGGTTGTGTCTATTTACTTTACCAAAGAAATCCATTGCATTTGTTTGATAAACTTAAACAACTTCACAGTAATTAAAATTTAGCAATAGATTCAATTAATACGTACATTTATTTGTACTCTCTTATTTTTTATTAGTCCACTTTTTCGTTATCCTTGCAGTAGGTATACACAGTAATGTATACATTTTCAATAATTAATAAAACTTTTAATGACTAAAATGCACATGTTAAAAAGACTAATAAAATTTAATTAAAAATAAGTACTATTTTTAAAATGTTTACCTAGTAATCATAGAAAGCTTGCCATAAACTTTTTCATTTAACTTTTAACAGGTACCTACTATAAAATTCAAAACTTTTATAAGTATTTACAATTTTAATTTAAACTTTTTTTAGCTTTAGAACAAATTAAAAACATCTAAAAAGGATTACAGTCTGCAGCTCGGTATGAAAATATCTCATCAGATCTATCAACATACATAAATATCAGTAAAAACAACATTAACTTATTTTTACTCTTATGTACCTACTCATTTTTAATGATTGAAATTAATATTCAAGTTTATTTGAAAATAAAATTTGTAATGTACAATTAGAAAGCTTTGATTGAATAGAAACATTTAATCAAAAAAAACTGTCCATTAATAAATAAAATAGAATAATAGAACAGTGAAGTTAATAATAGTAAAGACTTTTGCTGAAAGAAAAGAGTTAATTAACTATTATTGTACAATAAAGATTACTCTTTTTTCTAAATAATAAGTGCAAACAAAAATTTAACTTCCTTGAATACAAACTAAAACATCCTAACAAAAGATTGTTTTTTTGGAAACTAAAACAAACTCTATTAAAAAATTTTATTTTTTGTTTTTTAGCCTATGAACCATAAACAATAGATAGCATCTTAGAAAATAAACACAGAAAGATAAGATTGATAATAATACAAAATATTGTGAGGTTTAATCGGCTACTATATTATATAACACAAAGAAGCTTAAAACAAGTTATAAAAGTAATAGTTTTTATATTTACGATAATAAGGAAATGGTTTCAATAAAAATTGTTAAGTGTCAATTTCTATGGTCAGTTGTTCGAGATAAATAAAGTTTATAATATATATTATAATAGTTTATTATAATAATTTATTTATATATATAATTATAATAATTTATTATAGTTTAATATAGATAAAGTTTTTACTCTATGAAATGACTGTAATTCACGGTGGATTTGCAAAAATTATAATTTCAGTTTGTAAATGTCAAAACTGTTACAATCGTATAAAATTTATTATCAGAAAGTTTTAATTCTGCAAAATATGCCATTGTGAGCGAAAAATTCAAGTACCTAATACGTTTTATACTATTCAAAGATACTAAAAGTTTTCGATAAGAATTTTTTAGAAAAACTTAATTTTTTATGGATATTATTTAGCAATAACTTACATCTTACTTTTTTAGGAAGTAGATAATAGTACGACCACTTATTTATCACTCCTAAAACGGTTTTATATTCTTAATAAAGATAATTTTCAAATAAAAACGGTTAGGATTTTGGTAAAAATCATCTTTTAATATTTAAAATTTATGAAAAATGCTACTTATACTAATTAAACTATTTACCTGAAAATGTACATTTAGAATCACAATTAAAATCATCTCATCACAAATGACTAAAATTATTACACTGAAAAGTTTATTCAAAAATATTTTGCTCAATTTTTATGCTTAAAATTGGTATTCGAGTAAGCTTACTCCGAAATTCCAGGTTCGAATCACTTCAAGGAGTTTCTTAGCTGAGCCTTCCGATGAACATCAAAATGCTGTGCATATTTACTCTGCCAAATTAACTCTTACCAATTACATTAAAACTACCCTATCTAATAAACTTTACGTGCAAACCAAAACAAACTATCGAAAACCAACATTTTCGATTCATTTAATTGAAAAAAAGAAAATTAGATAGCATTCATAAGACAATATTTTCTCATACAGTTAATATCAATATGATTAATTATTGAGCATATAACGTTTCCCTTTTAGGAAATTTCCATCAAGCATAAATATAATCTCAATTTCCTTTTCATAAAACCTGATTGGTACACATCTAAGCAGATGATCAAGTTCAAAAGCAAACTCGAGCTATTGCAGTTATAATGATCAAAATGCATAGGGAGATTCAATTGGCAAAGGAAATCAATAAAGCTTTCATAATATAATAATGTTATGAAAATTAAAACAGTAATAAAAGGAAAAGTCGTATCTTGGTAAAGCTCTTCCTAATAAATATTAATGATTCCTCTAAAATAATTAAACTACTAAACAGTAGATCATAAAATGTTTTAATGTTTCGTATAGTTTATACAAAATTATGATGGCAACTTCACGACAATATTTTATAAACAAAATTCGTATAATTTCAAATAACAAAAATTGATAATAATTTAACACCAAATAAACCAAAGCTAGCATTTGCTAATATTTATCGGCCTTTATAACATTAATTTAGGTTATTTAGTATGTCACAAATTGTCAGCTTTGGATCACAAAGTGTTCATTTGATAAATAATCTTGACATATACCCCTTGAGCCATGAATTTTATCGTAAAAAATACGAATAGCTTATATTTTTGCAAAAGTTTAAGTAGACTTGAATTTTAGGGTTATAAATTTATTTTAACCATGCCTGTCGATTTTGCCTGTCTCCATCTCATCATGAAACCATCAAAATTGAGTTTACGTCAAAAATAGGTAGTTTTTCTAACCACAGCAGTGGATTGGTATGATTGCGAGTCGAATTTCTTTATTTTTATCAACAAATTTCCTCAAAACCCCAGAAGATTGTTCAGTTTTCCAGTCGGAGAGACAACCTTAAATTACCTTGGTAAATGCCACACAAATAATTTGTGTTACTTAGTATAAATCATAGTTTTACCAGGGCAAATGTCACCATAAACTGCTTCCATTTCATTTCCAATTGTTGTGCCATTTTTTCCTTGTTCTTAAAATATTCTCACATTATCATTTGACATTTTGTCGGTTGGAACTAAGTTATATTTATCTGCCTCATTCTGTAAACTTAAAAATTACCAAAAAAAGGTAGTCTTGCTAATTACGAAAAAGTTAAAACTAGGCATGAAATTGATAACTCTTTGTGTACTTATTTTTAAATTTTAGCTTTAATAATCGGTCAGATGAACAGACTTGAGCGATAAAAACAAAAAGTATCCATCGAAGAGCTTAAGTACAAAAATTTGAATAATTGTGTAAAGTTTGGCTATATAAATTAAGTCTATTTTGTTAAGATTTACATACATGTAAATTTGCTATCGAGAATGCTTTTCTCTAGAGTCTTAATTTTAATTCGTGTCTTTCAATTCATCTAGTCGTAATTCTTCTTTTTTTACTTTTATAGTCACTATTACACTAATCTCAATATTTAAATTTTGTATTTTACTTAAATTTCTTTCATGTTACACGATATTATCTTTGTTCTCGACTATGAACAGTTGGACTTCTGTTACTCTACTTCTAATGCACGAAAAAATCAGCGTTTTTATTTTTAAATTTTGTCTAATTAATCATCAAATTATTTGTTCAAAAAATTTTGAATTAAAAAATATTTTACTATGATTGCATTATTTTCAATAAAAATTTAAAATTTTCTTATCTATCACAAATAAGTAAGTTTATTTTCATGATAAAATAAAATAAAAATAAAATAAATTTAGGTGTATAATGAATAATATGTTAATTATTTACACCCTACGCAACATAAATAGTCGCACTTAATTTTTACAGTAATATAATTATTATTTTTCATGAAGTCCTTCTGTCGTACCGGAGTAATAATAAAATATTAATTTTGTATCAATTCAAATTTAAATTTTAACGTCTTTAGTTTGTTTGTTGGTTCAATTGTTGCTAATATTTTCATACCGCACTTGCTTAACGATAGCTTTAAACTCTTGAAAAGTTTTTAGCTTTATATTTTGAATTTCTTTCACAAAAAAGTATGCATTTGCGGCTACTTTTGTGGCGATTAATGTAGTTTGAAGGTATTGCATAACAGGGACTTTTAAAATAAGAAAAACAAATCAATAAAAAGTTGATATAACTGTCCTTGCATTCTTATAACTAAGTTTTTTTATATCCATTATTCGCATTTATGTTCCTCGATGGTTGTATGAGCTGCGTTGTTGTAGACTTGTATTTTTTAGGGACCACATTCAAGTCTGCTCAAACACCAATTTAGAGTCTAAGTCAACGCTATTCTGTTTAATACACATTTTTCGAAAAGTCATCTTATTTACATCAGTGGTAACTATTCTAATTTTAATTAAACTAAAAAATTAGTCATCTGTAAAAATAACTTGCTTCATATCACTTCTTGATATGTATTCATTTACAAATAAGTAGTTCTTCGTAGTTGAGTTATTTTGTTTTATTTAATGCAATGTTTGAAATTGTTTGTTTCAATATATGCTTGAAATGCTTGCAATAATGTACATCTTGTCAAACCATGAAATAATTCTCTAGAATCAGTCAGCATTTGCTGTTGATAATGGTAGTTTTCCTATAATCACCTATTAAAGTAATTTTATTTTCCTTTAAAAGTAATTCTTTTTCCGTTGGTTTAGTAAAGAAAATAGTTAATTAAATTCTTGTAGTTTAGTTAGTGTTGTACCAATTCCTCAGTTGCAAATACAATCCAAATTAATGAAGGCAATGCAAAACATTGTATATTAGCTTCAAAATTTTCTGTCACATCTGTTGATGTGCAACAAGAGTTTTACGTTTCTTAAAGTTGATAATAGAAAAACTGAAATTACAATTTCACAATAAAGGGTTAATCAACTTGTATTGTCCATGGATTAACAGGATATTGATGTATTTGTAATAATATTATATTCATATTACGCATACAATATGAACGAAATTAACAAAATTAACATCTAAAATCTAAGATTTTCCTTATTGAAAAATGTAAGGTAAAATAATTCAGACTTAATTAAAAAATGCATATTACATTTTAATTATATTATTTGATAACTAGTAAAATTACACTCCAAAATGTCTTTCATTTTGGAGTTTCAACTATACTTTCAACTATGCTGTTTAAATTTTAAGTATTTTAAAATTGTATTTTATAATCACAAAAACTGCAATAAACACCTTTTTACTAAAGTAAATAAAAAGCACTGCAAATGCAATATTATATTTTGCAAACGTTTTTGCTATAGTACTGCAGCCACTACGTGCGTTAACGTCGAAAATTAAAGTGTTGCACGATTCCAATAGATATTTAATTAAATATTATAGTAATATAAACTATATAAGCTGAATAGCCAGAAATGAATTTTTTCTATTACCCGGAGTCGATCTGGATATTCGTCTTGACCCTCATACTACTTTTAGGTTTTTCTGGACATCTCTAAGGCTTTCACCGGGTTTGGGATGATAGTTTCCTTTTATGAAATTAAAAATATTACGAATTTGGTCGTCATTCCGTAAGAATAGATACACCTCAAAATTATTTCTTACCAAATTTGGTGTACTCTTGAAACAAATAATAAATATATTCAATATATCAATTCACAAAAACACCACTTAAACAACATCTGCAGACGATACCGTCGTAGTATATTTAATATGCACTGCAATACTAGCAATTCCTTTAAATCGAGAAACCTACTTAACAGTAACTAATTCTCAACTAATTCTAAATCAGACTAATTTCTGAAACCAAAGAGATAGTGTTAGGGTATACATCTGGATGGAAGACGCACCAGGGAGTATTGCATAAAAATTAAAAGAAAACAACTCAATGCATTGTTGTCAACTGATTAAATAATAAAATAGAATTTCACTAAATAATTCTAAAGCCGGTTTAGCCATAAGTTACAATCTTGGTGCGGTAAGTGTCACAAATAATGTTAAAATTCAAACCTAGCAAACCAAGTTATTAAAAATTAATGCCAATGTTTGTTCAAACTTCCCTGACGATAATTTTTGATCAACTAAAGGTACCAATAGTTCCAATACAAAAGAAATCACAGCGAGAGATTATCAATACCCAACTCATCCAAATTCTGAATTTATGAATCTACTGAAACTACCACAAGTTTAAAATAATAGATTTCTGTAACTATGTAATAAAGTACCTGTTGTTAATATAGCAATGCTATTTTTAGTTTTGAAAGAGTGAGCCCACTGGGCAAACTCTCCACATGTCATTTAGTATCACGCTGTGTTCCTTATTGTTAAATATAATTAACAGATTACATCATATTCACATGGACATTAAGGATGAACCGCTCGATAAATATACGTACGTAAACCTCTACATTGAAAATACATCAATATTGGAAATCGATTACTTCGAGTTGTGTTTTTGTTAAAAGAAAAATTGTGTGCACTCTGTTTGAGTTTACAAAGTATTGTTGATGTTCTCAATCGAAAAACTTTTTCTCAAAACTAAAAATGCAACATCATGACAAAATCTCATCACCGATCGATCTAAAATATTTTTAGTCAGATTATAAGGGTAAATAAAAATGTAAAAAAACTTTTATAAATTGCTAAACTTTTCATGAAATTCAAACAATTTATCAACAATCTCGGTTCTAATTATTGAACTTATAGTTTGGCTAGAAGATTGTAAACCACTCGGCTTTTGAAATAGGCATAACAAAACATAAAAGTCATAAAATTATGTATCTTTTGCATGAATCACTAATTTATTTGTTTATTTTTACCAGTTTTATCGTTGCACATTTTAAAAATACGCTATAGTATATATTTTAATAATCGTATTTTTTTTTAACTTTTCGCATATTTTAATTATTAATAAATAAATAAATGTCTAGTGTATAAAATACGGTGAATTTATTTTGACTTTTAGAGTTATTTTTGTTAACAATAGTTGAAACCAATCATTAGTGGCATCTCTTGGTAGTCTAGATAGTAATTCGGAAAGGGAACATTTTTTACTTTTAGGATAAAATAAAATATGTAGTATCTACTTATTCTTATTTATTCCATATGCCTGCAATTTAATACTTGAATTATGTTATATTTTATCAGATTAATGTTAGTTTATTTATACCGACTGCATTAGTGTATGGAAAAAATATCTTTTCGGTTATTTAATTTGGAAAATTGATAATATAATAATTATGTAAGATACAAAAAAAGATATCCATTTGGCCAAACATTTGTTTACATGCTAGATGTAGATACGGAAGATTAGATATATATATATTTAATGGTTTTACAGAATGATGTTAGCTTACCGGAATGGTGGCTTCTTCCTCGGAGGTGGTTCCCCCATTTGGTGGCACATGACCGGCTTTGGCAACAAGCCCCGCCGGAACCCGCACGGTGATGCAATTTGGCGCTGTGTTCCACTCACTAGTGGCCCCCTTCACGACCACAACATTCAGTGCATCTTCTGTACTCACCCCGAATGACACACTGCTCACTCCAAACGATCAATTTTTCACGTGATATTCAGGTATGCACAACACTTCAACAGTATACAACTGAATTTATATTAAAATTACTAATTGAGCAGGAAATCTACTTTCGATAGATATGGTTCAAGGAAGCATATGAAAGTGCGACGTAGAAATTAAAAGTTAGGGCGTAATAATTGCAAGTTTTGACGCCCCAGAGAACTTTTTAACATTTCTCATATGAAATGTTGTGTATATGTAGGTTAAATTCGTAAGTTTTATTACTGTTATGTTGTTTTGAAGGGAAAGTTCGCGTGGTCGTATGTTTATTATCAACAGCTGAGTACGCGACACTAGGAAGGGTTATGCGGTACTGTTCTACTAAGATGCTATTGAACGACGCCGACGCTAGGGCGCAGGAGCGTCGCGTCGCCGCTACGCGTTTACTACCTGCTGCTTGTTTGCATCATTTGTGCTTTGCTTGCGTTTGCTTGTTAATAAATGATCACGTTTTCGAGTAGGTATTTTTTCTAACAAATCTTTTTGAATACCTAATACGCCTAAAATTCCAATATTTTCATACAATTTTATAATAAATTCAACAATTTTTTACAGGAATAAAATTTTTCGAATATTTATCCAGATTTAATTAATAGAATATCATAAAAATTGAATAAGGAGTTTTCTTTTTATATTATCTGCTTCCCCACTTGAAACAACTTTTGTTGTTTTCGGATTCTCTTAAGTAAGTTTTAATGGTAAATTGTCGTTTGAAGCATTAGCCAAAGATCGATATTTTTTATTGCTTTCTATATGTTTAAAAAGTAATTATTTATATTTTGCCGTTCTCTAAGTAAATAAAAAACTGCGAGTTTTATTGAAAATTTGTACCTATAGCTTTCTTATTGTTTTTCTGTAGATCTATATTCTGTCCATTTAAAAATAAAAACAACAGAGTGCATCGAGAAAATCGACAAGAAAAGAAAAGACAATATTGGTTCAACTTGAACTCATTTTATCTCAGTATATGTATAAAAAAGTGTACTTTTCAGAGATAAAGACTAAGATGACTTTTCAGTAATGGTAACGACGTCGGACTAAAGTATACGACTGGATATAATTTTACACTCAACCGTAGTATAAATACTGCCATGTATTTTGCCATTATTCACAATGGTTTGAAGAACGAGTTTTGTTTTTTCAGAGATAACGGATCTGCAAATACAAATAAGTAATTTTTCCAAATGAGTGCACTTCTGTAAATAAATAAACTGAATTCAATTGGTTTAATATAATCTCACGAATATCTACTCTGTAAAACATAGTCGATCCTTTTTAGAGATATTTAACCATAAACCTAACAAAGAAAGCTCTATATTCTAACTTCAACATAATAAAAAGCATATTTTGAAAATAAAATAAAAATAGCAGCAAGTTTTATAAAAATTCTACTTTTGACGTTGAATCGATCACGAATTATAATTATTTTTTTATATTTAATAAAAAAGGTACAACAAATGAACGCTGAAGAGGAATTGATAGATGAGTATTTTATAAATTGGATGTAGTACCTATTCTACACAAATGTATGTTCTATAAATGTTTATATAGTAAAGTACCAATTAATAATACATTTATGTATATTCCTAATTATTGATTTAAATCAGTACGTATTACAATATAATATCTAGTATAATTATTAATATTTATTATAACTTTATAAAAGATCATCTAATCGTATAATATATTTTTTAATGAAAGAGTTTCTAGTTAAAACTTATAAAACATGTAGATAATTGAAAGTATTTCAGTTTAGTTCGTTAGTATTTTAATTAAAAGAGTGTTTAGGAACATCAAGTGTACCTACTATTACGAATTCAATAGCAATTACAATAAAAATAAAAAAGTGCACTTTTATTTAACCTCGATAGGATTTATTGAGATTAGAGAAAATCTAACCACAGATCCTCAAAACAATTTATAAAATTTGTGTTTAAACGCGTAATATTATGTTCTTTTGGTAATGTCGACGACTTAATTGCTTTTATTACAAATCAAACACAACAGTTCAAATAAATTTTGTTTGATTAATTATTTTATAAAACTTGGAACAGAAGATAATCCAGTGTCCTAATAAGACACTTGTTCAAATCTATTAATGACAATTTCCAATGTTCTTTTCTTGGGATTTCTACTATAACTATTCATTTAATCAGTCTTTTCTCCAATTTTGCAATAAGCTTTGTTGCTATTGTATATACGAGTATAGAGATGTTCAACAGCTAGGAAAGTAGTTTTTTTGTACAGATCTAACTGACATTTATTTTAAAATAAACTAAACTAAAAATTATTGTAAACTGTTTTCAGTTTGTGAAACCATCATCTATGTTCATTAGGTAATTAAACAGTATTTATTAAAATGACATCAATAGTCATAAACATTAGTTTATTTATATAAAGGGATAAAATTGTAATTTGCTTCAGATTTATGTCGCAATTCATAACCTAACTAATTAATTATTAACCTAAATTGATTAATGAATAAACCAAATAATCAATAAATAAAAATAATAAATAACCATATGAATAATAATAATATGCAGACACAGGCGGAAGTAAGTAATACTTTAACTTAAACTGTATTATAACCTCTAACCTAAACTATAACCTAAGTTCTAATATAATATTAATGCAACTTCTAACCCAAATCTTAACACAACGTTTAACCTGGTGGTCTCTAACGTAGTCTTTAAACTAATATTCAAATTAAAAATCAACAAGTTAAGTAAGTAATTTATTATAATATCAATCTTTTCAGCAATACATTGTCGCTATTCAAAAGATGTTTGAATTCTATTGTTTATTTTTAAAATGTTTTAAAAATTATTCTAACCTAAATTTAACTTATATTCTAACTTCTAACCAAATGACTACACAAATGTACAACCCACTTGTTTCGTATACGAGTTTTGTAAAAATCTAGGCAAAAAACGATTTGAGAATGGAAGTCAGCAATCTTGCTACTTTTTGCAACAAACAGCAAGGTTACGTTAATTAACACAATTTTTGAGAGTTACTGGTCAAGAATGTCACTTAGCAATAAATTACGTCGTGTTTTGGACTAATTAATGACGTATATTATAAAATTTTTTAATGTAATAAAAAAGTCAGTTTTCCATCTAGAAATTATTGATAAAACTGAAATTATGATTGTCAAGTTTTAAACTGCTTACTTCTGTTTGTAAAAATAATAATAATTCATTAAATTCTAGCAAATATGTTTGCGGATTGGTCTAATAATATAGTATTACGACCTCCACCACTACTTTGTTTACCTGATTTTTTTACAGATTACAATTACAGATCTCTCCAGCACAGAGAGATTATCAGAAAGTCACATGACGCAATAATGAACTGTTAAAGTTGTTTTTAGAAATCAATAGAATATTTTTGCGAATATTTGTATACTTTAATATTCTATAACATATTATTTTAAAATAAAAGATTTTTATTGTAAATAATTAGTTTTTTATTGTCTAAACAGATTGGTTTTATATATGAAACGTCTTCACATCATTTAATAACGTGAAATTCACGTAAATTTGTTTATCATCAAATCACTTTTAATTATGACATAAATATGGCGTAGTGTACCTATGACTGAAAGTTCACGTGATTACTACGTCTGACACATTAAAACTTGATAATATACTACTTTTTTATTTTTAATATACTATTACTAAGTACATAATGATATTATAATATATTATCTATAAGAATCTACATAATATATCTATGATCAGAAATATAAACTATGGCTGAATAGGCAATATAGCCAAACAAGAAAAAAACGCTAACTTTGTCTATAACCAAATTTGTAACCTTCTTACCTCTAATCTAACCTAATGGTTTACCAAGAATATTCCGTTTTACCTTTTCAATAGTAACATTGTTCTAAAGTTACTACTTCAGTGTTTAAACCTCACGGCTGCTGAAACCGAATTGAAGAATGCCTGTAACCATGTTTTTAATAATTGATGGTGGCAATCTTCATTCTAAAGAGACTGTTGGTTTTGCGTACTTTTCAAAGCAAAGAGACGGTCATGTGAAAATTTAGGCTCTTCCCGGATTCAAACCGGGGTTAACTTACTAAGCTAATAACGGTCTCACAACTCTACTTTATTACTAACAGTGGCAATAATACCCTAATATCAGCAGTCGGTTAACTTTCTAGGGCAACGACCATCGCCTCTAACTCAACATCTATGTAACTGATATCATTGTGACGTAATATTTGCTCCAGGATCAAAATAATACTCTCACTAGCTATAATCGTGAAAACGAAGATACCTCAGGAACAGTGGTAAAATATGAAGTTAGAAATATCAGACTTAAAAGTTTATAACTCTATTAAACAAATAACATACTATTGCAAGTAGGATTGTAATCATATGGAATAAATCTGTCTTTTTGATATAAATTAATAGTCCAATCTATCAAATTTTCGAATGAAGCACTGAGCTAAAGTGAGGTAGGTAACAGCTTAATTTTGATTAATGTTGCATAATTATTAACCGCTGTAAGTTAACAACATTAAAGGTAGAAGAAACAATCAAAGTACATAGAACAATGTATCAACAATAAAGTTTGTTAACTCTTGTGACATATTATTTACGCTATCGGTACAACATTTTGTTAGTGTGAGATAAAATTGAGATAGACACGACCTGCTTAACTGTGTTTTATGTAAGTATTACCTTAACGCTAGCTTAAAAAGTTGTTATTATGTATTGAACTAAACCAAATCTTAGAGCGTAAATATATTGCATGCATATATTATGCATATATTGCAAAAATAATCCCAGGGTTTATTTAAACTATTACAAACATCATCCGAATTATTTCAATCTCCAGTCAAAACCAATTTTAACTGAAATATTCAATATTATTTTCTATTCTAACTCGTAAATCGACACCGTCTTCAATATTTTTCGTCTTGTAAAATTTTTAATTTTTTACATGTTCTGACGAATATTCTAATTGTTTACGTTTGGTACATTTTTTACGAACTAAAAAGTGTTAATAAACCACCATTCCACATCAATCGATTTGCACAATAAATGAATATAATTACTTGAAAAAATAAACAAACTAATAATATAATTGGAATGTAAACAAAATTTTGCTCTTGCTTATTCTTAATAATTTAGACAAATATTGGGTGTAAAGCTGAAGCAAATTAAACAAATTAACTGCTGGCCAACGTTTCGGACTATATATTAATCCATCCTCAGAGCTAAAATATAAAAACAGAGGTGCTACAATGTTTTAAAAATAAGAGTGTCCAGGGGGCGCAAACATACCGAACAGTTGGTGATGGTAAACGCTTGAAAATGCAGTGTGTTGTCGGGAATTGACATGGATACACAAAAACAGTTACTTCAACGATCGTCGTCAAAAAGAATAAAAATCTAACAAACTTGACAAATAAAATGTGTAAAAATAAAATTAGAAAACGCAACTGTAGTCAAAAACCTTTCTCATAATAAAAATAAAATGCACGCAATGTATAAGTACTATCTCTTCTGCAAGATAACCGATAGAGACAGTTACATTCACGTCCAATAAAATGCGATCTAAACACAATTTTTTTGTTTGTTTTTATATTTTAGCCCTGAGGATGGATTAATATATAGTTCGAAACGTTGGCCAGCAGTTAATTTGTTTGATTTGCTTTCTCTTTACACCCAATATTCGTCTAATTCATTAATAACATAATATTAAAATAATGAATTTTAACTACTAAGTAAAGAATACATACTTATATAAAAAAAAATCGGATGTGGCCATGCCCATAACTTTATCATACTTTTAAATAATAATAAATTTAAAAGAATTTTAAAAAAATATTATTTTGGAGGAGAATATATTAAAAAGTTAAAATTTTAAACTATTTGCAATTATTATTTGCAAAATTTTTTTCTTATTACTTTTTTTTAATATTATTTATTCTTTTTGCGTTTCCGTATACCGATTTTAACCAAAATCTAATCAGCTCTAAGTCTCAATATTTATGTACTAAATTCAAAATTTTGTTAAAAAATTTTTATTACTTTTTGAGATAAAGCGCACACAAAATTTAACCACATACATACATACATCCATACACACATACACACATACACATTTTCCGCTTCTGGGACCCCAAAATGTCTAAATTCATCAAAATCTCAATTTATTTTTCTGCACGATTACAATACTTTCTCAGACTTCGTATGATAAAGTAATAATATTTAAAAACAATATAAATGACAATAATTTACATTTAACAGGTTTGGACTTAGAAATATTTGAATAAACAAATATTTGAAAATGAATTTTGAAAAAATTACGTTTATAAAAATGATAAAAATTTAAAATAAAAACTTTGTAATACGATACAAAAGTTTAATGTTTTTATTATTTTAATGTTTTATTATTTTATTAAGTACCAATGTCCTCATTTGATGACAGTAACTTATATAATTTTTTAAATCTTAAAAATGATTCATTTTTATAACAAACATTTTTGTCCACATCGGTAAATATCACTCATCGTATTTATATTTTGATTTTCAAAAAATATCAAATTTCAAGTACCTCAATAAATATTTTTATGAGAGTGTAACTTAGACGAAGTTTGTAGGCTAGACTATTGTTTTTTATCGTTCAACAAAGTTATTGTAATAAAACAAAAAAAATATGATGGATATCTAAAATGTTTAGGAATTGAGTTAAAAATATTTCCGATTGTAAATAAAGAATAATTTACGTACAATTTGGGTTTAAATTAGGGTGTCCTAGAATGAAGGCATTGGGAGAATATGGTAGTAAATTAAAAATTTCTCGGACATAGAACCCTAAAATCAAAACATGATAAGGAACATGTTTAAATATAACTACTTTTTTTGTAAACTATTTCAAAGAAAACAACCTTTGAAATCCAAAAGATATGCTTGGTACTTACTTAATGGGTTAACAGTTAAAATTCACTATTTTAATATTATGTTTAGTTTGTTTATTTTAACATTACATATTACAACCACACTATAGACTTAAAAATTCATTTTTTTGGTTAGTTTTCTATTATAATTACTTTGTTGAAAAATTTTGCAGTAAAATCACCTAACTAATAGATATAATTCTTTTAATAAATTTAATAAATTAATTTTTTAACTTGTGATATATAATGTAATTCAATAATCTTAGATTGAACAAGTTAATTAAACAATTTTTAATAATGTTTTTATTATTAAGCTCTCAACGTAGGTTAACGTTTTCAACAGAATATTTTTAATACAATGTTTATATGTTTATATGGAAACCGAATAATTCTTCTATACTTGAAATATATAAAAAAACTAATAATACATTATTTTATAATTTTAGATTAATGAAATTTGAATGAAGAATTTGAAACAGGAGGAATTCCTTTGTACGAATATTTAATTGTCTTTTAGAAAAACGTCTATTAAACCTGCTCTACAGACTGAATAGAATTACTGAATATGTAATCATTTACTGAATAGAAGAATAAAAATCTAAATATAACTGAACATAAATTTTCATCGAGAAAAACTAAATTAGTTTCAATTTCAATCTTTTACGAAATAAAGCATCATCATTTTAAAATTAATTATGAAAGAATTCCAGTTAAATTTATTTTGCAAGTTTCTTATAATAATTTTTATCAAATTTTTCAAGTTTAAAACATAGTACATGGAAATTTAGCATTGAAGCATTGAAAAATGTCAGAAGATTCTAGATCGGTGTTTCACAACCTATTTTTTATTGTGCTCTATCTAAGTCTTTCTAATATTTTATACTCTCCTATGTAACATACTTATTCTTTTATATTTAAAAATTAAATTATTTTCTAAATGAATCTTAATTACAACTTGTTGATGACATAAGACTTACATCTTATGAAAAAATCACGAGTTAAACAATAATTTGTATTAATATTTTTATTAAAGCGATAAAACTTCGCTGATTATGTTTTTTTTAAATTAATTTTATAATAATTATTGTAAACTTACAAAAAAAATAGCATTTACTTCATTACTGAAATACATATTACATAAGCTTTATAAAATTTAATTGCATAAGGATAATTTTTAAATGTAAATTTAAATTAAATACTAAGTAACAACACAATCTTGCTAGATGTCAATATGTGTCAATTAATAACTATCAAGTTTTTGCTACAAAAATATTGTTTTGA
Source organism: Cantharis rustica (assembly GCA_911387805.1). NCBI lineage: Eukaryota > Metazoa > Arthropoda > Insecta > Coleoptera > Cantharidae > Cantharis > Cantharis rustica. Next base: position 42,809,743 of record OU426877.1, read on the forward strand.
ATAACAAAGTGGTTAATATTGACTACTTTCAAAGCTTCTTGACGAAAATGACAAGTTTAATCAAGCCTGGTAAATTATCAACACTTAAAAGATAGCGAAACTTGACTAGGATTTGATAACGCTGTTTATTTTTAACACTTTTTATTATTATCAACACCGACATGAATAGTACTGGATGTATATTCTAACGACGAAGGAACAATATCGATGTAATATGACAACAGATTAAATGAATCATGAAATAACCATAACTGTGTGTTTGATTGATGTGTTTTAAGTGTAAGTACTTTGTTTCTTTCGCTTTGACATTACTATTCCATTAGGTTTATTTTCTGTATGAAGGATCATTATCGAATTTGGTTCGCCTTATTGCAAAAAGTAAATTAAATAATACAAAGTGAGTTGCTAGTACTATTGACGATTATCAATCTACTGGGAAACTTTACAAAGGACTAGATGACCATCTAACTTGCGACTTAGTAGCATTAGATTAGATTTGGTGTAAGTTGATTAGGAAAAATTGGGGAAATTTAATTTGACGTTGCAATATTACACAGATTCTCTAGATTTTCACCTTTGAATTATAGCAATAAAATGTCTAAATTATATAATCAGTATTTTTCCTTCTTAAATTGACATTTTGTTCACCGTTCCACTGTTAATATAATTTACAAAATTGAAAGAGTCACGTTTTTTGTTATTACTATTATACATAATAATTATTAAAATAAATATTTAATTTTACGTTGATCGAATAGTCGAACAACAAAAAAAATAATAATTACAAATGTCAAATTAGTTATAAAATCTCCATTAGATAATTCTTTGCTCGGGTCAAGCGTTGGAAGCATAAAGCATCAATGTTACCATATGGTCTCGTGAAAGCCAGAAGAATATTAATTTCTAGTCATAAACAAACTATTTTTGCACGTTTTACAAAATTAAATTTAAAAAAGTTTGTCGTCCAATCAAAAGAAAAAATATGAGGTGTACAGATTGAAAATTTAGAATTTAAATAACCTTCTAAAATTGATGAAAAATATTTGTGCGTTTATATTGTGTACAGTACAATAATATTATTTTGTTTTTCAATAAAAATTCTCTAAGGTATGAAAGGCCAACATTTAAATTTTCAGGAACAATATGTATAATTATTATCATCAGACCAATTAAAACTTTACGGTACTGTGAAAGTTCGAAGAAACTATTTAATTTCACACAAAACTCGGTTGTAAAATTTGTACAATAAACTAATTCTTGTTGACGTAAACTAAATTAAAAGATTTTAATAGAAACTTGGTTTGACTTCTTGATGTAGGGTGATTGTACCGGTAATGGACACTGCGCCAGTAATAGACACCCTAAAATATTTCAACTTTACAAACACAGTTTTTCCATCTACAATTGAATATATACTGAATCTTATTGCCGCGTTTAAAACGTTAAACGTCTGGTGTGAAAGCTCCCTAAGAATTTTTACCCTATATACTAAACGGAAATTAAAAATTTATTACAACATAACTTATCTATTTCAATAATCTAAATATATAATGCCGATTACGCATTGTTATTAATAAATTATTAAAATTTTTTTCTGAAACTGCCGATAATTTTAATGGAGAAGTCGCTGTTATACCTATACTTTTTTGTTTTGATTACTTAAGTTTTTTATTTTCCATCTCCACAATTAAATAAAATTCGTTTGATATTGTATATAATTAGAAGACTTCAAAGAAAAGCTTTTGCAAATATAAGCTGGTTTTCACTTTACTAAATATGCTAATTTGTGAGGATTTAAGAGTCGTTGCCGACTACCTCCTTTCCGTTACAAGTACAGCTTCAGGCGCAAACGGAAATAACTTTTCCGGTTGAAATGCGATATGCCGTTCCGTTTCAGGTGATTTTGGCTACTGCTAAGTGCTTATATATTCCTCACGCAACTTATAAGTTATATGATAATAAATAAATCCTAACGATTTTCTGATTTAATTAGTGTAATACTTAATCAATAAAGTGTATCTAGCTACTTATTAGCAAATTTATCAGTTGGAATATGTACTTATTCTATTTATTATTTATTATTATTTTATCACTGAGTTTTTCTTTTGCAAAAATTAGAGCTAACGTAATTGGTATAACTGCAACAAATGCATACTCAAATATTATTAACATCAAAAAGAATTCTAATTAAAGCTGAATATTTGAAAATGCGTCAATTGAGTGTTTTTGCCTAATGATTACTTTACATACATCAGTTATCAAAAGAAACCAAGATATACAATTTGTAATGTAGTTCTGGTTTACAAAATCCTAACGAAGCTTCATTACTACATGAAACTTACACAAACGAGAGTCTTCTATTTTTTGAAATTGAATTATGAATTCAATTTTTTGTTGATGTTCAACATATTATGAATTAAAATAATTTTCTCGTGTCATTATTCAATATAATAAGTATATGCTCCCTAATGAGCAAGGTGAACTCTAACATGGAGACGATTAATTCATAAAAAATCATAATAATATATTATTATTTAGCGAGCGTTATAAAATTGCCTACAAGCACGGGAAACTTATAGTTTAACGCGGGCTCTATACCGCAATCAAACACGCTAACCGCCAGCCTTAGATCGTCTACTGCAGGACAAGTTGCAGCATTTACATCTCACAGCTTGTTTAAGTTGAAAACTATTAAAAGTGATAATGGGAACCTTTTTGAAGTATTTTAAATTTTTTCTATCTATTTTATAGGTAGTCATTCTAGGTACGTGCAGAATTTGAGCTTTCTAGCACTGGGAGTTTGGGATGTAAATTATGATGAACAATTGAGACTGTATAATAGTTGTTTTTATAGTCTAATATGGTTCACCAAGAATTCTTCACAATAATTTAAATTTTCAAGTGAGAGAAGAGTATTAGATTCTTTATCGTCGGTATATTTTTATTTATTCTGTTTCGTTCACTATGAATGCCGACTAATATAAATTACTTATGCATGTGTGGTATAACGTACAAGTTAGTATTATAGCATAGTATTGTACGATTTAGTATTGTATGCCATTCGAGAGTAGATTCTATTGATAATATAGTACCTAAATTGAAACATGAAGAAATTTATTTAAATTCATTTATTCACCTGTACCTTAATTGTTTCCCTTTATTGCATTTTATTGAGTTTCACTGCAATTCACGTTTCGACTGCATGCAAAGTTAAACCTAAATACAATATATAGCAAACTAAAACTATGATTAACTTAACTGTTAGATAAAATTTGAATACACAAGATTCATTTACATATTTGCACATTAATTCAACTTGACTGACTAATTTCGTGTTTCGTAGTGTGCAAATTTGAAAACAATTATAAATATAGCATAACATTATTTATTTCTTAGTTCAGAAAAAAACGTAAACATAACACAGTGTTTTTAATAGAACGTATTAAAAAATTTACCATCGTAGTAGTTTTATTTTAATAAAACATAAATAATTAACAGTGATTAAATGCCAATGAGTTAATACAAATAATCAACTGCTATGGCTAAAGTAAAATTATACCGAAATAAAATTTACATTATATAGTGTAATATTTTACATAGATTCTATTTCCTGTCTTCAATAATATAATTTGTACTAAATTCCATTAATATTGTTTTAAATTTGTGCAATGAAAATGTATTTAATAAAAGTATTTAAAATTCTACCTTAATTATTGTTGAATATTTTTGTTTTTATTTATAATTATGCTTGAAATCTTTTATTTTTTCTTCACACTTTTCTATCTTTCATCTTCTTCTTTAAAACCTTTATTTAAATTATTTCTATTTTATTTATCTCCTCAAATTTTGTTTTATTGCTTCACAATTAATCATAACACTGTTAAACAAAAATCAACTTTTTTTACATAGATAAAACTGCGGGTGAATGTTATGAATGTTATGTACACTAGAAAGTAGAAAATGACTTTGGATTTTATCTATCACCCATACTTTGTTTGCTATGAAGTATTGTGTGTTATACTGAAATATATCAATATTGGTATGTCCTTACTGTTACAGTTTTCAGTTATTTCTCGCAGTAATTAGCAAGAAAACTAGATTTCCATCTGCATTGGTATCGCTTTTCATGGTTGCTACGTCCTGGTAGAACCGTTCCTCATGTTCGTTGTATACGGCACTCAAATCTTTTGAAAAGAAATTAAGATTAGCATGCATAAAAAAAATGTTTAATGACACATGCCCCCCTCTCGGACGATGTTTGGACGATAAATGCGGAATTTTTCTCTCTAGCACATTGCTTAATGATCCCATAGTATGGTGAAAACGTTTGCAGTAATATACTGCAGTGAATTTTTATAAAAATAAATTACAGCCTTTTTATTTACAGCGGTCTAATTCCTTCTTCAGCGGAAGCTGATACCGTCTTATCCAGGACGCAGGTTCTATATTCGTAAAAAAAATAATAGCAGAATTGAATTTAAAAAGCTTACGATTTCAATTTATCAATTCAAAGTAATATCAGCCACGCCACATGTTCAGCTGTCTTTTAAAATTAAATTTCATTTTAATTATCCAAATAATATAAATTTCATTTCATAAAATGAAATTTTTCGTCTGCGATAACGTTACAAATTTCAGCCTCTTATCGAAAACGTTGCTTTTATTTTTTAATTACAATTATTTTAATAATATTTATCAAAATCCAAATTTAGCAATCTCAAAAAAAGCAAACGATCGTCTAAAATAAATAAATTTAAATTAGTTCAAAAAAGTTAAGATAAAATGTGTAAATTAAGATCTCCTCTAGCTCTCCTTCCTCCCAACCTTATATTTCCATAAACTTTACCACCGCAAACCTCAAATTCAAAAATCATACAAAATTTCTGAATAAATAAAAAAAAAAACCAGTGGCGGTCAAATCGTTTCGTAACACGACAATACATACTGTGTATTTACTATATTGTGTTAGCTTAAAATATTTTAGTTCTAAAAAGTTTTCGTGAACTTTTTGGTTATTCTAAAAAAAAAAATTTAATATAATAAATTAATATCGAGTTACACTACGTTAATCACTTATCCATCGATTACATGTTTTTAATATTAAAATCAATATTAAATAATAATAAATGTGGTTTACAATTTGGGATCATTTAAAAAAGTTGAAAATATATATCTTCTTCTTCTTTCATTTTTTTACTAACAGCATAACCTCTATAATGTTCCTTAGTTAACACAATATGTTCTTAGTATTCTTTTATGAAACCGAATTTTGTAAAAAAAATTACTTGTAATTAGGGGATGGGTAAAACCATAAGCCTGCCATGAAACTGACAAAAAAATAGCTTTTTAGTTTTGAATTTTAGTGTTATTTGTGAATTTAATGAGATAGTATCAAGAAAAAAGACTACCAGCAGTCATAAAGACCAACATCAATCTGGCAGTCTAAGAAGTACGACCTAAGCTAAGGATTAGTCGTTGAGTGAAGATATAATGTATTGATTTATAAAATTTGCTTAATCCCAAAATTACTCTTAGCTGGGTGTACATCCATTATTTTAGCTATGGGTTCTTGTAGTTGAAGTTTATAAAATTGTAAATTAAAATGCTCTTGTTTGTTACCTTTCATGTGGTATTGGACTTTTGCTTCACGTGCGCGCTTGCTTCGCATATGGTATTCCAGCTGGCGTCTGGTCAAACAAATTTGTTGCGATGTAATTTTAATGCATTGACTAAAATATCTCTAAATTCTTTATCTTTTCCAATAATTTATTTAACAATTTGCACTTTACCACAATTAAAACAAAACATCAAATCAACTTAACTTATTTATTAATTTAAAAAAAACACATTAACAATTTTAATTTTCAGTGCGGGAATGATGTTCGTCCGCTCGTCTACTCGACGTGAAGGCGTGAGCCCAAGTCCCACTCTCTTTTCTTTATCTTTCTCCCACCTCATTTACAGCTAATAATTTAACAAACATTTTTTATTATATAATATTATACAAATAAATACTAAAACAAAATTAAACTTTTAAATAATTTACAAAATAAATGAAATTAATGTTGTTTTGTTTTTCGAAACACGACAGTATATGTTACAGTTAAAACCCGAAATCAATTAAAACCCGATCTAACTAGTAAATTCTAGTTTTAACTAACCGCTTTAGTTAATTCTAGTTTTAAGTGAAATAACTTTAGTTAAAACTAGATTTCAAATAAAGGCAAACGTAATTAAATTAAAATTGTTTTATTGAGTTAATTCTGTTTACTATAATATAGTATTTACAATTTACTTCTTGCCACATAGCATACTGTTATGACATTTTAAATTGTAAAGAATTTCTTTTTGTAAAAATAGGCATCGTTTTGAATTAATTTTTTTACAAGAACGGTGATAAAACCCTTTCCCAGTTGCAAAAGAAACTTTTTTCGCTTCTGCCTTTATATAAATTTTCTCATCTGAGAAAACAAAATTTCTTCACTACTTAAGAAAAATTCAGATAATATATCAAATTTCTGTTCATATTATCAACCGAAGGTTAGGTTGCATTTGAAATCTTTTTCTCTTTTTCCAACTGTTTCTTTAATTTTTTTTTTGCGTCTCTGATTTTCTTTGCTTCTCCTTCAACCTACTCTGTATTAATTTTTTCAATAATTTTATGAAGGTCGTCTCTTCTTCAGAAATATTTGTTAGTAATACAGATGGCAATGCGGTTGTTGTCAGTTCTACTCTTGGTTCAATTCCAAAGATAGTCTTGTAAGAAGATTGTTTGATTCCTGAATGAGTGACTCTATTCTTCATAAATTGTACAAAACGGACATCGTTTGACCAACCGTTTTTTATATTTTGAACATTTTTTCTATGTTCCGATTAGGTTTTTCAATCGAATCCTGATCCTGGCTATGGCTTGTTAATTCCTGCCAATATATAAATAACTTATCTATTACTTTATTTACGAGCTCTCCTCTATTATCAGATTGTAAAATACAGGGAGCACAAAAATCTTCATCAGCTCTCTTGCTCTTGAGCGCTCGCAATAACACAAATTATGTAAAATGGTCCTGGTAAACCACAATAAACTGGAATTCTTTGCATGAGATTGCATGTCAATTAGGTCTACTTGGCAGCGACCGTTCATTTCCGAATGAAGAATTGCCTAAGAAACCAAACCTTTCCTCTTCTTATTTTATTTTTCTGCAAAGTTTCCCACACATGGCTAAAAAAACTGTTTATCATTTCAATATTTTTTATATTTGCGTATTTTTTTGACGTTTCTGTTTTCAGTCTGTCTCGACCTCCATGTCCTACAGCTATATGCAAACTTTCGATAACATCAAATATTTCCTCAGCTGGCATATAATACTTTCCAGGTAGAGAACCTGTTGATATCAGCTTTTTTGATCTTCCAATTTTCAGAACATCAAATCTTTTTAATCTACTGTATTGTAAAAGCGTTTTCTATTGGGCAACCTTAGTTTCTTTGACCTTTATTGTTAGCTTATCGTACTCATTCTTTGTTATCACATTATAAAGGTTTATTTTCTCTTCAAAGTTTAGTAATTTTTTGAGGAAACATTATATTCTATTTATTTTCTGAATGGTTTGATTGCATGTAAAACTAGAATTTACTAGTTAGATCGGGTTTCAACTGTAACATATTGTAGTGGTATTTGATTGTTTTTGTTGCACTCAAACCCTTTACCACACCAAAAATTATACCTCGACTAGCTCTTTCTTTGCGGTGGAGCAATGTGACCTCAGAAGTGAATTCCTGTGACGATTCTCTTTTAAATTGATAAATAATAATTTCTTCTAATAATAAATCTCAAAAATAAATTGTAAATTCAATTTCAAATTCAATTTAATGTTAAATTTTAAATAGGCTCACACTTTCTAACTTATGCCTATCCAAATCGTCGGCTTATCTATCATCTGCAACACGCTCGAACAAATGTAATTTTAAATTTTCCAATTTTAAATCCAAATCGAAAATTATAATTTTAACTTTTTCTTTTCCAATTAAACCAAATCAATCAAATCTTCTACTGTTCGGTAGCCGTTCATAAAAATTATCCAAATTATCCAAACTATCAGATCAATCATCCAAAAAACTCGCAATAATGCATTCGCATTAAATCACTTTATTCGAATCAAAAATAATAATTCACAATTTCAAAAAAAATCACAAATCTCAAAATTAAATCACAGAGCCAAAATCATCGACCAGCTTGGTCGGCCATCTTGGCGAAAAAGCAAAAATTTAACTAGCCAAGAGTCGGCGCTGTCACTCGCGCGGCGACCTGTTGGCAACCGCTAAAATCCTCGTCGGTTCGCTCCCCACCTGTCCAATTTTTACAGTGTTACAACCCAAATCATTTAAAAACAAAACTTTTATAAAAATGTGTATAGGGTAGGTCGCAACCATTTTGAAACACGACAACAACCCCCGTTGCTAATGGCAGTTTTGCGCGCAGCTAAAATCAAAATTAGCAAAATCTCGAGAGTGTTTCAAAAAAATTAATCCAAAAATTTTTTAACATGACATTACAATATTTACAAAATAATTTTAAATTCAAAAATCAAATCAATTCAAATAATTAAAAAAAAAAGCCTATCCATTTCCATAATCTTCCTTCGTCATTTATTCTTTTCGGTTTCCATTTATTTTTCTTTTCGGACCTTCCACAAATTGATCCTCGCTTGAGGCGTCCACTTCACCGGGATCTGGTTTCTTGTCTTCCACCCCCGACTCATCCAAAACTTCCAAACCTTCTTTTTTCCTTTTTTAACATTATCCAATTTAGCACATTTCCGCTTCACACCCTTGCACATTTTCTTTTCTTACTCTTTTTCCGTTCTTACCGAAGTCAACTTTCTTTCTTTTACTAACAATTCTTCGTTTTTTTCAACATCTGGTTTTGCTTGCTCTTCTTTTTCAAAAACTTTAAAAAACCCACTTTCATCGTCAATGGACTCCTTTCCCTCAAAAAATTCTCTTTCCTCTCGTGCCATCAGTTCATTTTCTTGATCCAATGGTTCTTTCCCTTCAAAAATTTCAAAAAACTCACCCTCGTCGTCTTTGGACACTTCTCCTTCAAAAAATTCTTTTTCCTCCTCACTGGATTCTTCCAGTTCCAAAATTTTCTCATCCTGATTCCTACTCAAATTACTAATTAACTCTTTTGTGTTTTTGTCCTGTTCATTTAACTTTGTTTCAACTTTCGCTACGTTTTCTATTAACTCCCTCGTATTTTTGTCCTGTTTATCAAACCTTTCCTCAAATTTTGCTTGGTTTTTTAATAACTCCCTCGTATTTTTGTCCTGCTTATCAAACCTTTCCTCAAATTTAAAAAATTTCTCTTTTAAAAAGGCTAATATGTTACTTTCCGAGTCAGCGCTATTGTTTTCTCTTGTTAAAAATTCATCCATTTTAAATTATCGTAAATAAAACGCAAACGAAACGTCCCTGCGCCGTGGTGCCAAAAAGATGTAATGTTATTTTCGAGCCGCACTGTTTGGGCGCCAATTTAGTTGTTTTCAATTTCTTAGCTTCTTCAAAAATAAATAAAATGAAAAAAACTCTTCTCCAAAAAATTTATATTCCAAAATTAATTAATAATTAACCAACAATTAATTATTATCCAAATCCAAATTATTTTAAAGTAAATGTAAAATAAAATTTTACTTCTATATTCGATGGGAACGAATTTTGCAAATTTACCTTTAATCAAATCGCCTTGTTATCTTTAACACATTCGTTCTTGCAAATGTAATTTCAATTTTTCCAATTTCAAATTCAAATCCAAATTTATAACTTTAATTGCTTCTTCCAAACTAACCAAATTAATCAAATTCACTATTTCTGAGTAGCTACTCATCAAAAATTCCAAAATAATTCCAAACTTCAAAATAATACTTTCAAAAATAGCGCATTAACGCGAACGCATCCAATCCACTTTATTTATTCAAAAATAATTACTCACAATTTCAATAATAATCACAAATCTCAAAAATAAATCACAGAGCCAAAATCATCGACCAGCTTGGTCGGCCATCTTGGCGAAAAAGCAAAAATTTAACGAGCCAAAAGTCGGCGCTGTCACTCGCGCGGCGACCTGTTGGCAACCGCTAAAATCCTAGTCGGTTCGCTCCCCACCTGTCCAATTTTTACAGTGTTACAACCCAAATCATTTAAAAACAAAACTTTTATAAAAATGTGTACAGGGTAGATCGCAACCATTTTGAAACACGACAATATATGTTTTATATCTTCACTCAACGGTTTAGTACCTACTACTGTCTAAACGTAATAGAGGGTTGGTAGCAACCGAATTGTGTTCAAAACTTAATCAGGCCCGTGAAAATTCCGTTTCTGTCCCCATAGTAAAATTCGGTTAATTAACGCAGATTTACATAGCTGTCTTGCCAAAAAAAAAAACAAAATGATAATAATAAATAATAAATAAAATCTTCGTTTTAAGTCAAAAACGAAAAATTTTTGTTTGTCGCTCTGTATCGGAACAAATGTTGCCAGACTGTATTGTACCTACAGTTAAGCATGGGGATGGTTCCATTGTAGTGTGGGGATGCTTCTTGCCTGCCGGGGTTAAATATTTAATTTAAATAGGCAAAATATTAAATAAAACAAGCTGCAAAACCATTTTAAAAGAACATATAATTCTCTCTGTTTGTCGACTATACGGCCGTGGATTCATCCTACAATAAGACAACGATCCAAAATATAGCTTTAAACTGTGTAAGAAATTCATCAAAAAAAAGAAAATCAGGCCTTATTAAAAAATATGGCTAGCTATCCCAATCGCCCGATTTGAACCCGATCGAGCTGCTTTAAGATGAATCTGATAGAAAAGTGTGACAACAAAGTCCAACTTCCGAACAAGACTTTTGGACTATTTTACAAAAAAAGTAACAAAACATATCTGCAACTATTATAAAAAAAATATTAGATAGGATGCCTCGTTTGTGAAAAAATTTATAAGTGTGAGATTATAAAGTGTAATTTGTTCGATGAAAAATTAGTTTCAACGTTTAATGTCCTGCAACTTTTTTTTAAATCTTTTCAAATTACTTGACAAATTGTATTGTATTAAGACAAACTTAAAATTTTTTAAAAATGATTGTTTTTTTTTTAAATATTTTACTGCTATAGTCTTAAACTTTTTGACGGTAGTGTATTCAACCGTCCATGTTTATAGGTGATGATTTTCTGCTCTTCTTTTGCAATTACTTTTGTTCAGTTTGAGAATACTAGACAATATATTATATTTCTTATCCGATTGCATAGTACTGTGTACTTTGTCTTAAAAACTACTCATATGAAACATTCTATTTATTTTCGCATATTGTATCAGTTAGCGAATTTTGGAACACTTATTTTTAGCCACTTTTTAGATTTATTACAATGTAAATTAAATTTATGTTTTTAAAATAACCAACGAAATAATTATTTTTATTTAAAAGTACCTAGTACTCTATACTATCAAATCAGTTTTTTAATTTTATTAAATCAATAATAATAATTATAATATGAAAAAATTTAAACTATAATATTAAAAACTTATCTACTAATAAGCAGGTAGTGCAGATACATTCTCGTATTTATAGAAAGAATATTTCGAAAAAATTGTTACGTTTAATTTAAAACAAGTTTCCGTTAGTGGTTGACCCATATGTTGTGGCGTCTGAGACTAATGGTCGATATCTGGATGTTTTCCTACTCAAGATTTATACAATGTTATTCCAGTTACGGGATAACTAATGACAACCGTGTTACTTTGATGACCATATACCATCTGTTTTATTAACTTGTTATTTTATTCATTTTTATATTAACGACACCAATCATAATTATGATAATCATAAATAATGTTAATTCTGAAAACATATTTCCGTACCTGCCCACGCCGACAAAACAATTAATTATAGTCATCCTTATTGATATTCCTATAGGTATATCATAATTTTAAGTTCTCCTCCCGCTTTGTACATTGAAAATAGTTTAGTCAAGTAAAGATTATCTATCTACTACTACGCGAAAGTTCAATTTTGGGTTCTGACTGTGTTATTGAATCATAAATTAGTTGTCACAATGCCGGCCATTACCGGTTCCATAGTCGTGTTTCCAGATAAAAGCGCAATGGTTTTCGATTTTAGATTTAGTGGAAATATAATGCCAGAGATAAATTGTTTAATTGCCATTACGTACTAAACAATTAATTTTTTATAACTACAGTTACATAACTTCAGTTACACAATTATTCGCTTAATACTTTTTAATGTAAACCGGATCAATTGTAATTTAATTGACAGCGAGCTAATTTTTACATAATAACTATTGTAATTTTCATTTCAATATTACAGTCCAGGATTCGAAACCAGAATTTTCCCTCCGTATAACTCACCTAGAGCTCACCCTAAGCCACTGCCGTGAACTTAGTTTAGTTTAGTGAGACTTGAAGTTTTATGATAAATTAATTATAGGTCTTTTTAATAACAAAACTACAGCATTTTGCAAAATCGACTGGAGTAATTGTTTTAAAATACTCGAACATTTTTGAAATTAAATTAATAAATAACTTTAACTGAGGCAAAGTCTAATACATAATTCCAATCAAATTAATAGAATGTAAACAGAAGATATTGATAATTTTTTAATATTATTATAAATTAATTGCGTTATCAACAAAATTATCCGATTTATAGCAAACTGTTAGCATTAGAAGAGATTACAAATTAATTACAAAGTGCTTGACAAACTTGATTATTTTGAATTGACTACTGTTTAATTTATTTATATATTATGAAATAATTAACTTTAATTAATTACAAAAAATTAAATGATAATAAATTGGTGGTTGAAATCTTTATAATTAAACTACCATAAAATATAATAATTATAATAGATTAACAAATTACTTAAAGTTAATTTAGTTTTAAATACACAATTTATGCAATTAGCTTAAAGAATAAATTAAATTAAACGTTAGTTGAAAATTTTACTATGGTTATATCGTTTCTTAAGTTTTATATAAATGATATATATCAAGTTGACACTAAAAGTTTTGAAACCGAGAAACTACGCCGGGTTTTTATAAAATTGGAATAACTTTTAAGCTTTCGGCTATAACTCAAATATAATAAGTGAAAAATCTTTTAGCATGCACAAGATTTACATTTTTGAAAGTACGCAAGTATTAGAACTGAATAGGGATAACCACTTACATTTATCGAACTTTATAATTACTATTTGCTTCTTACCCAATACACATAATAAGGTAATTTAAAGTTTAATTTGCAGTGAATGAAAATGTTTTAATTACTTTCAAAAATTTTAAAGCAATATTTGAAATAGTGTTGCAGTACCCCGATTAGAAAATTTAAATTCAATTTCTTTGTGGTTTATTTAGTCGAGAATAAGATTTTAATTTTATTAATTATTGGACAAAATGTTTATTTTCTTCGTAACGAAAAGAAACTCGAAAAATTGTAGTACTCTTTTGTTGGACTAATTATTTCGGAAAGATTTGAGCAATTCGTTCATTTGGAAATTACCAATCACACAGCTGAAAGTGATATTACTGGTTCTTTAATATTTATGAAATAAAATACTTTGGCAAAAGTGGGTTATAAATCGCAACCAACAATTGAACTATTATTCTCAAGAAGCCAACTGTATAAGACACATGAGCACATCTCGATAACATATAAAAGGATACTGACAACATATACACTCGAATTCCACCAATCTACAAATCAAAGTGACGTATTTCTATAAATTCCTTTCTTATGACTTTTATTTTTGTATGTGCTTTAAAAATAGTTAGGTACCTAGTTGTTTTTATTTTCTAAAAATTTAAAAACATAATTTATGATTCATAAATTCAACTCGACATAACAATTTTATTACTATAGCATAGGTAGAATAATTGCTAATATTTTGTATTTTGCTCATTACCTCAATTACGTATCAAAAATTTCAAACATATGCTAAACTTTATATTGACGTACTTCACATTTTTTCTTTTTTAATTAATTACATTGCAATAAAAAAGCGTTTCACGTTGAGTTAACGAGCATGTTATCCACATTTTAATATTGGTCTACTACAATTTTCTCATTTAAAAAAATATATCAACGTTACAGTATGTTCAATTTATTGTTTTGATGGTCGTGTCGGCAATACATGTCTTGTAATTCTTCAAAAAGAAAAAAAAGTGTAGGTACAAGTTACTAAAATAAAATAAACACAGTAAAATATAAAATAAAAGAATTATTTATACCACCCAGAGTAACAAACTTCTAAAATACATATATTTGTATTGTCACAATATATAACTACAAAAACAATTTCCAAAGTTTTCGGTAGCTCCAATTGTATGAGTTTTAGAACTATTATTTCATAAACTTAAAAAGACAAAACAATTTAAAAATTTCGTAATTTTTGACAGTATTCTAACATTGTGCAGTTTCTTTTTCGTACATAAACGAGATTGGACATTAGTTGGTTCCTCTCAACTAATTTTGGCAAAATTCCAGATACTCGTGTTTGTAAAGGCAATGATCACAGATGCGGTGACCACATTCGCATGCACTTATGCATATCCTACGAAAATTGCATAATATTCAGAAATTTTATGCGTCTTATCATTGTATTGTTATATTACACAACAAGAAACTTGTTGAGTTTTTCAACAGTAAATCAATAAATATTGAAAATAACACCTGAAAATCTAAAATCTACTACATAGATTTGTTGATATTCTAAGTTCTTTATTAACTCATAACCTAATTATAACTTGGCAATATTGTATGTAGATTTTGATTAACGTTGTGTTAGCAAGATATTTAGTTCAATATTATATCCTTTTTCTAATTCCCTTGTGCTACTTCATAACAATAACCATCACACATTACCGCCTTTGGTTTAAACTCTCTTGAGAGTTAACTTTCTGGCAAACTTTAAACCACAGTTTGTTTCGTTGAGCATACTGAATAGATCTATGTTATATTTTTCATACAACTTTTTCGTTAAACACAAGTTTTGCTCACTCTGAAAAAGAAGTAGGTTATTCAAGTCTAACAAATGCAAAAAATAAATGTCCGTCTTCTAAAATGAGAAAAGTTAAAGCAACTTTGTCGAAGAAATGCAGAATGTGGAATAAAAATATTAAAAACGTTTAAATACTAAAGCATATTATATAGCTGACTCCGTATTATCTTTTTTTGTAAATGTAACATAAACCTCGAGGAGACGATCGATAAAATAATTTTGAATCAAAATACTTATACTTAGAAGTTTCAACATACTTAAATTACAATTTACATAGTACCTACTATGTTACAATTATTAATAATACCTGTATTATATTTCGAGCTACTATATTATGTACTTCAGAATACATCTCAATCGATAATATCATTTACAGTGTAGATTGTAAACCAAACAATTTCTTCCGCTTTCCCTATTTAACTTAAATTACCATACGAAACTTAACAGGATATAAGCACAAGAGATTACATAAAGCACGAGTGATTATATTATATTAAAAGTAGCACTTTATTGTTAAATTAAATATTATATACATTTACATTTACAAAGAAAATTACCAATAGATCTACCTCTACATCTACATATATTATTTTAAACACGATATACTGTATTTTGAATTATTAATTATTTAAGAGTATCTAATACATCATATTATTATACAAATTGTAAGTAATACAATAAGTCTATAGTACCTATGTCAAAAAATTACTTCTTGAATTATTATGTCTTATCGGTGCAGTTGTGCACAAAATTACTGTTGTTATTTAAAGCTTTATTCGGATTCAATTAACGCTACGCAAATTAATTAAGGAAATACACCAAGTTTAGTGCAGTTTACACTAAATATAATTAAAATTACTCATCAGCACATTTTAGTATTAAAAAATTAAAAAAACCTTGCACTGTCTTCTAATATATTGTAAAAATTAATGCATACTAACGAGATTTTTATTTTTTATACAAGATTACAACATGTAGTACTGGCTTGAAGTATCTAACTAAGGTTTAACAAATTTTAGAAGTTTAACAACAAATCAGGTATAGGAATACTGAAAAATGACATTATATATTAAAAATATGTTGTAATTATATCTGATTTATAGTTAAAACGTTTAAACTTAATTGAAAAACCTTCACTAATGTATAATTAAATTTATTGTACTACATAAAAAAAATTCAATTTATTTTATGATACAAAATATAATTATTTTTTAAATTACAGTGTAAAATAGTTACTTAAGTTTTTGAATAAGTATAAAATGTAAAATATTTATTAATATTGCACATTAGCATATCTTATACCTAATAGCAAATACATGTTACATGCAAATGAAAATTAAACCAAGTGTCACAGTGATGTAAGGAAGACAACTATTTCAACTTACCAACTAATTCGACTGTAATATTACAGTTATAGATTATTAATAAATTAACATTATTAATTTATTTAATAATTTATGTACATTATTTGTAAAAATATTATGATGGTATATTAGAGTGGTGATTATTATTATATTATTTTAACCTTAACCTTAACCATTTTATTATTATATTATGATAATATATCAAATTAGTTCATTCCACCTATTTTTATTATATACACTGACCGAAATTGATATAAGTTCACTCTTAAATTGTAACCTTTTTGTAATACATAATATATTTATTTGTAGCGCACTGACTATTTGATAACAACAAATAATATACAAACGGCAATATGTATACCCGTTTTTCAAGTAAAAATTCTTATCGAGAAACTTTTCTACCTGTAATTAAGAAAAAATGTACAAAAATTAAGCGAAATTGCTATAAGTTCAGTCAATTTTTTTAATTGATATTCTAAACAAAATTCAAAACATAATTAGAATGTAAACAAAATTTTTCCCTTGCTTATTCTTAATAAATTAGACGAATATTGGGTGTAAAGAGGTAGCAAATCAAACAAATTAACTGCTGGCCAACGTTTCGGACTATATATTAATCCATCCTCAGGGCGAAAATATAAAAACAGAGGTGCTACAATGTTTTAAAAATAAGAGTGTCCAGAGGGACGCAAACATACCTAACAGTTGGTGATGGTAAACGCTTGAAAATGCAGTGTGTTGTCGGGAATTGACATGGATACACAAAAACAGTTACTTCAACGATCGTCGTCAAAAAGAATAAAAATCTAACAAAATTGCCAAATAAAACGTGTAAAAATAAAACTAGAAAATGCAATTGTAGTCAAAAATCTTTCTCATAATAAAATAAAACGCACGCAATGTATAAGTACTATTTCTTCTGCAAGATAACCGATAGAGACAGTTACATTCACGTCCAATAAAATACGATATAAACACAATTTAAAAATTTCCCGCTAACACACCACGTCAAAAGAAAAAGTTAAAATCAAAATTAACAATATAAAAAAATATAACATTATACGTCAAACCCGGAAAACACCCCCATAGTACTGGTTTAAAAACAATATATAAAAATGTACACATAGCAAAAAAGAAAACAAACTCAGCAAACAAAAAACAAATACGTCCACCTGCTACCGGCCACTATCACCGTCGCTGCAAAACACCCATCTTCTGTTTGTGGTTCTTCAAAAGGTTAGAATAGCCATTGTTGATTCTCTTGTAATCAGTTTGAATATTGATATTATTATCACTGGTGGAAATAAAGAACGTCTCCATAAACAAACGCCTATCCCAATGTCTTTCGGATGCCAATATTTCAACTTCTTCATCTTTGAAGTTATGGTGGTTTTCTATCGTGTGCGCTGATAGTTCTGTTCTAGATTTACCATGCAGGATATCGTAACGATGTTGGTATATTCTCTTTGATAGTCGTTGAGAAGTTTGTCCAACATATTCTTTTCTGCATTCTGTGCACGTTATCCTGTATACCACATTCGCCATATCCAAAACCGGAGTTCTATCTTTAGTTCTTGAAAAGAGGATTCGATTAAGAGTTAAGGGATTGTGGAACGCAAGTTGTATGTTGTCCTTAACAGTACATTCTTTAAAGATGTATTTAAGTTTTTCTGCCAAAACAGGATGGTACGTAATTTTGCTATATTTTGGTCTCTCTTCATGATCGCCCTTCGACTCTTTAATCGTAGATGTTAATGGGTTTCTCTTGAATAAGGCGCTGTCTACTAATCGTCCTGGAAAACCATTCTTTAAAAGTTGTTTCTTAAGATCATGCAATGTGCTTCCTACCTTCTCCAATGGTACGCAATTTTTTATTCTGCGTTTTAGTGTGTTAATAACGTTGACTTTTTGTCTCATAGGGTGCGACAAATTAAAATTAAGCAGGCGTTTAGCATACCGTTTAGCCATTCCATGTTTTATATCATGTGATCCTGAGCAAATTACAATCTTCAAGCGCTTCTTAGTTTAAGGAAGTTTTTTTAACATTTTTTACTATTTCAATTGCATACTCTTTACAAAAATTTATTAAACACGTCTGTACTTACAGGAAGTTCTAGGTTACTCTCAATTTGAGTTGCAAAAACTGATTATTTTGCAGAAACTCGTAAAATGAAAGCACGTTGCCGGTCAGTTAGCTTCTTGTTTCCTTCTTTGGAGCAATTTTTTCCGTAGAAATCACCCAGTTTATGAAAGTTGTTGACTACACATAGTGATCTACAAATTTTTATTGCAAAACAGCGATGCAATAAAACAATTTTTTTTTAAAGCAAGAATTCTTCTTTTTTCTTCCGAAGTCCAATACTTTTCTTTTGGCATTATAATAACTTATAGGCAAAATTATACTTGAAAGTAGTATAACAATGACTCAATTTTGTTTTGTGAATGTTATTCACATTGTGAATTGTTATTGTAATAAGCTCTAAGCTTGAATGATAATGGAGTGAACTTATAGCAATTTCGCAGTATTTTTATCAAATTTTAGAGTAATACCAGATTTAAGTTACTATAGTTAGGAGAAGTGTTAGTTTTTACCATAATCTTGATAGTTAGGCAGTGTCCCATTACTGGTTGAAAGAATTAATCAAATAGAGTACAATTTTCAGTTTAAATATTAAGTGAACTTAAAGCAACTATGCGGACTATAGGGAAAAGCTATACAATTTAACCTTCCATAATCCCGATAATAGTAAGGGACCAAAGTGCATTTTAATTTTTTGTATATTAGGTACTGTATACTATATTATTTTATGCACTTTCAATAGTACAGAATTTTATATAATAGCGAAAATCATTTTCAGTTTTACATTTTAATCATTTTAAAATTTTAAAAAACCGAAGAGTTGAAATATCCAAAGTTTAATGTACATAAAGTGATTGTGCACAAGAATTCTTTTCGATAAATAATAAGTAACTTTCTAGGATTCTATTCTATTAATTAATTTCCAGTTCTTATTTAAAAAAAACATGAATTAAAAAGTCCAATAAATAGTTACTTTAATTATTTGAAGAACATAATTTTACGAAATGTTTTATAGAATTTCAGGTTGTAATAAAAACACTTGGTTTAGTTTTACTTACTATATAAGTTTCTGCAGAGTTGAATTTTAATTTTGAATCCCAGGATTTAAAGTGCACGTAAGTTTTGGAAAAACAAGATTTTAAGTTACGGTTTACGTCTTTCTATAAAATTTATTGTGTACGTGAATAATATTTATGTAGTACTTAGTTGGTATTTGCAATGGCATTTTTCAAGACTTTGTCAATTATTAATAATATTTATAATTTAAAATTTTTTTTCTATTTTTCATTTTCATATTCTATTAAAATAAAATCTAATCAATAATATTTTTAAGAATACGAAAATGTTAAAGAAAAAATTTTATTTCTATATTAAAAATATACAAATATGTATAAGCATGCGTCTGCGGTTCATTCTTTTCATGCAAAAAAATTCTGATTTATAAAATTACCTTCCCTGTAACGAAATTAACCTTACGGAAGTACAATTTTTGTCTAAATTGCGAAGAGAATAATTTATTAATTAGCACAACAAATCTCTCACGATCCTTAACTATTACATAATTTTGTGACATTGTAGTTAATGGTGGAATACGAAGAGAATACAATAGAAGTAAACTATTCGACATTTTACCTAAATTAAAGCCCATTTAATCAAGTTTAACAGCAAAACCAACAAGCAAAATTTAATAACATAATTTCTAGAATCAGCCATGGAATCTTCAATGCATTACAAAACAATAATGAAATAAGTTGATTATTTTGTGAGAAACCAGAAACTTTAATTCAAAAAACCACGATGGTATAAAATTATAATTATATGGTTTTGTTATGCCAAGTTTGATTTTAAATATATAAATTATGTTTAAATTATATAACAATAACGAACAGTTTGTTTTATTATGAAACACAAATTACATTTTTGTTTGTGTATGAATATTATAATATGGATATATCCCGCTAAATGTTTATTGGTAAGCTACCTTTGGACTTTTGCTTAGATACAATATTTGCTCTGTGAACTTTACTTTCATCATATAAATCTAACTAAAGAGATAGTTTTTCATTACTTTTCAGGTTTCCTTAGGATAAACACACACTGTTCAAGTAGAAACATTGTTAGACAAAACGTTTTGTTGCACATAGAAATATTATGCAAATGTTTTATTTTACATTTTATTTGATTTCAAAACACACTAATAAAGCAAAAATGTCTTTAATTAAACGACAGGACCTTTCGGGTAACAGTAACCTTTCAATTCCATATTATGTATAATATTATAGTAATAAATTATAATATAATAAAAATAAATTATAGTAATAATAATAATAAAGTAATATGGTCTTTGAATCAATTTCATGTTATTATCTCAAAATCGTGTCACTTTTCTGTCAACCGAAGAAAATATTTGAAGAACAAACAAGAGATAATGTTTGCAAATTGAAATAAAATATTTTTTGAAAAAATATATAATAGAAGGCAGTTTTTGAAAATATGAAAAAACTAGAGCTGTAGTAATTTATTCTATTACAACAGTTATTAAAAAAATTTAAATAGAATCATTTTAACATCATCTCTACAAGAATATCGAAAAGAAAAAATAGTGAAAAACCTCCAACTTCAACATTATAGTTTATCGTTCACACAGATTATGTTACTGCTTAGATAAATATCCTAATCTTGCATACAATTACCTAAATAAGCAAAATAGTTTATATAGAAAATATTATAAATTTTATATCTGAATGTTATCCGGTATACCTTTTATCAGTATAATTTGTTGACAGTTGCCAATATTTTTACTTACTTTTTTTTGCGATTTCGCAAAATTTTTACGAATCTTTATAAATTATGTAAACATAATTCATCATTTTAAATTATTGTTATATTTTAATCTGTGTATCAATCAGTTAAATCACCATGTCTTTTTAAAATAGATTAAGATAAGATACTAAACATCTAAAACGCATGCACCTGAATATTTGATAGTGGATTCCACCACAAAGATGAAAATGAGGACAACCGGTAAGGAAATGAAATCAGGCAATGAGAAGAAGATAGTTAAGAATCTAAACTTAATTTTTTTAAGGTCACTAATCAATTCAATGTAACGTAGAATATTATGCTAAAAAATATACAACAAATATTTTAGATGTTCATAAATAAAAAGTTAATTGATATAGGAATTTTTTTTAGATTAACAGTCAACAATTTTTCATATTTCAGAACATGTTCAAAACAAAGTCCAAAGTTCAGAACATGCGTGGACGAATATAATAGTTAATTTTTATTACTTTTGTAATCAAATTGTGAAAAAATTTTGAATGATCATAATAAATTGTAACTTGTAATTCGTTATTATAATATGAAAAGTGTAATTATATTTTTATTTTTTCTAGAGGTAAGTTAAAATTAAAATATCTCTACATTTGCGATTTTTCTTTTGTAGGTAATTAATATTAGCAATACCTACTTTAACATTATATTATTATTTACAATTATTTACAAATTTTTATTTTATTATTGACAAAATAATAAAAATAACTTAGAAATGTAATCAGGAATATTTTTAATTAATCTTGAAAGTTCTTTCATGTTATTTAAAATAAACCAAGAGTTTTTATTCTTCTTTATTTAAAAACTGTGTAAGCAAATTAATAAACAAATCTCATTCAGGTAATCTAAACATTATAAAAAATATTTTGATGTTGCATCTCTACCTTTCGCTGTTATAATACATCAATATTATTATTAATATTTCATTACCGATATTATACTCTGACTAACACCAAAGCAGCATATAATAAATTGTATAAAGTACAATAGGTACAAGAAAATAATTAATACAAAAGATTTTTAGTATAATTATTTATTATATATACCTTAATATGTATATAATATATTAATTATCAACACTATCGCATCTTTAATAATATAAAATATTCAGAAATATATTAGATATTATCGACAGAAATAAATTACTGCAAAACAGAATTCAAATCAAATTTATGCATTACTAAAATTTTTTTTTTAATTACTGAACATTTTCTTCAATATATTTGAGAATTGCAATTTTCTTGCCAAAATCTGAAATATTTGATACCGTATTCCAATAATTATTCGATAAACTAAAACTAATAAACACTAAAGTTAAATTTTTTAAATATACAACAAAAATTTTGCTGTGGATAATATCTTCAAATATCTATTTTCCAAAATTTCTTAATGATTATCTAAAGATTGAAATATTGTAGGTCGTGGTTACTAACCTAACAGAAGATCTTTTATTACCACAAGATAAGGAATGCATAAAAGAACTTGGATTAAATATTGAAACTATATTAAATAATATTAACGACGAGATAATAATAACCGAAGGTCTTCCTGAATTGAATAAATTCATGCTGTGTTCTTTTAAAAAACTAAAAGGCTATGACGAAAACACTAAAATTATGAATTTTACAGCATTAAAACCAGCAATAATTAAATACGCCAATTTAGTCAACGAAGGCTTAGTTAATCAGGAAGAAATCGCCGAAGATGCTTTTGAATATTGCAATAAAATGGAAGGCTCAGATGCAGGTGATCGAATTGTTAAATTTTCTAATTGTCTTATGAAATATGTGTATCATGTATAAAACCATTTATTCTTATTGTTAACTTGACAAATTTATGTATTATTAAATATTTATTTGTATGATAAAATAAAGAAGTTTCTTAGATTGTAATAAATATTTCTATATTATTTGTTTTGTATTTTTTACACTTTTACTGATAGTTGGCGATCTAGTAATTTTTTTTTGCTTTAGGAAAACTACCTAAAATATATACTTTTAAGTTTAGTAATAACCAAACTATTGTAATAACAATAGGGAAATTGTAATACTGAATTTAAAATAAAATAAAATTTATATAATATTGTTACCGTAGGTACTTTAATAATATAATAAAAAACTAAAACTACAATACATGAAGAACTTCTTTAACTTTGTTTTTCTTTCTTTTGGCCAATAGTAATGTCAGTATCAGTATGATACTGTAAAAACTGCTTTGGTACTTTAAAGATAATAATTTTTCATTCACGTGATTAAATTTATTTTAATTTTTTAAGCCCTTATATTATATAGCACACTAGACAGATTAAATTAATGGAAAAGCGGCCCCTCTGAATAAATTAATGCCAGAATTTTCTGTAAAAAAATTCCAGCCTAAAATGCTCTGTGTAGCTAAATGAAATTGTAGCAGTTGGTTTGATATTACTCGAAACTCAAAACAAGATACCAAACGTAATAAAAATCTATCAATTAAAAATCATTGAGATTCTCAAGGATAAAATAATACATAAACTTACAATTCGTATATTTGTTGAAAAGTTGAAACAAAAATACATGTAATTTAATCAAAACAGAATAAATTAGAGATAAATAACTATTTCAAGTTAAAAAGTTTTTGACAAATTTGCCAAAATTGCAATTTTTACATACAATAAATGAAATAAAAATATTTTAGATTCCCTAATTTCTATAAAAAATGTATTATCGATAGAGATTGGAAATGTGAGCATGTACTTAAAATTTCCCATGGATAGGTAAAATATAAAATAAATTAAAAATTAAAAATTAAAAACAAAATTCTAACTTCGGAAAAATTGCGAGTAATTTCGTTAGATTTAAAGAAAATTTAAAAACTTTTTTATACGAAGTACTTTTTTATATTCGGCTGTCATTTGTTTTTAAATAAAAGTTAAACAAAAACAAAAATACATAAACAATGTTAAAAAATGTTTAAAAACAAATTGCTCGGAAGTTATTAGTTTAAAAAAAATTAATTAGTAGTTTTTTGTAGAAAATTTTGTGAACTTCAATTTAACAAAATACTATTTCAACCGAAAATTCAAACAGGGAGAGTGGGGTGAGAAAAACTCATTTGTATCTATGAACTAAGCCAATAAACTGTTCAAGACCACGAAAAACTTTGTTTAATTTTTAGATGAATTGGTGTCGTTTTGTACTAGGAGAGACTGGAATCCGAATTATACTGATTTTCTGACTGATTTTCCTGAAGAGTTAAAATCGAGAAAATGGCCTCAGAAAATGAGAAAAAGAAGGAAAATATCCAAATAAATAATTTAAATGAAGTAAGTGAAGGTTAAAAAAATAAAAATAAAGACTGCAGATGCAGTGGCGCAGCCAAAAGGAGGGCTAGGGGGCTATAGCCTCCCCCCATACACTTTTTTTTCTTTTAATGACCATAGTCGCTTTTTTACCGGTGCAATGAAAAATTTTTTAAAAGAAAAAAATTATTGTGTTCGACTGTTCGATATGATTGTAGTTAGGTACTGTTTTTAGTGTAGGTGCTTGTTGCTTGTTGGTAGCTAATCAGTCAAGCCAGTTAATTTAGGTCTGGCATCGTCGGGCCCCCAAGGGCGGATTTACCAAATTGTCGCCTATGGGCACTACTTTAAGATGCCGCTTTTGTTATACTTAAGGGCTAACGGGGGTTGTCCGACACAAGGAGGGGAGTCTCAGGTAGGGGAGTGGTCAACGAATTTTTAGTGTTTACTGAAATTTCAAATACAAAATAACTTCACTATGGATAATGAGCAATCAGTTTCAATTCTTAATCTTAATGACTACTATTTATTAAAAATAAGGGAAGGTATATTACAATAAGAAGATTAGCAACAAAAATCAATAATAAATCTTTCGCCTTGAGTTATTTCGAAAATGCCGTTTGTTAATTCTCACATTAATTTAAGGTAGGTAACAGTGGTAACACAATAATTATTATACTCGAAAATAAGATGACCACGCCCCTTTTACTAAAATTTTTTTTCCTACGGCAAGCGCCTTCAGCACAGTTCGCTTCGCTCGCATTCTTTAGCCCCCCCCCCCCATAACAAAATCCTGGCTGCGCCACTGTGCAGATGAGTTGTTTCAGATTATTATAATTCTTTTTATGTTCGATTACTTTATATTGAATAAATTTTACTAAGTTTACTAATGGTGATTATTACGCCATCAAACCCAGGAAATGGGTATGTATAGTGATTGTTATTACTAAGTAAGTTGCTATAATAAGATTTTACTTAGTTTATATATTAAATACCTTATGAAGTTAGGTTAATTGAAATTATTTTGCAAATGTAAAGCTTGAAATGCGTTTACAATGAGTACAAACAGCCATTTTGTTATTTTAGACCCCGGTCTCTCTTAATTACCGCTTGGCTTATTTTCCAATATTAAAATCTTGGTAAGAAATTTTTTTTAAGTTTTTGAATATTTTACCTTTAACTTTCGTTTAATTCTCGTTAAGTTAAATTAATTTTCGAGATTTATTTTATTTATGTATGCAACGCTTTTTATTGTCTGATTTTTTAAAAGTTATGTTTCAAGAAGTTCACGACTATATGTCTGCCTGATGAGAATCTAATTTAATCGAAACAATTATTGTCGTAAGCTACGTTACTTCGTTATTCATTTCATACTGCAATCTTCAGTTTTCTTTTTTGTAAACTCTAATTTTTTAATTTACTTTACATTTGAGAGTATTTCAACTTCAACGTTGTAGTTAAAGTTGATTTTGTGAATTTTCCACGACTCGGTCGGCTGTTGATCATTTTAATATTTTTTAAATCAATAAATACTTTAAATAAATTAATTTCATCATATCAGTATAAGCAATATTAATGCAAATTTATCACTATTGTATAATTAAAGCAATTATTGCAGACGTTTTAAAATGATAAAATTTTCCAGTGCATATCAAACGTTTTATTTTCTTAAATGAAATTGATTAGCAATGTAGTTCAATAAATTAGACGATTTTGTAGTAATTATTGAGAACCTTTTGTAAATAATGAAAAGGCATAGACAATAAATTATTATAAAATCTTAGCAAAAATGTTGTGCTGATTTTTGATTAAATTATTTTTGTATTACGCCGTTGTACATAAATATGATGTTTTAAAAGAAAATCGCACAAGTTCAACCAATTATTTATCCAACAACAATATCAACATGAAGATTTGGGCATTTATATTTTTAACTTCCTTAGGGGTAAATTATAATATGTATTAATTAGTAAATTTATGTATTTATAATTCACTTTGAACATTTTTTAAGTGCTAATATTTTTACATTTAAATAATAATTTAATTTTAATAGATTTGCTTTATACAAATAATTAATTGCAATTATTTTATTTCAGTTTGCAGTTTCCAAATATACAGCAGAAGAGGTTTTGATCCCGGAAGATGTTGAATGTATAAAAGAACTTGGATTAGATACTGATTGGGTATTGGATAATGTTAAGGATGGTGTAATCGTACCTGAAGGCAACACTGATTTGAACAATCTCTATCTTTGTTCTTATGTAAAACTAAACATCTATAACGAAGAAACTAAACTGATAGATTTTAACACGTTAAAGAAAGTTATGATTAAATATGCAAATTTAATCAATGGAGGTATGGTCAATCAAGAACAAATTGTAGAGGATGCCATTGAATTTTGCAAAACAATAAGAAGCTCTGATCCTGGAGACCGATTAGTTAAATTCAATAACTGTTTAGCGAAAAAATGTGTTGTTTAATGGTTCTTTGCATTTTATAATTGAAAATAAACTCAAATTTTTTTATTTTTATTTGAATATTCGGTATTTTGTATTTGTAATAAATTTTAATTATATAAAAAAATTGCTAAATTGAATGTGTAATATTGAAAAAATTTAATAAAAAGTTTAATTATTCTTAAAAAAATGTAATTGTAATTTTCAGTAAATTCGAACTTGGATACATTTGACACAATAACCAATTGTAGTGAATGCAATAATTTTTAATAGGTTTGAATTGTTTTGTTAGTAACATCGTTGTTCTCGGCATATAAACTGTAATCTACTAAAAACGAGTATTTTCCAACTTCAACATCCAGCTCTGAAAAAAAATTTAGTACATAAAGTCACTCGTGTGATATTGCAAAAACAAAAGTACTGTACCAACTGCATCCACCAATTAACTTACAATGTCGTGTTATTTGTTGTGATCAAAAGCTAAAAGTCAAATTAATTTAAAATTTCAATAATAATTGCATGTACAAATGAAAATTAGTTATATTAGTAAAAATGTTTTATACGTTTTATAAGCCCTTGTAAGTATGTACATTCGATTTACACGTAATTTTATAGAACGACTCTTTAACCTAAAAACTATTTGAGTTACTATATGAAGAATCGCAGGAAGAACGTTGCTAAGCGGAGGCGGAAATTTTGTTCCATAACTCACGGTCCGGTGCACCACAGCAATAATTCGCCGACTGTGACCCAGTACAATATAATGCCAAATATCCCCATCAGCACCACAATCTCGAACAACCCCTTAATTTGCCAGCAAAACAAAGACGCAGAATACCTAATGAACAAAATCATACATTCGATACTAATAATACCATTAATCTATAATATTACTTTAACGATAAGGAATTACTTTTATGTAGTAAATCTTTGACATGTATATTATACCACTTGTATGAGATTGGAAAACACTATATTTTTCAGTCTGTCAATCGACATTATCAGTGCTATTAATTCGTCATTTTAATTAATTACATAATAATATTTCTTTTCAAGTTACCTAATGCAATAAATTTTAAGTACATTTATAAGTAGGACTTAACTAAATAAATCTAATGTTTAGAAAAATTTTAATTTATATGAAATTTAAATCACATAATACACAATCCGGATTAACCTAATTTTCAGGTCCAGAAGCAAAAATCCGGAATTTCTTAATCTGAAGCTACATCAAAAAGTTTTCAAAGTACATATTATTTAATAATTTATTATTATATATCAACATCAACGCCAAAATTCAAAATTTAATTCGCGGATTAATTTAATCAAAATTTTGATTCGCCGATTTTTTTATTACATTAAATTTACATAATTCATATCAATAAGATTAATTAAAATTTGTTTTTTGATTACAATATATGTAATTGATTATGGTTTTTATAATGTGATTTGAAATGCTAATCAAATTTGATATGATTAAATAGATTCATAGTTTTATCTAATTAATAATTCATATATTGTGGTGTTTCAAAGTGATTCGCACCCACCCTGTGCATTTTGATAAAAATTTTATTGTTAGTAAGTTGACTTAAGAGATTGTAAATTTGAGAGGTAGGAGCGAATGACAGGAAATTGAGAGCTTTTTGCCAAATATGACCGCTCGAGCCAGTTATGCGTAATTTGGCTTTGTGACTTATTTTTGAGATTATTGATTTGAAATTATGAGTAGTTTTTTGAATTTGATTTAAATAAAGTGAATTTAATGCGTCTGCATTACTGTGTATTGTTTTTGAAGCTTGAAATTATTTTGGATACTATTTTTGATAAGTTGCTACCGAACGGTGGTAGATTGATTGGTTTCGTTGATTTGGAAAGAGAATAGTTGGAATTAAAATTTTGACTTGGATTACATTTAAAGTTGGAAAATTAAAATTACATTCGTAGGAACGAATGTGCAAAATTGATAAGCAGGCAATTTGGATCACATTAAAATCAAAACTTCGATCTCTTGAGGAAATATTTAATTTGAATTGGAATTACATTGGATTTTGGATTATTTATAATTTTTAGAAAACTTTTTTTTGAGACTGTTTCTTCTTCTTCAGTCGTTATTCGTTCATTCCTGAACATAGGCCTGGGCATAGGCGATAATATGCTGCAGTGTACCCTGGAGTGCGGGAGCAATTGGTAATTTTGAAGGGGTCGAAGGGTTCTAACGTTCTCAAAATAAAATAAAATTCGTTTTGTCTCAAAAAAATAAAACAAATTCGTTTTCCAAAAATTATAAATAATCCAAATTCAAATTCAAATAAATGCAGAATAAAATTTTACTTTGTCTTTAAAAGGAACGAAGTTTGATTTCCAGCCTTATCCAAATCGTCGGCTTATCAATTGCACCATTTGTTCGAACAAATACAATTTAAAATTTTCCAATTTTAAATTCAAATCGAAAATTATAATTTTAACTGCTTCTTTTCCAATCAAACCAAAACAATCAAAACCATCAAATCAACACCGCTCGGTAGCAACGTATCATAAAATTTATCCAAATTATTCAAAATATCAAATTAATCATCCAAAAAAGACGCAATAATGCATTTGCATAAAATCACTTTATTCAAATCAAAAATAATTACTCACAATTTCAAAAAAAAATCACAAATCTCAAAAATAAATCACAGAGCCAAAATCATCGACCAGCTTGGTCGGCCATCTTGGCGAAAAAGCCCTTATCTCCCCTTCTTGACATCTCACCTTGCACTCCTTCAAAACCACCAAATTAAAAATCACAATTTACAAAATTTTACTAAAAGAGTACAAGGTGGGTCCAAATATTTGGTAACACGACAATACATATGGTGTATTTAGTATATTGTGTTAACTTAAAACATTTTATTTTCTTAAAAGTGTTTTGTGCATTTTTAGATTTTTCCAAAAAAATTTGATATGATTAAATGAAACAACGTTTGTGGATTCAATCTTAGAAAATAGCTATGAGAAAAAAAGCTATTTCAAATAATGTATTGGCTTAATAAATAAAAGAGAAAACATTTGGCCGTGAAATTTAAATTAAAAAATTTTTAATCATCAGTCAAGTTATGTTCAAACAATAGGATTACAGTAATTTTTAATCATACATCACAGAGTTATAAGAATAAAAAATAAAAAATTTGGCATTTTAGTAGCCAAATTATACATGTTGGTATTTATTCAATTAACTGATTTAATAAAGTCTTAAACAAGCAATCGCTTGATGCAAGAGTCTGAAAAATATTATATTAACATTATTTTTCATTCTTCTAATTTTAATTTAAACTAGGATATTATCATTTACATACAATGTAATACTCTACAAAATAAAGACGTTACATATGAGCACAACTGGTAATAAGTAATTATTATGTGAAATAATAAACACAAATGCACCACTTTAGATTCTTGAAACTATTTAATTATCGAACATGTTTGTTTTATTTGATTTTATAATTATTACACTTTTAAATTAATAAACGCATACTTTTAGCACTTGATATGTGTTCACTCAGATCAATTTGAAAAAAATGGGTATAATTAACACATAACTAATTTCAGACTAAACCTCTATATGAAATTTTTGTAGTCAGAAATCATTATTTTAAAATATACCTTATTATGTTTATAGTTTTAAAAAATTTGGTTCGATTCTGTTCTTAGATGTTTAGCATATAAAAAATATTTCCACCACACTTTTTGCTTTGCTCCGGACCAGCTATTTTTGCGAGAGTAGATGATGCCTTGCTCAGGGAGTAGGTTTAACGTTCGTAAAAAAAAATATTAACACTAGAATTTGCCTTTAAAAACTTGCGATCAAAATTATAAAATTATTTATTGCTCGAAGATTGAACTTACGATTTTGATTTATCAATTTAAATGTGGTATCTTCTAATATCTATTTTACACCGGGAAACTTCAGATAATTTAAATAGTACTTAATCTTGTAGTAATATTAAATATTCACCACAAAAAAAGCGAAATGTTATTATAACCAAATAACTTCGTCTATTCGATATTATATTTAACCCTGTTCAATTCTAATAACATCGTTTTTAATTAAATAATAATTTCAATTCAGTTATCCACATAAATTTAACCACTCCAATTTCATAATTTTGAAATGAAAACAAAAAATAAACCATTCATAAAAAAAAAACAAATCACTTTAATCAATCCAAAAAAAATCTATAACTTACAAAACTAAATATCTTCGTGGTCAAATCCGACCAAAAACTTTTACAAATTCAAAAGAATATTCAAATAATTCTCAATTTCAAAACCGTTTTGCCAAGAAAAATCACAAAATTATGCTTAAAATAATACGGATCCAAAAATTACACGTCCGCCTTGGCACCCATGTTTGGCAAAAAAACCCACATCAGCTCTCTTTATAGGCAACCTCCACTTTCCAAAAATACAACTTTCCAAAACAAATTTTACAAAATTCACAAACTACTACAGAGGGGGGGGGGGGTCAAAAATATTTGTAACACGACATATGAGATTTAAAGAAATCAGACAAAATTCATGGGTGGTATAACTGTTATCATATCAGAAAATTTCCGGCAAACCTTGCCAGTTACACCTAAAATAACTAAAGTTAATAAAATTCGAAGGTGCTTTAAATCATCTTATATGTGATCCAATGCGAGTAAAATTCTGATAGTCATAATTTGAAATTATTTATTCAGAACTAACTGCATCTTGGCGAAGAAAATTTACCGGTTATTTATCACTTTGTTAGGTTATGAACCTCAAGATGATAGCGTCGATGCGATCCACGTGCTCACCGCGGGTAGAACACTCTTTGAGATAGATAAATAAAAGTACAGTAAAAAAAAGTCATCTGTTTTTTTTAAATATATTATACGCACCGATTAGAACACCGCAAAAGATTAAAAATAACAAATATTACGGGTAATCTTAAAATAACTTTAAAGTCTTTTTGTGCAAGAATAAAAGAAACTATAGTCCTTTTTTTTAAGAAAAATATTCGTGTTGCCTAAACTGAACCGGGTAAAGTCATAAATAAGATAGATGTGAACAGGGTTAAATATAATATCGAATAGACGAAGTTATTTGGTTATAATAACATTTCGCTTTTTTTGTGGTGAATATTTAATATTACTACAAGATTAAGTACTATTTAAATTATCTGAAGTTTCCCGGTGTAAAATAGACTTTGCAAACGACGGGCCACCTATATTATTCATATCTTGGATCGACTATAATCGTAATCATTAGAAACATCGATAAAACAGACAACGGTATTTATTAGATCCGATTCCAAACCCCCAATTAGTAAAATCTTATTATTATTAGTTGTTAAAAAAATTTACTAATATTATTTTTAGTTCGAGTCAACGTGAGAAGTTTTAGCCGCAATAGGCGGCAAGTAGAGAGAATCTCTCCAGTTTTTTAAGTGTTTTTTAAAATGTTTGAACACTCTTAAGTCAACATTTTTATAAGTAAACATATAACGTAATATATTGTTTTTATTTGAATGTATTATATATATTGTCGTGTTTTGAAACGTTAAAAATCTTTTTTAGTTATTTTGTAAATTTTTTTAAAGTTTGTTTAGTTTTGATTTAAAATTTTATGACGTCTTGTACATAAAAATGTTTGTAAATAATATTATGTTGGTAACGGACGAAGTGGAAAGAACGCTTCATGCCGATATGACGGATGTAGTCAGTCACAAAATTGTGGTTGCTGCAAAATAATTTTATCAAGATTAAAAATTTTGAAGTTTTCGAAGATTTGGCGAAAATTTTTGAGATTGGGAATATTTCACGGCTAATTTGTATAGCAAGGCAGTCAGCTGTGAGCAGCCAGACGCAGTTAAGATACCATATAAGGTAACAAAAATTTAAAGCAATAAAATTAATGACATTTGAATTAAAAATTGAAATAACTTATACGACTAAAACTTTTTATTTAAAATTATCTTAAAATAAAAAAAGTTTTATGCTCAAAATATGTATGTACTCCAGCGAGGTGTCTTTTTCTTGAGAAGGTAAAATTTTCTACTTTTTGGATCGCTGGGAGTATGGCAATAGTATGTATAATATAGTTCTAATAAAAAAATTTATTTTACATGTAATCAGTGGCGTAACAAGCAGTTAAAGGACCGTGTGCAAAGTTGGGGACCGGGGCCCTGTTTTTGCAACAATAAGATAAAAACTAACAAAAATAAAAGAAACGTATTATATTAAATTTGTTTTTAAAGATTGAGTAGTCACAGCAGAACCGGGAGCTCTTTTACCGCATCCCGGTAATTCTGCCCTTACATATAATTTAGAGGTCGATACAAATAAATAAGATTAGTACTGTATTTTGTTTACATCCACTGTTTCTCGAAAATATTTTGATCTATTTCAAAATTCTTTATCATTTTGTATTCAAAGCAGCGTCACGAAGAAGTTTCCTAAATTAATTCGCCAAAATGATTTCATTATGATCATCATTTCAATTTCATATTATGAAAATTCATTCCTTTCTAAAAACTTACTTTTAAGCACCCACGTAAGGATTTTAAGAGTAATGAATGAATTGATAAAAACATAAAAATTAAATATGAAAATAAATAATTAAATGCTAGCATTTCAACTCGAAAATTTGTATTTATGGTACTTGCGAATTAGAACAAAGCTCTTCAAGAGTGAGTCGTGACCGCAATAACTTTTCAACAATATTTTCAAAAATACGTTCAAACCAGCATTGACAATAGTGAAAATATTCTGAAGAGAACCATAATTATAATAAAATGTTTCATAAAAGCATATATAAGAAAAGGTTTTAGTTTTAAAAACGTTAAAGTGTATTTTTTAAATAATCCTATATAATCGTTTACTATTAGCAATTAACATCAGAGCTGTCAAATAAATACATTTGATAAGTCGATGTAAAAGACGTTAACTTGAAACTAGAATTAATCAAAGTAATTTCAAACTTCTGATAGACCGCAAGATTAGTTAAAGTTGAATAGCTTTCCTTAAAATTTAAATTCAATTGCTTTAGTACAACAATGGCCAAAAATTACAATTAAAATGATTAATTAAATACTATTAAATTAGTTTAAAATTGCATTCATTTATTATTTTCTAAAGGTTATTTTGCTTAATATCAAAATCAATTTAAATATAAGTTTTCGGGTGTAATCAATCCCAAAATACCGGCAAGCTAATAATATAGTCAACATAGCAAATATCAAATTTTATTCTTGATATAAAGAGGTTTCGTCACACTTCTAATAACTGAAGTTTAAGGCAAAAACTTATTTAATTTATTTTGTCCTTATTCGAAAATACCAAAACTGAAGAGATAAGCAATTAAGAGGTATTAAAATACAAACATACTTTGAGTTCCCTAAAGATATCGAGAAGACTAGTATAAATATTAGTAGATAAGGAGAGGAAGTATAATATTGCCAATTAAATTTTGGAAATTGTTAGCTTAAAGGAAAGGGTTGAAAATATTTCAAATAAGAAGTAGTTAAATATTTTAATTTATTCATAGATGTTTATTTTTAGAAAATTTAAAACCAATAAAACCAATTTAAGCATTTTTAGATTCGGGTAAGGATTTCACTATCCTCAAGTGAAAAAGCGACGGATTGTCACTACATCCAAGATCTATTCGCTTCAAGTTTCTTGATTTACTTAGATTTGTCGCTTTTGAGAGATTATTTTAATGAATGAGTAGGCTTACTATTGGTGCAATCCTTAAAGACAATATTAACTACTTACTTATTGGTTCTTAGGTAGATGCAATCCGTATGTGGCTATCAATGCAATCCACGTATGCCTCTTAGTCACTACCCTAAAAAAATTAACTATACATTGACCACCAGTGCAGTCTACTGACGTCTAAGAGCTATTATATTCAATTTTATAAGATATCATAATTTAATCTGAAATAAATACATATAGGTCACCTAACAGTTTCGTTGTTGCATGTAAAAAAATTATTATATTTTTATAGTATATTGTCGTGTTACAAAATGATTTGACCGCCCCTGTGGTTATTTTTGGGTATTTGCTTGAAATTTGATAATTATTGTAATTTAGATTTTAAATGACTCTGTGTGAGTTGATTAGAAATATTTTGAATGTTGGTAATTGGAAAAGAAAAATAATAGCTTTTTGCCAAAAATGGCTGACGTAGTGGACGTTTAATTTGTAAGCCCGGTAAATTTAATTTGATAAGTTTATAATTTTTTGAAGTATAAGTGATTTTTTTGAATAAATAGTATTTGATTGAGATTTATGATTGGATTAATTGATTTGAAAAGCAGTTGAATGATTTTCAAAAATATAATTGAAATATAATTGTTAATTGTACAAAAATAAAGAAGATAATAGAGCAAGAAGAAAGAAAAAAAATAATAATTAAAAATTAAGTAAATGGTAAAAATTTTCTATTTTTATATTAAAAATTTATATTATTAAATTTATATTAAATTTATATTAAAAAACATCAGCAGAACTACGTTCCGAGTGGAATAAAGCAACTGATGTTTCAGTTTTTACAAAAATTATGCAATGTAGATTAAAATCTATGGGTTGCAACGTCCTGTTCGAAAACCGCTATTAACTCAAAAAATGAAATAATATCGACTTAATTGGTCGACTACACCATAAGAACTGGACTCTTAAAGATTGGGAAAAAAACATTGTTATGATGGAATTCATAATTACGTTTTTCAAAGAAAATGTGAGCGTTTCAAGGACGAATGCCTTAAAAAAATAGTAAAGTTTCTTACAAGTGTGATGATTTGAGGATGCATTTCAAGCAAGAGTGTGGGTATTTTGAGTTTTATACGAGTAGATGGGACTGTGAAGGCACAAGACTACATTCACACAGTGACGGTTTTAAAGAACAGGTAAGATAGGCCTGGCCTACACAAAATTTAACCTGTTTGTTACTATCTAATAAAAAAAATTTATAGACTTGTCAGGATTACGCCGATTTAAAAAATATTTCCGCATTTTTTTCTTTTTTTTTTTTTTATTTAACTCTATGATATACAGCAATTTGCCCGTAGGCATTAGGCGTCTATTTTGACAATAACAATAACATGTGTAGAAAATCATTCCAATGAATAACATCTATAACAACCAAAAAGTATTTATGTTTATTTAAAATTTCAATGTTTAGTCATAGTGTAGTTACTGAAATCTTTGGATTAGGTCATTGGGTTGGTATCTTTTTAGTCTTCTCACTTCACTTGTACTCACGAGTAGTTTATTTGCATATGTGTTAGGATGGTGTTCCAGTCTCTCTTTGTATTTAACACTGTATGTTTGGATTACTTCGCGAACAGTTGGTAGTGGTATATCTCCTTGTATGAGTTCGTTGGTCACATATCTCGGTGCGTCAACCATCACTCTTAGTATCTTATTCTGGAATCTTTGAAGAATCTCTAGGTTTGAATTGGATGCTGAACCCCATAGCTGAATTCCATAGGTCCAGATTGGTTTAATGATTGCCTTGTATAATAACAGCTTGTTCTCTAAGGTGAGCTTTGACTTTCTGCCTATTAACCAATACATTTGACTGAACTTTATGCCGAGCTGTTTTCGTTTTGTTATTATATGTTTCTTCCATGTTAGTCGTCTGTCCAGGTGAATTCCAAGATATTTGACCTCTTCGGTCTGTGGAATTTGTTGATTATTCAATTCAACCGGTGGGCAAGTTGTTTTGTTCATAGTGAAGGTAATATGGAAGGATTTGGCTTCATTGACTTTTATACGCCAGTTTTTTAACCATTTTTGAATTTTGTTCAGGTTTGTTTGTAGATTTTTTGATGCTCTTGTCGGATCTATGTGGGATGCCATTATAGCGGTGTCGTCTGCAAATGTAGCTACCGTTGTGAGACGAGTAGTTGGAAGATCGGATGTGTAGATCAGGTAGAGTACTGGCCCAAGCACGCTACCTTGTGGCACTCCTGATGAGATGGGATAGAGTTTTGTGTGACAGTGTTGTTGTTTCACCAAAAAGTGTCGATCTTTCAAGTATGATTGTAGGATTTGCAAATGATGGTAAGGTAAGCACTTTTTAATTTTGTAGTGTAGTCCCTCGTGCCAGACTTTATCAAATGCTTGACTAACATCTAGGAAAACTGCTGAGCAGAATCTTTTTCTCTCAAGGTCATTATTTATCACATTCACAATTCTATGTATCTGTTCGATGGTTCCATGTTTGTCTCTGAAGCCAAACTGGTGGTTTGGAATGATGTTCTGCTCCTGTAATAATGGTTTTAGTCTTTTTAAGTAAATTTTTTCGAATACCTTTGAGAGCACTGGCAGTAAGCTTATGGGCCTATATGACTTGGCATCTTCAGGTTTTTTACCAGGTTTGAGGATCATTATTATTTGAGCTACCTTCCACGAGTTTGGAAAGTGATATGTTCGTAGTATAGCATTAAAGATGTATGTTACCAGTTTTAGGCATTTTTCTGGTAGTTCTTGTAAAATTTTTCCAGTAATTAAGTCAAAACCTGGAGATTTTTTTATATTTATTTCTTTTTGTATGGTATTTTTGACTTCTTGAATTTTGATCTTCTCAATAGGTAAACTAAGTTGAAATGGGGCTTCGAGGTAGCTCAATATTTTTTCTTCTTCTTCCGTTGTTGACATTAGTGGGAATGGTTGGAAAACTTTTTCTAAATGTTTAGCGAATATTACAGCCTTTTCTTCGTCGTTTCTTGCCCATTTATTACTTTCATCCTTGATTGGAGGGTTATGTGCTTGGGGTGTATTCAGTTTTCTTGTTGCCTTCCAAAGGGAATAATCTGTGGCATTTGTTGGGGTTAGGCTCGCTAAATAATCTTGGATGCCTTGATTTTTAATTTCCAATAACATGTTTTTTAGCTCTTTGGTGGATTTGTTTAGTTTTGCTTTATTTTCGGTCGTTCTCATTTCCTGCCAATGTTTTTTGTGTTTTCTCTTTTCGGCAATTTTTTGTTGGATTGTACAAGAAACAGATTCTGTTTTATTAGTTGCGTGGATGTTCGGAGTGGCAGCCCAGCTTGCTTTTTGTATATTTTTGGTCAGTTCTTCGACTGCTTTATCAATGTCATACTTTGTTTTTAGCGGTATATTCAGTGTGATTAGGTTGTTCAAGTTTTCTCTAAAAAAGTCCCAATCGGTTTTCTTGCTATACAATGAGGGTTGTTTTTCTTTATTTACTATTTGACTGTAGATTGTTATTATTACTGGGGAGTGGTCAGATGACAAGTCCAGACATGATTCCGCTGTGATTTTTTTAGTATCGATACCTTTTGTTATGCAGAAGTCGATGACGTCCGGTATCTTCTTCATGTCTGATGGCCAGTAGGTCGGCTGTCCGGTCGAGATATGTTGAAGGTTATTTGCTTTTACTGCTTTCACCAGCTCTCTTCCTTTTGGCGTAGTTAATCTGGATCCCCATAAGGAGTGTTTCGCGTTGTAGTCTCCGCCAGCAATGAATTTGTTTCCCAATGTATGGTAGAATTCTTCAAAGTGTTCTTTTTTATTGTTATATTTAGGAGGGCAATATATTGCTGATATATATAATATATTACAAAGAATTAAAGAGGCAAGCGTTTTCTGTGCATGTTCTGTTAAATGAACACGCAAAATTTTCAAAAAGTAGATATAGGTAATTGTGAAGTTAAGATAAATAGAGGATTTATCAAAAATTTAATTAATTTAACTTATACTTTTGCAAAACAAGATCTTGCATTCCGTGCATAAGATGAATCGAAAGATTCATAAAATTCTAGAAATTTTAGAGCACCATGGGAGTTAATGTTAAGTTGTAATCAGGAACTAAAAGAACGCTGACAACAAAAAAGCTATTTTCGGGGTATTTTTAAAACAATTCAAAATGAACTTATCGACTGTATAAAAGAGGAAATTAGTTGCTTCATTGAAAACACCATCAACGAAGAACCATTTCTTGCTTGTCTTGTCGATGAAACAACTGATATTACCGAAAAATCACAATGCTCAATAGTGGTAAGACTCGTAGACAAAAAAGTATAGTGCAAGAATATTTTTTAGGATTTTTGAACTTGGCTAAAGACAAAAATTTTGTTGCATTACGCAATTTGTTATTTAATGTTTTGGACAAATTTGACTATAAAAACAAACTAATCGCGCAAACTTACAATAAAGCAAGTGCACCACAAGTATTATTTACTCATTACTTTGCTCACCGCCTAAACCTAGTTTTACAGTAAAATTGTTCTAATACTATAACAAGTGTGAAAATCTTTTTTTCTACACTTTAGGGCATTCCTGCTTTTTTCCATCTATCATCAAATCGGTCTTATTTCTTAAACAAAATTGTCGGGAAGAGAATACCGACAAATAGTAAAGTTAGATGGAATTCTAATGCTAAAATTACTTTCGCTGTCATGATGGAACAAAATAAATTAATAGAAGTCTTTGAGGAAATAATGAACTGCCCAGAGTATAATGTTAAATAAATAAGGCAAGCAGATGACTACAAGCATAAACTGCAAGAATTAGAATTAGTATTTTATTTAATGATTTTTAATGACATTTCAACAAACGGAAATTTTATATAATATACTGCAGAAGAAAAGTAATGATGTTCAATTTTGTGTCAGTTCAGTATCTCATTGCATCGTTGTTTTGAGAGGGTGGCCGCTGGCAAAAAAACATAATATTTTTAAATATGGCTGTGACAGCCACCAAATCTGAATCAAATCGAAATAAACCACAGGAACAGGAAAACTTTGATATTTCTGAAGTAGTTACTTCTAAATACCGACAGTTTTTCTTTACCAATTTGACCAGCGTTTTTGTGATCTTGAAAAACTCAAATTTTTACAATTAGGTTGTTTTCGCGGAAAGAACATGTTAGTATTAAAAAGAGTATTAAAAAGTCTTATCGAATAAAATAAAAAAGAGGAAAATTTGTTCTGTTCTCTCAGGCAGACAAATATTCACCATCCAAAGCGTCTGCTTCAAACATAGATGATACAAAGTTTCTGCAAAAGTGATTGGATTCTTTAACAGAGATTTATAAAGTGTTTTTTGATAAACTGTACTAAAAACTGAATTACGGACGATATTTTCATCAGTACATAATAACAATTTTCAAGTAAAAAACTTGATTAGCAAATAAAATGACATATTTTTTTATCGCAGATTTTTTATCTATTTATAAAATGTTGCTAACCTATCCAAACTTTTTCCTCACGCGCCACTGCATTCACATTCTAAATGAATGTTTGTTGTCTACTATAAAAAAAAACAATTTAAGAGTGCGAAAAAGTGAATCTTTAAGATGATTCCGCACCTTGCCATAGGACAAAAATTGTAAGTATTTTTAATTTAGCTTTATTTTTGTATCACTATAACAATAAAAGTTATTTATAAACGTTTACCATTTTAGGTAAAAGAATTTGTTGCAGTCAAAAAGTTTAATTTTCCTACCTTGGTCAGGTAACTCACCGAATTTACTTACAAATTTTTAAATAATCAAACTAAACAAATGTTAAAATAATAAATTTTAACTGTTCTGTAAAGAATACATACATACTTACATAGACACATAATATTTAAAAAATACTAAAAAATGACAATAATTTACATTTAACAGGTTAGAACTTACAAAATTTGAATAATCAAGAAATAAAATTCTGAAAAATTACGTTACTATAGAAATGATAAAAATTTAAAATAAAAACTTTGTAATACGATATAAAGGCTCTTATTTCACAATTATTATTGTTTATCAGTCGTATTTAACATAAGAAAAACGTAAAAATAATGAGAATCAAAATTAAAAAATCAAGAAATTTATTTTACTTAATTGCTTAATTGTGTGCTTAATTATATTTTTGTTAAAATGCGCCACCAGAAGTCGTCTCGTTCTGATTTTCACTCTGGGTTATTGTAGAAACCACAGTGTATACTCAAATAGTTAATGTTTATCTGTAACATCCGTAATGCAATAAAAATTATCAATGTTTATAATTATTTCCCGAAAGTTTACTAGTCAGGATAAAATCGAACATTTTGAAAAAATATGTATGATGGCTGAAATAAAAGATGATAAAAAGTGAAATTATCTGATTTACCTTTTGTAATAGTGTAAACTAATAATAGTGGCAGTTGGGTTACTTCTACAATATTAAGGTGTCATATTATGTAAATTTTACTGCGTCATGTACCAATTGTACCAAAATTCAAGGATGCTGTTCTTGCATTCCAAATATGAATTTGCAAATCTTACACGAAATGGGAAGCCACCTGATAGGTTAACAAATGTAATCCCTTTTTTGAAATTGAATTATAAACGAGACTTAATTCCATTTACACAATTTGTCAACCAGGCAAACTTCACAAATAGATTACCAATTTTTGAACAATTTATAACCAAAATTAACAATTTACTACCATAACTATGGTAAATACCTTTATGGCATTATGAATCAATTTCAAATTCGAGATTTTGCATTGCTACTCTGTTACAATAAATTATGTGTACGAAGTTAATAGACTAAGATCCGAACTAGAAATGACAATCACCCATCTGCCGATGGGATGAAAGGTATTTTATATCAAATTTAATATGATATAAAATATATCGTAAGTGGGTTGGCTAAAAAATTCTTGACCAAACTATTTTTTTATTAATTTTACTAATTTTACTAATTTTTGCTAATTTTATATCAAAATAAGCGCTGTTTTATTGCGAACACGATGATATAGGGTTGTCTGCAAAAAATCTGGCCCGAATGAAGGTTGTCGAGTTTTAAAAAGTAAAATTTTGATGCGAATGAAAACTTGCAACAAAGAGGTCCAAGCCAAGTATCCCGTGCGATTGAAGAGAACGCACAGCATTGTAGCTGCGTGCCGTGCTACTCACAGAACATCTTGGACGAAAGAGAGTGTGCATGCTATTTGTTCATTCAATAGAGAAGGATAGTGATACACTAGTAAATGGTATCGTATAAACATTCCTACTAAAATATAAAATTTATTTATTTTGGAAATGGGTGAAGTAACTGGAATCGACTTAACTATACCTGCCAACCCAG
Organism: Cantharis rustica; assembly: GCA_911387805.1. NCBI lineage: Eukaryota > Metazoa > Arthropoda > Insecta > Coleoptera > Cantharidae > Cantharis > Cantharis rustica. Next base: position 42,851,925 of record OU426877.1, read on the forward strand.
TAGTTCTGCCAAGAAAAAAATAAACAACCCAACGTTTGCATATTCTATAGGCTTCATACTTTCAGTTCGTATTAAATTATTCGCGCGACTCAAGGGTGCACTGTTTAATAAAAAGTCGATTTTTAATTTTTAATTAATAATAGTTTGGCCAGGAATTTTTTAGCCAACTCACTCGCGATATATTTTATATCATATTAAATTTGATATATAATACCTTTCATCCCATCGGCAGATGGGTGAATGTCATTTCTAGTTCGGATATATATTATTTACTATAACTCAAGATAACTGATCATCCAAATTACTCAAAAAATATGCAATAATTTAAATATATGAAGTCAGTTTGAACAAAGTTAACCACGAAAGACTGCTCAATTTCATTATAGAAAAAGTTTTTCAAGAAATTTCACAATATCGATAACCTCTTTTTTTCATTTATTCCTTCAAACCTTTACAGTCTGTCTTTACTGTGTCAAAAAGTGTTAAAAAAATGTCTCGAAAGTAGTTTTTGAAAACAAAGAAAATCATATAAAAAGTTTCAGTTTGATTCTGCCAACCTATGGTAAAATGCAAGTTTAAAGTTTAAAACTATTCTTTTTAGATTTTGGAGTAAAATTTTGGTAGACATCTCGTAAAACTTTTCTAAACATAAAAGTACATTTCAATATTTCTCTTAAATTAAAAAAAAAACAATATAATATGTTTAATTTAAACAAATATTTTTCTTGGTCTTTTCTATTATTATACTCGATTATTTATCAAGTACAAAATCTGGTTATTGGTTTAACATGTTTAAATTTTGGTTGTTATTAAAGTTTACATAAATTTAGACAATCAGCTTGTGTATTTTGATAAATACTAACGGTACTTGTACAATATTATAATATTCTACCTACTTCTAAGCATATAAGTACTACGTACTTTCATAAATTGCCATATTATTATCAGAAATAATTATTATTTTAGAGCACTGCTAGGTACCTACCTATATTACCTTGTAACGTAAGTTAAAATTTAAAGCATGTATCTATTTGTTCTTATATTTTTATTAATAATAGCGGTTCTAATAAAAGAAAATGGAATACATAGGTTATGAATATAAAGGAAGTTTTTTAGTTTATAATTATTTTTAAATTGAACTACTTTTAGAATTTGATTAAAACTCCGAACTTGCTTTTAATAAAGAAAAAAGTCGAGTCTTTGTTAAAATGTATTTTTTGCCAGATAAAAAGCTTACAAATTTTACTATTTTTAATACATTTTAAGTTAACAATTCGCAGCAATGCGTAGCAGGATTATTAATGAAAACGCAGATTTACCTATTTCAATAATTATGTACGTTAATTAATTACCAATATTTATTGAAAATTGAGTTATTGACATATTATGCACAAAGATATTATCGAGATTTTTACAAATAAAGAAAAACAAAACCAATTTTTTTTAAGTCGTACTTTCACCTTTTTGTTTTTTTTTTGTAACGATTTTACATAATTTTTAGGTCAATGTAAGATAAAAGAGCGAGCGTTTTTTGTCCTATATTTTAGTGTAGGGTCGTTCATCAATTCAAAGTTTTCTTTCTATTCGGTCGGTGAAATAAGAGAGCAACCCTGTGGCGTTAATTATGAGTCTGGGGAAGTGTTTTCCGGCGCGAGTCGCAGTCGCGTTATGCTAACAAAGAAAATCATCTTCAACAAGAGTAATACATATTCATCATTTCATGCAATTGTACAAAACAAACTGTGTCTTGCGTCGGCGTTGCGTAGACGTCGAGAATATCAGAGACGCAGAATTGTGTAACTAGGCAACCGGAAATCGTTACTATGGTGACGTCCGCCGAAAAACACTTGCTACAAAGGAACAGGATTAATAGTCTCTCAGATAATGTGCGCCGGTGTTTCAAATGGCGAAATAAGTGTGTACACTTTTAAAACCGCACATCTTAACACAGCCGGGTTCACATTAAATATCCTTCTCTTTCTGCCATTTATAGCTGCTTTCTATTTCCGCTACCATCACACACGCATCATGATGCTGGTATTAATCCTAATATCATTTTTTCTCGCTGTTTCGTGCCTGTAAGATTGAGATATGTTAAACTTCACTACGCATTCTGTTACACCTGACCTAATTTCAGATTTATACCGCTAAATTAAGTTATCAAATAAAATAGGGTTCTGCATTGGATAATTCAATTACCAACTCGGTAATTATTACCAATACGTACGCAAATGCATAATAAATAATGAAAATATGGCATTTTTAATATTGGACTACTTATCGTTTAGTTATAAATATTTTATCAATTAGTCAATAATTCATGCATTCCCCATTCAACACACCTAGCGCATTACAAATAAATATTCCGAATATTATAGTAATAGCATTATTTAAAAATAAATTATGCAATACTACGCTGATTTAGAAATGGAAATCATATAAATTTGAATATTGCCGGCTGACCTATTTCAAATTTCTTTTTTAGAGAATTCAACAATGGGGATGTTATAGAACTATAAAATCACGTTCCTATTCCCTAATGCCTATTTAAATTTTAAGAGCTATACGCTATAATAATAATTTTGATAAAATAAATTCTGCTTTATTTTTTATTAAATAAATTTTATAGATAGTAAAAAATAAAATTTTTTATCAACATTGTAAAAATTGCATTTCATCTTACTTTTCAACCTGTCTTGTAGTAAGTACTCTGCCGGTACTCCCCAGACAATCAATTGTTTAAATTATCCAACGACGTTTTTTTTAAATCGTATACATTTTTAAACGCAAGTTCCGGTAATAAATATTATGTATAATAGTTCATACTAACCCGAAACACCGCACCGTAATATTAAACAACTTCATTGCAGTGTGTAAAGTTTGCCAGTAAATAGCAAACATTATTATGTATACGTGGGTTTATTAACGTATATAATTAAAAAAAAAATTAAATATGAACAAACAAAACAACATTGTTAAGTTCAACATATTTTATCACTTCTCATGCGTATACTATATAGTATTATGTACATTATAATATGCTTAGTAGTGATATGTGTAAATATATTTAGTAAATTTATACTGTAATATGAATTAAGGAATCTCAATAAAGCAAACTCACATAGAAACAGATTCACAGATTTCTGAGACTAATTAATCTCTTAATAAACATTACAATTATTAAGCAAATACGAGTATGTAGAATAAAATTAAATTACATTTTTGCAAGAAAAATATTATGTGAATGATATTGTTAAGGATCTTCGTTGTTATTGTCATCACTTGATGATACCATAGTATCACCAACAAACCACCATATAGTATCAATAATTGTGTTAGGTATATAGTACTGAAAATGTAGGTACTTGGTTAAGATTAAAAATTTTTTATAGATTAATTTTTTGAGTAGTAAAATTCAACAAATCATATTTTTCTAATGATCTGAAAAAAGATATATGTATAGTAGGTATGTATACTAAAATTTGATCTTGCATAAGGAGATAACATATACCACAAAAACGCCCAGAATATTATACTTCCTACAATGTTGAATGGTAATTTTATTTACCAAAAGTAATCTCAAAATTTTAAAAAAGCTGCTTTCTCGAGTCTAAGCCACTTTAAAATGTTTAAAACAATTTTTGTGGGGATATATTATTTGTAACCAGATAATATTAGGTATCAAACATTTTTAATAAATATTGAAAAGTTTGTTTTTACTAATATTTTGCAGTTATGCACAACATCCATAATAAAACAATTGTTTTATTACCTCAAGAGGTCTTTATTTCTATTAGTTTTTATTTATTTTATATAAATTAAATTTGGAAATATTTTAAATTAAAAAGTTTTAAATTGAACAACTTAATTAAACAGTAATAACATTTAATATTTATTAAGCTTTCAGTAAAGGTTGTCGCTTTCATAAAAAATATTAAATGTTATTAGTGTTTAATTAACTTATTCAATTTAAAACTTTTTAGTTTAAGATATGTTTTTATAGTTTGTTTTAAGTTGTTCTTTGGAATTCCCCCCGACGAGTTCTTAAGTTATTCGAGTCAGATATACGCCAACTCGGTGTAATATTATGTTCTGTGGCGTTTATTTAGATAAAGTTTATGAAATATATATAATAAACAAATTTATTAACACAGTAACATTAATAGTAGTAAGATAGTATAATGCAAATTTTAACATAAGTACATAAAAAAACAGTAATATGGAAATATTTTTCCATATTCGATTTCGTCACCGACTTTTAAAAATTCAATATTTTGGACCCACCCTGTACTCTTTTAAGAAAATTTGATAAATTCTAATTTGATTTGTTAAATAGGAAAGGAGTGCAAGATGAAAAACCAAGATGGGAAGAAAAGAGCCTTTTGCCAAAAATGGCTGCACGAGCCGTTTGTGCGTATTTTGGCTCTTGAGATATTTTGTAATTTTGTGAAAACGTTATGCAAATGATAATTTGCAAATAATGGTTTTGAATTACGTTGATTTTGTGAATAATTGGAAATATTTCGGTTGGATTTGACCGTATATGAAATTATAAGCATTGGAAGTGTAATTTGGTTAATGATTGAAAACTTAAAATTAAGATTTGTAAGTGCAAACGTGTGAGATTGATAAGCCGACGATTTGGATAAAGGAAATCAAAATATCGAACCTTCAAGAAGTAGAAAAACTTTACATTGAACTTAAATTATTATTTATATTTATATTTATATTATTATTATTAAATTTTTATTTTGAAACGCTAGAACCTTTGACCCTAAAATTATACCAACTAACTCGCACATCAGGGCTACCCAAGTAAAATAAGTAGATGGTAATTTTTTTGGATAAAAATATGGTTTCTATTATTAAGTTACTCTATATCAAAATTAAATGAGATATATTAAAAAATTTGTTGCTGATTCGATCTTAGAATAGCGCCGTAGGTAATTTTTTGACTTTTTCAAATTAAAATCGCCTAGAATGCCGCTCAGGATTTTTAACTGCAATTATCATCGTAAGGTTATCGCTTTCATTAGAATTTATTTATATAATATTTACATTAATTATTAGCAATTACAGCTATATATTTAAAAAGAAAAATAGTTAGTAATGAATAACAGATCAGTGCATATTGCTTTTACAATTTAACAGAAAAATATGATTTAATACATTTGAAATTACTTACAGTAGATAAACTAATCCTAGAGGTAGAGAATGAAAAAGTGGGATTGAAGTAGTCATGTAAATTGGACGCACTGTCAATAGAATGGAGTTAAGTCCTGCTCACTTCATAAAATGAGTGTTTTTACGTAAAACTTTAAAACTTCAATGTCAATTTCCTAACTTAATCGGCATTTGAAGTTGATTCATAGTTTAATCGCTTCATTTCAATGTCATCTATTGAATTCTATAATATTTATTGTTAAAACTATAAAACTCCGTTAACGTGCAAATCCCCAATATTTATTTCACCCAACTTCACGGAAAACTTGAAAACCAACCGAAGAAAACTTCATGGAGGGGTAAATGGGACAAAAACATGTGTTAACCTTATTTTTTAGCTTTTTACAGTGATAAATAAGACCTTTTATTCTTGCTACAAGAGCGAGATAAATAAATATATAGGTACTAATAAGAAATTAGGTATATTTTTCAAATTTTAACAAACTTTTTTGGAGTTTTGATGAGTTAGATACCTTATTCCTTCCCCCTCCTTGTCTTTTTCTTCGCTGTTAGCAGCATATTTCTATCTAAATTTAAATTATTGTATTTTTAAGAGACAATGAACGGTAACAAATCAAAGGAATCAAAGGATGATAATCCTTCTTTTACATCAAAATTGGTTTGTTTTTTAAATTTTTACAAAAAATTAATTTTAATACCTTTTACCTTAAAATTATGTTTTTACCTCTGCTTTTGGCGATAAAATAATAAAATATGCGTTGGAAATTTAAAGACTACAATATTTTTTTTGTATTTTCTTGTATATTTTTTTACGCATAAAATTTTTAGGTTAGCTAAATTGCTTAAATAACCGATAAAAGTCAAAAACCATTGCTAAAAGCTTGAAATAAAATTGCTTTTAATTTTTATTGTTTATTAATTTAGACAGTACAAATTAAACTATTGATGAAGCAATGGGTAACCGCTATAGTTTACAACACACAGTGCCACTGTTTTTCATTTTTTAAATTGCTGAAATAGAAAATAATCTGAAGTTACTTAAATATAGCATTGTTCTGCACACTTCATGAGTAATATTCTACAATGCTGTTTTAGCGTAACTAAACTTTACTTGAGGGGAATGTATTACATGACTAACATTTAACTTCTTACAAAAAAAAATCTAAGAAATTTAGTTACTTCTAGTTTTGGAAGAAGAAGCTTTAACATTCTAGCTTCCACTGGTTTCCCCACTGAATGCAGATGCAGTATTATAGCGCTAATCTTACTTCTACAAGAGAAACAACGAGAATTCGACGCTTAAACCAGGAAAATAATATTTTTGTACGTTTTGATATCTTATACTCCAGATTAATAACCACGCTGTGATTCCCAAATAAACTATAATACTATAAATATTTGTTTTCTTATACCTATAATATTTAATTCAAACTGATTTTCTGTCATACGCAGGAAAACTGATAAAAAGTATTTGTTACAGCAAGTATTTATATAATCCAATTATATAAAAATAGTTGATTTTAAGCTATTATTTTATGAATTATAAAGAAAGGAAAAAATCTTGACAAAACAAGTCAAAACTTTGTATTTTTCTGCCTTCTTAATTAGTAAGCCGTAACTTTAAAATTGTTAGAGATATCAGAATTTATTTTGGTTTCGTATTGTTATTCAATAGAGTACTTACAAATTTGTAGAAGCTGCAAATTATTTAAGAGTTAGTAGTGGAGAAATAAAATTGAAAAAATAGCGTCTTGCTGAACCAATTATTTGAAGTAAGAAATTTTTACCACATTGAAGACCCCCGGGATGAATGTTGTACTAAAAGTCTCTGAGATTTAAGCTTACAAAAAAAAGATAATAATAGATGACTGAAAAAATTCCTTTGACACAGTTGTTTTTCGAAACCATACAAAAAATAATTTGAGAGTGGAAGCATTCAATTTTTTTTCAAGCACTCAATTTTTTTTCGAATTAAAGATTTTCTTAAGCAGCTCCCTATCTGCTAATATAGAAACAAATTAAATCGAAAAATAACCTAAAAAATGAATTTGTTAAATGGTTAATGTGGTAGTTAGTAGTATGTAATGTTAAAATAAACAAACTAAATAAAATATATTAATAATTAACATTTAACATGTTTAAACTTAAAATATTTGAATAAACACGAATAAAAATGACAAAACTCTTTAAATACTGACTAAGAATTTTGAAAAAATTACGTTATACAAATATGATAAAAATTTTAAAGTAAAAACTATGTATTACGATATAAAGGCCCTTATTTCACCTGTTTATTCAAATATTCTAAGTCTAAATCTTTTAAATGTTAATTATTGTCGTTTTTATTGTTTTTTAAATACTATATTTCTATGTAAGTATGTTTGTTTTACTTAACAGATAAAATTTATTATTTTAATATTTTGTTTAGTTTGTTTATTTTATAAATTTAATCAATTAATATTTCCTGTATTTAGTTTCAATTGATATCACTTCCATCTAATTTGCATGATATGCTGAATTTGAATTTGACTTTAAAAATAAAGAGAGTTCTTATTTTCACCAAAAATAGAAGAAAAAACAAAACAAATGCTAAATAATATATGTAAATAAAAAATATATATCTTTATATTTTCAAAATGTTAAATTAAATTTTTGTGTAAAAAGATTACATTAGAAAATTTTTTAAAAAATAAAAAAACCTGGTTATTTTAATTTTTTCTTTTTTAATAAAGCGAGTATTTATTCAGATTTTTTATTCACAGTATTATTTTTAAAATGATGAAAAGTTTAATAATCATAACAAAAGTTTTCAGAATAGAGAGTCGATAATGAAAATTATATTATAGTTTGATACTAAAATTTTTTTTACAATCATTCTTTCTTTTTTGATAGATCACATTAACTTTTTTCCAAGCTAGAAACATTGGAATCTTTTTCTTAATTCCTGGATTTACATTTTATAACATTCCTTGTGATTTTAGGATCACCGAGCTGAAAACCTCTTTTCAGACACTTTAATGTCACCGATGTACAATTTAATATAATTCTCTTCAATAGAAGTTTTTCTCTTTAGTAACGAAAGGAAAAATCGTTTCACATCCAGGTATACTCTTAAATATTTAGTTTTATCTTCACCAAAAGATTACTAACTTAATATTGTAATAATATAATATAATATAATAATAATTTAATATAACTAGCTGGCCCGGCAGACGTTGTCCTGTTCTGTAGTCCTGCCTTATAACAAGCCATCTGTCAAAATAGCGCAATTTGCCAAAGAGCGTCATCTGCATACAAATTTTAATTCCAAATTTTCCGGACAATTTTTTCAAATGTTTTAATTTTTTTTTTATCTATAAGCTATCTTCGAACTATTACGAACATTTAAAAAAAAAATTTGTCCAAATTGATCCAGCCGTTCAGCAGTAAAATGAAAACATACAAACGCACGAAATATTTTATATATATATAAATAATAACTATATATTGCGGTGTTTTCCTCTATAAATTATGTTAATTTCTAAATTTATAATTTATCAATATATAGTATATTCAGTATATCATTTTAATTTTTAACTAATTTTGAATAATTTTACCTCAATTGTGTATCTTTTCGTTTTATATTACACCCATAATCTGACTTCCTCTTATACGTTTCTCACATTTTTCTTCTTTACGGAGTCTGTTTAACTTTCAATTTCTTATCTAACTTCTTATACCTTCTTAAATCCTTATTTAATTCTTTAAATTAAATATACATTTCTTATCAATATTAGATTTATTTTAATATTATTTGATAAAAATTCATTTATTATTTTTATAGTATATTAGAGAAACTTATAAAAACTGCAAATTGCCATCTTTTACTTTCTCAGCTCTTTTCTCCAATCGTTTACAACTTGGCTGAAAATGGTAAAAAATTTGTCGTATCACTTTTACAGCTCAGGCAGACTTACAACAACTGAAATATGTCAACACATTTCTACTAGAATCTACAGTTCAATAGTAATGTTATAAGAAAGTCAGAAGTAAAACTTGAAAACCTAGCAATGCTATCTAAAATTTTAAAAATTGATAACTCTTTAGATCTTTTCCAAATCTAAACATGTATAAATTTGCCGCTTTTACTATGTTCTTTTTAAGCTTTGTATGTAAAAACCAATGGCCCAAGAATATTGTTTTACCCAAATTTGAATTCAGCACAGGAAAATTAGCTAATAACAACATTTGCGATATAACACTTTAAAAATTGACCAACATTAAGAAATGAAAGACTCTCGGCGGGAGTTCTATGGGAAAATTAAAGTGCTTTCATTTTTTAAATCATTAAAATGGTTTCAAAAAACAACTGTAGTAAAGTAATTCTTTGAATCGTCATTTGTATTATGGCTCTTTTCGAGTCGAGGAACTGCCACCAAATACACATGTACGTGATAAGTTAACCCCGCCATTTTCAATAATTTTAATACTGATAAATGTGCAAAAAAATAACCAAATTCAGTTTTGTTAAGGTTGCATTTTCAATTTGAATTTAAAATTTTGTAAATTTACTTAAAAAATACAGCGGTTCGTTTAAAAAAATAAAAATGTTGCGTTTTACACTTTTTTTATTTACTTTAATACATAACTCGAAAGCCGGTGATGTTTGACAATAAAAAGTTAGAAACTAGTCTTTAGATAATTTTACGATTTTTAAAACATCACTTAACCATTTATATTAAAAAATTAATAGGTTTGATACTATGGCCATTTAAAGATAGATTATTTTAAATCAACAATACTCTGCATACCCTTAGGGCTCTTTCACATAGAGCGGGTTTAGTTCTTAAACAAATGCAGATACGCAAAGTTCAACTAAACAATTTACATGAAATTTTAGCAAAGAATAAAGCTTGTCGACTAGCTGTATTTAGATTTCCTGACAAAAAAATTCTTTCATTTTTATCCCTATGGCTATTGGTAAGAGAGTTCTCATGCTCTCTAGTAGTATTCTCATGTCTGACGAATCGTGATCTCAATGATTCATTTACAACTGCCCAGTATACTTCTTCACTCCTGTCGATCTCCTGAATATTTTATGAGCCGCTTGTGAGAGTTGTTCGGCTATCTGTTCAATTTGATCAAACCAACCACTTAGGAGATTTATTCGTAAGTCACCTACTTTCTACCTCTCTTTGAACTATCAGGTTTTCTAATTCTACTCTAATTATTTGCATCATGTGCATAGACCTGTCTTTTGTTTTAGGCTCTCTCTCATTTTTGGATGACGATGTGAGACTTTCGCGTGATACTATATTGTATAAATCTGAAACCGCAAGTACAGATGCGGATGCAGACCGTACCCGCTCCGTGTGAAAGAGCCCTTAGACCTAACTATATCAAAATCTCTCTATTTGGCAATAATCACACTTTACTTAATAACAATCCCTAAATAGAAGTAAAAGAGAACTATCCTCCTACAATGGTAGGAGCAGCTTGCCCGCCAGTATAAAATAATCCTAATAAAGCAATAAAATCATAACAAAAATAATATATTAATTATGCAAAACTCGGTTAATTTAAATGAGATTGTGTTTTAATTATACTAATTACATTATCACGAGATAGACAATAAGATAATGTAACAGCTTACCCGTAACTGTGACTGTTACTATTGTTCATTATAATAATAATTTTCCAGTAAAATAGAACACTGCATTTAATAAAATTTAATATAACCTACTACGGTATACTCGCTGATTTAAATTAAATTTTGCTTTATTTATGATTAAAACGATTAACTAGCCAAAACTAACAAGTCAAATTATTGGTTCGATTATTAAAATCGGTTCGTTTTAAAAATGCAATTTTATTGCATAGATTTTAGTCACATCAGAATAGTACTGCAAAATCATATTTTATTAATATCTCTGTTTCCTGTTGCAAAATTGCAACAATCGCAATTTACAATGCAGGTATGTGCTTGTATATATGCAAAAAATCGGACAACCGTGACAACCTAGTTTGCTTCTCTTGCTTCTCTTGCGTCCAAAAATAAAAATTGCAAACAACTCTCTCGAGTTTTGTTTTTTAATTTTTAAAAGCAAGAAAATGTATACTTTTTCTTTTTGTAGATACCAGATTATGGATCTATTAAGTGCCCAGTACTTTGAAAGTGATTTTCGAAAATATCATTTAATGCCATTTTGGTTCAAGCACAAATTTCATTGTATGTAAGAGTGTTTTTATTTTAATTGTATTATATTTTTATAGGTTTTCGAAAAGCAAATAAACATTCCTAAACCACACTAATTTATTGGACAATTCCAATATTAAACCGCTAGGGACGTCCTGAATCGCATTATCTATGTTTTCACTAAATTTATTATTAAATGTCGTCTTCATTAGTATATTTCATTGTTCGTTTTTAAATTATAAATTGAAAATATTTGTTTGCCGCTTTACTAAAATAATATCCCATGTTTTAATGTCCTAGCCGCATCTGCAATAGCACTAAAAAATTAAAACTTTTTATTTTATCTTTATTCGTTTCCATGAATTTTCAGGATTCTTTTTATAAATGAAAAGCTAACTAATTATTCTACGGTTCTGTCAGGATTTTCTATATTATAAATTGAATTTAATTTTTCTCATAAATTATTTTATTCGAGAATAACGCAAATATGAACCCATTCAATTCGTTCAAAACAATAACACAAACTTCAGAGTTGTTAAATTTTTGTACAGCTTACTTCGTTGCTGCAATACCTTGTGAGTTTTGTTACATTTACAGTAGCATCACGATTTCTAAAATTCCTATGAGAACATATGAGGTTGACCTAAGGACGTTTAAAATAACGTCTAAAATAACGCTGAAAATAGCTCATGTTTCAACAAAAATCCTCGAGAGTACCATGTGCTTATATGTGACTGACATATCTTTCCAAGTTTACAGTAATCTACCACTTTATTTTTAAATTGGGATGATAACTCCAATCATTTATGAACTGAATATCATTAATACCTACATACATTTATTTATCGGTGTTCAAATCGCAAAAAGCCTCTAGCTACGAAGCACGATAGTAACCTAATTTCATATAAGCACGAAGAATTTAGTTTGGAAATAATTTTATACGAATTACAAAATATAAATCGATCTCAAAACGTTTCATCTAACTTATGCTTTGAACTGTCTGTGGATATCTCAGATTCTACTCTTATGTAGAACGGACATAGATTTAGTTTTTAACGTATGGTATTTATACTGAAGTAAGCGATTTTAATTTATTCTAACAAATCTCTTGCTGCCATATAAATATTAAATATTAAAAAATAAAATTTTACTGATGTGTTTTTAGCTTTAACGTTAGTTTAAGCTCTCAGCGGTGTTTTGTTTTGATTTCTAACGGAAAGTTTCAGAAGAATTTCTAGTGAATAGATAGAGGTGTTTCATTATTTGAAGTTTTATTTAATAAAATATTAATTTTATTGGTTGACGTAGGATAAATTGTAAATTTCACTATAATATAGTGTTTCATCTCGTATCGTCGGTGTTCACGTTAACTTTCGTAATTAACGGCGTTGTAACCTTACATCTACCAATTTACATTAAGGACCAGTTGTATAATGGTCGGCTAAGAGTTAACCCAGTTATAACCCTAGGTTAACCCTTTCGGAAGTTGATACAATATTGGCTCTTAGAAACTTATATATTCCTACTAGTGGTTATATAGTATAACCACTTCTCTAAAGTCTTTACAATTCATTTTATGATGTGGAAAATCTTTTAGATCACCACAGTAAAGCAATACAGCTGACACGACCATGGATGGAACCTTTACCATATGGTATCATTTCCCGCTCTCTAGATTTTAATATTATATTTTCAAATGTATCACTCCTATAATATAGTATAAAAATAATATGCAATTATGTGAAATTATATAATTTATTATTCTTGATTGATGCTTAGCTGCTATAATATTTCCCCTACTGACATTAGCAACAGTTTAAATATAGATTTTGTATGTATTCTTTAAATTTATTCATTTCTACTAATATTTCAGTTTAAAATGTATTCAGAGATTAAATTTAGAACAGCCAAGTAGACAAAAAGTATTCTCGTTGTGCTATTATTTATTACATCGTTTTGTGCGCTTTTACCCTAAGAAGATCTATAAAGAGCTTTTCTGTAAGATTTAGTTACAAGTACTTAAAGCACAGTAACAGATAATACAGATGACTTCCTTTTTCTTACATTTAATCATTTTAGTTAAATACCTTTTTATAACTCTTAAGTAATTGTTTTATACCATTAAAATTTGAAATACAAGACCTTTCACCACCAACACTTGTAACTTATCTGGTATGTCATCTTACCCATCTTACCTTTTTACGGTAAATTGTCTTCACTGTTCGTAGCTAGCTATCACATATTATCAGTACTACAGAGTTAAATTGTTGGCTCAATTACAAGAATCAACACAGATCCAACAAAATATATATATATGTATATAATTAATATTGCTTAAAAAAATAAGAAATGTAAATAACTTTGTTGACGATTGCTTTTTAAAAAATTTAAGTAGCAGCTAACTTATTTTTTTCAATAATTACTATTTCGACCTGGAAAGACTTATAAATGAAACTGATCGACTTCTAAGTACTTTTAAATCAAAAAGATAGCTGTTTCTAGATAGTCGGCAGACGATTTTTAAAATAATTAAATAGTACATCTCGGTAGTTCATCAGTTACAAACTGAAATTTTAAATATATTATTTAATTCGTACAGTTCAACAAAATAAGTTGAAAACGTGACTGCTATAATTTCACGAATATGTTCTACCGTATAATTTTTTTAGCTTGACAGATCCTAAAACTTATCGAGATTTAAGTTAAAATTTGGTCTCATCGTCCTCTAGAGAACTGTAGGTTACAAATCAGATCACTGCCTTAGTTCGAAATAATATAATCAAAAATTTAGCAGGAAGTAGTGAAAGCAAGTTGAAATTTGATGTACAGGAAAGTTAAAATTTATGAAAAGACCTAATCAGTACTCATACTAAGTTAGTATAATAAAGAAAAAAAAATGTGAAAGGGTATTTTTAAATTCATAACTGTTTGCTATTTTGGTCCGTAAGTATGTAAATTTTTGTAATGTTTATGATAACTATAACCATATTTTATACCTTTTAAGCTACTTTTAGGAAATTGCAAGGCATGACCTATTCGACTTTTAAATTGTCAAGAAACTACGTTATGTAAACGAGAAACTTATGCAGTATAGTGGCAACTCAAACGAGCAAATACCTTGGATGAAACCCCGCGGAGTTGTAACTTCATCTATAACGTAGTTATAGAGGTCTGTGCCAACTCACGAATTCACTCACGGCGGAACGTCCAGTGCAATGATTACATTTACATAATCCCCTTAGCTGGCCACCCGCCATCATGAAGTGTGTTTATTTATTATCCAGAGAGGATGCTAGTACTTCAGTTCCATGTTCACGTTTGTCCAGGGAGAATCTGAAATGTAATTTGTTTCGGACGACAAATATGATTTTCATGCTTCTCTAACTCGCTGTACTGATTTGTTAACACAACGTTAGCATTGTTCAAAAAATTGCTAAATGTAATATTTTAAAATTAGCTTTACTTTTTTGCTAAAAAAAGGTTCTATTTAATCTTATCGCTTGTATTATTCAACATTTTATTTTTGTTTATTTGCGTAGGAAAATATCTTATTGTCATCCACATAAATTTTGAAACAAATATGTTTTTAGTACTAACTTTATTTATTTTAACAAATTGATACTACATACGAGTACACTACAATCTTATTGTTGATTTTTGGCTTGTTTATTCAAAATTTTATTTCAAAAATAAAAACCGACACAATTTTACTAGCATATTTCTTGTTTTCGCATGAAAAACATAATATTTTGGATGTTTCTACAACAAAGATCCAAATACCATTACCTCAATAACGTAACAATTTTTTAACAAGTTTTTTCAAACATTTTCTACTATTACAGTTGCATAAATATATTGCGATGTTTTCCCGGTATTAGTTGTATAAAAAATGTTTTATATCATAAATTTTATTTTTGTCGTTGACTGGAGGTGACATGCAATTATTTATTAAGCATGAGACTCTTCTTTTTAATTTGCTGAATTTAATTTTTTTTTATTTAAATGTGGTCAATCAAATTTGCTGCGTAATATTACCTTATATAGTCTTGTAAATGTTACTCCGTATTCGGTTACGCAGCTGTCCAGCTTATCAAACTAATTTCGCCATCCAAATCACCAAAATTCTTTCAAAATTTCATCTTCAAACACTTTCTAATTAATTATACCAATCTTTAATTTAAATCAAATTCACTTTTTATTTCAAAATTTACTATGCACAGTATGTAACAAAATTTAAAATTAAAACAAAATAAATTCTCAAATAATTTACAATATAAAATAATCAAACTTTTTATGGTTTCAAAACACGACAATATGTTTATAAAAGATGAGTTTCAATAATAGTTATTTATTAATATTGTCCTGAAAGTGCATCTTTTCGGTATGAACGTAGAAAATTATTGACTAGAGCATAGCCGAGATCTATAACCACGCAGATGCCAAAAAGACACTTTAAGGACATAGTTCATACACTATTTTATGTGTAATTGGAATAAAATGCACACTTTTTACACGAAATGTACGATAATAATTATGTTATACCGAATAATTCAACGAAATACGTATAATGATCAAGTTGGTCAAACATATCAAACATTAATATTAATCAATAAATTTAGTTAAAACATTTGAAGTGGTGACGTATTGTACTAGAAAGTAATTGTCACGTGTTCATACTAAAAATAGCTACTTTCAGTATTGTTTTATACATGTGAAAATGTACATTAAAGTACGATTGCACATAAATAAAATTTTAAGAGTTATTCATAAATTTTAGTGAATAAGAATTAAAAAAAAATCAAAAACAAAAAACAAATTTAATGCGTATACCTGATTGGCTACTTCCATAAATTTAGCTTCACTTATAAAAGAAGTTTATAAATTATCGGCAATTCCACCCAAAGATCTCAGTTTATACGTTACTGTAGTACTTGTTACGTCTACAATTTTATTTAAATTGAGTTTTATTATGTTTATATTGAGTTTTTGAACAGCTTGTTTCTTTGTTTTGTTCTTTTTTCCTATATCCGTAGTGAGTATGTTATAGCATCTACAGATATAAAAGACCTACAGCTTAAAGCAAGCTTCAAAACACGGTAAATGTATATACTGTGATGTTTCAAGGTGATTCGAACCTACCTTATGCATTTTGGTGAATTTTTTGCATTAATAATTAAGTTGTAACATTGTAAATTTTGCTAGATGGGTACGGATCACAGGAAATTGAAGGTTTTTAGCCAGGGGTTGCCGCACGAGTTGGTGGTGCGACTGTTGGTTCTGTGAGAAATTAAATTTGAGATTGGATTTTGTAGTTAACATTGATTTGAATTCAAATTATGGGTAATATTTTAATTTGGATATAAATAAAGTAATTTTGATGCGTCTGCATTATTGCGTATTTTTTGAGTTTGGATTGTTTTGAATATTTTAGATGATTTGCTACCGAGCAGTAGTGGATTGATTTGGTTGATTAATTTGGAGAGAGAATAGTTCAAACAATAAATTTGATTTGAATTATTACAATTTAGAAAATTAAAATTTGTAAGAGCGAGCGTGTCGCGAGATTGATAAGCCAACGATTTGGATCTTGGAAAAGTGTAATTTTTAATTTAAATTTAAGAAGTTAAAATTTTATTTTATAAATAAGTTTTGGGTTGATAATCATTAATTTTAAGAAGAAAATTTTCCTCTGAGCGCTAGTTGAGGACTACCATAGGAACCAACTCTTGAGTAGAGCTTAATGCTGTCTGACGATTGAAAAGCTGGCCGAGGTAAACTTAAATGAGATAGTAAAGAGTTTCCTTTTTTTTATTTCTAAAGAGAATAACACTACAATACATACTTAAATTACACAGATAGTTATTGGCATATAATACTTCAAAGATTCGGGTGTGCTTGGTCAAGGATCGAACTTAATGCTACAACATAGCAATGCGATACCCTAATTGCCATTCTGCAACCATTTACTTTTTATTATTTTTAGTACAAACATTTTACTAAACTTTTGTGTCGGTGACAGACAGATAACAAAATTAATTTTTTTTAATTTATAAACATTTAAAAAAAATTTTAAATTGGTTGAAGTTATTAATCTTATGCCCGGTTCCTGAAGATCTCTGGTTAATCTACATTATAACTAATCATAAGTTGACCTTAGGTTAAAGTAAAATGGGTTCCTGAAACTACAAACTACTAAAAGGCTAACTAATCTATTGTCAACTCGCTTGATGTAATTAACCAAATATTTGGTAATTTTATTATATTTTAATCTTGGTTATGCTGCAAAAATCTCAGTATTCAAATGTTTAGCGAAAAAAATTTTAAATAAATCATTTAATATGTGAAAAGTGAAAACGTAAAAAAAAAATGGATTCTAGCAATCAAAGTGAAAATTTCACCGATTTTAAAATTTTTATTATTTTAATTTTAATTCAATTCTAATAAAACAACGGTCCAACACTAAACAGTTACACAATTTATATCTTATTGCTGTGAAAAAAAAGCAAGAAGAAACTTTAAATATATTATTAAAAATTTTTTTTTGGTAATATAATAAGTTATTAAACACTAGTATCAATATAATCGAGCTTTCGGCGACGTTTATGGCCTTCGTCAGAATTTATTTATTCGAATGCGCAATCTGCGCATATTTTAAAAAGTTAACCAACACACAACTCGTGCCGATCGGTAGGTTAACTTTAACCAGAGATCTCAGATTATCTTTCGCTATACAAACCCAAAATCTGCGGCTATATTACAGTTAAGCTTAACCTTAGTATAACTCAAGCTTCAGAAACCGAGCATAATGCCATTCGAGAGGCTAGTAAATTATCTTAAAATTATGTAAATATACAGGGAGTTAATAGTGTAAAATATACAGGGAGTGTTTATTTGAACATGATCCACTTTAAATTTGAACTGAACTGGTAAACCACACCAAATATCAACAACCTGCAACATAAGTTTTCACAGACTGGAATTTTTTTTAATTTATTGCTTTTATTGCAAAATTTCATATATACTCAAATTGTTAAAAAGAAAACAAGCTATTGTAACTCTTGGGCAGTAAATTAAAAATGTGGCAAAATTAATCTTCTTCCATCATCACCGTATTTTATAAATCGCTATTCTTAAAGTACTTTCTTAAAAGTGTATCTATAAACTTTAAATTTGATTGCCTCAAAATATAGTATTTTATTAACATTTAATAATTATTTGATGTCCGACTGCATTATAATGACATGATTACAATATCATTTAGCGGCCATAAAGTATCATTTTATGGTACTAGTCCGTTTTACTTTATTGATAAAGTAAAACGGCCGCCTGTCAACGTCAAAATCAATATTATGGTTTTATTTAATTTTGATATTTTAATTTAATAGAAAAGATATCTTATAGAACGCAAGATTAGTATTAAAATATGCCAAAATAGTATCTTCTGTGGCTTTCAATATTTTTATTTTTAAACATCACTTTTTTATATGCGACGCAAGTTTCTTCGTACAAATACTTCGACTTGGTTGGAAGAAGCGATTCTTCAGCTTTTGACGCTATTTCTGCGATTTCTTCCATTATTTTTGTTACACCCAGAAATGTATTCAATCTGAAACAATTTCACACAATTTTAAAACAAATCAATAAACAACTTACAGTAACCAGGAGCAATAAAATAAGCACTCTTCAAAATTATACAATTTTTAAATGTCAAAGTGCATTTTCTAATATGTATTATATCAATTATAAAAAAAAATCTTCTATGGTGCAGTCGAACATAAAGCTATGTATGGCATTTGCACATAATTAGGCTTTTTGAACTCAGTCTATTTATTGGCCTCGCTCTCAAGCTTACTCTGCCATAAACCATAGGCTTCATCCGATAAAGACCTATGTATTGTCGTGTTTCGAAACACTAAAAACCACAAATTAATTTATTTTGTAAATAATGTTAAAATTCAATTTTATTATTTATTTATCACATTGTAATAAATCGTTGTTAAGTTTTGCTATGTAAAATAAAAGTAGGGCTCGAAGGTGGAAGGAAAGAGTGGGACTTGGATAGGACACTAAGAGGGGCTCTGGCCTTGACGTCGGATCGAGCGAATGAAAAACCATTCCGCAATAATTAAAATTGTTAATTGTGTTATTTAAAGTTAGTAAATTGAGTTGATTTGATTTGTTGTTTTTTTTATTTTTTAATTGACAAAGTGAAGTGCTGATAACAAATTGGAAAAGAAGAAGAAATTATGAAATTTTAGTCGATGCAAAACTGCATAGCAACAAATTTGTGAGGCCAGCTGCTAAAATACACGTGCGTTACAATACCACACACAAAAAGTAAATTTGAGCAATTTTAATTAACAATTTAAATACGAAGAGGAGTCTCATGTTCAAAAAAAATTTTCTCTACGATTGCATGAGGAGTGGTTTGAAATTTTATCGCACCTAAATAAAAAAACATCAACTCTTCTTGACAGTATATTATGTACTCATGCCATAAATAGCTATTGTTGCGTTAATAATAAATTTTAAAAAAATTCAAAATTCAATTTGAGGTCTCACAAAGAGTATGTTGCCATTCAAGTTTTTCAAGTTGGAGTAACTGAGGGTAGAGGGTGAATCTTCCTTTCTTATTTAGAAAAGCTTTTTTAACAGTTTTTTGTTATTTGGTGGAATTCAATAGTAATTTAAGGAGGATTAATCTTAATTATACCCTGTATAAATAGCGTAACATGAAAAGTATTAAGGCTACGTTTAGGGTGTTTTCAATTAGCTATAATGTTACTTGAAGCCTTAAAATATCAGGCGTACTCTACAATTGTGCAAAAAATTAAGCATATCTAATAAAATCTTACATAAATTAAGAATAAGTGATGACAGATAAGTGCGGTCTTTAAGCCGCACAATCTGGGATATATTTGTATGAAATTTTGATCGAGAATCCTAAGTTTAAACTGTCACAAACCAAAGGGGGGGAGACTAGAATACCTCCCAGCTCAATGTAAGCGATAAATACCTCGAATATTGCATGCGACTATCAAATATTCCTCAACTAATTAACGGTGTAGGCTCTAATGGTCTAGAAATTTGAGCTGAACGGTATAATATTGTATTATGTCGATTATGTCTAGTAATTTAACCCCCCCCCCCCTGGTCTATGACAGTATTACTATTTGAAGTTTTAACATTGCTGCACAAACAATGTTAGCATTTTAGCGTTTTTGAAGCAAAGAGCAATAAATAATATTTAAAAGTATTTAGAGAAAGTAAGAATAGATACAAAAGAGAGTAACTACCCCCCATGACCACAAAATGACAGATTTAAAGAGATAACAGAATTTCAAGTCATCACATCAGTAATAAAAATTGATAAAAATAATCTCCCCGAAAACGACAGACTGAAGAAAACTACGGGTCTAGAAAAGCAAAATTCTCTGTTTTAAAGTAAGATATAACTATAATTAACAAAATGTAATTTGAAATAAAGTTATACTAAAATATTAATTATTGTCAACTGCAGCGCTTAAGAAAGGGTGATTTATGAAAGTTGCACGTACCGTCACCAGAATGGAATTAAGATCCACTTATTTAGAAAAAGTAGGAGTTTATTGTTTAAAAAATTAATTCTTTATATTGTTGTCTATATTTATTTCTTCAACAAAAGAAGTTTTAGAATTTGATAGATTACATTGAAATGAAGCGATTAAACCGAGGATTAAATCGAAATATCAATTATTAATAATCCTCGATTTAATCGCTTTTTTTCCATGTTATCTATCAAATTCTTCAAGAGTTTTTATATCTATAAAAACCTGTGTGCATGGTTAAGGCTAGTTTCCCACAATCCTACAATGTAAAGTTACAATACAATTTTTAATAATTGAATATTTGTAATTTTATATAATATTTGCTTTTGTTAAATATTTGTGGATATAACAGCAGTACTTTCATCCAATACACTGATAAAGACATACCAAGAAACGAAAACGATGAAACCAGATTACATAAAAAGATTTAAAACTACGTTGATTTGTTCATTTCATATCTTGGCAACATTCCGATGGAATATTCGAAGCATTTGTCGAAATTTTTACTAGTTTAAGATAAATATGCTATTTTTACAGTTTTTAAGGAAGCATTAATTGTAATTCAGATTATCGAAATGTAATTACTTCTTAGTTCTGTCTGATCATAAATTCATCAGCAATACCATTGACAGATTAATAAGTAATACAATAACTAAGGTTTCTTCATAATTATAATATTTTTAATCAATAATTAACTTTGTTTTGCTCTACTAATTATTGGATTCTACAGTTGTTGACCTATCATCACCATACTAAGCGCTTCTCAGCATTCGCGCTCTATCTCAAGAACAATTAATTATATATAATATTATCTAAGACTAAATTGGTAGAGAATTTTGTCCTCTACAACTTTTCTAATAACTCCAAAAGTTATTTAGAGTAAAAAAAATAAGATATCTACCAAAAACCGGTTTTTGCGATCTTTGAACTTGAATATCTTGACTCGCGTAAACGAGATTCTATGAGCCTTTTAAGCTAACTTATAAAATGTCAAAACAAAGATTTATACAAGTTTATAGCTTATTATCTTTCATTCAAAGGTTGAAAACAAAGATTTATACAAGTTTATAGCTTATTATCTTTCATTCAAAGGTTGAATCTTTATTTGACTGAACAACTGATATCGATAGAACGTCAGCAATTGTGTTGCAATTCGGACCTTCCTCTCCAATGGTAAATCCAATTGAAATAATTTTATTAATGAATTTTACTCTACAACAAATATTTGAATTTCTTATGGTGCAGATTTTGGTGTTATAAATGGAAGACTCTTTTACTTGAAAGTAATTATTGATGAGACAAAAAATATCATGCTACACAACACGCTACCATATATCATGCTGCCACTTTACAATAAATAATGTGTTAGTAGAGCGTTAAATACATTGTTAATATATATGTATGTAGGTTTAATTTTTTTAAATAAAACATGATACTGTAAAATCTTTTTATATCATATTATAAAAATATCGTAATAAGTACATTGTTTTTTATTTTAATAATTATATAAAAAATTAGAAACAATAAGTTACAATATAAATGAGTAAATTGTATGTTTTGTACTTGAAGTTAATTTTACTCAATAATTAATAATTACCAATAGAATTTAATTGCATTTATAAAGTTTAGCTGGTCATAAAATGGAGACAAAACTGGAAGGCCAGCCCGTTGATAAAATATTCACAGCACACCACTGGATATTTTTTAAATTATTTACTACCTAGTAAAGAGTAATTGAAATAAATTACTTCTACAACGTGCAATTTAATATTAGATGCCTATACAATTCTTTTTTGTACAGCTGATACAGCAGAAAAGCTTCTTACTAAAAACACTCAAACTTATCGAGTTATCTACGTATAGTGTATTATTTTCTGCCTCACATTCGTTATCTGGACAGACCAGGCAATAGACGAACATTCTGAGGATCACAACATCCTAAACGTTTACCGTTTACTTAATACTTAAATTAGAAAGAAATATGCTTATAGAATTAAATTCAGGTTAACAATAAATTATATGATCAATTTCATTTGATAACTTTTATGATGTTTGCACAAACTACTATTTCAAAGATCAAAGGACACAAATAAAAGCAAAAACTAAAATACTATCAAAGCCCGTTTGTGTTAAACGAAATACTCAAACGTTTTCAATTATTTACACAGCTATCCTGTTCTATAATACATCTATCAATGTGAAAGAGTTCAATCCGGAATAGATTCGTTAATTTTACTACTTTTTCATTTTCATCTATTTTTATGTTACATTTTATAACGTCGATATTACAAATTGTAGTTTACGGTAAATCAAAAAATGCAACTACCAGCATATTATGTACATATTTAAATTTTAGTACATAGAATTTCAATTTTTAATTATTTTATAATAGTATTTATAATTTAAAATTTGGCGTAGTATTAGTGAATCTTGTTATTTTCCTTTGCAGTGTTTCAGCGGAAAGTTTGTTTTGACTGATAGAATTTTTGATCTTACATATTCGTGAACAGTGCTAGCTTTTGCCCATCGGAAAGCTATACAAATTCACTTGAAAATTCTTTTTATTTATTGTCAAAAGTATTTGTATTAGCTCGATTTGTACTACAGTTTTGCTTAAAAACACTATGGTTCTACTTATAATTTTAATGCACCTTATGATAATAATATTATAATAATTATTGTGCTACTTTCATGTCGACTTTTTAAATTTTAGTGGTATAGATATTAATTTATTGTATTACCTTAAAGAATAAATGTATTTTTTATAATAATATATATCATAAGTAAAGCAATTGGAATATAGATGAACATATTTAAATGTGGATTTGGTTTCCATTTAAAAAGTAAATTTCAGAAACAATCTCGAAAATATCAGAAAAATCATAGTCAATTTGCTGTATCCGCGCCTAAGGCAAACCAATGCGAAATCATCCAACGAGTTTGCGATCAAAGACGATAAGACAATAGAAAAACTGATGTCTCAGCAGCCATTTTATAATTCTACATACGTCTCCTAAATCATATAAAATTTAAATTATATTCGAGTTTTCTTATTATAACTTATATTATAATACCACTTTGCTGCAGATATTCTAATTCTTTTTATTCACTTATTTTTGAAATAAACCCTGCAGTGCATTGTAAAATATTTTATTTTTCTAAACTTAGTTTGTAATTAGTGAAAATGAAGAAATTATATATAAAGCAGTTGAGCATTATTATATAAATTTTTTTTCTTAAATTACAGTAAGTAATTTACTACACGTGACTCCAAGATTTGTGTATTCTCTGCTTGTAGTTTCTGAACTTGTCTAGTAAAGTGGTAAGTATGACAGAACCCTCTTCACTAGGAACGGCTTTGAAAAGCAAAATTAATGATGCTCATTTTAAGCAATTTGATTCATTTCCAATTAGATATCAAGTTTAAAATAATACAAACTATGTTATTTCCTATTGTATTAGTATTAACAATCTACAAATAAAATACCATCGCAATTGGTAAAATGTTGATACGATGCGAATGAAGAATTGAACGGAACAAAAAAAGTTTGAAATACTCTAATCTTGCCGTTTCAATATTTTGAAATCCTCACTCCTATTGAATGTTTGAAATCTTTGATGCAATTAAAAGCAGAAATTAGTACGAAGGCTAACGAGTTACTAAAGGGGCAAGTATAATGTTTGTTCGGCCAAAGCAATTTCAAAGTTTTTATGTCTCAAGTTTTCGCTTATATCAACTCTAGATGCACGATATTAAACGGGATTATGTTCTAATTTTAATTTATAAATCAGTTTAACTACCTATATCTCTATTATTAACTGGATATTATAAGTTTTATACTTAAAAAGGTAGTACTAACAATCAATTAAAGTGAAATACCGTAAAAACTACATACACGTACCGATGTGTCTATGCATAAAATATATCACCATAGATAGTAGACTTTGGCTATAAATTCATTATTATTAATTTGTTTCAGAAACAAAAGTAAACTGAACAGCGTATAACTTTTATATTAGATAAAATACGAACCCTGCAATTATTTAAAAATTGAATTGATTAATTTATTTTTATTACTTACAATTTTTAAAATCAGAAATTTAATAAAAAGAATTAGTTTGTAGTTTCGATTATCGAATCTCATCACTTCTAGAAAAACCGTAAATTACGGAAGTAAATCAATTATTTCAATTTGTGATTATTAATAAAATAAAAACTCATACAACTTTTATATTAAATTAGAATTTAAAAATTAACAGATTAAATAGGTAATCTTTGTTGACCGTAAATTACGGAAGTAAATCAATTATTTCAATTTGTGATATTAATTATTATTAAATAAAAACTCATACAGCTTTTATATTAAATTAGAATTTAAAAATTAACAGATTTTTGTTGCAAGTTTCATAATCTTTCAAAGAGACATTTGTATTTAATTTAATGTAAAACGTAATAACAACTATAATGCCCAATAAATTGTTGAAAAGTACTAACTTGCAGTTAAAAACGTTGTAAGATTTTGATTCTACAATTTCAAATTTCTTATACTTAAATAATTTAATATCTTGATTTTACTCTAAAAGTTCAAATGTACTAAGTTGAAAACAAACAAAATAATGAATTTTTATCTAGCAACTTTTATATTTCGAACGAAAACACTTAATAAAAATGTTAATAAATGTTAATAAAAATTGAAATTTTTCATAAAATTTCACAAGATGATTTTTAGCTGCCATCAATATTATTTTACGTTAAATTTTAAATTTTAACTAAGGTACCCGATTCATATCCGGGAAAAGTCTAAATTTTCTTATGATTGTCTTCGTGCTTCGGAGGGCACGTAAAGCCTGCGGTTTTCTTGAGTTGATAATTGCCAACATCAACTAGTAAAAACAGGGTTACAGAGTTACAATATTGAAACCGTTCTTCTCAGAGAAAGAGGCTGATAGTCTAGCAGTGGATTGAAAAGGCTGATTTCTTATATGCTTTATACAATAGAGCATATTATCGTCCATAACATTTATTATCTCCATATTATGTCTATCCGACTTTACTCTAGGCTTACACCCGTATTCATAAAAATTTTTTAAAGTGTCGCTCAGGAATGTTTTAGTTATAATACTGTTATAGGTTATGGGTTACAGCTGATTGGTTGTTTTAGGTTATAAACCGCTTATATCAGTCTTATAACAGTCTTATAACAGTGTTTTAGCGCTATTGAACGTTTATGAATAATGTTTTTTGACATTTTGCTTATAATAGCTTTATAGACTTGTAACTTTTTATGAATACAGCTGTTAGGTTAAAATTTAATCTAAAATTGAATTACTTAAATTTACTAAAATGAGTAGGTATTTTAAATTTATTAACACGCGTTTTCGGCCATTTAACAGAAATTTATGTTTGACATATAAAATATTAATTTTTTTAAATTTGCATGTGTAAATTTTATACCTGCAACCGGAGTGTCCGGTCACCGGCCGATGCGATGTCACTTTTCGCTACATTAATAATGTGATTAGTAATATTAGAATATATTAGAACATTAGTACTATATCTGCCCCACCAAAATCTTCTAAATGGAAAGTTTTGAAGGTTCTGCTAAAAATTCTAAGGCGAACTCTACTATTTCCAACTCTCTTGTCGTTTTTTTATATATTTTGGAAACAAAAAGATTTAGTAAATTTTAACGCAAAAATCAAACTTTACTGTATTCACTTGACTCACTGACTCATTGTATTATATAAACATATTGTCGTGTTTCAAAACACTAAAAACCACAAATTAATTTATTTTGTAAATAATTTTTAAAATTCAATTTTATTATTTATTTATTTATCACATTGTATAAAGTTGTTAAGTTTTTCTATGTAAAGTAAGAGTAGGGCTCGAAGGTGGAAGGAAAAAGTGGGACTTGGATAGGACACTAAGACGGGCTCTGGCCTTGACGTCGGGCCGAGCGGATGAAAAACCATTCCGCAATAATTAAAATTGTTAATTGTTTATTTAAAGTTACTAAATTAAGTTGATTTGATTTGTTGTTTTTTTATTTAATTGACAAAGTGAAAGAAATTATGAAATTTTAGTCGATGCAAAACTGCATAGCAACAAATTTGTGAGGCCAGCTGCTAAAATACACGTCCGCTACAATACCACACACAAAAGATAAAATTTGAGTTTTAATTTACAATTTAATAAAATACGAAGAGGAATCTCATATTCGATAAAATTTTCTCTACGATTCATGGGGGATGGTTTGATATTTTATCGCACCTAAATAAAAAAACAGCTACCTTTCATGACAATATATCGTGGGCATACAGGTAAAAGTGACCAAGTCAAAAAATAGAATTTCGAGATAAATCAAATTGAATGTTTCGCATTTTGCGAAAAATCAACTTTATAATATTTTTAATTCATTTTTTCGAATAAATATAGTGATAAATATAGAGATTATGAATGGTTTTTATTATGATTAAGGTTCGATTAAAGTAAAATTTGTAACGATTTCCACTCTTATACTATTTATTAAATAAAAATATTTAAAATATAATAAAAATATTAATTGTGCGACAAATGAGCAATTGCGCGAAGATATGTCAATACATCAGTTCTTCCGTATCCGTCAACAGCACGTTTCACTCTGGCGACCAAGTCACGATATCTTTTGACGCCAATTTCTTCAACTCCTGTAGTTCCTTGCAGGAATGCTGCTTTCTGTTTCTGGCAGTCTTTCTCTAACCCTTCGATTAACAACCACATTCAAGGATGACTGCACATGAATATTGATTGAATCGCGTGATGCCAGCCTTTGACGATGTTAGTTGTTCGTGCAATTCCATCATCTGCAGACTCGTACTGATTCCACATTGAGATTGCAAACGTCGCTGGACCATAAGTCTCGCCTCTACCTCGTAGTCGCCGACCTCTAATGTAAGTATGTTCAAAGTAAGATAGAAGTTCGTTCATTTTTTCATGTTCTGGCATTTCATCCACTAGCAAGTCGAATGATGCATCAACATCTTCAACTGGTACATGTGCGAGTGCTGATAAACATCAAACACAGCTTCGCAATACATCGTCGTTTTCGTATGCAGTCTTCATACCCAACTCGTTGACCTTGCGCAAAACACTTTGATTTTGATGGAAGTAACACCCTGTTACTGAAGCTTCTGGATATCCATGAGTAAATGCTCCCATTGCGGCCATCTTGAAATCGATTAAGATTCTTTGCGGTGATGCATCTGGAATGAGTATCTTTAACTCCGTTATAAGACGATCGTACGTTGCTCGAGTCTTGCTAGGTAGCAAACAATATACTGCTGCCGGATTAACTCCGTTGATAAACTGAAAATGGATACTGTACAATTGAAAATAGATGGATGGTACTACTTTGAAAGTGCCATCAGCTAACCAGACATCGGACCTGGCTAGACCATCTAGAAGTATTCTATCGCCTAATATGAGAATTCGATCATCTCCCGGTCCAGAATCGAATAGTAGTAAGTTGGTAAATTTTAATGGAAATTCAAAGCTGAGATCGCTTGGTGGCGATGGCAAGGTCAGCTGATTATTATCAGTTGACAATGCAACTTGACGATGACGACGAAGAACACGGTGTAGAGAAGGTTTCTTCGGCAAAGCCATCTCCACATCTTCACCCAGATCAGCCATAACAGCAGCAGAAGACGAACTTGGTGTTGCTATAGTTTCTGACATTTTCACCTTCATATCGTGAACGGCTTTCCGTGCCCGTGCTGTGGCAATATTACCACTGTGAGTGTGCTCCGGTGACTCATTTCCAATAATAACGTCGTCTGCATCTGTGAACAGTTTTGCTTTGCAGTAGAAAGTTTTATATTTACAACAACGCCATTGTGTTTGTCCTTGTGCATTCTCTTGTTTTTTCCAATATTCATAATTGAGATGTATGAGAGTTTTTTTTCCACGTTTTGAAACACCAAAATTTACTGTCGCCATCAAAGAATTGATTTTTAGGGATGTATGTATTATTCGTCTTGTAGTATAAGTATAATGTAATATGTATAATATTGGATAGATTTATGACTGCTGTTTATATGTCTGTTTTCTTAATAGATAAAACAGTAGTTCTCACCCAATAACGTAATAGTAAGGAGTAAGGAGTCTCGGGTTGAGTTGGGAGGTAATTCAAACAGTAGATTTGTTCGTCGACGTTTCGGAAAAGTTTATTTTTCCATTCTCAAGACTACAATGGAGGCATAATATAAGTACAGAATCACAGATAACAATAATAATAATAACAACTCACCGAAGAACAAAAAAGGTAGATAATGTTCGATGTACACCTAGATGAAAGCAAACGCCATGGCCCAGGGCCAACACATTCAGCGAAGTCAACAAGTTTCGAGTGTAAAACACTCAGCATAACAAAACATCAAAAATAACTTCACAATGTAAAAATCGAAAACCGTGTAAAATAAATAAATGAATAAATAACTATGTACAAATTAAAATTCAAAATTAGGCAACTAACGTTAAAATACAATAAACACACGATCAAAAAATACATATAAATAATCTAAAATTAAAAATTGCACCAAAATGTGTTGTCCTCTTATTATCCGATATGCGCAGATAAATGGCAGGTAGGTAGGCAACCCATTGCATTGAGAAACCAAAAGATCGACGACTGGTGAGACGCTGTGGAACCAAAACAATGGGTGCCATGACGAAAAAATATATTCACAAGGCGAAAACAGGTGAAAAACGGAATAGTGAGTTGTGTAAAAAAGTAGTCAAACGTCAATAAAGTCGCAACAAAGTGTGCGATGTTCCTTAGGAGCACCTGAGTCAAGAGGGCAGAAAGCGGTGAAGGGGGATCTCGTTTCCTGTGGGTAAGATTAAAGGGATCGAAAAGAACCACAAAATATAAAAACTTTGAGAATATCCACAGAAGGGGTCACAGCAAACTGTCTCGGCATCCAACGAAGAGCACCGTGAATAGGTATAATCAGGCCGGTGCAGCAATCGCTGCAGTGGCGGAACAAAAACAGGGGGGTAGAGAAAGGCGACCATCCCAGGTAAACAAATCACTCATTAGTAGATAGGAGAGAACAAAACATGTAGTATGAACAATTAACTATTCACAGGGAGAATCGTGTGCCCCCACTTTGACACCTGACGAAGAGCACAGCGGCGAATAAACCGGCCGGTGCAGCAACCGCTGCAGCGGCAGAAAAAACACACAAAGGAGAGAAAAGAAGCAAGGCGGCGACCAAAAGGTAAGCAAACATCACCTGGTATCCCTATGTTTAGTCCCAAAGTCGTTAAGTATGGCCTTGTACGCATCGTTAATATTCCGGAAGTCCGTTTGTTTGTTCATGTTATCACGTGTGGTGGATATGTAGGCCCCTTCCAAGAACGTTCTCTTGTAATAATTTTTCTCCGTGGCCAGGACAGTAACATCGTTGAGCGTGAAGGAGTGTGATGTGTCAATTATGTGTTCGGAGAGTCCCGTCTTACCCAGATTGTGTTTTATATCCTGCATATGTTGTTTCACTCGGTTGGATAGCCTTTGCTTAGTCTGACCAATATAACACTTTCCACACTCACACGTGATCTTATAAACTACGCCTGCTTGATCTGGGATGGGGATTTTGTCCTTCGTTCTGGAGAACAATATTTTGTGCAGGTTGAAATCATTATGGAACGTCAACTTCATCTCACCATTCTTGAGTATATCACCCAGAGCATTTTTGATTTGATGTGCTAGATAGGGCGACATGGCGTTCACAGTTCATCAATTTTATTCAATAATTTGTTTAATTAGTCCAATAATTTATAATTCCATCTGAGATCAATCGTCCAGAGACCAAACGTCCGCTGGATCAATCGTCCGGGGATCAATCGTCCGCTGGATCAATCGTCCGGGGATCAATCGTCCGCTGAATCAATCGTCCGGGGACCAAACGTCCTGGAATCCAAAAAAATAGACCATTTTAAATAAGGTGCATTACACCTGTCTTATTTAACGCATTTTCATTTATTTTTAAAATTACATGAGACATAAAACGCAAAATTTGATAATTGTCAGATACGTTTTTTTGCTTCTTAGCCGACGATATCCTGAAAATATAAAATCTTAAAATTTAATAATTTCAGAGAAAAAATATTAAAGTAATGAGATTATAGATAAACTTTACTTAGGGATACTTTGATCACCTCTCTGTTTTGTATTAAAAACTACATTAACTTCATTAAAATAAACCAAAAAATTTAATATATTATTTTAGACCATATTTTAAGCAAACCATAAAAAAAGTTTGAAGTGATAGAACATTAATCAAATAAAAACCATCATTTTATGAAGAGCGTATGTCCAGTCAACTCCAAGAACATTGTTTTTGAACATGTGAACCGTTTTACTTCTCCTGTCTAAATAGTAGTTTACCACCATTCTTTGTTTATAAAATTCAATGGAAAACCCCAATCTGGGCACTTGACTGGTGATCGAAGAATGGCTAGTTCTTTTTTTCTGAATACTGTTCGACGGCCTGTGTGATTTTATATTTTTCTATATTCTAGTGATATTCTCTGCGAGAAACAAGAACGAGAACACTAACCAAAAATTTACATCGGTTAACGTTACTAGTCGTAAAAGAAGAGCTGTTTTCAATAGTCGATTCCTGTGGCAAGCCTTTACTGCCGGGAAAATAAAATAAAAACTTCTTCTAAGGCGGATTGAATCAAAGTTATTAATAAAAACTGGAGTTTTTGTATGTGACAGTTTCACCTTTAGCACATTTAAAATTGGGTATATTGTGTAAATTCTTAAAATTAAATGCACATTTATTGTTAATCCTGATGGTTCTAGCATCCAATTTTATTGACCTTTTAAGTGTAATTGTGTCAGAAATTTGTACAAAGTAAATAAAATTTAATGTTTATAAAAATTAATAATATGCACTTTAAAATTTAATAATTGTTTAATCTACCGGTGGATACGCTACTGACTCTGCAAGGTCTTGTTGTCACCCATTGTAGAAGGCAGTTTCAGTTTGCATATGCAGTGGAAAACATATGATATCCTCGCTACTGTTGAAATATTAATTGACTCTCGAATAATTTCCAATTGTCGCTCGCTGTAATCTTTACAAATCATTACGTGTCTTGTGATAATGCACATATAACATCAAACGCAGTTAAGGTAAATTTTATAACTTTTTACAATCTTAAATTCAAATTTTCAATATGGCGGCCGCGTCTTATTGTAACGAAAAATGTCGCTTTCATAATAATCAAATAATGACTTTCAGAAAAAAGCCTCAGCTGCAAAAATGTTTCTCTTCGAATCTTGACAAAAAGATCTCAGTATTAAAAACTATTTCACCTTTTACAAAGTGAAATTCGCACAAGAAAAACTAATTGTCGCTGACTAGCCAAACTATTTTCAAGTCGACCGGTTTCACTCTCGTTCGCTTGGAACTCAGGTTCTTTTGTCGACCTCGCCAATCTCTCCAAATTCCTGCTTTCAACTTAACAAAACCAAAATCTTGAAGTAAGTCAAATTTTTATACACCTACAAATATTTCTTTTATCACTTTTGTTTTAGGTCACTGTATTTTGTACAAATAATTTTTGTGTTGATAGTTTTTGTGTTTCAAGTTTGCATAGAAGGCTTTAGCGCTAGCAAGATTCAGAAATGTAACAAAGCTTTAATCAAAGTATACCCAGTATGTAAAGTATCTCCATGTTACTCTATTATATTCAACTGGTAGAGTTTTTAAACCTTTAAACATTAACGGCGCTTTGATTTTCCCATTACAAAAAGTGAGGGTTTATCCGTACCAGTCATGTTTGTACATGGAAGAATATTGAGGCGTTCTTTGATTGTCTGCGTTGGAAAGATCATTTGGAACATACTTTTTGGTTACACACGCTCTAAGATATTACTAATTTACTTTTTCCACTTAATTTTTTGAAAGCTATATTGTGGCACTTTTTGAAACCCTCTCATCAGCCATTGCTAGCTGAAAAATTCTGTATTTCCAGTTTCAAGGATTTTTATTTCAATAATGGTCTATCTATGGAAAGATTTTCATGTACTCTTATAAGTAAAAAAATAAACAAATACTTAACAAAAACTTATAGAGGTTTTCGAGATTAATTATCAGGGCCTGTTAAGCATTTTCATTTATCCAGTTTTCTCGCTTAGCCAGTTACCGCTTATTCAGGTTTTACTGTATTACATTATATTATAATATTATTTCATACATTATATTATATTCTGTTTTAAGAGAATGGTACCTCCATCAATCTCCTAGAAGGATTCATATTATAATTTACTGGGTATAAATACATAGTAGTATATGCAAATTTGCACACTACTCTAGCAGCGTCACCAATTTAAATAATCATAAGACCGCCTTAGAATATTACATTTCAGTATTTTTACATAGGTTTATTATTTGAAGAATTTTATTTATTTCATTATTTATAATTTATAAATTTAGTATTACTGAGATAACCACATACTGTTTGTATTAAGTATGTAATACATATTATATAATATGCTATTATTTAAAATACAAATTTATAATCAGATGTAGTAATTTACACATTTCTTATCATTTATCATGATTCAGAAGTCACGTAACAGCAGTTTAGTCTCTTCAATAAATTATATAACTAAACAACTAAATATTTAAAATATTATATTGTTTTGTAGATAAGTAGGCCGGTACTTACTTACGTACACATAATAAATTACATTTTAGAATCTTAGGTAAATTCACAAATTGAAGTTTCGAAAAATATTAATCATATTTTTTCGATAATTTATTGTTTATTTATTTCAAAAACGATAAAATGTTTAAATAATAATTAAAAATCCAAAATCATATTTTGACTTAATTGCAATACGTATCTTATGACACTTGATCGTATTTGGAGTGGAAAATTTTGAAATGCTAGCAATTATTTATATTTTTGTAGCATTCTTGAAATAAACATAACATAACGACAATTTAGTATTCATTTAGCATTGGATATTGCTCTTATAAAGTACTCTTAAATAGATTTGAATCAAATCCTGAAAACAAAAATTTTTAATAATTTATTTAACAAATTCTCAAAGACATACCAAAAAATTGCATTGTAAAACACAATAAATATAAATAAATATCTTATTTTTTACTACAATATTTTTATTTTAATAAATTTAATTAATCAATAGTATTAAAAGAATAGTTTTTAATACTAAAAAACTTGTGAGAAACTGTTACGCCATTATTTTTATAGATTTCAATTTGCATTATTTAACGCTTCTGTAAAGCTGTATCGACCACAACGTCAAGCTAACTTTAAACAAAAATACAGTTGGTAATTTTTGTTGACAATTCTTAACTTTTGGTTTTTGTCATTCTAACGAAAATTACTACATAGTTTTTATAAGATATCAGTAGTTGTTCTACTATGGAAGATCTATTTTTTTATAATTATTTAATTAAAAACAAAAGTTTTGAAACTGCTGACTTTTATGTTCAAGATTCAAACGTAATTTTCCCAAAATTATATAAGTTTTAAAATTACATAACTATAAAATTTCTGAAAAAAACTAAGCACATTTAAAAAACTAACAAATTATTTTTACTAAAAAAACTAATAAAACTAAAATTTTTTTCAAATTATCTAAACTGTTGGTTTTTGACACATTCTATGCTTCTAATTAAGTTCTTTAAAGTGAAAATAATACGCTCCACCATTCAAGAAGGCTCCCTGCAATAATTCATCACGGAGAAAATTCTACAGCAAATTCCATTTCAATCATATTTAACTTTAATGTAATGCTTCTTTTAAAGGCAATCCCAATGCAATGGAAGACAACCAAAATAATTCTTATTCATTAACTATGGGAGAACCACCTGATCTTGCTATCCTGTTAAGTATTTTACTAGTCAATTCTAAAGTTTTCAAAAAGCTTCTTGTAAAGCAATTATATCTTTACATGGTAAACGAAAATGTAATCCCAAAACACGAGTTTGGTTTCAGAAGACATTATGCTACTATTAAGTAGGTGCTTCCACCCACTCAAATTATAAATCAGTTCAATAATTGCATATATGGACTTGACGTGGGCCTTTAATAAGGTATTGTTATTAAATTGAATTGTTATATAAAATTAAAACTAAGCTTCCCCATTCATTTTTTCAAATTTTGAAATTTTAATCGTCACAGAATGTTTCAAGTTAAATATCAAGATGAGCAATGAAAATTCAACTCTATAAAATTTTCATTCAAATCTCAATAACGTGTCTCGTACAATTTATAAGATCGCCTAAGTAAAATTCAAAAATGGTTTAAAGTCTGACGTATCAGAGCGAGTGAAAGTAAATTTGTTCATATTACCTACACAATGAAAAAAAAATCGGATGTAGCCATGCCCATAACTTTATCATACTTTTAAATAATAATAAATTGAAAAGAATTTTAAAAAAATATTATTTTGGAGGAGAATATATTCAAAAGTTAAAATTTTAAAAATAAGAAAAAAATTATTTGCAAAATTTTTTTTTTATTATTTTTTTTTTATATTATTTATTTTTTTGCGTTTCCGTATACCGATTTTAACCAAAATCTAATCAGCTCTGAGTCTCAATATTTATGTACTAAATACAAAATTTTGTTAAAAAATTTCTATTACTTTTTGAGGTAGAGCGCACACAAAATTTAACCACATACATACATACATCCATACACACATACACACATACATACATACTGCTATGTTATTTTCGTAGAAAATTTCCATACACTTTTTATTACCTCGGGTACTCTTCTTTTCGGGAGCAATTGGGAATTTTCATGGGTCAAAGGGTTCTTGCGTTTACGAAAAATTCAACTAAAATTATTCGTCTTGTCTCATAAATAAACCAAATTCGATTTCCAAATATTTTAAACAATCCAAATTCAAATAAATTCTCCAAAAATCTTCTTCATAAATCGCAAATAAATCGTAACTAATTTCAATTTTAATTTAAAGTCAAATTTAAAATGGGCTCGCACTTTTAACCTCATTCGCGTTCAAAATGCCTTGTTATCGCCAGCTGGTCACATTCGCTCGTACAAACGCAAATTTTAACCTTTCAATTTTTACAATAATCTCAATCTTAATAATTTCACAATGGAAATTCAAATTTATAATTTGATTTCTTCCTTTCCCAATCAACCAAACCAATCAAATCTACTACCGTTCGGTAGCCGCTCATAAAATTTATCCAAAAATATCCAAAATATCAAAATAATCATCCAAAAATAACGCAATAAATGCATTCGCATACAATCACTTTATTCAATCAATTAAATCAAAACATTACTCACAACTTCAAACAATAATATCAAAACTCAGCGGGCATACAAAATTTTCACCCGCTCTCCGCCATTGTTGACCGACGAAGCCTCTACCTTTCTGTCTTTCTCCCCACTCTGTACTTTTTCAAGTCAAACGTTTAAAACTGAAGTTAACAAATTTTTACTATTTAGCACAGGGTGGGTCGAAATATTTTGTTTCACGACAATACAGACATTTTTTGGAAATGACGATTTTCCGCTTCTGGGACCCCAAAATGTCTAAATTCATCAAAATCTTAAGTTTTTTTTTCTGCACGATTACAATACTTTCTCAGACTTCGTATGATAAAGTAATATATTGTCGTGAAACAAAATATTTCGACCCACCCTGTGCTAAATTGTAAAAATTTGTTAATTTGATTTTTAAACGTTTGAATTGGAAAAGTACAGAGTGGGGAGAAAGGATAAAAATACGAGGCTTCTTTGGCCAACTATAGCCGACAGCGGGTGCGAGATTTTGTATCCCCGCTAAATTTTGAGATTTGTGATATCATTTTGAGAATTGTGAGTAATATTATAATTTGCTTTGATTTAAATAAACAATTTTGATGCGAATGCATTATTGCGCCTTTTTTGGATGATTACTTTGAAATTTGGATAATTTGGATATTTTTTGATACGTTGCTACCGAACGGTAGTAGATTTGATTAATTTGGTTAATTTAACAAGAGCAGTTAAAATTATAAATTTCGATTTGGTGTGGAATTGGAAAAATTAAAATTATATTTGCAAGAGCGAATGTGCGAGATATTATTGATAACTCGTCGATTTGGATAAGCGAGAATCGAAACTACGATCCCTTGAGGAAATATTTAAAACTTTTCATTTAATTTGAATTTTGATTGTTAATAATTTTTGGACAATTAATTTGTTTTTGGAGAAGAAAATTTTTTTTTTATTTTTATATTTTGAAGATTAATTTTGGAACCTTTTGACCCTTGAAAATTACCAACTGCTTCCGCACACCAGGGTTGCCTGAGTAAAAATAGGTGTTTGGAAATTTTCTACGAAAATACCATAACAACTAAATTGGCATCACAGCGCAGGGACGTTTAGTTTATCGTTTTTTTTACATTAAAACTTTAATTGGCACCCAGACAGAATTTGATTTAATTACATCTATTTTTTTTGAAGCCCGTACGGTGAGGCGAATTTTTGCATTGCAACTTTTATTTGCGAAAATGAAAATGGCATATTGGATGGCAAATTTGCAAAAACTTATCATGTGATCATATCTGCTCACCAGTATAATTGAACAATCAAATAATCTCCCAGAAATATGTAGCTAAATAATTGGAGAGTACATCTTAATAGAAGACTTACATGGAGGCATAGTGGCGGATCCAGGATTTTGGTTTTGGGAAAACTTGACCTAGCTGAAGGTAGGCTTTATTAAGGTAAATATTAAATACTAAAATAGCACATAAAATTTTATTTTTCTTATTTAATGTATAGCGATTCTCTTCGGATAACATTTTGCAAATTCTTCAATGACTTCTACAGATTGTAGGCTGCCAGATACATATATCTTGGTGAATATACATGGTAGCTGAACCATTCAACCTGTTTTCTGTCATTGTCGTACGGAAGTACGATTTTATCAGTTTAAGCAAAAAAAAGCTGCGCTCCACGCTACAAGTGGATATTGTTAATGTAGCGAGAATTTGTAAAAGAATTTTTATATGTAGAAAAAATTCAATAGTCTCTTTATGCACTTCTGCTGCTGTTTGTGGGAGATGTTCCCTAGGAGATAAGACAAGTCGCTACTGTAAACACGTGCAGCTGCTACTACGGAAGTCAGATTTTTAATTTTTACGATAGCACTAGGTATAAGAGTAAACAGGTCAAGAATTGAAGAATGCTCTGTTCTTAAAAAGCAACTTCTAACTGTGCCAAGTACCACGCGAGACTGTGGCAGAGGAGAGCAAGTGGAGGTGGCAACAGATTATGTAATTGCGTTTTGAATGAGAAGATATGGTTGATAAAATCGTTACGTAACTGCTTACGACTACACCTTCTTATAGAAATTTAAAATTTGAAAACACACTATACCTACTTAAAATGAATGAAATAAAAATAAGTAAGGAAAGTTTTACTGTAGATAGTCGTATAACTAGTATAAAAAAGTAAGATAGAGTTGTCTAGAGTGTATCTAGGCTTTTGGAGGGGTTTGAGCCCCCTAGCCCCATCCCCCCTCATAAAATGAAAGGAAACAATTTAAGCACACAAATTTAGGAAAATATATTGATTTCTAGGTAGCCAATGAAAATTAATATTGAGAAATAAAGAAGTCATCACTAAAGCCAGTTTGAACTTATGGTATACAATTTTGGGAGACTGCTAACAATTCAAATATTGACATATATTATTAACATAATAGACATATTAAAGCACTAAGAATTATTATCACAAACGTACCTTGGTTTTTACCAAACGACCTCATTAGCAGTGACTTGAAGAAAATCAATGTTAAAAATAAAATTACAAATTATAGCAAAAGATATCAGAAAAGTTGACAAAATCAAAAAAAAATTTTTTTTTCGATAGTTTACATATTCAAAAATATTTTCTTAAAAGAATTTTTTGAAATTCTAATTATTTTAGAAGTTATAGCCATTTTAGTGTCAACGCAACTGGACCGGTTTAGGCAGAACGGTTCTAAGAAATAGTATTAAAAAATACTTTTTACAGTTTACTTATATAAATATTCAATTTGAGGTAGAAGAAGGTCCGATGTATGGAACCGGAATCGCTGAAAGAAAAAATTTAAGTAGGGTATCAGTTAGACTGCATGAAAAACTTATAACTTTAACGCGTTTTTCTCGATACTACATTTTTCGAAACGTTTGTTACAAAATCTCAAGTTCTAATTTACAGATTTTCTTGAAATTTGGCATGAATTTTTTTTATATATCCCTCTATGGTTGGAACCAACAAAAAATCTTAATTTTTAATTTTTATTGTTTGAATGTTTTACTAAAAATCACAATTTTTAATAAAATTTCCACAGACACTATTCCTATTGAAAAAATGATGTGGTGTTTTAATTTCTTAATTATATTTTTACATAATTATTATCTAAAGAAAAGCTTTTGAAATCAACACCTGCAGTTAAAATTTAATAGTGATGCTGAATTGCTATACGATAAGATAACGACGGTTGCCAGTAGCAAGAGACGTCTTACGAAAGACTCGTACTTAAAATGAACCTATGCTAAATGCTATCAATACATAACGTATAGGAGCGTAAAGGAGTGGGAGAAATTGCATACGGCAAATATTTCAAACGTTAAGTCTAGTCTATTCAGTCTATTCAAAGTTCAGTTTAAACACCTGGTATATCGTTCATCACTTCACTTTATTTATTTATGTTCACTGTTCATTTATGTTAACACTTGCACGTTAAAACTGGAATTGATTCGTCACAGGAAAGCATCTGTATTTATACTTAAATGTTAGCTTCCAGAAACTTCCAGGAATTTCTATTCATTTCCAGACTGTTAATTTAGCTATATTTGAATGACTAATGCTGTTAACATGCATGACTTATCACGCATGACTCATCATACATGACGTCATACATTAGTCATCAAATATAATTACACGTCTTTTCGTAACATTATTAAGAATGCTGTTTAATTAATTGTCTCACCTTTCGATCAATGGCATTGAAAGACGGTTTAAAATATCTTAATTTTTTTTATAAATCATCAGTAAATATGATTGATTATACAAAAATTGTATAAAAGATTTGATATAATTAATATTAATTAATGTCCATTATTATTTAATTACCAGATATCGATCTCCAAGTGGATCTAAAAGTGATTTTCTAAACTTTTTAGATCAGTTTTGTGACACCTATTTGGTAGACAAACAATAAATTATGTGTTCTGATGAGGGATTTTAACATTAACTGGAATGGGAATGACGGTCATTGCGAAAGGATAATAAGAAATATGAAAAACAGAAGTCTAAATTAAATAGTCACAAAGCCAACATGCTTTGCAAACAGAAATAGGGAATCAATTATAGATCTAGTTCTAACCAACAATCATACTCCAATGAAATGTGAAGTCCTGAATGTATCTACATTTAGTAACCATCGATGTGTAAGGATTGAGGTAGGATGTCAAGATAAAAAAAACTGTAAGAACGATTTGTAAAAGATCCAAAATTGCAGATATCAAAAAGCTCAGAAAGGATATTCAAGACATCAACTTTGAATATTAAACCGATATTAACCTTAAGGTCAAAAACTTGAACAGAAAGTTAGAAGCTATAGTAGATACTCACATGCCCATGATAGAAATAAAGATACCAAATAAAGGCAAGCATTGGTTTAACAACAAAGTATTACAAGCGATCAAATTAAGAGACCAAAGTTTCAAAAAATATCGACTGTGTAATTCAGAAGAAAATTGGGAAGAATATAAAGGTTATAGAAATGAAGTGGTGAATATAACAAAGAAAGCCAAAAGAGAATACTACATGAAAATGATTAATGATTGTGCATTTGATCAAAAGAAGATGTGAAAAACACTAACATAATAAAAAATAGTAGAGAAGACATTAATAACGAAATTGTTTTTCATAATAGAAGAGTTGCTAATGAATCAGAAATAGCTAAAGAATTTAATATGTATTTTCTCCAAAGTATTGAAGAAATTGTAGAGTCGATATCGAAAGCCACTTGGACACAGAGAAACAAAGAGCCAACATCAAAATTACAAAATTTCCAACTGTTGGATATGAATCAACTGCAGGATATATTCAAAAATATGAACCACAAAAAAAGCCCGGATGATGTGAATACGAGATTGCTACTTCTTTGTTGGGACGAAATTAGTAATCCTCTGTTGAATATAGTAAACAGCTCACTGGAAGAGGGGGCAGTCCTCGAAGATATGAAGATATCTATTATTATACCTATCAAAAAAGTTAACAATACGATAAAGGCAGAGGAATTTAGACCTATAAATATGGTGAATACAATTAGTAAAGTTTTGGAACAAGTGGTGTATATTATATGCAAGTGAAGAAATATCTTCAAGATAACAATCTAGTAACCAAATTCCAATCGGGTTTTAGAGAAAGACATAGTTGCGAGACGGTAGCCCAGTTACTAATTGAAAAATGAAAAAAAGGTATCGATAATGAAATGAAAGTACTGGTTACATTCCTTGACTTGAAAAGAGCTTTTGAGACAGTAAATAAACTAGAACTTATTTTGAAACTTAAAATGTGCTTTGGATTCCAAAAAGGGGCACTAAAGTAGATGAAGAGCTATCTGACAGGCAGACGACAGAAAGTGCGATATGGAAATGCGGTTTCTGAAGAAAAAGAGGTAAAGCACGGAATACCACAGGGAAGTGTGTTAGGTCCGATGCTATTCCTAATGTTTATAAATGATATGCAAATGATGTTTGACAAAGCATTGTTTCATTTATTTGCGGACGACACTTTGGTGTATCTGGCAGGAGAAGATCCTCAGGAAATGATTTTCGAAATGAATGAAGAACTTAAAAAGTTAGGTAATTGGTTAAAATGTAACAAATTAAAGGTAAACATAACAAAAACTATAGCAATGCTTTTGGGAAAAGGGGAGATGGATGAAGGAGCAGCACTGGTCTTGGAAGGACAGAAAATAGAATTTGTCTATAAATTTAAATATTTGGGACTGATATTGGACCAGCATCTAAATTTCAAACATCATATTGATTTTATTTGCAATAAAATATCAGTAAAACTCGACGTGCTTCGCAGAAGCAGTGATTATTTATCACGAGAAACTGAAACGACTATATACTATACAATAATGTTACCACACCTAACATACATGGGAACCATAGTATTTTTGAGTAGCAAATCAGATAAAAGCAGATTGCAAATAATGCAAAACAGAGCTATGAGGACAATACTGGGAAGGGATAAATATAATCATATTGTAACAAAAAATTAAAACGTTTATTTATTTTCAAAAGAGCTAATAATACGGTTTATAACAATAAAACGATTACTACGCTAAGGTTAACACTAACACTAATTTACACTATAATTTATTTAACACTAAGTTCGGATTTATTTAAACACTAGGTATATCGTTTATCACTTCACTATTTATTTATGTTCACTTTTGTACGTTTGAACTGGAATTGATTCGTCACAGGAAAGCATCTGTATTTATACTTAAATACTGCCTTCCAGAAACTTCCAGGAATTTCTATTCACTTCTGGAGCGTAAATTCAGCGATATTTGAATGACTAATGCTGTTATCATGCATGACTCATCATGTTTGACTCATCATACATGACGTCATACATTAGTCATCAAATATAATTAGACGTTCTTTCGTAACAAATTAAATATATGCTGAGGAATCTAAAATGGTTAGACGTCACTGCGCTAGCAGAGTATCAGGTATTGGTATTTATCTAAAAAGTTAAACTAAAATTAATGGCTGAATACCTTAAGAAGGTGGTCATAACAGTTGAAGAACACCACGAATATGAGACTCGAAGAAAAGCGAAGATTATGGTACAACGAGTTAAGACAAGTACAGCACAAAACTCTGTATTTTATAAAGGAGTTGTATTACATAACAATTTGCCAAAACAATTACGTGAGTGTGACAAGATTGGTGTGTATAAAATCGAACTCAAGAAGTGGTTATTTGGGCAAATGATGGATGCCTTATAAAATGTTTTATATTGTTATTTCATTACTGTAAATACTAAATTGTAAATATGTATATAGTTTAAGTCGAAAATTATTATAAATATGGAAATATGTATAGTCAAAAAAGACTAAATAAACGATATTATTATTATTATAAACTAGATTTTTAGTTCTATTTATGTTATATTTTATTTTTGTTATAAATTATATTTGTTATAAATTAATTTATTTTTGATTCTACAATAAATCTGTTTGTTATTCTGTGTTGGTTTATAGATTTTTACCATCAAACATCTAAAAAT
The DNA here is from genome assembly GCA_911387805.1 of Cantharis rustica. Taxonomy (NCBI): domain Eukaryota; kingdom Metazoa; phylum Arthropoda; class Insecta; order Coleoptera; family Cantharidae; genus Cantharis; species Cantharis rustica. The sequence goes on from OU426877.1 coordinate 42,895,243, forward strand.
AAACCGAACAGAGCACCTGAGTTTTTTCAGAGTTTACAGAGCTCGCGCTTTCAATATTGAGTATAAAAGTTGACTGCCAAAAGATCTAAATAGCATAAACTATAAGCCATAAAGATGAGTAGAATTGTAAATGTTTTTAATTGAACGATTATTATGTTACTACAAAATTCTGTTTACATTAAGTCCAAGAAATTTAACACTCTCGATGCATCTATAACTTTAAATAGCATATCCATGATAGTGGTTAACTAGGGCCAAACACAAACGCTCATGGCGTCTATGATCCTTATGCCGCCAGCATGTTCATTAACCCAGCTGAATAATAAAAATCCTAATTAGTATTACCATGTACTGCGGTAGTATTTGAGAAGCAGCCGAAATTAACTTGTAAAACTGAATGATACTGCAGCAACCAATTGTAAAATTTATAGCAATTTTAAAACTACAGATAAAAATTTATGATGTAGATAATAGACATGTATTTGAAAGCTATTACTTATAAGCGTTAGTGTTTATACATAAATACCCGGTAAGTAATAATTCTTAATTGTTATTCAAATAGAAATGTGTCTTTAAATTTTCAGGTTTACTGCAGATATTATAAATTCGGTATAAAATATTTGATTTAACAAATATTAGTTTTAGTACCAAGTGCTTCAAATATAGCACATCGTAGTACTAAAATAACCTAAGACTAAATAAATATTAGTTCGGATATTTGAACTGAAATTCTCATTAATAATTTTGTTTCAATCTGTAAATTTAATTTTAAGAGGTGTCGAAATTTAAGTATTGTAAATTAAATTTAATGCGAAGTGTTAGTTAGTGCAGATAATTTCTTGTATCTACATTTCTATAACTTCCAAATGCATCCATGCAAATGGATTTCGTTTTGAAACCGTAAGATTTAAAACTTGTACAGTTATAATACTAGGCAAATATGTAAAGATGTATTTAAATTACCACGAGTTATGTATGTTTGCAAAACTTTTGCTATTATACTATTAGATTATGTGGTGTAGCACTTCTCCTTTTTGTATCTACAGCCGTATCGATTTATAAGCAAGTATATAGTTATTATATTCTAGTACACAGCAGTTAATCTTATATTAATTGCCTTCTTCGCCACTTAGAAGACATGTGACGTCAGTAAGATTAATTAACAATGTGCAATATTGCTAACGTTTCTTTTATTAAATTTGAAAAAAAAACTCGGAAACGAGATCACAAATTAATCATTATTGCCTAACTAAAAATTATTGCTAACTTATTAATTTTATTATTAATATTCTTCACTGCTCAGCTTTAAGCTATTAATAATTTTAAAAATTTTAATAGTGCTGAAGAAATCTATGGGTTAAGAAACTTCATAAAATTTGAGATTCAAAGCGAAATTTTAGCCTTTGCAAACTGGAAAGCGATTTTGTTATACTTTTACACCTATAAATAACCTAAATGAATGCAATACATAAACATAGAGTAATAATTATCTGCAGTATTAATTATATTTAAAAAATTAACATTTCATAGTTTCCATAGCCTCACATAGGTTAGTAAATTAAATTAAATAGGGTCTGCTTAGCAATCTACATTTACGGCTTATCGTCGCTTGAATATGCAGATTTTGGTCATTAAATAGTAATTTTTTATTTGATGCAGAATATTTAAGTTTAATCTTTGAATGTATAATCTACGTTTTTGCATATGCAAAACCTATAATTATTTTCAATAAACGCAGGGAATAACATAATAAATTATTAGAATTATAATCCGCCCAGCAAAATAGTAAATTATTGTATATGGGTTTATTACTAAATCGAGGACAATAATTGTATTACTTTAACAAACAGTATAATATTTACTAATAAATATGCAACTAAATGCTTAGAAGCTTAGCATTTACGTAAAATGTAGAATTATGGAATGCTATATAAAAAAAGTTACATCTTCATGTTGATATATTACTAATTAGCGTTTAATTGTCTTTACAGTCATTAACTTATTACTCTGTATAAGTACACTACCACATTAAAGTACACAAAAGCATATACTAGATCAATCTTCATTCAATTTGAATTAAAATTTAAAGAACACGTTAATTAATTATCATACTCAAAGAATTTTTTGCTAATAATGTTATTTAAGTTACCAAAAGGTTTATTTATTATTAAAAGTTTTCATAAATAATAGTTGTTACATACTTACTAACCTGTAGCTTGATGTGTAACCTCAATCACATCGCAAATAATCCCAAGCCCAACTCATCAGTTGTTAACCCCTTTACTGCATATTTTTGAGAAAAATATGAATTGTTACTCAGACTATATTATTCTCTTGCTTTGAAACTACATGCTGATATTACCACGATACACCAAGTTTATACTTAGCATTCATGATTCTATGAGCACCTGAATATTTTTTGGTTAGGGTGCTAACCTTGCTAAATGCATAGTCTATCAATTTAAACCTAACATCACCTTACTGGTTAGTTAATTGCTAATAATAAAAAATAAACTAATTGCAACGAGTTGTAGTTGTAATGAACTAGCTTGTACATCGTCTGTGGATTTTAATGTAAAATATAACTTTATTGAATTTAGATAGAATAATCTAATTTATTTATATCCATTATTGGAAGCAAAACTATTCATAGTCGTATTAAATACAAGCATGCAAATTTGCACTTTACCGTAATTACTCGATGGATTACCATGAATATTGCAGAGATGGAAATAAATCATACTTAAGCATCGTATCTGCAACTCTAGTGCTGTATTAATTCACAAAATATCAACAAATCAACTCTCATCAATTTACTTGTGCTTCAAGACTCGGTACTTACCTCAAATTGTAAAGTAAATTCCTGTAAATGTAAAATTAAAAGGAATTACCAAATTTCATTCTATAAAAGGTCGCCACACAATTAAATTCTCGAAAATGTGAAATGTACAGGATTATTAAATTTTGAAGTTTTTAAATATGGCGGTATACATAGTCAATTTAAATACAAATTTTGGGGTGGAAAGTCTTCTACTACAAAATTTTTCCTCTATACTTTAATCAAAATGTTCTAGAGGCATTGTTACAATAACATTAATAATAAAACCAATGCAACAGATCGCGATAAAATTTGTTACATTAAGATACAGAAGAAATATTCGAATTGTCTTATTTTATTCCACATTAAATGCTAAATACAATTTAAGCTCTTTCGGCGAAAACGACAAAATTCCTGGCATATTGTGCATTTGTATATGTATATTGTGTATGTACAAATCTTAATGTAATAAATAGAATGAAAACCGTAGCGTTAAACCTCTAGAGATTTTATTAAAAAATTTAATAAAACCAAATATGAAGAAACAACAAATAAAAAAAAGTTATTTTCCAACATTTTGTAAGTTAATTGAAGCTTTATGTGCTTACTTTACACATTTTAAAATGTAGTGTTTTCAATCTTTTTGTTTACGATAGCAACATTTAAAGCAACGTTAGAAAAATCGAATAATTCAAACTATTGAACTACCTATCTACGTATTGAAATGATACAAAGCAATAAAAATAAAAAATTAAGATAATACAGTTTATTACGGTCCCGCAAGTAAGAGTTTCCTTGCTATGCTAGATTTAGAAGTTTATTTTGTTTCTTGTGGAGGACCCAAAATTTAATGCTACTCTGCTGAATTTGTGTATTGGTTTAAAAATATTTTAGTACTTTTTCAGTATTTTATAGTTTCTTTAGTTGATAATTTAATTTCAAAATATAGGAAGTTAATAAAATGCGTTTCAGCTATACACAATTTTGAATTTTACTTTTTATTCTAAATAATCAAAAATATTTATCTTTTGGCACCTTGCTTATAAAAAATATTTTTAAAAGAAAAGTTAAAGCTCTGTGCTCTGTTTACCGACAAAAAAGTAGGCCTGATCCTGGAGTAAACAACACAGTTAACCATCGTCTTGCGAATATGCCACCCGATTGGGTATACATTTTGTTTTGTAGATTGAATTACATTTTTATTCTACCTGAGAGGCAAATTTGATAAAATCTTATTTTATAAATCTATGTCTAAATATTAAATTTTACTTCCCAAGTCAAAAATGAATGGATTTAATTAAAGCAGAAAAATGTAATAAGAAAACATTTTTTTAACACTTTTACAAACAATTAGTATAATTTTTACAAAACTAACAATAAGTTTATTTATCTTATTTTATCTTGATCTAAAAAATTTAACATCTAATGCTTACATATTTTAAACTCGACAATGATTGATTTTGATTATAAAATTTTGCTTTATTTCTGGTATTTTACACAATTGTGATGAATGACTTATGAATACTGTTATGAAAATAATGCACATGGATAAAAAAAATTAATTATAAACAATAATGTTTCGAAATAAACTACAAAATGACAAAGGTTTGTTTTTTAATTATTTATATATACAACAAAGCAAGTATAATTTTTATTGCCATTTACAGAAAGCTTGCATTGAGCTATAAGTTGTTGAAGCAATTTCTACACAAACATAAAATGCGGGAGGTTTTCAAAACTCATGACAAAATAAATGCGATATATTATTTTCTGAAAAGTCTTAAGTGGAAAACACTCATCCGTTTCTCGCAATTTTGTTCCTGCCTCTTTGTTAAAATCGGAAAGCATACCACATGAAATTTCTGCACGTCGACATTTCGTGCATTTCCACATACGTATATGGAAGCAAAACATTAGAAAATGATAGAAAGTAACCGGGTCAATTTTTTTAAGGTTTTTACTAAAGTAGGTGAACAAAGCAAGCAAAGTCGCGAGACTGTGAATTGTTTCTGTAAGTACTTAGTTGCCAGATGCGGGCCGTTCAAGTTGGGTTCGATAAAAATCTTTATTTAGTTCCTTTTGTTTTATTCAGATTTATATTTTTTCTCGTAGACATCGACAGGAAATATATACATTTGACCCCAAACGCCAAATGCGACGCGATTGCTTTGCTAGTAAGCGGAAAATTGAACGGATAAAGCGTAACAAGTGAAGCAAAACCTTCTATTCTTTTCCCATAACTTCCAAGTATAAATTATATAGCGTCTCACTAGCCATAATTGCATCTTAGAATTTCAAATTTGTTTATTTAAAGTAAATTATATTCGGTATAACCAAAAATGGTCCAGATAAATAATATTATATCCGTTTAAATATTTTTTATATATAAACTTTGCAATATTCAAATTATATTGCAAAAATATTAAATTTAGAAACGGTTAAAAAGAATTCGGTTGCGTTTGGCATGTATGATAAATATCGCACAACTTTTCAAAAGTAGATCGAAAAATACACACGTGTCAACAATACAATTTTTTAAAGTAAAATATTATGTATTTCAAATTGAAATTGTGTTATAGAAATTGCGATATAAAAAAATTAAGATTTTTGAATATTTTTCGTTTTAAATTGACTATTTTTAACATCGTGCAGTGCTTCCAGTTTACTCGATAATCACAATTAGATTTATTTTGTATGTTCAGTTCATACTTCCTTCAATTATTTTAATCAGTTTTAATAGCGCACGTTGAAAATTTAAACATACTTATATATAAAATTAAATAAAGCTCCAAAGTGCAATCTGTTGATTTGCTACATTTAAGATTATGTTATAAATAAAAAAGTAAATGTAAAGTAGAATTCAAGGATCTATCGAAAACAGTCGCTAACTTATATTTCTAAAATTTTCAGAAATTAATTTCAAAGTTTTGTAAATGCGTTAATATGATAATATTTTCTATTTGGAATTTTTGGAATGCTATGTATGGCATGAATAAAATTTCACAGTAAGAAAATATTTTTGATAAAAAAATAATCTCGGAAAGCAAAAAGAATTTAACTGAATTAAAAAAGAAACCAACCTACTAACCCTCAATCTGATGTTTGGAAGTTTGACTCCATCGGCACTTTACAACCTAAAACATTTATCTAGCGCTTACATAAATTTTTACAATGCTCTATCTAAAGTTGATCATGAAATTTAACAATTAGTAAATTTTTTATAAGAAGACGGTGCTTATCGCCTGATGCTTATCGGCGGAGTAAAATCTTCGTTTTGACAGTCTTCTCTCGGCAGGAAATGGCAAACCACCGAGATATCTGCCAGAGAACCCTTCTGAAGAAGAGTCACCACACTCTTTCAACCATCGTCTTATGACATCTACGAATACCTTGCGATTAAAAAGTTACTTTAGGTACCTACTTGAATTTATAAAGATGCTTATGATGCTGGAAAGTCAGGCCCTCCGATCATTGGAGGCTCCGGAGGGATCCTCAAACCTTACTCATTATTTTATAGAATTTAGTTTTTTTTTCTTTTTTATGAGCTTTAGTTACAATTTTTTTTGTTATTCATCTTCATTCTTAGACAATTGACAACTTCCCCTCCCCCAATAATGTTCTACTTATTTCTTCAATTAATCGTTAATTTATGTTTATCCATAGTTTAATCGCTTTATTTTAGTGTTATATATTATCATATTTTGTAGCATTTTTAAAAGTATAAAGAATATCATCGGGTCCAGGTTATCATACTCTAGCCTATTTCTTGCACACATCAGCATAAATAAAATTAGGCGTTCTAATTTATTATATAATATTATGAATTGTTTTATGAATGGCTACAACCTCATATTCTAAGTTATTATGTTTACGTTAAATTTTAAAAGCAGCACCAAATTGTTTTGAAATATACATAAATTACATAAAGATAAACAGCCGAATAAAACAAATTTTACTGTATATATTTTTATAATTATATAAATTTGTTAAGTATTAATTAATTGGTACTATACTCGTATGCATATTTAATAAAAACATTTAGAGGCACCTAAATATAATAATATTAATAAATAATACAATAACTTTAGTTTCATATAACTCTTCAACTAAATTCAAAATTTTATTGTAATTTCATTATCGTGACACGTGGGTGTAGCACGTTAATCTATCTCACAAATTAAAAAATTTCTAAAAGCAATTATGAAAGTTTATGGTGTAATTTACTAATATAAAACTTAAATTTTAAAGATTATTCAAAAATACGCCGAAAAACAACAAAAAACTGCAAGCGTAAATTTGATTGACTGTTTCTATAATACTAGCCCTGCCCATTACGTGTTTTTATTTTATAAAAGTGTTTTTAGCTATAAAATTCACTCAAAAGTGCAGATTTAGAATTCACAGATCTCGGAATAAGTACATCAAAAATTTTAAAAAATTTTCTTCGGCGTGACTAAACTCGAAAATTACAGATTTATAAGGTGGCGCCGCCCATTGAAACAAGCGCAGATTTTTTTAAAAATTAAAGAAAACATTTGAGTTAATCCCTAGTTTAATTGCTTTATTTTAATGTATGTAAGCCAGGTTAATATGCTACACCCTAGCAATGCTTTAATATGCATAAAGCATCAATTTTTGTACCAGCTTAGAAGGATGATTCCAATACATATATTTAATGGTTTTCTATAATCATCCTTTTGTATAGACACCTTTTCGATTGTGCCAGTGGCTTAACCGTAAATAGAATTACACAAGTTAGCTCAATACGAATGAAAATAAAGCAGATAATTTAAGAATCACTTATATTATATAGAAAAAAGTACTCTTCGCGCCATAAATAAGTTGAGCAAGTTAAAAAGTGTCATAAATTTTTTCAACATAACATTACATAACAACGGCTATCAATTTTGCACTGCAGTTATGCCCCTTTTTATGTTTCTTAAGTATGTCGGTTTTAACTTAAATAAACTCAAGCAGCACAAAGCCGTCAAAAATTTACATATACGGTATCGATATTTACATAACGGTACGGCATTGATTTGCCCAATTTTTCGTTACTGTTTTAAAGTGTCCTTTATGTACAGATACGGTACAGATATTTTTATAACGGTATGGCATTGATTTACTATTGCTTTTGCCGTTACTGTTTTGATGTATCATTTATGTACATTTAATGTACAGGAATTTTCGTAACGGTACGGTATTGATTTGCCCAATTTTCCGTTACGGAATTGGTGAATCATTTATGTACATTGTGGTGATTTTTTGTGCAGTCAGCCCGCAAGTCCAGATCGTGGTCAATAATTTGTTTTATGTACTGCAAATACGTTCTAATTTATTCACAGGAAAATTAAAAAGGCTAAATTTACTACTTTAAACACCTTCGTGACACATTTTAATTGTAATATTTTATAAAGCGTTGGAGTGAGTTACATTTGTGCTGTGCTTCGATAACCATTCATTGCGAAAAAGGAGAGAAATTAATTTGTGCAACATCTTGTACGGAATGAAGAACTTACCGGGTATGAATTTTCTAGAGGTTGAACGCAGGAGGTCTACCTAAGCGGCGTTGAAGGACGCCAGACGCTTAGATTTGGATTAGTGGATTTTAGTTTGCGATTTGTTAAATTTTTACTTATTAACTAAGTGAAAATTAGTTTCCGAGCCACAAAAGCGAATATTTGTGACAAGTCGTCGATTTCAGTAGATTGCTGCTGAAAATATTAAAATTTGAAAAATTTGTTAAGTGCAGTATTTTGAAGGAAAAGGTAGTGACGCCACGCCATATTGGATATCGTACAAATTTTGGATGCGAATACAATTTTACGTACCTACGTTAAGTTTACAGTTGAATTATTTGGATGTTATTGAAAACAGGATTAACGGTATGGTGATTGAAGAGTTTCAATCAAATTGAGTACGAAAATTAATACTAGAACTGGTGGTTAGCAAAAATTCGTTATTAACGCACATGTGATACTTTTCCAACGCACAGAAGCCAAATGGTGGTCCACTGAACGAGACGAGTACCCGACAACTTACGATATTATGTACCAGGTATTTGAAAAGTAATTTGCTCTTTTGTGAAAAACATTTTTATTAAAAAAATTCAACATTTGTAATAACTTTATAAAAATTATTTGCTACACAATTAACACTAAACGACTAATGAGATTGAAATTTAGCCAGATTTTGAATACAGTAAATGAAATTTCAAACTCAGTGGTCGAACACAAATTACACACGATAAAGCCTAAAAGCAAAATTGTCGCTACAAAAATTTTCCTGTGAATAAAAACATTTTTCGTTATTCAAAATACGAGTTTTTATTTGCTCGCAAGACAGACGGGGTGACCCATAGGAACTCACTACTGAGCGTTTTATTACTTCCGATAAAACTGAGCAAGCCGAGGTAATTTAAAGGTGAAAAAGGTTTTGTAACAAAATATCATCACAACATATTATGTGTTGATTTTTTAAAAACGGAATATTTAGAAATTTACAGTGTCGTTTGGGTACATAAAATTTACATGCCTAATCGGACCTGATTTTTAATTAAAATAAAAAATTAGAAAATATTCAATAATAATTAAAAAAATTAATTTTTGTAATTATTTAGAAATTCGATGTTTAAATTGATGACTTGCGCCAATCGGTTTTTTATTTATATTTATTCAGATACCATTACACATTTATTTAAATTTGTACTATAAATTTTAATTATTTAATTAGAATTTACGATGTTGCTCTAGCCATCGGGATCTGGTTGATGATTGATTCACTCCTGGGTATCGTAATCTGAATGCATTTCTGAAATATCTGAAATTTAACATTAATCACCTAATAATATTTACATTCATTTTTTTTCCGAACGGCGGCTGGAAGATTTGAACCCGTGTTACATAAACCTTTCCATCTGAAAATATACTACTTAACCCCCACGCCTACCCAGGGTATACAAAGAATTTAAGTTTGATGATAGTCAATATCAACTTTTTAATAATAATTATATTAATTCAGTTTGAAAATATCAAAAAATATAATTTATTATTTTAATTAGTATTTCATTCAAAATAATTTAAAACCACGTGTAATATTTTTTAAATTAAGACAAGTAAATAACTGTTTTTAATTTATTATTAAAAAAATATATGTATTGTAATATTTTTATTTTATTGTTAATTATTATTAAAACAAAATATTGTTATATTTTTTATAATTACACAAAAGTATACAAAATAATTTAGATTTCGATTCTAAGGTAAGTTTGCACAGGATATTCATTGTTTGATTGTCAATTCACTATTTTAATTCAGTTTAAAAATATCAGTGTTGAATTAGAATAAATTAAAATTTTTAGATACGTTTGAGATCAATTATATTATAAATTATTTTAAATAAAGTGAAAGTAGCAGGAAATTTGAGCTCTTGTTTAAAGTTTGTCGTGGGGTAAAAAATTATTGCATAATACAACAACGCTTATAATTATTATTAGTAAGTACTATTTATATTTTACTATACGGTACAAATTATTTAAACAAAATTATATTAAAATATTAAAAATAACAAATACAAATTATTTAAAGTATTCCAATGACATTTTTGACGCAATTTCTGCTCAGTGTGGTTCAAAGATGATATTATAAATTTGAAGACTTCTGTTATGAAGTTATATTAGATTTTATTTTAATCAACAGTTTTTTATCATTTTTCAAATAATTCCTACATGTTTCTTGTTTTTCACAATCGCGGTACGAATACAAAAATTTTGAATCATTTTTAATTTTTTTGCAACCTTTATTTTCTATCGAACTAATCTTACCTCACCAATCGAATTACGAAGAGAGTTTTTTATTAATTTTATTAATTTTAATTGAAAATTATCGTTTTGCAGATGCAACTGAAACTGAGATTGTTGATGAAATGAATGATGAAAAATTGTTGATTAAAATAAAATCCAATAACTCCATAACAGAAGAATTTTTGGATTTTATATAATCGTTGAAATAGTGCCTGAAGAATAGTAGTTACGAAAAAGTTGAGTCAGAAACGTCATTTTATTTACCACCGATTTATTCTTATGATTTAATGATTTGCCAAATAAATAGCTATTGCTTTAGTTGAAAAGAATTTTTTTTTTCAGTACAATTAAAAATATTGTTACTAAATAATTTTTTAATGATTTTGCTTTACTGATTTTATTTTTATCTAACGATGTTAATAATAAATTAGTTAACATTTTTATTACATCCAGGTAAACTATGGAAAAACCCTAAAATATAATGCACAAAGGAATTTTAAAATTTGGAAAAGTTCAGATAATTTCAAAAAGATAAGCGGTGCCTAAGTTAGGTAAATTAAACCGGAGACATGGTACTTAAATTGTTGCATTCTCTCGACAAATTTGATAATCGAAACAATTCTGTCATATTGTATTCCCTTGTATTAAAAATCTACTGTTATATAAAAAATATTATATCCAAGAAACGTGTTTTATTTAATATTTTACCAAATTTATGCATTTTGACGTGGATTCTCGGAACTCACTAGTATTTGATTTAAAAAAATTTATAACCACTTGTAAATTATTTTTAAATAAAGACCAATAACTAACTGTTTTATTATACGACGTTTTATTATTATACGCTAGTTACGAACCTCCCAAAAACATACGAAGCGCCGCGCTGTCTTCTGAATAAATTCTGTCTAAACTGGGATGTTTAAATGTTCATGTTTATAATATTATTCAGTAGAAAAAATATTAGTAGAATTAGATATTTTATTTTTCATTATGTAATAATTATTATAAACTGTCGATGATCTTTTAAGTGGTTTAGGTTGGTAAGAGTACATAACGATGATGAATTTTATATAAAAGAAAATAAACAATGTTTTTTTATCAAAATTTACAAGTAGCAATAAAAACAAGTGTTTAGTTGAAATAATTTGTTTTTTACATTATGAGTTCAGTCTTTTGTATCGGGTCTACTTATTTTATCTACTACAATTTTGTTGCCACCATAAGTGAAATTTTTTCCTTTTGAAGATTTAAAAAGTGAATATTGGTGAAAGCTTCATTATTTTAACCATTACAACAAAATAACATATTTGCGTCAAAGCTGTTTTCTTCTATAAGTTTTTCGGGATCTGTTTGACAACTAATTTTGAAACTTTTAATTTCACTAAAGTCTACAAAGAAATTCGAAAACAATTAAGTTATACTAATCAAAGATAACTTTTCATGGGTTTTATCATCCATCAAAAATTTAGAAAAAATGTATTTGCCTTTAGGGGCCGTCTGTTTATTACGTAAAGGTTTGAGAAAGGGGTGTATTAGAAGTCTTACGTACTCTTACGGGGAGGATGGTGAAGTTCGACATATTCCTTACGTAAGTTTACCTTAAAATATTTTTTTAAATTAAAATTTTACGTAATTTTTAAGTTGCCAAAAATTAGCTAGCGGAATGCAAAATGAAGGGAGAGCAACATTAATTTAGAAAAAACGTAAGGTGAAGAGGAGGGTGTTGAAACAATTTTACGTATCCTTACGTGGGGGGAAGGGGCCTAAAAAATTTCAAAATCTTTGGAAGACAAGAGAGTAGGTATGGGTATAATTGTTAATAATAAATTAAAGGAGATCTTGAACAAAAATCAAAGATTTCGTACATTTGTTAAATTTTCTGAGGTACTACTAGATACAAAAAGTTTGCTGCAAATTTTTTCCCTTTACTACGGTAGATGTCGAGCGAAGCTTTTTATATTTATAAGCAGGTGTTAAACGACAAACGACAATCTTCATATAGTAGGAAATTTGGAAAAATATAGAACAATTAATTTTTTTATAATTATAAAACGAATGTCTAATTAATAAGTAATAAAAATTACAATTTGATGTTTAATTTTTAGTGCTTTTTTTAAATTTTATAGGACTTTTTTTGTGTTTTAAAACTTTTTAAAGCAATCAATTTAAAACAGTTATAAATTATTATTTTAAAATGGTTAAGGTTATTAATGTCATAATATTTTTTTATAAAATTAATTTTTACATATTACATAAAATTGAAATAAAATTTAATTCATAACTTACATAATATTGTTCAAAAACTATTTAAATGAATGATATAGCTTGCTACATAATATGTTATAACTTTATATTTCGATTTTCGGAATGTCATCAGGCAAACCTGGAAAAATCATTACAATGATCGAGAAGTTATGCTATTAAATTCAAACTTGATTAATAGTCAAATTTTTTTGACTTTTGTGAAAACAAAATTATACCTACTTGAAGCCAGAATGAATAAATAAACTTATTTTGAAAAATTCTAAACTGGACAACTAAACAAACCCAAAAAAAGCTATATCATTCATTTAAATAGTTTTTGCACAATATTATGCAATTTATGAATTTAATTTTATTTCAATTTTATGTAACATGTAAAAATTAATTTTATAAAAATATATAAAATATTTATTCTTTCAAACACGAAAACAAAACAAAATAATATGTTAAATAATGGTATCAAAATAGGTAAGCTAAAATCATAATCTATAACTTTAAATAATTAATAATGCATCTTTATATATTAGATACACTATGAAATTGTAACTACAAAAACATTACTATTTAAACTGCACTTAATAGATATCAAACCGGCAATGAAAAAAGCGTAACCATTAATTCATGATATAGCTGTCTATATTATCTACTGCAATTTTGGGACCAAAACGCTAAGTTTAAAACTGCATCTAACCGGTATCATATGTCCGATTATATTTTAGTTACTCAAATTTTATTACATATCTGATACATCATTTGGCCTTACTATAACGGTATGAAATTATATGCATTGAAACTATACTGCAAGGGTACAGTGCAAATATGAATAAAAACTTATGTGTCGCTTAAGTACCTTTTTGATACTTAACTTTCAGGTATCTTAATTTACAGGTATGAAAATATATGTACTTATTCGTTATACTTCAATATTATACAGGTACAAAACCGACGTTGGTGTTGCTTGGGAAATTTTTTAAGTCTAATTAAGACCTTGCCACGAGAATTCGAGTATTATTTAACTTTGTAATAACCCGGAAACAATAACAAGGAAATGATTAAGAAGCTGAAAGTGTTTGACATAAAACTACGATAATTTTTTTAATATTTATCAAATTTTCCCCCTATATAAGAGGACTTAAGGACTTGATGCTTATATGTGCTTCGCATACTAAGCAAAAACTTTGTTTTAAAATTTATTTTAAATTTTATTTTTCAAAAAACTTTGCAACAAATAGTGCTAATATGGACTTATAGGTATACTTATACATATTTTTTTTTTCAGATACTCGTATGTATTTATTATACGAGTAGTAGACTACTCCACTTCAAGTTAAATTTAAATTTTTTATCAAAATTTCCCGTATCATTTTATTAAAATGAATAAAAATTTAATACAGTAGATACAAGAACTTTTACTTAAAATAAATGCAAAATAAAAAAAGATAATTTTTTATATAAATGGTATTACTGCTAAATAATTAAAATAGTTTTTCAGTTTAATTTAAACAGAAAAATTTAATTATTCTTTGATAATATCAAATTCAATTGAAATAAATTGGAAAATACGTATGAAATATAATTCATTTAAACTCATTTTCTTTAGTGGAAGGTACAAATAGAATCAATAAAATAGAGACTGCAATTCCTTTCTACGTTCTGTCAAGCTTAAAAAGTTCATCTTCTTAAAGCCTTAAAACTCTTTTCTTTTTCTTTAAAACTGTTATATGTACAAAAAACATAAAACGATTATTTTGTACTGAATCTTCGAAATAAGTTATTGTAGAAATTTAAAAGGTATTATAAAGTAATTTATTACAGAAGTGAATTAACGTTTAGATTTAAATTTTTTATAAATCGTAAAGAAATAAAAATTGTTACTTTATAAATTATACCTACCGCTTGGTAAGAAAGACATTTGTATTTTTTATCATTTAAGAGAAATATCTGTTAATCTATAAATTGGGCTGTTCGATGAACATATATCACAGTTGGCAAAATATATCGACAGTACATGGAAGATACCCGAAACGGGCGTATCGCAATTCGACACCATTCATTATAAATGAGAATTGAAATTACTACTGAAACAGAATTTCTATTGTAACCCTGCTACTATCGTTAATTAAATTTTTGTGTTGGTGAATTGTTTTACTTCCGTGTTTTTATTTTGTTAATGTAAACTTTTATAATTTTCAAAAGAATTTTCACAGCAAGCACACACAATTTTTTAGTTACTTCAAACATGCAAAATTGTTTGTTAATTTTAATAATTAATTCAAAAATTAGCAAACAGAATAATTTTAAAACAAATTCTTGCTTAACATCGACTCTCTAAGTTAGAAAACAAAATAGTTTATACTAAACTAATTCGCGTATTTGTTATACTTGCCTAACCACAACCCTCATATCATAAATTTAATAATCTTAGAAAACTTCTTAAATCGATTTACTAAACCCTGAACCATGACTTCAAAGCCAAATGCCAACCACCCAAATGCTCGAGACTACGTGAAGCTATAATTTTATAATACCGTTTCGTTCTTTAACAAAATTGGTTATTTTCCATATTTCTAAGAATAACATAATCAATTACAAACTTTCTCTTTGTAAAATCTTTTTCGTAATTGGTATTGGAAAGAAGACAAGTAGGCACTTCTATAATAATTTTAAATATTGCGATAATGGGGTTTTCATCTTTACTCAATCAATTACTTAACAGCACTCTGCTTCACTATATAGTTAATATTTATTGCAATAATTAATTAGTTAGTTGCATTTGCGTGTAGCATCGCACGATATTTTTCAAACAACAATCAATTAAAAATCACACTTGTACATGAGAAAATTACAGAATATTAATATGAATTTTTATAACTTATAAGGCTGTGGTTTAGAGACAAACATTTTCTTAAAAATCCAACTTTTACCTCCACTAAGTTCTTAATATGATTTTAATATACAAAATTTTACTATAAAATAATATATAATTAAAAATTGTAAGTTAAAGTGTAGAAATATACTAGTGTTAAATCTTTTTCATTGCACTGCAATCATATGGATTAACAAAATATTAACATTACTAGTAATATTAACTAATAACATTAACAAACATTAACAAAGTATTAAATAACAATGTGAAAACAATTCCTATCCAATTAATAGTAAATGTAAATTTTTATTAAAGAAATTTAATAAATACCCCAAAGTGTTAATTTTAAATTTGTTGTTATAAAAATTTGTATAATAAAAAGTTTAATAAACACAGGTTTTAGTATAATCTCATTCGTAACATTTCATCTTCATCTCCATGGTATGTTAATTAAATACCGATTCTAAATTTTAAAATTTGATGCTCTCCTAAGGTCATTTATCAATTTTAAAACCATATCAGTTTATTCAATTCATGTTTTAATCATCGGAATAATCCAAAACCATACTTTTATCATTTTAAACCTCATATTTCTCAACCCAACTAATTTCAGCAGATCTTGAAGTTTAAACTTTATAATGAAATTAATACGAATCCAAACCAATATTATTCAAATAACTTGACTGTGGCATAAATTATCGTTTTCAAATTTTTGAAATCCAACTTTTCATAGCGTGCGTTTCGATCATCTATACGACGTTGCAATGAAAATTGTGTGATATCCAAAAATTGAATTTTCCGAATTTAGAATCGAAAATTAGTAAGTAATAATACAATAATTTCACTACTGTCTTTTTAATGACACTAAATTTAATTTCAACTTCTAAATTTTAGTTTGTTTACAAAATTAAATTTTAATTACTTGCTAATTTTGCCAAGAGGATTTACTCGTGAGTATTTTTTTAAGTAAGTCTAAATTTTTTAAATCAAATAATTATTTATCTATATTTATCTATCTATCTATATATTTATCTATTATTTATATAGTTTATCAATTATTGCATTTTTATTGAAAATTTTTTGTATTTAAAAGTTTTAATTCTAGGTACATTTCTTACTATCTAGAATTTTTTAACGCAACTATTTGTTGGAAAAACTATTATTCTAACGCTACATAAATTAATAAAAAAATATTTTATTTCTTCTTTAAAACCTCATTTTTATCGATGTATTTGACTTTAAGTGAATTTTTATTTATTTTATTTATTAATTTACGTCAAATACATGAACGAAAATGAGGTTTTTAAGGAATGTAATTTTTTTTAAATTGATTAACAATTAATCTACGTAGCGAATTGGCACTTTATTCTGAGACATTCAAATTCAAAATAATTACATGATATGACGTGGCTATTAACATACTCATATAAAGAAAACAATCCCTGTATAAAATAAGGTAAAATTTCTAACTCTTAAATAATTTTACTTCAATAAGTTTAATTAATTTTTTAGATATGCTTTGAAGTCTTCCAAGTTAAACAAGATTAATGTATTTCATAATATAGATTTTGGTGTTTTACAATCTAATTTCTTATTATCTTTCTCGTTATTAAAAATATACACGACAATTCGTATGTTACATTTTGCTGTGGGAACAAACATAATAAACATAATAAAGTAATTTAAAACTTAAAATAATTTTTTATTAAATATTGGATATTAAAATAATGCTATCATATATTATGTAATATACCTCAACTTTAAAATTTAAAGAGGTGATTTACAATAAAAACAATCGTTATTTTTTTGTTTTTTAGGTTATTTTTCCATTATATGATTTTCAATATACTAAATAAATAAACGAAACACTTGTAGTTAAAATTTAAACTGAATAATTTTCAAAATTTCAAAACACAAACGCAGTACATAGCATAGTAAAGTATATACCAGCTAAATATAATATATTAATAAAATGTCGTGTTTCGAAACATAAAGAAACATTAATTTTATTTATTTTAAAAATTATGTTGAAGTTTGTTTTTGTTATTGTTGATTATTTATTTGTAAATACACTATGTACATTAAATTTTAAGTTTGAAAAATTAAGGTTGGTAACGTGAAGGAATAGAAAAGAGAATCACGAGTGGCTTGAAGGCACTCACTTAGGTCGTTAAATTCCAAGAGACGCCGTGTAAGTTGGCTGGCTAGTAGAAGGATTGTTATTCCCGCTACGTCAAGTTATAATTTTGATTTATTTAATTGCAATTAATAAAAGTAAATTTTAATTTTAATTAAAGTTGTTTTAATTAAGGCGAAGTGCTAGTATTTAATATGCAAAATTAAAAATTAAAAGTTATTTGGATAATGGTAAAATAAATACACAACAAATTCTTAGATCGATGCCGGCAGATGTGGAACTCACGTGCGATTGCAAGGAAAATTTTTAACTAAGCAACAAATTTAATCACTACAATTTAAAATTAATTAATCTGAAGAGTCTCAGTGCTTTATATTATAATGAATGTATCCGAACAAGAATATTTTTTGGAAAAGTAAAAATTATAAATTTGTATGGCTCGAGTCATCGCAACATATAATATATAATATATTATATATATTGTCATGTTTCAAAAGTGATTCGGACCCACCCTATACATTTTGGTAAAAATTCATTTATTTATTTAAGTTATGTTTAAATTGATTTTATGTTGTAAGATTGTAAAATTGGCAAGGTGGGGACGAATCACGGGAAATTCAAGGCCTTTTGTCAAAAAATGGTCGACATGATGGACGTGTAAAATTCATGTCCGAGTAATTTTTAAAAAGTTTATAATTTTTAGAATACAAGTAAAAGTTTTGAAGTTAATAAAGTGTTTTATTGAAGTTATTGATTGAATTGATTAAATTGAGTTTGAAGAAAGATATTTTGGATAATTTTGAAAAAAAGAATAAAACGGAAGCTATGGTCGAATGAGTGCAGATGGTAATGAAGATGAACAGAATTTGGAAATTATGATTAAAAGTTTGGTAAATAAAAATTTTACATTATTATTTTAAAAATTTATTGAAGGAACTACAAAATTTGTTTGATAAGCGGGCGATGCGATACGGCAATCATAGCATTATGCATTCCCATTTTTTTTTTTTTTTTTTTTTTATTTAGGTTTGATGAAGGTGCATCAACTGCCGTGGTTATTAGCACCTGTATATGTACATTTTTATATTTACATTAAATTTCTATTTTTATTTCTTGTAAGAATTTGATTGTGTGTTGGATGGTGTTTCTTTCAGGATTTAGTGCTTCTTCCAATGTTTTTGGTAATTTGGTTTTGTTTCTTTGAATTTTGAATAGTGGACAATCAATTAGTATGTGCTGTACTGATAATGTTTGGTTGCAGGTAGTGCATGTTGGTGGTGGTTCTCTATCAAGTAAAAATGAGTGGGTTGTTTTTGTGTGGCCCAATCTCATTCTGGTCAGGATCGTTTCTGTGGTTCTATTTTGTTTTATTAGTAGTTTCCAAGGATTGATAAATTTTTTTACTTTTCCCAATTTTTGGTTAGTGGTAGTCCATTGTTCTTGCCATAGCTTGTAGGAGTATTTTTTTATGAAATTTAGTGCATCGGAGTGTAGGATCTTCGTTTTTATTTTTGCGTTCTTGTTAGTAGTAGCTTCCTTTGCGAGTTTATCTACTGTCTCATTTCCTGGTATTCCCATATGTGATGGTACCCACAGAAACGACACTTCTATGTTTTTTCTTTTTAATTGAAGATGAATGTGTTTAATTTTATTTACGATAGGATTGTTGCGATTTTCGTTCCTGAGGGATTCTAGTGAAGCGATTGAGTCGGTGATGATTAGATAAAGCTTCTTGTGGTCGTCTTGTATTTGAATGAATTTTATTGATTGTTTTATAGCTAAAATTTCGCCTATAGGCACTGATGTTCCTTTTGGTAACCTGTATTGTCTGGATATGTCTCCTTGTAAGAATGCACATCCCACCGTTTCGCCTATTTCAGAGGCATCTGTATAGATTTTTTCGTGGTTGTTGTATTTTTCCAGGATGGTTTTAAATTCGGTGAGATATGTACTTTGTGCTGTGTCTTGTTTCTTGTGTTTAGTTAAGTCTAGGTTAATAGTTATTTCATGTGTGTTCCAGGGTTCTATATTAGTTTCTTTGAACAGTATAATATTTGGTAGTTGGTAGTTTATGGAGTTTAAGATGTTTTGGAGTCTTATGTGAAAAGGTTTGGGGTATTGGGGGTTTATACTGTATCTGAGGACGTTTCTTCGTGATAGCACGTTGCTGAATGATGTGTGTTTTGGATTTGTGATTATTTTCATAGCGTACCTTGTTGTTAAAATCTCTCTGCGTATTTTTAGCGATGGCGTTGCTGCTTCGCAGCGTAGGCTTTCTACTGGTGTTGTTCGGAATGCACCTAATATCATTCGTAGTGATGCGTTTTGGATTGGTTCTAATTTATTTAGTAGATGTTTTTTGGCTGAAGAGTATATAATGCATCCATGGTCTAGTTTAGAACGAATCATTGACTGGTAGATCTTGAGTAGTGTGTCCCGGTTAGCTCCCCATTTGTTGTTTGAGATTGTTTTTAGGATGTTAAGTGTTTGGATTGTTTTTGCTTTTATGTGATTTATGTGATCTTTCCAAGTTAATTTGTTGTCTAAGAGAACTCCGAGGTATTTAATGACCCTAGTGTATTTGACGTTGTTACCGTCTATTTCAATTTTAGGTAGTTCGGTGTCATACTTTTTGAGACGTGTAAAATGTACGGCTTTTGTTTTTTCTACAGATATGTTATATCCTGTTGTTTTGGACCAATTTTTTAATGAGGAAATGGTTTGTTGCAGATTTCTTTTTATAACTTGGAGATCTTTGTTTCTAGAATATATTGTTATGTCGTCAGCAAATATGGAGAGTTTGACTGGATGATTAATGTGGTTTTCTATGTTGTGTATAGCTATTAAGAACAATGTCACACTAATGGGCGAACCTTGAGGAATACCATTTTCCATGCTTGCTATATTCGAGTACACGTTGTTAACCCTAACTCTAAACGTTCTGTTTTTGAGAATATTTTGAATGAATGTTAGTATATTACCGTATAATTTCCAGTTTGTCATTTGTTGTATTATAAGGTGTCTCCAGGTTTTGTCAAACGCTTTTTCTAGATCGAGAAATATTGCTATTAGGTGTTCTTTGTTAATATAGGCTTCGTGGATTTCAGATTCGATGTTGAGAATTTGATCTGTTGTAGAATGTAACTTTCTAAAGCCTGATTGATTTTTTGTTATTAGGTTGTTTTTTTCTAATGTCCATATTAGTCTATTATTAATTATTTTTTCCAATAGTTTGGCTAGACATGATGATAATGCTATCGGTCTGTAGCTAAGCGGATTGGTTGGGTCTTTATTTGGTTTAAGGATTGGTATTATTGTAACCTCTTTCCATGATTCTGGATACACGTTTTCTTTCCAAATATAATTATAAATATTTAAAAGCGATTGTTTAGCTGACGTAGATAGGTTTTTAATAAATGCGTATGGAATATTATCTGGACCTGGACTGGTGTTTTTGGTTTTGTTTATGTTTTGTTCGAGTTCTTTTAAGGTAATTGCATGATTTATTACGTCTTCCTGAGCTTTGCCATGATTAATTACAAATGATTCTTCGGTTCTTTTTTTATGTTCTAAAAAGTGGTTGTTATATGATTCGTTTGCATATGTATTTTCTAGATTTTTTGCTATGATGTTTGTAATATCTTGTTTGTTAGTTATAATTTCGTTGTTTTCTTTTATGGCAGATATTGTGAAATTGTTATTTGTACCTTTGATTGCTTTTATCTTGTTCCACATTTGTTGACTCGTTGTATCTGTACCTATTGATTGTACGAAGTGTTGCCATGATTCTGATTTGCTTGTTTTTATTGTTTTTCTGACTATTGCTCTCCTCTTTTTAAATTCTATTAGGTCATTATTTGAATTTGATTTTTTATATCTGTTGAATGCTTGATGGCATAGTTTTAGTGTTTCTTTGCATTTTTCGTTCCACCAGGGGACAGTTTTCCTTCTTTTGCAATGTTTGAATTTTTCTATTGATTCGCTGGCTGCATGATTTATAATTGAAGTAAGTTTTTTGATTGAGTTATTGATGTTTTGTTCTTCGTAAGGGTCAATAGGTAGCTGTAGTACTGTAAGTTCTGTATATTTATTCCAGTTTGCTGTTTTGATTTTCCAATTTGTCGGTGTTGTTGTGAGATCGTTTTCTGTTTTATGTAAGATATCGATTTTTATTGGAAAGTGATCGCTGTCATAAAGCTGGTCCATCGGTTGCCATGTGATGTTTGGGACTAATTGTGTTGATGCAAATGTAAGGTCGATGTTACTGAACGTGTTGTTTGAAGAATTAAAGTGCGTAGGGGTGTTTCTATTCATTATTACTAATGAGTTGTTTTGTAGTAATAGATTTTCTATAATATTTCCTCGTTGATTTATGTATCTTGATCCCCAGATCACGTTGTGGGCATTAAAGTCTCCAATTAACAAGTAAGGCTTTGGTAATTGGTTTATCAAATTTTGCATGTCGGTTAATTTTATTGAGTAGTTTGGGGGTATGTATATGTTACATATGTGTATTTTTGTTGGTAGATAAGTTGTAACGGCAATAGCTTCCAATTCTGTATCAAGTTCTATTATTTCTGAGTGTAAGTTGTTAGATGTGAATATTGCGACTCCCCCGCTAGCGTGTTGTCGATTAGTTCTGTGTTTGAAAAATTGGTTGTATCCCTTTATTTTGAATTTCTGTTTTTCTTTAATATGAGTTTCTTGAAGACAGAGTATTTGTGGATTTATGTTGTTTAGTAGAATTTGTAGTTGGGTTAGTCTAGTATAGAATCCATTCAAGTTCCATTGTATTATTGTCGTTTTAGTCGTTTTAGTGTGATTAATTGTTGTGTTTTTGATGTTTTGTGTTTGAAGTTTATTTTTGTGTTTAGTGGGATTTTTATTCATGAGATTCTTGACTTGATGTTGAGAAATAAGCTTCTGAGCTCTTACTCTGTGCTTTAGTGATATTGGAAATTATGCGTGTGAATCTATACTTCATTTTGTTGTTTTGAAGCAGTACTCTTAAATCTTTTAGGGTAGTTATTGTGTTTTCGATGTTTTGGTTAAATTTTTGTGCAGCTTCGAGCGGATTTCTTGCTTTGTAAATTTCTTTGTAAAAGTTTTCAAATTTTTCGTATGTGAAGTCATAGTGTGAGGGATTTTTTGTTATTTCTTCTTTGATTGGATTTAACAGCTCGTCTAAGGTGAGGTTTATTTCTTCTATGTCATTTTTAACTTTTTTTGTAATTATTTTGTTGTTTTTTTCATTTTTCTGTGTGTTTGGGGTTAAATTTTTTGGTGGTGAGTTTTGTTGGATTTGAGGGCGTTTAAATGGGTTGTCCTGAGTGTTTTGTGTAATTTCTGGTGTGGTGTCCTCGTGACTTGATGTGAAGGGTCGTTTATTGTTTGAAGATTCAATGTCTAGTGTTTTTTCTTTATTTTGGGTTGATCCTATTTCAATGTCTAATTCTTGTTGTGTATTTGGAATTATTTTTACTGAAGACGCTTCCAATGTTGTAGTTTTCTCTGTTAAAGGTGTGTTACAGTAGGCTGTTGTGTGACCAGTTTGGTTGCACCTAGGGCATTTTTGTTCTTCGTGAAACATGTAGATTCGATGGTTTTCACTTTCATATTTGATTATGATTGATGTTGGTATGTTTGTTTCTTCCTCTTTATTTTCGACGT
Organism: Cantharis rustica; assembly: GCA_911387805.1. Classification (NCBI taxonomy): domain Eukaryota; kingdom Metazoa; phylum Arthropoda; class Insecta; order Coleoptera; family Cantharidae; genus Cantharis; species Cantharis rustica. The sequence continues at coordinate 42,918,797 of OU426877.1, forward strand.
ATACGTATCTTTTGAAACTTATTATGTGAGCGTATTCTGGATCAGCTAAATATCTGATGTATTGGATAGGTGATGCTTGTTTTAACTTTAGTTCATTTTTTATGTATTCTTCCAGTATTATATTTGGTATGGTAGGTGAGACATTTGATAGAATAATTTTATGTGTTTGTGAGATAAGCCGTCTTATTTCTATTTTTTGGTCGTCGATGATTATGTGTTTTATTTGCAAAAGTTGATTCACATGTTCCTTGGATTTTAGGTAAATACATATGCGTTCGTTTGATATCCGCGAAGCCGCGATAACGTTTGATGGTTTGGCAAGTTTGCCTATAGCAAATACATAATCTTTGATTTTTATTCCCTCGATTGCATTTAATGTTATTGCTTGATCTTTTTTGGGATATGTGAATGTAGTTTGATTTGTTTTTAGGATGTTTGAGTATGTGGATATACTATTGTTTTGTGTTGGATTCATGTTTGGTTATGTTTGTTTGTTAATCTTTTATTATGTTTTACCCCTGTGGCTGGGGGTATGCTGATTGCTGAATAGTTGTGTATAAACTCTCTTTGCAGAGCAGTCTTCTATTTAGTCTTCCTTATGTATAATTACAATGTTTAGTGTTTTGTACTGACCTTGTTACAATGCGTTTCAATAAACTCGTCTGTTCACTTGCACATTTGTACGCGGACTGTCCTTCCCATTTTTATAAATTATTAAATTGGAGTTTCGCGAATTGTTTTGAATTAGAAAATTTTTGATTGAAATTTATTGGAAAATAATTAAAAATTAATTTACAAAATTTACATCGCATTCTTTTGGCGCAGCAACGTGAGGCTTGAAAAAAGCAACCTACTTTTTGACCCTGAGAAACCTGAGATATTATAAATAATTAAATTAGTAAACAAAATAAAAACAAAACCAAAAAAAAAATGGAACAAAAAGCTGAAATGTTGCTAAAAGAAAAGAAAATGATGTTCGAATTCATCACCAAAATGAATGACATGCTAGACGAACAATATGAAAGAGCCAGAGACAAAAATATACCAATGGACGAAGACAGGAGAATCAGCAATGAAATGATAGCAAAGAGTCTAAAGGCAGTGGCAGAAGAAATTGACAAAGAGACAAAAACAATAATAGAAAATAAAAAAGACATGAGCCGAATAAATGAAAAAGTTGAAGAGAAGATTAATGTGGATAGTAATAAAAAATTAAAGTTAGATTCAATTATTGACGATGAAGAAAACGCAAATAATAAAAAAGTACTGAAAAAGAAGAATATGGTAATAAAAACAGGAATTAATAAAATGATGGATAATGAAGAAAATTTTAAAATTGTTAGATTGTTTGCTCCAGTAAAATTATTGAAGAAGATGAAAAATTTGAAACGTTGCATTGAGAATAATAATGAAAATAAGATCAAGAAAATAAAAGAAAAATTTTGGACATTAAAAGAAAATAAATTAACGCGTACAATTAGAAAATTAAAAATTGAACAAAAAGAAAAATTTGGAATTAAACCACTGGTGAAAACAATGAAGAAAAATGTTGAAATTGGACAAATTAACTTTACAAAAATTGAAGAAAAGAAAACAAAGAAAAACTCAACAAGATCAAGAAAGACAAACAAAAAAGGATTGAAGAAAAGCTGGAAGTTTTGGATGAGTCGGCGGTGGAAAAGAGACAAGATTCCGGTAAAGTGGACACCTCAGACCAAAATCAATTTATGGAAGGTCCATAAAGAAAAATGAAAGAAATGGAAAGAGATGGATTATGACTCATTGAAATGTTTTGAAATAGATATGCCTTTTTTTTTATTTTGATTTGATTATTTTTGAAATTAACTTTATTTTATTTATAAATATTGTAGTGGTATAGTATAAAAATTTTTGATTTATTTTATTTGAAATACGCCCGAGTTTTTGCTAATCTCGTTTTCAGCTGCGCTTGAAACTGTAATTAGCAACGGGGGTAAGATGTCATGTTTCAAAAGTGATTCGGACCCACCCTATACATTTTGGTAAAAATTCATTTATTTATTTAAGTTATGTTTAAATTGATTTATGTTGTAAGATTGTAAAATTAGCAAGGTGGGGACGAATCACCGGAAATTCAGGGCCTTTTGCCAAAAGTGGTCGACGTGATGGCCGCATTAATTTATAAGTCCGAATAATTTTTGATAAGTTTGTAAATTTTGGAATGCTAGTAAAAGTTTTTGAAAATGAAATGTTTTGTTGAAGTTATTATATTCGAGTATGTTGGTTTTTGAAGAAAAGTTGAGTGATTTGGAATTAATTTGGATATTATTTATAAGTGGCTACTGAGCGGTAGTAAGTTGATTGGGAAAATTATTTAACAAAAAAAAAAGAATATTTCGAATAATAAATGCGATTTGGATACTTAAAATTGGAAAGTTAAAATTGCATTTGAAGGAACGAATGGTCGATACTGATAAGCCGGACTGAGATACCGGTATCGTTGCATTTTGTATTCCCATTTTTAAATATTTGATATTAAAACAAAAATTGAAGTTTCACGAATTACTTTGAAGAAAAATATATCATATTGGAATTTATTGGAAAAAAAATAAAAATAATTTTTACATTTTACATCTCAATATATTGCTATGAATAAATGATGAAAATAAAAATAGCAAGATTCTTTTTTTTAAAACTTCCGCTAGAATTATTTTTAAACTTTTAAAAATTTTATATTCGCTCAAGCTTCAAACTTATAATTTAAAATTATCAATTCAATTGTGGTCTCTATCAATCCACACGTCGTTCTCTTCAAATGTACAAATTTTAAATTTCCAATATTAAACTTAAAACTTCCAAAAATTCAAAATCAAAATTTTATTCTAAAATATCCTTCATCAAAAAAAATAAACTTCTTTATTAATTAAAAAAATAAATCCAAAAACTTACAAAATCAATAATTCCAAACGTTTCCTGGTCACGTTAGAACCATAAAATACTTCCAAACAATTCAAATCAAAATATTCAAAAAATAAAATTTAAATAAAAATTTTAAAACTAATATTCAAAAAATTCAAGAACCAAAAATTACATTTCCGTCCTCGATAACCTTCTCTGATTGGTCCCCACCTAGCAAATCCTTTTTTTTTGTTTATAGCGTATTGGAAGGGGAAAAATCTTAAGAAAGACATCACCAGCCCGTGATGGGTGGTAGTGTGGGTTCGGCCCACTAAAAACCCCCTCCTGGATGTCCGCGGGAATCGCCATTGGCATTACTTCCGCTCGCATCAGCCTGTCGTTTAATATTTCTATGATCTTATTCCTTTTGTTTTATGAGTTTTTCTTCATGTTTTTCTTTTAAAATTATCGTTAAAAATCTCTTTATTTCTTCCCATCGTTCTGCGCTGGAAAGCATTTCGTCTACCAACGTTTCTGGTGTTTTGTTCACCATGTTTCTGTTTCTTCTTTTTTCAGCTCATCTCGGACACACAAAGATGATGTGGTTCACGACATCTTCTACCTCCTCGCAGTAGGTGCAGTTTGGTGAGTTCACCCTTTTAAACCTGTGGAGGTAGTGGTTAAAGTACCCGTGTCTCGTTAGAGCCTGTGTGAGTTCGTGGTTGAGCTCTCCAAAATCTTTTTTTAACCACGGCCGTACGTTCGGGATTAGTCTTCTTATCCAGGCTCCCTTCTCTCCGCTGAACCAGCAATCTTTCCATTTTTTTAACATTTTTAAACGGTTTGCCCGCTTCTGCACCGGTGTGCCCGTCTTGGTTTTCGGCTCTTTCTTCTGCCAATAAATCGATTAGAGGCAGGAACGCCACCACTGCCACCGCTTCTCCAGATATTGTTTGGTATCCAGATGCAATTCTCAGGCTCATCCGCCTTTGGACGACTTTGAAATATCGACGGTATACGGCCACTTTCATTGCCTCGACCCACACCGGTGCCGCGTATAACATAATGGATGAAGTTACGGATGCCAGCACGCGTCGTTTGGTGTAAGACCGTCCACTGATCTTTGGTATCAATCTGGCGAGTGCTGCTGCCATTTTGGCTGCTTTTTTCGCTGTCTCCTTGATATGTGCGTCGAAACAAATCCTACGGTCTATTGTAACCCCCAGCACCTTTGCAGAGCTTCCCGGTACCACTGGGATGCCTCCCAGCACAATTCCAAGGTTTGCGCACTTTCTCTTCCCGATCAGAAGAACTGCTTCCGTTTTCTGGGGTTCCAACTAGAGGCCTCTGCTATCGATCCATTCCCCAATTTTGCGTAGGGTCTCGTTAGCTATTACGGTCAAGGCTTCTGGTGTTCTCGCCGCGACAATTACTGTCAAATCATCGGCGAACCCTAGTATATCTGCCTCCTCTGGAAGGCTCAGCCGCAGGATCCCGTCATACGTAATATTCCACAGGTGGGGACCCAACACCGATTCCTGTGGAACTCCGCTGGTAATTGTGTATTCTTCTTTTAACATTTTTTATTCTATTATTAGCGTACGTTTTTTTTAATAATTCTTTAGGACGTTTAGCAGGTAGGTTGGTGTGTTCCTGTTTGTTAGCTCTTCTACGATATGGGTCCATTTCGCCAAATTGAACGCGTTTTTTACGTCCAAGATTATTAAAACGCAGAGCTTCCTGACACGCCACGATCCACTCTTAGCCCTTGTTGCTATCTCTGTTAGTTTCTTTAGGGCATCTATGGTTGTACGCCTCTTCCGAAACCCATACTGTCTCTCCGAGAGACAAACCCCCCTCTCTCTTCAGGTGTCTCCGCAGTTTATTCAAAATCAATTTCTCATAAAGTTTACCCTGGCCGTTTATGATACTGATTGGCCTGTATGAGTTGGGGTTTTTGAGGAGTTTCTCTCCTTTTACTAGCAACACTAGTCTCGATCTCTTCCATATCTCCGGAAACACGCCTCCCCTCAGACAGTTGTTCAGCACATCGAGCACAGGCTGAGGGCTCTCGGATATGACCGTCTTAATTACCTCTATTGGAATAAGATCAAGGCCTGGTGCCTTTCTCGTTGCCATCTCCATTCCAGCTTTCTCCAGTTCTTCGGTTGAAAATATAGGAATTTGTTGTGTGTCGTCTATCCGAAAATCGCTGTAATCGTGTACAGGAAATAACGTTTTGACTATATGTCTTAGTCTTTCTAGAGTGAGGCCCGCGATACTTTTTTTTGGAATCTTGCGGGTCACGATTTTATAACTCTTTTCCCAAACATTCGCATCTACCTCTTTTAGGAGGTCCTGCCACTTCTGTTTTTGGCTACGGCGAATGGACTCTCGCAGCTCTTTTTTGGCTTCCGCGTAGGCAGCATATTTGGCATTTATTCCTCTTTGGTGATGTATCTGAATTTTTCTTCTGGCCATTATACACTTCCGGCGCAGATCTGCGATCTTGCTGTTCCGCCAATGAGTTCTCTTTTTGTGTGGGACTTTTTTCCTGGGCATGCTTCTATCGCATATTTCTTGTAGGGTCTTGGTAAGACTTTCTGGTGTTTTTGTGACGTCTGCCCAGCTGCCCAGCAAATCCTACAAAGTTACAACTTTAACTCGCAATACAAAAATTTTACTAAAATGCATAGGGTGGGTCCAAATCCAAATGGGTATTATTATAGTTATAATATATTATATTATAAATAATATTGTAATATTCTGGCCGGAGAATGAATTTAGATAAACCTTATAAGAATTACTAAAATTTATATTACTCATTAAGTACAATAAATAACAATTAAAATAGGTAATAAAATATAACATATTATTTAATATAACATTGTCAAATTAAAAAATTGATTTGTTTTCTGTAATCCTAAATATTTTTAATTCAGTCGATTTTTTGTGCATAATACTGCGTAAGCTTTATAATGTTGCACATAAATCGAGTTCTGAATCATTAGATATGAGATACAATACTCCCTTCCCTCTTTCAAATCAAGTTACTCATCAGTTGAGTTATTTACCAATCAGTTTAAATAAAAGTGATCAATAAACTAACAAAATTAAAAATACTTTTGCTTCCTCCCCTCCCCCCCCTAATTAAGTCACACACGCCATTAAACTTGTACACGAATTAGTCATGTATGTACGTCGATCAAGCTGCAAACCAATTGAAGTGCACTTCAATCAAGTTTCTCAGTATTCACTTACTAGGACGGAGAATTATATAAATATAAAATATTATAATTATAATTATAAATATAAAAATTATATAAATATTAAATATTTATATAATATAAACAGGCAGTTTTCTCAGTAAATAATTATATCGCCGTTTTAAATTTTAAATTTTAATACTAAAAAGCCAAAAAAAAACTCAAATTAGTAAACTTGCTATTATAATACGAATTAGGTTCCAACTTTAGACAATTAAGTGAAATTTTACATTTAATTTAAGATTTGAGTTTGTAATTTAAATTTTAGTTTATATTATTCATAATATACTTTAACATACAGTTTACAAGATAGATGATGTACGTTTATGTACCGACTGCTTTAATATACTAAATTATAGTAGATTTAAAGAAACAAGCAAGTCAAATTGCTAAAATTTATATTGAATATTTTATGCATTTTTAATTAGATCATTAAAAAATATTCTTTAGCTAACTTTCTTTTATTTTTACGGTTTATTAATCACACGTCAATTTTAAAAAGTTTAACTAGAGCACTAATAATCAATTATTATATACCATATTTTTGCGTAATTTAAACACTAAAATAATAATGTTAATGTTACTAATATTTTGGATATTCTATCGATTATTTCGTTCTTGTTCACAATTTTACCCGACAAATGAAAAAATAAATACTGGCAATATAAATATAAATTATACTTATTAATTTTCCAAGCAACTCTAAAACTTGAAGCTATATTAACCATAGGGCTTATGCCTTGGATTAAATGTCCAAAAATAACATATTACAAATAAGTTGCATCAAAATCTCCCCATATTTCCATTGAAAATTTCGTGCAAAAACATCTTTGATTCAAGTATCTCATCTTCTTCTTCTTAATTTACGATTTCGTCCTGTAAAGTGCAAAGTGCTATCACGCGTACATTGTTTTTAAAACACATCCATCTGCACTTAAATAATTGTGAACATTAACAATGTTGTGCAAATAATTATTTTCGTTCTTCTGTTTTAACAAAAGTTTACTTGTAGCATTTATTGTCTCTTCCTGACCGTAAATCGGTTGATTAAATACAGTAATATTGACACTAGAGTAATGATTTCATCCTATTCGTGAAATAATCTGTTGACTCGCTTTTACAATACATTATAGTTAAATATTGAAAATATTATATTATTAAAAACGTGAAAACGCTACCGCATAAAATTTTGAATAAGTACTTAATAGATAAAATGAAGGAAAGGTAAAGTATCTACATTAAACATTTGCACAAATTTGTAGCATTAAATTTAATACTTTTAACAAAATTTTGAATATTGGCAAAATTTGCAGGCGGCGTAAATACAATAATTACTTATATTAAGCTACCACCAACAATTTAGGTCATTTAGTTGCACCCTTCAACAGTTCACTGCTATTGTCAGCAAATACTAATGCCTCTATTCATGAAGCTGTTCGAATTGTGAAAACTACTTAGAAAATTAATTTCACTCCTAATTGCAGATTTTCAAATTTAACTTTTAATTACGATCTTTGCACACATTTAATTTTTATTACTTTAATTAAACAAACTGACTATTTACATATTCAATTAAACAAACGTATTGATTAAATTTAATTAATTTAAAATGGCCTATAATTATTTTGTTAAAGCATAATAAAATGTTTTAATATTTTGAACAATGTTTCTTTTTCTTTGATTTTTAAGTGCTTAATAACATAAGAAATAATAATCTCTGTTAGACAACTTTGTTGCTTTTGAAGTCATGTATAAATAAAATATTGAATAAATTTTGATTGCGATTAAAATAACAAAACATAATCTCTTCTAAGGAAACTGCAAAGTAATTCTTTGCACGAAAGAGCTTTAGCTTGGGAGCTTTAGCTCTGCGTCATTCGAGTTCACCTTTAAGCTCACGTCCGGTGGCAAAACTTCTCTTTGTTACTACATCCCTGAATTTATCATTTTGCTCAGAGAGGATTGTGGTTCGAATCTCAAGTAAACGTCACGCATCAATTAATAGTATTACTAACCCTTTACGCGTATATGTTATTGTAAAGAATTGATTAGCGAGTATATAACTAACTTAGCACGACCAATAGTGAACGTGCAAAATTTATATTTATCCAACAATTTCATTAAATATAATTAATTGTTATTGGCGTATACAATTTTAACTTTAAATTATTAATTAAAAAAATATGTTGTCTAGTCGTACAAAAATAAACCAAAATAGATGGTTATTAGCTATTTATGACGCGTTTCGATTTATTCAATCAGAAACTATATGAATAGCTTAATATCAATTTGTTTATTTTTATATGACTAGACCACAATAGGGAAAGATATAATTATTTACCTATTGGTAGAAGTTGTCAGGTATTTTTTCAGACTTTTGTTCCTATCTATACTCGAGTTATGAATTTTCCCAAAAACGCTATACGATCGAACAAACATTAAAAAAAATTTCTTTTTACAATAATTTTCTCTGCGAGTAATTTATATAAAAATCTATGAAGTATTGTCTTTCTGATAAAAGATTCTTATTTATAAAGTGATTTTGTGCGAAATTTCGGGTATTGTAAAGAATGACGAAAATTACAATAGATTTTTAATTATTAGTCTACAAATAAGAAAGTTATAAGTATAAAAGTTGAATATTACCCAATGATTAGAAAAAGTTTCCATTTTCGGTAAACTAATCATATTATCAGTAATTAGCATAAAATTTTTAAATTTAAAAAATTAATAAAAAAGTTAAATGGTATCTCACGTTCAACATTTTTTTCAGAAAATATCACAATATACGGGATTACATGCCAAAATTTACCAATTAAATTAAAAATGTTTGAATAAAAATAAGCTAGTTTATGGCGTAAATTACAAATATAAACATTAAAATTTATGAATTATTTGGAAATTAGAACGAAAAGCACAAAAACCGTAAAAAAATTGAAAGCGATTACTGTAGTGACTGTTTCCATAAGGTTAACCCGGCTCTAGTATTTTTAAGAATAAATTGCACTCAGAAATGACAAATCTAGAAAAATACAGATCTCTGAGTATCTCAAATAGAATTCTAGAATTATGAGTCTAAAAATATCCAATTCAAAACATCCAGTATCCGAAATTACAAGCTTAGAAAAGCACAGATCTCTGAGTACCTAAAAAGTTTAAAAAAACACATGAGATACCCAGAACTCGAATATTACAGATCTACAAAGACATGGATCTTTATTTTTAAGTTACATTCAGCTACAATTAACAAAATCTAATTTAAAATAAATTTATTAAATGATGTTAGCAGTAGTACAGCCTACAGCTAAAAAGAAAACTATGACGGCTGAGCCCACTAAAACAGACTCCTGCTCCTATTTACGTCAAGCACACACACCGTGAGCGGAATGAGCTATCTACAGATTTTCTGTGCAAAAATTCTAAACTTCAAAATCGACTATTTTCTAAATTGTTCGATATTTTAAGTTCGCCTATGTTTTCTATCAAATTCAGCAACAATTTTACTTATACCTACCTATAAAATCTTCTGGGTACACTTTAACATCTACTCCCCAATAGACAGGTATTCTTGCGAACGATGTATACCTGGTGACACTTTTCTAAGAAAAATTCTCAGATAATAAAGTAAGAAGGACTTAAGTCAAAAATTTGCAAATTTTATTAGCTATTGGAAATAAATCAATATTGTATGCTCTTTTAATTGGTACCGAGGACTTATAAGTGTAATCCTTATCATTAGCGAGATATAGAGTGGTCTCAAAGTATTAAGTCTATAAAAGTTTTCTCTTGATTGGTATAAGTAAGTTGACTTACATAAATTTTTAAACAATTCTTACATAGTTAAACATGAAGTATAATAAACAATTTCCAATATCTATTGTGAAAAAAATATTGCAATAACATTGCTAAATTTAATTCCGTCTGTTTTTCATAATTTCTGTGAAAATTTGGCAATTTCAAAGTCTATTTCTGTAATTAAAAACACAAGTGGCATAAAAAACCCTAAAATATTGGGATCCTAGGACTTAAGTCATTAAAACTTCAGTAAATACAACATATTTCAAATTAATAATAATTAATTAATAAATTAATTCCCGTTATAATTTAATAATTTAATTAATAAAAAAATTAAACCCCAAATCTAATAAATATATCGATAAAACTGAATATATTATTATTACCTGTTTTACCAATTGCATTTTATTCAAAACTACATTTTCTGATTTAAGCTTTTCTTACTAATCACTGAAAAATTTTTAGCTAACATATTTGTCTGAATTAAAACCTTTGAGATTTTTAAATGCTAAATGCTAAAACATTTTCATTTATTTTAATCCAAAACTTAATACCGTTAATTTTAGACAATAACTTGTTAAAACCTAGTTTATAGCTAATTTCACGATTTTGCTGAAGTTAGAAATTTAAATTAAATTTTTTAAAAAATTTAAACAACAAAAGTTGTTCGTGGGTTACAGGAATACTTTATAAAATGTGTTATTGAAGTTTTTCTAGTAACGTTACTTTTAAATAGTACTATTCAATATAAAAAATAATTTGCCCACTACCCACTTATTGCATAAAAAGTGTAAACATTTTGAAAAAAAAATATATTAAAATTTTTTTATTGCTATCATAATAATCAAACTTTATATTAATTAATTAAAATATTAATTATAAATTAAAATGTAACCTTGTGGTCTATTGGGAAAGTTGTTAAATTATCCAAAGAGTAAACATTTGAAACAAGGAACGTTGTAGTAGAAAACTAGTTTAGATTTAAAAAAAAATATCATTTGTGTTGATAAAGCGCTTACTGGCAGCTTTAACAAATCTATCAAATAGATGTAGTTAGATTTCTAGCTCCGTCTACATCAACAACCCGAATTACGCGATAAGACGTTAACTTTTTCTCTCCCGTATTCAAATGTAAAGAACATTAAGCTTATAGAGATAAAAACTGTAAGCAAAGCTCTACTGATGCTAAATATTTTAACGTTTCTGTAAAAAATAGCTAAAGCATAATTACTATGAATAAAACTCATTTAAAAACTATTATCAAAATAACTCGGATTTGGTTTAGCCAACTCTTCTGAATTAGAAAATTAATAACCGAACATTTTTCTTGCTAATGAAGCAAAAAGTTTTTGTTTTATGTTCATTTATAGGTTGATGACCACTAGAAAATTTATAATTTAAAAGAATTTCCGTATAAGCGTACAACCAACAAGCAAATTTATTAATTTCATACAATTATACGGACACTGAACACTGCACCGAAACAAATACTCTTCGTGCGATAAGAATTACTTTTCTTGTTTTATTACATACTAGCGCGTTCCTAGCAATAATGTAGTGCATATATCATTGTCATATGTATATGGGGCATTCCATGCCAAACATCCAAACCATTTACATGATGGTTTTTAATTCTCACGACTATTTCTTATTTGTTATTGGTAGATAGCTATTGGAATGATTATCCATTTTTTAGTTTCTTTTTCCATCTCTCATTTCATTCTCCATGTGATATAATAATTTACAGTTTTCCACACAATTGCTGTAGATTTGGGGTGTAGCACGATAACCAGACCCACGGGTTTTTATAGATACAATAAAAATTCTTCTAGAATATAAAAGATGACAATAAAATGTAGCGATTACAATGGCTAAACCTAAATTTTTTCATTTATTTCGGAAATAATCGATTTTAAAGTTTTCATTGTGCACATAAAATCGGTGAATAACTAATTCTGTAGGTTGTACGTGTGCTCAACGTAAATAGGTGCAAGAGTCTATTTCAGCAAGCGGAGCCTACTGTAGTTCTTTTTCAGCTGTGCTACTGCTAACATTTTATTTGATATTTTATATTATGATATTTTATATTATAGTATGATATTTTAATAAATTTATTTTAAATTAGATTTTGTTAATTATAGCTGGATTGCACTTAAAAATAAAAATCCGCTTCTTTGTAGATCTGTAATTTTCAAGTTCTGGGTACCTTTAGAATTTTTTTGAATTTTTTATGTACTCAGCGATCTAAATTTTTATTATTTCATTATCTGCTATTTTGAAGTGCCCAGAAATACGTGTATAAGATAAAAACACGTCATAGACTGGACTAATTTTATGAAAACGACCAATCGAATTCTCACTTTTGGTTTTTGTTTTGTTTTTTTTTTTCGCGTAGGTTTGAAATATAAAATTCAAATTACATCATAAATTGCCATAATTGCATTTAGAAATATTTCAATTCGTAGGCCTGATTATTGTGTCACTCTTTAGATTTGTTTAATGAAAATTAATGTTAACCAGTAGTATAACTATGCACATCCTAGCTCACTTCACCATGACAAACAGGTAGTGATTTTGGAAACATTTACTTACGGTTTACAAAATAGAATAATGGTAATCATGTAATTATGTAATATACTGTGTGTTTATTAAAAATTTTATTATGTAATTATTATAAAAGCAGTTAGGTAGATACTTAAATTTAATCATTAGAAAAAGAGTAATAATAATAATAATTAGTGAAACCCTGTATAATAAATAAAATTATTAAATACCAGCTCTATAATATAAGAAATACATACGTTAGATATACTTACACTTTTTTGTATTATTTTTATAAATAAAAAAATTTTACTTTTAGTCATTGTCAAATCTGAGTTCTTCTCTTGGGGTGTGGTGTGCTTTAATTTAGTATAAATCTATCCCATGTTATGTAATGATTTAAAAGTCGCGTTTATCTTATAGAGTTTCAGTTTCAACATTTACACGTATTTACACTACTAATTACGTCACGGAATTTCAATTTAGAGCGATAAATCTAAACCATCTAACCAAATGATTGTATTCGACGATAAAATGTGTAGGTCTTTCAAGTCACCGGCAAATCCTCCCAAAGGGCAAACACCAATTATGTGACTCGTTCTACTTATAGTAATATCAGTACAAATACAGTACAGTAGCAACAAACCTTTGATATTTCAGCTTTATGCAATATTTGCTTAGTTTTGTGATCTGTACAAGTATCATTATGACTGGAACTCGTTTTAAACCAACCCCTCCATTACCACTATTAAAATTTAACGATAGGAAAAACGTAATCCGCTTTTAAAATTTTCATTTTTTGTCTTTGTTTTACATGGAATTATTGTCGTTAATTTGGATTACAAATCTACATATTATTAAAATTTAAATAAAATAAAACTTTGCTTAGGTATTATTGTTATAAATAAAAATTTTCATTCTACACATAAATTCGGGTTCTTTTTTGTTTAAGGGCAGTTTGTAAAAATTGAATTGTAAACGAGATAACAACGGAAATAAAATAATGAAAGAGAAAAGGTAAATAGACCTTGAGGTTGTTAAGATGAACAAAATAAACGTTTGCAAGCAATTTGAATAAAAAACATCTCCTCGACTATGTACTCTCACATTTACATATTCAAATGTTGTGGCGTCCTCAATTACGTCATAATTGAAATGGTACAAAAGAGACAAGCCCTTGAAATTGCTGTGAGTTAACTAACAATCGTGAAATGCTATAGCATATTAACAACTCGAACTATTATGTTCAGGTACTCTGCTCTAAAAGTTTTTTTGTATTTCCACATAGGCAAGTAATATAAGCCGTATTAATTAAATTCAATGATTTTAAATTATTTGTATTGATTCTCTAATTAAAATATAAGATAATGGCTACACAAGCGCTTTGATCGTAATCATATGCGGTAAAATTGAGTTGCAATTTATTAAATTTTGAATTTAAATTCTACAGGTAGAACAATGCTAATTGTAAATAAGTTGAAATACATATAATGCAGATATTCAAATTTAATTTTTTATACAGTAAAACACCGATATAAAATTTTATTTATTGATTTTTCGATGCATTAATAAATGCATTTTAAACAAACAGGTGCAGCTACATAGGTAGACTCATAAATAATAAATTGCCATGATAACAACTACTCTGCTGCTGCTTTTAATTCGTCCATCAATATATTATTCGTATTTTGCAGAATGTTTACATACCAAAATTCGTTGAAATTACTGATGCATTTATATTCGCATACGAATAATAAATTATGTTTACCGTACTGTATATAATTCGACTACGCTCTTCTAACATAGAGTAAACAGCTTTATCTAATTATGATCACAAAGTATCACTTTATTATGACGTTTTAGGTTAAATAACGTTACTCCTTATGTAACCAGTTGTACAATATATTTCATTAAATACATTCTATAACGTTCTTTATAATAGTGGTTTAGTGGGGAATTAAAACATAACATGGTTCGTTCGCAAACGTAGGGCTTATAGTATAATTCGTACAATCTTACACTGAATTTATTTGCGTATAGAAAGTTTGCCTAATTAACATAGATTTTCAGAACGCATGAGCCTATATGTTAAAAAGATTACATTTTACAGGTACACTAGCTATATGTTAGTAGTAAGATAGGGGGAATTGCTGTTCTACCGCATATTCCTAAGCGACAGGATACTGTTCATTCTATTTTCACAAAGGCTTATACTGACTCGATCGTAGGGCCGTATTTAAAGGGGAGTTTTAGAGGTTACAACCTCCCCCCCCCCCCGAAATTATGTATCAATTAATAAAGTACTGAAAGCTAGACTGCAACAGTAAAAATATCAGAAAAACTAAAAACAATCTTTACAACTATAACAAATAAAGAGATATTTCTAGTAAATTAAATCCCAAATTAAAAAATCAGAAATTTGTATTACTATCCGACGATTGGCGACACTGGATTGAATACACTTACTACTAAATTGCAAAATATAAAAACTGACGATGAAGAATATAAAAAAGCCTTATATATTTACAGTACTGTGTAAAAGTCTGCAGCCATTTAATTAATTGTTAGTTATTACTCCTATTAATTAATTTTCGATATTTTGAAAAATAATTATATTGAAATAAATGGAATAGGTATTTTATCTTAATTCTTACTATAGTAAAAATTTTAAATTGCTATAAATTGTTTGAACCAACAATAAGTTTTATGACCATCATTCACAGCATAGCTTAAAATAACACTTCCGCAATAAATTTAAATTGTCTTATATTTTGCTACGAATTATATGTATGAAAGTACATTTGCTTAAGATTTGTGAAATTTTCTTTTAGTGTAATTTAGTTCTTTGTTTTGACAACATTATTTTACCATCGCCATCGGTAAAATAAGAATTTAGTTTGTGATTTTTATTCAAATTTTAAAATTAAAAATTTTTTTTAAAGTACGAATAAATTTAAACTTATTAAAAATATCATAGTAAACAAAACTTTTAAAATTACACAAACAAAATTTTATCTACGATAACGCGGGGGGTCTTACAAGTCAACCCTCGACAAATTATATTCAATCATTAAATAAAGTTCACAAAAATCAAAATTTTCTCTAAATTTTGAACTCGAATAAAGAAAAATCGCACAAAAAAATAATCACTTTAATTAAATAAAAACAATCTTCTCATTAAATTTCATTTTTTTTGCGGTAACTTTCGACCAAAATACTTTGAAACAAAATTTTCCAATAACGAATACTCAAAAATAAAAACTTAATTGCAAATATACTTGTACAAAATTATACTCAAAAAATCAGCGGAGCAAAATCTAGGCCTCCGTCGTTTCAGCCATTTTGGCAAAAAAACATTACATTTCAAAAATTAATATAACAAAATTTAAATTTAAAAAAATTTCCTTTGTATTTTAATAAATTAGCTATTTATTTTGTAATTTTTTTAACCCCCCCCCCTCCCCGAAAATCTAGTTTAAATATGGTTTTGCTCGATCATAATAATATTGCTGACAAAATTGTTTGAAATCGAAGTCTAAAATCTGCTGCTTATTGCTTTCTTTCCCAGCATTGACTATTATGTCTGTAACCCATTTTTACGTTACAATAAATCTTTTATTTCTGAAAAAACTGCATAATTTGCTTCTTATTTTTTTATATTTTCTTTTAGTAGTAGTGGCAGTTAGCCGATCGTGTGTCAATTTTTTTGATTATTTTATTTATTATTATAAAATTTAATTAAAATTTTAATTCGCGATTTTTTATTAGAATGTATTAAATTAATTACTTTATAATCAAAAATCAAATTTTAATTAACACCAAATGATACAATGTAATCAATTAATATACTAGTACATTCTAATAAAAAAACTGCGAATCAAAAAACCGCGAATTAAAAATTTAATTAAATTAATCCTCAAATCAAATAATACGATTAATTAAATCTGTTAACTTACCCCCACTAATCTTCTGTACTTCTTCTTAATCTTCGTTATAAACCCTGTATGCTATCCAACTCAGATATAATATACATATTGTCTTTCTAACCTTTCATAAAATTATAAACCACTTAAACAACAAATACCTATTTTCCACTTTGGAAACTCCGTTACACTCTAGAATTTAATTCTTCACTCTTTATCTGCCTACTACAGCACTTGACTATCAAAAAAACATTATCATGAATTCATTGTATGGCAGATCTGTATGAACGATACTGTATCGATACTATTTTTGGTTGAAAAATTCAATTTTTATTTAAATTATAAATTAAATACTATTTTAACCCTCCGAGGCCCCCGTGCCGAGTATGAACAGAAGCTTACGATCAAAGTTGTTACTTCCAACACTGCCTAAACATTAATTATTGAAAGTTTTCACTAAATTCTTTTCGAAAAATATTCTAAAAAAATTTCAGATTAGTAATAATTATGTAACAAAACCAACAGATTTTTTGAATACGAAAATTTTTATCAAAAATTAATAAATTCACAATACAAATACAAAACTTTAATAATTTTTGGTTTAACTGTCGATCGGTTACGTTGTTCTCCTCTTATACAAAAGTAGAAACATAATTTTAATTATGTATATTTTACACGTAAGCGACCGCTCGAGTTTTAAGAAATATTAAATAAAAAAAATCAATTTTGCTTCTAATACCCCCACGCTATCATAAAGAAATAATATAATAATTTAAAAAGAATATTTGCGCAAATCGGGCACAAAAAATTTAAATTTGGTAGATTTTTTAAAAAGTTTAATTCTTTTAATACAATAGAATAATTAATATACTAAATTGTATTTATTGTCCCTGCAATATTTTGTCCTTGCGGTACTTTCTTTCTGCAGTATTTCGTTCGCGGTATTTAAGTCGCGGTTAAATGTGCGTTCCCGGTTATTACTTAGGCTCTTGCGATTCTTGGTGCATGTGTGTTCTTTCCGTCTTAATTCCCACCTATTCGTTGCGTTATCTCTTCTTCATAAAATTATGAATTTTATTAGATATATTTTTCATAATTAGATAAAATCTTATAATATTTGACCCGCTGTATAATTTGTTTTTTGTTCAACTTGTGTATTTGCAAAAGCTTTAAATAAATTCACACGTGTTGAATAAAATTATAAATTATCTAACTGGTTAAATAAATAACTATTACTATTATATACGTAACGTATAATGCTAAGAAAATATGAAACCTTCAACAAACTGTTACAACTTCTAAAATATTTAGGAATTAATTCTCCGCTAGGTTGCTTTGTAGTATTAATTTTGTAAATTTATTCAAAGTATTCATAAAATATTATTTTTGTGTACAATACTGGTACGAGTAACAATTTTATCAAAACAGTAACTTACAGTGGTTGTACCCACCCACCTACTATTATAACAATTTATTAGTAAGTCTTTTGGGAAAGAAAAACTATAGTGTAAAACAAACCCTTTTTAAAACCTCTTCAAATACATTTGATTATCGAAAATTTGTTGACGATTTACGGAAGAGAATATCTGAGTAAATTTTAATTAGAGTTAGAAAATAAATACACTAAAACTGAGAATGAATAAACTTTTAATTAAACCTCAATTTATAAATTGATGAAAATAACACGCAAACAAATAGAAAATAATTTAGTTTAATTTAAATTTATATGATAAAGTTGGCAGTCGGCATATTGGTCGTGACTCAAAAATTACTAGTAACTTAAAGAAGAAATGAGTTCCAAAGATTCGGCCAAACCAAGGCCCCGAGATATATACTATAATATGTATAGAATAGAAGATGTTCTCTAGTATTTTATTTTTGAAATATTAAAATTTAAAATTAACTCTTTTGGTTAATTTACAAATAGTAACGGCTGATTTTAAATCTCAAAAATAGCGCCATCACAATTTATAAAGAATTAATGCTAATTTTGATTATTCGATAACTTCTTCTTTTTGTGTTTTCATAAAGAGCTACCTCACTGATGTTTCGAAGTCACTATTAGTGCTGTGAATATTGTTGATGAAGACAAATTATCAACCCAGAAAGACCGCCGACTTTACGTTCTCTCCGAACCACTGGGACGGTCATAAGAAAGTTTACTTACCTTAGTATGAGCAGTTATTTGGCTTACATAATATTAGGCTAATGACCGTCTCGCTCAATAACTTATTATACTATACTCTAAATAACTTGATTACTCAAATTCACACGATATTAATTATCTACTCTCAACATATTTTCGTACACTCAATACGAACTAATAATCAAAAACTTGAAGATTCAAATTAGTTCGACCGGTTCTCACATATCAAAAATTAGAAACTTCTGTGCTCCATATTGTGATCCTCGAATCCAAACCTGACTACATAGGCGTACCAAAATGAATATTTGAAGGTTACAAAATATTTTCGATAATAACAAAAACTTGTAACACATTTCAGATAATTAAATTAATTTCGGTTAATTTACAAAATTATCGTAAGTAATAATGGAGTTCTCTCGTTGCAAATTGTTGCTAGAACTGGGAGTGACTGAGATCACTCGACTCTTGCAATCTGACTGAAAAAAACGTGTTTCTTAAAAACAGCAGGAAAATAGTTAAATCTTCTAATGGTGAAAGTATTTGAGTATTTTTATAACGACTACATCACGAAGCATAAATAATATTAATATTGTTTACTAATATATTGCAATGCCCCCAGCTATAAAAATATAAAAAATTTTATCTGCGCCAGAAAAATCATCGCTGAAGTGCACACATTCTCTTATTTTAGCATGAGACTCTTTTTAATTCAAAACTTATTAAAAGACTTCAAATTATATAAATTTTTTTTCAATTTTGATTTAAAAATGTAGTATTACAAATTTTTAATGTTATCTTGCATGTGGTATCATAACTGCACGTGACCACCTGCGCTGCTTGCTCCGTCAAACATTGTGATGTATTTTCACGAACAACCAAAAACTTCTAATTCTTCCAAATTTTTCATCTATAAAAACAACTTTAATTAAAATAAAATCACTTTAATCACTAAACTTCTTGAAAAAATTAAATTAATTTGCAGCGGACTCAATTTGTCATTTTGGTCGTGCTGATTTTCGATGCTGCTCCCGATACCTTAAATATCCTTTCATAAACCAGTAAAAAATGTAGTCAAAATCAGAAACATAATAATATAATAAAAAGTTTTAAATTGAACAAGTTAATTAAACATTAATAACATTATATTAAATAATTATATTTACATAATAAAAATAATAAATGTTATTAATGTTTAATTAACTTGTTCAATTTAAAACTTTTAATTTAAAATATTTTACAAGTTAATAATTTATATATTAAAACATAATATAGTACTTATATAAGCCAATTTTTTAATCATAATCATAAAATAAGTTGTCAAATATTCTATATATTATTATGGTACAAAATTATTTCACGTTGCCAAATTGCGACAGTTATACGAAAGAGTTTTTATTTGCTTTATTCAAAATTAGTTTAACAGCAGTAAACATTCAAACGTGTTATTTACAAATTATACTAGTGTACTCTCGAGATCTGCGATATCTTGAGCAGAAAGATCAAAGTAGATGCTACTGCTTAAACATTAAAATAACATACACATGTCTGACGGTAAACAAATGTAAATAAACAAATGAAACACAACATTACGTTGATCATGTTAAATTGAAATAATATGCAAATTGTTATAAAAACTTATTTAAATATCCAGTGATGTGCTGTAGCGGTATCTCGGAGGTTTAGCAAATTCTTATTAATTTATTAAATTTTAAATCTCTTTGATAAAATAATAACTTATAGTAATTCTATAACTAACAATTTATTCTATTTTAACAATTTGTGATCTGGAAGTTTCGGGTGAAGCATATGGCATTAAAATGAAGCAAATAACCAATGGGCGCACTCCAAATTTCCAATAATTATAATTACGATTTTTCACATAAAAGTTGGTAAATAACTCAATCTATCGACGATGCGTGTGCTTGACGTAAATAGGTGCTAACGCTTAGTTAAATTGGTGAGACAGTTAACATCATTTATAAATAAACGCTCTTATGAATGGCGGCTGCGAGCTTCTTTCTTTGGTCGGCGACTCTTGCTTTATCTTTGTCGGCGTCCTCACCTCGTCGCAGTCGTATCTGGTAGATCCGTCTTTTTCTAATGTATTCATGCCAAAGTCCGGCGATGACGTCACTCTACCAGGTTCTTCTGGCGGTTGTGGATGTCCTCCGCGGCATGGACTCGTCACAGATCTTCTTCAGTGCTTCCGTCAGTGCCTCGACCGTTGTAGCGTTGGTTGAGGTCATTTTTGCTTGTGACTTAGCTTTCTGCAGGTCGAACTTTATTCGTTCCAGGTGCTAAATTTACGATCCGCTGGCTTATGAACTCCAGATGAACGTGGTTTTCGCTTTCGATAACATCGAGCTCGATGTTATATCGTATATAGAAATGGTCGCTGCCCGTTTCTTCATCTGAGAATGTTCTGCTGAAAGTCGTGGGAGGCGAAGGTGGCGTCCACTACCAAAGTAGCTCGCCCCCTACGGAACGTTGGGGAGTCGCTGATGTTGTGTACGTCAAGGTTAAGAAAAGCCATGGCTTCCAATAGTTTTTCACCTCTTATATCGGCATAGTCATCTTCTCATTCGGGGCTTTTGGCGTTGAACTCCTCTCCGATTATTATTGGAGTTCTTCTTGCTTGGGCACTCCATATGAGGTCGTCTACCAATTCCTGGAACTGCAGCATTGTGATGTTGAGGGGGATAGGTAACAGCTATAATACGTAATCCCTTCTCTCTCCATCCACACATAGCATCCATTCCTACTGTGGTCTCCCACCGTGCGCCAATCTGATGCCCAAATTGCCGTTTCCTCAGCGTCGTTAATGAGCCGGTTCTCCGTCTTTAACCGAGCCTTGTTCGGCTCGCTTGCCAGTACTATGGCGACTTTCTCCCGTAGCACCGTCTGGTTTAATAGGTCTTGTGCCAGTTTTGCTGTGTGGAGATTTATTTATAAGATGTTCACCGTGTTTGTTTCTACATTCTCTGCAAAGATGGCCGAACTTTCCACATTCATAGCATCTCTTGCTAGGTTCAGATATTTCTGCTGAAGGGCAGCCTTGACTCAAGTTTGCAGAGCACACAAAAGGGCCGATTTTTTTGACAATTTGTGGGGTAATGTTCTTCTTCCCCGCATTTAAGACATCTTCGTAATCTATCTTTGCCTTGGCATTTACTTTGAGCGTGGTCCGGGAGCCAACATCTTAAGCATCTGTTGATGTCGCGCTCCTCACACACGCGATAGAAGTTCACCACTCCTACTCTAATTTTTTTAAGTGCTGCTAGTTTATTGGCCGTTTTACCTCTTGCCTCAATTTTGGCAATTTGAGTGCCCTGATAGTATGAGCGTAGATCGAGCATCTCTATTATTGTGAGGTACTCTTTTATGTCTTTTATCAAGAGCTGTCTTTTAGATCCTGTTAATGCTCTTATTTTATTTCTCAGATTTTTCGTTTATTTTGCTTGGAGGTCGTTTGGGTTTTGCCCTTCTTTCAACTCTATTAAAACGTTTCCCGCTTGCGTTTTTCTCAGGCTCCTTACTTTTGGTTTTATCGTGCACTTTGTTATCGCCGTTTTTATGGCGACTATTGTGGCTTTAGCCTTTTTTTGGGTTGTTTTCCACTATAAACGCATCGTTTTCTGATTTTGTTGGCTTTGGCGGTGCCGGTACCGACCTTACTTTTGGTAGTCCATGTTTAACGTCTATATTTATGTATATTTTGTAATGTATGTATTGAGATGTCACCAGCTATACAAATTGTAAAATTTCCTTTAATCCAAAAAATATTCTCGCTTGGGTGGCATCCTTTATTAATTAAAAAGCAGTGAGAATCTTGCAACTTTATCTTGATTTTTAATCAAATTGTAAAATTGTAAATTTTCGTGTCATTTTTATTTCAAATTTTGTCAATTTATGGTATTGCTCCGCCAGCTGTTCACACCTGGACGTCTTGTTTAGCCAATTCGTTGTAGGACTTCAACAAACAACCAAAAATATCCAAATTCCAAATTTATAATTTATAACACTTACACTAATTAAAATAAAACAATCTTCAATTTAAATTAACTCACTTTTTATTTCAAAAAAGCAATTAAAAATCAAATTTATAACTTAGCCTAGCGGGAATAACAATCATACGCCTGCCAAACTGTTGTAACCCCGTCTCTTCGACTTTAACCTCCTACTCCCACTTTACCTTCAGCACGGTTACCACAACATTATTTACACTTAATATTTTATGTACAGCGTACTTACAAATAAATAATTTACAATAATAAAAACAAAACTTCAAAATTATTTTACAAAATAAATAAATTAATGCTTTTACGGTTTTAAAACACGACAGTATATTTATTTAATGTATATTTATGTATGTTGCTATTTTTATCTAAATGTTTGTAATTTACACCATAAACTACCATAATTGCTTTTAGAAATTTTTTAGTTTGTAGGCCTGGTTATCGTGCTATTTCCCAAATTTCTATTTTTTAATAATTTTGAACACTTTTACATTTTCGATTGCACCTACATTTTAATTTTATTCACATTGATTCTATTTTTAACAATTCTTAACCAATGCCACTTTTTAATCAAAAAACCTAGTAAGTCGAATTACTAAAAATTAAATTAATGGATGATTCTGATTGCTCACTTAAAATATATCGGTAGTTTAAATGAAGATATGATAATAGGTTTAATAGACCTACATTTAGTTATTATTAATAAAATCAGAGAAAAATTCACTTTGTAGTAACTCGACTTACTAGGTTTTTAAAAAATGGATTGGTTGAATATTGATAATTGTGTCTGATAATCTAATTTTAATTATCATTAGTTGGATTTTCTATTGGTTGAAAAATAATGTGATTTGATCTTTACAACACTTAAACTTTTTTATATCGTTACTTTTGTTCTTTGTGCATTACGTATCTGTATTATTTCATATAAAGTTTTATTAGTATTATATGTAAATTTTTTATTTTATTAGTTTATAATAAATTGATCTATTCCTTAGAGCTTTCCAATTTTATTAGTATTTTTTATAGTTGCTCTAACATCAATTATATTAATTTTTAAATAATTTTAATTCGTTTTTATACATTTAATTAAATTAATGTTGCGTATAAACTACAATCTTCGTTATGTTGTTAAAACAAAAATATGCAAACTTTTCCTATCCAAACTTTTGGCCAACAATGTAGTATGTACTACATAATTTTGAGTCGATGTAATATCCGGTATAGATTATAAAATTTTTTATTAAACTTATGATTGTTAGATCTTTTTAACATTTATATTTGAATAAGTTTTCAACAGAAATTTGATAAAACATTACTTATAAAGAATTGCGTGGTTCTGAATACAAAACATTTCGAAAAATAGAAGCAATGTTTCTGACAATACCCGAGGAGATTATATTATAGCTTTATGTCAGTTTGCTAAAAACCTACGTTTTAGTTATTAGTTATTAAGTTTTTTTTGTTTAAACTTAGTTATAACACCGTTGGAAAACAAACGACGTGCACTCTAATATTAATATTGCTAATGGACGCCTAATCCTTTTAACAATATAGAACTGTAATATCAAGAAATGCCATGTGCAATCGTTAAAATTATTCGGATTATTAAAGTGCTAACTGCTAAAATCTCATTTTTGCTTGCAAATGGTTTTATAAAATTAAATTGTTGTCAACAGAATTGCTATAATTATTAGTTACGATGTCTGGAAAGCTCTTGATAACGTAGATTTTAGAAATTTTTAAAATCTTTAAACTGCTTTAATTCTTTAATTGGCGTAATAAATGGTTAACGATGGTCACACATTATGTTTTATGATTTCAATAGAGCTAAAATACTTCATATAACGATTATGAATACGGGCATTTCTATAGTTCTTTTTAATCATTTACCTAGTTATCAAAATTTGCATCTAAATGCATTTTGCTGGGTGTAGCTTTGTTATTTTCCATTTTCAGAATTGAAAATATTTAACAGAAAATTTAGTTTCTCGTTGATGAAAACTTTGGAATTCATAAAAAAAGTAAAGCTGTGGTAGAAACATCTCATATTTACACTCAAATCATCTACAAATTATTACTGAACTCAATCACATTAAGAAAAAGAAGTGATTAAATTTATGGTTCCTGATTCTCTCTTATTATAGGTAATAGTAAGTATACTATTTTGTTTTAATCGTTTTACATTTCATAATTAAAGTTTACATTTTGCGAATATGATCAGATATTTCTCTATAATAAATTATAGAAGTAGCTAGTTACTGCACTCGTTGCACGTTGCACTCTGTAGATACAGGAATGCACTATGTATTATACATATTATGGTATTACAAGAGGGTTTTTTCTTTAATTTTTTTTTTATATATTACCTATAACACTAGATTGTGGATTTACTGCTACATATAATATGCATTTACATATTAAGTAAATTTGTTTTATCATTTTTCAAATTTGCTTTTGGATTATTTTATTTATTTATAATCAGAACCCTCTTATATCCTAAGGTGTCGAGGTTGTATTAGATTTTATGTATTACTCATTATAAATTTCCGCCATTCGTCTCTGTTTTGTGAGCTTCTACTTGCTTGGTCCCACGTGACTTCTCTTTTTTTAAGATCTGTTGTATACCGTCGTTCCATCCTTTTGTTGGCCTGCTTCTTTTTCTTCTTCCTAATGGTCTTGCTAGCCATGTCATCTTTGCTGGTATATTGTCATTCATTCTGTTGACGTGTTCAAACCATCTTAGTTGCTGTCTTTCAATTTTTGTCTGTACTGATTCTATTTTTAATCTCTTTCTAATTTTGTCATTTCTAATTCGATCTCTTCTACTCACATCTTCTATTCTTCTCAAGTACTTCATCTCGGTAGCCTGTATTTTGCTTTCTGTTCTACTATTTAAAAGCCAAGTCTCGCATCCAAAAGTTAAGCTCGGTAAATAAATCGTTTTAAATATGGTCAGTTTCGTTTGTTTCGATATTTCTTTTTTATTTATTATTGTTGACTTCATTGCTTGGAATACCTTTACAGTGGAACCAATTCTGTTATTAATTTCTGTTTCGTAGCTTCCACTACTTTCTATCACAGAACATAGATATTTAAATTTTTTGACTTGCTCAATATGTTCCTCGTCAATTGTAATGTTTGCTGCTAGATCGTTTTTACTTATCACCATTATTTTTGTTTTATTAGCATTTATTTTCATATTTCTAGACTTCATTTTTTCATTCCATATTGTGGTGTTTTAAAATGATTCGCACCCACCCTGTACGTTTTGATGAAAATTTTATTTTCATAATTTTAAGTTGTAAGATTGTAAAATTAGAGAGGTAGGGGCGAATTGACCGAGATACCAGGCTTTTTGCCACGGGTCGCCGCAAGAGTAAGCGGTGTGACTTTTGGCTCGTTAATTTTGACTTTGTAAAATTTATTTTTGAAGTTGTGAGTGAAATTTTCAGTTTGATTGAATAAAGTAATATTATGCGAATGCATTATTGCGCTTTTTTAGAGGTATATTTTTGAGATTTGAAATTATATTGGATTATTATTAATAAGTTGCTACCAAGCAGTAGTTGATTGAATGGTTTCGCTGATTTAGAAAAGGAATAATTGCAACAACGAATGTGTGAAAGAGATAACAAGGCGATTTGGATAACGCTAACAACGAAACTTCGTTCACTTCGAAGGTTATTGAAGTTTTAGTTAACATTTACTTTGCATTGGCTGGTCAAAAATGTCTTCCATTTTGCTTTCTTCTTTTTTACTTCTTCTTTTAACTCTTGATTCCACCATGGAGTTTGCTTTTTGCTTTTAGTATTTTTTGTTGTGCCGCATGTTCTTTTCGCTGCCTCCAGAATTGCTTTTTTAAATACCTCCCAATTACTTTCAATGTTTAAATCATCTTTTCTATTACTGCTCCTCAGCAATTCCTCTACCTTCTCCTGGTATTCGCGCGCTACCGCATTGTCTTTCAATTTGTAGGACTTGATTACTTCCCTATATCTTATTTTTATATTGTCTTTTCTTTTTACTTCCCGGTTAGGGTGCTTGATTTTACCCACTAGCATTAGGTGATTGCTGTCAATTTCATGTCCTCTACGCACTCTTATATCTTTCAACATACTTCTGTTTATTTTTTCTACAAGTAAGTAATCTATTATTGATTTTTCGTTTCTACTACGTTCAATTCATGTATATTTGCGAATTTCTTTATGTTTAAACCACGAATTACCAATCACTAAGTTGTTTAACAAGCAGAAATCGATCATTCTTATCCCGCTCTTGTTCAAGGTTGGTTCTCCAAATCTTCCCATAGTTTGTTCACAACCCAAGTTTTCATTGCCTATTCTCGCATTAAAATCTTCCGCAAGATATATTTGACCTACTGAGTTTTCTAGCGTCATTTGTAGTTCATCCCAAAAACGGTCCTTTTCAGCTAATGCTGCATTCTCATTTGGTCCATACACCCCGATTATTGTTATAGCTTGCTGCAAGTGCAATGTTACCGCGATCATTCTCTCCGATACACAGAACCAGCTATTAATATAGTTCTTGAATTTCTTCTCTATTACACAACCTACTCCGCCTGCCGCTCGTTCCTGCATTGATACTCCGCTGTATATCAAAATCAGTCCTTCATCGATCTCAATTATTCCCTCTTTTTTTTTTGTTTCCGTTATTGTTAATACTTCCAATCAACAGCTTAAAAATTCTTCCGCCAACTCATGTTCCTTACCGTTTAGCCCTCTCACATTCCAAGTTTCTTATTCTTTTTCTCGCCATTGTCGTCAGCCGTTTATTCCGTGCATTTTGTTCTTTTAGTTTTTTGCTATGTTGCTATCTCTTGGGTATTTTACAATTTTTTGTGTTTGTTGATTCCAATCCCAACGTTCACGATTTATAAATATTTTTCGCTAGCCCACTTTTGTAACATTTCCTTTTTCTCTCTCTACCTTTCCAATATCTAATTATAATTTAATATGATATTAAATTATTCTGACGAAGACGTGTCCAACGCCGAAAGCTCAATAAAAACTTTATTATTAAAACGTTTAATTAACTTGTTTACTCAAAGATTATTTATTTATATTTCACAAGTTAAAAAATTAATTTATTAAATATTAGCAATTTATTCTATTTAGGTAGAATTAATTAAACCTTGAGTTATCAGTTAAGGCCTTAGTTATTAGGTGGGCAAAGCAGATAGGTAGTTTGACGAAACCGAATGAGGTTTTCAAAAAATTCTTCAAATAAAACAATCATTCATTTTTTCGTAAAATTTCTTATACTTTATTTGAATCAAACTCGTTGAATTCAAAAAACATAAAAAAAATTGAAATGATAAATTTATCAAATTGATAAATTCAAGATTTGACTAAACCATATTGTTGCAAGTAACTAAAATGTTTATTTGCACTTTAATTTTAAATCATTTTTATGATTTTTAAAAGTTTTTTAACCTATGCTGATGACAGAAAACGATCTAGTTCCTTCTGTTTTAAATTATCTTCAAATTATCAACCCATCGTTCCAATCATTTCAATTTCACTCCATTTGCTCGAAACCACATCAGCTTTTAGTTGGCTTCCTTACTAGCATCATTATGACTCGATGGTGTACTCGAAACATCTTATAACACGTGAATATTAGTAGCTAAGCTAAAATGTGCATTTACTTCTGCAAAACTAAAGAAAGTGGCATTACTTTACGTTAAGTATTGTAGTAGTAAAACGTAAAATTAAATTTCCCCTATTTCCCTACACTAAAACCTAGGCCCAAATTACCTAAGCGCAACCCCGATGGTTGGTGATCAACCCAAGCATACTGTATTGTCTAATACCACGGGCCCCACGTTGTGTACACAAGAAAGTCACTACTACAAATCAAATTCGTCAATGAGTCTCGTAAAAAGCAATAAAGCTGAAGGTAACTAGTGAGTCAGGAGAGAAATCAAAGTTAGACACAATAATACACATTAAGATGGTTCAAATTGGTTTATAATATTGTTAGTTATGTTTGTTCATTTTTCGGTTTCTACATACTAGTAAATTTGTTATATGTTAGTACCTTGTAGGTTTTATGATATTATTTGTTGCCACTGCAATTTTTTTTTATAATATTTATAGTTTATTGCCATTATAGGTTATTACATTGTTATTTGTTGCCTCTATGAGTTCTGTTGTCATTGGTCACGTGGATCGTTAAATTACATACACGGGTAAATTCCATACCGAATTCCTTCATTTGATTGTATAATGTTTGTTTGCATCAGATATAATAGGGAATTTAATTTATTATAATACACAGTAGATAGCAAATTTCTAACCCTAACGAAGGATCGAGCTCTCGTGTGGCTTTTATATCAATCAGCCTACTCGTATTAAGTTAGATTAGTCAAGTTTTAACACTGACATCATTGGATATGAATACGGCGTAGTTGTGATATCTAAAAAAGTCCTGCCATCTCATTCTTGGTCTTCCCCTTGGTCTTTCCACATCTGGCCTCTATTTCATTAGGCATTTGATGGCTCTATTTCCTCGCGTTCTCAGAACGTGTCCTAACCAACCCAACCTCATCGATTTAATGTGTTTGACAATATCTGCTTTTTCCAGCTACAGTTCTATTTCTTTGTTTGTTCTTCTTCTGCATTGTTCATTGTTCACTTTTACGATACCCAGAATCTTCCTCATAATTTTTCTCTTGAAAATTCGTAGTTTATTTTCTTCGCTCTTTGTCAGACACATTACTTCTGTTCCATATGTCACTACGGGCCTTATCAGGGTTTTATATATTCTTAATCTTCGTCTTTTTTTGTATATATTTGCTTATTAATAACTTTTTGTTTCCATAAAATGCTCTGTTTCCAGCCATTATTCTGTTCTTCAGTACCTCTTCTCTCTCATTATTATTGCTTATTTGCATTCCCAGATAATTGAAAGTTTTTACTTCTTCAAAGATAAAGTCTTGTATTTTTATTTCTTCCCTTGCTTCATTTCTTCCTCTATAACACCTCATGAATTTAGTTTTCGCTTCGTTTACCTGAAATCCTGTTCTTTTTGCTTCTTTTACTAACTTTATAAATGTTTCAACTAGTCCCTTGTGTGTTCTTGTCATTATTACAATGTCATCAGCGTATGCTAGCTACCAACTGCACTTCTCTATTTATTAATGTTCGGTTACATTTTACTCTTCTACAATACCTTCTAATCGGATGTTGAACAGAGTGGCGAATAAAGCGTCATCCATAGTTTATTCGCTTCAATTTAATGTTATCTATCAAATACCAAAAGAATTTTAGTGTACTGCAGCTGTTTGTGATTATTAAGAGTTTTTATTTAATCAGTTAACGTTAATCAGACCGGTACTCGCATATGCATCTGAAGTTATCTGCATCACTAAAAGAGACGAAGAATAATTAAGGGTTTTTGAAAGAAAAGTACTCAGAACGATAATAGGCCATAGAGCTTCGAGTAGAGATGGGTGACGAAGACATAGTAAAGTATATTAAAGCTCGGAGATTAAGATGGCTGAGACATGTCATGAGAGCCGACAAGGAAGAAACAATAAATGCGATAGTGATGTGGAAACCGACTGGAGAACGTACCAGGGACAGACCAAGAGCTAGATGGTGGGACAGAGCTATGGACGACCTAAATAAGATGGGAGTGAAGGAATGAAGACAGATGGTAATGGATCGTACAACATGGAGAAGCGTCATTAACAATACAAAGACACACCAAAGACTTATAATAAAATGTATTACAACAAACATGTAAATTAAGAGGATTAATCCACTTGAATAAAATAGATTTTGAAAGTCTTCGGACCGCCAAATTCTAATAGAATGTAACGCTATGTAAATAAAATAATGTTCTTTAAAAAATAATTTTTAGTTTCCAGTTCCTTACGAAAAATTAAATTATGTAATTTGTGTAATATTACGATTAGTTTTTAATAAAACTTTATCCAAATATTCGTCCAACGAAAACCTGAAAATAAAGGAATAAAGGAAAGATCATCTATTTGGCTGAAAAAATCACCTTCGGCCTGACTTAACAATGACCTTAAACCATGACGCTTTACTAAAATTTTATAAAATCCACCAATATGTAAATATAAAAATTTACAGAAACAAAATGTATATTTTTTAGAAAAGCAATTTATTTGTATGCCAAATGGGAATGTTTTCCGTTTTGTTGTTGGTAATAAAATCAAACATAAATCTAATATTTCGCACATTGTAAAAGCATGATATTTAACATTTTTGTGTGTATTTTGTTTGAATATTTCAATATTTTTAAAGTACGTGCAATACAACAAATATTTTTTCAAATACGTATTATTTGATGCCATAAATTCTAAAATATTGTTGTATTTTTTGATGTACCTAGTATAAGGCCAAATTATAATTTGATACAATGACAGGACAGTGGCGATTTACTTCAGGCAAAAATTTATTTGAACTTAATTTATATTTAATATTATACATTCTATCTCATCAAACTTAGAGAAATAATATATTGGAAGACGGTCGCATCCTGATGCTTATATGCGACGACTATAAAGCCGAGATCCTCGGTTCGATCCTGAGCGGAGTAAAAATTTTATTCTGATTGTCTTTTCTCGGCACGCAATGGCAAATGGCAAGAGAATCCTTTAGAAGAAAAAGTGGTCACTATCCTTTTAGGTAGGGCTAAGGACTGAGAAAAATATGTATATTTATAACATAAATTGCTATAAAAGGTTTATTTTATTAAACTATGATTTGACACCTATTACTTAAATTTTCTGAGGTAACTATTAAAATTTGTTATGGTATATAAATACCTATAAGTAAAAGAGTAATTAACAAAATATATATGATACCAGAAAATGTTCTTAATTAATAATTTTTAAAATAAATTCTCTTTCTTTGCAAAGTTTGCATCAACATACGTCATAAGGTTGAAACATTAACTGTATAAAATAAACATTAAATGAGAGCAAAATAAAAATTTTAAGAAAATTTGTGTTCTGTTTCCGGGTCAACCGGACTTGAATACAACTTAAAGTGTAACTATCTGACCACGAGGCGCTCATCAGTACAGTCGTATCCGCAATACGTGACCCGAGACTGGATTTTCAACTACCATGTATCATCTATTCGCATCATAAACTTTAAAACATTTAATTCAAAATTCACTTCATGCATAAGCATATAAACTTTGTAAACGTTTAATCACTCTTTCTCCAAACTAAAGTTTTTTCAAATAAAAATGGCTTATTTAAATGTCTTCCGGCAAAAAAAACAGTTTTCTAAGGCTATTATTCTTACGATTTTCAGATTTTCTCTTAAAAAGATCTTAACGTTGCACCCCTATATAGATATAAAAATTGTTGAAAAAATAAAACTCCAAGTGCACGCACCTAGAATATATAATTAAATAATGTTATCTTTTTTGAGAACACCTATCTGTTATCAATTTTATATTATTCTTCGGTAGGTAGTTGCATTATAACCTGAGTTGAATTTAAATCACTTTGTTATTTTATCCCCATTTGAATCTTTTGACCATCGCCTTTGTGTCAGTAAGTATCTTCTTAGTATCCCTAATTTATTTTAATACTGCATATTAAAATATGTAAATTATTAACTTGTTCAAATAATTTTTTCATTTTATAAATTTTATTTGGAAAATAATATATTATAATTATTATTACCATATAATACTTATTTTTTATAAAGGTACTAAATTATTAATATTAGTTTGAAATTTAAGAAGCAACTGGCTAAATAATTTTTCTATTTGCATTGTTTATTTAGCCAGTTAATTTTTAAAATTTAACTTAATAATATTTTTTTATATTATAATAATAAAGATAAATAATATTTATAACATTGCCAGTTCTAAATTCGTACGTAAAAAATCTATTGTATCTTAAAAGCTTTTCCAAACCTTCTAAAAACACAAAACAGGTTTGCATAATTTTGTAGCGTCCTGTATAAACACGTTCACCTTACCGAAGTTATGCTAAAAATTTAAAAACAAACCTTGTTTTCATATTTAAAAAAATATTATTTTAATTTAACCAATTACAATTTATTCAACTTAAAGCGAAGGTATGTATTATTTATGTTGAAAATAATTAAAATTTGGTTAAAATATCTTCAACGTAGCACTAAAATTTTCTCTCTTGCAGAAATATTTTACTTTAAAATAAAAATACCGTAGCATGTGAATAGAATAGCCCGCAGACAGAGCATAAATGTAAATTTGGATATAGAACGCCCCTCAAAATTTATGTAAATTCTAAATGTCTTTTCAATCTCTATTCGACACATCATTCTCTTTCAATGTTTGTTTTACCAAATTTAAATCCATTTCCACATTTCTATATATTTTTTTTTATTTAAAAGAAAATTATATTTAACCCTTTCAGAATTTTATACAAACTATATCTACTTAATATAAGTATTGCTTTTCTTCGAACTAATGTCGGAGAGGAATACAACGGAAACTTAAATTTTCTGTAACTGAATAAATAAATATAACATTTTCCATTATACCTCCAACATTTTATATTTAAATTTTTATATTAAATTGCAAATCTATTCAATTCTAATTCACATTATATCAATCAACCTGGCTCTATCCGATTAGCTTAGATTATCTCTCATTGGAAATTTCACTCGTTTTCCTTATTTTAATAATGAATGGCAATAATATTTTATACAAAAAAAAATGTAATTTATGATTTACAAAAGCGGCATTTGGTTGAGGTTTCGTTAACGTACTGATACTACCTTCATAAAAAGGTAATTAATTAATTAAAATGTTTAGAAAGCATTTAACAAAGAACCATAGGGTTAATTAAATTTCCACCTATATTTACTTTAATGAGTGTGGCAGATAAGAAACGAATTTTTTAACTTGATAAAGCTTAAAGGTCTTTTACATTTGATTTTCAGTTTGATTAATTAAATTATCGAGATAACAAAGCGAAAGCTTTTAATTTGAGTCAACGTCTTATAACTTTTCAGGTCGAGAAAACAACTTCGTTTTGTGATGCTGCAGCATAACCCAGCAGGACTACTGTCAATTAGCAGGCGTCATGTAAGGATGGTTGTCAAGCGCAGTAATCCTGCTGTCGTCGTCGTTCAACAATAGGCGCCTCTTGGACTCGAAAGACGTAGAAAACGACCATCTGAAAACCCTAGGTCTCACTAAAAGTGTTAAAGCAATAATACATTTTTATAAATTTATTTTTAAATTCTAAATCTCGAAAAATGCCGTACCTTTCGTTTATTAAATTTTAAATAAACATCACACAGATAATATTAAATTCTATATAAAAAATAATAATAGAATACGTCATAAGCTTCCTTAATTTTGCCTTTGATATTGTATTTTGTTATTTTGCTCTGGTGCGCACACAATTTTGTTCAGAATTCAATAACAAAGTAAAGGTTTATAGATAATCCTCTGTTTCTTGTTTCTATTATTCTATTCTTTATCACCACATTCGAATTGTCGGATTTAAATCGTTTTTCATCGTAGGTCGAAATTGATATCGACGTTTTTTATTATAATACCGCAAAAATAAAAAATGAAAATATTTTTAAAATACCATCATAATTATTGTAACGGATATCAAAAGGAATGGTAAACATTGAAATATTTACAAAATGTGATATCTACCTACTTTTATTTTTAAATATATTTTGTGTACTTTTTACGGGAGTGCTATAATCCTATACGTAGGAAAAACTGACCCAAAGTGAAATACCCGAAGCAAAATATACGAACTGAAATTTTTGAACTTTTCCTTTCAGATTGAACGAACTCTAAAAATCTAGTACAAAATTTTAAAATTATTACGTTTAGATATTATTATTACCTATACTGGAACATTCTAATAGTAATAGATATTATTATAAAATATAACGAGAGTATTCGTACGTTCCTGCGTTAGCAATGTAAACACCTAACGAAGACTTTTTTGTCATATAAAAATAGCTTTTGCAGAAATACTTATTACACATTATTTTTGTGTTGAAAATTTAATTCCCTTTATTTTTATTGTGTATATGTTACGGAAAAAGGACGTATACCGGTAAAAGCGCACATTTTCCGGTAAATGTACATATACTTATGCCGACACTTATGGTAAATATACATACAATGTACTTTTTCCAATACAAATAGGAATATCTACACATATACCAAGCGATGTTGCGAAAAGTATATTTTTTATCTTTCAT
This sequence comes from Cantharis rustica, assembly GCA_911387805.1. NCBI lineage: Eukaryota > Metazoa > Arthropoda > Insecta > Coleoptera > Cantharidae > Cantharis > Cantharis rustica. The sequence continues at coordinate 42,953,597 of OU426877.1, forward strand.
CAGTTATTATTATTTACTATTAAGTGAAACTCAAACAAAACAAAACAAAACATAAAACAACAAAATACCAACTACAAAATAATATATTTAAAACATTAACTTCAGAAATTCATTCAAAATTCATTATTGAAAATATTTAATTTCGAAAGATTTTTAAATTCTAAATATAAATAAAATTTAAAAAATTAACGATGGGAACATTATAATTTTAAAATCCTCTCTCTTTCTATCGTCGCTCAAGTCTACCCCCACCCTCTTTTACTCATTACGTAATTTATAAACTAATATGTGCTATAATTCAATTACTATAATTCCACAATACCCACTTACATATTTTTTTTAAAATTAAAATTTGAAAAAATAAATATTAATGTTTTAAATTAATTATATTAAACTAATTACAAACTAGAACTAAAGTATAATAATCATATCAAATTTTTAGCATAAACTAAAAAATGCACAAAACACTTTTTCGAAAAACTAAAATGTTTAAGTTATCACAATATATAAATACACTGTATTATCGCAAACGTTTTCACCATACTATGGCATCATCAGGCGATGAACTAGAAGGAGAAGGGAGAAAAACTCCGTATTTATCGACAAATTGCAAGAGAAAAGTGGAGGGGGTAAGAGGAGGAGGTAATTTTTAAAAAAGGTAATGCTAGAGGGTGGTGTAAATTTAAAGAGACTGAAGGAAAAAAGGGGGGGGGATGTAAGTAGATGTGTGGTCAGTTAGAAGGGGGGGGGAAGTATTATTTATTGAAAATGTTTAGTAGAGGTGAGTTATTTAAATCAGATTGACTATTAAGTAATGAAGATGAATATTTTAATTTATTAATTTCCATAGCTTCCAAAAATTCCAGTTTTTTACTTTTTTGTGCAACGTGTAAAATTTCGTATCCCCCTTGTTTATGGTTAGTGTCTATTAGGTGTTTCGCGAAAGTCGATTTACCATCTGCAAGTCTGTGGGATCGAGTGTGTTCATCAAAACGTGTTTTAAAAGATCTACCGGTGTGACCAATGTATTTTTGAGAGCATTCACAAGTGAGCTCATAAACCCCTGATTTGGTTAACATGTCTGATTTTGATTTCGCGTTATTAATAAATTTGTTGAGTTTATTATCTGTTTTAAAAGCAATGTTATAATTATTATTTTTTAAATATTTTATAATTTTGTTTGATTTGTTACCGAGAAAAGTAATGACATTGAAATTCGCGTTAGTTTTCTTAAAAATATTGGGATATATTGAATTCGATAGAATTTTTTGTTGAATTTGGCGTAATAAGTTGTCAATAAGAGTGACTTGGTATCCATTAGAGATCGCGATATATTTAATTCTGTCTAATTCTTTTTTAAAATTTACGTTACTAAGGGGAATTCTAATTAAGCGATTGAGAAAAATAATAAAATAATAATTAAATTAATTTTTATTGCATGCACGGATTATAACTGTAGCATTTTAAATTTATCAAGTTATTTGCTGTATCTGAAAATGTTCTTTGGCACAACCACCTTTGTTGCAAAAAAAAGTTCTAACAAATAACAATTCCAAAACCATTTCAGATACAAGTGTTGAAACTGAAAATTGTTTACAGAAAATTCAGGTAGCATCTTGTAAAATCCAACATGTCACTGTTTAACACAGAAATAAACCTAAATGCTTTGAAGACTTGAAATTTTTCAAATATTGTATAATTCAAAAATATGTCTTGTAAGTTTAAAAATCGTCTCAATTAAAACTTGATCTTTTTGTGCTAAAACTTGTGATTTTAGATATAGGTCAAAGGCCGAGTCATTTTTTGTGCAGTATTGTTCTGCATTACTGTTTTAAATAATTTCAGTGGCATCCTAACTAAATTTTTAATAAAATTTTCTGAAGTTTAAATTTAATTTGATTTCTGTTAAATAATTTTGATTTGAAAACGAATAATTTTGATTGTTCTCGCTAATTAGCGGTTTTATCTGATTAAAATCACTGTCGTTGACTGACAATTAAAGCGTTGGATTGCTGCTTGTTGTGAATATACATTCTGAATAAATACATTAGAATTTTACAGACCAAATTTTCTTCACAAGGTGCTGACATATTTATACCTTAATAACTTCTCTATAATTCTATTGTATACACTTCCCGCGGTTTGGAGCCCATGTTAACCTGTAAATCCCTTATGTCTGTAACTAACATTAACTGTAAATCATAGCAAACTGAAGATACTCAATCTAAAATTATAGGAATTATTAATATTACATTGTAAGAGAAATTTCAACTTACTTTGGAATGTAAAGTTTGATTGTTAAATAGAAATTAACTTAAAAAGTTTTAGAATTTTTTAAGTATTTTTGTAGTATTAAATAGTATGTGATGTTATAATAATTAAACCTAACAAAATGTTAAAAAAACAAAATTTTTAACTGTTAAGTACAGAATATATACTACAAAAAAAACATAATATTTAAAAAACGTTAAAATGATAATAATTCACATTTAACAGAGTTGAATTTAAAATAAACACGAAAATAGAATTCTGAAAAAATTACACTATAAAATAAAAATAAAAAAATAAAAAAACTCTGTAACATCGTGAAATAAAGGCCTTTATACTATGTTACAGAGTTTTTTTTATTTTTATTTTATAGCGTAATTTTTTCAGAATTCTATTTTCTTGGTTATTCTAAGTTCAACTCTGTTAAATGTGAATTATTATCATTTTAGCGTTTTTAAATATTATGTTTTCTTTGTAGTATGTATTCTGTACTTAACAGTTAAAAATTTTATTTTTTTAACATTTTGTTAGGTTTAATTATTATTGATTGTTAAATTGATAATTTTGAACAAGTTGTAATCATTTTGAATTTTGAATTGTTTATAAGACAAGCACAGATCAGATATAATAATAATTTAGTAAGTTTGTTACCGAATATTAAATTGTAAGAATTTAGTAAATGTTAGTTACCTATACGCTTAAACTATGCTTAAAACGTTTGAAAACTATAAAAACAGTATTAAATAAAAGTGTGATAAATAGTTTACTTACTTGCAACGAGATGAGTTGGTCAACTTCTGGTTTTGCAGCAAAAAACAATGATTTTGATAAAGAAAATTTTGCTAATGCGTACATAAGAGGAAGAAAATTTTACAAAAGACTAATATTACGCTAATTTGTATTATTAAAGTAATATGCATAGTGGTTAAGGTGAAAATCTTCAAAAGAGCGGAAAGTCACTAGTTACAAACCCATCAGTAATTTTTAAGACTATTTAATAAAACTTTTCTTTAGAAAATTAATTTTGAAATAAAATTTAATTCATAACTTACATAATATTTGTTCAAAAACTATTTAAATGAATGATATAATTTGCTAGATACTGTTAATATTAAGTTTCGAATTTCAGATTCTCATCAGACAAACCTGGAAAAATTATTAAATTATTAAATCGCATAACTTCTCCATCAATTTAATAATTTTTTCAGGTTTGTCTGATGAGAATCTGAAATTCGAAATATATAGTTAACAGTATGTAACAAACTATAATATCATTCATTTAAATAGTTTTTGAACAAATGCCTATTATGTAAGTTATAAATTAAATTTTATTTCAATTTCATATAGAAATAATCTAATAGATTAGACCAAATGTTGACTATCCTAATGAAGTTAGTGTCAAAAATGGCATAATGTTACTCTCTACAAAATTAGCATTATACAAATAAACGCACTTCACAAATAAAAATTATTTACGGATACCAAACTATAAAATCTATCACTCACGCCACCCTGATGGCACAGCACATGGTGGCTCTGCAGTCATCGTTAAAAGTTCACTGAAGCACTACGAGCTACCCGAATTCCAAAAGGAACACATACAAGCTGCGAGTATTATGGTCGAGGAGCTAGTTGGTCCCATAGCAGTATCAGCTGTCTATTGTCCTCCAAAGTATAAATTAAAGAAGATGGATTCACGGAGTTCTTCGAAACACTAGATAATCGTTTTATTGCGGCAGGAGATTATAATGCAAAACACAATCAATGGAGATCCAGAACTGCTAATCCCCGTGGCAGAGAACTTTTCAAAACAATAATAGCCAAAAACCTAAACTACCTTTCATCAGGGCATCCAACGTATTGGCCAACAGTTATAAATAAGATTCCAGATTTATTGGACTTCTGCATTACAAAAGGAATTGCAAGTAACTACTTGGTTGCAAAACCGTGCCTGGACCTATCATCAGATCACTCTCCGGTCTTGATTGAACACTCCTTTGGCTTTGTAACTCGAGATAGACTTCCATCGTTGTGTAACAGGCACACAGATTGGGACTCCTTTAGGACATTAATAAATGAAAATTTAAATCTGTCAACGCCACTTAAATCAGAAAAAGACCTCATCATCGCAGTAGAACATCTAACAATTACCATCCAGAATGCATCCTGGTTATCTACACCCATACCCTCACCTAACACAACCAACGAAAACTTCCCACCCAAGGTGAAGAAAGCAATCGCAGAGAAACGGAAACTCCGAAGAATATGGCAAACCACCAGGCATCCAAACGACAAGAAAAAGCTAAACCACTCTACTGCGAAACTCAAAAACCTTCTGAAAGACCTAAAAAATAAATCAGTTCAAAAGTACCTAGAAAACTTAACACCTACAGAAGCGACTGATTACTCACTTTGGAAAGCTACTAGGAAGATACAGCGACCAATAATGTTTTCACCACCGATCAGAAAAACGGACGGGCAAGAAGTGATCAGAAAAAGGCGGATGTTTTTGCCGAGCATTTGACAAATGTTTTCAAACCATTTCCACCAGAAACACAAGAAAATGTCGCAACGAACGGTAATGAACTGAGAGAGGAGTCTCAACCCAAGCAAAAAACACACAAGCCATTCAAGATACATGAGGTCAAATCAGCAATAAACTACACATTAATCCTAAAAAGGCACCGGGTTACGATCTCATCACTGGACGAGTTCTGAAAGAATTGCCAGAAAAGAGTATGAGATTTATCACATATATCTTTAATGCAGCTCTCCGCTTAAATGTTGTCCCCACTCAATAGAAAGTTGCACAAATAATTGTACTGCCTAAACCTGGCAAACCATCCCAAGAACCCACCTCATATAGACCAATCAGCCTCTTACCCATTCTGTCGAAGTTGTTTGAGAAAATGCTGCTGCAAAGAATACAAACAATACTATTGCTGAAAAATATAATACCTGAACATCAGTTTGGTTTTAGAAAGCAGCATTCTACCATCGAGCAGGTTCATCGTGTGGTGGAGGTAATAAATAAAAACCTAGAAAATAAAATATTCTGCACAGCCGCATTCATCGACGTCTCACAGGCCTTCGATAAGATCTGGCACGAGGACCTTCTAATAAAAATTAAACAACAACTGCCAGATTATTATTTACTCTTGAAATCATATCTTTCGGAAAGAATGTTTTGGGTTAAGTGTGATGAAGCCTACTCAAATCTTTGTTCAATAGCCTCCGGAATACCTCAGGGTAGCATACTGAGACCAGTACTCTACTTATTATATACAGCGGACCTGCCAACAACTGGGTTTACGATGACAGCCACATCGCTTCAAATAAGAACAAAGCCCAGGCTTCTGAGGATTTGCAGGAGTGCTTGAATCAGATCCAGGACTGGATGACGAGATGGCGGATTAGAGCAAACGACACGAAGTCAGTGCAAGTTACTTTCACGTTAAAAAGAGAAAATTGCCCACCAGTTACTCTAAATGGACGCAAATTACCACAGGCGGATGATGTGAAGTACCTAGGTATGCATCTAGACAAACGCTTGACATTCCAAAAACATATTTGGACAAAAAGAAAGCAGCTGGGTCTCAAACTCAGAGAGATGTACTGGCTCATGGGTCGCAGCTCCAAATTATCAGTTGAAAGTAAACTACTTATATACAAAAGTATAATCAAATCTATATGGATATATGGTATACAGTTGTGAGGCACGGCTAGTAACTCTAATATTGAAATCCTTCAAAGATATCAGTCCAAGGTTCTCCGCACTATTGTAAATGCGTCATGGTACGTGCCAAATGCAGTTATTCACAAGGACCTACAAATAGAATCAGTGCAAGAGGTAATAAAAGCTCACAGCGAAAAATATCAAATCAAAATAAATGTCCACCCAAACAAGCTGGCCAGAAATCTTCTTGAAACCAACCAACAACGTAGACTAAAAAAGTATCTATTCTAGATATATAGTATAGATTTTTCTAGTTAGGTAAAATCGTTCATGTAAAATGCATTACTACTATATTTTGTTATATAAGAAATGATTATGTGAAGGTCAATCGCTCGATTCACCTTTTATACGACATTAATTGTGCTATTCTATTTACTAAATTTTACTAAACAGATTGTAAATTTCTCAGATGTCAATTAAAAAAAAAATTTCATGTAACATGTAAAAATTAATTTTATAAAAAATATTATCACATGTTAATAACCTTAACCATATTATAAATAAATAATAATTATAAATTATAAATAATTATAAATAATAAAACAGTGAATTTAAAAAACAGCAGTATAATGTAAATCCTACACCGCCAGATTGGGATGTGGGAAACCACGGTTCAAATCATTATCGCGTCGAATGCACTGCTGCGATCTAAAGTCTAAAATTGATCTGAAGGCAAAGGTTCAACTTGAGGGTTGAGGCGTCAGGCATATATTTACATATATTTACTAAAAAATCCTAGAAATAATCTAGGTAGGTATCGGGATAACGTTAGACGTTCTAAAAACCTTATGTATGGTAAAGGGGAATATAAAACATTTTATTTGAAAATTTAAAATTCATAAACAAGAAGAATAATCTTATAATTTGTTCATATCGTTTTGATTTGATATTATAAATTACAAATGATAATATGGAAGGTCTAAAAATTGACAAATTAAATTTATGATTATTATTTATAAAACTACCATAAAGCGATTATTGAAAAAAACGGTGGTTTTTAGAATTGTTGATAAGGTTTATTTTGCGAATGATAAGCTTCCTATCGATTAGCTTTATAATAATAAGCTTTATAATACATAATAAATAAATATTATACGCAATTTCATTCTGTACAAATTCGATAAAGATATACAGTAGTGTGGAAATGAACCGCAGCAGTATACTAATTTGAATTTAAATCTATTGTATCACAAAAAGAGGTTAATATTGTTTAATACCAAGTTAAGCCTGATCTTTTTATCATAAAATAAAAATTTCAAAATTGTTTGGGTTATTTTTTTGCTGTAAAATAGTAAACAGCTTTAAAAAGTTTAATATTAATCTTTATAATTTATTAGTAATGTGTATAATTTCCCAGTAAACTTCACAATATTCAATTTATTAGTTAATTATACATTTATACATCTACCATTTATACATATTTATACTAGAAGGTCATTGCGGCGAAAGGCCGCAATTACCTTCTAAGCAGTGAATACAATGGTATTCGATTACTAATGTATTAATTTTATTTCTAAAAATATTTCGATATATTTTTCGGTTGGACCAATCAGAGTGTTGTTTTTTTTGAATAGGTAAAAAGGTTAGCGAGTGAATGAATAAGTTGTGTACATAATTCTAATCTAATGCATATTGACAATTACTACATACAACTGTAATAATTTTTATAATTAACTACTTAATTGAATATTATAAGATTTACCAATTATTAAAATTAATTTAACATTTTAAAGCAAAAACAACGCCATTTTAACCGTTTTTATCAACTAGCATCATTCGTATTTTAAAGATTCTTAGTTTTTTACAACAAAAAAACGACCAAAAAAATGTTGAAATTTTTATTTTGTGGTAAAAAGGTCATACTTAAATTGATATTAAACAATATCAATCTCCTTTTGTGATACAATAGATTTAAATACAAATTAGTATTACTATTACGGTTCGTTTTCACATTACTGCATAAACAGCTGACAAAATCTTCTTAATTATCTAAAAACATATAATTTATTTTTACCAAAAAAATTAAATTTAACAAAGAAAAGAGAAAATAGAAGAAATGACGAGAAAAAAAATTGTTTAAAAAAAATATAAAGAGAAGAGAACGGCAATTTAAATAAAGCAATTAAAATTAATGAACTAACAGCAAAGGATGCTGTTAGTAATGCAAAATGTATGCTTATAATAAATCACAAGAAGTAATGACAAAAAATCCGTAAAAAAGTTAAATTAATTAACCAATAAAATAAAAAAGAGCCAAAAATATTTTGCAAAAAGATCTATCCAGCAAGTAAGATTCTAAAACTTACAATTTTCGAACATAATTTCAAAATCAAATTGAAACATTGAAAAAATTTAGAAATTTAGAAACAAAGTTAGAAATTAAACTTACTCTCGTAATAAAAAAAAGTCATGTCTACTAGTTTCGATTTTTCAGATCATCATCTGTGGTAACACAATATACATCATGAAATATATTATCTTTAAACAAATTAAAAATCAATAAAATACTTCAACACAGACCAGAAATACAATATTATTTTTTTATAAAATTAATTTTTACATATTACATGAAATTGAAATAAAATTTAATTCATAACTTACATAATATTACTTCAAAAACTATTGAATTGAATGATATAGTTTGTTACATACTGTTAACATTATGTTTCGAATTTTTAATTCTCGTCAGACAAACCTGGATAAATTTTATTTCCAGAAATACAATATTAAACATTTTCAACTTTTTTTTTTATTTTTCTTAAAAGTTATATACATAAATGTATTATAATTTTTGTTTCAAAATATTATATTTCATTATGTGTATTGTGTTACAATAGAAGAAACAAAATTTTACATATAATTTGACGGTGAGTCCTGATACTCTGGAAAATCCAAACCAGTAGACACTGAGATTTGTTTTATTACGAGGATACACCTTTACTCTATTTATATATTATAGAAACCTCACATTTGAAATTAACATTTATTAATAATTGTAAGGTCAACAAAATACACCGCAGTATATGTAGTATACTTAATTTGTGTCGTTACTCAATCTATTTCAAAACTCCATCTTTGTAAAATTTTAAAATTAAATATCTGTTAGATGTTTAATGAAAAAATAAATAAAAAAGTAATTTATTTTTTAAATTATACTAGAGGAGCTTAGAGGCTAGTTAGATAAATGTTTTATAAAATTTTGTGTTGTATTTTACACGTCTGCTGATTGTCCGCAAATTGTGGCATTCCACATCAAATGTCCAATACATTTGCACAATAGCTTTCAATTTTGTCAATGTTTTTTATATGTACTGGTACCTATTTGGAGAAGTTTTCATAATTTTTTTGCATTTTTATCTGTATCGCCTTCGACTTATGAATTTTTGCAAAAATAGCCCTTTAAAATTTTGAAATGCCCATAACTTAACGAAATAAAATGATATTAATAACAAATTATATATTTTTCTGTTCATTTTGTGACATACTTTCAGAAAACAAATCATTAAAAGAATTTCAAAATTTCATTTAAGCGATTTTGCTCTATTTTAATTACAAAATGACATTTTCAAACATGTAATATGTGGTGTTCGATTGTTTTAAAACAAAACTAAAATCGATTCTATAACACAAAAATGTTGAGCTCGGTTAGATCGTGATCATACTACTCCATCTGTTAAATGGAATAAGTAAATAAATAAAAAAAAACTAATCCTTATTTAAATTACAAAATTGCAATTTCAAATCCATATAGTACTAGAATATGGGACCATTTAGCCATCGGTGTAGTTCACAATATCTTAATTTTCTTGAATCATTTCATGACTTTTAGGTAAAAATATTTTAAATAAATATGTAGTACCTACCTATACTATAGATAAAATAAACAAATATTTAAGTCTAGTAAATTTTTTAACTTAGATTATGGTTCGAAGTTTATGTATGTGTATATAATAGAGTTAAGATTTGCTTATTTAATAGCGGTTATATATTTAATTTGAAGGGGGCATTTTTGAAAATAATTTTTAAGAATCAAAATAATGAATAATTTATCATAAGCTGTAATTGGATAGTAATTATATTTTAAAAATATGGCTCGACCAAAAGAACTACCTACTATATGACCACGACTATGCTTTACTGATTTAATACTGTTTAGGGCTAATTCATACTGCTAAAATTTGTAGGTGTACTATGAATTTTTTTTTAAATTATTTTATATGAATTTTTCCAAGGATAATTTTTTTAATAATCGTAAAATACATGTACATATTATGTGAAAACATCCTTGTTACGTCACTGAGGATGGGTTACCTTATATTAGAACTTATAAATAAAAATGAGCATGTAGTTTATACTCCAACTTTTGAAGTTGATTCGATTGTAGAATAAAATCGAATCGTGCTTTATATATTTTTTTATCGATTATATCATTGTACTATATAAGAGTAATTACTTCAGGTAAGTATTTGCTCGATATTTTTAATTCACAACATCATTATCAGGATTATTTTTAATTTTTTAATTTCCTATAATTTGGGTGGGCACTTCAGTCAGCAGGGTGGGCACGTACCCACCCTGGTCCACCCCTGGCGCCGTCACTGGATTCCAGAATCGAATCAATTTCAAAAGTTAGACTATAAACTACATGCTCATTTTTATTCATGACCTATTATGTGTTTAACAAATTTCAAGTGCATCAAATCAGTGATATCAACTTAAAATGCAGGTAAATACTTATAAATGAAATCTAAAATTCTTATGTAATTAAAGATTAAGTGAAAACGTAGTACTTATTTCAAGAGTTGAGTGTCGTAGTTATCAAAATTTATAAATGTCATATCAGTATTCTTTTATTTTAATTAAAAATGAATGTCATAAATTAACAATAAATCGGACAATCAGTTCAGTCATAAGTAGAAGTTTTGTTTATAAAAAAAAAGTGTTAAATTATTAATGCAAGTAGGTAATTGAAATTATATCTTTCTCTAACAATAATAATAGTGTTATGTGATTTTTCACATTAAAGTAGCAGGAGTATATTACACTCTTACCTGATCGAAATAGATTAATTTAAATAATGTAATATGTGTCTACATGAATTAACATAATTCTTAAATAGTCATCGCCACAAATTATCTTGGACGAAAAATAAGTTTAAAAGTTGGAGGTATTTCTCTTGACGGAAACGTGAGTCGTAAACGAAGACCGACGAAGACAGAATAATTTTGACACTTGTTCAACATGTCCGACACAGAACGTAAACACAAAGAACCCACAAGAATAGAAGATTTAAATATGCTTTCTCAAGGTAAATAATTTATTTTTCCAACTACCACCTTTTTGCTTTATTAGATGATGTATTATCGAATGTAATTATGAGGTAATAAAGTTGTTTTGTAATGGTGCTCTTGACATTGGAAGCCATTGGATCGTGTCATTTTTTACAAATTTATGCGAATATTACTTGATTTCGTTGTAATTTTTGTACCGTACCACAAATAGTCGATCTCGGGGTAAAATCAAAGCCTGGATTGACAATTTTACCTCATTTGTAAGAAAAGATCGTCGATCAAATTAAGAAGGTCACTAATGCAAATCTTACAGATTTAAAAATGGAAAGAGGTAGGTAGGAAATAATTGTCCAGGTCAATGAAGCATCCATTTTTAGTACCTCATACAATTACATCAAAGACCTTTGCACTTTGCAATATCATATAATAATTTCTTGTAGGTTATGTTGTTTAATTTTTTTCTAGGTGACCCAAAAGAAAACATTACTGGTGCATATCCAATACAAATTGTATTGGCCAATAAAGATCACACATTTTCATTGGATGAAAGTGCTTTAGCAAACGTATTAAATCAAGATGAAATTAAGGATCGATTTGTTGTCGTTGTATCAGTTGCCGGTGCGTTTCGTAAGGGAAAATCATTTCTGTTGGATTTCTTTTTGAGATACATGAACTCGAAGGTATACAGTTAATCTTACACTAGTTGTTAGTCACTAAATAATTTTCTAGTATGTTCAAAAAACAAATACTATGGATTGGATGGGACCTTTGGAAGCTCCGTTAAAAGGTTTTTCCTGGCGAGGAGGATCTGAAAGAGATACCACTGGTATTCTAATGTGGTCCGAAGTATTTTTAACGGAACTCGAAAGCGGTGAAAAGGTAGAACTTCAAGTTAAAATTTTATAAAATTTTCATTTTATTGTTTTAGGTTGCGGTACTACTTTTAGATACTCAAGGCGCATTTGATAGCGAAAGCACTGTTAAAGATTGTGCAACAGTTTTTGCCCTTAGTACAATGATCAGCTCGGTCCAACTCTATAACTTATCTCAAAATATTCAAGAAGATGACTTACAACATTTACAGGTGCTTACTGATCAAGAGTTAAGATAATAGATAGATCTGATTTAATGTTTTTAATTCAATTTATTGATATTTCTCCTTTTATTTTTCTAGTTATTTACTGAATATGGCAGATTAGCTTTAGCCGATACAGGAAAATCTCCATTTCAAAGACTCCAATTTCTAGTAAGAGATTGGAGTTTTCCATACGAAGCTGCATATGGAGCGCTCGGTGGAAAGCAAATCTTGGATCGTAGACTACAACTTAACGAACAACAACATCCTGAACTACAATCTCTTAGAAAACACATAAAAAGCTGCTTTACAGAAATTGCATGCTTTCTTATGCCACATCCAGGTTTAAAAGTTGCCACCAATCCAGCATTTGATGGTCGACTTGCAGGTAAATTTAGTACCTAGTCATATTTCGTGTTTCTTTAGTGTCTTTTATTGTAGATATTGATCCGGAATTTAAAAAGAATCTTCAAATTTTGGTTCCTATGCTACTGGCACCAGAAAATTTAGTTTTGAAAAAAATTAATGGTCAAAAAGTAAAGGCACGAGATTTGGTTCAATATTTTAAATCATATATACAAATTTATAGCGGAAATGAATTGCCAGAGCCAAAATCAATGCTTGTTGTAAGTTTCTACTTTTGTGCTCGACTTTTACACTGCAAAGTTTTATATTTTTTTGCACGTTCTATAAATTTCATTCCTTTAATGTTTTAAAATTGCTCTTTTTAGGCAACAGCAGAAGCTAATAACTTGGCAGCTGTGGCAGATGCCAAGGAAGTGTATATACAATGTATGGAGAGCGTTTGTGGTGGAAACAAACCGTATCTCAATATGAATATAATGGATATTGAACACAAAAGAGTTAAAGATAAAGCACTTCATCAGTTTCATAGTAAACGAAAAATGGGTGGAGAAGAATTTAGTGAAAAATATAAAGATCAACTAGAAAAGGTTTGTTTTGGTTTGTTTCGTGCAAACAACGTATTCTAAAATTATATTTTTAGGATCTCGAAGAAACGTTTAATCAGTTTAAATCACATAATGAAAGCAAAAATATCTTTAAAGCTGCCAGAACGCCTGCCGTATTTTTCGCTTTAGCTGTATGTTGTTACATATTATCAGGATTTACAGGACTAGTTGGATTATACACAGTTGCAAATATTTTTAACATGATTATGGGTGTATCTTTACTAACATTAGCTTTATGGGCATACATTAGGTAAATATAATTTTAATTAGTATCGAATTTTTTAAATTGAAATTTTATAAAATTTTAGATATAGTGGCGAATTTCGAGATATAGGTGAACAAATTGACGAAGTAGCTACTTTTGTGTGGGAAAATGTAAGTAGTTTATGTCTGATAGGTTTAAAGAACTTCTCTAAAAATTTTCAACCTGAATATGTAGTAAATTAGTTAATATTTCATTATTAGAATAATAAATTGTGGTGAGGTATTGCAGGATTTATTAATTTTATTAAAAAAATTCTTGTAATAAAGTTAGTGGTATTTCATATACATTTTAACAAATAACAAATTAGGAATATTCATTGTTGAACCACAATTGCTTTGTTTATATGCTTGGTCGATTGTGAAAATAAATATCCTTCAAAACTATACCAACAATAAGTACCTAACCTTTGAAATGTTTAAGTAATAAATTAAGTTAATTTTTGTGATTAGCTTGAAAACACTTTTGCTTATAATAAATTCATGATAACCAACCTATAATTTAATGGGTATTTATTTGCAAACGAGGTTAAAGGGTTTAATTGCTTCAATTTTTGAATGGAGCAACCAATTCTTCTTTACGTTGTTTATTTCAAAACAAAGAATCTCTCACACTTGGTGTTGCTTTTAAATTTCTTATGTGTATTGAATTTTTGTAAAGGGGAGGAGGCCTTGTCAAATCTGCTAAAACAAGTTTACCACTTTTATTATTGCATTGTTGTACTTTTTTTTTCTACAAGATGATTTTCCTAAATAAAAATACGAAATAAGACACAAGACATCCTTGGATGGAATATGCTTTATATTGCCAAAGTGGACCAATCATTTGATTTCCATTCAAAACAATTTCATTATCCAAGTTCCTCTATTAATACTTGCAGCATATCTTAATACACAAATGCACTTAGTTTATTCAAGTCAAATGTGAACATCTCTCAAAGTTCTAATATTGTAGATCATTTTTTATTAGCAAGATTATTAGATTAATTACGAACAATGTTGAAATCAAATTCATTTAAATCGAGCATTTTTAAATTTAAGAAACAGTTCACAAATACACATTGAAATGTGCTGCAAGTATTAATATTCTTAGTCCTAGGGGCTTTCACGCCTGGCCTTCCAGATGGACGTGGAAAAATGATTTAACATCAATTATGAAAGTTACAGAAACAATATTTTTATGCAGTGAAGTCATCAAATAATTACCCTACTTGTCTTAGCTATAGCAGCTTAGCCAGTTATACAAAAAATATATCCAATTATAATTGTATTGCCCTAACTAATTTTCATAATAATATATCTATGTCTCAAAAATGTTGAAGAGGTTTCAAAGTTTTTCTATTGATCCCACAAAAGTCAATCTTCCAGTTTTCTGCTTGTTTTTTTGCTTATCTACCTTACTTATCGCCACAACCTATTTTTTAACGTAAAATATAAATAATGTTGTTCTGCCAAAAATTTCTTTCACCAAAAACTTTTTCAAAAACAGATACTTGGTACCTTATTTGTTCAAATTTAAATTTTCATTTGACATTGCTTCTTAAAAAAATGACTACACCTGTTAATGTCAAACTTTGCACTTACACTAACTTATGTTTGTATTAAGTTTCCGTGGCAATGGTATTTGCTTTCTACTAGAAAATAAAGAAGGGATCTACAAAAATTATAGTAGAAAATTTTGAATAATGTAAAAATTCCAAAACTCGACTTAGGTTGACTGCCTACTACTCAAAAGTATTGGTTCTACATAAAAGATATACTCGTATGTGCTATGGCGCCCAATTTTTAGAGAATTTTATCAGCTTGAATTTAATATAATGTACAACTATTTTTACCATACAATGAAGAAAAAATTAAATAACCCAAAACACAACTTTTTGTACTTTTTCTGCATTAGTTAGCACAATATAGTAAAACTTGAAATCATATTAATATCTCGATGAAGCATCGAAAACCATAAAACATTTTTGCTATTTGGTCACCCAGTCATCGGGCCTATCATCACACAGCACTGTATGTTTTTAAAACATATTTTTTGCTTGGGTTCTTGTTCATACAGCCAGATAAATAAACTGCAGTGTTATTTCTTCTGACTTTGGAGATAATATTGATATTTCAAAAACAATACAAACTTAAAATAATCTTAAAATCGGCTTCAATTTTGTATAGTAACTTTTGCAAGTCATGGTTTATACTTCGGCCAGCCGTGAACAACAAATTCTTGTTATATTTTAATTTTCTTTGTTAAATTTTAATTCAATCACGTTAATATAGATACTAATAATTATTATTGTTTGGATTTTTTTTAAATTTTTAGTTTGATATTTTCTTTATAATTTTTTTAGCGTTATTTGTCTGCTTTTGAAATGATTTCATTAAAAATACTTAAATCACTTTAAATATTGCACCTATCTGTTCAAAATCATATGCGTGTTTTTCAAAGGGTCTACTTGGGTAATATTGCTACATATTTTGGAAAACTTACTTACTTAGGATATTAAAAAACAAATTCGTTTTTCTATTGCTAATATATTTTTAGTCTGTATAAATGCAGCTAAATATTATGTACGCATTCAAATTAAATAGAACTTGAAAAAATTGGCATGAAATCACTGCATTAAAATTTCAGATTAAATGCCAATTTTCAAGTTCATTTATTTAAATCTATTAAAAAATGATCTTGCACAGTGGATCAGAAAGAATTTTAAATGGGACAATAGTATATTACTGGTTGAGATTCGAAAATTACTAGTTACTGGACCCACAATTATATTGAAAAGCGAGTACACGCGAGTTTTTTTAAGCTGTAGGCCCAGTAACGAAAAATTTTTCGAGTAGAGGTAAGTATACTATTTTATCGGAAATCGAAAGAAATGAAATATACTCAAATTATTCACAATTAATATTACCATCATAAAGTTTTTGTTGCAAACAAAAAATGATACTGTTGCTTTGTTTCTTTGTTTTTCTAATAGAATCAAGGATTACTCTTAGCTATATTATTTTTACAATAACATAAAAATGTAAATTTTTTGTAATTTATTAGTTTGTTCATTGAGGTGACAATGTAATCAACATTTTCAAAGCCAGGTCAAATGTTGAAGGTTACTTTACATTGCCTGCTTAAGTGCTTGTTCACAATGTACATAAAACATAAAACGTACATAAGGATAACATAAGCACGAAACATAATTTTGACATAAGCCGCAAAAGTGTTCACAATGAACATAAGAAATATATGAAACTGCGTATGCGTATAACAAAAAAATAAACAAACTTTCAAACCTCTTTCAAACTTTATAACAAAGGTTAGACTTTACGTCTTATGTTTGTGTTATGTTTATCTTATGTCTTATGTACATTGTGAACAAGCACTAAGATTCATTCATTTCCTCTTCTATACTGAACTTCAGAAACTGTTTTCTCTACGGTTTCCGATAAAAGAAATTTCACTCTGTACGCTGTTTTCCTCAGGTCTGCAACTTTATTCTGAAAGATAAATATTACGTTTATGGGTCGTCAGATGAACAAAAGTCAAAGAAAAAAAAATTGTATTTAACAATACTGAAATGGGGAACTGTCAGTCGAACCTCACCACGATTTTAACTGTTTCCTATGCACTATTGGAAAGAGAACACTTTTCTAAGCATATTAAAACAAAAATTTTGCTGGATTATCCATTAGTTTTCAAAACAACCGAATTTAAAAATCAAAAATTGACGTGCATTTTAGATATTTGTTTTTACACGGTTTCGTGATTTGTCGTGGTTGAGTTTGTCAAAACAGACCCTGTTAAAATAATAGAATTTTAACCATAATGTAAAGAATACATACGTAGAAAATTATTATTAAAAAAAACACTAAAAATATATTAATACCACTTTTGACAGGTTAGGACTAAGAATATTAAATATCCTTTTCAAATTTTGATTAAACTATTAAATAATAATTGGATTAAGCCATTTAAATAGTTTAAATATAATTATTTCTTTTTTCTTATTAATTTTTTTTAACATTCCAAGTAGGTTATACTGACGCTCAGTACTTAATAATTTTTTACAGTAATACGGTTAACTCTATGATTAAAAGTGAAGAGATCAAACTTTTAGAAAATAAAACAATATAAAAGCACACAAAAGTTGAATATTGTTCAAGTAGTTTATGAGTTATATTTAAAAGATAAAGAGGAAAAAAAATTTATTTACACATGTCAAAAAATATGTTTTAAAGATCGGAGAAATTATTTACCTTCAATAGAAATAAAACAACTTTATACAGTCGGGAGCAAATAAATACATTTATGTTTCCCGTAATCAGAGGTGTGAGAGGCAGCAAATGACCTCTCCGCTATCTGGAATGTTGGGTGTTTTTATATGCATTAATTTTGAACTCAAAAAATCTTCAGAATGGGAAACCATATACTAAATTGACGCATTTTACCACTTCAATCTCCAAGTTAAATGCCCCTAAGTATTAGTAGCAACTATTTTGTCGTATTTCTATTTTATAACATCTTTGGGCAATGAATTGTACATATTTGATTTTTCTAAAATTTTCTTTGCGTATGTACCCTACAAACAAATTAATTTAAAATTAACATTTAATATTTTTAATACAAATTTTAAAAAAATAGTTATGAAATTAACCATTTGTTTGGATAAAGAATACGTCAACGAAAATTTTATTTGATTTCAATAAACAAATTTTTACCGTGCAATATTATCTAATTTATATAAACTAAATTAAATTGTTTCTATTTCTTATTATAGCATACATATTTTAAAAAGAGAAAACAGAGAAAACGTATGTACACATGCTTGCAATATATTTTTGTATTACTTGCTTTATGTAAACACAACATGTGCAAATGCATAGTCAAGCTTATTCCAAGAGTAAATCAACTCGGATCTCCATTGCACTTATAAAAATTATTACACTTTATTATTTTACACTTGTTTCTATATTATAATAAATTATTACCGTAATTACTATTACTCTCTATTATGGCACTTACCTTCTCTTTCTTTTCATACTTCAAATGTGCATTCATGATTATTTATGCAAATTTTCTTTATTTTATTTGACCAATTTGTAAAAAGTTACAAATTTAAATAAATGTGATGCACCTTAATCAAGCATTACTCGTTATAACGATAATTATTAATATTATGTTGTTACAGTTAATGAAACCCGTGTATCAAAACTTCATCGAGAAAAGTGTGCAACAGATGGCTGTACAAGCAGCTGAAATGGCAGTGCATAATACAACGGCGTTAGCAAATGGAAAGCCGAAGCAGTCGTGATATTTATACTCGTTGCACTATGTGTACAGCTCTCAACATTTTCACGTTTTAGTTGATGTACACGCTACCAAACTTTTTTTCATCTTTTTACTAATAATGTACATACTGACAAAATATCAAATTTTTCCTAATATTTTATAATGCTTTTTTCCTATTTTACTTTTTATTTTTACAACAGATGAACCTTACAATTTACATGGCGTTTGGTAGCTTATTTTGTGATATGTATAGTCGTAGTCACAGAGGTTGATCTAAGCTATGACATAGCTATGGTTAGACTATGACTACAAATAAATGACTAAAAATATATGTAATTTATAGTCATCGGTCGTAGTATAACCCTGGTTGTGGTGTCACAGTTGGTTATAGTAATGACTCTGGGACCAACTTTCATGATTACGACTTGATCAATTTATGTTGGTATTGGTTTAATTCTTTTTTATATGCATGCTCATAATAAATATCTTTTTATTTGTTTTCTTTTCCAATTATTGCCTTTTTACTTTGGGTTTAAAGTTTAATCTTGGTCATAAAGTAAACACTGTTATGTACAGTTTGCAAGAATAGTTTTATTGCTATATTGTAATTAAATAGATCTAATTAAAAATATAAATAGTCGTGTACATACTGTTGCCAAAATCGTATGAATGCCGTTAATGTTTAAGACTTTAAAAATTTTAAAATTGCCGCTCGTTAATTTTATAGTACGTAAAATATTCAATTGATTGTTTTGTTGCAATAAAATATTGTGTATTGTAACTAATGATAATTATTAATGTTCAATTTATGTTTTGTGATACTGACATTGTAAGTAATTGTATTAAACAGAGAAATCACCCAAGTGCCTCGTCTCTTTTTAATTAATCTTCCATTTATTTATATGTTAGGGTATTATATTTATTTGTTTTGTGTTGTTCTTTGTCATATTGAATGTACCTTTTTCAAATAATATGTTGGATAATATCGACTTGGAAAGTGAGCATCAATTTCAATATAAATGTGTAAGTCGTAACGTTTGGAAATTGAAATTGTGTTTGTGCAAAATTGTTAGAATAAGGCAAGATTATCAGCTCAAACTTTTAATATTAAAATACTAATCTTAATAATAATTGTGCTTTGTGTTTTTAAATAAGAATTAATGTGCTTTTACTATGTTATTTTTTTTAATTTGCCACACACTAATGCAAGTCAAAATCTCGCCAATCATTTTTATTATTTTTATGTTACGTTTACTTAAAACAGTAATGTAGATATATTATGGAGCAATGTTTCTAAATAACTAATTTGGTTTGCTGTAATAATTCCTGTAAAATAAAATTTTGGGATTGGTTAAAATAAAAATTTCAATTTTTAATGATTTCTTTTGTTAGCAGATAAAGCAAATTTCATTACCAATATTGGAAGAATTTGTATAAATCAAGGATTGTTTATTATAAAGCAAACTTGATTGCTGTATCACTGATGAGCTTCGATAACAAAATTCATAATCGAAAATATTGTCAAAAACAATTTTATAAGGAGCACTAAATTTAGACATTTTTGAACTATGAAATTCAAATTCGATCAAGCGTACAACACATTGAAGAAATTAAAGATTTAAATTTTAAAATAAATGGTTACGTCGTGACATTTTATTCAAAAATGCTGCATAAACCATATAAAATTAAAATAGTATATGATTATCGTTAATAGTTCAATATATTAATTTTTAACTTGTGAAATAATTAAATTCAATAGTCTAATAATTGAACAAATTAACTAAACAATATTTTATAATTTTTTTGAGCTTTCTGCGTAGTTTAACGCTTTCATCAGAATATAAAATTAATAAATATTCTGATGAAAGCGATCTGTAGACTAGGTATAGAAGAGGTTCTAACTTTTTGTTCTATAAAATAAAATGGTATATACTAGGTGTAAATTTATTACTTTTCACATTTAAAGTCATCACATCATTTCATCCCGCTACTCAATGTGGGATAAAACAGGGAGTTTACTTGTATATTGTTAGGAGCAAACAGGCAAATAAGTCGTTTGAAACATAGATCATAGTTGAGACCTACACATAATTATCTTAAAACAATTTCGAATTGATCATCCAAAATTGTATTGAAGTATGAAATAATATAGCAGGCGTATACATAATATGCATAATTATGTCTATCTGTCAGTATCTTAAGGCCTTACATACGTCCAGAATTTTCAAAAAATTGATTTTATTTTTTAACAAATTGTTGTTCTCTATAGTTTATTTCTGTGAAATCGATTTCAAAAATTCCCCATAGATCAAAAGTTATGGTAGAAAATGTGACCGCCCGACGAGCTTGGTGCGCGCAAGTAACTGACCTTGTTTGAGACAGCTGACCATTATTTTCGGCGCTGCTCCAGCCTGTCAGTTTTTTGTTATTCGAAAATAAACCAGGGGACGTTTGTAAAGCATAATGAGAATATATTTAGGGTCGACTGCTAAGGTTTCCGAAATTGAACCTTAGTTGTCTTTGATCGTTTGAAAGTGTTTTTCTCGAAATTACATTTTTCGCCACGGTCGGCATGATAACTCATACAATTTTCAATATTTTTTATGGGATTTTTTTTAAATATTTGAAATAGTTTTCTCTATAGTATGTCGACGTAGATTTTTGATATTTTGATTAAAAAGTTCTATAAAAATAATTACGTGTTAAATTTATGATGTAAAACTAATACTTTTTCTTTAAACTGTCGTAAATTTTTCGAAATTCAAAATTCCGGCTCGACAGATTATAACTACAATTTCTTTTTACAAAAATTTTTTTTAATTTTGCATATCGATCAACATTTACTGAAGATATCATGCCGACCGTGGAGCAACCTTTTTTTCTTTAGTGTTCTGGATCACGTGATTTTTTACATAGTAATTTTTGTAAAAATAAAGTGGAATAAATTTTTCTATAAAGTTTAAATACCAATAAACAGTGTATACTTTTCATCATTATTAATTTCTATTGTTATCCCTACTAAAAGAAAATTTTCTTTTAGCACTGCTAGACGTATGTAAGGCCTTAATAAATGCAAATAAAATGATTGCTAGTCATGATTATCATGACAGTTTTGTACTATCGATTGCATTTCAGTTTTCCTATTTTTCTAAATACATCAATGAAAAGAAATTGCCGGCTGCTTTGGTACTGCAATTTTGGCATGTAATTTTATGTAGTATTTACTCTCGTAACTCTCTTTTTAACTTAATTTAACTAATAATTCTGTGTTGATTGCGAAAAACTGCTTAAGTAATATTTTTGCGAAATTGAAGTTTTGACATATTATGTATTTCCATAGAAAAAAGCTTTCTTTTGGTATAACTGCCTACATCACGGCGTACATTATATTAAGCGAAATATAGTATACCTATCGCCTAAGTCAAAATATCCTATGTCTACTTAAGCATTTTTGTACACCAGCATAATGCTATTTTTAACTAAACGAAATAACTTAAATGGACAGTTTTACCCTATATATTTTCTTTTGGCTTAAGTTGACTGACATAAGCACTTTTACAAACTGTATATTGTTCTTTGTATGGTATTATATTATTGATAATAATAATAATATCATAATATTATGATGATAATAATATAATATCATACATAAACAAGTTTTAAATACAAGAAATAAAATTAGAAACAGTTTTGTATCGTACGATTAAAATATATCGAGAAGTAAGAAAATGGTTGAAATGGTGATTGCTATAAAAAATATAGAAGATAAAGAAAATGGCAGCAATGCTGTAGCCGAAAAAAATAAGAAAATATTAATGACTGAAGAAACTAAAGTACAAACAAATTTTACAAAATTATCACTGTCACAGATGTTGAAGTTGAGTATATTATACAGAATAATCGTAACCAACAATCAACATTGACGACGAATTTATCGGCAAGGATAAAAACTTTATACCATCTGCCTCAGAATGCAGCTATGAAGATCATTAACCAGTATCAAAGCGACAGAAAACTTCACATGAAAATTGTACTAGATCTTCTGAAGATTCTCCTCTTGTAAAAACTGTTTCAACAAGACGATCCAGAATTATACGAAATTCTAGAAAAGAAAAACTAAATCGTGGGCAATATGTAACCGAAAATGGTAAGTTAATTGCTTCAAATTTTTTGCTGAAAAAGTTCAAAACCTTGGTTAAAGCATACAAGGAGAAATTAATAATTATTTTAATAAAAAAATAGAATTACCCTATCAACTATTTAGCTTGTGCAACTGCAGTGAACAACCGCAGGTAAGTCCTATAATAATTCTTCCTCTGTATATGGAGCATAGGTACGAAATATTCGAATTTTACATGAAACTATAAGTTTAATTGTAAGCACATATAGTTTGTAAGTAAAAACTCGAGGCTGAACAAACTTTAGCTATCAACTTAGTATCAAAGCCAATGTAATTTACTTTCATAAAATTTAAAAACAATCACTTAAAAAAACATCACCTAGTCTGCCGATATACCCTTGACACCACACCAAATGAAACAACCACATAAAGGTAAACTTTTTATAAAAAAAATGTATAAACTAAAATTATAGGTACTTGTTTATAAATTTAACGTTTGTATAAAATATCATTTAAACATTTTCTTAATAATATTATTACTTCGAGTATTAGCTTCTGTAATTTTAATATTAACAAACTTTAATTTTTCAGCAGCAGCCTTATTTTCGGGCTCCAACATTAACAAGTGTAATAAGCTATCTTGTGAGCCTTCATAATCATTTGTCTCACATTTTGCTATAGCTTGTTTATATAAAGCCTTGACATTATTTTTATCCCTTTCGAAAACATGATTGCACAAAAGTAACACCATTTTGTAATCACAATGTTTTAAATAACAGGTAGCCAAATTATTATAAAGAATTGTTTTTAAGTCCTGTATATCTGTAACACGCACACCGTCGACTTGAATTGGAACTTTGTCTACTTCAATAGGAATCGAACATAAAATTTTCAGGCCTTTACTAAATCTATGGGAAGCATCGATATGACAAGAATTATTGTACAGTCTATTACCTTTTGTTTTATGCATTAAAGCTAAATCGTATTTCGTGCCGGCATCCCATTCGTGAATTAAACCACACGATTCAAAATTCAATAATATTAAGGAGAACTGTATAGTTTCATCTTCTTTTATCTTGCAAGAAACTTCTGCAAGTTCTCCCTGGCACATGGTGATCAAGCAACGATCTAGCAGGCGTTCAAATTTTGTATCACAGTCTCCTATCGTAAATATACATCGAGCATATTTTTTTAACATAGGTGAACTGTAACTTTGTATTTCAATACTACATTTGCAATTTTCGGTTGGTTTTTCTCCATAAGTACCTTTAACGATAGTTTTAACAATTTCGCCATTAGGCGAAGTCCAAACTCTACCTTCCATTATTGCGAATATAATTTAACATCAATTTTAGGTGCAACAGTTTGCAACGTTAAGTTATAATATTCTTCAGCGATTGCAGTATCTAATGCTATCGCATTAGGCGACGCAGGTTTACAATCAGTTAAATACTGTCCGGTTGCTTTATCGGTAGTTAGAATTCCATGTAAAACAGTTTGACATCCTTCACATGGAGTTTTTATTACAAAGATTCGAATAATCCACTGCAATGCAAATAAATATTTATTACTTAATAACGGAAAATGACGATAAATGTTGGTCTCAACATTTCCAGGATTTACTGCATTTATTATAATATTTTTATCTGCAAATAAAACCATTAAGAGCATAAACAATTCTCAAAAAAGTAAACTTACTGGCAAGTCGTTTGGATAATTCGTTTGTACATAAAATTAGAGCTAACTTTGAAACTCCATAAGCTTTGAAGTGAGATCTGAGTTTTTCTTGATTACTAGTTATGGTTTTGAGATCATCGAGAGTTGCTAAATTATTAGCTTCGGATGTTACGTTTATAATGCGAGAATGCTGTGAATTCTTGAGTACATTACACAGCAAATGAGTTAACACAAACGGTCCTAAATTTCACTACTTGAATTTTAATTTTTTTCAATTTTGACAGCTTACCTAAATAATTTGTTTGAAATGTAACGTCAAATCCGTCTTCTGTCAATTGTTGTGGATAATAAAATACTGCAGCATTATTAACCAAGGCATAAATTTCATTAAATTCGCTGTTAATTAATTCGGCAAACTTGACAATACTCGAGAATGAAGCTAGATCGAGTTGTTTTACAAGTACCCTATTATTGGAGTTCTTTTTAATAAGAGAATCTTGAACAGAATTTCCTTTTGAAATATTTCGACAAGCTAAAATTAGCGTTGCCCCTAAAATAAATAAAAGATATTGAAAGTGAAGTGATAAATAGATATATTTTGAAAAGCAAATTGCTTTTGCAAATTTATTCAATACGTAGATACATTTTCATTTATTATACAAAATGTAAATTTTTAAAAAGTTGTAACGAGCTGTTAGCGATAGCAAAGTAAATTTATCATGAAGAAAAAGGTTTCGAAAACGAGAATAATAAATAAATTACCTCTTTCGGCCAACTCAAAAGCTAGTGATTTACCAATACCAGAATTGGCTCCAGTTATGATAACAACTTTTCCATCCAAACGAGTTGTGCACCGACAAACTCCACCACCAAAATATTTTCTAAAGATAATTCTTTTTTAGGTAAAAACCTTCAAAATTAAAAATATACAAACTAGACCAAGTTTACTCACTTGACAAAATACGCTGCTAAACAAGAAAAAGCACCTGCAGCGTACTTCCACATATTTTTTTAAACAAACTTTAAAGTTAAAGCCGATTAAAGCAATTGCAACTCAAGATAACTAACAGCAACGACAAACACAGGTAAAATACAAAAACTTACATTAAACCTCTCTGAAGAACAACACGCAAAGAAATATGAAATAACACTCCGATATATTCTCAAAATTTTGTCTAATAAACATAATCTTATTCTTTATCGTCATCCCTTCTATCGCTTCTCAGGGGGCGCTGTTTTATGTTTTATTTTTATTTTTATATAAAAAATAAAATTTATAAAAATAATTCATTACTTACCATAAATTAAAATTTCAAAAATTATTACGTTTCAACATTTAAATCTTTATGTTGGTTGATAATTTTTCCCTCGTATTTTAACCATAAATAGCTAAATTTTTTAATATTCACACGAATTAAAAGTATTCCTTCAGCATTTGTTTTCCAAATGTGTTAGGGCTGCTCTCGAACAGTACATGTTCATTAATTAGGGTGCACTTACACGATGCGTGATTCGGCTAATGTTTGTGACATAGATGATAATGCAACATCCATGATTGCAGCATCTACATTATGTTGTGTGATTCGCCAAATGTTCCTTTTCTTTCAAGATTTCTTAAATTGCAAATTATGTTTAAATTCTATTGATATAAATTTATGATTGTATAAATTAAGTTAAAATATATTATTCAAATTTATAATCTTACAAAACATTAAAATTTATCAATTTTAGTAACATATTCACAAATATGGGGAAATAAGAGATGCATTTTTCTATACATATTTAATTCATTTTGTAATAAGTTTAATTATAATGCCGTCATTATAATTATTATTAATTACATTATGGTCCGGTTTTTTCAGTTTTCTATTCCAGTTAAGCTAACTTACAAACTTTTTACTCACTGCCAAACAGCAGGTTAGCATACAACATCTGATTTTTAAATTTGAGAACTTCACGCAAGCTCTTTGATTGAAGTAAACCTAGATTACATACGAATCGTGTGAAAGCGGCCTAAAATGTCGTTTAATGGAAGTGTCAATTTTAAATAAGTAAACATAACCTATAAATTGTATTTATTGAAATTTCTGTTATTGTTAGCTGTAATCTAGTTCAGAATGACGAAGGAATCTAGAAAAGAACGATATTTATATTGGAACAATCTTACCTGTGTAGTAAAAGGATTGGAGGATCAATACACTATCATTGATTTAAGAAATGAAAGTTGTGTAACAGGAAAAATTAAATATGTTGACGGTTTTATGAATGTTGACATGGAAAATGCGGTATATTATGATCCGATGGGTACTCCACATGCATTTGATTGTTTTTTTATTCATGCTCGACTAATTCGCTTTGTACATATTCCGAAACATTTACCGTGCAATACCATCATACAAAATCAAATTAAAAAGTTCCAAGGTCCTGTACGTACTAAATCCGAGGACAATGCCAAAGTACGCAGAGCTAAACAATATCAAAAAGAAATTGTAAAAAGCATAACATGGAGTAAAAATTAACTAAAATATTTTTTGTAAGTTTGAAATGTAATTGTTATATTAAAGAATTTTTATGAAATATTTGCTTTATTTAAATAAAATATATTATACAGTACTCACAAATTTATTTTAGTCTACCTCAAAGCTGATATACAAAGCAAACATTGGCTGTAGAACATTTCAAATAAAGAATTTCTCATTTATTTTTAAAAGTGCATAAATCGTTATAACTTTCGCAGCTATGAACATCGCTAATTCAAATACAATAAAACTTCTATGGGTCAAATTATTTCTAAAATCGAATAATGTTCTTTGAAATAGAAAAGTTGTATTTCGGGCATTCAACTATTATGTTTAGTTTTGAATAGTCTGAGGTAATAGTGGTTCCTATTCTCCCTGTATCTATTTTTAATTGTAGGTGAGGATTTAAAAATAATTTGCTTTCCAGGATCAACAAAATGTAAGTCATTGCAGTGCACAAAATATAAATATTTTATTGAAACCATTCGTAGTGAAATAATATGAGCAATTAATTTTTTTAAATTTGTTTCTTATTATAACATAAGAATTAAAAAGGTATCAATTTAAAGAGGTTTCTTTTCCATGTTTAAAGATACCCCAACACTAATATTATATTTTTTAATTATTGCTAAAAACGCAATAATAAAAAAGCACTTTAATGCAAAAAAATTAGTTTAGCAAACGACTTTCAGGCAAATTGCGAGAAACTTGTACCATAATCTACTTTCACAAAGCAATAAAGAAAACTTTCGTTTTTATTCAAGAAAAAATATATTAAATAAGTAATAATTATTATATAATTTAAATTGTAGGACGTTTTATTGACCAAGACCAAAATATTTAAAATTACCATTAATTTGTTTAAAAAATACCTAAATCTCAATTAATTTTATTCAAAAA
The DNA here is from genome assembly GCA_911387805.1 of Cantharis rustica. Lineage (NCBI taxonomy): Eukaryota > Metazoa > Arthropoda > Insecta > Coleoptera > Cantharidae > Cantharis > Cantharis rustica. Next base: position 42,981,696 of record OU426877.1, read on the forward strand.
ATGTACTTCTGCTCTAGCTTACCAAGAACTATTATTTAATTCTACCTTTTTGATTCATATTCCACAAAAATAAAAAATTATAGCAAAAAACAAAAGTAAACTGGTTCAAAATGGCCTTGATACAAAATAATGCATCATAGTTCTTATGCATTTCATCACACAATTTTAAAGTGATATTTTTAACCCTCCAGTACTAACAATCGGTCTCACAATCTAAAAACGACTTTTTTCTACTAAAATTGATATTATAAAGAAAAATACCTAGACATTTGATATTTGGTAAAAAGAATATGTAAACACTAAGTTAAAAAATTGAAAACGAGAATCGATCTCACAGACCGATGTTAGTACTCCTGTTATAAAACAACCACGTTAGTACCAAAGAGTTAAAAATCATAAATAAATAAAAATCATATTATTAAACAAAATTTATATATTTCAAGTCAGGTATACAAAAATTTTATTTTTGGAATACTATTAACAACCACCTCGTAAACGTAATACTAAATGCAATGTTGATTCTTTCTGGATGTTGTAATCAGAAAGCGTGCGACCATCTTCCAATTGCTTACCAGCAAAAATAAGACGTTGCTGATCTGGAGGAATACCTTCTTTATCTTGAATTTTGGCTTTCACGTTTTCGATCGTGTCGGAAGGTTCAACTTCTAAGGTAATGGTTTTACCAGTTAAAGTTTTTACGAAGATCTGCATACCACCTCTGAGACGCAACACCAAATGAAGGGTAGATTCTTTTTGAATGTTATAATCGGATAAGGTGCGTCCATCTTCCAATTGTTTTCCAGCAAAAATTAGACGTTGTTGGTCTGGTGGGATACCTTCTTTGTCTTGAATTTTAGCTTTCACGTTTTCGATAGTGTCGGAAGGTTCAACTTCTAATGTAATTGTTTTACCGGTTAAAGTTTTTACGAAGATCTGCATACCACCTCTTAGACGCAATACCAAGTGAAGGGTAGATTCTTTTTGAATGTTATAATCGGATAAGGTGCGTCCATCTTCCAATTGCTTGCCAGCAAAAATAAGACGTTGTTGGTCTGGTGGGATACCTTCTTTATCTTGAATTTTGGCTTTCACGTTTTCGATTGTGTCTGAAGGTTCAACTTCTAAGGTGATGGTTTTACCAGTTAAAGTTTTTACGAAGATCTGCATACCACCTCTTAGACGCAATACCAAGTGAAGGGTAGATTCTTTTTGAATGTTATAATCGGATAAGGTGCGTCCATCTTCCAATTGCTTGCCAGCAAAAATTAGACGTTGTTGGTCTGGTGGGATACCTTCTTTGTCTTGAATTTTAGCTTTCACGTTTTCGATTGTGTCGGAAGGTTCAACTTCTAATGTGATTGTTTTACCAGTTAAAGTTTTAACGAAGATCTGCATACCACCTCTGAGACGCAACACCAAATGGAGGGTGGATTCTTTTTGAATATTGTAATCGGACAATGTACGACCATCTTCCAATTGCTTTCCAGCAAAAATAAGACGTTGTTGGTCTGGGGGAATACCTTCTTTGTCTTGAATTTTAGCTTTCACGTTTTCGATAGTGTCGGAAGGTTCAACTTCTAATGTAATTGTTTTACCGGTTAAAGTTTTTACGAAGATCTGCATACCACCTCTGAGACGCAACACCAAATGGAGGGTGGATTCTTTTTGAATATTGTAATCGGACAATGTACGACCATCTTCCAATTGCTTTCCAGCAAAAATAAGACGTTGTTGGTCTGGGGGAATACCTTCTTTGTCTTGAATTTTAGCTTTCACGTTTTCGATTGTGTCGGAAGGTTCAACTTCTAATGTGATTGTTTTACCAGTTAAAGTTTTAACGAAGATCTGCATACCACCTCTGAGACGCAACACCAAATGGAGGGTGGATTCTTTTTGAATATTGTAATCGGATAAAGTGCGTCCATCTTCCAATTGCTTGCCAGCAAAAATAAGACGTTGTTGGTCTGGAGGGATACCTTCTTTGTCTTGAATTTTAGCTTTCACGTTTTCGATTGTGTCGGAAGGTTCAACTTCTAAGGTAATGGTTTTACCAGTTAAAGTTTTTACGAAGATCTGCATCCCACCTCTGAGACGCAACACCAAATGAAGGGTGGATTCTTTTTGAATGTTGTAATCCGACAATGTACGACCATCTTCCAATTGCTTTCCAGCAAAAATAAGACGTTGTTGGTCTGGGGGAATACCTTCTTTGTCTTGAATTTTAGCTTTCACGTTTTCGATTGTGTCGGAAGGTTCAACTTCTAATGTGATTGTTTTACCAGTTAAAGTTTTAACGAAGATCTGCATACCACCTCTGAGACGCAACACCAAATGGAGGGTGGATTCTTTTTGAATATTGTAATCGGATAAAGTGCGTCCATCTTCCAATTGCTTGCCAGCAAAAATAAGACGTTGTTGGTCTGGAGGGATACCTTCTTTGTCTTGAATTTTAGCTTTCACGTTTTCGATTGTGTCGGAAGGTTCAACTTCTAAGGTAATGGTTTTACCAGTTAAAGTTTTTACGAAGATCTGCATCCCACCTCTGAGACGCAACACCAAATGAAGGGTGGATTCTTTTTGAATGTTGTAATCCGACAATGTACGACCATCTTCCAATTGCTTTCCAGCAAAAATAAGACGTTGTTGGTCTGGGGGAATACCTTCTTTGTCTTGAATTTTAGCTTTCACATTTTCGATTGTGTCGGAAGGTTCAACTTCTAAGGTAATGGTTTTACCAGTCAATGTCTTGACGAAAATCTGCATTTTGACTGAAAAAAGAAAAAGAAATTATTAATATGTTAATGAAATGACAAGCAAGTTTTGCGTAAGCCATTTTGATGATAAAGTAATTTCCTCACTTCTAGTTATTTGTCAATGACGAAAAGAATGATGTAATATTAATTAATATTAAATTACGTCGTACCTACGCTATCGTTAATTAATTACAATAGAATTTTAAATTAAATATTGAAAACGAAAAAATATATGTCAATTAATTAACAGATGTAAAACTTCGTTAAAATATAAATTTAAAAATTATTTTTTTAAATAAAATATAATGTACTATTAGCATTACCTTTCTAATAATTATTTGCGCACTATTTAAATTATAATATTTAAATATTTATTCACTTAATCACTTCTTTTAACTTTATAACGTTTGAAACAAACTGCGACGTTTAACATAAAATGTCGGTATAAATACTATTGCCCCTACTCTACAAGTTGATCTACGTAAAACACGTAAATAGTCTCGCTTCTAGAAAATTCTAGAACTTCTTAATTATGTACGTGGTTATTACACATTTGTTAATCAATTTTATTTATCTAGAAATTTACGTATTACTTATGATCGCAAAATATTTAATGACAAGGGAGAACTTGTTGAAAAAATGTTATACTTAAAAATGGCGCGAAAAATATTGGTTCAAAATTTACACTAATCGGAATTATTTTAACAAAGAACGCATTATAATAAAATTAAATGTCGATATTTTTACATAAAATTTATAAATGGGCACAGTGGAAAAATATTTGTAATCATACATTTTCGTTTGATTATTTAGTATTTTAATAAATTTCACAATATTATGAATTTTTTAAATCACGCGATGTAAAAGTGCATGACTCATCACAATCGAGCATGAACTTTGATTCGGACGTCTATTATATACAGGAGACATAAAATCAAAATAATATAATATGTACTTATAATAATTTTAAATACAAGTATAACATATATTTCCAAAGAAAATTGCTGAAGGTTAGATTTAAATTTGTTATTGTTCAATAGAAAGAAGATTAATTTCTTTGTTATCATTTTTCTTTTACGTGTTTTCCGTTAAATTTAAAAATAAGTAGGTATTAATTCAGACGTTCTAAATTTTTATCATAAATTTAGCCGTGTAAACAATTTTAGTTCATTTCCTTGTATTCTTTAAATAGCAGCGGGATATTGGACTTTCAAAAATAAACAAGTACAAAGGACGATAGGCAACTATAGAAAACAATGAAATATAATAACATTTTATTAAATTGTTATTTACATTATAATAAGGCACAATTAAATTTTCTTATCACAATTAATAAGGCAAAACATGTATTTTTTATTTTTAAGATTTATAAGTTTTTTTAATAACATCTATACCGATTTTTATAAATGAGCATTATACATCTTTCTTTTATTAAATTAAAAAGGTCATAAGGCCTCAAGTTTGAACCATTGTTTGACTTATTTAATCTTATCACAGATTATCAAATTATTTGCGCTGTTTTGTATTTATTGTTGTGCTGTTCTACGTTATGTTAAATTCTTAAATATTTATTTTTTAACCAGACATTATTTTGATGCAATATTTAAAATTTAACCTTCGAGTTTTATTTTTAATTTGCACAAGCATAGTCGAGAAATTTTAATAAAACTAAGTTGGTGCTTTCTAACAATACAGTCATATAAAAATATCTAAATTGTAATTTATATGCTATTGTTTCAAACTCGAGACGAATCACCCCGTAAATAGAAATTAAAATCATTCATAATAATTTAAATAATCGTAAAATTTATTCTCATTAGTAACAAAAATTGCTTGTACATATTTATAGCATTAGTATAAACAATTTTGCTATCTTTTTCAACAGCAATATTTAATAACAATTTTGTCCAAAGAGGAAAGCATGATATACAAAATTTCTATATGGCCTTGAAATATATAAGAGGCTACATTTTATTCGTCAAACACTTACAATCCCACGATTGTGCAAAAAGCACTACGAGAATTATTAAAGTAATACAGAAGGAGCTACTCTTGATTATTTACACAGAAATAATACTTTAGAAGTAGGTATCCATCTAATCATAAATACACAAAAAATTGAGTAATAAAATAATGCAAAAATAGCAAATCTCTTTTTTTCACAAATAAATTATTATATAAATAGCTACCACATAAACATAAAGTCTCAAAGGAGATCAGTATAACTTAAAATAAAAAAAATACTTATGGCTATGGCGGGATTTTATCATCACACTAATTTTGAAAATTTGATATGTAATAATTGATTTATTGCACATCTTATAACATTATGCTAGTTTTTATAAGCATTTGATTAGAAAAGTTTCTGTATTGACTACACATCAATTAAATAAATTTGAGAATTTCAACCCCAAAGGTGAGATTACAATTCTGTTTTTACACAATCTTTTTTAATAAATAATAAATAAAAATAAACCAATTCCTTTTTAACCAACTTCAAAAAAAGAGGTTATCAATTTGGTTGTATGTTTTTTTTTTTAGTTCAATATGATTCGAAAAAGCGAATCCTTTCCTTTATTTATTATCCAGCAACACTTTACTCTCTAGAACAGTAATTTTTAACCAGATAGGTTCACATGCCAGTAAATCAACAAAGATTTTTTCGAATAATATGAATATAAAACCACATTATGGTGGCTACATAAAAACTGATGAAGTGCCTTGATAATTTTGGCATCTTATTTGATATTCCATGTGAATAATATAGATTAAAAATTACTACTCTAGACCACTTGCATTATGTAAGAACAGAACATACATATCTTAACACCAAGACCATGTGAAATTGATTTATAGCAATAATTTTAGACAAATATTGAAAATATCTACCTACTATTTAATTTTCATTTGCCATTACACGAATAGTAAGAAAGATAAATTCTGGTGATTACAGTAGATGGTATTCTAAAATGCAATACTTATAGGCACTGATGATTTTTTTTAGTTTGATCTGTTGTCAGTATTTGAATTTAAGCAGGCTTAGCTTTCTCTCTCTCATTATTCAATAGTTTTTGTACACCCAGTATATTATTTAAGAACCATCCAAAAATTATCACCTATAATAGTGCTTCTCAAACTTTTTCATATCATGGTGTCCTAAATCTAGAAAATAATTTTCAAACCTGCCCCAAAAATTAAAAGATTTGTAGTTTTAAGTGACCTCCACAACATACAAACATTTTGACCTTACATAATAGAAACTTTTCTAAATGCTTCAATATTTTGCAGTTTCCTAGCAGAGAAATCTTCCAGCATTTTAAAATATTGACAAAAATGTTAAAATTTGATAAAATAATTTCATTCCTTTAGTGACAAAATATTGTCGTAAGCTCTCTAGAAGGTGATTCAATTTTTGAATGGTTCCACATCATACATGGTGTACTATATCTAATTTATTTAAATTTGAAACCATAAAAATCAATGTGTGCATATATGTAATGTAGGCATTATTAAACTAAAATTTAAAAAGTTATGAAATAAAAGTAATAAAATTTCAGTTCATATTAAATAAATAATAGATAACAAAATATTTTGTTTCTTATTGCTTATTTAACCTTGATAATTTTTAAATTATAATATAATATTAATTTCATTGGTTAACAATTTATAAAAATATATATCTTAACAGAATTAATGTTAATCTGCAAACATCGAACACCAAGATTGTTTCAATTGACAATCCATTATTAACTTTAGCAAGTATTTAACCTATGAAATAATTTGAATTTTATTGCGTTAAATTTTTAATTTAATAACAATTTTCATATGCTAATAATTTATATACTTCTATAATTATTATTTAAAAATAAATTTTTTGTCACCATTATACGACAATCAACAAGCAATAAATTCCCAATAGAAAATTTGCAAAAATCTTTATCGGGCTGTAAATAATCCCCATTTAATATAATTTGGATAATAACCAACAAATTTAAGGCTAGATAAAATCTTTGATTACCTTCTTATGATTAATATTCATTTAAAAATATTTCTCATTTAAATATTTTTATTAAAAACCGTGCTTCTTGGCACAATAATTGTAAATAGAGGAGCAATTATAAAGTTTGCATGCATTTGCAAATTCATACAGAGTTGCGTAGTATAGCATAGATGAATAGAAATAAATTCGATAAGGAAAAACATTAGAACTTTGTAGAGTTCATTAACAGCTGCTAGATAACTTGCTACAAAGTGTTACGTTGTTATGTTGTTACAAAGTTGTTTTGAAGAAAAATAGATAAAATAAATTAGTAGTAATATCTTAATTGGATCCAACCGTTCAAAAATTTTGATATTCCAAATTTTCAAAACGTAAAAGCTTACAGTAAGAAAGTATTTTTCTTTCTTTAAATTTATTAGGATGCATCTGTGCTTTACATTCTAGGTGCTAAATTGGTCAATAATACATAGGGATTTAACATGTAAAATTACACGTTTTTCCTGTTTGCCTATTATTTTAGAAAGAAAGTGATACAAAGTATAAACAATCAAGCATAAGAAATCTGCATCTACATTAGAGCCTTTTATAAATAATTTTTTTTACCACTAACATGAGAAATCACCATTATCTACCCCATTTCTCTAATGAGAAGTAAAATTTCTCACCCTAGGTAAATAACGATAACAAAAAAATACCTAGGTAAATAATAAAATATTTTTAATGAAATGAACAGAAACTCTATTATTATTAACTTAATTCTAAGCAAGAACCAAATAAACTCTGAAATTCACGACTATAAAATGATATAACAATAATTATTATAGTAGATATTATATAAAGAAAAAATTATTTAACTAAATTTAAAATTGCATTTCATTAGTTTCATTTTGTTAATTTGACAACTAAACACCCACACTACTTGATATTTCAAAATACTTGAAAAATAAGTAGGAAGCAACTAAAGCTATATTTATCAACATCTAATCAAATCAAATATAGTAATATATCAGTGTTAGTAGTAAAAAAAATTCTATATATACTTCGGTTGAGAAGGCCATTATACACCTCACACATTATATCCTTCGGCGCTACGCGCCTCAGGATATAAACGTGCTCGGTAAATAATGGCTCACTTCTCAACCTAAGTGTATAATATACTATTTATCTATAAAATGAAATTACACCTAGAGATAATTTTAAATTTAAAATATGGGTTTTCCATTGCTTTATAGACATTCCGCACATTAGTAAGACTATTATATTCCTTAATACATACTATTACACATATTTCAAAAATAGATTTTTTCGTTAATAGTAATATTGTTAATATTGTGTTGTACTTAAATTTAGAATTTATTTTTTTAAATTTAGAAAGCAAAGGTCAAACTCATAACTAAATAAAAAATACATTAGAAGTCATAGCATCCATGGAAAATTACATTCTTTTAAATAAAAAATTTATTATTATCTAATAGGAGTACTTTTTTCATTTTAATTATATGTAAAAAGAAAATGGTCAATTATGCGCATAGGTTGTTTTTCATCACTATTCAATCACTATTTCTCTAAAATAAAAGAGAAAATTGTATAATAATAACTATGTGTAATTTTTCTTGTTAAATCCCTATGTAATTATCAGAGCTGGTCACAAAGTATGTTAAAGTAACTTTAGTTACTTTGTGCCCCATTCTGGTGGTTATATACTATTGGCCAATGCAGTACCCGATGGAGTTAAGTCAAAAATAAAAAAGTTCTAATGAAAATACATAGTTACCAAAATGGAACACAAAAAATAGCACATAAATAATTATTGCGATAAATTAAATAATTTTAGTGCATTAAAAGCTGTCGACAACGCCACTTCTTCTGGTTTTTTATTCATAAAAGCTGCAATCATCTCTACTATGGCAGGCAAAGAACATGGTTCGTTACGTTGAAATGTGCAATAACGATGTAAAAATGTCATAGACCTGTAACAAACAGTTTTGTTAAACATTGAATAAAAATAAAATTTTAAGTTATTGAGCATAATGAAATTTATTTATTCTAAGAAAGTAAACTAGCTTACTTTCTTAGGTAGTATATAAACTAACCAAATTTGACCGTTTCGGTTTAAAAACTCTTCAAGTCTTTAACGCTAGAGATTTATGGGTTCCCAATCGCAAATTCATTATTGCAAAATAGTTTTTTCTATACAGGTAAAGGCGATAATAGAATAAAATGAAAAAGCAGATTTAATAATACACTTTCTTTAAAAAAACAAGTTATTGGAATCATATTATATGAAGAAGACTTAGTAGATGCATTATGAACTAATAAAAAATCAAATATAAATAGCAAACAAACCTTAAAAAACTAGAAAAATATTGAAATGGTTGAGGAAGATTGGCTGCATGTTTTTATGAATAAACACTACATGTCACATCCAACTCCTAAACAAACTAGCTTAGGACATTCAACAGATTTTAATCAAGTAAATGTGAAGATATTCTTCAATAAGCTGCAAGATGCTTTCAAGTAATGGAAATTTTGAATGCCAAGACATGGATAACCTGGTTGAAACGACATTAAAACTGTACAGTCCCCCTTAAGTTATATCTGCAAAAGGTAGCAAGAACATTGTTCAAATGATGTCGTCAGTAAAATAAGGCTCACAGCCTCACTTTAAATTGGCATTACCGACATAAAAATCTTAGTTAATAAAGCTATGACACATAAAAACCAAGTCCAAACCATAATAAAATTGACGTACAATTTTGTAGGTATTGGTAATTAAAAAATTAATATATTTTTCCTCTCGATTTTTAATATAGAACCTCCTAAATATTTGTTTTTCTTTTAAATTAGCTTGAATTAAATTTAATTTTAAAGTATATGTTTCGTAAAAAATTTCATGTTCAATTCACAATCAACAATGAAATAATTCAAATAAAAATATTGGGTTATTCCAAATCAAGTGAATCAATTCGATCGTTCAACCATTTCAAAAAAATTTATGTTTTGTGCAGGTATGTAAAAGTTCAACATATTTTTTTTTATTGTTATCTGGCAAGGTATAGCATTTATTAAGTTTGAGAGTTTATGGAAATTAAAATATCTTAAACCCCTAAATTTCCTACCAATGTGGGGCTAACAGCAATTTGTTTAAAAAGAAGTGGGCTACAAGATTTCTCATTACACATTTTTATCTAAATGAAATCTTAAAGCATGAAAGTTTACTCTTAAATGCTTACTTCTTCTTGTAAGCTGTCGAGTGAACTTTCACTCAATGGGTAAAGATCAATCTTACAGTCCATTTCTTTGTAAACAAATTTCTTTTAATCTCACATTGATAAATTAAATAGGAGATAAGAATTTTCAGTTTTCGTAAAACCCTTTAAAATGCAAGAAATGGTCGAGCGACCAGATGATATAGAATGACTGTATTTGATTATATGACTAACCTTTGCGTTAAAGCATCTTTAACATGAATTGGCAGTTTAGAGGCACGTGTGTTAGGATACATAAAAGGTGCATCAGTTTCGACTAATAACCGATCTAATGGAATCGTACCATCAACTAATAATTTACGAACACCTACATCCGACTTGTCTTTACAAAGGTACCCTGTAACAAGAAGATATTTACAATAACTAAATATAAACCAATTATTATTAATAATAACCTGTTAATCCTATGTAAAATCCTTTATTTAAATACGTTATGGCTTGTTCGGAGGTGCCAGTAAAACAGTGAATAACAACTGGTGGCAATCGATCAGTAAATTGTCCTAAAATTTCTAATAAATCATCGTGAGCTTCTCGTTCGTGTACAAATAGAGGTTTACAAAGTTCACATGCTAAGCTTATCTGCTTGTGAAAAACTTTTCGCTGCTCTTCTGGTTCCGAAAAATTTCTATTATAATCTAAACCGCATTCTCCTATGGCAACGCATTCGGGATTTTGAGCAAGACTTTTTAATTCTTCCCATGATTCGTCTGTGTATGATTTAGCATCGTGAGGATGTATTCCTGCAAATTTATGTTGTAACAATATTTGTATCAAGTAATATACATTTAACTAACCCGCTGTTGAATACAGTGTGCCTGGATATATTCTAGTCAATCGCAATGCTTCTTTACTACTCTTAACAGATGTTCCTGTTACCATTATCTTTTGAACGCCTAAAATAAAATTAATTATAAATAATTTACAAAGTAAAGTTTATTCTTTAAAAAGCGGGATGTCTAACCAAAGGAAAAGGGGGAAACCAAGAAGAACGTGGAAAGAAGGAGCGCACGAGATGTAGAAAGTTAATAGAAGGCGAGTGGGAAGACCGCTTGAAATTATGATAAATAAAATGAACAATTTGTTGTGTTCAATTTTACTAAAATATGAAACCGTTTGAAATTGCAATTAGGTTGCAATAAACGGCCAAGGCTGTAATGAAAATCGTATATATATATAAAAGTTCAATTCTTATAAATACCTGAATCTTTCGCTCTTTGTATCACAGAATCCAAATCTCTACTATACTTTTTATTAGTTAAATTAGCACCGATATCTATAACAATTAAATTTTCGTAACACTGCTCGATAGATGCTTCTGTATCCAAACTTGCATTATCGGTGGAATTTGTAGCCATTGCACAAAATAAATCTATTTAGTTGTGTTAATAGTGGTTAGTAAGTAAAATAAATTAAATTATCGAGGGTTCAATTATAAATATAACCTTATTACTCATCCGTCATCACAGTACAGTTGTTGTTATGCAGTGGCGTATCATTATTTAAATTTCTGTGACCTGGTTAAGCCATAGCCGCAACAGCAATAAAAAATTCTTTTTGTTGTTAAGGTAGAATTACCCCTCCCCTAAATCTAGTTATATACTAACCGAATTCCAATATATCAAATACAATTCTCCCTCCCTTGGAACAAGTTGCTTATTAATCGAGTACCAATATTTCCTCATCTCGGATTAAGTAATTATTAATTGAGACAGGCTTACTTGCTAGTTTTTATAACAATGCAGCATCTTTATTTTTTGTAAAAATGATATTTCTGAAGCAAAGAGCAGTTTTAAAACTTTCTCACTGAATAATTTCCATTCTTTTCTTTTTTCGAAAATTTAATATTTTTGGATCTAAAGTCAAGAGTTTCTAGTGAGTAATTGATTGGAACATAATTGGTTGTAATATTTTTTGGGCTGATAAAATAGTTGCCCAATGAGAGAGAGATTACAGAGAAATGTACAATAAAAATTTAACAAACCTTAGTCAAATCTTTTTTTTTCTATTGTCCAAAACTTGCTGTCTTGCATTTATGCAACGCAATGAAAAGGTATACTTGTTTTATGCAAAAAGGTGCTGCCGAAGAACATTAGTTCTTGGTGATAATATTAGTTAATCCAAATATTAAATTACAGTTGTCAAATTATACAAATAGATTAGATATTTACTTATCATTGTTTCTTCGAAAACTGAAATTTTTGCATTTGAAGTCGTGCTTCTAGTGAATAATTGGTCGTCATATTCGGATCCAAAATGACTATTTTCGAGAAATCATCTCGGGACTGTTTCTAAAGAATCTATTGATTTTTATTACAATAAAAGTCTGATAAGAAATTATGATTCCATGTTAAAACGCCAAAAACAAAAACAGCATAAATCTCTATTTTTAAAGTAATTATTTAAAAAAAATGGTTCTTTACTTGTAACCTCTGTGTAGATCTCTCTTTTTAAGCAAATTTTTTTAATAAATAACGTTTCTGCCTAATTAAGATACACAGACCTCTCCTTTTAAGCAAAAAAATGTTTCCTAACTTATAACCGACATACAGATTTCTCTTTTTTTTAGCAGAATTTACTATAACGAACGGTTCAAAACTTATAATGTAATTAATTTGCACATAAATCTTACACCCATAGCACTATGGCTTTTTGTATTTTCGATGTTTTGACGTTTTACCGGAATTGATATTTCATTTCTAACAAAAACTCATGATGAAATATCCAAATTTTTTATAAATAAGAACATTGTTTACAAAAATAGATTTATAAACCTTTTTAAACTTTTCTATAAAAATGCAATACAAATTTTACAGTGAAATTTCACCCCTTGGCTTGGGTGAAAAACCCCGTTTTTAGGTGGAAATGTCTACAAATCAATCTTGCAAAACAAATAATTGCTTCTATGCTGTATCAATCAAGTTAAAAAAAAATCAGTAAAGTTTTAAATATTTTTATTTTTGCTTTACGCAATAAACTAGAATATTTTTAATAACATAATGAAATGAACAATGTTATTGTTACATTACAGTTTGTACTGCTCTTTAATCACATACTACCTTCTACCACATAAATCGACATGTAATTTTAATTAAAAGAATCTCGTAAATATACTTTACAAAAAGTACAAAAAATAGTACAGAGATTTGGCTTCATCTTAACTTTGCTTAAATTAATAACAAAGTTTTAATTTAAAATTTATCTTAAAAATAGTTAAATAAATTTTATTTTAAAGCGCAAATTTTATTTAAATAAAAATAAACTTAACTTATTTTATGAATAACAACAAACATTTACACAAACCGAAAAAAATATTGGCTTTCGCCACAAAAAATCAACTTTACGAGTGGTCGGTCTCTTACCCTATTTTTAAATTAACTATTTAATCTTTTTAAATAATACTATAATTACCATCGCCATTGATGAAGCAAAATCTTACAAATAATCATATTTTCAAATTTTACATAACTTATATCATACTTGTTAGTATAAAATTAGAACAACGTTGAATGGTAAAAAATGAGCGAGTCGCAAACATAAATTGTGTTGGGCTTGTAGATATGTTAAACATTAAAGTGAAATCATAAGAATGTAGTAACAAAAAATTTATGAGTTGGACATTTCCATTTGATTTCATTATAGCAATCTGAAAAAGTAAAAATTATACATAATCAATGTTAGTATTTTAAAAATGCAATTTTAATCATTTAAAATAATTGCTCATTAAGTAGGTACTTATGTAAAGGAACCTTGATGTTAAGACTACTTTCTGAGCTATTATAATAATTAAGACCCATTAAATATGCAGCATGTTTTCATACTAAAATTGTCAACAAGTTGAACAACTTACAAATTGCCGACAAGATTTTAGAACATGTTCTATAATATCAGTTATAACTTTTGACTTGTCACTAAAGCTGCGCATTAGCTGAAAACAACTTTTATCACTACCTGCTAACAAACAAGTCTCAAGCTATAATTCTTAAACTTGTAAATAATATTGTTGAGAAATTTCAGTGCGTGTCATAGACAACTTTTACAACTATTAAAAATTGTCAGCAGTTTTCTACACCACTGCACGCATAAACTTGTCGACAAGTTAGAGTGAGAACTTGCCATATATCATACAGACCTAAAACTTAAACTTAACAAGCTTTAGCAAATATTTGGTCACTGTAATAAAATGAGAATTACTTTGATATCCCAAAATACTTGTTAGAAAAATGTTATTAGTAGGAATCACAGGCAAAACATGCAAGTCTACAACTGCATGAGTCTAATGCAGCGGTTCTCAACCTGTGCTAGTTGATACGGGAATATTCCTGTGAAAAGTAAATAATTTTTTTTACCAATCATTACTGTTCAAATGTACGATGTATTAGAACATGTTATATAAAAAACTATGATTTAACTTTAAAAACAATTTATCATATTATGTTTTATCAATGTAAGCATTATCATTTAGTTTCAAATAAATAATAAGAATATCAGAAATTTCGTCAGCGTTGAGGTAACAATAAAAATAGGGTCAAGTTAAGAAATGCAATTTTACAGGAAAGTAATATAGAGTAACTTTGATAATCTGAAAACTAATTAATGCAAGATTTCAGATAAATTTCTTCCAAAAAATAAGAAAAACTTTTATAATAACGTAATCTATTGTGAACAAATTCAAAACATTATGTGGGTCAAAGCGTGTCAAGTTTTTATATCAATTTGATTGTATCTACGTAATATAATATTGAAATTTGTGGCGAAATTTGGCGACTATGAACACAAGGCAGTAATTTATAAGACATAATACAAATGTAATATTTTGAGTATTTACATTTGGGGGTGTCTATTTTCTATTATAACGTAATATTAAACCTTTTTAAAAATTTCGTAATGCAGGATTTCCACCAAACCTTTAAAATTGAAATGCATAATATTCATGACCACAATTAAAATTTTTTATGGTCAACTAAATGAGGGAGACAATGTTAGTGTAATAAAAAAAAGAGTAAAACTTGTTTTACCATCAGCTGTTTGTGACAATTTTTCTTTTTTTATAGAAAGAGGTTGAGTAAACTGCAACAGCTGGTGTATTCTCTAAATGAGAATCAGAAACCTTTGATGTAAGAGTGAAAAATAGAAATTTCAAATTCGAATGGAAAAATAAATATGACTTTTTTACCCTTATTATAAAAATCAAAGACATAGAATTACTATCATCAAGACAATTTGTCAATTTTTATTAAAAATTCATTACTTCCAAGTCACGATTTTAAATCTCTGACTTGCTAGATTTGATAAGTTAAATTTACTTACACTTTTTAGCTTTTTTTACCTCTATTTGGCATATTTTTTGCAAAGTAAACTAAGCAGAAGTATATAGAAAATTTTAATTTTCATTGTAGGATAGAAAAACGATGATGCAATAAGTATGAAAACGAAATTGGTGTAAAAATTTCATTCCGAGATAATCACATTCAATGTTTTTAAATGATCAGTATTCAGCAGCATCTGTGTTGCTATAAATACAAATAATTTCGTCAATATATTATATTTATAATAAATGTTATTAAATTAGATAAAAATAACTTTTGGCAAGTTCATAAAATACATAAAAGGCCAATCATTTAAGCCATAACGTCAAAAATAATTTTTTTTTCAGAACAGCAATTTCATTTTAGGACATGGGCAAGCATTTAACGTGGGTATTCCGAGAATTCCATCGGTGGGTTTATTTTATCTTTTATTAAATCTTTGTTAAATTAAATGTTTGCATAAACTCACCATTAGTGATAGGTTACTTTGCAATTTGAAAATCAATTTTTAAAGAAAATAGACGCATTTCCAAATAGTTTAAAAAATACTCAAGCTAAATTTAAAAGTGGCTTTATGAAGGGTGAAGTTTCTTATATAAAACCTTTCATTTAGCATTTAGGAAATTTAGCAGCATTATTACATTTTATATTACTCTATTACATACAGTAAAACCTCGATATAACAGACTAATTGGGTGGAAAAGGTGTCCGTTAAAGCCAAAAGTCCGTTATATATAAAAGTAGGTTTAAAATAAATAAAAAAAATTGAAAATACTCTGTATTTAGATATATCGATACCTCAATGCAATAGGGTAACAAGTCAAAAAATGCAAAATTTGAGTTAGACATATCATCTTGTTAAAATCTATATATTTCAATACAGAAACAATTCTAAATATTCACAATGCACTAGAAATGACGCAAGTTTCTTTTTGTAAATTGTGTAATTATAAAAGGAAATAACTTGAAAAAATGTATCAAAAGGCTTAAAATAAGCGTTATAAATAAATTTTAAGATATTAGTCAATATTAATCAGCCAATCAATGGCTAAAATTACATTTTAATTAAATAACAACATAATGAAATAATCTAATTTGTATTTTATAAATATTTTTAAATGTCAATTATCTTGTAACTACGAATTTTTAGTTGTTACCTTATTGAATTGAGGTATCGATATATATATATATATATATAAAAACAAAACACAAACAAAATTCTACTTAATTGTCTTCGAACACTTGTCATGAAGTCACGTTGCTGTTTGATATCAACACTCTTGCTTTCGGTAATCCTACTTTGAAAAAGAAATCAAGTTTTGTTTGCACTTTTAAAGTTGCTGTTTTTTTATAATCAACTTTTTACATTTAACTGGAGTTTTTGTCCGTTAAATAAAGATCCGTTATATCGAGGTTTTACTGCATTAGTTTTTCTTATATATAAAGACATTTGTAAGTAATAGGATACATAAGCATAAATGTTCTGTTTACCTTGAACGTCAACTGTACATTGAAAAATCAATATTCTCAAAGTATATTTGAAAAATGATTCCTTACCACTGTGCTATATTAAATTTTGTGGTAGCATGCCAAACTTTCAAGGTTTTACCAGATGATACAAACATTTAAAAATGTTGAGAACCGCTGTTACAATATTTTAAAGCAAAATAAATTTCAAGACTTACTGGTTAATGATACCCCGATTTTACTTTTTTTGACCTTCTAGGTTGGACAGAACTGTCGGTATCCGACGTGTCAGATGTTAATCCATTATAATTAGATTCCTTCATTGCAGAAGAGTCCAAACTGAAAGAATCAGTGGATTTTTGTTTTTCTAAAGTACGAACTAAAATTGTAAAGAGATTAGTTTAGCGATTCAAACTAAATTTGAATATCTCATCAGTACTTTGTGTTTCGAGTAAATTATTTTGCCGTCTCAAATCTTCGATGTCTTGCTGATGTGCATTGTTTTTTCTTCGCATAAACTGTATGTACTCGGCAGCTTTTTTTAGAATTTGAGCACGACTTGCCTAAAATAGAAATCAATAAAAAATGGATAAAACTTGAACATCGTTTACTTTTACACTTCTCCCAACCTTTTCCCCGTTAAGAGTAGGAAGTGAATCTCTTAAACTACTAAAACTATCTTTTATGTGGTCACGACGTTTTCGTTCCAAAGCATTGTGATGTGCTCTCTTCTCCGCCTGAAATAAAAAAACAAAAGTTTTCGATTGTTGTTATCCACTTTAGGAAAAGATTAGATAATGAGGAAATATAAACTTTCACTTCTACTTTAAAAAAAGCCAACACAGGAAATTGTAGACAAACTAGTAAAACTGAAAACTAACTTGTGAATAATATTGGCTGTTAGGTGTTTGTCTCGCACTGTGTTGACGTGAATCCGAATCGTTGCCTTCCTGAAAATATAACAGGTACACATGTTGAAATTTAATATTGATCCACTTAGTGTTTACGTAAATAAATGACCAATACTAACATCACTTTCGACATCAATGTCCCGGTCATCATCGCTCATTGTAATTTTAGCACCCACCCTGCAGAAAAAGGCAAAATGTTACACACTACGAGCACATTACCTGCCCTAAAATAACAATAACCACGTTATGCAGTTTACGATGATGTCACTGCGAAGTGCGTGACTCTCACGCTGTACGACTACAGTCAACCGCAAATGAACCGACCCGCACCTTCTTTGTTCTTCTTTGCACTCAAATATTCAAAATTATCTGCATATTTCGAGCACCACGCACGCTAACGTACGTTACGATAAACATTGTATCAAAATATAAACATTTTATTTACGAATTTACATTCAAAAAGGTGTTTTAAACATTGTGATAATCGGAACCTACCATATCTGAAGTTATACCAACCTAGCGTCACAAATATCTACTACTTGTTGTTAACACGTGTTCAAACTACACGTGACCAAAACTTTCAAGGATATTTATTTATTTATTTGAACTATCCCCAAATTTATAAAAACAATTTGATTGTGTACTATAAAATACGTGCAAACCTATTTATTAATACAACTTACTTTATATGAAAGCTTTACTAGAAAGACAATTTATTGACCTCGAATAATAAATTATTATAATGACCAGCTGCCTTTGTTTTTTGAATATTACATACTACTTACCGTGTGTTTGTGTTAACTTTTTCTTTCTGACGGCATTGAAGTTATTATAAGCAAACAAAAAATAATTAACACTTCTGCTTACTTTTTTGATTGGCAAAAAATATAGGCTCCTGTGGTGTTTGCCTGACAACCAAGGAGACGCCAAGATACATAATTCCACTTCCCCACTTTTATTTTCAAATTAATATTTCAAGCACCTAGTGCCGGATTAAGCTATTTTTGGGGCCCAAAATGAATTTTTTTGTCCGAACAAGCGTAAATTGTTACCTTTTGGCGTGCGTTGGTGGTAGTTAAATAGTAAGTAGTTTGGCGCCTTCTACTACTTGCGCACACGAATGGATTAACGAGATTCTTACTACCGTGATACATGATTTACAGCCTGCTGGGATGTTTATTTCTTGTTAATTCATTTATACGTGTCAATGGTAAACAGTTAACGAATAAAGTCCAAAATTTTAAAATAGACAGTGTTAATTTTGATTATTCTATACTTTTTTAGATTTGAAATTTCAAAAAGTTTCTACACTATCCTTTTCCTCGGCAACAAAAGTTGTATGTACCTCAGGTGCAAAGTCGGTTTCTAGCTTTTCATGCCGTTGGTCAAAAGTAACCACTTTACACTATTTGTATATAAATAACTATTTCGGACTCTAGTAGCGGATCTACACAATTATAAATTATTATAATAAGGCACTGGTCGGCAAACCGCAGCTCTTTGCCTCTTCCGGCTTTGGCAAAATATGTCCCAGTTTGACAAAACAAAAATGTTATCTTTTTACCAAAAAAATTTGGCTCTCAAAAGAAATTTCAATCGTTCCACTGTTGTCGATCAATGCCATAAGGCAACAAAATAAAAATTCATTAAAAAATGAGAAAATAAAAAGTATAATTTAGTTTTTAAATTAACCAAATATAAATTTAATTACTACATCTAGCTCATCTTTCTCATGATCAGGAATAATTCCTCATTGCGGGTGCAGAATTTGGCAAAATAGTGTTTTTTTGCAGCAAGAAAATCTCCACTTATTAGCAAGAATTCATAATATATTGTTTAGTTCCTTGTCTTTTTTTTGGTACTTAAGCGCAAGTTACTTGAATATATTATGTATTTTAATATTTGAAAGAACTAGACAACTGAGCCAAGCTCATGCCAACAAGAAGAAATTAGCTTTTAAAATGAAGAAATACAAAAAAACATTCGATTTTTAGATTTTCAACAATTTATTGAAGCAGATTAGTCCAGCAGCTTCCAGATATTTTATAAAATATTGTGTTTTTATATTAATTTTTTCTTATCGAAAAATTATGAGATCGTAAACCATGAGAAAATTAAAACGAAATAAAATAAAATTTGATATTCAACGACATTTCTCATAAAGCAGCTAAAAAAACTTCAATTGAAAACATCAACAAGTGTTTAGATAATTTTGAAAGAAAACCTAATAAAAGAGTGGTTTATTCCTCCGAAACACCGTCATTCATTTTTTCAATAAACTTATTATTCAGCGCTAGTGAATTCAGCCAATTTACAGAACAATTCTTGGAAAATCAAATTGTTTTGTTTTAATTTACAATAATTATTATGTTCTGCACCAATAGTGTCACTACAAATTGTTGTCAAACACGAGAAAATGTCAACTTAAATTTTGTTTTTTTACTCGATTACAATACTTGACTACGTAAATGGAAAATAACCTAATAAATTCACTATGAGTTTACTGAATATTTAAGTCAGATTCACTTATAACAAAATTAAGTTTTCAACCCTCAAAACATTTTATTTCAATTCGTGATGTGGAATGTTACCCATCCGTACCATGATAAAAACAAATATATAACACTGTGAAAATTATAATATAGTTACAACAATAAATAAATTACAAAGTACAACAATTATGCTAGTTTTAGCTTTTTTTCTGGCGGTGGTTTTATTTTTTCTTGCTTTATTTCAGTCTTGACAATACTCTTAGTGTCTTGATTTCCGTTTTCAGGTTCACTTTTAATAGGTACGGGAACAACCTTCGGTTGAGGTGGTTGTGGCAAAGGAAACTCTCTTATTAACTCTCCCAATAACATGTCAACTCTCTGTCTTTGAAACAACGTGCTAGCTTCTTCTTTAGGTTTTTCCTCTTTAGTTTTTGACTTGTCAGGAGCACTTTTTTGCGATTTGAAATCCCAAGAGTAACCTTTACTTGGATGATATCGTGAAAAGCTTGAAGTTTCTTCAAATGCCGATTGCAAATGATGAACAGTTGATAACTAAAATACGATTGTGAATAAAGTACGTAAGAGTGAAGATTTTTTAAAGTTCTTACCAAACGAGAATTTAAAAAGCTTGCCAAATCTGGCGCCTGATATATTATACCGGCTATTATGTAATAATCTGCCAAGGGAACAACTTGAGTTGTACTGTGACGATGTTGTTTTCTGATCACATAAAGTATGGGTTCCTGCACATGCAAGAGTGCATACTCTAATCCCGTCATATTTCTAAAGATTTTGTTATTAAATTGTTGAATAGAATTGCAAAAAAATGATAAAAATAAGACTTACTGTAATTGATCAGGAGCTAGCCGCTGCATTTTAACAATCTCATTGTTACATGTTCTATCAAAAAATGGATTCGATCGTTCCGAGAAGTAATCCATAACATTTGTTGCATTTAAAATCGGAATCCAATTCGAATCATGCCACGAGAGTAACAACGGATTGTCAGCAATTCCAGGTGCTAATGCTACTCGTCCGGGCATCATTTTGATAGATAAACTTCAATAACTGTAATAATAAATCGATTATTTATACTTATTTATCAACAATACGTTTTCATAATGTTAGTATAATTTTAGGTTATATTTTGCAAAGTATGGGTTTGATGATGTTCCTGCAGTTGTATCAGATAAAAAGAAAGTTTAAAATATTAGGTAAGCTGAAAAACTTACTTTATAATTAATAATTTATCGGCATAATTAAAGTAATAGTTAATTTTAACAAAAACCTTGCTAAAAACTCGCAAAACAAAATTATTTTTCAGGTATCATTCTGTTGCTGTGCGACCTGCGATTGCGCATTTGAAATATCAGGCGCCAATTTTAAAAGTATTTTTAACTTCAAACCCAAGTGCAGTGTACAAATTTAACGTTTGGCTATATTTAGCGATTCAATCTGTCAGTATTAAATATAATAGCTTTTTCAGCTTTGTTAATTTCACGATAATTCTTGCTTCGGACCATTTCTGTAATTTTATATACTTTTTTTATTTTATGTAATTTATTGGTACGAATACTATGCATAAAGGTTTTTGTAATTTTAACTTAGTAAATACAAATTTTTATTTTAGTAAATATGGAATTAACAGTAGTGCCCTTGCATAAGAATCCCGAATACAAAGAGCAGTGTTGTAATTTAATAAATGATGAATGGGCACGAAGTGTAACAGCAAGAATGATGAGTTTGGATAGTTCCTGCGATACGTTACCGACTTGTTTAATCTTACTTCTACAGAATAGAGTAATTGGCCACTGTAAATTATCCTTAATACCCAGCATTCCGGATGGCTGTTTCATCGAGTCGGTGGTAATACATAAAAATTTAAGAGGAAAAGGATATGGGACGTATTTGATGCAAAAAGCAGAAGATTATTGCAAAACTTTCTTAAATCTAAAAACAATATATTTATCAACAAAAGACCAACAAGGATTTTACAGTAAATTAGGCTATTCTATATGTAATCCAATATCTATTTATGGAAAGACAAATGTTTCAAGTAAAATTCAATTTACGAGTAGTACAAATAAAAACATTAATAACAGCCCCATTCCACCGCCAATGCCCACTACTGCTTTTAAAGTAATCAATAAAGTTTATATGGAGAAGCAATTACAGTAGACACCCGATATTGTGAACAAAATAAAACCAAGCTTGTTTACGTTAACTGTGGGTGTACTAAACAATGATAACATGCACGTGGTTTTGCCGAGCGTTGCCGAGTAATAAACTTGTTCATGTTACAGGGTGGTATGATTTTCACAGTATTATGGAAGTTCATATAATAAAACATGTACGCATACATGTGTACTGTATAATTTTGCCATACATACAAAAATTTATTTTTATATAAATTAATAGATTGATTTATTTATTTTTATCTGTTTAAAATAAAATTTATTAAATTGTAATAATACATAGGTACCTTCAGATTAAAATTATTAATACTTTTTTCATCTTTATTTATTACTTGCATTAACAGGTTCGATTTAATGACAAAAGTAATCAAGATGGTCTGCAAGGTCCCGATATAAAATCTGTATTATTTCGTGTATTTGAAAAAATTTATTATATTATTGCTTTATATATATTTTATATGAAAGAATTTTAAAGTAGAGAATTACGAAAAAAATCTGAAACCGGAATTTTAAACTCGGATCGAAAAGTTAAACATTTTGTTTAGCAAGAGATTCATAAAAAGTTAAATCTAAATAAACAAAAAAAAACATAAAAACAGTTGTTTTAGCACATATAATTCCAGTGAATTATAGTGACCACACTGACAAGTGAACACGCGGATAAGTGAACACACGGACAAGTGACCACATATACAACTGAACCCGCGGTCAACTGAACACATGCAATAAAATAAAATAGAACATAAAACTTGACTTAAAACCTAATTTCGACTATTCTTACTTATTTCGGTATCGCGTCAAAACGCCGTCCCCAAAGACACCGTGGGAAAGACGCCGTCCCTAAAGACGCCGTTGCAATAACACCGTGGAAAATACGCCGTCACAAAATGGCCGTGAGGTATAACCCTATTATAAATAATTTATTCATTTTTATGGGTTAAAATTTATCAAAGATTAATCTATAAAGTTTATAAATTAATCCAAGATTTGTCGTGGTTGTGGTAAGCGCAAACAGAACTCGAAAATAACAGATTTGTGAAGAGGTCCGTCCAGGATGACAATAGATCCGAAATTTGCAATGATTTATTATTAATTATTAAATATTTATAATTGCGCATTAAAAATTAATATAATTATGGTATATAAGGGGCCGTTCATTAATTCACCCCTTCACAAATCTGTTATTTTCGAGTTCTGTTGCGCTTACCACAACCATGGCAAATCTTGGATTAATTTATAAACTTTATTAGGCCCGTAGCCAGGATATCATTCCGAAGGAGGCACGTGTAAAAAGTAAAATTTTCGGGGGTTTCCCTTCCGAAAATTTTTATTATTACAGATAAATTTTTTCAATATACTGTTTTTCTAAATTTATTAAAAATTTTAGCCTTTCTTCATCAGTAGAATTTTTTAAGGGGGGAAATGTGTCCTAGATACACAGCATATTTTTGTGATTTTTTTATTAATAATAAAAAATTAAAAAATAATAAAATATACCTTATTTATTAATATTTTTTAAATTATTTACATTATTAAGCATTATTCAAAGAACATTCTGCTAAATTTTTATAAAAAAATATTGAGAGATAAGCCAGTGGTAGTGACGAAAACCGAGTCACCTCAAAAAAAAGGTTCATTGTGATCAGGATAACTCATAATTGCTTAATCTGAAATTCAAAAACAATTTTTTTATTCATTTTTGTATTATTTTGTAATAATTTATAAAATTATTTATTTTTGAATTTTTGGTAAAAGTGCAATCAAAATTTATGTTTTGGTTAAATTAAAAAATAAATTGTAATTGAAAAAAAAACAACAAAATCCTTCCTTAAAAACCAAGATAAACTTATGTACTAAAGAAATCTTTTTGGTTTCTTAATTTCAGATGAAGCAATCATGAGTTATCCTGATTACCGCATGGCAACTTTTTTCTTGTGGTGACTCTGTTTTCACTACTACCACTGGCTTATTTTTCAGTATTTTTTTATGAAAATTTAGCAGAATGTTCTTTGAATAATGCTTAATAATGTAAACAATTTAAAAAATTTTAATAAATAAGGTATCCTCTGCAAAAAAAATCACAAAACTATGTTGTTTTTTTTGTATCTCAGAACCTTTTTCCTCAAATAAGTTTTATTCGTTTTAAACTAGAAATACTTCTCTCGGCAGTTGTTGTAGTCACTAGTAATATTGAAAATATTTTTAATAGGGTTCTGACATTGGAAAAAAATTCTTCAGAACATTTTGCCCATGTATATAATGAATTCTTTGACAAATCGTTCACATTTAATCATTTTTGTTACCAGAAATCGAATTCTTCTTCAAAAATTGCTGGATATACCTCCTTTTTAAAATATACATATTTTATTATCAAAATTCAATTTTTTTATTTTCAAAGAAATTTTTTTTAATATAATAGTAAACATCAACGATTTTATTATTATAAACATAAATAACAAATATGTTATAAAATGCGACGTCGAAAGGCAGAAATATTTCGAACTCTTTCACGATTTTATCAAATTAAATAAGTTACGGCTGATAGCTAATACTCTTTATTAATTTTTCGATCGTAAATTGAAAGAATGGTTGAAAATTTCTACAATAATAATTAAAAAGTAGTAGGTACCTAATAATAATAATAAATCATAACAAATAATTAAATTGAATATAAGAAATAATAAAATAGTACTTACAGTTCCTGTCTTTAACGGTTTTCACTTTAAACTGATTTGATTTTATCCACTTGAACGCGCCCTTATATAGGCATATTTCTCAATCTTAGATTGGCACCACCGGTAAAAACAGGTTTTTCAAAAATTCAAATTTTAGGCCAGAGCCGTATTAGGCGGTGAAAAAGTTTCCGTAACAAAATATTTAAATTAAAATAATACGTTTGTAAAGAAATGGAAGATTACGTAATGATACAGCGGAGTTGAACAAACTAGAAGAGCGTGCTGTGGAGTAGCTATATGTATTGTCGTGTTTCGAAACACTAAAAACCACAAATTAATTTATTTTGTAAATAATTTTTAAAATTCAATTTTATTATTTAATTATTTATCACATTGTAATAAATCGTTGTTAAGTTTTGCTATGTAAAATAAGAGTAGGGCTCGAAGGTGGAAGAAAAGAGTGGGACTTGGATAAGACACTAACACGGGTTCTGGCCTTGACGTCGGGTTGAGCGGATGAAAAACCATTCCGCAATAATTAAAATTGTTAATTGTTTATTTAAAGTTAGTAAATTAAGTTGATTTGATTTGTTGTTTTTTTATTTAATTGACAAAGTGAAGTGCTGATAACAAATTGGAAAAGAGAAAAAAATTATAAAATTTTAGTCGATGCAAAACTGCATAGCAACAAATTTGTGAGGTCAGCTGCTAAAATACACGTGCGCTACAATACCACACACAAGAGGTAAATTTTGAGTTTTAATTTACAATTTAAATAAATACGAAGAGGAGTCTCATGTTCGATATAAAATTTTTTTACGATTGCATGGGGAGTGGTTTGATATTTTATCGCACCTAAATTAAAAACAGCTACCCTTCATGACAGTATAGACAAAGAATGGCAAAACAGAATAAGAAACTACACATTTATCAGTGAAAAGATAATGACAGTAAGACTTCAGTTTGACAGAGGATATATTACGATTGTTGGAGTATATGCACCAGATGAAGGAAAACAGGAAGAGTCAGAATTATTCTATGAAGAAATACAAAAAGTGATATCCAAATTGAATAATACCGACCACATTATATTGGCTGGAGATCTGAATGCTAGAGTTGGGAATGTACCTGTAGAAAAACTAATCGGAATACATGCAGAAGCCCATATGAATCACAATGGAGAACGGCTAAGGGAATTAGTGACATTTAATGAACTAAAAATAACAAATACGTTTTACAAAAAGAAAGATATCTATAAGTACACTTGGACAGCAAGAGGCCATCGTTCCCTAATAGATTATATAATTGTAAACAAAAAAATGGCACCAAGAGTTATAGATACTCAGGCATACAGAGGATATGATTTGTATACAGACCACTTTCTGGTCATTTCAAAAATACAAATGTGGGCGAGATGGAAAAACCAACCAAATATACAAAAGACTAAAATTGAAAAAGACAATATAATATACAAGGTACATCTATTACAGGAGGAAAGTATTAGAACATTATATCAGGATAGAATGACTCGCTTACTACAACAAACACCAACAATAGAAAATATCAATGCCAAATGGGAAACCACCAAAAATTGTATTAGTCAAATAGCCTATGAAACGCTAGGGACAAAAAGCAAAAGAAAAGAAAGAAAAAGAGGATTACAAATATGGAACGAAGAGATAAAAGAAGCAATAGAAATAAAAAATAAAGCCCACTAAAAATACCTACAAAACCCATCAGAAACATCAAAACAACATTACAACATTATGAGAAATAGAACAAAAAATATCGTAAGGAAAGCACATGAAGATTCGTGGGATGCTTTTATAAGTAAAATAATAGAAAACGACTTGTATGGCCGACAAACAATTACTTATAAGTTAACGAAACACCTAAATGGAACAGAGAAAGATGTAGCAAACATAAATACAATAACGAAGAAAGAATGGATAAACCACTACTAAGAGATATGGTATAACCCAAGAATTAAAAATGTAGAAGACTCGGGAGACAACATACACATCAGAAATGGACCCTATAGATATTGGTGGACTGGAGAAAGCTTTAAAAAGCACTAAGAACAGAAAAGCTACAGGACTAGATAACATCAATTCTGAATTAATTAAATACGGTGATCTGATCCTGAAATTTCGAATATTACACCTCTTTAACATGTGTTGGTCGAGATATACCATACCAGATGAATGGTACGAAGCAAAGGTGATATCTATATTTAAAAAAGGAGAAAGACATAACACAAATAATTATAGAGGAATAAGTCTGCTAAACTCCACATACTAATTATATAGTAGGATATTAAAGGAACGGCTTCAAGTTATTTCGGATACCCTTTTATTAAAAGATCAATCAGGATTTAAAAAATGCAGATCCTGCGCTGACAACGTCTTCACTGTAAATCAAATAATACAGAAAAGACGAGAATTTAATTTAGAGACTCTTCTGACTTTCATAGATTATGAAAAGGCATTTGACCGAATAAATAGATCGAAACTATGGGAAATAATGAATAAAAGAGGATATCCAAAGCATATAATAAAAACTATACAAACCCTTTATAAAGATACGAAAATTGCCATTGATACAGGAAGAGAAGTAACCACATTAATCAGAACTAATCAAGGACTTAGGCAGGGATGTAGTTTATCACCTACTCTTTTTAACATATACATAGATGATCTAATGAGAAAATGGAAAAAAGAAGTGGACCCAGGTGTCAAATTAAGTCAACGAGTGTATTTAAATACTATTTGCCGATGACCAAGTTATTATACAAGATAGCGAAGATAAATTACAAAAAACAATTTATAGGCTCCATAAGTTAAGTTCCAACTACTATCTTCGAATTTCAACCCAAAAAACTAAGACTATGGCCTTCTTAGGACCACATCCAATAAGAACAAAGATTGTAATTGACAATAACATTTTAGAACAGGTGGTACATTTTCAGTTCCTAGGTTGCGATGTCACATATGAAGAAAATAAAGATATTGATAAAAAAATCAATAAATATCAAAGAATATGTGGCACAATTAGAAGAACTTTAGGAAGAAAAAAAAGAAAAGAAACGCAGCTAAAGTTCTATAAAGTAATGGCTGCTCCTACCATATTGTATGGTTCTGAGAACTGGACAGTAAAAAAGAAAGACCTCCAAAACATCCAAACATCAGAAATTAAATTTCTAAGGGCAATCAAAGGGTACACATGAGAAGATAGAATCAGAAATGATCATATACGAGAAGAACTAAACATATATTCAATTGTGGAAAAAACTCAAGAATATAAAGAAACCTGGAAAAAGTACTTAACAAGTATGCAAGACAATAGAATCCCAAAGCAAGCATTTGAAAACAGCCCTAAAGGAAGGAGAAGCGTTGGTAAAGCCGGAACAGGCAAATGCGCCTAAACCTGGAAAGTTAGAAGAAGAAAACGTTTGTGTTCAGTTGTGTATGTGTTCACTTGTCAGAGTGGTCACTCGTCCGTGTGTTTGCTTGTCAGTGTAGTTGCTTGTCAGCGCGATCACTCGTCATGTGTTCGGTTGTCGTGGGTTCGCTTGTCATGTGGTCACCTGTCCGGTCACCAGAAAATACAGCTAAAAAACCAAATTTTAAATTAAATTATTTTAATTTTAAATTAATTACTATTTTAAAATATAATTTTCAAATTATATATATTATATATATAAAATTAATATACAGACAGACTAAGAAATCTTTAATCAAGAAGTATGGAGGGGAGATCTGGTGCACACGAAACAAGAAACGTCTAGAAAATATTTGGAGATGTATCTTACGCGTCGCAATTTATTCCTCACATTCAATTGTTTTTAAGTTACAATTTACTATTACAAACATAAGAGTTACCCAAAAAATTATTCCATACTAATTTCGGTATCACCTCAGATTACTATTTTTTTTAACTGAAAAGTTCTACATTGATTTTAAATTAAAAAAGTCGTATATAGTCTTGCAGAGTTAGCCAATAAAGCAGCTGAAAGATAAATTGCTAAATATCAAAATAATAAGTATAAGAACTATGTGCAAAACTCTGTAATTTCTGCAACCCACCTGCGATTGCTTAATTTTCTTGTCAATCTACAGAAAAGAGATACAAAGCCTGTCCAAATTATTTACGTATTAGAAGATTGAAGCAACAGAAAGGCCGCTTGTTCTGCTAGCCTAAAATTTAAATGATGTACGAAACTGTAATCTCTGTAACGTTCCGACCGATGTGACAGTTTAATTCATTTATTTTTTGGTACCATAAAGACAATCCTGCTGTTCAAAGTATATAGTGGGATAATATAAAATCGTCCATTGCAAAATCGCCTGACCTCCTTGCAAGTGATACAACTAAGCCTCATTGCTTGGCTTTCAGTTTTATTCCGAGGTACTGCAGCCATATTTTCTTTGGAAGCAGGAGTGAGCAAAATACATGAAAATCTATATTTAAAATATAAAATACAAAATATATTTGAAATATATGTATGTATTTAAAATTCAAAATACAAGAAATTACAGTATTTAAAATACGTAGGTACATTATATAAAATACACAATACATCAAATTAAATTATTCTAAATCTTCATTGGTTAACAAATTGCATTTTTAATATATTATCTGTATTTTAAAATCGATAATTTGTATTTAAAATACAAAGCAAAAAATAAAATTTTAAATACAAAATACAAGATAAACAATGTATTTTAAATAGGTATTTCAAATACTGTCGTGTTTCATTGTTTGAAAACTATAATCATATTATATATCATAGCCACTGGGTTTTGAATACATTAATTAGGTAAGAATGGGTGTTCAAAATATAGAATTGACGGTTCCCATAAAATAGCTTGTTTGGCCCTCGGCTGCGTAAATAAAATATAAAACGGCGACAGTGTACAACTAATAGAGATTTATATAATGAAAGTTATGATTTTCTATACCTTTTGAAAATAACTGATATTAAGTATTCTATAATGACTTATTTTATTATAATTCCAATTACACAATGTTCTGGGTATGTACCTTCTTTTAATCCTTTAAGTTGGTAGCTCGATCAATTTAAATGCTAATCCCTACTGTTCAAATAGTAAGTACCCGCTATACAGATATGGCTTCCATGCATTACAACTAAAATACCATTTTATTTTAGTATTAAATTTAGAAAACTTGACAACTCTTTAATAATTAACTACTTGCAAATATGTTTTATAGCTTATACAAATAATAATTAAAATTCGGGATTTCTTAATTCAATTAGGTGTTTATTTTGTGTGTTTGTATAAGTGAGGCTGAAGTCTAGTTACTTTGCACCTCAGGAAATTGAAAGATTTGATTAAATACAATTTAAGTAAAAGTGAAAAACAAACAAAATTATCTGATTTTTCAAATAAAACTTTTTAATTATTATCTTCATTGTTTGTAATCTACTATATTATAATAAGTAGGTATATTTTGTAATATTAATAACAAACGTCAATTATTATTATTATCTATGTTTTTCAATTATTCATGCAGCAGTCGGCCTGGATAATCAAGGTTTTACTGTATTTCTATTATAAGACAGTTAAGCTTGGAATTGCTAGCAACTGCACTTGCAGCACTGTAGAACCTTGAGTAACTGCTCTTATGCAATATCTGTTATGTGGTTAGATAGACGATGCAATTGAAACATAACACATCACATCACATTTTTCTTATGCGACTGCGTCGAACAACTCAAAGTAAAATGTATCTCATTTCCATGATAACGAGCTATCTATGTTAAGCAGTAGGTTCTTTATAATAGATGTGATATGAAAATACTTGACACGCACGCGAGAAATGCTCTTTATGATTTCGTTTAGAAATTTTTTTAACAAAAATATGAGTACTAATACATTTGGCTTCCAGAATTCTCAAATCATTGTAAAATTTTTTAAATAACTGATGTTGTTTTATAAAACTCAAAATCAATAAGGTGTAAATTGGATAAATCTAATATGAAAAAATTATAGTTAAACACCCTTTGTATAATTTTACTTGAGAAATTTCAAAATACATTTAAAAACGTGTATTTAATTCTTAATTATTATATTATAATAAAATTGAACAAATCCCAAGAATATTGTAACAATAAAAAAATCTATCACTCAATACAAAGCAGGTACATTTTTAATAAATGTTCAGATTAACTTTGTACATAAGATATTAATATCGAGTGGAAGTGATACATCATGACTTGGCAATAAATTTTCCATTTCACCTTGAATAAATAATTATAACTTGTCAACTAACATAAAATATAAAACTTGTAAATTGACACTATCAAAATGACAAGATAATAATAAAAGTATAAAGCACTAGACTTCCTTAAATTAGGAATATTTTGTGCAAATTCCACAAATTTTACCATAATGCTCTGGCTGTGTCAAACAATCGATGAGAAACTTTCCCAGGTCATATTTTGAAACAACTTTAGCCGGAGAAGCATCATATTTGATTTCATATTGACCGCTAGGTTGATCTACAATACACCAAATTGTTGAAAACAATCAACAGGTATTTTGAAAATACATACCTGCAATATGAGGTGGAAGAACTGCAATGAATTTGAGACCAGAATTTTTAACAACATCAAATTGTCGTTCATGATCTGCATTTAGTGCAACAAAAATCGGTGGCACCTTTTCGGGCTCGTAAAATAAAAATGCAGACAAACAAACCGAAACAATTTCAACATTTAATTCTTTCATTGCTTTGACTATATTTTTCATGCCTTCACTCAAAAGAGTAGTAGGGCTTAAATCATTACGAGTCCCTAATGCTACCACTACAGCCGTTACATTTCTTATAGCACTGTGAACATCACTGTAGTTTAAAACATCACCTTGTACCACTTCGACACTGTTACGTAAATCATCTGGAAGTTTGGCAGGATCCCGTACGAACGCCCTAACATTTAAACCTACAGAAAATTTTGTATAAAATTTTGAAAATATGTCGATTGTGATTTAGTACTTGCCTTTTTGTACAGCAGCCTGTACCACACACAGTCCAGTTTGACCGGTAGAACCAAAAATAACAACTTTATCCATTGCAATTTGTATAATAAATTTAAATATTGCAAGTAATACCAAACAACAACGATGATAATTAAAACTTAAGTGGTAAAAAATATCAATGTTTTTACTTTGTATACGAACTGTCAAACCGAATACCACTGTTGTCGTTTAAAAAATCGTAGGTTAAGTGGTCTAGGCAATTTTTCATTAAACAACCGCTCGACCAATTTTAGTTCAAAAATAATTGCCTCATTTTTAGAACAAAACATAAAATGAGCAAAATTAATAGGTGCCTATGCAAACGGCGATTTTGTTTTGTTAAGTAAATAAACTAATTTTATTCTTACAAGTCATCTCGCATTTAATGCAAAGCTGTTTTGATAGAAATTGTGATTCGAGTTTATCTAGTAGTTTCAAAACCTAAAATGAATAATAATCCTAATATTTTTCTCACGGTACACCGTATATCCGACGATGGCACAATTAGTTCCTTTCAAATTGAGGAAGATTTTATCACCCAAGAAGTGGTGTCCAAAACTCAAATTTCTAGTGAAAATGTGAACTTTACGTCGGAATGCGGTTGGAATTACGCAGAAGACAGTAAAGTAAATTTGAGTTACCGCTATTTGGAGCCCGATGACCAATCCGTTACTATAGTCAAGATTGGTGGTGTCGAAGATTTAAATCCATTAAATTATGCCACAGATATCAGTGCCGTATTAAGCGATCCTGGAGATTGCAAGCAATATGTTAACAATTCTCTGGTGGAATCCAGGCGCGAAAGTAAAATTCCAAATATACCAACAATGGTCAGATGTCAAAATTGTGACACAAATTTTCCAACCAAATACCAATATCAACGTCATCAATGCGAATTTAATGCAGACAAAGTGGTAAGTGTTTTCATTTTTTTCATTTTACCAACATAATTTTGTTAAAAATTATAAATTTTTGAATTAGACCGTTTAATTACGTACCGAGAAGCCGGTTGTTAAAAATTCTGAAATTTAAAGCATTATTTTGTAAAAAGATTTGCTCTTTAGAAATTTCGCCGCCTCTTGCTAATCTACCTTTTCCAACAATGAATTATTAAATACTCATTAATTTATTAATAACATCGCATAAAAAGAGTTTACATTGGGTTCGGACCAGAACAAGAATAAATTTGTCGGGAGAGGTCCCAGAAATCACAAGGTTGCATTATAAACGCAAAAAAAATGGAAAAAAAATATCAAATTTTTATCTTACATTTTGAATAAAAACTTTAAAAAAATTGTTTTAATTCTCGTAGTTTTAGAAATATTTCCATCCAAACCGCTGTGTTTTAGATTTTTAGTGACCTAGAGTCTAGACTTTAGATTCAATTATATGTAAATCCCCGCATAGAACCAATTCAACCCTTACCTAAGTTGATAAGTTTTTCGCATTTTTAAATTCGCAAATTTATTCGCATAACGACAATTTATAAGTGAAGATTTTAAAACAAATATTAAAGCAAAATTGAGATTTCAATTATGCAGACTGGAAATTTTTGCAATTCTTAATTATTATAATAGCTTTCTCATATAAAAAACTTGACCAAGAACTAAATTTTATAATTTTTCCAAATATTGAACAAAAATTAGAATTCTTTGGAAAGCAGTTTTAATTTTATATAGAATTTTGCTCTGTGTACTTGAGGATTCATCTCAGATGCACTAAAATTGAGCTACTCTAACAACATAAAAATTATTCAATGACTTCTCGAAGTCTTTCTGCTCCAATATACGGAGGTTGCGGTGGTGTAATAGTAGATGCTCTTTTAATAATTCTAAATTAAAATTTTGTACAAATTGAAACCTTTGGAAATTGGCCATATTAAACAAATGTTAGTAGCTTTTACCTTCAAATAGTCATGCTATCTAAACTATACTATCGAATATTTATTATAAATGAGTTATATAAATGAGAGAAAAGCGAAAACCGTCATATGGGCGACTGTTATCTGGTTGATGACAATTGGGTGACCCCAAATAGGCGATCGTCAGCCGGATACCAGTTTTCTCGGCTTATTAGGCGATGACAACGTACAAAACTATTATCCGCTTATCCTCTTAAAAACATATATTAGGTACATATTTTGCTATATAAAACAAAACAGAATAATTTAATAAGGACCTTTTAATATAAAAAATAAACTGAAATTAAAATCATTTGCACTGGAAAAAAGAATTGTAATTATAACTCAAAGAGGAAACGAAAAATACACCGAAATGGATATTTTTATACTAAAGACAAAGTAAGTCAGAACGGTGCAGTTCAACTTGGGCGTTGTGAAAACAAAAGTCTTGGATGTAATACTCGAATATGGACAAACATAAAATACGGATCATTTAATTGTATACGAAAAGAATACACCTGTAGTAAATGCAGCACGTGTTGCAGTACAAGAAGTGAATGCAATCATAAAACGTCTCGCAGAAACCACCCATGAAACTCCTACGCAAATTAGGATGACCGCTACCCAAAATTTACCCGATGCTTACCTATTCTTCCAAGTCGTAATGCTATGAACAGAAGTATACAAAGAAGACTTAAAATTTTAAAAACACCTATCAATAAATAAAATTTATTTAAAAAAATATAAATTTTGATGAATCTAATTTGTATAGTAGGTACCGGGTGTCCGGCCAAAGAACTGAACATAGGGAAATAGCATAGGATATTGATTTTTCTAAATTCCTGCATCCCATATAACGAATTAGAATGAAAAAGGTATCAAATTAAAGAGATTTGTATTCCACTCTAAAGATACCCAACACTTGAGTTTTTAACAATAATTAAAGAATAAAATATCAAGTGTTGGGTATCTTTAGACGCGCAATAGAAATCTCTTTAATTTCATACTTTTTTCATTCTTATCTGTTATAACGGGAAGCAGAAATTTAGAAAAATCAATATACCTACCTTATTATTTCCCTATGTTCAGTTCTTTGGACGGTCACCCGGTATAAACCACTTACTATAATAATAATTCAATAGTTTCGGTATGATAACTATTTAAAGAAAGAAATTAAAAACAAATTTTAGAATAAAACCGGGGGGGGGGGGGCAACAGTTTGAATGTAGATAAAAATATTAATAAAATTTTTTTCTTAGAAATACATTTTACACCCTAGTGCTATTCTTACCGAGAACATTTAAAAATCCCTTTTTGGTGATTTCCGATGCTCTGAGAAATTCTCCTTCACAAGTAAAATTTGTAAAAATCCTGCTATTAGATTGGTTTTGAACCTTTGCCTTTAAAATTTACTTTTAGCAATAATTAATAAGTCTAGAGTGAATCAATTTGTATTCATACAGGCTGGACGAAGGAACTTAGTGTTTCAGAATTCGTTTTGAGAAGACCCGTACTTTTTTTACTAAAAAAAAAATCTTGACATCGTTAGAGGCATTTAAAATTTTGAAATAAATAATGCTATTTTCAATAATTTGGTGTTTAGCATAAGAAAAATCGCTGCTAATTCGGTAATTTTGTAGCTTTTGGATTGATTTTTTCCTCTTACCTTATATTAATATAAAAATCCAAAAAAATTTTCAAAAAAAAATTTTCGAAAAGATTGAGAATCGTTATCAATCCCATGTTATAAAGCCCATAAGTAGGATAAGTATCTACTCAAAATATTAAATTTTTATAAAAAAACTGACATTTTTCAGAATAGAAAGTTTTCTAATAGCTAAATTTTAAGATTTTTAAATAAATAATATTCCTAAAAATTCGGCGTATAACATAAAATAGTAATGTGGTCAATTCGGTAATTTAAAGCTTTTAAAAATCACATCACAGCACAATAAATAAGTTAAAGAAGAAGAAAAAGATTTTTATTCGTTCGTATTTGTAATCCAAAATATTTCTAAATATAAACGAAAGTATTGCAATTTAAAAAAAAAAAAATAAAATTAGATATTTTGAAATATTTCAGTTTTCTTAAACTTTAGTATTGTGATAGAATACTAACTTATCCTACATGTCCTTATAAAATGAAAAACTCAGAGGCAACTTAATATTAAATAATTTTTATATTATTTATATTATATAATATATATGTTACGGTCAATGATGACATTTCGGTCATTGACGTCAATAACCGGACAATGACGTCAATGCCCTGTCTAGCTGGGCATTGACGGTAACGCCCGGCCATTGACGTCAATGACCATGCATTTTGGGCGATGTTGACATTTAAAATTCTATATGTGGATTTTACATCATTGTCCGGATAATGACGTCATTGCCTAATATAGAATGGGCGATAATGACATTACTATTCTACGGTGAGAAATCTTATTTTCATTATATGGCGGTTATTTTTTATATTCCATCAGAAAGCTATATATTAATTAAATATTTTATTTAAATATTTAATAATTAAAATACATTATAATGCAATGAATACAACATAATTTCAAACGTTCAAAAAATATTTTTTCCACGATATCATCATTGTCCGATCCATTTTGGCCAATGACGTCTATGAAATCACATGAAAATATTTACATCATTGGCCACCGTTAACGGGCAATGACGTCAATAGCCAGCATACTTGGGCATTGACGTCAACGGCCGATTTACATCATTGACCGTAACATATACACAGACTTCTACGGCTGGAGCCGCCTCTCCGTTCCTAGTTTTTATCACTTTCTATCTTGACATAACTTTTCTTCCATATTTCTGGAAGTCATCGCTCCATCTACATTGTCTCTCCAGCTTCTTCTAGGCCGTCCTCTCGACCTCTTAACGGTCGTCCGTTAAGAGAATTGATGAAAATAGATGGCCACGAAAAGTGTTAGAATGGATCCGGCCGGAACGGAGAAAGAGAAGATATTATTTATATTAATTTATTATAATAAATGATCAAATTGGCAATAATTTGTATACACAAAATTATTTATTTAAAATGTCTTTATCGGTCGTCAGAACTTTTCAAGGTGAAAATAAAAAATACGGGTTTCCTCATTTTGTATAAACAGCAACATATTTCACCAGAAACACATTCTAGAATATGAGCTCTGTTAGACTAAACGATTTGATTCAGAGCAAATAATTATAAAATTAAAAAAAATTAATATTTTCAAAACTAATAATAAATCGATATTAAAATTTAGTTACATACAGGGAAAGTAACTCTTCAAATGTTTTGAGAAAAATGATTTTTAATTTTTTCAGGAAAATACTTTGCAATACTTTTAGTTTTTTTGGAAATTATTTAGATTTCTATATTTTTTAAATATCAAGTACGATGTTCTACATAAGAGAAAAAAATCAATCTAAACGTTACAAAATTAGCAATTTGGTAGCAATTTTTCTTATTTTATACATCAAAATTTTGAAAATAAAGTTACAAATAAGGTCACAAATTTTTTTTTGAGTTAAAAAAAAAGAATTACGGGTTTCATCATTTTCTATAAACAATAACATATTTCAGCAAAAACGAATTCTGGAATATGAGGTCCACCAGTTTGCACGATTTGAAATGTATTCAGTCTTTAGATAAATAAAATCTTATTAATTAGCACAATATGCAAAATAAAAAAAATTTAAATTTTCAGCAAATCTAAAACAAGAATACGAATTGAAACAGGTTTGATTGTTCAATTTATTTAAAACTCATAACATTTTTATCCACTTAGATTTTCAATAATTATGACAAGGATTGCAATTTGTATTGGGCAGTGAAGTGGAATTTGATTTGCATTTGTGTATTGTATTATAATTTGTTAATTTTGCAGCTCGTGTATATTTAACCTTACAGTGGATATGTCAATTAAAATCATTTCAGAAATTAATTTTTTAATTACGTTTTTAATTTAATTAGGTT
The DNA here is from genome assembly GCA_911387805.1 of Cantharis rustica. Classification (NCBI taxonomy): domain Eukaryota; kingdom Metazoa; phylum Arthropoda; class Insecta; order Coleoptera; family Cantharidae; genus Cantharis; species Cantharis rustica. The sequence continues at coordinate 43,019,686 of OU426877.1, forward strand.
TTAAATTTTATTTATTAAACTTTTTAAAGGCAACTGTTAAAAAAATAAACAAATTACTTAAGCAAAATTCAGCAAGTCAACATCACCTGAATTCTCTAGAAATTCAGACACTGCATTTTATAATATTTTATTTTGTGCTTGAGTTATTTTGTGAGTAACTGTAAATAAGTTGTTATTACTAGCTGAAAAAAATATTTTACAAAGCTTTTAATTTGATTGGAAGTCAATTACCACTTAAATATAAAATTATGTCAGTGAATACGTCGAGTTTACGAAACCCGTGGCACTTCTATTAGCAATTCATTCAACTTTTAAAGTTTTCTAAACACATGTCGAATCTTATCATATTTTAGGCATCTACTAATGGATATGTGAAATTTATTTAAAGGGCTCTTTTTATATTCATTTAAATGTTTACTCGAGCCTGTTTATTAGGCCCATTATTCTCTGCTCATCATTAGAGAAAACAAATTTTTATAGTAGGCATTTCATTTCTCAATTTTTTCCTGTTTGTAGTTTGTAAATTTTGTAAACTTGTATAGCATGAACGTTCTCAATCAAATTTGACGTAAATTGTTCTGTTCTTGTTGTTTTTGTAAGTTTTTATGTAAACTACTTATATCTGATGTTATGTATAATTTATTTATAAAATTGGAAATAATCTAGATTAAAACTTGCGCAAACAATTATCTACATACAAAACAATTAACAAAAAATTAGATTTAGAGTGTTCGTGCCACACAAGCTAATAAAATTAAAATACAGAAGTACATAAAATTTCAAAATGTAATCTTATTTATGTAATTTTATTTTTGTAACCTATTGTTTTATCCTATTTGCTATAAACAAGAACAAAATTATTAAATTTTTAGGTTATTTTAATTTTTATTTTTATTTTACATTTTCTAATATAAAAATAAAAATAAATGGGAATATTTAAAAAGTAGATTGTATCAGTAGCTTACCCCCAGCAATACTTTTAACAAGTCACTTACTCAACAAGAATTGCGAAACATACATATGATGAAGATAAAATAATTATTTTTAACCACATAAAATAAAAAAAAAATTAAAACCGAAATCAAGTTTTTTTTCAATGACGAAAGTACAAAATAAATTTAATACACACAGGAAATTTAAGCAACTAAAGAGTGAAGAAATCAAATTAAGGGTATACAATTATAAATTTTATATAATTATTCCTAATATGTATTATTTATTTTATATTATATAATAGATATTATCATCATGTTTATAATAAGTCAGATACACAACATTTTTTTAAATAGTTTTAATATAGTAATTTATTGTAATAAATTGTATAAATTATTTAGATAATTTTCATGTTGATGGCGTTTTGTCGTAGATTTTAGATAGAATTTTTTTTAATATTAAATGTTTTTATTTAATTCAGGTGCTGAAAGCCGATGCAGATATAAAGGATTTTGAAAAGGGCATGAGAATAAAGTACGACTGCGTGACTTGTGGAAAGCAGTTTGTGAGTAAAAATAATTTAGACCGACATCAGTCTAGTCACGATAACACGCAGGAAAATATTTGTGAGCACTGTAATAAACAATTTGTGAGTGAAAATCGACTTCGGATTCACAAAGAAAATCACTGTAAAAAAGCTGGCGACATCTCTAAATTTTATCGCAGTGATGTAACTGTTTGGAAGTGTGTTAAGTGCAATCAAGTATTTGCCACTCCTGCTTCGGCTAATAAACATGCAGAGTTGTGTGTCGAAGTTCCAAGTGAAAACACTGTTCTTAATATAAAAGCAGAATCTGTAAATGCATCAGAAGAAAGCAGCGAACTTCAACTGTTGAATGAAGAAATTAAAAGTTTATCTTATATTTCGCCTGAAATTATAAACGAAGAAACTATATTAATAGAAAATCCGAACTGCAACAAAATTGATAACACCACTCCAAATGTTAATAAAGTGCTAACCGAATTGTTATTGCAATGCGAATATTGCAATAGAACATATTCGGAAAGAAATTTACTTTTAGCTCACCAAAAAAAGCACACCACAAAGGTTAATTATGAATGCGTTACGTGTAGAGAAACCTTCGATTCGTATACAATCGCTGCAAAGCATTGGATAACCAAATGCTCAGATGAAGCTAACTTGTTTTACCTACCCAAAATGACGTATTGTGAATACTGCGACAGAACATTTAAATCTCACGAAATTTTGTATACCCACAAAATAAAGAAGAAACACTATACGCCCAAATTACATGTCATAGACCACGACAATGCAAATAACTTAATTACGGTCGAAAACAAAGACGTGTTTTTGGTAAAACTTATCGAAGATGTTCTTACAACGATTAATAAAGATAAAGAACTTATTCAGGAAAAAAGTAATAACGATAAGGAAAATTTAACGGAAGAATACAATCAAAACCTAACGTCTATTAAAAATGAATTAGCTCCAAAAAGTTTGAACCAAGAGAATGCCGAACCGGAGAAAAAGAAAAGAGGCCGCAAACGAAAATGGCCGAAACAAGCCACAAAAGCTAAACGTTTAGCTTTTGTTGTTGATGAAGGTTATAAATATCAATGTGAACGTTGCATATTGGTTTTCGACAATGTCACCGATTTGGAATTACACCGTGAAAAAGAGCATGCTTCTAATTTCTCATGTGAGGAATGTGGACAGGTAATAATAATGTTTAATAATAATGTTTGCAACTAAACAGTTGTTTTAATGTTTCGAACTACTGCAGAAGGCATTTAATTGAAGTATATGTTAAAGAGAATATTTCTATTAAAAGATATTGTATCGTGCACTTGACACATTATCGGAGGGTACGCTAATAATTACGTCGATCTTAAAAATAGAAAATTACATATCTAAAACTTTTCCTTTTTTCTTGGAAAATTAGACGTTTCTAGTTTTTCTTTTAGAAGAAAAAACTTGTACGTTTTTTAATTCAGTAGTATTTCGAAAACGTTTTAGCAGTATTTAAAGTAAAAAACATTAACAAAAAAAACTCATTTACTTATAGGTTGTTCACAGTGCAAAAGCATTGGTTATTCATAGTAGAGCTCACCAAAGTTTGAAACCATATGTTTGTGAACAATGTGGTAGAAGTTATTCTCAAACTTCGCACTTATGGCAACACATGAGATTCCATCAAGGTAAGATTTAGTTAAGTACATTATTATAGTAACTTTTTAATTTTATAATATGTTTAGGTATTAAACCTTTCGCTTGTCCTCATGAAGGATGTGAAGCACGTTATACGATTAGGCCCGATTTAAAAGATCATATTCGTAAGGTTCATACTCGCGAAAGACCATTTAAGTGCGCAGTTTGCAATAAATGCTTCCTTACTGGATCTGTTTACTACCAGCACCGTCTCATACATACCAACGATCGCAGATACGGATGTGATGTATATTAATGGTATTACTAAGTTATCAATGTGATCATTACAGAAAATTATTAATTTTAGATATGCGATAAGAGATTTTTCAGAGCCGATGCTCTAAACAATCACCGAAGAATTCATACTGACGAAAGACCGTACCCTTGTGAAATCTGTGGAAGAGAATTTCGTCAAAAAGGTGATCGAAATAAGCACGTAAGGACGCAACATCCGGATTAATTATAATTTTATTCGTTGTTGATCAAGTTTAAAAATTTAAATATTATATTAGTTGTTTATATTATTATTATTAATAATATTATATTAGGTTAGTTCACAATGTTAGTTTTTGTAAATTAAAATTAAATTTACATTTATTTGCTTATTAATACTTTTTTAACGTCTGTCACTTGAGAGAAATGTTGTTTTATTATGCTTCGGGGACATTTTGATGCATAGATGAATTTAAAAACTAGATTATATGGTAAGTATTTATCTAAGGCTAGGTTTTCGTTATGAGAGGAATATCCATTCATAGTGATATATGTACTTTGGGAACAAACTAATATGAGCGATACAAACGACTTTTTTTTAAATTTTCTAGAATATGTTATTAGAAATTAGAATATGTTATTAGAAATTTAACACTTGCGTATTTTTGGTAGGGTGGACCACGTTTTACAAAGTGTTACAATTTATTTTGGCTTTAGTTGTAATTTTTTAATATAGAGAAACATAGAAAAAAATTATAAATTCTTTAAAATCAATAAACTTAATGTGTTTGACAACCAAAGAACAAACAAATTCAGGCACTGTCACGTTTTTTGCAAAAAATCATGTTAAAATTCAATAAGGAATCTGCGTAGAAATAACTCAAAAATTAATTAAAAAACCGTTTACTTTGCTATCAGAAAAAAGGCATTAGAATAAAGATGACTTGAAAATAATTCTTTCTATATGTGTTTAGTGATTCAGGACTTTTGGGATTAAAACATCTTCTGATTGCAAATTTTTACTCCCCCAATTAATTTCTTAATTGGTTCAGGTCAGTGGCGGCCCGTGGGGAAAAATTTTGGGTAGGCCAGCAATATTGTATAAATAGATAAAATCTGCGGAAGATGTGAATATTTTCTTGAGTTATAATGATATGCTCTATTAAGTCATTTTATTTAAATAATAGAATTACTTACTTTGGATGCTCCTATTTTAGCAATATAAATTGTACTTTTTGAAAACTCTTTTTAGCATATAAAAATCGCTTTTACAAAAATACTTTTAAGACATTTTTTGTAGATAATTTCATTCCCTTCAGTTTTGTTTTCAAACATTTTTTTATTTGTTGCCTCGTTTTCGATCGAGAGTGACTTAAAGCAGTCTCGGTAAAAATCCTATGGGAATTTCTCGAGAAAACCATTGTGTATTTTAAATTTTATTAAAAAGTTTTACCGAGTCTGCTTTAAGTCACTCTCAGTCGAAAACGAGGCGACAAAATAAAAAAATGTATAGGAATAAAACTGAAGACAATGAAATTTGCGACAAAAAATATCCAATAAGTATTGCTGTAAAAACAATTTTTATATAATAAAAACAATGTCTAAACGAAGCAATTTACATTACTAACACAGGAACGTCCAAATACTTTTTCGAATAACTGTACATTATGTTATAGTATTTATAAACAATGATTGATTCTCTTATTTTTGCTCTTCGCAAATCTGTCTATGACATTGTCGTGAAATGTGTCCGTTTTTAATAATTTATCAAGAATGTCTTTTTGTATCGATAAAAGTGCAAGTGAAGATAGGCAAACTCGCAATACAATACCTACCGCTTAAACTATTTTGCAATAATAAAAATACACTACAAAGTGCAAAATACAGCTTAATTTCTTTTTTTGTTATTTAATTAATTTATTTAATTTGAGATAAATATTCTTTTTGTCATCTAAACAACTTTAACATGCTGCTCGTATATGTCCGATAAGAAAAACTGTTTATGGCGAGGTATCATATAACTGCAAGTATCTGGTAGGCACGGGCCTATGCGCTGGCTATTGAAGCTATAGTATTACTGTATCTGGCGTCATGGTCCTACTGTTACATTGCGCTATATGGACCAAGCTAGGCCAGTGCCTACACTGTAATACTTTAAAGCAGATACAAATAAAAATAAAAAACAGGCTAATTTTTGCAGCAGTTATTGCAATTTTAAGTGCAAATAATGAAAAATAACAAATATTAATTGTCCATAATATTAAAATATTAATTATATTGTGCACAAAGAAAATGTTATTTATGTACATTAAATTTTGGGTAGGCCGGGCCTACCTTGCCTGTTCTTTAAAACCGCCACTGGTTCAGGTACGTTGCTACCACATTAGATTTTATAATAAGATCCAATAAAAACTCAAACAAAAAAGTAACGTGGCTTCTTTTTTCGTAGATGTAGGAAATATAAACAAGATCCTTATTCTTCACACAACACAAATAAAAAAAAAGTATAAAAAAACTTGAATTTATTATTTAAAAAATAGAAAAATATAATAAATGTAAACACAAGGGGAAAATAAAAATAAGAATATAAGAGATTAAAACGATTAAAAAAAAGGTTAAAATTAAAATTTACAAATTATTAATTTAACTTACATAAAAATTGAGTTTGTAAATAGTTGAGGAAGCGATCATTAAAACAATTAAATTGTCCGACGTTTCGGGTTCTTTATTGACTCATTTTCAAGGCTTTAAGAAGTAAAATAAAGGTTATAATAAGCCACAACATTTTTGTTTCAAACTTCTATTTTTAAATCACCAATCTCAAAAACTCACGTGGTGTTCACAGTAAAAATAAATTGACATTTATTATTCATTTCAATTTATTTTTACTGTGAGCATTTCAATTTATTAAATAAAGTATTTATATTAAATTTAATACATCCAATAAGGGTTGGAATTAATCTTATCGGTTGGACTATTAATATCCTTAATTATAAGCTTTAAATTAAAGGAAAGATCAAAACCTTAAATTAATACAGTGATTCTAAACCGGTGACCTGCAACTCGCTATTTTATGAATAACGTTGATAAAAGTTGAGGGTCACTGGTTAATTAATACAAAATTTCCTATATCTATAATAATTATTATTATAATTACAAAGTAAATGTTTCCTTTTAAAAATTGGTTTAGCACCATGTTTTAAATTAATTATTTAATATAACATTAAAAAAAGAGATCCAGGTTCGCACTTAGGTGGACTTGACTAAATATAATTAATTAATAAATTACCTACTCGTCTAAAGCGAAACGGGCTACTACAATAACCGTTCTATTAATCACTTGCGGTATACTGGTGATTAAAACAACGAAGTAGGATCGAGAAGAAGATCACCTTAATTTTTGCTAAAAAATTTCGCATATCTGTTTATTGTGCATTTATTTAAAAAAATTTTATTTTAACTATTTAATAGAACCACTACGTTCGAACAATTTTCACTAACTTGTCTTTGTACAGGGTGTCCCCGGATACACTTTGCATAACTTAGATGGTGATAGAGAATACTTTTCTATGAAAAATATTTAAAATGTTTTTTTATAAATTCAAACCATCATCGAGAGTTACACCTCTTTAAAGCATTTTTTTAAATTTCTACCTTCACATGGCCGTAGAACCAAAAATATTAATTTTTCACTAAAAATAGTTTAGTACTTTTTTAAAGGGCGTGAAATAATCTACAAACTTTTTTTAAACCTTTTATTGTGTAAAATCAACGGCTTCCGAGTTATGAATTTATTAAATTAACTAAAAAAAAATGTTGAAAAATTGGAGCTTTTTTTTTTGGTTGTCTTCAAAACCTTGTATCTTTTAAAGGAAATATTTTTGAAAATTTTTTTTAGAAAAACCAATCAATTTCACAGAAAATAAAATAATAAGCAAAGCAGCTACAAAACAAAAAATTAAATAATCAATAGATAAGTGGTTTAGGTAGTGTAACTCGAAATTAATCATATCAAATTTTTTAGCATAAACCAAAAAATGCACAAACACTTTTTCAAAACTAAACTGTTTAAGTTATCACAATATATAAATATACCGTATGTATATTATCGCAAACGTTTTCACTATACTATGGCATCATCAAGCGATGATGTTCATCGCCTGATGATGTTCATCGCTTGATGATGTTTATCGCATGATGATGCTCATCGCCTGATGATGTTCATCGCCTGATGATGCCATAGTATAGTGAAAACGTTTGCGATAATATACATACTCGGTGTATTTATATATTGTGATAACTTAAACATTTCAGTTTCGAAAAATGTTTGTGCAATTTGATATGAAAAAATTAAATTTACAAAATTTTTATTTTTATTGAAAAATTATTTTATTAATTAAAATACATCTTTTAAAACGATCTCAATCGTACATTAAAAATGAAGGTGGTAATTTTGAAGATTTATTTAAATAATGTAACCTTAATTAATATAATTTTTTAATGAAAAATTTTGTGAATTTAACTTTTTGTTTTGTAGCTGTCTTGTTTATTATTTTCTGATTTTCTGTGAAATAGTTTGGTTTTTTAAAAATTTTTAATAGACAAAAGTTGTAGTTCGTTAAATTTCCTATTCAGAATAGAGCGTGTGATTTTTGGTAAAAAGTTTCGTTTAACAGATATAGGGGTTTGAAAAAATCATAAAAAAGCTAAAATTTTTCAACATTTTTTTACTTACTTTAATTCATAACTCGAAAGCCATTGATTTTAGACAATAAAAGATTTAAATCTAGTTTGTACATTATTTCACGTTTTTTAAAAAGTACTAAATCATTTTTACTGAAAAATCAATATTTTTGGGGCATGTGAAGGTAAATATTCAAAAAAAAACTCTAAAGAGGCTTAACTTTCAACGTTTTGAATTTAAAAAAAAATTTGTGTTAAATATTTTTTTTTAAAAGTGTCATCTATCACCACCTAAGTTATGTAAAGTAGGAAGGGATAAGTATGAAGTATGCAGGGACACTGTGTGTAGTAGAGTTCTGTTATACTAAAACGAAAACATGAAGATAGTAGGTACTTACTCTGTATAAGATTTAAAGAGTCTAAAAATTGTCTAAATTTTTGATCATATCGTATTATTCTGGGTTGGAGAGTATGTGGTATATGTAAGTAATGTAACTGTAGGGATACCTTGTTTTAGAGTAATGTACAAGAAATGAAACAAATTGGAAGCATTATAAAATATATTTTTTGCATTTATAACAATACAAAATATTTTTTGAGAATTTTGTAAAAATTTTTATTACAAAAAAACAAGATACAGACCTATCCCAGTATACGGACCTATGTACTTGACGTCGGACATTGTATTTAACGAGAAAAATATTGATTTTTAACAATATTTTTCTAAAAATTTAGGTTTTTGTTTAAAATGCTTAAAACCTCTTTTTTCAAAATATTTTCAAAAAATAAATATGTTAATTGCGTCCGGTATGCATTATAATGATTTCTGTGAAGTGTTATATACCTCTGTATAGAGGTTTATAATTGGGAATTCATTGCGTAGGTATTTCAATACGGGATATGTCTGTAATTGTAACCAAGTACAAAAAATACAAAAAATAGTTTTCTTTATTAAATTAATGATTAGATAAAATTTGAAATTTAATGAGAAGCGTGCTTTAAAAGTCTTAAAAATTATTATAAGAATATTTTATTTAAATTTAATTTTATATACATGAACATCAATAGGTACTTCAAAAAGTTAAAACAATTACATGTTAAAAGAATTGGTCCACAATTTATTATAAATTTTTAAACATCGACTTATTCGCTTACTGTAATTGGTTTTTCAGTTATTATAAATTCAAATAGATCTGAGATGCAAGCAAAAACAGAAATAATGGTTTTATACATTTCGCTCCAGGATATTTTGCTACTAAGAATATTTCGCTATCATTTCTGGTTTGTTACTAAAACAATCTTTAAAACAATAACTAACGACAAACGAAAAATTAATTAAGAAATTTTAATTGCATAAAATAAATAATGAAAAAAATATTACATAGATAACTTAAATATTTCAGAACTTGACATATAATTTTAGTAACAAATCAGAAGTTGGTAGCGAAATGTCCGGTCATCAGAAATATATCGTAATATAATAAAATAATGATTTTTAATTTTTTTTAAATCGATTTTGTACACAACTAAATATTACTCTATATTATTTTAATTTTTGCATTTGTACTAGATATTCACCAAAATTTAACTTGAATTAAACAATTTAATAGCTTTTACAAAAAATATTTATACCAATAAGAGATCTATAATATATGTTATATCTAATATAATTATATAATATTCCATAATATCATTATATCATCTATGATGATATTATACTAATGAGGTAATATTTCTCAATACTACCGTGAGCCATAATGCAACGTATATTCTTAGAAGCATATCTCTAATTTCATTGCGAGAATCTTGGGCGGTATTAGTTTCATTTCGAGGTTCTTCGCGAAATTCAAGTGGAGGGATTTCTTCATTTTCTTCTGTATTAAATACAATTTCAAACAAAAAAGATTTAATTAACGAAGATATTTTTGGGTAACAACGGCAATCGAAATTTTGATTTATTACGAATTATTTACATATTATTATTTGTTGGTACTTAATGAGATAGTTACTTTTTGATAAAAATAAATGATTTGGTATATGTTGACGATTCTTTCCCGGTATAATTTTTACTACCGTATACCCTTAACTTTCCTTTTATATTTTAATATTTTCACGTGAGGTCAGGGCGGCTGTTTCGTTGCCCTAACCCGAAATTGTCAAAATGCATAATATAAGCAATTACTGGATGTTACAAGTAGTCTTCACAAATTATTAAAGGGTATCAAATATACCAACTTGTTAGATTTTTTTAAAAAGAAAATGTTACTTTTACTACAAAATATAGTAAAGAGACTTAAGTAACTTAAGTAAAAAAAATTCTACATTGATTAAGTTGTTTATAGTCTTACCTGTACTACCCTGAAGGGTATAAGGGACAGTATGGAAATAATCAGCTCGATGTTCAATTCTTGTAAGACCTAATCTAGTATTAGAACCGCGAATATAATTATTTAAATCTATGGCTTCATTTGACGGCGAAATCACCACTTGCTGATCACAATGTACGTTTTCTGTATAATTTAAAATCGATCGAGAACTATTATTAGTTTCGGGGATTTCTTCATTCACCGGTATTATCCGGGAATGATTTGGTATTGCTGCAGCTTGATTACGTGAAATTACAAAGTTTTCGTTAGAAATTCTATCAACAATAGAAATTATAGCTTCATCTTTATTTTCGTTATACGGCGAATATGTTCTGTGTTCATAATTTAACAATTGCATAGGTACAGAATTATTTTGATGGGACAAATTCATTGGGGTATTATTTTCAGAAGAATTATTATATTTTTCATTTTTTTCGACTACTATAGAATTAAATTTGGAAAATTAATTTGATATGTGAGTAATATCTGTAACATTTAACTTACATACAATCTCCATATCAACCTCAGATTCCTGTTCATTTAATTTAATTTCGGGAATATCATTTCGTAGGGAAAGTGGTAGAGGTACAAAACCTAAAGACTGACGTTTATTGCCGTTATCTATTGACGGATAATCTAAAATTAAGGTTGAAGATGAGCTATCATTCTCATTTTTATTATCTCTTGGATAATTTCGAACGAGTTTTTCATCTTCATTTGTGCTATTGGGTTGTTCTGATGAGATTACTTGATCTTGTTGAATTTGGTTTGATCCAGAATCATCGATTTTAATTTGAGTTTCCAAAATATTACCATTGTTTTGAATCTGATCTAAATTTCATGTTATTGTTTTTTATAATGAAGATTGTAACATTTAACTTACATACAATCTCCATATCAACCTCAGATTCCTGTTCATTTAATTCAATTTTGGGAATATTATTAGGTAGGGAAAGTGGTAGCGGTACAAAACCTAAAGACTGACGTTTATTGCCGCTATTTATTGACGGATAATCTAAAGTTGAAGATGAGCTATCATTATCATTTTGTTTATATCTTTGAAAAATTGGAACGAAGTTTTCATTTTCATTTGTGCTATTGGGTTGTTCTGGTGAGATTAATAGATCTTGTTGAATTTGGTTTGATCCAGAAGCATCGATTTTAATTTGATTTTCCAAAATATTATCATTTTTTTGAATCTGACCTAAATTTCATGTTATTGTTTTTATAGCACAATATTGTAGAAAAATTATTACTTGAATACGACGACACATTAGACAACATGGATTCGTTGCTGCGTTCCACTTTTTTAGGACGTTTTTCTTTTTTGACAAAAAATAAACTACTGTAAACTAAAATTATGTAAGAACCTTTTTGTAGAAGATGTTGGTGTATGTAGTACCTGTATCTTCAACAAATGTAGGTTCAGCTTGCTTTTCAATACCAACACGTTTAGCTGTAATATATTTTTAATATAATTATTTGTATATGGATCAATATTATTCCACCTTTATTATCATAATACGAAGCATTAGAAACTACGCCCGAAGAAATTAAAGACTTAGTTTCCTCAATAGAATTATTACTACCAATACCAAATTTTAAAGAAGCATTCGGCTCGTTTAATGAAATAACGTCCCTATCCATTTCATATTGATCGAATGATATTGATGATCGTGATCGTTTATATTTATAAATTTTTTTTATAAAAGACATAGGAGATAACTTTAGAAATTTATGTTTAAAATAGTTTTTTTTAGATGTAATCGATATCTTAGATACATTGGAAACATTATCGTCCAAGAAACTGATCTCATCGGGTTCAATTATATCTCGTAAACTTTCCTATAAAGTAATATGGGTTAAAAGTGATTATTTAATAAAGACGAAAATTATACTTCAGAATCGTTTGGAATCGTTACAGTTATTTTAAACATTTCAAAATCAGCAACACAAACAATTCTTAAAATCAAAGTAATTAATTGTGATATCCAACAAACTAGACAAATAATTGAAGTTACAAGAGATATTCGAAGAAATATAATTAAGGGTTTTTCTGTATCGTTAAAAAACAATGTGTACTCGTCGATGTAATTAGTACATCTAAAATAATAAATTAAAAAATATGTTAATAAATAATGTTAATCATATTTACCCTGTTGTATTGAAGATATCCTTAAATTGTGCGCAGAACGTATCAATACCAGAAGATAATTCCAAAGTGCTAAGTAATAACAATCCAATTGCAATTACAGTAAACACCATTGCAGGATATACAATTCTCCATGGCCGATAAATTCTATGAAAAATTAAAAGCAGTATTTTTAAAATTTTTCAACTTCATAACTACTTACGAATCTGAAATATATCCAGCACCGCCTTTAGAACAAACAATAAAAAACGCACCCCATATTAAACCAGATATCATAGACATGACAGGAGTAAATTGGCAAAAGTAGCATTCACTTGTTTTTCCCCAATAAGTTTCAGGCAAATTAATACCATGAAAATAATCTGGCAATTCTTTCCCGGAAACAGGTAACGTCGTATTATCTAAGAATACTATGTGCGCAAAAAGTATACAATGATTGTTGAAAGCCTCTATCGCTTTGCCCAAAGTATATGCAGATATGAATCCAGAAATGGTCGCAAATAGCATTGACGAAACATGAGTGACTAAAATATAAATGTAAATAAAGTATTGGTTTATGAAATATTACAAAATTAAAATTAAATAGAAAAATAAAACATTGTTAAATTCTTTAAATAATTTAAGAGATAATTATTTATTGTGTTTGCTTAGCTAGATAATTTTTAAATATTTTAAACGAATAAAGAAATTGTCAAGTTTCTGTTTGTAATTTTTATTCTAATTATTAGTTACAAAATTTTTACTGGCCAAGAAATATTTCATTTTTCATTGGACGGTCTTTCTGAGATTCGTTGATTCTCAAACGTTTTAGTAATATTTACTACTTTTGATTATATTATAGTACTAGCTGGCCCGCGGCAGACGTTGTCCCGCCCTGTAGTCGTGCCTTATAATACGCCATCTGTCGGCCACCAAAATCGTCTGCATACGAATTTTAATTCCGAATTTTCCGAGTAACTTCTTCAAACTTTCCAAGTTTTCTTTATCTATAATCCATACTCGGACTATTACAAACATTAAAAAAAAATTATCCAAATCGGTTCAGCCGTTCAGTAGTAATATAAAAACATATAAACGCACGAAATATTATAATTGTCTTATTTTTAATATTATTATTATAATATTATAATAATATTATAATTATATTGTCGTGTTTTGAAACCGTAAAATCTTTATTTTATTTGTAAATTATTTTAAGGTTTGTTTTGTTTTAAGTTTGTTAACATACTGTATACTTAAGAATTTATTTATTTATTTGTTAATAATTATGTTGGTAACGGACGAAGGAAAGAAGAACAGAGCAACCAAACCAGCGAGGTTAGACGCCGCTGTGCGTGGAAGATCGGTGGGAGTGTTTATTCCCTGATATAATAATTTTCATTTTGATAAATTTTGAAATAATAAGTAATTTTGATTAAATTAAAAAGTTGTTTTGATTGATTTGTGAAGTGTTTAAAGATTAAAGATTTGAAATTTTTAAAGATTTTGGTTAATGGAAATATTTCACAATAAATTTGTAACAAGGCGGTCAGCTGTGGGCGGTTACGTGCAGTACGAAACCATAAGGTAATAAAAATTTGTAACCTAGCAACAAATTATTGACCATATTTAGATGAAAACTAAAACAAAAATTTATAAAACGATACAAAAAGTAAAAAATTTAAAATTAATAGCTCCATGTTCAACAAATATTTGCATGCTCTTTCCTGAACCCATAATAAAAATTATTTTAAAATTAAAAATTTGTAAATGAAAAATTTTACAAAAAAATATACAAGGGGGCATCGCAATATATTGTAATGGTATTTTCGTAGAAAATTCCCACACACCTATTTTTGCTCAGGTAACCCTGGATTGCGGGAGCAATTGGTAATTTTCAAGGGTCGAGAGTTCTTACGTTTAAAAAAAAATAATGAAATAAAAAACTTCTTCTCGTTTTAAAAAATTAAATAGTAATCCAAAATTAAATGTAATTCCAATTCAAAAGTAGTATTCTTTGATGGAATCGTGGTTTTGATTCCGACCCTATCCAAATCGCCCGCTTATCAATCGCAACATTTGTTCCCACGAATGCAAATTTCAAACTTTCCAATTTTAAATAATTCAGATTCAATTTTTTAATTTCAATTGCTCTTTTTCTAATTTATCCACCAAATCCAATCTACCGCTCAGTAGCCACTCAATATAAAAATTATCCAAAAATCCAAATATCAAAACTTCAAAAATAACGCAATAATGCGAAAGCACAGAATTCACTTTATTCAATCAAATCAAAAATATTACTCACAACTAATTGCAATAATTCGCCTCAAAATTCAAAACTCAACGGGCTTACAAAATTTTACACCCGCTGTCGGCCATAGTTGGCCAAAAAAGCCTCGTATCTTTATCTTTTCTCCCCACTCTGTACTTTTCCAATTTAAACATTCAAAAATTAAATTCACAAATTTTTACAATTTAGCACAGGGTGGGTCGAAATATTTTGTTTCACGACAATATAAAGAAACTACACAAATACTATAATATAATAGTACTAAGAATAATAGAAATATTATTTAATATTTTTTAATTAAATAATAAAAATAATTCAGTATATTTAATTATATATTGTCCTGTATTTTCCCATAATTTAATATTTATTATGTAATAACATTTTAGTTGATTTCTGTTTGAAATTTAAATTGAAAGGAAATAAAAAGATTTTGTTTCAAAAGGTTGGCAGTAAGAGCCAAGATGGTGAGAAGAGTGGATGTTTGATTTTGGATAAGTTAGTTTAAGCGATATTTTTGATAAGTTGTTTTTTTGTTTAAGTGTAAAATAAATTATTTTTTGAATTCGGTGGTTTAATTGAAAGTGAGATTGATTTGCAAAATTTATGGTAATATAGCAAAGATAAGATAGAAGGAGTCTCATGTGCTATTGTAAGTAAAGGGTGGTAGCAATTTATTAGCAGAAGAAAAAATTTAAGAAAATAGAAGACCCTTATACATTATAATATATTTTTAAATTATGTATTCAATAATTATATTCAAAAAAATTAAAAATAAGAAATGTTAAAATGAAAAATAATAGAATTTTAACCGTAAAGTAAAGAATACATATACGTAGAACATTGTTATTTAAAAATCGCTAAAAAAAATTAATTTACCACTTTTGACAGGTTAGGGCTAAGAATATTAAAAAATATACAACAAGTAAAAAAATCTAATTTTCACATTATGAAAAATAATAAAATACAAAACCAAAATTAAAAAAATCGATCTTCAGTGGAATATAACTAGAAAATATACAAAAAATCTAGTAGTTAACAAAACTAAACAGTACGTTAAAATAATAGTATTTTAACCGTAAAGTAAAGAATACATAAAATACAATAAATTATTATGAAATAATGAAGAATACAAAAATAATAAAATACATAAGAGTACTTATACTACATAATAATATTTATTATATTATAATATAATAGATATTCACTTAATGTTTAATACATGGTATATTATAATATTACTTGGAAATTCAGTAGCTGTACGTAATTACTACATATTTTATCAATTCATTAATTTAACTATTGAAAGTAAGAAATGGAGCATAAAGAAATAATAAATTCTCATAGATTTCCTAAAAAACGTGGAAAATCACTAGTTATTCTATACAATGACTGTATACATTAATAATAATATAACAAATTTAAAAAAAATTTATTATGAAATTAGAACACATAATGCAAACTAACAGTATACCAACATATAAAATTATTAAAAAACATTAAATAACAAATAACGTAGGTATTGAATTTTATTTGTTGCACCATGGCAAATAACTGTAATGCAAGAAAAACATACGTATTTTATTTAGAGCAAATGTATATGTTTTGTGACTTATCTGTAATTGTCGAACTCACACCGCTACGCCCCCATTAAGTTTTCCCTATTAGAGTTTCATTAAAATACATTTTTTATTTAAAATTTCTCTAGTAACCTTTTTTCTATTTCAAAATACCGTCGATAGAAATAGAGAAAAAAAATTGAAAATATGTATTTTAAATTTAAGATATAAATATCACAAATAGATGATGCTTCTATTTTAAAATATTTTCTGTCTCAAATTATTTTTTGCATGCAAGCAAGATGGGTGCCACATTTGTTAACTGATGATCAAAAAGCAACGTGTGACTACTTCAACACATGGTTTAGAATTATTTCAAGATAATCCAAGCAGATTTTTCCGTCGATTTATTATTGCTGATGAAACATAGATTCATTATTATACGCCAGAAACCAAGAAGCAATCTAAACAATAGGTGGAAGCCAGTGGAAGTGATCCAAAGAAGGCAAAAACAGTGCCATCAGCATAGCAACTGTGTTTTAGGATGCATGTGGCATAATATTTTTTAATTGCTTAGAAAAAAGAAAAACAATAACTGGGCTATAATATTATTACATCATTAGTATATCAACTTAACGAAGAAATCAAGCAGAAATGACCACATTTGCTAAAGAAAAGAGTGCATCTTCATCATATTAATGTACCAGATTATTTGTCGAAAATTGCAACAGAAAAAACTTGTAGAATTACGCTACGAATTACTTCCTCGTCTACCATATTCTTCAGATTTGACACCTTGTAATTATTTCCTGTTTACAAATTTGAAAAAATGACTTTCTGGAAGAAGATTTCAAACAAATGATGAAGTAATCGTAGAAACCAATTCATATTTTGAAGGTTTTGATAAATCTCACTTTACAGACGGTATTATAAAACTTGAACATCGTTGAAATAAATGTATCCAGTCAGAAGGAGACTATGTTGTAAAATAATAAAAAATTTTGCTCTTCAAAAAAATCCTAGTTTTATTTTTATCCGACTTATTGAATTCTTGTTACATACATACGAATGCAGTATTTCAATTAATCGATAACGATAATTTAGAGTTGCAGTTAAATTAACGAGACAGACAGTACATAGCTAAATGCTTTCATTAGTTAATCTAAATAAATTGATGTAAATAATAATGTTTCAATAATATTATATATTTTATTTAACACTAAATATTTTGCAGGGTGGAGTGTAGCATTGCGTGACTTTATCTTTTAAGTATTAGGCACGTATGTTAAAAACTAATAAATTATAAGTGCATGCAATTTGTTTGAACTAAAAGCTTAAAGTTTCACATTTTTACAAGGCAATTTTAAACTTATTGCAATTCAATAAAAACTTTACATATAAACCACACGACCGACCTTGGAGTTAAACGAATTATTTTATTTCCAATTCACAATAATCTTTTATATTATTAGTGTACTTTTACTGCCGACTACGGGCGACACTAAAGTAAAAGTCAATTTAATAAAATTTTTACTTTAATTTAAAGTTTACTTAAGAAACATAGAATTAATTTTGTTTACTTAACCTGGCCGGGATCGTAAAAAGCTCAAAAAACGCCTCAAAATATATTTTTGTTTTAATTTTAAAGTTTTGTTTTATTTTTATATTGGTTATTCGGGCAAACAACTAAATGTACTATAACAATCAGTGTTGTAATTGTCAAGATATAAGAGAGCCCTAAACTGATAAAACTATTTTTTAAGACAAATTTTAAAATTTGTTCAATGTTCAAAATCTGAACATCTCGGTTCCTCTCCCGGTGAAATTTTTTAATTGGTCAAAAAAAAAACTCAAGTTCGTTATTAGAATGCGATTAATGATCCTTGAATATAATAATTTAGTTAGCTGTACCTAACAGCTATTTTAACTTATATTTTGTAAAATGACACCGAACAGATATAAACAATAATTTATTAATGAGAGTAAAGTTTGATATTAAAATACTTTGCCACTTTGTAGAAACTTAAATAATTAAGTTTTGAATGAATAAAAATCAAATATAAATTCGAGGAATAAAGAATGTAATTATGTTTGCAAAGTTGAAAAGTTGTTTAGTAACTAAAATATTAATTAGACTTCTGATTGGTAGAAGAAAATCCTTCCCTATTTTCATTTTTGTCTAAAATTTTGTTTTCATTTGTTTTTCTATAATATGATTTAGATTCTACTTTTTTTCTTGTTTATTAATATATTTTTTGTATTATAATAAATATAATTATTCTAATAAAAAATATTAGAAATAAATATTTATTATAACCTTTTTTTATTTTCTATAAAAAAAAAATTTTTTTTGTGTTGTGTTTTTTGTTTGTTTTATTTTTAAATTAAATTTAAATATTATTGTTAAACTGTATTTTCAGAGTACGAATCTGTTAAATTCTAAAAAAAAAACAATGAAAAAATAAAAAATAAAAAACTTTCAATAAAATATTAAGGATTAACATGGAAAGCAGGAAAAGCTGCTTATTTTTTAATCAAACCAAGTTAAAAATTTACATAAATTATTATTATGCACAAACGAATAATACTTTTACGAAACCATATAATAATATAATACGAATATTAATTTCACTTTGTAGTTTCTAAATGTTGTGAACTTGTGTGTCATAACACCCCCGATCATTTGTTTTTTAAATTGTGATTTTGTAAATTTGCATAAGTTTTTCACATGTTTTTTAAAGTTTTTAATTTAATATTACTTCTTATGGTATGAATAAATCAATTTATATCAAATATGGATGTTCGAAAATGACAACTTTTGTTTGAATGTTGATATTTGTACCTTTTCTAATTTGATTTTTATAAAAATTTTTACAAAAAATGTATTTACAAATTACAAAAAATAAAGTATATTCTTAGTTCAACCTGTTAAATGTTAATTATTGTTGTTTTTATTGTTTTTTTAAATATTATTTTTCTATTTAAGTATGTATTCTTTACGCAACAGTTAAAATTCATTATTTTAATATTTTGTTTAGTTTGTTTATTTAAAAAAATACTGTGTTAACGAAAAAATAACGAAGTCAAATGAATACCTCTAATGTTTATCATATTGCATTCTAAATTCTTTTGTAAATTTTGTATATTTTATTGTAAATATTCTTTGTCAAATAAAATTTTTTGCTTTACTCTAAAGTAAAACAGAAATTTAGTAAAATAGCATTAACATAGATAATATTAGATAGATTGTAAGATCTTGTACGAGCCAATCGAATTGTTCGTATAATAAGTATATTAATTTGATTGGTTTTTGTAAGCTCTTCAAAAACAAAACAATTCAATGAATCCATATAAATGGTATATCTTATCTTGATATTCTTTAAGGTATTTTGAGTGTAAAGTACCTATTATAAGATTTTTTTTAAATGCAGAAAATTTAAATTAACTATGTTAAATCTGAAGAAATTATTAGTTGGCCAGATAGTAAGAATTAAAAGTTATAAATTTATGTAAATGTTAAACTTAAATTACATCACCACCGGTTAATTCACTAAGCTCTTATGTTATGTAAATAAAGTAAAATTTACCTTTCCATAAAGGTGAAACATTTGCCGAATTGGCATCTAACAATTGATAATATTTATCCATTGCGTAACAATTAAAGCCAAATACACTTAAATTTATTGAGAAAACGATTCCAAATCTTTAAATCAATGTTGCACTCATGGATTTGCGATCACAACAAATCCTATTTAAAAACACGAAATATGTCACTCTTCTATTATTATTGTACGTCAAAATAATTACATCATGGTTATAATCAAATTACCTTGGAGTTCAGTGTAACAAATGTATTAGAATAGTGTGTGTTTGTGTAAGTATTAATAAGTACTGAATTTAATGTACATTAGTTCCTGAAAATGAATAATTTAGTTGCACATATTTTTATCAGCAGCAGTAGTAGTAATAGTTGGTGGTAGTGGTGCTTTAGTTTTCACAATAAATCGATAAAAAGAAGAAAGAAACTAAACGCATTGGCGTAGGATTCAATTAAAATTGTACATAATATTTAAAATAAATTACCGTTAATTAATTACTTAATTAATGGCGTAGGCGTGGTAAGCAATTTGTCACTCGTAAAATTGATAAACGGCACTTCAACAGGTGTTAATAAAGTTTTTAATATATAAATGTTTACAGAACATGGTACTACATACGTTAATAATAATTTTTATTAAATAAAATGTTCCAAAAGTAAGTACTAGTATAAGATAAAGAAAATTTGTTGATTGGATTTATATTTTAATGCAGGCATAAAATTTTATAGTTTCTTGTAAAATTATTTTAGTGCTAATTTTAATTTTCTCATTGTTAATTTTTTTTTAAATTAAAATTTCTATTATTAGCTATTATACCTACCTATATTACTTATCGATATCTATAGGTATTATGTCATATATATATTTTTTTAATATTCTAAATAATATTTAAATATATTATACTTTAAGGTGTTTTTTTTATCA
The DNA here is from genome assembly GCA_911387805.1 of Cantharis rustica. Lineage (NCBI taxonomy): Eukaryota > Metazoa > Arthropoda > Insecta > Coleoptera > Cantharidae > Cantharis > Cantharis rustica. The sequence goes on from OU426877.1 coordinate 43,040,614, forward strand.
CAAGTGTCAATTAGACGATATTATGGAAATTTTTACGTAACCATGACTCTGATATCTTATAATATATTAGTGGGAGAATGGGACCAAAAGCAATATGGGTCGAAAGTAACAACCCTACCCATTATTGGAGTAATACGGACGTGTTAAGGGTGTTTTTTGTGTTTTATGATCATCAAAGTAAGTATTGCTATATTTTGTATTTTTGTAATAAAATTTTATTATTCTTGTTTAACAACTGTGTGATAATAATTATTATTATTGATTTTTAAAATCACATTTTATAAATTATTAGTGGATATTTTTAACACTTTAAAGTGATTGTTATGTTCTCACACTGAGTTTTACTAGGTACTCTGAGGAAAAAATAATATTTTTGTTACTTCTGGCTCCGCTTTCCCCTAAAGATGATGATGAAATACTTTCGCAACTTGAATTTTTAATTTTTTCATTTTGCTTATTTAAAATATAGGATTTTATTCAAATTATGTAAAAATAAATGAAAAGTTTCTTGATTACAATTTTTTAGTTATTTTTTCAATTTTTTTTACGAATGACGAAAACTAAAAGTGTTATTTTTATTGATTGCAAGTATTTTAGTTTTTTTTCTTACACTAGCAAAAATTCTTTTTTAACATAGTAAGTAATATTTCTTAGTTTATTAACTAAAGTTATTTAAAAAAATCTTTAATAAATCACATTTAAAACTTTTCAACGAATTTTTATTGCTAATACTATTATTACTAGAAGTGTTGAAAATTACCTGATTTAAGTAGGTTGTAGTATATTTAAAAGTAATTAATTACATATAATAATTTTTTAACTGCTAGGAGAAAGAATTTGAAGTTTAAAGGAAAGTTTTGGTCTTTATAGCTAAAAATTGCATGTTTTTTGTACAGTTTTTTAATAATATTTCTTGTCTATGGCTTCGGGCAATTTCATATTAAAAAAATTTTCTTCGGGAAAATTCGGTTATAATCCGAATGCAATAAATTTATAAATAAAATTAAACTAGCAAGATAAAATTTACTACAATTTAGTAGAACAACAGTAGCACGTATTTTGTGCTACAATTGTAGTAAAATTTGGTATATATTTTTTTCAGTGTTTATTTAGTATACCTTTCTACCTATTCACACATCACTGTAGTAGTAAAAAAAATTCTTTTTTAGAGGTAGATTTGAGATTTACATTTGATTTTTTCAACTAAAAAATCCGAAACCTTCTCTTAACTCACAATTAGTCCATATTATAATCAATAATATAATAATATGGTATTTCTAACCTTATTTCAATCTTGGCATAAGCATTGATGACGTCACACGTTGATACAAACAAACTTATAAAATAAAAATTCCTAATGCAGTTGTACTTCGTATATTATACTATGAATTAAAATTAAATATTCATGTAGTAGTGATATGATAGACGTCGTTAAATTTGGATTTATGATATTATGTATGTATTAGAATTAAGTCAACATAAACTAAATCTACACATCTCTCATGCAGTAAAAAACTATGGTATTGGAAAAAAGAAATGGAAGCTTTGAAAGAAAACCAAACAGTTCTCTACTGTTGCCAATTTTTTATGTTGTAAACAATATGGTATGAGATAGTTCAAAACTGGGGTAATTCAATACTGTTATTATTCTTTTCTTGACCTACAATTATCATTTATGGTAATTTTACATTTACGTTTTACGTTTTTGTTCTCTCTAAACTACTTTGAACGAAAACATTTTTTTACAATGGTATAGGTATAATAGTTAAAAAGTTCTTACCTTCAATCAATTACACCGAAAGTGACTTTAGGTTTAGGTTTTGTCTGTTTACATTCAAGAAAAGGTTTTTTTTGTGGTGTTGCATGGTTTTGAATTATTTAGTATTGTCACGGCAAAGTCGCTTAATTTCTATTCAGAAGATTTTCTTGGGACTAATTTCGAAATAGTTTTGAAAAACTAAAAATATTTTTTGGTAGGCTATTTTTAAAAATCTTTTTTATTATTGTTATTATATTTTTTACCTGCTTACTATATTGTGTTTTAGTAAGCACTATTAGTATAGTGCTTACTATTGCTTTCGTCATTTTCATTTATTAATTTGCAAGTTTATGGGTTAAAATATAAATATATTTATATATAATTATTTTCATAAAATAACTTAGATAACTTATTTTTACTGCCTTTTAGGTATATTCTACTTTGCCCCCTTATATAAAAGCAAAATAGAAAATGCCATATAATTATACTACTTCAAAAAATGTTATATTATTTTTGTATTGTAATATTTCATTCCCAGGAATATTAGACAATTATTATGTTTGATAAACCCTTTGGTAATTTTTATCAATAGTACATCATTTTGAAATCCATTTTTTTTGCCATCTTCTTTCCTACTACCGGCGAGTAATGCAGGACCTAGGAGATTTTCAGATTATTTTGTTCATATGTTTAATTACACAGTAAAATAACAATTTTTTGTTGTCTTTCCTTCATTCCTATGTAAGTACCTACATCCATGCGTCGTTTACAGGGTGGCAATTTAAAATTATAAAGTAAAGTTATTATAATTTTACAACAATTAATTGTAAAACATTAATGTAATTTTAATATTTGAATGTAGTAATTTGTTTTTACTTCTTTAAAATATATCTTCGATACAAACAACTATAATTTGCTATTGAAAATATATTGTATTATATTCAATAGATTAATTTTAATGTTAGGATTGACATTCATTATTATTAGAGTACGGATTTATAGCAAATTTGCTATACATAAATATTAATAGCAGAAGTATAATAGTTATAAATGTCCACGAATTTGCTAAAAATAAGACATTTGACGCTATGTTTTTTGTGCTTATATGCTTATTTTGATATTTTAATCACTTTTTTTAGTGCTTATTTTAGCACATTTTCGATAAATTAAAAAAAATTGCAATAAATATGTACATAAATACCCACATTTTTTATTTATATTTTGATTTTTTTGAATTTAATATTTAATTAACTTTGTTTAGGTCTTGTTGACTTTGTTTATATAGACGAATAATAAATTAAAGACTTTAATTAGTTTAAAAACATGATGATATTTGATATACATAATAGGAGGTATAACGGAAACATTGGTGTTCTTGAAAATGCTTATCACCAATTTTTTTTTTATATAAAAGAAATGTGAAAAATTTTAACACATTTATAGTTTGACAGTTGATTAACGCCGAGTATCCGACGATAGTTAACGAGGCGATAAGAGATCATCCAAAATTAAAATATGAAAACAACCTATAGATTTTTTGCAAGCATGCTTATAGATGATAAGTGGCCATCTTTATATTTTGAAAATTTTCTAGATAAACAGTAAAAAAATTAAATTTCTTCTTCTAATTACTAATTTTCCTATAGTTTTATTGTTATTTACGGTTTTATTTAGGATTCTCATATTTTTAATAATATTGCTTATTTAGCAGTATTGTGTTGTATTGTATTGTACTTAGGGGTCGATTGGCTACTAGAGCCTTGCAGAACTGCGACCATCATGGATCTTTTATTTAGCAGTGAGTGTACTATATTTTTTTGAATATTTACGTACATACTATATTCGAATTTACACAATAAACAATAATAATAATAATTAAAAGTTATGGAAACTCTGAAAATTAAATATTTTGTCAAGTTTCTTTTTGTTCACAAGTTCTTGATATCTTTATTTTATTGTGTTACTTTGTATTACTAATTTTTGTTACTTTTTTATTGTATTACTTCACAAATAAATTTTGTTTTAATTTTTATTTTAAAGCTTTTAAATAAAGTTCCAAACTTTTATAAAACTTTTAATGTATGCAAAAGTAATTTGTAAAAAGCGTCAGCCATCAAAGAATCATATTTGAATGTTTTTATTTTTAATACATTTTAATTAAATAATTTATTTTATTATACGTGTGCAAGAAGGTATTATATTGCATTTAATGATGAAATGTAAGAACTTCTCTTGTATTAAATACATAATAATATGATAATGCGATGACTGAAAGGGGCCCAATATTTTCTTCTGTGCCCGGAGCCTCAATCGACTTTAATCCGCCACTGGATATAACCCACTGTAATATAAGCGCATCATAATATAAAGTTGTATAAACTGTAATTGAATGGTATATTGTAAAATGTAATTGTATATCAAAAGTTAAAATGAAACTGGGCTTAATCAATCTAATATTAAGAAATAATTTTCTATAAGAGAAACTCGGGTTAATCAATAGACTTTCAATGTTTGCAAAGCATTAGATTCCTGTGCAAAATAGGTTGTTTATATTGTAAAGTTAGTTAGTTATTAGTTGATAACTTAGAATTGGGTTACCATGGTAGTCGTGCAAAATTTTAGTAATGTAATATTGTAAGTTAATTTTAAGTGCAATTTAATTTTAAAGACACTACATTCGCGCTTAAGATTCAAAAAATAAAAATATAAAGTACTGAATTAATTCATCATCAAATAACTCAACTCTAACAATAAAAAACAAGCAAATAATACATTATTTAACTTGTTCAACTAAAATCCGTGCGTGTTCGATCGTGACTACGTAATAATTATTTTTATAATCTTTTGAGTATTTGCAAACATTGTGAATGAATTTTCTTTCGAGTTGTATTTAAAAAATTCACCGAAAACACTAATAATAATCAGCTATTTGTGAATTTTTGTTTTGTAGTTAATTTATAATTCCTGGGTATTTCAGAGGTTTTCAAACTTTTTTGTTTGTACTCAGAGATCTGGTTCCTCTACATAAATATTTTTCGAGTTCTGGATATTTCAGGGATTTTAATATTGTTTTTATAGTACTCAGAGATCTGGGTTTTTCTAGATAAGTAATTTCAGAATCTACCACAATTTTATTAAAACTTTTTTAACTTTGAGATTACACTTTGGCATCTACATATTTCTGTCCTTATAATCATCGTTTTGATAGTGGAATTCGACAATAAACATTTCAATATATTAGAAAATGAAAAATTTAAACAGAACTTTTATAGCACTTAAAATGTTTTTTACAAATAAATATAATTAACGATAATTATACTTACAATGTATTTTATTTGTGAGAACTTAAAACAATTTTAGTTCTATAAAGTGTGTGCATTTTTTAGGTTTTATAAAATATCGATATAAGTTGTAGTTCTTACCTTTTCAATTCGCTTATTTACTTATTTTTATTTTAAAATTGCATTTTGCAGCAACTTATAATTTTTAAATTATCATATAAATTTTGACGTAAGAATTACTTTTAAATAACAAATGAGCATGGTACAGTATTTTTTATCTCACGAGAAAAATTTTAATATTGTATAATATTTTTCGCTCAGCTTTGAGTCAACTTTTTTTGATAAAAAGTGCACCTGGAGAAGAAACAGCAAATAAGCATCAATCACCTAAATGTTTAACTTAGTTGTTTATTGTGTTTACTATCTGTGTCTAATTACTATGTCTATTTTATAAAAAAATGTATATTACCAGGTGTGTAAGTATGAAACCGGAATTTTTGTACAGAAAATACACGTTTATTGTAATGATATGATACAAAGTAACTTATTCAAAGTATTGTCCGTCGCTATCTATACATTTTTCCCATCTTTCTGGCAATTTGTGGATTCCGCGCCCAAAGAACTGTTGCTTTTTTGAGGCAAATCAGTCATCGAGCCATTTTTGTACATCTTCGTAAGAAGAAAGCGCTGCTAAGCAAGTGCGTGTCCAATCGATGCTAACAAGTAGTAATCGGATGGGGCAAGGTCCGGTGAGTAGGGCGCGTGCTGAAGAATCTCCCAACGGAACGACTCTATCGTTTCCTGGACCTGTTTTGCTTTGTGTGCTGGTGCATAGTCATGCAGCAAAATCACCTTGTGTTGTCTTTGTTGGTATTCTGGTAGTTTTTCACGCAAAACTCGATCCAAATCGGTCATTTGTTGTCGGTAGCGTTGAGTATTGACAGTTTCCCCAGGTTTCAGCAGCTCGTAGTAGATTACGCCCTTCTGATCCCACCAAACACACAGCATTGCCTTTCGTCCGTAGCGGTTTGGTCTTGTCGTCGATGTTGATGGTTCACCCGGAGTAACCCATGACTTTTTGCGCTCAGGATTCTCGAAATATATCGACTTTTCATCGCCAGTCACAATTCGATGTAAAAATGACTTTCTTTTGAACCTGGCGAGCAGCATTTCGCATGATGTTTGGCGGTTTTCCTGCTGTCTTTCGTTGAGTTCATGTGGAACCCATTTCCCCACCTTTTGTATCTTTTCCATGGCTTTCAACCGAAGGGAGATGGCTTCTCGGGTCACCTTTAACTGATCCGCCAGTTGTTGTTGTGTTTGAGCGTCGTCTTCGTCCAACAAGGCTTGCAGGTCAGTGTCTTCAAACTTTTTCGGTGGTCTTCCACGTTCTTCGTTTCTCACGTCAAAATCGCCACTTTTGAACCGTTTGAACCACTCGAAACACTGTGTTTTACCGAGAGCATGCTCACCGAACGCCTCCACAAGCATTCGATGCGATTCGGCTGCGGTTTTCTTCAAATATGATAATGCTACTGAATGAAACTCGTGTTATTGTGAGTTGGAAATCTTTGTCGGATATCAAAACAATAACAAGACACCGCTGACGTGATGTGTCGGTAACTGCATCGACATCTAGCACCACCTATAGGCAAATTCCGGTTTCATACTTACACACCTGGTATATATTAGATTTTTTGTTTATTAAATATCAACTGAATACATGGATACTATTGACGATAAGCCTAATGGAGTAGAACAAGAGCTGTATTCTAAAAATGTTCTTAGTCATGTGACTTACTGTGATTTTTCTGACGTAACTTATTCTTAAGTATTTAATTAATTAAGCAGAAAATGAAACTAACAATTTAGTACTGTTACAATATTGATATTTCATAATGCTAAATTGTTATTTTTGTCAGAATTTTTTTATACGTTTTGAGTTTTTTCAGGTTCAGCTAAACATAACATTTGATACACTGAAAAACTTGATGTGATTTTTCTGACCACCACTCTTTTTGTATTTTTGAAAAAGTATTCAAATTATTATTCTTTATTATTACGTTTAGTATATTTTCGGTAATTATTTGCGATGGTTGCATGTATTAGAAGGTCTTGTTGAGATTTTGCGGTATTTATGTTGTTTCTAATAATAAATTATTAATATTGCACCATTTGGATAAGCGTTTCAATCGAGATGTTAGAATAATTTAAACAATTTTGCATTAAATATTAAGTTAATACATATTGCTGTTCTTTACAAGGCTGTATGCGCATGGCACTTCGCATTTTAAAAATTCAATAATTGGCACGAAAACCATACATCGAGAATTTTCTTGTTGGTTTTTCTTGTGAAAGAAAATATGTATAAAAGCGAATAAGGTGATTTTTTAAATAAAACTAGTGAATTTTGTTCTCAAAAAAGTTTAATCTCCAGAAAGGTAAAATAAGTTAAAAAATATATAGTATAATACGTGCATATCTTGTATTGTTATTACCGTTTTAGGGTTATTGCAACGTTATTTTGACGTTATTATAACGTTCTGTAACTTACGTTCCTAATTTCAGGATTATTTTCTAAATTAACATAAAGAGATTCAAATTTTACAAAAATTAATAAATTTGAGCAAAAACTGTAGTTTCTGTTTTAGCAGTGTTAAATTTTAGTAAAAAGAATACTAAATATTTTATTTAGTATATCTCTTTTAGAAAGATTTTAAAATAATTTATTTACCTATGCTATATAAAATATTGTATGATTTATGAAAAAATGTTAAAATAAATAGAAAGTTTTTAATGAGAAAGTTATCACTAGGTAGGTATTAGTTTTTATTACAACATGAACTTAAGCTTTTGTTGCATTTATTTTGTATTTCTCTTTAAAATCTAAAACAAATATAAGAAGACATAATATAAACTTATAGAAAGTAATCTTGACTTCGGCGAGGTTAAATGCCTGTACAATAATAATTATTATGTATACATAGTAATCGAAAAATAATTCTGTGTATGTGTAACAATATAAAAAAATCTTAGCTTTCGGTTGGTTCTATAATAAATTTATTTAAATTTTCTATAAACTGTTAATTTAAAAATTAAATATTATAAATAAATATTTCGAACTTTAAAGATTAGTAGGTACTAAATACATCAAAATTTAAAATTTGATTAACTTTCATCTAATGCAAATGTATACTTCTTAAAAAGTTTTTCAGATCCAAACCAAACTGCTCCTTATGACTTCAGGTCACTACAATCTTCTGTGTGTTATTACGTCATAAACTATTCTTTTCCATAATCTCTATCAATTTCCAACAGGTATTCATCTATAACACAGAATCTTCATCCAGGTTGTGATTTTCTTCTTTCATTAGGTAGTTTCCATTCAAGTTACAATTCTTATTGTTTTTTTCTTGTCTCTCCCTAAACACATATGCTTCATCTATTTCATTCTTAATACATTTCATTATTTATTTTTTTGTTCTGCACTATTTCTTCTAATTCTGTATGTATTCTTAGCCTCAATTCGTTTTTATCTGGTTTTATTCATATGATTTCAGCTGCGTACATAAGTGTCGATCTTATCATATTCTTACAGATTCTCATCTTGGTTTTACTATTTATGTTTCTGTTACTCAAGAGATGCTTAAAGCTTAACATGCTTTATTAACTCTCTGTATCTTTTCATTTATCTCATTATTTCGTTTGTTTTTATTATTCAAACTGATTCCAAAATGTTTAAAAAAAATTTACCTTCTCAAAACTGTGTTTTTCTGTTGTCAATTTTTGTATCATCTTCCTCTGCGATTTATTACAGACGTTAACATGGTGAAGAACAGCAACCTCTGTCATGACCTGCAGAAATTCAGAAAACGTATGTGTCAGAAAGTGATACTTTTCAAGAAGAAAAAAATTAATTTAAAAATTAAGCTTTTAATATTTTCTGTCATGTTAGATTTAATTAACTCTAAACTCTATACTATTACAGTATCACAATAAGTATAAAAATTTGAAGATTTTTATTAAAATCCTTAAAATTGACATAATGCTACCCTCGTTCTAAATACCACGTATGAGACTGAAACAAAATTGTTTAGAAGAGTGAAAAAACTGATTATTTCGATTTTTTGAAAAAATTTTAATGTTTCTTTATTAAGAATGTTTCAGATCTTTAAAATTAAAAATATTGCGAAAATAGATTGGATCACTCTAATTGTTGTAATAAATGGGTTCTAAGACATAATATTGTTGTCGTATGAAATTTCAATTGTTCAATTTCTGATACGTGCTATTTGAATTGACCTTATACGTGCTTTTTAACTATTTTTCATACGTGGTATTAGAACCAATGAATAGAACGTAAAAAATTGATTAAGACTCTATAAAAATCTAATTTTCGGTAAATATTCTCATACGTGGTATTAGAATGAGGGAAGCGTATGTACAGTCGGTGACAAAATTAAGTAAACACAAATTATATTTATAAATTTCCATTAATTTCTAGAACCAAGAAACAATTTTCAAATGTGTTTTTACTCTGGCACACATTTTTGTCCTTTTTCATTCTATTATTATATTACCTCAGTCCTCAGCAATCGTAAATTGTTAAGCGTAATGTCGCCGTACATGTAAACCCCCAGAGTAAGATAGTGACAAAATTAAGTAAACATTTACACCCGTATTCATAAAAATTTCTTAAAGTGTCTCTCAGGAATGTTTTAGTTATAACACTGTTATAGGTTATGGGTTATAGGTGATTGGTTGTTTTAGGTTACGAACCACTTATATCAGTCTTATAACAGTCTTATAACAGTGTTTTAGCGCTATTGAACGTTTATGAATAATGTTTTTTAACACTTTGCTTATAATAGCTTTATAAACCTGTTGTAACTTTTTATGAATACAGCTGTTAGTTTTACTTTGGTTTTAAATACGAGTAGTCCATTTTTTTATAATATTGCACCAATAACTGTAAAACATATAATTTTTGAGTATATCTAGCTATTATAGTGAGTAATTGTTTAACATTTTACTTGAAAATGCCACGAACATTTGAAGCGTCAATAGAAATTCGTTCACAAATAATTGCTGATCGGAATCACGGATTGACTTACCGAAAATTGGCTGAAAAATATTTATTATCAGCAGTTGGAGTTATAAAAATTGTTCAGACGTTTGAAGAAACGGAATTCGTTAAAAATTTACCTGGGAGAAGTCGTAAACGGAAAACAACCAGCAGAGAAGATCACAGAATATTTCGTGAAACTAAAAGAATTGGTTTAATTTCGACACAACAGATAAAGGAAAATACTAACATTGATGTTAGTACAAGGACTATTAATCGACGTCTAAAAGAATTTGATTTGGGAAGTTTTTTTCAACGCAAAAAAACATTAATTAGCGGTAAGAATAAAGCAAAGAGGCTTGCATTTGGAAAAGAGCATTTAAACAAGCCAATATCACTTTGGAAATCCATCATATGGTCTGATGAAAGTAAGTTCGAATTACTAGGGTCAAAAAACGTAAAAGAGTGTGGCGGAAACTTGATGAGGCTGTTCAGTCAAGATACCTATAACAGACGGTGAAACATGGTGGCGGAAACGTTTTAGTGTGGGGCTGTTTTTTATCAAAAGGTGTTGGAGAACTTGCACTGATTGAACGAAAAATGAAAGGTGGTAATTTCATGCACACTTTCCACTGTCTAAATCTTGCTTAAAGTTTTCATCATAATTTAATATATAACCATAATATTATAATATAACCTACCTACATTTATTGTAATGATATTTTACAAATTTATAAATTTTTTTTTTTTTTTATATAAACCTCGCCAGGAAAGCGGATTCTGTTTTTTATTCTCGTTAATGAAATAATAAAAACATTTAAATGAAAGTTAAGTTTAATTTTAATGTAAATGTTTTCTAATAATATAATATCAACAAAATACTTTGCGTAGCAGACAAATTTTTGCCAGGTGTGGCGTTTTATGTGTGTGTATGTTTTCATCAGTACAATTAATAAATTTTGAAATATTAACTCAAAGTGGTAATTTGAAAGTGGTAATTTTACACCCACACAAAGTTCAATTTTTCAAATGTTTAATAAGCTTACTTCTAGCTGCTTATAGTGATGATCGATGATTTCCTTTCATCTGTCTTCATCTTCAAATGCCACCTTCTGATCTCGTGCCTCCGGACTTTTCAGGGTTTTCAGGAGGGTTCAGGTGTCTGTGTACCAGGTACAGAGATGTATAGATGTATTTCACCTGGTGTTCGATTTCGCATTTCTATAAAATGTGTCCTCACTTTTTATTGGTCAATTAACAATTGACTTCTGTGGATTGCATTCGTAATTGCGGATCGAAATTCCTTCTCAAAAAATCATACAAGAGGCGTCGATAGCTTGACCAGTTTCTTCGATAGCCATCGACACCATCACCCAACATCAATTTGTTTTCTTTTTGGAACTTGCACATTTTAATCCAAATTTACCAATTCCACTTTTACGTTTGGTTTTGAAACTTGCGCACTTTTTAAATTTTTAAGTATTCAAATTATTACCAATAGTTTTAGTTTTATGTCTTTAAATTATTTTACGAATTTCATATGTTTGGTAAGTATTTTTTGTTATCTCTGAATTTTTATTATTATTGTTTAATTTCAATTTCTTTTTTAGTTTATCCACCCCTAAGGATTTCTGAGGTTTTATTAAAAGTTAAATGGGTAGAGTCTTTAGTTTCCCACCTGCAGTATTTGATTAGATTGAATAAAGCAAACAAATTTATGAAATTTTTAAATTGTTACACAACAATATTGTATATTATGTACATACCTATGAGGCATTTCATGACAACTCGACCAACTCCGACCTTAATCATCTTAATCATTCATGTGGTTTATTATTTTATTTATTTATTTATTTATATTTATAAAAAAATTGGGGCAAAATTTTGAATAAAAATGATTGAATGTGATTTGCTACAACGACAAGGAACCGGAAATAAATATTAATTTCTGGAATGCAGGGTACAAAAGCACAATTTGGTTTGTGTACTCTGTCAAATGTCAAATTATTCAAAATTTGGTTTTCATTAATTTTACGATAATTAACTTTGTCAGTTGAATTACCGATTACGAGATAATTGGAAAAAACTATACATATTCACTGTTTGAAGATGAAAAGCCATCAATGGAGTTGGCAAAACTACATAGATATTTGATTTTACAATGCTTCAGAAAATTTTAAAGTTATATTATATCATTTAAAAGCTTTAAGAAAATATGAAAGTTAAAAATATTGCACCCATCGTGCATAAAAGTTTTAAAAAACTGAAAATCCAACATAATTAAGGTAAGAGCGGTAGACACATTGCCCGCTTTTTCGACCGTCTAGCCATCACACAATGTGTTTCTGTTAATAAAATAATTGAAACAATTTTGATCTTCTGTTCAATATTTTTATGTAAGGCTTTTACCTAAATATTGGGAAAATGGTTAAGTTGCGGTCAAATGAAACAATTTAATTGTCCGACGTTTCGGGATCTTTAATGTCCCATTTTCAAGGCTATATAAACAAACAAAATGAAGTTAATATACAGATAAAGTTAACAATACAGAGAAGAGTTGTACAAAAGAAAACCGAAAAACAAAAACATAAAAGTAAAAATAGGGATAAATGACAATGACAAAACCAAAATGAAGGAATACAGAAGAAAAATAATAATTATATAAACAAATAAAAAACGAAAATATCGAAAATAAATTTAAACAATATATCAAAGATCGCTCGTTAAAATTTGATTTATTCCATGTAAGAAAAATTTACCAAGTTATAGTTAATACTTGTTAAAAAATACGTTTTTATGAAAAATTAATTAATTTAGTTATTTAAATTATACTGTCACAAAAAAATTTATCAATCATTTTTTATATCTTTTGAAAAGATATTTATGAAGTGGTCTATATTTTGTGAAATAAAAATAATGTGTAACAAAGACATACTAATTCAGCTTTTCTTCTAGAAATGAACGTTTTATTTAAATATTTTAAAAACAAAATAATAAAAAAAAAAAATGTCTAAAAATTGATAATTAGATGATTCTATTATTATTTTTGAATTATTCTAATTATTCTTTTTTATATTAGTTAAATTATTTTGAAAAAATATTAAATAGGTAATACAACATTTTTTGACGTGATAACGTCTTATAAATCGATATACCGACTGCACGCACGAAAAAACATGACTCATTGTCACGTTCCGCCTGAACCATGAGTGAAAGCGAGAGCGCGGAACAAGCGATAGAGAGGCACGATCGGCTTTGCGTTTATAAAGTGAAGTGAATATTTAATGTAAATACCATTGTTGATGGAGCGCTAAAATTATTTTATCAGAATACATAGACATCATTTGAATTATAAAATGCCATTAAAAAGCTTTGTTCGGCGTGAGGTTCTAACTTACGAACACCAAATGATGCAATTATGTTTCAAGCACATAACGCACTAGGCTATTGAGGGTTAATGTAATAACATTGTTTTAATTCGTATTATCTGTTACATAAACATAATTCAATTCAATTCATAAAAGTATGCAATTTTTCATCAATGTTTTCTTATGACGTTATCACGTAAAATTATCGTCCGTAAACCGACTTTACAGACAACCCGAGTGCCACGTGTTTTTTTATATTCATTTTATGTAAGCATTATAAATAAAAAAGTTTTTCTTAAAATACATAGCTGTACGATTTAGAAAAATTCTCTTTCTGATCGTCTGATTTCTTACATACAGGTATTTTAAAATTATTGTAAATTTGTAAAATTTTTAGTTTTTTGCAAATATTTAAAAAATGAGACTTTCCTCTTCTTGAGATTTTTTTAAGACGTTTTAATAAAAAGTTTGATGTTTTAAGTAATATATAATATTTTTATATATTTAATATAACTATAATAAATTTTTAATATAATAATTTTTAATTGATTTTTAATATATTTTTCTTTGTTAATTAGGACGGAATTCAACCGCCCTTTAAAATATATTATATGTACATACTAAGTATTGCATTATTATTTAAAATTATTTGTTACAGAAAACTAACGATGTAAAGAAATAATAAACTTCCGGGATTATACTCAGGAAATCTCAAAAATTGTAATTTTGAAACCAAGCAAACTACTGAAATTTATTACAATTATGTTAAGATACTTCTTCGCAATAAAACAGCAATATATGAAATCGACATGTTTTGTAAGAATCAGGCATCATCAGAAGTTTATAATACTATATAATTTTATTTAAATTTATTACTCCAGTTTACTCGTATTTTGTTTTTAGTTATGAAATATCATCTTAATTAGTCTAACTTGTATATCTTATAAGCCAGAGATCTACATGTTGACCTACTTAAAACAAAACGTTTTAAAACATTCAAGATATACCATATACTTTATAATATCATATATTATTATTATGCAATATAAAAATAAACGTGAAATAGTCCTGGATTAGCGGTTTAGTGCGTTGACTGATCTTGGCAAAAGTAATACGCAATTTCAGACGTCGTTTCCAGTTGAAAGGTATTATATGAACTCCACTAAAGTCCTCCACTGATAATTCACCTAAAAAGACGTTTTCAGTTTCTCAAAAGCTTACGTTAACTTTAATACGTTGTATGTGTATGCTGTAATAAACTTTGCAATCATGCCGCATAGATTGGAGAAAAAATGTTTATTCTACGAAGTACTAAATTACGAAAAAAACAAAAAGTATACAATATCACGTTACCGTAATCCTATCAAGCAATTAAGTCTACGGTCTAACTTACCGACTTCTTAACGTCAATTTTGAGCAGAACAAATATATAAAAAACATCCGGACATATCTATCAAGCTGTAAAAAGTTATATGTAGACATTTTTATGCTTATATAGATATATGTACTATAATATACTTTTTTTATATATGTACTACTACATAATAATATCAATAAGAAAGACAATAACTTAATCAATACTTGATTTTCTTTATATTATAATATAAAAATCTTGGTTTACGAAATTGGTACATACATGAGATTGTAGATACAGAATTTTAGAAAATCTTCAAGTAATGTTTAGCTTATTGTTAGTAGAACTTAACTGACTGGATATTTACATTATTAGGTTTATACTATCTTATATTAACAAATATATTTGTACTGGTGCTTTAGTATGTCGTAGTATTGTTGTTAGTGCTATTTATTATTTGTAGGTGGAACTGTTAAATTATTATCCTGTTGTTATCCTATCGAAGGATAACACGCAAGCGTATTATTTCATATTTAGCTCATGCGCCTGCAATATTATTAAGCACTCAGTACATTTCAACAAACTGTAAATGTTAGACAAAAGTTACAAAAAAATTTAATATTGTGTTTTCAATAATTTTTAATTCTTATTATCTTTTTACGTGTTTCTAATTGTTATAAATTTTATTCGGTATTGTGATTAAAGTTAAGTGCGGCAAAATTAAATCAAACAAAAAACTATGAAGTTGTATATGTAAAACCAAAAATAATGATTACAATATCAGAATACAGTTTCATTAGTGGTAAGTTTGAAAAATTTAGCGTCATTACAATTTTTTTTTTTTAATTTCACATAAGTTGTATTTTACAACTCATTGAATGATATTAAAATTTTTATGAATTAAAATTCATTACGTAAAATAGCGATTTTTGTTTTACTAGTGCGTAGCAACAATTGATTTCTTTCACGCGTATGTACTAACCGTATTTCCTATTTGACCTAAATTTAAAATTTGACAAGGGGTTATTGCAGATTCTGGCAAAGAATAAAGCTCGCAACCTATTTATTGTATTTTCACAAAGAATACTTTAGAATAGTCATAAATAGTAACAGCTACTACAATAAACAATATTATAACAAACTATATTTTATTTTAAATGTTGAGGTTTGCTAAAATGCAGATACATAATTAACTTGAATTGCGTGATGCACAATGCATTAACATGCAAATGCCAATGCAACTAATTTAGATTTTGTTTAATTCAGGGGGTAATAAATTACAATATCACATTGCACTGTAATTCAGGATTAGATGTATGTATGTAAGCGAAATCAAATGAAAATTATTATAAAAACTGAAGACATAAAGAAAATTTTATTATCGAAGAATAAATAAAAATAGTAGATATATTATGTATGCACGCATATAAATTATATTTGTATATACTCGGTTGTTGATATGATACGAAAATTTTAATAAAAGCGAAATATTTTCCGTATTATAGCTGGTTTTCTAATCTCTCTGCAGATAAAATTTTTATATATTTGTTATTTTCAAAAAGCATCTCTAGTGCTTTAATATTAAATTACTTTATTTGAAACAACATTTTAGTTAATTGTTAAGTGAATGAGCGGAATAGTGTTGAGTTTTCCTTCTTTTATTAGTTGTTATACCAAGATATATTTACGTATAGTTAAAAAGAAAACCTTTCTGGCGTTTGAAAAGTTTATTGGTATTCAAATATATTAATTATTGAAAACCGAAAACAAATGGTTTTTATATTAGGTCTAGTTTTCAATAAAATGTTTTTTTATGTGAATTGATTGTGAAAATTGGTATATATGGGATAGTTCGAGTGAATTATTGAAATGAAAAACAGAAAGATTACAATTTTCACCAATTTACAACAATTGAAGAAAATGATATGTTGTAATCAATTATACTAGAATAATATGGTATAATATTTAAATTAATTATTTTCCAGCTAAAATAATATTAAAGTAAAATTTAAATTAACAGGTTAAATAAACTATTATTAAAAGCTTGTGAAAACAATTTTGATTGTTTTTATTACTGAACCTGTTAATTTAATGTTTTTTTAATTTAATAGTAATAATCTGTACTTGTTATATTATTGTTGGACTTCAAGAGTTAATTTTTTGTGTCGGCCACTGTGTCGGTGGCCAAAAAAATGGTTATCATGTCACTTACAGCTGACTGTTCACATATATTTAAAAAAAAGTTAAATGACTCCATAGACCCAAATTTTACTTCAACAAACTGACAGCAGTTTTGCTGGTTTATAAATCTGTTCAGCAAAAATTGAACTTAACATGTGAAAATGATTTTATTTCAAAAACTAGCATCAAAATAACTTGAATGTTTTAATATATATTATTTCAACAAAAAAATTTATTCGCTGCTGCACTGATAATTCTACATCAATTGAAATTTTGACGATTTTTATTTAGGTAAACCCAAACTTCATATTTTGAAAAACTCTTTAGATCTGAAATCCTTTGAGAACTAATGGCATACAAGATGTTCAACGGTGTTGGCAAAATGGAAAATTGGTTAAACAATAACTGACATATTATAAAATCCATAAAAATTGCTATTTGTTTTTATTAAATCGCGTATCTTTTCAATCTTATCTTTCGATGTCACTTCTGAAATGATGATTTTCCTTGTGCGAATATAGTGGAATTTTCTAATCTCACCTGAAATTGAAATTTTGAATTATATTACAGTAAAAGGGAAACGTACGTATAAAGAAAATCATCTCTAGACGATTAAAGGTGCAAAAACCTTTCAATAAGGAAAAACACGAATAATTAAAATTATTCCAATAATACAATTTTACATTTCACATACAAAAACCTAAGTAAAATAAAAGTCTAAAATTACATGAAAATCTGTAATTTGTAATACGGTTTTGAAAATAAAAATTCAGATACGAGTATCATAATATTGTATGCAAATTATCAGACAGCAGACAAATAAATCATATGTTAATCTATCGAAATTGCAATTACCTATAATGAAATTTGTTGAAGTAAAACTGAAAAATATTTTTAAATAGTAATTATAAGACTTCATCTGTAGGGTTTCCAGATGTTTCGATATAAAAAAAAAGAGTTTATTTAATTTGACAACGTAATCACTCTTCTCGTAAAAGAAATATGTCATCCAAGATTATAAAAGCCTGAGGCGACTTTAAGAAATTTCAAAATTAAATGCGTTTAAAGTTATATTTTTGTTTGCTACATCAAATGCTTGATGTAGAAATTTATGTCAACTGCCAAGTACCATCAATCTGAATTAATATACTGTATCAATTGCTAACTAGAGCTCTTGTTAAGTAGAAATAGAACCATAAATCATCGTAGAAATGCAATACCCTGTCTTTTCTTACCTTTTAAAAATAATGTTAAGCTTGTGCCAAATATAAATAGAACCGCCAATCATAGTAGTTGGTAATATTATTTTTAAAGGTAAGAAAAGACATAGTATTTATTGCATTTCTACGATGATTGACGGTCTATTTCTAATTGACCAGAACTCTAGTAAGGTTTTATCACTAAAATCTTGTTCTAAATAGCAAAATTTATCAAACTTGACTATGTACAAGGTTACTTGAAAAATTAATGTAAAAATTCAGAGTAATAACAATTTATTAGTATTGTTAACTAACAAGACTATTGTGAATAGTACTTAATTAATATTTATTAATAATGAAGACGTAAGTTGAAACTTGTTCACATAAACCAATATATAATTTCTTGAAGAAAGTGTTTTATTTGTTTATTTATTATTAGTTACCTCAAGAGAAAATTGTTACCTCCATAAAAAGGCACAATTGCCAGGCTTGCTCCGGGTGCAATGAAACTACTCTGGGGTGATTGCAATATTTTCACTAACCAAAGGGTAAATTCAATAAAATGCAAATTTAAATTTATCATTTAATTTGATCACCATAAAAAAATGTTTCAAAAATACGAACTTACTTTAAAAACTAATGTTAACAAAAAAAAATTATAAAAGTAACAAACTCCTAAAACTAATACATAAAAAACAAGATAGCTCAGCTTCTGGGTTGCAGCTTCGAAAATAAACAATAACATAAAATTAAAGTAAATCTGACCTTTTTTCAATAGTGCCACCGTAACAAAACTGGTCACTTAGTACCCCAAACTGACAAAAAACTTGAGTTACTTAACAAAACGTAACTAAATACTTTAATTTTAAATTGAATTAAACTTTTGTATGAAGTGAATATTTTGAGAACGACCACCGAACTTATTGTATCGCTTAGGGATTTTTAAAATTCTACACAAATTCTATCGAAATTTGAAATACCGGTCCCATTTGGGTTCTATGACGTATCACAAAGTAATCTCCAATTTCGACGTTAACTTTGCGTTTTCATAATCTTACTTTCTTTGTTCTTATGTGGAATCTTTTCCCCTACATGTCTCAAAAAAATGCAAGTGTGGTTCATAAAAATTATTTTTCTTTTGTATGTCTTTTTATTTATTTAAGCTAAAGTTGCATTTTTGCCTGTTTTCTTTTTCAAACTCGCGCGTGAAGCACATTATCATCTTATTGCTCCGGACATAGTCATTCAATTATTAGTCCAGTGTTTATTCAAAATCATTTATGATCTGGGAATATGATAATTGATTTTAAAAATTTATTTTAGAAGCCTTGAATTTCTTAATTTTATAATTTGATTTTTAAATTAAATAATGTGTAACCGTAACAAAATCTTTTCTTTGGGCAAATAAAAAGTGGATGACTTTTGTGGATTGTTTTGACATTATTCCTACCAAATTTTTCACTTTTACCACTTCATTTCATTAAATACCTGTAAAAAATTAGTAATTTGTATGTTTAACAGAAAGAAAATGGAGCGTAAAATCAAAATCCAATCTATATTTTCGTTCCTTTTATTTGATTATTTTAAATTTTACCACACAGAATATTGAACTCACCTGTCGCAATGAACACGCAATGTTTAATTTAAATTGAACCTCTTCCCAGTAAAACGTGATAAATTTATAAATATAAAAATAATACCTGGTAATATTGTTTTACAAGAAATAAATTGATCAACAGAAGAAATTTTATTTTAGTTAATTATAATTAAAAAGTATTAATAATGATTATTTATTTTAATTAACATTAGTTTTACTGCCAGAGACGAGTGATCTAAAGTAGCAGTTTAGCGCCGAGTGTAGCTCTTTGTCGGCACTAAAATAAAAGTAAAGTAAGAGCAATTATTTTCTCAATTGACAATTTATTGAAGAACACAAAGTGTAATTTTTCTAAAAAATTGTTTACATTAGGTACTGAAAAGGAATCAAGAATAATAGTCATTTATTGAGATAAAAAAATTCCAGACTTATTATTTAAATAATAAAAATAAAAAATAGAGAGTAGGATTGAAGTTGATTTAAAACTATTAGATATTAGAAGCTGGTAGAACAAAATACCAAATTGAAAGAAATAAGGAAGTTTCGTACTACAAGCCTTGAGCTTACATGGCTTGTTAAGCTAATATTTATACATACTATGTATATAATCATTTATTAACTTAAGGATTGTATTTCAACCATACAAATATTCCATTCCTTACAATAGTTACATACAGTGAAAACAAAAATTTGTACTAGCAACAAACAGCTTAAACCAATTTTTTTTAGTTGGCTTAACAAAAGTTTTCTATTAAAAATATTTTTGTTTGTTAAATCAATTAATTTAATTGTTAGATCAAATAATATTTCGTTGTTAAGGTGATTTTTTCTAGAAATGCTAGAAAAAGTTGTTGATAACTTTTGATCAATAACACATTTTTACAAATGTTTTTCGTTAACCTTTTTTGATTTTTAATATTTTCGGTGTAGGTATCGCCACGCTACCCATTATAAAAGTATTAAGGGTGACTTCACAGCTAATAATAAGACCTAACTTTATTTCTAGCAACCTTCAGCTTTTTATAAGAAAACATGCGAATTACATTTACATGAACGTTAATTTGCATACATTTCCATAAATGTTACTAAATAAGCACACGAATAACTATATCATAACGTTATTATAAACGGGCTTGAAAAATAGTTGATTATAGTAATCTAGCTTTTAGAATACATCTTGATAGCGTTGCCTAAATTCTGTTAGTAGGTTAATCAAGAAGGTTAAATCAAATTAATATAATATTATTACGTGTACGATAAAATGTTGGAAAATATAACTAATGCCGAGGAATTGCGCACTCTCGGGGAGAAATAAGAATTTTATTTCTGACCGCCTTCCCTTGAAAAGCATAGCAAACCATCGAGATATAATCTATCAATGTAATCCTTCTCAAATGAGATCCTTACAGAAAAAATTTTGTGAGAAAATACGATCTTTAGGATGTCATTGCCATTTGACACTTTTTATTTTACGCAATAAATAAATTAATTAAACACCACGATATCTTGCCCTCATAGTTTTTTGTGTAAAAGATTACTTTTGTTGTCTTGACAAGCACAGTCGACGACAGAAGCTATTTGTATATACTAAACTTTTTATTTCTTTACATAAAAAGCTGTAAGTTCGTATCTTAATTAACTATTTCTGAAAAAACAATATCAAATGATAAAGGAGGAAGAACATTTGCAAATATTTTACACAAAACTTCTCTTTGTGCTAGTTCTCCAATGAACTATTTTACAATTCTACATATAACGTAAGAGAGAAGGATGCTGATGTTTGGGAAACCAAGCATGGCACTGGAAGAGAAAGAAACCGAAATAGGAAATCTTTTTGGATGATCAATAAATTATCTAAAAGTGGTTCGGTCCATTATCACTTCTATATTATATAATGTTTACTTTTATAAATTAAAAAAAAAATTAATTAAGTCTGAAAAAACACAATGCTCAATTTGACCTAGTAAAAATTAGACTTAGAGTAATTAAACAAAAAATGAAAATCTATAGAAAGAGAAAAACCATTTAATTAAATTAAAATAAAATTTTTTTTAATTTCACTCCTTTTAATAATAAAAAAAGGTTTTCTGAATAGGTTGTGTTATTGTTATTTTGTAAAAATGCGAAACCAACAGTAATCATTGATTAGATAGCGTGAAATATTGAACAATGACTGTGAACCACTTTTCAGAATGAAAACTCGTATTAATGTTATTGAGTTTGCAGATAACTGAAAGTAGGTATCTCGTTGCAGATGTTCTGTTCAATGAACTGTTGGGGGATACTTTCGCGTTGTGGGGAAAATCGATGCGAGGGTGTAGGATAGACTCACTTTGTGTAGGCGTTCGTCTGAGGGGTTGTCGGCAGCACATGCGATGCAGCAAGTGGTTGTTTTTCTCTACATCTACATACGTTTATATCCTGAAATATTGAAAATTTAAATTTTGTTTTCTGTAACATACGGCAGTATCCAATCACGATGCTTCTCCATCAAACTGCATGGAGGCAGCAGTATTATTTAAGCTTAGTATGCATTATTTGCACAACAAGTGGTCGCACCCACGTACGTCCTTGTGATTTTCTATTGTAGGTCACTTACCCTTTTTCGCAAGTTTTCAAAACATTTAACAGAAGTAGGTTAACCCAAATATTTTGAAAACCAAATCGTTGAAAAAACAATGATAGCTGTTGCCAAAACAACACAAAATTTTAATAATACAGTAGTATAGTTTATAGTTAATAAAATTGAATTATATTTTGTTGTTGAGACTACTACCAGAAGATGCACAAAAATATAATACAGAAAAAAAGTAATACTCTTCAATATTGAAAAATAAATTCACAATTTTGTAATATCTCGAAAATATGAAAGCTTCGCATTCAATTATTACTGTTTTGTTTTTACTTTTAACATTGTAATAATTTCATTTTATTTTTGAAAATACCTATTCGTCTGCTGCTCAGCAAGAAGACCTAAAGTAATACGCAATATTACATTATTTTTACGTAGGAGGAGATTAACATTTTCATTAATGATAGCAAGCAGAGGAAAATTTAAATTTGACATTTTAATAGCATAAATATGTATGTACGTTTACTAGAAAATCTTTTGAAAACAATATAAAAGCTTCTTTGATGTCAATTAATTGTAAAAGTTAAATGTGTCACATTTTGTGATGCTGGGTGGCGCCGAAGTACTTTAGTGCCGCTCGCCTTCTTCGTTTATTCTAATTAAATTTTCATTTAAAAATTAATATGTATTATTTGAACAAAAGTACATTTTGTCGCTGGCCTGGAATTAAAGCCGAATATAAGCTTAACATTGAACTTTTTCTAATATAGTGTATGTACACTCCACGTAATAGTATATCTTAAATAGCCACCTTCAGCTTTTTATTAAAATATCTTTAAAATCTAATTCAGAATAGTTTTCTGTACTACTTTAAAAAGACATTTTTTTACTAAAATCAATTTCGTTTGATTTCAGCTTGGTTTAACAAATCGATAAAAAATCATTTTTTATTTTTATTAAAATAATATTATTACCGTTTTTCGTTGGAACTTTCTGTCGCAACGGATTAATAAATTATTAATACGTACTTCCTAAGGGCACTTTGAAACTTGAACGTCTTTGATTTGTTTTGGCACTAATGGGTTAAAGTTATTGATGAAATTGTTGCTGATATCTTCATGCCAAACTTGGTTACTGATATCTTTAATCTTTGAACAGATTTTACCTTTTGCTTTGAATTTATTTCAGTTAAAAGTTTGCATTTGTACTCAGCTATTTATATTGCGATGAATTATTTGACTCAGTTTGCAGACAGTACTCTAGTATTCACGAGGTATTTAATTTTTCATAAGAAATATTTCCATGCATATTAACAAAGTATGAGCATAAGTTTAATAATTGCAACAGCAACTCCCAAATTAGTTGAATTCGTAACAAACAACAAGAGACAGTTAAATAAACAATATAAAATAAATTAAAATGTACACGCATAATATTTTATTTTATTTACATTGTTAAAAACTCTTCTACGCCATAAATCATAACTAGGTCTCTCGTGGCATTTTTTAACACTTCTGTAAGAAACTCCATCGTCTGAAAACGCCGAGTCGACTATTATAACCCGTAAGAATCAAACTAAAAATACTCTTTCGCTGTGGTTAATGGAAGTTAATAGAAGAATGGATAATAACTAACTTGGTAATCGAAAGAGAGCATTTGAGCGTGGGATATTTTGAAGAGACTGATAAGTACTCCATCAAAACTATCGTAAATGAAAAATATAGGCGCCACACGCATTTTCCCCTACATAAATAACTTGTTAAGTTGAAAGTGAGAAAAACGGTAATAATATAACACATTTTTTTGAAGTATTGATTTTCTTTATTAATTTTCAAATTATTAATAGGATTGTGTTGACGAAGACCAGTGGTCTAAACCAGTATACAAAAATGTATATTTACCTCAAGAAAAGTGTATATAATTATTTATTTAAAATTATAATACTCGAGAGGGTTTAACCATAACCATAATGATAAAACAAGGGTATGACGATAACGTAATATAAAATAACATATAATCAAAAGCAGTACAAAATAAAAAAAGAATATTAAATAGTCAATCGCAACTGAATAAACCTAATTTTTTTGATCTGATAACTTTTCGAGAAAATCGTAAAATTAGGGTATTTAAAATCTAATTCAATTAAACAAAATATAATTAATTTAAAAAAATAAAGGCGCATGGTGTAATAAATTCGCTAAATATTATATATAGGGATATAGATAATTATCATTTTCTTTCTAGAAAGACTGTGGTAAGTCTTTTTTTTATACCAAATCTGATTAGTGAGAGAAGTTCCTTTTTCTCTAGGTAATTCATCATTCTAGCTTTTGTTTTACTTTCAACTAGTTTTAAAAAACCCGAAAAGAGAGATATGGGTTTGCAATTGCTGAAATTAGTAGATTACTGAACTAGTTATTTGCAGATTATCGAGGAAGCCTTATATTTTAAAACACAAAGTATTAAAATTTAAGCAGAGAGTTAAGATAAAATTAACCAATGAAAATCCTCCGTTTAAATTTTAATGCTAAAATTGTGCTGGATACTTTTTTTGTATTGTTCTGTTTTTTTTATCCAATCGATTTCATTTATTTTTTTTAAATAATGAATTATATATTCCTTGAATATTTCAGAACAACTAGGATATACATAACAGTAATAATCTTTAATTTTCGGGTTTTACAGTACCAGTACGGATGGATTCCCAGGTCGATAAAAGGTTAAACAAAAATTTTAAATTTATTTAAAACAATCTTACTATCGGTAAAATTATTTGAATATTTTATCTTTATGTAATCCTGAATCGAAAATTGTTAATATATAAAAACCACTTCTATTATATTATAATATAATATAGCCTAAAGCAGTGATACGCAACCTTCGTGTTTTTCATTTTTTCATTTTTTTCTATTTATTTTTAAATTATTGTAAAAAGATATTGGCTAAATTTTATTTAATTTTACGGAATAAAATGTATGAATTTTAAACAGATATTTTTTGTAATTTGATATTGCGGGTTTATCTCGGTTGTAAAAAATGGTTTACTGACATCATTTTAAATTTGGAAAGCAGCCAGTTAATCTAATACTTCGAAGTATAGAAGTCTTATATTCTCCAATACTTAATTTGCCGATCGATGTTAAAACTGCGTAATAGTTGTTTTATCATTTTTAAATAAATTGCTGTGTATTTGTGTATAAAACCGTCATTTTTTAGTAGTGTTAATAGTTTAGTTTTATCAATTTTATTTTAGTTGGATATAATTTTGAATGCGCAGGATAGAGAGATAGAGGAGGTCGGTCCTAGGAAGCAATACCGGCTAAATGCGATTTTATAAGCTCTGAAAAATAAATTATAATTTGAATAGAAATAAAGAAAATTTTAATTTTAAGTTAATTTGATTCTATTAGCAGTCAAGTTTTAAGAAGAAAATAAGTGAAATTTAGTCATTTGAAAGAAAAATTGGATAAAAAAATTTAAATATTTTACAAGGACGGAGGTGTATTATGGCAAGAACACATGGAATATCAAGTACATATCACGTTTATATAAGTTTTTATCTTTTTGACTTATTTTGAAATAAATTTATAAAGTAAGAATATAATTTATAAAATTTAAATAATTATTTAGATATTTTTGAAAATTTGAACAACTAAGATATTTTTTAAATAACACTGTAATATATACTACTGGTGTTTTTGAAGTAAGCACTTGAGAATCGACTAAAAAAATCAAATATTTAAATTTAGTGATTTGTAGCAATAAATTACCTTAAAATATACTGTCGATTACATTTTTGTATTACCTATTAGGGGGTTGACTCTAAAACATAGAACTATGACCGTCTTGTTACGCTACTGATGTTGTCACAGCTCTTTTTAAAGTCTCCAAGTTTAATAAGTTTCTCCTGAAACACGCTAAAAATCCTCGGAAGATGACGTAGAATATTATAAACCTCAAATCTCCAATTTTTTAGAATTTTCCATTCGATACCTCGCATAAGGGAGCAAAGCAATTAATTCACCCGGGCGGTAACTCGAACGGCGCGCGCCAATAACTTTTAATAAAAGTTGTAATTAATAATTTGGTTGAAAAGTTTTTGCTTATTTTACGACAATGTCATTTGTAGTATAATCGTAAAAATTTAAACTGAATTTAATATTAGACAGAATTAAAATTAAAATAGTTTTATTATTTTCATACCTAAGCATAATCATTAATGCAAAAATTTTTCTTTTGCGCAACATATAGATTTCTCGTTTTGTCTTAGCTAATCTACTTGGTTTCAAAGAACTCTAAAATTTTCAAAACCTTATCAAGTTGATCGGAGGACGAACTTTGGCTTTGGTAGATATACCACAATCAGAAGGGGAAGCAAAAGTTGTTAAAAAAACAGCTAGAAACATAATAAAAACGCATTTTTTTAGTACAAATGGGCAGGGGGGGAGCTTGACCCGTTGACTTTGAAAGGTCCTGACGAGAATGGTATGGCAAATGATGGTAATTATACTATGTTATATTATACATTAGACTATGTTATAAATTATTATGAAACGAATACTAGAATATTTATTTTTAATGAAGCGGCATTGTAATTAAACGCACCAAGTTTGGGCATGTAATTTAAATACATTTTGTTCTTGTGCCTACCTACTTTTAAAACATCTAAAAGATCAATAAAAGTCAGTATACGAACAATAATTGAGATACTGACCTTATTACTTAGTTGAAATGCTTTACATTATTAATCATTGACGTAATGAAGACTAATATTGACATTTATTTTCAGGTGCAAGTGGTGGTACTTTGATAGGTGCTGCTGCAGGCTTTGGAGCTTTATTGTTAGTATTTTTACTGTATGTTAACAAAAAATGGCTGTGGGGTGCAGTTGGAGGTATGAGTTGTTGTGAAGATGCTTGTCCTCCAGTTTCTGCAAGACCAGTTCCTTCTCCACCTTTACAGTCTACTTCGACGTCACATAGACATAAATTAGGTAAGAATACTTGAAATTTATATTAAATATTTTATAAAAATCCATACTAATAATACTGTGCGGTAAATGCAATTTAATTGTATATACATTTAAGATGAGTGCTAACTTAGCTGAAAAGTGTACTGACGTATGCGGACCGTTATATAGTAGTATATTCCGAGCAAACCAAGTAACTTTTTATTATGCCATCTACTTTCCTTCCGAATTCATTAACTTTGTGGTTGAAGTAGTTTAAAACTTAATTAATTCTAAAACCACTACAAAGTGAAGTGCTTCCTTTATCGCTGGTAGATATTTACTATTACATTCATGTAATAATTATAACGTAATAAAGGTTACAACATTATAATTTCAATTAAACTTTTAGTAATATTAATTCTTAAGCAACTCATTAATCTTTAAAGAATATCATTTTACATAAATTTAGAAGTAAATTCGCTAACAGATCTAATATATTATTCAGATACAAATTTAATTTATTTAATATTGTTTAGAGAAAATACTTGATGCTAGTTTAAGAATCATCCAAATTCTACTTAAAATTCTTTTTATTTTGAATCTCTAAAGAATAAAACACGAAACATTTTTAGTGAAAGCGTATTCCTTTGATGTTGGAGGCGATTCAAGTTCTGAATCTGAAATGGGTGGAAATAGAAGTATTCCAACACCTTCGGGAACGGCAGGTCCATATTACCCTCCTAGAGCAACACACGACTTAATTTCACTGGTAGAAAAAGGCAGAATTGGAATTAGCAGCAATAGTTCGTGTTGTAGTTCCACGACGAGTTCTGTTGGAGAAAAGCAGGGCTTAAATTCAACCAAAGCAGAAATTAATAATAGCCATAAGTAAAATTACGAAATGTTTAATGATTTTATATGAATTTATGCATTTTTAAGATCGCCAAACGAATTAAGAGAAACAAAAATTGACAATCACGTCAGTGAGTATCACAATAAAAGCATAGAATGTAAAATTGGACAACAAAATATTCATAGTATGCACAGTAACAGCTCAAAAGATGTAAGTATAATTACGCAATACTTAATTTCATCAACGTTAATTTTTTTTTTATTTTAGTGTATAGTATTAATGAACACAGAAGCCGATGGTACAGAAATTCTTTCGTGTATTGGTTCTGAGCCAGAACCTCAAATAGTGAGCAAATGTGGACACTTAGAAATTAGTTTATTGTATGATGCTCCTATGAGGAAAATGACGGTGCATGTTTTACAAGCTCGAGAAATTCCAAGCAGAGACCAAGGGCAACCCACACACACACAGGTTATTAAATCGAATAGTCAATAAAAATTTTAGTTTTATTTTTACGTTAATTGATAAATTATTTCAGGTGCGGTTAGTTTTATTACCGAGCAAAAAGCAAAAGCACAAAACAAAAATAAGAACGGGAGATAATCCACAATACATGGAAAGTTTTCTGCTCCATAGAGTAAATCCTGAAGACGTAAACTCAATGGGTATTAGGTTGAGGTTGTATGGCTGTGAAAGAATGCGTAGAGAACGTCTTATTGGAGAAGTCGTTGTTGGTTTCGCCAATATAAATCTTGAACTAGAAAATAATTTTTGGTTAAAATTAGAACCAAGAACTAATACCAAAGTAAGGAATTTTATCGATATATGATTGATGTGGTTTTTAAAATGGTTCCTTTTCAGTTGAGTGGATATACTAGTGACATGATGAGCTTAGCAAGGTCTGACAGTACAGGATCGACTCATTCTATGCAGCATGGTGGTGTACCTGAACTATTACTTGGTTTATCTTACAATGCAACTACGGGTCGACTTAGTGTAGAAGTGGTAAAAGGATCTCATTTTAGGTCAGCCACAGAATTTTTTTTTTTTAATTAAAAAAAATATTATTATTTTTTTTTCTACAGGAATTTGGCATTAAATAGGGCTCCAGACACATACGTAAAACTGCATTTGGTTAGCAGCACAGGTCAACAAATTGGTTATAGTAAAACAACAGTTAGAAGAGGGCAACCAAATCCACTGTTTAAAGAAACTTTTATATTTCAAGTAATATTTTATTTTTTAATTAACCGAAACTTTTACTACTTAAATGGTATTTTATAGGTAGCTTTGTTTCAATTAGCGGATGTAACCCTCATGGTTTCCGTATATAACAGACGCGGAGTTACAAAAAAGAAGGAAATGGTGGGTTGGTTTAGTTTAGGTTTAAATTCTAGCG
Organism: Cantharis rustica; assembly: GCA_911387805.1. NCBI lineage: Eukaryota > Metazoa > Arthropoda > Insecta > Coleoptera > Cantharidae > Cantharis > Cantharis rustica. The sequence goes on from OU426877.1 coordinate 43,070,193, forward strand.
GTGCTGAAGAATTAGCCCATTGGATGGACATGAAAGAATTTCAACAGGAACAAATTCTGCGCTGGCACATTTTAGTACAATCATAGCCATATTAGATATCGTTAGGGGTATTTTATACTCCCGAATTTTTATATTCACATTTTCATATTAGGATAATTCGAAACGAAAATTTTGTAATTTGCGAAAAAATGAAAAGTTGAGCATAACGAACAGCACATTAATAAAGTCACAATCAAATAAAAAAAATTGTAATGTGATAACGAAAACGAATTTGATGAAAAGATTGTCAACTTTCATGATGTAGGTACTTGTACTTTTCGTAATAATATATAAAGTCATTGGTTGAAATTAATTGATGATATTTTAATTATAGTACTTGTAGGTTTTCAAATTGCGGCAAAAATTTAAATCGAGATTAGGGAATTAAATCTTCGTGATGCATTAAAATTTTCAAGCGATACATGCTGACGGTGTTGCAATTAAATTGCATGTAGATAATTATTGTCGAAGTCAAACTTCATAAAATAATTTTTATCAATTTAAGAGAAATATTGTCCTACTCTAATTGTACCATGCACAAATTAATTATAAGCTTTTATAGTAATATATCAAAAAGTTTATGTAGGGATGGGACGTGTTTTACATTTAACTAAACGCTTATATTTATACTTAATAATAATATGTTATATGGAAATTTCATTAATTAAATAAAAAATAATCAAGAACATATGATGTTTAGGCGGTAATTGTTGAATCATACTTATAAACCATTCACTTTTACATAACTAAATTTTACATAATTTTTATTATTTAGTATCAGGCACACATGACAAAAAAGAGGTAACGAAGTACCGTAGCACTTATTAGTACAAAAAATAAGTTGTTATAATATAATAATATTGAACCTTTCGATGGTAATTATTTTGTCTCACATTTAAAATGCAACTGCGGGTTGGGGGGCTTGCATCAATATATTTTTTTCCTCCAACATAACAATTGAATATATTCGAGCACAATGTTTACGTTCGAGATAATTTTCAAAATTATTGCAACCTAAAATTATATCAATTGAAAGTTTATTTTAGCTTTCAATAATTTTAAAAATTGTAGATAAACTTCTATCGGCATCCCTAAAATTAAGCACTTGGGTGCGGTGTATCATTGCTCCCAGGCTAGCGTGACTTTCAGTACACCAATGAAATAATTAATTCTAGATATAAAATATTCGTGGATATTTTTAGTTAGACTAATCGATAACAGTTTTTACTACATTTTTAAATGTGAACAAACAATAAGTTTACCCTAGTGTCAAACGTAAGCGACCACTAAGTAGTTGCGTGGGTTTGAAATCTCTGAGCGAACGTAATGACCATAGTTTTCACGACATTAGATTAACTTAAATAAATAATAAATTCAATAAATTAAATTGATTTCTATCTTTAAATAAGGTAAAAAATAATCTCAACAAACGTAATAATTTTAAAATCCCTACAGCAATAGATATAACGTAAAACAATTTAAAAATATTTGTGAAATTTAACATGGGTGCTACATATCAATCAACAGAAAATAATATTATAACAGATTAAACCGATTTTTAGAGGTTGAATTTCAATCTATCTGGAATAAACCGCCGCTGGCAGTCTAATAATTTTTTTTACAGCGTTATCAAAATTTTTTCAACAAAATTTATATTTTTTTTAATTTCAAGTCTTGAATTTTCTTGATCAGGTTATGAAAATTAAAAAAAATAGTTATGTAATTTTTAGTTATTTTGTAAGTATGATGGCCATTTCTATAAAAAAAATTCAAAAATCGATCGTAATAAGACACTCTTTTTTAAGTCTTATTAAATTTGTGGAGCGATTTTTGAATTTATAATACCTACGTAAAAATTTGAAAATATTGGTAATAAAATGTACTATGAATGGATATATTTTATAAAACGATTATTGCGTATAAAAATGAAAACCAATAAGTTTAACATTTAAATCCAAATTTTGCATTTATAGAAAATAGTCAATTTCATACGTGTTCATTATCATTCAAAAGAGAATTCTTATGACATTTATTATATTAATATTATGTGATATAAATGTGATTGAACAAAACATTCCGACACTTATTTAACGTAACTTATTAAATTGTTATTGGTAATAAGAATTATCCACTTTCAATTTTATGTTTTATATAAGAGTGAAAAATTTAATTGCCGTTATCGAATAATATGTATTGGATTTTTCCCTGTATACAGCTACAAATAATTTTCTTATAACGTTAAATATTATATATATTTCTGTTAAACTTTCTTGGATTGTTGGACCACGTAACATGAATGTTTTAATTGTCGGTATTTTAAGTACATTCCAAAAATTGACTCGATTTCAAATTTATGAGTCGATTGCAGCCTTAAAATGTATTGTAGTAATTATTAATGGTAAGAGTACTACCTAATTATATTTAATGTTGTTTGTCTTGGGATTCGCATACACAATAATATCAGGTTAACAAATTACAATTTCAACACAGCGGGATTTTTAATAAAAATATTTATCTACGTTAACTAAATATATTATATTTATCCCTTGTGCATATACAATCAATTTCCTGTTATTATAATTAAAACTGTATCTACATATAAATTTCTGAATTTCGCTCAAATTACTTACAAGAACAAAACCCAAAACAGAAACAATTATTTACTACTTATATTAAAATAATTATGTACCTATATCTAAGAAATTTAAAAAAAATTTAAATAATAAATATTACTATTAGTGTTCCCCATCCCTACTATTTTATATGCCTTCAACAATTATTTAAGTAATTGAAATAATTATATATAGATATAATAAATTAATTGAAAAGAAGAATGTGTAAAATGATAAAAATTGACCATGTTTGGCGTTTTTCTAATGTTGTCAGTATTATTAAATAATTTCTCGAAAGAAATGTTGCACATTAAAAAACAAAAAGCACTTTATAATAATTAATTATATTCCAACATAAATTTTGTACAAAAATAAATAAAATTATTAATGTCTGATATTTTATTTTTCATTATTATAATAACAGGACAAATAATTCCAACAATAAGGCTGCATAGCAATTTAAAGTGAACAAAGATGATACAAGGGATCAACGAAGAAGAGATCAAATTTGAGATGATAATAATCAATTATATAAAAAATTAATTTCGAATTATTGAAATAAAATTAATTTGTATTTATTCATTGTACTGAAAAACAAATAGATTATGTATTGGATTTTGCTAATAATAAGAGATAAAAAGAATATCAGCAAGAAATTTTTTACCATTTTAGTATATTTTTAAAACTAGAATAACGAAAATATAATAGTTGAGATAGAAACGTTTAAATCTATTAAGTAGATAAATTTCTAATTAAACAACATCTCAATAAGACACCGATAGTCAGGGCCGTCTTTAAAATCAAAAGCCGGTGATATTTATAACTTTGGATCGACTTATGCATTTAATTTTTCTTCTTCAGTGTTAATAGGTAAGAGTAATTTAAACTGTAAGTTTTCATTTTTAAAATTAATTAATTAAATAATTAAAATTTTTATATTTTTAATTTCAAATTGACCGTAGTAAAATATAATTTTAAATTTATGTTTTTGTATTAAATTTTGTATTACTTTAATTAGTTAAGTAATAAATTTATTTATAAAAGTGCGCAATTATTAAAAAAAATAATTTAAACTTAGCATTTTTCTACTGTGCTTTTCATTTATTAATATTTACATAATTTTTATTAAAGTCTAAATTTCCAATTCTACGTCAAAATACCGATAACAAAAACATCGAAACATAAAAATACTAAAAACCAAAATACGGTCAATTCAACAACCAGCTAATAGGGTGACGTTCAAACCGGCGACGCTGACGGTAAAAAGTGGAAAAATCCTTTGTTGTTTAATCGTTTGGTAAAAATTGGTTGCAATGTTACTATTACTTTTAAGTTTTATTTTCTCTATTTTTAAGTTGATAATTTAAAAAAATATTTCCTAACTTTTAACTTACTTACAGATCTCTATTTTTAAGCAGAAATTTTTAATAAATAATATTTCTTAATTTATAGCCTAATTGAGATACAATGGTCTTTCTTCTAAAGCAAAAAATTTTTATTAAAAGAATGTCTTCTCACTTATAAACTAAACCTGCACACAAATCTCTATTTTCAAGCTAATTATTAAAAAAAAAATATCCATAGCATTAAGCCATTTTTGTACAATGTAAATTGTATCTAAAATAAACAAACTAAAACATATTATTAAAATAATGAATTTTAACTATTTAGTAAAGAATACGGTTGTATCGTTAAAGATCAATTCTATTTATTTAACCTTAAAAATTTCATTTAAACACGTGACGTTGTTCAGTTTAGTTATTTGGTAAATCACATTAATTGTATAGTAATATTTCTAAATTTTCAATTTTGTTTGGTATAATGTTTTTCTTGCTTCATTTTATTTTATTTTTACGTTTTTCTTATGTTAAATACGACTGATGATCAATAATAATTGTGAAATAGAGGCCTTTATATAGCATTACAAAGTTTTTTTTTAAATTTTTATTAGTTTTTATAACGTAATTGTTTTAATTAAATAATCTTGGAATAAACAAGTTAATAAAACGTTTAATAATAATAATAATATTTCACAAGTTAAAAAATTAATTTACGTAATTGTTTTATAATTCATTTCTTGTTTGTTCAAATATTCTAAGTCCTGACCTGTTAAATGTGAATTATTGTCGTTTTTATTGTTTTTTAAATTTTATTTTTCTATGTAAGTATGTATTTTTTACTAAATAGTTAAAATTTATTATTTTAATAATAAGTTTTAGTTTGTTTATGTTAACATTACATACTACTATACCAACACTATATAGACTTAAAAAATTTCATTTTGTAGGTTAATTTTCTATTAAATTGTATCTTTTGAAAAGTTTTTAGTTATACAAAAATCACTTATCAGATATCTTTTGTGTGAAATTTCATTTCCTTAATTTTGGTTTTCAAAAATGTACAATTTTTTATTTCGTCGCCCTGTTTTCTAAATACTGTGATTTAAAAAAGACTAAATATTTTAATAAAATTGCGCTTATGAGATTTTTATTAAAATTTTTAATAAGACTCTTTAATCCTCTTCGTTTTTAGAAAATTAATCTAAAAAATAAAAAGTTAGTAGTATGTAATGTTAAAATAAATGGAGTCTGTCAGGCAAGTCCCCCCACGATTTCAAGTTTTTCATCTGTTCTATAGGAAAGAAAACAATTATCTGAGTATATTTAAGAAATCGAATTACTGTTATGATCGATGCGGAACTTGAGCATCAAGTTCCCTGTGGAAAAAAAAATCGAGTAATAAAAAAAGCATTTTCCCTGAGTTCACTTCTTTCAAGTATTATTTTTTACAGCAATATTGGCACAAGTCATGAAATACTAATTCATCGAACTTAAGCACATGAGTTGAAGCTACCCTAAGCAAAAGTCATTAGACTGAACTTGTCTGTACCAAAAGAATAGTTCAACCATACACACCAGGAAGGTATAGGGAGTCCAAAGCAAAACCAACTATATTATGTTTAGTAATTAATTTTATTAAATTCTACTATGAAAATGTACAACATTTACTATTAAGGTGATTCAGTACACATGAGGTATTGGTCCAGGTGCATAGGTATTTTCACCTTTTTTGATTTGACGATGTCTTTCGTATCTCATGATATCTACACGTTCATATTGCTTTTTTTTTCCAACACACTCCTGAAAATCCTTTAATAATGTTTCACATTTTATAGCTCCTTTATCTAAGCCATATGCTTCGTAGCAATCCAATACTTTTAGTTCTGCAGAACTACAATCGCTTCTCCACTGGTTATTTATAATGGAACCGGTTAAATCCGTCAAAGGTGTTCTAATCCATGGGCAAAGAGACATTTTTATAAGATGAAGTGTCTCCTAAAGAATATATTGTAAGTATTAATTATGTCAACATAAAAATTATACAATTGAATCGCTTATTTCAGAAACAACCTAAGTCACGTTTTGATAATTTTGACTTTATTAAACCATTATGTATTTTTGAGGGGTAACACATAATTTAATTTATATGCTTTTGTTTATGATAAACTCTTACTTTAGTGGCAAACCTTTGACCTCAAGCTCGATTTTTTTTGAAAATTTTTAGATAAACTTATCAAACGTTTTAATTCACCTCCTGAAAACTGCCAAAATGTGACTTAGGTTGTTTCTGAAATAAGCGATTCAATTACATAAGGGGATTAAAACTTAAAATCTCAAAACGATTTAGATTAGCAGTGGTATTGAAATTCTTAAAATTATAAACATTATGTCGTCATTTAAAATCGTATCTAGCAAATACAATATAATTCAGATACTTTTTAAAACAAAATCCTATCAACAGTAAAATTCAACTACGTCCATCTCCACCTTAATATTTTCACTCAAAATATCAGAACTTGGAACTAAATTTATATTTGAACAGCTTTCAGATTTTAAACCAGAGGCAATAATGATATTTCTGTAACTTTCAATTCCTAATTCGCATTGAGTGCCTTTATGGGTATTGAGCGATTTTAAATTTTCATTGGCAATTTTTAAAATATCTTCCTCTTTTTGCACTTCTATACTTTCAATATTTCCATTTGTTCTAACTTTTCTTTTAGTTTCAGACTGGACCTTACGAGCTGATTTTCTTTTCATATTAGAGTGAATTGAGAGGGTAGGTTTCATTTCTGCATTAGCATTTTGAAAAATCTCTTGAACTATACTTTTTCTATGTTCATTTGACCTCTTTCTTTTAGCGTTTGAATTGATTTGTGTAGGTATCGCGCCGAGTTTTAAAGTTGGTCCTTTTAACTTGGCATGAGGCATCAATCTAATTTTCAATAGCTGTGATTCATCAAAATCAGAGGTTTCAAAATGTTTTGAGCATATGCATGAAGATTCCTTCGGTGTGAATGTTTTTCTATTACAAAAGTTTAACCACTTTGCATATCTTTTAGGAGATCGCTCCCTTTTTGGAAACTGATGGAAGTATATACCCTTTTCTTTATTGCCTGTTCTGCCCGATGTATTCCTACAGTCGTACACCACACAATGAGGCATTTTAGGAAACTACAAACTTCAGGAAAAAAAATTAAAACGGAATTCATCCAAAACAATTAATGCACAATGTAAGAAGATTTTCAAGTGCATACATTAAGGTAGGTAGGTTTAATAATAATGTACCTAATAATTATTAATGCGGTAATTTCACGTAAATACACTTATGATGTACAATACTTGTTTATATTGACTAGTACGTCTCACATAATTTGCCAGATGACATTAGAAATACCTATTACTTTTTATTGCTGTATATGCTAAAAGAAAAAAAAAGAATTTTTTAGAACTTAAATTTTCGGTAAATCACACCACCAACAATTTTAAAATTTACCACAAAATTGTAATTGTTTTAATCCCCTTATGACAGTTTAGTGTTATAAAAAAATATCTTATATTATGATTAGGATATATTATTACCTTTTAATAATTATTTATGAAAGAAAAATTTGACTGCTTTATGTAATAATTTGACAAACTAGAGAATTGTCAAAACTGCAGGTTCCTGTTATACCAATTACCGATCAATTTAGCAGTGGCAGGTCGCAAGCAGCAGTAATTCACAAAATTATTAATATTAGGAATTATTGTAATTTAATTTCTAATCACTTTATAGAAAAGAACTTGAGAGCAAAATACGAAATAAACAATCGTGATGTGTAGTATTCGGGGTGTATTTTACAACGTGGGAAATGTAAACCTTTTTGACACTGTCACTGCCTGTCAATTTATTCAAATGCAATTCACGAGCGGCCACTGGCATACGTTGACAAACTGCAAGTTCAAGGTCAAACGTTAATTTGAAAAGCTGCTAGGTCATTACGGTTTTGAAAAATTAACTGTGCAAAATTGGTGATGGTGTTGCCAAATCCAGTTATAGTAGGAATTATAGTGGGAGGTAAGTGCACAATGGTTTGCGGTTTATATTTAGATTTCATGAAAGAAACTGCTTGTAACTAATTATTTAGCAAACAGTTGTTGCACTCTCATGTTTTATATTAGACCTTTCTCTTTATAGTGCGATAGAACAAAGGTTTACATACGTATTTTTCATTAATGCTTGCAATTTCAATTCAAGTACAAGACAATTTAGTTATTAAAAAACGTCAAAATGAGCAATATTAGTGTAGATGCTCAAATTCGATACCTGATTCAGTGGTTCAACGAGTGGAGTGAATTGCAGAAATCAGACTTTTTACCCATTTTGTCGGAAAAATATGCCAATAGGCCTTACATTAACGGAATAGTTGATCATATTTCTGGACTGAATTGTCAAGATAAACCCATGTCACTTTTTGAGTGTAGGGTGAGTTAATAATTTGACATTTTAAGTTTCAATTATTACAACCTAAAGTAAATTTTTAGGTGAAATTATTTAAAGAGTGGTTTGTGCAATGGAATGAGGAACAACGTGAAGGTTTCCTTAAACAACTTTCAGAAGTTGATCCAGTTTATGCAGAAAAAATTACTGCCGAGCTTCAAAATGGAGTAGTAAACGGCTTAGTAAACAACGAAAATCATGTTAATGGGGAAGAAGTGCTGGAGGATTAAAAAATCAATATTCGAATTTCTATGGGTGGGTTCTTCCCACCCTTATCAATGTACCTATTTACTTCGTATTTATAAGTGTTAGACTGTAATATTCTGTCGTATTATAATTAGGTAAAATTTGTAATAATTAAGTGTTCATTTCCTTAAAATATGATCACTTAATTATTATAACAATCTGTCGAAACAGATGTTCATTGTGCATTCTCATTCTATTTTTTTAAACAAAAATATTTCATTAAAGTTCGAACTGTTATTATATGAGTAACAGTAAAGCTCATCATATTGGCATGTTTTAATATCAGTTTTTGAATCATGTTTTGTTACATGCAAAATATCAAATTATTTGTTTAGAAAATAATCGGAATGCACTGAAGTAAGTGTCATTACATACGCCATTATTTTGTTAATTAATTATTTCACACTAAAATATGATCATACTCGTTTATATCTCAAGTTGTTAAATTTTATAAGATGTTTAATAATCGTGTAGAATAGTAAAGCTTTGTTTATATTTTTATGCATTAGTTAATATCGCAATTATTTATATTATTTTGTTAACAATTATTTATGAAGTACCGCAATGCATTTTCTTTTTCTAATATGCACGTTTGCAATAATAGTTTAACGTTTTCGAATAGAATTTAATGTCGAGCATTGGTAGAAATATAATTAAGTTTTTTTTATATAGGTAAGGTAGTGGTTGCCGTAATATGTCCTAAGTTAATAGGTAAAGGACTGCTATAACATTAATTATAATAATTTTATCAAGTCACTACTAATCGACACACTTGTTTTATTTAGTTTTTTGAACAAATTCAATAAAATATTTTTTAAATTGTTTAGATTTTGTCTATTACATTGAAATTTGAAAACTAATTTCGTGTAAAAATTATTGGAATTCCATTCGTAAATTAAAATAAAATCTAAAACAATGTTCCTAATGTTTCATCATCATAATGTTATGTATATTCCAGTAATTTTTACAGTTTTGCATTTTCGATTCATTCTGCTGCTTTTGAATAACCGGCAAAAGTAGCTTAACCCTATAAGTACTATACTTTGTAAGCCGTTGATGTCAATTGCAACTAACTCAACTAATGTGGGATGGTTGAAATTTTTATCACTCAGGTGCTTATCTTACAAGTAACCGAGAAACAAAAAAAATACTACTTGTGATGGGGGCCAGGTGAAATTAATAACATAAACATGAGAGCTCCCAATACAAGAAATACTTTTGTAACAAAAATTATAGATTAGTTTAAATATATAAATATCAGAATTGGAGGTTCTAGGCATACCTCAATCAATCTGCTAATCACGAGCTTTATGAACAGTGAGACTCTGAATTCTCTAAGGTTGCACCCCTCACCACTTTAGACTCTTGGCTGAGGAGGTATACAGTCTCCAGTATCGAATTCAACTTGTTAAGGCTCCTTTAAAGCTCCAGGACTCAATAAGCTCTCTTGACGTAATAGCCTTTGTCGCCGCAATTCTGGGCTATTATCCTAGGTTTGTTTAAAGTGATCTAGCTTTCTCCTTCTTTGTCTACTTAAAAACAACTACGTGGCATTGGCAACTTATTAATGATTGTAATCGGTTCTTCAAAATATATTCAATGAATTGGATAAGGTAATAATGAATTAATTTAATCTTAGGTAACTTTTATAACATATTATAAAATTTAAATATTCTTATTACTAATCAACACAGTCGCTTTTAGGATAACTTAAACAAATTTAAATAAAATATTTTTATACTTATTCAGTCTTTGGAATGCGCTTGAGTTGATAAAAATTTTTGACATAAAATTTTGATATTAATTTGATTAATTGTTTCAGCTTCTTTCAAAATTCTTCGAATATCGCTTATTCGTTTATATTTAGCTGCTAAAAGATATGCACTCTTCAATTGCTTTGTTTCAATGTATGCGGTAATCTAAAAGAAGAACATTATTAAATTTCAATGCTTGCAAGAATTAAATTTTATTTACTTTTATGTTTCTGTCTGTTATTAGTTTTATTAGAGAATCTAATTCCGCTCCAACTGAACTTGCTTTTCTTAAAGTTTGTATTGCGAGGATAAGCATTTCGTCACATATATTGGTGATAGTTGTATCGTCAATGCCATTAGCACGAATGCAGCTCACAAGTTGAGCAATACCAGCATAATTTTCAGTTCTTGCCAGCTGTTTACCAGCTTGGCAGTATACTTTTCCAGGATTTAATTTATAATCTTGTATAATTCTATAACCAATTCCAAAACCGTCTTCCACATTGTTACCACAAACTATAGCCAAAACTGCCAACTGCATTCTTTCATTTAAAGTTCCAAACAGGGTTGGAATTTTGACTTTAGTCGATTTCAAATCTTCAATTCCATACGACAAAATTTCTATAATAGTCCATGTAGCAGACTGCTCATAATCGGCTAAAAATTTTGTTAATTCAATTTGTCTCAAAATTGTGGTGATGTGTTTGTCTACATTTTTTGAATCCATTTTCATCACTAACGAAGGATTAGTTATGCCTTTTGCTTCAAAACTATGATGCGAATCTGAACCCGATTTTTGAACTACTTAAACAAATTACAATTATTAGGACAATTATTGGATACATTGGGATTGACAGAAAATAAAGTAAAAAGAAATTTTAAGGGTGTCCGCACAACCAAAAAACGATATTCTGCTTCAGAATGCCATATTTTTTACGGCCTATACAAAAATCTTTTATTATTATTTTTGTTTCTTTTGAACATTGTGCAAGCTTAAATTTCATTTAAGCAATTTGCTTCGATTGAATCTTTATTTTCTACTCAAGTTTCCAGATTAGATTGGCCTATTAATTTATTTTAATTAAAATTATAAAAAATTACATACCTGTAGCTACCACCCACTGTTCTTGTTCGAGTTCTTGTTGTAAATGTTCTTGTGCTTTATGCAAATGGTGAATTCTTGAATTTAACTCAGAATAAGTTCTTACACCATCCTGGTAAAATTTAATGCAAGTCATTGCAGCTCTCACGAAATCACCCATAAACTGTTGTAATTGATACAGTGAATGTAGTTTGGACTGTTTTTCCAAGTAACAACATATGGCTTTCAAATAATCCTATAAAATTACACTATTTAAAAAGTATCAAAAACAAGCAAATATTTACCTTCCACATATCTAAAGTACAATCAATCTTGGACATATTTTCTTGCAAAGCATCTACCACATTGTTCTGTAAACACAACATGTAAACTGCAATAAACATTTCAGAACTCATAGCACTTTCAAGAATATACTTCAAACACTCATAAAGATGATTGTGCTTTATATAAAATTCCAATAAACTCAAGTGGGTTCCATACGTAGTCAAATAATAAATGCATTCTTCATAAAATATAGGCTCTAAATTTCCTTTATTTTTGTGTGCTCTAATTGATTCGTTAAAATCGGACACGTAGCTATAATTACCCGCAGTCACAGTACTCAAGTTTTTTAATTTATTTAATATGCAAATAGCTGGATCATTCTGCAATGTCTGGTTTACACTGCTATTTAAACTGCATGTCGATGCAAACATTCTTTCTGTGCTTTTAATTTCTTTGATCAAATGAGGATGGATAGCACAGGTTGTTGATTCCAACATGTTGATAATTTCATTTAAGACAGGGGGATTTTTGCTAGAATGATGTTCTGGTATTGGTTTTTTAAACATCTTTTGTAACTGAACGCTAGAGTAACTATCACTTAAATCAGATGAGGTTTCGAAAAAACCGGATTTTTCAAAACAGCGTTGAAATTTTTCACGAGCTAATTGAAGACAACCTGCTTTCAAACAACTCTTACCCCATGCAGCAAATACTCCTGTAAAGTAATTCTTAATATCTATTATAATTAGTACACTTATTTTAAATACCTGAATTGTCTAAACCAGCTTTCGTAGAAACTTCCAGTGCTAAATTCCATTGTTCCATTTCTAACAATTTATCCCTCAAACGACGTAGAGTAGCTGCATCAATGTAACGACCTGAACTTTGTGTACAATCTGGAATTAAATATAAACAACCACGTTCTGCTAATAAACCTAACAAATCAGCTTGGGATAAAATTCTGTCAGCTAAAGATGTGCCCCATTGCAGTAAACACTCGGCGGAAATCATTTTAGCTGCTAACGCTAAGGACCTAAATAAAAAGTTATTGCGTTGGTGGTAAAAAAACTATAATATATCGACTGACTTTAACATTTTTATAACCAAGAGATAATCAATTTCTTCTGCCTGCTCAGAATTTGTAGGCTGTAAAAGTTTCAACATTCCATCACACTGATTTAATAAAAACCTGGAATTCAAAAACAAACAATAAAAAATTTTAATTGTAAAACTTGGGAATACCTAGGATAATTTTCATTTTTTGAATGATGTTTTAGAATGGCAAGACATAAAGATACACTAGGCGCATATTCGTATGAAAATTCCTCTCTTACTAAATGATTGTGATTAATGTCATCTGTAAGTAACCAATATTCCCAATCGCTTGATTTCGTAGATGTTTCACTTTTGCTAGACGATGTTCCGAAAAGTTGCGATTGTTCATAACAATCTAAACAAACTCGAACAGGAATATCGTCATATGTTGGAACCTGTAAATTCAAGAATATTAAGAGTGAGGCAAATTTAAAAATTAACGAACCAAAAAATATAATAAAATTTTAATTATTTCACAAGCTTGTTAATTTTTAAATTATAATATTAATTTTCATATGCTAATATGTAATTGAAAACCCAGATAATGATCATTTCACAAAACTAAAATTCTAAGTAAACAAAAAAAGGGATTTGAATTTGAACCTTTTTGTATGTTGTTTGTCTTTTGTCTTTAGGGATAAAATATCGGTCATCGGTTAAAAGCAAAGTACAAAAGTTTTCAGATTTATAATTTTGTGATATAATATCTTTATCTTGAATTAATATGTGGTATTCTACGTCAATTGAAAAATTAGTAATAGGTAAAGATCGATTTCCGATCAAAGATAGATCGATTTGGCATAGATATAAAAATTTAATAAATAATAAATTTACCTGCATTCTTTTTAATGAACAAGTTCCACAAATAACTCTTCCACAACGTCGACAATGATGGCGTCGGTTAAACATAGAAAAAGTCGAGTCCAAGCAGCACATGCATTCCAGAACCTGTAACCTGAGTCTCAGAAATGTTACTTTAGTTGAATCAAAATGTTACCTCGGTATTTGGTATCCAATCCGACTTTTTAGGAACCATGGATGGCATTATAAAATTTTTATGATTGGGATAAAAGAAAATGGAATCTATTGATTGTAGAAGTTTGCTGCTCTCTGATGATTTAGTTTTAAACGATGGTCGAAGAACAACACGAAATTCTAAACTTTTTTCCGCATATTTCAACAAAATATCGTCGATTTTTTCAACAGACAATCGATTTTCATCAAACTCGCAATTTTCTAGATCCGGTTTAATTTTATTCAAAACTTGTCCCAATTTATCAAATTTAGTGTTCATTAATAAAACTTCAATAATGCAAATCGGATCGGCTATTAAGCTCCATAATTGTTCATGCTCACTTGTAGAAAAACAAGACAACATTTTCAGACTTGTTTGTATATTTCTGAATACATTGCTGTCATCGAGATTGGAGTCCACGATAAAAGTTGTGATGAAGTTTAAATGCTCCAATTTTTTTAATATTTTCAATAAATTAAAGCAAACGTAAATTAAATGATTAATTGATAATTTGTTGAGTAGTTTTTCGATTTGAGGGATCGTAATGTTAGATTCTAAAAGCATCATGAAGTAGTTTACGTCGATTATTTCCAACTTTTCGCTGCTAATTTCGTGAAGATTTATAAATTGCAAAAGCAAATTTACTTTATCAGTGTTTAGAAGACTTTCGAGAACTTCTTGAGGCTTACTTTTACAAAGTAGAAAAACTTGATACCATGAGTCTTTTTCCATAATTAACTTGATCTATAAAAATTAATAAATTTTGAAGATTTCATTTATTTATTTTAAACCGGGACAGCGCGTACGCAGTCCCGACTACCAAAAATTACGCGCCCGAGTTATCCACATTAGGGATAATCGCAGGGGTCAGCCCAGTCGTAGTGCAATGAAAAGGCCTCACCCTGGAGGAACCGCCTTGTTGATCACGGTAACCTCTACGCCAGGTAAGTATGTTTTCGCTAGGTTCTACTTGAATTTTTGTGGTAGTTTTACAAATATTAGACTGGGGGAAGTTATATGTTACGCCATCTATGATGTCTACATATCTTTGTATTGATTTCTTCTAGATTACAGAGATGTATTCTATGATTTACATTCAGGGGCGCATGCAGAAAGAATTGAAAGAAAAGTTGAATAACAAAAAAGAAATAATAAAAACCAATAAACAATAATAACAAATGTAAACTTGAAAGATAAGAGGAACGAGAAAAATGTAAATTTAAATTCAAAGGCCCTTGCTGATAGAGGAATGACGAATAACAGATAATTTTATATCAATTTAAAAGTCGTTTTTATTCAATTTAGCTTATAAAATAAAAAATTCATTCAAGTATCCAAACTGCCGTGGCTCTGGTATTAGCTAGTACAAAATATAAAGTTCTACTCACCGTTTCATATAATTTGATATTATCCAGCCATGTTCTCATCTCGACAGCATGTTCTTCATCGATTCCCTTAAAACTAGAGAGTTCAGATATTAATACATCTATGCAATAATCTCCAGGCCAAGTGGTCATGTTATCCAGGATGCACTTTCTTCGTACCTCATCATCGTGGATAAGATGAACATATTTAAAATAATCTGGTTCGAAACAATCACTAATCAAATTACTCAATGCCATATCACGTAAATCTAAGATTTTCTTATTAGAAAGCAATTGATGCTGTGGAATACTATTAACAACGTCATATAAATGCTTCCAATTTGTAATTTTAAGATCACCCTCAAATAGTTCTTCTGCAGTCTCGTAACTGCATGTACTAGTTTGTGAAGTTAAAATATTTGGCTGGGTATCGTCAACCATCTCAGATTTAATTACGTGCTTTTCAAAATATAGTTTTATAAATTTAATGTCAATCTTATTTTGTAATCCAGCTATAATGTTATTATTATTGAAAATATTTCGTAAATGATAAATTCGAGGAAGTTCTAAGAAATTCATAAATGTTTTAGTACGAATGTGGTTCACTTCTGCAGGCATTATAGGCATGTCATACATTTTACATAATATTAAAGCTAGCAGCCAGTTTCGCTTTTGTATGTAAGCTATTATATGATTATTTGGTAGATTCACAGATTTCGTTTCACAGTAAGTGTCTTCCATGTTATAATCTAATTTTACTTTAGGGAAAAATATTGCAGAAACGGTGTAAACTAAATCAAGTTTCAGTTTTGAAAACAAAACTTCGAAATCTAACAAATCTAATCTTTTTTCGAATAATAATTTTTCTAAAATATCAGATCTACCGATTTCAAATATTTCAAAAAAGGATGTATCGCTGCCTTTTGAAATAATTTGAGAATTATTGCCTTCTATATAAAAAATTTTTGAGAAGCTTTTCAAATAATTTAGAATCCTACTTAAATATTTTACTTGCTCTTCTTGCTGGTTGTAACATAAACATAATTCTTGTAGCTTAAGAAATGTTTTGTGAGCTATGTGTTTGTTATTAAGTTTTCCTCTTTTTGTCGAGATCAAGTGATTGTTAAATAAATCGTAAGTTGCTGCTAGTTCAAAGTAAAATTCTTCATATTTTGCATATTCATTCATATCAAAATTAAATTCTGGAGTACACAATATTTCTTTTATTGTAGCAGTCTTCTTGATTTTGGTTTCTGAAAAGAGTTTTAGTATTGTTTTACAAAATTTTGAATAACTTGATTCGGTGGTGGAATCAACCGTGTTGTACGTGATGGCTATATCGAGAAGTTCCTGACATTCTTCAAAACTATCGCATTGAGTAATTGCTAAATCGAAAATGTTCATAAAAATTGAATTCTCTGTGCTGAAGAAACTTAAAGTATGGTCATAAGAAATTATTTCTTCGTACTTTTCATTCTCGATAATTGGATTGGACTCGAAAAACTTTTGAATTATTGTTGTTTTTTCGACAGCAGGTGCCGTTTTTGTTAAAAGTTGAATTTTAGAAGATTTTCGTAGCTGTTTCTTAAGTTTCATAAGTTTTGTGTTGTAATTTACTTCACTCACAGAGGGAGATTTCTCCAAATTAAATATCTAAAATAATATAAGTTATGTAAAAGTTTAATTTTGTAAAATTATTTTAAAATTTAAGATGTCTCAAAAATAACCAGCTTGTTTTCAAGAATATATTCCGAAAAATAGTCAACAATTTTAGTTTCGGGAAGAACGGATTTGAGTATTTATTGCTAGTGTTCCTTAAAAATATGACCAGCACTGTAGAATCTGGGTTCAAATTTCATGAAAGTTTTGTTTGTTGCAATTGAAAATTGTATCTAATACTAATAAAGCTAACAATATTCATAGTTACCGTAGGATTATTCAAAATTATAATATGCACGACATGAATTCAGTTGTCATAATAAATTTTTTAGAAAAAATCATATTTTATTCAATTATATCTACGAAGCAATGTGAAGGAATATGGCCCCCATCCTACAAAATAAATTTAACTCACGAAGAAGTTTTTGTAATAGGTGAAAGTTTCAGCAATGATGATACTGTTGATATTTTCGATGTAAAAGACGAAATGATTCAAAAGAGCGAGTTAAAAAAGTTCAACTTGGAAAGAGATTTTAAAAAATTTTCTAGATTACATAAAATGATGTTAAAACAAAACTATAAAAAAAGAAATATAGAAGAATCGATCTATAACAAAAAATTACTTAAAAAACCAACAGAATTGCCATACGAAGATGAACCTGTGCCATGGGAAGCTGGCTTTATTAAGAGTGGTAACAATCAAGCGGTAACATTAATTTTAAAATATAAATATTTAAAATGAGATAGTGTATTTTAAGGATAAAGAGAAAGCAGCAAAGAGAGAAGAAAATAAAACTCAAGTCGAAGAGTATGATTATTCAGCAATGAAACAAGAATACGAAGAAAACATTCAAGTTATAAAGATATCAAATAATACTTTGAATTTTACAGATGTTAAAGAAGAAGAGAGCTTGAAAGACGCAATGAAATCTATGGTAGAATCTAATAAGAAACTAAATTGTAGTGTGGAAGAACAAAGGGGAATAGGTGGGTATGACAAACAAATATTTATTAAAACTGTTATCATTAAATTAATTCCAAGGTTTATTTGCTGCCGAATGCATTCTACAAGATTTAAAAAATCCAAAAACCTCAACTAGTAAACGAATGGCACTATTTCATAGAATTGGAACGATAATAATGATTTGGATTTTTGTGTACTTAATGGTAGCAATTCCATGCTGGTGTCAAAGAGGTATTAAGCTAACAAGGAGATAGTTAAAAGTGGTGACTTTCTGTGGGTAGTCTCCAATGAGAGAAAAAATGTCTCGAGTTTTAGGGCACAACATTCACGTATTAATAAAATAATTTATTCGAAGAAAAAGAACTTTTTCTCCTGATAAATCAATATTATATTTCAATCCTCTGTATAATAAAGTAATTATCTATTGAACTATGAACATAAGTTCATGCATTTATAAGAATGCAATTAATTTGGCTCACCACTTCATTTTATCGTCCTCTACGATTTTTCTTACAATTAATAAAAACTCATATTTCATACAAAATTTCTTTCATATTTAGTAATTATTGTAAAATATTTCTAAAAAATTTATAAAAAAATAATAAAAATATATGGGGAAATTAAAATTACGATAAAATTTGTTTATTAGCAAAAATTGCACATAAAAAATTGACGTAACATTAAATTTACACTTGAATAGGTTGGTGCTGTTGCTGTTTCCAATGCAAGTTTTGCAAACCGAAAGAAAGAATTGATTTTGCAAAGAAATTTCTAATGGACAATCCTCCTGGTGTGTACCACGATGAAAATAATAAAAAGATTACTTACAACCCTACCAGTTACGAAAAATATTTACAAACAAAACTAGAAAAAGCGTTGATGAAAATATAAAAATTACTTACCTTAACAACTTGTTGGACTTTATTTAAATCGTTTTGTTTCAGACATAACTTAATGAGTGTATCGGGTGGAGCAAGCATATATTTAATAATGTTACGATCAATTTTAATTCTCTTTCCTTGGTTGTATTCGTAATCTGCAATCAATTCCAGTCTCCATAGTGCATCCACAAGTAATTTATTGAACTCGTTAAATCTTTTAAATTCAGGCAGCGTTTTATCGAAAGGATTTCTCCTTTTAATATCGTCGGTGGCCGACTTAAGAAACATCAAAAGCAACCGAACTTCCTTTTCCCAGCAGTAAAAATTAGCAACATCTCCATCGTAGATGTACTTTAAATTACCACCTTCTTCTTGTAGAAATAAAAAGGCAAATATATTTTCTAATAATTCAAATTGTAAATTTAGATTTGACATGGAAGCCAATTTCAATTCCACATCTTTAATAATATTGCTAATTTCGGATACATCTTGACTTTTACACATTTTCAAACAACGAATGATATTGAAAATTATAAAAAATGCTGTAAATTGCTCAAACTCGGTATCGGAATGAAACTGATTTAGTATTTGCAAAACGTCTTGACATGCATTATAAGATTGCAAATCAATAAATTTCATAAATATGTTTAATAAGGATTCATTAAAAACTGAAAAATAAATTTCGGATACTTCGGTACCATTTTGAAATTTAGGATATTTTTGGCATAACCTTACAACGTTGATTGCGATACATAACTTATTAACGTAAATTTTCATAAAATCATCTTCGACTTGAAGAAATGGCAAATATTTCTCAATATCTTCTAAATTGACTTCTTGACAATTCGATACATTTATTAGTCGAAGCATCTCAATTAGAGAATTAACCGGTTGAGAAAATTGTGACTTGTAGTTCATATTTTCATTATTTAAAATATCCAACAGCCAATGTCGGTTGGTAATTAAGCAATAATCGAATAGAAAGTTAAAATTGGTAACATCAAAAGTGGTAATTGATAGATCATAATCAAAAAGTCTTTGCAGTAAATTTGTATCCGCATTTGGTAATAAACTTAAATATACAAATTCTTTTTTAAGCTGTTGATTATTTATAAGCATAAAAATCTTTGGTACAATTTGTGTGATGAAAATATCCAAATTATTATCAGTTATTGTCGCATGCGACAATAATTGATATATTTGTTGGGTTACTTTTTCATTTTTATTCGTCAGTAATTCGTCAATGCACTTTTCTAATTTCTTCATTTTTGCTTGTTTTTATAGCAATCCTACGAAATTTAAAATTGAAATTAGCATTTCTGCGTATATAAAGTAAGGTTATATTTACCAAAACAATGAAAAAATTCGTCAACTGTTTTATGTCATGTTAATCTTTTCACCTATTTTATTTGTTGTTGCACGCATAAAGAGTAGACACTAAACAAAAGCATTTCTTAATGCGTCATCAACACTAAAAATATATTAATACACAGAGATAAATATTGTTTATTTGTTTTTCAGTAATAGTTATCATTATCAATAAAATGTAAACATACTTTTATTCATATAGGATAAGTCATAATTATTGTACAGATTCAAAAATTATCAGTTTCCACTCAGTTTTCAAAATAAATTTCCCGACCTTTCCAGGCTTTCCCTGACTGAAATGGAAAAGTTTTCCTGCTTTTCTAATTTTGATAAATTTTAAAAATTTACGTAAACAAAACGAAATTTTTACAATTTATTGTTTCTTAAAACTTTAATGTCTCCGGTCCAAAGTCTTAATTTTCTTACTTTCCCTTAAAAATTTAACTTCCCTGACTTTCCGTGACGAAATTTTGAATATTTTTAAATTTCCAGACTCCTTGTCAAAAAAAATAAGATGATAGGTAGGCACATGAAAACAAAATATAATAGTATAATGGTCAGCTATTTTTGAAAATTTTATAAAAACATCACATTCTTTTATAAAACATTTGTTGTGTGTTGAGAGGTTAAGGTTCTGAACTTTGTAGTTAAGGGTCATCTAAAACAATAATAATAATAATATGTAAAACATGGATTTATTATTTTTTACCTACACCTTGTTCATTATTTTTAGAATTTCCGTGAAAACGGTTAGTTTCCCAAACAACTTTACTTGACTAAAGTTGTAGCTGGTTAAATAAATGGCTACGATATGTATATAAGATGTTCTCTAGTTAAATATTGTTGTATCTTGTATTAGATCAAACTTATTGAATATACAATTTTTTCTCTTACTATTTATAATTTGCTTATAATTAATTTTTAAAATAATTAGAAAGCTATAAAATTGTTTTATAATTAATTATAATATATAATGTTTATTTTAAAAGAAATTAAGTAACATTTGGTTATAAATAGTATATCTAAATTTATTTATGTTCAGTTATGATATACTAAGGATGCTGTAATTTACATAACGATTTCCTATGATTATAATTTGTTATATAATATTACATGAAAACATTTTAAAACAGTAAATAAAGAGATTCTAAAATACAAATTGTGTAATTAAATAATGTTATTCTGTATTATTAGTTAGATATAGGGGGGGGGGGGGAAGATTAAAAAAAATCTTCGGAAACGGCAATTTTAATTTTAAAATTTTCACTTTGTTTCACCATTAACATTTTTTATCGTGTTTCATTTATAGTCTGTGATGCCATTGGTAATTGCTTTAAATGGAAACCCTTATTTTTCTTTATGGGTTAGAATTTGCAATAAAATTAATGCTTTTTAAATTCACTGAAATTCTTGACTTAAATAAATTTAGGCGATTGTCAAAATCATTGTTTGGTTTCAGTTTATCAATAATAAACAATAATTAGGGTCACTCGTACAAAAATGCTTCAATATAATTTTATAATTAAATAATTTTAAAATCTATAATTTTTACATCGTTATGTTGTAGCCTTTGTTCTACATCCTCCAAATGCACTTTTGTTTTATTGGTCCAAATTTTTGGAAAGGGTGGCGGGCGCCTTAGTTTGAAATTATTGTGTTCTAATTAATTCGTAACTTACCACTGCTTTGACCAATTTTATCAGGACTTGGTTGTAACAAATCACCCCCAAATCTAAAGCTAAGACGAAGGTAATTTATGCGAAACCAACTCAAACTTTTGTATGCATCGCTAAAAGCGATTGGTTAAAATTCCTTTTTTTTTAATACGATTAAAATACCTTCAACGAGCTAGAGACTTAATTAAGTATGGTGCAATTAAATCTGTGTGACAATAATTTGGAACATCCTGGGAATACACACTATACATGAACACATGCTGAAATTGGTCGGGACCCGTCAGACCTTTATTACTAAGAAACTCATAAAATGGATAAGTTTTCGACTTTTTATGACAGGTCACATTAAACAATTTACACACTAATTGCCAGTAAATACGAAACCCGCGACATTTCAGAGTCGAAATTTATATGAGCTTGGAGCTAATAAAATTTCAATCGGGAGTATGTAAAATTAAAATAGCGGAATTGCGATTCAAATAAGTAATTATCAAATTATAAAGTTCCACTGAGAACATCTGGAGATCATAAAATCCTACGTCTCCGATCATCAATTAACAAGCTTAAGTCAGCTCATAATCGACTTTGGTGGCAGCGAATTAATTACCTTCAATTAATACACGACGGTCGCGATTATTTAATTAATCAAAGCCTACCCGTGTTACATGGTGATAAATATCTAGAAGACAAATATCTAGATGACCAACTTAAATTTTTCATCGAGTTCAATACTGTTTACAACATTTTGAAAAAAGGTTTGTTTCTTTTACTTTTAAATCTATGTTAATGTTTTTTCAAAACGTTTGGAATAAAGTTTTCTAAATGGGCAATAAACATTTTTAAATATATTAATTTTTAACTTGTGATAATTATATCAAGTAAATTTAAAAGTAAACAAGTTAATTAAACGTTAAATATAATTTTATTTATTTATATTTTATAAGCTTTCGATGAGTTGTGTCATCTTCGTCAGAATATGACACAACTCATCGAAAGCTTATAAAATATAAATAAATAAAATTATATTTAACGTTTAATTAACTTGTTTACTTTTAAATTTACTTGATATAAACATTTTTAATAAATAATACCCCTCCCTCCTTCTTTCTTTCTCTTTTATATTATTTATATCCCTAGACTCTTGTAAATTCACACAAAAATATACAATTTTTTTAAAAATATCACCTTTCTACCCTCTCCATTTTCTCTTGCAATTTGGATGATAAATACGGAAATGTTCTCGTTTCTCTTATTGTTATAAGTTATTATAACAATATATAATTATAACATTATTATATAGTCATTATAACAATAAGTTAAAATGATAAAACAATAAATATAGCAATAAGTTATTAACATGTGATAATATTTTTTATAAAATTAATTTTTACATGTTACATAAAATTGAAATAATTGAAAAACTATAGTTTTTGAACATTATTATGTAAGTTATGAATTAAATTTTATTTCAATTTCATAATGTAATGTGAAAATTAATTTTATAAAAAATATTGTGTTAACTTAAACATTTCAGTTCTAAAAAGTGTTTGTGCATTTTTAGGTTTATTCTAAAAATTTGATATGATTAATATCGAGTGACATTACCTAAACCACTTATCTGTTGATTATTCTAAGAATTTTTAACTACGTTAAATAATGCGTACAATTCTAATAGTAAAATCCAAGAATTAGTAAAAACCACACTTTAAAGTTAAACTCTATATGATTGGTATGATATAATTAATATCGAGTTACACTACCTTAACTATTTATTCATTGATTAGTGAAACAAAATACAAGAAACTACGATAATAAAATATTAAAATAAGTTCTCACCTATTGAACTGCTCGAATATAAATAAATAAAAAAAAAATAAGAAAACTATAAATAATTGAACAATTAAAAAACCAATCCTAAAGAGGGGGGGAGGGGGGGGTAAAAATAAAAAATTGTGAAGTAGTAATATTTTTTCCAAAGTACATTGTCAGCTGATTATAAAATGTTATTATGTGGAAATACAAATTTGTAATAACTTCAATGTAACTCTCGTGCACATTGGACATTTTCCATCACAGTTTTAGTAAGGTATCACATTGGAGGAATATATTTTTGAAGATTTAGTCAAGTTGCCAATGGTTTTGTATATTGAATATATTACCAATCTATGCAGAATTGATCGTAGAATTATTATGATACAAAAACCTGATTTTGAAAATTTACCACATTGGAGGTATTCGCAGCTCGGCGACGATATTATAATATTATACTATAATACTATATTCAAAAAAAAGCCGCACTGTGTAGATATTAAAAAAAAGATAAAAGTAATTTTAATTTAAATCAATATTAAAGATAGCTTAATTATAATTTAAATTTGACTATGCTTCTAGTAATAATTTTATCAATTTAAAAAAATAATTTTATCTTTTATAATTGTACATATCAAATTAATCTACTTGTAATGAAATACTTTCCCATTCAATGTGTTTTTTAAATTTTTATTGTCAAGGATTTTAGTAAATTTACTCAGATATTAATCATGATTACTTTTATATTTTTAATATAATTATGTATACATTATTACCTTGTGAAATATATAATATATTTTAATATATATATTTTTAGTGTTACATAATATTGCTAATCTCGATAATAATTGGTGGTTTAACTCAATCAAATTATTTAATTAATACATAGAGAAGCAATGTTTTTTTACGGTGTAGTTGTGTTTTTTTTAAGTAAGTGCAAAATTATTGATTTAATATCGGAAAATATTGAAATATTACTAAACGGATTACTTCAAATGTAGAACAGTAAAATAAAAAATTTTTAATTACAAAAATCGTGTAGTATTCAAATTTGAACATTAGATTTGTAGTAATAATTTGAAGAAAATATTAATTTGGTTACAAAAAATTTTGTGCAATTAAAACATTGAAAACAAAAAAATAGACAATTTTGTAGAATGCAAATTATCTACAAAAAAGGTTCGAAAATGAGCTCTTTTTTATTCATAGAAAATTAACCTAAAAAATGAAATTTTGAAGTCTATAGTGTGGTATATAGTAGTATGTAATGTTAAAATACACAAACTAATACATATTATTATAATAATTGATTTTAACTATTTAGTAAGATTATTTACCAGTGATTGATGGTGTCGTAACGGGTATAACTACCTAATACGTGCAGAAGAAGAAGAAGAACTATTTAGTAAAGAATACATACTTACTTAGAAAAATAATATTTAAAAAACAATAAAAATGACAATAATTTACATTTAACAGGTCAGGACTTAGAATATTTGAATAAACAAGAAATAAATTATAAAACAATTACGTTATAAAAACCAATAAAAACTTAAAATAAAAACTTTGTAATACGATATAAAGGCCTCTATTTCACAATTATTATTGATCATCAGTCGTATTGAACATAAGAAAAACGTAAAAATAAAATAAAATAAAGCAAGAAAAACATTATACCAAACAAAATTAAAAAATTAATATTGAATAACAGAAAATTTAGAAAAATTACTATAAATTTAATGCTATACGTTTGTACCGTTAAGGATCAATTCTATTTATTTAACCTTAAAAATTTCATTTAAACACGTGACGTTGTTCAATTTAGTTATTTGGTATATCACATTAAATTATAGTAATTTTTACAAACAAAATTAAAGTCATAAGTCATGGTTATAGTTTGTTACACCGTGTTAACATATTGTGTTTCGAATTTTAGATTCTCATCAGACACACTTGAAAATGGTTTTATTAATAATTAGTAAAAGGAACAAATCTTTTATTATGTAAAAGATTGAAAAGTTAAATAATAAACAAAAATATATAATAAAAAAAGTCAAATTATTTTGACTTTTAATATACTATAAAGATGTTTATATTTGATATGAATATTTATTTAATTGATTCTAATAAATCAATCAATTTTAGAATTTATTTGATTTAATATCTACCTATATTTTACAAATACAAGTATATACGAATGGTTCTTGACCAGCACATGTATTTCAATTTATTTATAATTTTTAATTATTTTAGGTACGTCAATTGCACTTGATCGACCTTCAGTAACAACAAAATTAGGATCTCTTATAGGATATCATAAAACATCTTACGATGGTCGTACGTATTCTTCATTTGAAGGAATCCCTTATGCTAAACCACCGGTAGGTCAATTACGATTTGAAACACCAGTGGAACCGGATCCTTGGAAGGAAACTTTGGATGCTAACAAAAAATATGAGTGTCCACAAATCGATATTATATCTCAAAATACTACCGGCACTGAAGATTGCTTGTATTTAAATGTGTATGTACCTAAAGAAACTCCCAATCGCAACGATAATTTTGAAGTAATTGTTCACATTCACGGAGGTGCATTTATGGCAAGCAGTTCAAGTCTAAGCGGTCCACTGTTTTTTATGGACAGAGATGTTATATTTGTAAATTTCAATTATCGCCTTGGGGCTTTGGGATTTTTAAGCACCGAAGATGACGTGGTTTCAGGTAACAATGGCTTAAAAGATCAAAGTTTGGCACTTCAATGGATTCAAAATAATATTAAACAATTTGGAGGAAATCCAAATTCTGTGACCATTACAGGAGCTTCAGCCGGTGGTGGATCTGTGCATTTTCATTACTTTTCAAAAATGTCGAAAGGATTATTTCATCGAGGTATTTCTCAAAGTGGAACAGCTTTGGCGCCATGGGCTATTCAGGAAGGAGCGTTGGAAAGAGCTAAAGCATTATCAGTATTACTAGGATGCAGTGATACTACCGCAACCCGAATATTTATAGATTGTATGAAAGAAAAACCTACCGAAGAAATCGTATGGAAAGTTTCCAAGCTATATTCTCCTGCTGCCGGATTTCCTCTTGCTATTTTTGCACCGGTCGTGGAAAAAAATTCGGATTCTGCATTTTTAACCGATTATCCTAAGAAGTTACTTATCAGCGGCGATTTTAACGATGTACCTTGGATCACCTCCATGTGTACCGACGAAGGAGGTTTAGTCATATTTGACTTATACGAAGAACTTGATGAGTTGGATGGAAAATTTAATAATTTGGCCCAATATTATCTAGATTACAATTACACCACCTGCGACTGTGATAAAGAAGATGTTGCCCAAAAAATCAGAGAGCAATATTTTGGCACACAAGAAATAGGAAAGAAAACTTATAAATCTATAATACAACTATTTGGAGATAGGCTGTTTGGAGTAAATTTAGAAAAATCCGCAAAAATTCAAGCAAGTGTTTCAAAATCCAAAATTTACTCGTATGTCTATGGATATAAAAACAGCTTTGCGGATGATTTTATTACGAGTATTATTGGTAGCGACATAGATCTGGGCGTCGGACATGTTGAGGATGCTCAACTTTTATATGATATGAGATTTATAGGGGATCAAGTGATTAATTCTAATTTATCTAAAACAGATGTCCTAATTAAAGACCTAATGGTCGACATGTACGTTTCATTTGCTACTAGTAATGCTCCAATAATGAATGGTCTGGCTGTAAAAGATGTATTAAGTTCCAATGCGTTTACTTACCTATCCATCAAGGGTACCACTGATATCAAAATGAATGTTACCGAAGAACTTACACCAATCAAATTTTGGGAATCCTTACCTATTATAGAAGACGAACAGTTGTTACCAGAAATTTGCAATAAATGTGCATTAAAATAGGAATTATAAAATTTGGAAATTTTTCATGATTTATGATGTTATATTTTATAGAATTTTTAGTTTTTTTACGATCAAAATACATTATTGCTTGAACGTTGTTTTATTTGAATTCTGTAATTACTACATTTGTTATGTTTATTTATAATATTGTTTTTAATTATTTTAGGTTCGTCGATCGCCCTTCTACGACCTTCGGTAACAACATAAAACATAAAACATCTTATGATGGACGTACATATTCTTTATTTGAAGGAATTGGTTTATTTTATCGAGGAATTTCTTACAGCGAAACAGTTTTGGCTTTATGAGTCCTTCACGGAAATGCGCTAGAAAGAGCTAAAAAGAGCTTTTGATGCTAAAAGTTGTTTGAAAGACGAGCGGAGTGACGAAATCATAGGCCATATAATGCAAATTTAATTTCTTCTGCAGGCCCATGTTTTTGCACTCGTAGTCTAATAGAAATCAAATTTAATAATTATTTTTAGACGATTATCTTTACAATTTACTTTTTCACAGTGATTTTCACGATTTACTTTAGATTACTTAGATGCGTACTGATGAAGGGTCTGTAGCAATGATATTCTTAAAAAAGAAACTTGATACATTAGACGAAAAATTTAATACTCAATATTATTTGAATTACAATCTCTCCATCTGTGATGTCGATAAGGAAGTCATTGCACACAAAATTAGAGAAAAATAAAAAAAATTTAATGCAAGTTTTTGGAGGCAAAATGTTTGGAGTTAGCTTAGAGAAGTCTGCCAGAATGCAAGGAAGTATGCCAAAATTCAAAATTTATTCATGTACTACGGTTATAAAAACAATTTTACGGATGAAATTCTAAGAATGCTGGGCATTAGCAACCTAGAACTTGGCGTTATACAGATGTGTTTCGTAATTTCTTTATAATGTTAGATTTTCTGAAGATGATGCTACGAATTTGATTTTATCTTTAGCTGACGAGTTAATTAAAAATATAATGGTGGATATGTAAGTTTCATTTGCAAATAGTAATGAAGTTGCAAAAATAGTATGAGAAGGAAATACAAACATCTCTGAGATGTACGAAACTACTTTCTTGCCCTAGGGAATAAATGTATGTATTTTATCGCCGCAGAGCAAAAAAGTAACACTTTACGGCCGTTGACACTTCACGCTCGCTTGCAGAAAAAGTTGCTTTATGTAATATAACAGAAGTGTAGAAAAACCGAGAAAGATTGTTTGCTAAATATTTTTTTATTATTACTAGAACTTAACAATATTTTTTTAAATAAATATAATTTAAAAAATAAATGACGTGCCATAAATTGTTAAATTTACTCGATTAACCTAAGTTTAACTTAAGCCCGTTTTGTTTTTGCTTCGTGGAATCGGTCCCACCTGTTTTATTGTTACTACGATTAGCTTTTGATAAATGATGAGTTCCTATTCAGTATTCAGCCAGTATGCTGATGTTAAGCTACATCTCCATTAAGGCTGCACGGTAAGCGGCACGGCACATTGATCTTGTAACAATCAATAATTTATTGTAAAATAAGTCACAACCCAGGTTTTATTCTTTTATTTCTTTAAAAGATTTTGAACCATATGTGACATAGCATTCCAAGATTTTACGACGTTTTTTTTTGTGTACACAAGACAATTTTAATAAACAAATCAAAATAAAAATTATGGAAAACAACATGAAAATATAAAATTTTTTTAAATTATGGATTGTTAACTCAAGGGCCACAAAATTTTAAAAACAGAAGAACTGAAATAATATAAAATTACCCCCTTGAGATTTTAATTTTTGATTTGAAGTCTAGGTTCGATAGTTCGCCGACCTTTAATTTTTTTTAAATGTGTTCAATTTTAATTATTGTATCTTTTGCACCACTCAAATTTTTATCAACCTAAATTTTATTTCAATAACTTCTAAATCTTAAATCACACGTGAAAGATTTCATTTTGAGAAATTAAAATATTATGTATTTTTAAATAAATTAAATTAAAATTCTGTTTAGTATTCTTTCATTAATTATTTGACGACATAGGGATATTGGTTTACCATTTCTCTGCTTCCAAAAGCTGGTTTTCGCTTAACGTAAGTTTTGATTATTTTTTAAAAAAACAAATCTGAATATTTATTTTACGGATTTGTAGTGGTACAAAACTTGGCATTGACGGGGGTTAACATAATAACTTCGGGTCTCATAAATCTTGCAACAAAGATCAACTGTGCCGCAACAACGATTTAATAGTGAATTCACTGTACAGTCTTAATGGTAATGCAGCTTTAAGATTGGAACGCACTACTTTTTGGTTTTCCAGTTATTGATAGTTACACTGTTGGAATGTTTGTATTGTCGTGTTACAAAGTTATTTGGCCACCCCTGTCGATTTTTGTAAAGTTTTGTAGTTAAATTTGAATTTGGGGGAGGGGGGATTTTCAAAAGTTTTGTAAATGTAAAGTTGGCGAAAGTTTTACGAGAGTGAAGGCTTTTTTGGCAAGATGGCGAAGACGGCGGACGCCTGAATTTTGCTCCACCGATTTTTAGTATTTTTTTGTGCGAATATTTTGCAATTGCTAATTTTTAGAAAATATTGTGATTTGATATTGATTTGAATTATTTTAAAGTTTTTGGTCGGATTTGACCGCAGCTAGAATTATATTTTTGTGAGTTGGATATTTGTTTTTTTATTAAAGAAGATTTATTTTTTATTTTTTGAATGAAATTATCAATTTGAAGTTAAATATTCGATTGAAATTAAAAATTAAAAATTTGAAAGACAACGTGTAGTCGCGAAGATATCGCATTTGATTTGATTTTGACCTCGGGCAAAGCATACATTTTTTGTAGTTTAAAATAAATTCGATTGCACGTTTGCAAAATTACACTTGATTTTTCTTTTGCCGAGAAGACAAGCAAATTGAATAAGAGTGGGTTACTGTCAGTTAATTTAATTTCCACCTCAATTTGAACTTTTTACTATACACTATTGGAAAGAGGATAATTTTCTGAGTATAATGCAACAAAAATTTTAAATTTTATAAAAACAGGGAGTTGTAATACAATACACTCTGATGACACGGTTCGCGTGACGTTTACTCGCATGTTAAGCTCCCTGCTCTCTTTTCTGTTGACGGTACGTGTGCTTTAATATACTCTTACTGTTTGCTGTCAGTTGCAGTCTCTCCACTCAGACCGACCCGGCCAAACCCGCGTCAGCGTATATTTTAATCCAAGATCTTTAACGCCTGTTACTCACTCACCAGATGAAAAAGATTAAAGCGCTTACTGCGCTAAACGCTTTGCATTGCCATTCCGCTACGCTACGCTACGCAGTTGCGGTCGACACCCGGACGAGTTCTATGGTTTCGAGTTCTACCGGTGGCAAGTTCTGTCATTTTACAGGGTAATTTTTAAAATTGTTGTTATTCGGCGCTCTCTGGACCTGTGTTTTTGACTAACTCAACCACGACAACTCATGCACCCGTGTTAAAACGTATATATCTAAAATACATGTAAATTTTTTATTTTTAATTTCGATTTTTTCGAAAACTAATGGATAATCCGCAAAAATTTTTGTTGTAATATGTTTATAGTATAAGTGTCCTCTTTCCAATATGCATAGGAAATTTTTTATTTTGTGTTGGAAGTTGGCTGACAGATCCCTAATAGTGGATCCGACCCTCGAAAAAGCCTTATTGCTCCCGCACACCAGAGTTACTCAGGGCAAAGAAGTATTTTGTTGTTTCCGGAATTTTACTAGAAAACCATTGTATTATTATATTCATTCTTATGCCTAGTGCAATCTTTCTTTGCTACTTAGAATATATCGTTCCCCATAGCAATAGTAGGATTATGCTAAAAAAGGCTTAACTGAGTACTGAATTTTTTGTTTAACAAAGACTGTTGACACCAGTGGCGGCTAAGAAAAACGAACTCAGATGTTAAAAAACCTTACGGTTCATGTGATGGTTAAACTATTTAAGTTTAAGTTTAATTTTTTACTTTTGAAAATTTTAATAGTTTAATAGTCCAGAAAATTAAGAGTCTTCTTTCATCATCAATCAATAGCCTTCTTTGATTCACCTGATAAGTCACCGTCGACTGGTATCTAATGCAACCCTTAGATAAACTCTCTAACGTCACATTATTATTTATAGGAAATTTCCTTGTGTTGCAGTAATGCTAAAATAATAATATACAAAAATGAAAGTAAAATGGAATTTATTTCAAACTAAGATTTCCCCGATGTCTTAGTATTGCGCTCAGGCGACGATATTATGACATTATATTTTTATCTTTTACAAAAATAAAGTAGGGGTGCTTTAAGAAAAATTTTATATGCTTACAAAAGTATAATATATTTTCAAAAATAAGAGGATATTATTTATTTCAAATTTACATAGCTTAGTTAAATTTATATTTCTATTTATATATAATTTTACAAACAAATCTTAAAAATTAAGCTAAACATATTATTAAGAATTTTACATTTTTTAAAATATGATTTAAGCTTATTTATTATTTATAGTTTTACGTAATAGCAATTTAATATACATAATATTATATATTGTAAAATTAATAATACTAATTTAACTATTGTAATTTATTATTTAAATGCTTAGGCATTATATTTTTGAGCAATCACAAAAAGTAAGTAAGGTAGAAAATTTACCATTACCGCCTAAAAATATTACTTCAAATTATTTTTGAAGCCTACGAAAATATCAAAGGTATTAGCTATATTAAAGTTGGGAAATATCCAAGAAAGAAGTCTTATAACTTCAAAAAAATTAAACCTGCTGCCTGCCTTTTGTTATTATAAATAGGCATTTCATGAAAATACATTCCTCGACTTTTAGTACTGAAGAACTTGTCGAAATAGTTTGGATTGATTCGAAAACTTAATATTGCTCGAATAATTCTGAAATACCAGATAATATAATGAAGAAAAAGTTGGAAACGCTATGTCGATATTATTTATATTACAAGTTATAAAAATAGATTGATAGTGAAATTTATGATGTATCGAAATAATCGTGCAATGAAACCACTTCAGTAGAAAAAACCGTAAATGTGATTAAAGTAAGTTGGCACTTTCAAAACGAGGGTTTATGTACATAACTGACGTGTATCTTTTTACATATTTAAAAGGTTTTTGACGTGCTAACTTGGTTTTATGTCACAAAATTCTTTATTTTTGAAAGTCCTTGTACAAACCATAATTCTTATCATTCCAGAAATTTATTATAAATTTTCAGTACTGGTATATCTTAAGCAGTCATCGAAACTATCACAATTGTTTATTTGTCATAAATTTAATTCAATCGAAGAATTACAACCATCTTGTCTTTGTGGCGATCGTTGACTGTTTCTAGAGTTTGTTCTTCCAATTGGAACGTCAACGGAAACAAACGTAGTTAACACAGAATGTCGGTTACTATTATTTGTACTATTGCACTTCATATTATTTTCTGTATTAGTTCTTCTGTATTGAGGTCTGGAACCGTACGGTAATGGTTTACCACCGATTGCACCTTTATGTCTCTCGGCTCTATCTTTGCATAAACCGTAGCGGCCCATTAAAATAAAAAAGTCTCTTCTGTATTGCTGCGTAAGCAGAGCGTATAAATATGGATTAGCGCACGAATTTAATGGATAAAAAAACACCAGTAAAATTTTAGATTCAGTTACAGTTATTAATGGATACCCTAATAGAGCAGTCAAACCGAAAAAAGCTATGGGCGCCCAACAAGCAAAATCTGTGAAAACTAATAAAGCCATTCTCTTTGCAACTGTTAAATCTGACCGTACAGATGTAGTAAAACATTTATTTCCACCTTGTTTAATAGATTTGTACATGCTTCCGTAACATATACAGATAAGTACAAAAGCGAACGCGTTAAATATTAATAAGGTTGATAAATATATCACATCGGCTTTTTGTTTATTTTCTAAGGGCAAACAAATACTGGTTTTTGAATAATTGCTAACTCCAAATATCGGCAAGGTTGCCATAAAAATAGCACAAATCCACCCGCATACCATCACGCGTACTGCAGTTCTAAGCTTTAATCTACGATTGAGATGAATTGCCCAAGTTATGGTGTACCATCTTTCAGTTGTTATTACGGTTAAAGTATATACCGACAGAATATTTCCAAATATTGTTAAAAATCCCGCAACTTTACAACCGTTTGCTGAAACAAAAAGAATTTAAAGTAGAAAGAAAAAAGAAATTTAAAAATAATGCTTGAAAGAATTCAAATTATAGGATAATATAAACTCTCATATTAAGCAATTATCATATTGAAAGGAAATGTAGTATAATTCTTACACGTACGACTTTGTACGTTTTTGAAATATTATTTAGTTTTAAATATATATTCTATCTACGTGTTCTGAATTGAAATCGAGGCATATTAATTATTCAATTTGTCTTTCGTTCAAAAATTGTTTTTTTTCGAAGATAACAATGTCTTCAAATATCTTAACAAATTTTAGTAATATATTATAAAAATAATAATTGTAATATTTTCAAATTTGACAATAGAAAAGCTTTAGGCGAATGGAATATTTATTAAAATTTAGAAAAATATTAGATATGCGTACATGCATTCCAGTAGATAGTATACAATTCTATAGTATGTAGATCAGAATTATTTAACCCTCTCAGTTTAAGGAAAACGAAAATTGAAGTATAAGGTTTTATGTAAAAACTAAACGTGTAGTTTACAGATCAGTAAATTTTTAAAAAATCATAAATTTTAAATATAATTCTACTATAATATGAGTATTGAGCATACAACCTTTTAAAAAGTTATAGTTCAGATACATTTGGCAGGAAATAAAAATTTAATAAAATATCGTGTGCTCTATTTTGAATACAAAGTTGTATGATGTCTTGCAAACTGTCGAGCACTTACGATGGATTTGTTATACTACATATAATACTTGGTAGTTCTACAATGAGCATTGCATGATGATCGTGTGCTTGGCAATAAAATAAAAAGTTTCAATTTATTATATTTCCAAAAATTTGTAATATATTATTTTATTATTTATCTTTCTATAACCGAATAGATAACTAAACAACAGCTTTGATGGTTATAAAAGGTGTAATAACAAAAGCGCACGCTTTCAATTGTAGAATTTTAGTTTTGCTCGCAGTATTCCTTTTAAAACTTGACAGTTAGCATGTACTAAACATTTTACGATTTTCGGTTGCTGGCGTACGTTATAGTAACACAATATCGTAAGGAAGGTATATTGGTTTATACGATCTTAATAATTCCAATAGGTTATGGTGTCTTAGAAAGAAGAGTAAATTGGAACAATAAATAG
This sequence comes from Cantharis rustica, assembly GCA_911387805.1. NCBI lineage: Eukaryota > Metazoa > Arthropoda > Insecta > Coleoptera > Cantharidae > Cantharis > Cantharis rustica. The sequence goes on from OU426877.1 coordinate 43,105,113, forward strand.
CGTAAAAGTGAAGCCACATGTGTGATAAGGGTAAAGCGAAAATTAAAGAAGAAAATTTTTCTTTTTAATAGTTAAGTAATTGCTCAAAATCATGAGCGTTTCAAACGTTGGACGTTTGGACAAAACATAAAAAATTGAAGTATCAACAGTATGAATCTGAAATGTGAAGTTGGTACAAAAGGTAAAATGTTTACGAATTCGTTTCCAAGAAAGTCTGAACGTAAGTAAGCAGATTAGAAATAATACACACCAATATATGTGGACCAATCAGAGTAGTGACATGAAAAATCTAAATATGGTGTGGTGCAATGCAATTTCATTGGCTGGAATGCACTGAAATGCTGGAATGTACTGAAATTTTGAATTTTTTTAAAACTATTTTTGGGTATAATTTGAACTTCATTAGTGCTCCGGTTCTTATCAGGCCCAAAAATGAGATTTACTGTGGTTGCGCTTGTTTAATTCGAGCCTCCTCACCATCTGCTTTGGTCCCCTATGCTCCATCCGCTACGGCCCGTCTTGACAAACGACGTTCTACTAAAAATATCTCTTTAGTCGTCAAACTCTTCAAAGCTTGATTTATTAAATAATGCAAACCACGGTACGGTCAACAGTTGACACAGTGCTTCACACAAATAAACCTAAAATCGATATTTAAAATTCGATTATTTCTTAATTTTAAGGAAAGCAGTGTAGATCCTCAGTTTATTCGCTTTGTAATAATGTCCTCTTTCATAACCCATAAGCATCTGTATTGTAAAACTTGAATTCTGTGGTGCACTTTAACGTCCTAGACCCCGTTTTTCTAGATCGAAACATAAAGTGCTATACATAACCCAAGATTACATTGCTATGGTGGAAAAACAAAAGGACAAAAAGGTGAAATGAATACAATACTTATATAACAAAGGCTCAGAGTTAAGGAACAAAGCATTTGATTATTATTTGAAAGTAAATGGAATATTGAGTTGTCTCACTCAGAATAAAATGAAATTGTAAAGAACTACATCAGAAATCACTGTCCTACCAGAAGTCACAATGAAGGGACCTCTTACGAGATGTGGCATAAAGAACCACCAGACGTAAGTAGTTTAAAAGAATTCGGTTGTAAAATTACTTCAATGCATAGAGAACCTGGAATGGCATTTTCCTTAGATACTCCACCGAAACTAAAGACTACAGGGTATGATTGCCAAACGAGAGGAAGCTGGAAGTAACCCATGAAGTAAGCATTTAAATAGAAATAACACAGAATACAAATACCTACCAAGTTTGCCAAATAAAAAAAACTCGTATGTCGACATTGAGTTAATACAACCCGATCAAAAATCAAGTGAAGAAGTTGAAGACATCGAAGCCAAAAAAACACAAAGAAATTGTTAGAAATCAATCGATATGTGGGAGAAGTAAACCTCAAATAGTACGAATCGGTTTCAAAGTACAATATGCTAGCTGCTTTTAAGAAAGAAATTTTTATTACAAAAGTACCAATTAAAAAGACTTAGTGAACCGAATGCTTTGAAATTGCATCAAACTATGGTTAATGAAAAAATTTATATATTAAATTATTGAAATAGTTCATAATATAAAATGAAACTATAGGATCGATTGTTCAATAAACCAGAAGGCAATCAGCAATCCAATAGTTCTGCGAAACACATATAACTCAAATGGCACTCAGGAGAGAAGAAAAACCAAAAACGTTTCCAGAGTATAATGTAATCTCCGCTCAAAAACATGTAAGCTCCCCCCCCTCTAAGGAAAAAGATCGACAATAATCCAGAATGTAAACTCTACTCGCACCCATTGTGTAGGCTAGAGTAGGTTTAAGATATTTTTTTACTGAAACTGTCCCTAAAGAAGAAGATCCGAGAGGTCTGTCGTTTGTAGCAGGTTAGAGTATTTTTATGTTATTTCTCAGCGAAACTGTACGTAAGAGAGATCTGTAGGTTAGAATAGGTTTAAGTTATTTCTTTAGTGAAACTGTACGTGAGAGACAGACATGAGTCTGCATGTAGGCTAGAGTACCCTTCCAATATTTGTGAAGTTTACATGTCAGATTACTGTCTACATTTTAGTCCAGAGCAAAATTTACAGTTTTGTCTTGTTCCAGTTGTTGTTTTAAACACAACTCGGTTTATTACTTTGCTGGCATCTTAAAGCAGAATGGCAATGCTCCAAATTGATGTAGCATGTGTATATTTGAATGAAGAACTGGACGAACACATTCACATGAAATTAACTAAAATCTTAGAAATGTTAGAAGAGGAAATAAATGCTGAAAGATCTATAAAAAGGTATTAAAGTATTATTAAATAATGAAAGAAGCTGATGCGCGTTAACCGAAGAACTACATAGGTTTTGAAGAGATTTACAATATAAAGATATTTAACTATTACAACAGAAGCAAACATATTGATATTCGTTATCATTTCATTAGAAAAGCTATCAGTAACGGTTTCTTGAAGTTGACATACGTTTGAATGAAAGACATGGTGCTGGAAGTACCGACAAAAACCCTTGTGAAGGTCAAACATTTTAAATGAGTGGAAATACTAAAGCTGGGTTCCCTAGTGCGTTTGCGTTTCTTGCTTATCGAAGCCAACATTTTCCAGTGCATAATATTAGAGTTTGCATATCAATGGCTAACATTGTCAAGTTGCGATAATATGCAATCTGGCGGTTGTACTGCAAAAAATACTGTAATTGTATTTATGGCATTTCAATGAAGAATTCAAGAAACTTTAATAAAAGTTTTTAGGAGTACTGTCAGTTAACCCTCACTACGAATTCAAAAATTTCAACTGCACAGTAAGAAAAAGAACAATTTTCTGAGTATAATGTAACAAAAATTTTTGCGAATTACGCATTAGTTTTCGAAAAAAACGGCATTTTAAAGTTATTAAAAACAGGTAGTTGTAACTTGTAATACAATACACTTCGATGACACGAGTTGCTCGACGGTAAGCTCCCCGCTCTCATTTCTGTTGACGGTACGTGTGCTTTGATATACTCTTAATCTTCGCTGTCAGTTGCGGTCGACACCCGGACGAGTTCTATGGCTTCGAGTTCCACCATTAGCGAGTTTTGTCATTCTATAGAGATATTTTTAAATTCGTTATGTGTTTGTCAAAATACAGGCCCGAAAGCTTCGAAAGCGTCCGGGGGGTCTATTATGACAAACTCAACCACGGCCTATCGCGAACATTTTCCTATCTAAAATTTTTGATTTTTAAATTCGATTTTTTCGAAAACTAATGGATAAACCAACAAAATTTTTGTTTTAATATGCTTAGAAAATTGTCCTCTTTCCTATAGTTAAGCTATAGTGAAATTTTGAAATTCGTGGTGACGGTTGTCTGACAGTTCCCGTTTTTAGTTTACGTGCAGACGGTGCATTTTACAACAGAAGGAAATACATCGATATCCGTTATCACTGCTTTTGAATTTTCTGAAAAATTTTATAATAATATTTGAAAAATTTATAATGAAAAAGTGTTATGAAAGAGAAGTTTATGTATCATACTGATTTTGTTTTATCTATAAATTCAAAGTAATTACTTTTGATCTTAAAGTTACTATTGCAAAATCAAAATTAATTTGCTAACTTGAAATTCATAACTTCAAAGTTATCATTTTGAAAGTTTAAATTTTAAAGTTACCCCTTTTGTATTAACCTGTGAACTTGAAGTTTACAAGTAGATAAAAAAATGCGTGAAATTCAAATGCCGCGCTCTTATTGGTTTTCTCTTTATTAAACAGTTTAATGTAGTAAAAGCATTATTAAATATACCAACCTTCTTGCCAACCAATGGCATAATTAAAATAGACTCCTATCGAAAACGTGTCCACGAGAGCCAACACAAGTAAATGAACACCAATACAAAAATCGGCTACTGCTAGGTTGCACATTAGAAATTTTGAAACAGTCAAACGAAAGTGCGATGTGGAAATTACTATTATTACAAACAAGTTTCCTATCACAGCAGCGAAAGATATAAACCAAACTGGAACTCGTAACAACCAATTTCCCATAAGATCTTCACATGGATTGAATGCGTCCGGTGCAGGATGACACATTACCTAAAAGTATTATTAAATTTTTTCAATTAAATATGGCCTGCTTTATTTACTTCGTGATAATTAATATAAATTTCTCCACAAACTGCAGTAGTAACTGGAAACCCACTGTTTAAATGTAAAGTATTATTATGAAATATTTCATCATCGTTCCACGATACTTCGTCATCAATAAAATTCGATATGTGGCTACTGGTAGTATTAGGCAATTTAAAGAAACTATTAAATCCGAATTTGTTGTTTTCTAAAATACCACTATGCAAAGTTGAATTATTTGAAGCACAAGTTTCTTCAAGATGCTTGCGAAATATTCGATGACGTTCATACTCCAAAGGATTGTGAGTGTGAGGAAATTTAAATGCGCAGCAATGATATGGGTAAGTCAACCAAGCTTCTTTGATATACTGAAAAAGTTATTGTAGTGAAAGATGAAATAGATATTTAATAAGTTACCTGAAAGTTGAAAACTGACGGAAAAACGTGCAGTGTTTTTGTGTCTTGGACTTTAAGAACGTCAATTTCTCGCAGACCTTCTGTCGGAAGTAAAGTTATAGCTGTATTGGATAAATCTCTGAAATAATAGTTATTATATTTTGTTATAAATTAATTAAATTTAAGCAATTATAACACGAAATACTATAAAATCTACAGGTATTTTTTTAAAATGCTTATAATATTTACTATAAGATGACTATTTGATTCAGTTTAAGTTAATATTTTAGTATTATCTTTTTTAACATCGATATAGTAACAACATCAATATAAGTAATTTAATAAGTGTTAATTAAAATGAGCTTCAACAAAGTTTACAATCTGAAATGCTGTTTATGTCTACCCTTATTGAAACATTCAATAAACGGAAATCTAACAACAGTGGCTAAGAATTTAATTAAATTTCTTCCTCTATAATTAACCTGTGTCGCAATGTTCAATTATTTTTTATTTAAAGAAAATTGGAAATCGTAAAAGGTAAATAAAAACTCATAATAATTTTACTTTATATAAACACAATTTAAGATACACAATCGAAGAAAACTTTTCTTATACGCTTGAATATTTTATTTCACCTTTTTATTTTCTATTTGAATTTATTTACAAATAGTTATAATACGAATTTATAAAACCAATTGGAGGTAAAATGGAATAACTAAATTCAAACTCTTAATAGTGTTAACGTGTAATTATGTCCACATTTCATTTTATTTAAAAATCAATTCTATAAAATTAATTTTGTTGTAAATGGAAAATATTTTTCATATTTTGTAGATGTGAAGATCGTAAGTCCTAAGTTCAATATAAACTTATGAACAATCAATTTCCAGTGTATTTGGATTGCTATCGTGATAAAATCGAACTTATCATAAGCACAATTATTGTAAAAGTCACGCAACATACATTTTCAAAGAAAAATTAATCAACGGTCCATTTAACAAGCAATCCATTTTAACTTAAAAGATTTTTTAAAATACACTTTACAGATTTACAGGATTAAATACTTATCACTGTAAGCTTCCATCCACAACGTTATTTTTTCTGAAAACATTGTTCCTTTTAAAATACATATTGTAATTGTTGTTTCCTCGAGCTTAACTAAAACAATCATTTCCTATTCAAAATTTTGACCCAGAAATGAAAGCGTATGAAATTGTTAGTACGAGAAATTGTTCTGGAATGTATTCCACGGCAATTTAGTTCAAAGATTACATCTTAAGTTTATATGTAAAGCTCTATTGGATATAATAAATAACTGTAAACGTAGCAAATATATGTATTACTTATAAATTTTATTTTTATATCGTGGTCTGATGAAAAGAAAAATACTGAAATTATTTAATAATTGTGTATGATCAGTTTATTGCATTGTAAAAATTATAATTTTTCAAAGAACATTTATGTAACATTTTTATATCTGACGAAAAGTTAAACCGAAATTCTTAGTTTTGGTTATAATATAAAATATATTGTTGTAATATAAAAAAATATATAATTAAATACTTAACAGATGCAGACGTAGCCTTGCCGAATTAAGTGTTACTGAATTTTCGTAAACCTCTCGAATCTTCTTAAAGCCGCAACCCTAAAGTTTCATTCTCAGAAAATTTCCATAGAATTAAATGTAAAATGTGACTATGTAATCAAAGTGTTTCTCTTGAAACTTTAAATGTTCTTGTTAAGATTCGCAATATTTTATCTTTAACTATATAACTCTGTAGAGCTAAAACTTTTAGCTTTTTTTTCCAGTTGTATGGTATAGCAATAGCTGATCTAGTTTTAAACAATAATAAAACGTAAAATTTCAGTTTAAAATACATTTTGATGGTTTTAACATACGTTAAACTTTTTCAAGTTTTTTTATCTGGTTGTATAATTAAGTTACACCATATATTAAGCGTTGTCTTAATTTGTACCACTATTGGTACTTAGTGAGACATTTTAAAAGTTAATTTTTTTTAAAGTGTATCTAAATTTGAATACAAAATTTTTTTTATATTACAATGGCAGTATATGATGATTTTTAACTTCAAGAAAATTGGCGATAAACAGTCCAAGGTTATACAGGATATACAGACACCGGAAGTCAGAAGTAGTAATACACTTCAATAGTGCGAAGTGATTTCTTAGTTTAGAAATAGATTGCTTTTGAACGTTTAGATCAATTTTGTTTAATTGGGAAAATGTACCTTTGTAGAATTACAACTCTTAGAAGTTTTTTGAAGAATTTAAAAGAAAAGGTATTACTTTGAGAAGTATTATGAATTACATACATACATCTAATGTAATTAAACTTGAGCAACTTGAAATACTATACTTACTAAATACCTTTAGAATTTCTAGTTATAATTTTAAAATTCAACTTCAAAGGAATACACTTGTTTGAGATAAGTGACAACCTGTACACATAAACAAAATAACTAAATTATAATATTGCATCACAGAAATGCTGTAATTTATTAGAAGTAATACCACGAAAAGTTTTGTCTTTTGACAAAATACAATATTATTTAACGAAAATTTACGCTTAGTAATTTGATAATATTAGTTGTGTGTCTCAAGTGAGCGTAGCGATATTTACAGAATAATTAATTGCGATAAAAATCTTAATTTCAAATTTAATTCCATCATGTGGTGAGGCACAATTGATGAGTACTAAACTCGTAACATATACACATGTATCTTGAAGTATCGACATTATATCGATTTTATTATCGAACAGTATTTTATTCAAAATATATAAAAACAAATTAATTTGAATACGATTTGTAGTATTTGTAGTATTCAGAAACTGAAAAATATGAAATAATATATTACAGTGTCGTTTTAAAATTTTTTTTTATTTAAATCATAATTTTCATGTCTTTCCATTAAATTTATTTATTTATTTACAATTAATGTACTTTTTTTTATCGTTAGCAATCCACCACTTATTTTAATAATTATGGCATCTGTTGCTATATATCGAATAATATCAAAAGCCAACCTTTAGAAGTCGACTATACTCCTAGCTGTCTGGAACAGTTATGGGTTCGTATTGATATCAAAGGACGTACTTACGCTGTTGGAACTATTTATCGCCCACCACTTACCTCACCAGCCGCTTTACAAGAATTGGAACTATCGTTGTCAAGATTTTATTTGGAATTCGATGGCATCATCCTTTTAGTTGATTTCAACATTGACTTACTTAAGAGTGGTAGTCAGACTGATGCGATCAAATCTATCTTAACGTTCTTCAGCATGGTTCAAATTGTAGATCTTCCTACCAGAGTTACCGATTCTTCTGCTACACTTATTGATTATATCTGTCTTAGCGACAGCATACCTTTCTCTGCATTCAACACTTCTGATATGTCTGGCCTTTCTGATCATATGCTTGTATCGTGTAATCTTGACTTCCCTTCTCTTAAACCGCAACTGAAATCGTTTACGGCAAGAAACTTCAACATCTTGAACCTTGACGAATTCACTAAAGATGCCATGAATGTCGATTAGGCACAGGTCAATAACATCGACAATATCAATGATAGACTGGATGTTACCAACGCACTTATCTCATACCTGTTTGATATGCATGTCCCTTTACAAACATTTAACAATAATTGTAATAGGCAACGCCTTGGCTGGCTTACACCTACCGTAAGGCTAATGATCAAGCTCAGAGAAAAGGCTCTAAAGAAGTTTGTAAGAACAAAGAAGACGACAGACTTTGAATACTACAAACAACTTCGGAATCTCACGAACCAAGCTATTATAAACGAGAAAAAAGCTTATTTTAAGCACCAAGTGGAAGCAAGGAAACACGATCCCAAAAAGCTCTGGAAATTTTTTGCTCGCTCCAATATTCATACCAAATCCAGGAATTAAATTAATGTAGGACCGATCGATATTGATGCAATGAACAAGTTCTTCCTCAATTCAGCCCCACATACAGATATTGACTTTAACTATCTGAATTCTTTTGCACAGGGTAAGCACTCACCAACGACCAGCAATTTGATTTTCCATCCCGTTTCACTCTCGGATGTTTTAAAGGCGATTAATGCCATTGGAGTGGACGGCATAAGCAATAGAATGCTAAAGATTGTTGCACTATTTTGTTTAGATTTGCTAACGGCCATAATTAATTCATGCATTGAGAGATCAACTATACCGGATTTATGGAAAAAGGCTACCATTGTTCCACTTGCCAAAGTTTACAATGCTACTAATCTTAACGAATTGCGACCGATCAGTATCCTACCTGTCCTCTCCAAAGTTTTCGAATCAATTATCTTTGATCAACTGCTAGAACATATCGAGCCTAACAAAATACTGCCTGATATTCAATCCGGTTTTCGATCCAAATTTAGCACCACCACCGCACTAACAAAAGTTACCAACGATATTGTCAAAGAAATGGATGACTCAAACATCTCAATCTTAACGCTTCTCGACTACAGCAAAGCATTCGACGTAATCAATCATGATCTACTCATTGCCAAGCAGTCCTACTATGGGTGTAGTTCTTCAGCGTTAGATATACTCAGTAATTATTTCAACAACCGATTGCAAGTAACACTACACCAGGGTGTACGATCTAAGGAACCCTACCTCTCGCGTGGTGTACCGCAAGGTAGTCTGCTGGGACCTTTATTATTTCTCATCTTTACCGCTGACCTCCCACTCTGCCTGCCTGCTGGGTGTCGCTTACACTTATATGCTGACGATACCCAATACTACATCTCTAAGTCGCCTCGGATGATTAACGAATTGATCACCTACACTAACACGGTTTTAGAACATATCCAGTGTTGGTCTATGAAAAATGGCTTGATCCTGAACCCGCAGAAAACCGTAAGAATGTATATAGGCAGCCCTTACAACTGCGAATTAGTTCAGCAACCCGTAAGGTCAACATTATGCTTAACAACAACATAATTGAGCTCTGCAACAAGACCAGGAATTTAGGCCTGATTTTCGATAGCCACCTTACATTCACCGACCATGTTAATAAAATTACGAGTGTCGGCTACTTCAAACTTAAATCCTTTTTCAGATATAAAGAATTCCTTTCCCCAACTATGAAATGGTATTTAGTACAAAGTCTTGTTCTCTGTCACGTCGACTACTGCATGACTGTTTATTACGAGTACTTGAAGGAAGACGCGAGAAAGAAACTGCAAGTACTTCAAAATACCTGCTTTCAGTTTTCCTATAATTGGAACTACAGAGCTCACATCACGCCTCTCTACTGCGAATTAAATATCTTGAAAATTGAAGCTCGATTTGAATTCCGTTTCGCTGTTCAGCTCTTTACAATCTTAAAATCAAGACGCCTGAAGTACCTAGCTGATATCTTAGTTCGTAGATCTGACTGCCATGGACTCAACCTAAGAAACGCCGGATGCCTATCAGTACCATTCCATAACACCCACAAGTTCAAAGGATCTTTCGAATACATGGCTTGCCACATATTTGAAAAAGATAAGCTTACTGAACAAATTATTCTGAACCAACTCAGAAATTAGGTATATGCTGAAAAACAGCTCTGCTGACCATATACCATTTGATGTATTATAGTTGTTTACTTTAAATTTTTTTATAAACATCAATAAATATTATTATAATTATTATAAAAAAAGTTTTGTGCATTGTGATTAACATCTGAAGCAAAAACCGCCAAAAGTTTTCCCCATCCACCCCCCACCATAATGATAAACAAATCCAGTAAAAATATATGTACGTCTTGTACGTAAAAATCACTTAAAAATAAAAAGCAAAAAACCTGTAATATAATATAAAGGCCTTTATTTCTATTTTTATTTTTCAGAAAATAAAAATTCTAACTTTTTTAAGTTATTTTCTATTTACTTACGATTAGTTTGATTTTGCATAAGCTTGAGTACAAATTATATATTTTTCTTAATTTAGTAGTTGCAAGACATACAAGCTATAATTAATTTTTTGAAATGCGTATTTGGTTTTCATTAATTTTATCTATTTGTATTTCTTGGAATAACTATTCTGAATTGGTGCAAAAATTAATGTTTCTACATAGTAAATTTAAGCAATTAATATTAATTGATTATTCTAGTTTTAAAAGTGGCTAGTTACACCATGCTAACTTACTTGATATTAACTTTAAGTTTTATATTTAATTACATAAAAATATATATTATATTAAAAGCTCATACAATATTTTGTAAATATTTATTATGTATACATATGTATACATTTATCAATTTATAACTTTAATACTTTTTATTATCCGCCTATAAACCGTATGTGTAGGCTTAAAACTATCTACCATTGTTCTTCATTCGATTTGAACAATATTGCATTGTATAGTTATTATACATTATAATATAATTAATTTTTTTTGAAACACTCAAATATAAAACGGTGCAAACAGACATAAACGACGGTAGGTAGATAATATAATATAAAATTGTTAGTTTAAGAATTATTAACATGATGGGGGTGTCTTTAAATACGTACGTTTTTTTCAAAAATTAAATCTGATTAGGTTATGATAATATATTTTTCAAATAATGATATTGTCGTGTTTTGAAACGTAAGAATAATTATTTTGTTTATTTTGTAGATTATTTTGAAATTTGTTTTGTTCTTATTGTAAATATTTATTTGTAAGTAGACTGTACATAAAATTTTAATTGTAAATAATTAGGTTGGCAATAGAGATATGTGGGAGAGAATGTGTTCAGCGAGGTTATAGCCTTGGTGAAACGCGGTGTGCGTTGGCTAAAAGCGGGATGAGTGTTCATTCCCGTCTAATTTTAATTTTGATTTTTGATTGTTTTAAAAATAAAAGTTATTTAATTTGAATAAAGGGTTGTTTTTATTTTAATTAGTGCCAGTGCTATAAGAAATGATAGAAAGTACGGAGCTTTGGAAGATTTGGTTGCTTGGGAAGTAATTCACGAGCAAATTTGTTTAACCGGCGCGAGCAGCTGTAGATCGCACGTACAACCCGGTACCATAAGGTACCATTAAATTTTATGTAAACTAAAGTTTAAAAATTTGAAACAGAATTGAAACGATACGAAAATTTACATTCATAATTTAAACTTAAAATACTAAATAGGAGTATCTTGCTACAATTAATAATGGATGCTAACCCAGCGGCAATATTTTCGAAATATTTTGTAAATTTTAATAGCATTGCAATATATATAATTTTAGAAAAAAGTTAGTTAAAAATACTTTTTGTGTTGAATTAAATTAGCTTTTATAACAAAAATTTATTTAAATATATTTAAATATTTAAATATTAATACTCTGTTGCTTCCTACAAAGACAACGAATTACTGTATACTTTCAATTAGAAGACTGATTTTAATAACTTGACTCTGTTTTAATAAACAGGTCTTACTTTCATGTTAACAAACAATAATTAAAAGGTGATATAATATTGCTAGATTTTGTAAAATTTTGCAATAAATAAATAATTGAAGTATGCTTTCAGGTCTTTTATTTTCATTTACGTTCACAGGCATCCACGTACTTAATTTTGTACGTTTCAACAAATAATCTGCTTTTTTACTGACAAGTAAAGAATTACAAGAAGAGATGTTGATTTATGTCATGATTAACCGAATTCTGAATTGTATAACGTAAATAATATGTTTCAGAAAATTATTGCAAGCTTGCAATTAGTAGTAAAAATCGAATAGTTTACTTGCGTAATGGAATTTTGTTTGCGTTAAAAATAAAATACTGAACGTTAAAGTGATCGCATGGAATTTTGTTATTCTTTGAATACCAAATACTATTATAATATGTTACAAATGAGATATAATTTAAGTCTAAAAAGTTTGAAATGGAATTTATTAGTTTCACTGTGAACCCACAGTTTCGCACTAAGAGCAATTGATTCGGCTTTATAAAGTTGAAAAATGTAACAAAGACGATAATAAATAAATGAACAAATTTTCATCACAAGTATTAAAATAAAACAAGTTTTATGTTTCTCTTACCTATATGGAGAAAGTTTTCGTATCTTCGGTACCTGTATTATTAATTAGTCAGTAGTAAACTTTATTACATTAACAATTCCCCCAGAGTGACACAAAGTTTCTACTCAAAAAAGGTATTAAAAATAAGATTATGTTTTTAAAGATAATGAAATACATCAGCTTTTACTTCGCGTTCCGCACAGACACCTAAATAAAACTTTTTTGGATTTATGAACTTGCGTCTCATTTAACTAGGAAATAAAAATTAATTATGCTGTAACAACATTTATATTTAAAGTAGGAGTTCGTTCATTTATTTTAGAAACGAAACACAAAATCTATACTTATACTGGAAAGAAGACTCGGAAAAACAAGTTAATTTCTTTGTCAATTTTTAAACATAATAATATTATGAAGTGAGGCAGTAACATTTTATATTTAAAGTGAAAGATACACGGAAATTCATTTTTTATTTGTAATGTTCAGATGTCTTAAGCTTAAAGAAATGAATCTACGACAGGAAAAGTTATTAACAAAGAGGATTTGATTTATCAGGTCAAGGTTTACGAGGTTGCTTTAACATTTTAGTATGACATGGGAAAAATCTTTTTTGTAAGATTTATAGATCAAATTCGGATCTAAAAATCATCAACGAGAACCAAAAAATTACAATGTCATTGGTTATATGTTTTTCAAAATAGGTTTTATTTTAATAAAACATATAATAAATCATTTTTTGTAAAATTAAAAAAATATTTTTCTATTATAGCTCTCGTAGTTTCCGAGTTAGAGTTTTTTTTTAAATCAAATTTTTTTTTAAATTTATACCAAATGCAAAAGTGAGATGATAACTTGTTTCAATTATTCGCCAATTTTCGAAAATAACCATTTATTTTCATTTTATCTTATTTGATATTCTACTCACCCAGATAAAGCAATATGAAATGTAGTATAGTATAGCTACTTTTCAGGAAAATTTTAGAAAAAATTTTTTGCTGTTTTTACTTTCATTTTCGTATATTATATTTAAAATTTATTATTAACTTATACGAATATAATGAATTTGCACTTAAATTTAAATTTTTCGTTTTATTTTATTTATTGTTAACAAGACCTTTCTCAAATTTAAGAAGTTTTAAATTATTTTAACTACCGAGTCTTTTTGAAGTAGGATATTCAATTTATAAAAATATTGTTTGTTTTCAAACTACGTAAAATAGAAATTGTTATTCTATTTTGTAGCATACATGAAGCCTAAATAACATATATAACATTAATATTCAATTTTTAAAGGTAAAACTTATTTCATAAAATAGATTTTACATAATACAATATAATATTATGTATAAGATGCAATAAAGAGATAAAATGAAAACATAGTAAAAATAAAATTGAACTATATACTATAAATTATAAGATTAGTATTTTAAATTTATGATGCCAATTAAATTTAATTTTAATTTTCTCTTTTTTGAGTAAAATTTTATCGTAAGAAAAATGTTTTGTTAAAAGTTAATTCGAATTTTTAGTTTTAAAAGAGTAAAAACGAATAATCTCTTTGCCTTTGTGTCAATAAATGTTAAAATTACAAACTTATATTTGACAAAATAAATTTTTAAAAGCTCGAAGCACTTTAATATAAGAAAGTAGAAATTGTTTTTGAAAGCACCATAAAAGTTAATAAATAGCAATGCTACTTTATTCTCTAACGATGACAGTAAGAGCAATATATTGCTGATTAGATTAAGATGTTCTGTGTAAAAATATAGCCCTTTGTTCATAATAAAACGTTGAAATAAATATTTATCACGCATTGACCTAAAAGCTAAATCCGATTGAGATACGTAACATAATGTTCGAAAATTACTTGTAATAATAATATAAAACTTAAAAGTTAGTTTGGCGATAAAGATACTTACATATATCTAAGACTCTGTAATCCTGCAAAAGCTTTGCGATGAAGATGTTGTAGATTTTTATTTCCCTTTAAACTCCTGTAATAAATCCTATATAAGTATACATAGATTTAAGTAAATATTTTAATAAACTCTGAAAGAATTTAATATAGCAATACAAAAAGCATTTCTAGAATAATTTTGCATTACTTAATAGGTGAAAGTAGGTACACAAGAAAATTGAAAGAAAACTTACAATTTTGCAATTTGCGATCCGTGAAATGCCTCTTCTTCAACAACTTCTAACTTATTATAATTTAGCAATCTGAAAATGTAAGTATAAAATTTTCGAAGTTTCCAATCAACTACTTTTATAAAATTGTAAATTTACATAACAAACATCTGAAATCGTAATTTTCATTTTTCCAGTAAACGAACAGGTAAAAATTATGTAAAATAGTTTCTTTTGTAAAAATATGTATTTGCAAGAAATTTCAGTAAAAAATATCAGTACGAATACAGGTTGGGTGTTTATTGAGGAATTTTTTCCGCATTATTTAGATGTAATATAGGGAATGTATTATATTCATAGAAAAAATTCATTATTATTTTCTGAAATATTTTTCTGTAAAATTGCTCAGATTAATCAATTATTATTTTTAGCTAGACGGTCTCGAAAATAATTTTCATCAGTATGAAATCACGTAGTTGTCTATTGTCAGAGCAGTAAAATATCAATAATATTTTAAATGAGATATTTATGGTGGAATGTTCATTTGAAAACTTTTTTATATTAAGAAAAATTCAGCGCACTGATTATTACTTTTTATTATAATAACATTTGATTGACAAAATAAGTTAGTGTAGTTCGAAAAAGTAAAAATCTTTTTAATTTTAAATGAACAGCTGTCCAATTTAAATGACAACTGCTGCTACGATTTTCACCAATTATATTGTCAAATTTTTTATACTTTTTAATCACTCGCATCAGATATCGGGGTATAAATTCATACAATTTTAGCAAATTTGAGCTGCCTTCTAAATATACTCTAACTTATTCCTTTTTTATGTTTTATAAAATTATTGGCATTTGCATACATAATTAATTGCAACTTAAATATTCAATCTGCAGAACTTTTTAAATTATAGTAAAATTACTTAATATCAATTAGAACAATTAATTAAATACTGACAAGTAAGAAGAGGTTTTTGGCTACATAGAGAATTCCGCAAAATCAGAAAATTATAATGACTTTCAAAATTCAATATGAAAAATTATAAAGTGTAAAATATAGTGAAGGTTACCTATAAAATTTACAAAAATAAGCGTTATTACATACTATTATAATAATTCTCATTCTAAGAGTATTTATATGAATAATGTAAGCCAATCATAAAGTCCTCTTATATGCCTTATCAATCTTTCTTTTCTTTCTCCTTTGCGTTAGTACCCATTTCATTACCTTCCTAGTTCACTTATTCTCTTTCATCTTATGTAATTTTTCATATATCTGTTTTAATAATCTTAATATTAATTAATTATGTTTTGTAAAATTTTGTTTCTTTGTTTCATCTGAAACTCAGTCTACAAAAATTCTTCTAGGTTACTTTTAAAATTTTTTTTGGTTATTTCTTACTGTTTGTGTCTAATTAACACACCAATAATCTAATATTGCTTTATAGATTTAAATTTTATTTTTTCTTGCAGTCTAATACGATTTGTTCAAATGTAATGTATTTTATTCAAACAATTTACAAATACTACATAGTATATTACTTTTCTGTGTTTGTCGTTTTAAAATTAAAAGGATGTTCAATTTTACGACTTATAACCGAAAAATTTTTTTATACAAAAGCAATGCTTTTATTTTTTTTGAAGAGTCTTGCAAATGAACCGTAACCCGATATATTTCTTTATTTAAATTATATCGTTTATATTGGGGTTATGATTTCAGACTAATGAAAATTAAAAATAAAATTGCTTGAATTTCAACCATTTTATAATAGGAAATTTTATTAATGTTTTTCATAATACTATAATGAAATATTTTCTTACTTTAGATTTAATCGTTTAACTAGGATTATGTTTTATAAATTACTGATAGAAGAAATTTGGATCTAAGAAAGTGGGAAACATTGTAGTGAAATTTTTTTAATTCGTTAAAACGGTTTAGCCATTTCACGGTTTACTTATTTCACATGCTCTCTGTAACATTTTATAAACTAAATTATGCGTTTGTGTTAATTCCAAAACATTTTAGATTGAAGGTTCTCTAAAGCTTTGTTTTTCTACTTAGACTTCTTTAGCTTCTCACCTCCTGAATTTTAAAGAGTTTCATATCAGAAGATTGTTATGTACATCTTAGTTTACCAATTACAGATAAAACAAATAATTGTGTTTTAAAAATGACGCTAGTGAAAAAAGTAATGTTTTTTAATTTACATGTTAAAATCTGATGACTGTGGTAGTTTTTTAATTTTCCTTAAAAAAATTTTTTAATGCGCAAAAAACGAAACTCTTCGCGATGTTTTATTTATTTCATTTTATAAGATGTTCAAGCTTTTTGAAAAAAAAATTAATCAAAAATATGCGTTTTTGTTCTGAAATTGTCATAACACTAAAAGGTATGATTAAAAAGTTTCTGTATGCTATTTTTTTACGAAACTATAGAAAACCAGTACTACGTACTAAAAATTATAATAATTTTTAAAAATTGTCAGAAACGTTTAATTTTTTGATTTTTAGAATAAAATACAATCCTGTAAAAATAAACAAAAAATAAAAAGAAAAGACAAATAAAAAAGACACAATTTTTGCAATATTATAGTTTCACGTATTTTTAATGTTATTATTATATTGGCAAATTTTTACAAAAATTTTAATATTGCTGTAAGTTATTGATTAATCTTTAGCAATTTTACAATCAAATTTTTAAAAGTCAACTTTATACGTGTATACAATTTTACTGCTAGTATAAATTTTTAATAGATAGTTAATTAAAAAATAAATTACAGAAAAAATTACAATAAAAATAAATTTATTTAAAAGAAAAAACCATAAAATAAATTTGAAAAATTTAGAAGAATACTACAATATATACTATTTTATTTACTGTATTATGCGCAAGCTAGAAACCAGTTCTTTAGATTTTAAAAATTAAACTTGGTTTGAATATTTTGAAAAAATTATTAAAACTTGAAAAAGCTTTTATTATTATCATCAAATAAAAGCATTAACTAGTGATAGTTATCTAACTTAGAGTAGGTATACTTCCTTTGATCCTTCTAAAATTTATATTATGTGACTTATAAGACTTTCCCCCGACTTAGCTTTAGGAAACAAATTTAACACTAAGGATTAACAGATCCACTTTGCTGTTTAATCTGCAAATCTAAACTATTTAACCGCTTTTAAATTATATTGATAATTGTAATTTAAAAACCAGCAATTATAATCTGATTTCTTATAAACATAGCCGATGACGTAAAGGTTATCTTTTGTGATTTAAACTGTAATTATAATTAATTGATTCAAATTTAACATCGTTGACTATCTTTATAGAGATTTAACGGTAATGAAAGTGAAAGGGTGCGTGATAACTTACAATTGCTCTGCCTTAATCTTACTAACTTGCTTTGTTTGAATTCTCTTAATGTTATTGTGTTCCAAGTCACTGAAACAAAGAGATAAAATAATTTCAGAATTGAACATATTAAGAAATTAAGTATTTACATATTATTATTACACCAAGTGAATGCTTAAATCAATTTTGTTTGTTTCGTGTCATCAATACTTTTCTGCTCGAACTCCCTTTGAAGGCAATCGGCAGGAATTTTGCGCCTTCAAATTACAATAAATTATACTATTAAGAATGTTTTAATTTGAGAATGAAGCTAAAAGTACAACTAACAAACCAAATTATTAAAAATTTATGTGTTTTTTATGCAAAATTTTAATAATTAAATATTTAGGAGATTAGTATATTTTTGTAAATTAAACAATTAATACAATTAATCCATACATAACATTGAATCTGAAACCGAAACTAGCCGATTTATTATTTTATTTGTAACAATAAACCAATTTCATAAATATTTAAAGTTATATATTATGTTCATATAGAATTTTTTTTAATTAAAAAAATAACCGCAGAAATAACAAAAATGTTATATAATAATTATTAGTTTTGAGAGAATTATTAAAAACCGTCTATGCATAGGACGCTTAAATTTAAATTATTCAATTTATTTGACAAGTAGTGACAATTGTAACAATTTTGAGAATGTCACCACTACAAGATAATTTGTGTCATTCAAAAAAATTCTTAATTTAATCGAGGTCGGATTACCTGGAGTTCGTATTATCGAGGTTGCACTATTTAGTTGTTATTGAAAGTTACAACCAAAATAAAATACAGAAATTGTAGGTATATTATTGTCAGTATCTGTATTACATAATAATAATATAATATTATTATCAAACAATATTGATTATTATTTTATTTATAAATCTTTATAAAATAATCTTCCTAGAAAAAAAAACAATACGAATTAGCTCTCGGCGTTTTCATTAAAATGTTGCAAGTACATAAACATAAGTGAACATTTTAAAAATTAATGACTTCGACCATGCCTCGGCCAACACTTAATTGAATGTCAGCATTACTCTTGCACTTCTTTGCGAACATTTTGTACAAAAATAAGAAATTTATATTTCAGCACATTACCCTTAAAAATTATTATCACCGTCGCGTAAATCTCTTAACTTTTCTTTTGGCGAGGGAACAGCGATAGCAAGTTTTCCATCACAAACGTGACAGTTTGATTGTTAACCCACAGAGTCATTTTGTAATTATTGGATTAAATGTTACAGTCGTCAGGCGCAGCTCTTTAGGAGATTTATAATAATAATTAATACAAATATAGTGAAATTTGTAATTTAAAATTATAATTTATAGGAAATCGGTTAGTTTTGTTAATAAAACACAAAATATTTTAAGGTGGTACTAGAAGCCATAATAATTTAATTTAAATTTTTATTATTAAAAATGCTAAACCAATAAACGCTTTAGGTTATAATTAACTGGCTGAAGTTGTTAGTTTTAAACTATGAAACACGTTAAACTTTTATCTAGACGTTATCTAGGCGTTGATCAAGAATTTTTATATTACGAATTAACACGCAATATTTTACCTTTATTTGGGTTGTTAACCGATATAACCAGCTTTATTAAATGTCTACAATGTTTTTTGCAAATGTATACAATATTTCTTGAAAGCAACTAAAAAATTAAATCTAGTAGTATACAATTTTCTAAATTTTCCTAAATATTCCGTACTCAGATTTTCATTATAGCAAAGAATTTCGAAATTTAAAATTAATTGAGTTTGTTTAAAAGTTAACAATTTAAAAACAGTTTCTTTGGAAAATAACCGAGCATAAATTAATAACTAGTTTTAGAAAACCTAATTGGAAAATTTTTGAAATTTTGTTTACTGTTTACCGTATAACTTACTCTTAATTTTTGTGTAAAGTTTTTATAATTTTTATAAAATTCTTACTAAGTAGAAATATTTTAATATCCACAGTATATTATAACGCTGTGATATCTAAATTTTCTCTGGTGTAATTTTAGGTTTCAGCAAAGTTTAAATTTTAATCCTAAATATTCTCGTGAATATATTTAATTTAGCGTTGATATTCATCGGTTCTACTTAAAGTAATGAAACGCGCTAGATGCATCGGTTTATTTTATTTGTCATCCAAGTAATAAAGGGTTATAGAGTGAAGTATCGTAGTAATTTCATGAAATTCATGTCTGCCAAAACAATAAAATAAGATTTTAATTTTGTACATAATATGTAGGTAAACATATATTGTGTATATAAAATTTATACGAGTATGTAGTATATCAAAATAATAAACTTTGTGTTTATTGGCGTAATAATAGAAATTGTTAGCAATAACAATTACAAAATATTTGTAAATATTTGCAATTTTTTATAAAATAAACATAAACATGATTCTGATATTTATTATAGCTCTAGACTTGAGATTATGATGAGAATGGTTTATAACGGAATGCAATTTATAGTCCAATAGTAGTAGATTGACCCTTATTATACTCTATTAAATTTGTAAATTTGTAAATTGGCTACGACAAAGACATGTATAGTGTAATTTAGAATCTGTTGCAATTTTATGCTAAAGTAAATAATTTAATAAAACCATTTTATGCATACACGAATAAAGTGGCAAACTGATTACTATTTTATAATCTAAAACTTCAATATACATATATCTTGCAGAACCAAATTAGCATTATATGAAAAGTTTTAATTCAAAAACTATAGTGTTGTAGATGATAAGTAAACTTATAAATTATGAAACTTTCTAATATAATTTTAATTAAAATTTAATAATGCGTACTATAAATAATGTTTACAAAACATTAATTTGATGCTTATATGGTTTTTCACCTGTGTGAAACAAGTGTTTTTACTTTCTATTATTTTAAAAAATTTAAGAAATACTTACATCATATGAAGAACAGAATTTGTATCTAAATTGTTTAAGTTTGGCATTTCTTCTAATCCTGTGTTGACAATTCGTCTGAAATATAAATAGAAATAAACTTAAAAATAAATTTCAAGTAGATTTATGGATTTATTATATATTTATTATGAATAGATAGATGGTAATACGATGCATTGTAAACATTGCAGTGCATTTTATCAATTTTTCCTGTTCTTCAAATTAATAGCTTTTCATTGTTTTTTAAATAATAATTTTCTACTTATATTTTATTTTTTACTTTACGGTTAAAATTCTATTATTTTAACATTTCTGTTCAGTTGATTTTATAAAATTTTATGAAATATAAATATTAAATTTTTAATTATAAATATATCTAATATCACTCGTGAATATTATAATAAATTATAGGTATTACATTAATAAATGAAAAATAAAGCTTTGATTTGGTTTCACGTAAATATGATATAATTGGCTTTATATGAATAATACTGTATATTGAGAAATTGCTGTATTGCTGCAAGCTAAACTTAAACATAAACATATTATGTAACATGATATAGAGCCCGGATTTATAAGCACTTATAATTTCGAAATAAGTGCTTTCAAAAGTTTCAAAACACAGAAAAAAACACTAAAAATCAAACATCAAAATGTAATTTTTATTATTATTATGATTAGCATTACATTGGGTAGAATAAAGCTGTCCATATGACTTACAAAATTCTTTTATAGAGAGGAATCAGTCCTCTTACAATTTATGTACATTTGATACTGTTCTATATGTTGGGATGTGTCTTTGTTTCATTAATCATCTTCCTCCATCTCTTTTTGTCTTTAATTTGCTGATTCCAGCCATTTATTCCCATCCTCTCGAGATCTTTCATCACGCAGTCCCACCATCTTAATTTGAGTTTTCCACTACATCTACTGCACTCTGGCTTCCATATCGTCAGTAGTTTTATAGGTTCTTTGTTGCTCCTTCTCATCAAATGTCTGAGCAATTTTACTTTTTGAGTTTTCATAAACTTGACTATGTCTTCTCCTACCATTTCATTTCGTATTTCGAAGTTCAATCTTTGTCTGAAGCCATCTTCCTCTTTTTTTGGACCCAATATTGTTTTTAAAATTTTAGTTTCAAGACGTCTCATTTCTTCTTCTTCTTTTGGCGTAATACACATTACTTGCATAAGTAATTACTGGTCTTATTAGTGTTGTATATATCTTTATTTTCGATTGCTTCGTTATTCCTTTATCTGTCAGCATCGCTCTATTCGCATAGTAAGCTCGGTTTCCAGCTTGTACCC
The DNA here is from genome assembly GCA_911387805.1 of Cantharis rustica. Classification (NCBI taxonomy): domain Eukaryota; kingdom Metazoa; phylum Arthropoda; class Insecta; order Coleoptera; family Cantharidae; genus Cantharis; species Cantharis rustica. The sequence continues at coordinate 43,127,383 of OU426877.1, forward strand.
TTGTTTTAATCTCTAAGCTTTTTACTGCTTTTCTGCACACCGAGGTAGTTAAAATTGTCATCATTTTCAAAAACATGTTTGTTGATTTTTATTTCTTTTCTTGTGTCATATGATGTTCTTTCGCATTTCATGTACTATTTTGTCTTTTCGCAATTAATAATCAGACGCATTTCTTTTATTAGAAGAATTTTATTTATTACATATTATTAAATTATAAAAAAATTAATTATCGTATATTTTTCAAATTTTCCATTATGAAAGATTGTCATCTGTCGTTTAACACCTGCTTATATTAAATCGAAAAACTTCGATTAACATAAACCGACGCAATGGGAGTAAATTTGTACATGGATTCGTACATTATTATCAACTTTCTGTACCTAGTAGTACCTCAGAGAATTTCTCAAGTATATGAAATTCTTAATTTTTATCTAAGATATCCTTTAATTTATTACTGAAAATAATTATTCCCACACTCCCTTGCCCTTCAAAAATTTTCTTTCTGACATTATTTATAATTTTTACCGTTTTCACTAAAGGCAAATACATTTTTTCCAAATTTTGGAATGGATGATGGAACGTATGAAAAGTTAATTTTGATAGTATAACTTAATTGTTTTCGAATTAATGTATTCTTAAAAATTTTTGAGAATTCAGAAATAATAATTTTGAAAATTCTCAAAATGTGTCCAATAATATAGGACAGCATTAAGCCACATTCAAATCAAATCACTTCAATTTTTAAGAAAAAACAAGATCCAAAAGGAATATCTTTTGCTATAATTTAGAGCAATAAGCAATAATCTTAAAATCCGGGCTCTATATGATAAGTATAATAACCAACTCGTAACAGTCAAACACGAACACGTACCCATGCAATATGGTTATGAAATGTCTCGAATTCACAAGATTTCGGTATATTCTATTTGATAGCTGTTTTATTATTTTATTATGTATGATATAAATAAGTATTTGAAATATTTAGCCATTTAATACCTCAAAGATGTTATTAGCACCTTCTGAGAGAGAATTAATAAAAAAATCCATGTAGTTTTGGTTAGGGACAAACTCACGACTGTGACATAAGTAATAAGTAATCCAACATTCTAACTGTTAGCTTATGCCCACGCTCAGATTCAAGTATTTTATTTGATAACTATCTTATATTAATTAATTATGATAGGTATAAATAACTGAATTATTTAATTAAGTTTGGCCGAAGTTTTTGGGAGCTGAGGAAAATTCCTGTTAGCGGAAGAAGCCTGACGAATAATGCTTTGAAATCAGATCCTCGGTTTCCAGAAAAATGTGGATTCTCTTCTTGCCTAGTTCTAGAAATTTGAATAAATTTTGAGCTAGAAGGAATTAGAACATTTCAAAGGAACTTCTGAAATTCCGTTTTAGAAACCTACTTGATAACCTTGCCGTTAAAAGTTTCTCTCACTATATCACTGCTCCCCGGAACAGTGATTTGCTATTATTGCACCTTATATACCTATATATATGTTGAGATGTATTTAAAAATCAAACCATATAAATTTCTAAATCCAAATTTTAAGTTGAAAAATTTATTGTACTTTACTTTTAAAACATTTAAATAGTGCGCGATGTTAATTTAAAAAAAAGAATCAAGAGACTATAAAAAAAGAAGGGAGAAATGTTTTCTTTTTGATAATAAAAATGTCTGAAGATTAAAAAGAAAACTGTGCGATAATAAAAAAAAATGCATTCTGTTACGTTAGATTTAAAGTTCAATTTTATTAATTTAAGTTTCTGTCTCTGTTTCTGTTTATGTTTATGTTGTTTTGTGTTTATAGAGAATAAAGTTATGTTGTTTAAAAACATTCAGTTATTCTTTTTCAAAATTACAAATTTTTAGATTGGTGACCAAAACACTAAGTACCACCAGAGAATTTATCTGGTTGGAGTGTAAAAAAAACACGACAATATATTAAAATTTTGAAAATCTGCTGACCTCGGGTGTCATTATAAATGGCCGAAAGATTATCTTCTCTTTGAAAGTTAAGTGTTAGGAAACAAAACACATTATAGAAACTCACTAATGCATAAAGAAAAGAAGTTTTCTAAGCCAATTTGAATAAAAAAATTTAAACAAAAAATAAAGACGCCGAAAAAAATATTTTGTGAATGATACCTGTCATTTTGATTTCTATCGGTTACAATAAGAACTTTAATAAAAATAACTAATATTAATAATCAGTTCGATTAAAGAAATTATAAAAATCGAATTCTTTAGATTAAATTTTCAAAAATATTTTCTGACTTGGTAACGAATTCAATTGTGAGAAATACAATTCAATAACGTGCGTGGCGGGCGTAGAATAGTTATTGTGTTATATGCGAATACTTCGTGGCTTTCGGTAACCTTTAGTTAATTTTCTTGCTTGAATTAATTGGTTATCCATGTATAAAGCATCCTGATGCCAGAATGTGAAATATTTTTTCAAGTTCTTTAATTTACCTTTAAAATATTGTTATAAGGCGAAAGTGGAAAATCAAACAAATAAGTACCATATCTAGCCCATATTTTTAATTTTGTAACATAACATATCTATTCACTGTGTTCTAAACATCAGAATTGTAAATTAATGAAATTCAACATAATATTCTCTTTGGCAACCTTTCCCATCAAACATAAGCTGACTTATCAAAATTTATATCCTTGTTCAGACAAGAACTAATTGTCCACAATGACATTAATTGTAAAAATTATAACACTACAACCAAGGAATACCCTCCTGTATTAATTTATCTTTTATGTAAATATTTAAATAATATTAATCCAATATAATATTATATAAATATATTTTAAATGGTTAGTAAGTAGGTATAGGTACGTACTTAAAAGAAAGTTAAAACTTTGTACTCGTAGATTCAATTAAGCATGTTTTCTTGCAACTTTTTCAAATTTCTAAAATTAATCGAAAGCTACGAATAAAAACTTCTTTTTAGTATTAATTTATTAACTAATAAATAACGAAATAAGCGTTACCTTTTCGGCTAGTTCTACATGAGTATAAATTCTCAATTTAAAAAAAGTTTGCGTTGCCGTCTCAAGACATTGTTAAAAATGTTTGTTTGACTCAAATAAATTTAGTTAATTCAAACAAAGTTTCTTTATGTATACGCAGGAAAATTGTTTTAGTAATTATATTAAAAACAAGTATATTTTTCGATTCAAACTTTTTATTTCAATACCTAATTTTTATTTAAATCAAAGTTTTTTTGTTAATAAACAGGTCTTACTGTTGACGCTTTCTTATTTTACACAAATAAAGCTATTATATACCATAATATAACATACCATAACAAGACCTATAACTTAACGTGGAATCTGAACTACGGTTCACTACAGTTCAAGAGTAGAAGAAATTATTCACCACTACACTTTTTCTTTTATTCTGAATCTGAAAATACTCAGCACTTGATCTTTTTTTTCAATTATTTTAAAATATGCTCAAATTAAGTAAGTGCGTTCTAAAAATATGACTTGTTTTAGAAAACATTGTTTGGAAGAGGAGAAAAGCCATTCTAATTATTTTAATAAAACTTGCTATCTAATTTAAGTATGTTTTTAACTTTAATTATCTACTTTGGCACTTTAATTAACTCATTAGAACCGTGAGTTACCATATGGCAACATTAAAAAAATTAATTCTTTTAGTATAAACGAAATCAATAAAAAAAAAACCCAAACTAGAAAAAAATTAATCCCGACGCTAATGCGTTAAATGGAAAAAATATATTTATTAAGTATTGAGTATTCTCAGAAGTGTCAAATTTCTTAATTAATACAAAAAATTATTTGTTTTCGAACTCTTCACTCTTAATTTGTTTTCTCAACTCTTTAATTGCGATTTAAATTTATTTCCTACATTTCCGTTTGCCATTTTTGTAGTATAGGGAAGAAGATTGAAAAACTTGTTTTTTTCTTTTATGTTTTTGATATTTTATTTTTTTAAATAATATGAATGAGTGAGTTCTGTACGAGTCAACTTCAGTGAAACCTGAAATTTTGTCTCGCATTTCTTTGATAAACTTTTGATGTTGAAATTACTTTTTACATCATCATAAATAAAACAGTAGGTTCATTATTAAAATAATATTGTTGACTTCTGCGGAAAGGCTTCAATAGAGTAGGTACCTATAGCTATCGTTATTTAAATGTTTATTTTTGTCGTATTTGTTATAGGATTGTGGTATAGGATACGAAGGAAATATTTTTCATTCTATATTTTCCAAATGTAATCCTCTAGTAGGTACTTGATCGTTGGTTGCTTCGAGTTTCCGGTAATACTGATTTTAGCGTCGATCACTTCCCTTTTATACGTAAATATTCTATTATATTTGCCAAACTTCATGCAGCTTCGTTTTAAAAAAATATAATATTTTAATAATGTAACTACTTTATTGGTACATGGTAGAAAAAAATTAAGTTTTATTACTGAAATTTATTTTTCATGCTTAGTATTTATACCTACATAATTAAATTATAGAAATTATACATATAAAAAAGCTACTAGTTTTTTCGTACCGATCTGTTTTTAACCACTACATTAATAAGTTAATAACAAAGCTTAATAAAATTATTAATTTGTTATTTTTTACTAACTGATTATAAGTAAAATAGTTACCTTGGTGTTAAGCTTTATTACAGCCTTCAGTTAACTCTTTTATCGCACGGCTATAATGAAGCATTTTCTACCTTGGTGCGTAATATATTATTACTGCCTAAAACTTCAAATTTGTGTAGCCACATAATTATTGCAACCCATATTTTTTTAAATAAAACATATTTTAAATCTAAATAGATTTTATGGTAATAAAAATAAAAAATTAATAATTTCAATATAAAAAGTTTATTTAATAGTGCGAAATTTAATTTAAGGTTTGACTAAAGTTGACAATCTAAAACTTGCCTATTAATATTTTTTTATAGTTATCAAAATAAATATTTTTATTTTCTCTCGTATGGCGGCGATGCGTAGTAGGACTTAATCCTTAATTTACTTAGGGAGCAATTTCACTTTGTGTTAAAGTATCCATTAGAGCGATTGTTTTGATTACTTCGTTTTCTATCATAATTGGGGAAACTAAAATCTCAATTTGAAATGTTAATAGAAAGTCCTCTCAAAATATACATTTTATAGATTACTGCAAATTAATTACTAAACAAATACTAAGTAAGTGTAATTAATACTATCCGTATTAATTTTATATAAATATTTGAAGTGGAGATGTGCTATTATTTTAATTTACAATAAAAATTTTAAATTTTATTTATGGACATTTAAAAAAATTATATGAAACATAAATAAAAATTAAATTCTTTACATCTGTTAAAAGTAACTGCCTTTGAAAATTAACTCGTAAATTATATACCTACTAAATTCCCTTAAGCGTTTGACACAATTAATTGATTATGAAATTCTTGATAACTTTGTATAACATAGAAGAGTATTAATTTTAGGAGCGGTTTAGTTAAATTTGTTGGTAGTAACTTGTCCATTATTATTATTAGTGCTGCTGACCGAGAAGTTTAAAATTATAAATGTTTTCATTGTTTTCTAAAGAAAAAACTTGGTTTACGTTAAACTAAAAAATGTAGTAGATTAAATAATTTACTAATTTTGTATGAATATTAAGTCTAGTTGTTAAAATGTGGAAGCAACGACAGTTGGTCGATGGTAAATTAAAATCAATGCATTTAAAATAAATATAAAAGTATATTAACGAAGTGGCTATTTTTGTGAGGATTCAACAGTTTAAATTAAAAATTAGAAAAGTTAAAAATTTTAAATAAAATAATAGCCAAAAAGAAAATATAGTCTGAAAAAAAAATTTTAAACCCAATTTTTGAAATTTTTTATAAAACCCAATGAAAAAAATTATCAAGATATCAGAAAGATTTTTACACTTTTATATTATCAATTATTTTATGTTATATACTTAAAACTTACAATATGGTTAGTCTTGGCAGATGAACATTGAAGACATTAGCTTGAATTTTTAAAAGTTTTGGAGCTTTCTGGATGAATCTGCAAAGTAAAATGTAAGACAATATTTTATTAATTACAAAAACACAGTAAAAACATACTAGAAACTAGTTATTAAAAACAAAATTGGAAAATTATAAAAAAATTCAGTTTAAAATAATAAATTGAATATTAGCATAAAAATAAAACTTAAATTTATGAAATGGAAATAACAAAAACCAACTCGAAGATGTTCCTAAAATTACAATATATTTTCCATGATATTATTTATTATCTTAACGTTGCTTATTAATTTTATGTTTGCTGTCTTATTTATTTAAGAAATCTTTGCAATTGTTTTAATGAAATTTATAATTCGTATAAATTATCGATAATATTTAAATGTAGAAATTCTTTCTATTTGCGTTATACTGTTAATTATATTTAATTTTATTGTCTTATTATCATTTAATATCTGACTTGATTTGCTTTCAATAAATAGTTAACTTTCCACTTCACGTGTTTCCTAGGGGTCATCCTAATTATGGATATCTGTTCATATGGGATTATCTTCAACTCTGTTTTCTTAGTTTTTGTTCTCGATGCCAAGTAATAGTTTTCATCGTTTTCTTAAATTGAAATGTTTTTGAAAATTAATTATATATTTTTTTATAAATATGCTTTCGTAGTTGCAGTATTTCTTCTTTATTTTTAAAATTACCATTTACTAAATTTTTCATCGGTTTTGTAATCGAACTCTTCAAGATGTTTTCGTTTATTAATTTTATTTTCTTATCGATCTGTCCTATGATGATTTCTTTCTTTTCATCATTATAAGTGCTGTGGTCAATGGATTCGACTCCATATTTTATTATTAATTTTTCTAAAACAGATTCACCAAGTTTTTCATTATTTTCATTTACTGCGCTGTTTAATTTTTGATTTTCTTTCCATAACAATTTGTTTTGATTTTTTCGTGCAGAAATTTTGTCATTAATTTTAAGTAAATTCTTTTAAGATAGTAATTAAAATTTTAAGTTTTGTATTTTTAATTTAGTTCTTGTACCCTACTTTGAAGATTCCATCTGTAATAACTTCATGCTCCACTCTTCTTTTGATGTTTTGTTAATTACACCTTTATAATTTTGTTTTTATCTCTTTTTTTTGGATATTTTTGTATATCTTTGTTGTTTTTCTACATTTTATTCATTTCCTATGTCATTTCTTTCAAAATTTATTGAAAGATAGAAAAATTTTAAGATATTTAAAATATGTCTTTGTTAAAACGTTTACAACCCTTCACGTTTAAGGATACCAATTGATGCTATGAAACTTTCCAAATTATAAAATTAATCTTGAATTTTCTTCAAAAAATTTAAAATTTATAAAAATATTTTTTTTATTTTCAAGAATTTAAAGTAGAATACATTCACCTTTAAAAAACACAAATAAAAATAAAAATATTAATAAACAATAAAATTTTCAAAGAAAATTGAAAATTAAGTATTTTGTGTGCTTATAAAAAGTGTTATATTATACTATGTATGTACTTATTTTATATGTTTATTAACTGTTCACATAAAATCTGTATATACCTTATAATATTTATATTTACCTATAAAAAACGGAAAATATATTAAATAGTGAAATAAGACTAAACTTTGAAACAGATTTTATTGATTTCTTAATTGCTTGTTTCCTATGTTGTAAGTGTGGGCTGCAATTGGAAAATTTGAAACTACGATTTGAACTATTTTTAGGAAAATCTTGACGATTGTTGGTTTGGACATGTCTGCACTACTCGTACCTATATTTAGTTTATAATAACTTGTCGGGTAAGTGCTGCAGCAGCTTTTACTTTTAAAAGTGGTGTGTCGAAGTATTTATTTCGTATAGTATTTTTATTTTCAGAAATTGTTACGTTTACTGTGATAAGTTTAATTTTTTATATAATTTTTTTTTCAAATCATATTGTTTTGTTTACTATATTTTTAATTATCGTGTCGCCTGTATAATATTAAATATATTTATGTACATACGGTGTTATATTATGCTAATTTTGTGTTAGCGATTTCCATGTATTTTATTATCTATCATATTATACCTTCTCGTTTTTGAAAGATATTATTAAACGAGTTAACTTTCTTCCTTCTATACCCATATTTATTCTCCATATCATTTCTTATCCACGACATAGCGTCAGCTAATAACAGCAAGCACCCCGATTTCAATACATTATTTTGATATTCTATATCACTTTAAGGCAGAATATTGCAAATGTCGCTGCAACTGCTGTCAATAATGTTTGAAATTTTAGCTTCTTTTAGGAGAATCTGACCAATTTGGATTCGAATAAACTCGGAAGTTAAACGAAATAATCAGCAAATTAATCAATAATATACACAATGTTTTTCGAAAGCAATTTAGTAGCATTAGAGTAATTTAAAAAAAATCTTTAGATTTTTAGTAGACAATACTACAAAAGTGATTAAATTAAATTGACCGTAATTGTTTCAGAAGGATAAAATATTTACTTTGTAAGTTTACAAAATTACGTTGTTCACAAATAATGCAATACTTCCTCTTAAATAAGAAATATTTGTTACTGCTAAAAAAAACGACAACTGATAGTTTTTTTACAAAGAAGCTAAAGAAATTTGAAGACAAACAGAAGGAACTGTTGCCAATGCCTAAGGAACTTAAAACACTATGAGTTGATGTCCTGAAGTGTTCACTTTGACTAAGATCAGCATACGTTTTTTATATTCTTAATGCTGTAACTCAATGCTTTTGGCGGTGAAATTAAAACTTGTTTCCAGAAAAGCGACGAAAAACTAGTAAACGTTCTTTTGTTAGTTATGTGCGATTTGTAAATGAACCTGTTTCTTTGTAAGATGAAATAGCACATCGCAATGCACTTACCGTAATTATGATGGTAAATATTATGTCTGTTAGTAAGGATGTGAGGTTTTGTCTTTTTATTAATTAACAAGATTCTAATGCTAACCTTATTTATGCCGGTAACTTTGAGACCCAACTTATGCAAATAACTTTCAACTTTGTTACCGGTCTCTGATATTAATTAATAACACCCTAACTGAAAAACGAGTGCAGCGGTTACTAAACCTCTTTCAATAAGTTTCTAAATTTTATTGACGAAGTTATCAGCTACATCCATAGAGAACATTATTGAACTCTTTCTTTCGGATGAATTTTTAAAAAGTTTTCTTTCGACAATTAAGCTGTGAAAATCAGCATTGGTAGCATTAATAATAATTTTTCCCTGAAAACTTTGTTCTGCATTTTGTGCGTTTTTAATTACTTTGCAATAAAATTTTTTTTTTTTAATTTTGATTACATATTGGTAATATCATAAATAGTTTACACGTTCATAGTAATAACGAATGCCTGTTAGATCAACATACTAAATTAATTTTATTCATAAAATAAACATGCATATTAATTTATCAAACCCACATTATTTGTAAAACCAAAGACATCCGTAATGCTTTATACGCAAATGATCCTTGGTCATAAATCACTTTTAATGACGTTCTTCCAAAAACTTTTATTCGTGGTGATGAATGTTTAAAGAAGTAATGAAACATGTAATTTACAAGTAAAACACGACAAGTATTTGGTTCATATTTCATATAAGCACGTAGCTTACATATTTATTTACACGAGAACACGTTTTCTATGGTGGTTACTACTGCTTTAATATACTAATTTATTATGGAATACTCTTGCAAATTAATTACAGAATTTTCCAGTTCCCAATTTTGCTATAACCTTTTCGATAAATCATTTAAAAAATGAAGGAACTCCAACGCAGAAATAGTATATGTAATATTACCTACTACACTGTAAAAATTAGCCTAAGTTCTCTGTAAACTGTAATAAATCTCTGTAAACTTAAATTAATTTTTAACACTAGCGATAACATTTATTGGAAAACTCAACGTATTCAGTAAAAGACGGTTTTTAGACAAAATTTAATAAATCTTAAAGTATTGTTAAGTAGTTCAATTTAATTAAAAGCTCAACAAATAGCTGCTCAAGAAAATATTAAATTCTTTTCTAATTAATATTAATTTTCAATTTTAAATATAAAAATAACTTTGTTAATTAATTATAAAACTTCTTTTAACGTAACCTTTGCAATCAATTGCTTAGTGTAGACAACATTATAATACATCTATTAATATAATTAAATAATACTTACATAATTTCCAATTCTTTTAGTTCTGAAAATACTTCATCCTCGAAATAATAAAATTTTTCCACATTTGCAAGTGTTCTGTAAGAAAAACCGTGAAATGTTGCAACAAATATTAAAATAATATTTAATTTAATATATATTTTTTATGACGTCTTCTTTATTATTCTATTTTCAAACTTTTTTTTATTACAAGTCAGTATGTTTTAATTTTTTTAATTACTGGCATGCATATAAAAATTCTTCTATCAAAAGCCAAAAATCTTATTTAACCTTTCGTCAAACTCGGGTTACATGAATACTTTAAATGCTTTATATAATGTAATATAACGTCTAAAATTTCCCCTGTGTATAACATTAAACGTTCTTTATCGGTTTTTTAAATACATAATATGGAAAGTAAATTCCGAAGGAATTTTAAAAAAAAGTTCAAAAGGCGGTAAAAATTGGTAACCGTAATTTTGATTAAAGTATATTTATTTTAGCTATTTACTTAAAAGCCACTCTAGATATTTTTTTGAATCAATTTAAAAGATACTTCCTTTTAGGTCAGCAAAGTTTAATTCAATAATTATTAAGCAAATTGAATTTTACTTTTAATTTCTTATTAAAGGTACATCCAAATTTAGTGCCAAACAAACCGCGATAAAAAGCTTGAAAACCTTTTAAATATGTTTCATTTTAACATTAGCAATAATAACAGTTGCTTTTGAGAGCTAGGGATATCTAAACTTATATTGCGGTAATTTAATGAATGCGGCACCAGCTGTCTAAAATGATATTAATGATTTAGCTTTTCATTCTTTTATATTTTTATAATTTTAATAATATAAAATGTCACATTAATGTCTTTCATCATCTTTCAACGTGTATTATAATTTCTTGTTCAAAAACCAATTAAAAGAATAAGAATGAGGCATACACGAAGAATTTTTGAAAATGCTTTTGATCTCGTCGAAAAGATAGACGAAATATATTCACCAGAAGAGATAATTTTAATTATCTTCAAAGGTGGGGTAGAAAACAAGTTTAAAACTTTTTAAAATTGTCTATATTGCTTTTGTGTTTCATAATTTTTTATTTAAAACTTTTTATTAGAACTTAGCCAATAAGTACGTATTTAATTTTCACAGTTAGAGTAAAACTTGAAATTATAAAATACATACAATTCTCTCAAATCCAAGTATGGCATCAATGAGTCGCGCTTCAGTACTTCAATATTTGCATCTTCAACAATTCTGAAACAAAAGAACAATTATTTACTAAAGAATTATATATTAGAGCAAGATCTTGTTCAATGAAGAGTTAATAATTTCGAATAGACTATGCAAGTTTCTAAATGTTAAAAGTATATTTATATGTATAGTGAAAAATTATGTCTCTTACGTATGAATTTAGCCTAGCAGAAAAAGCAGAATATTGCGCAAGCGACATTGGGACGAAAACTGCAATTTTATACCAGATTTCTAATCTCAAAAAATTTATACTGCATTTGAAATTTAAATACAATCGTGGTTAATCAGTACACTGATTAGTTCTATACTTTCTATCGTTCTAACGATATACATACATAAATGAATGAAAGCAATTTAGCATGGTAATTTCGAGTCATTGCAAAGCAGGAAATTGTATTATTATACAAATTTTGGAATACGTATAAAAAAGACTTTTGAAAATTATATACATAAAAATAGTATCTTATAACTTTTGTAAATAAATATTTAGGAAAATATGTAGGCATGAAAGTTTTCGATAATAATTATTAATAAACTCGAAAAAATCATGTTAATTTATATTAAGTTATAAGAAACAAATAAATAAATTGAATACAATTTTTTAGCGATAAAACCGAGAATTCTCCAGACGCAGTTCATTAGCAAAAAAAAGAATAAGCAAAAATCATTTATATTCATTCATAAATTACCTCTTTAAATCAAATATCAAAGATCAATTGAAAACATGAAGGTTAATAATCACATCAAAAACTATTTCATTAATTATTAAAATTTATAATTTCAAACATTAAATTCAAATTTTTTGATTTTTAACGTTAATTTAACATTTCATATTTGATCCGACTAAGAACAAGACTACACTTTGCTTTCCACGTTGCGTCTTGATGATTTGAACTATCTAGGATTTAACTCTGCTCATGATTAAATTTGTTAGAGTTTTATTGCCTATATAGTGGAACATGTGAAAAAAGCTTTGTGTAAAAAATTAATCGTTTTTTTTATGATTTATTTACAGTCCAGTGAAATTAATTATTATTATAATAGTAGAAGTATAATTTTATTTGTAATAACAAACATGGCTTCATTGTGTAGTCAAAATTGTATTTTGTATGTTTTGTATATTAAAAATGTATTATGTTTCTACATTAGCGGTGAAATAGGAAAAAAATTAGTTGAAAAGAAAAATCTTCTAAATAAATAAAATTAGAAAAAAATTTAATTTGTATTATGATATAGCTGAATTTTTCTAATCTATTGTAATATTTCTTAAATCTATAACACAGCACCTGCGATGTGTGATCAGCACACGAAGTAATTATTTCGTACAAGAATAAATAACGCTTTTTTATATTTAAAAACCTTACTTAAAGAAGTAAACAAGAACAATTAAGAACTTTGTTTAAAACGAACGATTTATAAGACGGAAAAAAAGTTTCAAACAATTATTATTGTAGTGAAACCATCAGCATATATTCCATATATTGTTTTAATTTTGTGTTTATACTAAATTTACTTTATTTACAGTAAGGAAAATACGTTTTCTCTATTGTAGTTGAAAATAAACATAAAATGTAGAAATAAAACCCATACATATTCTTGTAAACTTTTTCATATAGAATTACAAACTTTCAAGACCAATTAATTTACATAAGTACCTAGATTAACTTTACATAATAATTACTTATAACACTTGTTAGAAATTTATATTGTAACACCACCATATTATACCGCAGTAGTTCCAAATTAGTATAAATTTTTTTAAAATTTTCTCAACCGAAGTTTACACTTTTCATTATCAGAAATGGAAATAAAATGTCCCAACGAAAGTTTATTTTTATTATCAAAGTGTAAAACTGAGAAAATTATTTACTTACATTAATTGATTGATAAATTTGGATTTTTATCAGCTTATTAAGTGTTGTGGCGTAGAAAATAGATCGACAGGCTGCAGAGCGGAATAGCGTGAAAATGTCTGATTGAGCCGGCTATACTGTGGTGATTTATTATAGCAGTGGTTCTTAACTTTAACCCTGATTTCTTCTATACTTTAAATATTTTCCCATTAATTCCAAAACTTAAAAAAGTTAAGACTTTTATAAATTTTTTGCGCTTCCTTTAGAACACTTTGTTGATATTCTACTAAGAATTCGTAAAAAAAGAAAAAGATAGCATTTTTATACCGCATATTGCTTTTACAAAATATGAAAAAACAAGACAAAATTATATTTACACAGAATTCTACTTTTTGTAATTCGAATAAATCTATTTCATTTAAAATGTGTTATATTTCTTAGCCGTAACTTTAAACCTAATTAAATTTTTTGACAACAACTAGAATTATCGCGAATGGTTTCTTAAATTTTGTAGAGTTTTTGAATCATTTAAGCAATTGTTAATATTATTTGTTGTTATTCCTACGATAAAAGTAATTTTTTCTTTAAAAGTTTTATTTGCACTATACTACATATTCTTTTAAAAATAGTGTACAAAATTTCAGGTTTACATTATTTTTGTGTAAATTAATCACTTAATCAAAAACAATGTAATTTATTATACAACTTTAAATTAATTTACAAAAATTTCATTTATCAAAAATTTTAATCCTATTCTTAATGAAGAACGCATTTTTTACAATTCAGAGTAGCGTATTACGCAAGCCATCAAATATATTAGTATATTGGAAGCACAGTGTCTTTAAGTCCATTTAAGTAAATTCATAGGAGAGCCCATTAAGTTTATATTATTTGATATCGATTAGAACAATATAAAAAGGTAACTTCTACAACATTAAATTGACTTCTGCTGTACTTCTGATCATATACAAATAATATTGTATTGTACGGAACTCTGAATGTTACAAATTAAAAAAGCAGTTTGCTTTGTTATTTATTGCTTTATAAATATTTTATGAATTTTTATACGTAAATCGTAAAGTAAAATGTAAAATTTAAGGTAAAATTAAATAATATTATAAAAATTGAATAACCGCACTACAATTAAAAATACTTTATAACATTTACTAGCGCCCAACGTGGGGCAAAAAAGTGAAAAATTGAGAATTAATAAATTGTTCCATTATTATATCTGCAAAGATAATTATAAATTGAATAAAAATTGGTAAGCGCATTTAAATAAATTTGCTAAATTTGTAATCGAGATAGAAATAGAAAGAGAAATGTGTGAAAAGGTGTGGACGGATCTGAGAGGGGTGCAAATGAGTGTAAGTAAGTTAATGAATAGAAAGGAGGGGGACCATCAAAGTGATTTCGTTAGACTCCAAAGACGAGGGTTTTCTTGTGGCAAGGTATTATATGAAAACGGGTGTCAAAGAGTTTTCATAATTCGATTTTCAAATAAAAATGATTTGATTAGTGAATTGATGGATAATTTAAACTTTGATTATTGATTAACGGAATTAACTGAATTGATTATGTAATTTTATTAAGTACTTTGTAGATACTAGTGATTATTATAAGATAAATTAAGAGAGATTTTGAATTGAAAAGTATTAAATCTGTTTAGAGTTTTGAGGTAATTTATTTCAAGATGTGAAATATTGTAAATAATAATTTTGAATAGCTGAATTTTATTAATTTAAATTACGACAAAGAGGTTGAATAAAGAATGGAGATGACAAATTTAAAGTTCATTATGAATTATCACATTTAAGATCTGGTTAATAAGTGCTTTACAATTTTGAATTAATAAGAAAACGTTTAAAATTTGATTCTATGTATTTGATTGTATAATGTTTATTTTGAGTTAAATTTTGAAAATAATTGATTTAAACGATTTTGATTAATATGAAAAAAAATTGAAAGAATACTTGAGTAATGATTAAAGTTTAAGACATTTTTATGATGGGTTTATCTTAGATAAATAGAATTTTAAAATGAATTTGTAAATATTTAAATGATTGGAACTAATCTGTAAATAAATTGTCGATTTTAATATATTTGTGATTGTATTAAAGTAGATCCCGACAGCGGATTTGTAATTTTACTATGGTTTGGTTCAGTTGTGGAAATTTTATGATCTTTCAGGCTATCTTGTAAACCAGAAAAACGCAAAAATTTTTAATAAAAATTTAGGGGTAAATATGAATGGTTTTAAATAAAAATTTTATTACCTCCTTTTTGTACTTCTTTTAAATAATTTAAAATCTTATAAATTATACAATGTATAGAAAATTTACAATTCGTACACCGACTTATTTTAAATATTGCCAAAAGTTATTTTATAGAATCTTTGTATGCATTTCAACTTATAATAAAAAATTATTTTAATTGTAGTAGAAGTTTTCAGTAGAATTCTAATCAAGAAGTTTATTTTTGAAACGGCCATGCTTTTGTCTTTGCGTCGCTACCATTTGTTTCCTCTCATCGTTTGCCATTAAAATTTAATGGTATTTTAAAAATATTTAAATTTCGGTTTGCTAATTTAAAAAATAATTTCTTTTACTTCAAATGTTTGTTTATTTAATTTTTCCATATAACGTGGAAATAAAGTGCTGGGAGTAAAATAATATAAAATTTTTACTTTTAGTAGCTTAATCAGCAATAGTTTAATTCAAAATCATGCTTCATGTTGATCCGTAGATCAATAGATTTCTCGTTTTGTGCTAAGTGTATCCGAAATGGTTTGATGATAAGTAAGAGATTTAAAGAATACTATTGCTACTTTCGTTCTGAACGTTTTATCAAACTGAGAAAGGTAGTTTGTAGTAATTTTGTATACCCAACGGAATACCAGGGCTATTTGATTAGAAGTTTGCTTCAATCTATTTTCTTAACAGATTGTTGGAAAACGCTGACTTTGTAAGCACTTTTTAATTCTCCAATTAAAATGCATTCTTATATTTACATATTGTACATACGTAGCTAGTCTACTAAAATTTATTTAATCGCGTGATTCTACATACTAAGTATTAAATAAATTTTTTCAACATTTTCATTTTACTTTAACGAATATTATTATTTCAAGTATAGAGTTAATCAAACTTGCATTATTGTCAGATAAACTTGCGGGAAAATAAAAATGCTACTACGTGACTTTAATTTAAAATTACTTTCTATTCGATTTTTTTTTACAATAACTGTCAAATTTTTATTTGCTTTAGAAATCCAATAATAAAACAATTTTGTAAAAATTAAAATAATTTTAGCACCAAAATACCTATGTATATATTTTTGGGAAATATTTATACATTGTAAAAAATTAAAATTGTTTTTATCGATAAATTTTTCACAAGAAAATTTTTAATTCACATTTCATGAATACTTATTTGATAGTAGATAACTCTATAATTTTGAAAGTTTGACCCAAGAATAGCTTAAAGCCAAGTTAGAATTGATATGTTTCGGTGCACGTTTCAACTAAGCGTAACACAGAAGATTAAAGCTATTTCAAATATACCTACAGTAGATTGCGCAGTTTCTAGCTCTTTGTATATATCAAACTGCGATTTATTTCTTTTTTTTTGCTTGCCTTTAATAATAATAGCAGTATTAGTTAATATTATATAATAACATAAAAGCAATGTAACAAACAACTAACATTGTGGTTATTAAGAAGAATATTCAAAATATTTGTTATTTAGATTCAATAAAATTTTTATAGCGTTATTGTACACTGTGATCTAAATTATGTTATTTTGGCGATTACGTGCGCGTGCTGCAGAATTTAATGGTTGTTCTAACATACCATTAAATAATTTATTATATCTATAGACATAGGAAAAACTTTTATTGTCTTGTTTAATACCCAGGTATTAAAGTTTATCTTTGATTTATTTACATTAAATTTTACGTTCGGTAAGTAATCTATACCCCATTTGCAGCACTAGCTAACCGCATTTAGAGGAAATAGTTTTTCTGTTAATGGTTAATAAAGTTTTATAAACAGCCCATTGTTACATACACGCAGATAGGTAATTTTAATATATTAAACAATTATTTATTGTAAACTTTGTTAATATCAAAAATATTTGAAACTACATAATTTTATACAGAATACTTCTATTTCATTTATGTTAAAATTATTATTAACATAAAACTACATGCAAGAGTGAACAGTATTTGAAGTATATTTTGTACCTTGTATTTTAAATAGAAATTTGTAATTTGTCGTAAATTTTTTTTTCTACTTTGTATTTTAAAATTTAAAATACAAATATGTATATTAAAAAAGCAAAAATTGTATTTACTCTTAAGTGTCTACATATTTTCTATGTGCTTTGTATATTTTATTTCAAATACACGTTTTCATGTATTTTGCCTACCCCTGGCTACACGAAGGGTTATATCCATAAAATAAAGAAGGTAAAAGGTGGCATCAGTGACCATGCTTGGTACACATTCCAGAAGAGAAAATGCAATCATAGGTCAAAAAATGGAAGGAAATAGAAGTCTAAATATTATTTAGGGTTTAATATGGAAAAAGTAAGTAACTGGAAAATGTATATATTTACCGATAGATGCAATTTATCGGTTTGTAAATTCTTGGCAATGCAAGAATTCTTTACCTTAAGAATTCTGTGTACACTGAATATTTGATATACTATGCTAACCTCTCGGAAACTTCATACTTAATAATAATAACTCAATATTTTGTTTTGTGCATAAATCATGCAATGAAGTTTTTACTCTACTATAAATTTAATAAAAACCTCATATAATATTGTATACTTGTTGGAGTTAAATATCTTATTAAAATTAAAATTATAACATATAATATGTAATACCTTTATCAACAATTTATGATTAAAAAAAAATGCACTAAAAAGTAAAAAATAATTACGTTATTTAGTTACTTCAACTAGCTAGCATAGGCGGTTAATTATTGTAATCTTTGGAGTCGGTGCCAGAAAAACTGGCTAAATTATTAAAACTAAATTTCTTAAAAGCTTGGCCGGCACCGACTGCAAAGATTACACTAATTGACCGCCTATGCCAGCTAGTTGAAGTAACTAAATAACGTAATTATTTTTTACTTTTTAGTGATTTTTTTTCACAGTAGTTCTTTTTTAAGTCGGTTTTATTTAAAAAAAAAATTTTTTTTTACCCTTTTTAGTGCATGTTGCATTCCGTAACTATTTATCGAAAGCTAGTATGGCTAGACCTACACTAAATGCAAAAAGAATTTTGAAAATCCGGTCATAGTTGATATAAATGTATTGTAATGCCCCGGACTATTCAAAACTTATATAAAACTTTTCTTAAACCATAAATTAATTATTAATAAATTAGACAAATATTGGGTGTAAAGGGGAAGCAAATCAAACAAATTAACTGCTGGCCAACGTTTCGGACTATATATTAATCCATCCTCAGGGCTAAAATATAAAAACAGAGGTGCTACAATGTTTTAAAAATAAGAGTGTCCCGGGGGACGCAAACATACCTAACAGTTGGTGATGGTAAACGCTTGAAAATGCAGTGTGTTGTCGGGAATTGACATGGATACACAAAAACAGTTACTTCAACGATCATCGTCAAAAAGAATAAAAATCTAACAAAATTTCCAAATAAAACGTGTAAAAATAAAACTAAAAAACGCAATTGCAGTCAAAAATCTTTCTCATAATAAAATAAAACGCACGCAATGTATAAGTACTATCTCTTCCGCAAGATAACCGATAGAGACAGTTACATTCACTTCCAATAAAATACGATTTAAACACAATTTAAAAATTTCCCGCTAACACACCACGTCAAAAGGAAAAGTTAAAATCAAAATTAACAATATAAAAATAACATTATACGTCAAACCCGGAAACACCCCCATAGTACTGGTTTAAAAACAATATATAAAAATCTACACACAGCCAAAAAAGAAAACAAACTCAGCAAACAAAAAATAAATACGTCCACCTGCTACCGAACACTATCACCGTCGCTGCAAAACACCCATCTTCTGTTTGTGGTTCTTAAAAAGGTTAGAATAGCCATTGTTGATTCTCTTGTAATCAGTTTGAATATTGATATTATTAACACTGGTGGAAATAAAGCACGACTTCATAAACAAAAGCCTGTCCCAATGTATTTCGGATGCCAATATTTCAACTTCTTCATCTTTGAAGTTATGGTGGTTTTCTATCGTGTTCGCTGATAGTCCTGTTCTAGATTTACCATGCAGGATATCGTAACGATGTTGGTATATTCTCTTTGATAGTCGTTGAGAAGTTTGTCCAACATATTCTTTTCTGCATTCTGTGCACGTTATCCTGTATACCACATTGGCCATATCCCAAACCGGAGTTCTATCTTTAGTTCTTGAAAAGAAGATTCGATTAAGAGTTTATCATCACCAACTGTTAGGTATGTTTGCGTCCCCCGGGACACTCTTATTTTTAAAACATTGTAGCACCTCTGTTTTTATATTTTAGCCTTGAGGATAGATTAATATATAGTCCGAAACGTTGGCCAGCAGTTAATTTGTTTGATTTGCTTCCCCTTTACACCCAATATTCGTCTAATTTATTAAGAATCAGCAAGGGAAAAATTTTGTTTACATATAAATTAATTAATTAACAACTGGGCATCCATTTTTTTGTGTAGCAATGAGCTCTTCAAATTAAAATTGTAAATTTCTAAATTTTATGCTCACTTTTGTTTGCGGATACGTGTGTTGGAGCGCACCTGGGATGTGGTGTTATGCAGCTGACCAAATTACGCCTGGTCACATAAATTTTTCTGCGATGCAATCTTGCATCGACCAAATTGTCACAAATTCTTCACTTTTTCAAATTTTGCACTGCACTTTAATTAAAATAATTAAAACAAACAAAATTCTCAAAATTAATTTATTTATTAAAATATAGCAATTTTTAATTATCAGGTATGGCGTTTCATCCGTCAGGCACCATGGCCAGCCTAATTTTCCTTCTATTGACCTACCAGCTGTACTCCCCCTTTTACTTCTCTCATCTTTTTATTTACATAGCAAAACCCAACAACTTTATACAATGTTTTAAATAAATAATAACAAAATTGAATTTTAAAAATTATTTACAAAATAAACCAATTAATGGTTTGTGTTTTGTGTTTTGAAACACGACAGTATATTTACTATTTACCTTATACTTAACGTACTACTTAGAAAATTAATAAAAGTAGGGTACTTAAGAAAAGATTCTAACCCACTAGGCAGGTACAGGTAATAAAACAGGTACAGGTACTCAGTACTTAATGCGTTATTAAGCCGATTTTGAGGAGAGTTGAGAAGAAGTTTGAGGGTTTTTCCGGTTTATCTTCGAAGTTCAAGATCCAATACGAATGAAATTATAATGGGACTAACTTGGAACTATACTTGATTCAACGCAAAAAGAATTTTGAAAATCGATTCATAAATGACGAACTTCTGAGGTAACAAACATAAAAAAAAAAATTTTTTTAAAAATACAACCAAATTGATAACCTCCTCCTTTTTTAAAGTCGGTTAAAAAGTACAACAGCTATAATAACTTTTGTATTTCGATTTAAACAGCTCCCAAACTAAGCAAACAGATATATTTACTTTAATTTATTTATAGTTATTAGACGTTTTTATTTACAAGTAAAATTAAAATATTAGTTATCAGATTACAGACAAACATTATTATAATATTATTAAATAAGAAATTTGTTAAGACCTAACGAAAAACTTTTAGAACTTTTTTTTTAAATTTTACTATTAAGAAAATAAGTTAAAACTGTTTGCTTGTTTAGATCATTATCGTTTCTTTGACGATCGTAAACTTGATTTATACGTCCTCATGTTGTTTTTTGACCACAAGAACAAACATTTATTCAATTGAAATAATAAGTAATCTGGAGTAATGCAAATAAAACAGGTTTTGCCTATTATTCAAAGCTATATTCAAAGCTTTATAAAAACATTGTAATAAACAACAAATATGTAAAAACAATGATTGTCTGAATCATAACATAAATAAAGTGACAACAAATCAACGATGTAACTATTACACAAATTATTTAACGCGTATGGAATTAATATACATAATGTGTTGCTGATTTTGTTACATTTTGTTACATTAAAATAATAATTAGAATCATATACATATAATAAGAAATATGAATATTTAGTGAAATTGTTGTAAACATGGAAAACAAATGTTTTCGATCATCTAATTTAACTAAAAAAGTTTGTCACTACATGCCGAGTAAGTCGGCAATTTTAAAATTTTATAAAATTTGAAATTTTGAAAATGCTGTATCTATGTACTAACTATAGTCAAAGTCATAAAGTGAAGAGTTTTTGTATTTTAGATATTATAGCTGTGACACAAAGTTTTAATTAAACATTTTATTTTATTTTTAAAATTATTTATTGACATGTATCGACATAGAGTTATCTATTGAGCATACATTTCAAAAATTTCACACATTAATAAACAACTGAAGCAAAAGTATTAGTAAAAGGTCAACAAAACGTATATTTTTTTAAGAAAATAAAATTTTAACTTACGAAGGAATAAAGCAAAATCATCAAATTAAAATTTTACTGATAATTAAGCCCCCATCAATTACTTACAACCCCTTTTTTAAATTTTTGGTTTTTTATATCTGATACCCATGCGGAAATAAAATTACAATTGAAAATATTCATAAATCTTATAAATCTAAATTTGATTTGAACAAAATAAAATCAAAAGAGCTCTGATGACTTAATTATAAAATAGTTAGTCTTATCTGAAACTCGACAGGTTTGTTTTTGGCTTATTATGCAATTCAAACCATTAACATTTTTTGAGTTTTCTGAATGAGACTTTGAATTGAGAAACTGAACGTTAAAGCATAAATTAATGACAATTTTAACTTCTTGCTTATTTTGTTTTTATTTAAATATTAACTTGAATTAATTGCTTTAATTGTTTTTAATTAATAATCGATTATTTTTCATATTTATATAGTTAAAAAATCGACCAATCACAGCTTCTTTAAGCTGGCAAAGTAATTGATCAATCAAAAGCACGTATTAGATTCGAAAGAAAAACTTATTTAAAGTTTCACTTAACCAAAAATACTGACATGTTATACAGTATTTATTATCATTTTCCGGTTCGACGAAAAATGATTACCGATCAGCTACACCAAATAATATAAAAATAAGAAAGTTTGATACGAATTTTGTTTTTCATTCTTTTCACAAACTTGAAAAATTTTTTAAATTTTCAAAGATTATATTCTTATAAGTACATTTAACATTACATTTTAAACATTTCTAAAACGAAGTAGTTATAATGTATGTATACCATGAGAGTTGAATGTTACTGCAAAAGTCGAAGACGAGGGCTATAATCACAACAAGAACCAAAAACCCTCTTTACCCTGAAAGCACATGTGTAGAACGTTCGTTTTCATTAATTTTTCCGTTAACGTTAACGATGGTTAATATACGTTCTTCCAGCAAATTGTATGAGAAAACACATTATGATTTTTCCAAATCAGCCTTCGCTTTGATAAATAAATGTAACAATTGTAACTTTAATATTCAGTTCAAATAAAATGTTTATTGCTTTAATGCCTCGAGTACAAACTTATTCTTTTGCTCTAGAGCGCAAAATGGCGAAAAGTGATACTTTATGAATTATGACTACCAGTAACATAAACAGTGTGTTTGTTATATTGATTTCTGCTATTAGTTTTCTAAAATATATCACAAATATTATAGTATTAATAACATTGTTTAATTGCTAAATAATTCTTAATTGCTATGAAATATGCCGAAAAAGAAAAGAATTATCACTTAATAAACTTAAATAATAATAATAAAAATACTAACTTAATTAAAATTAATCTAAAATTCATAAATTTATCTGTAATCATATTTTAAATTAACTTAGAGCATGCAAATAAATCTACTTTAACAAAATATAATATTTAGAACCTTAATTGTATTTAGAAAGATCTTTATAAGCACAGTAGTTTACAGGTGGATAAAAGCAATCAAATTTGGGTAGTTTAGTTGCCGTTGACTCGATAGTTGCTATACATACTTCTATAAGTGGATTCCACCACCAACCTTTGTAATCTAATTTATTCTCGTATCCAAAAGGACAGTGGCATTTATTCGATAACGAAAATTCACAAACTACACGAGAAATTAAAAGTAACAAGTATGTATTTTTAAACATCTTTAGAATAATAATAGTTGCTGAAGTTAATATTGAACTACGTGCCAGCAAAAGCAGATTTATACACCTTTTTAAATCTACTTTTTCCTTATCAATATTGACATTTTGAGTGCACTCCATTATTTATCTAAGAGTTCTTTAAAAGGTTTCAACTAAATCTTAATAAAGCACAATACATTTGACTTGATAAGTGAAAATTCACTGCAACAAAATGTCTATCACACTATTTAGATTCCGTTTACTTATCATCAATGAATTTTTAATGCGTATTATTTATGGAAAAAATTAATTACCTACTCAATATTTTTATTATTTTTGAAATTCAATTCAATTTAAGAATAAAATTATAGAGTAAAAAACATATTAGATAAAAGGTAATGTGCTCAACCAAAAATTAAAAAAACAAGAACTAATAACCTACATTTTCCATGCCCTTTAATAAATTGGAAAAATATGGTCAAGAAAACTTTTATCATAATTTACAGACCAATAAAAAGAATATTATTTTATTTTTAAGATTTTTTCTAGTAACAAAAATCGTAAAATAGAAAAATACTTTAACAAATGATCTTTATCGATGTTATTCGCGAATGTACTTGTGAAACTATGAAAACATAAATCTAACTTTAATTTTTTGTTCAAACGACTTTAATTTTACAATTATGAACAACATCGACGCAATCATGTTCATTTTTGATGATGATTCTAAAAGCCGGTCTTTTCCGATGATAACTATATAGACTTCGGCTATAATTCTACCATTTTCATTAAACATTTTGACGTCTTCTATTCAATAATTTTAAATTTAATTAATGTAGACACAATTTTAGCAGTAACATAGTTAGCTGAAACTTAGCTAACTTAATTAGATTTACGACTGGAAATAATTGCTTAATTTATTAACATTTGACATTGTTTTAAACATAATTTCTGTGCACGTTTTAGTATTCTTTCATAGGGATTACTGCAAGAGCCGCATGAAACGGGTAGAATTTCCCATAACGTCTTTGAATAAGCACACTTTCAATCCTACACTTAAGGTTTTCATAAATTATGATATCCATCGAGTGTGCTTGAATGATATTTTATAAAAAAAACTATTGAGTTTTCAAGTAATTTAAATTATTGCCCCAAAGAAAATATAAAAATATAATCATTAAAAGAATACATTGCTTATTCTTTGTCGTAGTATAATCTTCTCTTACTTGGTTAGATTCCTAATTGGTGTATTAAGCAGACATATCGTAATTGTGGTTTGAAAGAATTCTCAATCGTACATCATTAAATTTTGCATCTAAAAATAAAATTACGTTATTTCTGCTAAGGATGAAATTTGAAAGTTGTTTTTGCAAATTCAGCAAACCATATCAAAATTGTCACATGTGGTTTAAAATGATATCTACGAAACACAATACTATTATAAACTATTTAGATTAAAATAACTTCGACAAGCCAATCATGACAGGTACAATCTAATATCGCAAGTTAATTAAATAGATAATATTACAAATTTTAAATTTATAACTTTCTTAAGAAATAAGTTCGATATAACTATAATCGCAAAATTGAATTTATGTTCAAAAACTTTAATGAACTAATTTTACATCGTGAAACCATAATTAGTTTTCAGAAAAGCAAATTATCCTGACGCTGTCAGAAATTTGCATTTTTCGATTTACAAAATTATTTCCTATTTAACATGCAATCATTTTACCATGTACTGCTAATTTTTGCTAATTTTATGTAATTGGTTTCATAATAAAATTGAAAGATTTCCAAACTCATGAATTTAATGTCGCTATATAGGATGATATACCAATCTAATTCGTTAAAGTTAATGTAATTACAATTTATTTTGTATACTAGGTATGTATGTACATCTATATTATTTCCTGAAAACATTATTTTAGGCTAAAGTGTAATTACATAGTTAAATTAAACCGCAATTTTGGTAGTTGATATGTGTATTGTTCGTGATATTTACAATTTTTAATTTTTGCAATTTTAATTTAATTGTATGTATTTGAATTTATTTATTTAATGATTGCTTCTTTCATTAACTTGTAATTATTTTACACAATATTAAAATACGTGAAAGAGTTGTAAGATTCTGAGACACTAGCAATATTTAAATTGTTACCAGAATGATGACTTGTTGATCTTGATATTTAATTTGTAATCAAAAATTTTTTAAATTTGAAAAACGTCGGTGTGTGACGTAAAAATTTATCACTAACAAAACAAGCTTTTGAAAAAATATATTAACTTTACACCCTAAACGCGTATAGCACCCTCTTCGTTTCGCGGGGGTAAAAAGAATTTCAGCAGATTTAATATTTTAAGAGCTGCAAATTGCTTAGGGCTGCTCTAAGTGGTCGATAATAAACATAAAAATTTTACTAATTAAACTGGAATACAATAAATAGATCCTATTAGAGGACTATTTAAATTTGTCGTAAAATGTTTTTATATTATCGTCATTAAAAGATGTTTAAAATTTAATGAATCACTAAGCATTCCCGTTTTTTAAAAACTGTTTTTTCCTGATTGGATGCTTAATTATAATCTCCCTATTTCTATCGTAACAAATAATAACGAAATACTAACAACGTATTGTAATATATAAATTAATAGAAAGAAACCGAACAGTGCGTTAAAATATTAGAATTTTAACTATAACGGGAAGAAAACATACGTACTAAAAAATACTAAAAATACATTAATTCACCACTTTTTAATAGATTAAGATTAACAATATTTAAAAAAAAATACAGCGAATAAAAAATACAAAGTTTCATGCAGTCATATTATTTTAATCTTTATTTTTTATTATTTCTTCAGAAATTGTTAAATTATGGGTCATTTAAACAATATAGTATTGTTTGATGTATCGGGTTTTTATTATTCACTCATTATTAAACCTAATATAATATATATAGGTATATATAACAATATTTTTATTTTTTATTTTAAAATATTTTCTTTACAGATTCATACTTTTCAAACAAAAATTTGTTTTTTATTGTTTATTATTTTTTATTACTTTCCTTGTTTCCTTGTTTGTTGATATTAGTAAAATAATATTTTCCGATACCATTATTTTTTTTCACATTATGTTCTGTTGTTTTAAAATATTTTTAATGCTAACCTGTCAAACAGGTTGTAATAATATCTTTTTAATTTTTTAAAATAATAACGTATGAATTTTTCACTTTACAGTTCATGTTTTATATAATTTCTTAAATCTACATTACTTACACATTAATGAGCAAAGAAAATCAATCGGTGTTCAACCAATATTTTTACTTACCTACTTATTTTTTTTTAAGTAAATATTGCTCTTTTTGGTAAACAATATATTTTAGAATTAAAAAAATTGAAAACATTAAAAAAATTATATATTATTTTAAAAGTTTTAAGTTCTACCTACACAATATTTATATATCTATATATAAAACAATTTAAATTAATATTTTTTAACATTGCGCTATATTGTCTTTAAATTTTTAATTAATATTTACTTCAAATTAATTTTACAGAATTTGTAAATTTCATTATATGGATTTATAGTTTTTCAAAGTTATTAATAAATTTCTATATATTTAATTAAATATTAAAATATTATCTTCTAATTTGATAACCTACTCTGTTATTTCCAAGATTAATAATTTTATCTTGGCAAAAGTAATATATGAAAGACTTCATTAAATTTCTGCTTTTCCACAAAATATTTATTAAAAGAATTCTTTGTTTTCATCAAAAGCCAGCTATATGAACAAATATATTATTTTATTTGAATAACTAAAGATGTTCGGATAATTTTCTACATAATAACACAGAAGATGAAAATTTACAAAAAAAAAATCAAAATGCAAGAAAATTTTTAGTATAAATTATATAGTATGTACATAGATATACTTACAAACTAATCAACGATGATGGTAGATTTTTGGGTATTTCTGTATATTGTGAACCGGTGCATCGACATTCTGTTTCCTGCTGCCTTTTATCTATGTCGCATGGACAATCGAATACTATGGATTCGCTTGTTGAAATTCCCTGTATCCACTTGACTTCATTAAATCCGAAGTATGTTACCAATAATAAATATCGGAATCTGAAAATAAATCACAATGACAAATCACGTCGATAAAGTGTAATGTAAAAAATATTTTTTGATTTATAGAAGTGTTTTCAAAATCAATCATTCGGTACTCTAGTTATAAGTAGCGCTATGTTCCTGTCATGTGTAAGTCCGATTTTTAATTCAATATTATTAAGTTGTTAGATTTAGATTAGTTATTGTTATATTGCATACACGTTTACCAAGAAACTAATTAACTTAGACGTAATTTAATATTTTAGTATTGCAATTAAATTTTCAATGCTAATTGTGTTAACGGTTAAAATTTTACATTCAATGTGTAATTATATCGACAAAGGTAACATAAATTTCAGAATATGACTACAGATAATCAGACGGATTAAATTATTAGATGTGTTAAATAATAAAACTATTATTCCCATTAAATATCTCTTTGAATTATCCAGTTTACATTTAATTATAATATACATAAACATAATATTATCAAGTAAAGTTTGTTTTCATTAACAGAAATTGATAATAAACTTTCGTACGCAGATTTTTTGCTAGTATAATAATAATTATAAAATTATTAATTGAAAAATCTACAATATTAATTCGTTAAGTATTATGTTACATTTTTTAAAATGATAAGTTAACTTTAATGTTTTAGATGCGATTGATTACGTTCAAGTTTCTGGGATTATATTGGCTTAAAATAAAGGTTGACAAATATTGAATATTATATAAAAATAATTTATTGCGGTATTAGCGAAGATAAAAATATAACGACTTGTAAAATTTGAAAAGTTTTCTGAAGTATAAATACCTACATACATATATAAAATGTAAATAGTTGCAGAAACCACGTATAAATTGTAACAAACAGCATTGCTTACTCGTTGGATTGAAAATATCTCTAATAACATTTTCCAATACTTGTACGTAAGTGGTGAAAGGTTGTCAGTACCGGAGTAAAATTTTTCAAAAGAAAATTGTAGCATAGTTTTGTTTATTTTGATTTTTGTTTTGTACTATTCGTGTATTTTGTACCCTACAAAATTTTCTTTCCGAAAACTTTAAAATATTTTTAAGGGTTAACAATAAATTTTAACCGAAATTTTTATTCAAATATATTAGGTATGTAGTAGTATTTAAAAATTAAATAAATCGGTTTTAAGTTTATGTTTAGATCGGTTTAATGGAAAAACTTTTTATAATAATTGAATCAACTTTCTCAAAAAATATTATGCATAATAATTACGTACTAATTAATTAAAACTTCTAACTTCAGTAACGCTCTGCTATTAATTCGCTATAAATTTTTTACAACTTCCAATTCCGCCATTATTTTATGCAATATAACTGCAATAAAAAATAATGAATTAAGATTTATGTCTTTTTAAATCTCATAACGTGAAAAATGATAATTTTTTAATGCATTGCATTTGTAATATTACGTGTATAAAATATTTTTCATGGTTATTTTAATATAAATGACCATTAAAAACGTAAACGAAATATTTAAAATAAAAAATTATAGCATTGGTCTGCTAGGATTTGGTGTGTAAACAGAGAATTTGGACGAGATATGTAGATGCGATAAAGTTAGAATAAAATTCATAATTCAAATAACAGTCTTATATGGTTTGTTGATATTAAATAAGCTGGAATGCATTTGAGTTCTGTAAACAAATAAAATCTACAATATAAAATATATATAGGTATAAAGTTATATAAAAGTTCCTTTAACATCAAGTAAAAGTTAGAACGTCATAAAGGACGAAAGAGCAAAGTTTGTTTTTGCATATCGACCAACTTCGTTATATTTATTGTGTTGGCTTTAGAAATATAAATAAAACACGGACAAGAAGTATCAACCACGAAAGAAGAAAATAAATACATTCGAAACCAAAATGAAAAATTAAATAATGTACAGAGTGTTTCACTCTTTTTATAGTTTTTAGATCTTTTAGACTTTTAGATCATTTAAATGATTAAAATTGTTGATTTCTTTTACATAAGGTATTGTAAATAATTTTATGTTCCTTATCCTAGTCAGTTTAGTCAAATATTATATCCAGACATTTCACAGGGGCACTAGAATAGTGCGAATATTACTTTAATTTGAATTTTTATGTATTTTCTCAATTTTAATTTTATAATTTTTTCAGCTTAACATATCAACATATGTAAAATTGTCACATATATCACACATATAGGCATTTAAAAAATATGCATATTCTTTAAGCATTTTTTAATGTGATATTAACACGGTAGTTTTTCTGTTACATGTTTGACGAGCAAATTGAACCTACACGATATGTATCCTGACTGGGTGGACTGTTTAAATACGGTTAGTCGCTCTTTAGATCAAAGGGATTCCGGAATAAGCGTAGTCTTGGGCACAGGTCGGATATATAAATTTAATATTTATAATTTTCAAATCTAATTTGTTTTCTTTTTAAAGAAGCGCTATTATTTTTAATACTTAGCAGCAAATAAAAAATGTTCATATTTATTATTTCATTTAATTTTAAAACTTGAAAGTTTCAAGTAGTGAGAGTACCTATTCACTTTGTATATAATTTAATGATTAAGTATAAAATTTTTTTTAAGTATAAAATGAATAATTGGGCGACTGATCACTAAGGTGAATTTATTTGTTTTAATTTTTTTTACACATTCAACAACTCGAATTGGATCAAAAGCATTTTGTATCTACGATTATCTACCCTGAAGTCATCATGGTAACTTTCCTCTTCATCTGAAAAACAAATTTAGTTTATAATTTCAATGATGATTTTACAATGCATACCCTCATACTTAAAATTATTTTAAAGTTTATGTCTATTAATTATTATTATTAAAATGTTTGATTTTTAGTTTTTAAAGTCAAATTTCTAAATAATCAGGGAAACTAAGGTAAAGAATTTGTATAGACTTTGAGATAAAAACTCATATTCGCCGTTATCAGTTAGATTAACCCATTTTTGTTTTGTTTTACGCTTTAATCTAATTCGTCATCTGCTTCATGGTATAAGCCTTGGGCCTATTTCCATCTCTAATCTGTTCGTTGTTTTCTGAGAAGCTTCATGTATTTTTTCCATTTGAATTGTATTTTATAGCACTTCTTGGCAGTCGTTATTCTTTCATTCTTAGCACATGTTTTCTTCAGTGTTTCATAAACATTTAAAGTTTTTAACTTTATTCTCTACAGAAAATATTTGCAGTTTTTTCTAATTTTTCTGATTTCTATTAATATCCAGTAATGTAAAATCTTTTACTGGTCCAAAAAATTGCATCTTTTTTAAATTAAATTTAGTTCGCTTAGTTTTTAAATTGTTTCACAACGGCCAAATATCCAATAGATATGGAATAACTAGTTTTAAGAAACTTGCAGGTTATTTGAGATAAAAAAAAATCCTAAAAGTCGGCCATGGATTTGCAGACAATCCAAAGTAGCTTTTCGACAATTTTTTGCGCAATTTCAAGAAGTAAACCTATCTTCACATCTACTGCACAGAAGACAACAGCGCAAAACATAAGATCTTACTCTGAGGAAGATGAACAGAGCTCCGAAATCTAGTAAACGCTATTACAAACCATAACATATTATTCGTAAAGCTGCGAAACAAAGATAAATTGAAATTAGTTCAAAATATGATCAGAAAAAATCGATTAATCGGGAAATATACTGACGAAATGCTGGTACTATTTGAGTGAGTGGGACTTCAGTGGGTAGAACAAATAGCCTTCTTTCAATGTAAAAAACAATAAATATGATTTGTAACCAATCGCCTTATTTCAGAATACTTATATGAAAATTGTTAAAAATTTATATCTGAATAAATGAATCAAATAGTAGGTCAGATAGCTGATACTCGTATAATCAATCAAATAGGACTAAAGAAAAAAGCTCGTTGATGAAAATCAAGTAAATGTACAAGGTTCTACTGGTTTTCTCGGCTAAATCTTTATTTAGCCTATCAATTTTCTATTAATAAAAGAACTTTAACATGAAAATTGTTTATGTATAGGGCATATTAAAATAAAAATCGTAATGCGAGTATGATAGAAAGGATACCGACTGTTCATAAGTGGAGAGTTAAATGCTGGAGGGAGAAAGGTAGCTATAAATTTATTCGACTAAAATTAAAAGAAGATTTAATTAAAATAACTGTGGTTCTTTTTTAGTAGTCAAGTTTGTAATAAGTTAAAAAAGTATACGACCAGGTTAAGTAATTAAAATGTTCGAGAATTTTCAAATAAAATCTTTAAAGCGTTCGGAGATAAGTAAATATTTTTTCATATTTTGTGCAGTGGTTAAACTTTTTATAAAAATTCAAATAAAAGCACGTAAATAATATTGCTGAGATTTAAAAAAAGATCTCAAACTTCAATTTTTGTTTTGCTTGAATTTTAAACGAATAAATCAATTTATTTCTTTGTGATTGCAGAAACAGATATTTTAAAATTGTTGGAAACTAACAATCAGAAAATAAATGATATAAAACAGAATACTTAATATGTACACATAGCACCTATTGGACATGGCTTTTAAAAAGATTAATGTAACTTAAAGCTATAAATAAAATATTTGTCAAACAAAAGTAAATTATTTTGTGCTAAGTGTAATAGATTACGCCGATGTTGAAAAACTTGTCAATATTATAAGAAATTGATGGATATGAGTTTCTACTCTGTTTTTCAATTTGACATTCATTTAATTTAAAAACATGTAAAATAAAGTATAAGTGAGAGATAATTTTTTAACATTTAGAATTTCTAAAAAAGCAGGTCCAAGAATATTGTTAAAGTCCAAAGAGTTTTTATAAAGTTTCATCAAAAAACAAACTTTATTTTAAATACAATAAAACTTTTTAACTTCGGAAAATATATCTATAAATTTTTGATGGTTTATCAATAAACTTTCCAATGTCCTTTATTATCCTTATCCCTTGTTAACGTTACAAAAGTCAAGTCAAGTTATCAATTAAGCGCTCGACCCTGATAGGGAGCTTTTTGGTTTTTGAAAACGAACCTGGTGTGACGTTTTATAGAAAAGGACAAGTTATTATTAATAATTGATGAATAACCTTTAAAATTTGAATAAATTTTATATTGAAAATTAATAACACCATATTGAATCATTTTTATTTGGATATTATTTAATACTGGAGATCTGGTTGGTGGCAAAAATTATTGTATTAATGACTGGAAGAAAATCAGCAAATAAACCAATTTGAAAAGTTACTGCGTCATATTTGAATGGTTTTGGATGTTGAAATAAAACTTAATCCATTGGTTTTAATTTGAAACAAATTGGTGGATATACTACAATCACCGTATCCGGGCAGTAGTACTTGGATTGAACTACTGATTTTTTTTACCATCTGGATTAACCAATTGTTTTTGTACATGTATAATTACGGCTGCTGATTAAACCTTTGTTTTATCCAATCAAATCGTTGATTTGTCCGGACGTCTACTTGTTTCAAGATGGTCAACTTAGATAACTTGAGTTGTTGAGTTGTTGAGTTGTGTTTTATGGATTGCTTGTGTGAATAGCATTTGTTTGTTTTAGTAGTTTCTATTTCATTGACACAGATCCGGATCCAGAACAGAGCTCTTGAAAGGAAGTCGGACCAAATAACATCTTTGTATCTCTGCGATTATTCAATAGCAGATTAGAAAGGAGTAGAACTGGGTAAGTGCTGTTTATTTAGTATTTTGTAATCACTTGTTGTCTAACGTCACATCAAGCCTTGCACTGCTCTAATTGATTAACTTTGAATGAGTGGATGTTGATGGTTTGGTTGCAGGCGACTATCAGTCAATCAGTGATAGATAGCTTTTTTTTATTTTACATGCTTTCAGCGTTTACTGTTTGGGATCCAGAGTCTAATATTTGTTGTATGGCTATTGTACATCTGTGTTTTACGTAATTAAATCTTTCATCTTATCTATAATATTAAATAAATCCCCTTCGTTCTGTTTGTTGAGTTTTATTTTAAGTTTTGGCGCCCTAAGAGCATTTCATTTCAAAGTTGATAGTATCGCCATCTTCATCATCTGTGATAACCCACTACCAGGAACAATCCACCGAAGAACCTGCGATTGGTGGACACACCTAGAGCTTGAAGAACTGTGGGTTAAATCCCAATATCTGGCTAATCGTGTAATAACAACTACGGTTAACTAAGTGGTATCTTGTTAGAGCCCACTTTAGGCTACACCCTTAATCCTTTATCCGTTAACTTCTTGTATACTTTTGTATAAAACAAAGTTTATTGTAATTCTACTAAATACATACATATACCTACATATGTACATAGTCCAACCTGTTATTGATGGTGCAGATACGTTGGCATTCTCAAAACTATGATGATAGTTTTTATTTCAGAAAAATAAACAAAATTATCGTAAACACGTTTCAAGCACCACGTAGTGTATGGGCAATCAATTTGGCGTAAACCAAGATAACGTAATAGAAAATATAACAAATTGAATGACTTTTCATTGCTTTTCTCAAAATTCGGACTTGAGATCACAGGTAGTAGTTATATATTCGACGCGATAAGAATTTAAACTAGAGTTTTCTGCAATAATAATTATAATAATATATGGGTTTCTGCTAGTTGATAAAAATATATCTTTATATCATAATGTGAATTATGATACATTCCTATTCAACCTGCAATAGAAAATTAGTTGGTATCAATATAAAATCAGAAAACAACTTCATAAAATTTTATTTTTTTTTAAAGCTGATGAAAAAATATATATAAATCTTTTTTTAAAAAATTATTTTTTCACGATTCAAAAAACCTTGATTTTTACGTCATATTTTAATTTTCTTTGTCGATTGGCAGTTCTTCATGAAATATAAATAATAAACAAATAAAAGCTCGAAATTTGGAAACTTCAATAATTTATCGCAGCTAAATATCTTTATAATAAAAAAAATGATATGTTTTTAATGGATGAATAAATTTTCTATAATAAAAATACAATATTATGTCGTACTTTTCTAAATCATTAAAATCTGAATAATTTTAACATTTAAATTAAATCTCATATAATTTGTAATGAAAAAGCCACGTAATAATAATGAAATTAAAAATTCTGAAGTGTAATAAAAAGCAAATTGCTTGCCGTTTCGCACAATATTTTTAAAACTCTCCTTGAAGTACTCTAGAATTTCTGCAACGAAAATATTAAAATTGGGAATGTTATCTTTGGTTACAACTTCAGCTTTTAAATCTCACTTTATTGAACAGCAGGTGCAGTAATATTAAAATAATACGCTTGCTATGTTAATGTTTAGAATTCAAAAAAAGCGTAACAACTTGAAGGAATATTTAGGATAGGCACAGTATGTAATAAATAATGATGCACTTTCGGTAGATACAGACTTTCTAGTAAACAATGTAATTGTGATCGTATTAAAAAAACTGTTACATCCATCTATCAATACACCAATGAAATTAAAAATGTTCGTAAAATTTAACCAATCCAGTATCAGTCATTATTTTCATATTATATTAAGTGCATTTTAATGCAAGTATTATTAAAAGACGATTTTGTTACATTATTGCAATATTGTTCATCATGAAATAGTTTTATGAAATAATTTTATCCTCTTATGTATTCAAGTAGTATATACTTGAGATAATATTAGTGATATTTATCAAAATTATTATATGAAGTACAATATAATTGCAATATAGGAAAATTAAAATTAATTTATGCAAATGTGGACGGCTAGAGTAAATTTGATTATTTAAAATGCAATTTTCGCCATGCATCAAAGCAAAGCTGAGTTTTTTAAATATACTGCAGAATGAAAATTCAATATCAATTATAATTCTTAATAGATTTGTTTGTTATTTTGTAGTTCATATTGTGATGGTCTTTAGAAAACTAAATGCTGTAAGTAACATTTTATGTTTCTCGTAAAATAGCAAACACTATTTTTCTATAGCAGCGCTTCTCTATAGCGTCACAATAGCAGAATAGTATTATATCTGAAAAAAAAATCATAAAATATTACTTGAAATAGTTTTCTAGAGATCATCGATTTGAAATTGAGCACTTACCCCAGCAACCGTTCGAAAGCATCACTACTTCCATTGTATATGTATAAGCGGTTCATTTAATAACATATATGTATCTTTTTGGTTTATACCTAACTACATACGATAAGTTCGGGAAAGTTATACAAACCTGTTAGTAATTAACAATAAATTACATTAAGATAATTTTATTGAATATTAAACTTGCAAGCTCATTAAAAGAGACTTATTGGATAGGACAAGGGTTTTACGTTATTTACACAATTGCTTTCGCGATTAAATTCTTATTCGTTCAACAAAAAATTGTGCAGCGTTGGATAATATTACAAAATATCCAAATCGATAATAACAAAAAATTTAATTGTAAAATTTGCGTTTGCAAAATTACAGTTTTAATTATTGTTACTATGGTTATAATTTTAATCGAAGCTTAAATTTGTAGATATTCTAATTGTCGATTCCATGATCTTTCTTGTATCCCAAATTTAGTTTTTATCCAAAATTATTTTGTATGGGACATCCAGTTCCTTTTGCTATTTGCTATAAATTCATCTACTCTAACATCTCAACTAAATTAAAATTAATCAATAGATAAGTGGTTTAGGTAGTGTAACTCGATATTAATCATATTAAATTTGTTTAGAATAAACCAAAAAATGCACAAACACTTTTTAGAACTTCAATGTTTAAGTTAACACAATATAAATACACCGTAAGCATAGTTCATCGCCTAGTTCCTAGTTCATCGTCTGATGATGCCATAGTATGGTGAAAACGTTTGCGATAATATACATACGGTATATTTATATTCTGTTAACTTAAACATTTTAGTTCTAATAAGTGTTTGTGCATTTTTTGGTTTATTCTAAAAAAATTTGATATGATAAATTAAAATTCATATCAAATCTTTTATAAAAACCAAAAAATGCACAAAATGCTTTTTAGAACTAAATGTTTTAAGTTAACACAATATAAATACACCGTATGTATATTATCGCAAACGTTTTCACCATACTGTGTCATCATCAGGCGATGAACTAGGATATATATACGGTGTATTTATTTATATTGTATTAACTTAAAACATTTTAGTTCTAAAAAGTGTTTTGTGCATTTTTTGGTTTATTCTAAAAAATTTAATATGATTAATATCGAGTTACACTACCTAAACCACTTATCTATTGATTAAATTAAAATTTACCACTTTTAAGTGTTACCCCAAGTTAAATAAAAACCGATTTCGCCGATTTCAAAAGTTACTTGTTTATGTAGAACTGTCTAAATATAAAAGACTGTGGTTTCTAAAATAAGATTTGCTGAAAATGACGAAAAGATGTAAAATTTATTCTTTACGCATTTATAGAGGATACCAAAACATAAAAACCGCGCTTCATATTCCACCTCATGTGGATGCGGACATTAGTTTTCCTCGTAAAGTTATAAAAAACAGACAACTTTTCAGGAATGAAGGAAACTAGTAGGAAAAGCACTGAATCTACCCATTGCATCGATACAAGTCACAACTTATAATTTAAATATGAATCGAAAAAATTTACTATAAAAAAAATAAATTTTATGTGGCATTAAAATATTAGTATTTTGTTTTAGAGTATTAAACATTTACCAAAGATATAAATTATAGACTCAAAAAAACACACTTTTTTAAGTTATAAAAGTTATAATTTGAAATTTTTTATGTCATCGGTATAATAGGTTATATGTAACAGAAATTGTGGCAATTTAATATAAGGTAAGTGACAACTAAGAAATAAAGCACACATAAATTTTGCTGTAAATTTGTTATTTTGCAAGTGTATAGCTAATATTCTTTAGAAAAATTTTGATAAAATTCATAAAGCTTTATGAAGCGCTACGTTTACGTATCATAAAATGTAATTTAAAAAATGAATCATTAATATGCGGACTATTAATATACCAAAATATTATATTATGTATATTATAATATAAAGTATAATTTAAGAAATTTGTAAAAGTAGTAATTTATTATAGAAAAGGTTAACGATATTTTGTAAATTATTTTTAAATAAAAACAATAAAAAAATGTTTACTACATTATAAAACATATTAATTGAGTAATATCTAATAACAATTATAACAGCAAATCTACCCTAACTTCTATGATGACACTCACGCAATTCCGATAGCAACTTTATTAAAAAAAATAATTATTTTGATAGATTTTTAAGAATTTTTTTGTAAGATTTATTAAGTTTATTGTGTCCTTTGGAACTTACGTTTAAACTTTTAAATTTATTTTTGACATAATTCCGAATTTTTTTCGGAATGAAAAAATTAGCTTTAATTTAAAATTTTTTACCAATATTTATTCCTTTGTTGCATAATGACTATTAAATCGATTAAATATATTTTGTTTTATTTATTAAGCTAAAAAGCTTAGATATAATTTCTAGTTAAACTATTTGTTAATAAATTACTGTCATATTTAATTTATAAAAGTACAGATTCTTAGAGGGTGAAAATCGGCGTCAAAAATATAGTAACGCAATGTATAAATAGTTTCACATTTATTTAATATTCTTGTAAACAACTTGTTTTTATACGCCGTATATTTTAATTTTATTTTTGAAGCTTGTAAATAATTATACTCTTCACCTATTTTAAAACATACTAATATTTTTGTTTGACTTTGTAATTTTAATCAGATAAGTACCTATTACATACGAGATTGTTTTACTGATTTGTGACCAGCCTAATATTGACTAATAAATAATTTTTGATTCTGTTGTTCAGTATTTTGAATTACAGTTTTTTATTTGTTTTTACATCTGTTTAAATTCATGCATTCATTCAAAGTGATGAATGCAAGCGACGATATAAATTCGAACCTACTATGCTCAGCATGACAAGCTAAAGAGGCGAGGTCGACTGGGAGAACAACGAGCAAACCCAACGGGAGCAAATTGAAATTTTTAATTGCAATTAAACTGTTTTTTTCTAGACACAATATAAAGAATTTTTATTATGCCAATCGTAAATCAAATGTGAAAGTTGAAGTATCACTTTTTGTGAGCGCATTGATTTGAAGCAAACAAATACAGGAATATACTAAAATACTTTAATGTCGTCCGTCGCCGGAAGCAAAGTAATAGTAATTAAATTTTCAAAGTTTTAAAACAAGAAAACTATGCTATATCATAGAATATAGCATATATAAATTTGATATATATTATACTTCCTTGCAGGTGTATGTTGATATATTTATGATACAACTCGAGACGTTCTCTGCAGTAACATTGGTAGATGCATTTAATATGTGGAAAATAGCGTAGACTTATTATATTGTCAGAGAGTTAACTAAATATTATAACAAATAGATTAGTTATGTCTCATGTCAAACAAATAAAGTACAAACAAAATATGTTAAATCTAAAAGTACAAAGAGAAATATGATAAGTATATCGCAGATATTTAATTGAAAATAAGGAAGTTATCAGAAAGCAAACTTAGAAATAATAAAGCCTAAAGCGTAGTTTGAAAAATCGTAAGGAATATTTCCTGAAAGATTACTTTACTTTTTATTATAATATTTTTTTAATTTAGCTGCAGGCTGAACTGTATTAGTTCAAATGTGTAGAATTTCATTCTCAATATTTCTTTCGACTTTTTCAATGGTACGAAGTTTGTTACTGCACGCACGGCTTTTAAATATCGCAATAAAAAAAGTGTGGTGTTGTCAAATAGGATAAACAAGTAAAATTTTCTCTCAGAAGTATTCATAAAAATTCTATTTTCAAAATTCTTTAAATTTCAATTATGTAGCTTGAAAACAAATTCAATACGACTTCTCGTTGAAATACTATCATTATAATGTTTCTGTAAAATTGCTCGGACCAGTTTATATTATGTTTAGTTAAAATTTCGAATGTAATTTTCATTTGTGAAATTAACGTGACTAATCTTTTCAATGAGACTATAATAATTATAATATAATATACATATAATTATGACGTGTTATATGAAAGCTGACTAAAACTATTTTGTTTTGAAATTAGGAACTAATAGGAATAATAATGTACTCATATTATGTGACCACTCATTCAAAAATTTTATATTGAAATTTTCTGTAAAGGACGACCACGCATATACTATTATATGTATACAATATAATTAATTCATAATAAAACACTGTAGCACCAAACTATATAACGATGTTGAATAAATTAAAAGGGTTATAGCGGTAATTTAAAATTTTTGAAATTCAAATATCTTTCCAATTATAACAAAAGTTATATTTCTTTGTAGAATCTAAATAACATAATTTTATTTTCAAATGACTAAGAAATAAGTTCGCTAATTGCATAAATACATAGTATATAAATAGTAAAATATGAAAATTATTCGGAATGCAATATAATACAAAGAAATCGACTTTTTGTCGGACAAATTTGTATTTAACCTATAAATCTTGTTTTTATGAAAATTGTTTGAACAACAATTCGAGAATAATTTAATCTAAGTTAATCAGATTTCTGTCAAACAAAAACAATTTTATTTCAGTAAGAGGTTAATCTCAAGTGTATTGTGAGAAGATTAATACATGGTACGTAAGATATTACAGTGAGAATATTTATTTAAACAAAAAATATTACGAACAATTTCTTGTGAAAATTTAATTATTTAAAAAATTTAAATTTAACTTAATTTAAATACCAACGTTAATATTTTTGCGTTTATGCATGCACTAGCATATGTTGAGTCACGCACTTCCGCCAATATGGGCATACAAACTTCATAAACTATAACAATATCGAACTTCAATGTAATATTTGATTAGTCGACTTAAAGTTTTCTAAATGTTGATTGGTTGATAATCAGAAGTCACCAGAACAATTAATTGTTATCGACATAACTTATACAAATCCAAAAAGCATTATTGAAGTCAATTAATGAAATTAAATCAATTAAAAATAATGTTGGCTAAAAGTTTTATTTTCAATTTAGTTAAATTGAGTGAAGGTAACAAATCCCGCAATAAGATTTTCAATTATTATTTCTTACAAAATAAACTTCTTAATTCCATCGAATTGTATTGTTTTAATAAAATTGATTTTTACAAATTTAAATTACATTTTGCAAAAACGTTTAAACAAGCTTTGTTTTTTCTAAATCTTCTTAATTACTTCATTAATTATTATTGTTATTTTATTTTAGGTTTAAATTTTCTATTTTAGCATTAAATTTAATAATGAAAATGTATATAGCCATGATTGTTTTCAAATCCCGAAAATTACCTTACCACTAATCTTATAAAGCGGCTACCCTAATTATTTCTTTAATATGTTTAAAACTTAATTACCTCTTAAAATGCAAACTTTATTAATATTATTATTAAATTATGTAGAGATAATCGAAACCAACTTAAATTATTGTTACTTTACTGTAAAGTCATTTCTCATCAAAATTTAGCTGGGTTATAATAAAATCTAGAGTTTATTGCGTAAAATCTTGCAACAAAATTTCAAGATAAAAAATTAGCAGCAATTTGAAATTCAAACCTTTTAATGGCTATAGTTGACATGTTTACATTATTAATTGCACATGAATTGAAAGTTATCTATTATTAATTACGTATATACCAATATTTCCAGTAATTAATATTTTTTTAAATTAAAAGCAAAATGATTAATTTTCTCCAATAAACAAATAATTTTTCAGTTTTTAATTTAAAAATATTGTTTTAATATAAAAGTTCTGATCAATAACAAAATATATGCAATTTTGTAATATTATGACTATTACCTTATATTACAACCTTATTTTTTGTCACGGTCTTCGGGGCATCTGACTCAAGATATTATACGTAGCTATTTCCACGTCTCATCTGTGCCGGTTATGAATGTACTAACGAGATTCCCATTAATGTTGAATTTTAAGTCTAATCCGATCATGTGCTGATGTTTTTTTCTACTTTCCTTTTTCAGATTAAAAATCTGGTTTTGATTCGATCCTACTTTACAAGAAAAAACTTAAATTGGAAATTTGATCCCAAAGATCAAATTAAAAATTGTCAAGCCAAAATTCAAACTGTATTCAGATAATAGTTTACAATAATACTATAAACGATACTTCTTCTTAGCTATTAATTAACACAAACATTTGAATGACTAACTTTTAATTAACTAAACAAATGTACTTGAACGTGAACCCAAAAAAAGTAAACAATTTGTTT
This sequence comes from Cantharis rustica, assembly GCA_911387805.1. Lineage (NCBI taxonomy): Eukaryota > Metazoa > Arthropoda > Insecta > Coleoptera > Cantharidae > Cantharis > Cantharis rustica. Next base: position 43,169,342 of record OU426877.1, read on the forward strand.
TAACTGAGAAGGATCATAAAAGGAAAGTGCAATTTGTGTGAATTCAAGCAACTAAATAAGTTATCACTAAATAGCGTTGTTAATTTATATTATTATGACAGAATACAATATTTTTTCTGTTTTATTAAGCAATGAAAATACTCGTTAAAATAAATCTAGCCGTGAAATCTAGTCGAAACTATTTGCAACTTAGCATATTTTGCTTAAAGTGCAAAGTGGATTACCTAATTCAAGGGAGAAATTTTTAAAGAACACTTGTAAATATTAACATTTGTGCATTACATTCTTGTTTTAACACTTTAAAAGTTTTCTCATTTTTTGTTATAATCAACAACTTTCTTACTTAGACAAAGTTGTGCTTGGGGTATTAAAAAAAACTTATATAAAAGCAGCGTGAATGTAATAGACCGTTAAATTATATAACATTATTAAATTCATATAATAAATTGTCGTTTCTAATACACCTAACCTTAACTTAAATGCCAAATTCAATATCGATGATTATTTGCTGACACAAACAAGAAATTCAATTATCTAACGGAAATGCACTATTAATTAATGTTTCAACCTGAAATAGTGTTTCATATTATTACCCTTAAGTTAATTGCGTCGAAAATGATAAAGTTGTCGATGGAAAATAAAAAATAACAATCAAATCAGGAGAGTCAATAGACTTCGCGTTTTATTGTTAAGTCTATTGAAATTTATAAGAAAGCACAAATTCTCAATTAATTGTATAATAATTATGATTAATTTTAAGAAAAGTGAAAAAAAAAACTATAATATATTGAAAAACAACAGAAAAATAAGATGTAACGCAGAAGAACACAAAAGATGATGCATGAACTAGAATAAAACACCAAAGATGAAAACATATTATTAAAGTATAAAAAAAACGACGTAATGAAAAGAATCGCAGAAAACATAAGAAATTAAGACACGTGATACCATCGAAAAATAGAACAGAAATCCTAAAAAAACTTAAAAACCTCAGAGAATATATATCGCCGAAGATACCCACAGAGTTCAACTAAAACCCCGTTACAAAAGTTTTCACTTCATATTAGTCAGTAAACAAATTAAAATACAACAATCAACAAGTTTATTTTAACAAATTTGTCCGCCATCAAAGTGTAACAATAATATATTTTTATTATTATCCTGCGTACGCACGATTGATTCATTTTAACTTATCAACCTAAATAGAAATGAGAGATTACAGAAGAGTTATGGGTCGGTGCGGCCTTCAGGCCGTACAACTTGGGAACTCTAGATTAAATAACAATAACAATATACCTGCTTCTAACTCTAACAAAATAATTTTAAATATACTCTGTGGTGTATAAAAAATATATCTAGTTTAAAATTATTTTTCAAAATCTTCGTTATAATAAATTTTAATTTTTATTAATTTTGTCACAGTAAAATTCTCCAAAATTGCAACGATATATTTTTACGATACCGGCATATAGCTGCTCGATTATCAACCAATTCTGCCGTTCCTTCGACAAATTTTCAAACTATTTTATTAAATTTCAAATTAACCGAATCCAATAAATAAACTTATAAATCAAATTCTTTCTCAAAAATCTCACTTATATTTCAAAAATTAAATAAATATGAATCTTTTTATAAATCACTTTCAAAACACAATACGTATACTTTTTTTTCTTAAAATTTAAATTTGAAAACTGGGAATTGATAGAAATACAAATTTAATATGCACAATAAATTTTTTATTCCCAATAATAGTAATAATCGTTTTAGGATAACGGCAGCATTTGATTGACCGATTTTCACCTTTGGGAACCGAAAGTTTCCTTTGTGTTTATATAATTTTTATCTAATTAAAATGTAATATAACAAAATAACAATATAATTTGATCTAGGAGTAAATAATTATATTATTACTAGAAACGATTATCGGAAACGAATCTTGTTTCATTTTGCTTTGGGATCATGTGATCTACCCGATAATTGGCTTAACTTTTATAAATGTTGAATAAATATTGTGAGAATAAAGTGTCCCGAGTGTATCAAGAAAGCTGACTTGGAAAAATTTTGTTAAATCTGAAATTTAAAAGCGGAATTTCCGCTTCATAGCTGAACCAGTGGTTGTTCCAAGTCATTCCTATAATTATCGAAGAAGCTAATTCTGTTTAAATAAATAATTAAGTTCAGAAGGAAAGAAAAGAGGAAGCACTTGCAAATTTAATTTTGTCTTATATCAGGTACTTTAAAATAGAAATGTGTTTACAATAGCTAAATATAATGTTTGAATTATTTGGTATACAACATAGCACGTATTATTTTTGTATAATATGGAATATTAAGCACCGATTTCGAATTTAGAAAATTTAATTTAATTAAAGATTAATTTGGAGTTAAATTGAAGTAATACATTTAACTTGAAGAATTAAATTACGTCCATCACAATTGCGACTTAATTTAAATGTTAAACATCAACTAAAGGCGAGTTTAAAAAATTTAGAACAAAATCCATGAATGCGACTTACAAACACAATTTAAACAATTGCTTCAAATTTAGAGCTGTCTTTTTGTGTTAAACAGATGTTGCAATCTAACAATATATCAACAAGGTGTAGGCGTTATCGCATGTGACACCGCGACGCGACGACATTACGACGTTGCTCTCATTGAATAATTTATAATTTCATAACACCCCAGAATGTTTTAAAATATGTTATCATCGCGTTATAAGATCTTATATGCACACTTGCAATATTATTGCACTATGTAAATTACAAAAAAAGAGCCGCGGGCGAGTTTCGTTAAAATAATTAAAATACAAAACAAAATTTTCTATCTTGTTTATATGTTAACAAAAAAATGTTAGTTTTTGATAATTTTGTATACACTATTCGATAACAATAATTGCTCCAAAATTATAGTATGTTAAATCAATATAACAGAGAAGTAGCATATGTTGCGTGGGACTGAAATTTTTTGTTCAGTGCTACAATGGAGAATTGATAAAAATTCATAACGTCAAAAATTAAATTTTTTATGCCATTTACTTTTTCAATCAATTTATTATTTTTAAAGCCAAAATGAAGTACATACCGTTTTTAACGAATTCGATCTTAAATAACTCTCTAATCGGCCAGCTTACAGAAAATTAGTTTTGTACTATTTAGGATTTTGTTGAATTTAATATTTCCGTACTTATAGAAGGTTCAGTTTTTATGGTAGCCAATTGCTTTTAATTAAAATTTTATGCAGTTCATTATTTTTAATTTTTTTTGTTTTATTGTGCAAATTTCAGTTTCAATTTAATTATCTATTAATTTTTCAGACTAATTACGTTAAATTTTTAAAAATTGCTTGTAATTGCAGAAAGATCAAATAATTTACAGGCATTTAAGTGAATTTAAAATAAAATTAAAGCGCCTAAACATATAAAGCTGTTTGTGTTATGTAAATATTATTATACAAATTACAATGTCTTACTTAATTGAGATTCGAACTTCAACCTACTTATCAAGCTTACGTCTTCTACAAAAACGCAAGTTAAATTAAGTTTTGATAAGTAAATAGTCTTAAAGTAGATTATCTATTATTTAAAATTTATTTAAGTGTAATTAAATGTTAGCTAACACTGTGAATGATATTATTGTTGTAATAATTGCTTTTCTAATACAAAATATTTAAAATTAATCAACTGTATGGACCTGTATAATTAATTTTAATTAAAATCTATTTGTAAACTTTTTTTAATTTATAGCACCTGCCTATGTAATAAATAAAACAATTTTCTGCTATTATCATAAGAAGTAATCATACTTACACGCTCTACGATGTGTAAAGTTATCGCTTAACCTTATTTATTTATGTAATTGCCATATTGGTAGCAGAATTTGAAAAAAAATTACAGAATAAAATAATATTATATTTGTTTCGACAAATATTCTTATGTGCTTAGGTAAATTTGAACAATAATAGATTAAACAATTTCACCTTTGAAAACAAGCGCTTTGACCCCCAAAGTCAAAAAATTTAATAAAATAAAATTTAAACAGAAGACGATTATGTTAGTTTCTAATTTATAAAGTTTCAATTTATTTTATCAAAAATACAATTGATACTAGTAGTTAAAAAAATTATTCTAATTTTTAAGTTTTGGAATAACTGTTAATCGGGGATTGAAATACTGAAAAAATAATCGATAGTTTTCTACAAAAAAGAAGTCTATAAAAATACACTCTGTTCTAAAAGTATGCATATTTATGAATAATAAAATAATGACGAGATACTTTTAAAATGCTTTTAAGTTTTAATGTTCTACTGTATTTCGAAAAATAGTTATTAAATTAATTAAAATTAATTTTATTTCAACGTCTAGGTACTAAGACCTCAAGATTTACGGGTTTAATTTTAGCGTACTTCCTATTTTAGAATTTTTCCCGTACCGAATGTCTAGTACGTATGGAGTACCTACACAGTGAAAAAGCTTTTAGTAGTTATAATCTATACAATAAACTTTATTTTTTGCTGTAACAGCAAAAATATTCGGTTGAGGCTACTAAAAGCTTTGTTAGGGCGACAAATTCATTTTCACACTATGCCGAATAGAATACTTTCCTGGTGTAAAATGGCAGTATTAAAACCGTCTACACCATCCATGGTTTTGAATCAAAATTGAGTTGGATGTCGCATATTTTCGACATGTATTGTAGGCATGAAAAATCGAAGAGAGTGAAAACGGTACAAAAACCGGAAATTATAATATTAACCTAAGTTCTATTATTGCTATTTAAAAGCAAATAATAAATCAAAGTATGAATTTGCTGAAATATAACTTAATCATGCTTTATATAGGCTTTAAATAATGCAAAATGGAAAAGCAAATTTTGTCCTAAGTAATTTACTGTTATGATATTCTAATCTGAAAATTTCATTCAGGCTATTTAAATTTTTACTTTTTATGAAATAAGTAAATTTGAAAGTAAAATTTTAAAATTAGTTTTTAGATAATGAGTTAAAATTAAAATAACATCAATAAAAGTTAAAATTTTACTAAGATCGTTAAAAATAATTAGTATAAAAGTCACAAAAGATTGTTTTTAAATATATTCAGTCAAATCAAATTGTTTTTTTAAGCTGGTATATTGTTTTAATGACCCTAATGTTATAATAATAATTATAATGAGAACTAGGAATTGAAATGGAAATTATTTTGTCGCTAATATTTATTGATTGCCTAAAATTAACACCTACATAAATTATAACTACGAAAGCGTTCTAAACTGAAAAAAGAGTAAGTATATGTTTTTCTATAATTGTCAATTTACACTTACCATTATTCATTGCTGTCACATGAAGTTGTAAGGATAATAATCAATCACGCTATTGGTAGGCTGTATATTAGTACATTTGGTACAATTTATTCGAAGTGACTAGGTACTTTTCTAATAGGCACTTATTGTAAGTGTATACATTCACAAGTATAAGTGTAAATTGGTAATTGTATGTGTAAATTGACAATTGCAGCGTATGGACGCTTTCGAACTCGATAGTTTTTCTGCAGCTTAAAAAATTAATTCCTTTTATAATATTATAACTAAGATGTAATAACACAAGCAATTTTCATAACCACGTTTTATTTCAGGTTTATTTACCAAATAATTTTATTTTAGAATTTTTAAGAGCTTTGGTCATAAAACAGCATATTAGAGATTCTTTAATTACAACATTTACACATAAAACATGTTCAACAAACAAATGAGGTTTTCTGCTTTGGGTAATTAAAATTTGAGTAAAGTTACAATTACTTCCAGCGAACTGATGCTCACTTATCGCAAGTTAAATTATTATCAACTTTAATAATATAAGGTTTTATATATTTAGGTTTCTCATTGTTTTGGAAAATGATTGCTACTTTATTTATGTTGATGTAAGATATTTTTGATATTTATATGACAGAGCTTCTTAAGTTACTTGCTCTTTCAACAAAATCACAATTGTGTTTTAAGAATTCTTTTAAACAAGTTGATGTTTTAATTTAAAATAGGGTAAAGTAGGGAAATCTCATCGACTGTTTTGTGTAAATAATAATTAACTGTGTTAATTCTTTCGTGAATAAAGTACTTCGATTTGCATGAAACAAAAGAAATTTATTTGTAAAAATCCAAACCGATTGCTAAGAACAAGCTGAAGGTAAACTTCATTTACAGCAGATTCAATCTATTTTTAAATTGATAATTTTTCAACTGCTGAAAAAAAAATTACAGCTGCTTTAAAAAGCACGTAATGATGAGGTTAGCGCTCCAAGTATTACGTATTACAGGCGGAAGTTTATGCAATAGGTCAATCTGATGATGATTTATTTACTCAGGTTCACTAACTAGCTAGGTATTATATGTATGTAGTCTTGCGCTATAGAGATTCACAGCTCTTTAACACTAGCAGCGCCAAAGAGGTCATTTTGACACTTTTCAAACATAATTGTGCTGAATCTTCAAATGCGCCTAATAGACCATAAGCTATTATTTCAATCTGAGTTTTTCAATATATAAACAAAAATAGATTGCAGTGTTATATTTTTTATCCATCCAACAAAACTTATACAATAGAAAATGACAGAATCAAAATGACCTCTGTGGCGTTAATAGGTGTGTAGGTAAGCACGGCACTTCTAATGTTAAATCTACCGCCAGTTTAAAGTACTGAACGAAAGAGATATGCGATCCAGACTTGCTACTTTAAAACCATAAAGTTTATATCGTTCATCATCTTTCATTGCTATGGTAATAAAGAATCTATTGAAAAATTTCTAATTTACTAAATAAATAACTAATTTTAAATAAATAAGTAAATCTAACTTTAAGTTTTAAAATTAAACAAAATTTTATCAGTCGGCGTTCAGTTTCGGGCAATATAAAAAATTAGGTACTATTATTACTCATAATTTTTTTGAAAATTCCAACAGTAGGAAGATGTGAGAGTGTTTAAAAACCAATAGATATTCCAAATGGTTGAAAATGAAAATAAAAATAGTTAACATCGAAAACAAAAATATCGAAGTTCTTAACTAATAAGTTATAAATAGGGATCGGATTATTAGGCATTTGGAAACGGAAATATTAGGTACGTGAAAAATGTTAAAAAGGGAACATGTTTTACGCCTTCTTGAGTTGTTTTATATATTTTTATTTTACCTATAAATGCATATTTTGAGTTTAAAGTGATTATTTTGCGGTTTATTGCCTACAAATGCTTATTTGCTTATCTTGGTACTATATACATATTTTGCATATTTTAGCAAATTAAATAATAAAATTTTTGGTTTTTGTAACGGTTTTAAACTTTCATTTGAATTATGTGAAGCGATGTTAAGTTGCTAAAATATTCTATCGAACAAACTTTAATGCGCAAAATTTCGTGAATTTTTGAAAAAATACTGCAGACTATGTCGAACAAATCGACACTCAGAAAAAACGAAAAAAAGATGTTACGATTTAAAACTTCAATTCATTCGCGATGCTATTGGCAATCAAGAAATTTGAGCTACTGTGGACGAAAGTACAGATTCCAATGGGCGTTCAGTAGCAAAAAATACGATCTTTGAAATAATGGTAAAAGTTATTAACATGTGATAATATTGATATGAAAATTGATTTTTACATGTTAGATAAAATTGAAAAATAATTAAATTCATAACTTACATAAATTCATTTAAATAGTTTTTGCACAATTTTATGTAAGTTATGAATTTAATTATTTTTCAATTTTATCTAACATGTAAAAATCAATTTTCATATAGATCTTTGAAATATTATCGTCAGACAAACCTGTGGTATTCGACATTTAACAGACCATGCAACTCTATTCCGTTTCGTAAACGAGTCATTAAGATTACTTTGGTCAGATAATGGAAAAGATAAAATATCGTATACTCTATATTAAGGCTGGAAATCTTTATCATTTTGGTATTTGAATATTCATTGATCAAATAATTCGAATATTCATATTATTCGAATAGTGAAGTTATTTGATTATTCAATCATTCCTATTCGAATATTCAAATTTGCAGTGAAATCTGTCATAAACCTCGGAAGCTGATATAATAATACATAATAACTCTGCGCATCCATTTACACATAAAATTGCTTCTTTTCGCGCTTTTCTCAATCGCTTAATTAGAATTCCCCTAAGTTAAGTAAATATTAAAAATGGATTAGACAGAATTAAATATATCGCGATTTCTAATAGATATCAAGTCACTCTTATGGATAGCTTATTATGCCAAATTAAACAAAGAATTCTATCGAACTCAATATATCCGAGTAATTTTAAAAAAACTAACGCTAACTTTAATGTCATTACTTTTCTCGGAAACAGGTCCAACAAAATTGTGTAATATTTAAAAAAATAAAAATTATAACATTGCTTTTAAAACGAACATTAAACTTAACAAATTTATTAAAAACGCGAAATCAAATCAGACTAAATCAGTTAACTAAATCAGGAGTTTATGTGCTCACTTGTAAATGCTTTCAAAAATACATTGATCATACCGGTAGATCTTTCAAAAACACGATTTGATGAACACACACGATCCCACAGACTTGCAAATGGAAAATCGACTTTTGCGAAACACCTACTAGACACAAACCATAAACAGGGGGGATACGAAATTTTACACAATGAACAAAAAAGTAAAAAACTGGAATTTTTGGAAGCTATAGAAATTAATAAATTAAAATATTCATCTTCATTACTTATTAGTCAATCCAATGTAAATAACTCACCACTGCTAAACATTTTTAATAAATAATAACCCTCCCCCCTTCTAACTTACCTTACATCCACTTACATTATTTCTCTTTTATATTAACTATATCCCTATCCTCTAGTAAATATACACAAAATATATCATTTTTAAAAAATATCCCCATCCTACCCTTTCTCTTTTCTCTTGCAATTTGGACGATAAATACGGAAATTTTCTTGTTTATCTTGTCTCTAGTTCATCGGCTGATGATGCCATAGTATGGTGAAAACGTTTGCGATAATATACATACGGTGTATTTATACTGTGTTAACTTAAACATTTTAGTTCCAAAAAGTGTTTGTGCATTTTTTGGTTTATTCTAAAAATTTGATATGATATAAAGTTTTGACCAGGATGAAGCGCAATGAATTTCTGCAGCTCAAGATGCGTTCAAAATTTAACATATAGGTATAATATATCGCAATTGTAAGATTGTGGTACAAACAAATTAAAGCTTTAGAAAATTCCGGCGAAAGATTGTTTATTTATTTCTAAGGATGTACTCTCGCTGTAGCCACCATTGAACACCAACACTTATTAACTTCTAACAAAAAGTAGTTAACTCATTATTTGCTACAATAATTGCAATTCAGCATTCTGAGACATAATGAAAAAATTCTAGCGCATATTTATGTATGTGCTTATTCTGAAGTATTTAGAGAATATTTGCCTGCATATTTTCAATTTTTTTAGTGCCTATAATATCACTTAAAGCAAGCCAAAGAATAGACATCCCAGATACCAAAAAAATTGAAGAAATACTCATAGGATCCGAGATACCAACAAGAGAAGAAGATTCGAAAAAGATGTGGACATTCATTAAAAAGTGGATCATAGAAATTGCAAAGAGATGTGCACGGCCAAAACCTTCAATAAAAAGAAAGCATTGGATGTAAGTTGAAACAGTCTGCTTACTAGAAGAACAGAGAGATCAGAAAATCAAAAAAGAATCATCATCGGGAATAATACACACACTACAAGAGTTGAACCGAGAGATAAAATAGTCATGTAGACGTGATAACAACAAACATATTAATGATATCTGTGCGGAACTAGAACTTCACGCGGATCGACATGAGCAGCAAGAACTATACAACAAGGTTAAGTATCTGTCGCGAGAATTTTAGCCCCAAACTCAACTTTTAAAAGATTAAATGGGAACGTATGTACAAACGTCAACGAAATAGCCAAAGCATGGAAAGAGTATTGTGCTGACGTATTTGGAGATGCACCGCAAAGAGATACGAGCGGGCTAGAGAGAGCTGAACACTTGGAACCGGGCATCTTGAAATCAAAAGTAGAGAGAGCAATAAATAAGCTGAAAAATGGGAAAGCCGTTGGAGTAGATGGAATTGAGGGAGAACTCATTAAGGCGATGGGGGAAAATGGAATACAAGCAATCCACTCATTATGTAAAACAATATGGCAAACCGGCATGTGGCCGGACAAATGGTGCGAATCAACATTCATTCCCATACACAAAAAAGGTTCACCAACAGATTGTAGTAATTACAGGTTGATTGCTTTGATCCCTCACACAAGCAAAGTGATGCTCCATATAATACATGAACGACCGAAAAACTTCCTTTTGCCGCAAATTTCTGGCGGAGAAGCCGGTTTCATGCCGAGAAGGGGCACTAGAAAACACATACTAAATATACGACAAATGATTGAAAAAGCACGCGAGTTCTGTGTCCCAATGGTCCTGTGCTTTGTCGATTATAGAAAAGTCTTCGATTCGGTGCACTGGAATAAACTGTGGAGCATACTTAAAGAGATGGGTACGCCACGACACCTGATACAACTGATAAGAGCACTGTACAAAAAAAACTCCACAAGAATACGGGTAGAAAAGACGTATTTTCAAAAATTTGGAATAGGTGCCGGCGGGCGCGCGTAGGACAGGGATGCATTGTATCGCCATTGCTATATAATGCATACTCATAACATGTTATGCGAAAGGTGTTCCACGAATGAAACGGCGAAATAACGAAAGGCGGCAGAAAAAACTTCAATCTCAGATATGCATATGATACACTAATAATTGCATCGAGCCAAGAAGAACTTGAATTCATCATGAACAAACTGGTCACGGTAAGCAGTCAGTATGGTCTACTGCTCAATCACAACAAAACAAAAGTTATGATAGTGAATCGCACCAATAATAACTACTCCAACATCCACACATCTATGGGATTTGATGTAGTACAAAACTTTAAATACCTGAGCTGTCTGATCTTTAACTCTGAAGGGAGCACTCCAGAAATAAGGCGAAGACTAGCCATGGCAAGAACGGCGACCACAAAACTAGTCAACATATGGAGGGACACGACAGTTACCAAGAGAAAATAAATAAGGCTTCTGGATGCACTAATACTCCCAGTGGCTACATGTGCAGCCGAGACATGGACTATGAAGGACAATAGAAGAAGAGTAAAAGCCTTCGAAATGTGGACGTATAGAAGAAAGCTGAGAATCCCGTAGATGGCGCACCGTACAAATGTATCAGTCTTAAACGAGTTAAAGATTAAAACACGACTGTCAATCAAGATAAGTCAGTCCTACTTATGATATTGCGCGAAGATCAGAAGCAATGGAGAAGTTGATTATCCAAGGTAAGATTGAAGAAAAGAGGCCAAGAGGAAGGTCCCCTACAAGATGGGTGGACCAAATAAAATCCCTAACTGGACAAACCCTTCATGAAGCAACACATGCTGCGCATGACAGGAAAGCGTGGAGCAACTCTTTGAAGACGCTATCATCATGATGCCACTATGTCCTTCCGTAGGACGATGGATACTGAGAGAGAGAAAGAGATAATATTTATAAGAATATTTCCTAATTTATAACCTATGCACAGATTTCTCTTTTGAAGAAGAATTTATTTTTTTAGAACGAAGGATTCATAACTTATTTATGAACTTGTAAAATTTTTAATTTCATGCTGATTATTAACAAAAATACCTTTATCTTTACGAAATTTTCATTTTTGGGATTTTTGTTTTCGTTTTCGGTGTTTTGACTTTGACTTTTTGTTTCGATGTTTTGACCAGCGCTACTAAGAAAAATGCCATTGTTGTAGAAGATCTTACAAACATACATTTTTCAAATTTTTGTATATAAGAAATTAATATCTATGCTTAATCTATTTTACACTCTTGCAGCACTAAATTAAAAGACCATAGAAGGTTCTTTACAAAGTCAAAATCTAGAACTACCATAGGATATTAAAATTAGAATTGATTTATTGTATTGTTGTGGTTCTCATGACAGCCAAATCAAGTAGTGGTCAAGAGATAGACTATAAGATTACCTGCAAGAAACTTGGAAAAATAGCAGCAAAAAATCATAATTTGTACACTTCTGCAAGAATCTAGTATCATCGAAATTTAGGACAGCATTTCGACTTCGACCAAACGAAAGTTTGAAATTCAAAGCAGAAGTTGTACATTCAAAACAATTATTTCAAAAGATTATTATGATTTATTTAATGTGCAAATTTAATAATTGTTTGTTTTTATTACTTACATTAAATTGACTTTATTGATTTGACTGCTGTATCTGACGTATTTTGTGATTTTCGGTCTTTATAGTGGTTAGCCATTACTATCGATGTATTCCTTTTTAAAAAATTTATGACTTCATGACATTTTAAAGTTTGTGTTTAATTAGGTGAGATTGTAGTTTATCAATGTAAAAATTTAATATGAGGTTATACATTTCTAATACCTACTGAAGAAGCTATCAATAAAGGCTAACAAAACATCGACTTATTAAACTGACTTAATTTTAAGTTGAGTTCGAAAAATATTTACAAATGCATGTTGTTCAGCTTATACTACCTCTACCAAATCTTCATATCAAATATATTATAGTGGTATTTTTAGTTTTAAAGCAATTGATAAAAATCCTTTACTTCACTTTAAATTTACGTCAACTAGCTCTGGTATGCAGGTGCAAAAAAACTCTTCTCTAGGGTAGGTTCTGTGTTCGTTAAAAAAAAACAGAATTCGATTTAAATTACTTGCAATCGAATTATTTTAAACTTTAAAAATTTTATGCTTTGCTCGAAGATGAAACTTACGATTTCAAATTATCAACCAAATGTGATATCTTCCAAGCCATACGTAGCTCTTTTTAATATAATTTTAATTTTCCAAATCTTCCCATTAAATTAATTTCAAATTTCAATTATTAACGCTTCATAAAAAAATACTTCATCCAAAGAAACAAATCTTCTATAATAATAAAAAAATCAAATATAACCATTTTAACGGCTACGTTCGACCAAAAATACTTTCTATCAAAACTCGAATATTCAAAAACATTTCACAATCTCAAAAGCAATTTCAGGAACCAAAAATTAACTCAGCTGCTCCGGCGGTTATTTTTGGCAAAAAACTCTCACTCCTCTCTGTTTTCTACTAACATTAAATTTACAAAACCATAACTATAAAAATTCAAATTTAAAACCATCAAAAAAAATTTACAATTTACAACCGGGGCAGCTAAAATTATTTTGTAACACGGCAATACACTATTATATTGAAAAGAAAGAATTTCACTTGTTCGATGCGGCTGTAGCTTTTGGTTTTATTTTTAATGACGATTTTTGTAAACACAGTTTGGAAATGAAGATTTATATTGGTACTAGAACTGTTGTTAGAATTCATTATGCCTTGAGGTGTAGTTTTAATAATATTTATTGTAACGTTTCCTTTGGTTTAAAGAAAACTTTTCTACAGGGTGAATTTTACGTTGAAGTAAATTAATTGCAACCATATTGAGAGTATGCAGTAAATCTTTCAGTGTTGAAAGTGAAACTTTACTTCTCTAGTGGAGTTTATTTTTAAATTCGTGATATTGGCACACTCAAAATATAATTAAGTATCCAAAATATTAAAAATGAAACAAAGTTTATAGAAAATCATAACATTGACATTCTTAAGTATGTGGGACATTTCTGCTACTAATAAGAATTGTTTGTGTAAGAAGTATAGAAAAAAGGTGAAGAACTCCGAGACGATAAAAATCGATTGTAATTGTCCGGTGGTTCGATTTAAGGTAGGGTTAAGAGAGAATTGGTGATAAGAATTAAAAAATAAAGAAAGAAGTCTCGCAAGTAAAATGCCAAAAAGAAAAACTTAACCAGTTCTTTCCCAGCGAGAAGATGGGCCAATCATTCCTACCTCTCATCATAATTTTAATTTGACTTAAGTTTGTAAACAGTTTAAGCGGATTTAAGAATGTATCCACGTAATTTTATTATTTAATAGAAATAATATTTATACAAATACTAGTTTTACTGGCTAAACTAACACCCAATTTGAATTACTCATCTGAGTTACATACCCCAGCATGCAACGGAATTCACGCATGTGACATGGTGGATGCCGAATTTTGACATGCAACAATATCAATATTTTATTCTCTAGGCCTCAGCTATAGTGTAATTTTACTTACATTGTTTTATTATTATTTGCCCTGATTAAAGTCCACTAATTATCTGTATTAAAAAAATTAATCCACTCTTTTAGTTAATAGTTCGATTTATTTTAACTGGTGTCTTTGAACATCACAATTTTATCCAATTTACTGAGTGAACCCTAACAAAGATTAAAAATTTTAGAACTTATGAGCAACTTACGCTCTCTGCTATGTCATCATTTACAAACATACAAGCGACTGTTATTTGAAAGTTTTCGGTTCAAAGTTCAAAACTGGGGTCCTGAAAACCTTCAATTTTGTCATTTCTTTGATGTACGTTTGTGAATTTTTGATACACTCGATTAACTAGACTTTTATTGTTTATTTTCAAGCTATCTAAAGAAAAACTTTGGGACGTTTTAGAGTAGTTTTAGTTTTATAATGCTTTTAGACCTATAATTCATCTGAAAGTAATCTTATCACATAATGTATATCTTGTTCAGGACGAAATTCGCAACAAAAATTTGCAATATTTTCATACGACGAATGATTTATTAAAGTTATCCAATATTACGTAGGTCGGATATTGGATAACTTTTCGCGTCAATAAATAAATTAAAGTTTGTTGTATGTAATCGATTACAAAATTATAGTTGCAAACTAATTCTGAGACACAAAATCAGCAAAACCGTATGACTACTTCAAAATATTAAGGTTTTTACGTTGTAGCTGTAAAATCAAAAAAATCTAAGTTTCTATTGTTTGAAGTTTTTTCATATACTACGATCGTTTAATTCTAAATTATCTACGTATAAATGCATTTTAAAATTAAATCGCGATAAATAAGATCTGTAAAACTATCGTGCACATCAAACATGGTGAAAAAATTTTAATGTATGCATGGGAAGCTATATAATATAGACAGGTGTGAAGAAATGGATGTCTTTCTTTGAGTTATTGAGGAAGAATTAATCAATATTAATTTACTCTAAATTGTAAGTTCAGTAAAATTATGTTAATTTATCTACTTATACCAATTTCAGTTAATTCAGCGCATCTTATTATTTCATTATATTCGCATATACAATTTTTAAAAACAGAAATCATTTACAAAATTCAAAAAACTTCTGCATAATTACGAGTTAAAAGTTTCCATTATACTTTTTAGCATTACGTATATTAAACAATACATCTACCAAAGATACATTATTATTTAAAATTTATTTGCACTGGCTAGATAGATATAGTTCATAATGTATGTAGTACATATACGTTAGCATTTTTGGTGAACCAATATTTCTTTATTTCAATTTTATATTGTTTGCTAAATTTTCAGAACTTTGTTTCCTTACTGTGCAGTGGTTAATATAGATTAATTGCATCATATAGTAATTATTATAACGTCCAATTTATGAATTGTATACAAAATATTTCTGAAAACTAAAATATTACAATTTTGATGTTAATAGATTCCTCTACCAAAAAATTACAAAAATGTCATTTCTTTTGATAAATTAGGGGACGAATAGATTATAAATCATGAGCTTTGATCAAACAATGAAAGTCAGAATGTAACAACACTTTGTGATTTTGTTACAAGAATGAAATATTTAATGTTTAAAGAAATCGTTAAATTTTTTTAATATATTCTGTTGCTAAAATGATCGTCAATTTAGATTTTAAATTAATTAAATGGTTCGTATGTTGAATTAAACTTAGAACAATTTGCAACACAATCAACTTTAAACGACATAAACGTAATTACGAGGTACTGAAAGCTTGGGAATAACATTAACGCTTTATTGTTAAGTTGTTTGTAAATAAATGACCCAACTCAAGTGGACAGTAACTGCAATTTTCACTAAGCAACTTAGTAGGCATAGTAAATGCATTTTAATGCTGAATTGTCTGCAGTGTTTTAAATTTTCAATTTTAAATAATTGTTTTCATAGTTGCAAAGACAAGTGTTTTAACTAATCAGCAAACATTACCGTAACAAACTCTGGAATAACTGAATAACTTAATAATTATTTGTGAAGAACACTCTTATAACTAGTGCTTTATAAATATAATAAAATCAACATGCAAATAGAAAAATCTAAATACCTCCGTTGCGTTGTAACGAATGCTTGTTGTTTTTGAAATTGTTAAGTAATGTATTTTTACAATTCAATGCAATCTATTATGTATAGTTCCATCAATATAGATTTTCAATGCAAACAAGCTAAAATGTTTATTTACGTAAACTCACATAAAAAAAACTGTTAGTAGTGGTAACTACTGTGTTATGAGTTTCAAAAAGGTAGGGATAATGACTAAAAAATATTTTTACTGTAAATATTTCTATGAATAAGCAAAATGCGGCAGATTAATTAAAAAACAAAATTGATGAACGAGATTTTCTACTGCAAAAAACTTTATCAACTTCGGTGAAGGTCAAAACAGGTCCTAACCATTAGTTGAGGATTTAGTTCGAGGCCTGCCCCTTACAGGATTGGTGCGATTGGTTGTTTGTTTTTACTACAATAAAAATATTCTTTAGGTACAGAATGATGAGGATAAGATTTTATTATCATTCGTTTAAGAAAATCTAAACATGGATTTATACTAAAATATGATTTGGTAATAAAAACTAGATACCATTTATTATAGATATTCATAATGTAATCTAATGCAAGTATTGCCAGATGTGCCATCATAAAATAAAATCAAATGTTCTATAGATATATTTACGACTATTAGTAGTTACATTTCTGATAAATCTCCTTTGAATTAAATGGATTACACGTCATCATGTTGTATTACTGCTAATTAGTATAATTGGAATAAATTATTTCTTGCATTCTCCAACTAAATGTTATTGAAAATTAAAAATCAATACGAAATATTACATTTATAAAACTGAATTAAAGCACTTCAAATGTTATATCCTGTTTTAAATAATAATCATACTATGTTCTACCTATAGACCAAGTGTAATTAAAATTCTCTCAGTATTAAATGCATATTTTTTATTAATACTATTACACGAAGTACATTAGTACTTTCGTTAAATTGTAACAATTGTAGTTTTAGTTAATTTTACATGAAAATGATTAAACCTTGTGTGATAACAATTAATTCAATTATTGTTATAAAACAATTGAAGTAATACAATTATGGTGAGTTTTACAATGGTATGTTGAAATTTAAGCTAAGATTAAAATGATAACCATAGTTACAATAATTAAAACACATTGTTGCTATATTGTTTGATAATAATATAATCATGGATTATATTTTAAATCACGTCACGCGTAGGAAATGGAACTTTCGGATTAAAGAATTGAAGTATTCAGACTGCATCAAATTTTAATACGAGATTTGCATCTTCATCGTTATAAGATTCAGTTGATTTAAGAAAGAAAGAGAACAATTTACTTTAATACATTGAACATACAAATTTATTTTAATGTTAGTATAGTCATTTTAATATTGGGCAACGAAGTACATTTTCATTTAAATTGATATTATGAAGTATCGAAAACTTAGATTTCAAAAAATTGATCTATACAAGTTGGTAAACCTGTAGCACCTGTCCGAGCTAATGGGACATTGGTGCAATTTACCAAAATCGTGCGACTTGGTAAACTTGAAAGTTTTGAATTCTAAATTTCTATCTCTCGCATAGCAGTCGATTAGAAAATATTCAAAATTTGAAATATAACATCTTATCAGTTTTCACAATGTTATCTTTTGTTGGAACACTCTTTGTATTAGCAAAAATATACAAATAGAAAGCTACACTACTGAAGTGCTGTAAGTGTTCAATTTGTAGTATTTATTTAATTTTTGCGTGACTATCATAATTATGACCTAAATCATTATTAAAGTTATGTTACACTTTATCAATTTGGTTAGCTATTTCGTGTAATAAAAACAAACTCAAACATTGATCCATCAAAGTGATATAATTCACATTTTACCCTTTAAAAGAAACGGAAAATTTCTGTTAGTGGTAATTTTTATTATATTATCAATAATCTAATCTATTTCTATAATATATTATTAGATTCAGAGAGCGCGAAGAAAGTTATTTCTTTTGCCGTCAATAGATGTGAACTGACATAGCAACGTAACACCTCATTACATAATATGGTATATTAAACATATTCTGATATTATGCTATTGCACACAATATTATTACAACTAAATTTTGATATTTTACCCGCAGAACTGTACTGAAATAAAAATAAATAATTTCTTCCAATCTCGAGTTACACGTATGTACATTTTTGAAAAACTCCGTTTTAATATTTAAAATGCTCTTATCGACGAAAAAAAATATAAAAAAATTAGACACTTATTTTTCGCTTTGAAACGTCTGTAACTACTTTCATTATATAGCTTTCGATTGTTTGAAAAAATTCCAGAAGAATAAACTAAAACCGACCCGCTTGTTCTTTTAATCACATTTAAAAAAACATTATTATCTGTTTTTGTTTATTTTCTAGATAGGTTCCATTATGTGGAATTTTGATCTGACTATTTTCAATTCGGTAAATTTTTTTATAGAATACTACCTACTCATCTAAAGACACAAATATTTTTTATTTGAAGACCTGCAAAATTTGATAACTTATAAATAACAGATAATTGTATTAGTGGAAACAAGTGCAAGACTTTTTCATCTTGAATTGTTCGGGAAAGTTTCACGCATTTTAAGCTAAAGGCAAAAAGCTCTTTAAAATTTTAGAGTTCAAAATTTGACTTTTTTTAACAATCTGAATTGATTTATTTTTAAGATATCCTACAATACATATTTTCTGCTATAGGTGTTGAATACGTGCTAAAATTTCTTATTTTAGTAGCTTTTTATAAGTATCTGAAATTTGTCGGCCTATCTATGAAAGACTCTGATTCTTATTATCCATTTACAATAGTTAACAGTATTAAAAAATCTACTATCAAAATTGGGTTAATGTTCCTACATTTTTATTATAAACCATGTAATGTGATTTGTCAAACTAAAATAAAAAATTAATTATACTGTATAGTGTAAAACACTTTATAAAATGCACTTTAAAATTTGTTATAAAAGTATGTTATTAAATTTAATAAAATTTAAGTAATTCAAAATGATTATAAAGCTCAAAAATTATTCTTTTACTTCAAAACCATAAGATAAATAAATACATGTCGGATACAGGTCAATAAGGCAACTGATGTATACTTAATATAACATTTCATTTTGAATTTTTCTTAAACCTTTATTTTTATACACAAAAGATGATGAAAAATCGTTGCTGGAAACTTACTATCACAAATACGCAATAAACTGTTCATCATGAAATTGTCGTAAGAAATAACACAAGAGAAATTTCAATATTTTTCTTTGCTAGTCCAGTTATTAGGTACCTTTTCCAGTTATTGGAAAATATAGGTCAAATTTATTGTAAATTCACTCATATGTATAAATCATCCTCCCGGCCATAATAGGGTTCTATCTATGAGCTTTAAGATTTGATGATTTTTTGACATGTTTTTATTTTCGTCCATAATTTATAAATGAAACTTGTTTTTGTAAATTAAAAAGCTCACAACATAGCTAAACGAAACGACGGTGACGTAGTATTTCTATTTAATCTTGTTCAAGTACCGAAAAAAAAAATTATATTTTTTCGTTTTCGGAAATAGCTGGAGGTGCTGCTGCAAAGTATAGTATATACAACCTCAAGTATACAAAACAACACTTTGTGTAAACATAAAAAAAAGTAATATTTTATAACTCGAATAATTCTGTGGCTTGCAGCTAAGAGAAATTTTTTTTTGGCGGTTTTATAAATGGGCTAAATTTTTTTTGTTAATTCTACAGCATTTTTAAAAATAGAAATAGTACTTCGAAAACATCACGACAAAAATTGAGATTTTGAACTTATCCCCTTCTAGCCACAGAATTTTGGATATATGACCTTCTAAAATTTTGAAACTTTTATTCAATTTTGAATAAACATTATATGATTTCCATTTCAGCTCTCTTTGTAGCTGGAATAACTTCAAAACTGCTGGGTAGTAGAATAAAGATAGAAACTGAGATTTCTTATATTTTAGTTTAAACTGATGACTTATATTAAGTTAACGAAAAAATATTTATTAAAAACATTGTGGTTTAACACTGATTAGATTTTGTAGGTTGATTACTTACAAATTTTTATATATTTATAAATATTAATTACTGTAATCATCAATCAAACTTTAGTATTAAATTATTTTATTTTTGTAATCATACATTCATTTTAAACCGCGTTATATATTTTGAAATCATTTTCGTGCTTTAATTTCAGTTAGTAACAAAAGCAATAGTTATTATGAATCACGAAAAAAGATGTAATTAAAGTACAGAACAAAATATTAAATTTTTACAATTGTTGATAAAAAACCGCCACATAAAACAAATACAAGAATCGTAGTAAAAAGTTTAATAACTTAAACTGAATACAGGTAGACCACAAACAGGCCCATATAAATTACATTAAAATGAAATAATTGATAATACTACAACTTTAAATATTAATTTCTAATTGAAATTTGAAACAAATTATAAAATAATATTAAAAATTAAGAACGAAAATTAATTACATTGTTATTGCTTATTTAGTTATCTTTTATATTACAGATTTAATAAGTTCGAATAATAATTATTTTTACCTACGAGTTTATTTAATTATGTTTAATTTATTATTAAAATTATTAAATACGTTTTTATAAAAACTTGACAAAGTTTGTTCCTGAGCGATAATCGAATCTATATTAAACAATATTACAGTAATTTAATGGTTCTTTTAAATGGTTACAAGTTAGTACAAGAAAAGTTTTTACAAATAATAAATACTGACTTTTCTACATTAACAAGTAATATTTTTTCTACAAGAAACTTTTTTTGTTACGTAAATATTTATGCTTTGAGCAAGTTTAAAGAAAAGTTTTTGAAGTTCCATATTACCATTAAAAGTTGATCCTTATTATAAACATCAAACTTACATAAAATGCATTCTTAATTTTCACCGTTCTGCGATGCCAATTAAGAACAACGATTAAAAGTATCTCATTTTAACAAATTGACTTTCAGTTTTTTGAAATGTAAAAGTTTACACGCTAATGTTATGAAATTCCACTCCGCTAAGTTCTAACTGTTGGATGGTAAGCGGGAAACTGCTAAACATTTAAGAAAACCGCGACCCTTTCTATGGTTCATGCGCACGAAAAATAATTTTGTAATAACTAATTGTTACATACTAGGTATAGTATAAAGAATTCAGTTTCAATTTTTGCAATTTTATATGAACCAACTTATATTATTTTTATTAAAACACATTTTAAAGGATTTTTTATTACGTAAATAACTAAATGTCTATCACCTGCAAATTGTATTTTTACACGAAAGGTCAGGCAAAATGTAAACAGTATTTTCACTACCTATTTTTATTTCGTAATATAATTTAACATTGGTTTCCATATATACCTAGTTAGCTTGCATTCTCGAGATAACAGCATAATATTACGGTTGAATAAATGTTATGCATTTTAATTAAACTTACAAGCTCCATAATAATATTCTATGTTTCATATTCCTTTACCTAATATCTATTCCAAGTTTAGTAAACTCCGCTGTTATAGTAATATAATGGTCGACATAACAAAAAAGCTTCTGTTTATAAAGCAGTTCCTGCTATAACAGAACAGCCCCTTCAATTCAACCAATAATAGTTTGACCAAGAAAAATTGCTTCTATCAATTGTGAATTCACTGTCTGGCAGATCAGTATTCAAATGAGGTCCCACAATTCAGCCTCAAAGTAAATAAAAAACAATGCGATTGATAAAGTTCCTAGGCTGATTGTTTTAGTAGTACGATTGTTTGAATATTGCCAGCTAAATTTATTATATTTGTTCGATTTGCTTATTTTGGATAATGCTGAGTTGCCAAACAGTTAATTTCAGTATAAAACTTAACTTAATCGTAACCTATTCATCTTTTTAACTTTAACCAAGATCAGGAAACTTAATTTTATATTCACTGCGTAAACTTGCTTGATAAAAGTTTTGTATATTATTTGATAGACTCTGTCTATCAGAATTTTCTCTTCTTTTTTTTAAATCCTGCATTCCTGTTAAGTGGCCTTATATCAGTGGTGTTGGTTCCATGGAAGTTAAGAAAGTGCGTTATAATTATTATTTTTAAGAACACGCGAATCGCTGCTTCCATATTAATCTGCACTGATGAGTGTAGCTGAAAACCCTCAAGAGGTTTAGGTCTAGCACTGAACGAAAAACAAGTGACGACGTTTCGACTTCGGGATGGTAGAACCTACTAAGTAAAAAAGGTAAAACAACATGCAGAACAATATAAAATAATGTCGCGATACTTACTTGAAAATTTAGGATAACATCAACGTAAAATAGTTTAATAATTAGGACCTCATAAAAGTATCAAATATTATAAATCTTTGATGGATACTTTGACTTAAGTTTTCTTTTCAGTATTTCTAAATTTTAATTTGGACGTTTTAATTTATTTCTGTATTATAAAAATATTTTTTCGAATATCAAAATAATAAAAAATCTTTATTTTTAATTTTAAAAATTTTTAATTTTTAATTTAATTTTAATTAATAAAAAAAAAAAAAAAAAGTCTGATCTATTAAGTGACGATAGCTGAGGTATGGTTTTGTGAAATTGAGACGAAAAAAGATAGGATTCTGGGATTTTGAAGTGACAGAAAGGAACAAAGAAGATCAAAGATCTGATACAAAGTTGGGGGAGAGATCAAAGCACTGATTTGATTAAGAGTAAACTTTTTAAATTTGATTAAAATTTTTAGGTTAACCACGGTTAATGGTTTTGTATGGTACCAACCTCTAACAAACAGGGAAATTGTTGAAACGCACCGAAGAGAAACCAAACACGAACACCTTAAAGTGATAACTATAACACGGTACCTCCGAGACGTTGAGTCGGGTGCCGTGCTATACGCGAATCGAAATAGAACTGTGGAAATAGAATTGAAACAGAAGACGGAAAAGAATATAAAAGAAAATAGTATTAGAAAAACTTTTTTAAGATAAGCGGCGAGAAACCTAACAAGAGCACATTTAAATGTACACAAAAGAAGGAAGATCACGATCAAACTCCCAACCATCTGTCTTAGAATACGTTAAAAGAGCAAGAGAAGAAGAAGAAGAAGCTGAGGAACAGGCACGGGCTTTCCAGAGAAGTAGGACAACAGTGAAGACGCCAACAAAAGGTAGTGACAAGTCGTTGCAAGTACATCCGGGAGAACGTTTCGATATGGAAGAGCTGAAGAAAATGCTATCGAACCTGACGGAGGCTGTAGACAAGGGCTTCAAAGAAACCAACATAGAGATCAAGGAAAACATCAAAGAAGTCAAAGATATTAAAGAAAAACTAGATGGACTAGAGTTGAAATGGTCCGAAGAAAGACAAGAACTAAAAAAGGAAATTGATGTACTTGTGAAAACAACAAAAGACCAGGAGAACAGAATTGAAAAACTAGAAACCCAACTTGAAAGAAACGAAAAAGAGAGGAAATTGTCCAACATCGTTATTAGGAATGTTCCCATCACCGGAACAGTTACATGTGACAACGTCGAAGAATTCATAAACAAGAGAATGCATTTACAAGTAGAAGTGGTGGATACTTACAAGATCGGGAAAATGGAAGAGAATAGAATGGTGGTAGCGAAACTGAGAGATTTCAAACAGAAAATGATGGTAATGGACAACAAGAACAAGCTAAAGGGTTCCAAAATTTACATAGAAAGTGATATGACCAATCAGGAGAGAGAGATTCAAAGCAAAATATGGAATATAGCTAGGGAAGCAATGAAAAACGGAGAAAAGGTAAAGGTTGGATATCAGAGGATGTACAACCAGGAGAAAATGTACGTGTGGGATCGGAAAGAAGGATGTCTGCAGCTAAAATCAGAAGCAGACGACAAGCGGAAGAACGAAATAGAAATAAGAAACCCAAAAAACTAACCGAAACGGTCGGAGCGGATGGGACGTCTCAACCGGAAGCTCCAATTACGATCCCAGAGACAAAAAAGACGGCAAGGCAACTCAAAAGAAAAATCGAAACGGACAATAGAAAAACTAAAAACAAAAGAAAACAAAATACGATGAAGATAGCAACATGGAATGTCAGAACTCTTTTGAAGACTGGAAAGATGGGAGAGATTGCGAATGAATTGAAGAGATACAAAATTGATGTGGCTGCTTTGCAGGAGATTAGATGGAGTGGTCAAGGCGAGATAACAAGCAATGGTTATACGATACTGTACTCAGGTGAGGACAAACAAGGAAGAAACGGAACGGCTTTTATGGTGAGAACAGAAGATAAAGACAACATAATGCAGTTCAAACCGATTAATGGAAGAATGGCATACATAAAAATTAGAAAAAAACTAGCGAACGTGTCGATCATCTGTGCTTATGCCCCAACGGAGGACAGCGAAACGGTGGACAAAGAAACATTTTATCAGCAATTGGAAGACGTATGTGAAGCGGTGGAGAAGAAAGATATTCTAATCATAGTTGGAGATTTCAATGCCAAAATAGGAAAAGAGGATTATATTAGCGAAGTAGCTGGAAAGTATACAGTACACGAAAAAACGAGTGAAAATGGAAATAGATTGTGTAACCTGGCAGCAGCAACAAATATGGATATAAGTAGCACAAGATTCAAGCACGAGAAGTTGCATAAAATAACTTGGGTGTGGCCAGGAGGAAAAGGAGATGAGGGGAATCAGATAGATCACGTACTGATCGCAAAGAAAATGAAAGCAACGATCAAAGACGTGAGATCCTATAGAGGAGCAGATGCGGACTCCGATCACTATATGGTAGTAGCAAAAATTAAAGTCAAGAAGGTATACAATGTTAAAGCTAGAAGAGAAAATGAAAACTTTGCGGTGGAGAAACTATCGGAAGAAAAAACAAGGAAAAGATTCGAAAGCACATTACAGGAACATATGGAAAACCACAGAAGAAACAACGACTTGGATACAGAGTCTGAAAGAATTACAAACATTGTAAAAACAACAGCAAAGACAGTAATAGGACACAAAGAGAGAAAAAAATATAAAGAATGGTTTGACGACGAATGTAAAGAAAGGGGAAGAATGAAAATAGAAGCAAGGCTGAGATGGCTAGAAACACAGAAAGAGGAAGATTTACAGAGTTATAGAGAGAGAAGAAGAGAAGCATGTAAAATATACAAGAAAAAGAAAGACAAATGGATAGAGGAAATGATGAACGAAGTTGAAGAAAGCAATAAACAGAATAACAGCAGAGTGTTCTATGAGAAACTAAAAAGACAAAAGATGGGACATAAGATAAAGACAAGAGGAATGAGAAATAAGCAAGGGAAGATAGAAGACGACGAAGACAAAATAAAACAAGTATGGGTTGAGCACTTCGAAGAACTATTGAACGTGACACAAACAAACATATGTATCCCCATAGTAACTGCGGACCAAGAAATGGAAGAACCAACATACGAAGAAGTAGCTGAGATCGTGGGAAAGATGAAGAATGGAAAATCACCTGGCAAAGACGGTATAAATGCGGAATTACTAAAATACGGAGGAGAAGCATTGTATGAAGAGATATATCACATTGTAAAACAAGTGTGGAGAGAAGAGAAAATGCCAAAAAGTTGGAGAGAGGGTATAATAGTAACAATAAAGAAAAAAGGAGATGCAGAAAGATGTGAAAATTATAGAGGAATCACGTTGTTGAATGCGGTCTATAAGGTGCTGTCCACATTGATAAACAATAAGTTGAAGAAGTGTACAAAAGAAATAATAGGTGAATACCAGTGTGGGTTTGTAAAAGGTAAATCGACCGTAGACGCAATACACGTGCTGAAGCAGGTAATGGAAAAGAGTCGTGAACACATTATAGACATACATATGATTTTCATAGATTTTAAGCAAGCTTTCGACAAAATAAATAGAAGTGAATTGATAAGAACAATGCAAGAGATGAAGATACCAAGCAAGATAATAAAATTGACTAGCATGACACTGGAAGAAACAACAGCTTGCGTCAGAACTGCAAATGGAGATACAAAAGATTTCAGAATAAACAGTGGAGTGAGACAGGGCGATGCGATGTCGGCGAACTTGTTCAATTTAGTATTGGAAAAAATAATCAGAAAAACCGAAGTAAAAGGCACGATAGTGAACAAGGAGGCGCAGGTGCTTGCATATGCGGACGATGTGGTGGTAATCGCAAGATCGGCAAGAGCATTAATAGAAGTAGTTGAAAAGATAAGAGACGCAGCAAAACCAATGGGCTTGAGAATAAACACGGATAAGACAAAGTATATGAAATGTCAAACCGGCGAGAAATCTGATAGAAGCAATGAATTGAGAATTGGAAACGAAATTTATAAAGAAGTACAAGACTTTAACTACTTGGGAACGCAGATAAACAATAAGAACAAGAGACAACGTGAGGTAGAAGCAAAACTGCAACAGGGAAGTAGAGCGTATTATGCTAATAGACACCTGCTATGCGACAAGAAGTTGACGAGGTCAACAAAGATCAAGATTTACAAGACTATGATAAGACCGGTAATTACGTATGCAGCGGAGACCATGTGCCTAAGTAATGTTGAAGAAGAAAAGCTGAGAATCTATGAGAGAAGGATTTTGAGAAAAATACTGGGACCAGTAAGAACCGACAACCAAGAAAATAGACAAATGATGAACAACGAAATTTTGAGTTCAATGGGAAATGAGGATATAGTAAAGGTCATAAAGTCAATAAGGTTGAGATGGTTTGGGCATGTAATGAGGAGCGAAGAGAGCTCCATGATGAGACAGATCACCAGATGGAGACCAATGGAGACTAGGAAACAAGGAAGGCCCAACCTGAGATGGCATGACCAGGTACTCGAGAACATTAGGAATATGGGAATCACGGATTGGAGGACAAAAGTAGAAAATCGGAAGGAATGGCGAAAGATCGTGGTGAATACGAAGACGGACAGAAGAATTTAATTTAGTTTAGAATTGGTTGAGTTTAATTTAGTTTTGAGTTTGGTTATGAATTTGTTTGGTTTGGTGTTAATATTTTAGAATTAATGTTTTAGAATTTAATGATATAGTTTAGGAGTGAATTGTATTTACCTGGAAATGTAAAAGAAATGAGGACTAATCCACCTCAGAAATTGGATTTGTAAGTCTCGCGAGAGACAGCCTAATTCCAGTCGGAATGTATGGCTTTATTATTATTATTATTATTATTTTTAATCTACAATTTTTAAAAATTTAGATTTCAAAGATCTTATTATCAAAATATCAGCTCAACTGATACATGTTTTTTTTTTAATTTATTAATTTTATTATTAAATAAAAGATATAAAAAAACAGGTTAATTAAACAATAATACGAATTTTTTCACATAAGATTTCGGCAATAATATTTTTCATTTATTTATATTTTATTTTTACATGTTCGTTAATTACATAATTTCAAAGATTTAAATTGGTGTATTTATTTCATATAATATTTTAATTTTAATCTTTCTACATTTTTTTTGTCTGTGTTTATTCTGTAATATTTTTATCTCTGCGCCACTTTATTTAAGTTTTCACAATTTAACAATTTGTTGAAAAATTGTATTATGATGAATTAGTAATTTGTAACCAAAAGAACTACGGCTTGAAAACATACGTCGTAATGTACCTAACTTAAAAAAGTATACAAAAGTTGAAACTTTACAAGACGGAATTTTTTGCTTTCTTTTTTAACAGTTTCCATGGATTTCCTTTAAAAATATATCGAAATAAATTTCAAACAAGGTTTGTTTAATGTTAAATGTTTAAAAACACCGTTACACAATTACGTAATAAAAAACTTATAATTAACTACAGTTTCAACATTTTTTTTAAATTTCGCCGGCGTTAATTAAGTAATTGAAAACAATTTATCTTGATATTACAATAACCACACAACTAACACGATAACCATAATTTTGTTTTACGATAAGGGAAACAATTGGATTGAATCCCTAAATAGGGATTGTTACTTTTTACTACTTAATTTTATTGGTGTATTAATTTGATAATATGCAGTTACAATTATCGATTGGTATCATATAATGTAACGTTATCGATATTAAAGTAATGATTTTAATTCTGAAATTTGTCTTTTGGGGTCACCAACATAAGAAAAACTATTAAAATATTGAATATAATATTGAATTGAGATTGAATATAATCTTCAGAAATTTAGCAAACTCTTATAACTAGCCCTAATAAGGCAAGAGAGAACGATCAAATGAAATGTGAAGGTTGACCATCATAAAGATTTATCTTGAACGCCAGTGATTGCCTAGGTTTTTCTCAAGACGTATTAATTATAAAATAATACAAACAGAATAATTAAAATTAAGAATTTTAAATATTAAAATTCCCACTTTATTACTGGCTAATGAGTTGAGTGCACACTATGCTCTATTTGACCAATAGAAAATATTCAAGTGTAATCAAATGTGCACTGACTGCACTCTACTTGCCAGCTGCAGTCAGAACTTAGAATTTGAATATTTGAATACTCATACATAATTCAAATAACAATAATAGAAGAACAGAAAATAATTGCAAAAAAAAAATCTACAGTTATTCAAATTTCATTTATTTTACAATGAAGGAAAAACATATAAATGATCATTGCTACACTTTGCAAATGTCTTTCCGCCTGTAAAAATAATCTGTAAAAACAAGAAAATTTATTGTACTCTTGTACTGAAATATATAGTTAGTTATACGTACGTGGCACAATATGAGATATAACATCAAAATCTTGTAAGAATAAAATGGGTTAGATAGCGCAGACGTAGTTAAACCGAAAACACCAAAAATTTTTGAACAATAATAACATGCTTATACGAATAACCGAGATATAAAAATTTAAGAAGAAGCTTACCTGAAAGATCATTAAAAATATGAAAAAAATATTAGTCTTATCACAGGATCAAGTTGGAAATACTGACAGAAAACAAGAAGATTGATCAAATTTTAATAGAAACGAGGCAACGAACGACGCGAAGCATAGAAAAGATTTACGTAATTATTTTTTCTAGATTTCTAGCGATTTTTCTTTAGGCAGTTTTTAAGCTTCAATTTATTTTCAATAAGATTGAAAATGTTATAAGAAATTTGTCGTCTTGAAAATGATACCGAGAGTGATAACTATGCGTTTCATTTTGAGGGATCTCAACTAATAAGCTATCCATTTCTAGTTTTACATTAAAATTTACTTTTAACAAGCCGGAATCTGTGGAATTTCCGAAACTCTTGACATAAATTATTACTTAACCTAATGGCTAACATTCTGTATTTTAGGGTTTTACTAGTTATCCTGTATAAAAATAATGAAATGGACGAACGGGTAGAAAAATTAAAATTATGTTCGTGTTGTGGGTCGTTGATATTGCAGAGAACGTGATAAAAGGTGATTAAAATTTTTTAAAATTTTTTTTGGTGATTGTAAACCTTAGTCGCTCGTAAGTGAAGCGTGTAATCATAAAAAATATAATAAGTAATTAGGTAAATTTTGTTGCATTATCATATTAATATTTAGAAATCTCTGAATAAAATAGATCTAAAAACCAATTTAAAAAATTCTTATTTATAGTAAGAATTTTGCTTAAAGAAAAGATTGGTTTTGATTAATTGGATTTTGTTTAAAAGAAATTTTCTGTAGTTTAATAGATGAAAAGGTGAGTGAATGCAGGTGTTACCGAACAGTAAATCATTATATTATTAAGGTACATTTTTGAAATAAAACGTTTAGTTCTGTAATCGTTTTTCGTAACGACCATACACGTTGGGTATAAGGTCATTGTAGTATACCTAAATAAGAAAATAAATAAGTTGTCAAGCATTGGTTCAATAAAATACTTTTGTGTAAAATTACTGTGTAACATATTACGTTAAGTTATGTATTTTTTTTATTAAAAACTTTGTATAAGTATTTTTAATTTAATTACACAAAAAAAAGTAAAGTACATAATATCAAGCCGCAGTGTGGAACAATATTTTTATGGTTTTCCTTATGAGTTATGAGAAAATTTTTATGTTGTTCTTTATACAGGTTACACCCTGCTGACGATTGCCTATAAACACGAAGCACTTATCTTGAATCTATATGTAATTAATTGTAATTTTTTTCAATTTTATTTCTACTTCAAATAATTCAATTTTCATTAAATTTAGATACTTCATTTAAATTACATGAACGTATAAAAGAGAAACCCGAAAAACAAACAAAATAATAATAAATTGTTCATTAGACAAATAAATGCCAAAATATACGTAATTATTAATTCTGTACGCAGTATAGATTTTTTTACATTATTTATTATTTCTCCGCAACCACCCAATCAATCACGATAATTATTTTTACATGAATCTCGTGAATTTATTGAATTTTGAATACAACTACACTACCTTTGTAGAAAATAATTACGTGTCTAATTGTTATTATTTCTGAGAGACTAAACTGCTGTTTTTGTGAAATATAATCTGGAAACTCGAAACTACTCGAAACAATGATTTAGCCATAGATTGACTTATGGATAAATTAACAGGTATCATTAATCAATTTTTGGAGCTTTATCCATCTTATTACGGATATATTTTGTAAACACGATGCCAAGTTCTTAACGTTTGCCTTATGATCAGGTTGAGAACCTGGTCTTATAAAGCGATTCAAATTAAAGATACAAAACTATATAAAATATAAAGCAAATTTCCTGCATAACCCCACCAGTTGTCTAACAATGAAATAAATTGTACATAAACTAAGTGCGTGCTGAAGTACCAATAAGGTGGTCTCACTGTTCCATATTGAATATACAAATAAATGTAAATAATTATTTAGACAACCATTAAAAATAAAATGTTTTATTTTTCTAGCTTTTATTTTTAATTTTCATTATAAAATATTTTCACAGTAATAATAATTATATAGTAATAAAAATCACATAATTAAAAACTTAATAAAGTAATAAAATATTTAAATTTTATCTGTAAATTGTGATAGGTACATTTAATTGCCACAAAGCCGCTTAAAATTTCTTTAAGTACATTTCCATTCAACATAATTTTGCTTTTACATTTCTTTTTAATAATTCTAGGTTTGACTTTCATTTAAGCATTTTATTATTGAATTTAAATAAATTATCATAATAATTATTGATAATAGTTTTACAGACGATATAAATGATTAATTACATTGACATATATTTGTACTTTACTAATATATACGTAAATGGTTGAAATACATAATTTCAATAAACAACTTATTCGGAAATTTTTATTAAGCTTTCCCATGAGATATAATAATTTTGATGTAATTAATTAGGGTCACATGTTCTAAGAAAATCGTGGTATTGCATTACGACACGTTCCTGTTGCGGAGTTTCCACAGAACCAGGCCTCTGGAGTCGAATTTTAATGACTGCTCTCTGAGGTGTTATATCCTGAAAATGTACAAGGTAGCATGCAGCCATTACTCCTGTTCTACCACGTCCCATTCTGCAATGAAGCCCAATTGCCTAAAATATATTTTTTAAACTATTACACAAAAATATCTGTACTACATTCTTTAATAAAAATAACGGAGTGCAAATTAATACCTAGCGGAATTATAAAATGTTCAACAATAAAGCAAAAACTGAATTTCAGAGAGAACAGCTAATAATAAATTAACCAAGTGTTTCCTAGTTTAGTGAGTTTATTTTATGTAAATCTTGATACTCAACTACTTTCAAACTTAAAAACTCTATAGATAATCTCAATGTTTTCTTTTAACTTTTTATAGTGACAGGAATTACAGGATCGAAATGCAGTGCTAATGAAATCACGTAAAAAACGGGATGTCTGTATATTAAATCTATATTAAAGCAGCGCTGCATTAAAGTAAGAATTGCAATTTAAATTTCTTTCAAAAATATTATTCTGTAAT
This sequence comes from Cantharis rustica, assembly GCA_911387805.1. Taxonomy (NCBI): domain Eukaryota; kingdom Metazoa; phylum Arthropoda; class Insecta; order Coleoptera; family Cantharidae; genus Cantharis; species Cantharis rustica. The sequence continues at coordinate 43,201,603 of OU426877.1, forward strand.
TAAATCAATTAAATGGTAGCGTAAACAATTCAACAGAATTGTTGTTTGTTTGTTTTGCGAAAGCTAAGAGGAAATAATTTTATCATTTTAATTAGGTACTTCAATAAATAACTAATCTTCTTTAAATTCTTTGAGGTCTGCTTTGTACTCATGGTTTATATAAGTTTACAGAACTTATAGTTCTGTGAGCACTTGAATATTACTTTAGTAAGGTGCCAACTTTGCTATATGTACAGCCCAGACATCGAACTTGAGCTTTCATACCACAACAGTGCAATTGACGCGATCAGGCCATGAACCACGATTTAAGCTTGATGTCGTATAGAAAAAATATTATTTATTTTTTGTGAGCAAAATTAACTTCTTTGAAAACAGCTTTCTTGTTTCGACCTAATGGTCTCGGTTCCGATGCGCCTCAAAATACAATAATTTCGAAAACTTAATTTAAAAGTTACAATTTTGTTATTGCCACTCCTCTTTGATTTTAATGTTTTTATTTTATTGTCACTGGTAAACGGGCGTATAAATCACTAAGAGTCAAGTATGGTAAATCATTTTAAACCTTTCTTAAAAATCTTCAATATTTTTATTTCAATTTTCAAAATAATCAATCTTTCATTTTTGAAATTTTATAGCTCGGATAAAAAAGATAAACAGACTAAAGTTTTTCTTGTAATAAAATTAATTGTTTCAAAGTTATTATTATTAAACTCACTTTTAAAGCTATAAAATTAAAATTGTGTTAAGATTTTTATGCAGTTCAGTTGATTTAGTAAAAATGTTTTATTAATAAATATTTAACTCCTATTTAAAATAGAAATGTAGTTTTTTTATAATACCTCTATTAAATTATTAAATTATCAGTTTGTTCTTAAGTATAATTTATTGTTTATTTAATTTTAAAATTGTTACAAGCAGTAAACGATATTATTTTATTTGCATTACACTGTTTACCTACTGATGTTGGATAGTAATAATGAATGAATTATGATTAGGTGAATACATAAATCTACCATTTATAATTTACCTCGAGATTACTCTTGTTCTCTTGCTAAATACAAATTACAGTTACTAAGAGGGTTGATCATAATCTAGATACAAGTTACAGGCAGTGATGTGTTCTGGTAACAGTTAATTTCGAGAATTGTATTAATAATTATCTTACTTTATCAAATATTTGTCCTCAACAGACATTTCACAGTAATTATATAAGCACTTCATATTTCTTCAAACTCAATTTAATTTATCGTTTGACATTATTTTTAAGAATATAAAATTGTGTAATGAACGACTAGGTACACAAATGCATGTTTCCTGTTGTATTTCAATCATAAAGTAATTTTGCTTTGAAAGTTTTCTCTTCTTTTAAAATTCGGAATTTTTTATAAATTTTTAAGTGTTTTTTTGATAATTTTAATAATTCAGATGATTTTTGTTATTCATAACAATATTTTAAACAAAAAAATTATAATATTGCATTTAATTGAAAACGGAAATAAAAATTTATAGATATGATAGATGTGATATGAACTTTCACTGAAATATTGACAAAATATTAAAAAAGCAGGATTTAGAAACAAAATCAAACTTATAATTTTGATTTATTTTTGTAATAGTCAGACACAATATTGAGCTGTATTTTTCCATTTTCAAAATTTTCACATAGATTTCTCAGAAAAAAAACAGAATCTCAAAATAATAGTCTAATTCTAATTTTTGTCTATAACAAATTTCATATAATGGAAAAATCAAACCAAGTAAAATCAATAGTAATTTTGCTGTTTCTTAAAATTTATCCAAATTAATATTTTATAAAATATTTTAGTACAATATAATTTATTTTAAAACCAATTATTAACTTTGAAAAACAAAATTCTTTGTCCAAACAGTTAATGGAAAATGGTTAGAGTTCTTGAGTATGTGGACAAAATAAAACTACAATGTTGCTTTAGTCAACGTTTTAGACCATTTATTGGTCCATCTTCAGGACTATGCAAAAGTTTTCGAAAAAATCGAATTTAAAACTGAAAAATTTACATGTATTTTATGGGTTTATGCTAGGCCGTGATTGAGTTAGGCAAAAATAAAATAGACTCTCCGGGCTTGTTTTATTTTTTCACCTAATACATAACAATTTAAAAATATCCCCGTAGAATAGCAGAACTCGCCAAGGGTGGAACTCGAAGCCATAGAACTCGTCCTTAACTGACAATAACAATAAGAATATTTTAAAGCACACCTACCGTCAACAAAAATAAGAGCAGGGGCTCAACGTGCGAGTTACCGTCACGCATTGGGGTGTATCGTATTACATTTCTCTGCTTTTCGTAATTTTAAAATGTCGTTATTTCGATAACTAATGCATAATCCGCAAAGATTTTTGTTCTAATGTACTCAGAAAATTGTCCTTTCCAATGGTCAATAGGAAAAAGTTCAATTCTTGGGATGGGTTAAGTGACAGTAGACCAAATTACTACAAAACAATCAAACAATAGTGAAAATAAATTCTATTGAATTTCTAATGAAAGTCAAATTCTGTTGACTAGAGCAACACTGTAGTTTTATTTTGTCCACATACCCAAGAACCTTATCCATTTTTTAATTATTAACTTTCTTCTTGTCAAGTTTTTCTAATCTTTTCGAATATCTTCAATTTAACTTTTGTAGTTTTCAATTTCAATTTTTTTATAAAGCAATCACTTACCTATATTTTGAAACATTAAATTCAATAAATTATGATTTACTTTTATTAAATATTGGATTAAAATCGGAATCGGTTTTGTTTAAACTTCAAGACAATTTTAAAGTAATAGTAACTATTTGTTTACATTTTAATTTAATTTAATGATGTAACTTTAATTTCATTAAGATTTTACGACGCGGCGGAAAACTTTTTAGCAATAAGCAATAAATCAGAGCTTAACAGTAATTAATTTTCGGATTTAAAAGTCCAACTTAAAATGTTGAAAAAAAAGGAGTTTTCCAATATCATCAGAGTGTAAACCTCTTGTTAGTATAATTCTAGGCTAAGTAGACCTATTCTATAAGTTCGTGACGTATTGACAACGCCGAAAACATTGAACAAAAAAGTAAAAAACTGGAATTTTTGGAAGCTATAAAAATTAATAAATTAAAATATTCATCTTCACTACTAAATAGTCAATCTGATTTAAATAATTCACCCCCTCTAAACATTTTTAATAAATATTAATCGTGATCATGTGATTGGCTTTTGGTAGTTGTCCAAGTAACTTGTGATTCGCTCCCGAATACCAGCAAAAGATGGTGGCGTTCTAACCCCCTTTATATTTTCAGATTATAGTTTTGATTATATTTTGTCAAAATTAATAATTTCATCTGCTTAATAAACCACTACTTTTTCTGTAGAGATGAGGAGTAACAATACTTTTTTGGCACCCGTCGCCGACAGAAAAAGTACTGTTAAGATTTTCGTTTCAATAGTTTTAACAGATAAACATTATTTCAATGATTCATTACATTAGTAAGCGTTAAAAAACCCGGTAACTTCTGATGGGCAGGTACATGTATATTTTCAATAAAAGACACATTTATAAATCAATCAAGATATAGATTGTGAAGAATAAATAGAAGATCAAGTACGATTAGACCACACAAATTTAGAGCGTGTTTACCAGAAGACAGAGTCTTCCAACAATTTCGTAATTCGAATCAAGAATTTTTCTATACTTTAATCAGCAATCACACGAAGACATTATGTATGTATTGTAAGCGGTTAATTTTTGTTGTCTTATATACAAATTTTAATATAGTGATATTATAGTCATATCAATGTATTTCATCATCATTAACAATATTTTTTATATAAAATTCAAACTGCGCCTTTCTGTAACTCTCCAGAGGGAATCTGTTACGCTACATAAATTCCTATATTATTACCCAATAAAAAATAAGTAAAATTTATTTCAAAACTTATATAAAAAGTTTGGATTTTAACTGTTTCTAAAATAACATCATAAAGTGTAGCTTTGCTAACAACAATTAATTCATAAACTATTGCTTTTTTAAACGATTAACTAAAATAAACAATTAAATGAACGACGAAACAAATTACACTTTAAGTTATATTGTCATGTTCTGAATCAAAGTTTTACCTACCCTGTTAACTTGTTATGAATTTTGATTTTCATTTTGTAAAATATTTGAATTTGAATTTTGGGAGGTAAAACTTTAAAATTTAAAGTTGGTAAAAGTAAAATATTTATCAAGGCTTTTCTATCAAAAATGGTCTAGGTGATAGACGTGTAAAATTTTGTTTTTGAATAATTTTGATAAGTTTGTGAAAGATTTTGAATATAAGTGATTTTTTTATGAAAGCGTTTTATTGATAATTGAAATTGGATTGAATTTGATTTTGAAGAAAGATATTTTGGATAGTTTTTTTTTGAGAGTAAGATTGAAACGGAAGCTATGGTCGAACGATTACGGATGGTAATAGAAATGAAAGGTTTCTCAAAATTATAATTAAAATTGGTAAAAAGTTTTCTATTTTATTTAAATTTAATTAAGGAACAATAAATTGTTGCTGATAAGCCGGACTGCGATACCAGTATCGAAAAATTTTAACGTGCCGATTTTAAAATTTTATTGTTCAAATACGAAATTAAAATTTAAGAAAATATTTAATTGGGAAGAAAATAATTAATTAATTAAAATAAAATGCTGGGGGCATAGCAATATCTTATCATAAGTGCGTAAATTATTATTAGTTGCATCAAGTGAAACATAAAATAAGCAATATTGATACCATACTACTTACTTCCTGTTTATTGCTACATGATTTACAAATATTTATAAAGTCCTTAATCTGCTCCAATGTTGGAGCTTCAAATTCTTCTATATCAATTTTGTACCAACTTAGTTTTTGAAAATTTGTAATTGGTGGAATCATTTCAGGTGAAAGTGTTATTAAGTGCTTCACGTTTTCTTTTACCAAAAACTCTAAATTTGAAATAGTTTTTGGAAAACCCATTCCAGCCAGTTCGTTGGGTACAATCCAAGAAAAATTATATGGAGGAACAGGTTCCATTGAAGTTTCAGAATCATTCATTATTTAATGTGTAAGATAGATTTCATATTAAAAAGTGTTTGTTTTGTTGAAGATGCAGTAACTATCATACTTTCATCCAATACTTTTTCTGTGACTATTGTATAACCTAAAAGTTTTGACATTGATATTATTCACAAATGAAAAGAAATTTTAAAAACACTTACAGAAAATACTTTTAATATTATTTACATCTGTGCTGTAAAAATATTTACACTTTTAAGGAAAAATACAATAGTTACGTGCATTTAAATTGGAAATATATTTTTGTTCAAGAATATCGACTGTTGGACATATTCCAATTTTATTGTTTGATCAAATGCGGCAAATTTAAAAGTGCTACTACGCTCTTTCCTTGCATTGTTACAAAATGTTGTTTTTTAAGATTTAGTGGATGACAAATAACAATGAAATTAAGACATCTACATTGGTTTGTTTTTCTTTTGTAAGTTTTCCACATAAATACGTCAATATTTATACTCTAGGTCTTTCAGTGTAAAATTGACACATATATTTGTGATTATTCAGGTAAATGAACAAAAATCGCAAATTCGTCTACCTAAGCTTTTTAATTCATGCAGGCTGCAAATATGTAGCTTCTTATCATAAAACAAAAAAGTTTTCGAAAAATTATTTTTATTAAATTAAAAACCGATTTAAACATAAATAAAATTACAAAAATATAGTAGTTGTATAAAAAATAAAAAAAAATTACTAATAAAACAAAATATTTATTATATTTTAATGGTTTACAAAATAATTATTGGAAAATTAACATAATAAATAAAAAAATAAAAATTCTAATATTCTTCTATTCCATAATCCTCCTCCTCGTTATAATTATTAGTGTCTTCTTCGTCGTCATCATAATCATAATCTTCATCTTCTTCATATTCTTCAACTGCTATAAAAAGTTGCAAGACATTATTTTAAAAAAATTTTACATAAATTAAAATTTACCTGGATTATTTGTTTTTTCTGGCTCTTCATTTATTTTCTTGGAAATGTTTTCTTCTGCAGAAGTTACTTCTGATTTCGTATTGGATGACGAAGATTGATCTATGGGTGTAGTGCACGTATTTACTGTTTTCGATGAATTAATATTAATATTAGGACGTGTACGAACTCTTGACCTTGCGGATAAGTTAACTGTGGGTTTCGGAGTTCTAGCAACAAAATAAAGATAAGAAATTCACTAGATACAAAATTTTTTATAAATTTACCGAATAGGAACAATGCTGGGTGATTTCAACTCTTCTTTGGCAGACGGTATAGTTACTTCACCAGTTGGTATTGAAAAAGTATTTAATTTTTTCAGTACTTCGTAATTGATCTTTTTGGAAAATTTTTTTTCTTGCAACATTTTCTCTATTCCTTCCGCTGCCGTGGTTGACGGACCGGTATGTTGTTTTCTTTTATTGGTTGCTCGTTTCTTTTTTTCAGGTTTTCCAGACTCTTTCTCTTTTTCTAACTTTTCTTGCTTAACTAATAAATATAATTATCAATTAATATTATTTTTATTGTGGTGTTTTAATGCTATTAACTAGACTGTTAACAAATTTAATTGATTTACTCTTTTGAATATTTTCAACAAAATCAATACACAATATTAAAACATAATATTTTTATCGTGAGTAAATAAACAAAACAGGTTCGTAAAGAAAATTTTTACTTACTCTTTTGTTGTTCCAAATAATCAGCATTTATTTGCATCCACAGTGACCTTTTATGCTCTACCTCGTCTTCATTCATAATATATGCATCTAATTCCTTGTCATCGATATCATCGAAAGCCAAATCAAAATCAGTCGTTACTGTGTTAGCTGGTACGCTTACTTCATCATTTAATGAACATGCTAAACCCATGCTATCTATATTTGGCCCTTAAATAAAATTTCTCATTTATACACCTTAATAAATTTGAATTATGTATAATATAAATTAAAAAATTTTTAATTGAACAAGTTTGTTAAACATTAATAATATTTAATATTTATTATTAGGCTTTCGGCAAAGGTTACCGCTTTCATCACAATTTATTTATTTCTCAACCTTCGCTGAAGACACATAATTAAATATTAAATGCTATTAATGTTTAATTAATTTGTTCGCTTAAAAACCTTTTAATTTATATTTCACAAGTTTATAATTTATATATTAGAATAATTATTAACAAAAATGAAGTATCTATTATTTTACAGTACTTTTCGAGTAACAGATATTTTTTTAATTACATGGAAACTCACAATATAAGTAACCAGTTATTGAATATCTATAAATCAACGAATACATGAATATTTCAAAAAAAATATTTTAAATTTGATATGATTTATTAAACTTTATTACAGCAACAAATTTAAAAAATTCAATCTCCAGTAACTTCGGGACGGAATTATTTTATTAGATGCCCGAGTTATTTTGCGATAAGACATAAACTATTATTACTTGATTGGAAGTCGATTACACTTTAATATAAAAATGTAACGTCAGTGAATACGTCGAATTTACGAGTACCGAAGCCTTCCACCATTGAACATTTTAGAGTTTTCTCAACACTTGTCGGTTATCATATTTTAGGCAGCTACTATATTATAGTGGTACGGTGAAATTTATTTAAAATGTTCCTTTTTGATATTTTTTATTCAAATGTTCACTCGAACTATTAGGTCTGACGTATGCTCTGTAGAGTTAAGAGCGAATGACATAAGTCACTACAGTAGAGACTCCAATACCGGTAATGCGCACAGTAATTCACTTTTCATTTAATTTAGCTAAATGAAAATTGTAGCAATAGCGGACTAAAAATACAGCTTCGGAAGCTGTTGGTTTTGATTTACGCTAAGTCAATATAAGTAGCTTGTAATTCGGTCCGACAGATTTATCCCAAGTGTAAAAATGTTGATTCAAGTATTTATCTAATTGTTGTGTAATATTATCATAATTCTAAATCAAGAAGATAAAATTTACGAATTAAAACGAAGAGTTCGATTTGTGATGTCGATCGATTGTCATCTAATAAAACTAAAATTGATTAGTTATTATTTACAATATAGCAAGTATTAGGTAGTACGACTAAAAAAATCTTCGTTCTTTTTTAATTATTTTACGTTATAATAGCACCACTTTTATATACAGAAAATTTCAATAAACCTTATGATTAAACAGAGAAATAAATTTTAAAAAAACGGTAGCCTGCAAAATTCGCGCCTCATCATAGAACATCTGTGTCCTTTTCGGATAAAGCATCCGTTTGAAAATGAAAAACTTTTCTTTTGAAATAATTGAAAGACAAATTATAATAAATGTTACATAAAATTCACTTACCAAGTTCAACATTGGAATCTTCTTCAAAACAATTTGGATCATCAAGTTTTTGCTCGTGCAAAATTTCCTGAATAGTGTCACGAGTTGATGCGTCAATAAATAGCGATTGATCCCTTTCTTCATCGTGTTGAATACGATTTTCTAAATAATATTATGTATATAATATAATAAATACATCTTCATCAATGTTAGCGCTAAATAATTTAGGTACAAAAAAATCGCTACGTAAGAAAAATCTTTCCAAAATTAAATAATTACCAACTTTCGCTAAGCAGCTGTTCAAGATATAGGATTACAAAAAAATCTTACTTTTAGTTGACTGATGTTTTCGTTTTCTATTATTTGAATCTAATTGTGATTCTATTTCCTTCTGAAGCGAAATTAACGTGTCTTCTTCGGAGTTCATAAGCTGTAATATAAATTAGTTTTAGCTTTATAAATATCTTTGCAATGTAATTAAATTACCTTCTGCAATCGCTCTTTGTCTTTTTTACGAGCGGCTTTAAAAGATGGAGGATCTTGTTCTTCTTCCAAATCTATATCCTTAAATTCGTCTAAAGTTAAAGCGCTAGAAGGAGTGTCGCTAAACTCAACTAATCTGAAAAATTTTGATTTTAATATCTTGTATTGTATTTTCGAATTATTTAACACTATTTATAGTGCTCAGCACAAAAATATTAGACTTCTCTCGGTAGATTAGAAAAACTACTAGCGACAATGATTTTCATAATAATTGAACACGATTACTAAACTGAAGACTACTAATTTAAAATGAATTCATGAAAGGAAATACTAAAAAATATAAAAACTCGACAAATGTTTGCTGCCACCAATATAAGATGGCAATTTCGCCAAGAAACATCCAATTTAATTATTTTTAAATGAACGTTTGCACAGAATAAAGTGAAGACATAAAAAAGTTATTATTAAACAGCAAACTCGATAGTTTAGATTTAAGACAAATTCGCCAAAATATATTTTTTCAATATAAGATACTTGAAAATCGTAAGATAATAACTTAATGGAAATGGTTAAGAGCATTTTCGTGCGTTTTTTAATATTCTGATGTTACTTTCGAAATATAATATTCATATGATACGTTACAGGTAAAATGTAATTCGAAAGGACATTAAAAATATATGAATGGTTTAGATCGGTTTAGATATTATAATTTATAATCAGGGCGTATATTAATTTCGTCGATGTCCGTAAGCACATGAGTACATATTAATAAAAATTTGAAAGGGCCATAATAAGTAGATTAAAAATGAAAATCTCCCACTGTAAATATTTCTAATATGAGGAAATTTGAATAGCAAAACCTTTGAAATTAACAAACTTACAATGGAAAACAAATTAATATAAGATAAAGAATTTAAGTTTTCAGAAATTTTTTTAAATTATAATTTGCGAAGAACTGGTATGCTACAACTAAAATAACAAACTTGAAAAATATACGTGTCAAAGTTAATAAGTTTATCTATATTTTCTTTTTAGACGTGACAGACTTAGACATAACATCACTAGCATTTTTCGAGAATTCATTTTACTACCTAGTACATCTCAATAGTTGAAACGAAATTGAAGTATCTAAATCGTCCGTAAATTAAATTTAACTATGCAAGTAGCTCAACTATGCAGGCGATTATATTTGAATTTAAAAAGTCAAAAGGACGAAGAAAATATACAGCTAGAACCGCAAATCATACATTCGTCTTTATACGAAGCAGTCTATTTATTCAGATTTTAATCAAAATTAAGTTGTCTACATCGACCTAGGATATTATTATTATATTATTTGTTATGATATACTGTGAAAGTAGTAGATATCATTTTTGTCGCTCATTGATTTTTCATTCAAATTGTAGATGTTAATCGCCTCCTTTATTTTAAATTTTTCTCCCTTTTTGCATATCCAAGTTTCTTTCTTTGATGGAATGCGAGTTTCAGGCGGCCATGTGTTTGTACATAGGAATATCCCAAGTAACATTTTCCCTGTGGAAATTTCCTGTGACCCTGTTAGACCCCTGGCAAATGCGTATTAATTAAGTATGCCAGGCCTGTTAATACAGGGATTTTCTATGTACCTGTTTACACACTCTTTGTGGAACCCTGTAAAATGCCCGTGGTAGGAATTAGCCAGGGATCTGTTCACAGATTCTTTGTAGATGCCTGTGAAATGCCCGAGGTAGGGAAAAGCCAGGTACCAGTTTACAGATTCTTTGTAGGGCCCTGTGAAATGCCCATGGTAGAAATTTTCATCAAATCAAAATTAAATTATTATATTTCTATACATAATACTTTATGCTAGTACCTATACAAGTAGGTATAAGTAAATTATAAAGTCAAATATATTGTATACCCTCCGTAGCAAAATCGTTAAGGTGTGAAGTTATAGAACATTCAATAAATGCCATCGCAGGTTCGAATCCCGGGAAGTTAAAAAAAATGGGGAACTTTCTTTGGATATTTAAATAAAATGTAATTGTTAACTTTCAGATCGTTGTTCTAGAGGCATAGTTTATTATGTAATAATTATAATGTTAACAATATAATTATTGTGATATAATTATTATTATATCATTAATTATTAATGATAATTAATGATTAATTATTGATTAATAACACAACTCGACAAAAACAATTTTTTTCTTTGTCCAAAAATTTATTTTATGATTTTTCTAATCTTTATGCTCCAAAATAAAGAAAAAATACCCATATTCCATATAAAGTTTGCATTTATCGTAGTTATGATAATAATCAATTTTTTGAGTTATTATAGACATATTAAATAATTCTGGTATATTGAAAAATATCCCGAAAAAATGAGGGGTCGTAACATTCACACACTGTCTACAGATGTCATTTAAGTGTTATCACTTTATTGTTGTTTATACAACAATTGAATGCTTTCTAAAAGACTTATAGAGGTTAAAATGTCGTCAAAAAGGTGTAAATATGATGCTGATGCATTTTTTATAAATGTGCTGTATTTATTAAAGTGCTAGATACAAAATTTTATTTAAACGCATGTGAAAAGGTTTGTGAAGCTTATGAAGCCTATTTTAACTGCCCTGTTTGGAATCTAGACAAGTCCTGGGCTACACATGTTACTTGTGACTAAGAGTTAGTTGAAAACGGTTGATGGTCGTCAGCTAAAGCGGTTAAGTGTGCTGCTGCTAATGCCGAATGCCTGTTTTGACTCCGGGCTCAGTAAAAACTTTATTTTGACCGTTTCCTCTTGGAAAGCAATGGCAAACCAGCGAGGTTTAATCTGCCTGCTACACCCTCTCTGGAGATGAAGTGTATACACTCCCGCGGTTCGAAGCCTGCTTTTAGGTCTCCTATGTGCGTGTAATACTTCAAACGCACAATACAAACATAGGAGAGAGGTCGCCAACGTCCAGGGAACCGGATATGGCACATGAAAAAAAAGTTAAAAGTATGTTAAAAAATTTTAAAACTTTGGGTTGCAGAATGTCTCTCAAAGTACATATATGCTGCATGCTCATTTGAATAAATTTTAAAACAATATGGGAACATACTCAGAAGAACAAGGAGAACATTTTCATCCAGATATTATAAACTTTGAACAACGTTATCAGGGCCAATACAACGAAAGTATGATGGGGAACTACATTGGGGGTTTAGTGAGAAAAATTACTTATAAACATGGAAAAAAGAGTAATACGTAGAGTTCACTTTAAAATTTTTTTTTTACTATTTTGTAATCTGATATAATCGTAAAAGTTAATAAAAATTACATACAATTATTACATTTGTTTCAATTTATCAATAAATAAAAATTTTAATTATGGATTTTCTAAAATACTGGTCAACCGCTCTCCTGGATACAAAAGCAAACTTTTTTAGGGCATATATCTTTTTTTCGTCTAACTATCAATAGATTTATCAAAATTTCATACTCTCTTATCAAATTCAAAAATTGTGTTGACCTGTGTAATCATTATAAATTAATGATTAATTATTATAATATAATGTTAACAATATAATTATTATTTTTTTACATTTTGCAAATCTCCCTGGTAGATCCCTGCGGCAGAGACCCTGGTAGACCCCGTGGCAGAGACCCTGCCAGTGTACCTGGTAAAGGTGCTTAGTAGACCCCTGTCTGGGCATCCCTAGTAGGGGTGCAAAATGTGCGCCACTATGCCCTGGCACAGACCCCTGGTTTGATTCAAAAAAGGGTTCTAGACAGGGACAGGTACCTATGAGATTTCACTGCCAGGGGTTTATAAGAGCTTTACCAGGTTGAAAATGTTACTTGGGATACTAGGTTTATCTCCACCTTTCTCATGAAAAATCTAGACATAAGACATGCGCTACATGAACTAATGTTGTTTTGTTCTCATTTTTGTAAAAAAAAAATAGTTACCATGATCCCGCTGATGAAAATTTATGCCGCGTGTGCTTTTTGCGTTTCCTTAGGAAAAACTATCCAAAATAGAACAAAATTGCAAAAATTATTTTTTAGTATTTGCATAGATAAATGCTCTATGATAAAAATGATAAATGTTTGCAACATTTTAAAAATAAATTACATAAAACATGAATTACGCCGACGTAATTAAAAGTACGCACGTATTAAGGCTAAGCTACACGCACCTAGCTTTGATTCACGAACGCGAGATGGCTATAAGCTCATGGCGTTTTATAATAAATTCATAGATGGACAGAACGTTTAACAAATTTTTTACTACCCTACTTGCTCATATGTGCCGTTATTTAAATAGTAAAATTACAGAAATCTACTTTTGAAACATTCGATAAGCTCTGTCTTTTAAAATACGAAAATTACCCTCACTGTAATTTTTCTCCCCCCCCCCTTTCCCGTTAAATGTATAAAATTGTTTAAATTATTTTTTATAAAATGCCTCCTAGTAAGAAACATTATTCGAGGGTAGGAAAAGAACTAAACGTGCTGTAAGCATAAGAAATTTGAGGAAACTTCAGAGGTAAGTGCTGTGCCAATTAGGAAAAAAAGTTGATTTTGAAAGATACATAATATAACATACATAGATACATAATATTATAACACAATATAAATTATTACCTAGATAACGTTAATAAAAAGTGCAGTGCACAAAACTCGATCCCAATTTGCTTTTGCAGTTATCCGACGATAATTTTACTATGTAAACTGTATTATACTATAATAATTATTTAAAAAAGGTAAAAATTTAAATATCTGACGGAGAGCTACCATAAAAGTAACTTAAAATAAAAGCCACGATTAAAATGATTGTAACCATAATAATTACAACGATTAATGTTATTAACCTGTGATAATTTCTATAAGATTTCAATTTGAAATGTTAAATTAAAATTAAAAATTCCATTTTATAACTAACTTTTTTAAAAAGACAAAAACTATTTAATGATGAGAATCTGAAATTCGAAAAACAATGTTTAAACAGGGGGAAAAAAACTGTAGTCAGTCAATTAAACAGTTTTTGTACTTATAATATTAAGTTATAAATTGAATTTTTTATTTTAATTTAACATGTAAAATTTAAATGTTATAAAAATATTATTATAATAATTACAATTGAGATCCATTCTTAGTATATAATTATGTTATTTGATAACTTTTGTGAATTGAATTTGAAATCTTTTTGTACATACCATAACTATAAAAAAATCCAACAATTTAGTTAATAAATTAAAAACATTTATTTAAATCTTATGCAAGAGTGGAACGTTTGCATTTTATTGCTTATGCTGCAAAAACTAATCGGCTAAAAGAAATGAATTTTCTGTAAGAAGTCGACAAAAGCATTGTAATCTAAGATGACTTTTGAATTTTCATAGACGATTTAATTCTGCCATAACAATTACATAAATTTAATTTTACTATGATTATTTTTAACCAAGTGGTCCGGTACAATTCGGCCCAGCTGACTCGGCGCTACGTTAATCTTTTTTAAGTTTTAATTTTCTTTGGCGTTGAAAATATTACTAACGAATGCCTCGTGTAAATGTACACGCGATAACTCCTAGCAACCTTTGCGCACGTCAAAAAATCTTGCAACTGAGGAAAAGTAACCTTAAGAAATGATAAGTTCTACTGGTATTGAGTTTAACTTATTCCAGTTTTACAAAGATCTCAAAACTAGTCACAGATTACGAAAATCAAAATATTATTTTATTTTTACGCGGTATAGGTCATAACTAGCAGACTATGTAATGACGAAAATAATCAATGTGTTAGATTGCTTTTGTTTTCTTCCAAGCGAAGACAGTCAGAATAAAGTTTTTATTCCGCCCGGAATCGAACAGCGTATCTCGTCTTAGCAGTTGACGCACTTACACGTACAGTAATAACCGTTTTCTTTTAGGTGGAAAATGCTTACAAAGTGCGACTAATTTAGGCTACTAATGATTTTCAAGATTTGCATACTATTTCGCGAAACTTGAATTTTAGAAATAAAATAAAAGGTGAATTTTATTTCAAATTATGTTTATTTAGTTTAATTATTGATATACATACTATCTTTACTATATTCCATATTTTTTAAAAATTACAATTAAACAAATTTTGTGGTTAGTTAGCCCAGTGATAGGGTAATCGACTGCTGAAATGAAAAACGTTTACTCCTTATAAACTACGTAGCAGCAAATTTAAAACTATTGAACTAATGCTGCAACTAACCGCACACAATTCCGCAATCCGGTTTAAGCAGCCGTGGGATCTAATGCTGTAACCTTTCTCGAAAGAGAAAGAGACCGCTTGTACAAAAGTGTACTGAAAAGTTTTCCTCTTCTGTTAGTACGATTCAATATGGATGAAAATAGTTTGTGTTGATTGTACAAATTAAAGAGAATTATTCATTTTTGTATTCACACTTTTATTGTATGTTTTTGAAATCGAATTAAAATTATTTTATCGTCATTCAAATTATACTGATTATATTTAGTAATAAAACGTTTTTGTATCCATCCAAAAAGTAAACACTTTAAACATTTTCACATATTATTAGCCACAATGTAGATTTGAAACGCAAATCCCCACCAAAAACATTATTTCGTAGATACGAAGGTACGTAAGAATTTTCTGCAACTTGTTGCATTGTAGGAAATCTAAAAATATTTAAAGTGCCGAATCAAGATCAAAAGCATTATGTGTTCAATACGAGTACACTTTAAAAAAAGTAAAACTTTAGTCCTATGCTATTTCACTTACATGAATTTAAATTATTTTGAAAATATAGATCTACTTATTGAATATAATTAAGTATTTAAAAATGAACAAAAAACCTAGGGTAAATATGGGTTTTATGCCCCCGTGGGATAGACGACTCATTATGAAAAAGTGGAGGTAGGTATGCACTAATTGCATTTTATAATTAGTGTTTGATGTGGGATATAAGTGCAAGTTAAAATAATTCAATTACCGACAGTTTTTCGCAATAATCTTGAGTTAAATAATTACTAACAGTAAGTGCACTGTTTTTGCTTAAAATTACCAAATTTTTACAAATCAACTTAAGGTATTTACGATGTGTAATGTATTTTTAGTAATTTTTTTTTGATACAATTGATCAGTAAGATACATAACCTCGCATTAAAATACGTGATAAATTATATTTGCTAATAATTATATGGTGGGGCGTATACCCTACAGCAACGAAGATTTATGGCAGTACCTTATGTGGGATATATGGCCTGTCTGTATTACTTGAAAGAGCTGTAGTTAAAGTGGTGTAAGTCAGTTTTTCACATTTTTCGACTTAGATGCTGTAATCACTACTTGAAAATGACACCTGATAATAGAAAAGATGGTTTAAGTTTGATTTAAAAATTGACTTACACCACTATAACTTGAACCCTTTCATATGTAAAAGTAGTTAATTTTTAATTTACGTAATTAAATTTAAAATTTTAAAATTAAAAACTGACTTACACCACTATAATTTTAACCCATCCACTTGTAAATAGGTGCCTATCAATAATTTCACAAAATAATAAAACTTACTGCAGGCATGCCCAGAAAATACAAAAGAAAACCTAATGTTGTCCCTAGGGCAACATGGAGCGAAGAAGATCTCGAAAATGCTATAATAATGACAAATAATGGATTTATGGAAGTCAATGAAACAAGCATATGCCATAAATACCTTATAGAATTAAAAATTAAGCATATACTATACTCTTATACTGGGGCATAAAACCTACTAGTGGGGGTTATACGGCCATTTGCTCTTCTACCTTTAAACAAGAATTACTAACCCAAAACGTTATAAATACATATCTGAAATTATATTTATAACTAGTAAACATATTAAAATATCCATTAGAACAAAAAAAATTATATTAATACTTGAAATAACATCTAGGTGATTTTTTTCCCTTAACTATGCCATATATCCCATATTTACACTTTAAAAAAATAAAAAAATGAACATAATAATTATATTCAAAAATAACAAGAGTTATATTAACTTATTACTAGTGTATGACTTACATATTTATATACGTAAGTTATGTGTGCAATTCGTAAGAACTTATCGTAAAACTCATGCAAAAGAAATTTTGTAGTTCTGAAAATAATATTTAAAAAATAAAAAATATTTTAGAAAATACAAAAAATGCATACACACATTTGAGAACTAAAATGTTTTTAAGTTATCACAAATAAAATACACAATAAGTACATTATGTTACATAGTTATACTCTGTAAGTATAATCTTATGTCCTAGTTTATCGGCTGATGATGCCGGAGTATGGTCAAAACGTTCGCGATAATGTATTTACTTACATTATCTTACTCAATATTACAAGCTTTATAATATATTTAAAACCAATTTGAAATATTCAATACAAGTTTATATCATTTGTAATATTAATTGATAATCGATTTCGTTAGCTGTTGACGATCTTAGAGAACGAAACGGGTTATTCAATAATATTTAATTCATTTCAAGATATAAGTACATATAAATTTATTTTAACACAAAATTATAAAACAAATACTTCATAACAACTTACCTTTTGCGTAATGTTGATTCATGTATTTTTACAATTTTGACAATATCACTTGTGGTACGATTAAAATCATGAAATCGGGCTGCTATCAAAAGCGCTATAAAACATAAATTGTATAAATTTTTTTTATTTTGTTTAAGTGTATAATTTATAAATAGTAAAAAAATGAATAAAATGAGTCAAGCAAAACATATTTACAATTTCTGATGAAACGTTTGATAATTCGGAAATTTTAGAGGTAGGAAAAAGAATGTATTAATATTTTTTACTGTAAAATATTATGTAGCTTCCATATTTCAGAATAAATCAAAAGTAAGAAAATCCTTGCTCGTTTGGTATTTTTTTTTATTAGATAGGAATGAATATTTTTCTTCTAATAGAATACTAAGTGTGAAGTGGTGACGTTAGCCGTAGACAAACTCACCAAAAAAATTTGGTCTTCTCCTCCGAATTTTATGGCAAGAAAAATAAAAAAATATACCATCAATGTACCTAACAAACAAACCTTATTTGTGGTAAGAATCTGATAAAAACAAAAATATGTGAACTCATTAATATGAAATTTGACTTTTAAAATTTAAAAATTTGAAATTTAAAATAAAATCTAAATATCATAATTTCCATAGGAAATATCCTTCTTAAGGTACTAATTAATATTTTTTTTTCAGATAATTTCATAAAACTATTAACGTTGCTGGACTCGATCATGTAATTCTTGTACTGTGTAAAAAGCGCGAATAGCTTTGAAGAACCAAACGGCGTTCTCCTTTTTCTTTCAAATAAAAATTCCGACAAATATTAAATTTAATGTCATTAATAGACAATTATTGTTTGCAATCAAATTTTAAGTAAGGTATTTTATTACTATTCAACATTTTACCTCTATTTTTCAACTTTTAGAATTTAAACTGTGTCTCCATTAAAGATTTAAGATCCAAAATCCCTAAACGAGTGAGAAACCATTTACGCGCATTTGAGAGAGATTCACGCTTGTTCATAGTAATATTCTGAATTTTATAGAGGGTATCTATTTTAAAACTGATATAATTATGACAATATACATAAATAGTATATATCTGTACAACACAGAAAAATGTTATGGTTGTAAAATGTATGTAAGTGTGTCAAATGTTTTCCTATTGCAAGGAAATTTATTGCAATTTAGGCAGGTACATTTACGGAATACCTATGAAAAGATAAAAATAAATAAAATAAGCTTTGCTTTTCGTATTAACGAAAACTGAAGGAGAATTATTTCGTAATTTCGGGAAACAAAAACATGAATGTACGGCAGTACGTAAAGAAAACTTAAGAGTACTACACAGGTAAGATTTCGAAAGATATAGGTAGGATTTAACAGTATAGAGGCAAAATTGTAGCACGCGTATCAAATATTACGTTATACAAAAATGTTATGATCGATATTTTTCGAAAATATATACCAACATAGATTATTATTGTACAAATTACTATAAATAGAGTCAATTGTAAGTATTGATATTTTAGAATGACTTTTAGTGAAAAAATGCACTTATCACTTTTTAGAACTAAAATCCACAGTTTTCACAAATAATATTGCTGACTATATTCACTCGTTGCTTATATTATTTTGTGTATGAAAACGAACAAAATTGGGTTATTTTACAGAGATAAAAAAATTAGAGCCGATATAATGTTCTTATGTAATTTTGTTCTAGATATTATTAATATCAGTCACACGACCGCGGAACTATTCAACGACGACGACTATTCAAATTATTTACATTAATAAACCAATGAAAACCATCTATTTGTGAGTGTCAGAATTTGACTTCATTTCGTTATTTTTGTAACTTTAAGGTGCATTAAGGTGCTATAACCAGCATTGATTTTTATACTTTCACTATACTGGTAACATCCTAAAAAAATTTTAAATAAATTAATCTTACAACGATGCGAACTAGTAGTTAAAAGCAACATTTAAAGGATAAGATGCAGATTGGCTGTTATAACGCGATCTGGCTGAAACATAGTGTAGAGGTGCTTCCAAGTGTGCTTGTTACGAAAACGTTATTCTTATCTTGCGAAAATGCCGGATATTGCGCGGTCCCGAGTTTTAGAATAATTAAGCTTGTGTTAAAATCAAATCATCCAGTATTAACGAAAGTTATTGTTTTTTAGTTGTCACAATATTTATTAAAATACATTGCACCCATTATAAGTAAATTAATTTACACATAGTATTCCCGCTGAATTTAGCACGTGTAAGTACAATCATTAATGACCAAAACTGTACGTAAAAAGTAGATCCACGCGAAGACATGGGTCTGTTAGTAGGTTTTTGTTAGTTTATATTATTTGTTTAGCGAAACTGTATTTAAAAGGTAGTACCGCGCAAAGACACGAATCTGTCAGTTAGCTCTGGTTATTTTGTTTAGTGAAAATATACGTAAAAGGTAGAACCATGCGAAGACATGGATTTGTCAGTAGGTTAGTGTTAGTTTATGTTATCTGTTTAGCGAAACTGCGTACGTAAAAGGTAGATCCAGGCAAAGACATAGATCTGTCAGCAAAATTTACAAGGCCCCCACACGCCTACTTTCACAATAAGACAATTTATTTTGAAGTTAGAACTTTTCAAACTTTGATAGCGATTTTCTTCACTATTTTATATTTCCGCAACGAAATTTTACCATTATCTTACTAACATAAGTAACAACCCCTAATCTAACCCATATGTCTAAATTTTCATTGAATTTATTAAAAAAATTACCATAACTTTTATCACTAAACTTATTTAATAATAATGAAATTATTAATATAATATTAATTACCAAATTAACGAAAAATTTGTATCAAGATTTGTGTAGCGGTTTCTTCGCTAGATGTAAAATTTTTCGATAGATCATTATGTAAGTAGATGCCAAAGTGTAATTAGAAAATATTATAGGTATAAATAAAATTGCTGCAGAATGTAACAGATAACATTGAAAAGAAGCAAACAAACTATGAGAAAATTCCAAATATTGAATAATTTAGAATATATTTGATTTTAAAGTTCGATTTTTTTTATAGAAAGTTCGTATACTGGGTGACCCAGACCACCCGCATCAGTACTTTTTTTCAAAAACGGTAAGTCGTAGAGAGTTGGGCTAAAAAAATTTATTACAAAAGCCCTAATGACGAATCTAATGGTGATAATTATTATTTTCGAGAAAAGTCGGCATCCAGAGTAGTTTGCTCCAGAAATCCAGAATTTTAAACGGCACCATATGTCGAAAGTGGCAATACACATACAGTGTGTCCCCGTGACCGTGGAGAACCTTTGAGGTGGTGATAAAGGACACTTTTCTAAGACAAATTTTCAAATAAAATTTTTGTCCAAGTCCAAACCCTTGGGGGATACGGCCAAACTAACGGCCTAAATCGGAATAAATATTGCTTTAAAGGGAGGTACCCGCCAAGGGTTTGGACTTGGACAAAAATTTTATTTAAAAATTAGTCTTAGAAAAGTGTCCTTTATTACCACCTCAAAAGTTCTCCACGGTCACGGGGACACCCTGTATATAAATCTTATAGAATTTGAAAGATGGCATTAAAATGAAAAGAATACGAAACGAACTCCAAATATCGAATAATTTAGGAAATAATTGATTTTAAAGTTTCGTCTATTCACATACAAGTCGGCGAATAGATGGATTGGTGGTGGATTTACCTTATGGAAACAGCTAATACAGTTTACGTCTTTTAGATCGCAAATTTTAAAAAAAAAATTTAATTTCGTGGATACAATTCTTGATCAATATAATCAATACTGCTGACAAAAGTCGACGTCATATAAAACATATTGCCTGTAGAGTCAATTGTCAGAAAAATCACAGTCGAAGGGTGTATATCGAATGACTTTCGATATATCAAATGAAAACTAGTCTTTTCTGCAAAAATTTCACCCATTTTCTACTTTTATTCACCCTAACTGAACTGTTTTTGCATCAATAGTATCACTGTTGTTATCGCAAAACCATCTTGCGTCAAAAAATTCGTTCGTTTTCACCTTGTAAGTTGGCGATACAATCTAAATAAAAGAAAAGTACTAATAGTTACTTACTATGTTTTTGATTTTTAAAATAATTGCATCTCTACTAAATTCTTGCATTTTCTTTCTATATTCCACGAAATATTTTCATACATATCAATCACTTGCCGGACTATACTATAAATTAATGAAATAAGACAAATAAATAATAAAATTTTAGTTTTGTGTTACTGTAGAAATTGTATCGCTTGTAATGTGGTTCTTTGAATAGATAATAAATAGATACGAAAAATAAATATGTATTTGTAAAAATATCGTGCATTTTGTTCTAAAAAGTATTTGGTGGATTTTTTGATAATTCTAAAATATTGATTTAAGTATAGTATGTAATTGCTTCGCTGAGATATAATATGTAGTATAATGTGAATTATTCTTGAAACTTAATCTCGCTTTGGGTATATTATTACATAATATTAACATGTAGGTACATTTTATATAATCTTCTTCAAAATATTAGTTTATTACCTGCTCCACATAGCCCTGACGGTCTTCTACCAGAGTCGATAGAATCCTTCGCCATTCTCTTTACTATTCGTTGTGCTGTGTCAATAACATCTTTAGTCTTTTCACCAAATTCGAGACTGCCCGCAAAACGAATAACATACATGCATGGATCTAAAACAAATAAAAATCGGTATATAAGATAAATGTTGGTTCAATTGGTTCAAGTTACAAAAAGTTTAATTAAAGAGCAGTAGTCAGAACAAGGGCTAATATTTTTAACAAAATTGTGATATTATTTTACACTCGCACGTATTAAATAACATTATATATTATGAAAGTAGTAAAGAAGCTAATTAAAATGTCAGAATAAGATCTGCTTTGTGGCAAATCAAGGAAAAGATGGACGGATAGTAGGTAATCAATCGATCAAGAAAATTAGGATCATAAGTACTATAAAGTTATATGAGTAATAATCAATTGGTTATTGAATGAATATATTGAATATATATTGTCGTGTTACAAAACGATTAGGACCGATTCCTTTTTTAGGAAAATTTTATAATTGTAAATTTGTTTTGGTAAATTTGAAAAGAGTGCAAGGTGGGGAATCAAGTAGAGAAGATAAGGGCTCTTTTCCAAAAAGGGTCGTACGAGCCGGTTGTGCGGGTTTTGGCTTTGAATTTTTTAATAAAGTTTTGTGAAATATTTTGTTTCAGTATATTTACAAGTGCAATATCTTTTATTAAAAAAGTTGTAGAAAGAGCTTATTTGGAAGTATTTGAAATTTTGAATAAGTAATGTTTTTTGAATGCAAGTTTGATTTTTTTGATTTTGGAAGCTATTAAGTTAATTAAATTGGATGTGATTGAAATTAAATCTAAATTTGTAAGAGCGACATGTGGTCAAGAAGATACCGCATTTGATATCGCAAAATTTATAAGTTCGATACTGGGAAGAAGTATAAAATTTTGACATTTAAAATTAAAATTTATTTTCAATTGAAAATTATTTTAGAAGACGATTTATTTTTTTGAAACGGAATTAATTTTTATTTTGAAAAAGAAGAACCCTCGACCCTTGACAATCCTTAACTGCTCCCGCACGTTAGGGCTAATCCGAGTAAAAACAAGTACGTGATAATTTTTTATATTGTTATCATATATTATCAAATTATTATAATATATTATCAAATTATTATAATATATAATATATTATTATAGTATCTCAGAAAATTACAGAATTTTTTTTTGATTATGAAAGTAATTTGTAAAAATTGAAAAAAGTTAACCCGGAGAGAAGGGACAAAACATAGTGAAATAAGAATATATTAAATGCAGAAAAGTGAAGAATCAACGAGATAAATCTGGGTAACCTTAACATCGATATAAAAAAACTGTCATTTGTTGTAGGCGGCTCAATGAAAGTTTTATTCAGGAAGGTCTAATCACCACGAAAAGATATAACACCGTAGTAATAATTTCAAATTGTTAACAAAAATGATATTAAAAAAAAAGGTAATTAAATTTAAAAAAATGTGCAATAATTCGTGATGTTTTTGTTTCCAAAACTTCGGGGCATTGATATTAACGACTTGTGATTTCAACGAGATGGCGCTACGTGCCATACAGCGACCAAAACAATGAATTTATTGAAAGAACGATTTGGCGAAAATCTTCTTTCAAGAAATCTTCTGTCAATTGGCGACCAAAATATTATGATTTAAAAGTAGCGGGTCTATGCTGATAACCAGCTTTGATTGACGCATTGCGAATATACGGCCCCAAATGCTCTAAAATGTGGTCTGAAAGAACTGAAAGGATACGGTTGTAACTGACAGGCGCATTGTTCATTATTTAAAAAACTCTTAAAACACCACCCTTTACATGTACTCATATTACAATAAATTATGTAAAATTTTTCAGTACAAATTACCGGTACAAACAATTGTACCGACAAAATTCGGGAAACACCAGAAGATGACCTTACATCAAATATGCTTTCCAAATTTAATTATGTTGTTTACGTTTAGTTAAACAGTGGTTTTGTTTGTAGTCATTTTACAATAAATTAATACGCTAACAACATATTTTTTAAATTAGTGACAACCTACAATTAATCTACAATAATTAAAGTTTGTACTGTTCGCAGTACGTTTTATATGATGTAAATTCTTTGAACTTTCTCGAATATTTGAAATTGAGAATCTCAAAATTATTTTTCCATAAGGTCAGTTTTTCATGCAACTCATTTACATGTTATTAAATAATATGCAAAAGTAGTCCCAAAAACAGCTTTTGACGTCACAGGCTAAAAAGGCACAATTAGGTTTGGGCGATTCCTCTTACATATTATATGTAAAAAGTATTTTAATGAATAATTTTGTCATGACCTTCCACGCAATCAGATTAAAACCATTAGAAATTTTAATTTAGAAAAGAGCTGATAAGAGATTTGTCAGCTCAAAACCCTTTCCGCCCAAAAGCCCATTTGCATGATTACCGAATCATTACGTTTTAATAATATGATTATTACGATTTTTGCTATGGCCGGTGCCCCGTTTAGTGAGGAGATGTCCGGTAAACAACAGAGATATAAATAAAAGTGGAAATAAAGATTAGCTAATGCATATCTTCATTGTTTAATACCACTGCATTTAGAAAATTTAGAAAGCTTTTTTCATAAACTTTTAGTCCACCCACATTCAATGACAGTTTACCATCTATAGGTTAAAATAATAAAATAATTTATTATAAATTCTTCCATTTCGTAATACATCGCTTCATTTATAGAAACTATGATTTCAGTCTGCATAAATATTATAATGTGGTTAGTTTCAAATTCTGTAGTTACTATAAAAATTTTATCACTTCAATATAAAACATATCAATTTTTAATATACCGATTGTTAACGTATGACGTAAAATTAATTATAATAATAATTATTATAGCATAGTAACAATCAATGCAATTAATAGCAATAGCAAAGTCTTAGTATACATAGGTTGCTTAAATTTATATTATACTTTATTCAAAAGTTTATAAAATACATTTTTTTATAGACAAGAGAGGCTAAGTTAACGAATAATTTAAAATTGTAGGATGATGTAGGTGATAAGTTAACTATCTAAATTAATCAATTTAATTTCTAGATGTACCTACAAATAACTAACAATATTATAGAATACATAATATAGATCTGTACACAAAAAATGTAATTTCACACAAACAGTGCGTAACTTTTCAATTTTTTTTTACACCTACTAGTAGATTTGATTAGAGAACTAAGATCTATCAAGGTAGAACATCTTCACAAAAATTAATCGTTAAAGTGAAGGCTTTCTAAACCTAATCAGAAATTGGCAAATAATCATAAAATTAAATGTTTTATTTTAAAAAATATCAAAGAATAATATAGAAAAACAATTAAAATATAGTTTACGTAATCATATTCTTACGGATACTGCACCATTTTAACCCCAATTGCCACTATATAAAAGTTTACAATAGCAATAGTAATAAAAAAAAGTGTATAGTAGTATATAAATACGTATCATTAATAAAATAAAATAATAAATAAAATTACAGCAAAATATATTATAACAAAGTTTATACACAATTCAAATAAATATCTTTTTAAAAATCGGTTTATGATGGTGTCAACTTTTACATAACATCAATTTATTATTAGTATTACTTTAGAACTTTTAATAAGACATATTTACAGATCACTTGAAAACTATGTAGTATACACAATAGATTTACATACAGTGAGCTCGTAAAGTTTGAAACAAATTCGATAAAATTCTTTAGAGGAATTTTTTCAAATTCTTGCATAAGTCAACCTTATTTTTTGAAATACCACTTTCTTCTGCCATTGACATTTTTAAAAATTGTGGTATATTAAAATCCGTATAGAAAAATAAGAGTTGCCATGTAAAAAATTTACGATGACGTCATAGCTCAGAAACAAAACACAATCAAAATGTCAATTACAGAAAAAAGTGAGATTTAAAAAGATACGGTTTGACGCTTCGATGAATTTTTGAAATAATCCACTAAAATCTTTTATTAAGTTTGTTTGAAACTTTACGAGCTCACTGTATAATAATATTATTAAGCTAATCAATGCCTATGTTAGAAGTTTATGATTGCGTTTTTCATATAAGTAATTAGCAATCTGCAAGTGACAATAATTGAATTATGCATACTTGACCAAATCACTTAAAGATGTAAATTTTTGAAAACAAACATGTACTAAGGCTAAAAGAGAAAGTGTTGGAAAATATCAATAACTAATAGTAATAATACTCATAATAATATATCCGATGCAATGTATTTATTATATACCAGTACGCGATATATTTTTAAATTATTATCAAAATTATACAATTTTTTAACATATTTACAAATCTAGGTACAGTTTTTAGCTATAAACATTATTCATCAACAAATTCAAATTGCAAAACATTTCCTCAAAATGAAATAAACTGCTAATAACTGTATACACATATTAATCTTATTTATCAATTATTAAAAATTAATTACTTTACGCAATTGGAAATTAATAATAATAAACTACACAATATGATACCTGGTAGAGTGCCTTTGCACGTTGACATTATAATATAAATCGTAACAATAAAATTAAAGAAAGTCGTCGGTAATTATTACATCTTAATAGTTCCATACGTAATCAATACTTACACTTTTAAAATTAATATGTAAATTATATTTTACCGAGTTATAATATATTAATCTCAGAGAAATGTATTTAATTAATAAAAACCATGTTATGCGATAATAATTTCTTTCACTTTCAACAAACTCTCGTATTAAGATGTGCCAGATTCCCGATATAATAAAGTCGCACTCAAGTTCAGAAGAAAGTGTTTTTAATATTAGATTTGTATAAACGAAATATTCAAATTAAAACAACAAATCAGTGTTATAATGATAATTTCTAAAAATTATCTTCTTTATATTCGTTGAGTAATTTTTATGCAATGAATATACGTACAACGAACCAAAATCTCGACGTATGAAAAATATTAAAATTCAAAAATATTTCGTAAGTTCTCATTGTCTATTTTGATTTAAATATAATTAATTTTATTTGTGGGAAAATATAAAAATTATAAAATTTAGACAAAACAAAAATGAAGTTACCACGACGATTTAATTAAGTGGTGATTAAGACCTATATCCTGTTTGTCTAATGTGTAAATTTCAACGATAAGTTAATGTTTTTAAAAACGTTAATATTAAATAACATAAAAATTACACAAAATTTTATAACTTCGAAGGAGTTTTATACCAATATTATGCAATTACATAATATACTATGTTCCTGTGAAGCTCGAGAGGTGGTTAAAATCTCAATAATCAGGTTTTACCCGTATATTTTTCGAAAATAATTATTAGCATATGAAAAAGTTGAATTTTTCATCAAAGAAAATTTTATGTGGGTACGAGAACAGCATATACTTTAACTGATTCTTGCTATTTTAGGATATAAAAAAATAAATGACAATTTATCTACCGAGTAGACCAGCAATTATAAACTATGTTAGTGCAATAAATCATTAAAATCATTTTCCCTACAGAAAATAATTACATTGGAAGATAATAATAATAATTATTAACTGCTAATTGAGGTAAAACAAAATGTATAAGATTTTTAAAACGTTGCTAGTCCATTACAGAAATAATAGAACAGTTGTGTTGACATGAATTACGTTTTTTAAAGCAAGTCCCGTTTAGCACGGTAACCTACTGAATGTTAACTGTAAAGAATCTAACAATTTTAAGGTTATTAGATGGTACTTGATATACATATACATACATTCATACAAAACATTCTCTTCCGTTTATAATCATTATTGCGGCACACTTAGTTTTCTTTGTATTTTAACATTATTAACTCAATAGCTGGCAAGTTCAAGTTTAATTTTATGTAATGGCCTACTAACAAAATTATATTCGGTTGGTTCGATTCTTTAGTTTACCAATGTAGCTAAACAGTATAAAAAAATCTTCTTTATTAAAATTATGCATAGGATATAATGTGTGAATCAGTTGAAAGCGTATATCATGTATATTTTAGCGCAGTTTATGCACCTGACAGTTTTAAAACTGCTGCAAAAACAAAGCTATACTGGTCGCAATAAAATCAAGAACCAATATGTACTTTACACGAACAAAAATTACAATTTAATTCAAAACCCTCGAAGAAATAATGTATCGCAGCTTGACACAAATAACAAACGACAGAAAGATGTCAAGAGAAGCAAACGAACAAACCTTAGGGACGTAAAAATCTTGATGTCAATAAAAATACGATAAGTGTAGCATATTGGATATTAAGTTTTTAGTATAGTATATCCGTGTGGGTATTGCAATTCCGTATAAGATCTTAAATAGGTCAACTGCATTGTTGATTGTATAGATTTTTAAGAAAATAAAAATCTCACACATTTAATTTCTTTCGGGTGTGGTAAATTCGAAGTTACTGTAACAATTTTCAATTTTTAACTCGGACTGAACAGCAAAAGTTGACACATTTAAAGTATCACCATTTTTGCTTGTCGGTTCACGAGAATCATATTAAGTCAAAAAAAACTTAATTTTTGCATAGAAAATGAGAATGCCTACAGATTTATTAATAATATTCAGTATTCACTTTCAAAAAGCTTAAATTGTAACAATAAATCTTTGTGTTACTCGCAAATGGCAAACAAACACTTCCTTCTGTGAAAAGAGTACCTCTTCCTGTTAATCGATAATTATGCTCTTTTGTTCACATAAATTTTCTAATTTGATTGAGAAATTATCGCACTAAATATAACACGATTTTAATAATTATAAATACAGTAGACGCCGCTTAATGTGATCACATTGGGACTTAGTGGTTTTGATAACAATAACTGATTGATAATAATACACGAAAAGATTCTTTTTTAATTTTACACAAAAATAGTTGCAAAATGCTTAATTGTTTTGCTGCATTCTGCTGCCTAATTTTAGGCAACTGATCTAAAAATGTTATAAAATTTTTTTATGTCGCTTATTATGAAATTTTAAAATAAAACTAAATTAAATCGTACATTATCAGTATACTAGCAACTTTCTGCTATATAATATTACACCTGAATCAGGTCTTGGGTAATGAATATGTCTGGGTGGTTTCCTGGTTTGTGAACAATATTTTTAAAAAATGCTTGTAAACTGCAAATTAACTCCATTTTCAGTGAGAGAAAACAATCGTAAGAAAAATAATCGATAACATAAACCGAAGTTTTGATTATAATAAACGATGTTTTTCACGTGTAGTCATATTTGTTCGAACCGTTCTTCGCGAAAGTGATAATAATACCCGATTGATAACATTAACCGTGATTCCAATAAGTTGCGTGCACTGTAAACAAGTTACATTGTAAATATAGTTCAAATGTTGTTGCAATATAGTTCAGATGAAATTTCTCTTACAAAAAACTTAAACGCAAACTTTAAAACAACTACGATTGAGTTGTTTTGATAAACTGCTTGTTTTCGTGCTTTCCAAATTTAAAACAAAAAATAGAAAAGTTTATAATTTGCTCCTAGTTTGTACAAACAATTGTCTAATTAGAATCAACAACAAGCTGCAAGCAAGGATAATATGTCGATTTAACATGATTTCATTGTCAAATATCAAAAGCTGTTATTATTAAAAAAATTTCTCGGATTTTTCTTTAAAGTTAACTAACAAAAGTATTACTCTTCCAAAATAATCAAAAAGAGAAATTCAAGGTAGAATCATGAAAGAATTATGCAAATTAGTGAGGTCACTGAACATGAAATTTCGAGATGTAAACACACAGCACCAAATTTTATTGAAATATACCCGAAGCTTGGAATTTTGATTAAGATCCCTCTAGCAATATGCCGACTACCTTGAAAGATACATAGTATTAAAAAAAACGGTAACAAACAGTTTATTACGGAATTCTGTCACCATTGTTCTAGAATCTAGACAAATAAAAGAAGAGAAGAAATAGCAGCACCTATTATAGTCCTAAATAAGAGGAATAAGATATATCGACCCGTAGTCATTATTATTGATTTTAGTAATAATTATCGGGTGTAAATAGAAGAAAATAATGTGTATTAATCACAGATGCGGAATATTTAAAAAAATTTCTATTTATTAAATTGAAACCGGTTTGATTTCTTCATTTAAAGTATAATTGTTGGACGAATTTTTATATCATATCAACTTGGTGGATCTTATTCTCTTATTATTATTATTCTCTCTTATCTGCCAAATTTGCAAAGTTTAGCAAATTGTAAATGTTCAGGAGAATTGATGATTGCTGCAGATGTCTTATTTTGTGGAAATCTATGAAAATTCGCTTTTTCAACAGTAATTACCACAGTACTAAGCCAATCTTCAGTTATCCCCAAGCAAAGGTTCACTTTTATGGGCATAATTCTTGCAACAGTAGGGTGGTTCACCATACTATATTTAGGTGAAAATATACTTAAAATGACAGTTATTAATAACTTATATATACATAATATTTTATGAACGTCTAACGAAGTTTATATAGAAAATTCAATAACAAGTGCAGTTTTGTTTAAAAAAAAAAGCATTGGAAAATTTTTATTTTAAAAAAAGTAAACGTGGAAGACAATCATTCAAATGTCCTGCTCGGCACTGCTGGCACGATATCATTCATTGGAAATCCGTAATATTTTCGCATAAATGAAACTTAATGTTTGTAATTTTCTGTCGAATATTGTTCTTGAGAACTGGAATCCTTTAAGGTTTCTCGACATAGACTTTTCTCTTTAAGTAGCCCTAACTAAAAAAATTTAATGGGAATTAAATCGCAAGATTTAGGCGGTGAATTGCGATCTTCGAATTTTGAATACAATCAAGTGGTTGCTTCGTTTTCTGTAGAGCATCTTAGTCAGTCTTGCTGAAATCATATATCCTCGAGATGATGTTAACTAATTTTGGTACAATACACTTTTTGTTAATTTGTCACGATAATGAGAATCAGTAACAAATTGAGATTCTAACCTCTTCTCTGACACTTTTCTTTACTTAGTAGTTACTTTTTACATTACTAACTAAACCAGTCCTCAAATATTTGGATTAAATCGACAGTTCCCCTACGAGAAGATGCAGTTCTTCTAGCCACAATATCACGAATTTTACGAATTGTAATTGTAAAACTTTTACTATATGTATTGGTAACACGATTTCACAATAACTATACATTCATCCATGGTGTAGTTTGTAGTATGTCCATGGTCAAATCGCAATGTTTGTAAATGACGTATGTCATATATGTATGAAAGCTGTCAAATCTCTAAACTAAAGATTTACTTAAATATGAAATTAATAAAATTAAATAAGATTTAAATTATTCAAGGATTTCTAAAAAATCTTATTGAAGTATACTTTGTGACGTCAACACTTGAATCCTTCATTTCTTAGATATTATGATATTCATTAGATATTATGTTATTTTATTCGTAGGTTGTTTTACGTTAATTTTTATAACTTTAGTGTCTATTATATGCAAATATATCAAGTAAAAAAATGATTTTAGAAGGTTTTTGAAAGATTTAATTTTTATGATCACCGACTCTATAATAACTCGACTAACGACAAATGAATTCCAATTACAAGTTGTTAAATCAAACATGAAAAATAAAATTTGTTGTTGACTTCTTTCAAATTTATACTACGTCACGTAAAATTGAGGGGTCGGCATTTCCACTTTAATATTTCCAAAACATTTGAAGCGTATTTTTCGATCAGAAAAATATACAAGCGTAAACGGCCTGGCAAAATCGGGCCTTTTTTGAAGTAATACTAAATAAAATTAATTTCATTAAAAATAAAGCTGTTGCTGCATGTAAAACTTAAAATTATTTAAAATTGAACGTATAATATAATTGTTAATAATAAAATTATTGCGAAATTCCTAGATTTATCGATATTTCAAATTTATTTTAAAGAAATGTACATTCAACTAAACTTGATTTTAGCTCAATGTTATTTAAAGTATTCTAACTAGTAACAACACATTTTTAAGGTTGACTTGAAATTAACAAATATTATATTAACTTAAACATTGAAATTAGTTAAAAGATAAATGTACTTCAAAGTCATTATTGTAAGACAGTTTGTCTAGTAATTTTCCATCAGTAGCGCCACAGCTTTTTATAAAAAATTATAAAAAATATATGTTCATATGTCTAAGATTGATTCATAAAATTAGCTATTATCTGTAACTAGAAGTTAAGCTCGTTTTTCAAAAAATGCTTTCCATTTATAAAATGTTATAATAAACTTAGTATAGGAATCACATTAATCCGTTTAACATTAATTGCTATCTCGTTAATCCAATCACAACTGGTACCTTTGAAGTTTGCCTTCATGCAAGAGAAACTTTTTGCGTTGAAACCGCCGGGGTTAGATGTCTTCTTCGAATACATACAAAATAGGAATTTTGTGAAGTAGCTTTTGTTAAAATCAAATTTGATTTAGACAACATTTTCTATAATTTTTCATGAAAAGCTGTGACGTTAAAAAATTATGTTTTTTGATAATGACAAAGTACAAGATACAAAAATTTCTTTTGTGTCTCAATTTTATTGAAACACAATATAAATAAATATACAATTTACCTCAATGAACCTCGTTTAATTAAGAAAACAAAACAACATAAAAAAATAAAAACATGTCAGTTACACGTTCTCAAGAATGATATCTAGCATAATATTCATATTACCCAGAAATAAAGTCATTTATTTATAAAATTCTACAAAAATTTAAATAAAGTAGGTATGCATTCCGCTAGCTAAAAGTTTTTCCTAAATACGAGTACGTATATTAATTTACTTTTCTGTATTTGCATAAAGATAACCTATGCTTATACTTAGTTAAGCTCTCACTATTAATTAAACTTTACAAAAATTTTACTTGCAAAAGAAATTTGATTGTTTAGAAGATTATACTATTGCAGGATCCTACTCAGTAAAGTTCGGATTAGATTTTAATAGATTTATAAGGTTAATAAAGATCATATTTAAAATATCAACGTAATGTACGTTTTATGAATTGTAAAGTGTTTTCACGACTTCCTTATAGAGTAAAACACCTTACAAATTTGGCCAAGGCTAATGCAGTTATCATTTATAACAAAATAATCTGTTAGTAATAAAAGTCCCAAAACACAACGTTTCTGAGTTATGTATATAGAAAATTACAGTAAATTGGATTTCCTAATAAGAAAAATTGATTAATTCATTGTTATTTGGCAAACGTACCTTTGTGTAAAACACTTAAATAATTTATTTATCAAAATTTTTAAACAGTTTTTATATTATAAATAAGTATACAATTTATTATTTATAAAGTTTGCCGAAAGCACTGTCGTTCTTAATTTTGCTGAAATGCTGTTATAAACCTAGGAGTTACCTCTTAAAAATTTTGTATTAAGTAATGTCCGATCGAAACACGATTTTCAACCAAAACCGAATATTCGGTTTCTCTTCTAGTTTCGGCCGAAACCGAAACCAGAGTCGTAGCAAGCTCTTAAGGCATCTCGGCTAAATTTGAATATATTATACCAAAGGTATATATGCCCCCCCCCCTAAAATTATTACCATTTTGAAAATTTTAAACTATTATTTATTAGGTTTTAATTTTACAACAAACCTTAATTCTGCAAATTAAGTTAAATAAACAATAAAATCAAAATTTTTAATTTATTTTTTCAATAATTTATTCATATTATAGTATTAAATAAAATTTCAATATTTGCTATTTTTTTATATAACTTTTTTTCATAATATACATAATTAATTTATTGTTGTATATTATATTTATTTAAAAAAATTTTTTATTTAAACTCTTCGGATATATTTATAGAGAAACAAATTGTTATAAAAAAGTAGGTTCATCAAACTTGCAAAACTGATTTATTGTATGATGTAGGTACTATGTATTTATAATACTCAAGTTAATAATCTCAACCTTTTCAAAAAAATATATTATTAGATTCAAACGACAGATCATTTCAAATATTAAAAAGTGCATTATGTTGCTTGGCAACTACTAAGTATGTGTTACATAATTATGTCAAAAGACGTTCTAAAACCGAATAATAAGTAAATAATAAACAAAATTTTAATTTAAAACAAATTTGCCCCACATTGGAATGCCAATACACAACTCCATGATCTGTGAAAACTACTCAAATAAAATACATTTAATTTAGAATCGCGTTCAACTCTTGCTATATAAATAAAACAAAATAAAATAACAACAAAAATATATTATATTAAAAAACATAGATCCAGATTTAACTCCTCTAAATGTTTTCAGAAGTGTAATGTAAAAATTAAGTTTAGGATTGAATTCGGTAACTGGGAGGAATTTAGTTATTTGTGTAACTAGTACAGAAAGCACATTCAAACTTAACTTAAATGGCAATCGGAAAGTAGTACTTTTGAAAATCTTTCTTCGTTTTGACAGAAAAAGACTTTCTGGTACACTATAAATTATGTTATATAATTCTAAACAGACTGACTCAGGATAGTATCAATATTTGAAATACATCAAGTAATGTAAATTTTCCTAATGCGGCAGTTTACAATTTTAACTAAATTAGTTAAAATTGCATTTAATATGCATTAAATGCATATTAAATAAACATTAATTCTATTGCCTTTGACATAAATAATAATGTACTATACAAACTTTGCTGAGAAAACCACAGTTTACACGATGACAATTTAAAAACAACAATTATATATTTTGGAAGAAATTTAAAATTTATTGATGCTTAAATTTATATATGGCAATAAATTTTTATATATGGAATTGCTTTATGAGAAACAATTTCTATATTTTTATTAAATTCAATTAGTGCAACGAGTGATAATTCAAAAATGCAATTTTAGCAATAAAATTGCACTATATTTACAATAAAGCTTAAGTAAGTATTCAAGCTGACCTCGAATAAAGAGCAACCTCGGTCACTGGCTAAGAAAGCATTGCACACATTCCTTATGTAGTACCAGTACCAGTCAGTAGTCAATTAGTGAGAGTAGAATCAGATTGTCTTCAGACTTCTTAGTGGTGCGTCCAATATTCGTTTGTATCGGTAAAACTTAAGCAGTGGTTAAATTGTTTCAATTGTAATGTGAAAGTTTTTGTGTTTAAAAGTCACGGTATAATAATATTAAATGTTTCTGTATGAGTGGAATGTTCAATGATGGTTCATTTTTAAAAGCATGGAAGCTTGCCTGCACTTTATTTTGTGTTTTCTATTTATGATAACAGTGTGAGATTACGACAAAAATTGCTGCTAGCGTCCATACAAGTACTCTTGTACATCGATAATATAGAGACTGTTGAAATAGGGACAGGTTTAGGTTTAAAAAATATATTGAAGTCTTTCAGTTGAAAAATTGTACACACCTACATAATAATAATATTATACATTAAAATTCGAGCACAAATTAACATGCCAAACTATATGGAAAAAATCATAATTAGATTTAATCATTTAAATTCATATTATAAATTCGACATGTTTACGCGAATAGGTACCTTATACAATAGGTTGTTTCCAGAATTTTAATACAATAGAAGTCAATTTTAATGTCAATTTAAATTTCAAATCGTTGCCATACCTAACAGTTTATAAAATGGTAAAATATTTAATCTATGCAAATAATCGTCACTTCTAGTGCTATATAATACATTTTTACTGAAAGAAAATATTTGTTTGTTGTTGTTTAAGCAAAATTTGGCATTTCCATAATAATTAAACTAGGTGCTAGAGGCAGAATAGGAGTAACTGGTGAACACTCATTTTGATACAGAATATAATTATTCAAAAATATAAAAATTGATAATTTTCAAAATAATCAAATGCAAATTTCGGCAAAACGTTCCAGCACAACTCAAAAAACTTTATAATTATGTATTGGCAAGGACTTTAATATATGTAACAGTGATAAACGTCAATTATACAGGAGAGCGGTCCTGCGTTCCGCATCTATAAATTAACTGAGCGAAATATTTATAATTATGAGAATAGCAATTACGTTTACAATTCACTTGTCAAATTTTTACCATTGGCTCAGTAGTTCCACCATGAAAAATTATATAGTAATTTTTATTTAAAATGAAAATCGAAAACATCCCGCAAATAGTATTCATTAAATTAAATAGTATTCTAAAATAGTATTTTGTACGTAAGCAAATATTCAAGTTTTATAAAACTTGAACTATACAGGTTCATAAATATTTAAATTTATGCAAAACGGATAACAAGTCAAGTACCAATAAATAAAAATATAACAAATTATACAAACATGTAAGCAGGTAGTAAAGAAACCTATCAAATAGAAAAATTTCGAATTATATGAAGAACTTCACTACTACAATCGAAAAATTGTAACTATAGAACAATAATGTTATATTTTTAAATAGTACCTAATAGTTTAAAATCCAGTCACTTCAAAATAACTCATTCATCCTTAATAAATAAACATCCATTTCTACAATGTCAGAGATGCCTAGTGAATTTATTCATACACCATCTGCTAACAGAATTCTAAACCTATGAAATAAATCGTGATTAAGCTGATATCCTCGGCTCAATTAATAGTATCCTGGGCGATACTCGAGAAGCAGTCCAGTGAGTTTTTAAATCTAGTTTAGACATTTCATTGCATCGACAGATTTAGTGAAAAGTGATTTGACTGAAAATAATTTAAATGAAAATCTTTAATCTTTAGTAAGATATCTAAGTAAAATTCATAAGCAGTTAAAAATTCTGGCCCAATAAAAAATATAGCAAATTGCAAAATAAACAATAAATATTATTAAATTTGTTGACGATAAATTTAACCTTTAGTATTTAGTTGCACTAAATTTTAAATCAAAAATCTTTCTTTACTGTATGATACAGAAAATAATTCAAGTTAAACTTCGGGATAATTATAAATTCAAAAGTAAAACATTTTCAAAAGTAAGTTGAGTACCTTGAAATTTAATTTTATCACTGCAACAGTAAATTTTAAATATTAAAATACAAAATAATATATAAAAATCAATTTAACGGTGAATTGTGATGATCTCACTTTATTTACAAGTAGGTGGTAGTTTTGTATTTCACTTACTTTGTTATTCTATATTCTTGAAATCAAATTTAAGAAGCGAGTTACCGAATCAAAATCGCAAATCCATCTCTGAAACTCAATTATAGGCTGTAATTCATAATGAACTGGACTTGTTTCCGGTCAAACCATTTTCGATATTGACAATCTCAACTGTTATAAATCAATCTTAAATAATATATAAAACACTACAGGGTGCACACAACTTTTTTTAAATAAAACCAGCAAAGTGAAAATTATTTTTTATAAATAATCATGAATGGTAATCCCGCGGCTGGGAAAAAAATTGCAGTTTTACCATGTAACAGTAATAATATTTGTTTAAAGCGGGTCTCGTCATCCCAAATGATCTCATGGGCCACTTCGGAAATTCATTGAAAACGATCAACCTGAAGAAAATTTAGCCTAAACCAACATTGAGATGCTTTTCCGTTGTCTTCGGTCGGAAAATCGATTTTGAACTTAGTTGGCGGGATCAGGAATAGAAGATTTTTATATTAGCTTGCTTATATGCTGTACCCAGCAGGGCTCATTCTAGAAACAGTACTTATAGTAAACAGTAAATCGCTGAGACCTCCTGAATATATTGAATGTGTTTCATCCACATATTGTATAAAATTTGTTTTATATTATCAATATCAAAATAATTAAGTATCTGAGTAACGATAAATTTAAAATTTTGATCTTATAATCAGATCGATTATGGCAGAATGCTAAAAAGAATTTGGTTCACCAGAAAATTACTTCGTCAAAGTGTGTTAAAATTAATATTTTATTTGCTTCATCGACAGTCGGATGATACATGATTGCATGTCTATCCTATACTGAATTTCATTAATTCATTAGTTAGATTCATTTCGAAGGGTAATCTTCTGGTCAATTCGTATCAACATCTAAACACTAATGCAATATTGCTAGAAAGAATTTCAAATTTATTATATTTTGAGAGATCGTTGAACAATGCCGTTTGAGAATAAAAATTTCAAGATTTTGAATAATACTATACCGAAATGCAATTGTAAAAATACTGTTAAAATATAATATCAAGTCTTGAACAATTAATGTCATACAAATTTTCTAATTGCAAAAAGGTGTGGCATATGAAATTATAAAAAATAAACAGCCTGTTGAAAAATTAATCAAGTAAACAATGAAAAATGCTAAAATTGAGTAAAGCGTAGTGAATTAAAGAGCAAAATTTTGAGATGATAATAAAAAATAGAATGTAACGATAAGAAAGTTTAAATGGTATCTTCGTCTAAACAGGTTTGCGTGAAAACTTTCAACTTATAGTATCTAATGAAGTAATGCAAGTGAAAGTTTAATTTAATAATAAAATAAACGATACAATTCAAGTTCAACTAACATTGAACTAAGCAAGAGTTCCTTTGCATATAAATTAATTGATTTGACATTGAAAAACTGAAAAAGTAGATACTATGTACGATTTGACGATTAAAGAAAATAAAATTACCCCTAAAATAAAACTGAGTAATAAGAAAACGATCTTGTAACCTTTTATTACAATCAAATTATAGTAAGCCAATTTTATGTTAATACTAAATTAATGATTCAAACTTTTAATTACTTAATTGAACTTCTAAAATTCTGCATACAGACAGATTTTATATTTATGAATAACCTCAACCCATAGAGCCAAAGTTGTACACTATCTGTACTTGAATTAAAGAGTGCCAAGTTCAAGTTCTCTGTAATTTGTATTCAAATTTTTACGTTACGAAATCACTAACACTTATTTCAAAATAGAGAAAACTTTCGCCAGCACTTTTAAAATCTTTATTTCTAGTTCCATAACATGAATTAGATTTATCTCGTGTATTTACAATCATATGAAAATGACAGAACTGAAATTTCAATATAACATGTAAAATTAATTCTTGTAAATTTTAATTACATAACATATAGCAGAAAATGTGCAAGTAAACTATTTAGGGGCGTAATTAAGTGGAAATGGGCCAGATTTTAATAAAATTTAATTAAGGTTGTCCAGGATCAAAAATTTTTAATTCCATTAATGAATTAATTCATAATAGTTGCACTGTTTCAGCCTATACTATTTTTTGCACGTTTGTCGATCATATAATGTAGGAAGTTTGTTTTCAATGATCAATTCGCACGAAAAAACCGAGTGCATTTTAAACAAATAGCGATACAATACATCTCCCTGTTTATTTCCTTTAAAAGAAATCTAATCATAAATAATTAGCAGTATGAATGATAAGTCTCGATTCAAAATTAACAAAAAATTGTTATGATTATTTTTAAAACGTACTTATCTCTTTGTAGTTGGTTTATAACAATTACACAACAAAAAAGTATCTCACAATTAATGTACATAATGCAATATTTAACATAATATACGTAATTGTAATTAATAGTATTTACGGTGTTCAGCTACGGAGAAATTTGGAACCCTATTTATTTTCTTCTCTTTTGTATAGAACAACGAAGAAGCGAACTACAGGCGATGTAGATGCTAACGTACTAAGAAGTAGTGGAAGCAATAAGTAGCAATTACCAAAGATAAAAAATATATATAATACAATATTTTGTCCTTTCTACGTCGTTACAAATGCTATGTTAGGATCAGAAGTATCAAGTTTAAGTGCTGGTCGTCACGCATTGGCCTGGATTTTAGGGCAAACTGATGTATGGTATATTTTATATCGGTGTGCTCATTACGTTACCAAAAATCACTCATCGGACAACGTTTCTGTATTGGACGACCTCTTCACCGTGGAAGAAGAACGCTATAGTTACTCTAGTTGTTCGAACCATCGATCAGAAATAGGTAAGAATATTTACTAAATAATTAAAGAAATGTTATCGGTTTATAGCTGATGATACGCTATCTTGAAAATAAAAAGTGATATGTAGACTGAAAATGAATGTGATTAATTTCTCCCGCATTTCAAATCATGCCTCTCTGTAGATTTCCTTGTGCCGTGATTCGAATTTTAACGTAGAAGAAAAAGATAAATACAGAATAAATTGCTTTAATATAAATCATTCGCGTATTAAACAGATTAAAAAAAAGTGAATAATACTTGTAGAGTGAGAACAATAAAAAAAACATAGGTACTCCAAAGTTTTACTATAGCATTATCTAAATTTATAATATTTCATAAAATCCGTACTAAGTATTTTTGAAAGTATAAAATAAATAAAAGTGTATAAGATTTGTTTATAAGTAATCAACAACATGTGGAGTATGCTAAAAACCCTTCGGCTCGTTTTTCATCTTTTAATTAATTTCATTCATTCGAGAAAATAATAATTTAATAAATTTCATAAAAAGATTTGTAAAAATGTACAAAGAATCAAACCTATATAAAAACAACGTAGGGATATTGAATTTTCAATTGCCAAGCACACTCGTAATTGGTATTTATTTGTTAAGACAAAGGAAGCGTAGTTTAGCAAGAATTTCAAATCAAAAAAACAAATAAAAATTTGATTTGGTTAGAAATCATTTTGGTTCTCAAAATATTTACTAGCAGTACTGCATATTATTACATAATAAAATGTGTTAACCCTCTAATGGTATAAGGTATCCTTTCAATGCGGGGTTTGTTTTGGCAAATAATTGCCAAAAAATGAAATAAATAAATACTACTTTTATTGAATATAATATTAGGTATAAAAGAAAATACGATGAAACTAGAAACCGTTAACGATAACAGCACGTATTTAGCGCGTATTTTGAAATATTAAACAAAACTTACTTTTTCTTGGTCAATTTTAATTAAAATTATAATCTAAGTACTACGCATAAATTTCATTAAAGGAGCACTGCTATATAGGTACATAGGATTTGTAATATTTCAATAAAAATAATTATAAGGTATCAAAACAGACTATAATAATTATTATGTATAATTTAAGTAGGTAGTACAATGTACAATAATCAATTGGGTAATAAGTTCACAAAAAATCAAAATAAAGTTTTCTTAATAAAAGTAGGTATGTGATTGCATTTCCAAAGCATACACGAAACCGAGTGAAATTTCACTTTCAATAGAAAAGTATTTGTTTAATTTAACCACAAATGAAGCGCGTTAACTTGATCGCGAAAGCTAAAACAAATACCCGACTAATTGGATTACATAAATAAAACTAAAAACAATTTTGAAGACGATAAAGTCAGTTTTTGTACGAAATTTATAATTATTAGTATAAAATAAATTAGTTTACAATAAAATTACCATAAACTATGCTAACAAAGTATAGGAAGAATCCCAAAATGAATACAACAGAATAGTAAAAACGGGCATCTCCCATTTACTTCTAGTAATATCCACAGGCTATTTTTCTAAATTTAATGCTAATCATATTATCTATAAGTTTAGTTTTTTGATGAAAAGATTATAAACGAAGGTAAAATGCATCCATAATGCTAATGAGATTATTCAAATTATAGAACACACATAAAAATTT
Source organism: Cantharis rustica (assembly GCA_911387805.1). NCBI lineage: Eukaryota > Metazoa > Arthropoda > Insecta > Coleoptera > Cantharidae > Cantharis > Cantharis rustica. The sequence goes on from OU426877.1 coordinate 43,243,189, forward strand.
GATTCCCAAATTACAGTCAAATTATAAACGCTTTTAAAGAAAAGTATTGCTAATAAAAATTTATTCTCAATAAAAGTTCATTCAAATTTTTTATATCAAAATTACATTATTATTTATCTTTAGGTTATTTTAATATAGGTATAACTTTTAAGTAAAAAAAATCTTAATAATAAATTTTTAATATTTTTGATAATATTGCAGCAAAATATGAGATTATATAATAAAATTTTTACTACAATATCGGCCTCGACGGTAGGTTAACTACTATTTACGTTAACAGAACCTTCAATACACATTGATTTATACATCTAGTTAAATATGAGTCTATCAACACCAATATACTGGGTCTAACTTTTTTAGGAGCTAAAGCTAACTGATATTATGGGGGAGAGCTTATTCTGTAACAATAAGGTATAAATAAGAGATTAACAAAATCAGTGTCCGTTAAGATAAATTATATCTAACGATAACATACCAATGATATATGGGCCCCTGTTGACATGTAGCCCTTCTGTCCCATAGGGTCCAGGCATTAAAAGCTTTATGCGTTCCTATATTATAGTATAATTAACTTAATGATAAACAGAACTAGATGTCCTCTTTGAATCACCGATATGACATAAATGTAACACAGTCTGTGCAGACGCGTAATTCTTCAAGGTTTACATAATATTGGCAAGAGAAAATAAATTAAAAGTTCAAACTCGATATAAAAAATAGTACAAAATTCTCTTGACATAATTTAAAACTTCTATTTGTATTGAATTAACTTATAAAATGTGATACAAGGACGTTAACATACTAGGAGAACTTTAAAATAGACATATTGGGATATAAGTCGTATATAAATTATATGTATATCCAATATTATTTATAGATTTCTGTTCTTAAAATTTACTTACTCATGTGGGATTGAAACCAGTCGAACTCTTGTAAGTTCATGGACTTGCTGTTTGACGTGTGGGGTGGGTTGTGATTTCAACAAAAAATTAATTTTCGTGTTAGTTTGTTTTTGTTAAATTATTTATACTATTTGCAATCAAAATACTTCTAATAAATGTAAATTTCAGGATATAATCAAAAAACAATAAGTACATATATTTTTTTATTATCTGTCCTGAATTGAATCAAGTTTGATTTTAATAAGATATTTATAAAAATTCAACTGTAATAACTATACAGTGGATAGTTTTATTGACTTTAAAATTTTCATAAATTTTCCATATTTTCATCTATACTATGTACATTATGTACTGTAAAGTTTCACGAAAATCTAAAAAGTATATAATTTTTAACATAATTATTAAAATTATACACCATTCGCCATCTGTTGGATATTTGATATACCTTCTACACAAGAAAATCTTAAAAGTACACAATCAAGAACTTACAAAAAGAAAACATAGCTTTCATATTCTCCAAAATTCCTTTAATGGCAATAAATATATAATTATTATGTTTGTCTATAACATTGACACAATATTTAAGCAGACGATATTTCTAAGCTTGTCAGGAGAAAAACAGGTGGTCTTTCCTGAAGCAATAGTGACAAAACTTATTCTTTATTTTCACTTTATCGCAAAATACAAACACGATTAAACAAAAGGTACACGTCAGAAGCCGGCATTTCGCTCCTCTTTGTAGAGTCTCGGTGGGCAGAGTATCTACAAAATTACGGGCAGATGCTATATATTTTTTTTAATTTTTAGATTCATAAAAGCATTTTCTACCGGGTGTAGGAATAGAATTTAACCAAAAGCAAACTGTTTAAAATCCTTCTAGCAGTTTGTGATAAATCGTGCTTGTCAATTTAAAAAGTATAATTCGTCAAAAAGTAAAAAATCAATGGTGCATAATATTGTATGATAAATATCTGCAGACATTGTCGAGGGTGCACACTCCATTAAATCAACTTTGATTTTTAACAACTTTTATAGGTACCTAGTACTAAATTTTTTAACACATAATATAAAAATTTTAAGTTTATGAGAAGATAATGTATATTTTGGTGTTTACGATTGGCAATTACTTTGTATAAACTGTAATTGATAAATCAGGGAAATAGGTACTTGTGTGACAATACATATCAAAAAGTTGACACGAAGCTATGGAAGCATAAAACAAAAAATCGGCTATACAAACATCGCATAACTTTCCTCATTTAATTTGGATTCATAAATAGTTTCTAATGGTTTATTAATATTTTAACAAAATCAAAGAAGATTCGGCAAATTGCGAATCTTAAAATTTTTTAATTCCCACTGAAAAATTTAAATGTGAATAAATTTATGAAAATTGTAAATTACAACAGATTTCTCTCAATTTAACAGATTGTCAGCAAGTAATATACTAAAAATTTACTCGCCATTAATTTAACATAATACTCAAAATTCGACTTACTTTATTCTAAAAATTTGATATGAAAAATAATTATGTTTAATGATAACTTGTAAAATATAATAAAATAGAAATTGTTTAATAATAGAACAAATTAATTAAACATTAATCAAGTTCAATATTATTGAGCTTTCAGCAAAGGATATTATACAAATACATTTTTGGCAAAAGCGATATCCTTCGCTAAAAACTCTATAATATTGAATTTTATTAATGATAAATTAACTACTGACTATTAATGATAAACAATATTTATTATAATTTATTGTAAGAAATATTAAAATAACAAGCATATCCTAACATTAATACTACAAGGAAAACAAAAACTGGCATGACACCAACACGATCCAAATTCCGGAACGGTATTACGACCGGTAGCAATACGCCGTAAACGGACTAACTCCTATTAAAATAAACACTCTAAACATAATATTAAAATAATGAATTTTAACTGTTAAGTAAAGAATACATACTTACATAGAAAAATAATATTTAAAAAACAATAAAAACGACAATAATTTACATTTAACAGGTTAGGACTAGAATATTTGAATAAATAATAAAAATAAAAATGACAAAATCTCCTAGTATTTGTGTCATCTTTTTATTTCATTTTCAGTCTCCATCTGCCCTCTCACACTTCCACCTTTTTGGTGCACCCACCTCGTAGACAATTTCGATTAGCTTATATTTCCGTTATAATTATTATCAAGTGTATTGGTCAAGTCGACAATTCAGTCAAGTGTGGTTGAACGAACTTGACCTGCAATAATTTGCTCGATATTCATTTAATAGTTTACTCATTAATTTTTAAATTTGTCAAAATATTTTTTATTAAACATAACTAAATGTGACAACATTGTCGACAAAAAAATGGAATAAATTTTATACATGTACGAAAAATTTCATCGTAATTCATGATATTATAGTCTCCTAGTATACCACTCGAGCAATCAAAAATATTCAAATACTTTCACCTCAATAAGTTCGACGTATTACGTATAAAACACCGCTCAAACTGCAATCTCGAGATGTTTCTCGCCAGCCGGTAAAAGTATTTTGGAATATTTTCGAAGTTCTTGTGATATAACTACTGAATATTTAAATAATATAAATACTCGAATAAATTGAAGATCGAATATTAAGATTATTCAATATTGAGTTATTCGAATTAATTTTATTCATATGGAATATCCCAATTGCATTCAAAATTGTATGTCAATTTGAATTGTTCACCATTGCACGAGAGGATATTTATTGAACTATAACGCGAAGAGTAATAATAATTGTAATAATAATTGCACTATAATAGTTAATGTAATATAAACATTATTGAGCTGGTTGACTTTGCTTTTCATTTTGCATTTGTTAAACGCTCTTGAAAGTTAAATCTTTGAAGTATTAAACTGTTTGTTCAGTGTTATAAAACAATTTGATGAAATTTTTATTTTGATTGGTCTAATGACAGCTAAGTGAAGTAGACTAATAAATTTGTAGAAATATTGGAATAACAAAATATTAAAAATTCGGCAACGAACGGCAAATATTCAAGACAAATCTATTTTTCTTCAATTTGACTTTCTATTATATTCAAGATTCGTTATAAAGGAGTTTTACTGTTAAAAATATAAAAATATTTTTTCTATAGCAAATGTTAAAGTGCGGTTTGTCCGACTCAAATAGTAGACCAAGTGACACGTTAACTGCAATGGTAGATAAAATAACACTTTTAATAGCTAGGGTAAATAAAATATTTTATTTTTAATAAAATTACTATATCAATACGGCAGTGTGTTTGATTTATTGTAAAATAAATATGTATTATATAATAATATAATTTGTAATTGGATTTTCTTATACTCTTTGCTATCTGTTATAGAAAAACATTAATTTTACACACTACGATAAAATTTAATTATCGATTTGCAAAAAATAATTAATACTTTCCGCTCGACAATAAAATAAAATTTTATCGTCTTGTATTAAAAATACTTTTATATTATTAAAGTTATTTTAAATTTTCTGATTTTACCTACGTAATATGTTTTAGTAATCCTTTTTAAATATGATAAAACTGTTTCAAATCTGCTAGATGGAAAATATTTTGAAGTCTTGCTCCATTATATGCTAATTTAACAGCTACTGAAAACTACATAATCTACATAATATACTACATATAATATATATTTTTACTGCGATAATATACAGTCGGTGACAAAATTAAGTTAACACAAATTATATTTATAAATTTTTAGTAATTTCTACAAATTAATGAGCTATTTCTAACTTTTTTACACTGTATGGTACACTTTTACGTCTTTTTTCATTCTACTATTATAATTTCACAGCAGGAATATGTCTATAAGGGTAACGGTAAACTATAGGTAAATGCCTGAAAACATAGTGAAACAAAATTAAGTAAACACTTCAAAAATTGAGAAATTTTTATACTTTACATGCTCTAATAATTATTTTAATACTTTGTTGGTCCTCCTTTAGCATCAATTATACCTTTCAATCTTTTTGGCGTACTTGCAACTAGTTTTTCTATTATTTCACATCTTAGACTTTTCCATTCATATTTTAATGTCTTGAAACATTGCAGACGCTTACTTCGACCACTTCTAGGCAACTTTTCGTCTAATATAACCTATAAATTTTCGTTAGGGTTCAAATCGGGAGACTTTGTGCTGGCCAGTTTAACATAAAAATTCCTTCATATTTAAAATAATATTTAGCAACACGCGATGTGAGCTTAGGATCGTTGTCCTGCTGGTACAAGTATGGACCTGTTATTTGGAGTTTTTCCAAGGATGCCTGTAGATTTTTTCTGAGAATATCAACATACATGATTCCGGTCACTTCTTCTTCAATCAGTGCAAATTCTCCAACACCTTTTGATGAAAAACAGCCCCACACTAAAACGTTTCCGCCACCATGTTTAACCGTCTGCAATCGGTATCTTGACTTTTACGTCTTTTTGATTCTAGTAATTCGAACTTACTTTCATCTGACTATATGATGGATTTCCAAAATGATATTGGCTTGTTTAAATGCTCTTTTGCAAATGCAAGCCTCTTTGCTTTATTCTTACTATTAATTAATGGTTTCTTGCGTTGAAAAACACTTCCCAAACCAAATTCTTTTAGAAGTCGATTAATAGTTCTTGTACTAACATCTATGTTAGTATTTTCCTTTATCCGTTGTGTCGAAATTAAACTATTTCTTTTAGTTTCACGAAAAATTCTGTGATCTTCTCTGCTGGTTGTTTTCCGTTTACGACCTCTTCCAGGTAAATTTTGAACGGCTTCCATTTCTTCAAACTTCTGAACAATTTTTCTAACTCCAGCTGGTGATAATGAATACTTTTCAGCCAATTTTCGGTAAGTCAATCCGTGATTCCGATCAGCAATTATTTGTGAACGAATTTCTATTGACGCTTCAAATGTTCGTGGCATTTTCAAGTAAAATGTTAAACAATTATTCACTATAATAACTAGATATACTCAAAAATTATGTATTTTGCAGTTATTGATGCAATATTATAAAAAAAATGGACTACTCCGATTTAAAAACAAAAGTAAAACTGAATGTACGGCGATATTACGCTTAACAATTCACGATTGCTGCGGTAATATAATAATAGAATTAAAAAGGACAAAAATGCGTGCCATCAAGAGTAAAAACACATTTGAAAATTGCTTATTAGTTCTAGAAATTAATGGAAATTTATAAATATAATTTGTGTTTACTTAATTTTGTCACCGACTGTACCAACGTAATAATTGATTCAATTCCAACTTTTTCTATTTAATGAAGTGCTAGTGGCTGTCAAAATGTTTAACAAAAATGAAAAATTATGTTATTGTGAAGAACTCGTCTGAACTATTCTATTATTTCTATCTTCGTAGAAATTGTTGAAATAAGCAAATGCAAGAACATAAAGAGCAGTTGATAATCGTCCTTCTGGCTCTTAAGATGTATTAACGTAGAGTAAAAATAAATCATTATAATGATTTTCCACTTTAATTTCGTGTATACCAAACCTAAAAAGTAAGGCAAGCTCGGCCACCCTACATTGTTATTTACTTGCTCGTATTCTATCATCCGAATGAATGCCCGAGATAGACGAACTCTAGTGAAATATACTTCACCCAAATTTTATTAAAAGGTTACTGGTAACATAACAATCATTAATCAAAAATATTAAAAGACGAAACTTATTTCGAATTTGTTTTTGATTAATTTTTAATATTAGCTAAATTAAAAAAAAAAAAAATTTTTTGCTATGAAAATGAATATTTTTTAAAAATCACGTATACAAATAATATCACGATGTTTTCTTGACGAATCGGATTGCTGCTCTTTGTGGCACATCATACCGACCTTTTTTTAAACTTTTAGTTTTTCTAATTTTTACGGACAATTGTACAAATTAATAGGTAAAGCTATTTACTCTGAAAAATATAAAAAGATCCTTATGGCAATCTTAGAATTTCATAATTAAAAGCAAAACAATACTAAACAATTAGGTACTTGTATTTCGGCATTAAAAGTTAATTATGAAGTTTTATCGGTATCGATAAAACAATAATAAGTGCTACCGAACGACTTTTGTTTCGAGACATTAAAAATAAAAATTTTATCGCACAAAAACAAAACAATGGAATTTTATCCACAAGAAAATAAATTAACAAGGGTGCTAGTTGTTTTAAAACAAAAAAGAAAATATTGTTTTAGAGACGAGCGAACTAGTGAATTTTGCGAAATAATTGAATAATGAATAATATTAATTTACGTAAACATTATTTCTAAAAGAAATCTCGATAAGATTAAATCGAAATTTATAATTTATTGATCGACGACGGAACAAAGTAATGACAAATTTTGGTTATGCGCGTTGCACCGTTGATCGACCGCTTTACAAGACGAGAATCCGCAAGAGCACGGGTGTTAGAGGGGGAAAAGAAATCGTAATGGCGTGTGCTTGAGGTTGCTCTTGTCTGTAGTTCCGCGTTTGAATTTGCAAAAATTACAAACACAATCATGGCAATGTCGAATTTATATTCAAAAATTGCCTCGAAACCAATAAAACGTGTCCAGGACACAATTTCGGTGTCCCAAACGAATGCATGGATGAACGGTATGTAAATATTTATGCATTTAATACCAGTCTCGGGGCGTTGCATTAATATCAAAGGTTTGCGCAAAATCCAAACAAATGAAAATAACCAACTTTCCTATTAATAACCTCAATTAATTTGTGACAAAAATAATAAATGATTTTTAAAAGATGTAAAATAAAAAAATTAAGGAATTTATTTTTTATAGCAGAAACATTAAATAATGGAGCCCTTAGTTTGTCGCCACCACACATCGTGTCGCAAAGGGAAAACTTACAGGTAATGCAACCAGCAAGTGCACCCGGTTCACCCCCGACAAGTCCTTGTGCTTCTCCATTGGGCTTAAGTGGCACGGAAGACCCGAATTGGCAAGCCACAAAAGCGACAGTTAGAGAACGCAACGCAGCAATGTTCAATAATGAACTTATGGCAGATGTAAAATTTGTAGTCGGTAATTCAGGTGTATGTCAAGTTATTCCTGCACACAAATACGTATTAGCAACTGGCAGCTCCGTCTTTTATGCCATGTTTTATGGTGGTTTGGCCGAATGTAAAGAAGAAATCGAAGTTCCTGACGTCGAACCGTCGGCGTTTCTTACCCTATTAAAGTAAGTTATAACGAAAAAAATGAATCAAATAAGGACAATTACAATTACTTGTTTTATTTGCAGATACCTATACTGTGATGAAATCCATTTAGAGGCAGATACGGTTTTAGCCACATTGTATGTAGCTAAAAAGTATATAGTTCCGCACCTAGCAAGAGCCTGTGTAAATTATTTAGAGACAAGTCTTACAGCGAAGAATGCCTGTCTTTTACTAAGTCAATCGAGATTGTTCGAAGAACCCGATTTAATGCAACGATGCTGGGAAGTTATCGATGCCCAGGTAAGCCTGCCACACTCTCTGTCTTGCCTCGATGTTTCTAACGAGATGCAATGCAGCCAACCGCAGAAACGACATATGAGCTTTAGTACCGTTCAAATTCAGTCTGGTATTCCTTGATTTAAGTAAACACTGTCTACATAAAATTTTGCTATCAAACTGCCAGTTTTTTGATATTATATTACTTTTAAGTAGTGATTTATGTATTGAATGTAAAATAATTTATTATACACTCACTAAATCATTATCAATGTCTATCTAGTCTTATGTGTGATTGTTAAATGACCACTAGGAAAAAATGCTCAATATTTTATAACATACATATCTTGAGTAACTTCACAATTATTTTGTTAATTTTTAAATGTGAATTCGGTTATTTACGTAAATGGCACATTTAAAATTGAGCAAAATTTTAAATCACACAATTTTTAAATGTGCCGCTTACCACTCACTTGCACATGCATTCGTGTTTTGTTATTAATCCAAATATTTACAGCATCGATGTTCAAAGTGTAATTATTAATGTATGTTTCATGTGTTGTCAATATATGGATTATAAAATAATAAATTGAAGAATTTTATTAAACCTTCAAATTTCCTTTTCCTTAAAAACGATATTTTCCATGAAATCAATAAAACATAGAATATTGGGCATTTAACACTATTGGAAGTTTCAAATTATTAAACAAATGTTGGAACGATTCAAGAATTTTCGTATACTTGCAGGCTGAAATGGCATTGAAATCTGAAGGCTTTGTAGATATAGACATGTCGACATTGGAATCTGTATTGGGTCGAGAAACCCTCAATTGTAAAGAGATGGTACTCCTCGAAGCAGCTTTAAATTGGGCAACAGCAGAATGTTCCAGACGAGAAATCGAACCGACACCCCAAAATAAAAGATCTGTGTTAGGAAATGCATTGTATTTGGTTCGCATACCCACAATGACGTTAGAAGAATTCGCAAATGGAGCCGCACAAATGGGAATCCTAACTCAACAAGAGACTATTGATATATTTTTTCACTTTACTGCAAATAACAAACCAACATTAGTGTATCCTATTAAATCTAGAACAGGGTTAAAATCTCAGGTGAGTCTCAACTTATTTTTCCTACCTATGATATTTAAATTAATTGTGATTGTCTTTTTTAAAGGTTTGTCATCGCTTCCAATCATGTGCCTATCGTTCAAATCAATGGAGGTACCGGGGTCGTTGTGACAGTATTCAATTTTCTGTTGACAGACGAATATTTGTGGTGGGTTTTGGGCTTTATGGGTCTTCAAATGGTGCTGCTGATTATAATGTAAAAATTGAGCTCAAAAGACTAGGCCGAATATTGGCAGAAAATAGTACAAAATTTTTCTCGGATGGATCGAGCAATACTTTCCATGTGTATTTTGATAATCCGATTCAAATTGAACCTGAATCCTTTTATACCGCATCGGCTATATTGGATGGGGGAGAGTTAAGTTACTTTGGCCAAGAAGGCATGAGTGAAGTTACCGTGGGGACTGTTACTTTTCAATTTCAATGTTCCTCTGAAAGCACAAACGGTACAGGTGTACAAGGAGGGCAAATACCTGAACTCATATTTTATGGTCCGTCGTCAGATGAACATTAAATAAAACCAGGAGGAAAACAAAGTATTTATTGGTTTTCAAGTGCTGTGAAGTATTTTGGTTATGGTTTGTGATCCTATCGTGGGTTAAAAATGTTGCTATTGTTTTTAAATATTTGTAATTTGTTGAAAATTGTATAAATTATTATGAATTGTGTTCAAAATGAATTTAGAGAATTAGACACAATATTATATATTATAAAGGTAGCCATTTTCCTTCTTAAAAGAAAAGTAGTAGCTTTAAGATATTTTTCGAAATGTCTTATTATACATGATAATATTCCGATTTTTAGAGATGTTGTTTTTTAAAAATTACATAATATAAACAAGTGATATATACGTACATTTCTGTATTTTAATTGTAAATAAGAGTAGTTTGTAAGTCGATTAGTTTTTGAAAATCCTCGACAGTTATTGAAATGTTTTAAATGTCCAAAACTAATACAGGGTTTAACAACAGTTAATCTGCAGTTTTAATTGTTTTAAATTATAACACACAAACTAAAATATATCTGCAAAACAAGCATTCTAATGTGATAAGAAAATCTAACACTTAATTTCTTTTTACATAGTATAAAATTTATGGTGAAAGCATATGAGCATTTCACCTAACTTCAGCAAATCTACTGTAAGTTTTAGAATCTTTGTTAAAACTTGTACATTTCTTTTATTAAGATGCACCAGTGGTTGTACCGCTATGTCAATTGCTCTAATGGCTCAAATATAATAAAATAACCAATCAATTATAAACTTTCCTTGTTAAATGTAAATATATTCAAGATTTAAAATTTATTAAAAATATTTATGAACTTAATGGACAAATATTAAAATTGTTAATCGATTTATGAGTAATATACCCTTCCTAATTTGGTTTTCCCAAAAAGTTGCAGTTAGTGTATAATAGTGATTTATGCAACATAATGAAAAGTTTATTTATATTAAAAGTTATCAAAAATTTACTTACCAACTGTTGGCAGTGATATACACAGTGCTTGAGATATTTGTAAATACGTTCTTCCTAATTCATAACAACAAATTTGGAGGATATCACTGATGTCAATTAATAAATCTAGAACAAAAAAAAAACAATTTATACAGGGACCGATCATCTTATTATGTATTACTAACTAACTTTTTTGGTCAAATCTAAATCACTTAATGGTCCAGTTATTCCGGATTAAGTAAAAATAGGACTTTGTGCATAACTACTTAAAACTAAGATTAATTTAGCTCGAATAATTTTGAAAATAAGCCCTAGGAAAAAAATCTCTAAACAAAAAATTGGGTATTAAATTTTCATCAAAAGTAATATAAAATTAGGGTTTTTGTACACACTGCATTAAAAATATTACATAAAAATAAATTTTTAAATATATCCCATTTTAAGATTTCAAAAAACCCAGTTGTTGATATAGTCAATTTTGTTTAAAAAACAGATCAATTCTCTTATGTAAACCCACCAAATCATGTTAAAGAATCAAAATCTACCTACAGTAGTGCCAATAAGTGTTGCACACATTGTAATAAATTGGATCTACCTGCATAAATCCTAGAATGTTACTTTTTGGCCAAGGTCGTTTCAACGAAAGGATGCACATTATATTTATTCGATATTTAGTATCAAATATTGTAAGATATAAGTTTGTTTAAGTGTTCTTTTAAAACCAAGAAGAATTAAATGAAATACAGACTTGGGTGGAGTGATACTCGCTCTTCATCAAGAAAATTTAAATTTTACTGTAATAGCAAAGAAAAATAAAGTGCCACAGAACTATTGTGACTAGAATAATAAGATCGTTTAATAAGACAATTTTTATCCAATCCATTTGAAACTGTCTCCGCTGTGTCCATGGAACTACAATTGGCAATAGGAGTAAAATTATCATGACAACAAATTAGACAATGGTGTAAAACTCTTAGTATGGGAAAATTAATACCGCTAGAAGGCACATTGAATGCTGACCGGTAAATAAATGTTTTGAAGAATGCCGTTTTGTCGTCGATAATAAAATTATACGCAGATAATGAAAAATTGTACTTTTTTTAGACAACGCTCCATGTTTGTGTGAAAAAAGTAAGTAATAAAATAAATTTATAATAAATAAATAAAATAAATTAAATTAATTTCAAATCGATAATTATAAATTAATTAACATAGATCATTTGTAAATTATCTATACCATGCTACACTTTCTGACAGTACTGTATATGGGGTACATTACGAATACTGTGTTTGATCACGTGACTCTTAGCTTCAAAATTGCAATGTTTATCGCTCATTGATTACTAATTCCCCGACAAATGTCCAACTGATTAATAGCATTAAAATATATAAATTACTACTATTAACTTATGAATTTATAATAGTATTAAAGATACTTTATACCTATATTTAAAATATGCAAGTTAAGTAAACCATAAAATAAAATTGCAGCAATGGTATGTAAAGTGTGATAAAACGTTGCCAATTTAAACGTTAAACAATTAATGGTTTAAAATTCAAATAATTTCAGTGTCAAAAAAGAGTAAACCACAAACCAAGAGTACACCACAGAAAATAATCAAATCTTGCTTAAAAATTTTTCGTATCAAATTTCAAGATAAGCAAGATTAGGTAACCAAATGTAAATTTGACAAAACTACATGAAATATTCGAGGTTCGCTATAATAGAATTGTGCTAGTTTATCAGTTTCTTAATATGTTGAGTGCAAAAAGCAATTTTACATAACTTTCATTAATGTAACTTACGTGGTAGTTTAGATACTCGACACATGATGTAAACACAAGCAGCTTGCATAAGTGTATTTCGTCTACCACGAGTTAAATTTTTATCTAACGCCAATTTATAAAAATGTAAAGCAGCCTTGATATGAGTATCCGTTAATTTCAATTGATTACATATCATAGCAATTCCCACTTTTGCTTTATTTAGTGTAATTTCTCTGGATTCAATTCTTGAGCCAAAAAACGCTAAAAATAGAAACAAATTATTGCACATAACGTAATAAATATACAGATAATTTTTCATACAAGACCCGAAGCCGCCGCCACCGCCTTTGGAATCAGCCGAAACAAATTGTCCTATAACATTGGCACCTCCACGAGCATTTTCTTCAAATTGAACCTCAGATGTGATAATATAGTCTTCTAACACTGTACCACAATTTGTACAAACTGTATCTCCTCGAGCTGGATCAGCTTCAATATCATTACTGCCACAATTGTTACATTTTTGTGTTAAAGACATATTGAAATATATTTAAATTAATGTATGTCAATGTCTGTTAATAAATATCATTAAATTATATTAATTTTCTAGAGATTAATGATCGAGGTTCTCATAAACGTCAAGCAAGAAAATTTGTAGGTTAAAATAAATGTCACATTTGCCAACCAGAATAATCACGATAATCACACTTTATCACTAAACCAGTACCAACACAGAACATAATATACAGATATACAGGGTTACAGGGTGTTCCCGTAACCGTAGAAAACCTTTGAGATGGTGATAAAAGACACAAATTTTCAAATAAAATTTTTGTCCAGTCCAAACCGTTGGGAGGTACCTCCTTTTAAAGCAATATTTTGAATTTCTGATTTCAGACGGCCATAGCTTCAATATTATTGATGTTTTAGACTTAATGGATTAGACCTTTTATAAAGACCATTTGCTTATCTACAAATTAGGTTATATCACCTTATCGTCTAGAATAAACGATTTTTGAGTTATAAATTAAATTAAAGGAAAAATATTATAAAAAATTCTAATTTTATTTTTCTTGTAAACCCCGTATCTCTTAAACAAAAAAATAAAAAAATTTTTGATGAAAAAATAAAAGGAAAAATTTGGACATTAAAAGATCAGAAAATTATACTTAAATCTGGTTCACACTATGTGATTTCTCACGTGACTAGGTCATACGAAAAGTCATAGCTATAGTCTGCTTTTTTTAAGAAAAATATTGGAATTTGTACTAATGCGATAACCTTGAAATGTAAACCAATGAAATTGCTTGAAGTGCTATGCGTGTTGCCTAAACTGAACCGGGTAAAGTCATAAATAAGCTAGATTTGAACAGAGTTAAATGTAATATCGAATAGATGTAGTTATTTGGTTACAACATTTTGCTTTCTTGTGGTGAATGTTTAATATTATTACAAGATTAAGTACTATTTAAATTATCTTATTTAGAGTTAGAATTATTTATCAAGTACTGGAAGTCCGCCTGCAATTGTAAAAAAATCAGAAAAAACAAAAACAATCTTTACAACTAATAACAAAAACATTAAAGTTGAAGTATTCGAAAAAAATTAAATCTAAAGATATTTCTAATAAACTAAATCCCAAATTAAAAAATCGGAAATTCGTATTAATATCCGGCGATTGGCGACACTAGATTGAATACACCTACTACTAAATTGCAAAAATATAAAAACTGACGATAAAGAATATAAAAAAGCTCTATATATTTACAGTACTGTGTAAAAGTCTGCGGCCCCTTAATTAATATTGTTAGTTATTACTCCTATTAATTAATTTTCGATTTTTTGAAAAATAATTATATTGAAATAAATGTAATAAATATTTTATCTTAATTCTTACTATTATGGTAAAAATTTTAAATTACTATAAATTGTTTGAACTAAAAATTTTAAAAGAAAAATAAATTTTATGACCATCATCGGCAACATAGCTTAAAATAATACTTCTGCAATAAATGGGCATGAGAAACAATGAGTGGGCATTGCAAACCCATAAATTGTCTTATATTTTGGTGTAATTTAGTTTTTCGTTTTGACATCATTATTTACCATCCGTAAAATAAGAATTTAGTTTGTGATTTTTATTAAATTAAAAATTTTTATTTAAATACGGTTTTTTATAAAAGAGTTTAAAATTAAAATATGAATAAGTTTAAACTTATTAAAAATATCGTAGTAAACAAAACTTTCAAAATAGCACAAACAAAATTTTATCTGCGATCAGAAGTCAATCTGTAATCAAAATTTGTCGCTCCCTCGACAAATTATTTTCAACCATTAAATAAAGTTCACAAAAATCAAAATTTTCTTTGAATATCGAACTTAAAGAAAAATCGTTTAAAAAATAATTACTTTAATTAAATAAAAACAATCTTCTCACAAAATTTCAACTTTTTTGCGGTCACTGTCGACCAAAATACATTTAAACAAAATTTTCCAATAACAATACTCAAAAATAAAATCTTAATTGCAAAAATACTTGCACAAAATTATACTCAAAAAATCAGCGGAGCAAAATCTAGGCCTCCATCGTTTCCGCCATCTTGGCAAAGAAAACCTCCCTCTACCCATTTTTCTGCAAATATTACCATTCAAAAATTAATATAACAAAATTTAAATTAAAAAAAATTACCAAAATTGCACATATTTTGCCGATTTTTAGCATGACTGACGGTTTAAGTTGGAACTTAATATTTTTTATTTAGGTATTTATTTATCGAGTTCCTTCTATTTTTTATTTTATATTTGTTTTTTATTGTAGTTTTTTTATTTTGTAAATATGTTGTACTTGATACTTTTATTTTTTGTTTTGAATTTTAGTTTCTTTTGTATTTTAATAAATTAGCTATTTATTTTTTAATATTTTTAAACCCCCCCTCTCCAAATCTAGTCTAAATACGGCCCTGCATGACCGTTATTATTTATTGTAGGTTCTCATTGAATTCCAATAATATTCGGTATAGACATCTGTTCAAGTCTAGCATTAAGATCTCCGGCTATTATTACGTAATTATTACTATTGACTTGGTTGTAATACTCTTAAAATGTAAAATGATAATGAACTTAAATAGAAAATAACTTAAAAAAGTTTTAGAATTTTTTTTAAGTATTTTTGTGGTATTTAGTAGTATGTGATGTCTTTACTTAACAGTAAAAATTTTTTACTATTTTAACATCAGTTAGGTTTGATTATTTTATAATGAACTTAACTATTTATTTTATTGCGAGTATTCGCGAGTAAGATTTAATAAAATCTTTAGATAGTACAAATTTGTTATGAAATGAGTAAATAAAATAAGAAATCTTTTTTGTAATAATTAATTGTTAACAATACAATACCTATTGCAAATACCTTAAATTTTATAAAATTAGATAACGAAATACAAACTAATGCAAAGAAGGAAAATCATTGGACTCTTTCATCTGACCACACTCCTGTATTATTAACAATATACCCACAAATTTTGCATAAGCAGAAACAGTCCACACTCTACAGAAAGAGAACAGGTACATTTAGCTAAAACCATACAGAATGCTACATGGGGTGCTACTCCAGGGCAAGATTTAAAATATATTGAAGAATCCTATTCAAATATAGTTAAACAAAAAATTGCGGAAAAGCGGAACCTACGTAAGAACTGGTAAATTTCGAGAACAGCAGAAAATAAAACAAAGTATAACAGGGCTGTTAAACAACTCGAAACACTTCAACTGGACTTAAAAAATCAACATTTCCAAGAATATCTAACCAGCTTATCTACGAACTCAATAAATGAGTATTCACTCTGGAAAAAAAATTAAACATCCACAAGAAATAATAATTAAAAATGATAAAGTATTGATACAAAAATAACCTAAAAAATCAATTTTTTAAGTACTTTTTCTTAAGTAGTTTTTTTTTAAGTAATTTTTTCTAGTAGTTTTGGAAAAAGATTCATTTTATTTATTTAACCTAAAGATTTCATTTCATTTAAGTGACATCGTTTTAGTTTGGTTACTTGGTAAGCACACACATTCATTTTAAAGTAAAATAAATTTTTTGATTTTTTAATTTTAACTTTTTCAATTTTGTTTGGTATATTATATCTTGCTTCTCATGATGTTTACGTTTTTCTTATTTTAAATACGACTGATGATCAATAATACTTGTGAAATAAGAGCCTTTATATCGTATTACAAAGTTTTTATTTTAAAAAAATTTTTTTATAATAACGTAATTTTTCAGAATTCAATTTCTTGTTTATTCAAATATTCTAAGTTCAAACCTGTTAAATGTGAATTATTGTCATTTTGTAGTGATTTTTAAATATTATGTTTCTATGTAAGTATGTATTCTTTACTTAACAGTTAAAATTCATTATTTTAACATTTGTTTAGTTTGATTATAAAGTATTGAGCTAGAAGCGATTATGAGAAGACCGATTTATTTGCGAAACATCTGACAAAAGTATTTAAGCCGTTCCTAGTAAACACATCAATAAAAGATAAAGTGAAAATATGCAGCTATATGGACGCACTATTCCAGATAGATTTTCAAATAAAAATTTTTAAAACCAACGAAGTCAAACAAGTTATATTGAAAGAAACTCAACTCAAAAAAGCACCACGATATAATTTGATCAATATGGCAGCGTAACCAAATACATAACACCTAAATGCATAACAAATCTAACTTACATCTACAACGCAATCTTAAGATTAAGGTACTTTCCCAGACATTGAAAGGTAACCCAAATATCATTTTTATAGCCAAGCCTGGAAAAAAACCAGATGAAAGTAGAATCATATCGACCAATAAGCTTGCTGTCAATTTTGTCAAAGATTTTCGAGAATATGCTTCTGAAGAGATTGAAACCTATTCTAGAAGAAAGATTCCTTATTCTAAAGCACTACTTTGGCTTTAGAAGCGAAGACAGCACAGTTGAAGAAATACATAAAATAACAAAAAAAATTACTAATGATTTGGAATGTAAAAGATACTGTTCGGCAGCATTCCTCGATGTCAGCCAGGCGTTCGATAGAGTGTGGCACTATGGCTTGTGCTACTAGCTGAAGATGAACCTTCTATATCATTATTACGAAATACTAAAATCAAATCTTCAAGAATGCAATTTCCTGGTTAAACGCGGAGAAGAATACACCAAGTTTCAACAAATTTATTCAGGAGTGCCCTTGGGCCCGATTTTTTATTTATTATATACTGCAAACCTACAAACTACCAAATTTATAACAGTGGCAACCCTCGCCGATGACACTGCCATACTGGCATCTCACACTGATTGTGTGAGCCAAACGAGGTGATCCGACGTGACCTAAAAATTGCATCAGTGCAAGAATAAATTAATAAATTTTTTCATAAATACGAAAATAAAATCAAAACACATTCTAACCTGGCTTATAAGTTGCTGGACCAATCCCAAGAACTTAGAACAGCTTTTTTTATGAACCCACTCAGTGATTGTTGTTCTTTTATTGAACATATTATTGTAAATTTACTAAATAATATAAAAAATATTAATTTAAAACTTTTGAAAACCCAAGTAAAATTGTACAAGACGACAGCTGTACCAACATTATTATACGACAGCGAAGTATGGATTACCACTACTAAATATAAAATCCAAATCTAATACAAATCAGTTTGTTTTAAATATTAATTAGAGCTCTTTGCACAAAAGAGAAGCTGGTTACAATTTTTTCCACCGTGTAGAGCAAGAATTGTCTTTCTCAGTAAGAAAAAACGTAGTTTTTCATCTCATGTGGAATCATTGCAAGAGTCAGATCATTTCTACATTCTATTTAAAATTTAATTTAATTTAACTGTAATTAAATTTTAAATTCATTTTATTAATTTATAAGATTTAAAGCAAAATATAATGTGAACATAGTAAATCAAGTTAAAAGCTAAAATTGTTTTAGAACTACTACATATAATTGAGGTAAGATGAAAGCATAAAACAATGAAAGTTGCTCTGATTGTGAGTTTTTATTGTAAATCGAACGCTCAAATTGTCGATCATCTTGTGGGCAGATTTAAAGAATAGAGTAAAATGATAATAAAACAAGTCAATAAATCTTTAATACATTTATATTTATAAATAATAATATTCACAGTTGAATTTGATTGCATAACGAATTAACCATCTTATGTCGCTTAATTAATTACAAAATTTTATTAGTGTGAACACTCTTTTTGATTATATTTACAAAGGCAAAATATTATTTACATTATTTACATGGAATGTACAAGAATTTGTTACTTTTAATATTTATATACTTAATAACGATCGTCAAAATATGTACCTTTAATAAGTTAACAAAAAGATGAAATTTTAGTTATTTAAATCTAATATTAATTACAATTATCAAATGTTATGATACTTCGATATCACATTTATTTAGTCATTATTTTTAGACATTAAAATTTATATTTACAGTGCATAATTTACAAAAGTTATTTATTTATAGCAATATGAGTTTTATCAATAAAATTTATTGTAATTAACTAAGTCCCTTGTCTTAATAAGTAAGAAATTTACATGTTCCTCATTTTCACATTCTTACAATAATTTATCTATAATATTTCTATTTTGTTTTCCAACACAACTTAAAAGCTTCTTAAATTATCGCAAATTTTACGGATTTTATAAGTGTAACCATAAAAAAAGAAAGTAAAAATATAAAAACGATGAGATAGGTAGACATAAATATTTTGAAAAAATAAATAAGAGATTAATTCAAATCAGCACAGGATTTGTATACATTTTTCTCAATGCATTATAAATAAATAAATAATGTACATAGTTTAGTGTATATTCGTACGGATTAATCTAATAATTTTTTATATTAATTATAATTAGGTTCTATACAAATTTTATTATTATAAATACAAAAAGTTAGTTTAAGTTTTGAAATACAAAGTGAAAAATACAAAAATTTAATTTATGAAAAAAATTCAGTCTTAATAGAAGTCATCTTCAGACTATAATTTACATACAGATAAGTACAATTAATATAATCATATAAGTTAGTTACAAGATAAATGTTGTTGTGAAGATGACAGTTTTATGCAGTTTTTGGTATATAACTATTAAACAAAAATATAAATAATTATTATAAAAAACATTTTACGTGTATAAATACCACAAGTCATATATACCATTAAAGGATGATAACAATAGAAATAAAACTTTAAAATCGATATGTAACATTCTACAAAATCGTCATCTAATACTTTCTCGTAGCACGTTCAAAATAGTGTTGGCACAAGTTTTGTTCAAAATGTCTAAATTCGAATCAATAATAATTACATAAATTATAAAAATGGGTATACTTTTTATTTAAAAACCCAATGCAATGCATAGTGCGTGTAGGTATACTGCATATCGTTTTCATATTATTTTGAAGATAAAGAAATTATGCAGTCGTTGATATTAAATAAGATAATACAAAATTAATAAACAGCGAAACAAACGTGTGGGTAGGTATCAAATTTTACCTTTTCTTTACGTGTATATTTTCTTTACTTACAACTATTATTTTTTATAATACCTATTTAGGGTTTCTTGCCTAGGAACAGGTATAATACAGTCAACATAAAATTTAAATGTTTTTTTAGTAATACTGAAAATATAGCAACCAATCGTATAATATAATTTTTTATATAATTTTCGAATATGTTAATAATTACGTAAATAGTTACGCTCACACAAATTCCAAAAAAGATTTTTAATTTATTGACTTGTTCGAAAATTATATTTAAAAACATAATATAGTATTCATTATTTGTCTGCAGGGATATATAAATGCATCAGCTACCTGCTAAATTAAAATTAAATCTTCCATGATTGATTTGCGATAAATAAAATAATAGTATTTTTAGATACAAAATTTAAAATACTAACTAACGTAAGACGCATATTTTCCCGAGAGAAGATTTTACTTAAATATTTCCTTTACGATTTAAGTTATAGATATTGTGACAAAGGGAAGCATCTGTTTGCAGAGAAAACGTGATTTAATGATTTTCAACTTCCCTCGGGACTAATCCTTGAAATTTTTGAAATAATTATTATAATATTCGACATTTTAAACTAAATAATTTTGCAAGTCAGTTTTTATAACGATTAAAAAAAAAATTAGATTAAAAAAGACACAATTCAAATTAAATAGTATATTGTGTATTAAAAGCACAAATTAAATTTTTGCCTATGTTATATTAGCCGTACTAGATTGTTTTTAAGGCAATATTGAAAAATTTCAATTGTTTTGAATTGTTTTCTATCAGAAAAATTTACAAACTAATATAAACCTTTAATAAATTAATTTGTAACTGACAGCTTAAAAAGCTTACTTTTAATAACGAGCGTAGAAAATAGGATTTGAAACTGCTGATATATTATTATATCATTATTAATGTTATGATAAATGCTTTCATTATATTATTTCTTCTAGAGATGGAAATATAAACTTAAGTAAGTACAGAATTTAAATAGAAAATGAATATGAATTAATTTAATAAAAATTTTGAAATAGCTATATCTCGTCTGGAGTTAGTGCCTCCGAAGACCACGAACCCAGACATACACATAAAATAGGTATTTTATTATATAAGGTAATTGAGTTTGAAAACATTATTTAGCTAAAATTGTTTTTAAAAAGCCTGCCAATGACTGCTTGTACGCTTTGATATTTTTTTTCAACCCATCTCGCAATTACAGTATGACGTCAATGTAAAATAAATTCTGAATTATGTATGATATAATATTATTGAAATGTTACGTTTTAAGCTGGTACAATGTTTCATTAAACTTTTTGTTCGTTGTTGTTAATTCATATAATATCTTGTATTTAGAAATTAAGTTCTATTGCGAATCAAGTAAGATATTCAGTATACGTACGCACATGGCAAAACAAATAAATTTAATAAAAACCGCCAATAAATTTTTTATTAAATGCAACGCACTTTACAATGCTAGCGAAAGCATATTTAAATTTTTTTTATGTAACTACTGTATTAATTAATTTAAAGAACACATTATTTTTCTTATAACATAATGTTAAAGTACGATTTGTTTGACTGAAAATAATAAAACAAGTGACACTTTAACCGCCAGAGCAGTTCTATATTAATTAAAAAACTATCTTTTTCCATAAGATCTGTTATAAAAAAAATTAAATTTTACACACGACGATGAAATTTAATTATCAATTCGCGAAAAATAAAAGTTTTCGCTCGCCGAGAAACCGAAACTTTATCGTCTTGCATAAAAAATAACTATTGAATGGTTTGTTGTAATTAAAATTGATATCGCTTAAAAAAATAATATTTTAAATATTGTTACAAATAAATTTTTTCCAATATCATATTTACGTCTTCTTTTTCGTTTTACTAAATTTTATTGCTCACAATAACGCAATGAAACCAACTTTTTCTTATTATATATTTAAAAATATGTCAACTAATGTCAAAACTTGTAGCACCGCAGTGTCTGCTTTGTTATAAGAAAAAATTTTATTAGCAGTTTTATTAAATTATGTATTCTATGTTTTGTAAAAATAAATATTATGCTACCTACATTTAATTTATTGTAAATTAACAGTATATAGAAAGAGGTATCAAAAAGATACTTATACATGATATTAAGTGTCGTCCATTGGAAAATTCGATTTTCTTTATTTAATATTTTAAGTTTTTATAATTTAGAGTGACGTTACTTGTCAAACAGTGCTTTCTCTCTTGTTAACCATTAAAGGAGTTTCGACCGAAGGCTCTTCCTCGGTTGTAGTTAATGGCTGCATAGGTATTGGAGGTTCTCTTGGCGTAGGTCTCAGTCTCTGCTGCGGATGTGGTCCACGATATTGAGGTACAGGATATACGTTTGGTGGCAAATGCGCTACTGGTCCATATTGCCATTGTGGAGGTGTTTGACGAGGCAAGGTACATTGAGTGTACGAACCCATTAAAGGTGTCTAAAACCAATAAAACAATGTAGATTTTTATACATTCAAATAAATATTCATTTAATTCAATTTATTAAAATTACGTATTATTTTACTGTGATACTGCGTACTATATCTAATTGTATTGTTCCATTGTTATTCAATACCTATTTAATCTGAAGCAATTAATATTTCTTTAATTAAAAATCTAGAACTGATATAAAGGCGTAATTTTTGTTCACTAAACGTAAAAGTATTATTTTGTAAAACGAAAATAATTGATTAAAAAACTTTTGAAGTTTTAATAAGTAAATCAGGTCATTAATTTCCTGAAAGTACAAAAAGCTTAAATTATAATGCTATGTGAATAAAAACAATTGAAAAATTATTGATTACTTTTGCAAGCAATTAGATTGCGACGCCATTGTCTAAAAAAATATCAATTTATAGTTTTGCTATTCTGTTATAAAACAATTTAAAAATTAAATTTAAATTTTACGTTTTAATTAAACTTTAAATGAAACCTTTTCTACGCTGGGGTTTTTTAAAATATTCATATAAACATAACATTATTCTAATTGGGTTTTGTAAAATATTTGGTAATTGGAAATTACACATCATAATATTATTATAATATAAATAATAATATAAACTTACAGCACTATGCATATTCAAAAATTTAGCCATTAACCACCATTATTTTAAATCAAACATAGCAACTAAGCAACGAAATTGACACTTCATTCGAATTAGTTTCTATGTATAATTAAAAATGATGCTAGTTAGTGGATAGTGGACTATATTTTTGATTATGCATGTAAGGTTGGGGATGGGAATATGCCCATGTTGATAATATGCCCACTAACTGCAATTTCACCTAATTTAAAACGAATTTCGGCATGTGACCGTAGAAGCTTCAATTTACATAAAATACTACCACTCTAAGCAGATCTAACCTCAATATATTTTATAGACTGGTTACAAAGTGCATGTTATAATTTCGACGTCTTGTGTTACAAGCAAAGCAAAAACTTAGATCTACCTCAAGTTTAAGTGAAGCCGTTTTTCAAAAATGTAAGTATGGCATATGAATGTATGTTTTTTTCTAATTCTTTTAGATGCATCGTTCTTACACACATATTATGCATTTCTATAAAAACATTCAAAAATGTATTAACATGCGGTGTCAATATGCCCACGAGTACTTGAAGATAATATGCCCATTGAGCATATTACCTTCAACGTCTTTTAAATGAAAACAAAACTAATTAATATTTTACATTAATTGCGTTTAAATTAAACAAACACAGTTTGTTTAATGTACTACTTACTATATGCATGAAGAATGTGTAGGAATTACGAAAAATAATCAATTAAATAGTTATTTCTGTTATTTTAAACCATTTTTAGTTTTGTATTTTCATTAATCTTTAAAGGCCTAGATACACATGCTATTAAAAGAGCATGCTTAAAGAGCATGCTATTTAATAGCATGCTTGTTGCAAAATACATTTGCTAATAAAATAGCATGCTTTCTCATAGCAGACTATCAGATAGTTTGCTATCAAGTCTGACAGGAATACACACAACTTGTCAGCTAAAAGTTTAGGCTTGTAGTACCTACGTGCTAACAAACCTGACCATGGAAGTTTCACTACAAAATCAAATAAATATTGCATTATTATTACTGGCTACACAGTGTGTAATTAGACTGCAATAAACCCGGAAGAAAGAGAAACAGGAAAATTTGCGT
The DNA here is from genome assembly GCA_911387805.1 of Cantharis rustica. Lineage (NCBI taxonomy): Eukaryota > Metazoa > Arthropoda > Insecta > Coleoptera > Cantharidae > Cantharis > Cantharis rustica. The sequence goes on from OU426877.1 coordinate 43,267,677, forward strand.
GAAAAATTGGCTTAGTAGAAGGCAAACTGTTTGCTTACAGAAATGAAAAATGAAGATAGATGCATATTGTTTTTCTATATTCCACAGTGTCACCCAGAAGGAATGCATTTTCTCAAACCACGGTATTGTGAGTTTATATATTTGAGCTTCATCAGCTTAAGGACGGATTAAGTCTTTTATTTTTTTTTTAATTCGTGATGATACACCGATCGCAGATCTTTTATTTTGGCTTTTATTATTTTCATAGTTATATTTTCGTCATCTATAAACACGAATAATTCTTTGTAATCATTTTCACGTGCAAGTTTATTCTTGTACAAAGAAGAACCTATGTTCCACAAACACTCGTACTGTCGGTAGTCAATTATAATATTTAAAGTTTTGCTGTCACCCTATCGAGACATTTTGACACATTGACAAAGCTGATAGCATGCTACGTACTAGCATGCTATACGTAAATAAATTGTAGTAAAGGTAAATAAATTATATTATTGTAAAATTTCTTTCAGAAATAGTTACTAGAGGTATTAGAAAATATCCAGGTCACAAAAACTGATATGAAAACACGTTGTTTCTATTTTTTATTAAGGTTTTCCCTTAGCAGGGGTATATTCCCATCATCTACCTTATTCTTAGCCAAATACAAAATGTTCACAATTTTAGAAATGTAGTATACTTGAGAGTATTAGTCCATAATAATGACCCCACAAACTTAAAAATATTCTAATCAAATTATGGTACGTTTTGGCGTAAATTATAAATATAAAAATTTACTTTTGAGGATCCTTCAAAAATACGCGTAAAAACGGCCAAAACCTGCAAACGTACATTCAATTGGCTGTTTCCATAAGTTTAGCTACATTCATAATGTGTTTTTATTTTATATTAAGTATTTTTGGGTATACATTGTACTCAAAGGATTCATTCATTTGGAACAGACGAGACGTGAAATACAGCTACCAGACCAAGTAAGATCATTGGAAAAATCACGACAAGGCGAGGTGCCAAGAAAACGAAAAAGCAACAACCGGCAGATAAGCTATCTAACCAAAAACTAATGGAAAGTCTGTTAGCAGTACAGGATCGGGACCAAGAACCGGAGTCACCTGACCCCAAACTACTAGAACCAAGTACTCGACGCGATTAAACAAGCGATTACCTAGCCTCATTGATAACCCAACGCGCTTGCGGCAACGTTGTCAGAAGCAAGCCACCTTGACAAGGAAATAGCCGACCTTTCGTGACGGATCGATCACCTCATCACCGGAGAGAGACAACACCAAGCAAGAGAGCATCTCCAGCTCCGACACAGATGACGAAATGGAGAAGGAACCGTTCGTGCCAGTAAAAAGAAAAGTAAAAACGAGCAAGGTGCAACATCCTCATCTTTAACCGAAGACTTACATAAGGCCAACCGATTCAAGCCATTGACCGAAACAACGAAGCAGCGCACGGTGGAAGAAGACAACGTCAATGAGGCTACCAATGAAGATTCGGTACGATCAGCCACGACGAGCCAAACACCTATCACAACGACGCTAAGACAAACTCAAAAAAATAACCAAAACTCCCAAAGAGACCCAGGCGGATCAGGCCACAGCCATCCATTACATTGAAGAACGTAGCAGAATGACCAAATCTGCTAAGTAAATTCAAAAGTGATGATATCAAGTTCAGGGGCATCAGGACCACACTGGAGGGACTCGCAATCTACCTCGTTGGCTCCACGGACTACCAAACCATCAAGATTCTGCTCGATGAAAACCTTACAATCGACAGTGTCGGTTACTTCACGTACTAGATGGAAGAAGAGAAATCCCTAAATGTGGTGATAAGGGGGATCCACTAATCCATCAGCTCGGAATTGATAAAGGAAAATCTGGAATGCAAACGCCTCAAAATTGACAAAGTGGCTAGGATGTACAGAGGCCGGGACCGAAAGCTCCTACCACTTGTACTGCTGACCTTGCCTAAAAACGAAGCCAACTAGAAGATCTTCGAAGTAAGAAAATCCTAGAAATTGAAGTGGCAATCGAAACGCCAAACAAGAAATTCCGTTTCGAACAATGCCACAAGTGCCAAACTTTTGGACACTTACAAAGGGAGTGCAGATGCGTCAAATGCGCAGGATCACACGTCACAAACGCATGCGAAAAGAGCAAGGAGACACCGGCCACTTGCACAAACTGTGGAGGCTCTCCACCCCGACCACTACAGGAGGTGCGACAAATTCTCCAAACAAAGCATGAGGATAAGACTAGCAGAAGCGACAAAAAAGAACGCCAGGCCCAATACCAAAAACTATTGGACTTCGCCGGACATGGAACAAACCGGAACAGTCAATGACATCACTCCCAGAATTCTAGCCATAATAATGGTAATTAATTAAAGACAATAATAAACACTCTTTTGATATTTTCCATAAACCTGTGGAAGCTGATATAATTACACATAAAAATTAAACACATTTTACACATAAAATTGATTATTTTGGCGCTTTTCTCAATCGCTTAATTAGAATTCCTCTAAGTAAATTTTAAAAAAGAATTAGACAGAATTAAATATATCGCGATCTCTAATGGATACCAAGTCACTCTTATTGATAACTTATTACGCCAAATCAAACAAAAAATTCTATCGAACTCAATATATCCGAATAATTAAAAAAAAAAACTAACGCAAACTTTAATGTCATTACTTTTATCGGAAATAATTCAAACAAAATTGTGAATTATTAAAAAAATTAAAAATTATAAAATCGCTTTTAAAACGGACAATAAACTGAACAAACTTATTAATAACGCGAAATCAAAATCAGACATGTTAACTAAATCAGGGGTTTATGAGCTCACTTGTGAATGCTCTCAAAAATACAATAGGTCATACCGGTAGATCTTTCAAAACACGATTTGATGAACACACACGATCCCACAGACTTGCAGATGGAAACATCTGCACCTATCTACCTACCTACTAGACACAAACCATAAACAGGGGGGATACGAAATTTTACACATTTAAGAAAAAAATAAAAAACTGGAATCTTTGGAAGCTATAGAAATTAATAAATTAAAATATTCATCTTCATTACTAAATAGTCAATCTGACTTAAATAACTCGCCCCTACTAAACATTTTTAATAAATAATACCTTCTCCCCTTCTAACTTACCCTATAACCACTTACATTTTTTTCTTTTATATTAATTATTATATCCCTACCTTCTAGTAAATTCACACAAAAATATACCATTTTTTTAAAAATATTTCCATCCTATCCTCTCCGTTTTCTCTTGCAATTTGGTCGATAAATACAGAAATTTTTTTATTTCTCTTTCTAGTTCAACACCTGATGATGCCATATAGTATGGTGAAAACGTTTGCGATAATATACATACGGTGTATTTATATTGTGTTAACTTAAACATTTTAGTTCTAAAAAGTGTTAATGCATTTTTTTGGTTTACTCTAAAAATTTGATATGATTAATATCGAGTTACACTACCTAAACCACTTATCTATTGATTATATAAAATAACAGTTTAAATTTTATTATAATATTTAAAATTTAGTAACTGTTGTTTTATTTTTAGCAGAAGAAAGTTGGGCATATGTTGAATAAAAAATACAAAACTGCTCTTCTGAAATTTTTCGATTGATTTCATTGGGTAATTATTGTCCGTACTTGAACATAGCAAAAGTTAACATGTTCATAGATCACGAGTTTTCTACTGGTTTCCGAGACAGAACGTGTAACAAGAAATGTAAAATTTTAACATTAATATTAACAATGAGCAATAGCAAAAAAATGATTAAATCTCGAGGTTGTTTTTAAGGAAACTAAATAATACATTTTGTTTAAATATTCCATTCAAAAAACAACTTGGGAACTACATTAATATTAATAAATGCCGAATAATCACTTTTTTCTGTAGAAAAGTGTTTATTTAAAGTTTATTTATTAATATTAAACCAGTAAAAATTGCAAACAAAAATATTACAAAAGATTTTAAGCACTACGGGATTGTTTTTAAGAGATGAAAAGTAAAATTTTGTAGAAAAATTCTGGATTTTTGTATCTATACTAATAATACATCTGTGAACTATAAACCATCGCTGCGATAGGCAACCTTTAATTTACAAACCTTATATTGGTATTTCAAGTTATTTTTTAAGACTGTATATTATTATATCTTGTGTAATACTTGTAATGATTGACAAGTTTTATTTGTTTTTTCGTGTTTTCTGTTTCTATAAAATTTTAAAGATGTACGGCATAAATATTTAATCTTAAACTATCAATTACTTTTATTTTAAAAATATTAAATATACCACAAAAATTAATAGAAGTAAATTGAGCATAAATCAATTCTTTATCAATTCTAAACCAATAATAACTCAGGTGCCATGGGTACCACTGGTTGGTAATCTAATGTTATAAGTATATAAAAAATTAAATTAAATTAGTTAAAATTTCATCTTTTTTATATTATGTGATCGATGGGGAATAGCATTTTTGTGATTTTTCACTACTTTGTAAAAATCAAATTTAAATTAAAACCAAAAATTGATTTTATTTTAAAAGTTATCAAGAATAACTACTTTACGTCCGTTTTACTTATAGAATACAATAAAGTTTGCGTTTGAGAATTTAGAAATTTTGCTCAGCAATACTTGAAAGGCATTTGATCCGATTTTAAATTTGAATTCTTTTTTCGGGTTTTTATAATAGGTAAGTTAATGAGATGACTTATGCTGACAGTTGTGTCTTGGAAGTTTTAGTATTTATAATTTAATACATTTTAAGATTTACAATTTGTTTGCGAGGTTTAACAAAATTTCACCTAAAATACTAGAATTTTCATATTTGTATTTGTATAATAAATCATAAGAATATTATACAAAATTAAATAGGTATTTAGTTGAGTTATTCATGTTCTATGTTTTTGTAATTTTTTGCCAATTTTTTTTTTTATTTTATGCATTTGAGCATACTAATACCTGATAAATAAAACAGAGTATATCGTCTTTTTTTTACTGAAAATAATTAAAATGGTCCAAGAACTAATTAATTAAAATTGATACATGTTTCGGCTTACACAGCCATCATTCAGTACAAAGCAAAATAAAATATGGCTATAATAAAATAATACATGATTGTATACTTTGAGTATATTTCATTTGTTTATAGAATATTATGAAAGAGAGTTGTGAAAGTGCTTTTATGTTCATGTGTCAATCATTTCCAAATTACCTTTTAAGCAAAAATACAGATTCCATGTTTTGTACAAAAATAGAACAGGATTTCGAGGATTTGTAGTTTTATACAAAATATTGAATGCATAATAAGTGCATTTTTACTATTAGCTCGTTGTTGGTCGCACGAGCTGGTCATGCGAGTTTTAGCTCTGATATTTTTGATAGAATTTTGTGCGGATAGTTTTGAGATTGATTCGTTTGAACGTTATAAATTTGAATTTTGGAAAAAGCTTTGTTATTTTTATGAAATTTGTAAATGGAATAAATTTTGCTATTAAAGAAGATTTTGATAGAAAGTTTTTTTTTTGAATGTAGTCTTTTTACTTTATAAAATTTTGAAAGTTGCTATTGATATTGGATTAATTACAAAATTTGTAAATCTGCAAGTTAAAATTATATTTAAAAAAGGACGGGTGGTCGCGACAATATCTCATTCAAACTGATAGTTGAACATCAAAAGATCAAACCTTGTAAGAAGTATAAAAATTTTACATTTAAAATTAAAATTATTTTAGAAAAAGATTTAATATATTTTTTTGAAGACAATTGGTTTTGGAATTGATGATAATCGTTTTGCTTTACGAACGCTGCAAACTCTCGACTCTTGAAAATTCCCAACTGCTCCCGCACACCAGGGTTGTCCAAGCAAAACAAGTGTGTGATAAAAAATTAAACATTTTTATCATTACAATATGTACGTCGTTATCGTTATTTATAACTATTTTTTGCTTTTTTAAATAGAATTATTTCTTATCATTTTTATAATTTAAATTATGTGCAATAATAAATCAAAAAATACGTTAATCTTTTCATGACTTGAGAAGTCATATTTTTTGTATCAAAGTAATCGCTCTTCGCTGCTGGTGCATATTCAAATTATTTTTTGAAAATTTTTGAATCTGTTTATTCGGCAATTACAGATAAGCAAAATTCACCTTTGCTTTAGATAAAATCAAATAAAACTTCAAACGGAAAAAATAATGAATAAGTACATTTACTTTTACATTTACTGTTTACTTTTACTTTTTCGACTTTTTACTTGCACAATTTTTTGAAATTTTGCGGAAATGTTGACTGCACTTTGATGATATATTCAGGTGGTAAAAATATTGGAACTCTTCTAAACCCTGTTAAAATTAATTAATTACTAAAATAATTGAAATTTTATATAGAGTGTGACTTTACTCATATCACAGTTTGTAGTTTTTATAATCTTACATTTTCGTTTCTACATAGAAAAAATTTGAGCGTTTTTAGTAAAAGTTAGTATTTATTTAGCTATGTAATAATAATTATTATTATAACAATAATAAATTTCTTTTATCTCCTTCCGGTAAATAAATGCGTACTTATCTCCATCAAATGGCGTGGATATGACGGCGGTTACTTGCTGCATTGATTAATATTTGTAAAATTCCCAAGGGAGGTAATATTATCTGACGTTTTGACTATTGATTATTCACATATATGTAATATCGGCACTAACTACAATAACTACACGACAAGCACATAAACATGAATATAATAAAATAAAATACTGTATTTCATATTTCTTTTTTGATTTCGTCGGCAATAGTTGTTCTACAAGCTTTACCGCGGCTTTATCAACATCAAAAGTATCACCCATGTTAATGAAATTACACAATTTTTTTTGACAAATTACTCATTTGTTTTATTTTTCAATCCCTAGATTTCTTATTATAACTTTTATTATTACTTTATTTGTTTTAATCGAATTTTTATCTATATTTCTTGGAGTTAGTGCGCGCTAATTAGCGGTAGCGGGAACTCTACTTCCGGTAGGGGGTGAGCAGGCTGGGGGGGGGGCGACATTTTTGCGTTATTTTTTCGATATCTTGTCTCATTTTCGAGATAATCAGCTTTTTATGTTTCCATTTGTAAAGTGCAAATTATTTTAATTATTATTGATTATTAAATGCTATTTAAGCAAGGAAGTAGATAAAATAGTATATCAAACTTGTGAGATAACAATGCATTACCGGCGGAGAATTCAAAAACCCCCGGGCCTACGGCCCGAGGCTTTCAAATCCTTTGCCGGTAATGCATCTCATATCTCCCGCGTAAATAATATACTATTATCTACGACTGGTACATAATACATCTCATTACGTACGTAATCACAGTAATGTAATTCCCTTCATAATCCACACTTGTGGATTATGAATTCTTACCCGTGGATTATGAGTTTTTGCCCGTGGATTTTGAATTTAAAACACCGAACTGACGTCATATCAATGTTTTCATATAATATTTGGAAACCACGAGTAATCGGTTTGCAAATTCCTCTAGAAAAAAAAGACGCCTTCACCGGGATTCGAACCTCGATGTGTTGGTCGGTAGCGGGCAGTGCTATCCATTTGCCCATAACGATCCTTTTTAAAAGTAAAAATGCGATTTGCTATAATAAGCTACTCTTTGAGTATTGCAAATTAAGAACGCGTTAAAATTATTGAACCGTTGAATTTATTAAAGAAAATATTGTAATTTAATAATTTTAAAAATTAATTTTAATAATTTTAAGAAGTCGAAAAAAAAAGTGCAAAAATTTTTGAAAATTTTGATTTTGAAAAATGCCACCCGTATGCAAAAAATTATCTAAAGCTGAATGTGCAAAAACAATTTTTGGAAAATTCAAAGATGACTCGGATGATTGTGGATTTACATCAACTTTGACACATGCCGAAATCGGCTGTCAAAATTCCATTTCAATTATAAAATAATAATTAACTTTTTGTAAAAAATATGAAGTTTTTTATTTGGAGTCGTAGATAAAACGTCGTATTAAACTCGCATATAATGGCTATAATTCATGAGATTGATTATACGCTCGCCTACGGCTCGCGTATAAACTTCATCCTCGTGAATTATAGCCTACATTATATGCTCGTTTAATAATATACTATTAAACAATTTATTGCAAAGTAAAATAATAGGAGTAATTAGAACAAAAAAGACCGATTGCTTTAAAAAAAGTGATTGTAAATTTAATCATTAAATGATGTCAAGTCAAGTTTTTTTAACGATTGGAAAGATAGCTTGAAAATAATAGTCGATATCACCTAAAAATAAAATAAATATTTTCTTATACATCATAAATTAATAAGAAGCAAATAAAACTGCGTTGAAATTTAAATTTTGTTGTGTACGCTTGAATTTGCTCCTATTAACCCTTTCAAACGTCCTTTCTGTCAGATGACAGAAACAGGAAAGTAAAAATTAAAAAAATTATTAATTCCTGTTATAAATTCTTTTTTAAAAAATTTTAATTTCTTAATTTTTTTGTTATTTTTTATTTTGCGTGCATTCACTTGAAAGAAAAATAAAAACTAAAGCTTTTTAATATTCAACAAAAACAAAAAAAAACGTTGAAAGAATAGATTTTAATCCATAAATACAAAACTTTTTATATCTACAGTGGGCAATAAAATATTATTTAAGCCCTTGGGTGCTTAATCCTTTAAAGTTGAATATAATCATATTGTTTTTATTTTTAAATTGTAAGTTTTGAGATCTATGACTGCTACTGTAGGTACGAGTATTTTGAAATAATAATTTGAAATAGTTTTTTTGAAACAAATTTATGGCAAAGCTTGTCTAATATAAGCATAAATTCAATTTCAACACCAAAATTATTAGATGAATAATTATTGTTATGACAATAGAAGCAAACACTATTATAGTATATACGACTTCCACCATGATCTATTTACTGGTTTGGAATATTAAGTGTTGTTAAATTTTATTGTTAAATGAAGACTCCAAACTAAAAAAAAATTAAATTTATTGGAAGCGATTTAAACAAACATTTTCGACCCTCTCAACATTTTAACAATTTCGGTTAATTTCATTGTTTGCCTTTTGTTGTGATTTTGTTTTATGTTCCTCATTTTTTACATTCTATACAACTATAATAGCATAGAGAAAATGTAGTAATTTTATAGTTGATTTTAATTATACTTCAATTTATAACTAATAGTCACTCAATGTCAATTTTTCCAAATTACTTACTTAAGTACATTACATAACCCGGTAATCATGGCAACTGATATATTATACTACTATTTCTTAATATAAATTGCAAGATAGTTAAAATTAATGCTTGAACGGCATTAATTCACAGAATAGCATAGCCATAACGAAAAAGCATTTTCGTGTTGATCAATAATAAACTGGCATTTTGTGTCTCATATTGACCATAGTAGTATTGCAAAAAGTACAAAAATAATTTAATTCTGATGCAGATACTTATGCGTATTTAATATTACGTATTTTTAATTCCATTATAAAAGTAAAATTAATAAATTTAAACTGTAGCTTTTGTCTCGAAATAAGAAAACAAACTAGTTAAATAAAATACAATTTTCAGTCTAAAATTGAAGACCAGAAAGTGGAAACTGTGCGCTCAAGATTGAAAAATATATTTAAAAAGTTAGCTAGGAAAGTTTATAAAGTTTTAGTCAAAAAGTTGTAGTATTGCGCAAGCAACAGAAAAACTGACAAGAAGCAGAAAGTAAAATATGCATGACTAAATTTAAAAAAACACACAGCACAACTTTGTGAATAATTAAACATTATTTTAATAGTAATTTGTGCAGAAAACGTCAACAGTGTGTTATGTAATAATCTTTATAAAAGCTTTTAAGCTATTAAGAAAACAAATTCACTTTTGGTCGAGTTTGTAGAATCTAAGTTGGAGTATTACCCACCTATAATGCAATCTTATAATATAAACAATACTTTACCGAAGTAAATTAACTTTAAAAACGATTTAAAATTAAAATTCTAGGAGTTAAGAAAATGGCTATTAAAACTACTTTTATCATTGGTATAAGTATAAAAGGAAACACAATTTCATTAAAAACCCTCTCTGGTGGATTAGCTCAATAAGTTTTTATTAACTTTTCAGAAGTAACAATTACAAACAAAATTGGTTGTTTATTTGTAAAAGAACAAAATTGTGTTTTTCGAACACTAGTTATTTATTCGCAAAATAAATCTAATTTGTAAAAATTTATCTCCTGATAGATTTATCAAAATGGAGAAAGTAAAAATTAAGAAAAAGTAAATTAAACTTTAGTTTAATATTTACGCATTAGTCGAGAAAACTCATACCGTAAAAACTAGTTAAAAAACTTAACCAATTTCGTGTTCTGATGTAAAAGATTACAATTTTATTCCAACTTAAGATTACCTTATTAGGAAAGGGGTAATCGAATTAATTTAAAATAGTTTAGTTCAAAATAAAGTGTGTGCGCTTACCATTTTAGCCTGAGCTGGAATTTCATGTAACGGCATCCCATTACGTAAAGTGCAGTACCCTATATAACCAGAATTAGCAGTAGAATGCAATAAACTTCTACTGGGTGATGTTTCTATAGTTGAAACATGCTGCCGTTTTCTACTATAGTCGTTAACATCATCGACGTCTACTGGTTGAGGAATAATATCTGGATTTTTTTCATCACTATCGCATTCGCCACCACTAGAATCGTGTTTCGAAATTGGGCTACCACCTAAATTATAACATAAGTAATTAAATTAGAAGGGTCATGCAAATTTTTCTGCCTCTCAAAAATTCACTTATTTTTATTATTAATTTAGATAATAAAGTTTAGCTTAATTATTTTGCAGTTATTTAAAGATAATCTAATCGAGGTGTTAATAAAATGATTTTTATGTGTTGGTATTCAACCGTTCGCAAACAATAATTTAAAATTCAAAATTTAAATTGTAAACATTAATTAATTACTTATATAATTTGATCTAGTGTTATCATCACACTTAAGCAGTGATGGTAAATGAAAAAATAATTTCAGTTTTACTATATAAGGGTAAAATGGATTTTACCTGATTTATCTGTGATAGCAATTCCGCTGGTCGATCCGCGATGTTCCAAGTTAGCACTGGTAGAAGTTGAATTTTTTTGCCGTTTTCTTCTACCTTCGTTGTGACTGCATTGTAGCCGCAAAACAAAAAGTATAACGAAAGCAACGATAAGCAGAGCTGATATTACTCCTATTAGAACACTTGTCATTGGTGTAAATCGAAAAGTGTTTCGATTGTTTTCTAAAAAAAAAAAAAATTTAAATTATTAAAATAAACTATTAGGTACATTAAATTAAAATTTAATAAGAATAATAATATTTTGATTACTACTTGTAATGATTATATATTTGAAAACCTATTAATGCGAGAATTCTGCAATACAATGGTAATACGATTCTTGGATGTGGTGACTATTTTGTTCAGTTGGTAGTAATTATTAGCAATCACAGTAGTTTTGCAAACTCAGTCCAGGCAGGCCTTTTGTACAACTCAGTTTGCAGTTGCTTCTGATTAATGCCTAATGTACCAAATTTAAATTGATAGCTTCCACTGGAAGGGAACAATCCGCCGTTTCATTGCAGCAATGCAAGCTTTCTGTGCTAATTTGTGAACCATCTATGCTTCTGAGTGATTAAAGTAAATGAGGTCACATATTAAAGCTTAATAGTATTTAGTTATGACCGGTAGACTTTAGCCCCAATAGGTAAGAATGCAACATTTGGATTAAAAGTTTGGTTGCCATCCAGGTTTGCTTTAGAAAAAAAGTAGAGAATATTGTTTTGATACTCATGGTTAGAAATTGCATAGACTTTTAAAAACACACTTTTATATAAAACGTATGGCTCGTCTTGGTGAGCACGCTTGAAAACCATGTTTACAATCTGTTTCTTGTGTAGCTTGAGTTTGTAATATTATTGTTGAGAAGTTGGCTTTGCAGCTTGTTGGCTTTGCAGACAACTTCGTCACTTTAGTAGAGGCAAAGACAGGAATAGAACTTATCATGGATAACCTGAATAACTGATAGATTATTTAATGTTAGAAGATAATAGTTTACAGTAAACAAAGGCCAATATATTCGTGTTAAAAGCAACATCAGCAAGCGCCACGGATTAGATTTACGTCTAGCATGAGTGGGCTTAGTACTGGGCTGTCGATTGCATGATAAATATGGGAAAAAGCATACAAAAAGCAGAATACTAAGAGGGAGAACCTTTCCGTTTTCCACTTATCAAGGGCTTATATGAGCTTATATCGATGAACATTATCTTGGTAATTTCATCCTTAATGCACTGTTTATGAGTAACATATGTGGCAGGCTCTGTAAAACTTATAAAACAAGAAGATGAACGCCTAAACCGATAAAAAAATTAAATCATGGAATAAATCTTCACCTGCTTCTTTTTTTTTAGGTAAAAGTCTAAATGATGATGGATAAAATTTATAAAAAATAAAACCACAATCTATAGAGAAAACTCAACATCCATGAAGACGAAATACCGTTGAAGTGATATCCAGTAGTATCAAAGGCGGGGTTTTCCTTCATACTACTTTCCAGTACGCATAAGTGTTGTTTTTCAAAATAGTTTCTTTATGTTGTAATTACTTATTTTTATAAATCATTATTTAACTAATAGGTCATGACAGCCTATAGGCTTTGGATATATTTAAAACCTTCCTATTTTTAGGTTGGTAACTTAACATGGCTCTTTCTATATAGCATTACAGTCATCTTAAGCTAAATATAATATAATAAAAATTAAAACACATGAAATCATATTATTATAGCATACAAATTTTATTAGTTACCTTTCTCGGCAGTGAGTTGTTTTTCAGGTAATCTAAGAGTTGCAGCTTGCACCACTACAGGTTCGCTCCGTCCTTTTGCATTAAAAGAATATAAACCAGCTTGATAATATGCACCAGGACTTAGCCCTGCAACTGAAAATCTTGCTACTGGAGATGACAGGTTACTTTTGATTTCTTGACTTTGACTTTCACGGACCTAAACACAAATAAAAAAAGTTAATATAAACAAATACAAATATGTTAAGAGTAAAATTTTATACCAAAAATTTTACGCTGAAAATATTTTAAAAATTAGAAATAAACATTTTGTGATTGCCCCAATTTATAAGAATAGGTCATAACAATGTGAAGTTAACTATTATAAAATCGCTGGATAGTCGTATAATTGATTGTTTTCATTACAAAAATAAAAATAAATTAAAAGCAAATTTAATTAAAGCTTCATATTTAATTAATGGAAATTTAGAATAGTTTTAAACATTAATTAAAATATAATTATGTATTATTTGATATTAATGAAATTAACGTTACGTACAGTTCGTTCTCTAAATACTTAGTAAAGTGAAAAAAAGATGTTAAAAATTTGAATTAGTTGACCTTCCAACTAATAATTGCAATATTAAATTTAAGTATTAGGTCAGTAAATCTACATAGTAGAAATGTTCTATATATGCAAACTAAAAAGACAAAGACGGCCCACTTTTAACTTGCCTGAGGGTGGCAAACTTGTAAGCAAGTATCGTATTAGAATCTTATATAAGCCAATACCAGGAGGCATTTGACGGTTAGGGTCGTTTCAAGTTTCAGAATCGTTTAATAAAAATGGTAACTTAAACTTATATTTTTGTTAATCAGTGGGTCTGACCTAACTTTTAACTTATAAATTTATAATTATTGGCAAAGTAAATGAAATTTTTTACATAATTTACGTACGATGTTCATGATATTGTGAAGAGTAAAAAGAATGTGATGTATCTAGTTATCTAATTGAAAGACGCTATTTGAATCAAATGTGTTTAATGACAACCTAAAAACATTAGTACAATCTTATATAAAGTCAAATTTTAATTTTAGTTTTTAAAGTTACGAGATTTTCTAATATAAGTACGAAAATAATAATATAAACTGATAAAACACAACAAAAGTACTAAGCAAGTCAAGTTCTTAACCACATATTTAACAACAAATTCGAAAAGTTAAAAAAAATAAGATATTAAGATAACTTCGAAGTTTCTTTCGACAACAAAGTCAGACACTAGCTTTCTCAAACTTATGAAAACTATACGAAATGATCAAAGAATTAATATAACTTAGTGCATTTTCTTAGTATAATATTTGAACAGAGCGCCGAGAACAAAATATCTAGATAAATTTAATTTTTAAATTAATTTTCCCCCTAGGGCTGGAGGTCACTTAAAATGAAATTAAAAAATTTCTGATTGTATAATATTATAGGAATATTAAGACTAGGCTATGCTTGTGACCTAAACCCAAAGACTCTACGATTTTCATTGTTATTTTTGTTGCTTGTCTAAATATTAACAACAGCAATTATTAAAAAAAACTATTTTTAGTTATATTATAAGATACAAAAAGTAATATTTAATTTAGAATTACAGGAATTGAAGAGAAACAAGGAGAAAATGCGGGCGAGGCCGGTCATGAATTCTAGTCTATCAAATTAGCACGGTTCCAAGAGGTACAAATATAAATTTAATTTTAGTATATTTTAAAATTAATTTAAATATTTAATTTATTATATTATAACTTTTAGTATGTAAAATAAAGCTTTTAAAATAAAAATATTATATATTATATAATATATAATATCTAACTATCTTATAATTAGTTTAATAATAATATAACTATATCACATTAGAATAATTAGTTAATTTTTCATTAATTGTTTTTTTTTATTTATAAAACAAATTTTTGTTGTTGTTTTGTGATATGCATGTGAGAATCTGTCGGAAGAATTTCCTCTTCGGTCGGCTATGTCTAGATAATACAACTATAACAGTTTTTGATTTTTTTAGAAAGTGTTAATTTATAGACTAGAGTTTGATACAATGTACTACCTTGTCTGGAATCGGTTGATTTTGTATATTTTTTCCCAATTGACTGCTAATTTATTAAATTAGTTTGTGTTAAATGCCTCCAAAAAAATATACCTACATTTAAAAAGATGGAAAAACGTTGTTAATTACAAGTTAAATTGTGTTTTATTTATAAAAAATAAGCTGAAAAATAAGTAAGACGGAATCGAATCAAAGGACCAAGATGTAGCTTTTGAAATTTTAGTTGTCAGATTTGTGGCTGTCGCGATTTTGACTTTTTTATGTTTTGAATATTTTTTACTCCTTTTTAATGTAAAGATCCTGTCACTCGAGATAATTGTCCCTTCTCATCCGTGCACACGATGTAACATAAAACTTTAGGATAAGTATACAGTTGTTTTTAAAATTGTCAGAATTGCCACACCGAGTACTTCCAGAGAAGTATGAAAATGTTTTTCTCCGTTGTCAGATCCTGATGGTAACCAATTATGATAAGTACGCATACTGCATTACTTTTTAATTAAAATAATTTAAAAACGTTTTGTTAAATCAAATATTTATTCATTTCTTATGTAATTTGATTAGAGCAATAGCTGTGAAATGCAAATTATAAATTAAGCATAATTATAGTTAAAACAGCTTAATTGCGTTTAGAAATTATTTCAAAGATATTTTAATTTATTTTAATTTGCAAACTCGTGAATTACAATTAAATTGTATATTTTTGAAATTATAATGAACAACAATTTTACCTTTTAATATTAAAGTGTATTATAGTGAAGCAACTTAATTAAATTATATTTACCAATTTTTAATAAAGTTTTCAAAAAGGTTTAATTTTCAGTACATAATATACATAATGAAGATTTATCTTTCAGGACCGAGTGAACGTTTAACAAACACGCTTTCTTTAATATTTTCGTTCCAAAACTTTAATAAAGCACATTCCATCTAAGATTGGTGCAGGTAATTGGACGTCAAATATCCTTTTCTCTTGTTGCCAATTCCGTGTAATTGGAAACTGCTGAAGCTTTATTACTTTTAATTGCATTTTACATTACAATATTACTTTTAAGACAACAATTGTGTAAAGTTTAATAATATAGCTAATAAATTGTAAAAATTATTTTCTGATACGTTTTCGTAAAATAAATTCTCAAATGAAATTAATTAGTTACCTCTAACAGAAATGATTGCGGAAGACCTCCATTAAAACCTTCTGAACACTTTATCGAGAATGAAGTCATCGAAATGTTTGAAATTGTGCAGTTGTGAACTTGATCCGGTCGTCCTAAAATAAAAAAATATAATGAGTTTTCTTTTCCTCAAGACATTTCAGAGATGCGGAGGTTATAACATCCGCATTACGTAATTAATTATTTCGTTATCAATAGTTGATATCTGTATAGAAGTTTATATTGGCAAATTTATTGCGACATAATTAGCTACCTATCTTGTAAGTTTTAATTTAACTACAGCGTCTTTATAGCAAAAATAAGTAAAAAAGCAAGTCTCTTTAGTGTTCAAATTAAAACTGTGTGCAATTTAGCGTACATGTACCGGTTAATTAAATTTATCTTCTTTTTACTAAACTACTGCATTTATATCTAGGTACTTTTCAAGTTTTTGAAGTTTTGTAAACTTTGATATTGTAAATAGGTTTTACCGCTGAGTTCACTTTGATGTTGAAGCCTTTACGATTTTTCTATCAATTAGAAAATTTACATTATACTGGTTTCAACATTATATTAGCTACTAACCATACAGCACATAGCTAGTAACGTAATATGTATAAATGTTCCATACTAGCGTATTACGTAAATATACCGAATTTTTAAACTAACAACAAAACTTATATTATGTATTTTTAAATAATACTTGTACATGCCATTGTTGGAATTTTTTGTTGTTCCTATTCGGTACTGTAATAAATGACAATAGCATTAAATTTAAAATACATAGTATTCTTGTAAATTTATGTAAAGTTAGTTATTGCTATACGGTTGAATTTGTTTATTAAATAAAAATATGATTCAGAATCAAGGTATATCGTCTTGCCCGGATTGGTGAAAAATTAACAAATCTAGTAGGTATAGCTCTATCATTAAAATCTTAAAAACCATAATCCGATTTCTTTTATCTCTACAAGAGCAAAGCTATCATAACTTTTTTACCATCTTCCTAAATCACATATCGGCATTAAGAAATTCGTAAATACACATTTAAAAGGATCCTTATAGTATCTTAAAAAAGTCATTCTGAAAGAGAACTTCTAGGCACACTTCAGTGAACACAAAAACTATCTAAGAAGGTTTGTAATAAAATCTTTTTGTCGTGAACTTAGTGGACTAATGCAGTGTCGCTAGAAACGTTTATTCCAGTTACGCTCAGTTTGGTCTACAATGTCCAATAAATACATCAATATTGGGAAACTTCTTACTGCTGCAGCGGACGTATTTTCTAGATAAAATATTTGCATGATTCAGCAGCCCCTACATACGTTTAAGTAAACAGTCTATTGCTATTGACAGACGTACCTCTTTTTTATATTATAAAAAGAGTAAATAGACATATCCATTTACAAATTTTATAAAAAATATTATTTTGAAAAACTTTTTTATGTGTTCTGAATTTAATTATTGTGCTATTATTAGTTCGGTATAAACACCATCCGTAATATTACGTTCTTCAAAATTTAAATTGCGTTTTCTTAATTAACAAAAATGTTCTAGTGCAAAATAAATTATGTACCTACACCTCGTAAATAATGTAAGTTACTAATTTGAAAACCTGAAACGGCACTGCAGTACCTAATTAAAGATGACCACAACAAAGGAAAATTATTTAAGAGCAAGAATAAACGTAATTAAGCAACAAATTAATAATTTCTATATTAATTTATGAATTTGTCAATAATAAAGTAGGTGCCTACCTACCTAATAAATTTGTATTTTAATTACTTCAATTTTAATTTAAAAAGTAAATATTTTTATTACTATTATTATGTACACAATATATTATATTTTAAAATTGTCGTTTCTTTCAAATATTAAATTAAAAACAGTTAGAAACAGACACACACAAAAGGATCAACGTCACAAACTGACATTAATGAAATAAAAAAGCCATACACCTGACTGCGAAAAGCACAATTACCGTTTATGTAAAAGACATCTTAATTGCAAGAGTTATTTAAATTTTAACATAACCACCTTAAATAAAATTTGACAATACAAATTTTATGCACGTCTATCTACAAATAATAAAGCAAATAAAAATATAACAATTTTTGCAAAAATCAATCGTAACATCTTTTGAAAAATATTTTACCAGGCATATGTAATGCAGTTTTTGTTGTTTTCGATGATATGTGCTTCCATTTCATCTTATTCTAAATTTACATTTTCTGAAAGTTGTGAAAGCTGCCTATCAATCAAAGTGTAAAAAACGTCTCTATTCGTAACATCCATACAAAACATGGTACTCAGTCCAGCATTCCATTATATTTGTCGGATATTTTAATATTATTTTGATATTTTTTAAAGATACTTTTAAGTTTCTTGTGCTTAACAGAAAAACACTAAGTGATTAATTATTATTATTGACCTCTTGACAAACAACTTCCATTTTCTTTCAGTAACTTGTCACATTCTCGAATAATTCTTAGTATTAACTTTTAATCAATAATTTCAAAGTACAGTACAAAAAATTTAAATCTTTAAAGACCCTTCTCCCTAATAATGTTAATTAAATATAAATCATCATTAGCTGGTAATTGAATTTGGTATATAAATATGTTGGCACATAATTAGAAAAGTAGAAATGATTTACTTTTTAATTAATTATATGTTTACAGTTCTAAATAAAAATTCCTGTAATATAGCTTATCGTTCTCGCTTTCAAAAAGGCTAGAGACATTTTCTAATGTAAAAGTTAACTATGTAAAAGTTAAGTTCCATCGAACACGAAAGTCTTATTTATTCGATGAAGGGACGTAGAGCGGTAGCTTAAATTAGTAAACTTGTTCATTGCTGTGAAAGTTTTATGAATCATAATAAGATTTTAGGGTGTAAGCATTACAGCAAATATTAGATATTTTACGCAACTTGGCTTTGAATATTCCCCACAATATATTATACTTTTAAGTAATTTGTGAGGTTTAATTTTATAAAGTTTTTCCGTTTCATCTAATACAATTTCTATTACAAATTTAGGATTTTAATCTAATTATGTAACTTACTACTTAGGCAATATAAAATAATGTTTATAATAAAATATAATATCAAAGCTGCTTTCAAACATTTTCAAAATTAAACTTAAGAAATGAATAAACAATTTTAATATCTTTACAAATTTTACCTACTTATAACAATCTTCAAAAATTAATTCAGCGACCCGAATTAACTCATTTTATGGATTATATGGTAGCAAACTTTTGTCAAGTTTGTTTTACTCTTGAAGTAAATCTAACACGTTTATTCAAATAAAGGTGACGATAGCTGTTAAGTTAAACTAACTTTTGAAGAAACTAAATTGCATTGTTTACTTATTAAAGTCCAATTTAAAGCTACGGATCACAGCTGGTGGTAAACAGAACAAATTTAATAAAAATAAATTAACATATGGATCTTTTACTACCTACCACTGCCACTTTACTTAATTTGCAAGAATTTCCAGCTTTTTCATCGGTGGATATTTTTTTCGTCGGTCTTAAACTAAAGTAGAGTGATTCCTAAGCTATATTTCGTCGTGTTTTTATGATATTTTCTTATACCAGATTTCGTTCTAAGAGATTTTCGCATATATTCGTGAACAAATATGAAAATGCAGTCCTATTCATAGCTAAGCCATTCTTTCAAATTAATAAAAAATCGATATCTTGACAGACTGAGGGGAAGAATTGCTGAAGAAATCTACTGTATAAAAAAAGGTAAACCTGAAGATCTAAGAAAATCTAAGAAAATAAATGGAAATCTGATGTATACAATTTTATGTTACGATTCCACTTTCAAAAGTTAATAATTTATATATTAAAATATTTTCAGATTCTTCTTTCATGACAAACACAAAGAAAATTTAAAGAGAACTTCAAGAGAAATACAAACAAAATTCATCGTGTGAAGAATGAAGAAAAATCGCACAAGTATAAATCAAGTTGCCTCATTGTCTACCAGAATCAACCTTATAAGTTACGTTATCACATTATATTACATAATAAGTAACGTCACAATCGAAGCACTAAAATTTTACGTCGATTTAGACCAGCAGATTTTCTTCAGTAAAACAACTACATGAAGAAAAGTCATGAATAAAACTCAACTGGGATTTTGAATGTTAGAAGGCTGACTTAAAAGATCTAAACTAAACCAAAAGGCTTTCTAGACAAAATACTACTTGAATACTACTACAAAATACTACTAATTTAAAACTATTTGGATAAAAAAAGGCTAAACTAAAATTACTATTAACACAAAAGGAAATAGAGAAATTGATGCTGAAAATAACAACTAGAAATAATAAATAAATATAGGTTAAACTGATGTTTTAGTAAAAGTTTACCACTTAGTGGTAAATTTTAGTTTTGATGAACTGATTAAATTCCACAGTGAAGAATTATCATCTATGAAGGAAGAGTGGTTTCTAAAAAATTACCAAAGTAATGAAAATATGTAAGGTATTAGATAAATACTCTCCATTATCCTTATCTTTCTTAATCTTTTATTTTATTTTTTTTACCTGGCATTTTAACAACGATCATTTAAGCAAAATAACGCTACTCCCAGTGCTGTAAAGGTTTGTACGAAGCAGTTTAGGAAATTTCTCTGTCACTATTTTGCAGTTGCATTTCATCGCCGTTGTCGAAAATGTGATATTTTATTTTGAAATGTTAACATGACCAATTTAAAAATTAACGGATTAATTAAATTATAAAATAAAAATTTTTTTTTTAGTTCAGTTCAGTTATGTTGTACAATCGAGAATATTATATTTACTGCCGAACTAGAACTAACAATAACTCTTCACATTGGATATTTTTTCAATAAAAAATGTGTACTTTTACTTCAGTGATTCAAGTTCAATATTAATTTTGCAGATTAAACATTTACTAATGAGATAAATATCTATGCAGAAAAATTTATAAAAGTTTCAATATCCCGGTTTAATTTTAAGCTTTTCTTTTTAATCTTTACCATTAACACATACATAGAGATTTTACACTGTTTCTGAACTTTTTTAAATAATAATATATATTTTTAAATTACAGATTTTAATAAACCTAAATGAATAATATTAATACAAAAGTAATATATTTAAAACAAAAAATTAACAGGATTATTAAACAAAAAAATTCCAATTAGTTGGGGAAGAAATTCAAAATGATTTAATTTTCAAAAAGCTTGTTAACATTTTTAAATCTCTGAAAATATCTATTTTTTTAAATATCTAACTTTTGGATATCGTAATTTAAAAAGCTAATAAATTAATTTTTTATATTTTTTAAAAATATAATTGACCTTAATATAAAATATTTATTATTTGTATATTTTATTTTAGAAACAAGAATAAACTTAAAAAATATGTATTAGAAATGTATAAAAATTTAATAATCAAGCATAATTCAATTTTTTTCATTGTACTAAATCAGAAATAAATTATTTCAATATTACTTAATTCAAGTAATAAATTAAAAGCGTTAAAAAAAAATTAAAGTTAAAATATCAGATTTATTAATTAATTGCTAATTTCATAATTATGAATTAACCTGATTATAGTAACAAGCTGATTTTTGGAATCTTTGAATTTTAAAGATTACTACATTAAATTTAATCACAATAAATATAAAGCTAATTGTTGGAATGCGGCTGCCTGTATTTTTATAATGTACAGAATCGTTATAAATGTTTATTTCAGTGTGCTATAAATCTGTAAATTTTACGAAAATATTTTCATTTAGAAAATACCAAAATTAAGAAATTCAAAGTGTGAGTAAAACCTTGTATTCTACCTGTTAAAGGCGAAACTTATAATTTAAGCAGGATGTTTAAATTTTTATCTATTTTTCTAGTATAGATATACAAAAATAGTAATTTTTTAATTTGGGAAATTAATTATAATATTAAAATTGAATTCTAAACTTCGAATTTTTGATTTAGAAAATATGCAATATAGAAATAAATGTTAGTTCTACGAACTAAATAATACAAAACAAGAATAACTAAAGCAGACAAACGACTGTAAAAGTAATTTGAATTTTTGATTTCACAATAAAAATAATACAAATTTTATTGTTAAATTAATTTAGTAATTTTTAAATTTAAAAGTGTTACGCTGTACTGTATTTTAAAAATTATAGTTTGCTTCCCACTCGTTGAAAAACTCTTCTGAATGTACTTTAAAAATTAGCAAGTACTTTTGAGAGATCATACTTAGAATAAAATGATTATATAAATTATTATTAATCTTCGCTATAAATAGTGAATTAAAGTTTTAAAATTAATCATGTTAAAATAATAACAAATTTTTTATCATAAGCTATTTTCAAATATTAAGCAGCAAAATACCATTGCCGAAAGCCTTTAGTAAAAAAATATAACTTGTTTTTTAGCACTTGGATTTAACAGAATAATCAACTGATAATTTTGTAATATATTCTATGTAATCCAGTCATTATTTAACAGTGATTTTCCCGCGAATAGAAAAATTTAATTATTAGGTAAGAAAATTTGAGATGTTTCTATCATAGCAAGTACTTTTTTGTAGAACATGTAGAATTTTTTTCTAATGATAACTTAGTTTTCATCACTATTACACTAATTAGATTTACCTATTATGCCACGTATTTAGCATTATAGATATTTAAATATTAAAACCTCTTTGCACTCGGTTGCTTATTAATATTTAGATCGGCTCTGACTACCAATTGCTACCATGAAATAGAATTTAATCGCTATCGGCTTAATTAGTACTTCAGGAATTAATTTGTGCATCCGCTAATTGCAGTCACGTGTAAAGTAACAATCTTGTTTCACTTACTTGCTTCAAAATCAATTACATCGACTTTGTAAGAATACAGAAATAATATATAAGATAATAAGTTCGGTTAAGTATATTTAAGCTGCATCTGAAGACAGTGGTATTCGATTCAGGATTGTAAAATAAAGTGTACATAATAACTTTAGGAATTTTTTATTCTAGTACAACAATCCAAATTGGATTATTTATTGCTTTATTATAATGGGCATTTATTTGAAATTTTCTAGTAAGAAATATCATGGAAACTAAACGCTACATGAAAATTTTTTAAATGCTATTTGATTGAACCAAACCGTAGCGCCCGTCAAAACGAAGCAACCAAAACAGTTCAAGATAAGTGAACAAGTATCTCTTCAATTAAATCCACATCATGTCGTCGGTGTTCACCAAGCTAAAACATTCAGTCAATTTCACGACTCGAATTCAGAATTTCTTAATTGTATTTAGCTAGCGGACATACTAATTTACTCAAGCTACTGCTGTTACTCAAATATAAACAAAATTGTCTAGCAATGTAATTTGAATTGATTACACTGCAGCTTTACATACTTATATATACTCACTCAAATATATTATGATACTCACTAGCCGCTATTGCAACAAGAAATTTCAGAATACTATTAATATTATAAATAGAATATGTATGTAAAATAATGATAATTTACAATTTGTAAAATGATATAAATAAAAAATTTTTTTGTGATACGTTTTGTTGTGAAACAATTTTTAAGTAATAAAGCAATCTTATAACGTTTTCTAAAAAATTATTAGGTATGTACATACATATTTTAGATGTAGAAAACATAATATAATAATATAATGTACCTATTAAAAATAAATTATTTACAGTTAAACTGAAACTTTTGATGTGGTAATACAGGTAGGTAGCTATTATTCAATAATATCCAAATATGTAAAACAGCGTAGTAATTTCTATGCAGATTTCAAGTCACTTCTGTTAAGGAAATAAAAAATTAACGATAATACGCTTTTAAAATTTAACGAAATTAAAAGCTTTTTAATGGTGTTTATAATTTATATTAAAAATTGCAATCGATAATGTGGCTTTATTACTTTAAGAAGTTTTTTCAGTAAACAATTTTTATATTACTCACCCGCTGCAATGATATGAAAAACGCACGGAACTCGTTGATGTCCAATTCTGTTAGAAGCATAGCATAGTAATGTACCATAATCTAGTTCTGTCATGGGAGTATACGACACGACGCTCGACGTCCCGCTCCTTGCAATATACGAAGCGGCGACGTCTACTGAATCAGCTGAATTGTTAAATGTCCACCTGAATTGAACGTCAGGCGGATTTGCGTCTACTTGACATGTTATCCGTGCTTCTTCTTGTTTTGCTACACCGTGCACCCTAGTTTGGTTGGGTTTACATGTTGGTGTAACTGTCAAAACAGAATATTAATAGCTTTATCAAAAATTTTCAATAATAACATGCAAAACGTTACTAAATCGCTTTTTCTAAAATTGAATTAGAAATAGACTTCCTTTATTACGTAGGATAAAGTTCAAACGAAGGGAAGTCGCATGATAAATCAATTTTCCAGATATTCCTTCTTCCACTTTTAGCGGGTAAACATAATTTAAATAAAAGTTGTACAAAGTGATGAACGTAGCAAATTTCGTCTCAATTTTTTTCAATTTAATGCATTGTATTAAAAATAATTATAAAAAACTTTCGCTAAGCGTTCTTGCTTAAAAAGCCACGTGAAAGGAAAATAAACTGCGGGTGTTTACAACGTTCTAGGAATTCGTGCGTAATTTTTTAATTTAGTTTACAGGGATTTTCACAGAAGTGCGGTAGAGGCTTTAAAGTAAAATAAAATTGTTTTCAATTTAAGTTAATTGAAATTTTGATAGTGTAAATTGTACAGAAAATTCGATTACATTTAGACTGATTTGAAATTAAGGAAGTTGTTCTTTGACAGTAATAATTACATTTCTTAAAAAATATTTTCTAAATAATTTCATTACAGTGGCTAAAATATATTTGCGAGTGATATCACATAGCGGTGAAAAACATCAAAAGATGTTATATTAAGCCGCTATATGACGGTACGCTTTCTACCTACAAAATCCAAACTTTAGTAACAAATATTATCTTCCTTTTCCCTTAAATGTAGGAGTAATAGTTGGTACACATTTTAAGTAACGTTTCTATAAAGATTTTTGCTTCTAGACAAATTCTGAAAATAAATTTTAAAAATATGAACTGAAAATGTTTCAATCGTATTCTGGTATCATTATACCACAATCGCTTTTTGTAAATTATTTTCTATAAAATAGGGGCCAATCATTATTTTTAAATGTCAAATAAATCTTATGAGCTTCGTGTAGAATCTGCACTATCGAAATTGCAATTACGTAAGTTGGAAACAATTTTATTTAACTTGATAACCTACCACACTGCATTCTCGTAGAAATCTCTCTATTTTGTTAATATTACAAATCCGGTATTTTAACATAATCCCTATTAAGTGCTACACATTTGTCCCAACGTAAAACAATCTTTTTTAGACCCTCTTTAAGAAACTTTGGGAGGTATCTTTTATTCAAACATTTCTAGCACTTTTCACTTCATTAAGAGATATAAAAAGATCTCTCCGCGGTGATTTCTGTATTTCTGCAAATTCATGGTCATTGATGGGCACTAAATCGCGCAAATAAGAGCAACGTGGCATAAATTGATTTCTTACACAAGCTCTAATTATGTTGTCTCACTTGCTGGCCTTTTCCTGTTTCTCTCTTTTTAAAAATAGTTTAAGATTAGTGAGAATAAAATATTATTTAGCGCTCATTTTGGTAGACAGCATAAGCTTTGAAAAGTGCATTTATTTCTGACTTTTGACAGTCTTTATATTGATTTTTTGATATGTTATTGAAGGTTTTTCAGTTTCTTCAGTTATTGCTCGCTCTTAAATAGTCACATGCTGCCAATAAGTCAAGTAAGTTTCAGTAAACTGTCATCTTGTGAATTTTTTGTTCTGATCTCAACGAGCAGTTTTCACGTTCAACAAACAGGAACTATTTAGAATCTCAGCAAATAGAGCAATAGTGGTTGTAAGATATAGTACATACTTACGAACAGTCGACATTTTTAGTGTTGCTCTTGTAATATTAATTAAAATGTTTTTAGTTTAATAGAGTTTTTATTCAAATAGGGGCAACAGCCTTAACTTAGAATTGTGCGACGCGGCGGTAAAATAAATTAATTATATTCAAATTCTACTTTACTATTTTAAGGGTAGAAGTTAACAGGTAAATTATTTTTAACTATACTTGTGTATTCTTTGACATTTTAGACTAGGGTTTGCTGTGGTTATTGTGATTTCAAAAAAGACCCGTGGGACGAGTTTACTTGTAAATTAACATACAGATTTATTTTGAAGAATAACATAATATTCAGACGACTGTTATATTACGGTCGGGGATTTGGTTACTGATAATGCCAAGTATCCGGTTCAATTCCAGACTACGTAAGAATGTTATTTTTGACAGTTTTCTTCTAGAGAAGCAGAGGTTTGACAAAGTGAAGTATATATTCTATTGTGGTTCAGAGCCCACGTCACGATAAACAGATTTTTTGTTCTAGCTTTGTCGTCAAATTTTAGAATCCAATCTTTTTAAATTAACTGAATAATAGCAGTTAAGCTATTAAAAAATGTTCTTAAGAATGCGAGTACAAACGTTAGCTGCCAAAAGATCTAAATGACATAAGAACTAAGTGTTTGTGTGCTCTTGCCCCTACTGTTGACACATATTATTACCACAGAAAATAAAGTGGTAACTCATCTAAATGATGAGTAAATGATCAATTTTAATGCTCTTTAAGCTATCAAACAGAATTTCTAGAACCCTGTAAACATCCTTGACGAATATAATATTATTATTATTACATAATATAGCCGATATTTATATCAAGTTTTAATAACCAAACATAAATTTAGTTTTTTGTTACCGCATTATATTCAAAAACATTATTTAAATTGAAAAAACGAACGGCGTATAGGTTAATGGTTAGTGAAAAGTAATAACTTTTTGCATTGATTGTTATTATTTCAAATTATAACTTTTGCAATGAATGTTTTTGCCTGTTTGTTTTGTGTGTTTTTTTATCATGCTTAAAATTTATTAATTTTAACCAGACTTTTATGTACGTATATTATGAATTCAAACCACTATACTAGTACATCAAAAATAACAGACAACTTCTCGTTGATATCATTTACATCTATCAGTTTTTTAAGCAATGGAAACTCAGGCAAGAATTTAAAAAATTTCAAACTTTTATTTTGTTTGAGATTTTGCTACATTCTCAAGTTTCAAAGACATTTTTGATTTAACCAAATTTTTAACTTTTGTATATCACTACGAATAATAGTGTACTCAGATGCTATGTTTATCCGTAATTAACAGTGTTTGTTTCTAATGATGAAAAGTGTTTGTTCATTTACTTACACATAACGTTAAGATAGAATGGTTCACTTTCACCATCTCCTTCCGTGTTGTAACCTACGCACGTATAATTTCCTGCTGTCGATCTTGAAACACCTTGGAGTACCAGGCTTTGATTACTAATGATTATGCCGGAACCTACATTATGTTGTAAAACTTTTCCCTAAAATACACGATCAGGGTTTATTTTTATTATAACATAAAGGAAAGTTAGTATATCATGAAAACGACAGTTAAAAATTTATTAAAACCTGACATTTCCAAATTAATAAAAGTAGTATTTTCAAATAATATAGTTATTACTTACATTATGTCTCCACTCCACTTTATATACATGGGGGTAGGCGTTTATGATACAGTCGAAATAAACGTCTGTCCCTTCTCGTATAGTGTCAGGGTTGAGCGAAGTGCCCAAGATTATCATCGCCTCAGGGGTATCTGTAACACCAGTTCTAATTACTCTCGGATGATACCCGGAAATTGTCGTTTAGCATACTGATACTACAGCTGTACATTGTAAAATGTTAGACATTAGCTTATAAATTAACGTAATTTGCAAATATGTAAATTACAAACACCTTAATTTAATTGTATTAGCATGGACTTACATTTAAAAGCTTATTGAATAAAAGACACCCTCAAAAATTGTAAATTAAACGTGAAATATTAAATTTTGTAGTATTGCATTACTAACTTAGCAAATGAAAATTTCACGATGACATTATGATTTTAAAAAATGCATCAACCAATAAATTTTGAATAGTATTTATTTATACATAAAAGTGGAAAGTATACACTACAAATATTATTATTCAAAACAATATTAAAAATTTAACTTAATCTTCCTTATATTTTCATATTTGCGTTTCATAAAAATACTCTAAAAAATATTGAAATTTGTATATCGGACTTCAATTCAAAATATACTGCAGAAATTCTATTAAAATAAACATGGACCAACCCTGCGGGATGTTGTCTCTTTGCTACATCTGTTTTTTCTTCTATATAGCAGATTTAGGATATCGAATATGAATCAAGATACTGGACTCAAATAGTATATTGCGTAAAACAAATTTTATAAAAAAATTCACTTCTGCAATACCCAACGCTAATAATTTGTTGATTTAAAATCAACTTACGAATACACGATGTAAAATACATTTACTAAAAACGTATTAAAACAACATTTAACTTTTCGTTATTAAATAATTTTATAACATTTTAATTTAGAATCTGAACAATAATATAATTTTCAAGTTATACCACGCCTATTCCTATTGAAACTTTGTCTGTAATATTCATGCAACAAAGAGCAATTTTATAATTATTACGGTAAATATCTGGGTCATGTACGAGAATAATTTTGAGATTACAATCATTTTACCCAATAAATAGACTTCTCTGTTTTCACAATAGTTTGAGTCAAGCTAATAAGCAATCAAAATAATATACCTAAGGTTAATCTAACGAACACATAATTTTTTTGTCTCAGTCTAAATTTCATTTCAAGCTAAGATATTTTCTTATCTGATTGTACCATTGATTTTATATGCTCATAAATGTATAGCATAAAGTTAAATTTCAAACCAACACATTTATTGTCGTCGCTGTCCCTATGAAGTCACCGTATCGAGATCAGAAGTTTAACTAACATTTATTACTGCGTGGTACATCATCTATAAGTGTATATAATCAATATTTGTACTTAAAATATTAAATGAACCGTATAAATATTTAACCGGAAATATTTTAAATAGGGTCGATTCTCTTGGGACACAAATTGATCTCAATTTTAAAGTGATTCTAAAAATAAAAATTAAATATTTACATTGTATTTCTAACTTCCAGCCATCTTCAAGTCCATCTACCGATAACATCTTATTTTCGGCTCTGCATGATAAATACTTTCCATCATCTTCCTTTTTTGCTATAAATGACAGTGTGCTAGTTGTTGTATTTCCATCGTTAGAAGTCTGAAATCACAGAGATTTTAAGTTAAAATCAGCACAAGAATTAATAAGTTGAATAATTCGATTTTCAATATAAACTTATTTTACAAATTACTGTTTTGCAACAGAAATTCGTACGTTTCAACGAATATTAATATTTAAAGGTTTTACTGGTAAAGCAAAATAGAATCCAGTCGCAGAAATTGTCCTATGCATATAAACGAGGAAACTTCTACATCTATAAGCGAGTAATAGGAATCTATTCGTTATATCGCCAGAATTGAAAATGCATCTGTACCTGTGCATGATGTATGTATACAAAATGTTTTCATATAACGTGAGTTTATTTGCTTTAAAAATAATTCTAAATTTAAAGCATTGATTGTACTTCTAAATGGATTACTAAACACAACTACATACAATATAATTATGTACATAGATTGAAACATTGTATCGAGTGGAGTAGTAAGGAGTATTTGTGAGAATTTGCAAGATATTACCTAACACTAAATATTACAAGAGAGCTACTGAAAATTAACGATGAACTTATTGTGTATTATAAGGTATTATTTATGGATATCACAGTAAATAGATTCTGCTATATTAGTTTGTAGTTAAACTTTAAAATTTTACAACCCCCGTTATTTGCGTATGATATAATTAATAAATAATCAAAAAAAGTCTTAATATTTTCCCGTTTATTTTAAATATTTTTAGTTTGATTTTCTGTTTACTAAACTTAATTACCTTCTATATTTTTCAGCTACACGTTTTTAATATTCATTACATTTCTTAATGTCATACTGTTCTAGATTTTATTTTTATTTTAAAGTTTAAATTTGAACCTTTTACTTTCTTGTTTATTTCACCCTTCTTCTCTGTAGTTTCGAATTAGATTTTTATATTTGCAATTTTTTTAGTTTTAGTTTGATACATAATTTATATGAATTATTTTTGGAAATTTTATATTTATAAAACTAATCGGTATATTTTTATTTATAGCTAATCAGGTGGTAGTTTACAAGAAAAATAGGTTTCAGAGTATTTCTTATAACCAATTTAAATAATTAGCTAAAAGCATTGCACTGTTCTATTGCGTACCTTTTAGTGTTTACTGTTCTTGTAGATCAGCCTACTAAAATTGATTTTCTAAGTGCTACACGTACGTTGCCTTCAATTACTAACTAACCTTCCAAGTTGTTAGTCCTATAAAACGTTTTAGGTTTCATTTAGTTTTAGGTAAAGGAGATTTTGATTTAGTGAAATTGTTGTAATTTAAAAGTTACGGTTTAAATTTGTGTCGCAGGGTTAGGCAAAGGCTTAACTTCTTAATAGTATATTAAATATACTTTTCAACACACTATTTATTTATGTATTTATTTAGAATTAAATAAATTAGTTATAAGTGCGGTAGTTACATAATATAAGCTACATAATCATCAATATTTATTTATTATTTTATTTACTTTTACTTTTATTATTATGACAATAATTTAGAGTAAAATTCAAATTTAAATATTATTTTTTGCTGTGGTGAAGAATGATTATTGCACGAGTAATTGATTTTACGAAATTACCTACTACCTACACAATACTCAATTTTATTATTTTGGATGTGTTGGGGTGAATAATTGCATTGATTAATCCTGGCTGTGATTGATTAGCAAGAATATAGGTAAGTTTAACAAGGAAAATATTTTTCATTTAAAACTTTTATGCATAACATTAATATATTATAATTTATTTAATTATACTGTTTCATAATTCGGCATATTAAATTAAAAAGTTTTATGTTGTCTTATAATCACGAAAACAGCATTATTTACTTTAAAAATTGCTTATTGTTAAAATTTAAATTTTTCAGGGCTTACTAATATTTGAATGAAATGAATTTAACGTTTTAAAGTAGGCACATTTTTCTACAAAAAAAATATAAAGTCTTACCGTTTCTTTAGTTCTTTCTAATCGTTGACCATTTTTCCACCACGTTATGCTAGCCGGTGGTCTAGAACCCGAGCTCTGACACAATAAATCGTACCTTCTACCAGCTGACAAAGGTTGATTAGCTCCTAGAATTTTTACGTCTACTGGTCCAACTGAAAATATTGAAAAACTATTATAAAAACAATTTGTTTACAGAAACAATATCATACATTAATGAAAAACTTTACCTTGTTTTTTTGTTATTAATTTCATGTAATTAAATGTTAGAATTTGTTAATATCATTTTTATATCAGCTGTTGTTTTATTTTAAGTTATTAATTAACCATTTAATTTTTTTAAACAAAATATTATTCTAGTCACTGTAGTATCAAATTTTATATAAAAAAATTTCATCCGACTTTGTTCGTTTCATTAAAATATTTTATTATTCTAAGTTTTAATTAAATACTTTTAATTATATTCACAATACAGTTTATTTAAAATTGAGAAATTTTAAGTCGTTAATAGTGGTGCTATGGACAAAATTAAATTAAATATTATATTCATATTATTTCAAAATATTATTTTTACTTTGAAACAAAATGTATTACATGTTAAGTAACTTAATTTAGATTTTGTTAATTACTAATTAAAAGTTTTTTTAAATATTGATTTAGAATAATTTCGTTGATGTTAATAATTAATGGAATCGTTTATATTTCAGAAACGTACTAAGTAACATTTTACTGTTTCCTAGTAAACTTTCTAAAGTTTATTTTAAAAACTAAAAATTACACTTAACTTTTACTGAAATAATAAACAGTAAATGATATGGATTTGGAAAATTAAAACATCGATTTAAAACAAATGTATCATATGAATGCGGTTTTAATATAAATTGAACATGAAAAAATTACTTGCAAAATGGATATCCAAATGTTTGAAAGTTGATTTTTTATCAAATTGATCAATTTGAAGAATTTTAAGATTATATAGTTTTGTACAGTTTATGGTAAACCGGTTAGTAATAGCTACTGTAAAAACCATAATATGTGCAGAATAAGCAACAATTTTACTCCGAGTTTGAGTTATATAAAATTATGAATGTTATGTTAAGATGTAGTTGAAAATTGGTTATACGGTAAAGAAAATAATATAATTCCAAAAATCTGTAATTTCTTTATATTCCAGGACAAATAGAAAAAGCTTTTAGTTTCGATTAGTAACTGACAAAAACTGATTTAGCTAAGATAGTTTTTGGTTAATTTTTAAATCTGTTAAAGGTTTATTGGTTAGGTAAATAACCATAGCATGTCAATGTTTGCCGGAGGACCTAGCTAAGAAATTCCGCAAAGTTCGTAATTCAAACCCTACATTATATTAATCCTGCAGTTCAACCAGCCATTATTTTAAGACGCTGCTGTAAATTATAGAATTTAAAGTAACTTGTAATGCTTAAATAAAAAGAGTTGATACATTATGAATCCATTGTGGTTGTATAAGTAGACATATATTTAATTTATTAAATTTTGATTCAAAAATACAGATTTTATCGAATTGAATTTTCAATATTCCAATATTCAAATATTGGAAATATTTTTTAGTTGGGTAATCCATCTAATGGTAATAAAGATGTTCTGTCAAATTAATAATGTTTTTATGTAAGGTAGATGTATTAGTATGCAATATTGATTTATAATATTATGTTTAATATAGAGATGTAAACATTGTGGAATGTTGGTATACAGAGTCGTGCACAATATTGATTAAGTATTGATTTTCAATATAGCGTAAATTAAGAGTGAGTAGGTACTAGAATTTAGGTACTTCATATTTATAATTAATTATTTATGAAATATTAATTTCTAATTTCATATAAAAATAAAACATTATTTAATTTACAGATTTATTCTTAGCTCTTTGTAATAATTGTTTTTAGATGTACCTATATCGTTATCATCTTTTTTTAATAGTTATTGAAAATTGAAAAAGTTTTAAATTAAATTGCAATGTTTATGCAGTTTGCTATACGAATGATAAAAATTAAATTTTATTAAACTTGATCAATAAAATATTGGTTATCCAATAAAATCATTTTTAGTAATGATTACTAAGTTATTTACTGTATAAATAATTTACTTTGTATTATTATTTGACTAGGTAGGTAATTTCTGCGGTTTAATAATGACCCTTTTAATTTGAAAATAAACTTTTAGAAGTTGATATACAGTTTTCAGAAGTAATCCTAAATTGGCTTTGTTTATTTTGCTTAATTTAATAAACAGCAAAACATATTTATTTATGCTATATGAGTATTGGTTATGTTGTAGTAACTATGAGGTCGTGTTAAATACAATGTTAAAATTTATAATGTAAATAAATTATAAACGTGAATGTACTTAATAATATCACGCACACAGAAATTAAGAACTTTTCTCATAATGATATGTAGGTAGCAAAGTTTATATTCCCCAAACTAATTTGAATATTGTTATTGAATATAAGGAAGCTTTTAAAAATTCAATTTATAAAACTAGTTTGCTAAAAACATTGCAAGACACGTAAAATATTAAACTGTTCTTATTAGCATTTTTAAGTACATTACCAGTAAGTTCAAGGTAATTTTTAAGCACTACAGTTAATTTGCTAAAGTAAATTAGTAGATTAAAGTAAATTCTAATTCCTTTAATTAAAGTAAATTAGAAAAGCTGTTGGGCTTGCGATAGGAACTTGTATTTATCCCACATTTTGTTTTCTTTATTTAGAGACATTTCAGCCCACCAGAGCATTAAAATTCCTAAATAGACATTTCCTAAATAGATTTTCTAAACAAAACGTGTTACAGTCCTCATCCTAAATCTTAACTCTATAGTCTATACTATTAAAATAATAGTATATTAAGTATCAAAAGCTGTAAGCGTAGTTTAATATTTAGTGACTTACAGAAGTTGATTTTACTTGACTATTGGAGATCTAAGCGGTTTAAATAAAACAATTTGTGTTGAAAACGAACTGAAGAAATAAAAAAGCTTACAATTTTTTTTGGGGTTTTAAAGATTACATTTTTCTTTTTAATTTATTTTAATTGTAAAAGTATAAATTGCTTGTAGATAGATTTAATAAAAAACAATCTAAAAAGGTTTTAAAAAAACTGGCACAAGATGTATGTATGTTCCAAAAGCACCTACTTTAAAATTGCTGTATTTTCTCCAAGTTATTTTTAGATTTCTTTTTAGTACTTTTAAAATGCTTTTATTTTATTTCTTTATAATATGTCTTGTTAATCCTTTGTCTTTCAGGCAACATTACTTTTATATTCTTAACGCAGAAATATGACCACAGATCTACAAAGTTGGTTTATATTACCAACATAGGAGATAACTTTCTCTTAAACAAACAAACTAACAAGGTTATCAGCTACTTACAAAGCTCACGAAATGTTTTATTTGTTTACAAATATCAATTGATTTAACTTTGTTAGTTCTTTGTTTACTCCAGCACAGGACGAACTTAACAATTTTCGGTTATGTCTTATATATATGTTATTTCAAATTTATGTAATGGTTACTTCATGTTCGTAGCTTAAGATATCATTCGGTTGAACAAAATGCAAACACTCTTCCATATCAATGTACTTTTGATAATTCGCAGAGCTGCTAGATGGCTTTACATAAGTCGTTTTCAAACACAAGTTAACAATGTAAATTTTAAATTAGTTTACAATTTTTGTTTTTACTTACGTGCCGTCCTGACCGTCTAAACTATACCGGATGTTTTATAAGGATTTCAAGGAAAAAACTAAAATTTTCAATTTTTTTAAGAAAAATTATAAATTTAAATTAATGCCAAATAATAGTATATTATTCTATTAGCGGATACGAATGAGATTAATCCCAAGAATATTTTTGCAGTACGGGTTAGTATTGAGTATAGTAAATGCATTCGAGAAAGTAATCAGTTTAATGCGCAAATTAGAGTTCAAATTTTAGTATAAATTGCAGGTAAAAGTTTAAATCTGATAATTTAACATTGGTCTACTACTGCAGTCGTTTGCTGATTAATGACTATCAATGTTTTACAAAAAACGCATATAATTATTATGAACATATTAGTATACTTAATAAGAGAAGAAAAAAATGTGTTTATAGAAGTTCAAATCAAGCATAAACTATTAACATAATTTAATAAGCTCAAAAAGCATTTGATATAATTTGAAATGCTTATAAGGTTTAAACAATCAACAATAATTAAATTAATTA
Organism: Cantharis rustica; assembly: GCA_911387805.1. Lineage (NCBI taxonomy): Eukaryota > Metazoa > Arthropoda > Insecta > Coleoptera > Cantharidae > Cantharis > Cantharis rustica. Next base: position 43,303,289 of record OU426877.1, read on the forward strand.
ATGATGATTACCCATTGTGTGGCAATATTGTTGAATTATTCTCATTAATATTGTGTTACAATTACATTGTTGTATAATATTTCTTAAACATTTGTCACACAACATCTAAATTAGACGCCTGTAAAAAGGTTTTGTTCTATCTTTAAGACTTCTTGTGTAGCATTTAACTTGTGTATAGTAAAAACTGTTAATTGCAAAACCAATTTCAGTTTCAATTTAATAATATCGATTTAAAATGTTACACGCAACTTTTATGCGTTCTGTCTGTCATGAAATAGGAGATCGGATAATATGTGACTAATATTATTTAATAGCAGAGTTTTTAAATTTTAAACGACAATAATGAAAAAGAGTGACATAATTAATTAGAAATAAATTTGGAATTATTAATAAAAATGTTATATAAATTGGTTTCCCATTTATCAAAAACATAAAATTTCTATTGGGGTTTATTATTTCAAAAGGTGCTTTAAAACATTAAACCACGATTCATAAATATGCTTGTATCTTTGAAGTTATTTGTATCCCTTTAACAGTAAATAATGTTGCCAACAACTTAGGCACTCCTTAAAAATTAATATATTTACGGTATGTTAAAAGGTATTCATTCCTGCACCGGCTATCTAGCCGGTGTTTAGGACAACTTGTATAAAACTTTTAGGCTAAGGGTTAATTCCAGTTTAAAGGGAAAGCTTAAACTTAATGTTTCACTGTGTAGTAAAATCAATAGCTATTATGTTTAAATTGTTAATATCATTTCTGCTCAGCAAAAACTCTGCATATTATAATGTACATAAGTTATTATAAATAAAGCAATACTTTAAACTGAAAGTAGAGAGGCATTCGATTATTTCGAAAAACTGAAATTTATTTACCGGTTGTTAATTTGATGGAAACGGAAAATATTTGCTTATTAATCAATCAATTTGTGGCGCACTAATGTAAACAAGTCAAAACTTCTAAAAGATAACTTTGAAAATGTCGCTTTTGAAGTGTGATTAAATTAAGAATAGAAAATGTTAAGGTTAATTAATTTTTAGCCACGTACTCTCGCAAAGGTTAAGTAAACAAGTTAATTAACATAAGAGAAAATGTTTGTGCTACACATAAATGAGGACCTGTGTAATAAATAAAATAACTATACGAATGAAGAGGTACGTACAATTCATATCTACATGTAAAGTTGCTGCAAGTGGTTGGGTTCGAAGGTTATTATATGCTTGGCATGTTAGTTCAGAATGGACGTCACGACGCCCTAATTCGGAAATTCTAAGCTCACTTCGCACATGGGTAGATCCCCCACTAGGCAATGCTACGCTGACGTTGCTAACCAAAACATCGTTTCTGTACCATGCCACTGTAGGAAGCGGTTTTCCTGAAATTACAATAAACTTCAATTAACACGCTAAATTAAATAATTAATTATTAAGATTAATTGTTTTTGGAAATTAAAATAGTGACATTCATTTTTCAAACTTAATTAAAAAACTATCGTGGCACCAATGTAGGTATCACAAATAAAGAACAAAAATGTATAAAATTATTCAAAACATCTTATATTTACAAAAGAGATTTTATATAAACAACAAAATTTATGACTTTCAGGATTTTTAATTAACCGAGTGTTGGAAAGTGTTCATAACTCATTTTTCCACATTTTCTTATTACACAAATTCTATTGTTGAAATATAATAGTTCATATTTTATTAAATATTTTTTACTGTTAGATAGTCGTCATTCATTCGTAGTTTCAAATAAATTTCTTTCAAAAAATATCACTTAATTATTTTTTTTAAATTTCATTGTAACATTATGACATACCACGATGCCTCCCTAAATACTTAATTAATCTTGAATAATATTGTTTAATCGAAAATTTATTTGTCAAAATCACTGTTTGCTCGCCACGACAAAAACAACTTTCGTAAGATTTATTTATACATAGTTCGACGTAAGAATGTAGTCGACCAGCGTTCTAAAATTCATCTGAGCCGGTCATCCTTCCTGTGTCAGCCTATCTAGTGAATCCATTTTTTAGTGCCGAATCTGCCTTGTTTCCATTCCAACTTGACTATCTTAATAATATATTGAACCGCGTATTAGGTGTAGCCGTTTTCTCGATTTCGTGTATTATTAGTTTAACGGTATAGTAATTAATTATTAAGTTCTTAATTGCTAACTTAATAACGATGTTCATTAAGTATTAAAGACAACACATGGTTAATTGACACATTTTATGATAATGTAATTTATAATCAAAATTAATTTAAACGTCCAATATTTTAACTTCCTTCCAAATTTCGATCGACAAATATATATCACTAGTTTTATCCAATATTCAGGTAGTAGTATAAGCTTTACCTACACAAATCGTATATCATCCTGAAGGAAGAGAATAGTATTGATGTAGGAAGAGATAACAACATAAAGAAAAATTTGCGGATTTTGATATCAAACTTAAGGTTCTCGTTGAGTTATTGGTATTGGTATCTACTTAGGTTTCCTAACATTCTATTAACTTGTGTTCGCTTTGTTTCTTCTTGTTAGTAGCTACTTTTATTCTTAATATGTTGTTATTTTTTAACTTGACAAATTGCCTACTCCCTAGTTACTTTCACACATCTTGTAAGCAAACATCTAAAGACAATTTAATGCCGCTTTTTCTTTTTAAATCCATTATTCATAAGGATTTGATTCGCGTGTATTGTGTATTTTTTCTTTGTTCGTGTAACCTAACAAAAAGATTTTTTAAATTCGATAAATTGCTTTTAACTTAACTGCGTGTATAATAAGTTACACACCCACACACGCCGTGTTATTAAATGTAATTAATATATTTTAAAGTTATGCTAGGAATTTTAATGAGCATTGCAAATTTGAAACTATTTACCAATTACCTCGTTATAATTTATTGATACCAACCTGTTCTATATAATATTACCTATAAAGTCTTGTATGTTCAAAGTAATATATCACAAGTTTTTGAAAACTATGCAGCCACCACATCCAGTCAGTATTGAAGATTTATAATTTTTCGCTATAAATTTCGAGTATTGCAAATAGTTTGTAAATAATATATTTTTATTTTTTTTGTAAATATAAAATATGTAGGTGATTGATTTAGAAAAAGGTCAATGCGTAATATATTATGGTTAAAACCGGTATAAATTACATTTTCAACGCGATTTGCAAATGAAACACATTTAGAATTCCATTCTATAGTGTACTTTTCGATTTATTTTGTTTTTGTAGAAAATTTTCAAAGTTATATTACTCACAAGATATTTCTAATCAAAAATTGTAAAAATTTACATATTTCAAAAACGTCCAACAGAAGAGAAGTAATAAATAAGTGAATTTGTCATTTATTCTTTTTTGGTAGATGTATGCATATAAGACTGATTGATCCTTTCACCAGAAAACGGAGAAGAAATATGTGTCACTATAATCCTGTTGAAATTTTTTATAGTATATGTAATAACGAGAAATGCCTAAGATAAATGACACAACCATGTTTTATAAACCGACTGCTCTCTTCAAAGTGTAAAATTGTAAAAATTAGAAGATAAAATTGTAAAGTAACGCAAAAAGCGTAAGCACGAAAGAATCTGGCAAAACAAATTTTATTATAAAACACTGAAAGCTTCTTCTTTCAAGATATAAAATTTAAAATCAATAAAGCGTTTTTGCGTTACCTATCGGGAACGCTACTGGTGGAATTTCTACCTTTTACGGGTGTATTATATTCGCGGCAACAAACAAAAAAGCACTTTGTGAAATGATTCTACAGCTCAAAACTTATAAAAAGACTACTTTTCCTTCCTCTAAAATGAAAAGCTTTAAGAAATAAGTGCAAAACCCAGGAAATAACATTTTCTACAGCTTGCATTTCAGATACAACTTATAACACAATAGCTAGAACGCGATTCGATTTGTAACACTTATCGGTGTTTATATAATGCCCAAGTGCGTCGACTTTTTGATTTTTTTTCACACATATTAAGTAAACGTTTATACTAAATCATTTACCAATGTGTACATTCCATATCATGTAACAATATTATTTTTATTATTATGAACCATTTAATAAAATTATTTATTTGGGGTCATTAAATATGAACTACCTAAATACATTTAGATGAAAAATTTAGTAATTAAAGATGTCACAACCAGAAATTTCACTATAAGTCGGATCATTTTATCATATTATGTAGATTGTGTTTTGATAAACTCATATTATTTAGGGTCCGGATTTATAGGCACTAAAAGACTTAAAAATATGCAGGCAAATATGCGCTAAAAACTTTTATTATGCCTCAAAATGCTGGATTGCAATAATTGGTGAAAAGAATAAATTAAACTACTTTTGTTAGATGTTCAGTTGGTGTTGAACTGTGGCTACAGCGAGAGTACATCCTTAGAATAAAAATAGTGATAAAATCTTGTTTATTTTTTATGCAATAAATAATAACAATCATTACAATAAGAATTTTTTCTAAATTCTCGAATGTCAATATTTAATTTATTTATTTTCTACTATTCTTGTGAAATAGATCCTTATTTTAAAAATTTTCATGTACCTGTACGCAAAAAACATGCAAATTCCTACAAATCCGATGTCATATTATTATAAGTAAGTTATTTTACTCAAATAATAATTGTTTAAAGATCTTACTAGAAAAGTGTCTTTATTATACTATTTTTATTTTTTTATAAAATTAAGTTTTACATGTTACATGAAATTGAAATAAAATTTTATTCATAACTTACATATTTGTTCAAAAACTATTTAAACGAATGATATAGTATGTTACATACTGTTAGCAGAACCAGGAAAATTATTTAATTGATGGAAAAGTTACGCGATTAAATTCAATAATTAATTAAATTAAATTGAATTTTATTTCAATTTCATATAATATTATATTAACACGTAAAAATTAATTTTATAAAAAATATTATTACATGTTAATAACCTTAACCGTATTATATACTATTGTTAATACATAGAGCAAATGTTAGATTTATTTTTTGTTTATGTTCATTAGGAGGGGCGGGGCGCGGGGGTATCCTACATTAAAATATTAGGGTTAAAAATCTGACCAAACTTCCAGTTATCTAAAGTTCACTTGACTAATTCTAAATTTGTTTGTTTCTTGAAATAGTTCGATCATGAAATTATAATGGCATACAGTTCTACTTCTGATAGTTGCAATTCTTGAACCGTATCAAAAGCTAAAAGTTAAACTTTTCTTAGTGTAAACTATGGGGCCACACGGGAAACTACCATTTTTGTCTACACGTTTTGTGTTAAATATATTAAATTTTTAAGTATTTCAATGTATATTATATATTTTATTTAGAAGAATTTTAGAATTTTTAACAATGCAAATCGGATACCTTTATTATGACATAATTTTTTGTAGTATATTTAATAGGATTTATGTGTCTCGGAGCCTTTTGTAAATACTTTGTATAAAAGTTAAAACATGTTTAACTCACTCTTGTTATCATATCGGTTAAAAATAGAGTTAAGCTTTATTTGACTTTTACGTGAGGTTTATACAAGTGGGATCTTAGTACGTTTTTAAATCTACTAAAATTATTTTAAAAATTCGTTGATCTTGAATTCATCGAGTTCATTTAAGATTATCGGAAGTTTTTATTATGTCACGATCAAGAATAAATTAATACAAGTGAAATAACTTAAAAAGATTATAAATAAATAAATCAAATAAAAGTTGATTAATTATATAATTTGCGGAGAGCAATATATTCTTATTCCCGGGTCTTTACACAGATGCATTACTTACTTGTGCTTATCTTTGTTACTAGATTTTAATTAGTTAAATGAATGAATAGTAAGAAAAAATAAAAAATAAAAATTCTTTACTTGGTATACACTAAACCCAATACTTTCTTAGTTGTGGTCGGTAAAAATTGATAAAATGGCAATGTCGCATGATATACTTGAAGCAGCAAAATTAGTAATGTTGGAAGCTCATGATGATATTAACTCTTTGATTATTCACACCTTAATCAAATTATTCTTTCATTAAATTTCTGTAGTAGTATTAGTAGTTGGTAAAACTGTCAATTTGTTAGTACTACTGGCAGCCATGGCTTCATATCCGCCTAATATGAATTTGTTCAAACCAGAAAAAGCAAAAGCTCTCTAAACTGTTTATTTAATTGTTGTTAAGTTGACGAAGAACTTACTTATTTGACTTACTCTTGTATTTTAAACAGTCTTAAACAGTTAAGAAAGAAGAATTTGACAATAGTATACTTACTCTTCCTTTACACATTTAATAATAAATTATAGTTCAACCTTAAAATTTTTCAGTCAGAAAAGATTAATAGTTATCAAGCAGCCATAGAAAAATCCGGATTTGTTTGAAGATACTTTTTCTAGTTAAATTTTAATTACTAAGCCTAACTACTAACTGTTCATTAGTAAATGTTAATAATAATAACTTCATTAATTTATTAGTGAAAATACAGCTTTTCAAAAATGCAGTATTTAACAACCCCTTAAATTTCAAGATATAAGTAAAATCAGTTGATTATTTATTAAAATAAATAAATTAGAAAATTATCGAATTATAGTTTAACAAAAAATAAAAAATAAAACAGTTACAATCTGTAGTTCTGCAAGAATATTCTACAGACCGGCTAAATATTAGACGATTTCATTTCCAAAAAGAGTGAAACTGTATTGTTAGAAAATTAAAAAAAAATTAAATATGAATAGATTAATTAATAACGTTTACATTTTAAAGAAAAATTAAAATAAAATTAGTAATTAAGAAAATTATATTATTATATATTTTAGTAGGAAGACGAAGAAATGATTATAGAGTGGGCATCCATGGAGAAGATATTATAAATAATAATGGCCAGAAACTATTAGACATATGTGATCAATATAAACTCAAAATTACAAACACGTTTTACGCTCACAAAGAAATTCATAAATACACCTGGCACCAAGACACGAAAAAATTAAAATCGATAATTGATTATCTACTAATAAAACAAATATCAAAACTAAAAGTTCAGGATATAAGGGTAAAAAGAGATGCAGATTGTATAAGTGACCATCATCTTTTGGTTGCCAAGATATATATCCCATACAATAATTATGGACGCCCTACAGGAGAAGAAATGGAGAAAACGAAACAAGATGAGATTGGGAAACAAAAACCAAACCTCGAAAGTTTGTGTAACGAGAGTACAATGTACCTAAAGATTAGAAAGCAAGTTAAAAATGGCGAATAGATCAATAAATGAAGAGTATATACATATAAAAGAATGCATATTGCAAGCAGCTCAAGAAGCTCTAGGAACTCTTGTTCCCGAAAAAAAGTCATACTGGTGGTACGAACAATTGGAGAAAAAAATAAAGAAGAAAAAGCAATTATGCCTCAGGTATATTCAGAGTAAGGACGATGGGGACAGAGAAGAATACAGAAGATTAAGCAGAGAAATTAAACATGAAGTCATCGAAAAAAAAAAAAAAATAAAACATGGACAAATAAATGCGAATATATTGATCAATTTATTGGAGGAGCAAAGAACTCAGAAGCATGGAAAACGATAAAATCAATAAGAACTAACACATCTAATAAAATAAACCCGTTGAGAATAACTGAAAAACAATGGAAGGAACACTTTGAAGATCCTTTACAAGAACGAAGACCTCAATTTAAACATCTAAAATGCGATCTCCCACATACAGAGCCGATACAGTTGAGCGGGATACAATTAGAAGAAGTAATAAGAGCAATAAAGTTACGGAAATCACCAGGTCCTGAGGGAATATATCCAGAACTCATAAAGAATAGCCCGAATAAATTAAAACTTATGCTTAAATGGAGAAGAGATTCCTACCGAATGGAGAACGTCATACATAACACCTATTTATAAAAAGGGAGATAAGAACAATTCCAAAAACTATAGAGGAATTGCAATAATTTGTACTATCGGCAGACTATATTCCAAAGTAATAAAGAATATGATCGAGAAGGACATAGCAGATAAACAATCAGAGGAGCAATCAGGATTTCAAAGTGGAAGATCCACAATAGATAATATATTCACAATTAAAATATTACTGGAAAAAAGACTACAGCGTAATATAGAAAACCATGTAACATTGATAGATCTGGAGAAGGCATATGATAGTGTTCCCACAGAAAAACTGTGACAAGAAATGGAAAGATATGGTATAGAGTCCTCACTAATTAATGCGGCTCGCCGGCTGTATGAAGGTAATACCACACAAATAAAAATAGCAAATAAACTTAAAGATCCCATAGAAATTACAAAAAGACTAAGACAAGGGTGCTGACTCTCTCCTACTCTGTTTAAAATTTATATGGACAAATCCTTACAAGGATGGCAAAGAAATGCAAAAATATGGGACTACGAGTAGGGGAAGATATCTTATACACTCTATATTTCGCAGACGATCAGATAGTGCTGGCAGAAGACAGGGATGACTTGAGTTATATGGTGAGAAAACTTCAGAAATCGTATGAATTGGCGGGTCTAAAAATGAACGAAGCAAAATGTGAATACCTATTGGTTGGAAACAACAACATTGAGAACCTCTCTTTGGAATACCACCACATACAAGGAGTAGAAAGATGTAAATATCTGGGTGTAATATTTAACAAAAAGGGTAATAGTGAAGAAGAAATCGCTGACAGAATAAATAAAACTCGAGGTTTAATAAGATTCATTAATTCCATTTTATGGGACAAAGCGCTAAGAAAAACCACAAAGAAAAGAATATATAAGTCTTTGGTGCAAAGTGTTCTAATATATGGAGCAGAAACGTGGGATATAAATAGAAGAAACAGAAACATGTTGCTGTTCACTGAAATGGATTTTCTGAGACGAAGTTTCCGAAAAACCAGACTCGACAGGGTGCCTAACGAAACCATTAGAAATATGATGGAGATAGACAAAGATATTTTGGATGAGGTGCAAAAACAACAATTGGTATGGTTTGGCCACGTGAACCGAATGGCGGAGGAAAGATATCCCAAAAAGATTTTAAAATAGATACCAAGGGAAAAAAGAAAAAAAGGCCGACCAAGACGAAGCTGTGAATTAATTAATGAAGCAATGAAAGCCAGAAATCTGGAAGAAGACGCTTGCCAAGATCGAGCTGCATAGAAACTGGGAGCGGATAAACGGCGACAGATGTAAAACATGCCGCAAAATATATATTAAGAAAATTACATTGCAATATAAATTGCAGTGGTTTTTCTTATAATATTGGAGTTGATGTTATTTTTATAAAAATAGTTTAAACTTCAATTCAAAATTAAGGATCTGTCACGATACCTATCCCCTAAAACCTATCCCTATCCCTAACCCTATCCTATCCTATCCCTAAAAAAATTTAACTTTTTTCTATTGACTATATTGCAAAAAGGGCACTTTTCTAATCATACTAGAACATAAAAGAATATACTATGCAAAAGTTCTCGAAAAAAATCGAATTTAAAAATGTAAAATTTACATGTATTTTAGATAAACGTTTCAACATAACAATTTTAAAAATATCCCTATAGTATAACAGAAATTGTCAACGGTGGAACTCGAAAACATAGAACTCGTCTGGGTGTCGACCGCAACTGAATCAAAGCACACGTACCGTCAACAGAAATGAGAGCGGGGAGCTCAACGTGCGAGTTACCGTCACGCAATTCGAGGCATCGGGTGTTTCGTATTACAACTACCCGCATTTTCAAATTTTAAAATTACGTTATTTCGACAACTAATGCATAATCCTACAAAATTTTTGTGCTGATATGCTCAGAAATTGTCTTCTTTCCAACAATCAGTAGAAAAAAGTTTAATTCTTGGGATAGGTTAAGTGATTGTAACCCAAAATTAATTGTAATTTACTTTTAAATGCAATATTATAATAAACTAGAACGAATAAAATTTACTTTATAATTTTTATGGGTTCAAGTTTGCTCTAATAAAATTCACACCTAAAGCTACAGCTAGCGACATTATATAGTTATAATCTAACAATTTGGCTACTTTGTCAATAAATTATTACCTAAAACTAGGTTTTGTTGTAATATAACATGTGAAACTAATGAGAACATTTGTTTAAGTATGCAGGAAAACCTGTATCCGAATTTAAAACACGGTTTGCTAAGATAATGAACATAGTTACACGAGTACGCCTAGTTTATTATAAGGCTTTATTTCGATCTTCTGATGGATCTTAAGAATCCACGAAAACTCACTTAAGAAACTACTTGAGTTACACGACTAAATTGTGTTTATATATTTAAACACCCAAACTGCCAGGGAAATTTTCTGCTCAGTTATTGATCAGGTGCTTGTTTGAAAATTTCTTATAATAAAAAACTGTTTTTTGTAACTTTATGTTGTAATTTCAAAACCCTCTCTTAAAATATAAACCGCACACCTGAGTCGTCAAATAATTTCTGTCGGATATTAAATCACGAACTACCAATACCATTTTCACATTTGTACATTATTTTGTTTATGACTTATCATTCATACTACTATAAAAACTCTTAATGTATATTACATTCTTTCATTTTATGGTTGTTTGTACGGGTGTTACGTTTTATAGAGAAAAATACGGATTATAAAAGTTAAAAATTTACACGTTCTCACTTTATTTAAAAAGTTTTAAATTGAATATAAACACTAAATTTTCATTAAGTTAAAGCAAGTTTCAACACTAAAAATTATCACCACCCGAATGAAAAACACACTAGTTGTTGGAAAAATTAAATTAACTGCAAGGAAATTACAAAATTATGTTAACATTTAAAGCATGACCACTTTAAACATAAAAATGATAATAATTACAGCAAATATTTAAAAAAGTAACTTTTCCGAAGCGAAGGTTAATATTGCTAAAGTTTTAGTTAATTGAGCTACCATACTGGTAAATATGTAATTATTAGATTTTTAATAGTTGACTGCATTTTGTACAATGTAAAAATATTTTGCATACTTTTGATGCACATGATTGGCATTCACAGTATCATTAACCTTTTTTTTTTGAGAATTTTTATTTGTAAATCTTTCAGATATTCCGTATAACATTTTATAATTTAAAAAATTTATAAATAAAAGAAAAGTAAACCAGCATTGAATTTTTTTTACTCCTTTGGCTAAAAAAACTTAAGTACAAAGATCGACCACCCTTGGGACGTAGTATATGAATTTAGTGTACTACAATTCCAAGTTTTTCTTTTCAAATCTACGACGCTCAAGTGTAATTTTTAACTTTTAACGGTATTTTTTTCTTCTTATAACATCCAAAGCAAATTATTTTATATGCCTTTTTAAAAGCCTATTCTATAATATTATACTTCATTACGTAGCTATTAACTGTAAACATTCTAAAATAATATTTTATTAAAAAAATTGTTTATTTAATTTGATTACATAGTAAAGTAATTACTTTTTATGAAAGAAAAATAAACAAGATAAATTATGTACCTACTATCATCTGATATATTAAAATTCCAAATTTGTATGTGTCGTTCCAGGAGGCAGCTAACCGTAGTGATGTTAACGTAAAATTTTTTCTTGGGCGTATTTCAGGCGTTTCAAAATTTTTGATTTCCCCATGGTGACAAACCATATTAGTATCGATCGTAAATGGATTAACGAGATTCTGATATATAATATTATAGATATATTATTTATAATAGATATATAGAACAGAATAGAAATTTATTAAAAATTTAAAAATTCTTTTAAATAAATAATCTTGCCACGATGTAAAAAGACTAAAGAAGATTGATAGAATTTTTTCCTAATCTCAGGGAATTGACAAAGCCTCTATGACTAGCTCTAATGGAGCAAGAGAAATAAATACCAAAATGGCGGGTTTCGTCCTAGATTAAAATAAACAAAAGAATTAAAGTACCTTGGGGCGTCAAGTGATTATTTAGTTTATCTAATTTATAAGATTTGAACTGTGAACGAAAACAATTTATTGAAATATTTAGAACAGTGCCAAAATTTTGTTCCAGGGACCTAAAACAAAGAAAACTCCTACTCACTAATAACAGATGTTATTTTGAGTGCGCAACAGTAGAAAGGTTAACAGAGAAAACTCGAGTAAATGACCCGTAAAGTATTATTTGAGCTTTCTGCGTTGAAAAAATCCCAATGATTTGAATTGGCTTAACAAATACCAAAATTTTTTGACAATAGCACATCCCAAAATTAAAAAAAAAATCACATTATTATTATTATAATTAACAAAATATGTTTTCTTTTGCCAATAATAAAATCAGACTCATTTAAGAATTAATAATTAAACTTCACTCCAATTTAAACCATCACAATCTCAAATATTAATTTTATTTTACAGATGTTCTAATTAAGTTATCTAACATTTGAAGAATTAGAAAACGCCCCAAGAATTAAAAAAGTGGTATATTTGAGAAATTGTCATAGTTATTTTTTCGTTTTATATTTTTTAAATTTGTTGTTACATAATGGTTTGTTTTTGTTTCAAGGATGCAATTATTTTCGCAATTCTCTAAAAATCTGTTGTTAATTTTGATGTCTGTAAGCTTAAACAATATTTTAACAAATAAAATAAAATAAAGTTACAAATACTTATAATTTGAAAAATAGTAGGTAGCTTGTAAAACATAAAATATGTTAAAGCGTAAAAAGAACTAAAGTATAATAATAATTATTATAAAAAATTACACATTATCAAGTTTTGTATAAATAATTATTTATTAAATAAAGTTGAAAAATGATTAAATACCTAAAACATAATAAAATAACAATGATAGATGCGATAAGAGGAATTCCGTCTCTTATATTGTGTTTATGTGGAAAGGAAAGCCCACGTATAGGCAAAGAAAAATCTAATGTGATTAAGGCGTAATTAGTTTGCCCATAGCCCATAGCCCTGACAACAATTAATAATTTTTGAATTTCTTATAATATCAAATAGCTCTTTTCACTAATCCAAAATTAATACATTACAAATTTAATTACATAATAATTATAGCCCTTTAAATGCCGTAATTAAATTTCATAAGTTACAATAATTTAGTTTGCAATTTATTTGTGTTAGTGCTGCTTCTCTCACACTTTATCGAAGTCCGTAACAAATAATAATTATATATTATGTTGTGTTCTCTTCCACAGGTAAGCAGACTCCAAATTTCTTATTTATCATATAAGCTTATCAGTAATAATTCAATTAGATGCCTTTATGTTTTCATATTCAATTCTTCATTTACCAAAATTTAACATAACTTTAGATTTTCTTTAATTGTTCCGATTAAACATTAAATCCAATAATTTTTCTTTAAACTTTATACCTACTTTCTTCTTCTTTTGACTACCGGTATTATAATAATTATGCAAACATCGAGAATTCACATAGTATTTGAACCAATGCTATATTTTAGTAATTTCACCTACTAGGTTCTTTGATTGTACGTTAGAATACTTACACACGAACTCGTAGCAGACTTGGACATATAAAAAGTTTTAACTGATGGTTCTAATGAAACTCTTCAGACGAAACCAGTACAAGCACTGCAAAGGACGGCGCCCTCACTTAGATGTACATAGATATAAAGCGTATCAACGCTGTCGACGTCTGAAAAGATTCTTAGTACCAGCCAAGTAATACTTTATTTTAAATTAATGGTTACTACAATACAGAATATAATAAAAAGTCAGAGGAATTTAAAATCGTCGGGTTCAGAGGTTAGTTCATTTTACATAGAATGTCCGATTATTTACTCCGACGACGACAATTAATTAAAATTTATAGTGTAACTGAACTGCAATAATAATAATTACTTTACAAACCACTAAACGAAATTTGCTGACTATACAATATATTTTTAGATAACCACCTATATTGAGTTGTACTTTTATTTGATGACAAGTTAGTTCAATTTAAGCACGAGCAGTCTTATTCGTCAAGTTGAAATGGTTTTCCGAGCAACAATTTAGAACACTTTCCTTATAAAACGACAGTCGATTTTATCGCTTTTTGTAAAGTACAGTCCTATTAAAAATTGATTTTATTTTAAATTAAAAATATTCTTTTTTATGATATTCCTTTACTTGAAAGCTATTGAAAATTTTGTATAATTCTGAATACTTTCAAAAATCAATATTGTAAAATTAGGAACAAAAATGAGTGATTAAACTTTAAGATGAAACAAGAACAACTCTCTCTGGAATGTCGAATAACAAGATGGTTCTGAAAACTCTCAGGGATGAAGTCCCATTTCGCCTATAATTCCAAAACTTAGCATGGAGATTACTCTTGAGACTAATGAGTGAACAAAACAACGATGTTAATCAGTCAGCCATTGCAAAGATGTGTTCTTTGCGAATAAAATTTTATATAGAAAACTTCTTATACAAACTTTATGGAACACTTTGAAATTTTATAATAATCAAAGTTTTAATAATGTTCGATTGTCGTTTTGTAGCGATAACTATATAATATACTTAACATTTTCATCGCTTTCCACGATTATTTTCATAAAACAAAATTATATTCAAAATTAGGTATGATAATAATTATTAAAAATATGATTATTAACAAATTTTTATCTAAAAATAACTTTTCCGTACATAAATTTGTAATAATAAAAAGTTATTATCAACGAAAATAATAATGCGAAGATATAGGCTGTGTTTATTTAAGCCCAATATATGTAAATCAAATACAAATTTAAAAAAATTACAAACAAATATTTTTATTAAAAATATCAATTTTTTAATAAAATTGAAAAGAAATTAAAAATAAATAATGTAATACAGCTACCAACTTTTATTTATTTTTACCTGTCTAATGTATTTATTCAACATGTTAATCCCAAATAGAAAACGTACAGGTATTGTCATAATATGTGGTATACTAGCATTATTATATACAATCCAACTCAAATTTAGTGTAGAACTTGGAGAATAGAATCATAAAAAATATAAGAAATCGTCGAGTTCAGATACACAATATTATTATGTACAAAAGTAAGTACACAACTGAAAGTTAACTCAATAAAATCCTTCATAGTTATTGTGTCGTTGGATATATTACGAAGAATGTAACATCTTGACAGTTTCGTGCATGGTATGCAAACTGAGTTGTAAGAAGAGTTAAATAGCAGTTAAATATAGTATTATGCCTGCATAATACATATTATAATAAATTGCTGCAAATTATTAATTCTATTATCTTTTAAGTAACTTAGAGTAAAAAACATTTATCCTGCAAAATTGCAAAGGCTTCATTGTCTAAAATTATATCTGGGGTGCATGGGTAATTGATTAACTTCAATCGAATGGAATACTCGCAGGTAAGTCATAAAAATAAACTTAATTAAAAATTCTTTTAACAAACTTAAGTAAGAAAAAAGTTTATGCACAAAATTTAAAGTAATTTTAGTTGGCAACACTGCAGATATTCCCCACGGCGATCCGTCACTACTGCCAACTCCAGGGAATAGTTTGAAAACTTTTCTATTTAAGCTTCCTAATAGCTGCAAGTGAGAAAATCATTCATGGTCATGTATAAAACTTTCGTATGTTTAATATGCAAAATAGAATATTTATACACAGTTAGTTAAATATAACATTTAATTGGGTAACGTAAAAACATATTACACACCTACAGATTATGTAGAAACTATTTATCAAATGGCAAATAATTTCTAAGCTATAGTTTAATCAAAAAGTTTTATGCAAACTAATCTTACCTCCGAAAACATCACAACGTAAAGTAAACGAATCTCCCTCCGAAAATGGTCCAACTACAGACGTCAGGTGGGTACCAGATTCGTCCATAATTATAATTTTTTGAGGAGGAACTGCAAAAGAAATTTGATTATGTTATCAATCATGGCATACACATAACACACGCTAATTTAAAAAGTGGTTTTATTAGTATGTAGAGAACGTTATCGATTTCAAATCATCGTCGAGCAATTTATGTTGATATTGCATGTTCTCTGACACACCATAACAGGAAGTAGCTTTGGTAAAACGCAACTACAAAGGGCGAAAATTGCTGTGATTATTGCTTTTTCTCGAGGAAAACAGTTTCATATAATATTTGTGTTGATTATGTTTTCCGTGTATAGATTTATTTCTGGAAACTAATAGTAAAAATTATAATTTTAACATATTTATTAAAGTGGCAAACATTTGATTGAAATTATTCAAGTTTAATCGTGGAAGTAGGATAATTTATGGGCGACTCCACCTTCAAAATATTTTAACTACCGTAATTTATCGTAATTTATTGTTTTGTGGTTTATTGACATACTATTCTTTAAATGTGTGTTGGCGAAGCCAATAAGTGAATTTTTTAATCTAATTTATGGTTATTATAAGAGGTTGTATTGAATTTCTTTCAATAGATATTGAATTTGTGCTGATTGAATCAAACTAAATACCATGTGAAATATAACAGCTTTAAATATTCTTTTATGTCAATTAAGGACTCTTGGACAAGTTTTAGTCATCTTTCATTCGTTTTCAAAATATGTAATTGCTGTTGAACTAACTCGTTTGACTTAATTTATCGAAGCAAATTTACGCTAATGACCGAACATTTGCTGTAAATAGTTTATTGCTTCTTTTAATTTTTGGCCAATGTAAGTTTAAACTTGCATATTTTCTATAGCAAATCTTTATTTTTTCTGGTTCATTCAAAGTTAAGTCTGGCATATAATGTACAAAACAAACTAGCAACAAAAGTAAAATTTTATTGTAAAAATAATGTAATTGATCAAAAAAGTTTACATTGATCGATTGTTTAAACCTAAATCAATGAATTATTCAAATATACATACATACTATATCGTGCAACTAAGTTTTTTCATTAAAACTTTGTGGAAACCTTTTTTAATAATTAATTTTTTAGATATTACTTTTCTATAATCCTTGTGATTTTGGTATAAATTTTTCTTAATTTTTAATATGCACATAACTACCTAGGTCCAAGAATAAGAAATATTTTATATAAAACAATAAAAAAGAAAATTATAATAGCAGATAATAAATTTATTTGACTGAAGGAATTATCTCAATTTTTGTTATTTGCTCTTATCTCTTTAAGATATTCCACTGCCTTTCTTGTTTTTTTCTCGTTTGATAACTATCATGCTTCTTCATAAAAAAAGTTTTAAGTTTTTGTTGTTTTTAAGTTTCCGATCTTTTTTTCTTCTTATTACAATTTATATTATATTTGGTTTATCGTCCTCTATATTATAAAATTATCTATATTTTACAGTTTGTTATCCACGTAGATCTTATTACAGTAATTCACTTTTAACAAAATTATTTGATATATTGCTTTGTGTTGACATGATTTTCTGTTTTGTTTAACATTATTCCTGTTCATTTTAATATTTTTTCTGGTATCCCGAAACATATCATTATAATATAATTATCTCTATTTACCAAGCCATAGTTTATGAAAACATGTATGTTTTACTTTATGTTTGAGCAATTTAAGTTGTATTTACTTAGTTTAGGTAATTAATTGGTCCATCACAGATCAACTGCTTTGATAATTAATAATGGAAATTATATCTTGGCGTAATTACTAAATATGTTTGTTTTATATTATTATAATTTCGAATTTTAAAAAACAACTTCTCTATTGTTATAATTTGAAATAATTAAAGTTAATGTTTTTGTGACTATAGCAATTTAGTTTTAATTTACTTTTTATTTTAAAAATGCCAATAAAATAAAATAATTTTTTTCTGTAATACAAAAAGTAGTATTTATAGGTGAATTAAATTAAAAATGATTTTGTTCCATGCACAAACTTTTTATGCCACGTTTTGTTTCGCAAATGTAAATTTAGCTTTTCAAGCAAAGTTATACTTTTAATCCGATTGATACAATATACCATTATTATAATATTATATTTGTATAGGTGAACATAATATAGTACTTAAATTAAACTTATATTTACGTGTTTTAAAACTAAGGTAAATCAAATTTACATCACGTTTTATTAATAATGTGTCATAGGTACCTACATTTTATTGTATTAATAAATAATAAACATTATATACATGTAATAAAATGTAAATATGTAGATAACCGATACAAATTCATTTCTATTATAATAAAATTACAGTAAATTCTGATTAATTTATTTAGATTATTGACACGCAATTACGTTTAATTTAAATTAGGTTTATTTCCAGATATCACTAGTTTCCGTACCCGGCTTCTCCCTTGTTTTACTTTTATTGTATATGACATATTTTCGTAGATAGACATTTTGAGATACATCTGGAAATGGAATAAAATATAATTTTCATAGTATCCTACGCATATTTTGATATTTGCAACCGACGTCGAAAACCGTCGAAAAGATTACGAAAAATTATAAAAATGTTAAAAAATTCTTATTTCAAAATTAAAAAAGTTACAATAACATTTTCAAATTTTATAAACTTATCTCTGTTGGCTACATTGGTAAAGCCTTTTTTTATCTCCAATTTATTGGGAAGTTCACGCGTATTTATGTTTATTTTCTTTAAATACCTTTGCTTAATAATTAAAAGTTACTTTTTAGTCTTTTTTCAGAGTATGTTTTCAATAAATTTGCAAAATTATAAAATTCGTTTTAGATTAACACTATTACAGTAAATTTCATGAGAACGCAAAATTTTCAGGTAGAATTGCACAGTTTTCAAATATACGAGATACAATTTTATTAGTACCTTGCATCGCTACCAATTCGTGCCACAGATGATAACACGTGACAGAACCAGAAGCACCATTGTGTGTGGTTAAATTTTAAGTCCAGTACTTGCGTTTGTAAAACGATACTGATGTCTCCAAGAATGGTAATTCTTGTTGACATTGTTGCAAATTAAACAATAATAATGAAAAGATTTATCATTTTTGGTAAGATTTTTGTCTTTACATTTCGACGAGTAAATTTTATCAGCCTTTTTTGTTTGTTCTAGCTTTATTTTAAGTTCATCTATTTATAAAACTCGATTTGCTCAAGTAATTCTTAGCTAATTTATTTCTAATAAACTTTTTGTTCGTTCACTAATTATAGTTATTTTAGTTAGCTTAAGTCCTTTAGAGCAGTCTTTTGCATATGACTTAAATGAATTATGTTGATTGATGTTCTTTCGCTCGGTAATAGTTAGAATATGCCCTAACTACATAAACTGTAGAAAACATTATTATAGTTTGAGCGAAAAAGCCAATCTTATGCTCTTTTACTCGCGCACTAGAGAATTATAATATCAGTAGGTTTATAACATCTACAAAACCGACGTATATATTTTGCATTTATTCTTATACGAGTGATACGTCTTTACGTTGAACCTATTCAACGAAAGTTAAAGACATTTTCAAAGAGATTCACCATCAAAGTACGAACCGGGAAATGTATTGCTCGACGTATTGCTGACGAAAACATCGTTTATGTTGTGATTGCATTATATTGTTAATAACAAAAATATTATAAGACTATTAGCTATGATATTAAAAAAATTATTTTGTACCAATTTTAGAGTATGTTTTGATCCAATTTATTTATTTTAATATTTTAGTACAGATCTTAAATTTTAATCTGATTTGTTACTTTTGTTTTATTCAATATCAGGTAATTCATTTATCTTATTCAATTATTATTCGGTATTCATTCTCCGTTGTAATTTATTACAGTATTTTTAGTAGATTCAATTGTAAATTCTAATAATAGTTGATCATATACATAATTCCTTGATAATTACATGAAAGGTAGAAGTTGTTGTCTCATTTAGCTATGAAATTCATTTAGCTTTTGTGACAAAATAATAATGACGTGTGGCACCTTTGTATTTAGATCTATTTTTGATTTAAAGTCAATTAAAACGGGTTAATGACAGAAACTTTGTAGCAGATGACTCGGTTTTAAGAGGTTTCGTCCTTCGTCCGTTTATTATTGGCAAATTATAATTCAGAAAACAAATCTCAAAATCATTTTCTTTGTAATATTCTTAAGAACAAGAAATGTAAAACTGTAAATTCTACAACCAATTTAATAAGCAGTTCCAATGAGCAGTTAAGCAGTTAAAATAAGCAGTTACATTAGTAGTCATAAAAATTAAAATTTAAAAACTAACAAGTTAAGAATATACAGTAAAATTCAAATTATCTCATAAACTGTTCGAAAAACTGTCGCTTTCTTTAGATTTTACGGAATATAACACACCACAGAAATAGGGCCAATCAAGGATTATGTAAATAGTAAAATACAAAAAAAATTATGAAGTATTAGATTACAATATTTTAATGTAATTTTTGTCTTTATACCAGATTTTTGATTGAGATGTATTTTCTTATAAATAAATTTAAAATTGTGTAACACGAGTGAATACCACCTTAAAAATTTAAGATTTTGTTATAAGTTTGTTATTTTTTAAAAAGTTATAAATATCTTGGAACGCGTTACCTTTGCTTCTAAATTTTTATTAGTGTAAATATTTCTGTATTTTTATATAACATAATGCTTCCGTATGATGTGACAAAATGATCTAGATGGTCATTTCGCCAGAGTTGTTTCATATAATATTTATATAACATATCATTTTTCCTCTCGTAACAGCATTTGCGAAATATAAAAGTTTACTTTCACCGAAAAAGTGTTAAAATATTTATTCTTAGTGTTAGTAAGTGTTGATTATGTACATTGTAGTAAAATTAGAAAATATTAAAATATTGACGACTTTATTAATAACTCTGTAACTCATGTGTGTCATAAATATTTAATGGCGGTTGTTTATAATACGATTGTATAAAAGATGCATAAGTATTTCAACAAAGCAACTTTGTTTGCAAAACTGCTGTATATTTGCATACGTTTTACATATAAAGGAAAGCCAAAAGGCTATAGAGAATCTTGTTGAGATGAACTCAAACACGTTTTCTGACCCGCAACACTTCAGTAAGTACCAAGCTATCGCAAAAAAACTGTAAAATCTGTTTGTAATTGTGCATGTCAATATTAAATGTACGCCATTTTCACAGATTGTATTTTGAACAACACAATTCTTAAATCGCACTATTTATTGAAATTTTAATGTAATTGTAATAAATTAATAACGGCGACAAATGTTTTCAATTATAAATCATGAGTTGATCTCAGTTGAAATTAGTTTAAACAAATATCTTCGATTAGTAACTTAATTTAATGCCAGTCTTAGTGAGGATAATTGCTTTTAGATTGAACGCCTTTCGGTGCCTGATTTGTCAGTAGCTAAATTACTGTTCAACTTCTATAGATAGTGACTTTTCGTGAAGATTTTTTGCAACTCTTTAGGGATATCACAAGAACGTCAAGATATACAAACGTTGTTGTAAAAAGACGAACGTCCAGTTCTTGTCAGCTTAAATTGAGATATTTCAAAGTCTAAGCCTGAAATGTCTACAATTTCGTATAATATAATATAAAAATATTTTTGTTGGTTCTTTTATGTTATTGTTAATAATTGATATATATTACATGCATTCAACACTTTTCCAAATCACAACGCTGCACTCTTCGTGTTAAGAAATTTAAAATTAAGTTCTTATAAACATAATTATACGCATTTTTATACCTATTTTAGTTTTAGTTGAAACAAAAATTTAATACAAATTAGTATTTTGTTAAAAGCTTTGCATCAAATGCATTAATTATTTAGAAGTTAAAACTTGGTGAAAGCTGTCTTTTAACTCCCATTTATAATCTAAATAAAGACTAATGGAAACGATATTCGACTCGTTCTGCATAAATGGCGCGTTTCTCCACTTGTAAATCACGAGAATTTTCAGATGCAAATAAAAGAAAATATATAGTAAAAACAAAAAACACAAGTTATGATATGATCTATCTTTTTTATTACATTTACCTTCAGGTTTGTAAACTTTGTATATCACAAATACACATCAGAGACGCAATTAGTTAAAATTTGCATATAATTGCGTAATTGTCTTAATTAATTTTAGTAGGTTCTACAATTATCACAGTTCAAAGCTTTCCACATAGAACTTGTGGTGTACAACCGTGAAAGCAAAACATACCATGTAAAACGGAAACTATAATTGAATTATTTAAAAAAAATTTTGTATACCAAAGGCTTTATTAATTAATATTTTTAAATTAATTATATAGGTTTGATAAATCTCGATTATTACGAAACTCATTTGATTTTGCAATTTTACAAGTGCAATTGGAATTATCTTCGAACGCTAATCAAACCAGTAATGATTACTTTTATACGATCGCAAAATATTAAGACAAAGTATATCAATGATACTGCAAAAAAGGAGAAGGATACATATTATATTGTACAAAATTATTTATAATGAATTTTTGATTTGGGAGGTGGTGTTTGAAACATTCTATTACATTTACTATCGTTTGTACCCAGCTTTGCCCAGTTATACCTAATAAGTTTATCTGCAGTCACTATTTAAATGTAAGCTGAAAATAATGCTCATTACGTCATTTTTTTTATCTTCAATCTTTAAACTTTAAATGTTCATATTTTGAAAATAAAATGACATTTTATGTCTTAATTTTTAGTGGGGCAGCAAAAATTATAGCAAAGAACAAATTTTAAGAATTGTACTTGTTCATAAGTTATTATATCGTTCCTAAAACGTTTCATACCATTACCATAACCATGGACTAAATTTGTTTTTAAACTTAAATAGAAAGTTATTTCATATTAACTAAAATATAATATGACCATAGAGACAGAACTGATTTATAATTCCTAACTTCTAATTTAGCTACTCAGTAAGTTAACAACCAAACCACAATAACTAAACTACACCAAAGACTTATTACAACTGTTTAAGATATAATTTTATATTTTGCATTTGGTTTTGTATTTTACATTTCAAATTACGTATAACAGAAAGCATGTGTTGCGTTGCTTATAATAAATGCATTTATACATCTGGCACAAGTAATAAGTAGAGATATTACAACTGCATTAAATTTTATTGTTCTCTTATTTCAACTCAATGTTTTGCATATGTGCACAAATTGAGTTTGTGACTATACGTACTCTCGTAATCAAAACAAGAAAAGGCTTTCCAACGGTTCTACAGTCCACTCAATTATCATAAATTGACTTAATTTAGAAATGTAATAATAACCACCGCTGTCGTAGGTGCTTACTCAATGGATATTATTATAACATAAAATAAGCATTTACAAAAATTTAGCTCACTCAACTTGTAATGGACTGCTGAAATAAGATTAGTTACGAATGATGCATTTGGCTCATGTTAAATAAGGGTTTTATGTTATGTTAAATTTAAATTTCGTGCAAACTTTGAACGCATTTTAAAACAAATAATTGAGCTGTTGCATCAGACATTCGCACATATAAATTCAATTTTGCACATAATGTACATTAGGTTAGTTGTATACTTCTAGAATTTAAAAAAGTCAGCTACTTGATTCTGTTGGTTATTACTCTACTTAAATATTTAAATTTGATAAGTAAACTTAATTAATTGGTGATCAAAAACTAAAAATTTCTAGTTTCTGAACAGAAAATAATAAAGAAGGTGTACATATTATAATGCAGGAAAGTTTTTAGGTAAGTTAATATATTAAGTAAATGTTTTCATGCTAAAGTTTTCATTCAAGTTTGACTAATAAAAATTTATTTCTATTTTATATTTTTTAATCAATTTTCACTGTTCCTCACGAGGTTTAAAGCCTTGACCTACAGTACGGAAAATAAAATAAATACTTTTTATTGAACAATATTTCATGTAACACACCGGGGAACATAATTGAATTTTATAATAAATAATATAAGTTAAAAGATTATTAACAATGAATCACCGTCAAATATGAAACCAACAAACAAAAAAAAATAGGCATACCAAAATCTTAGTGAATCGAATGCCTTCAATACAGTTGCGCTTTCTGGTTAAAAGTAGCGTATTTGTTATTTTAAAAGTTTTTACAGTTAAATTATTGTGCATTTTGTTAGCTTAAGTTGTTTTGAAATAGTAATTAGCTATGTATAAGAATACAGCTTATTAATTGCTTATGTGAACGATGTGGATAGTTGGTGGATGCTAATATTGAATAAGATATTTTATGGCCTGGATATACTGCAATATATAATATACTTAAATTAAATAACTGATTTTTTTGAATCAACACTTTCTTAATTCCATTTGATGTTGTTTATAAAAACATCGACATCGGAATCGACTTCTGAAGATAAACTCGTACTCTCCAAACATAAATACAGGTGATCATTACCTTGCTGATAATGAAAATGTAGTATTACACACAAAAATTTCACTTA
This sequence comes from Cantharis rustica, assembly GCA_911387805.1. NCBI lineage: Eukaryota > Metazoa > Arthropoda > Insecta > Coleoptera > Cantharidae > Cantharis > Cantharis rustica. The sequence goes on from OU426877.1 coordinate 43,327,657, forward strand.
ATTTTTATCTTGCAGGTTAAGAGCTCGTCTTACGTCTTCGTCTTTTAATTTATTTTAGAACTTTCGTTTTGTTTTTTGATTCCTAAATCATTACCTTTTTGGTGAATCGCACAAAACACGTCCGATTGGCTTGGACGTTTGCATCGGACTCTTCATCTTTTATTTTCAAAGTTCACTTCTGCCAACTTGGGCACTCCACTTAAATATTTGTAATTTTTGCGTTTTACACTTTACTATTCCAGGCTACTCATGTTCACCACCTTATAAATTTTTACGTGGAAATTTAAATTATATATATATATATTAGCACTACAGGCCTAGAAGGCCCATGGCTGTTTTCATCACTTTACTCCACTGCTTCCTGTCTCGAGCGATCATTGCCAAGTCTACCACTCCAACCTCATCCAGATCTTCTTGTACCTCGTTCTTCCATCGGTTCATTGGTCGACCCCTTCTTTTTACTCTTGCAAAATTTTGGCTCCACATTTTCTTTGGTGTTCCATCATTTCCCATCCTCACAAGGTGACCCAACCATTTCAGTCTCTGGGTCTTTGCTATCGTCACTATGCTCGGTTCTCCATATAGTTCTCTCAGCTCCTGATTGGTTCTTATCATCCATTGGTCATTTACGTATTTTTCACCGTATATTTTTCTCAAAATCTTTCTCTCCCACACTTCTAGCATCGACTTCTCTTTTTTTCGCAATGTCCACACTTCTGCTCCATATAGTACTGACGGCCTAATTATCATTTTATAAACTCTCACTTTGATTGACTTGGCGAACACACTACTATTAAGTATAGTCTTCAGTACAAAAACGTTTCTTGTACCAGCCCCTGTTCTTGCCTTTATCTTTTCTTCGCATCCTGGTTTTCTTGTGATTGTTGTTTCCAGATACTTGAAGGATTTAACCTCCTCAAATTTTACGACTTGGTTCTGTATTTCTACACTTATTGACTTCTTTTCTTCGAAAGTTTTGTCGCTCCATACCATGTACTTTGTTTTGTCTTTATTCACCTTCAACCCTATCTCTTAAGCCGCCTCTAATAGCTTCCTCGTAATGTCCTGCAGCTCTTGCTTTGTTCGTGTCATAACTGTCAGATCATCTGTAAACGCAAGATATTGGTGTTTCCGCCTAAAAATTGTTCCGTGTCTGTTTAATCCCGCTTTTCTTATTATACCTTCCAGGGCGATATTAAACAGTACCGACGACAAAGGGTCCCCCTGCCTTAATCCTGTTACCACCTCAAAGCTGTCAGTCAATTCTCCATTTATTTTCACTCTATTTTCTGTATCCTGCAATGTCATTTTTACAAATTTTATTAGTTTGTCGGGTATTTTCAGTTCACTCATAGTCTTGTATAGTTCCACTCGTCGAATGCTATCATATGCCTGCTGAAAATCCAAGAATAACAGCTGCGATTCCAATCGAAATTCGTGGCTAATTGCTTGATTCTCTCTTAATACAAACAGTTGGTCCGTTACAGATCTGCTCTGTCTAAACCCGCACTGGTACTCTCCAATTACTTCTTCAGCATATCGCCTAAGTCTATTCTTTATACACGATGCCAGTATTTTATAGCATACATTCATCAATGCTATCCTCCTGTAGTTTTGTAGTTCTTATGTATTGGGCATTTAATTGCCACTTTCCAGGCTCTGGGCATCTTCTTCGTTTTCCAAACTTCCTGTGTATTCTTTTAACCCCCTCTTTCGTTCCCAACAGCGTACCCTTTTCATCTTTGCAAAACGTCGTTTTTGCCTGAAATCCTTTCTTTATTCTTTTAATTCCCTGGTAGAAGTTTCTCAATTCTTTATTTTTATACTTTTCTTCTAGCTCATTCAATTTTTTTAATTAATACTCTCTTTTCTTTTCTCTTATTATCGTTTTACGAGCTCTCCTCTGTTCTTCATACCGTTGTTTTGTTTCTTGTGTTTGTTCAGATATCAGGATGTTTCTTGCTTTTTCTCTCTTGCTTATTTCTATTTTGCACTGCTAGTCATACTACTTCTTTTCCCTCGTTTTACTTTTCTTATATTGCGAATGTACAACTTTAGCTATGCTTGTTATTATTGTTTGGTGTAGGTCGTCCACATTCTGCTGTTGTATATTAGTGTCTTGCAATAGCATCTCCAATTTTTCCTGGTACTTTTCTTTATTATCGTTACTTTTGAATTCCAATTTGAATTCCACCATAAAATAATCAGAATCTACGTCTGCTCCTCGATATGTTTTTATATCTTGTACGATATTTTCGTTCCTGCTTTCGATCAGAACATGATCGATCTGGTTTACACTGGCGCCATCCGGGCTCACCCAAGTAGCCTTGTGAATATCTCTATGCTCATAATGCGTACTTTTTATTTTCATATTTTTACTCATACCAAACTCTTTTCTCTTATTATCGTTTTACAAGCTCTCCTCTGTTCTTCATACCGTTGTTTTGTTTCTTGTGTTTGTTCAGATATCAGCCTGTTTCTTGCTTTTTCTCTCTTGCTTATTTCTATTTTGCACTGCTGGTCATACTACTTCTTTTCCCTCGTTTTACCTTCCTTATATTGCGAATGTACAACTTTAGCTATGCTTGTTATTATTGTTTGGTGTAGGTCGTCCACATTCTGCTGTTGTATATTAGTGTCTTGCAATAGCATCTCCAATTTTTCCTAGTACTTTTCTTTATTATCGTTACTTTTGAATTCCAATTTCGTCCAATACTTTTTCTTCCTCTCATATTTTATACTCTCTCTTTTTGGTGCCATTGTTATAAATTTTATCCCCACCATAAAATAATCAGAATGTACGTCTGCTCCTCGATATGTTTTTATATCTTGTACGATATTTTCGTTCCTGCTTTCGATCAGAACATGATCGATCTGGTTTACACTGGCGCCATCCGGGCTCACCCAAGTAGCCTTGTAAATATCTCTATGCTCATAATGCGTACTTTTTATTTTCATATTTTTACGCATACCAAACTCTATATGTAGTCTTTCGTTTTCGTTGCTTTCGTTGTGCAGACTAAACTTTCCAATTGTCGGACGGTATGATTTTTCTTTTTCCAGCTTTGCGTTGCAGTCCCCAATAACCACTTTGACATCACACCTAGGCATATTCTCGTAAAACTGTTCTTTAATCTCTATGCATTTCTCTTCAGTCGGTGCATGAACATTAAGTATACTTATCTTCTTGTTTTGTCCTCTATTCTCAGTACACAAATCCTATCTGTTACTGGCTTGAAACTCATTATCATATCCTTGTTCTTTTCGCTTACCATTAAGCCAGTTCCCAATCTTCTATTTCTTGCACTACTTTTGAAAAGAGTATATCCCTCTAAATCCATTATGTCATTCTCTCTTAGTTTTGTCTCTTGTAATGCCAAAATGTCCACCTTATACATTTTCAGTATTTTAATTAACTGTTTTTAAATTTAAATTATGTTTTAGTATTTAGAGTTACAATTCCTCTTTAAATCTCTTTCGTGCCAATCATATTAAATTAATCATTATAAATTCCCAATGTTTTGAATCTCATATTTTGAAAGGAATTCAAACGAATACCAGTAAATTTTAAAATTAAAAAAAAATGAAACAAATACGATGACTATAATATTGCATAGCAGTAAAATAAAACGAATTCAATAAAATTGAACTTTCACCACAGCCCATTCGGTAAAACAACAATATATTTGAGATAAATTGTCAGCCAAACACTGGAGAACGTATCTGAATGAAAAACAAATCAACAATATCAGATTTGCAGACGATACTATGATAACGGCAGAGAACTTTGAAGACCTTAAAGAGTTGATTATTAGAATAAACATAGAAAAAGCAAAATATATGACGATATATAAAAAGACCACAAAGCAAGGACAATCAACCAGAAAGCAATCGGTTAAGCTGAGAAATACACCTACTTCGGCAGCACAATTAATGATCAATGGAACCACGGATTAGAAGACTAGAAATGCCTTTGTAATGATATCCAAATTATTAAAAAGCCGAGCTTCTCTATGGTGTGGTGTGCTTCTCTAATCCTGAATAGCAACAGAGGTCTCTAGTAAAAATTTGAAATCCCGTAGACTGTGCACATGATAAACTGAGAGGTGCTATATAATAGAAAACTAGAGGTACTAGTAAGAATGGACAAGGAAAAAGAAATTATAAACAACGTTAAAAGAAGAAAACTAGAGTATATAATTCGAGTATAACAGAATGAAAATTATTTGAATAAAGATTAAAATAATCTCATTTGTAGGTGTGCTAATGTACGTTGGAAGCTCTATAAATTACAGAATATTTTTTTTTTACATTCAGATTATAGCTCCAAATTATCTCAAATTATCTCAAATTATTTCAAAAGGAATCAATACTTCACAAACAGATTTAGAACACTCTGAAAATTGAAGTAAAAGATTATTCGGCTACAACCCTTGAAAAGTATTGACTAGTAAGTACTATAAATACCTTCGTTACAACACAAGAATACAATTCAAACCAGTAATTTTTTTAACACACTTATATAATATTACCTCTATAATATTATAGGTAGAGATTGCTAACTGAAGTAATACTCTGCTTGTTATTTCTAGTTTATTAAAACATAGGCTTGTTATCTTATATAGATAAATTGCTTGTATATCTAAGAAAATTATAATAAAAAAAAACAACTTATATATGACTCTAATTATTGATATCAATTTATTTAATACAAAGTGTAGTTTAAATAAATAAAAAAATTTCATTACAAAAATAACTTATTCACAAATTAATAAATATACCACTAATTATAAGAAACTGTCATAAGGAAGCAACGGGGAAGTCCCACCTTGATGACGTGCATAAAGGGGTAAACTAAATTCCTGTCCAATTCATTAAAAATCACGGGTTAGATTAATGAAAAATTAAGATTTTAGACAAAATAATTGATTTACCCTCAAAGATTACAATATTTAATTTACACAATTTAAATTATTTTTGCATTGAAATAAGTTATTGTGCCCAATATTCAATTTAAAAATTAAAAAATTCTTATAATTTTACTTTGAAAAATGATATTAGTATAGATAAATTGCTGAAAATGTTGTAAAAAAATGTTAGTAATTACATTAATTAAATATATTCTATATTTTGAAAGTATACATAACATCCACTCGGGGATGATTGCAATCCTTGAGCAATATTGATCGTAATAACGACTGCAATCTTGCAATAACGCAGGTATGATATACCGAAAAACAGTATGCACACTGAATCTATTATTATTTCAACTTATTACATGATTGTATATGAATCGGTATGCCAGAATAAGTTATAAAAGATTTAAAATTATATTAAAAGCCATATTTTCGTCGAAGAATAACGATCTCATTAAAATGTTTCATCTGCAATTGTTTTTTATTACCCAGCTAAGAGGTTTCCTGTAATGGAATTTTTAGATTATTTAGATTTAAAACTTTTTATTTCTGAATATAAATAATGTACTCTGACATTTTATAATACAAACACCAAAAATTATTCCTGCAAGAAATATAAAATGAGAATTTCTATTTAAGACAAGTAAAAAAAAACGATTACACTAATCAGACTATTTGCTAAAACATTAATTCATTTAATTAGTGTATTCAAAAATGTAAGTAAAAATTTTAATAATGTTTTAACATCTGTTGTATGCTGTTTAATTGTTATGATAATGAGTACAAATTTTGTACCACAATGAACATAATTTAAAAGCCACAGCATACATTTTAAATAGCTCTATAATTTTGGGTTTCGCAAATTTTTTGCATACACGTTAATTTAAATAACGTTCAACTTTTTCATAATTGAACAAACACTCATTACGTAATTAGGTATCTGCAATACACATTATTAACAAATTTTAACATAACCGTGTTGAGAATTGCAATAGCTTAGCCACAATGGAGTGACATAATTATTAGTAATTAATAATTTTAAAAGAGTATTAATAAATTTATGTATATTTTTGCGCATAAAAAGTTATTTTAATTTGCGTAATTAATTAACAAACGCAGGAAGTAAATGAATTTTGCAAGTTCGGAATCCAATTATACTGGTTTTGAGTGCCATTTTGGTCAGTTAATACAATGTACTGTAGACACAACGATAATTAGTCTATCTCAGCTGATGTGGATCCATTTAGCTGACACCCAAAATGGCATCTAAACCCTTAAACATAGTAACCTTTTGTATCCTATTAACCCCCACTAACCATTTCTGCTTATAAAGCAATGCAGTAGCAATATTTATTTCATAATTTGAATATCCAATCAATTCCGCATTAAGTTATAATTTTTATGGCATTTCGTTTAAATTTTAATCTCGTGCATTTGATACGAATTCCATACAAATTAATTAATATGATAAATTAATTTAAATAATGGTTCAGCATTAATTACAAATAACGTTTTAGTATTGTCCGCATGGACTAAATTTGCAATTTACAGCAATGGATATTTATTAGAATTGAATAAATTGGCAGGCTTATGCCCAGTTACATTTACAAATCAACTCTTTGGTCTGGCAGTATAATCATTTTTTAAATCTGTATTTTTATTTTACGTTAATGACAAATATGTCACTAAATTGTGACGTCACTATTACAATTCTCAACACGGAACAGTAGACAGCGTTGCGGCACCAAACCGCACACAGCGGTTCGTTAGCCAATTAAATTGCCTTCAATCACACCACCGCTGTCAAAAGTCATTTTGTTCGTCATTACGCCGTTTATTTGATACGTGAATGAAATTTACAAAATACTATTGGAATAAATTAAGAATTATATTTATTTCTTCACATCGCACAACACCCCATTACAGTCCGCCCCATTATTAAAATAAATCCTATAAGCTTGTTGGAATTACACCCTTTACGATTACAAACAGTCGATGGAATGTTACGTTAGTTTATTGATTATTTATAATAAGTTCGCTAAAAAATATACGTATAAAAATATTTTCACCACCAAATTTCTTCATAATCTGCAGAAAAAATCCATATCGTGATTCTTCTAAAGGATAAATAGTAATATCGTTTAGTACATAAACCCAAACTATAAAAATTTATTTAAGCATCTTTTTTATTTCGCTAAACAATTTTTGTGCACGTTCTGTTGTCACTTAGATACACCCTCACATCCATTTTGTGACATTTAATTGTTACTTACATCCTTCTATATTTTTCCCAAAAGATGCTTTTACACAACCTTAAAATAAATTTCAAACGCTTATTGGTATACTTTTTCTAAATAATGAAGGTTAAGTATAGCTCAAGTCTTCTACAGAAATATATTAGAATGCTTTTTTGTGTTCAAATTAAACATATCTATCAATTTTATAAAAGTTGAGAAAGAATTAGTTCTACAATTTTTTCATCCGAAGTTACGAGTCGGTTCATTACTATATAGCTCATTTTGTTCGTATTTTATGGCTATTTTACGTATAGCTTAGAAATACAAAACTTTAGGATTATGGTATGTGGAGCAAAAAAATCTATTATTAAATATTGGTAAGCGGATTGTCCCTCAATGATATAAAAATAGGATATAATATAGTGTAAATACAAAAATTTATAAAGTATCCTTATATTTTATTTGTTTTACATTATTTGTCAACGATAGAGTACAATAATGCTGACCAATCACTTTTATTGGCAACTATTTTTAATTGAGCAGTGTAAATTTTAAATATTATTATGAAAATCATATATTTAAACCTCTGCGCTGCAGTTCTTCCAACGATTGCGAGTTTTTATAAATATTTAATGAAACCTGACAAATTCTTAAAACAAAGGGTGAAAAAAGAGGGTTAAAATGACTTAAAAGCTTATATCGCTTTAGAATATTATTAAAACCTTTTAACAAGATAGAAATCTGAAACTTGAGTTGGTTACAAACGGAAACACCAATATGAATGTTATACATTTTCTTCCAAAGAAGTGAAATAAAAAGTTTAAGGTTGTGATTTTTCAATAATTCTTGTTACTGAAATATTTTCGTTCTTTTAAAAAGAACTTTTAATGTTTTAAGTAATAAAAGCAAAAAAATGTAAATTGTGGGAAGTACAAACGAAAAAATACTTTCGCTTATTATAAAAATTCAATTTTTATTTAAGGTTAATTCTTTTTGTATAATACTGATAATAAAGAAGCGCATTTTATGGATGAAGTATTTGTTACATAGTAGACTTTACAAGGTTGATAAAAAGCCAATTAATCGCGAGATGTATCTTTCATCGGACATATTATCGTATCTAATAATGTAGACTATTTTATCCAATTATAAAAAATGGATTTTTTAGCATTATGCATTTATCTGACTTCCATGATTTCCATGGTTTAAGATTTCAAACCACATACGTTTTCAATTCACAAATTTAAAATAATAGACCCTCGTAAGAGCAATGCATACTTTGTACAGTCAGGATCAAATAATAGTATATTATAGGCCAAGGTTGTGAAGACTGTCATTATAGCCATAGCGCCAAGATTATATTCCGAGGTGCGAAGCACCGAGGAATATAAGGCGCGTAGGCTATAATGGTCTTCACAACCGTGGTTTATATACGATTTTTTCCACTACTAGGTTTATTGGCATCATTTTAAATGCTTGTGAATAAAAAAATTTTCAAATTTAAAATATTTATTTCAAATGACAGTTTTGTTTATTTGACTTATTTCTTGAATTCGTAATAACTCAAGAACGGTGCTAGATATCAAAAAACTGAGCAAAAAATTTCCCCCCCCCACCAAGGCCCCTTACTGAATTATCACTAGGAATACATAAGCAAAAATTCAAATCGATCGCGCGCAAAAAAATTTACTCATAAAAATGAAATTCGTATTTTATACTTAAATTTTGTTTTGTTTTGTTAATTTGACAGTAGTTGTTGTCAAATTTAGTTTTTGAAAATTATCGCTGAGTTTTTTCTGCTTTAAAAAATGGATAGTGAAAATTTAAGTTGTACGCCGCCCGAAATTCGAAATATGGCTAAACAAGTAGCAGAAAATCTACTACCTGAGAAATCAAAAGATCTTTATATGAAAGTGTATATTTCATTCAAAAGTTGGTGCAAGGATAAAAACGTCACTGGCATTTCTGAAAATGTACTTCTGGCATATTTCCAAGACTACGGAAAAGATAAAAAGGCTTCCACTTTATGGTCACACTATTCAATGTTAAAATCAACTCTTTCGTTAAAAGAAAATATAGATATAGCAAAATTTTTTAAATTAATAGCATTTTTAAAATGTCAAAATAAACATTATCAAGCCAAGAAATCATTAGTTTTTACCCACGAAGAAATAACAAAATTTCTCACAGAGGCACCTGATGAATGTTATATTGCAACTAAGGTAGGTTTTTCTTATTAATTGTTTAAAAAATGTTGTTAAAAAAATTTTATTTAATGTTTAAAAAACTAACAATAAATTATCATTGTAGGCAGTCCTTGTAATTGGTGTCGCAGGAGCATGCAGAAGTGATGAACTCTGTAATTTTTTATTGTCGGATGTAGTCATAAAAGATGATATGATAGTTATAACTATTCAAAACAGTAAAAATGGATCATCTAGAAAATTTGTAGTGATGGAGGCACTCTGGGTGCAAACAATTTTAAAATATTTAAAAATCTGTTCTGCCATAGATATGAAAAAATTGTTTATTTCTATAAGAAATGGCAAAGCAACAAGACAACATATTGGGCATAATACAATAGGGCAAATGCCAAAAAGAATTGCAATGTATTTAAAATTGGAAAATGTTCAATTGTACACGGGTCACAGCTTTCGCAGAACGTCAGCCACTATATTGGCATCCAACGGTGGTAATACACTCCAGCTCAAACAGCACGGAGGCTGGAAATCATCTACTGTCGCCGAAGGTTACATAGAAGATTCGTTGGCAGTTAAAAAAAGTATCGCACTTATGGTGCAAAAACCGTCAGCAACTAGATCCCATGTTCCCAACGATGTTGAAATACCTTCAACATCTGCATCGTATGGTCCTACAATTGAAGAAACAAATACTTTCACCAACACTGAAATTAATATACCCACCACAAGTTCTTCGACCACCTCTACATTGTTAAATTTGGCTTCGTCAGGTATAACTATGAATTGTAATAATTGTGTAATTAACTACAATTTTTATAAATAAATTGTCAATTATTCATGAATTCAAAAATTTATAATTTCCGTTAATTTCAAACAAAATTAGTTCGTTGTTATTTTTGTAACCTAAAAAATAGAATTTATAAATAAATATTATTTTAAGAGATTCTTTGTTTGAATACATCACCAAAATTATACAAAAGCATTGTTTTAAGCACTTCTTCGTCTTAAAATACTGAAATTTTTCAATAAACTTGTGAATTTTCGCGTTTAATGAATTTGTAATGATTCTATAATAATTTGTATAAATAGTGGTTTCTTAAATTAATAAGAGGCGGCGCTTTCGCTTGCTGTCATAATTATTTCGAGTTTTTAAAAATATTTAAAATGAAATTAATCTATTAAAAAAGCGTTTTGAATAGTTTAAATGCAATTAAATAGAATCTCCCGGTTATACAAAATCGTTTTTTAACAAAATTTTTCTTATAAATAATTGCCAAACTATAGAAAAATATCAATATGTTCATTATTAACCACTAGTGAATAATGAAAAAATTATTAACCACTAGTCGAAAATGAGTCACTTCACAAGCGATTAGCTTACGCTATAATGGTAGCCTATAAGACTAGTAGTGGAAAAAATACTTTACGTACTTTTCAATAAAACCGATAAATTTTTCATACCCTTTAAAAAACAGGGATATCTTTATAGCACAATTTACATTAGCTGATATTTAATAATTATAAAACAATAATTTCATTAAGATAACCTTGTTCGCCAGGAAAGGTAGAAAATTGATATTTATTAATGAAAATTAAGTGAAAACGGAGCTTTAAGTATTGACGTTACCGCAGAATACCGTTCGGCTGTTCCTTTATTGAAAAAAAATTGTTTTTATCTCATTTTATAGTTGCATTTAAATATCACGCAAAATTTGTTGGCATTGGAATTTTGTGTTGAGAGTTGTACTTGTCAAAAGCTTATGTGAAAATGTAGACGAAGAAAGTAAATTTTTTGGATGATTAGAGCTCTATAATAAATGTGTAATTGGTACTATTAAGATAATTTATTTAAAATTTAATAATTAATAAAAGGACTGTTTAATTATAGAAAATAAATTAAAGTGGTACAATGTTAAATATCGAGGTAGTTGAATTAAGTTTAAATAAAATAGAACTTGATAATACGTAAGAAATTAAAATTTAACTAAAACATTAAATTAATTTTAAATGGAAACATTAAATTTAAAACTTAACAAATATTACATTTAACCACGTCTGCCTGGTTAAGTTTGACGTTGCTATGTAAATTTGAACAGATTATTGTAAAATAAAACTGAAATGTCAAGTTTTGAAGTACATTTTTATAAATTGACATCGACCCCAATATCACAGGAGAAAGCACAGCAATACATAGGAAATCTTCTTTGACAATATTATATAGTATTACAGTTATATAAAATTCATAATGTACTCTCAAAATGATATTGCCTAGACAATAAATCCTATTATTTCTTTTCTTTGAAAACTATTTGAAATGTTTTCCGACTAATCTGCCTGCATGCTTGAGATATTCTATTTCTTAGTTCTGTTTCTTATATTGTGTTATCGAAAAACATTACTTTTGGACTAAGTTTAAAATTTTAGAATATTTTCCAGTTATGTAAAAATAACAAAATCCGTCAGCCATTAGCACCAAAATCAGCTGAAAATTAACTTAAAATGCACATTAAAAATTTTTATTTAACAAATCATTTATTAAATCAATGTAATTTAATAACAATTCTAATAATTACTTAATTCTGAAAATTATTATTCCAATAATTACTATTATTATTCTAATGGCATTTATGTAATTGTGATGTCCGATATAATCTTGCTTAGTAATTCAGATGCAAAATTTTATAGTTCAAAATTTTTTTTTATGGTTAATTGCTTAGAACAATTAGAAAAGCAGCAAATTACTACAGTATGATTTTATACGTTGAAATCCTATAAGCTACCACTCTACATAATATAATAGTCAAATATTATTTTATTACAATAATTAATTTTTAATGTTCTATCTGATATTCTCAAAGAATAATCCCAATTTTTGGCATCAAATATTTGCAAAGCCAAAAATGCTTAAAATCGTAAGAAGAATAATAAGAATAATAAGAAGCGTTTAATTTAATTTTACATTTCTGTATGAGCTGCTTTAAACAATTTTCGGGCTAAGATTTTGATACATACTTACTAATAAAAAATATTACTTTATTAAATTAAGTTTGATCGGTTTCAATCTGAGCAACTAAATGTACAAATTATACACACATTTTTTATATTTCACTGTTATCGAACAGCTTTAGGCTGTAAAAATATGTAATTACGTCAAATTGCTGTCACCGTAAATTTTCTTGGTCGATACTTCCAAAGAGCGTTATGTCGTGTAACTAAAGCGTGCTTGAAGATATTGTACTTTAATTTTCAAAAAGTAACTGACAACTTTTATTCAGTTTTTACCCTTAGATGATTGAAAATATTTTATTGTAATAGAACGCGATAACATTCATCTTTATTATAATTTATGATTAGTTTCTATACCAGACTTCTACGCCAGTAGTTACTACTAATGCTACATAACCTCATAGAACTTTTATGTAAATCATGTAGAAAAAAGTTAACTTTCACAACAGATACAAACTTTGTACGGACTACAGAAGCTGATATTTTTTGACACATTAATATTAAATGGTCCCTATCGTAAACGAGATAACAGTTGTAAGATTCAGTCAAACTAACAGAAGAGGTATAAAACGTTTAATGAAAAGTCTAGTATTAGCAGAGGTAAGGTACACAAGCTGATGACCTTCATAACTTTAATATCAGTATGCGAAACGTGCACCAAAATGAATATCAAACATTTCACCCAAGTTAAATTTAGGGTTTAGAAAAGCTGAGAGTTGGCTTCATTAAATGAAAATGGAGGAAAGAGAAACAGAAAGTACTGGCATAAGGAAAACTTCTGAGAAAGGCAAGGTTTATGCCTTAATATTGTTTAATTAACTTTATTTATGAATTATGTCAACTTTAAATGAACTTGTAACTCTTGTTAATTTCGACAATTTTAAAGTAAAAACCAGGAGCTTATTGTTATCAAAATAATACCTTTTGGGCCCAAACAATTTTAATATCGGTTACTGTTCGACCGTTGTAATATTTGTAACGTACAGCGTAAAAAAATTGCCCTTACAAGCAATTGTCAACTTGCTCCAAGTACCCAACTCTCTTTTAATTAATTGTAACTCGTTACGTTTTTAAAGGATTTAGGTATATGAAAAACCAATGTGTCAATTGAAATCGCAACGAAATCCTGCCAATTCTAAAAGTTAATATCTGTCGTTCTTCCATATTTGAAATATAAAAATAAATTAATGGCAAATTGAAAATTTTAAAATTTAGACGTTCGAAGGAAACAATGACTCATTACTAAAAATTTATAATAACGTATGAAAATTCTTTAACGTAGTACATTTATTTTAAGATTATCGCCTATATATAGTAGTATGTATGGACATACATACGTACATATCATGCATAATATAATATGCGTAGGAGTAACAAAAGAAATAATAGTCGTCTCTGAAATACACACAACCTACGCTGTAAGCTCAAAACAAGATTTTAAAGTAGACGTAAAAACTTTTAAAATTTAGCAGGATAAGGATTGTTTACCGTGTTTTGAAATTTTTAATGATAAAAATTTATATACACGACAGAAATAGATTTTCAATACTTTTTGGTATAGGTATATGATATACCTGATATTTTCATGAGTCGAGAGATTTTATAATATTATTATATTATGTAAGTAAGCATAAAGCGCAGTTTTAAGTGAAAATTGTATTATAATAGTACATACTTCGTTAGTTGTAATGATTAAGTTTTAGTTTAATATTAATATAAAATTAAACATAAACTAAACAGAAACTTTAAAATAATGAAATTTTAATAGTAAAGTAACAATTAAAGTAGAAAAACAATAAAAAGCCATTAATTTACTACATTTAACAGATCACAATTAAGGATATGCAAATAAAAAGAAAAACTAAAATTACATTATGAAAATTGATAAAATCTTAAATAAAAATTAGTAATGCGATATAAGACTTTATTTTACAATTATTTCGGTCTTCGGTCGAATATAATTAGGAAAAAACGAAGAAGTAACTGAAAAAGTAAAAAGATCGTCAAGAAAATGTTAAAAACTAGTATGGAAAAATTACCATGAAAACCAAATAATTAATCTTAACGATGTCACGTGCTTAAATGAATTTTTGAAGGTTGAATAAATAAAAAGATTATAAAACCGCACTGCCGGTATTTGAAGTCGACCGCACAGCGCCCTAGCTTGACTTCTAAAAAGTAAATTTGATAGTATATTGAAATATTATATTATCAAATATATAATAATATATTAAACTATATTTTCAAATATATTTCAAATATATTTTCAAAAAAAACTTAAAGAACGTTAAAATAATTAATTTTATAATTAATAATACATAGATACTAATTACTATACAAATCTACTTGAAATTTATTTTTAAACTCATTTCTATTACATATAATATTAATATTATAACTTTAAGTTTGAGATACACTGTAAAGTTGACATTTTCATCAAGCCTACGCAGCTTGATGAAATAAAACATGAGAAACCCTAAAAGATATTCGTGAAGGTGGAGAGAAATGACAAATTTACATGAAAGAAAATTTCATATTCAGTATTAACTTCATTCGATTCAAGAGAGAGTTAGCGTATTAATTGATATTACGAAAACTTAACTCTCGGAAAATGATTATAAGTTATAATAGATTAAAATGTGCTACAAAATATCTTAACAATGCAGTAGGTACTGCATAATAATTATTGTAACATTAAAATTCAATTTTGAAAGTGTACCGAATTTTGTATAGGCGTATGGTATAGAAAATCACTAATTTGAATTAGGTATATAAACAACAAATACTTAAATTCTTTTAAATTTTCCATTAGCAGGCGTTTTATAGTCGAAAAGCTTTTCCGGTTACTGAATTATAAAACAGCAGCGACCGTCATAAAGTTTCAGACTCGCTCAGACACGGTGTCACATCTCTTCTCGACTATTATTCTGCCATTAACCCATTGTACACACTTTATAAAGCTTTTTACAAAAAGCGCCTATACGTATCAAAGTTTTTAATATCTACAAATGTTTAAAAAATAAGACTAATTAACTTTAAATTGTTATAATCCGTTTTTGAAATCCCCGCTTATGTAATAATGCAAAAATGATAATCACCAAATAAATTTGTCTTTATAAAAACAGCAAAGCCTTTTTTATCCAAATACAGTGCTTCACAACGAACTACAACTGCCATCTTAAATCAGTGAATTGGTGTAATCGCCGGTTGAGGGTTCGTAAAACTGTCATAATAAAAGTATTAAAATGATGTTGATAATATCTCTTAATATCTTTAGCGCAGAAGCTTTACTTGTTATAATATTTATAAACACCTTTTTAAAGAACAGTTCATTTCCGAAAATTTTAAAATTTAATATTGTGCTGAAATATGCTCAATGAGTGCTACTACGAATAAATGAACTATTCGGTAGTTCAAAAATTCCCGATAAATCTGAAAAGAAAGGTATATGACGCACGTGTGTTGCCTGTGGCAACATATGGAATGGAGACGACAACCGTGACCAAAGCAAATTCGGAGAAGTTAAGAACAACGTAGCGAGCAATAAAGCAAAAAATTATAGGAGTTAGTTTGAGGAAAAAAATCAGAAAGAAAAAATAAGCAAACGAATAGGAGTGGCGGACATAACAGAGCGAGTAACGAAGCTAAAGTGGCAATGGGTGGAATACGTAGCCAGATGGAGCCCTCTCAAATAGACTTATAAACTAGTTCACTGGAGACAAACAGTCTAAAACCCCAAAAGAGACAAAAACAAACCCCAAAACAGAAAAATGAAAGGAAATTGGAGAGGCTTACGTTTCGAAGTGGACGGGAAAGGCTAAAGAAGAAAGAAGAAGAAAAATACGTAAATACTTGTTTAGGGAATGTATGGTAAATATAAAAGATCTCTAATATATCCTTTTTAGATAAATATTGTGGTGACATGGCTGGCTAAACTATTATAGCCTACACTCTTCAGTTATTACCTGCTCGGTGCTTATTTAAAATCCAACTTTGTTAAAATTCTTCTTAGCTTCTTACGTGGTACGCTTTTGATGCATTTTTGAATTTTTTGAAATAAATAAAAAAATAATGGTATTATTTTACAATATTAAAAAAACCCTTTAGTTGTAGCGATACTAGAAATTACTATATAACTTTAAATAATATACTTTTGTCCAAGTATATTTTATATGTGTGTAAAAAATATTTTGAAAAAAAAATAATAAAAAGAATTTTAATAAAATTAATATTAAAGATTCATTTAAAAATAAAAATTATAGTTTATAATTCAGAAAATATTAGCTATAAAGATATTTTTATGGTTGATATCCTGCAAAGATTTTCAAATTGATAATAATATTTAATATTATTTTATATAACAATATTTACCTTAAGACCTCAACTGTAAATTCGTAGTTAAAATAAAACTTCTGATAGTATTCATATGCAATATTAACAGTAACAAACGAGACAAACATAAAACTTCTGCACTAACTAAAAATAAGTATAGTATTAGTATAGTATAAAAATAGTATTAGTAGTATAAAAATCATATTGCCAATTAGCAGCTAAGAACATTTGAAGATATTCGTAAAAATGGTCATAAACGAAATTTGTTGAAAAACAAATAATATAATTAATAAGTTGTTTTTTAGATATTACTTATAAGCGCATTGACGATCGTTTATAAATTACTCATTTTATAAAGTTTTGGGATTAATTCTATTTTAATCAATATAATAATTATCTTCCTTTCGTTTTTTAAACTGGCCTTTTTGATATATTTTAATTGCCTAGTTTAACTGATTACCAGTAATTACAGCAATCTGTACTTCATTTAATTGTTATAAAGCTACGGAAAACAACAATTAAATGTCAAAAATATGAAAAATAAAATTTCATAAAAAATACATAAAAATCAATACTAAACTTAATGTGCACCAGGGAACTTAATAAGATATCTCTAGATAAAAATAAATAAGTAAATAAAATAAAATTCAATTGAGTTTTTATAGTTCCTTACAAAATATGACATTATTAAAAGTTCAATGCTCAAAAAAAGATAAATTATATTTTACGCCCGTAATCAAATATATGATTTTTAAATCGCGGTATAAAAATCTTTGCATATAAAAAAAGCAACAGATCTAAATTTAAACGATTACATATTTAATACGGGATTTACATTTTAGTTCGATTTACAACGTATCTGTAGATTCTGTTATATAATCTGCTATTAATATTAAAGAAAAAAAGCAATACAAGATGCAACTTCTCAAGCGAGGATTTGAATGTAGAAATAAATGGGTAAAGTTTTGAATTCAATATTTATAAAGACGTCTTGAGAGTTTCTCAAACAAAACTTTTTATAATGTTTTTACAAAAATATTATTTCTAAATTGTTTAAAGTTAACGAGTGATTCATTTTTTATTTAGTATCTATTAAGATAAACGCACAGAGAATATAATATAGTTATTCGCATTTCTCTTTAACTATCCTACAAGTTTATATAATATGTATGACTACTCACGATCACTGGTAGTTCAAGTGTGCTCAACATTGCTATATATTTACAGTCCAAAAAGATCCAATTCCCTTTTATCTCGAAAATGTAGTTAAAAAATTAGGTTCTCTTCATTAAAACATAACTGATATGCTACTGTAGTTTTTGGTACCTTCTTTTTTCATATTGATTATTTCAACATTTCTTTAGTTCTTAACTTCAAAAGATGTACACGTTTTTCTGGCTGAGTGATCGAATTAAATCTTATTTTTAATTATCCAATGAAATAGTTATTCACTAATTAGCAATTTAACAGCTTTATTAATCAAGATATTATGCTTTTCTGAGTTATTGTAATAATAAAAGCTTTCTATTGGTATTATGACTAACCTAAATAAGTTGGAACTCATAAATAATATAAAATAAAAACTTCTCATATAAGGTACATTGTAAGCAACAAGGAAGGATGTATGAGAAATCGTTTTTATGTATATAGTAGATATATTAGGAAATTCGATTGATTTATAGATTTATTATTGTGTTTATTACTTATTTACAAATATATTTTCACAGTAATGTATGTTAATTTGTAGACGTTTGAAGTAGGTACTTTAGTATTCACTAATAAATTAAATTCGACGTTCAAAATTTGTATTTCTAGTCGGAATAAATAGAAATTTCAGATTTTCTTAATTATTTGCTATTTTATTTGTACAAAATACGCAAATACTTTTAAATTGATTAACCATACAAAAATGTGGGCCTATAAATCAAACAATTGTAACATGTAATAAATTGCAAATAATTTTTATCAACTTTATTCTAAAATTAGTGTGCAATGCGACAGAGGTCAAATCGATACCCAACACAGGTCTTCACACTAACTTGTTGATGTGTACCTATTTTTAAAAATCAGACAACCAAATCTACGAAGCAGTTCTAATTTTAAAGTTTTCGGGCAGTGTTGATTAATTTAACTTGTATTTAGTTTTTAATTTATTAAGATGAGTGAGTCAAAATCAATTAATAGAATTTCTGCAATTAAAGAAACCAATAAAATAATGAATAAAATGTAAACTTTATGTAGTAGTAAATAATAAAATTAATTGCATATATTTCATAAATAAGATTAAGGAAACAGCCTGACCCTGAAGATGTGCAATTGAGTACATGAAACCGAATGGTTTCAAATAATAAATAGAACTTCTGCAGAAGAATTTTTTTTCTTAGTCTTATTTATGTAGTAGGTTGAAATAGAAATACAATTGGTTTATTGATTTTAAAATAATAAATTTAAAAAAAATTTAATTTATTCTTTTTTGCAATTAGCTAGGTATCTGCTTCAGAATTAAGAATAATAATTTTTTGCATACAATGAAAACGATTAATTTGTAAAATTTCAAATAAAACTGAGTATGAAGAATATTATCAGAGCGTACTCTATAAACCGTAAATCTGAGATACAATGGCATAGGAGTCGAAAGATGTCTTTCCCCTTGGTACCAATTTCTGTTAAATTATTACAAAATTGACAGAATAAACATGTTGCTGGCCTCCCCACTTTTTAGACGACTCTAATATTCATTGGTGAGATGCACTGTTTGCTGTAAGTTTAAAATCATGATAAGAAAAATACACCAAAACACGAAAGTGTATTTACTTTATTAACAACCCCACTTAAGTGGTAATTAAATAGAATTTTTTTTGAAGTACCTAGTATATCACATCATAAATTAATTTATTATTCCTAGGGGCCACATTATGGAATAAAATAGCTTGCTGAAACTAAAAGATAAAACGGTATATTTAATTAAGAATCAAAAATTGAATTTTTAAGAATTTTAAGCTTAAAAAGAGCAGAACAAATGAGACGCGTGCTTCGACTCTGAATTACTATTCAATGAATGGTGCACTGCTAGTTGCACTGTGTTCAATCTTTGAACCGGCAAATTGGAGTAATTTGCTGAAAATACGGTATGAACGAGATGGAACCTAAGATTATACTTTCATGTTTTATTCATAGGTTTTGGTTATGTTAGCGTATTTACTTAAATGAACAAATAAAAAATAAATTAAAAAATTTCCCAACAGGGATTACAGTGTGAGAAAATTTATGGATGTATAAATTTTAAATAATATATTTATTTTATTCTTCTTAAAAATGTTATGCGTAGCCTTTTAATATTTTGATGAAAGTTTTTTGTGTAGTAGTAATATTAAGTCGAGCAAACTTTTATGTTGTTGATATAAAACGATTGGGTTCTATATTATCCGAGATTGAAATTTAGTAAATATTATTTAGTATTTGTAAAACTTAATAAATGTAATACATTACATTTCCCCGAAATATAATCAGCGAATAATAAAAAAGTGCTTTAATAAATCTATCTTTTAAAAACTCGCTTAAAAAAGTAACAATCAGTGTAATATATAAAAAAGAAACTAATAATCACACAGTGGCAATTTAATAAAAACATTTTTCTTTATGATTTATGATGTTTAATTTGATGTCGTCTAACTTTCTCGCTTAAAGATGTCAATTTCAAACTTCCAGTTTCATCCAAAATATGAGAATGCTTCAGAACGCGTTTTAACTTTTAACAAAACTAATTTAGACCTATAGATAACCTTTTACGCTTTTGTATTTCAAATAAATTATGCAGAAAATTTACAAAATGAAATTCGGTTTCAAAAATCTGTTTAGTAGTTACGATATAATATTTTATAATAGGTTGGAATTATTTTCATTATAATGCCAATCGTTGGCTAAATTATTTTTTTTTTTGATATTAATGATAAATATTACGTATTCTGTACTAGTAATAATTTAATTTTTGTTTAAAAACGTGCATAAATAAATATTAAAATTCTATCTGAAAGTTTGATAAAATCTGTAGTAGTACATTGTCGTGAGTTACTGACATACACAGTTATTCGATTAACTTATAACAATCATATCGAAGTTTTAATTAAAAATCCCTGCCTACCTTTTTATTTTATGAACCACATTTTATGTTATGAAATATTCTATTATAAAATGCTAAATACAAATCTCAAATAATAATGTAATTTCTATTAATTTAGAATAAAATTCTAAAGTAACAAATAGTAAAGTAAGAAATGAAATAGAAAAATGTTAGTTCAGTAAGTTACATGTAACAAACTAATGAATCCTTGCGATTGCTCTACGTAAACTTAAAACTGAACAATAACAACAAAAGTTCATAAATAACATTATACTAACGCCCAATTTCTTTATCCTCAGTTAAACTACCCGATAACTAACTATCTTTAAAACAAAGTAACTAAGTAATCTATCAAATAATAAGCAATCAAACTCAAATGAATTTTTCTTCTTAGGAATTTCTTAAGAAACAAAAATTTGGTTAACTTTTATTTTGACCAAATTGTTTTGCTGAAATAATAATTAAATAAACCTATTGAAATAAAATTTTTAGAAATTTTAATTTCAAAACAAATGAAATTTGGAAATTATTCAGTAAATATTTAATACTTTAAACAAATAAGGTTTTCATTAGAAAGCATTACATTTTCGTGAAAATTATAAACAAAGATTTTCCGAGTTATACAAATTACCAAAATTGTACAAATAATAAACATTAGTTTGAAATAATTTAAAAATGTTGTGTAGTTTTTTTGAATAATAATCAATTGAATACCATTCAAAGTCAAAGTTATGCAAATTATTTTTTAGTAGTCACTCACTCATATAACTATTGTGCTGGGGAATAATATTATTCGTACAGTGCAGTCGATTGATTCGAAATTTTAATTATTGATCTATTAATAGAAATCTTAAAAATAGAGATAATTTTGACTGGTATTATAATTAGTATATAATTATTAAAACATTTTTTGAGTATTTTAGTAAAAAACTATCTTTGCTTGTAATTAATTATAAATATTTAACATTATACTACATATATTATAAATTATAGGTATATTAATAAAATGTTTAAATATAATAAATTGATAACATTATTTAACTATAAACAACAAAACCATGATGTTGACTCATCAATTTAAATCTAATTAAATAACGGTGAAACTTTCCACAAATATATCAAGAAATCGATTTTGTTAGAAATGAAATTTGTTAGAAAATAATTTTTAATTTTTTGTGTTAAGATAAGTAAATTAATAACTTTCGAGTAATTTAAATTGAAGAGCGACAACGCCAGTTTGATAAAAAATAATTTTTCTATTTACGATAGCGTCAATTTACAAAATTCTGGTAAAATTTATTTTGCATCTCAGAAAAGTTTTTCCGTACCTACTGTCTAGTTTAATCGTGAGTTTTGTTAAGGTTTTGTACAAAAGAAAAACATTGTTTGTATTATGATTATTTTAATTAATATTTATGTTAATTAATTTTAATTACTATAATGTAAATGAACTTAAAAATAAAATGTGTAGTATTTAATATGTACCCGTTTTTGTAATTCAAATATTAATAAACATATTATTTTATAACAAAACGTATTTGTAGAAAATTTAAACCCCCAAGCTTTTTGATTCAATTAATGTTAAAGCAACTTTCGTTATTTTCAAAAATATTATTTATCAAATAACTTAAGTTAACATTAGTTCTATTTCAATGGTGTACTCAGACTAATTTGACTGGTTTATGAGTACAAATTATGCAAAGGTAATTAGTTTATAATCATATTAATTTGTATAAAATTTTATACACAACATGCAACATAAATTTCTCTAAGTTAGTTTCTATAACATTTTGTAAAAGTATATTCGGTTAATATAATTGCAGTGATAGTATTTCAAAACACAATGAATTGTGGCCCTTATTGATCATTGTTTGCGTGAATTTTCAAACAAACGGAGTCACGCCATTGAAGTCACGTTAAAAGATGTGTGAAAAGATATGCACCGGTAAAGCTTTTAATTCCGATTGAGTTTTACTCAAAAAGTTGTTTCTCTTTAAATCACATTATTTTCTTTAATATTTAATAAACCTTGAATAATTTATTAGGCGGTGGGATATAGAAAAATTATACAGCTTTAACTAGCCAATATTAAAATTTTCAAAAAACTTAATTAGCTAACCGAAAGCTAATTAAAAATTTTAATGATTTTAAGTACTTGCTTGTTAATAATATTGTCAATTTATTGCTTTAATGACTTGGATTCTTTTACACAAATATGGCGAATAAAATTTTGTTTTGTGTATTACTGAAGAATAATCAAGTTTATATTTTAAAATTAAAGAAATTAGTAACAATTAATCATTTTAATGGTATATCAAATCAATCAAACGCGAAGAAATTTGAAATATTAGTTGTTTGTGATTAAAATTAAAAATTGATTGTACAACATCTAAAGTTGAGAATTTGTCATTTTCTTACGCTATAATACAAATTGTTTTGTAAAGCTTTCTAGGCCATTGTATTTGTTTTCGCAACTCAACGTAATATATCACATTGCAAGACTCCTGTTT
Source organism: Cantharis rustica (assembly GCA_911387805.1). NCBI lineage: Eukaryota > Metazoa > Arthropoda > Insecta > Coleoptera > Cantharidae > Cantharis > Cantharis rustica. The sequence continues at coordinate 43,350,979 of OU426877.1, forward strand.
TTCTTACTTCAGGAATTCGCTTTGGCTGAGTAACGCTGTCATTTTGCAGACAATATTGCGTCACTTCACGGGTGGTACAAGTATTAAATAAAACACAATTATATACAATTTTAGATTGCGGTTTACTTGAATTCTCAGAATAATAAACGCAAAAGAAATACAATCATTTTTTTATTTAAAATTTGAAAGTTTTCAATTTAAATCTACAATTTTTAAATTATTTTGTTACTCACTTAAATGAATTTTATTAAATTGATTTTGTTACCGTTAATGTTGAATACAAAAGCAAACAAATGCCAGTCATGGTATTGGTTTTAATGGTAAGCTCAGCTATTAGTGCCAAAATGGTGTATTTGTGTTTAGAAAATTTTAATTCTCTTATCATGGTTATTATCTTATCTTGGTCATAACCTATTCTCACGAATATTAATTATTACAGCATGATTTTAACATAGATAAACCTCCGTGATTTACTTGAAACCTAAAGGTTGGTTTATGCAGAAGTTCATGTTCAACGACGTTCGTCTAGTTTGATTTCGCTATCAAGTGACAAATTTTAGTGGCATTTTAAACGAGCAGACGGATTTTATATAAAACTCTATTATAAAACTTGCAGTTTTATAAATAATTAAGAAATACTTTTATTTCTGAATAAATATAGTATTATTTTAATTAAATAAAATTTTAACAAATTAAAATTAAAAATTTATTTTGAAATAAAATGCAATTATTTTGTATTGTATAAATCTAATCAATAAATTTTATTACTAAATGAAATTGGATGTCATAATCTAAATTATGACACCAGTGACGTAACAGTTTATATGTTATTTATTATTATAATATAAAAATATTAACTAACAAAAACACAGGTGTTCATTTATTTAGATTTAGGTGTGAAACAGTTAACAGGACAGTTAACGAATCTAAAGTTTAAAATATTATCTGTATTATAAAATACGTAATTTGAAAAAAAATTGTTGCAGCATAATATCATTTTTTTATTGACTGTCGAAATAGCTTCAATTGTTTAAAAAAATTATAGATAGGACAAAGTATGATACATCTGGCAACTGATTGTTGCAAGTATGTCAAAAATATGAAAAATAAATAATATAATAATAAATTAATATTTAGTGTCGCTAAATAAAAATTGTGCATTACTTTTCTTGATCAGAAAAGTAGAAAATATATTTTGCAACAACTAGGTAAAAGAAATCTAAGGTAAAACTTTTACTAAATGTTTTATTAAAAGTTTTTAGATAATTTATGCTATGACTAAGTAAAGTTTTAATATTGTGTGCGGTTAATGTATATAGCAAATTAAAATTGAATAGAGGTTGAAGCGGATATGCAATAAATAGGTAATTGAGTATTTTAGCTTCTACGATCAAAAGTTAATTTTCTCTTCTAGTTTGGTTGTTGTTCGAGAAAAGTCTAAACTTTACGTTAAGAAAATCACAGTAAGATGGAAGTTACCGATCATTTCCAAACTCTCTGAAACTAACCTTTCAAAAGCTGGTCTTGAATTTTTAGACAAAAATACAATGTGATAATGAAATTTTACTTTAAGTTAATTCATTTAAATTAAAAGAGTTTTGACAACTTGTTTTATTATTATATTAAAATAAAAAGATAGGATTAGATATTTGTAATATTACATTTCATATTTTGTAATAAAGTTAAAAATAAATTTTATTTACAAAGCCAAATTTCTGATTGTTGCTTTGCAGAAAATTATCTCCATTATTAGATAAAGCATAAAACACAACATCAAATAATATTTTATTTATTCAAATTAGAGACAAAAATTATTACCCTACAGAATTTGTAATATAACTAAGCTTTATACAACATTTTTCCTGAATATTTCATTGGTACATATTATATTATACGTATATAATTATTTTATTAATCCCAAAGTTGAAAGGTGCGATGTTATCGGAACTTATGGGTATATAAAATAAGGCTTGAACAATTTTATTCGTACATAAATCAAATTAAATTTGTTACAAATTGTTTAACTTTGTATAGGTTCATACCGATGTTTGAAATTGTTTTACTTTCTGTAAATAATAAGAAAACAAAAATCATGTAAAAGTATGTGTTTAGGTATTTATAGGGTGAACATGTTATATGGTCATGTATATATTAAAAAATTTTAGTAGGTATAGTACTTATAGATACTAACATTAACATCAATTTAAAATGTATTATTAAGTTAATTAATACAAAAAAATTTGAGCGATCGTCGTTTTTGATCGCTAGATTTTTCGCGTTCACCTCTGGGTTATACGATATTTTTAATAAATTTCAAAATTTTCCGAATTTCAAGTTAACATAAGCGCTTTTCTATAAACCGTTACTTTATTTATTTTCTCGCTATTTTTAATAATACCTGCATTCACAGGAAAATAAAAACTGAAATTTTCTAAACTTACACGAGAGCAATAAAAACTGTATAAATTCTTGGGTGGATAATCTCTTAAAGTTTATTATAATGCGCAATTTTTACATTTTTAAATTGTAAATTTTGTAGAAAATATATTTCTATGACTGCTAATGTGTATTGGTATCAATTGGATTATAAGTAAAAATGTGTTTAAATATTTGCAAATGTTTTCAAATCGAAAGACGGAATATATTAAAATTTAAAATACTTCAATAATAAATAAAGTTAGTTTTTTTTTGTAACATCACTAAAATATCATTAATCTCATTTTACAAACTGCAGTATTAAAAATACTTTAAAGGCACCTACGAAATGCAAAATTTGTAAATGAAAGAAATTCATAACTTCTTGGTTTTTAATTATTTTATTCTTCGTGGTTACACATTATATGGAGATTTAAGATTGCAATGAGTAAATTCATTTAATTGTATTTTACTGAGGAAACGTCAAAATATTCACGAACTCCAGTAAAACATTCGTGACTAAATAAGAAATTTGGAACAACAAACTTTTCATGAAGTAACATAATATGCTTTGGAAAGAGTCGATATTACTATATGTCAGTAAGATGTTGGGGCATTAGCTGGATGTATTTTTTGATACATAACTGAAAAATTTGTACTGTATGCTCATTTTTGAAACTTTTTGATTTTATCAAATTTAATGATTTCAGGTTTGATAGTTGAATATAATAAAGTTGATAATAATTTCAAGTGGCATGTGTTATAATTTCAAAGAAGTTACTTCAAAAAAAAATCTGTACAATTTGTTAGGTTACAATATTCTAATATAGAAACGAACTTAAAAATGAATTTTTAAGTGGATTTTTGTGGTAATTGGTAGTATGTATTGTTAAATATAAAATTAAAGAGACTAAACAATAACGTTAAAATAATAAATGTTAAGCGTAGAGTAAAGAATACATACGATATAAGATAATATAGAGAATTAGAAAAAATTACATATTTTTAAATATTATGTAAAAACACAAGTTAACCTTAAGCAAGGTAAACAAAAATATTTTAAATAGTCATGATTGTAAAACAAATATATTATATTAACATAAATTTGAAGTTGAATAAAATTATACAATCTAAAAATGATGTTGTAAATAGAAAATTAAATATATGGCAGTGAAAATAATAAAATTTTAAAATATACAATTCCAATTTAATTGAGAGGAAAATTTATTATAGTATAATTATTCAGTTTGTTTGGTTCAAATTCACAAGGGAAGTAGAAAAAGGTCTACTAAATTTTCTTGATGTAACTATTAATATAATTCAAAAGCGTCATTCATTCAAGATATATAGAAAACCTATATGTACGGATACTATGATTCTAGAAAATTCCAACCATATCCAAATTATTATATCAAAATATACACATGAGATAACAACCAAAATCTTTTACAACCTTAGGATATTAAATTAATTACAACTGAAAGATGGTTTCATAAACCGAAACATAATAATTATAATTATTGTTTTAATTATAGGTATAATGTAGTTTTATGACTGTTGTTTAATATACTAAATAGTAAAAAGAGACGATATAGTGCTGCGACCTTATGCGCGCCTCTTATCTCTTTACTGGGATTACGTAGGTTCTCGAATGTGGAAATTGTTACAAGTAAACAATAAAATAACGGTTTTTTATAATTTTTATTTGCAACTTTAAAATGTAAAAAAAATAGTAATAAATGTTAAACAATAGCAAAATTAAAACTCACGCAAATAACCGACCCCAGCTTTTCTACAAACAAAACACTGTTATCTTCAACCTTCGTCGATCGACCGCTTTACAAATCTTCTTCTGATTTATTATCTTCAACCTTCGTCGACCAACCGCTTTACAAATCTTCTTCTGATTTATTATCTTCCAACTTTATTCGACTGACCGATTTACAAATCTTCTTCTGATTTATTATCTTCCAACTTTATTCGACTGACCGATTTACAAATCTTCTTCTGATTTATTATCTTCCAACTTTATTCGACTGACCGATTTACAAATCTTCTTCTGATTTATTATCTTCCAACTTTATTCGACTGACCGATTTACAAATCTTTCTGTCTTACTTTATTATTAATTATTCATTGATTAATTTATTAATCGCCTTGGATATCCATCTTTTTTTTACTAACTGTCTTCTTTTTTTACATCTAGATTTTCTAGTATTTAAAATATTGCTGTTGTCGGCATTTACGTGAGTCATAATACAAACATAAATAAAAATCAAATTCGAAACAAAAAAACTTACTAACTAGACAAACATAAAATATTAAACAAACACTGAAATCAAAATTAAGAATATATAAAAATAAAACACACACTAGTAATAAAATGTTAAAATAGAGTTTTGCTTTGTGGTTCCTCTAGTTGCAAATACCGTCATTTTATTGCTAAGTTCGCAACCCATTTTCATCACTTAGTGCGGACACAACATTTCCCCTCCGTTTTATTAAAACAAAAATCAAAATCGAATTGAAATATAAAACCTTCACGGGATTTTTTTTTTTAATAAAACGTTTCTCAATTTTGATCTTTAATGAACTTTGTTTTGAATGTCAAAAAGTTAACAAGCATTGCCTTAATTCAATTTTAAATTTCTAAACTTGAATATCAAAATAAAAAAAAATATATAAAAAAAAACTTTTTACCATCATTCGTACTCCCCTTTTTATAAATTTACCACTCTTTCTCTTCTACTGTTCCTCTTCACTGTCTCCTTCCTCTTCTTCTTCTGACGTTTGCCTTTTAAATGGATATATGAGGTTTATGTGAAACCTTCCCCGAATGTTCCCTTCTTCATATTTTAGCTCATAAACATTTTCATTTATTTTTTTATTTACGTATAAAGGTCCCTCAAATGGTAAGGATAGTTTGGCACAAATATTAAGTGCTCGATTTGCGGTTCGCAGACTTTTTATAACTACGTTGTCCCCTATATTGGATGATAGTTTCTTTCGAATTTTACTATTCATTCTTTCTTCATATTTTGTAATTCCCTTCTTATCAACTTTGAATCCCAAAAATTTTACTTGTTGCTGTATTGTATTTAAACCAAACGGTATGACTCTAAAACAGAAAGTTACCCCATCTAAACTAAACCCTGTATACTTCCTTGAATCTTCCTCTAAAGGAATTGGATATGTTTTACACGAAAATGATTTCTCGTCAGTGATCTCTAATTTGTGCTCATATCCAACTGCTATTCTTTCTTCTTCATTAAATAATTTATTATGTTTTAATAATAACTGACTTATTTGGTTTAAATATCGTCTTTCGCAATCAACTATTTTATTGACGTATGTTATTGAATTTATTTTTACATTTCCTTGTTTTGATCTGCCTGCTACATTTTTTATTAAATTTGACGTCTCTTTAAATTTATTTATTTTTTCTAAATTTTGCCTAAAATTGATTTGGTTATTAATTTCCAACTTGGGCCTAAAAGTGATTTAATTATTAATTTCTAGCTTGAACCTAAATGTGAGGTTTTTTAAAATTTTTCCAGGTAATCGGAAATTTAACCGATGCCGACCCGTAATTTCTTTATCCCGTAGTTCTCTTGGGATATTTCGTACTTCTTGTACCTTTCTCCGTTTACCTGTTCTTTTTCATCCACCCAATACTTCCGCAAAAACATTACCCCAAATTGCGCGAATGTCCCCATATTTTCTACTACCATGTAGTACCTAATCTCGGTATCCCCCTTCATCGTTGCCCGTATAATGTTCTTTAACCGCTGTTCATCTTTAACCCTTCCTGTACAATTCCCTAAACTTTTAATAAAAATTTTAGGGTTAACCCTATTATCCCCGTAAAATTTCGCATATTTGTCTTTTTGAGCTCCAATTTCATCGTTGATGTTCAACGGATCATTGTAATTTATGATCGACAGCCATTTATCTGCTATTTCGTTGAATTTTTCTTCGGCTTTTTCTGCTTCTTCTTCCAATTCGGCTACGATTAACTGATGGTTTGCCCATTCTTTCTCGCCTCGATCGACCTCTCTGGAATCGCTAACCTGCATGACGTTCGAAACGACTTCATTATCATCCACCGTTAAGTTTTCTAGTGCATTAAAACTTTTTTCTAACTGTTTTTGCAGAAGAGTATTTTCGACTACAACTTCTTTTTCTTCTTCTTCTGGCATGTTTTGTTTTCTCATTGCTTCGAGTCGTCGTTCGATCCTCAACTTCTTCGCCAATTTTCGTTCATTTGGATCCGAAAAGGTAATCTGCGGTTCTCTTTCCACGACTTCCTCTTCAACAACTTCTTCTTCATCATCCATTTTTTTGGATTTTTTATTAAATCTTTCACTCATTTCCTCTTTGATCATTTGATGCATCCCGTCAAATCTTTCATTTATACTATCTATTCTATTGTTTAATTCTTTCTTGTTGTCATCAAATCTAGCATTAATATCTTTGGAGTTGTTATCAAATATGGCATTCATTTCTTCTTTTATATCTTTTGTGTTTTCATCCATTTTAGCATTCATACTTTTCAAGAATTCCATGATTGTTTTGTCGTTCCTTTTGTTCTTATCCGGCGCGATTATTTCCATTTCCTCTAATTCAACATCCCCCCTTTCTCCTACTACCTTATCCTCTGTTATTAAATTTAAATTTTTACTTCTTGTATTCATAGTTATTTAAATTATATTAAATTTTGTGATTGATATTTGTAATTTTAGACCTTTAAAATTTTTTTTTTTTTTTTTTATTGCTTTGCATGTAACTATTTTTATTCGAGCCTCGACGTTGGGAGCCAATTATTTATGCTGCGACCTTATGCGCGCCTCTTATCTCTTTACTGGGATTACGTAGGTTCTCGAATGTGGAAATTGTTACAAGTAAACAATAAAATAACGGTTTTTTATAATTTTTATTTGCAACTTTAAAATGTAAAAAAAATAGTAATAAATGTTAAACAATAGCAAAATTAAAACTCACGCAAATAACCGACCCCAGCTTTTCTACAAACAAAACACTGTTATCTTCAACCTTCGTCGATCGACCGCTTTACAAATCTTCTTCTGATTTATTATCTTCAACCTTCGTCGACCAACCGCTTTACAAATCTTCTTCTGATTTATTATCTTCCAACTTTATTCGACTGACCGATTTACAAATCTTCTTCTGATTTATTATCTTCCAACTTTATTCGACTGACCGATTTACAAATCTTCTTCTGATTTATTATCTTCCAACTTTATTCGACTGACCGATTTACAAATCTTCTTCTGATTTATTATCTTCCAACTTTATTCGACTGACCGATTTACAAATCTTTCTGTCTTACTTTATTATTAATTATTCATTGATTAATTTATTAATCGCCTTGGATATCCATCTTTTTTTTACTAACTGTCTTCTTTTTTTACATCTAGATTTTCTAGTATTTAAAATATTGCTGTTGTCGGCATTTACGTGAGTCATAATACAAACATAAATAAAAATCAAATTCGAAACAAAAAAACTTACTAACTAGACAAACATAAAATATTAAACAAACACTGAAATCAAAATTAAGAATATATAAAAATAAAACACACACTAGTAATAAAATGTTAAAATAGAGTTTTGCTTTGTGGTTCCTCTAGTTGCAAATACCGTCATTTTATTGCTAAGTTCGCAACCCATTTTCATCACTTAGTGCGGACACAACAATAGGTTATCTTCATTTGTTTAACAGTATATTACCTTTCATCTTATAAAATTTCTCTAGAATTTCAGTTCCACAAAGTCCTGAAGTGGTCTACAAGATAGTCTTACGAACGATATTCATGTATCGGAGAAGAATGCATCCCGCTTAAATTATAATCGTTTTTATTTTTTAAAGTCTCTAAAATTAAAAAAAAATACATTAAGGTGCTTGCTAAAAAATTTAAAATAACTTCAATTAACTTGTCAAGTAAGTATTTTAAGAAAAGAAGCAAAAAATTATTAATATTGTCAACATTGATTTTTTTTTTAATTCCATATTCAAACAGTGTTTTAAAACTAAAAAAGCGCATTTTATAATGGAGCTTTTTTAAGTGTGAGATTTTACCAACACAAACGTATGAATATTAAACATGTAGGTCAACACATATATTATATTGTGTGAATTTTGAGAAATTATAAAATTTATGATAAAAACAAATAATATATTATAAACTTGTGCTGTTGTGCGTGAGCGTACATGCGTGTGTACGCTAGGTAGTAGAAAGTACGTCCTTATGTGAAGAGGTAGTGCTTATACAAGTACCGAGAGCGTTTGAATTGATTGCAAGCGGTTTAAGTTAAGTTGGGGTCGCTGATTTTGAATGATATGGAAAGCTCTCGTGCAAACTATTTACAAAGTTGAGAAATGTAATATTTGCCTGCCGATATACGTTATAATTAGATTTACTTTGCGTTTTGGTATTAGATTATCTGTAACATCATATTAATATAAATTACATTTACAAATCTGTTTAATAACATTTATTAATAATAATAAGATAAAAACAAAATTATACTATTAAACTCATAGAAATTTAAATTCGAATTCATTAGGATCTTTATAATTTTTCAATTTTATGTGAACCGAATTAACGATATAATAATTTTGGCTCATAAAATTTGTCAAACTTTCTTGTAAGTATATTAAAAATGTATGGAAATTTATTGGAACGTTAAATTCCAGGGTATTTATTACCGCTACTGCATAATGAACTATAAAAGGTAATCTTGACAAGATCTATGGTGTGACTATCCTGTTAGTTACATCTAGAATATTTGATAAGATATTAAGTCTAAATTACATAATGTTTAATTAAAACCTCATTCTAAAGCTTAATACGTTATTTTATCATTATTAGTACATATTAATAGAAAGCCATTGTTAAACGATAACATTCCCGTTACGATAAATTACGAAAAAATACGGTTGTTTTATTAATTTGAATATTGCTATTTTCAAAATTTATAAAGAAAAAATAAAATATAGCATGGTAAATCAGTTTTTATAAGCTTTCTGCTTTCCATTCTAACGGATAAAGAATGAAAATGGTATTAATCCAATGAAATTTTATTGAGATCTCAAAATACACCCAACGCTTAGGTCCTTTCATAAATATGTCGAAGTTATTCCTAGAAGGTTATTCTTTCAACTCAAATAGTTATAATTATAAACAAATTTAATAAAAATAACACTTCACTCAGCTAAAATCAAATGGGAAATAGGAATTTTAGAAAAACTTTTTGACTAAATTATTGGAAGAGTGAAAGGCGTGTCATCTAATACAATTATGTACTACTTCATACATTTTATTGTTAATATAAACATACTTAGTATCAAAAATCCAAGTACTCTAAATCACTTTGATGAAAAAAATGTAGTACATAGCTTTTTTTCTAGTATAATTATTATTATCTCTTGAAACTTGTAAGTTTATGTTGGCTTGAATGCTTTTAGAAATTAGTTCTTAGTATATGTAATGAAAACATAAGTTGTTCTATTGAAACCACGTTTTGAAATCACTTAATCCACGTGCGTTTAGTAAACATAAACCCCGCTTTAATCAGTCGAAAATTCAATTTGCTCTGGTGCCTATACAATAATTTTAACATAATATAATTATAATATTTCTAAAATCAGTTTACAACATCTAACAAAATTATCGTTTAAAAAAGTGAAAAGCAAAAAGCAAGGAGTATGAATTTCTTAAAAAATTAAAAAATTCAATGAAAAATAATAGAGATTTTTGTCATCAGGGATATACTACAAGTAGAGATGGTTCTCAATAGATGAACATTGTATGCTGGACGAAGCTCACACTATAGAAAAATTACAAGAGGATTTCCGCACTACCCATATAGAATTTTTATTCAACAGAAATATTATTCTTTCGATGTAACACAATTTATTTCAAATGACTTGTAATCAAACATCACAATAAATTGTAATTAAACTAAAAATATATAATCGTAAATATTTGCAAATCTAAGCAAAAATAAGCTTTCTGAATTTTCCAATACAGGAATACAATGTTATGTTACAAATAAATAATATTTAACAAGCATAACAATTTTTATTTAACAAATGATAATAAATAAAAGCTTTTAGTTTGCCAAATCAGACAATTTTTTAATTGGAAAACTGTAATTTATCTAAAATTAAAAATATTAATTAAGTTTAATATAAATAATAAATCTGAGAACATAAATTATGAGAGATAAATAGGTATCATCAAAAACAAGTTAACCCAGTTATTGATGTAATAAAGAAGAAAAAAAGTATAATATGGATTTTTAGTTCAGTAAATATCATCATTTATTTTGTTTTTGCTTTATGAATGTCTTAAATACCAGTAAAGTAAGTGTACAATATAGTACTTTTACAAGTACCTATAGGCAATTAAAATATGTAGATGAAGCGCATTAATAAATTAAATATTTAAAAATTTCGTAGATTATTTTCATGAAAGTTTTTTCAAGAAATTTACGTCTTGTGTATTTAGAATTAAATCAAAATGTATAGCTTTACAGAAAATTGCTTATTGATTTTTTTTTAATTTATGTTGCTAAAACAATTTACATCCGGGAGTTATACAAAATGTTTTAAAACATCGCTTCACAAAAAATATTTTACATATAATCTTACGATTTGAAAAGTTTTCAAAGAAAGTTGCATTAAACATACACAATGGAATTTTTGCGTTTGGAAGCAAAATTAATATATTTTACTTTCTTGTTCTGTTTTATGCATACTACTTCTTGTTTCTAGCATTGAAAAGTAAAAATTTGGTAATCAAATCACTCGGGTACATAATTTAAATACCATATTGCTGTAAACACTACTTTGAATGTTAATTTATTATTAATTTTGAATAATAAATAACGGTTTAATAATTATGTTAGTAATCGATACATATTAGTTAAATTGAATATAATTTTATTTATAACCGTTTCTACATCTAATACACCATTTATCTGAAAACAACAAAATTTTTTGAAATATAGTAGTTATTTATCTTATGCTTTTATTTGATTTTTGCTTTGAAATATAGATTTTATGTCATTGTACTGGTTAACTCAGCAAAAACAGCGAAGCAACGTTAGAAGTAAAATGAAAAAAATTCATAAAGTGCTTGTGACTCGTAAACTTTTTTCAATATTGCAGTTTTATGAAATAAAAATAAATAGCTCTCGGAACGAGAATAAAAACTATTGTACGTTTTGCAAACTGTTTTTTCTAGATGTACTTTTAAGTTTATTTCATTACCAAGAATTTCTGCATAACTTTTTCCCTTTTTCTTTTGAGCAACAGCAAACTTTTTAAATATATTTCTAAGTGCAACTCGTGTGTTGGATATTGTATAAGAAATACATAAATAAAAATAAATTATTACTGTAAATATTTATTGTCTGAACCCAAAGTCATTGAAGTAAAGCTTTAACTTTATCGGTGTTTGCAGTCATTAGAAAGTTTACAATAAATTGCATAGTTGCTAGTTTATAATTGCAGTTATTTATTACAAACTTATTGATTTTTATATTTTATCTGTTCAGAACTATCGAAATATTAAAAGCATAATAATTGAACGTCTCGAACAATTCAATAAAAAAAATCTTGATTTTTTATTTTCGACAGAAAGGCCAGCGTTCTCTTCACAATTAAATTATTTTTTTGCAAAGAAATTATAATTTCCATTATAATAAAAATTATGTAGTGTCAAAGTACAAAGTGTAAAATATTTTATTTATAAAATTTAATTTGTTGATTAATTTTGAATATGTTGTTGTCTTTCAACCAAAATTTTTTCTATCAAACATTCTGAAAGTACAGACAAAATAATTATGTACGCATATTGCGAGACTAATTTTTTTTGTCTAAGTATATGTGCATTTTGTACTACGTATAATACTTTGAGATACTACCAATAAGCAAGTTGAACATACCAAAAAAAAACCACTATATACAAAAATTGTCTGTTTCATTAAAAATTGAAAAGTAATATGGTTGCAAGTCTTTTGAAATGATATTAATCGGAGCTGGATTTCTGGGATTAATAATACAAAAATAGCTTGCATATGCATTCATTTCTGCAAAGCGGCTTTGTATTCAATATATATGTATATTCTTAAAATTGTTACCTATTCTTTCATACAGCCAGACAGATTCTCATATCATAGAAAAAAACTCATTACGTTGAAACAATGTTTCTACATTTTGGAAATTCCTAAGTTAAATTGTTATGCATTATCTTTTACATTAAAACTTAAAGTTGTTGGGTATGCGTTTTGAATTATTATGCACACGTTACCTTAAATACTTCCCATCAATTTAATTGCTGGCAGTTCTTTACGCTGATAAGATACTTCGTGTTAATTTGTGTGGCAGCTCCTAATGAAGACTGCGATAGGCACGTAGTTCAGCAATAGTAGATTCACATTTGGTTTATTTGAAATATAATATTAGTATTTTATTTTTAATGCATATCGTAAAACAGAATAAATTACTTTTGGTTTGAAATTCCATTATTAAAGTAATATTTTTTGTAATACTAATATTTTCATTTTAGATTATATTTTTTGCAATAAAAGATAACTATCCCTGCTGCTTCTAAGTTGAATCAATTTCAAATGAGTAATTTTAATTATTTTAGATTAACCTATAACAGATTATTTGCAGAGGGAGTGCATGGGTCTTAAAAGTTCAGCGATTAAAAGCTCATAAAATTAGTAATTATAAATATGTCAAGATCGTGGTAATTTGGCGATGCATAAAAAATGGAAGATTACCAGAAACTCATTTGAAGGTGATACAGGATATTAAATAATAAAAACAGTTATGACCCAAATTCAAGATAACTAACTTAGCTATGGTAGAAAAATTATATTTTCTACTAGCTAATACGTATTAGAAATTTTATAAAGAAGGTATTAGGTTTATTATAATAATATACAAAGTTTTACTAAATTAAACAATTGGCTTATCAAATAAAAATTTGCACTAAGGTTAGAAGCTTTCAAGTGAAGTTGATAAAACTCTTGATGTCGGAAATATGTTTTATGCAATAAATTTATTACTATTTTTTTTGTTAGTGTAATATGTTATTCGTATTATTTATTTTCGTGCTGTGCAATATGCTGTTTACTGTATTATAGTAGTATTTATATAAATAAACTATTATCTAGCAATAATTGCATAATATAATAATAATCAAATAATTTTAATACTAAATTGGCTTAAATTACATACTTCTTCAGTCATACAATATTTTTATCTTACTATTACAATATTATTGTAATAATTTTGCAAATATGAATTTCCAGCACTTTATGTTTGTTCTTGCTATCGAACCGCTGCTGTTGTTAACAAACTAATTTATGGGAATAAATAAATTGTTTAGCAACAATGGTCGGTTTGTTGATTTAACTTAAAATCTATGTTTCCAACGCTCTAATTGTGTAATTATTTTCACAATAATTTGTTTCCATTAAGATACAAACTAACAAATGGAGGTGTTACTACTGTGCTTGTTTTATGATTTGTTTTAAATTTAAAAATTGTAATACTGCTAAGGCAAGGTAAATTTATGTCTTAATTATTTATTTGCAATAATTCAAATAAATTTTGGTTTTTAAAAAATGGTTATCAATACAATATATCCTTTTGAACGTCGACTATTTTCTAAGAACGTACAAAGTATTTTAACGTAGCCATTATTATTATTTTTTACCTGTGGTAATAAAGTTTGTTGTTACATTAATTTTTAATATGGAAGTGATATCTTTCGATACGAGAAATAAATCGGAAATGTGTTATTTATATTGCTAACTTTTTATTGTATTTTTTTAACTTAAATCCAGTTATACTCCTAGTGCGTATTGTTAAAGGACTAATTTAACTACGTAGTTTTTGTGGTAGTATCATATTATTTGGAAACTTTTAACTCTTTATATCTAGTGATCAAATCTTCAAACTATGATTAGCTAAACTTCATCATTAATGTGTGTGCTATGTTCATTTTTCATAACATTATTAATTCCATCTATAATTCTGTATTTATTGATTTTAGTAGTATTAACAGTATAATACTTAACGCCCACAACATTAGTGGTTTACCTTATTTAACTAAAATTACCACTAAGTGTTGTAAAAAGTTTAATTTCAAGGACTTACAAATACTTTAGAACTCTTTTAAATAAGTACCTTGTTTTAAATAACAAAAACAAGCTATCGAGAGAGTTAGTCCGGTGGTAAAGTCCGAAACTACCGAAGCGAAGTTACCGGTTCGACAATTGAGGATTTCTGTAAAAGGTGCCAACTTCAAAAATGCTTGGACTTTTTTGAGAAGTTTTTTTTTAGAAAAATTTTATACAAACATATCAACTTTTAAATCTGTATTGTTATTGTAGTATTTTAAAATCATTAAAATGGATAAACAATGTTGTTATAGGGATTGTAAAAGCAACTCAAATATTCAAAAGAGACCCATTTTCAAAATCCAAAAGACATCGTAAGAAATGTGAAAAACGGTTGAGACTAGGTGGGAATAATAACATAAATATATGTAGATAATATTACTCGATGTACTTACATATGTCATAAAAATTTTACAGGAAAGTTTACCAGTGATTCATATTCACTGCCATTTGCCGAACTCGAAGCTCCTCAGATTAATATACAAGCCATACAAGAAAAATATTTAGATACAGATTTTATAGAATTAAATAATGAAAACGTTAAAGTTGTTTGTGAAGAAAGTGTGGTAAATAAGTATTACATCGATACAGGAGTTAAAACTGAGAAAAGTGTAAATACTTTTTCATAAATTTTAAAAAGTAGTTTAATCCGGTTTAAATACTTCACCGGATTGAAAATATTATAACAATTTGAATCCCTGTATACGTTTTTAGATAAAGTTGTCATGGATTTTCTAAAATATGTATGAACTGCTGATGATTATAATATTCAGTATCAACCTCTTTCATCAAAAAAGAAGAAACAAAATTGAGTTTCTTTTACAATTCTTATAATAACATTGTTTAAACATTTTAATGATTTTGAAATACTACAATAACCTCATAATTATTATTAATTTGTTAGGTGATATTTTCATTATTTCAACTTTTTCAGATTGCCACCATACATTTTATATTGTCGTGTTTTGAAATGCATAAAAACATTAATTTTATTATTTTGTAAAATAATTTTAAAATTTGAGTTTTGTTTCATTATTTATAACATTATAAACACACTGTATAAAATTAGTTGTTGAGTTTAAAATGTAAATAAAGGTAGGGGAAGTAAAAGTGGGAGAACGGCGAGTGGGTCGATGCAAGGACAATTAAGCGAAGGCCGTGGTGCCTGGCGGAAGTCGCCATACCCGATAATTGCTTTATTTTAATAAATAAGTTGAGTTAAGTTGATTTGAGTTTTTATTTTAATTATTTTAATTAAAGTGCAGTGCAAAATTTGAAAAAGGTGAAGAATTTGTGACAATTTGGTCGATGCGAGATTGCATCGCAGCAAAATTTATGTGACCATGCGTAATTGGGTCAGCTGCATAACACTACATCCCAGGTGCACTCTAAATACAACGAAAACCAACAAAAGTAAACATTTTAATTTACAATTTTGAATTTGGAGAGTCTCTTGCTAACACAAAAATGGATGCCCAGAATTTGAATTAATTAATTTGCAAAGAAAATTTTTATAAGATTTGCATAGTCCGGAGCATTACAATATATGGAAATCTGGTAACTTATTTTAATTTAAATTTTCTCTTAAAAATATTATTTTACTTTTGTGTAATGTTTACCATCTTTGAATTTAACAGTTGATTATGTTTGCATAAAATTTTTCTAAAAAAAGTTTCTCAAAAAAGTCCGAGCATTTTTGAAGTTGGTACTCTTTACAGAACTCCCCCATTGGTAAAACTGTGAAACAAATTTAAAAAAATAATCTTGCAGACAATCACACCCAATTCCTCAAGCCGATGTGGGCAACTATTAGATTTAAATGTCTAAATACCCACGGGAACTGTCACGTATGTGATCACACGATTTTAACTTTTTTCTATTGATTATTGGTAAAAGGACACTTTTCTAAGCATACTAGAACAAAAATTTTGTTGGATTATAAATTAGTTTTCGAAAAAATTAAATTTGAAAAATTTAAATTTACATGTATTTTAGATACACCTTTTAACACGGCTGCATGATTAGCCATTTTTGTGTAAGGCAAAACAATTTAAAAATATCCCTGAAAAATGACAGAACTCGCCAAAGGTGGAACTCGAAGCCATAGAACTCGTCCGGGGTCGACCGCGACTGACAACAACATTAAGAGTATATTAAAGCACACGCATCGTCAACAAAATGAGACCGTCACCGACAAGACCGTACCTCAACGTGAGACCGACCGTCACACATCGGGTGTATCATATTACATCTCCCTGCATTTCGTAATTTTAAAATGCCGTTATTTCGACCACTATTGCATAATCCAAGAAAATTTTTGTGTTAGTATACTCAGAAAATTGTCTTCTTTCCAATGCTCAATAGGAAAAACTTCAATTCTTGTGATCACATACGTGACAGTAACCCCAACTCTAAAAATTTTCGTTTGAAATCGATGTAATTAATTAATTGCTTTACCGAAGAATATATTGTCTATTGTCGTATTTTGAAAATGATTTTTTGGTAAAGAATTTTATCTTTGACTTTTAAAAATTAAGAAAAAGGTTGAGAAAGGTTTTTTGCTGAAATGACGAAAAATGAGAATCCGAAGCTTTTAATAAGAAGTTTTTGCAAGCTCTAAAATGTTGACAAAATTTTGTATTGGTGATTGAAATAAAATTGTGATTTATTATAACAAAATTTGTTTTGATAGTTAAAAATTAAATTACTTGTCTAATGCCCGGTTTTTCAATCGTTGGTTAACTATTAGTTCATAGTTAACTATTAGTTAGGTTAAAAATTACGTTTTTCAATTGCAGGTTAACGTAAAGTGTTGGTTACGTCGTGATTATGTTTACCAACACTTGGGGTGTGGGTTAACTATATGTTGGCGAATTACTAACACTTTATAACCATAAATTGTGATAGTTTTCATGGTTTTCATTCAGAAAAATTTAATAAGTTAATTAATTTTTTAAAATTATTAATTTTAATTTATTAATTATTAATATTAATTTAAAGTTTGTTGAAAAATACAATGGTACTGACTTTTTTAATAGATTTCGACTTACGCCAAGAACATTAGAAAATATACTAGAGAAGATGAAGAATTTAATTTCTTATACTAGTCAATAATAATAGGCGTTATATTAATTGCTCGAGACCAACTATTGGTAACATTGAATTTTTATGCAAGTGGTTCGTTTTTAAGAACTGGAGATTTTTCTGAGGTTAGCAAATCTACTGCAAGTAAAACTGTATTACGAGTCAGTTTAGTTTTTGCAAGTTTGCGACTTCAATATATAAAATTGTCTTAAAATGAAGAAGTGCTTAAAATTCGACAAGATTTTTATAGTATCGTCAAATTTCCCAAATGCGTAGGTGCATTGAATTGCACACATGTGAAAATACAGTCACTTGGATGCGATTATACTGAAATTTTTCATAATAGAATACTAACAAAACAAATTTCTTTTATTAATATTGTTAAATGCATTCTCAACTCAGGTCTAAATGGCATCTTTCTCTTTCCAAGTAAAAACACAAGTTTTTTCGGATTCTAAAAGATTTTTATGTTGCTCTACAATAGTAACTAAAAATTCTTCTTCCTCTTGAGTAAAATTCAAGACACATTATTTACTATTTGTTTCTATATCAGAAGAATAATTTATTTTGTAGGTATTTGTTTATATCAAATATTTCATTATAACTATTAATAAAAATCTAAAATTATCATTGCTTATCGTTTCGTAACAGATTCTAATAAAAATGAGAAACAATAATTATTATGAACACCAATAAAAACAATCATACAACGACGTCTGTCAACCTACTGACAACTACACTCAAATATTTTGGGTTATAATCACGTTTAATAGTTCAGATGTACAGTAATTTAGAAGTTACCTTACCAACACCTGAATATAAATTGAAAAACGCAAATAAATTCTAACTATAGGTTAACTTGAAAGTGAGGGTAACCAAACCAAAAAGTTAACCAACGATTGAAAAACCGGGCGTTAGAAGAAGTTAAGAAAAAGTTTAATAAGACGGAGAAGCAGAATAATATGCCAGGATTTATCGAATTAATGTAGGATTTCTATTTTTATAATTAAAATTTAACCATGGGCTTACCGAAGATAAATTTTGAATTAATAATAAAAAATTGTAGCTTACGAAGAAAACATATTAATATAAACATCTGATATAGATAAAAAAAGTTATGAATGGCGTGTAATATAATCTAGGGGTAATTAGGTGATTACGTTGCGGTAAAACTTGAGCAATTTTTGATAGCACCGCTGTATTACGTTACGATACGTATGTATTTGTGTTATTTATGATGTTATTTAACTTTATATTATGGACATGGACATGGTCATGGTCATAGCGTAGCACTGAAAAAAGCTGAAAAAAACTTGCGATGTTCAATAGTTTGAAAAATTTAAGGTTTTATACACAAAGGTGTAAAGGTCTCTCTTTACGACTAAACATTCTCACTATAAAAATCTCAAGGATGTTATAGCTTTGAAGTATACTGAATATAACTCCTTAACGTACCATAAATTGTTTCAAAGAAAATCAATTATTTTAAAATTAAGCGTAAGTAGCTTTTAACCTATAAAATGTATTATACTTTACTACTAGTATAATAAATAATAATTTTTCTTTATTATTTTAAATCTAAAATTTCTGTCAATGTGTACCTAACTTGACATTTTTAGAAATAAGAACTACTTATAACATTATAATATTGTTCAAATATATTAATAGCATAATTATGTTCTTAACCGATTTCCGTACTTATAACCTATACAACGTTTAACGTTTAGTTTTCAACTATTGAAGTACGAAATCGATCAATCAGTATTGTGAAGTATCGACCGAGAAAAGTATCGACTATATAAGCATGATATACTATCATGGTATGTAACATTATATAATTTAAAATCACGTAATATTTCAGATACTTCTCCTCAAAATCTGTACTATAATTCGCTAAGTTTGAGAAATCTGACCGACTAAAAACTTGCGAATAAAACACTAACGCTATGAAATTTTTACGAAACTTTTTTTACGAAACTTTCTGCTGAGAATTTCTAGGTCAACGCAACTATTTTCTACTTACAATATTTTTCATTTGAATTTTTTTACGGAAAACTCGGTACAGTAGCTAGATGTGGATATAAGGGATTGATTATAATTTTATAAATCCAAACAATGGATTATTGGAGTGAGACAAGTAGTAATAACTAGCAACATAACAAAATTATAGTAAAAATATCAGCATGTTTTAACAGTGCTTAATTGCTTGAAATTTTTTTGTTTAGTTATGCAATTCTCATCTTTTGTTTTACAAGATAGAAAACTAGCTTATTATTCTTATTTGTTACAAAAAGTATTATTAAAAGATTTTAATTTGAATTATTCGTTCATTGTGTATTATATTAATTAGTCTGCGGTAATATTATTTTTAATATTTTTTCAGCCGTATAATTAAACGTATTTAAAAAATGTGAACGTATTTGAATATATTTACGTACAATATACTATATCAAAATGTTTTCCATGTTTACTTTAAACTTTTAGCATGAATTACCGTATGCATAGATCTCAAATGTACTGTACTTTTAGTTGTTTGAAATATGATTTGAAATGCAACAGATTGCACAAGATCAGTACAGAAGAACGGTTACATACTCAGTTTTAATGCGAGAAGCTACAACTTAATCTGACAGCGAAATATGGCATAATTTATGGCACTTATTTTTGTTAGTAACGGAATTTGCTTTTTCACTTCTTTATACTAACATTACGTCTACGGATATTTAGACAATTATTTTAAAATAAGGTACATTTAAATGGTTTAATTATAAAGATTAACTTTAATAAAGTCGTTAACAATATTTAAGTTGTAGAAAAGAGCCATGTAATTAACGAAATAAAAAACCTACACTATTAGGTTCAGAATAAAATGCTGTAATAATGGCTAATTAATCTATTTATCCAATTACTACAACAATGCACGTAATATAAGTATTTGGTTGTGCTTTTACTTAGTAATTTTTTTTCAAAGAAGACAGCTGCTTCTAACACTAGCTGTTCATCACTCAACGTCTACATACACAATTTATCATGTAGGACAGTTTCGTGTTTTAGTGCTTAGAATTGTATTTATTGAAATTTCAGTTAAAAAATCTATTCCAGGGTTATTTCAATTAATTTGTATTCATTTTTTAGATTTGTTATGGCCAAAATTATCTCAATTTATAATAAATACGTAGCGATTGTTCAATGCTATATAGTTCAATCGACACTCGAAGACTTTTTATTTAATAGTTGACCAATTTTTCTAAACTAAATTATTTATTAGTTTTGTTTTGTAAACTTATATAGCATTTCTGATTATTATTATTATTACTGCAAAATTGAGTAATAATTTAGGTCAACAATAAATAATAAATTTTCTTTAAAAAAAGACATTATAAATTTAAGAATGTTGCATATTATATCCACCATAACACAGGAAAATAAACTGCTCTCTCATTATTTGAGAAAGAGAGAATGGCTACATCGCCATCGTGGACAGATATTGCCGTAATTTACCAAATGTCTTGTCAAATCAAGATAAGTTATAAGTTAATGTCTTGGTTATATTTTGAAAAACCCGAAATGCAGAAAGAGAAAAAATATACATGTTTTGAAAATGAATATTTAAAATTGGACTTAGTTTATGATAGCTTCTTTTATAACATAGCATGAAACGCTACTAAATACATGTTAAATTACATTTATATTTAAAATGTAAATAGAATTTTGCAAAGTAGAAACAGTTTATACAAACAATTTAAAAGTCAAATATGTGTAGAGATATGCATTTCATCTCATCAGTATTCAAAATGTTCGTTTTTAATAAAACCTACGGATAACAATGTATTAAAATAAGCTTATAAAATGAAAAATGTGAAACATTAACCTTTAGTTCTAGTGTCATAGGTTGGAGTTGAACCAGAGCGGATAAATGTTCTCTCATTTCAAGGCATGCATTGTCAAATAAGAGCGTAGAGAAATGAAAGTCATATATCTAGCATTGAACTTTACCTCTGCAATCATTTGTCGGTTGTATGTTTCTGACTGTTTTCTATCATTTATAAATTTCTGCAGACCAATAAACAACGTACATATTGTAATAGCTATTCATTTTAGTGTTATATTCCAAAACATTACGTTTCAAATTTCATAATCAATACAATACCCTCATAATAATTTACAATTACAAAATGCTAATAGTAATTTACAACTCCACAGAATATATCGACAATTCTAACCCTGCTACTTACATTATTATTTTATAAAAAGAAATAAACTTTGCTTCGTCCGAAATTTATATTAGACAAGTTCTTCCATAATATATATATATATATATATATATATATAGTAAGTAGCCATTTTTGCTATCATTTAAATGTGCAAGAGATTCGTCCAGTAATATTTATGGGATCTGGTTTTATACTATTTGAATAGTGTTCATGATACAATTCGGTGAGCGTGACGTTTCTCGCGTTAGGCACGACAGCCTCCTGTTTATGATATATTAAATTGTTATGCAATTTTCTACCAAGTTAATGATCTTTCTTGTTATACGATATAAAACATTACAATTTAAATAATTCATCGGTATAAGTACACATTGCATAAATAATAAACTGCATTTCAATAACACTTAAATTTTAGCGATCCATTTTAATTTTTGATTTTATTATCGCTAACTCAATTTGTATTCATTTACAATCGTTCAAGTACTTTAAATGGTTTAAAAACATTGATTAAATTGCACTAAAACTAATTAAACATTTCAACTAAAACATTTCACTCTAAAATCAAATTAAATTATTATATTATGTACCTAGGTAACTACAAATATGTAACTACGAATATCAGGTGATTCTATTTCAAAGTTATTCAATTAAAATAGCTTTTATGTAATATTGCAATAATCTAAGAGCTATATTTCTACTTATCATCACAATTTAATAAATACAATACAAATTACAAGAAAAGCAGCCTTAATATCTATAAGATATTACCTACCTCTTATGAATAACATAAATTTTAAATTTGAAGCGTGCTGAAAATAATACAGAAAACATGCGATTATCAACTTAAGATGGGAATAACAAATTAAAATTTTCAAAAGCATTATAAAACGATAAATACTACGATGATTTTATTTATACTGTACCTATATAAGTAGAATTCTACTATTGACGATACCTGACATAATATTATTACATAATGACTACATATAATTTAAAAAACTATATTTTTAATATTAACATTGTTCGAAAAAAATCATTCTTAAAACATTGTACAAAATTTAGATGAGAGCGATAAAGAACATTTTAATTACATTATTTTATATTATTGTAATATCTCGCTGTTTTCTGTGATTAACACAATAGAGAAAGGAAAACAATAAATCACGATTCAAACACAATTCACCATAGCCAAAATTCAAACTCTGGTATTCGTCTCAATAACCAGTATCGAACGGCGACACCAATTTCTTGTACAGTAAAATTGTATTGTCTGCAATAACTATCTCAAATTGGATTTTAAATTTAACCTAATAAAAATTATACAGAATATTTTTGAAACCACTGAATATTTATGTTCAGGTTTTATTTAGCCTTTAGCTGCAGGCTTGTAATTATTGGATTTTCAATTAACGTACGACTGACTTACTACATTGCATAGCTAAACACTTAAAAAATAAAACATGGTAGTGTAATTATTACAAGCCCTATTATATTGCAGCAGTAAAGAACTTAAGCTGGTTCTGACTCATTTATGAGCAAAACAAGAAATTGGATTAACGGAAAATTTTGTTTTTAGCTTTTGTTGTAGTTTTCTCGCAACTTCATCAAATTATTATCTTAAAATAATTTCCACAATTTCGTAGGTGGAAAATATATGTAGATAAGTAGTAATCTATTATGAAATTAATTCCAGTTGCTATGCTTTAAACCGGATACATACAACATGTCAGTCTGATAGATAACTTTCAAGATCAAGAATAACTATGGTTTTTGTTACATGGTGTAGTTTTATGATTGTTATTTCATATAAATAGTAAACGGATACAATATGTGTTGTTTCTTGCACTTTTTTTACAATATTCCAACCAAATAAACTGAAGTTATAAATAGAATCTATACATTATAAACTGTTATAATTATAAATGTAGCCAATCAAGTTATGACGATAAAGTAAAAAGGATCAAATACCAAATAATACCAAATATAAATGTAATATATTTTTTTCTTTTTTAAATTAATTTATGCATGTTACATGAAAATGATATAAAATTTAATTCATAACTGACATAATATTGTTCAAAAACTATTTAAATGATTGATATAGCTTGATACATAATATGTTATAACTTTATGTTTCGATTTTTAGAATCTCATCAGGCAAACCTGGAAAAATTATTAAAATGATTGAGAAGTTAAAAAAAATAATTATCACATGTTAATAACCTTAACCATTTTATAAATGTAATATTTACAAATATCACATTGTTTTGAAAACATTTTAATTTATAAAAATTTTTTAAAATTCTATGAAAATATTACTGGTAGTGATCAAGCAACCAAACTAAATAAAATAAAATTTATATCGGATACCTAAACACTACTGAAGTTAAAATATCAACATGCTTTTTTCTTATTATCAATTGACATTTATCAAATTTTTGTTATGAAGTCTTTTAGAAACTTATCTATCTTGGGAAATAAAATGTAAATCAACTTGACGAAGATTTCACTGACTAAAATTTATTGACATAAACATAAACAAATCAATATTCTTTGCCGAAAGCTTAATAATAGTGACTTTTATTAATGTTTAATTAACATGTTTTATTAAAAACAAATTTTATTTTATAACATCAATATTATTATTATAATGTATGACGTTAATTTCGACTTCCGGAATAAGCGAAGATGATATTGTCAAATAAAGCTATACAACATTTTTTACATTATAATGATAAGATTTTTAAATTTCCTTTACTGTCATAAATGACACCTACTCAATTACATATTTTAAAATTGAACTACCACTAAAGGTGCATATTGAAACATCACATCAATAGTTGGTACTCATAATTATTATATAATATGGTGAAGTATGAATATTTTAATACGAGACTTCTTATTTAATATTATATTTTTACTACTCGAGGTTTTAATGACCGTTAACCTCTAGATATAGCATAATAATATGGCATAAAAGCAAATAATATAGTGTTATATGACATTTCTTTATAACTTGCGTCAAATTTGAAGCTTGAAAATGCTTTACATTTTAAAATTATACTTTTTGTGTAAAAGGCGCTATGATAAAGCATAGGAAGGTATTTTAAAATAGATGTAGGTACGTAAAATAATTTTAGTTTTATTCTACAATTTAATCTCAACTTTCACGTAAAACTGGAAATTAATTAAATCTTTTCATTTTGTGAATTACATTCGGGAAATGCAATGGTTTAACAATCACTTCTATTTTGTTTCTTTTATTGTTGCTGAAATGATTGCATTGCAGAGCAGAATTATACAATGTCGTACTTAGTGATATTTTAAAACTTAAAATTAGCTGAATATTCTATAATGACAATCACATATTACGCTAAAATTATCATGTAATCGGATTTATTATTCGTATTTGACTGCAATTTACAAGATACATCAAACTGTAATATTAGGTCTGCATTAGTGTACACTAGCCGTTTGTTTTTTTGCAAAATTTTTTTTGTTAGAAATTAAAAAACACTGAAAAACCGGTGGACTAGTGCACACTAGTGCGGTTTCCAAGCACACCTAATATACATTATGTAATTTCAAAAGCAAATATATATGTACGTAGTACAATAAACTACATGGTGTTCAAAATTATGACACCGAGAATTCCGACAAGTCGAGCCTGACAACAAATTACAAAGGATCTGGTAAAAATTTTTCGCTAGAGATTAAAATTACCTACGTTATAAATTTTTAACATCTTTTTCACACAGTTGAACAGTTGTTGAACGTTGTACTTTTGTTTCGTACCATTCTGATTACTGTTCTGCTTGTAGGACATTTGCCAGTGAACTGCCGTATAATTGAAATTTAAAAAAATTGTAATTACCTGTATTGAAAAATTTTAATTTTGGATTTGTTACTGTGCATTTATAAGACTTTTGTCAATTACCATTACCATTCTAAGTTTTTTTTAATTAATGTGTAATAAATTTTGTATTTGAAAACATCAATATAACATTCAAAATAGGTCAATCTTTTAAAATCTCAACATTTTGCTTAGCAAATTCTCACGCAAGCTTCAGTCAATCAAGGAAAGATAAAAAATTCATTCATAAATGTATTTTTTGTAAAACTGAAGAAATATATAGTAAACAGCAGAAGTTTTATTTCTTGATATTCCAACAATAACTTTGTTAATAGTTGGAAAATAGAGAAAATTGTTAGAATAAAGTTTGAAAGCTTTTATATGCTATATAAGAAATATTTTTTTTTTTAATTTATTTTGTTTTTATGATTTCTGACTACTTTCGAATTTCTTTAGTTTTTTCTTAATTTACGGAAACATATTTTTGTAATACCAATTAATCGCTATCTACATTTACTATTGTGATTCGTATGTTCTAGTATTTTTGTATAATTAGAACCTATAATTTATAGATATTCGAACCACGTAAACCAAAACTGTTTCTGATAATATTAAATAATATAACACAATTGTTGACTTCCAAATAGTGGATAATAGTTATTCAACAGTAAATATAATTTTGTTGAAGTTGAGGTTACTTCTAGTTGGTTTAAAATCAACTATTGCATTATTTCAATATTTATGTTTCAAATAAGGAACGTGCAATGCAAATATTTGCACAGGGATTCTGCGTGACCTTTTTTTCTTTTAAAATAGTCTTAAAGTTTTATAACGTTTATCTTAGTTTATTAATATTTTCTCAGAATACACTAGAATTTACTATTCCAGTTGGTTGAAAATTTATGTTAAACTACATTTGTTTGAAATTGAAAATTGTTTTTATAACATTATGATAGAAAGCAAGTTATTCAACTAGATAATTAACACATCCTTATTTATAAAATATGTATTATTCCACTTAATTAAATTTCGTAAAGAAGTTGTAGCATTTTTGTTATAGTATAATATCTCAACTTTATCCTGCGGAACATGCAGAAGCAGAATTGGAATAGCAAGAGCCGACAGCAGGACAGCGGGCGGAACTGCGAGAGTGTTGCTGCTGGATCAATACTCTCAGGATCATGACTAGGAACAGAGCCGGATTGTTTATCTTTACGCTTCGTTGTACTTAATTGTTAACGTTGTATTTCAAAATCAAACTTAAAACGCGTTTTAAATTAAAATTTATCGTCAACCCTTAATTAGAATCTGATGTTTGTTTGCCTTTAGAACAACTAAAATATTACGAAAACTCAATTAATTATTTACAGACATATTGAATCCAATGTTCAGTGTCTTACAAAAATTGTATTCGCCTAGCTATATTATTATAACATGAAAGTTTTAATTTCAAATTTTTGCGGATATTTTTTTTATATGGTTTGCTATATTAAAAATCAAAATATGATATTAATACAAATAAAATTTTTACGACTCAATAAAATCTGCTACAGCGCCATTATTATTACCCCCTAAAAGTTAAACGTATATTAAAGTGCGTTAAATGGAAATTTAATCAAGCAATTATTATAAATTAAAGAGATAAAATTTAATATACGAGTATACGCATGACATTGTTTTTATTTAAAATTCATAAGTTAGAAACTTACGTACACGAATTTAAAATAAATTAATTAGACTAATTGTTAAAAATATTATTTTATCCGAAATGAAAGCCTTGTAATTTTCAGGCAAAACCTCTACTTTTAATGAAAAACAAGATCAATCAAGATAAGATAGTATACTTTAAAGCGTTGTTTTAGGAAAAATATCTTAAATTGTAATGAAAAGCAAATTTTCTGAAAAAATACAACCAAGTGCATCATTTTCAATTAGAAAATGCAAATGTAAGATTACGAAGGAGACAAGAAATCTGTATTTTTGTTGAAATTTTAAATTTAATTGTTTTGTTCGGCATTACATTTTATTAATTTATTTAATTTAATTAAAGGTTTAATATTTTCAGAATAATTATTTCGTAGCACATGTTACCCTCTAATGAAAATTTTTTGAATTGTAATAAAATAATGTTCTAATGAGAATTTTCCAAGTTATTGATTTTTTTAAAACGTTATGATAGTACCCAATTAATAAATAATATACGAAATGTTTACAGTACAGCATAAACACTTGTAATTAGGTCACGTACACATGTCATTCTTATGACTATAATACAACCCCGATATAAAATATTTAGAAATATTCCAATATTTTTTCATTCTTGATGTACCTTTTTATTTTAAAATTAGTATTACATAACGCTTACCTTAAAATGAAATGCATAATAAATGCATATTATAAAATTTCGAGTAATAATGTCTGAACAATATAACAATATGTACATTAGGTAGTATATAATAAGATTATTAAAAGTGGGCATATTATATCGTAAAAGTATTTAAAGTAGATTGTTTAAATTTATATTTAAATTTTTTACGATACATTTTAATATATTTTGGCCATTACGCCTCTGGTACGGGTCAAATGATGCAGAATACAAAACCGGACCACGCAAACCGGAGGGTGCTAAACACAGTCCACAAAAACCAACATCGTTCTCTAGCTCAACGATGCTAATCAGGTTAGAAACCATTGTTAATTACTTGAGAGGATTTGATATGCAAATTTTTTGTTGTATTACTTTATAATATAAAATAAAATTTGTTTGAAAAAATTATACTAACATAGTATTATAAAATAATTTTAAGTGAGTTTTCTATGTAGGTTTTGTAAAGAGAATTAAATAATAAACAATAGATCAGGTGTGCAACAATGCCAGTTGCGGCTTAAATATTTCTGCTATATCAATAAACATTATAATCATGCCAATGTGAATACTTGCAAAAAATTGATCATGGGAATGAACACATTCTTACTAACGAAATAGCCATCAAGCATGAAATGGTTGCTGTCAATAATGTGCAAACAACAGATTGGTATTCAAACAATGTTCCAACAAATAAATTAAATCATTTTTGATGTACCATTTTTGACAAGAAATAATTTGTTTTAATACTGCAAAATCATTAAATAACATGTAATTTATTCGAATTAAATAAAGGCTAAAAACATAAAAAATATGTCATACTATTCAACATGTTCGTTTAAAAATTTAACATAAGTTAGGTCAACTATATACAAGTTAATTTAATTGAATTGCAGATAGCTTTATGGGAAAACGAATCTGTATCGTGAAAATTAATATTAGAAAACTTGAAGCTAAAATAATAAATGATTATTTTATATGTAAGCAAATGTAGTCTACAAAAACGATTATCGATATAAAATATTCGCTTTTTTATTCGTTTGCATACGTCATAACTTTTAAACGGGTTGCCAGATTGACTTTGAATATGGGATATGCGTAGATCAGTGCAGATAGGACAAAATAATATTGAGATTGAAAAACGCCACAAGTTTACATGCAAAATATAATATGTTGTATACATGTACATATATATATTCTTAGATGTATGTTTGACTCTTCGACAATTATTACAATTAAATTTCAACACAAAGAAGTGAGCAATTTTTTATTTTTAAACACTTAATTTTAGTCATGTTGCAAATAGTATAAGCTAAATATAATTTAAATTTGTACATGTACATTATACAAGTTTTGGTATAATTTTTTTTTACTAATTATTTATTAGCAAGAAAATATCTCCACTACTATTTGGCGAAAAACATTCGATTATTTAATGGGTATTTTTGGGGTGAATATGTGTTTACATAAAATGTAAACACACCAATGTAAATGCAATATAATATTATAATAAAAGGTAAGTGTATCTAATTAATAATAATTGTAATAAATATAAATATTAATTACAAAATGATTGTAATAGAATTTATTCTGATATCAAAAAAATTACATTTAATCAATTGGTTGATATACTTTGTATCCATTAATATAATTATGTATTATGTGACTAGGTAAACTGTATTATACTAGGTATCAACTTGCTTTTGATATCAACTAATACAAAGGCTTATCCTTATACCATGCCATTGACAATTTAATAATTCCAATATTGGAGTGGAAATAAAAACTGTTTACTACTGTTCCTTTCACCCAAATAAACTAAAACACGCAATATAATAATAATATATTTATTTACGGATAATCCATATGACACCAAATAATTTAATTAATAGATAATAAACAGCGGAAGGAATTAAAGAAGATGTACAAACAATGCAACAGAATATATTACAACTATGACAGAATACCCAAAAAAATACTGCAAACAATCTAAACGTCTCAAAATCTATTTACCTCACTATTTACATATTTGATCTATTTTATTTTATTAGGATTATTTTAGCCTGATGGAAACGAATTAATGCAATTTATTAATATTCTAATTCCGTTGTAATGTTCGAACTCTTTAGTATTGAAGAGAAAGTATGTTATCAATTTGTAAAAGTGATACAGCAATATATGTTATATCTTAAATAGATGGTGAGTTAAAGGATTTAATAGATAAAAAACATATTTCATCAAAAATAAGTCAAAAACCCATATAGTAAAAATATTTCACTAATATTTTTTATAATCATTGAATTAAATTCGAAGTTGATATAGAGCGGTGCTGGTACAATCTCAATAGAGTAAATAAAGCGAATACTACTCTTAGTACGTTTTACTATACAATAATTATTTTAAAACAAATAATTAAAGTCATGTTATTGGTATTACCGAGATTAAAATCGTTTTTATTTATTACAATTTAATTATACTATGGTATACACAATACGAATTTTAATTTACAAAAATCTCGTGAACTTATAACATTGAAAATTTTAATCTAAAAAGATCTTTATGAGTAAAGAGAACAGTCAACGTACAATCAAGTTTTATTGCACGAAATATTTTTATTAAAAAGATTTGATTTACCTTCATAAATTGATGGTATATTCGTTGGCTATATTTTTATACTGTTGTGACAATTGAAAATTCCTTAAAATTTTATTAATTAAATTTTTAAATCATAATGAGTATTAATCTAAGAATTAGATTTTAAATTTATTCAATATTAAATTATTTTTTTTAAATATTAGCACATAAGGAATCGGAAAGCCATTTTATTAAGTAAATATGTAAAACATATTATAAACAAAAAATTGAAGTTTACTTTTTCAATTAATAAGTTTATCAAAAATTTGACTACCAAATTTGAGATACAGGCACACGATATTATGCTCGTATGTTAATTAATCTGAAATCATGCATATGCTTTTCACAATTCGAAATACTGCTAATATACTTTAGGTATTCAAATAGTGTTATAAAATAAGATATTAAAAATAATTTTAATGGAATTGTAATATATAAACATGAAAAACAATCACTTTAATAATTTCTCACTTGTCAAACCTAAATCAACATTCGCTTTTCTATGAGAGCGCTTAATTCAGAATTTCAAATTAGTACGGTTAAATTATCATAGCTCAAGTTTTAATTATTATGTCACGTGTAACTAATAAAATTATTATTTCACAAAAAATGAGAATACTTATAATATACCAATATTTTTATAAATCGTTATTCGTGCTTTGTTCGATAAATGACCGTTGGGCACAGGTGTTAACTATGAATATGAAATACATTGCAGTGCGATAACGCTAACAGTAACATTATCGTTTAAATGATACCATATTAATGTATGCACAAGAGTTACTAATTTTGTATTGCTATCTTCTGTATTAACCAAATAATAGTATTGTTTACCTAGACATAAAATATTATTAATAATTTCACAAATAATGATAATTTTATTCCCACTTAATTTACTTCTCAATTATCATTATACGAATAATATATTTTTAACTACTAATATGTTGAATTATTCAATTATACCTACATACACATGAAATGTCGCTATATTACATTACAAAACCGTATGAATTTTTTACCTCACAGGATTCCGATATTTTGTCAAATTACCTTTACAGGAAAACTCTTTTTATTTTTTAAAACACATTAAATTTAAAATAAAAAATTATTTCGTTTTTTTATCAATATGAAAAATTCGTTTAGAAGTTATTAATATTATCGTCCATGTAAAATTATTAACTCTGTGATGCAACGTTTAAAGTAGAACGTTACTATAAGTAGAAATAATAATTTCTAAAGTGTGATGATTTTCCACTAACTTTCGACTAGAACACGAACAAAAAACTTTAAAAAATTTGAACGAATTTCTTTGGTGCGAAAAGTTTATGCGACTTTGATTAATATTCCTCTCCCGAAATGGAAGTTCAAGCTGAAGCCAATTCAAGCCCAAGTTATTCTTGTCCATTTTAGAAACGCGTCTTTGGGTAGTTAATCTGCACGTGTCACGAAATGAACACAGATTTGTTAGCTAACTTGTATGGATTCTAGCGATCTGTATAGATTTCCAGAAGTGGTTTTTGAAATGGAAAAACTTCGCTAATATTAATTAGACGAGAAATTATGAAATTAAAAATTGTTTGTCGTACCATCAACGCGAAAAGTCTTTTATGTAATCCTGTGTGCATTCCGACATGTTATATCAAATTTCTTTAAAAAGCAAGCCGAACGTGCTCTCATAGTAAAAAGCCTGCAATATTTATGAAAAATGATGAATATTTATGATGCAAACAATAGCTTTGCTGACAGTCTTTTTATATTTACAGTATTGAGTACAAATTTCTGTTATAAAATTCAAAATAACTAAAAGTGCTATCGACATACTTCAAAGTTTATTATAATCAAGTCGAAATGTGAAATTTTTGTATGAGAATTTATGTGGTGATGTTGAGAATTTTTATTTTGAATTACACTCAAGTCTATATTTACTTTAAAACTACAGCAGCAAGCATGCACTTTCTATGTATTTGTAAGAGCGATATATAATAAGGCTTTTAAAGCAATGCATTTTATGACGTTACTTTTATAATATAAATTAGAGCAATCTCGTATCCTATTTCAGCATTACGGTAATAAATGTATCACGAATAAAAGCAATAAAATTGGACGAATAATTATTTAATATGTAGTAGCTTATGTCTTTATTATAATGAGATCATGGCAAGCTTATAACTGAAACGTGTAGAGCAATTGCCTAAGGATCACATGCCACTGCAGCTCAAGGGATTTTGCTCACACAAGGGCGAATATGTATTGTAAATTACGTTTCTCTTATACGCACTATTACACCATTAATAGGGTTACTCGTGTCGGATATTGTCAAATTAATTAAAGCGTAAAGCTAGAGCACTTCTTATTAGTTTGATCAATTTCTCAATAATATTTCATGTTTATTGTTATTTGATTAAAAGTGGAATCTATTACACACTAAAGTCTACTTCCTTGATATTGTCTACCTTGAAATTGAAGAAAATAAATTTTAATGATATTCTAAATTTATTCGTCAATTTGATTAAAATATATTATACTAACATATTTATTACAAGATAATATCAATATTTTAGAGGTCGCAGAATTGAGATAAAATATTTATTCATATTTCACTATAGCGGGATCAGCAATTTTAATGACAATAGCAGACTATAATTAATTATTAAAACTTGTATAAATGGTAATACATAATACGATGGCATTTTTTAATGTGTTTGGAGGATAAGATTTTGGTATTTTGTATTAACACCAAACACAAAAGTAGGTCACAAGTTAAATACTTCCTTTGTGCGGATGTACAGGAAAATTTAAATAATGAAACAATCTCAAAGAGTTGCTTACCAATGACAGTAAGATTAACTTTGCTATTGCGAGTCTGTGCAACTTTGAAGTCGACCCTGCATCGGTAGACTCCCTGGTCGGACTCCCGGATGTGGTCAACCCCTAACTCGGCTGGCTGTTTTTCGGGCATGAAGTAGGCTCTGTTTGCAAATACATTTTCATCAGACCAGCGTTCTGCTAAACTAAAATGTCGATCTCTGCCATCCACACTGCAAACAGAGTAGTCTGTTTTAAAAAAAGTTCAAAGGTATAATACATTGTAAATATAATTAAAAACACATCTGGAATATAGCGCTAAATAGAAACAGACGATTATATAATATTTAAATTAATATTATAAATACTCAAAAAATATGTTTACATAATTATATGTCTAAAACATAAATTTCGTTAATTAACGTTATAATAATATTTATAAGGATATATTTACATACTCTTTGTTGTACGGCATAGACAACATTGCTTTAAATTAAATAACTCAGCCGAAACCGATCTACGCAATAGTCAGTTTACAGTTAACACTATAAGGTATTTATAATTAAGACTTTCTAGACTCTGTAATTAACTTACAAGAACGTGCAATGGAAATTTCTAGAATTACATGTGTACGTATGTTTATATAAGAACGCTTATTACAGACTTACAGGCTAGGACAGTAACTAACTTCAATAAGTTTTCAGTAGTTCAAGCCTTATTATTAGATAGTTAATTACTCTCAGTATCTAAGTAAATTTTACAAGCGTATATTAAAAGTTACGTGACATTTTATTTCAATATTGATGCAACACTTACTCGAACTTACTTATAAATTTATAATAGATTTCGGTATCTTACACGAGATATGAGTTAATTGGATGAAGTTCTGTTGGTGATTTAATTTAATTTAAACGATTTAATTTCATCAAACCACAATTCGCTATGCAATTGTACTTTTAAGATACAGAGAAAATCTGAATCTATTGTCAATTTTGAGTTAATATCATTTGTATTACTTAAATTAGAAATTCAAATTATTTTGATTTATTAATTTTATTTTAATTAACTCAAGCGTTACAATAATTTCTTACTGTAAGTTGATTTTACATCAAAACAGTGGCATTTTGTATTGATTTATTAGACAATTATGCTAAATATTTTTGTTTTAGTATATAAGGTATGTCAAATTGAATATTTTTTTAAATTTCACAAATATAAAATATAAAATAAAAATTGAAAAGTTGTGCGCATATTTTTTTTTTTTTAATAGATTTTATATTTTCTTTCGTAAAACATTTGGTTTTTTACATTTTATGTAATATTAACATTTGCTTTTGAGATTCATTGAAATTGAGTTATTTGCTAAAATGTAATAAATATCCAAAAAGGTTAAAACTGATATAAGTTAGAAAGAATACACAGCAATACCCAAATATAGCTAGAAATTATTTTATACATAATTATATATGTAGTACATAGATTTACAGACAATTGAGTCTAGTTTTGTTGAAGAAGTTAAAATTTTTGCCTGATCTTTAAACCTAGTTTAGTTTACCTAAATATTTATTTTTGAGACAATTTTTGACAAATTTAACCTGTTCTGATTTGACTCTGCAGAAAAATTAAGACCTTTTTCTGATATTAAAGTAAAGCACTTCTGCATGGAAATGCACAAGTACCTAATGACTGAAAAAATGTACATATTTGTGTCTAAATTAAATTTGTCTGGTTAATTATGATATTTTTGGAAATGACAATTATTGTAAAGTTATGATGATTTGGATTTGCAAAATAATTTAATATGTTTAAAAATGAACTTAGAAATAAATTTCAAGTAAATTTTGTAGTAATAATTTTAGTATGTACAGTAAAATAAAAAATTTAACATAAACTAAACAGAAACGTTAAAATAATACAATTTACAGTACATAATACGTACAACGAGAAGACATTAATTTACTATATTTAACAGGTTAGGACTAAAAATATTTGAGTTTATTTTTGATCTTTAGTCCTATATAACTACAAGAAAGCGAAACAAGAAAATATATTCAAAATAATTATAAAAGTAAAAATAGTCAAATAATAAATTTTAACTGTAAAGAATATTTTAACATTTGTTAGGTTTGATCATTTTAACACCACATACTACTAAATACCACAAATTACTTAAAAATTTATTTTATTAAGTTATTTTCTATTTCTAACTCTTAAGTAAAGAATACACACTTACATAGAAACATAATATTTAAAAAATCCTAAAAAATGACAATAATTCACATTTAACATGTTGAACAGGTTTGAATAAACAAGAAATTGAATTCTGAAAAATTACGTTATAAAAATAATAAAAATTTTTAAATTAAAACTTTGTAATACTATATAAAGGCTCTCATTTCATAATTATTATTGATCATCAGTCGTATTTAACATAAGAAAAACGTAAAAATAATGAGAAGCAAGAGAAATAATATACCAAACAAAATTGAAAAAATTAAAATTAAATAAAGTTCAAACCTGTTAAATGTGAATTATTGTCATTTTTTAGTGTTTTTTAAATATTATGTTTCTATGTAAGTATGTATTCTTTACTTAACAGTTAAAATTCATATTATTTTAACATTTGTTTAGTTTGATTATAATGACTAATGACATTATTTATTTATTCATATTGAAATTTTTATTTGAACGGTTGTCAATTTAGCAAAATCTTTGGTAAGTATATTATGTCTTAACATCAAGCATGAACTAATTCACTTTTTTAGGAAAAAACAATAAATTTAATTAAACTGATTTAAAAACCCTAGAAGTGGCGGAAAACCATACACTCACATCAAATTAATTTATTTACAAAAACGAAAATTTTAATTTATTTAATGAAACAACATTTACTAGTTAAGAAAAAGAATTTCTTGTTAAAGCCTCATCAGTTACAATGCGATAAAACTTTTAAAATATTAGTGTTGGTGGTATTGATCTGATAAATTTTGTTTCTAAATGTATTTGAAATTTTCCATCAGTTATTGTTATTTATTCTAATTATACTATTGATGCTCGAATAAATTTTTCTGAAGTCGCACTGATATGGTTCAGAAGGTCACATATTATTTTAAAATCATCACCAAGTTTTCTTATATCATTTTGACATTCCGACACATACCAGTGCGACATCTTCAACGTTTAGAGTGGGGACAATAATGGGGTCACGTCTCCATATTGGTCAAGACATTATGATTTTTCCATATTGTTATTTTGTTCCTCTATTATTGTTTCTCGAGCAGATGGAGCTAAGTGCTTTATTAATTAACTGTAAATATCATCTGAATGTGATGTACCTTTATACTTTTATAATTAAATAACAATCGGGGTTAGTGCATTTGGGTTAATTGCTGCGTTATTTGTTTCGTATTACAGAAATTTATTTATGTATTTTCTAATTTGAAATGTTTGGAATGTCTCAAAATTTTTGTTGTTGTTAATAATTTTGATACATTTTTTCAGGCAGCAATATGAAATAGAAAAAGAACTTAAAAAATTCATTTTTTAAGTAGATTTTTGTGGTAATTTTAACATTTTGTTTAGTTTGTTTACTATTAGCTATACAAAAGTTGTAGCTATTCAATTCTTATAATTGATAAAATTCTGTTCTCCATTTCAGTTGGACATTGTATTTATACTTTTAATATAATTTATCAATAATAGGCGTTTAGTTTTAATAGTTCTGTTGGCAATAGCTGGCTGGTTCTTAAATTTTATGATATTTTCTAACGATAGATATTTTTTATACCTATATACGTATGATGCAGATTTTTTTCTCTTTGATAGTTATTTCTACATCTTTGTTCCACCATCGCAGTTAGAGTTTTTACTGTATTATGCCTTTATTTAATATGTTTTTGGTTACGACCGATATATTTTATTAGTAAGTAATTTAATAGTGTTAATGTCTAAGTTTTCAGTAAAAGTAAAGTTGTTCTTTGTTTGTTTGTTTGCTTTGCAAACTCTAGTTTACCTTGTCAATGTTCCATTTAGGTGGGATAATTGTAAGGTTAGTTGGATAGTTTTTTAATGCAAATAGGAAAATAGTCGCTATTATACAGTTCAGGTAGTACAGTACATTCTAAATAAGGTTCGAGTTGAGGTTGAGCGATGGTTAGATTGATTGCTAACATGTTATTTGTTAAAAAATTAAAATGTATAAATTGTCTCTTAAAAAATTCGTTAAATTGTTCATTTATAAACTATAACTGCCAATAGAAATTGTTCTTATTCATTAATATTTTTTAATATATTGAAGTGATAAAAAATGAAAAATTGTAATTATTCACTTCATCCAAAAAGTACCTCGGCTTAACTCCTCAACGCGGGAGATGAGAATGTCAGTTTGGTGGGTTCTCCATTCAAAAGAATAATTACTATCAACAACAAATTTTTTCCTTCCCCACCTTGCACTTTTTCTCAATTTACCATATTAAAATATAATTTACAAAATTTTACGAAAAGAGTACAGGGTGGGTCCAAATACCCTGTTACACGACAATAATTATGTATATTATATCTGATTTATTTTTCCAAAATTGCGTAGATTTCTTCTAATTGAGTTATCCATGAATTTTTCTATACTAGTTTGACTTTAGAAATTTTGTTTTAGTTTTCGTAGATTAACTTTTTAATTTTCTGTATTTTCTACTAAAATCATTGAATAAAATAATGATAACCGCACAAGTTTGTAAGCAGAAGAAATTTTGTAAAAAAATCTTGTAAAAAAAATATAATTATGTAGGTATGTATGTACTATAATGTCGTTTGGAAGGAATTGTCTTATTACAATTTCAGTACAATAAATAAAATAAATAAAACATGGTGAATAACATACGTATACTACGACAAGCAGTTTTCGATTTTGTTGCTATCTAATTAGTGATCAAAAATTATAGTACGGGGTTGTCCATGGTGTTTATAATTTATCTTTTAATCACTCTAGGTCTGAGTTTTATAAAATACGTTTTGTATGAATACTTAAAATTTCAGTATGTAGCTGATTGCGGTGGATCAGAATTGATATTTGATTAACACTAATTGATTGATGAGATAAAATCGGATTAGTGATATATTAATTTTTCTTAATTAGAATCTTTGTGTTCTTTGCGATTTAGAATATATTTTCTGAATAAATAACTACTACTCAAATCGAGAAGTAATTTTATTGATTTTAGCAAGTTGCGAAGGTGTTAGTGCTGAATTTAAGAAGGCATTCTTTTACTATTGCCGAAGTCTTCAACTTAGTACTTCCATAAGTACTTTTTGAACCATTTTCGTATCAAGTTTTTTTTCAATATTTCCAATGTTATAAATTGCAATAGTATTTTGTGTAGATTTGTAGGACAATTTTATATGTTGCTTAGTAACCTTTGTGTAGAAATTAAAATGGCTGTATTCAAAATTTATTTATTACGAGGGATTGAGTTGAATCTACGTACATAAATTTCTTATTACAACAGCATGTGTTAACATCAGTTTTTTTAACTAAACTTGTGAACTTGTGAATTTGTGAACTACTTTTTAGATAGTGAACTATACAAAAGCTAGCTTGGTTTTCATATTAAAGGGCTTTCAAAGCTATGATTGGGCCAAAATAAATTTATGGCAAATTTCGTTCTGCTATAACTATTTTAATAGCTAACTTTTGACATGTAACGTTAAACTATTTTTTATTTATTGATCTGTATTAAAATTGCATTGACCTATATGTATGTATTGGTCAAAAAAGGTCAGGATACTTTAAGTTAGTAATTTGATTCTAGTAACAATTTGTTAAGTAATAATGTTTATTGATGAGGAATACGAGTGTTTGCTTACACCAAATCTGTTTCTCCTGTAACTTGATCTACCTTTCAGCGCAGATTACTGTCTTTTGTAACTCTATTTAGTGCTCATAGCTTTGGAGTTAGTGTAAAGTGCTAGTTTAATTTGCGAATAGTTAGTTATTAAGTTTTGGAAATGGCCTACGGTTTAATATGCTACGTTATAATAGATATGACTTTTGTTTGTATTAACTTTGCAAAGCATCAAGTTAAATCGTAGCTTATGATAATCGCGAGTTGGTCATGTTTATTTTAGTAAGAAGATTATTATAATTTTTTTCCCGGTACATTATTACATAAATTACTAAAAACATGATTTCGTCACGTTACAGCCTTGGTGTAATATCATACCAAAAAGATATGACTAAATTTGGTTCATTTGCTCTTCACAAAAAGTATTGATGAAGAATATTTAAATATAAAACTTGAGCATAGATATTTTACAGTTTTGCATGGAAATATGGCACGTCACAAAATTAGGTTTGCCTATTATTAATTATTTATGTAATAGTTAGTTTGGTAATAAACTAACTAATAAAGAGCATGTTAAATAGCAAAGGATATCAAAGAATCATTTTTGCACAAATTTTGCATAAATATTTTGTATAAATAATCCATTGGATTTGTTTGGTTCAGAAAAAGTTCAAAAGTTTAGAACAGTTTAAAAGATCAAATCTTCAACTTTGTTTACACCCTAACATATTGAATGCATAGTAAAAATATATTGATATGTTTTGAACCTTCCAATTGGAGGTAATTAATATAATTTGAGACGCCTATTGACCTAAAAAGTTATCCAAACAACTAATCCGATTAGAATCCCGCAATTTTCGCACTTGCATTGATTATAATCAATTCAATTGATTATAATATTCGATAATTATCGAATATTTGAGGATCAGCGAAAAAATAGTGTATATAACTTGCTAAAAAGTATTTTTTATGCGTTTCTGTGATTTCTGCTTGTAATATTATATATTTTTTGAATTATTACCTCCAATTGGTTAGGTCCCACATCGAACCTAATTGAGTAAATTTAGAAAATATATAAAATAATCATTATCGTTATCAAATCATTTTATTTTAACTATAAAATATCTTTAAATGCATATATTTTTAATCTCATCTATTTAAAACATATTTAAATAAGGGAATGTCGTCAAGGTTGGCCACCCTTTTAACTTTGCCCATAACTTCCGTGTAAGAAAGAATTTTGTTGATTTAAGCACATGATCAGAAAGATCTAGAAATAAAGCTACTTTCGAAGCAATCGCAAATTGATTGGATAAAAAAATAGAAAACTTATGCAAGAATTAAAAAAAAAATGTTGTCAAGGATGAGAATTGAGAATTGAAATTGAGAATTACAAAATTTATACAAAAAAATTGACTGGATGAAATAATAAACCAAATTTATTTTATTTTTATTCGATTGAGTGAAACTTTATAATATAATATCGCAGAAAACTGATTTACATGACACATAATTCCGAATCATCGTTTTGGCAAATAAAATAGCTCCTTGCCATTTTAGCACATTTCAAATGCACATTTTTTTTGCATTTAATGCATGGAATAGAGTTGTTGCGGTTTAGGCGACGAAGCATTCGCTTCCAAGCAGATGATGCATTTACCAACGTGGTTTTTTTGCAACGGTCCAACCTTGACAACAAGTTCCATCACCACATCGCGTCACACTACATCCTAACAGGTAGCGAAATTGAATGTTTCCCTTCAATAATTTTTAAAGACTATCCACATAACACATTTTAGATGATTATCTTAACGAATTAATGTTTTTCCTCCAAGTTTTCATGCTATATTTGCAACTGGTCGAAAACTTTTTTTATCTTAGTTCAGTGAATGAGTTCACAATACGTTTTAACATTACACTCCAAAATCAGTAATGGCACGAAAAGTTCATTGTCATTGAGGGATGTTTTGCCACACTCGCACATAGGTGGTTTCAGTGATCTACACTGAAAAATCGCAGTGGGCCGACCTAGACGTCGGGCCAACCTTGACAACATTCCCTTATTTCAAACAATTCTACATATTAACTAATCTAATTTAAATTTCCTATACAAAAATTGTTCTTATTATCCAAGTATTGCATTTCTTAAAATAAAAATCTTAATCTAGCAAACTTATACATTTCCACAGGAAAATCTTCATACGAAGTGTCAATCGTCAACAATTTTAAGATTGAAGCTTTTAAGATCAACTCCGAATAAGTCTTTATTCTTCACATAGTTCTTTTTTCATCCATTTATTAAACTTTGAATTTATTTGAAATAATATGCTTTTTTAATTAAATTAAATCGATCTCACTATTAAACAGTTTATACAATTTTAGCTCCCTTCTCCCCACAAATATTAAAACCAATATACATCATTACAACTTTTACAGTTTTCTACTTTTTTTTTTTAATTTTTTCATTTCAATTTATTATTTTTATTTTGACATCTATACTACTATACATAATATATTACTTTTATATTTACATTAAAATTATTCCATTTTGGACTCAATGATTAACTTCCAAGTATAGAAATAATAATAACCAAATTAAAATTATTCAAAAGTTCAAAATATCGTATATTTTTAAGTTAAATCAAGTAACAATACGTTTTTTTTGCATGTGCTTGTATGTGTTAGTAACAAAGAATTTGTTGTTCTCTTAGCTTTCAGTAATTTTATAATTATTTTTTATAGCTAAACATAGATTATTGGAATTGAACCGATTTAAATGCTTCTACTTTTGACGCTAAGTAAATGCTAGACGCCTTTTCACAGTAAAAGGCTTTCAAGCCAAATGTTTGATAGGCCTGACCAATTGTCACCAAAACCTAAGAGTTTAAACTGTGACCTTATAATCCCCAGTCCAAATCTCTATGCACTACACCAACCACCTGTGCAGAAATAATCACTAGTGCTTGACGTTAAAAGTTTTTGTCAACAGTTTTTTGATGCTTTAACTAAATTTTACCTCTACTTATTGCTGTAAAAATTAAAATCGTTTTCAGTTTATGTATTATTAAATATAGCATGGTATTAATAAATATTAAATAATCATAACATAGATGTTCAACAGGTATATTTAACACTATTAGAAGGTTTAGAAAATATTCTTTTTAAATATGTATGATGTTGATTACTACCTATATAAAATACTATAAACACTTGTAAATATTCGAATATTCAAGTACTTGAAAATGTGTCTTTAAAATTATTTATTGAGTTTTAATATTTAATAAAAGTAGTCTATAATTAATTTATTGTAACTTGATATTGATATTTTTATTGTTTCCTATAATTAATTATAGTACATACATACACTAAAATTATAAATAAAATTTAATTATCGTTATTAATTTATTGATATTACTAAGAATAATTAATAATTATTAAATAAAAAAATCATCATTAAAAAACGCTTTTATTTTATTGTGATATTTAATAACTATAATAATGTTATAGATAATTTGAAACCAATAAGAAGTAAATTTTTTTTAAATATGTGGAAAACCATGACGCTTTCTTTCATCAAATTTACTTTCAGGAATTATATGTAATTATACTAATTATATCCATCGCAAGATACTGCTTGTAAATTCAAAACTACATTGAGTAAACTGAGTATGCTCATAAGTTATCACTTAGAAATC
The DNA here is from genome assembly GCA_911387805.1 of Cantharis rustica. NCBI lineage: Eukaryota > Metazoa > Arthropoda > Insecta > Coleoptera > Cantharidae > Cantharis > Cantharis rustica. Next base: position 43,394,106 of record OU426877.1, read on the forward strand.
AGTAAAAATACAAGATACCTTTTAGAATGAAATTTAACCAAATTCTCAGCAAATCATAATTTTCAATTCTAATAATTGTGCAGTTAATTTTTGATAATTATAAAATACTAACATAGTTAATATCGAGTTTCATTACTTAAAGCACAAATCTATTAATTACATTTAGTTATATTCATAAACCTAAACACACAGTAGCGCTACATCCCTGAGTGGGTTTTGGTTGACCACTTCATTATATGAAGGATTTTCAAGGTATATTACCTCGGTGGTTTGCCATTACCTGCCGAGGGAGGTCGGTTAGAATAAAGTTCTTGCTCTACTGGAGAAGAGATCTCCGTTTAATAATCAACATACTTAAAGAAACTACAAAATTAACGTATTAATATTCTTGAAAAACTTTAATATACCTTATAATTAATAGTTTTGATGATTAAGCAGTGTAGTACAGTATAATACTATATTGAACATAATCAGCTTTTTTTCAATTCATCTCGTAATTTATCTGGTGAAAACCTTTGCAAAATTACTTATTTTGCTATATTTTATTTGTCAAGTAAAGATAAAAATAACTAAGATAGAAATAAGAAGGTTAGCAAGACGAAGAAGTCGCACATAAAAAGATCAATCGTTAAACAGAGTTGAAAGTTTAGAGCATTTTTAATTGAAGGTTTTTTGAGTATTTTATAAAAATTAATAAATTTGCCTAACAAAATTTGTTAAATTTTGACAAATAATTTCAAAATCTTTCTTCTAAAACTAATAAAGGTTCTACAGATAAAAGTTTACAAGTGAATGTGATTCATTATTCAAAATAAATTAATGTTACAACCTGAAATGTCCTTTGTGAATAGCTGACAAAATTTTTATTACCACTTTTATGAATCTTTTCGATAACAAAAGTTTATTTATCTGTAATTCATTTTTAACAATATCTAATTCAAAAGTGATTGTCAATCCTGTAATTTATGACATACAAATGCTGACTTTTTTACTCGATTCAAAGGATAATTTTATGTTAAATTAAAATGATCGTTAAACATTTGTAAATAAATTGACATAGCAAATTGTAATTTGATGTGAATTAAGAAATTAGCCATTAACATTTTACTTTAAATTGCTTTTATCTTAAAATTCGAACTGCGGTTTATTTTGTAAAAATCCAAAGATGTGGTTAGCATTAGTAGTAATCAATATTTTACTTAAAACCTTTAAAACACGATCAGCATTCTTAATATGGATTATTTTACCCAATTTAAACGAAAGTTAAATATTACATTAAAAAAATTTAAAGTAACTTAATAAATTATGAACAGCAGACTGGAAGTGACAAAAATTGTAAAATCGGTTCGGTTATACGCAATATACACACTTCATTTATCAGCATTTAATCTTACCTATAAATCGGCGTTCCTAAATCTTCTCTATACCACAACACTAAAAGCACTTCGTCATTTGGCATTGACGTAGAAATATCGCAAGGCAGATATGCGGGATCCCCCGCAACCACTTGAAAATCTACCATGGGAACTGTAACAAGAAGGAAAATATTTTTACAAAATTGGATTTCATTAAATGTAATAAATTATTAAATTATATAATATTTAATGGCTTATTTTAGTAAAGTACATCCAAAAACAGGTGTTTACTATGTTTACTACTTAACAAGTTATTACTTTAGGCTATTTGGAACAAGCTGAGTGCGTGTCAAAGAGCAATAATCCAAAACTAATTTAAACTGAAACGTTTCCAAATGTAAAATTCGAGAAATCTAACAATTATTTATTCTGAAATAAGAGTTTCACCGATTTTACGTAACATTTCAGTTCATTTTAATTTAATTTTGGAGATAAAAGATTTTGATAGGTTTCTATTGTTTTTCATTATGTAATGCTAAAATTTGAGTGTCAGAATAAAGAAACTATTTGTTCGAATGTTTAAAATCATAGATAAAGTATTATTTCTAAAATTTATATAAACATAGTGTAAAAATTCTTACAACATTATCATTTCTTTATTATATCCGTTCCTTCGGCACACACCGTGAATAATAATGCTGAAGATTAAAAATTACGTTTGAAGTTGTCATGAAATTTGATTAAAATTACATTTAAATGTAATTTGATGATACATTTAAATTGGTCATAAACGTACAGCAAAAGTTTATCCATCGCCTTGGATATTGTTATCAAGCAGTTAGGGACCATCCGTTTGTTAGTTTTAGAGTCAGTTTTACAATATTAGATACCAAAGCCAACACTGTTAACTGGCAAAGTTATTTGAAGAAAGTTCGAAAAAAACGTACATAAAAGTTTGTAATCCAAGTAGTGGATAAGTGACAGTTTCGCGAATACATTTTTCTAATAAACTCTTTTCAAACAACATTGTTATTTAATATCTATCATCATTAGTATTGGTTGAACATAATGTTTAGATCAATACAGCAAGTTGAATATCAATAAAACGTAATAATAAATATGGAAAATAATCTATCGTAAGCAAATAATTAAATAATAGTATGTAATAGTAACAACGTAATAAGAAAAATAATAGTCTATTTGATCGGTATAGAAAATAAGTCATTATTCAACGCGTGTGATACGCAAGAACGATAATGTGATCAAGTATTCATTTACATTTACAGGTTTACATTTGACAATATCAACAAACATCGATTTTTTAAAATTAAAAAGAAAATTAAAGCGAACGGTGACATTGAGAGTAAGTCGCTTTCCGTACTAGTGCGTAAAAGTTGATTATTAATTCTAATTAATGCAGAACGTAAGCTATTACATAACAAAAATAAATAAATAAAATATGATTATGTAAGCCGGGAAAAATAAACATAGCTATTACTAATTTTGGTGTATTGCTGCTTTATTATTTAAGAAAGATTATTATATCCCTGGAAGGAAAATTAGCTGAGCATAAATTTGAAAAGTATAATCAATGCTTAGAATCACGCAATAAATCTTCTCTCTTCATCTCATAACATTTTAAATCTGCTTTCTAAAATAAAATAATTGTTTAGTATAATTATCATAATACTTATTTTCTGAATATTACAAAAATTAAAATAATTACATGAAGTGCACCAACGACACACATCTCTTTACAGCTTACTGTATAGAAAAATGTACAGTGTCGTACCAGTATTAAATTTTCCTAATGCACAACTTAATACATTTACAAATGTTCTTGTTATATGGACAACATCACAAAAGTTGAATTATTATATGCTAATTTATAACTTTTTGTACAACAATTTTGTTATTATTATTATATTTTCAGAAAAATCTCAAATAAGGAAAATAAAAAATAGATTCAGCCACTGCCAATAACAGTCATACCAGACGACTGTCTGTTAATTTTGATCAATTATACAAAACGGTATATTTAGTATGCCACACAATATCTTTTCCATAAAACAGTTTTTGCAGGCTCTGAAATATTCTATCGTATAAAAATATTTCAATTATTTTAGCACTATATGTATATAAATTAATAATGGATAATAGCATAAATAAATAATCAATATTGTGTGTAGCTCATACAAAAAAAGTTCCAAAAAGTTAAAAAGTGAAATATAAATTAGCAATTAGAAACGGAAATAATATTATTAGTGGTAGAAATCTGTTTTGAATAAATAAGCTTTTATCTCGTTTTCATAAACTTTGCTTAAGAAATCATTATCTCTTGTTTTTAGTAACAAGCTTTATCTACACAAGTTGGATAAGCCTTTTGATTAGTATAATTGGATTTATCTTATTTAAATAAATAAATGTAAATTTGTAAATGCTTCTATTGAATAAAATGATTAACCAACCAACGACAACATGTTGGTTATAATTGGTTATTTTTCCTTTTTAACGATTAATAATAGTAATAAAAATAAATAGTTAATAAAATTTATCAACTAATTTACTTGTTATAAAACGTCTTCGCCGTTTTCCCATTTGTAAGTAAATCTCATTGGACTATGTGAATGCGTTCAGGAAATTCCAACTGCAATCAAATGGGTTGTATAATAATCATTGCGCCAGAACTCAAGCAACAAGTCGTATAAACCCGGCTTAAAGAGGAATCAAAAAATACTATTTTATTTCATTAAATAAAATTTTTATAATTCAACAAAAAAATATTATAAATGCACCAAGTAATTTTAAAGCAATTAGTAAAATGTATATTAAGTATATACATTTTTCGTAAAAACAACACCAAATTTAACATAATACCGAATAACAAAATATTATGATTTAATTTACTTAAAAATATACACTTAAAATTATATCATTGACAGAGTACAATTGTGGTTTGCAAAGAAAAAACTCGGAACATAAACAGCTTTTGTTAGGGTTGACAGATGAGTATAGTTGAGTCTGCATTATCTAATGAAAAATTGGTACCACCGCAGTTTTATGAATTTGACTAACTATAGATGCGTTCCATTAAAAACTTAAAACACTTTTGGTGTTGCACTAATTTTGCTGTTCCTAATTGTCCTTTCTTCCTAGGTTCGTCCAAAAGTACATTAAACTTCTTGCAAATGTTAGTTACGTAATTTTTTAGAAAATAATTTCTAGAAGCATTATAAAGATTTGTAACCTATTACCTTCGTATTATATTATAGAATCGTGATAGCAGTCGACGTTGTGAACTTGAATTTATGTTACATAAATTTTTATAATAAAATGTTTATTCGGCATAAAAAGAATGAAAACATTTTGCTACAAAATTTGATTTTATTAAATATTGAATTATTTGAATTTTGATTTACAGTTACAATGTAACGATCACATTGTTAGCGAACATGAATATTAAAATAACCCTGGGGTCGTTAAATTAGCAACATTCCATTTCCAACTTAATACTCTATAGACTACGCACTTCAATTTTGTTCTATATCTTAATTTCTGTTTTCCATATTATTTAAATTTTGTTTAAATATTATTCTTTGACATATCTACTGCTTAAATTTATTCTGTTATTGTTTGAACCATTATATACTGTTATAACTACGAGAATCATTAATCTATAATTGGTATATATTACATTATAATTTCACATAATCAAATACGATTTTATCTAAACGTATTTGATATTGATAGAACACTTACAATTAGAACACCCATTGACATTGCTAAATGCCATAATAACACGACAATAAATGTCAAAAGAAACAGTAAAATTGTTAAACCCTTAATCTAATTATATGTCAAAGGCGCATCTAAAAGGGATTTAAATGTACAATCCCTTTCTAACTTGTGGGACAGCTATGATTTTATTTGGAAGATAAAATTTGTATACAAAAATATCGTATAAGATGAAAAGTATATAATTATGTAGCCATAAAGTTTATTAACAACATTACTATTGTTTTATTTAAACTTGAACAAGTTAAGAACTTTTCTGAACTGATGAGAACTAACAGTGCAAACACGTGCATACGTGCCAGAAATTTTAAAACTTAATACATTTTTTATTATTTTTTTAATGCTACGAATTGCACGTTTCTCTTGAAAGTTATAGAATGCAGAAGAATGTTTGTTTTTACAAGTTTCATATAATCTTGTCCAGCTATACATAACAGTTTTTTTCACGAGCACTTATACTATTACAACGTTGCTACGGAAGCAATTCTTAAAACGCCCTTGTTTTATCCTTTACATCAAAAATGTAATTTTGAAGTAAGTTAATGTTTCGTATAGCATAACTGATATAAATTGTTTCGTATTCCGGTATTGATTAAAGTAGAAGGGATATTTGTTCGATAACTAGACACTAAATTGATTAGAAGACATCTTAACAAAGAGAACAATAAATTGGATAAATTACAAATATTAAAAATAAGATCAGATTTATTACAAAATTTTGAAATATTGAAAACAATCAAATATAGGGAAATACTGGTACTGTATTTAAATGCAACAGTTTACTTAAATATTATGCTACCACCTAATATCATAAAAATTAGAGTAGCAAACATTTCCGTCGTTGTTTTAAAGCTTCCAATAAATAAAACAAATATTAAAATGAGTATTGCTCTTCACAACTTATGTCAATGTTATTTGAGTTACTCAATGTTTTAGTAAGAATCTGCAGATAGCAAAGGCCTAGTAATTTACATATCAAACAAGTTAATTAACATTAACGAGCTGCTTCGTACTTATGCTGCTCAAAGAATGACGATATGCTTGCTCTGTATCAACATGGAGACTGCGTTTGCAGAATATTTGATTCCGTGCTTGGACACAAAATTAGTAAACATACTTACATTAGTTAATCCAATATTTTACATCAACTTGAAGATTTTACATTTATTATAAAACTCATACATATTTATTCGAAATATTAGTTTGCTTTTATAAAATTTCTGTATAAAATCCTTATTAATAAAATTCGAAACTTAAATTGCTTTTGTAAGTTGAGAAACTAAGTAAATTACCGAATACAAGATAGATTGTTTAACTATAAGTAATATATTATGATTATTTATTAAGTAGCAAGCATTTTCCACGTAACGGAAATTATTATTCAGACTTGCACATGCAATTTATCCTAAAACATTATTTTTATTTAATTTTTAGTATTATCTCAATATTCCATGTACCTACACTAACAACGACGACGATAATCCATTACCCTTCTAATAGATGTCTACCCGTCAACTGCAGCAAGGTTAATAATAATTTTAAGTAAACATCATCCAGCCTAAAATGAAATCATCTATTAGCTCCAAACCCACAAATTCAATCTGAATTTATGTTGCATTTCTGACGTTCTCAAAATGTAATTTACACAACAAGAGTTAGGTAAACCCCATGAATATATGCATAATTAGAATTGGGGTTGAACTGGAATGTCCACTGTTGATTAATTCCAAAGTTTCTTGAAAAGAAAATCACATTTACATTTTATTTCTAATTAAAATTTTGAACGCCTTTAAATGTGAGGATGTTATAAATTGCTTTGCCAAAATTATAAAATAAATGAAAAGGCGATTTTTTAAACTGTCTACGATATAATTATTTTGAGCAATTTATTATTACTATATAATTTATGATGATAATATATATTTATACTTTATATAGAGAATGTTTCAGTGATGTTGCGTCAAATGTATTTTTTTGAACTTGAATTTACTTTCTTTCGCTTATAAAGCGTTTTGGGAAAAAATGTTACCGAAATATTACAGGATTACCCAAATAGATTCAATAAAACTAACCAAGTTAGAAGACTTAATTCTTCAGTAGGTACAGTAATTTCATTTGAGAATTTACCGCTACTTACTAAAAAGTCTAGTTTATTGAATATCCTTTATAGTTTGGCGTTTTTCTTTGTATTTGGTAGATTTCTAAAAACATTCTGTTGGCAAGATGTACACATGTTTTTATAATCGTTTATTTGTTAATACTGCTGTACAAGATAGTTGGAGATTTAACAATTGATGTCATATAGCATTCCAACGTTGTGATTCTATATATTTTATATTTAAAAGCTTATTTCGTAACAAAATAAATTTTATAACTTCATTATGGCGTCGGGTCGATTTAAATAATAATAATAGCTACTTATCAATTTTAGGATTATAACTTTGTAAACAAACACTTTAAAATTTCATACAATTTGTTTTCTATTCTTTGATAGGATATAGCCTCATCGAAGAGAAATTGCCTATTATATCACCGCAGTAACCACTATAGGTGATTACCGTTTATTTAAGTTTAATAAATTAGTGTATTTATAGAACTGGTAAGTCTAAAATTTAAATAAATGAAATCGCGAGTTAGTATTGATAAAGTGCTAACTTCAAAATCTAACTAATCATAATGAAATTCTTAAAAGTAAATATAATTATTTAGTTGATCATACTAAAATTAATCTATGTACACATATTCCATATCCCATATGTACGTATCTACTATAAATATTAACTTAATAAAACAACATCAGATTTCGTAATGCAAAATTTAAGCCAAAGTTACAAATTGAAAGAGTTCAACGGAACTAATTAGGATACGGAACGAAATATATCTAAGGAAAAGGAAATGTGGTACCCTTATAGCAGTATATCAGACTGATTTAGCTGTTCTGATTTTCCGAGTATTTATATAATAATATCTTTTATCAGTCACTTTTGATTTTACCGATTTCCAGTGTAACTGAAATGTCTAACACAAATAATTTTTTTCATAAAATAAAATTTTATCGACATTATTCGAGAATGTACTGAAAATATTACATATACTCATACATATTAAATTAATATTATCATCTAGCGCATTTATAAAAAAATTGGTTCAAACCTTTAATATCTTTAGTATTGAGTGATTGACAAATTTGACAAGAATAGAAAAACCTTGATGAAATATTAACAACCGAATAATATATTATTGCCTGTCGACACTATAAATAATAGCGATTGGTTGAAAACTGAAATTAACAACTTTTACTTAAAAAGGTGCTTCTACTTTGAACTAATTTCAAATACGAAGATCGTGATTAGCATGAAGATAACAGATAATATGCAAATAATAATCTAACTTTAGGTATATTACATCATTGGCGATATTGAGCGTCTACACTAAAATTCCAAACTTTGCTTCTTTTTTTAGTAATTAACCGTTCCGTGATCTATAGACCAGGTCTGGCATTACATTTAAACGTGGTTCGTAGTTTGTATGTAGTTTAAAACATTTGTAACAAAATGCCAAACCCCGAGCATAGTTTATCGCGAATCAGTTAGTACGTACTATTATCATCTGACTGACTGACTACATGCTACTTAAATTATTTGACAATAATTATAGTACGGCTACTGATGCAATTACCTACAATGTATTACGAACGAATTTTTAATTGTATTTAATTTGGTTTACGTTGCTATTTATGAACAATATTAGAAAAAAATGCATATAAAAACAAATAATAAAAGTTGTGTCTTGTAAGTTGTACTATTTATATCTGGTAAAATAGGATGCACTTGACCGCCAGCACCGCTCAAAAAATGTTTACAATACTAATATCAAATAAATGATCTTTTTCTCTGTATTCCTCTCTTCTCTAGTGTTGCACTTTGATTGTACTAACTTCTCTTCAGACTCTTACAGTCAATGATCATTCTCATCTAAACAATCTGACAATCCTTTCAAAGTTCTCGGACTATTGCTTTTGTAGAAATTCTCTTCTTCCATTTTTCTCTTTATGTATTATATGATGATCCCATTCCGATTTCTACTATCGTGATCCTTATGAACTAAGTATCAATAAGTACCAACTTATGAACTGATTAAGTATTCTAACATTATATTATATACCATGTAACGTATGTATTACTTTTAATCAAGCTTTCTTATTAATGAATATAATGTTTAATTTATATTATGAAATATAAAAGTTTATATTATTATACTTATTGGGTATATTATTTTTACTAACCAATAAATTTCAAATTAATATACATACAAACGTACATACACAAATACCAAACAGTGTTATCCTGAAAATTTGCATTGTTAATTATAAATTTATTATTGACACCAATCAAAGCATAAATTTTAAATAAGTAAAACATTATATTATGCAAATTATTAATAGTCAAAGTTACCGTTTAACTATAAGTATTTATTGCAAAATAAAAACAATCCAAACAAGTAATTGGCAACTGTAAAACCTATATTATTAAAACCAGCTTCATAAAATAAAAGTAAAGTATTGGGAAAAATATTGAGTGGAAAGTGATTGTTTGATTTGATATATAAAAAAATAAATTAAAGTAAGATTACACCAAGGAGGTAGTTAAATAAATTTAAAGCACAAAAAATCAGAGATTAAGTAAGATAATAAAATTTAAATTAAGAAATAAAGTAAATTTATGTAATTAAATTGAACGTTAAATTTATCAACAAAATCTGGAACTCAAAAAGTATGGTTGAAAAATTGAGAATGTTTTACAAATAATTAAACGTTTATATAAACCACCTCTACCAATTTATAAGAATAAATCATTGCAATACATAAAAAAAATAGTGAAAAATAAACTACTAATGACATGACAGGATCTACAGGTAGTTTCGTCTGGTGGTAGAGATTCTGGACATACAGTTAAACTGTATATTCTAAAGATTCACTTAAGCTTCCAAAACAAAACATGAAATATAAGTTATTCTGCTTCATAACATGTGCAACATTCTCTCGAATAGTTAGGTACCTGTTATCAATAAATTATTAGTAAGTATTTATTTAAGATTCGTAGTATAATTAAATTTTCTGTGGAATTCCTCCACCTTAATTTATCTTCAGTCTAATAATGTACTTATACTACTAAATATGACTTCTTTTTTTGTTGGTCTAACCGCACTACATCTTTATTTAAATTTACTTAAGCTTCTATTTTACAGTGGTTATTATAAAAACAGTAACGAGATAAAATTTTTGTTATTTAAAATTCAATAACATAAGAGACAATAGAATATAAATATTTTAATTTGAATAAAAATTTGAATTTACGTGTGTGCAACGTCAAATTAAGTTTCATAGAAGAGATAAAATAAAATAAATTTTTCTGAAAGAATAAATTTTTGCTTACGTGATATGCATTAATATTTTATCAGAAAGTCACAATTTATGAAATTATTTGCGATTTCAACACTTTTAAAGTTTGTTGATTTGTAGTAATTTTTAAACCAGTTTTAAAATAGTTTATAAGTTTTTTTTAACGATGTAACATTAAGTTTTTACGAAAGTATATTAGATTTTATTATAGAGTTCATACTTTGCTATGAAAAATGCAATCATTTGTTTGTACGTAATATACTCGGAAACTGTAAATATGGCTTAAAAAAGTGGTTAAGTAATTGATAAATTTTTATTAACCTTCTTCATTGTTTATTACTGACTTTGTCATAAATATCTTGTTCTTGTGAACCAGCTAGTGTGGCGTAATATAATATGCAAACACGGTTTTGTGAGCGGGAAACCGCGGTTCCAGTTCAGGTCGCGCCGAATGCACTGCTGTGAATTTATTTCTGATTAATTTCTGTAATGATTATTGTAAAAAGGTTTATCCGTAAATAAATCATATAATTATTATTATTATTGTTATTATTATTATTGTTATAATATCAAATATATTAGACTATAAAAAATAATATATTTCAATATATTAAATCAGTTGGTTACTAATTTCTTTTTATGATAGATCTGCAACCAGCTTTTCTTCAACTGTAACCTGAGTGCTGTACAGACTTTCCAAATGTGCATGTGACTCTGTTTTATTATGCGCATAATAGTAATTCATCAACCCATAACAGTAGAGAGGTGACTATTAGACCAATCACTGCTTCAAATATTAAAAAGATCAAATGTCAAATATCAAAATAGTGAATGATACATTTAAATTGAAAACAAAATGCAGTAAATAATAGTATAACAAAACGTTCAACATAATGAATGCAATACAATTATTGTAAATAAAATATCATTGTCAAAAGACTCCTATAATATTTGAATTGTCAAAAAGTCCACAAAACACTAAATCAGACTAAACTATATAATCCATACAGTAATGTGTGTTATATTTCAATACAAACAATATAAATAATATGTGATACGGTGATAGTCATTAACTCCACAACAACAAAAAGTAAAATATGTCGGTCATGTACAATAATTTATAAACAATAAATAATATTAATATATAGATATAACAATAAGAATAATTTTAATATCTCTTTATTATAAAACTGATATTAGTTACAGATCTATAATTTAGTTTAACCTTTATTTGTAAATATAAGTTTGTTGCTCAAAACAAGTAAAAATAGTTTGCGTCTGACAACTTCAAAATGTTTTAAACTGCTACAGAAATAAAGTTAACGTTTTCTGAAAATATGTCAATATATTTTAATTAAAGTGATGTTTAAGGAATGTCATTTGGTTACACCATAATTAATGTTTTTTTTATTTTTAATTAAGCATAATATTATATCCAACATAATTATGTAGTGTATATTATACATATTGTATTATAGTGTATATTATACACAACATAATAGTGTATTTAATAATATACTAACATTCAAAATTATAAATTTTATTTTCTAAGAATCAGTTTATATGTCTTCAAAACTTGATTAGAACACATTGACATTGAGTTTAGAATGGATTTTAGACACTGTTTACGTAGACTTTGTGAAGGCATTCGATAAGATCCAACCTAGGTTTTGTTGAATATACACAAGCTTTGGGTTAGACAAGATTAAGTGTTAATTGATTTAAGAGTTATTCAATAAGATGTGCAGACAAATAATATTATAAATCTGTGCAAGTTTAAATAAGATATTTATATTTTCCTTCTGCAATATAAAATTTAACCTATTCATAAGCTCAAAAAACAATAATTATAAAATTGACTTGCATCTCAATTGGTTCAACTTATTGAGGTTACACTGTATAATTTCGCATGTAATTTTATTTTTCCCTTTTATTGTTCTTGATAAATTATAAAACTGTTATTTTAAGGAATGTACACAAAAATTATAGGGGTTTATAAATTTAACAATTTACATAAATGTAATGTAAATATTGATTCAGGTAAACACAATTACAAACACTGGTGTAGAATTTAAAATACTTCCTTTATTGCCTAAACTACACAATATATTTCATAATGTAGGTTATACACTTAGTTCAAGCATTTTTCCCATCCAGTCCTCGTTCACCTTCTATAAACGTTTATTCTCTTTATAGAGCACCCGTGCCTCAATAGATAGAGCACGAAGATACCTTGAGAATACTAAATAGTCGTGTCGAATCCATCATGCCACCTCAACTAGGAAATTAAATTAGATACTAACCCCGTACTGTCATATATCGCATGCCAATTTCCTTCACCCTTACCTATACTCCAGTATTCATGATATATTAAACTCTCTTAAAATGAATGACTTGATGCTTCTGATAACAACCGCTTAATCTAATATAAACAAAGATACAGGTCCTTCACTATTGCCACTCTTGTATTAATCAAACCCTTAACGATTATACTAATTAATTTTAACATAATTTTAGCATTAAAGAATCGTTTAATTTTAATCCACTATTAAAACTAAAATCAGAAGAAACTCGAAATTTCAATCTATAAATTAATATAATAATATAATACGTAGTTTACATTACTGTACCTACCATAATCTAATAAAATAACTACAGCATTTCATATTATGTTTTACAGTTTTTAAAATTTCATGTCGACTTTTTTTGCAGATTCTTTGCGTTGTTTAAAAATTCTAGCCCTAGTCGGATCCTACCTGTCAAGTTACAAGGATGTTTACTCGTAATTCAATTTTTAAAGATGTAGTATAGTTTTGTGAATGTATTTTTACTCAGTGTGGTCGACAGTGCATGAAATGAAAGAGTAAAATTTGTACAAAATTTAAATAAAATTTTTAATTTTATTGGTGTGTATCTTAACCTCAGCAAAGCTGGTCGTCACGGTCCAGGCTTTTGCTCTCCGAAATAAGATTTGTCGTCATAACAAAGTTTTAGTGACTGTAGTCTCAACAGAGTTTTTTTGCTGTCATAACAGATTCTATGTTGACATAACAAAGTTTTTTCTGTTCAGAAAAACAAATATATCATATTTGTTTGTATAATATAGTACTTAGTTTCTACAAAATAAATTTGTTTTAATTTTTAATGTATGTACATAGCACACATTTAGGCAACTACTTCCTAAAAGTTGAAGTATAATAGACAACTAATTAATTTAATTGACCTGATTATTTATCAAAATACACACAAATAAACATGCGATACAATATGTGAATATAAGTTCTGTGAAAGCTTTTTAAAGTAAGTGAATCTTAAATTTGCTTTTGATTGTAAATCAGCTTTAGGTTTATAAAACTTTCAGCTTGAACTTTGGTTTAAAAGGATAGTCATTTTACCATGATATTCTAAAGTTTCCTTAAAACGCTTTTTGAAAAGATTATCTATCAAATAGCTCTTTTGCTTCAGAAGAAGTTTAATTTTCATATTTCTTATCAAATTAAATATGCCTAATTTATTAAAAAAAAATTTTAATGTAAGTAACTTATTTTAAATATTTTGTATTGGGTAGCGCATCGAATAAATTAAAATTATACCTTAATTCAATTTAACTTGCGTTTGAAAATTGTGCAAATTCTTGCCTCGCATGCGGCATTAAAAGGTTATACTGCAATTCTATCTATAACACTATATCCTTGGGCCATGCAAAGTGAAAAGTGAATATATTTATGAAAAGTTTCCGCACTTTCCGTCTATTCCTATTATATGAATGTAGATGATGGAAGCTGCTATTGGAGAATGGTCTATTGAAACTTTAATGTAAGGTTTGAATGTAACGTATATGCGAAAGCATCATGTTGTGAATATTTATCAAAATTTTCTATAATATATATGAACTGCGTGCTGAATATAAAAATAGTTAGAAACTTATACGAACCAATGCCAATATCTGTCTTTATTAAAACCTGTAGGCTCCAGGAACTTTAAAGGAAATACCTATGTATACATATATTATTATTGTGAACACATTAAGTTTGATATTTACTAAATCCACCTAAAATTTTAACAATTTGTAACAAAACTAAATAATAAAGTAAACGTTAATATTATTATTATTAAATTATAATTCAAAAATCAATAATCTAAATAAATATAATAAAATTATATCTTGAAAATAATTTAAATTAAATTTTATGCTTGCTCTGATAATTTTCGCAAAATAATACATAATTTATAATTTATATTAATTAAAATTGTTACAGTAACCGAATATATTCAATATTTTTACGTTATTTAAGTCCAATAAACTTTTGTAGTTCTCGTCGAGGTCGCTTTGAAAATTATACTAGGTACTAGGTACATACTTAAAATAAAAAATACAAAGTAACCTACCTTTTGTATGTATAATATGCACGGTGTATATTTTAATATTAAAAAAAAAGTAATAAAATCTAGAGACGAATAACCCAAACGGAGCAGCAAATATCGTTGCAGGAAAATTAGAAAAAGAAATTCAAGGAATGAATTGTGCACTCGTACGGGAGAAATTGTAAACGGAAGGAACTAGGGATAGTAATTTGTCTTTCGAGTGGCTGAGACAACACACGCAAGCAAGGATGAATGCAGTGGCGTACGGAGTCTAAGAGTGCAACTTTCCTTAAAATTTATGACTTTCTTAGAATTATTCTCGTAATTGTTTTAAGTTTGTGGTTTGTTAGGTATAATTTCATATGCATTCCATTTATCATTCAGCAGGAATTAATTTGTTAGGTAGAATTTAAATGAAATTGTTGTACCTACATGTAAAATTTATTTAGTAGATGGTCAGTAATAATTTGAAGTTCTCAAGAAAATTTTAAAAGTATGATATTTGATACTATAATATATAAGATAAAAAGAATAATTTAATTTCATAAAACCTTCGCAAAGCAAGATATTAAATTTGTTGTGATTTGGTCTTGAAAAAAGAAGGTACAAGACTGTAACCAATATGCAATCATAAATTCTGTTTGCTTATATAATCAAAAGAATACTTGTTCTTTGTAGAAATTGCTGCTTTCAGGTAGCATTAAATAACTAACACCCTTTCAACTTGAAAATACTGAATAAGAAACAGTAATTAAATATTAAATAAATGCTCTTTTAGCACCAATAGTAATTATAACAAAATCTTTTATACGACAATAATTCTTAAAAGAGTGGCGATGGCCACTACAATAAAGATTTGAAATTATTTAAACATTTAATTACAATTATTTATATAAATGTCACTGACTTAGCTATAATTTCTGTTTTGGAATGATAAAAAATTTAATGAAAATTGACTAAACACATTATAAGTAACACAAATCGGGTGTTGAGCTTAGTTTTCAATCTCCAGTTTATCTCTAGTACCTAATGTGTATTTCTATGGAAATAAATGTTGCTTGAATTGTATCTATGAAAACAACCTTTTAGTTAGAGATAATCAGAGATTCAAAAACATAAGCTGTGCCAGAGTGCAATGCAAAATTAAAGAATACAATGCCCAAAAGTATGCTTTTCCGAACGATGAAATATAAATATACTTTAACACCAAATAAAAATATATAGTATTATAAATTTAATTATGTTTAGAGATAGGTATATATTTTAGCATCTTTTGGTCTTCTAAGATAAGTTCACCCCTAAATCTCAATAAGCTTTTTGCTTTTAATTTTATTAATTATATCCTCAACGTTTATTTTTTTTTGAGATATATATTCTTATATTATAGATATACTTACTATATCGCTACCTTGCCAATGGATTTAGATTTTAATCACATAATAGTTTGATATGCAATGTTACCAATATAAAATTATATGACTTTGGTGTATATTACTGCAAAATATAAGATTTTGTTAAATTTTATATATTTTTTTAAATTGGAATTTCAATGATTTCAGTTTAAGCATTTATGTATACCTATACAATCTACCTAATACAATAATGTAGATTCAAAAAGTTTTACCGGTCGGTACTTTAGTTTTAAAATTTAGGTATTAAAAAAATTAGGTATTATTTAATTATTGGTTATCGTGATTTAGTTTATTGCTAAATCTATAAATATTTGTTTTCCAGTTAGAGATATTTTTAACTATTGATTTTCATTGAATGAATAAATTATGAATATTGAAAATAAATAATAGCCTGATATTAAAAGCAATTACATTTTTGATTATTTTCTATAAAACAAACATGTAAATTCACTACCTTTTAGTATTGCACTTATAAAAAGTAATAAATTACTGTGGTAGTAATTTTAAAGGGTCAAGTGTGTTTTTCATCATTTTACGCTCAAAATGATCTTCACTTTAGTTTTCCGTATTTTCTGCATGTTATTTTTATACTTACCATAACATAACCGACCAGGCTTTTATGCATACGAACAAGCAATTTAAATTTGTCTACATTAACCTTCACTTTTTGTGCTTGTTCTCATAGAGGCTTTAAAAGTATCAAAATTTTAAAATAAATATTAATCTTATAACAGGATTATAAAAATTTAATATTATACCACATTACTGCTTACAGTAATAATATTCTTTTATGCGAATATAAATAATAGAAATATTAGTTTACTAACATTGCATGTGCAATATATATATTAGGTATGTGAAATTGCGAAAAAGGATTTGTCGCTATTAAAACAATAAAGCCTTCAGGGAACATAACAAAAAATAATATTTAGAGATTTGCAGAAAAATAAAACTAACGATTAATTACTATAAGGATAAAAATTTACATATTCAATAATTTTAGAAACTAAATTTGATTAATTGTTTTTGGTAAGACATGGATTATTTGTTCTAAATATTAATAGTTCAATTTTCAATTTAAACGTCATTGCTTTTTACGATTATTTTTATTCCTTCAAAACGGTTATTACAAGACATAAAAATTGTTGGACTTGACCTATAAGTAAGTATATGATAGTAGGTTCAATAAATTTAAGTGCCACTTAAAAATTAACAATAGTAAATGTTACGTACTTTAGCAATTATCAATTTTCAATATTATTTGTAAACATTTCATATTATACCTATGTATAAAAGTTTTATTACTTTATAGTATTTTTATTGCTAAGAAAAAATAATAATTGAAATATGAATTTATTATTCCTTAATCAAGTGCCATACATTTTGTTGCATATAGACCAATCTATGTTATGTATGCATGATTGATTATGCATTGAATTTTCGAAAAGAAAAACTAATATATTTTAATGCTACATAACATTGGACTTTTTGGTTTATATTTATGTACCTATACTTATGCATGTATTTACTTTTTTTATTATAAAATTATTAATATTATTTCTATTATCGAAATTTTAATGAATATTTATCGTTGAATATGAGATTACATAATATATCAGAGTTTAATGAAATATGAATTGCTAGACAAAGGCAAACCACCGAGGTAATCTGCAGGAAAACTTTCTTCGTAATAATGATTAGCATTCGCTATGGGTATTTAATGTCGATTTTGTTGAATGGAATTTCAGTACTGGAAGTAGGAAACAATTGATTAACGTTTTTGATTTTAGAACATGCAAAAAAAACTTCTGCTACAGTAATCTAATTTTTGATAAATAAAACCACTTGTAAGTTTAAAGAAAAACAGCAGAAAAATCTTTTACATGCTTTGGTGACGTATATAGACGACTATAAGTGATTAGATAAAAGTTAGCGTGACAGTTTGAGATATTCGTTTAAACTTTTCCATCTCGCGGGGGCGACAAGTGAATGATTTATGGCTTTTTAAACTGTTAAGCTGCTTGAAGAATACGTTACTCGCATTTGCTTTAAGCTGGAGTTATAAATTATATAAATAGAAAACCGAAAGAATCCATTTTTAAAAAGTGTTGCTTCACCGATTTAAAAACATAAAAGTAAAGTAACAAAATAAATCAAGAATGATCTAACATACTTTCGCTCTTGGAGCCCTTGCTCATGTTGTTACAATACTACAGACTGTAGGTAACTATATTGATGTAACTCGGAAAATGATAAGAATAAAGCGATGAAAATAAGTCACAATAAGCGAATACCGTACACCAAATTTAGTCACCCAAATATCGTTGGATTTTAAATTTATTGTGTTGCAATCCGACTTTTGTGGTAAATACATGTAATATAAGAAACTAATACGATATACATACTATCATAATATTTATGATCAAATACAGTAATTAATCACAAAAAAGTTTGTTAAATAATTTCACCTTGATTTAAAAAAAGAAATGAATTTTTAGAAAATCATTTTAACAAGAAACGTAAAATTTTGAAATAACTACGAAATCAATATTTTTAAATGACCGCAACATTTCATAAAAATTTTCACTTTCCAATATTATTTTTGTTTAAGTATCGAGCAGTGTATTACGGAAAGATAAAACAAAGATAAATTTACTAAACCTACTAAATTAAAAATTACTTTAAGTTACCGACAATTGAAGGTGAAGCATGAATTATTTATATTCATGGAATAAGCATGAAAGGATCCAGACGAACTAGAAAATAAAACTAGAATTCTAAATGTTCGGCTTTATTTCTTCTCGTATTCACATACGGAATTCAAACAACAATGCATATATTAGGTTTGGTCAGCTTAAGTGTGGGTTTTCTAACACCCTTGGCCTTTGCCGCACAAATTGGCAATATTTAGGGCGGCGGTTGAATTGAATATCTTTCGAATTCCTCGTTTCCCTTATTACACGAGCATAATTCAAAAGTGTTAAAAACGGACACGAGTTTGAAATTTACATACATAATGGTAGTATTTCACCGACAATAAGTAAAATAAAAATGTAATGTATTTTTAGTGTGCACTGAATAAATTTTTCAAATACAAACATAGTTTGTTACTATCGGACAGTAAAATCAGAGATATAGTCACAGACGTATGCATGTATGCATTGCTTTTAAAATGGCAAATATTGTCGTCGAATTTACGATTGTAAATAGAAAATGCCTGGTCAGCAGTCAGAGTGATAAATATCACAGCAACACGAGTCAAGTCCATGAATGTTTTAGTACCTGCCGCAATAAATAAGTATGTGAGTGCGATTGCCGGGAACGCCCTACAATTCCCGCGACGCGAGCTGAGCTTTGAATCGTTCCTCTAGCTAGAACAACCGATACGCCATCAATATCCTCGGATTAGAAACAGCTGTGCTACTTTATCAAATTAATTTTATATGAGGTAAAAGTCCACTCTAGTCGTGCACCACCACAGCATCAAACTTCCAGAGTAGTATGTTAGGAAGTAATTGGTTTGATACAGCAGTAGTGTACCGGCCAAATATAAACTTTTAAATATTTTATGATGAAATAAATGGGCTCTTAGACCATATTAGCAAGTTGTTAGAAATTGATTAAAATCTATAAAGCTAGTCGTGGCGTCTTACAGATAATCACTTTTTATTAACCAATTCACGTAGATACATTATTTTGTTTTAAAAAACAATGCACTATTTCCTCTTTATTATACCTCTTAAATTTTTCAATTACAAATGAACATCGGTAATTACTTTTTGATTGAATTGCATATTGATTACTTTTGTCTCCATTTTGTAAATTCTGTATTTTATGACTAACAGTATCAACGACTGCTTCTTTGTCAGTATGCTGCAGAACCACTAAGAATATCGTAGAAATGAACTTAAAATAAATTTCAAGTAGATTGAGTGGTATTTAATATGTATTGTAAAATATAAAATTTAACAAAAACTAAACAGAACGTTAAAATGATAAACGTTAAAATTTTAACCGTAAAGTAAAGCACGAGGAAAGAAGAAAGTAAAATAAGATAATAATTATGTCATATCAAATTTTCTAGAATAAACCAAAAAATCATCAGGCGATAATTTTTTTTGGTTTATTCTAAAAATTTGATATGATTAATATCGAGTTACACTACCTAAACCACTTTTCTATTGATTATAATAATTATGTATTCTTTACTTTAAATTTTAACGTTCTGCTTAATCTTTGTTAAATTTTATACTAAAATTACCAATTATTAACTACCATTACATTGGTATAATTAAATTTAAAATATCAAATTATTAACATAATCGAACAATTCACCAGTATATTAGTAGTACGTACGTTGTGGTTTTCTTTCAGTAGTAAGTTTTTCGCAACTTATTGTGTTCTTCAATGGTAACTGATAAATTCAAAATTCTATACCTCCCGGATTTACACTTGCGTTTTATGTGGAGAAGGATCAGATTTATGCTAACATGCTTAAGCCTTGGTATACTTGGTTAGCTGTTAAAATTTTTAAAATTCATTGAACTTAAATTGAGTTGAACTCAAATTAACTTCTTTAGAACTAGGTTCTCATATTTCAAATTTATTTCAAAATTTTGAAAAAGAATGGATATTTTAATTTTTCTTCTACTTGGCTGTTAAATATTTAGTGTCTTTCTTTCAAACACTTTTATATGGACAAAGAAATACATGTAATTATTATGTTATGTGCATAGTATAATGCTATATTAATAGGTATGTTATTAGTACTTATGTAATTCAGACCTCTTTGCCAGAAGTACTTAATATTTTTATTGAGCTTAAATTTTGTATAAATATAAATAAATTCTGATGATAGCGGTAACTTTCATTAAAACATTAAAAAATTTTATTGATGTTTAATTAACTTATTTAATTTAAAACTTTTTAATTTAAAGTATATCGCAAGTTAATAATTTATATTTTAACACTAACTTAGAGAGAAGGACATTTAAATACGATTTATCGCATTGAAAACTACGAAAATTATTGCTTTAACAAATTTCAAACCAATTATTTGTAAAAAAGTTTTTCTGCTTCGTTCTAGTCAGGTATAAAATAAGCTTAAGCTCTGCTTTATAAAAAATTATGTCCCCGCTACTTACCGTGTAGCTTTGTATAGCCAAGCTTAATAAACAAACAGAATTTACAAATATATATCTCCTGTAATTTTTATTAAGATTTGTTTGAATTTCTTTCGATAACTTTTTGAATTTGATAAATTTGTTGTATGATTTTGAATTTGAATTACAATTATGAGGTGGTAAAATTGAGAAATGTAAGATTTGCAGGAAAGAGAGCTGAAGTAGAGCTTTCATGTCAAAATGTCGGACGGAGAACGTCTGAACTTTGGCACCGATAGTTTTTTAATATAATTTCGTGCGAAATAAATTTAAAATTGTGATTTTATATTTGAATATTGACGACTTGAATTGTTTGAGAGTTTATTTGGTCGGATTTGGTAGCAAGGAGTATAATAGTATATTACGTGCCGAGGTGGAAAATGCTTCATTACAGCCGAGCGCTAAGTTAGTTGACTGAGGTGCGAAGCGCTGAAGTTAATTAGGCTGGAATGAAGCTTGACACCGAGGTACGTATACAATTTTATTCACAATCAGTTTGTATGTAATAAAATATCATCAAATTTCATTTTCTTAATGCATATTTTTTGTTAGTTCCATTTCTTGCCTACCGACATAGCGACATTGCAGGTCGGGAAGTGACCACTTTCCACCCTAAGGTTGGGAAGTAAAACAAAATAGCTTTCTGATTGGTTGTCAAGTAAAACTAAATAATAAACTGCTTCCCAACTTTTTAAAAGTCAGGAATGTGTTGCTTACTAACTGATTGTGAATAAAAGTTAGATTTTTGGTGATTAAAGTGATTTATTGTTTTATTTGAAAGATTGTTTTAATTTGAGTTTAAAAAGTTGGATTTTGACGAAATTTATTGGATTAATTGGAATTAAGTAAAAGAAAGAGCAACGTATTTGATAAGAGGCCTACATTTGCACGTTGTCGCAGATAAGCTTTCTTTGATGGTGAAAATTTTGGATTATTAATGTTATAAAGTAATTTGGTTGGATATTAAAATTTTAAAATTACCTTTAAAAAGAAAGAACGACGAATAGTTTAGAAGCTACTTTAGCAGTATAATAATTTAAAATTACAAATTTTATCTTTGAGCCAGTGTATAAGTATTTTTAAGTTTAAAATTTATTGAAGCAAATTATTATTGTAAGTAAGCCAAATCTTGCTCTATATTTTAGTATACCTAAAGACGAGCAACAGCAAAAGCAAAATTTGTACCTACTCCCTGTGCAAACTGGAACAATTCCCGCAAAAAAATAGTTAGTTCATAGTAAAACAATTTTTAAATTAAAATTTATTTCAATATTGCTATACCCCCAGCTATTAAGTTTGTAAAATTTTACTTAATCCAAAAATCTCATCTTTCTGGGGTAGCATAGCATTCATTATTTTCTTGATTATGAGACTTTGGATTTTAATTTCAATTTATTTTAAGTTCAATTTTTAAATATAATTTTTCGTATCATTTTAACTTTTAACTGTTATTTATTTTATTTACAACTAAAATTTTTATGTACAGTGCATTTACAAACAACTAAATAACAATAATTTACAAAATAAATAAAATAATGATTCTTACGTTTCAAAACACGACAATATATTAAGATGAATTATAAATTATGTAGATGAATTCTCGTGCTTGCTTGAATAATAGTGTTAACTAAACAATATTAACTTATTGATAATAATATTAATAAGCTTTGATACTCTAAAAATACTTTAATTTATATTTGTAATAATAATTTAATTTAATTTATTTGAAATTTATCGTTATTATTAAGCACTCCGATTAAATTAAAATTTTAAAATTTAATTATTGACAAAAATTGACGATGAGAAGAATAGAACGTAATTGAAATATTGGTCGGTCAAATTAACTAAATGATCAGTGCCATTGCTTGTTAAAACCAAAAGATCTGAATTCTGGATTTTAGATAGGACGACGGACGGGGCAAGAATTCTCACTTCAACTTAGACCGTTAAATCGGGGCCATTGTTCTACTTCCGATACCACATCCCCCATCTTGTCACTCCTTCTAACATCCCAACTGCTGGATAAATTCAAGTATTTTAGCAGGTGGAGCACTAGTAGTCTTGGCAGTGTTAGACAAGAAGTCCCCAATATGGTACCCTTTTTGATGTTAGAAACAGACAGTGACAAAGCACATGCTTCGCTACTTTATATGAACTGTTGCATCCGCGACACTTGGGATCATTCTAGTTAAAATTTGTTACAATTCGTAGTGATCTGTGGATTGTGGAATCCGTAGATTAACTCCGAACAGCTTCAAATAATATTTTAAATGTTTACCAGGGGGTGCTTTTATCGTTGCCTTAGCTTATCTGTATTTAAAGTTTTTTCCCATTTGTATGTTGTTTTAGGAGAGTTTCAATGTTATTAATAGCTGGTATCTGTTAGAGCCAATTCTTGCCAGTTTGTCAATTAAAAAGCCAATTAAAAAAGCAATTTAAACAATATATAGAACATAGTATTTCATATTATTCTAAAACATGTTTATTAATAAACTATTCACCCTATATATTTATTGAACCCTAAAGATATTAATATAAAAACCACTTCGAGTGATTTGGCAAGGGGGAAGAAACTATTTAGATTACGTAATCTTCGAAGCTTTAGAAGTATATGTTATTCTTTCACCCCCGGCTACCATAACTTAAAGTTTAAGACCTTTTATTACCGTTTTTAATACAATAAACTAAAGTTCTTTAAAATTTTCGATATTTTTAATTAAGTAAAATTTAAATTTTTTCAAGTTTCCAAGTTTTCAAATTGATGCGTTTTGAAGTGTCTAACTACTTTATAATTATTTATAGTATGATTGACACTGTAAATTAAAAGTATTTGCAAATACTTTTTTAATTAAAAATCTAGTAGTTGGTTTTCGAATTAAACAAAAATAATTAAATTGATCTGTTGTGCGAATTTAATTTTTAATAATACTTATAGTATATAAATAATGTATCTACTTTATTTTGTGTACAAAACTTTTTTGTATCAAAAGAAAGACGGTTGCCCAATGGATTCACCTTTGTCACCATTGATTGCCAGCTTGTTCATGATTAGATTAAATCTAAAATCCAATTTCTCCCATTATTCAAGTTTTGCTGAACATGATACAGATAATTATATAGACGACATACTAGACTTGTGGACATGGTAATGACAAGGAATTAATACAATTTCATAAACAAATTAAGGAAATCTACAAATTATTAAATTACAATAGATCTTGGTAGTCAAAATATGAATTTCTTACATCTTGAATTAATAATTAACCTTAACAAAATTCAATCTTACATTTACAAAAGGCCAACTTTAAACCTTAATACCATAAAATTCACAAAACAGCTTCAAACACAAATTATTTGCTTTCCATTTTGTAATAAACCGAACCCTTAAAATTCTCGATTTACTTTAAATAAAAATAAAACAGTCAATATTATTAAACATCCATGAGTCAATGAATGCCAAACGAAAATCATTAAAAATCTCCTACGTACGATAAAAGGTAATTATTTCAAAAGTACTTACCAAAATAACATTAACATAAAAATGAAACTTATCTACACCAACACCAAATTATTTTATCAGGAAAACTAAATTTACTTTAAGTAATTTATTAATAAATGTTAAATGAAAACCCAACACCAAAAATTCTACTATGTAAATTACAAAATTGTGATTACTCTTATATCGGTGCAACTAGATGACAATTAAAGATAAGAATCAATGAACTTGGAGCACTTAATTCAACCTCATAGACAACAAAACACTTAAGATAAAAAAACAAATCAATAAAAGTAATATAAAAATTTAGACACCTACAACAAATTTTATGGGAATTTTCCAAAATTTTAAAAGCCAGGAAAGTCTATCTAAACCTATTAGTAAAATGGAATAACTGTTTTTTAACAATTATTATTCATGGTTTTCTTTAATCAAAAAATAATAAATTGTTTCTAAAAACTCCAAATTTAAGAATTACTTCAAGAATATTTTTACATTATATTATAATAAATAATACCTAATACCTTAATTTAAATTTCAACATTAACAAAAAATATCTGTATTTTGATTTACAGAGGTAGCATTTTACTTATGTATAGATAATGTCCGTAATATATACGAAACATATTATTAACCAATAAAAAAGCAGTAGTTTTATTATTCAAACAAAGAAGTGCATAATTTATATAGGTGTACATAATAAACAGAAATTATATTAGATAACCATTATACTGTTACTAAAGGTTGCTTGTTAAATTAAGATAACTAATAGAAATATTGTCATATTTTTGAATTTCAGCATGAACCTATCAATTTTAAGTTGCTTTTAAAGTTATAATTCATTTATCCAATTAAACATTTTTAAATTTAATGTACTAAATATTATAAAACAAATTATAACTGTAAATCAAGCTCATTTTAATGGAATTTCGTTTTTCAGTAAGCTATATCGGTCGTCACTGAAATAGCAAAATTAATAATATACAGAATGCAACTACATATTATCTAGCAATTTTTGTATCGTAGGATCAGTGTTGCATAAAAATTCAATTTATAAATATTGAAAAATATTATGAAATTGAAATTTAATAATATTTTAATCATTGGTGCACTAATACTGTAGTTTTACATTTCTGTTAAAAATAATAATGGAAATACGAACCAAATAGGTTTTTTGTATTTAATAACCGATTTGGTGATTGGAGCAAGCAAATAGTGTGTTTTGAATTAATCATTTTGTTTTTATACATAATATCATGCATACCAGTATAAAAATATTAGGAAACTATATTATACTACATGTAAAATTGGTTCAGATGTTTGTAAGCATTCTGTACTCAGTAAACATCAATTTTATTTTAAATATTGATTTTATTATGTTTTAGTATCAAATAGTACTTATGATAACTCGTGTGTTATGACAACCAGCGTGGGACATTGTAATTATAACGTTTTTCTACCCAATCAAACTCAATCCAACACACTTATTTAATTAATATTATAATATTCTTAACAAACAAAATAATATATAACCATTTAATGGTTCATCAATACCATACATTCAATACTTAATTCAATACATTAAAGTCAACGTGGGTATTTAGTGTTCAAAAGAAACCCATCACAGAATTGAAAAATTTATAGTGGTTTACTTTAAGGGCAAACATTCATGTTTAAAATCTATTGCTAAATTTATACTTCCTGTCATTCTAAAGGTCTTATTGATTAAATTAACTGGCATTGTCAGAGTTTTACCCTTGTCCTCATATCAACGTGCTACGGAAAGACAGCAACCGCTTTTAATCTTTGTAGTAGACTTTCAACAATCAACATCCGTTAAGGAGCTACTCAAAATTTGAAATCATTATGTTTCATATAAAATATATTTTAGTAACAGAAGCAACGTTAATTAAAACAAATAACCAGTGTTATATTACTATTTTATTTTTAAATCGAGATTTTACACTTGTAAGTGGGAGCATAAGTTACAAGTTATAACGCATTTTATATTGAAACTCAACATTTTCACAACATATTTATCTATTTATTATATTTTGACTGATTAATTGATGCGGATTTCTGCAAATTTCTAAACCTATATTCGTTTAATATAATTTTTTAACAGGCTTCAGAATAATCCGATTATCAAAATGATAACAAACGCAATATTTAAGGCCAAACTGTTTTACCTTTACCTAACTAGCCCACATACAACCGCAAGTTTATAGTCCTGCGTGGCTGAAAATAGAGCCGTATATGTTTTAGCATAAATTCAACTGATCCCCAGCTTTTTACTATTAGTTATTTGGTTTCATAAAATTTATTATGTAGTATTGTAGTAATTAAATATTACTCCGCACAATTGCGTTTCTTAACTGTACTCGTCGAGGGTAGAAATTTGAAAAAAAACTGTGCTGGAAATTCGGAGATACAATTAGTTCTTAAATCCCGAGGGAGAAAATTATCAAGAACTATGATGAAAACGTAATGTACAGGAAAATAATTGAACATGTTATTAACGTCTGGTTATTGAACAACCTACGTATAGCTATCCTTAAACCCACATACCCTTGTCTTCTTGTAAATACAATAAATATTTTAACAGAATAAATGTGTATTAATAAATATATTAAATATAAATTATTATTGTTCATTCGTTAGCTGTGTTTTTCAATTACCAAGTTTACTACGTAGTATACAATGAAAAAAAAATTGAGGTCAAATGTAGCACACTCAACAAGCTCTCAGAGTGGTTTATATAGGCCCACTCTCTATTTTATTCTTGTATACTCTCAATTGAAATTAGATGAACTATAGATTAGTTCTGTTCACTGAATTATTTTAACCTCTAGATTTTATAATTATAAAGCTTTATGTTATATAAAGTTTATTTCTTTTGTTGCTTGTACAGTGTATTTTACCAAGTATCTATATATTATACTTTTTTATGTACATTTGTTTTTTGTGAAATCGAAAAAATCTCATAGTGAATCGATCTACTTTGTTCGCAAGTAAATAATATAGAAAAATTGACATACTACCCATTCATTCATTAAACATCAAACGATACCTTTTTACTTTGATTTTTGACGTGAATGTCTTTGAAGATTTTTATTCATCTAAGCAATTTATTATTTTAAACTGTGATAATTTTTTTAAACATATTGTTGAAATTATTTCACTCCAATGAATATTATATAATTTAAGTAACAAGAAAGTGGTAAAAGCTTTATAACAAGTAGATTTCCGATAAGGTAGAGAAGAGGTGGTTAAAGTTTCTAAAATTCTGACTTGACAAGGTAAATAGTAGAAATATTTCTATAAAATTATCGGTAGGTACTTGATAAAGTTGAACAGTTTTTTCAAACATTCCTTTACTACAGAAACGAAAATTATTTCTTTAAATAAATAATGTAAAAATAAAATAAAAGTTACATATCATAATATGTAATTTTCCCATTACATATCAAGTAATTCTTTTTTTTCCGGTCTTAACACACGGGTGGAAGAAATTGTCGATTTTTGTGACTACTTAATCGTGTGTTATGTGTCATTTTCGTAAGGGGTTTAGAAAAACCAATTACCCGGTATTAAAGGGTTTATATAAGAATGTGGATAATAAAATTTCTTATATGGGTTATAAAATTTTTAATTACCTACAATTAATTATTACGTTTTCTTCGCTCAAAGAAAATATTTACATAGAAAACTAAATGTTCGATAATTACAAGACGAAGCTTGGCTATCCTTAACTGTTTAATACCGGGTGTTAAGTTTTTCTTACTATGTACCAAACAGAACGAAAAGCTTATTACACAACAAGGATGAGGCTTAAACTTTTAATTCAATTTCAGTTTTTTGCTGAAAAATTACTTGAGTAAAATGTACTATACCATATATTTTGATTTTAAGTGTAACTACTACTTTTTTTAACCAAAAAATATTAGATACAATTAAATTACAAAGTAACAAGGAAAATGTGACATATCTTAATAACTCTTAATGAAATTAATGTCATAATTCAAGGGTCTACCCATGTTTATCAAAACTTACATCAACTTAAACTTGTAGTGATTAAAATTCTAAATTAAATTTTGGTTGTTACTTCTGCACGTTTGTTGACAATCTTCATAATTACTTTTCTATGTAAATAATTTATTACTTTAATGTAGTTCCTGCGCATCAATAAGATATTTTACGTAAGCATTAAATAAATAATGATGGTTTAAAATAAATTTAATGCAATATATGTAATATAATAAAATTAACGGTACATTCTTTAATAACGAGAAATTAACTTTAAAAAAACTCATAAGTAGTTTGCCACTTAACTAATGATTTGTTTTTGCAACTTCAGTTGAAAAGATTTTCACTTAATTGCCAGGGATTTTCAGTTCCATTAAATTAACGAAGTCCATTAGTTTTTATATTTATTTTTACAATTTATTAACGGCTATTACAACAATACATTTACTAATAGTTTTACTTAAAAATCTTATTTGCTTTAATAATGCAAAGATGGAAATAATTTATTTTTAACAATACTCCTTTTAAGTGCATCTTTAAATATTTAATATAACATCCAACAGCTGAGCGAATTACTATAGAAATAGTAAAGTAATTGAAAATTCATGTTTTTGCGAACACTCAAACTTGTAATCTAAAGGAATTAGAGGCGCCGCAATGCGTCACAGATGGGTGTCGCAGTTTGGCAACCGGCACACTGCGTACGAGTGTTTCTCACAGGATTCTACATTTCGATAAAACAGGAAAATATTTTCTTCCAAACGCTTTTGCAAAAAAATATTCGGATTACCTTTTTCGTGCATCGTTTACTTTAAAACACGTAGTTTTTCTTGAAGTGGAAAAACTACTGACGAAGAAAATTTGATTTTGGTCGCTCGTCACCCATCTGTGTCAGTATGAATGCAATTTGCTAGCATGCGAGAGAAAGGTAGGCGGAGCTTACGATAGAGGCAATATTGGATGAAAAGATATGAAAAATTGGTAGGGATATCAGAAACAGTCTTTGAAGGAAAGTCTAATAGAAGCGATCGTCTGGAGGACAATTGAACGACCGATTGAGAAATGTTATCCTATCTCGTATGGGTCAACGGAGACTTCTGAATACATCAAAAATCATAAGTGGGCTCAAGCTAACGTAGCGCACCCGCTTAAACGGTCATTCGGGTATAAAGTCTCACATAATTCAGAAAGTTTTTGCGAATATGTTTATGCTAACAGTGTCATCATGCAAAATTAGATTCACGTGCCACATCAGTTCAGATACAGCCTGAAATGTCATTCCATGTAAATTATCGGCTGTTCATTTTAGCATCTGGTGCAGCTTTTATAATATTAGGTGATGAATAAATCGCGAAAATATAATAAATATTATTAAGTTTCAATCACTTTTTATTATACTTTAATTCAAATAGCTGAATCAATTATAAATACAACAAATAATATAGTACAAACGTCTTCAATTTTTAAGTTGGAATTTTAAAAATTCATGTTTTCTTTGAAATTAACATCTCGATAAATTTATAATCATTATTATTAAATATTATTATAATATGCTAAGTTCCGGTTTGTTCATATCGAAATAGGTATTACATAAATATTTTATGTAAATTATTAAAGCATTTTTTAAAAGCTGAAAACTAGTTTTATAAAAAATAAACGCTTTGCTAGAACGATGTAGTTTAAATACCGAAATTTAAATAAAATTTGACGCACTTTTAAATTAATTTTAGAAAATCAATTTTGAAATTGTTTGTAGAATGAAATTGGCAATTTGTAAAACGCAAACAATTAAAAAGTATTGTTTGAAATATAATATTTTGGAAAGAATGTAAATGTTGACAGTAAAATTTAGAAGCTCTATATTTTCTGGAGTGTTCATTACCATTACCCGCTAAAAATATGCTGTACTTACAACTTGCATATTTAGTCTCACTTTGCCGTTCCTTGTTCTTGAAAGGTTATATTTCATATCGGTCCCAAGACGAGGGGCAAAAGTTTGTGCAAGACTTTAGACGAAACTGCATGTATATTTCCTACTTCGCTCTACTGAAAGCTTAATTAACCTAATTGCCTGTTTCGCACTTGGCTGAACATCGAAGGTTTTTAACGTTTATTAACGTTTATAAAATCGCTCTTGTCGTTTTAATGCTTTTATTAAAAACTTATTGATGGTTGTGCAAACCCAAACGAGCATTTTTTAGTAATTACTCGTATATTTAAAATATTTTAAAAACAAAGAAAATTAAAATTAGGTGCAAAACGGTTTATTCTCCAGTTGGCATTAACGAATGAGATCTTTTCACTCATTTATTTCTTTTAGTAGGGTGTTTTTACAAATATTAATGGTAGTTTTTATTATGTGTTGCATTTATTACCACTTAGTTTTTTTATATATGAATTAATAATAGATAAATATTTTTTATACATTGAATATAATAATAATAATAATATCATTTATTTACGGATAAATCTTTTTACAATAATCTGTACAGAAATTCACAACAGTGCATTCGGCGGCGTGACCAGGACTGGAACCGCGGTTTTCCGCTCACAAGACCGGCCTTGCATGCTTTACGCCACACTTGCTGGTAAATGTAAATATATAATAATAGATTGATTATTCTATGTACTATACTATTGTTTACAAACAAGGCTCAAGGAAAGTATTTTTTATGCATAAAAAATAATTTATTATATTAAATGTAACTTCTAATACCTTTTTAACTTTGACACTGCTACAATATTCGACAGTGCATTTATTAGTTTAACGTCTAAACAGTATTAATATCTAAATGTGACGCGTATGACTGGATTAACAAGATTTAACAATTCCGGTTGGATTTAGTTATTTTTGTTGTTACGGTTCTGCATCAGTCGAAGCAATATCAATGTTGTGAGCTTTGATATTGGAGTTCAATAAGAAATTATGAATGAATCTTGTAAGTTATTAATTAACAGAGCAATCTAGAACTTAATTTAAAATTTAAAATAACGTGAAAACCTGATAAAACAGAAAAAATTTATAGATAAAGAGAATTAATTAAATTTAATTGTAATGAAGTTAATGAAACACCAATTATTGTAATTGTAACTTTAAGTGTTTCCTTCAGTGAAAAATAGAATTCTTAAAGAACTGCAGTTATCGTTGAAATTAAGAGAATATACACGAAATTTAGAAAGTAAATTAGTAAATTACTATCATTGTTATAAAAAAAATACTTTCAACTCACATAAACCGGCTGGTTAAAAATTTAATATTATTTTTCACCTTTTAGCCGATATTACATCGATTCTTTTTAAAAGCTATTCATTATTTTTTTAAACTTTTACTTTTACATCAACAGCGTAAAGCGTAAAGAGGTTAACTCTACCACAGATCACACCAAGTTATTGCTTTGTTTCTTGTTTTGCTATGCAAAGTTTTATTATAAATATATAAATTTTCCACTTCTACGCTTCAAAGGTAGAACAAATAAAAAATATTTTGATTATAAAGAAGTTAAACAAAGTGGTTGAAAAGACAGTTATGTTCTAGTTTATTTAGTAGTTTCTTTGTTTTTTGTGGCTTTTGAAATTTTAAAGATTTTACATAAAATATTATTTGGGTCTTTTTAATGTACAATTTTTATATTATTTTGATTAATTTTGACGTATAAGGTTGAATTAATAAGCGTTCGTGTACTTTGACTCATATCTTTAGTTGTTGTCCCGTTCACCTACATACGTGTAGTCACAATCTTGGCATCTGATTTTATACATACTATTAGAATCCATGATGTTTTGTTAAAGTTTTATATCGCTTAATAAATTACTCAAAGTATATTTTCTAGTTTTCTCTGCTGAAGTTATGTGGTGTTGTCTGCAGATACGGTCCATTTTTATGTTTATGTTGTCTTGGTAAGTAATGGGTTTGTAAAATTGGTGCTGTACATTTGTTTGGAGTGCAATATTAAAATCCACGAGAAAACAAAAAACTATCAAATAAATAAAATGTATTTTTAACCACTTGATCATGTTTTCCTATAATCACAATATTATTAATATGTTAAATTAACTTCAAAAATGTTTGGCAGTTAAATTTAACTTAAATAATTAATACTCAAACCAACATACTTTTATATTTTGATTATAGGTAGCATTTTATTTTCTTTTTAGAGTGAGTTAACCACATGAAATATATGTATGTAAAATAGTAAAGCATGTTTTGTTTTTTATTAAATACATTTCAGCGAAGAAATGCAAAATTTATATACTATATAAAATAGGATACATATTATGTACCTACTGCATAATGAAAATGGCATATACCTAACGCTGTTGTTTTATATTTGCAGCTATCAAACGATTTTCTAATTAAATTGTGTAGATTGCTTGTAAAGGTGGAATTCCTACAATAATGTAAGAATGCACTTTGATATAAACAACCATTATCACATTGAAATATTTTCCCATCAGGAAATTTTAAAGCTCTCACATCAAGTAGTAATTGAAAGATGGGATGTCAAAGCTATAAGTTGAGTGTTGTATCAGTTTTCACCAATAATCACTAATCTTCTCCCTGGTGACACTTTAAACGTAGGATCGGTCATTATCCTAATGAAACAGTATCCGCTTAGACTTAACTAATGTGTATTTCTACAGGTATTTAATTTGTTTTTAAACGACGCGACGTGCTCCATCGATTCAAATGATTTTTTAAAATACATTTTGAAAACTACAATAATTCTATTATGTACGAACAAAGTGCGAGCACGTTCGGCATGCTCACTGTCCAACTTTTATTCGAAATTATGCGAAAAAAATTGATATATTATATATAATATAACTGCCATGAAAATATTATTATACCAATAATTGCATCATAAAACTCTGCATCTTGCATATCTCAAAAATTTTATAATAACATTAAAATCAATAATTCATTATAATTTATAATAAACTCTTACCTCACATGTTATTTGCAATTGCTATACTTATAAAAAACTCCTGCAATTTTAAAAATAATTTCTTAGATTATGGGGGAATGTTATAGAAGCCTGTCAGTTGCAGATTTGATCGCTTGTATTGTATGTATTATATTTCAGGAATAGACTGTTTTTAATACTGACAGGCGATAGTTTATACCGTCACAGGAAAGTAAGTTGTTGTCAAATGGAAAGTAATCGCAAATTTTTATATATCAGACGTTACGTTTTTATTATTTTTAACGCATTGTTTATTTTTATCTTCTAAATACTCACTACCACCCGATATTTGTTGTGATAAATGTCTACACTGAAAAAAATAGCTGTAAAATTTTTCACGAAATATGTATCTCCTGGTTCTAGGTAATTTTATAATTTTAATTTTGAATTGCAAAAGGTTTCTATGTGTAATATCATTTAATTTATACTTGGACTTGGAAAAAAAATTGGCTATTGTATAAAATATAACATTCCAGAAATAGATAATATAAAACACAAAAACCTCAATATAGAACTAGATAGCGAGCTTAACGCAAAACGCAGATAGCATTTTGAGTACTTTATGTTAATAAAAAAAATTTAACTAAAAAAATACCCAATATATTATTTCAAAACCATGTAGTAATAATAGATACTATTTTACGAGTGATACTTGTCTTTCCTTCCAACTTAAATTTGTAAACGTTTAATATTATGATATCCGCATGTATACCAATCAAATGCACATTACGTTTCGCTCATAAAGAATTGTAAGTTGGATGACAGTAATCGAAATGACCCTAGAGGGTTTGTTCAACTTTTATTTCGTCCACCTCATTTTATTCCTCAGTATGTTCGTGTTTGGCATTACTATGTAAGATTTCTACTGTACCACTTTATGACTTGGCAAAAAATTTCGATATACATCTTAATTTTGATACAAATAAAACGTTGAGGCAGGATTACATAATATTATATTAGCAGAATAAATTGAATATATGAGGACCTAGCTTTGATTTATTATTTGAATATTCATATATGGTTCATTATAAAAATTGTATCAAGAGAAAATAAGTATAAAAATCGATAGGAGCTAAAGAAACAACTATAAGAGAATAAGAGAAATTCAAAAAGGTCTATTAAGTCAACAAACGAAATGTAGAATCAGAAGTCCTAGAATCTCGAAACAAAATAATTATGCGCGTCACTACTTTACTTCTTTAGAAACTAAGAATTTATTATTTAGTTATAATATATTATTTATGATTATTATTAAAAGTTATTATAGGTCAGAATAAGGTATTTAGTTTTAACTAATTACATTACTTTTGTTGGTAAAAAAATATAGATTTTTATGAGTATATAATAGGTAATACTGAAACACATTATTTTATTCGATTATATTGTAATAGTCGTCGATGTCTATGGCGTTTCATTTATTATTTGAGTAATTCTGTTTATTTGGCCATGACACCGTAAAAGTATTCATTATTATAAATAAAACATCAAATCAAGGTTTGTCTCCTTTTGACTAAAATAACTGACACAAGCCTAAGAAACTATATTATTTTACATACGATATTACTGCTCACTAACCATTTTTTCAGTAGGTATAACAAATTAAAATATACTAAAAGTTGTCGATGGCAATCGTTTTATATAATTTTGTTTGACTTTCCTCGTATTTATATTTATTATCGCTTTAAGAGGTTAAACATTTTTTAATCAAGTTTTTATGTATGTAAATGTTACAACGATAAAACTTCTATTTCTAGTAAATACTGTATAAAATGTGAAATATACAATATAAAATTTTCTTATTACGTATAGGCTTTCCAATAACTGTTTATATTATTTGTCGTCATTTTAATTAGTCGTTGTTAAATAAAAACCATATTAATAACTTGCAAATAATGTTCTCTTGTATATACCTAACAATTTTTTTTTTTAAAGGTATTATAGTTATAAATAATAATTCATTTATTTTTTATATAAAATTATGAGAAAAACCAACTACTAATTACTTAATTGGTATATCTTCTCCGTAGACCACATTTTTTATTTTAATCTAAATTAAGCTAAAAAATTAGGAAAAAGGGGAGAAATCCATTTATTTGTTTTAATAATATACACAAAACAAATTGATTCACTTGTTTGCTTTCTCAATAAAAAGTGAAAATCAAAATAAATTTAAAATTTGTTTCTAAATTACATAAAAAAGTTTGTTAACTCGTATATATAATTTTTGTTGTTTTACTAAATTAAATGTTTTACTATTTTATAATTTCAAACATATTGGGTAAGAGTAAATACTACACCAAGGACTCATGGACGTGATATAAAAAAACAAACCGTACCTGATAAATATATACTGATTTCACTTGACGTTAAATCTCTCTTTACGAATATTCCCATCGATTTGGCAATCAAAGCAGTTGATGAAAAATGGGACGAAATCAAGAACCACACAAGTATCCCCAAAGGAAAATTTCTAAATGCGCTAAAACTATGCTTGGAAACTACATACTTCCAATATAATGATAAACTCTATCAACAGATTTTCGGTACAGCAATGGGAAGTCCAATATCAGCTACGATCTCTAATCTGCTAATGGAAATCTTGGAAGAAGACCGTATATCAACACTTCCATTTCAACTACCATTCTTTAAACGCTATGTAGATGATATTATAACAGCAATTCCAGAAAGCAACAAAGATTTAATTATCAGGCATTTCAATGATTTTCATCCACGACTCCAGTTCACTATCGAAAAAGAAGAACAAAATAAAATAACTTTTCTAGACATACAGCTTATACGTGAAAATAACTGCCTTAAATACAAGTGGACCCAAAAACAGACATAGTCAGGAAGATATCTAAATTTTAACTCTTACCATCACAAAAGCCAGATAATAAGCACGGCCATAGGCCTCGTGGATAGATCTCTTAAATTAACCCATGGAGACTACAGAAAGCAAACTCTAAAAATATCTAAAGAGACTCTGTTTAGAAATGGTTTTCCCGGACCCTTGGTTAAGAAAATTATCAAAGATCGTGTAAACAAACTTTATAATGGTAACAGTATAAAGAAAGAAACATCAAATTTTGCAGTTATGCATTATGTCAAAGGACTAAGTGAAAAACTGAAGAGAATTTTAAGAAACCACAATATTAAAATGACATTTAAATCGACCAATAACATTAAACAGCTGTATACAAAATTAAAAGATCCGGTTCCTACAGAGAAAAAATCAGATCTAATCTATAAAGTTGAATGCAAGAATTGTAACCTAGTATATATTGGACAAACGAACCAATGGCTGCACAAAAGAATGAGTGGTCATATCTCAAGTGTTCGCTGTAATAAACCGGACACTACTGCCATTGCAAAACATATACTAGTCGATGGACATGATGCAGATTTTAAAAACGCAAAAATTATTAAATCTGTTACTAATTATAAAGAAAGAATTCTTCACGAAATGATTAGCATTATTGGTGTTAAGTTTTTCCTACCTTGAAGGAAACTTACTGCAGGTTGTTTCTTATCACACAATCACATATTTTAGATCATAAATTGTTCAAATGACAATACGTTATCATTAGGTTCCCATATAAACTTGTAAACATTATATTAAATTATTCTGACGAAGACGTGTCCAACGTCGAAAGCTCAATAAAAACATTATTATTAAAACGTTTAATTAACTTGTTTACTCAAAGATTATTTATTTATATTTCACAAGTTAAAAAATTAATTTATTGAAGAGCTTTTCTACTTTTTAGTAAGTTGTAATGGATATTGTAAAATTTATACTTCACTATTTGAGATATATAATGTGAACAAAATTAAGGTTATTTTTTATATATTTGTTTTTCCATTTTTGAAATGTAAATTTAAATTTCTAAAATAATGTGCGTTAATTAATAGTAAAACGGTGTGCAAAATGAAAAACGAATAATATCTTGGTTTGTATGTAAAAATCCTTGCTGTTTAACTGTGTAAACTCTGGTGTCATTTACAGCCGTTATAAAATAAATATAAGACGGAAAAGACGAGACAACAACGCAAAATGTTCAAAAACTGAAATATATGTATAATACATAATTATGTATACAAAATAATTAAAAATGTTTTGAATCATTTCTAACGAGACCGCAGAGTTAAAAACGTCAGCTTCTAAAGGAATTTGGTCAAAGAGTCGAAAAAAATATTTATTGCCCCCAAAATAACTAATTAGTTGAAAGAATTTACAATAATACACAGATAATTAAAAAGTTTTTTTTTTTTTTTATTTAACTCTATGATATACAGCAATTTGCCCGTAGGCATTAGGCGTCTATTTTGACAATAACAATAACATGTGTAGAAAATCATTCCAATGAATAACATCTATAACAACCAAAAAGTATTTATGTTTATTTAAAATTTCAATGTTTAGTCATAGTGTAGTTACTGAAATCTTTGGATTAGGTCATTGGGTTGGTATCTTTTTAGTCTTCTCACTT
The DNA here is from genome assembly GCA_911387805.1 of Cantharis rustica. Taxonomy (NCBI): domain Eukaryota; kingdom Metazoa; phylum Arthropoda; class Insecta; order Coleoptera; family Cantharidae; genus Cantharis; species Cantharis rustica. The sequence continues at coordinate 43,432,572 of OU426877.1, forward strand.
CACTTGTACTCACGAGTAGTTTATTTGCATATGTGTTAGGATGGTGTTCCAGTCTCTCTTTGTATTTAACACTGTATGTTTGGATTACTTCGCGAACAGTTGGTAGTGGTATATCTCCTTGTATGAGTTCGTTGGTCACATATCTCGGTGCGTCAACCATCACTCTTAGTATCTTATTCTGGAATCTTTGAAGAATCTCTAGGTTTGAATTGGATGCTGAACCCCATAGCTGAATTCCATAGGTCCAGATTGGTTTGATGATTGCCTTGTATAATAACAGCTTGTTCTCTAAGGTGAGCTTTGACTTTCTGCCTATTAACCAATACATTTGACTGAACTTTATGCCGAGCTGTTTTCGTTTTGTTATTATATGTTTCTTCCATGTTAGTCGTCTGTCCAGGTGAATTCCAAGATATTTGACCTCTTCGGGCTGTGGAATTTGTTGATTATTCAATTCAACCGGTGGGCAAGTTGTTTTGTTCATAGTGAAGGTAATATGGAAGGATTTGGCTTCATTGACTTTTGTACGCCAGTTTTTTAACCATTTTTGAATTTTGTTCAGGTTTGTTTGTAGATTTTTTGATGCTCTTGTCGGATCTATGTGAGATGCCATTATAGCGGTGTCGTCTGCAAATGTAGCTACCGTTGTGAGACGAGTAGTTGGAAGATCGGATGTGTAGATCAGGTAGAGTACTGGCCCAAGCACGCTACCTTGTGGCACTCCTGATGAGATGGGGTAGAGTTTTGTGTGACAGTGTTGTTGTTTCACCAAAAAGTGTCGATCTTTCAAGTATGATTGTAGGATTTGCAAATGATGGTAAGGTAAGCACTTTTTAATTTTGTAGTGTAGTCCCTCGTGCCAGACTTTATCAAATGCTTGACTAACATCTAGGAAAACTGCTGAGCAGAATCTTTTTTTCTCAAGGTCATTATTTATCACATTCACAATTCTATGTATCTGTTCGATGGTTCCATGTTTGTCTCTGAAGCCAAACTGGTGGTTTGGAATGATGTTCTGCTCCTGTAATAATGGTTTTAGTCTTTTTAAGTAAATTTTTTCGAATACCTTTGAGAGCACTGGCAGTAAGCTTATGGGCCTATATGACTTGGCATCTTCAGGTTTTTTGCCAGGTTTGAGGATCATTATTATTTGAGCTACCTTCCACGAGTTTGGAAAGTGATATGTTCGTAGTATAGCATTAAAGATGTATGTTACCAGTTTTAGGCATTTTTCTGGTAGTTCTTGTAAAATTTTTCCAGTAATTAAGTCAAAACCTGGAGATTTTTTTATATTTATTTCTTTTTGTATGGTATTTTTGACTTCTTGAATTTTGATCTTCTCAATAGGTAAACTAAGTTGAAATGGGGCTTCGAGGTAGCTCAATATTTTTTCTTCTTCTTCCGTTGTTGACATTAGTGGGAATGGTTGGAAAACTTTTTCTAAATGTTTAGCGAATATTACAGCCTTTTCTTCGTCGTTTCTTGCCCATTTATTACTTTCATCCTTGATTGGAGGGTTATGTGCTCGGGGTGTATTCAGTTTTCTTGTTGCCTTCCAAAGGGAATAATCTGTAGCATTTGTTGGGGTTAGGCTCGCTAGATAATCTTGGATGCCTTGATTTTTAATTTCCAATAACATGTTTTTTAGCTCTCTGGTGGATTTGTTTAGTTTTGCTTTATTTTCGGTCGTTCTCATTTCCTGCCAATGTTTTTTGTGTTTTCTCTTTTCGGCAATTTTTTGTTGGATTGTACAAGAAACAGATTCTGTTTTATTAGTTGCGTGGATGTTCGGAGTGGCAGCCCAGCTTGCTTTTTGTATATTTTTGGTCAGTTCTTCGACTGCTTTATCAATGTCATACTTTGTTTTTAGCGGTATATTCAGTGTGATTAGGTTGTTCAAGTTTTCTCTAAAAAAGTCCCAATCGGTTTTCTTGCTATACAATGAGGGTTGTTTTTCTTTATTTACTATTTGACTGTAGATTGTTATTATTACTGGGGAGTGGTCAGATGACAAGTCCAGACATGATTCCGCTGTGATTTTTTTAGTATCGATACCTTTTGTTATGCAGAAGTCGATGACGTCCGGTATCTTCTTCATGTCTGATGGCCAGTAGGTCGGCTGTCCGGTCGAGATATGTTGAAGGTTATTTGCTTTTACTGCTTTCACCAGCTCTCTTCCTTTTGGCGTAGTTAATCTGGATCCCCATAAGGAGTGTTTCGCGTTGTAGTCTCCGCCAGCAATGAATTTGTTTCCCAATGTATGGTAGAATTCTTCAAAGTGTTCTTTTTTATTGTTATGTTTAGGAGGGCAATATATTGCTGAGATAGTCATTGGGCCTAGTTTATCCTCCAGAGTAATGCTAGTGGCCTGAAGATGTTCCTTAGGGTATTTTTCTCTTTCGTGGTGTTTGATGGTATTACGTACAATTATTGCAGTTTCTCCGTGCGCTTTGTTATCAGGATGTTTTGTATCATAGGTTTGGTAATAAGGTATTTTAAAATGATGTTGTTTTGTAAGGTGAGTCTCTGAAATCATCATAATGTCAATATTGTGAGTCTGTATAAATGTTTTAATTTCCTGTGCGTGTTGACATAAGCCATTAGCGTTCCAAATCGCTAACTTATACTTTGGGTGAGCTGCCATTAAGCCAATTTGTTGACGAGCGTTGTTAGCAAATTTAACATTGTGCTCATTTGTGTCATAAGTTGCCCCATCATGTGTTCGAGTTTGCTTATGTTAAAAGGTTGTTGATTAAGTGTGTGATTGTTGCTTGTTGTTTGGTCACCTTGCCAAGCCGATCTTTGTTCATTGATGTTATTTGGTATGTTTGTAAGTATCATCCTGTTTTGTGTTGGTAGTGTAGGGTAGGCTGCATTATAATTACTTGGTGTTACATAAAGTTAAAAAGTTAATATAGCGTTTTTTCGAAACCAAGTTTTTTATCTTTGTATACCCGATTACTCTGGAACCAATGAACCGATTGATTTGAACTTACTTAAAATAAACAGTTTTAATTTGACAATTAACCTAAAACACATTAATAAATATAAATTCTAGAATATTTCGTAGTAAAGTTAAACTTTAAACTAATTTTTCTCGTTTTTGTGTACACGGTTTCTTTTAATTAAATTATACGCTTATAAGGAATTGGAAATTACGTATAGAAATGTGCTTTGGGGAGAGTTTGGTTTTTTTATTACAAGTAGTACATTGTAGACTGTTTTTTTAGTATAAATTAAATTTTTTCCTATAAGACACGTAGCTAAATAATGCAATATTTAATTTTCATTGCTTTTTTATACGAGCTAAACTAGGTTGTAAAATGCGGTAGTATAAATTTTCAATAAGGTCATCAAGTAAAGGTCGGTAATAATAGCTAAATAATTTTAAAAAACCAATGTTAGAACTAGCAGATACTTATAACTTTGTCGATAGCATGAACGATAACCGTCATAAGCGGATAAACGTAGTTTATAACGAAATTTTTCATCTGCATTTAAACTTTCTAACAATATTTTTTTTTAGAAAATATAAATATCACAACTATAGAAACAATGGTAGTTATTTTAGGAAATTCTGATATATTTATTTAGGCTAATGAAAAGATCTCATTTATTTTGAACAAAATTTAACAATCTGCTGGTACCATTTCATTTTAAAGGTTTGTATTATTCATGATCCGCCAAAAAGAATTACTAAAAACTTCAGATATTTAGAGATTTAAGAACTTAATTACCCCTATTATATTCTTTTGAAACTTTTTATTGTTTGGTTTTTTTTATATCATTTACCTAGTTCTATAAGAGATTGTTCATTACTAAATTGAATAAATTTAATTCTTTCACATTATTGTACATCCCTTTTTATTTTAAGTTTTAATGAATGAAAAAAAATTACAATTTCCTGCTAATTACAGTTTAAAGTATAAATATGCATAAGTACACATAAATGAAATGTTATTTTAAGGTCTATTATTGAATAAATTATTTTGTTTATCAAACATTGGTAAATAATATTACACAAAATTTTTATTTGAAATTTGTATACTTTATTAAACATTTTCAAATGTGATATTGATCAGATGAAATCCCGATTTTATACTATACATCTACATATAAATATATTGTCGTGTTCTGTCGCAAAAGTACAAATCTGTTAAATTAAAATCAATGTCTTTTTTTATTGTTTTTTTTTTAATAATATTTTTCTACGTAAGTAAATTCATTATTTTAATATTCTTGTTTAGTTTGTTTATTTTTAACATTACATGCTACTAATTACCACATTTAACATCTTGTTAAATGTTATTAGTTTTAATCTGTTGTTATAAATTGGTAACTTGCAGAATGTGAACACAATTTAGCTTTTAATTTTATTCTGAATATTTAAAGAAAAACAGTTCATTACATACATTTTTTGTGAAATTTAAATTATTATGTTAACAAACATATTGCTGTGTATAATTTATTTGTTTAATTTAACTAGCGTAAACGATTGAATTAATGGAAATAACAAAATAAAATGATTGGCATTTTAAATTTCATTAATTTAACAACAACAAAAATACATTATCAATAAATACATATAGCTGGCAAACATGTGTTTAATCGGATTGTATGTTTATATAGAATAATTTATTAATACATTTGTATTATTAACACCTGACTTAAAAATATTTGAACAGTGTTCTGTATTTCAAGTTGTATGTTTGCTTATACTTGGGTGTAAAGTTTAACGAAATTAAATACAAAATACGGAATAATGGTATTTTAAAATTACATTATTACATAGTTACAATAATTGTTCTATTTTACTTTCATTACTTTTTCCTACTTAGTTATCAAAATATTGACTGAAAATAATTTTTGAATAAATTTTGAAATAATTTTCTTATATTTATACATTTATATAGGTACATATTATTATGTAGAGCTTCTCGACTAAAAATATAAAACTTACGAGTTTACGTATGGATTCTGTTCGAACATTATTTAAACTTACATTTTGTATTTAACAAATAAGGAAAGTTTGAATAAAATATTCAATAATCTAATTAAATTTTGCATTTAAATGAAAATTTGAAAACTAAATTCAATAGTAACAGGTTTAATAAAAAAACTCAAATCTTTTCACAAGGTTAGTATTAAAGAAGATCTAAAATATCCTGGTTTAGCGTTAAGCGCTTTCCGACTTGAAATTGTTTGAGAAGAACTAACTTTTTGCAAAACACTTTTAGATATTTTTCAATCATCAAAAGAAATATTACCGAAATTTTTCTCTCTATACTTATTACTTGAATTTCTTTTTATATTAAGAATTTTTTATATTACATTGTAACACTTCAAAGTAAGTTAAGTAAACATTTCTACAGATAAAAGTTATGTAACAATAATTTTGTAGGTATTAATTTTGTTTATTCTAAGTTTTGTTTAAAAATACATAATTTATCAAAGATTATTGTTGAATGTTAACAAAATATCAATTTGCTTATATTATTTGACTAAAGACAACCTGATGTTTTCCGTGTTTCTGTGTTTCAGAACAATTTTATCCTTATAAATTACTTCGAAGTAAATATTTTAATAATTTAGGTGGATTCTAACATTTAAAATAATCCACTGCTCGGAGCGATCGTCAGTATTTCATCAGATAATCGGGTGAAATATGTATGTTATCTTATAACTACTATAATCTTGACTAATATATTAATTTAAGTATCCATATGTTTATTGTCGTCGTCATAGACCTAATAAGTACGAATCAACTGCTAATACTCATGTATCCAGTGCAAATCAAAAGACTTTTATGACTTATTCGTGCTTCGAAGTGCGCGCAAATGCAGTTCTTTTTCTAGGTTGATGTAAAATTTATAAATAATTACATCTTAGTTGATTCCCTTTGAAATTATAGTGTAGGTGTATTCTAATTTAATCAAAATTAACCCTGCACCGGAAGGTTGGCGCTCAAAATAGTTATTAATTTTATTTACGTAAACTAAACGATACACAAAATACGCGCTCACTTATCAGAAATCAGAACAATTAAAAATAAAACAATAAATTAGTAAATCAGCAATGTAAAAATTTCTAAGTACTCATTGTATGAAGCTCAAGTCATGGGCTTATAATTATAACTGCAACAGACATTAGTCACTGCATAGCAATATTAAGTACTTGTAATTAAACTGCTAAATTAGACAAGAGAATCGTAGCAATGTTATCCATTTTGCAAACTTAATAAAAAGAAAATGCAGCTTGTCAGTCCTTGGCGTGTGTACTTGTAAGCTTTAATGAAGATAGAAACTACATAGATAGTTTAATTTTTTTAATTTACTTATTTCTACACATAAAATATAATTTATCATAATCATTATGAGCTTGCAATTTACATCTTTCATCTTTTTTATCTTTGAAAATCCGAATAAAGACTCCATACTTTTTGAAGTTGTCACTAAATGGATCGTATGAACTGTTCTATCGTAATTCAATATGAAGAAATAAAAATGTACAAAAACTAAAAAAAAGAAATGAGATGACGAATACTGCCCTTATATAATTATAGAAGATGGAAACTAGGAGATGGAGGATAGATTGCGACTAAGATGAACCACCAGCATATACAAATTGAGGTAAACAATTTGAATTTAAAAGCACCTGTAGATCATGAAAATCTGAAAACTCTAAAAGGTTATTCCGAAATCCACAATTACGAAAGAATTCAACGTTTGCCTCAAATATCGTTTTTTAAAACCCCGTCCGGATAGTCATATTAGCGACCAATATACAGGTTTATTTGCTGAAAAATACCAATAATTTAATTATTGTAAAACTATAAAAATTGTAAATGGCTTTGCGAGCAAGCAATTTTTGCACCTAAAAATTAAACCCTAATCGTTTAAATTATGGAAATACAAGATCGGCTCATAAATCTATTGATACTGTTTTATATAGAGAGCAGAGACCCTACTAAGTTTCTGGATTCTTTAGAATTACCTCAAATGCCATCACATACCTTGATTTTAAAAATTGGATTGTCCATAATATAATTGCATAAGCTTAACTCACCAAAATTATGCAACGAAATCAGACTACATAAGTATGTGTTAAGAAACTCCTGGTAAATGTATTAGAAGTGACAATATTGACTAGCAGTGCCAAAGGAGAATATTTTTTTACATTATAATCTACACTGAAAAAGTAATTTTTTACTTTACATTATTTACCTAATATATCATCATATAATTTTACATTAGGTAATGTAATATAAAATAAAATATAAATAATATAAATTATTACACGAATAACTAATGTAAAAGTATTATATAATTTTATTTTAGTTATTCGTGGTTACTTGTGGCTATCGATAGCATACGTAAATTTAAAAATTACTTCTTTTGGTGTAATGCTTTATTTTCCGATTTGATAATTTTTCATCTGCATGATTTCTTTTTTCATGACTTTTTTGTTTTTTGTACTATCGATACGTTACATTATTAGGTATAATAAATAAATAATAACAAAACTATGCAATGTGGCCTACAAACCTATCAAAGTAAAATCTATTTTTATAAATAAGAGCTCAATAAGTTGAACACAATTACAGAACAATTGAAGTTCATAAATAAGCAGAAACTATAGCTTATGTAAGCTAGAATTTAAAACAGGCACCGTGATTTTAAACCAAATCTTTATTTCTTACTAATTAGAGCTAATGTTTCGTTAGTATAATATATTAATTTCAAACCAGGTAAAGTCTTTCTGACATATTGTAGTGAAATAATATGTTTCTATTTATCACAAAGACTACGTTACTATTAGACGACCAGTGCATTTTAGATTTCGATCAAATCTTACCTAGCGTCAATAGGCAGATATTTATAGAGCTAAAATTTCTTATAAGGTGCATGCATGGGAAATTAGGAAATACACCCGGTAATGTTGTTTCAAGAAAATAATCATTAAATAAATAAAATAAAGTGAAGAGAGCCTGTGCTTCCCACTAATTAATATTATATGATATATTTAAGAGTTACTTATAATAACTCAGTTCTTAATTTTAATTGTAATAAAATAATACCTATTGTTTTGTCTTCGTGGTTTAGCCTTTGTTAAATTATTATACACCATACCCCACATGTTACATGTATATGTTACCTTTGCTATTATTCAAACTGTCACAACCAAAACAACATAAATAAAAATAAGTACAAAAAGTAACATGCAGAGTTGTAAAATTCCTAGTTAATTTCATATTAAAGCATTTTAAAACGATAGTTAGAATGTTTTCTTTTTTTTTAGAGAATTATTACATACTTGTCTATTTATAAATCGGTTTTTAAAACTTGCATAATTAATAGATAAGTGGTTTAGCTAGTGTAACTCGATATTAATTATATAAAATTTTTTAGGAATACCAAAAAATGCACAAACACTTTTTAGAACTAAAATGTTTTAAGTTAACCCAATATAAATACACCGTATGTAAATTATTGCAAACGTTTTCACCATACTAAGGCATCATCAGGCGATGAACTAGAAAGAGAAAGGAGAAAATTTCGTATTTATCGTTCAAATTGCAAGAGAAAAGGGAGAGGGTAAGAGGGTAATAGTTTTGAAAAAAAGTAGGGTAAGTTAGAACGTGGAGGAGGGGGTATTATTTATTAAAAATGTTTAGTAGGGGTAAGTTATTTAAATCAGATTGACTATTTAATAATTTTAAAACGTGTTTCACGATTGGTCTCTCTTAATTTGCAATAGTTTTCTTTCAGTGAAAGTAAGTATTTCCGATCATTTGCCTATTTAACAGCTAGATACGATGAATAACTATTATTAGAAACTAATAATAGTTTCTATTGGTATTGAGTATCGTTCGAATAAAAGATAAAACATATCTAATTGTTTCAACTTTTAAATTAAAATAATTATATAAATTTTTAAGCTATGCGAAATTAACAGAAAGTTTTTAATTTGTAAATTTATTGTAAATATTTGTACAAAAGTTTTTCTTAAACTAATAAAAATAAAAATAAATAAAATAAATAAAATAAAGATATACAGCTTCAATGAACAATAAAACGAATTTTTTATTACATATTAAACTCTCAGCAATGATATTTTGTTATCTTCAGAAGATTTATTTTTCATTTAATCTGTAGATTTTCAAAAATTTGCAATTTTTAATTTTAATTTGTATTAATTTGTAAATTTCATCAGGTGCATCAGTTTTTAATTTTTTTTAAATTTTAATTATCTACATAATATTTATTTCTAATGTAACACATATGTGCCCCATTTGTAATAATACTATAAGATTAAAGTGCATACAATGTGCTATCACTTTTTTTCTAATCCTAAAACATTCCTAATCCTAATCCATTTTAATTTTTAAAGCTTTGATTAATTTTTTTGTATAAATTAATTAATTATGAAATTTGACTTTTGATAAACAGCGTATTACAAAAAAGAGTAATTGAAGATTTGAATATTCTTGGATAATTTTATGCAATATTTTCAATATGAAATATAAACTCAAAGATTCTCTAATCTGCGAAGTTTACATTTCGGTGATAATAAAAACTTGGGAAGTTAAATTTGTAAGATTAACCTAGTAGTTTGGAGAAATTGTGTGCAAGAAAATGCTTTCAGTTTTGCAATAACTTTTGAGTGTGATTAAATGAAACGATGAATGTAAGGTTTATTAGCTAGAAGTTTTAAATTAAATATTATCAACTTAAAATATTACTTAAAAGAAACTTTGTTTAGGTTTCCCCTAAAAGTATGCATTATTTAATTTAAACCTCAATATTATATAGAGTGCGTTCATTTTAAAACTAGAAAAATCTTAGTAAATTCTATTTAAACAAAAAACGCTTTGATTTAAAATCAATATCAATTGAATTTTCAGATTCACCTTTCTCACCGTTATTTTAAAATTTCAAATCAATACCACTTCTTTCATGCAAAAGCAATGTTGCTTTTAAATGTCCAAATAAAGGTAACAGTTTTTTGTTCCAGCCTGTCTGTAACATTATTTCATAAAGCATTTTATAAAAACAAGATTTTTTACAAATTTTAGACCAAGAAAAAGTGTTTTATTACACTCTAGCTAATTCTGACGGTTAAATATAAAATATAATGTTTTGAATTGATTCCTTATTCAATTGAATTCATATGATCATAATTACATTATTAATGTAGTATTAATATGGGATGCAAATCAAGATTAATTATTGTCAAAGAGCCTTACAATGAACGGTAATGGATAACACCGAACAATTTAATAACAATTAGACGACACATCCTTGGGAATAATTTTTCTTTTGTAGAATATCCAGCTTAATTCATATTGGCTCTCTGTTGATTTTGAATTATTAGTTATTCTGACTATTATAATGAATTAATTTTTTTTATACTAGTAAAAGTAGGAATAATTTTTGTAAATAATTTGATAATATAATATTACCATGCATATAACTTAGAACTTGGTAAAAATAAATTAAAATTGGCATTAAGTGCTAATAACGATGATGTAAACAACGTAGTAAAGTGTTGGAAAGAGAATTGTGTTACAGAGTATAATGAAGTTTTGTAACTTTTATGTATTTCCCTGGATAGGTAAAACGAACAAGGAAAATTGTTTTAGCACATCAATTTATCAAAACACAAGATAACATCCGCAAATTGAATATCAATTTTAGTCAGACTCAGGAAAACGTTTTAGATAACCTCAACTTGTAATATTTTCCGGAAACTCCTATTTTATAACCTTATAACTAGTGAAAGGCAGGGGTGCAGTTTAAACAGAGGTAAATAACTGAAAACGTTGGCCTTTCTACGCATGAGACGCGATAAAAGAAATGGTCTTCCGTGAGTCGAATGAATATTATTCAACCTTTCGATCCTATATTTTGACGATATCTATATAAAACACATAAAGCAGCGGATGCTTGCCACCTTGGGATCAGATCAATATATAACATAAAATACTATAAACCTACTGTATGTTTTACACATTTAGGGTTTTTAAATTCATTTAATCAAAAAGTATTTCCGTCGAAAATTTTATTTTTATGATTACCACACATTAAAAATTTAAAATTGCATCGAGCTCTAATCCGCACTCTTTATATTACATTTGTTCGATTACTTTTATAATGGCTTACGCTATTAAATAACTTCAAGATGAGAAAACACACAACCCTCTTTGGCACTTTGATGTGACTGTTGTAAGAAGAGTATTTTTACATTATTCTTTTAAGAATGACTAGAACCTACCCGTCGTTTGAAATTTATCTCAAAAATAGAAGAAATCAAAAATTGATACCTTAATGGATATTGCTCGTTGACCCTTGGATGCCATAATTCATACTGCGAAATTTAATTGAGATAGGTGAACATTACAAGATAAAAGAAATGGATTTCTTGTTGTAATAACATTGAAAAGTTTTCTTATTTTTGACAACAGTGCTAAAACAAATATTGCAGAAGCTTTTATGTGCATTAATATCGAATTTATCAGAAACATTTACTCGTTAATCGAACCGACTCTGATTTCAACTTTGATAATAATTATAAAGCAATATTGTTATGACTAGTTTATTTGGCGATTGTTATAATTTATAGTAAAATTATCTACAATAATCTTGTTTTACAACAAAGGTGAAATCAGAATCGTGCTGAAGTTTGGAAAATAATAGCAGTCATTTTAAATGAGGGTGTGTACCATCTAATTTTATTTGAATATATAAAATTATAAGCTTACCAATATTAAAAATATTCTGATGAAAGGGTTCACCTACGTTGAAAGCTTAATAATAAAAACATTATTAAAAATTATTTAATTAACTTGTTCATTCTAAGATTATTGAGCTTAACAATATGGACAAAATTAATTTTTAAAAAAAAAGTTAATTTTTACAGATAAAAATGTTGTAATCTAGCAGTTGGAGTACTATCTCTGTCGGAGTTCTATCTCCGACCAAGTATAAAGGTATAACAAATTTGATACATTTTACAGATGAAGTGCTAACCTACCCATCTATATAATATGTATGCATAATATTGAAAGTTGTACGCGTTAATCACAAAAGGTCACCCATCCAAATACTAAAAGCGGTCGGCACGGATAAGTCCGTTTAATGTAGTAGACAGCCATTATCAAAATTTAAAATTAAAGATATTACAAACAATTCCCGGAGTGTCATGCAAGCTTACAATAATAGATGAATTATTAACATCGGTTTCTATGGTCTTATCAAAGTATCATTTTAGCTTTTAAGTGTTTCGTAATTATAATTTAGGGCTACTACTAATTTATTATTCCGATTCTATTGTTATTCGATCAAACTTCTACACTATCTCCATTAGGCACCTAAAAAAGAGAATAAATATTTTATAATACGTAGTTTTATAAGCTCGAAAAATATAATTAGCTATGTATGAAGCATTAAATCAACAAAATATTGTTTTATTACATTACTTAATAGCCTTTGCTTAATATTATACAAAAATAATCTTCTGATGAAACTTGGCATGCTGCTCTTCGAAAAATATCAATTGCTGCGCATCAACTACTGGAAGTGCATTTTACGAGAGTTATGGAAAATTGTTTAATTTTCTTAGACATTAAAACTAAAAAATATAAATTGTATTAGTGTGTTTGAAATCAAATTATGTTTTTTAGATGATTTAGCGCAGTATAAAATAATGGCGGTTGCCAGTTGACAACTGTAAAGTAGGAACTGTAACGAATCTATCTCTGCGTCAGATCTGCTAAGCCGCAAAGATTAATTAATATCAATGGTGTAGTGTTGGGTTTTGTAGAGATGTTTACAGTCGGTACAACGCTTTCATGCTTCACTCGAAAATGAAATACGATCAGTTACAGAATTACCATCTGTTAAGTTGAAACTACAGCTTTGTCTAATATTTCCAATTGAAGCACATTTACTGTCGGTTTGATATGATATCGCTACGAATATACAAAATATAACTTTACGCAATTGCTAATTAGTTTATAGATAATAAGTTTTAAGATAATCATAATATAAATGTCTGTGTTGTTCACATAGTTTGCCTCAAGTAAGCTTAAGTCAGTCTTTTATCGTAATGTACATAATTATCACGTAGACATTTGCAGTACATATGTACATACATTCAGTATATTTATGACTGTCCGAATTAAAGCTTTAAATATTAACCTCTTTTGTTGATGCCAAAATTTAGCGTTAATAATTCAAGTTTATGCAGAGAAATTACCTAAATAATTTTAGTAGGTACATACATAGTAAGTTTTATTGTCAATGACTAGTAGATTACTTACTATTTTTGTGAAACTGAAATAATACTGTTCAAAATCGATGCTATTTATTATTGAAAATAGAAATAAGTTCTATTGTTGATGCAATCGACGGCCGACAACTGTGTACATGTCATTGACATGTATATAGGATTATCTTCTCTACAGCGGTCAGGAACTCAAACTGATGTGTTAATTAAATTTTTAATAAACGTCATATAAAACATCAGATTACTCTCAAATAGATAATAAAATATAGAAAATATAGGATACTACTTAAATAGATAACAAACACCTGCATATGACATAAAATATACTATACTGCAAGTATTCGCAAAATATTTTGTATGTTCAAGTTTCTCTTAATTATTGTTTTTATTTCTAACGAAAAGGGAGAATACCAACAATTGAACTTACGAGATTTAGATTAGGGACAGAAGAACGATGGCAGATGGAGAAGAAGATACTTTTCAAAGTAATTACCAATTATATTGATATTTTTAATAAAATATGTACAGATAACAGGACAAAAGATGTTCTTTTTAAAAAAATGCTTGAGAAAGTTTTGATTTGAAGTACTATTTTTGTTTAGCTAATCTTGACTTACAACCTAGTCAAAGTCAAAATAATTTATAAAAGAAATGTAATTATAATAGTTTCTCGATGCTTTCGAGATTTAGCCCAGAAATCGCGTTCTTGGACATCAGATCATAGCAGTGAATCTGACTCTGCCAAAAATAGAACTGATAAAACTTTTGCCATCTTTTAATAACAACATTTCCCTAATAAATGTAATTAATAATTATAATATTATAATAATAATAATAATTATTATAAAAAGTCTGCTGAATTTAACATCGGAGCCTTAGAGTAAGCTGAAATATCCTTCAGTGAAAGTTAATAGTGAAACGTAATGTTTATTTATTTATATTATAAATATAATTAAAGCGAAAGTTAAAGTGTACTTAAGTGCACTCAGACATTAACGAAAAATTACCTAAATATATTTTTAAATTATATTTGATTGGTTGGAATTACATTTGAACAAATTTACATACAAACATTTTGCGCTATATAAATTAAAAGTTTTGTATTTTACTTCATTTTTACCTCATGGCATGGTTTCAATTGTAATTAGTTACAATGTAGCTCTAAAATACCTATACTGAAAGTAAAACAAAATAAAGTGTAAAGTCAATACCTGAAATTCAAAATAACAAATAAAGTCAAATCAAGCCCGTTTCACTCATTTAAAAGCTTTAATTAAAAAATTAAATACGTAATGATCAAACTTATGGATAAAATGGATCCGTGGCCATTCTTCTTGATGAGATACGGTGTTAAAAATTATTATTGAATATAATAATAGCCCAGCGCTTAATTAATTAACGTCTTAATTGGCAATTAAATTGCGATTTGCAAAAGAGAATTACGTCGCCGAGAAATAGACAATACTTAGCCTTTTTTAATAAAAGCAAAACAGGAATTTGTTAACCAAATATCATAGTTTATTTTTTAAATACGATTTAAGATTAAAGATTATTCTCATTGTTGTCTATATTATATAGGTACATAGTACATATTAGGATGTCATAAAACAAACCTGCGATTAACCAATTAAGTATTACAGAAACCCCATAATTGCCGATTAAGAAATTATAACTTATTATTTAGAGTGTTAAAAATATTGACAACAATTTCATAGCTACATTTTGTGAATTTAAAAACGTCTTGATGTTTATAACTAAATTCTCTGAAAATCTAAAATATTTTTTACATTTTTTTCTGCTTTCAAACATTTTTCGAATTTTATACCAATAAATAACGATTCTAAAATACAGCCATGATTTACCGATTTACCGGTAATTGACTGATGCGATAAATTTGCAATTCCTAACCGCATGGAAGCGATCTAAAGTTATTTGATAATGCACTTGGATAAACGTCTCATAGGCAAAAGGCATTTCTGGACGAACCAAAACAGTTCAGTTGTAAATTTTCAAAAAAGTACTTATTCGTTTCTAGTTTCAATCTTTTTGATTTTATTTATAATATAATAAATTTGAACTGTAGTTGTTAATAAATTATAATATTGTTTGATGACAGTAGTTTCATAAACGTAGAAAATATTTTTCTCCGATTGTGTTATACTATTATAATTACATATAGGTATATAATAAGCTTGTAAATTGATTCACATTCTATAAGGCATACTAAGGGGTAACTTAATATATCAAATGGCAGAAGATCAAAGCAAGCTTCAGGCTAACCCACTGCTTCTGACACGTATCTTCCAAAGCCAAAGAGAAAACCTTAACCTCTTGCTTTGCATTATTTCTGCCTACATCATTATCTACCCCTTAAACCGAATATTAAAAAAGTGGTTTCTTATACATCCCGACTTTTAATAATTTAATACTAAGAACTTATTTAAAACTTGTAAGCATTAAGTTAAAGTTTCATGCATACATTTTGAATTTAAGACAAATTTGGTTTGCAAAGTAGAAATTCATTGCACTTAAATATTTGTTATTCAGAGGTAAATGTAATATTCCATTATAAAGTAATTTACTATTTTAGATGATCCAGACTTTGCATCTATTAAATAATAATTATACTACAAATTTTGTTACGATACTGCAGCAAATGTACAAATTTATAGCTGGTTTATGTTTCTTAAAAAAACAAAATTACAATACTAATTGGATTTTCATTTGAAATTTAAAAATTTTTAGGATATTTGAAATGCGTTCAGTTCAAACAGTGTAATCTGGAATTTTTCAACACATTTTTATCAGAAAAATAATTTCTGCAATGCAACATTGACCGCAAATACTGGTATAATATTATTTTAAATGCCTTTTAAAATTTTAATTAAAAGCGTGCAGAGAAAACTCGAACTTTCATTATAAATAAGTCGGATGAATATATTAATTTAATATTTATTACTATTTAAATAAAGTGGTTTTAATGTTTAAATGCGCCAAACTTTTAAGTTATGTTCGAGGAGGTGATTTTATTTTACAAAAACATATATGTACTAATCAAATTAAAAAAGAATAAAAAAACTTCAAGACTTACATATCAGAAGATAAAACGGTATCATAATAGCAAGAACGGAACTAATTTTAAAAACGTTGCCCAAATAAATATATTCTAAGTTTCAAAAGCTACTAAAAGTCGACAATAAACGAAAAATATGGCACGTGGAAACGTAAAATTTGTTCATTTATTTTTCTGTTTTCGGTTTTATAGGTGTAAATGGAAGCCAAAGGGAAATGAAATTGTATATTTACATCAATTGTGATACTGATAAAATTACAAGTTAGCAATATTTTATTTGACTTTTAATCAATTTTTATGTGTATTCGTAAATTATTATAGATTGTCCTTAATTTGTATTAATTTAATAAAAATATAACATTTTGAATTGACAGTACCAGTTATAGTTAGTGTAATTTTAAATAGTACTTCTATAATAATGATAACATGTTTTTGATGGATATATTATAAGTAATACAACAAAAACTAAACAGTGGCTGTCAATAAAATAAAAATGTTTAATTAATCAAGTTTCTATTAAATTCATAAATAAAAACTACGATAATTAATAAGAAATTACTGTTAATATTTACATCACAAAAACAGATTTTTTCTTTATGCTTTTCAGAATCAGTAATTTTATCCAAACATCAAAGGTTTTATTCTTATGGATGCCTAAAGTGAATTAGTCTGCTATCAAATTGCTTACAATTGAATTGGTATAACTGGGTAAGGTTTCAAGAAAGCCAAGCTTTCTTCTAGCATTAAGAAACTATAAGGATTTAGGATAACTGCATAGGTAATGAACATTCAAAACAATTTTTTTTTTAAATAAACAAACTATATTAAGCATATTTTTATATACATAAGTTGCATTAGTAACTACAGTGTAGCTCTTTTTTTTAAATATTGCAGATAATATGAATCTATGTTTTACTTTATGAATATTTTGTAAATATTTTTCAGTATAACGCAGGATAATTCCACATAGTCTAATCTAGGAGTAAGTAGAGAAAATGTATATTTAAGAGAGAAACACTTTATAGCTGTGAGCATTACCGTTACAGTCACCATTCCAGTTTAAATATGAAGAATGTTCTCGACTCCATGAAAAAAATAGAGACAACTAATTTTTTGATCAGTATTTTTATTATTAAATAGTCAGTATTTCTCAAAATAAATAGTCAGTATGTATATTTTGGTCAGTATAAATAATAAAGTTTAAGTCGATATGCCCTAAATTGGACACTAGTAATTTTGCGAAGCTTAATCCTGCTCGATGCACCTGTTTGTGGTGCATAGATTGGGCACTTGCAATACCTACACTAAGTTAATAATCCATTAGCATTATGTAATCTATTTAGGATTAAGTTAATAATTGTTTAGGAATTATAGCGTGTAAAATTATAAAGTCGAGAATATCACAGCGACGAGTGCACATAGAGAGAGAACCACCCTCTTTCTAGTAGCATACTTTGTCGAGTAGGACCGGTTTCTCAGGAGTTATTTTTGATGAGCACAGCGTTTGTCAAAACGGTCTGGAGCGTTTGAAGTGGAGAATGCAAAATGTTGGTTTTTACATATGCAACTACGTCAAGTCTCGGATCCACCATACAATCTAGTTATCTCATCGTGGTAAGGATTGACTGACAGCTTCCGGGTAATTAATTGCCATTGTTTCAAGAATAATTTCCTTATAGCGAATAATCATCTTATACTATATAATCTCCTCGTCGGTGCCCAATTTAAGAGCAGAATTAAAAAAGATTAAGGGATTAGTGTTATTTAAATCACTAGACCATTTACTTAAACTACTGGCCATATTATTTAAAATATAGTTCATTTCATTAAAGAACTGATCAAACATATTTTAAAATACTGAACAAATAAATAGAAGACAAAAATAAATAAATAAAATAAAAAGAAGTACACTGGATAGTATGATCAACGTTTAATCTAATGCTATTATACTTAGAAATTTTACTTAAAGAGATTTTAAAGGTATTTTATAGAAACTCGTAGAAAAATCGATATTTTTTGAACCAGAAAGTAAGTCATTATTAGTCACCATACAATTAGACTAGTAATAAAACTTTTATTACACCTGACTTTTAAAGCGTATATTACAGAGCTAGGTCAAAAACCAAATGGCAGAAATTGTCACATATAAGCAACACGAGCATACCCTACGTCTACTGGACAAACAAATCTATTACAAAAGAATTGACATTTTTATGTTATGTTGTTGTAGAAATAATATATCTTGAAGTGAATGATTGTGTTCCTTGATTTTCTTAAAAATACAAACTTACAAAGAAAAATTAATTTTTTTTGTTTGAAATTGAACTTCAAAATCATTTTTGTAATATATTATTATTTATTGTTAATAATTTTTGCATAATATTTAATTTTTTTCGATTTCCGATATAATGGTATACTTATCATTACTCGAAAAGGTTAGCTCTTTCTTTTTAATATAGTTGTGCGCTCAGTAACAAGCAATTTTCGAGTTTCAGTCAGAAATACACTATTTAAGATCTAAAACTACTGACAGATAATAGTAATTCGTGTTATTATCGGAGGTACAAATTGAACATAATGAAAATTTTATGTTTAAATGTCTAGTAGGTTTATGCTTTTGCTCAAACTTTATTTATAACCTCATCGATTTGAACTCACATTCAATCAACCACAAGACTATGAAATCTTGAATCGAGAAATATTATTGTTTTTTTATCTTAACGTTATATCACTTAGATAAGACTTGCATATTATATAAAATATATTTAATTTTTAAATCCACTATTTACTTAAATTTACTTTTCCTATCGACAAAAACTATAATTTATTGCAAATTTATTCAGTTTATATTTTGCTCGATTCTTGTTAGTCAAAAGTATATACCATATTTTACTATATACATTGAAGTTGTAAAATCAAAAAATCCCTTTATAAGATCAAATTTAAGAGACCCACAGAGCTTTTTTTATCAAAATCTTTTAATAAAGTAATTCATTTCTACTATCGGAGAAATTAAGAACCTAAGAAACCTAACAAATCCACAGATCTCTGTTTTTAAGTAAAATTTGACTAGAATTATCAAAATTTAATTTAAAACAAAATTATTGAACGATGTTAATCCTTACTTAATCCGACCGTAATTGTAGCAATTAAAACAATATTAATAAAATTTTAACAATCTCACGCATTCCATATTTATGGTCAGTTGGTTCTTACATCGACCAATAACATTATATTCCATCGGAATAATATTGAAACTTCAATTTTGATTATTATCTTTTCTTATATCTTTAAAAACTGTGACCAGTTAACGTTCTACCACGTCGAATTGGTAAAATTGAAGTTAGTATCTCAACACTTACAGAAAATTGTGGTAACGAAGTACTTCATTACCAGGGCTCGAAAGTTATAGCACTAAAAAGTTAACTTTTAGCGCTTTAATATGCACTTAAAATCACAAATTAATTAGTGCTATGTTAGCACTCTAAAATGAAAAATATGCAAAATAAATTAATAGTCGAAACTGATTTTTTTAAATGGATAATGTGATAGTAGTAATGTAATGTTAAAATAAAAAAACTAAACAAAATATTAAAATAATGAATTTTAACTGTTAAGTAAAGAAGCCAAGAAATTGTTTTTTAAATATTATTTTTCATGTAAGTATGTACTCTTTACTCAACAGTTAAAATTCATTATTTTAATATTTTGTTTAGTTTTTTTTTTTTTTTAATAATTTTCAACCAATTTTTTTATTTTTATTTTATAAAAATGAACTAAATACGGTGAATCTGATAATTACATTACGACGCGTCTGATATAATTTTAAAAATAATCAAATTCCTATTTGAAATCTGATCATATTATTAAAACACTTGTTTGTTTTTCGTAGGCGGCCATTTGGTACAAAAAAAATTTTTTTACCAAAAGCATTTTCTTTATTTCTTTTATTATATAAAATATGCTTAATATGTTTAAAACTTTATAAGTAGTCAAATAGCACTAAAAATCGTAAATATGCAAAAATTAGCACTATAAAATTTCGATACGACCTCAGAAAAGTGTGAAATAAATTTGGATCTTACTTTGAGTATTCTAAGACTGTCCAGAAAATATATGCATTTGCTAGAAAACAGCACCTATATAAATTTAACGCCATTAATTTTTAATACATATGATATGAAATTATAATATTTATTAGCGCATTGTGACAAAAATATTGAAAATAACAAAGTAAAATAAGATTTAAATAATCAGAGAAACTGATAATTTGAATTGATTTTATGAATAGTTTGGTAATTATCAATATTTTACTCGTCTGGAATGAATAAGTGAAGTTAAATTACATTTATGAAGACTCTGAAGCAATTTGCATCTATTGTCGGCTTTAATATAATTGTTTGTCTCAAGAATCACATCAAGGTTTAAATACCAGTAAAGTTTTAATAAAAATAAAATTTTACTAAATTTAGAACATAATTATTATTATAAATATAATTATCTCATCATTTTTAATGGGATAGTTCCGATCTTTTAAGTCTCAACCGTCGTGGAAGTATTTACGAAAACTTTTAAAGGATGTACTAAAGATATGATTGCTCTCCCCCTTTAGTGCAATTTTTTTGGGTAAAATTGGTATCAAACGTGTGAGCTTTGCTTAAACCTTAATGAGCTTTCACTTCTGGCGTTTGAGTTTTAACTGACGCGGAAATATTTGGAAAACTTTGAGGACGGGGGGAAAAGAAACGTAGATACGTTGCATCCTCTAACAGAAATTTTTGTGTAAAATTGAAGTCAAACGTTTGAGCTTTGATTGACTATCAATGAGCTTCCATTTCTATGGTTTGAACCTTAACCGTTAGCCCGGTTATTCAAAACATCTTTTAAAAAGGGAATATGAACATGTTTTCTTATTTCAAATGTGTACTTAAATTTGAGCTCCAATTGTATGAGCCGCATATGTTCATCGTTGTAATTTAACTTTTATTAAAGTAATGGGTATTTAGATCTGTACATCTTCAGACAATTTGTGTGCGGTTGTTGTGTATTGTACACAAAAATTTACATTCTGTTTAAAAGTTTTCGCGAATAGCATCCCGACAGTTGAAACTCAAACAACGGGAACAGAAACTTGTTGAAGCTCTAACGAAACTCAATCGTTTAACACCAATTTCAATAAAAAATTCATTTTGAACAGCAGAACAGCAACATGTAGTTTTGTTCAATTGTGTAATTGTGTAATTGATAAAGAAAGTACCAGCAGTATGGTGTAAGGTTTAAATTGACATGCCGTGATACGGAAAACGATGCTTGGTCGTGCCAACAACATTGTTGTGATCTAAAAGCCTAAGATGTACCTATAGGCTATGCAAGGTTAGCATCCTACTAGATTATATGCAAGTGCTCAAAGAACGGTGAATGCCAAGTGTAAATTTGATACATCACATGGTTGAAGAAACAGGATGTAGTCCTAGATAAGAAAAATAAGAAGAATAAAGAAAGTATTTATTTATAATAATTTATTAGCATTCTAATAAAATAAAAAGACAGCATAATAAAAATATTTGTTATATTGCTGCCATCTAAGAGCTGGTGGTCTGATATTGTTAAAATATTCCAGTACTAGTCAGTAACTATTGGTAGACAGAATCAGCTATGGTTCTGCTTACTGAGAAGGTGTTCTAATTAGAGATCTGGATTTCTTGAAGTGCATGAAAAGGTAAATGTACTAACATCTAATAAATGTCAAATACTACTATATTTTATTATGAAGTTTATATTGTGGTGTAATTTTGTGACAAGCTCGATTGTCGAATTTTTAACATTCAGTAGCCGCTTCGTTTTGACAGAAGTACATTTTGAAAGTTAGAAAAGTAGTAAAAATTTCATATTATACACACCTATTACTTGAACACATTAATTTAAAAAGTGCAGTTGTCTGAAAAAGACAAATTAAATTGTTCGGCACGGTATAAACTTAAAAGTGCGTTTTGGAATTTTGTTTTATCAAGTTGAAGCAGGTTTTTAAATAGTGGCGTTGTGGAGAGACGAGGGCTGGACTGCGCAAACGGAGGGTCGTTCGATCGAGTTTTTATTCTGAGCGATTAGGCGTTGTGTTTGAATTCTTCACAAGACAAGAAAAATTGAGATATTTGGAGTGTAGTTTTCTTCGTAACATCGAGCAAAACCTAATATTTTCGATATCAGGTTTATACCTGAAAATAAAATTTTGAAGATTAAAATTTGATACAACGCCATTTTGGAAACCACGATTTCAATATTAAAAATTGAAATTACACACCAAAGCCTGAAAAGTTATTTTGTGTAAATTATCACAACACACTAAAATTTTTGTGTAGAACACGAAGAGCAAATTTGTTTAGGAATTGGATGAAAAATAAAATTATTCCAACGTTAGCCAGAAACAACAGCTGTATAACCATACAAATGGATGACAAATGCATCAACAACTCCCAGTAGCGAACGAGAATAAACAAGTGGATTCCAAGACCAGTGGCGTTTTGGCAGGTATTTGAGAGAAACATTTTAACAATAAAAGTTCAAAGTGCATTTATTTTTATTGAACATTTTATTTTGTATAAATTTGTGACACAATAAGACAATAAAGACAGGTAAAATTGGATTCTAGCTAATACGTTTGAGATAGTATAAATGTGCATCCAAATTTATAAGTTTACACGTTACACCCCATATTTGAAACTGCAAAAGGTGACATTGTCACTGACAAAAATTTCAATTTCTAAAATAAATAGTATTCAGTTTGCCTTAAAAAGACTTGACTTGACTTGACTTATCATAGACTTGTCATAGGAACTCGCTTCTGAGGTATCATTGCTCTACCGAAAGAAAAATTTTGGGAGAATACCACTACAATATAGCTGTGTATCTGTTGAACAATATGGGTTCCAGTGCTACCATTCTACTGTGACGGTGATCCATGCATTATTTTTTGTTTATGATTATAAGTGTGGGAGAATAGAGTTCAATTTAAGTTCATTGCGCTCTTTTCTTCGCTAAATATTTTTTTGCTTACATTAAATTTATTATCTTAATACATTATACCAATGCTACTTTTAGTGCTGTGTCGTTTAAATTTTAACTATCGGTGAAGGATTTTGCTGATATAAACATAAGGAAAAGATCCTGAAACCAAAGGTTTTCAACATGAAAATGTGAGCGACATGTTAAACTACTAAAAATCGCAACATGAGAATTTTATTTAATCAGCGGATAAAACTGCTGATTAAAATCTCAACTAAAAAATTAAAAAAAAGAGTGTTATAACTGCCATAGCTTTTTTAATCCTTTAGTTTATATTTGTTAAATGTACTGTAGCAATTTAACTTGATTAAGTTGCTTTAATAACTTCCTTAGCAGTTGGGTTTTGTAGCATTTGTATGTATTGCAAAAAAATACATTGGCAACTGCATTTGCTCGTTATAATGCTGATATTATGTAAATGATCGCATACCATAACGTTTCTAAAACGATTCATTTAATTTTCTTGTTGCAACATCTCTTTAATGCTAGAATACCTTTTTAACAACTGGCAAACAGTTATCATAAGTGGCAATTAAAATTTTCTAACGAGAAGTTGCAATGATCGTTGTTATCAAGGATATGCATAACCAAAATTAGATAATTAGTAAGAATTATTAAAAATTAAAGATGTATAGAATGGTAAAGGAAATATCACTTTAATGATTTATCAACAAGAGATTTATAATAATTATACGCTTGATAATCTGTTACATTACAAGCGCAAAGTTTAAATATTAATTTTTTTCATTAAAATTATGATCTATTTTAAACTTTATTTGTGACCTCTTGATAATAACCATAGTTATCATTGTAAAAGTCGACGTACGAGTTAAATAAATGTATAATGCATTACAGCAATGCTATAAGTTTGTTAATCATTGCATTGTTATGTTTTTTATTAATAAGTGCAGACAAAAATACTACTTTATTGCCAAATACTGATACTGCTTTTGCTTCCTACAGATTAATTGTAGTACCCTGTAAACCAGGATATTCGTATATTAATGGAGGATGTGTTATGAACTACTAATTTATTTTAAAGTAAGTTTTATTTATTAAATTTTTATTACTGCATTGCAAGAAGAATTATTTTCAGGTCGCAAGATTTTTATTTGTGTAATTTGGAAAAATATTACTAAAATTATCTAAAATGTGCAAGCAATTTTTAAAAGAAAATCTGAAGAGACTATAGTATAATAATTATCTGTACTTGACTAAAATACAAAAATAAAAATGTGTTTAAAATTTTGTAAGGAAATACCTACTGTCACTACAAGTTTAGTTTAGCATTCTAACCTATTTCCTGAACTCCATCAAACTTTTTATGTTGCTGATTTTTGCTTTCATTTTATGTTACCGTTATTACATTAAGTGTCTCTTCATATAATAGAAATTTTATTGCCGAACCAATAAGAAAAAGCATCTTAATAGTATATAGCAATAAAGTAGGATACAAGTTTATATTTTGAAATTTATCAAAATATGTATGTCAATTTATCATACATCTGATGAAAATTTATAAGCAGTAGTACCACAAAATGGAAATATATGAATGAAACAAAATACGTACAAAAGATTCCACATCTAAATTTTCACCATCGAATTATCGAACCAATGCCCAGTAGCTTCAATATTTTATGCTTAAGATGCTATTTTCCGTCCTTTCTATTCATACCTACCAGTTACAAACTCCCTCAAAGTAGAATGTATTACCCTAAAGGTCAAAGCGCTTTTACGCAGCATTCGCGTGGGACTGTAACTTAAAAATACTATATAAAGATGTTAATTATATAAATATATAATAAAGGAACGCCTTTTTATCAATAATTGGATTTTGTTTTTAAATAAGGCAAAAATAATAAATTATTGTAAAGTTACTTAAACAGAAATGAATTTAAAACTGTTAGATCCAAGGTAAGTTATGTCTGGTTAGAATTGATTAAGTGAAAATCGTGTGCTTCCACACCCATTGTGTTTCGATGAATACTTACTGTTTTATACAATATCGTTTCGGCGAGTGTTATCGACTTGGGCAAATAAACCAATTGTTATATGAGATTTAGTAAACGCATTTTCTTATTTTTTCTTTCGATAAAAAATATTTGCTTAAAACGGTTTACTTGATGATATTTCAAGAATATTATGGCATAAACATATCTATAACTATATCAAAGTAAATACAGTGAATGGATTTAATCAATTTCGATTGTTTTCAATTTTGAAAGTATACACACTAACATTATTGAGTTACTTGTATAATGTACCGTATGTAATATGTATTTATGTAGGTACTTGTACAAAGAGAGAATTTATTAGGTTATGTTAGCCTAGGGTTACCTTAACCACATAGAAAACATTTCAAAGGGAGAGAAAATGAGAATTTTTAATGTCGTAGATTAAACAGGATAGTTCGAGCTCAAACTCTTTTGTTTGAAAAATGACAAGAAAAAACAAAGTGTAAATTACTAATAAGTAAGTAAGTTGATTAAACAAACTAAAAAGTTTCGACAATATTATTTTCGTAATCGTAAAATTCTTATTAACAGCTATTTATAAGTAAAATATAAATTTGTAACTTTTACACTTTTAACTAAACAAGTTTGCAATTACTGCTTAATGCTTTTAAAGAAATGACTACAAGAAGAAACGTTTATAGCTTTAAAATCCTTGTCTAAGTGACAAAGGTGCAGAATCTATATTGCTTAAGCTAATGGAATCACGTACGCGAAAAGTGAGATCCAGTAACGGTAGATGATAGCAAGATCCAACACCAAACCACTGCACAATGTGGCGCAAGTTTATTTTAAGATTAAACTTTATGGTTTGTGTGTAAAGATCGAATTGAATGGTATTCTAAACTACACAGGGTGTGTTGCTCGCACCATCAGTCTTATATCAATGTTTTTCCCGTATTTCTACAGCTAAGAAAAATGTGATAAACGTTTGATGCTTTCTGGCTATAATAATAAACGTGTTGATGAACATCTTTACCGCTGTAATAGCTTTGCTTCATTTGTTATATTTTAAAATTTAGTGCGCTTTTGTATTTATATTGAAAGCAAAATTATTACAATTAGTAAATGTAACGCCAAAAGAAAATGATGGCTTATTAAGTGTAACTTAATTTTATTACTTTAATTAATTACTTCCTCACAAAAGATTTGTATTCTAAAGATTAATTTACTGAGTAAGAATATTTATAAGGGACTCTTTATAAGCGTAATCAACTTTATTAATGAATTCGTTATTATTATGCATCATACACAGAGGTTAAAGGGAAACCGCGTATTTTAGTCAAAGATAATGGGATTACCATACTGGTAAAGGTATTTGCTTTGCATGATTAAATAATGCGTTTATTTAGAAAGTGAAAAGTTCAATGTGATAATCTCGATTTAATAAGAAATACATTTTGTTACAAATAAATTATAAACGTACTAAATTTGTACTGTAATATATTTTGAAAACTTTTGAAAGTATAATCGAGTTTTCTTATTTCATTATATATAATTGGGTGGTTTTTTCGTATTTTCTAAGAAATTAATAAGCATATAGTAATAAAACAGCTCAATTTAATATAAATTATATGAAAAAACTCCTAAATCGTTTGCAATTTCTTCGAATTAATTTTAAACAGAATATTTTTGCAAAAAAATCTCATTATATTTTAACTTGAGAAGGTACCAAAAGCCGTAAGTAATAAATATTAACATTTATTAACTTTAGTAGTGAATTAAAACTTGAATATCTACAAGACATAAAAAAAATAAGTAATTTATATTTGAGGAACCTAAATCCATGATTTTATAATGTACGAATACTTGAAGATATTGATTATGGTTTCTAACAAAATATATTTACAAACTTTAGGACTAAATGGCAATTCAGATATACAGGTAATAATTCTTCCAGAATGTTGCTTTTGAATATCCAATGCAGGTTAAATGTCAGCATGTTAAGCTAAAACTTTTCAGCTTCGCTTAAGATTATGTAAATTTTGCGGTATAACTTCTTATTTGCATATTTCATCATAAGATTGACGTCATATTTTAACAATGAATAGATTTTAAAAACAAATCAATACAGCTTCTTTAACAGAATTTTCTTTCGAATAATATGAAGAAATAAAAATTATTTTCTTTTCTTTTGCCAACATCTACATCCATCAAACATTTTTCAGCTATTTGACACGTAGTTTATTTAGTATAAAGAAGTTATCACTTAAAAGAAAATTAATTATTACTCAAAAAATATGTTGATAAGTATTATAATTTTTTCTTTATGCGGTTTAATTAAAGGCAAACAATATATAATTGGTAAATGTTATAGAACAAAAAGGTTTTGTTAACAAGAACAACAAACTCCTTTAACCAACGTTCTCTTAAAATTCATTCATTCTTTACAAGAGCCTCTTCTTGTCTTGTCACAAAATTCATCCAACTGCATTATCTCATGTTTATTTTAACACAACTACTCTCATCAACTACCTCTTTCAATTCCCCATAAACTTTTGTACTTTTCTAATTGAATGGAATGTTTACCCTTAGTTTTAAAAACCATTTTGCAGTTTAATTAGAAATTGTAATTAAAAACATAATTTTGAATTTTATAGATTAACTACTACTATTCAGTGACAGGACGGCAACATTTATAAAAAGTACTTTAGAAATATGAAAGACTGACGTTTTCCTCATGTTAATTAAAATAGTTGAAGCTCTTATTTGTCATATAATTCAAATACTAAATTCAACAGACTAGAAACTACCAAAACAAATTGCGGTAGGAATCTGGAAATTCAATGAAAATAGAACTCTCTAAATAAATTCAGTTTGTAATTGGTAGTAAACTACCTGGTAAATTTCAATTTAAAGTAATAGGTATCAGGACCTTAGATAATAATCAGAATACAACAAAGTGATAGCACTACGCACTATAAGATTTTAAAGTTTGTGTATATCTTCTTACTTGTTATTCCTAGCAGTGCTTCTTTCATTTCTTAGCTCTTAATATCTATATTAATATATTTTACAACTTGTAACTTTTTACTATTATTACAGAATATATTTGGATTGAAAATTGTAGGCCATACATTTACTTAGCGTCCTTCGAGAGGGTTCATCAAAAATCGCAAAAATTCTTTTCTATCCCTTTCTATTTCGTTTTTGCCCACCAACCTTTTCAAAACAAAAATAGAATTAATTTAGCCTTTAGTCAATAAAGACGATAATGACGATAATGACGCTTGACTATACTTTTTGTACACTTCAAAAAGAGCAAGGTCCTTGCCGATTGTAGCTAGGAACTTTAGCAATTTTTGTATCAGAACAAATAGCGGAGGACCAAAGAATGCCAGACAACACTTTTTAAAGGTATTGAACAAAATCTAAAAAATTTGCAAAAAGTTGCAAAAAATTGCAACAACCAAATAAGTTCTATTGATTAAACGAAGTGACTTTAGAAAATTTAGAAAAATACTATTTGGACGATATACTATTACATTATGTTGTTCGGTAGATTTCTTGTATGATTTGATGAATCAATTTTCACACTTTCTAATTTTTACAATAACGTAAATTCCATCAAATAAACAACAATGTTAGAATAGTACTAAAAATTCCACTAGAGTAAACTAGTCAAATGCTGTCAATTTCGGAAACTCAATCAACGTATAATTAATTACTAAAGCAGGAGAGTTCTAAACAAACCTTCTACGGCTGTTGAATTTAAATCTAATTCAGCTTTGAGATTATAAAATATATGTTAAGCGATTTCTAAACATTGTAATAGTAATTTTTAATATGTTTAAAAAAAACATGAATTTAATAATAAATTATTATCAGAAAAAACATACTTTGAAAGAAACTTCCAATTGAACATAACATGTTTTGAAATCTAAACTGTGAACTTTACAAATAATACAAAAGAGGAAAACAATGCAGTTTTTACCTAGTGGAGTTAGCTACGAGTGCTTGCCCTGAGGTAAAAGAGCCATATTGAAACAAATGATTTAATAATTAGCAATAGTAGCAATGTTCAAATTATTTGAATAATTTTACATATTAGGAAACATTGAATTCCGAACTTTAACTAACTTTTACTTGTATTTATTTAATTTTACTCAACCTGTTTCGCTAAATAGTAACATCTTCGGAGTTTAAAATATTTAAAAAACAGTAAAATTGTAATTAATAAATGAAATAAAACAAATTAGTTTACCATGTGGTACCTAAATTATAAAGACTTCAAACCACGTATTCTTGTACTAAACCAAAAACTGTATTTCTACTAAACCACAAACTATTCTCTAACGTTGTTCCATCTACGAATGACTTTTAGTTTGATGTGATCTAACCAGAACGTGCTAACTGAGGTGTACCGTTTATTAGTAATGCGAGCTGATACACCAATGGTATAATCTAAAATTCTCTAATATTCACTCATCACATCAAATACATCTCATAGAGCAACTAGTTAGGACTAACAATAAAGGATTTCACAACACGTAGAAGAAAATAATGCGGTCGAATCAATGGATTATTCTACTTGAAGCTATTCTGCATGGTGCCGTATATTATATTATTATAATATATTTTCTACAGATTTATTTAATTATTATTAATAATAAAAATAATAATAATTTTATAAACAGTTAGTTGAATAAAATTTTAATTTATATACGAAGTTTGAATGATTTCAAATTCTTTTAAGAACATGATTTATCATTTGGATGAGAAATTATTTTAGTAGATGGTGTATAGTTATACATATTCTGAATTTAATTGCAATCGGTTTAGATCGGTCCAGTACGATTCGATTCATTGGCCGACTTAATTCCAAAGGGAAATTGAAGTGAGTACAAACTCACTAAACTTTTAAAATTGTTTATTAAAGTAATTTTTAAATTACTTTTTTAAATGCAGATTATTCAAGATCGTTACTATGGCTACAACATGATTTATTCGAACTTTTAATTAATTATGCGTTTTTTATGTAAAAGACTAAGTTAACGTAATAAAAAATATATAATCGCTATCAAATCATGCAGAAATTTATATCATGTTGTTCGAAAAATTATTCTCTTTACATTAAAAAAAACGTACTAATATCTTGAGACAATTCTACGCTGCAACTGACGTTTTGAAATGTGCCTTAAAATCTATCTCTATCAATATTTGAAATGATTAATTTTATTAAAACTCCCCATCGTGAAATGTATACGTTTGCGACTTCATGGTAAAAAAAACTAATTTACCAATGACAGGAGAACTGCACTAATATGCTCATTTGTTACTTATTTAGTTTAAAATCAGTTTATAATTCATAAAAATGACAATCTATACAGAAAATAATAAGTAGATAAGTGAATTGTAAAAAGAATTGTAAAAAAAGACCAAGGCGACTAATTTATTTGTTTAGTATCTATAGAAAAGATATTTTTGTAAATTTATTATATTCTAAAGATATTTATTTATTTTGTTTATTTTTTTTAATTTTTTTATATAAAAATTATTTTAAACATTTGTTTTACTACAAAAGTCAAGTGCACCTAAATAAATATCCTTGCGATTAAATTATGTAATATAATATGTAGAAAGGTACTTATTTGTAATAAAAAGTTTGTAAAAATTTATTTTCAAATTTTTTATGTTTTCGTGCATATGTACAATGCGAATGTAAAATACTATACTAACATCAACAGTCAGCAAACCACGTGTATTATTTTTAGATTTTTTTTTAATACGTCACTCGACGAACAAATTGCAAAAACGAATTTTGTTGCAAGTTTGATTTCCTTCAACTGCACATTTTGAAGTAAATATTTGAAGGATTGCTTCTGAAGTATAGTTCAATAATTCTCTCAAGCTAATACGTTGTCGGCACTACTTTATTATTAACATTAAAAGCTCAATATATGATTTATTGTTTTAAAATATTCAACAAATATTGAGTCACGATTTTTGTCTACAAAAAAAAACACAAAATAAATTGTTTATAAATATCATATAAGCACTAGTATTGCTCTGGTTCTTTACGAAAGCTATTTTAAGGCACTCCTTCTGAAATTACTAGGAAAGGATTAAGAATCAACGGGTAATTTATTGTAGTCAATTGGTTCAAGCGACCAGAGGTTACCTACTAATACCCGTAAATTGAACTGACAGATTTTGTAAGTCTTACCTAATGCTACTTAAAATACATTACGATAAGAAGGAATCTTTAAAATTTACTAAAGAATCCTTAATATTAATTATGCTCCTGATCTATTGGTTAAAGTGCCATTCTCATCCAATTAACGCTACATAAATTAGACGTCAATTAATAAAAAAATGACATTTCTTCTTTGAAACCTCATTTTCATCGATGTATTTGACGTAAATTAATTAATTAAATAAATAAAAATTCACTTAAAGTCGAATACATTAATGAAAATTGAGGTTTTAAAGAAGAAATATAATTTTTTTCTAATAATTTACAAAGCATTAATAGGATGAGAACTGAATAATTATGTAAAATTAAAGTATACTAATTAAAATGTATTTCACACAAATAAAAGATATTGACAATTCATTTAAAGTTTATTGATATTTAGAAAATCAGTATTTTTTATATTTTAATACATTTTCACTATAAACCCATAAAAGTAAAATCCTTGATTTATTACTATAAGATTAAGCGCAACAGTAGGTAGTGCATTAAAAAATTGCAAATGCATTTTTGATGCATTAGTGCTTTTGTACTTTATAAAACATACACATAAATTACGTATTTAATATCGGAATAGTAGGTAATAGATTATGTTTAATACTAGCCATAAATTGAGTTCACTGTTACCAGTTTGTATGCATATTGAACTATAAGTTTTTACTATCGCAAGTACGAAATGCCGTTAATGTTACCTTTAAAGCTTAAAATGCAAAGTGTAAAATGCATTTTTTTCTACATAATAGTATAACTGTTGAATCCACACAATCTTCCACTTATTACTAGAGTGCACATCGTATTTTATTTTAGGTTTGTTTTTACCTTCGCACTCATAAATTTATTATAACACTTAAAAAGTACCCACAAATCATTTTTTGCACTAAAACAATTTTGAACCAATGTGCACTTCCTTTATCTTTCTCTTTGATATATTATTAGGTAGGTTTTACACGACTTTTTAATTAAAATTTTCTTTCCCACACGCTGTTTGAAAAAATAAAAATATTCTTCTAATTTCATATTCTTTCTATGCTTTTTATTTGAACTGTTTTTGTAATTATTTTTCTGTGAAATCAAAGGACTTTAAATTTTAAACCTTATATAATTATTTCAGAGGTGGTATTGATTGATGTAATACTTTTGCTAGCTCTACACCTGTTAAATTTAATAAATTTATGAATGTTGTTAAAATATTTTATTGTTTGTCTATTAGCGGAAGCATTACTCTATCTATAAATATATTTATAAAGTTACATAATAAAGTTATAAATAAGTATGTATCCATTGTTTTAAACAATATAATCTAATTTTGATCTACTTGTTCAATCTAATATAAGGAAATAATTCAGAGCAATGAAAATTTGTTCCTCATGACCCCCTAAAATTCTTTAGTTAGTTGTATAATGTGGCTCACCAAAATTCAGAAGGTTAACAGCACTGAGAATGACCAATTAATCTAGAATTGTACAAAATTCTATATAAAAAATCTCTATGTTTGATTGGCAAATTTGAGATGTATAAATTTCTAAATTCAAATCAAAGCTATTTTAATAAGCATACTTCAATGAGTAATGTCCAATTTCATTTTCAATTTGGAAGAGTGCATCAATAGTCGATGGGGTATTTCAGCATACTATATTTCAATATGACCCAATTTTTCAATCTCCGATTATCTGTATCCAAAGGATTATTTGCATAGAAGTAATTGTTTCAAAAATTATATCCATGGAAGTAAAACTTTTCGGTTAGAAATAACCGAAGTATGAAAATCTGGGCACTTGTGTTGGTGTTTGTTTAATTGTAATTCTAGCCCTTAAAAAGCACCTGATGGTGATGAGTGTAAAAGCTCAAAACATGTTGTGCTTTTAACAGTATTGTTTTTAGTTAGCGAGGAATACCGCAAATAAAATTATATTATAAGAGGTATGTTGTAATAATTATGTAAATATATAGTAAAATAGATTACTTATCGCGATCGATGATCTTGAAGTAGTACTTTTAGTTTTATAGTTTGTCCAACAATTCACCAAACGTACTTCTATAAGCGTCGTTATTAAACTCTTTACACTCGAAATTTTAACAAGCGGTAGTGCAAACAATTCTCTAGTACGCAATTTACAAGAGCAATGATGTCGATTACTATTTGGTGGTTTTACTTAAGTTAGTGTCGTAAAAAACCCAGATTTTAAAACATCAATATCTTTCGATCGTGATCTATCATATAAGTACAAATGTTTTTTTCACAATCACAATTAATCGAAAAGAATGCAAATAATATATTATTAAAAGTCGATAAGTTTACTTTTATATACTTGAGAAATATTGAGAAGATTTCTTAATTAGAAATATGAAGTCCAATCAGTTTCTGTGATTTTTGTACGATCTCCCTCCTCATCGGAAAGCATTATAAAAACTTTGATCTTTGCTTATTTCCAGTCATTACCATTCAGATATTCGATAATTGTTTCAAAATCATTTATCAGTAAATAATATAAAAACATTAAAAACATACAAACACTGAGATTTAATATGTTTTTTTCCCTGATTGGTTTCGCTTATCTTCAGAGTAATACGTTAAATTGAGTTAAAAGTTTAATAAATTTTATCAAAAAACTAAATAAAATATTAAATTACAGTATATTGAACTAATGAAGGTTAGGTGTTATTATTGGGGATCTTTTAAAATTTTTACTATTTTTATTGTAAAATATGATATTGCTCTTATCAAGAAATATTAAATCTGTAATTAGTGTTTGTATAATATTTATATTTTGTAATCACGGTCATACCACAAAATAATTTTAAATATATTAATTATTAACTTGTGATAAATTATATTAAATTATACATTATTTATTGTTTTAATTATAATAATAATTATAATATAATAAAAACTATTATTATTATTCCGACGAAGGCGATACATCTCGCCGAAAGCTCAAATAATAAATAATTTATAATTTAACGTTTATTTAACTTGTTCTTTTTAAACTTACTTAATATAATTTAATTTTATATTAAATTACCACAATATAAAAAAAATCCAATACTCGATTTAAATATTTCATTTCAATTCATTTTCAATATCATCGAGTATTATATAGAAGCCAAATATAATATTTAAATATGATTTTTATAATAATTAAAACTAAATTAAAATCGTAATAGATTTTTAACTGAAGTTTTAAGAAATTTTGATTGTTTATATTTATTATAAATATTTAAAATATTGTATTGTACATATATAAAAACAATTTTATTATTTTGCTGACAATTCAATAAACTTATCATAATTTATTTGTCTTTTTACTACTTTACAATAAGTTGAAAAACATATTCGGTTATCCATTCGACTCTACGGCGATGAATTTATAAAATAAATATTAATTATTTATTATGAAAGTTAGATTCCAATCAACAGTTTGTCAAATTATTCGATTTGGTTAAGTTATCAAACATTGCTTGACGTGCAATGAATTGTATGCATATTAGTCTTCTTGTTTCTATAACAACCTTATACCATTATTCAATTTTAAGTTAAATTAATATTAAGAAAAGTAAATCAAAATTAAAATCTTACAGATGCCAGGAACATGAGAACTATTAACGATTAACAAATTTATACTAGGTAAGCTCGTAACTAACCAAATAATTTCAGGTTGGTTAATTAGTTTTAACATCGTGAACTTATTAACCACTAGCATTACTTTGAACTATAAAACTTACTTTTATAATTCTTAGACAACTGTATCCTAAATAATTTTTTATTTGTTTTATATGAGATTTTATTATTCTGAATATTCAGCTACACATAAATAATTTCTAAACTTAATATTTCCGAAAATAATAATATATTATATCGGTATTAAAATTTAGAGGACTTATAGGCTTTTTTTTTGAGAGAGGCATATCAAAAAAACATTAAATATTTAATGTTTCGAAATCAAAATTTTTGTAAATATTTATTATTTTAAAATTCAAATACGAGTACCACGCAAAAAAAATTGAAAATAAGATTATTTATTTCGAAATCTTAAAATGCTGCTATCAGACGTCAGAATTTTTGGGGGTGAAAAAATACGGGTTTTCTCATTTTGTGTAAACAACAATATATTTAAAAAAAAAACAAAATTCTGGAATGAGCTCCACCAACCTGCATGATTTATTGGTTCAGTAAAAATAAATCAAAGTTATTGTATAGTTTTAATAATGTTGTAAATTATTGCATTGATTACACTAATTTTATTTGTTAAGATTACAAAATGTAACCAATAGGTGTAACAATTTTTACTTTGAAAACAAATTCGGACAGATTCTACAGAAGATCGAGCATTCCTGTTGAACAATGTCAAAAAAATGACTTTTTTGTGATATTGCTATGGAATATTATTACTTTTAATTTTATGTCAAGTTGTATATTCACAACAGTGCAGTGTAGGTACAACATAAATACAAACTTACATGAAAGTGATATAATCTTGAAATTTAATAAATAAAGCATAGCGGATATGATATAACAAACTATGTACTATTATGTTTTATATAAGAAAATTATTATTTTGTGGTATGTAAAATCTCATGCGAATGAAATAATCTATGCAGGTTAGTAAACGCTTTATCAACTAGTTTCTAAACTTGTAGTTGCGTGGAAAACTTGTAATAATTTACAATCATCTTTGATGATGGCTTCTTACTAACTCAATGCCTCAGAGCATTTCTGTCTAACATCACCGGTCTCTTATGACCTATATTTAGTTTCATTACCTAAGACATGCAAGAAAGATATCTATAGCCCATAAGGAATTCTTAGCGCACGCATGATACACTACAACTATGTTTTATTATGAACAGCTTTAAAAAATTTTTTTATAAATTTTTAAAAAAATGCCAATCGCATATATCTTTTTTTTTAGAAATAAAATGAATAATTTATTTTTTACATCCACATACAACATAAAAAATTGAAAATGTCTTTTAAATCTGTGTGCAGATAACCAGCGGTATGGTTTTCTATTTCAATTTTTTTTCTGAATTCTAAAAACAGCTTTCAACTATTTTAACAAGAACGGTCAAATCGATGTTAAATAACCTGTTCATGGTAGAAAAGCAATCGCTTTTATTTAGAACTTCTACTTGTCAGGAGCACTCTTCACTACTTGAATTCAGTCATTGCATACCATTCGGCACTTTATCAACTCTCCCAGTCTTTTTCTTTCTAATTGTCAGAAGTATTTACATTTCGTACCGACTGACACTCTTGCGATAAAGAATAGGCTACTGTAATCTATTTAACCTAAATAGCACTGCCAATAACAGATCTCTAAACAATTTTTAAGACAACCTAGAATGGCGCGACAATAACTTTTTTTTATAATCAACATCGTCAACTTTCAAATAGAGAAATTACAAATAATGTAACGTCCACCACTAATTCATATAATATTATGTATAGGTTTTTTTTTATTTAACAAACTTGAGCATTAGTTTTCATTAATGCAAGAAAATAACAAATAAAAGAAGTATCTCTAAATCATTCTACACAAAAAATTAATTTTCGAGTTGGAACAGTTGTTCAAAACATCGTCGCAGAAGTCGTTAAATTGTATTCAACTAAACTTCAAAATATGAATTTCTATAGAATTCTTAAAATCGATTTCTACATCATCCAAATACTTATTTTTTAACTTTTTATTATCCCCTGCAAGCAAAAGATAACAATAACTGCAAAACGTTCTAGTTGAAAGGTATTAAAAAATTGATTTTTTTGCTTTAATTATTATACTTATTTCTTTCATCCACATATTTCTACGTATTCTGCTATGGAATACTTTTTATTCAAACCATCTTATTTATTATTGCAAGTATATTAACGTATTTATATGATATATATAATTATAATCTTGATTTAAATCAAATGTATACTCGAGGAAGAAATTAGGGCAAAGTGAATAGGAAATTAATTTACAAATTTACCTATCCGATTACACCTAATAAGTTAGTATATCAGTATATAGTAGTAGTCATTAAAATTATGGATTAATGTACTTAAGCAAAATCTAGGTACTGCCTACACATTAAAAAAATATTTTCAAAAATAAATAATCCGCAAACAGTAGAACTGAATTAATTACGTACGTTGGGAGTAATAAGACATGAAAGTCAAGGGTTTTAAAAAAGATTTAGTATTTTTTAATGTTTCAGGTAATGTTAAAAAATTCTATTGTATCATTTTAATTTATTTAAAAATTCTCTTTTTCTTGCTACAGTGGCCACAAACTTGCCATTCTACCAATTTAACATTTAATTAAAACTTGCTTCGGTTCAAGAAAACATTCATATTTATAAAATTTAATTATTTAGGCACACAAATTATTGTCTTTTATAGCTACAGTTTATTTTTAAATAATAAATGCTGTAAAATACTACTATTTACTTTATCGTAATGAATAAGTTATTTGTAAATACTTAATACAACAGCTATTACGAAATACATATTATATCAATAAACCTCGAAATATTTTCAGTTATATTGCAGATTAAATAAATTTATTCCACAACAAAAGATAGATTAAAACTCACGATAACCGGAAAAATCTAATTATGTATTGATGGTAGATTTTACTGTGGATGCACAACGGATTAATTAATTGAAGCTTTATCGTATGCAAAGTACATTCTAAATAAACTACAGCTTCTTAGCTGTAAAGTCTTTCAGATAAGCTGCTGTTTGTGGTTCAGGTTATACAAGTTTGTTTTCAAGAACGTTTAGGAAGCTTTATTATCAAGACTTAGGTTTTAACCTACAAGTTGTAAATGTAGTAATTAAAATTTTTTTTTAAACAAGATTTCGTTTAATTCCGAATACCTTATAAGTACACCTTCTATAACCAATATATTATATTACCAAGTATAAGCAAGTTAAATAAAGTTCATATACTATTAAATTAAAATTTTCTTGTGAATGCTTAATTTTAAAGTTAAACAATTTTAAATTTATTAATTATGATTAGCCTGAGATTGTTGGCTAGGGCTACTACAGCAAAATCTGTATTATCTAGTATTGGATTATTAGCTACCAAAGAATAATCGAATAAAACGAATATGATATATTTATCGCGGATGTCTTCATATACTTTTTAAAAGTAGAAATAGAGTTGAAAATCTATGTATTAAGTTTAACTCATTTTAAAGTTACTTCGTGATATCTATCTGCAGATCGATGAACATTATCCAAATTTATCAATAAGTTGAGATTATGTTTAACACCAAAATTATGCCAGGAACGCTATCAATCACCAGATCCATAAAAATCATCATATGATCAATCTTCTAATATTAAACAGCACTGTCATCAGTCATAATAAATTAGTATACTTTAAAGCAGAAAAAATTAAAAAATATAGGTAATAAAATTGGCTAATACTGTGCATCTACTAACTTATTTTACAACTAAACTAATAATTAATTCTGTTTTTGCACTATTTAATCACTGTTTTACTCCTAAGTTTATTGTTAACGTTATTAATTATTAATTTTAATTAGTATTGTAAAATACTAAATAAAAGGTTTAAATTAGTAAAATAATAAACGTAAATAGTATTTATTTCTCATTATAACACATTCACATTGATTTATTTAATCGCGTCTTTTTGCGTCTTGTTTGGGTACCAAGACTTTTGAGCGCTGTCGTTTAGACGATAGAACTTTTGGTCGTCGGCATCAAATCCTTTTAGTTTACATGTTTTAGTTACCTATTGAACTGATACGTTAAATGAATGAATTAATTAATATAATCGTGGAATTATACAAATGAAGATTAGTTCATTAAAATCTACAAGTGGATGTTCCTACATACATAGATGGCAAACTTCCAAATAACATTAACAATCAGGGTGGTATTCAAAATAAATTGAAAAATTTCTAAAAGTTTCGGATTTATTCCTGATTTTAGTCAAAAATTAATATTATATTAATAGTATATTAAACAACAAGTTTAGAAAAGTTAAGTTTTACTAAACGAATATAGCTTTTAAGTATGAGCGAGCACAGCGAGCGAGTAACTTAAAAGCTATATGAGTTTAGTAAAATTACTTTTCTTACGAGGTTTGTTTATACAATTTTTTCGTATTTTGTGAAAATCTAATCTAAAATATGAATTTAGACGTTTATGAGTAAATTTTTTTTGCGCGCGATCGGTCTAAATTTTTTCGTATGCCTTCCTACCGATAATTCACGGGGGGTGAGTACGAGGCGAGGGGGGCGTATTTTTTACTCAGTTTTTCGATATCTAGCGCCGTTTTTGAGTTATTACTAATTCAAAAAGTTTCTAAATAGATATTTGTGTAAAATTTTTGTAATCTAGTAACCAGACACGGCTTTATTTATTTACATAACAACAGTTAATTTTTATTTTTTGATTCGAATTTTGTGTAAGTTACATAATAATAATTATAAAAGTGAGATTGTTAAGTTTTCTAGTTTAAATAATAATTTTTTACTTTTAATATACATAAATGTATAAGAATCATTCCGATATTTAAATAAGCAATCTTCTATCCAATAGTTTTTTATTGACAGTGACATTACTATACAATAAAGTGACATATCTATGTGCTAAAGTGCCACTTTATTAAACGATTTTGAATTTAATAAAACAGCACATTATTAGTCAAAATGCGAAAAAAGCATTTTAAATTATTATTTGTTACAACAAGAAATTAGTTATGTACCAGCCTCAATCGCTACAATATATTTGACAACATTAGTTGTTACTCTAAGACTTAGAGTTATATATTGTCGTGTTTCGAAAAACAAAAACAATATTAATTTCATTTATTTTGTACATTATTTTAAAGTTTAATTTTGTTTTATTATTTATTTATTTATAATATTGTATAAAATAGTTAAATTATTAGCTGTAGAAAAGGTGGGAGAAGTATAAAGAAAAGAGTGGGGCTTGTAGGTTGTAGGAGGCTTGGGTTGACGCTTTTGCGTCGAGCGGATGGCAAATCATTCCCGCAATGAAAATTTTAAATTGTTAATTGTTTGAAAATTATTAAATAAGTTAAATTGAGTTGATGATGTTTTGTTTTTAATTGTGGTAAATTGAGGTGCAAGTGTTGAGAAAACTGTGAATTTGGAAGAGCTAATGAAAATTTTAGTCAATGTGCAAAAATACGTAGCAGAAAGTTTGTTTAACCAGACGTACTGAAGCCAGCTGGAATAACGCGTGCACGTGCATATGCAAAGCCAATGACCATACCACACATTACAAGGTAAAACAAGAGCATTTTTAATTTACAAAAATTTTTAAACATTGAAGAGTCTCTTGCTGAGTTAAAAATCTGTGTTACCTCGACTATTCTCACTAGAGGGTGAAATTGCTTAAATTTGCAAAGTTGGGGGCATAGCAATATATATATATTATATATTATCTTGCAACTCACTTTCTAGCTTAATCTGTAATTTAATATAAAATCTCACCCAAACCTTAACCTAACCTTTAACTTAACCAGAGACATGGGGGCATGTTACTAAGAGGATGTTAACGTAGATATAACATAAAAACGCCGATTTAAGTTTCTTATTATAAGTATTTTTGATGTGTAACATCTTTTCGCTTGCTTTGTCTGGCGTGAGGTTTGAACTCGCGAACACCAAATGATGTAATTGTGTTTCAAGCACATAATGCACTTCGCTATAGAGGGTTAATCTAATAAAATTGTTTTAATTCGTATTATCTGTTACTGATTCGGGTTACTGGTAACGTAATGCCGTTCTACCTACTTTGCGACTTTAAAATGTTTTATAATTATTAATTATTTCAAATAATAATATTGCTTTCTACCAAGGTGAGATGTCAGATGTTACACATCATATACGAGTACTGTAAGGCTAATTTTTTTAAACTTTATATTGGTTGGCTAAATTAATTTACCTTTCTGCCTATCTGAAACTGGGGTCTAGATTTGCGCTTATCAACACGTAACAATAAAGAGAAAACGAACGTCACAGGTTTAAGTGAAGTAGAAACTATAACTGTAAAACGTGCAGTATAACAGGTTAAGTTAAGGAAACAAGTTACTTTTAGTTTAAACTTGAGGTATTTTACGATATTACTTTGAGATTAATTAAATTTTAATTTTAATGGTATCTAAGGTAGTATTATGTATAAGAAATATTGTAAATAATAAATATAGAAATTAACCATACTTCAAGCATATTTTTATATAATATTAAATATTGAACTATATATTATTTAATGTATTCGAAAATAATTATATATAACAATGGAAAGATTTTCGGACTGCTTCTTTGAAGCATTTCATTTGTCGATAGCATAATATTCTTTTGAAAATATACAATATTAAAATACAAGTTGAGCTAGATGTTATTTGTATAAATCATTATTTTATCAGATTTTATTTAAATTACATCAAATATTATCAAAAGAGAGAGGTTTATATACTATAGATGTAATAAGTTTGATAACCTTTAATGCATATTACTATATTCGTACCCATTTATTTACCGGAGGCATCTTTGATAAAGTCTTGTTTAATGCAAACATGGAAATTTATATTAACAGGTAGATATAATATACTACATGTATACATTTTGAACAACGAATCGAAAATATCGAATTTTGTGATATTTTGCAATGTTAATTACTAGAACATAGTTATTAAATCAGTGAATCTACTTTATTAGTTTGCTTTTCAAGGGTTTTCAGTTTAGATCTGTATAACAACTGACATAGGAGCTATAAAATTATATTTTCTTGTAAGATAAAAGATTTAATAATAATAAATTTAAGATTTGATTATAATCCGAGTGCTGTGCATTTATAAGATAATTACTGATTTTAAAATAAATAAGGCAAGTTATTCGCATTATATTCGGTCTCTAAACAATCAAACTAAAATTACAAGGACCAGACGACTAAATACAAGGCTA
The DNA here is from genome assembly GCA_911387805.1 of Cantharis rustica. NCBI lineage: Eukaryota > Metazoa > Arthropoda > Insecta > Coleoptera > Cantharidae > Cantharis > Cantharis rustica. The sequence goes on from OU426877.1 coordinate 43,475,152, forward strand.
ACATGACAAACCTAAGCAAATAATTATGCTTTTACTCTCAGGAGAAAACCGGGCAAGGGTTCCGTTATTTAGAAAAGCAAACTAAGTTATTAAATGTACGAAACTAGATTAGAATATTCGATATAATTAAAATATACATTTATAACTTGACAAAATAATAATTATGTACTTGAAAATTATTTCATAATACAGACACATATGTCCGGAAAATCCCGGGAGAGCTAAAAGAACCGCACCCCAAGTGCAATTTGAGCCCTGAAAGCATACTGAAGTAGTCTCGACACCCGATTATTGAATAGTAGAAAGCTCCCTGTAGCCTATTGATTTGTAATCATCGTCATTTGCTACAAGTGGATTTGAAATATTTATTACAGTTATGCAGTTACATGTTCTTAAAACGATTAGTTGTGACATATCACTGCACTAACATTGACTAGCATGATAGGATTAAATATTATAACTGAGTAAACAACAGATTATTTCTTTTATTCTACCTACTTATATTAATACAACAATTTACTTGCCAAAAATTTCTGTCGGTTTGACTTTTTTCTGCTTTACAAGCTTTTGTCAAAATAAACACAACTCGCAAAATTTAATTTGATCATAATTTGAGAAAAAAGTATTTTGCATTTTACATTTTTATTTTTATAATCTTTTCATCAAAGAATTCTTTATATTCACAAAATGATAATTTGAATTTATACATTTCGGTAAACTAATGACGCATTTCTACAGCATTGTTAATTAAAATACTCATGTATACATTATTTAAGTGCTAAGTATTTAAAAATTTTATATGGAACAAAATACAGCTGTAAAATTAATTGTCCAAACTTCTATAATGTTAAATATGTGAAATACTTCTAAATTATACGTAGATATGTACTTACGTCCAAAATTAGTATATCACAAAATTAAATTTGGTAGAATTCATATTAAATTTTTTTCCAACTCACCTGAAACAAAATAACATTTATTAGTATTATTAACCCACAAATTCTTCTAACAGAGATTCAAGAAAACAATTTTGTACACCCACACATTTATTATGATAGATTAATTTTTAAAATATGTCATATTATTAGTTTCTGTAATGGAAACATTTTTGTTTGTATAAAATTTGATCATATTGTACCTGCGATTTATAATATTAAGAATTCATAAATTGGAATTTCTATAATTTAAAAATGTTTTTATTGTTGTACATAATTATTTTGTAACAGAGAGTATTATTTAGGAAGGAAATCCTCGATGTCTTTTAGTTTGTATTAGTGAACAGGCTGTATTTTCATTTCTTCAGTAATTTAAATAATTAAAAACAAAAATTCTGTCTTTGATATATGACACATTTTTTACCATAAACAGATCACGTTTTTATTGGTACATAAAAGTTAAAATAAAAGTTATCTCTCTAGAAGTATGTTGTTATTAAAATTTCTGTTTGTGATTTTTCAAAATTTTATAAAAATTGATTTTTCGGCCTTGCAAAGGATCAAAAGTAAGGTTAAGACTATCGAAATGATGGTTTTTCGTACGGTCTATTTAGAAAAATGCTTTCGTAGTAAAGTTAATAAGGTTAGCAAATACCTAATACAAGTTAATATTCTGATACTATTAAATAATATATATACCCAAATAAATACTCCTAAATACCAGAAATTTTGTTTTATTATATTATACACACATATTATGTTTATGTTTGTTTACGCTGTTCAAATTAGTATCGGGACGTTTAACCAACTATGTCACCGATGTAATGTTATCCACAAATATTTACAATATTTTAATGAATATTTAGTAAAACAGATTATAAGGTTTTATGGTTACGTAGGTATATTTACTGCAGGACATTCAATTCAGGATGCGACTGCTATTGCACATTAACAATAAACTACTGCTGTACATACGCACGTATACATATTGTTAATATTATGTAGTACATGCAAATATATAATTAAATGAATAATATTAATTTTTGAAAGAAATTTATCGATGTTAGATTTGAAAATCGATTAACAAAATCAGATCAAAATTTAGGATGCTTGAAATAATCTCATCTACTAAACTAACCCAACTCAATCTGGACAACACAGCCGAATAATCACTTTGTAAATGGAGGTCGTCCGATTAGAACGATTTCGAAGCTGCACTATCAAGTTCACGATTAAGCTTGTGTTTGTGCAGCGAACAGAGATACTTACGTACCTATACAATATATATTTTGTGCGTAATGTAATTGTTATTTTGATGAATATTAGAGCGGATTTAATTTCAATATCTCATTGCAATTCGGGCTATTCATAATAATAATTATTATATCCAGCCTTCCAATTCTAAAAACAACGTATTTTAGATTGTTATGTTATATTAATCATTTAATATAAATATTATTCTACGTTATAATAATATTGTTATTTCAATTATTTAAATATTTTATTTCCAATCAAAATTATGCTAATGTTGAATGTCGTTTAGGCCGCCTTTAGATTTAGACGCCCATATAGAGCATTTAATTTGGCGACTCATTGACTGACTGAAATGGAAGTGTTAATTTGTTTATATTTAATTTACCAGTTCAATTTAATATAACATTATTTATTTATTCTAAAATATAAATTCAACGTATGTACATATTTCATTTCTTGAGAAAATTGGCAATAAAATTTCATTTCTTATTTGAGGGTATGTAAGTTAAGTGCTTAATAATTGGTTTTACCTTGGGCATTTTTTAAATAGCATTATAGAATAAAAATATTGGTATATAATATACTTCGAGGGGGTATATTATGTTTCGCAAGTTTTTTAAGTTTCTTATGCAAAAAATCTGTTTTGAATCGAAATACAAAAATTTAAAATTCTAAGCAAGTAACGCTTTATCCTATAGCTAAAGTAAAAGTCAAAATACACAATACACATCCAAAATGAACACACTCGTTTATTGCCAAATTGCCGTTATCTCAGTGCTTTGAATGCATTGGTAAATGTGAAATTTTATCGATTTGGTTTACAACAAATAGTTTGGAAAATTAAGCCAGATTAAAACACAAATTTAATTATTTAGAAAGATACTTCTAAAACCAATTTTCTTTAAAGCTTTTAAGCCACATGATATTGAAAATGTATCAGCGAAGTTAATCGTTATGTCTGTTTTACATTCACTTACAAACAACACTAATTAATAATCAATTTAAAATAAGCTAATCTCATTTCTAAATATTTATAGCGTTGAGAGATACGTAAATTTAGCATAAGTTATCGATGTTGTGATGATTTATTTAAGTGTAAATCTCACGAAGATGTATTCCTACTTATGAATTCGTTGAGAAGCAGATATGACGATTCTTGCAGAATTCAGAACACACTCCAAGGCTGAGTTTCAAGTTAAATCGCACGAAAATTAGCATATCAAACGATCAAAAGCATATGACATAATGGTATGATAGATAGCATATAGACATTGAAGAACACACGTCATACACTGCGAACGCTACTATTCATATTTTATATTGAGGTTAATATTTTTCTTATAAAGATAAACAAACCTAAAATCATCGAGTACTCTATTAATTTAAATTATAGACGCAACTAACAATTTATAATAAGTATTAAAATTATTATAAACAGCACAAACATTTTCAAGGACTGTCGTCGGTTTTCCTCTTGACAGACACGCCATGATCAATTTTCTCCGTGTCGGTAATGTATTCGTTCGAATTGTTTTCACTTATACAGGAGACCAACTAGTTTAAGTGGGTTTCAAACGCCGGAACCGTAATACATTTCATTTTCGGAAAGGTTTTTATGATAATATGGATTCGATAATAATGAATTTCTTACTCTGATCGGGCTTGAACCAAAAATCGACGAAAAGAAGTCAGCGTAATTAACCAACAAGTCATCACTGAAGTCAAAACTTAAATTTTATTATTATTAAAGTTGACGTGTACATTTTAATATTAATATGGCCAAACTAAACTTAAAAGAATTCCTTTCAACAGGATCTGAAAGTATTACAAAATCCACAACGCATTGTACGTACAAATTTGATTTGGGTTACATAATATAGTTATACCCGAAAATAGAAAAGAAAAAGTTTATATTTTCGTCGGCTTTACTAAAATTTAGAAACAATTTTAATTTTATTGTTTATGTTGAAAAGTTTTACAGAAAAGACGAGAATACGGTTAAAAACAAATAAATTTCCATGAGTTTGAATAATTCAAATTTCTTAAGTTAAGTAAATAAAATAGTTATTTGGTTTATTAACAATAAAACAGGGTTACATGCACATTTAATGCTAAGTGGCGAGCATATGCTCATAGTAGGTGCTAATAGTGACTTCTGAACAAGTCAAGTCAACAAGAACAAGGTTACTTTGGATAATAAAAACCAGATCCCATTATTACAAGAGAAATAAAATACAAAAGAGGGCAATAGAGATAAATATTTATATTAAAAAAGATAGCTTATTACGACAATCCATCTTGTTGTTCATTAGTAAGCACAACCCAAGTAACATTTTGTGCTGAATTCAACTGCGAGAGCGCTGTGTCAGCTTAAAATTCAGCTAATGAGCTGCGTCAGCTGCTGATTTTTAGTAACGTCAGAAGCTGAATTGCTGCTGAATTACTAATTTGGCGGCAAAAAACCATCTGAAATTGCGCTGCGTCAGCTGTTGAAAATGCTGACTCAGCTGATATTCAGCGCTGAATCAGCTGATATTCAGCGCTAAATCAGCTGTTCTTTAGCGCTGAATCAGCTAATATTCAGCTAAAATTCAGCTGATGTTCAGCGCTAAATCAGCTGAAATTCAGCTAAAATTCAGCTAAAATTCAGCTGATATTCAGCATTTTGAACAGCTATTTAAAAAATTATTTTAAATTGATAATTATATTTATTTAATTAAATTGTCACCTATAATTTATAGAACATTTTATTGTATTATTTTCATTAACATCAAAAAATATAAATATATTATATCTTTATTACTTTATTTATTTTATTTATCATTTTATATCAGTCGCAATATCTTATATCATTAACGATATCCTAGAATAGAATCTAAAATATTACAGTATATATTTTAAATTTATATATTATTATGTATAACTTTAAGTTAAGTTTAAACTTACATTTTTTTACACGTCCGTCCGCCTCGAGTGGGATTTGAACCTGAGGTATCCAGCTTGGAACTTGAAAGCTGAACTGCCTAGGCTATGAAGCTATATGAAATTTTTTTGATTTTTTTAAAATATATTTAATCTATTTTTGTGTGGAGTATTTGACCATCAGTTAACGAAAAATAATTAAATACACACCACTATATTTCATGCTGGTTTTTCAAAATTTTGAATTTTTAAATAAATACTTACGCAAAAAAATTTTACTACAAATTCTAAATACCTTTTTCCTTATTTGTATAAACTCATTAGTTAGATTATGAAATTTGGGTTTCCCAAAATAATTTTGTTACAATTGATTTGAACATATAGTTACAAAATTGCGAAAAATTTAATTTTATAAAAATTAATTTTTAAAAATACATTAAATTAGCTACAATGTTGTAAAAACACCTACCGTGTTAAATTTGATTACATTGAAATTTAAAAATAGTACAAATTGTCTTTTTTTGGTTAATTATTAACACAAAAATTCCTAATTTTGCATAAATTGATTATAATCGGTAACATATTTTTAAAAATTGTTTTACTATGAAAAAAAATGAAAATAAAATTAATATAAATATGTCTGCATTGGGGATTGTAAAGACGTAAAAACGTGCACAAAATTTTATAAAATATTTAAAATATAATTACCACGCGAAAGTATATGACTTACTAATGATAAAAATTAAAAAATTTAAAAATAAAGTTAAACAATTGATAATATTTTTGCAAATTTTTTTTTACCATGCGGTCGAATTTATGCGATTTCGCTTTTGTATGCGATTTATGTCTTAAAGCGAAAGCCCAATATTGCATTTGTAAATAAATTATAGATTTACATTAACAATTATTTCAATTTTAATTAACACTATTTTTATTTATTGATGATGAAAATGATGAAAATTAATACAAATTTTGTGCACTTTAAATGTTGGTCCATGTTTTAAATTACTAATCAATTGACAATATAAAATACAAATAATATAATTTGTATTATAAATGTTCGCTAAACGACCGCTAAACAGCTAAACGAAGATAAATATAATTATCTAATTATAAAATGCCGAGTCAGCATTTTCAACAGCTGACGCAGCGCAATTTCAGCTGGTTTTTTGCCGCTAAATTATCAATTCAGCAGCAATTTAGCTTCTGACGTTACTAAAAATCAGCAGCTGACGCAGCTCACTAGCTGAATTTTAAGCTGACTCAGCGCTTTCGCACTTGATATTCAGCACAAAATGTTACTTGGGTATAGCTCTTTAATTATTTTTCTACACTGCTGTGTTCATAAAATAATGAATTGATTTATAAAAACACGTGTTCAACTGAACCGTATAACTATAGCTGTATTCTTTTTACCTATTTTATTTCCATCTCAGTTGCACAACTGAGATGAAGTGAGCTGAGATGAACTGAGATTAACTAAGTCAAAGTGAGAAAAAGATAAGGTAAAAAGAACAACGAAAATTTACTACTTAGTGATTTTTGAATTTAATTATTTTGAAGTTTGGTAGTACTAACCAAATGTCAACATAAACTTCAAAAAGACGAATTAAAAATTTAAGGTGCAGTAGATAATAGCTGTATTCTTTTTACCTATTTTATTTCCATCTCAGTTGCACAACTGAGATAAAGTGAGCTGAGACGAACTGAGATTAACTGAGTCAAAGTGAGAAAAAGATAAGGTAAAAAGAACAACAAAAATTTACTACTAAGTGAATTTTGAATTTAATTATTTTGAAGTTTGGTAGTACTAACCAAATTGTTTTTTTTATTATTGTATAATGTCAACATAAACTTCAAAAAGACGAATTAAAACTTTAAGGTGCAGTAGATATTAAAAAGATTGCAATAAGTGACAAGTTTAATTCAAATCAACCAATCCGGGCAATTTCCCAATTTGTCTCAGTTGTAACACTTCAAAACAGCAAGATCAGTTTGGGTATGGAAGGGGATAATTTTGTCACGCAAAACTCAGTTTGGCACGGCACAGTACTTATGTCAAAACGGTAAAAAAACACCCTTTCAACTGAGTAACTGAGTATCTCAGTACAATCTCACTTAAAATAGGTAAAAAGAATACAGCTATTATTGAAATGATTGTAATAAGTCACAAGTTTAATTCAAATCAACCAATCCGGACTATTTCCCAATTTTTCTCAGTTGTAACACTTCAAAATAGCAAGATCAGTTTGGGTATGGAAGGGGATAATTTTGTCACGTAAAACTCAGTTCGGCACGGCACAGTACTTATGTCAAAACGGTAAAAGAAACAACCTTTCAACTGAGTAACTGAGTATCTCAGTACAATCTCACTTAAAATAGGTAAAAAGAATACAGCTTATCTTAATTAATTTTAATTAATTAATGGATTATACTTGTTGAATGTATACTTGTAATAATTATAATAATCTTCAATTTTGACGTATGACGTACGACGTATCGAAGCGTCAGATTAAAATTCAGCTAATTTGCCGAAGCTGAAAAACAGCTGAATTTAAAGCTGACACTTCGAAACGTCAGCTTAAAATTCAGCTAATTTGCCTAAGCTGAAAAACAGCTGAATTTGAAGCTGACGCCTCGAAACATCAGCTTAAAATTTAGCTAATGTGCTGAAGCTGAAAATCAGCTGAATTTAAAGCTGACAGACCGTAATGGCAGCAAATAATTTGCTGACCAAGTTTTTCAGCACCAAATGTTACTTGGGAAGGAAGCACTTACGTTTATAATTGGATAGTAGCAGTACCTACAAGTTATACGTCAACTGAAAGTGTAAAAATAATATAGGAAAGTATTGATTATTTTGGAAATTGTATTGTTTGAATTTGATGATTGATTTGTATAGATGAATGTTGTTGAATCGGCACTTTTAACTTCTGCTAAAAATAGAAAGCCTACTACTAAACTAATAAAAGATATAACTGTAATAACTAACAAAGTTATTGAAGATGTTAGTAAAAATTTTATTTGTAATTCAAGTGTTAGTGGCAAAATAGAGAAAATGGTAGAATTGTTATAGAGAAGCAGTAAAAAAAGAACAAGTTTAGAATTAAAAATTTGAACAATTGCATTCATGCAAGTCTTAGAAATAACCTATTTGGTAGTCAACTTGTTTAAGTGCACTGCTACACCACCGTGATAAAGAGTTTGTTGACTTCTCACTCAACTCAACAGAAAAATTTTTATTATTAAAGGATAAAATTTGTTGTAGCAACAAAAGCTTAGTTAAAGCTATAGCTACTAAAACTATTTTTCTTGGTGTATAGTGTAACAGTGATTTTTAATTTACAATTCAAGTTATAAAACTAAAAATTAAGTTTTGTTATGTTATGTTGGTATTTTTTGCAATAAATATTGATTATTGAGCGTGGTTTGCTTTATTTGTCTTATTGTATAAACTTTGAACGTAATGGTAATATGGTAAATATATTATAATTAGTTTGAATATTTACGTTTGGTATATATTAATCACAATGAATATTATTAAATTTTGTTGTTGAAATGTTAAATACAGTTTTGCTTGGTATACTACAAGATTAATATTATTGGTTATCCATAGTTATTGTTTATTTGAACTAATTCGTTTCTCTTAATGGTCAAATATGATCTGAAGACAAAAGTAATATAACTAGTGGACACATCTGAACATACATTATATTTTATACTATAACACAATATACAACAATATAATATACTTACAGAATCAATATTAAAAAAATATTTTGTACACTAAAAGAAATGCTCGTGGTTTTCTATAAACTGTGTTGTACTGTTTCTGGTTAATAAATTGATGATGATAGTAGAATAGTTCATGTACCTACCTATTTCAGATAACTTTAAATAATTGCATGCATTTGTGTGGTTAAATTTCCCTGTAAGCTTAACTACATAACAAAGGATACTAATAAATTAAAAATAAATTGGGCTATACTATTACTAACAAGAAAAACCTTGTTAAAACAACACATTACGTATGTAAGAAGGGTCAAGAACTATCAAAAAGCTAATAGTCGCATTTATAGCCTTCTTTAAAAGAATCGTAAATTTTACTAAGCACCACTTTTAATTATTTTTATGTTTAGTTGCTTTGAGCTTTAGGTAATTCAAACTAAGTAATTACATACATTTACATCTACTTAATAGTATTAATTAAATCTTAATAACTATAAAAGCACTTAAAAGGCACATTATATTCGGGGGTCATATATAATTATACAGATTCCACTTTTAACACAACCTGCAATAAATTTTATTGAAAAAAATTAAGAGGATACAATTTCATTACTTTTCTATTTAAAGGTTGGGTAGGCTATCAACTATCATGCTCCTACTTTATTTAAATTATTATAAAATTAATTAATTAACTTCTTTAATTTAAGGGTTCCACACGCATAAAGCCCCATTTTCGTTATTTTAAAAATTACGAAAATAGCATTGTAAGCAAGTATATAAAAATGTGTAGTGTAATTATTTTTAATTTTTTTAGCGTCCAGTATTATTTTCAAACTCAATTATTTATTATGTCACTTTAACCCAAATGGATCTCGTGACAAGAGAAACAATTTAGGAAATATACCCTTCTCATTTCCAACACATTTACCTTTACTTTGAAGTTAAAATTATTATTAAGATTGATAATATGTGAACATTATTACGTATTTTATTTTTGACTAGTCAATTTGAATTTGGTTATAAAACGAATTCATAACTCTCTTTTAAAAACTTTTATAGATAAGTATTTTACAATATTTTTAATTAAAAAAGAATTTGCTAACTGGTTGGAATTATACATGTACATGACGATATTAAATTTTTACAAGCTATATATGAGTACTAGGTATTGTCTACTACAATAAGATGTAATAATATTCTTTAGTTCTTAATTTTTTACAAACGTACGGGTAAGTTAAATATTACCTATCTAAATACCAACGACTATCCGTTTTCCCTAAAGAAACGTCTGCATATTAAATTTGAATATAATAGAATTTGAATTGATATGTTCAACGAAAAAATTGAAGAAGACTATGTACAATTTCTTGTCAAACAGGATATTGAGTTTCTGACGAAAACAGGGTAGGTACCTAATTAAATAACGAAAATCCTACATTTTAAAAAATATAAAAATTTTGTATAAAGTTGTCTACAAGCAAGTAGATTCATATTCTTATCAAATTCATTACTACAGTTTATGTATTTTCTTTTTAAAAATAATGAGGTTTTAAATTGTAATCTACGTAAATGACAAACATTTGAGATTATTAAGTTGCTTAGATACTTAACCGTGAATAATGGTAATAGCTATTTTCTTATAGTCGTATTTTTTAAGTTTATTCCACTTATTCGAGGATTAAATTTATTTGACGAATTGAATCTTTTATTTTAATAACTAGAAATTTTGAAGAAAATTGGGAATTTGAACCTACGAAAATATCCTTTGTGAATAATAGAAAATAGTAAATAGTGAAAGTTCATGGTACATTTCCAACATCCATCAATTCACAGTTTCATAGAAGTTTGCCGGTGCATGTCGACAAAATGCACATGTTACCTTAGGAAGTGCATGCTAGAAATAAAAAAGTCGTACGAAACTATATCTTCAGTTTGTGTCACATTTCGGAGTTTCAGATAAAAATAAAACCTGTATTGTTTGCAATCAAGTATGCACATCAGGTGCTTAGTGTATTCAGTACGTAACACAGTGCTTATACATTTCTAAAAAGGCTTGCAACATTGCGAAAAACTCAGTTGTAAAATTTTCATAGTTTAAAATAAAGAGCACCGTAAGATTCTCAATGTAAAAGTCAACCGTTCTAACGTAAGTTTATAAAAAAAACGGGTTAACTAAATGTATGCAAATGTAAAAGCGATATCGATGTATTCATTTTGTTTATTTACATTTTATGTATTATAAAGCGTAACTTTGAAAAAATATTTGACTTTTTCTATATACAAAATCAGTCTCGCGAAGCTGTCAGCGTAGATACACTGATTTGACATTCACAGACATATGGAGATATATATAGGAATCTTTTCACCAAAGATTTGCCTCCTGACAATGTATATCACGCAAATTTAGGATAATATTGGTTTAAGAACGTTTAATGAAATGTTGACGTGTGAATTCAATTACAAAAGTAATAATTCTTGAAAACCACAACTAAATTTTCTAAATTTACATACCTTTTTACTATTTTATCAATATATAAAAAAAAAATGATACAAAGTTATCGAATATTTTTTCTAAGAAAATGTATTTAAAAGGTGTATAAAACAATTTTAGTGTAAATCCCTGAAAGCTCTTTAATAGACAGCATTTACATTGGCGTGTAACGCAGCATGTCACGTTTTACCCGCATAACGTTGTCATTGGTAGAATATTGAAGTACCTTAAAGTGTTTCTAAATGTAGTAATAGTTTAAAAAATTTAAAGTCGCTACGAAATACCGAATCCAATAAAACTTTTTTAAATTGTCATAAATTTCAAATAAAGTAAATTTGTATGGGAAATTTAGCCCTTAAATTAAAATTTATTTAACTAAATATTAAAAATTTTTAGTAGAAAATATTTTGCTGATTTACATAATATTACAAATTTTTGTTAGATAAATCTATCAGGTTTAAATATTGAAACCTTGAAGTTAGTAATTCAACAGCCTGGAGAAACCAACTGAAGAAACTTTTACCTTCTGTAGGTTCTAAAGCTACAGGCGGATTAAAACCGAATAATTATTAATGACAAGATATACATATATATTCTTATTAAAAATAACATCAAATTAATGATGTAATAAACTTATTTAGAAAAAAATTATTTATTAGCTTTAAGTGATTCCTAAACCAGATTAAACACCAATAAAATTCATGTGGTTATAAACCAGTGTTAAATATTCGTATGTTACAAAAAGTTTGGTATCCGGTGCGTTAAAAACTTTAAAATTAATATTATTGGTTATATCACAATTTAAAAAAATAAATACCTCAATGCCGGTTTTAAATTAACAAATTGTGATGTAGAATATAGATTTTATTTAATATTTTTATAAACCTTCATAGGAAGTTATAGCTGTGTTTACTTATCTATATTAAATTCTTTAGTATTTTTTAAAAATTATAATGTTAATCAGTTTTTTTGTAATTTTTCTTTTTTACCAAAAAATATGTATTTCCTTTACGATAAACTTTGTCATAAAATAGCCCTATACTGCAAATCCACATTTCTATTTAAATTTACTTAATTATATTTTAAATAAATTCTATACAATAAATTTGCATTATTTTTATCAGAATTTTTTAAGTGGTAAGCTTGATCATTTTAAGGTAATTTTTATTCTATATTCAATTCACGACAACATATATTTCAGCGACGATTAAGTTTTTGGCCCATATACTATTATGTTATAAACAAAATTTCAAAATATTTGCAGAATAATATAAATAGCTGTATTCTATTCGGTAAGTCAACGGGGAAACCTGCATGTTTGTTTATTAATGATGTTATCTTACTAGCTTCATTTTCTATTGCAGTTTAACTTTGCTTATGTTGGAATATTTTCTTCAAAAATTTCTAAATGTACTTTGTGGCTTGACTGAATTCACCCTTCAGATGAATTTTACCTTTGTTTGTTTAAATTTTGTTTGTTGTTTTATTTGTTGTTGTCTAATAACAGCAAATTTGTTGTTTGTTCAACTTAAAATTTTTCTATTGTTATACAGCAGATAGTCTTTGATTTTTGTTATGTGTATTTTTTATATTCATTTCTTGACACGTATATTCTTAACTAACAACGTCTTTATATTATTATATTTTTACTTTATAAAAGCCTCAACATTTAAAAGCCTACGAACTGTTCAAGAAACACTACCAATGAAATGTTAAAGCCAGATGTCGCATGTAATACAATTTATACCTAGATAATAGTAACAGTAATATGTAGTAGAACAAGTGAAAAGTTCAATTGAACTTACCGGCTTCATTTTCTCAATTTTAGCTGATTTATACGGATATATTATTAAAACAACGTACTTCTGCTTATTTCTAAATTCCTAAAATAATGGAAAACTTGCTTTTAAATTTAAAATTCGTAAAGTAACTTTCATAAACTCCATATAAAGTGATTTAAAGTTTCATATATATAGTACATGTATGGTAGGTAGGTACTATATATTATATTTTGCTTACATTTACATTTCAACATAAGCGTTGAGCACTAAATTTTTCTTATTTAGAAAAATAAATTAACCTATACTTATACTCCGCGTAACCAACACAATAAATTTAATTAAAAAAAAATTAATTTAATATTGTTTGATTTATTTATATTTATGAGATGTTCATCGAGTTTATTAAAGATTTGCAGTATTTTGTTTTTCAAAAATTCTAAGATATTAAAAGTAAAAATGTAATATCAAACGCAGCAAAAGCTGCAAAATAATTTTCAGCAAAGTTACTTTTACAATGTAAAATTTTGCGAATAGAAAATTTACTATTACCGCATTGTAACTACCCAGACAAAGATGCATTCTTGCCTGGTAGACTCATAACAAGATTAAATATGGCATAATAAATTTTTTTTTACATTTTCTTTTCGTTCTTACCACACTCAAGTTTTACAGTTCCTTTTGATGTACATAGATAACTATTTTCTTTATTTTATGCAGATCTTACTGAACATAACATAATTTCTTTATTCTGAATATATTAACAGCAGCGGATCGAAGCGTAGTAAGTATTCTCTGAATTGAAGGAAAAGAAATGTTCATTTGGATGTTGTTCTGGTCGCACAGTTTACGTTGCACAATAATATGGTTTACTCGACAACGAAATTTGTTTACTTGATGTTGAATAGTATTTTATTGTAAATATCCGTCACTTTTTTCTTAAAACGCTGCAAATACTACAAACAATATAAAAAAATTAATTATATCGTATTATATTTTATAATGAATTTTTTTAAAGAAAATTTAAATCTTTACAAAATCATGTTTATATAATTTTTTCATCTTTTTAATATTTTTTGTAGTGTTTGAAATCTAAATTTGGATTCCATAATATAATATTAATATTACTTATATTTCTTATATTACTTTCCTAAAAATCTTGAGAAAATTAATAATTAGTATAATTATTTATATTTTTTAATAAAATTATTTTTTACATGTTACATGAAATTGAAATAAAATTTAATACATAACTTACTTAATATTCGTTCAAAATTTAAAAGAATGATATTTATTTCAATTTTATTTAACATGTAAAAAATAATTTTATTTAAAAAGAAGTATTATCACATCATGTTAATAACCTTAATCATATTATAATTATTTACCTTACTTAGCCTAGCATTTTTATGTAATTAACAAATTGTGACAATAAAAATTAATAGCGGTATATATACCATATTTTATAAATTATAGAGATATATTAGCTAGTAGAAGAAAATGAGTACGCAAGTATATATTTTCATCTTTTTGTACAATATAAATTTTGAACTTAAAAGAAAATAGTGAAATCTAAAAAGTGTTGAAATCTGTATATTGTTTTTAAGTTCATTCTATGTTGGTAGTAAATCGCAGTAGCAAAAAACTTCCTAGACCAAACCTATAAATTTTTGCAAGAGTTGGTACCTAATAATCTTGCAGTACTGGATACGTAATGTATTGTAAGTAAACCAATTTATCGAGGGAGCTTTCTGTGGCAATACGATTTTACAGTGGTCTCATACTCGGCTAATAAGTTAGCTGTGTTATTCAGTGTAATGGTCAGATAATACCAAGAACAAACAAAGTTTACATTAAGTTTGTGTTAGATTGTTATTATAATATTTCATTAAATAACGCACCAAAATGATCACATTTCAAAGATAAATCAAAAAGTAATCATTAAAATCGTTAAAATGAGAGCAGAACGTCGCGTCGAAATGAAATTTTATAAATCTTGCCGTTCTTTTTTGTTTTAATATAGAAGCTTTAATATCGTCATTTCACTGTTTATTCTTTTAGTTTGACAATGTAGAAAATACAACGTGGTGAGAGAGCACAAATATTGGATTTCAGATTATTTGAAATAAAACTCTCAAAAGCAATAATTCTTCAGACAATATTAAAGAATATAATTGGTTAGAATACATTCAACATCTAATAAAAAATCTATAACCATAAAAATATTACAAAGCCAAAAATCAAATGTAATCGGCTTATAAAAAGAAAATTCATACAGCGTTAATATAATACACAATTAAAGTTCTTAAGTTCATAAAATTATCAACAAAAGATTTAAGAAGGAATCACAGGTATGTTTATAATAACGTTTCTATTTTTGTCTTTCACGTGACACAAATGTAAATAACTATTGATAGTTAGTATAATATGTACTGCATTAGCAAGTTGGGCTTTGGACCGTGAAGTCACAGGTTTAATTCCCAGCTGTCAAAATTTTTTTTCTAGTTTAGCAGATCTTTTGTAGGCCTTGTTTATATTTAGTCAGCAGGTACACAACTACTGACTTGTAATTGGTCTTGTAGGTTGATCCCACTTGTAAAATAATTTATCTTCTGTATATTAAATTAAATTGAAGTTAGTTCAAGTTAGTTATTTAATTAAATTTTCAATAAAAATTTGGTCAATATGTCTGGGATTATAGAGAGATCAACTTTAGAAATTCTTGAATAATTATTATCATAAAATGTGCAAAATAATATAAAAAATTATTAAATCTAAGCCTTGCCAATAAAGATCGATATTATTTAATTTACAATGTTTGTATAAAGTAATATTGTAATGGTTTACAATCAAATGAGTGTACAGGATAATAAATGTTTTATTTTAGATTAAATAATAACTTCAACTAACTGGCAATAATAAATTAGAATACAATTGTAGAAACATGTCATTATTGTACTTGTTGATTGTAAAATTCGGCTGACGTCTCATTTTGAAAATTTTTACACTAACTACATAATCTACTATTTTGTTATTTGAATTTTACGTAACATAAAAAATAAAATTTGGAGATTTCCAAACTGTAGTTTAAAATGGATTTAAAATGTCCGAGAATGGTTAAAGCGTAAAATTTTCTAGAAATATCAAAGTTAATTTTATCAAAGTTTATATACTTTGTTTACTAAAAGTAAAATATTACTAAACCTACGAAAACTATCTTTTATAATTGAGAAATCTATAAAAGAATCATCAGTTTTCATTAAAAACTTATTATCATGTTTACTTGAATCTATGCTTAAGCAATATGGAAGAGGTGGAACACTGCGTTAATAATTAACTAGATTAATTACTAGACTTAGAGTAAATACTCAATATATCGCATACGCATTCGATAACTCCCTGGTGAATGCAAATCAATTTCTACCTGTATATTATTACCTACTAGTTATTGTAATTTATACTAAATAATTCTATAATCTACTATAGGTTTCGTCTAGGTCCGATCAATGTTTAATTTAAGGCCTAATTTGGTTATTTTAGTTTTATAGAAGTAATAGGTGAAGGGTAAACAACCGATTCTTTTGGTGTACACCTACATATGAACGTTCTCGTACATCCTTGTACGACCTCGTTAATTTTAAGAATGTAAGTATAATCAGGGTTTTGTTTCCAAAGGAGGAAGAGCGTACTTTAATTTTTTACTTTACATTTAATTTTGATAATCTTTTTGTTTAGATTTCCCTTTCAGTATTTCAAGGAGAAAGCACAGGCTCCCAGCAGCGCTCCCATAGCTATGGAGGTGATAAATGTATAAGTATAAGTACCTGCTTAAAATCTAAGTACATGCAGAAAAATTCACTATAGAGATATAAACAGAATTTACTTTTTCATCAATTTGAATCTTAAATCAAAATTATTTTTAGGCATCTTCTTCATGTACTATATGCGGCTCTCCGGACGTTGGCGACCTTTTTCCTATGTTTGTGTTGTGCGTTGGAAGTATTATCACACACATAGAGGACCTACTGTTTCGCGAGATCCGAACTGCGGGAAGTATATACTGTCGTGTTTTGAAACGTTAAAACCATTATTTTAGTTATTTTGTAAATTATTTTGAAGCTTGTTTTGCTTTCATTGTAAATATTTATTTGTAAGTAGACTGTACATAAGATTTCATTTGTAAAAATACTAGGTGGGAAATGAACGAAGTGGGAGAATTGCCTTTTTGCCGATGTGGGCAAACCAAGCCGGACGTGTCAATTTGTCCGTGTTGAGATAATTTTTAAATTTTTGTTACATTTTGGTGATTAATGTAATAATTTTTTTTAAATTAAAGTTGTTTTTATTTAAATTAAAGTGCTACTTGATAAAAAAGTTCTGAAGAAAGTTGTTGGGAAATAATTTAAAACAATTTTGTTTAGCAAGGCGCGGTTAACTGTGGACGCACGTGCGGTTTTGCAAAATTAAAGATGGATGGGCTCCAGCGAGAATATTTTTTGGATTAAAAATTTTTTTAAAATTTTTTTTAAATTTTTAATAGCTTGAGGCATTGCAATACACTTCATCTTCAGAGAGGGTGTACCAGCCAGATTATATCTCGGTGGTTTGCCATTGCCTTCCGAAGAGAAACATTCAGAATAAAGTTTTTACTGAGCCCGGAGTCAAACCAGAAATTCAGCATTAGCAGCAACGCACTTAACCGCTTTAGCTGAAACTGTCTCAAAAATTTTGGGTAATCAACTCGTTATTACCAAGTGTTCTTTTAACAAACCCTGTCCGTTTATAACATTTACATTATTTTCTACAACTTGTGTTATGTTTAAATCTTTAACCCTGCGTCTCGAAATATCACACATGGTAGAATATAAGTCTTTAGCTGAATTATCGATATCGATATCCTTAATTGGTAATTCTACTGAAAGACACTGTGTTTAAAATGCCCTTTTGCGTCTACGTCACTTGTTTTAAGTCTACTACTATTTGTTTGTTTTCCTGTTGATCTTGAAATCAAAATTTTTTTTGTCAAAATTTTGAAATTTTATAAAGCGAAATAAATAATTCTTCTATATTTTTCAAATTCAATTGATGATTACAAACCAAAACGATCACTTTTGTATTTCGATCTTATCGATCTTTATCTATTATATTTTTGAAGTCATCTTCAAAAACTTTTTTTTATATCAAATTATAGAAGCATAACAGCAGCTATGTTCGTCAACAAAAATGTCTAAATGTCACATGCTCGATATTATTAAATGTAATTGTTTAATTACCTACTTATAATTTACATTCTTGAAAAGCAAAAGAATAATGTCGAAAGAAAAACTTAGAAAAATAGTAATCAATACAATAATAACTCGTAACATTTAATTTATTATAATAAGTAATACCTCGCACATCTCAAGGATTCCCCGGTTTATAACTGCTGTTTCTGCTGACGTAACTGTTTTGTTAACACCTACCACATGTTAAACAAGGAATTTCTATTTCTCTAGGGAAATAAAGGTACTCACTTCCTGGTTGTCTAGACAAATACAAAACGTGAAGTAAGATTAACTCACAGTTCTTTAAATAAACAATGTAAGAATGACTTACTTCATGGTAGTAAAAAGAAATTTTTCTCTATGAGCTTTCAGCAACAGATTGTTGTATTTTTCAATTGTTTTTTGATTGTTAAGTACACGGAAACAAAGTGTACAAATTTACTACATTTGCTACTCTTTTGTTGTGATCCATATGAAAAAAATAATATGAAAACCAAATTTTTGTCTTGATCTAGAATATTCAGTGATATTATAGTCATAAATTATCTTTTAGAATAAATTCCTAATTAACGAAAATGTTGATGCCGTTACTTGAATTTCAGTTTCTTCATCTCGCTTGATGGCTTCATTAAACTACTTGCGTATGCAATTAATTATAGGTGTAATACAAGATGAATTACAAAACAAAGAGGTCGAGTGGATATAATAAGAAAATTTGGGGAAATATTATGGATGTATAACCGTGAGAGAAACGGGAATAGTGGACATTAAACTTAATTTATTTATGTATATTTTCGTGTATGATAATTTACTGTATAATATTCTGTCAGTAACTACTTTTAATTATCAATAAATCATATATGGGTATATTTAGCTGTTCTGTTAGTTTAAACTGACGTGAAGCTCTGAAGATCTGTAAAATTATTACAAAACCGGTTAAACCTAAAATATATTATTTAGGTGAATAGTGATATGTTTCTATGTTTCATTAATTAAATCTTAATTTATGAGAAACTACTTATGCTTTAATTTTTTGTAAATAGATATAATGGAACAATACCAATAACTTTAATCATACGTCATCACTAAATATTGGATTCTATTAACATAATGGTTTTCCGCTGCATTCCCAATAGCCATAGATTGATCTTAGCTCCCATAGATTGTCGATGTAAGCTTAACACCACTCCGCCACGCCGGCGCCGGTTTTCAAAAAATACTACATATATAAATTTTTACAAGTTCATTTTAATTTTGAGTTTGAAAACGTTATATAAATACCTACACATGAAATATTATCTAAAAGATATTAATCAACGTTATAAAAAGTTGTATCTCAATTTTACTCAAACCACACGTAAGAGAACACTCAATAATATCGTTTGGTTATAGAAAATGTCGTGATAATCTCTCCAAAATTACTTGGTTTGCGGTACACTTTCGATGTAAAATATTTACATCAAATTAAGGTTAGCGGTGCAGCGATTACATTAAGCAATATTATATTATCAATGCGATCAAACAAAAAATATTGCTGAAAAATACCCCCAACAAATTTTGCTCCAGTTTTGATTAGTGTCTAATTTATTTGAAACTGTCAGTTTACTCATTTAGATTTTGCTAGTCTATTTATTCTATCCTTACTAATGTTTACTAATTTAGCTTCAAAAGGATTAAATATATTGACCATAAGGGGAAATTTGTAGTCGTTCAGCCGATGTAATGTTATACTGCAATATACTAAATTTTAATCTATTGTGGTAACATTTTCCTTCAATCTGGTGATATTTCAAAGAATAATTTTTTTAATTTCTATTGAGAAATTCGTGTATTATACGTGCATTGTTTTTATAGAAATAATATAATCGTTATTAAACACTGTATCAATTCAGCATTTTTAGTATTAAGTAATAAACTTTGGATGCGTGAAGAATAATTATACTAATTGTTTAATTACCATAATATAGCATAATTATTGAGAACTATCTAAATCTAAATTTTTATTTTAAATCCGTGAATAGCCCACTATTAAAAAGAAATTACTCGAATGAATTAGAATTACTTCTGCAGTTAAAACAGTCTTAGAAATGATCATTATTTCACTTATAAGATTAATAAATTTTAATTGTCTACTAATACTACAACTTATAATATTATACTCTGTCCTTCCGTATTACTTATTGTTCCTCGTTGTCGGACTCAATCAAAGAGGGTATTTATGGGGAACACAATTTTTTTATTAACATAAAGTATAAATGCACAAAACGAAATCAACTTACACAAATTAACAAAATTAACGTGTTGGTGTAATGTTCGTAGTCGTGCGTGAACTTAATTCTAGTGAACAATAACACACAACAATTAAACAAAAAAACACAACAAAGGATAAAAAATAAAAATGGTAGAGTCTGGGTTTAATATAATTTCTAAATTTTGGGTACGACCTTATTTTCTTCTTTCACCCTCGTGGTACGTGGTTGCACTATTTTGAGACGAGTGCGGTTCAATGATGTGAGCTTTCACCCACACGAATCTCTCTCGGTGGTTTGGTGAACACACTAGTTCTTCTTCTTGTACAGTAGCACAATCATTATTTCATTTTGATTGTACCAATAAAATATAAACCCGGACAAATTTGGAGTCGTTAACACTTAAAATTAGGAACATGGTAACTTAAATTATTTACACAAGATTTAAAATTAAGTCAACGATGGTAATTTGTTGCTCGATCCGCAGTATCCTATGAACAGTTGTAAGATCATGGAAATCCCTCTCACCAAGAACTCTCTACCTTGACCGCGGTGGACATCGCAATTATAACTAATATTATAAACCTATAATAAGATGACAGCCAAGTTTGGCAGTGGTTTTTAATGATTTTTAATAATATTTATCTACTGCACTAGTGTTGAAAGTGATTTTCTTACATCATCTTTTTTCATTAAAGAAACTTACATTTATTAACATTATGCATGTCAAATAAAATGTTGACAGTTTACAGATTGTCATATTAATAAAAAAAATTAGTGCAATAGATATTTCAACTTTGAATTTCAATTTATTAATTTAAATAGCTTGATCACAAATATAATATGAAAAAATGCAGTTCAATAAAAGATCATCGATTTTCAAAGGTGAAATATGGTCGAAGATAAATTATGTCGATTATTTTTGTTTTGCAAGTATCACACACATTCAATAATGATTTACTTTCTATATTGATCACACAAGCTACTATTTAGTAAGGTAAATATTTTTTATTAATTAAACTTTTGAACCCGTGTGAGGTTTTGAAATTGCTTTTGCAACACAGTTTCAAATATTTATAGGGAGAATTGATGTGATATGTAAATTGTACTACTTATTTTTGTAATTGTATGTTTGAAGATTTTATGCAGGCAGTTCTCCACCAGATTAAATTTATTAGAGCCGCATCGTTGGTTTGTGATCGTTTAAATATTTATTATTCTTTTTGGAAAGCAACAAAAAAGTTAAATCGATTACAAGCAGTAGTACCCCCATTAAGAATGGAAGGTGGAAGCTGGGCTAAAGACTGAAAACAAAAAGCTGAACTATTTCAAAAATATCTTGTAAAAGTTTTCCAGCCTTTCCAATCTTGTATGCATGAAGAAGACAAAAAAATTTATCAGTGCTTCGACATTCCCGATCAACTCGAACTATCAATAGAATAAGAAAAATCAACAATTGAAAGAAATAATATAAGTAAAATATTAAAAGAACTTCTACGAAATGTGTAAAATTTATTACACAGTTATTTAATACCATACAAAAAGCAGGGTACTCCCGAAGGCAATGGAAGATCCAAAAAAATAATTATGATTCCCAAACTTGACAAGTCTGCCGAAGACGTCAAATCATATCGACCCAACAGTTTACTACCAACGTTCTCCAAACTTTTCGAAAGAATGTTTTTAAAAAAATTCAAATCAATCTTGGGATTTTAAAAAATTCAAAATTTGGGTTTAGACATGAGCATGCTACAATAGAACAGGTTCATAGACTAGCTACAAAAGCAAATAAAAATTTTTAAAACAAAAACTAGTGTTCTGCGGTTTTCATTAACGTCAGCCAAGCATTCGACAAGGTATGGCATTCCGGACTCCTGTAAAAGATAAGAAAAGTGTTGATAGATAACGTCTACATGATATTAAAATCGTATCTGACAAACAGACATTTCTGTGTGAGATTTCAGGATGATAACACCACGATTTATTCGATCAAATCCGGAATCCTTCAAAGAAGCGTAGTGCTACCTATCCTTTGCCTTCTTTTTACTGCAGACCTACCAACAAGTTCAAATATTCATAATATTTAAAGTTCAGCTAACGAATTGCGGACGACATTGCAATTCTAGCTGCAAATAAAGTGCCTTCTGTACCATTAAAAATAATACAAGACAGTTTGAAGAAAATCAAAACATTGCTTAGAAAATAGAGAATAAAAGCCAACGAAAGTAAATCGGTTTATGTAACATTTACGCTACGAACAGCTACCGCAAACCGAAGATACGAAATACTTAGGCATTCATAGCGATCGACGACTAATTTGGAACAAACACATTTTCACTAAAAGAAAACAACTAGGCCGAAAATTAAGTAAACATTATTGGATAATTGGTAGAAACTCAAAGTTGACTATCGAAAACAAACTCATAATTTACATGGCAATAATAAAAGCAGTATGAACTTACGCAATTCAACTATGGGGTTCAGCATCAAATTCTATCAAACTCTAACGTAGAAATTCTAGAAAAATTTCAATCAAAAATTCTACGTATGATCTCCGATGCCCCATGGCTTAATCCAAACAAAGTAATCCTTACGCCCGGTTTTTCAATCGTTGGTTAACTATTAGTTCATAGTTAACTATTAGTTAGATTAAAAATTACGTTTTTCAATTGCAGGTTAACGTAAAGTGTTGGTTACGTTGTGATTATGTTTACCAACACTTGGGGTGTGGGTTAACTATATGTTGGCGAATTACTAACACTTTATAACCGTAAAATGTGATAGTTTTCATGGTTTTCATTCAGAAAAATTTAATAAGTTAATTAATTTTTTGAAATTATTAATTTTGTTATCTATGAATTATTACCATTGCGATATTAATACGTATAGGATTGATGAAGAAATAAGGAGGCCAAAAATAATTCATTAGATGCCTAAGTTTGTTAAAAAATACAATGGTACTGACTTTTTTAATAGATTTCGACTTACGCTACGCCAAGAACATTAGAAAATATACTAGAGAAGATGAAGAATTTAATTTCTTATACTAGTCAATAATAATAGGCATATTAATTGCTCGAGACCAACTATTGGTAACGTTGAATTTTTATGCAAGTGGTTCGTTTTTAAGAACAACTGGGAATTTTTCTGAGGTTAGCAAATCTACTGCAAGTAAAACTGTATTACGAGTCAGTTTAGTTCTTGCAAGTTTGCGACTTCAATATATAAATATGTCTTAAAATGAAGAAGTGCTTAAAATTCGACAAGATTTTTATAGTATCGTCAAATTTCCCAAATGCGTAGGTGCATTGAATTGCACACATGTGAAAATACGGTCACTTGGATGCGATTATACTGAAATTTTTCATAATAGAATACTAACAAAACAAATTTCTTTTATTAATATTGTTAAATGCATTCTCAACTCAGGTCTAAATCGCATCTTTCTCTTTCCAAGTAAAAACACAAGTTTTTCGGATTCTAAAAGATTTTTATGTTGCTCTACAATAGTAACTAAAAGTTCTTCTTCTTCTTAAGTAAAATTCAAGACACATTATTTACTATTTGTTTCCATATCAGAAGAATAATTTATTTTGTAGGTATTTGTTTATATCAAATATTTCATTATAACTATTAATAAAAATCTAAAATTATCATTGCTTATCGTTTTGTAACAGATTCTAATAAAAATGAGAAACAATAATTATTATGAACACCAATAAAAACAATCATACAACGACGTCTGTCAACCTACTGACAACTACACTCAAATATTTAGGGTTATAATCACGTTTAATAGTTCAGATGTACAGTAAACTAGAAGTTACCTTACCAACACCTGAATATAAATTGAAAAACGCAAATAAATTCTAACTATAGGTTAACTTGAAAGTGAGGGTAACCAATCCAAAAAGTTAACCAACGATTGAAAAACCGGGCGTTTAGTGATCTTGAGATACCCACCGTAAAGAAAGAGATTAAAAATTTCAATAAACAATGCCATGCAAAACTTAGTGCTCATCCCAATAAACTAGTAAAAAGACTAAATACACAAACCAACGACAACGGCAGGTTAAAATGACGAATTATTGGTGATTGATTAAACAGACTTTAATTATTTTTACAGCCAGTGCAACCAATAAACTTTAGTCATATCATATAAATCATTATACTCATTACTATAACATCGGCCAAAATTGGGCACTTACTGTGATAGATAAAGGAACGCGTTATTAGACAATCCCTACATGTCCAAATTGTAATGTCAAATTAATTACTTATTTTCCGACAGGAAAGATTGATTATTATTATTGAATTAAAAAAAAAATACTTTGTTCTGTATAAAAGACCTAACATTGAATGAAATATATCGAAATGGAAAAAAAAAGATTACGATATATTTAGATTATTTTATTAATTTCTATTCATGTCCCATTGAAATGTCCGGTGTCTCTAAGAAAATTTTTTATTTAAAAATATAATTTTTCAAACTTTAAAATTGGTTGCTTTAAAATTAATTGTTTTCACCATTAACAAAGATATAATTTTATAAGATTAATTTTTAATTGTGTACACTGGGCACCAAAGAAAACCTATTAAGAATATTTTTAATTAAAAAACTCTTTTTATTTCAATAAAACTTATTTTCGATTGTTTTCAGGATAAAAGAGGCATAATATAATCTTGTTATAAGTATTTAACTTTTAATTTTTTCATTTTCTGTACTTGTCGTTAATTTTCTTTTTTCGTGTTTTTCCATGTGAAAACACAATCGTTTTTAGCTTTTTTAAATTTTTCATATATTTTTTATTACTAGTTTTTTATTCGTATTTTCTGAATTCAAAATTATTGATCACATCAAATTCTAAAATTTCAAATTTCTAAAAATCTATCTATCTATTGATTTTCAAAATGTGTTTATTATGAAGTAAATATATTTTGTTAATTTCTGGAATTCCTTCCGCACCTCCGATTGGTTCATTTTAAGCTACCATTTAGTTTGGTAATTTGTTTACTATCTAAATATTGAATAATTTACTAACATGCAGTACGATAAAGGGGAGGCTTAACCAAATTTTTATAGAAACGACTATAAATATAAACTATGCATGTACTTTGTTAAATAAATTAATCAAGAATTAATAATTCATAAAATAAAATTGGTTGAACATGCTTGTAATTATTTTCATATTAAAATTAGAAAGTTTAATATACTACATATTTTATATCCAAAATTTTTTGTTTCTATAATATGTAATACAAAACAGCGTTTTATGTACTATTTTCTAAAACAGCTGTCACAACTCTTAAATCATACTCACGTTGCAAAAAACTTCTTTGTTTTTCGCTTTTCACGAAGTTTCACTTTATTTTGCCGCAATGTGGCTTACGTCCAGTTTTAAAGGTGCATAAATACAATATTCGTATATCATGATTTCAAAAGCTTTTAAGGTCAAGTTATTAAGCACAGTATAATATTATTAAGTGTGCTTTTATACTTATTTTTAATTTTAGACAGCTTTCCAAAGAAATTGTTTACATAAAGCGTAAGTATAATATTATACGGTACCAAAGAGGGATTCCGTATTTGTACGTACATTAACGGAACTACATAGCTATTAAAGGTACCGGAAACTCCTGATGCAAGATGCCTTGCAAGGACTTAAAACTCCTAAACTAACATATACGCTACCTATCAATATAGTTATATAATATCGGTGCTTAAAGCTGTTAGGAATGAATATAATGTTACATTATAATTTTAAAATTTCTTGATAAAACCAATAATTGTGATTAAATTTTGTCTATAAAAAAGGTTTTAAAAATCATTAATTCAAGAATATACTGTCGTGTTTCGAAAACCATAGAAACATTAATTCATTTATTTTGTAAATTATTTTAAAGTTTAAATTTGTTTTATTATTTATTTATTTGTATCATATTGTATAAAATAGTTAAATGTTAGCTGTAAATAAGGTGGGGAGAACGAAAAAGAAAAATAAAACTAGAAAAGAAAGGGGCTTGAATAGAAACACTTAGGCTGAGGCCTTCACGTCGAGTAGAATGGCGGACGAACATCATTCCCGCAATAAATATTTAAATTGTTAATTGTTTGAAAATTAATAAATAAGTTGGGTTGAGTTGATGTTTTGTTTTAATTGTGGTAAAGTGGGTGTTTAGAACATAAAAATGGGAATAAATTGTGATAATTTAGTCGATGCATTAAAATTAGATTGCAACAAATTTGTTTAACCAGATGCCAGCTGGAATACCATATGCAAAACAAGCGCGCACGTGAAGCTGAAGTCCAATACCACAAGAAGGTAAAACAAAAATGGGTTCAGTTTTAATTGACAATTTTTTAAACTTCAACTATAGGAGTCTCATGCTAAGTAAAAATCTGTGTAATCTCAACTATTTTCATAAGAACAAAGAAAATACATAAATTTGTAAAGTTGGGACATAGCAATACGTATAATATGTACATTATGTATTGCGATGCCCTCCTTTATATTTTTTGTAAAAAATTTTCATAAATACAAAATGATTCAATTTTATTTATAATTTTTATCGTCGGTTTATAGAATAGACATGCAAATAATTATGAGCATTGAGACTCTTCTTAATAATAAATTTTAATGTAAATTTTTGGTATTATTTATTAATTGTTTTAAATTTTTCATAAATGTTTCAATGTGATGAATAAATTGCTTTAATTTTACCTTGCATGTGATATCGTAACTTGCACGTGCGTCCACAGTTAGCCGCCCGGTCAAACAAATTCGCTGTGAATACTTCACAATCACTCAAAAACATCAAATTTTTTTAAAATTTTTGTATCAATTAGTATTTCACAAATTAATAAAAACAACTTTTCAAACAAAAAAATTTTACTTTTTATTAAAAACATCAAAAATCACAATTTATTAAATTAATTTGCAGCGCACAATTCTGTGACCCGCTGCGTCACATCTCTCACCTCTTTTGTTTCCAACCTAATTTTATTTACAACCATAAATAAATCATTTTCGTTGTACAAATATGTTTACTAATTTACAAATTAAATTACAAAATAATTTAAAACATAATAAAATAAGAATCTTTCGGTTTTAAAACACGATAGTATGTATATTACATAAAAAGTAAAATGAATATCCGAACTAACGAAGCAAGTATAAACGATAGTTAATGAAATCTTATACAAAACTCAAAATTTTTTATAACTTTTTGATATAAGTAACATGTTATTATATTTTAAAAGAAAAAATTCTGATTTCTTTGTGAAGAAAATGTTTCAATATTTGAGAAAAATATTATCAGCAGTAAAATACCCTGGTATATACTTACGACTGAAAATGCTGTAGATAACAGTGTTCTTAATTAAGTTAATCAAAAAAACATTGAAAAAGAACTGTTTAAAACGTAAATTAACAGGAAATTGTTGCAAGATGCATTTAAATTTGATTTATATCTTTATAAAATTGCTCTTTCTAAATTCTACGGCAGAATTTTCCATACAGAATCGGGGAACCTATACGACAAGAATTCTGTTTATATTTATACCAAAGAAGTGATTTCTCTTTCAATAATTAGACGACTTTTCCATTTCTGAAGACGGATATTAAAAAGAAATATTATAAACTCATCGTTATTTTTAAAGCAAACAAAAGAAATTATTTTTATATTAAATTTGAGCTTAATGCTTTAAACAGTGATTTATTGCTATCAAAAGATGTTTTAATACATCAGTGTAATAAAACATAAAAAAAAACTTTGAACCTTTTAGTTCAATAAGCTATCTATAATTTATTACTCATGAAGCGATGCTATTTCAACAATATGACTACGACAAAATTTTAGGGACCCTCAAAAAATACAATTAAGTCCCAACACAAATTTACATCAAAATTGAAATACATAGATAAAATGCAAGAATAAATATAATTAATTTCAAAACTTCATGTTATATTCTCCAAACCAAGAGTCAATGTTGAGACTTGGGATCACAACACTCTAACTGGAATAAAACCTTGTTTACTTACTTTTTTAGCTTAGGGTGTATAATTTAAATAACTGTGTCATTGTGCGATCATTGAGAGTGAGCTATAGCCTATCTTCTCTGACTACATATTTAGTGCTAGCACTTAATATTCTAAAGGTTTCATTAACGTTTATTGAGTTCAAATTGGCCGACGTGGCAGCCCGACTTGGTCAGCACAACTAACGTATAAAATGGAATTTATTTTAAAAATTAGAAATTAATTAATTACGAAACATTACAATTACAGCTTAGCATGTACAAAATTTAAACATGTATGTTAAAATTTCGTGCATACAAATAGCATCTATCGTTAATTGCGCTAGTTAAATTATATCAAATAACATTTACTTATTTTTCAACTACTGATTATTTGTACTACAAAAATAACAATGAAAAAACAATAAAAACTCTTTAATTTTATACATTAATAATTAAAAATATTTTTTATTGTTACCACAATTATTTCAGTATACAAGAGAATTACATTTTAAATTTATAAGAAGTATATTAATTTAAAACAATAATGAAAATTAGATATAGTACGCACTTCTCTATAATTAAATGTTTGGAATTATCGTAAGACGGGTAAATATTTTTATCAAATAAATCCAAAAATATTAAATGTCCACATATTCAAAGGCTAATCATCAATTATTACATTTCACAATTCAACGCAGATTTAGATCTATCGCGCTTTGGTCTATAAAGAAAATAGCTACCATATCCAATCAGTATGTATAAATGGAAAGCTTTCTTCTTTTCCTTACTTGTTCACTCAAGCGGCGGAACAAAATTATTTGGAAAACACAATATAAAATAAACGAGAGTAAAAACGCAACCTGAATTTTAAAGTTTTTTCGAGTATGTTATATAAACGGAACTCAATTTCCAATTAACTTACATGTATGTAGTTTTTAATTTTGTAGCACAACATACACATAAAAATAGAAGTAAATTTTTAATACAAAAATTTTTATGAAATCGTTTAGGTATATTTATTAATAAAATATCATAAAACTGAATATAAGATTAAATTTTTGGTTGCCTTATATAGTTTTTAAGATAAGAATGAAATATATAAATGTTTTATTTTCGTGTTATGTTGTAGGTAGTAATCGACATTAACAAGACTTAGAAATTGGTGATTATTTTTTTGATTATTCGGTTAAATCTTTCGTAATCATATTAGGCGTTTCGATTACATAAAATAATTATTTTTGGAAAAATGCGAGAGAGAAACATCGTCGACTATCACGCGTAATACTTTCTGGATACATTCATCATATCAAATATAATACGATATCAAAATAGGCTCATAAAGGTGTAACGTGCCAAATTTACATCTTTGTCATGCTGGTAAATTTTTTGTTTTAAATTTTACGTATTAGATACACATAAATAATTATTATTGTTGATATTTAATTTTTACAAGCGTTATTTATTTTAAGGTCCAATTAACCTTGTTAAATATTTAAATTGTATTTAATTGAAAAGATTTGTTTGTATTTTTGTAATAAATTTACCAAATATCAACTTTGGTTAAAATCGAAATGTTATTTTATGGGTAATCGAAATAATCGTTAATGGACCAAAATAATGAACGTACACACAACCAGTTATACCTTCAACGTCGAGGGAGTGAATTTTATTTAGCAGAATGCCAGAATAAAAGAAAATTGCAGATATGTACGATTACGATCGTCGATCTTAAATTCGTAATCATAATAGATTAGAAAATAATATATTTTCACTTGTATTATACATAGGTACATACTTAATTGAACTATAATCATTAATTAAGTGCATTTAAGTTGCTACCGTAGTCATTATTGCTTGTCATGGAAAGATACTCTTCATCAGTTCTGGTATCAGCATCACACATGCGAGTGTACATTAGTACAAATAGTTCAAGTAGTGACTCTTGACCCTTGTCCATCAGAGTTCATTACTGAACACGACAATCCACTTAAACCCCCAGGTGCGTGCACAACAACGTCGATTAATCAAACTTTAATTGATCTCGGTTTAGCTCAGATTCTCCATCACTCCATTGCGAATAGTTTTATGTTTGGATTGACCGCAAATTTAATTAATATACACTTTAATAAATTCTAAAAACTGCTAACATACATTTAATTGCATAAACTTTTTTATTTCATGAAGGGAATTGTAAAAAATATTTAATGCGGGTTGATTTGCTATCGGTAAACAATTTTTGTTAACACGATATTATCATTTATTAAACCCTCCCGCAAACATGATTAAAGGAAGTTTTATTAAATTACATACTAAATGTATTCTGTTTTCAGTTAAAATCGTGGTATGTATGTGTTATTAAATTTTTTTTGTAAAAATTTACAAAAAAATATCAAAAAACCTTCCGCAAGAAGGAGGTTATATAAAGGGCTCTTAATCATGTTTTTTACTGCCAAGTCAGCTTATAAGTTAACTGTTCTATAGAGATCATTTCTCAACTTTTCCAATAAAAAACTATCCATTAAGAGATGTGGCCAGAAGGTCATGTGTTTATAAAACTTTTATATAGATTTCCTTGTTGTTTTTTTAGATACTTTACAATAAAATTTAAAAAAAATAATCTTTAGGAAATTGCTATAATTAAATTTTGCCTAACTTTCGCCAAGTATTATTAACATCCAAGCCCTAATTCATTACTAAATTAAAGAGGTATTAAAGTGTAAAATAAGATAATTGGAAACAAATCGGGCTTTAATAATTTTAAGTAAACTTTTGCACGCTCTATCCTGAAAATTGTTTATTGATATTAAATTACTTCTGAATCAGAAACAACACGATTTGGATAACTAGAGATATGTTACGAAATTTGTTAAAAGTTTGTACATAACAAACATATTTTAGAGGAGTAGGCTTTTACTAAAACAATAATAAAATGTAGTTATTTCGAAAATTTACATGTTTGAAAAAAAATATTAATTTTGATGAAATAGATTAAAATAATAACAATTACATTATATTATTATGTACTTATATAAGGTATATTTTTACTTCAAACAAAACCATTTTATGTCGTTATTTTTTTACGCAAATACCATGTATAAAACTTGAAAATGTAAACCATAGAATAAACTCTTTCTGTAATTTATTCAAAAAGTTCTTGCAAGACATATAAAACTGCCTCTGCTACTTCTATCGAATTAAAATTTTATTACTAAATATTGCAGGAAAAAGTATATTTTACTACATATTCCTATTAAATATTTTTTGTATCACGCTGAATTGCACAGTTGGATGTTACACTTAACTTGATGGTTGGTGTAAGCGTGTGGAGTATAATAAATATATCCTGTTACAATTTTTGCAACATAAATAATGGAGTTAATATTTTCAATAATGTAATGAAATTTTGAATTAGTGCTCTTTTAAAATATATAATACATGGTCAATAAACATAAAAGCCATTTTTAAATAAATCTGGTCAATGTAGGTAAATCAACACATCACAAACAGCAAATTACAAGCACCAGAACAATAGCTTCAAAAATAAATTTTACTAAGCAGATGAAAAAATTTTTCTAAACAATATATTATAAGTTCTTCAAGATTACACTACTGCTCGCAGTGTTGGATAGAGTTAAAGTTGATAAAACCCATTTTAATAAATTTTTTTGAACTCGATATAATACAACGAGGCGTCTCCTGCAATCGATGCAAGGCTTTTAAAAGAATTTTTAAATTTCTACCTTTAATACAGCATGAAGTTTAGAAATAATCAATTATGTGGTAAAAAATTAAAATTTGGTAATTTTACCGTTCCGAAATTATTAACTCTCACTGCGTGAATATTCCTGTAGAGATGTGTGAAACAGGAATAAAGAAGTAAAATTGGTAGGTATTTAAAACTGCAGGAATCTTAGATATCTCATACTAAATCAGATTTGGTTTAATTATGTAAATGCTTTAAATTTTATTTTATAAAATGCCTCATGTGATGCGAATCCTCATTGATATCAATTTTTATAACTGTTTTGCCTTGTTGAGAAATACTAACATTTACTTCTTAGCTGAGCTACGCTCAGTCTTAATAAACTATGAAATTGTACGAAATTCTTGATCCGTTAGAATTAGCTTATCTAAAATATCCTAATTTATTATACGTAAATTATTGAATTTATTATTGAAAATTTTAAGTTCAAAATGCAGGTGTTAAATTTATATCAATAAACTTTAATCACATGGATAAATTATTCTTCATTCAACAAACATTCAACTAACAAACTGTAAAAATAATTCCTATCATAATTATTGATGTCGACATTATGCAATTATTGTTAAATAATAAATTAATTTCTTCATATTAAAAACTATTGCAAATTGTCATTTATTAATTATAAACTTTTACTAAACGA
The DNA here is from genome assembly GCA_911387805.1 of Cantharis rustica. Lineage (NCBI taxonomy): Eukaryota > Metazoa > Arthropoda > Insecta > Coleoptera > Cantharidae > Cantharis > Cantharis rustica. The sequence continues at coordinate 43,508,200 of OU426877.1, forward strand.
ATTTAAATTCAATAGTTTTTAAACTGAACAAATTAACTAAACAATAATATTTAGTAATATTTTAATTAAGCTTTCAGCAAAGTTCATCGTTTTCATCAATGTTTTTTGTATTGCATTTTTACATAATATTTTTCTACATCTCTATGTATTCTTTTCTTTACTAAATTTACTATAAGTTGTTAACAGTGCCACGACTCAGATTCAACTGTAGACGGCCTTGCACACTAAATAACGTGCAGTTTTTATTTACGTCGAACACACGCACCGTCAACAGAATTATAACTGTAAATTTGATTATTTCAGTAATTAAAGAAAAAATTTAGATGAATTAATAGTTAATTCCTTCATTTTATTGTCATATTTTAAATTCCACAACAATTTTTATTATATCTATTAGCCGCTTTAGGAATTTTTTTTAATTTTTTGAGCTACTCAGAGAGCTACGTCTTTTTAGATCTGAATACATTTTAAATCAAAAAAATAGTTGTATAAAATAAAATATGCTATGGGTAATCCTTATTGAAACTGCCTATTAAATACACTTACATATTTAAAATAGAAAATAACTTAAAAAAGTTTTAGAATTTTTTAAGTATTTTTTTCATTTACTTAATCTAAAATTTCATTTAGACACATGACGTCGTTTAGTTTGGTTAATTTCTTGATTTTTAAATTTTTAAATTTTTTCAATTTTTTGGTATATTTGCTCTCACTTTTTGTTATTTTTACTGTTATACATGATTGATGATCAAAAATAATCGTAAAATAAGAGCCTTTATATTATGTTACAGAGTTTTTCGTTTTCTATTTTTAAGTAATTTTTATCATTTCTATAGCGTAATTTTTTCAGAATTCTATTTTCTTGTTTATTCAAATATTCTAAGTTCAACCCTGTTCAATGTGATTTATTGTCATTTTAGTTTCTTTAAATATTATGTTTCTTTATAGTATATATTATTTACTTAACAGTTAAAAATTTTATTTTTTTAACATTTTGATAGGTTTGATTATTTTCTTACATATTTAGTTTCTTGCCTTTTTTACTATAATTTTTAAGTGATTTATAAATTTTAATAGTTATATTATTTGTAATTTACACCATAATCTGCTATAATTTATTTTATTAAAATTGTTTTAAATTATAGGTTCACTTTACGTACGTACTACTCCCCTTTAAAAGTTCATTCAATTCATCTATTAATTATCAAAATAACTAAAATTCATATAAATTTTATCGTTTCAACCTTTAATTTACCAACACACACGTCTTGAATTTTAAATTCAATCTTATTTCAGCAGATCTTGAAGTTTAATCTCTATTATCCTTTCGTATATTTAAAAAATTAATACCTATCAATTAAAAGCAATATCCTTGAAATAACTTTATTTGAAACCCAACTTTTAATAACGTGAAAAATGTTCTAATTTCCCGAAATTTAAATTATCTCAATTTTAAATAAAAAATTAGATTGATTGCTATTGATCAGACAATTTTTTTTAAATCAAACTTTTCCTTTCAATTACTAAATTTTACATAATTTACCGAATTAATTATTTTTTTAAATTATGAAAATTATTGAAAAAATATGATTTTCTAAACACGACATTTGTTTCAGAAATCTGTTACTCAGCATTTGTTCTTAGTCATTTAAATTCAAAATAATGATGTGATCTGATATAGCTATCAACATACTCTAATAACAAAACAACCCCAGCGTAAACAAGATAAAGTTTCTAACTTGATAATTTAATTTTAATAAATTAATTAATTTCAGATACGCTTTTTAAGTCTTCCAAACAAACTCTAAACTAGCCGACCAAAAAATTCAAAAAAAAATATAATTTTGATTTTGATTATAAAATAAATGTTTAATTTGTAAGAGAACGCCGCAGCAAAAACGCTGCATCCAGGTCACAATGTATCTATTATATGTATTTGCTATATACGGGACATTGTACGATTTTCATTTTTATTTTACTACTATACTCTAAATATGAATATACCGACATAATTTCTTCAAATATCTGGATCACGTTTTTTATTATGCTATAAAGATTTTATTAAATTATCTGTGAACTGTATGGTAGATTTCATAATCAAATTTAATCTATTACTAAAATTTAATGGAAAAATAGATGGATATTTTTAAAAACTGCTACAGATTTTTTTTCATGCTACAGTTAATATGTCGATTACCTACCATAACTGTTATTTAAATACCACATATTATTTATTACAAACTGTAGTATGACAGAATGACACTAAAAATCTAGATTGTGTAGGTTATTATTTAGATTTGTAGTGCAAATACCCAATCTTCGGTTATAAACTTGATTACACAATAGTGTTACCCATAGTAAATTTTGACAAAACACTTCATTATATTATGAGAGGTTTTTAAGGCAAATTACCTCGGTGGTTTGCCATTGCTCGTCGAGGGAAGACGGTTAGAATAAAATTTTTACTCCAATCAGACTCAAACCAGAAAGCTCCACCTAGTACTCAAAGCATTTAAGCATCAAATCGTAACTGTTCTTTTTAATATTAATTTGATTAGTTCACTATTTATTGTAATTTTAAAAGTCCTTATAAAATATAATGTATTAATTCGTCTTTTAAATCACTATTATGCAAACAGACCTATTACTTAATTCAAAATTAATGTTAATATTAAGATATTGTCCCTAACTTTAATTAGTAATGGCTTTAAAATCATGATTTAATAGTGAGAAAACGTTTGTAAAAAGATTTAAATTTAAATACTATGTTGAAAATTTGAATAATGGTTATAGTAAAATTTTGAAAATAATTTTGATTTTATTTTAGTTTTAGACAATCTACACCATCCATACCTGACAGTTTCAAAGCGGTTTCAACTGATGGAAATTTTGAAATGCATTCAATCAAAAAGTAAAGTTTAATTTTTTATTAATTTAAATTTATTATTAATATTTTAAAATATTAATTTAAAATTTCTTAAATTTAAAAATAAATTCATATGGAAGATTCTTTCCTAATTTTTCAGAAGCAGCTTATTCGTCGATTCGTGTGTGTTTCTAGTTCCGTGGGTTTAGAGAATTTTTTTAATAATATATGTTGGTAAAAAGATATTCGTGGTTCTTTTTAGATCTATATGTTTGTTAGCTTAGTTATTAGCAGGGGCTTTTAAGAGAAGTAAATAATAAAAACCTCATATAAATATAACTTCTCTCGATAAGCGGAGCTAAAGATATAGAAGCAGTCGATAAAATAATCGCATTACATGTTTACGTTTTAAGTTTTCTCAAAAACTTTTAAATGATCTACAAAATGTTAGTTTTATGAAATTTTGTATTTCGTAGATCCGGTTATCGTGCCATTTTAAAGGTCTAAATCCGATCGAACTCGAAGGAGATCGAAGGAGATCGCAATGTCTTGAACATGAAATTGTTTAAAAATTTTTAAAATTTAATATAATTTCAATTTTTATTTAATGATTACTAAATTTTAGCGTACCCTAAAGTCAGCATTTATTATTAACATAATGCAAATAAAACAAAATTCATTAGGGACTTATCTACAAAAAAGTTTATCGATCGTAACTGTCTATGTAGACACGGTTTATTTTGGTAAAGATTAAGTGGAATTTATTATTGAATTTCCGTTATGTTAATAATTACGTATTCTATAACAATACAATAAAAAACAGCATTCACGACAATGTAAAATTTCCATCACAAATACAATAATAAATTGTTAACTTATTACTAATAGTTAATAAATCACATTTACATTCATATCGTGATATTGAAATACAAGTGCAATTAAAAGAAAATTAGAGGTGTTAGAGATATCGCAATCCATAATTTTAATGATTGCTTCAAGCATTTTATTTAAACAGGATCGCTGATCATAGTTTTTTTCGTAATTTAACAAATTAGTAGTTCTTAAAAAGTTTGAAGAAGTGTTAAAAGATGAATAGCTGAAAAATTAAATTCAGATTAAAAGATTTTTATTGATATAACCACAAAAACCGAACAAAAAAAAACAAAGTTTGCAAAATAAGCGCTAAAATGAAAAATTACTCTAATTTTCACATATCATATGTTTTGCAATAATTTTTAATTATTATTTTAAATGTGTAGGTATGCATTAAACATAAATTAAATTTACGGTTTTAATTGGAATCTATTTTTAAAATATTTACTTGAAGCTACACTACAATAAACAAAATAAAACTTTCCTTTTTAATGTAATTATTAAGTTTAGAGTTGATTGAGTTGTTAGTTTAGGGATATCTTTGAGAAAAAGGTTCTAACCACAATTACTTTATTAAGTTTTAGAAAATCTTAATCTTGGCTACTCGTAATTACGTTATAAACCTAAGATACACACGTATTAGAAAATTAAATTCTGGAATAAGCACCAAGCAGTAAGTAATTCCTCTTTTTAATTTCCAATTAAGTTATGTATTTTGAATTACGTAGTTTATAGTTTCACTCTGAAATTTGATTAAACTACAAACTCAGTACCAGTAGGTATCATAATAGAAATAATTTTCAATAGAATATAGAATTAATTTAAATTAATTGTCCAAACTATGCCGAAGTACATCAAGAAAAATATTGCATAATTTTATTTTTAATTATCTAATTCAAAAGTTTGATTCAGACTTGTAAATGCCAATGTAATACAGTTAAAATATCTGGATAAGGAAATCATTTTGTCAGCCGTTTAGCAACCCCATTATAGTGTGGACTACCTATTCGGAACTCGATGTCGAATAATTTTGTGATAGCAGTAAACTGACCATGTCACATTGATTGACAAGTCAATAAAAAGTATCTGGAGATAGTGGGATCACATGTAATCGAAGAAAGTTTGCCACTTCCTTTTGACCAATTTTAAAAGTAATAGATATATCACTGCTCTAAGCGGCCATTAAATAGGAAGTATCTATTTGTCTATATTTGAATTATCGAATTTTGATTGCCACTTAATATCGTATAAGAAATTATTTTGAAAAACAATCGACGTTTTAAATTACATATACATAAACCCGATGCTACGTATATTAAATATAAATTAAAAAACAGAATTCCTGCGGCGTTTGAAAAATCCAATATAAAAACGAATTTTATTTATTGTTGGAAATTGAGAAAGAAATCAAACAAAAAAATGTAAAACTTTAGGCGGTGAGCAATTATTGTGGTTGAATAGGTCCATGTTTGGCAGGAAATGTTTGGTCAAAGTTAGACATACAAAAGTTTATATCAATAGGAAAGTTAAATATTAAATCAAAATAAAAATAAGAAAGTAGCACGTATCCTATTGTTAAAATTTTTATCAAGAAAGATATAATTTCGTACTATTTATTATGTAGTGTTATATTAAATTGTAGTTTGAATATTAATGTGATGTAGGTATTTCATGCAGTTTAATTTTGCATTAAATTATTTATGATGAACAACTTTTGCAATTTCAATTAATTTTATAATAAGGAAAACTAAAACTGTTTTAAGTGTTCTTGCCTCTAGAACTTGAGACCAAATAACAACGTTACGTTGAAAGTTATTGAACCGTTATTTCTTTTGAAAACCTATTATAGTTTTGTGATATTGCATTTTATACATTTACAGATTTTTATTGTTAACAATTTTTAAAACTGCTATTTTAGAATTCAAAATTTGTGGAATTATCTATGGTAATATTGCATTGCACATGTATTTTGAAATAGATTATTAAAATTTATTACTGCATAGTAAAGACACTACTGATACTGTTTTGCATTGTATAGAAATATAAAAAGTAGTCGATTTTTAAAGTACATCAAAAGCATTATATCCGATTAGTTTTAGCACAACAAATTTCAATACTGAATAGTATTAAATTTCCAATGAAGAAGTGAACAAATTTCTATGTACATAGTACCTAAACATCTATAAGGTTTATCTATTCTTGTTTGTTACAATTTCCCTTTCTAATCGTACTGTGCTGTATCTATTTTCCAGTAATATAAAATTGGGGATCTGTCAGAAATCCTCACCCACGATTTTAACTTTTTCCTATTAAAAATAGGTAAAAGGACACTTTTCTAAGCATACTAGAACAAAAATTTTGTAGGATAATGCAAAAGTTATCGAAAAAAATTCATTTTAAAAATTTAAAATTTACATGTATTTTAGATACACCTTTTAACACGGCTGCATGATTAGCAGCAGCAGCATAACCGGACGTCTTCGGCGCCCTCCGGGCCTGTTTTATTTTTTTACATTACTCATGACAATTTAAAAATATCCATAAAAAATGACAGAACTTGCCAAAGATGGAACTCGAAGCCATAGAACTCGTCCGGGTGTCGACCGCGACTGACAACAACATTAAGAGTATATCAAAGCACACGCACCGTCAACAAAATAAAGAGCAGGGACTCGAACGTAATAGTTACCGTCACGCATTGGGGTATATCATGTTACATTTCCCTGCTTTTCGTAATTTTAAAATGCCGTTATTTCGACAACTATTGCATAATCCTAAAAAATTTTTGTGTTAATATACTCAGAAAATTGTCATCTTTCCAATGGTCAATATAGGACCAATCGTGGGTGAGGATTTCTAACAGTAACCTAAAATTGATATAATTAAATTGTCTTAATTTAAGATATAATTTAAATATGATTTAGATATATACTTCATTTATTATTGCAAGATATCCAAATTCTCAAATTAAGTAGAAATTTATTTAATATATATTGAAGTCATGCATAAAATAATTCTTATTTATGAATAGTTACAATAATATATTCTTTTTTAATCTTTCACTTGCACTGGTAGTGACCATTAAATGTGTTTGTGAAGCAGAAATAGTTTAAAGTGACCATTATGTGCGCAATGATCATTACCGGTACAGTTGCCCTATAAAATTACATTTAAGACTTCTGTCACTTTACAGTATTTCCTACGTCTATTTATTGATGCTTAAGTCGTACTTTCTAGCTGTTTATTTCACCTTTCGATACGGTTCAGTTATTACAAAAATTTGTAATACTTAAAATAAAACCATAGAATATTTGTGGAATTGCTTAGTGGAAAGTTAAAGTTAATCAATTTGTTTTTGAAGCACTTTTAGTAATTTTAATAGCATGTTATTGCTTCACACCTTCGAGTTGCTTTATTGTTTCGATAAAGCTATCAATACATAAAATTGCAATAAAGCCCAAGCAATTTCAACTTTGGTTATTACATTGAAAACGATCAAGAAATTTCCTTATAAGTGTAACGTGCTACAATTTTAATGTACTATGGAAATTCAATGTACAAGGTGGTCGCTTGAAGTTTTTATGGAAAAACTTTTATGTTTTAAAATTCCATTAATGCATGCATACATAACTAACAATGTGGTCGAAACCGTGATATATTTGTAAGTATTTAAAAACACTTAACGAGTATACTTTATGAGCAGGTGTTAATATTCGATGAATATTCAATTATATTCTCATAAATTTATTTTTACAATGTTTCTATACTAATTATTATAAACTTTTTTTTAATTTAAATTATATGTGAAGCATTTGTTAGATTCGTGCACATTTTATGAGCGATTGGTGTGCATTATTTATAATAATGTAGGAAATTGTACCCTTTAGTACTTACATCTTTGCCAATGCTTAGTCTTTTGTTCCAAAAGCCCTTGCAGCATTTTTATAAAGATCAAAGAACTTTATTCAATATTACTCCAATGAATTTATATTTAACGTTTCTATCTAAATCCAACAAATCATATTATATGTTGTAGATTTTAACTTATAAACTCTAAGTATAATTTATTTTGCTATATAACTATAATATTTACAATTTTTTTTATATGTATATGAAGACAGCTAATTATTTATTTAGGTATAATTAAGTACGTACATAATATTATAAAGAGAACATAATTATTAATAGTATAACAAATTTGTATTATTTGTAAAGATGTTCGTGATGCATGTGAAAGGTTACAATAATGCAGATTTGCTGTCTTGAGATGTTTTAGTGTAGGACTGTAAATAAATTACATGCAGCGCGACTTCCTTAATTGCTGCATTGTTATGGAATTTAATCCTGTACATTTTTATGTATACCTTTGGCATTTTGTATTAAATTTTCTTTTATTTTTTGTTAGTTTATGTGCTGTTACATTTATTCAAGAAAATTCCGCATAACTAAATAACGGAAGAAACAAATGAGTTGCACTGAAAAAGCGTTCTGCACAAGTTTTCAACATTAATGCTGACTAAGCTTCTAATAAATTTTTAAAAATGCACTCTTTTATTTAATCTGTAAAAAAGTATTAGGAAATGGCTTATATATGAACGTTTTCCTATTTATCGTAAAAGTATTATAAAATCAATTTAACGGTCGTATTTGATACGTTAAATAAATGTAAGATTAAGTTAAAATGTATGATCTATTCAAAAGACTCAAAGTTGAAAAGCCCTCAAAGAGCAGAAATTCTTGTAGTGGCGTTTCTAAAATATATTATTCTTATCGAGAACTTAAATCATAATTCCCACTTTCCTTTTACAGATACCACAGATTCCGGCATTCCTTTTCAAACTGATAGCATTCCTTTTAACAAACGAAATGAATTGCATTGAATAAAACTAAACTGATCGAATTTCTTTGGTATTTTTTCTGTTTACATTAAAAACAACTTTATTTTACCTTATTGCTCTTTCAAACTTTCTCGTTAGCAAAGTTGAAAGTTGAAAAGTTCTTAAATGTTGCAAGTAGGAAGTAATTAATATAGAACTAAATAAATTATTAAGTATAAAATTACACTATACTATAATATATACTATTTATGCATCCTCGAAAAAGGCGTTTGACGGTTTAGGACCTGGATTTAGGATATTTTATTTTGCCAGTGTGATTTTCATAATTGAACAGGTATACAAGTGCGAATTAAATAGAACGTGATATTCGTTAATGAATTTGTTTGCTATTATGTTATATTAACTATTTAGTTTATTTATTTTTATATTTTTTATTTCATTTTATTCAACGTTGTCCTTGTAAATATTGTAAATCAAAATACAGTTTGTTTATTAATATGGTGTCCCATATTATAGAGTAATAATATTATTGCAAATATAAACCTAGTCTAATCTAAGTTCTAATTATATGAGATTAAATTGATATTGATATTGTCAAAATGCAGAAACATAATTAATTTTAATTAAAATCTGATGCACGAGTAAATTTCGCATAACGATTTTATTTTATAAGAGTAATATACTAAAATCATAGTTTCACCTTAAGAAATCCAAACCTGGTAAGCTTAAGTTATACTTTCTTTAAAGAAAATCTTTTTACAATCGCTTTTCCATTAACGAAAAACACATTCTTTCTACTAAAAAGAAATTGCGGTTTGCGCCAAAAATGCGGCATCTTATTTTCATATTTATTTAAATTGCATACTACATAGCAAATATAATAAACCAATAATAATGTAAATTTAACACGTAGAATGCAATAACTGGATTATTACAACAATTTAAAGATATCGTGTTTCTGACACATAATTAGTAATTGTCAAAGTTACACTAAAACTAGATTAACTACAATGTATTTTGTTCTCGACAAATTTTATACCAAAGCAGACAATAAAATTTATATTGTGTGATTATAAGTGGACGACATTAACTTTTCCTAAAAATCATGCATAAGAACAATGTTTATGAAATAAATTAAAAAAGTTATTTCAAGTTTTGTAATGTTCTTGAAAAAACTTTAATTATTAAATTTTTTATTATCTCTTAATGGATTACTCGGAGACGTTTTGCTAACGGTTATCGTTTTGCATTTTTAAGCAAGCAAACTTAAATTGTATAAATTTACTTTTTAAAAACCCGACTAATTTAAGCCTTGATATCGTTACTTGTAACTTGTAAGTGGTTAATATTTTAAAAGGATAATATTTTTAGCAACTTTAAACTTTAAAGATATATGTTTGAGCTAGATATAATTACCTCAGGTTTCTAATTTTCTGACTAGTCACTGAAATTTATAAGTTATTTTTCTTCGCGTGTCGAACATTATGCAGTTCATAATCGATCAAGTCAAGATGACTTACTTTCAGGGATGTGTAATTAATGGGGTGGTTAACTGCCTCATGCTAACAAATCGATCTTGGACTTGACATAACAGCAGTATATCCGGCGCGACGAGGATTAGAACTGCGGTTTCCCATTTCCTACGCTGTCGGTATATGCATTACACTTTACGCTTCCTCGCTGGTAATTAGAAAGTTGAATGTTTTAGATAAAATTGTAGTCGTGATTAAATTACAGTATGTTTCGTACACCAATTTGATATCTAAAGCTCTTAAAAGTGTAGAAGACATTAAAAGCACGAATTAAAGGTATGAAAAGTTTAAGTTTCAGTTATTTAGCTAACCAGTTAGGTTGTTTTTGTTGTTCTCTATCCTATAAATAAGACCCACTATAACTGGATTTAAAAAACATCTTTATCTGTATTTGGATACTAACACACTTTCGGCACTTAGGAGTGTTCACTTTGAGCATTCAACCCGAGGTTATAAATCTTAATGCCGAGTTTATAATAATTTTCCTACATTTAATTTGGTAATTTTGTTATTTTTACATGCTAAGCAGTTAATAAGAGTTGATCTTATGAATAAATTATTTATGAACATTTTTGTCGTAAAATTTTCACATACTATGGAAAATAGTAAAATAAAATGAAAGAATTGATTTCAAAATTTATTATACTTGTAATACAGAATTGTTAGCTCTTTATATTACCATAAAATTAATCTTTGTATGGCTAAAATGTGTAAGTAAACAAAATTGTTACTGTAAACACAATGTACTTGAGGAAATATTAACAACATAAAAGATTCAATTAAATCGGATTAGTAATCTAATTCTCCTAGTTATTAGGAAACAATTTCACATGATTTTTTTTCGTAAAAATTATGAGCGATTAGAAAAGAAAGGCGAAGACGACAAAAGAGAGGTATCGGAGTAGATAAAATCCATAAGCTAGTTAGTTCTGTGAGAAGATAATACTTTTTCTAGGACTTACACATTAAAAGTACCATTTTTAATCCAACGAATACGTGGTTGATCCATATCAATATTTTAGATAAAAACTAAAAAGTTTTTAAGTTATCGCAAATAAAATACACAGTGAGTATAATTATAGCATACTATATCATCATCGTCGCTTGATTTTATTTATAATATTTTAAAACATTTTTAAACTATCTTTAACCAGTTAAAAAAATTGTACACAACAGCTATAATAAAAATAATTTACTTTTATATGTACGATGGATAAAGTTCAAGTTTTCAAATTTACAAATAATACTTATTATTTGTTTTACAGTAAATAATATTTAGGTACTCTTTTAATAACATTATTTGGTTAACAAGGTATAAATTAAATAACTGTCATTTGAAACATTAATTTATTAAATTATCATCGATATTTATATTATAATTTTGTTGATTTCCATGATGAAGTTACGCTTTTTAGTTTTCAGTAATAAAGCTACTACATAAATATATGAATATATACATTAATTTATAAATAATGTATACTCGTTCATCTTATATTTTAAATATTATATTTAATATAGCTTCTACTTTTCCATTTTTATTTATTAATAATATGTATGTAATACAATCACATTAAATCTATAGAGACTCTTGTAAACTTCAATAATTGGTTGGTCAGTTTGCAACCATGCTTGATTTTTACATTTTTTGAATAATAATAATTGAAAGGCTCAGAAGCAAAACCAACTAAATGACTTTTTACACATTCTGAGATAAAAGTGTTCAAAGTTGAAGCTTTGCTAAAAAATTAGTGCTAAAAATTTAATAACATTTTTAACATAGTGTTAAATATCATTAGTTTGTATTTTCACTTGGGTTATTTTACTACCAAGTAGAAGTAAACTTTCACATTCAGAATATTATGTACATAAGTCAATATTTACAAAAATGTCACTTAGGTGGTTTTGCTTCTGAGCTATTCAATTATATCAAACTATCAGGATTATGAATTTATTTACTTATTTATTATTTATTTGAATAAATAAAAGTAATTAAATGTATGGATGTTATTTTTATGTCAAAATTTAATTTAACTTGGTTTATTTTCAATATTGAAAAACAGCATGTTTAAATTGAGAAAACCAAATTAAGAAGTTAAAATTATTTTATTGTATCTTAGATCACAAAAAAATTTTAATCTGTCTGCTTAACTTTTGTTTAACTTAATAAGAAAGAAAATAAAAAAAATGGAAATAGTATTAATAATAATATAAATATTTCTGATAACATTTTTATCATTATACCTATAATGTATATTATATTATTATTATAGAATATTTTATAATTATTATAAATAAATTATAAAAAATATCGTCTGGTATTATATTCTTTAATATATCCTTTATGACATAAATATATTCATTGGGTTTTTGTATTAATAATAATATAAATATTTCTGATAACATTTTTATCATTATACCTATAATGTATATTATATTATTATTATAGAATATTTTATAATTATTATAAATAAATTATAAAAAATATCGTCTGGTATTATATTCTTTAATATATCCTTTATGACATAAATATATTCATTGGGTTTTTTATTTAGAAAATGAATATAAAATATATTATAAAAATATATAAATATATTATATTATCTACTAATTGGATTTTCATCACAAGTACATCATTTTAAGTTTTAAGTATATTCTAAGTATAATCAGAGTTAACGTATTTCATCAAAAAGTATTTATATTCTATAATATAATATAGAACACTATCAGAGAAAAGCAAAGGATTAATAGCTGTCCTTGTAAAATTTTGTTATTTTTGGCGTGCCACAGGGTTTGGCGCTATTTTGTAATTAAAATTCATTAATGAAATTTTTTGTCGATTTTTCGTATTTTTTTTACATGTGACGAAAATGATTGTGTATTGTTACGAAATCTTGATAACTTGATATGCAACTAGTGTCAAATAAACAATCTTCAACTGAATTTTGATTAATGTGTTACTATTTCGTTTTCTAAACATAATCGTCTTCTTTAAGTTATTATGCACTTGAACATATTAACAAAATTAATGACCTTAGTGTACTATTATGTTGGTTTAACATTCAGTAACATCTGTTGAATGGCTTTCAATACGCCAATTTTTATTCGTAGTCAATCCGTCCACCTCTCGACAACAATGGTGAAATTGTTATACTTTGCTGTTGTTTATTCGTAATTGGAATATGCATGCAGTGTTTGGTTGTTTCATTATTTGTTTATTATTATTTGTTTCATTGTTTCATAGTCCAAGACGATTAGCAAGGAAAACTTTCAGAACGTGACTTACTTGAATGGTTGCAGTATTTAGTCTCTGGCCATCAGTTTGGTGTCTATTGAGTGATAATATCAACTGGAAAGCTTTGCACAATATAATTTTTACGAAATTTATCAAATCATATTAAATTTGTAATTGCAGTTTGTCATGGAGCTATTGCTTAATTGCTGTATTACTATGATTACTTTTACTTTAATGTATTTATTTTTATTGTATTTTTTTATATATAATTTTTGTATATTTTTATTTTGAAAAGCAACATATAGTGTTTTGTGAACAACACGAACACAAGAAGTTTACAAATATAAAAGCGTAAAATAATACACTTGAAATTTGTAGTAATAAAGGTTTACAGTTTGCAAATTTAACGGTAAAAATTTTTATTTGTTATCACTCTGGCAAAGCAATAAATTTTCTCAACTACCCCAATTTTTCAAAAATTTAAAAAGAAGAGTAATTTGTCAAATTGTGCTCCAAAATGAAAATGCAAAAATTACAGTTACACATTTTATTTAAAAACTTCGTAAATTGTTTTCTTTCTTTCATTTTAAATGCAATTTTCTTACCTAGAAGGAAAATAAATAGGTAGCCAGTTTCCGTGTTAAATTATAGGTTCCAGGCGTAATAGCTTAGTGTTGCTTGTTCAATTTAAATGCCAATTACTTAAAAGTATAAGATTTGTAGTTAAGGCGTAAATAATGTAAAATTTTTTATAATTTGAAAAATAATAGATAAAAGGAACGCTTAATAAATTATTTAGGTTTTATGAAAAAAAATTTAAGTGGCTATCAATCTTTTAAATGATGATTATTCTTACTTACCATCTTTTCCTGCTGTCGCCAAATTAGACAGTATTAACACACTAAACCAATACACAGTAAATCTATTATAAATTAAATGAATACAACACATTTCAAGTCCCGAAAACACTAGCATTTCAACAGCGACACTCACAAACACGCTATCAAGTCATAACCACTCCATAAAGGATTACTAAAATGAAACAGTTGGAGATTATTAATATATATTTCATTATAGCATTAAATATCACTAATAATAATTGTTATTTTGATTTTTGTAAAATATTGTTAAAATTTAAACTCTATTCCAGTTTTTGTATTTCAACGAATAAAGCAACACCCTTCTTTTTAAAAACTGCAAATCTGTTACATCTTTCAAACTTTCACTTCTGTTGTTTTACATATTTTCATAATTTTATGCTATTTAAACAATGTTAAAATAAACAAAGCCGAAAAAATTAAAATGCTAAACTGTATACACTCCAATGTAAATTTCACCGCACCACCTCTTAACACTTGAAAACATATCCAAGTGTTTTGCTTTTTAATATTAATAGGTACGCAGAAAAGGCGTAAGCATTTAAAGATGAATTTTTTTACATAACTTTCAACTTAAAGTATTATCCGTTTAGGGTATCCGTTTGATCAATCAATGTCAATAAACAAGACAAGAAGTCACTTATCGGTTAATTAAAACACGCAATGTTCACATAAATAATGTAAGTGTTCTTTAAACTTCTTTCCGGCAGCGGTAACTTCGCTAATGATTTATTATCGATTAGAAATAAGACCGCTGATGGCGCCTACATTAGAGTTGCCTTAATACTGGCGCTTGTCACGGGTCTTGCCCCACTTGCGTCCCGACGCCCTAGCGCATGCTTTATCTACCCTTATTGCTACCTGTGCAACAATCAGATTTTACTGAATGTCTGATTTTTTCTTGCTTTAATTAAATTGCTGTTCTGAGCTCTAGTTTTGTAAGTAGTGTGGGACAAGAGTTGTTTTAATTTTGTTTGTGGTACAAGTATTTGCACAAAGCACAAGATAAGAGCAAATGAAAAAAAAAGTTAGTTCTTTCTTACATTAAGTTTAGCGTTATCTACTGCGGTATTAACATTCCTAAATTTATTACTTTTCATGAACACTACCTTTTAGATTAAAAGCAAAAAATGTAAAAGCTTAATTGCTTTTTAATTTTTTTCTAATTTAAATAGCCTGTACAAAGTTTAAAATTTTCTACTTAAGATCCTTATACCGAAATATTTTATATAGTTAAATTAGTTACATAAATTGAAATCACAGTAAAATTTTATTAGCTTTAAGCTTATGATTTTTGTATGTATCACCATCATAATAGGTATGTATGTGCGTGCGCTTAGTCCAGTAATAAAGCGGTCGTGCGAGATTCATTTCCTGATAAAATTATATAGCAATACTAAAAACTAATACTGCAACCAAATGAACACAACCAACCAAGCCGATGTAAGCAGCCTTGGGGTCTAAATACAGTAATATGAAAAACCGCTAAAAAACCGATGGTGTTCCAAATTCAATCCTAGTACTAAGGAAATTCTATGACGGAATATGAGGCTATGGTCAGTCAGGAATGGTTGCAGGAAGTTTGCTTTTAAGCAAACTTTAAATTTTTAATGTATGTTTTCGCGTTTATTAATCAAGAGTTAAGCAAAGTTTGTTTTAAATTTTTTTTCCTATGAGCATAACATTTTTTATATAGGCATATTTTATATTATATATTTTTATGTAATGGATAAATCATAAAATTTACTCATATTCTAATGTTTTAAATTAGTGAAAATAATTTAAAATAAAATTAATCAAGAAAATAAAAAATTTCGAGATTCAAAATTATGAAATAAAAAGTTTTTAATTTTAAAGTTTTATTATGGTGCTAATTTTTGGCAACGCTGTAGAATAATTTCGCGTTCATCTGGAATCTAATTAGCCGGGATCAAGATCTCATAAACGGCATACATTGTGTGCATGTTATTAAGATTTTAATACCAATTTATTTTGTTACTTGCTTAAGAATAAATTTACTTTAAAAATTCAAAAATTTATTTAATTTTTAGAAATTAATTTATAAACATTACCACGAAATGTTTACGGTCAAGACCGTGCCGGTTAAACGAGAATTCTAGAAAAATATCTATTTTAATCATGTCGACTACTTTTAAAACATTTGATGTACCTTATATTGGGATGAATAATTGAACACTTTGTTAGTTGTTATTAAAAAGAGCCGAATTCTGGTATATTTTAAAATTACCAGTAGTTAATGGAATCTGTAAAAAATAATCAAAATGTACAACATAAATAGTATATAAATTTGTCTATAAAAGTTCACAATTGTGTTTGTTATTGGTTTTATCGAAAATCATTGTTTAATTAAATTAAAGTGTTTTATTAAAAGATTAATTAATATATAAAAAAATACCACAAAAAGTTTTGAATAATGGAAGTACGTTGTACGTTTGACCGACAAGCAGAAAGGACACTTCTAAAAAAATATGCTTGGTAAATTATTAATTAAGAAAAAATTGAATCAGTATTC
Organism: Cantharis rustica; assembly: GCA_911387805.1. Lineage (NCBI taxonomy): Eukaryota > Metazoa > Arthropoda > Insecta > Coleoptera > Cantharidae > Cantharis > Cantharis rustica. The sequence goes on from OU426877.1 coordinate 43,524,952, forward strand.
AATTTTAACGTTGTACACCATTAATATAATTCATAAGGTCAACCTAAAAAATTTATAATTTGGAAATTATCATTAAGAGCAAAAAATTCATATTTAATCTAACATTACCCCACTTTTAAGGTTATTATTATCACGATAACAAAATTTGGTAAAAAAAATTAATTAAACAACACGTCGAACTAAACAAAAAAACTAAGGCAAAGAAAATGAATAATTATATTACTATAAAATTCAGCAAAATTAAAGTAGATCTCGACATAAAACCTAATCCACATATTATGTCCAATAAATTCAGCGGCATTTGAATACACATAAGCATACATAAAATTACAAAACGAAATTGCTCTTAATACAAAAGTAATGTGATCAACAAATTTGTTTATTAAGAAATAATAAAATTGTAAATTAATTATAAAATCAAATATAAAATTGGCTTACACAGATTTAAAAAATTGATCACTTCTATAAATAGACAAATTTTAAATTTGATTCTTTGAATAGTACGAAATCTATCTCTAACTGTTACTCTGAATATTTTATTGTCGGTACTATTAATACAAAATTAAAATTCATCATTCATCCAATTTGTAACATCACTAAAAGTTATTAAAAATTAAATCATTTATTAATTACAACAGAATACAATCGTTTTATTATAAAGATACGAATTTCGTTCATTAAAAGTATTATGCAAGATAACTTTCAACTGGAGGTTAGTCATAATTCAAAGCCGGTGTAAAAATTAATAATTTTTAATATTATTCTTTTAACAATAAAATTATTTTATTTTAAAAATTAATATGGCTAGAAAAAAACCACTATAATATATTGTAATGTATATATTAAACCACTGAACTCAAAAAAATAATTCATGTTTTACAATTTAAAAAAAAAAACAATTCATTAAACATGTGGCTTAAAACCAACAAAATCAAAAATCAAACATATCTATTCCTACTCGCCATCTTGGCCCTCACTGCCAACCTTTTCAAAACAAAATCTTTACATTTCCCTTTTAATTAAAATTCAAACAAAAATCATCAAATAAATAACTATTACATAACAATATTGAATTGTAGGAAAATACAAGACTTTTAAAGCGCATTTACATCTATATGTTTTTTCACAGGACTTCTCATATGAGAAATATTTCGGTGTTTACACTATATGTTTTCTCATAGCTGATCATCTCATAAGAAAAAACATACCTAAAAACATAGTAAAACATAGGCACTCTATCGGAATAAAACGGAGTCTATTCTCTTATGAGAAAACACAGAACGTACAAACGAAAGATGACCTCATTTTTTTTTTTTTTAATAACAGTAACATCGTCGTTAAATACATACAAATATACTAAATATAATTTCGTCGCACAACATTGTTATTTAAATTATTGTTACTATTATTTATCGTTACGAATCTTTTTAAAAAGTAGGGTTAACTTCACTCAGAACCGAAAATTTTTTATCACACATAACGGGTTGAACGCAAATCTTGAAAAACATTCAGTTTAGCCAACTTCAAGAGAAATCGTATGTTTTCTCTTGTAATAGTTGGTTCTTCAATTTGAATTACCGCCTTCTCAAATCAAAGTTACAAACCAAACTAAAGCTGTGATCGTCAAACAAACCTCGCACGATGTAATCCCCCTCGTAGTAACAATTACAAGTCCTTTTAAATCTGCGGAGGGCTCTTTGAATGCTAACGTCGTTACCTCGTTTTCTAACCTTTAACCTCAAACTTAAACTCATATGTCCAGTGGCGTAACCACTGACTGAACACCTGAAGGAATAATTAGTACACAAATAAAATAAAACACAGGATTCGGTTTAACGATGAATATATATTTAACCGAAAAGAAAAAAAGGATAGTCCAAGAACCAATTCACCAGCAAAGTTAATCTCTTTGATATCATTTAATTCAGAATACTTTAGTTTGAAATTTGATTTAATAACTATTTGATAGTTAATCCCTCTGACCGTAATGTTTTCTAATTGATTATTCATATTTAATGGCCAACCACAATCTTTATAGTACTTTGTAAAGAAGCGCATATATGTATTTCGATGTTTAACTCAATTGTTTTTATATTATGTAAGATTTTTAAATAATAAACCTTTATATTATGCTAAATTATCCGCTCTTATATAACTAATACCTCGTCAACTTAAACTAAGATCGTCACCTTATTAATATGTTGTCAACTTAAAACTAGTTCGTCCCTCTTATTGCTAATTGGTCATTTCCTTAAATCTACCGTACTTAAACTATTATGTAGCAGCAAATAATCATGAAGAACTTTGTTAAAACAGTTCTTTAATATTGTAATTCAATTGGTATTTCCTTATATGTGGTCGCAAATAATCATAAGGAACTTTGTTAATATTTATTAATAACTGTCCTGAAATATCAGAATTTGGTACAATCTCATTGAGAGATCCGACCCTATAATTATAGTTTAACCTTTTCAATGATCAGCCATTTCTGCAATATATTGCCATGGCCATCTTATGATTTTAAGCGTCCACTCAACTTGTTGCGCAATTTATCTAAATTAAATTATCTAATGCTATATATTGTCGTGAAACAAAATATTTCGATCCACTCTGTGCTAAATTGTAAAAATTTGTTAATTTCATTTTTAAACGTTTAAATTGGAAAAGTACAGAGTGAGGAGAAAAAAGAGAGATAGGGGCTTCTTTGGCCAACTATGGCCGACAACGGGTGTGAGAATTTGTATTCCCGCTGAAATTTGATTTTTGATGCGTATTGTAATTCTGAGTAACATTTTGAATTTAATTTTGAATAAAGTGATTTTTATGCGAATGCATTATTGCGCTACTTTTTTGGATGATTAATTTGATATTTGATAGTTTGGATAATTTTTATAAGTGACTACCGAACGGTAGTAGATTTGATTGTATTGGTTGATGGATAAAGAGAAAGAATATTTGAAGTTATAAATTAATTTGGATTCGAATTGTAAAATTTAAAAATTAAAATTACATTTGCAAGAGCGAATTTGTGAAAGTGATTACAAGGCGATTTGGATAAGCATAAAATTGAAAGTACGAGCCTAACAATATTTTACAATAAATTATTGAAATTGAATACGATTTGAAATTTATTTTTGGAGAAATTATTTATTTACATTAAAAGAATTTTTATTTTATTTTAGTACAAAATTACCACAGCAACTTTTGGCTGTAGAAGACGCAAGAACCCTTCGACTCCTATAAAATTACCAACTGCTCCCGCACTCCAGGGTTAACCCGAGGTAAACAAGAGACTGTTAATTTTCTACGAAAATAATCCACAGCAATACATATATTTTCCACTTCAAACAACCACCTTCATATTGTTTACCTTAAACAAATACCCCTACTTTTTATTGCCGCGATGATCCCTATAATGATTTATAAAGATATGTCGTAGGTCGCATATGAATAATTTATTTCTTTCCTAAAATTAGCAAATTCCGTTTAAAATATAATAGTATTACATCACAATCTCAAACAGTAATTAAATCTTAAAACTGAAGATGAAGTAAATTTTGAATTATGTAGTTTAAATGCATACACGTGGCCCGATAACCTATTACGAAAATTTCTAACAACTTACCCTGTTTTATTTAAAACATTATAATTAATAAATTTAGTTAACTTATGTATTTTAAATTTGTTGATAACTAAAATATATTTGAAATAATTTTAAATTCAATTATTTAAGAATCTTTTCTTAAAACATTTCAAGCACAAAAATCACCCACAACCTCCTGTCTCGACGTTCGAAAATATAAGAACTTTTGTTACCCTCTCTAACGGTAAAATTATAACGGAAACTCTACTTCCTGCGTTTCTTTAAACACCCCTGTTGCCAAATCGTTGTATTTTAAAATAACCACCAATGAACTAAATTTAAAATTTCGCGCCCATTATATTCAAATTCAAATTTACAATATTACACTCTTATGAGAAGTCCTGTGTGAAAACATAGATGTAAAAGCACCTTTATAGCAGCTTAAATAAATAATAAACAATTTTTTTTTAAACAAACTAAAGTAAGTAAAATATCATTGCTAAAAACTTATGCTATAAAAAAACTGGTAAAACATGGACTATTTAAATTTAATGATATATACATAATCAATCAGCACTAATTAAAGTTTGCATGAAAATATTTGTATTTACAAGTACATTCTTAAGAGGGTTTTACAACTAACTTTTAACGAATATTCATTTAACTTTTTTATTAATGCATGGAATTTAATGCGGTTTAAAGTAAATGATTCGAAAAAAAATCTAGTTTCATGGGAAGTCATTAACAAATTTTTTTTAAAAAATTTTCATTTTTATTTTTTTAATTTAACATTGTAATAACCTGCAAATGACTTTCCATGAATATACAAACTATTAAAATTAAATTTTTCTTTAAATATCTCTATATATTAAGAAATAAACCTTATATATTTGCATAATAAGAAAAGCGCATTAAAATCTTTATACGGTAGTGCCCTCTCGCACCATGAATGCTATTTGATAAAGATGCATATTTATTGTATTATTCAATTAGTTTTCACTGATTGCGCACACGGAAATAGTGACAATCGGTAAAATTTCTTCTAGTGAATTATACATATACAGCCGTAGATAGACATACGTATTTATATAACGAAACTGAAATGTATATATACAGTATTATATATTATAATATAGAATTTTATTTTTTTTTAATTACAATAATAATAATAATCATGTCAAATTTTTAGAATAAACCAAAAACTGCACACATACTTTTTAGAACTAAAATGTTTAAGTTATTATCGCCTGATAATGGTATGGTGAAAACGTTTGCGTTGATATACATACGGTGTATTTATATTGTCTTAACTTAAACATTTTAGTTCTAAAAAGTGTTTGTGCATTTTTCGGTTTATTCTAAAAATTTGATATGATTAATATCGAGTTACACTACCTAAACCACTTATCTATTGATTATTATAATAATAATAATATTATTATTGTAATTTTATAAAACATAGTATGTTTTAGTCAATTTCTAACTCAGTTAGCTTTTTTGTATTTTAAAATTTAAAAATTTAATTATTTAATAATAAATTAATTTAAAAATAAAAAAATTTAATAAAATGTAAAATAAGTTTAAAAAGTGATTTTTTTATTGATAATGTTAGTTTTAAGTAGAAAACATTCTATAAAGTTTTACTGGCAGCTTTTGTTATTATACTATATCGATATTTTATTATGACCCGCAGTGTGGTGTAAGGCTTAAATAGACATAACAAGACACCACAGTTCGATGCTTGATCGCGCCAGCTGTACTGCTGAGATCTAAAGCCCAAGTTTGCATCTGACAAGGTTAGCACTCTACCAGAATATATGCAAGTGCTCGGTTAAGTGCTTGTTTAAAAAACAGGACTTAGTCTTAGATTAAGAAGAAGAAGATATTTTATTATAAACACCAATCACTTTATTATAAATACTGAACATTTGTTATAAAAACTGAATATTTATTTAAAATACTGACTTATTAAATACTAGTAATATAATGCCATGCCCCCAACTTTACAAAATTACCAAATTTCATCTTTCTAATTAATTCGGTTGAAGGGCACCCATCTTTCGTTGAAACTTAGTTATCTTAATTTTCAATGAAAACCAATGATATGTGTCAATATAAATTTAAATTTTTAAAACGCAATTATTAAATTTAAAAATAAATTCTTATCACAATTTAATTTTTAATAAATTCAAATAATATAAATAAACGAACTAAACAAAATGTAAAATAATTAATTTTAACTGTTAAGTAAAGAATACATATACTTACATAGAAAAATAATACTTAAAAAAAACAATAAAAACAACAAATTAATATTTAATTCTTAGTTCAAACCTATTAAATGTTAATTTGTTGTTTTTATTGTTTTTTTTAAATATTATTTTTCTATATAAGTATGTATTCTTTACCTAACAGTTAAAATTCATTATTTTAACATTTTGTTTAGTTTGTTCATTTAAAATTATATACTACTAACTACCACACCATAAACTTAAATATTAATTTTTTAGGTTAATTTTCTATCAAATAATATAGTCAATGTTTTTAGACTTTTCTTATATAATATAAATTAATGAGTTACAAATGTGTCGTTAGTTTTAGTTTTGCATTATTTAATTTGTAATTTTTTCAACGTGCTTTAGAAAATTATCACTGATGACATAAAATAATTTTAAAATTTTAACTTGAAATACGATGCTTGTTGTTAAAGTTTCAATAAAATGTGCTCACATTAACGTTGTCACCATGTGTTGATGTCGGTGGTGTAGTTGAGCGTTACTGCAGTTGACCACGTGTTGTTGAATATTGGTTGATTTCCTGGTTATTCGCATCTGGTATTCCTTGTTGAACCTTTATGCTACTGCTCGTTCTTGATCTGGAGCATTCCCTTCAGTAAATTGGTTCACTGTCAATTTAAGATAAGGTGAATTCACTTTGATTTTACTTTTCATTGCGGTATGCTTTATCTCAATAAATACTTTATTTTATTCAGGTTACACAAATTTGCAATTTTCTGGAGGTAGAAATTTTAACGATTTCATAGTTTGCTCGCTCATACCGCAATGTCTTGTTAGTTCTCTATTACGAAGTATTGTTGCTAAAATTTTCAAATTTGTCCCTTCCTAGAAACGACATTGTAACGCGAAATTCAAATGGTAATTCAACTTAATGTGGTTTGTTGTATTATTTTATTTTTTGAAAACACTTATTTTTAAACTTTTTAAGGCTTAATTGATTTATTATTTTCAGCCTTTGCTCATCATTTATTGTTTCAGTCCTCTCATTTGAGGATGCTGTCGTCTAACAATATCTTTTTTTGAATAAAATGTAATTAACTCAACGAGTTTTCAGGTAAGGATTTTTATTTTAAAATAATTTTATAACTAAAATCTATTTTTATTTTAGAATTAATAATTAGCAAATCAACAAATCATTCATCATCATTAAAAACCTGGACTTATTTCATTTCAACTATAGCGAGGTTGCAAATCTATTAAAATAATAAATGCACTTTTTACATCTATTGAAACAATATGGAAATTTACTGTTTACATAATATGAGATTTCTATAAAATATAAAGTTTATATAGATATAGGTACACTATATGCTTTAATCTAATTTTTTATTTCTAAAACATCAAAAAAGTTAACAGATGTTTTCAACCGAAATGCCCATAGTCTAACTCAGGGTTTCTGATTATAGAGATTTCTTCAAGTTTCTTTTTCTAAATTTTATTAGAAAAGTTTACAATAATTCTTCTGTTAATACATACATATTTTTTGCCTTAGTACTTGTATATAATTTTAGGGTCTTAATATTTTTTTAAAATTCTGGTTTTGGATATATTACAAGTTAGAAAACTTGAAATTGAACTTGAATAGATTTAGACTCCAAATAGATAATGAATTGATAAAAAATAAATTTATAGAAACTAGCAAAGACTAATTGCAGTTTAGATATTGTATTATGTAGTTGTGTTAATTAAGATTGTTTAGTAATATTATTTTTTTATTTTTTAATAATCACAATAAAATAAATAACATTTTATTTCCGTTTTCTTTATTTATATCACTTCATTTTCTGCAATGTTTATATTGTTTTATACGTTTCATTCGAATATAGAATACTTACTGTTATTGTTCCATATTTGGTACCTTTAATCTTTTTATATACTTATTTTATTTATATACTTTTAACTATATGTTAAAATACATAATATAAAAAATTGTAATATATCAAATAGCTAAATAATAAATTACCGGAACATGTCGAAATATTTCATTGCTCTTAATACTTTTGTATGATTTATACTTAAAAAGTAAAATGTTACTCCATAATATTATTTACTTTTCTGTAATAATTATGTTCAAAAAATAATAATAAATTTGTGATCAGCAAATATTTTAAATTAAATATAATTTATTAGTTAAGTGTGGCAAAATAATTTAATGAAATGAAAATTTTATACATGAAAATTGAAAAAAACTATTTTTGAAGTACTTATCTTAAAATAAGAATTAAAAGTAATTTTTTATTACGTAAAATTTATGTAATCAAAATATTACAACACCAAATTTCTCTAGTCAAAATATTATCTCATGTTGTTTAGTAGCAAAATAATTCTATTTAGTTAGTCAAAACAAAGAGATGTAAGATATTCAATTATACATTTAAAATTATCATCACAAACATTTTAAATAATTATAAAAATTATAACATGCCATAATTTTAAATAAATCAATTTAATGTTTACTAAACCGTAGGAGATCTGCTATGGTTTCGTACCACGTTTCTTTTGAACTGCTGAAGTACTACATAAATTTGGTTAATTGGCATAGTATTGATTGAACAAGGGTAGTACAAAAATTTAATATTTATTTTATACTTAATGTAACTAATTTTTTATAGATTTAATTAATTTTATTATGCAGTTTGTATAATTTTATGTCACAAAACTTAAAAACACATTTATAATACCCATATTACTTTTTTTTTGTAATTTGTATTTCATTTATTTACGGATTTACTAGTTTACATAAATAGTTTAAGTATTACATTAAATAAAGTAACAGAACTTGGTGTAAGTTAACCACCAAGCATAATATCAATATTCCACATATTATACTTTTCTTGAATTGCCGAATTTTGAAATTATATATCAATTAATAATAATTTCATCTCAATCTAATAAATAGTCTATTTTAGAAATTAATGTTATTTATAATTAATTATTTCATTATAACTATTTGAAAGAATCTTTAGAAAAATTACCTATGTTCAAATAATAAAATAATCAAACGGAAATAAGTATTAAAAAAACGAAATTCTGTATTATGAAATTTTTTTGAATTTCCTAACGTAATTACGGTAAAACTGACCCCAACTTTTTTTGATATTGATAATTTTTTTTTAAATTTTTCTATCATTGCAATAATTTTTATGCTGAAAGCATATAAACTGAGTAGGTATAGTATTATCTTTTAATTTATATTCAACAATAATATATTATTGTACATATTATATTGTTCTTATAACAATTGTTGTATGATAATTCTATTATATTATACTATCGTAGAGCAGTATAAAAAATATCTTAAAAAGAAAATTTACCCATAAATAGTAAAAAAATATGTTCCAGTTAAAATTTTGTCTAAAACTTTAAGAAAATGAAAAAATGAAATAAGGAGAAGAAAAAAATCGTTTTTTACTTGTAGTCACTAACCATATTATCACAAAATTTTACTAAAGGAGTATAGGGTGGGTTTAAATTGTTTTGTTAGATAATCACAGGATACTTTTTCACACTGTATTCTTTAGCATTAGAATTATTTGCAGATTTCGATGTAGTTGGGAAAAGAGTGAATTAACTTTATATTTTGAGTAAAAGTAAACAATCATACCTGATATTTATATTTTGATTTCGCCAGTAAGAATCTGTGGTAAAGTTAGTTGCTGAACTAAAATTCTAAATTATATTAAAGCAGATAATTCATTGAAGACGGTTATGTATACTACATCAGAAATGCAATAACCTATTCCCCAACAATAATTTCAATATTATTGAATAATTGAATTTTCAAGTTTAACTATTTTTAAAAAAACTGTATATTTTACCATAAATCCAAGCTGGATTATTAAATTTAAGCGAATATTCTAGATGTCACATTAGCGTGACTTTCATCAATAACTGAGTTTTATATGTCGTGTTTTTAACCTCAATCTAGAAAAGTAGGATTATGCGTTGGATTTCTTTCTGAAACACTATTAAATATTAATCTGATATATTAAGAATATTAAAATTATTGTTTATAACTTAACAAAAGTGCAGTTGTACAAGTGTACAATTTTGTATTTTATCGGATAGTAACTTAGCTAAAATTTTTACATTTTAATGTTAGATGTAGTAGAGAGTAAAATTAAGTAAGAAAAAAACCGCATGTAAAATTTTTAACCTACACGATAAATGTTTATTCACAAACAGCTAGTAATCGACATATTTTTGAATTTAATAAGAACTTACCAACTCATAAAAAAACTAATTTGTTTTATTTTCCAACCTTTCTAAATAATATACTATTTAGGTACTACTCAAAAAAAGTATGAGTTCCAGTTGAAGTGCAAATACCTCTTGCATCAATTAAATATAAATTTTACTAAATTTGATGTAAAAATACTTTAGTTATTGATGTACATAATTAAATATTTGGTTCAAAATTGAAGCAAACTTAAGAAAAAAAAACTGTCGTGGCAAAAAAGTTACCTTTCTCCTAAAGATCAAAATTTAAATTTAATTGGTTGACTACTTTTAAATTAAGTTAGTTAAATATTTTTACATATATTAATTAAATTAATTGGAAAGTTAACTAAATATAATTTTAATTCGAACTGTCTATTTCAGTTATGTAATAATTTAATTTAATATACTATTTAATAATTTTTTATAGGTTGAAAAACAAAATATTTATTTATTCTATTGACTTGGGTTAAAAATGAAATTGTGTTGGTCATATTTAAGTATTTCAGGTTACGTAAATGTGAACTTCAATAATTCATCTATCAATTTTTAATTATGAGCTACAGAATACATATTATTTAAAATAGTAGATAAATTTTAAAAAAATTAGAAAAGGTAAATACCAAAATTCGTCAAATTTATTAAAATAATGTTTTTCAAACGGTTGTACAATGTTTGTTTTGAGTAAAAGAATATCAAAATTAAAATATTTATTTAATTAAAATAAAAACAACCTGAACCTACTCACATTTAGGTATTAAATTTAGTAAATATTTAAAGTAGGAAAACTATTATATTATACAAAGAAGGAAGCACACTTTGAAGCAGAAAAACGGATCAGATGAAACAATCATAATTTGTTACGAGAGCGGCGATAAAAATGTAAACATTTTATTAAAAGTTAAATTAATAAAAATATTTTTATAAATCATATAGATTATTATATAAATTATTATATTAAATAAAACAAAAAATAAAACAATTTTCTTAAGAATAGACTTTAGATTACTAAAGAACGAGCTTGGAAATTAAATTTTTTTTACTAAACTTTAATTAATATTTTCTCCCAAAATTATTTCGTGTTTTCTATACTATAGAAGTGGTTCCGGCGGGTTTAAATAGATGTATTTTTAGCGTGACCGTTAAAACTTAATACAATTATTTGAATTTTTTCAGATCATTTTAAATTAAAAAACTTTAAAATTATATATTAATATAATTAAAAATTTAATTATTTTAAAAATTAGAAATTTCAGAAAAGCTTAGAAACGGCTTTCACACTAAATAGTAAAATGCAAAAAATTAAAAAATGGTTTTCTTACCTGATCAGTATCTTATAAGCTCAGGGTTCACCATTTGACTGCAAACTTACAATAATTATTCAAGAATGGTTTCTCTGACATCTCTTACTTAATCAATATTAATTTTAATGCCCCATTTTTGTATTGTATTTTTGTCTTCCAAATTCTTAACTGTTTCTCTATCACGTTGAACCGATAAAATAAGATACCATCACGAATTTAATAAAATATAAATTACCTATAATATATGACTAGTTTAAAAATAAGTCTTGTTTCTCTCCTCAGCATTAGTATTAATTATACCTAATACTACTACAAACGATGGAATTTTCTAGTAAAGATTAGAATCAAAATAATTTATTTGAGTATTTAATTTTCTTAAAAATATAAAATTGTCTAATATTTTATATGAAGCTCAGCGTGGGCTTACAAAATGTACAGATTAGCAACCGTTTTAATATTTTGTCTAACTTTTTTAAAATTAAATAAATGAAATAACACAACAAAAATACTTTATTATTTGTCATCTATTTACTATTTGCAGATAAAATATGATATTGAAGCATTAAATTGTTTGGCTGGTGGCAAATTGACATTAATAATAAAATATTTTAGAATCTAAAATAAAATACTTATTGTTGAGTCTACTGCCCAAAATAAAGTTAAATAAATATCAGTTAATTAGTTAGTTACGTTAAAAAGAATTATTGTTTTCAAACAAAGATAAAATATACTTAATTAAATTTGCAAGGGTTGAAATTTTTTATAATTTATATTTTTTTATAAAATCTTGACATAAAATGCGTCAGAATAAAGAATATATTCAAAGGCGTTTTAAAAATTCATGTCATGCTTTATTTATGACCTCTATTGAAATCCTTTGATATGTGAAACACAAAGTTATTATAAGCTTTATACATTAAAATTCATTTCAAGTCGACTAAAAATAATATAAGAAATGTTTAATATTGCGTTTAGTTACAATTTACTTTCTATTTTGTAATTTAATTTAGCATATTAAGTAAAATCTTTATCTCAAAGCAAGAGAGAAATGATTTAAAATATCGGGTAAACCTATATAATACTAAATTCAACATACTAAAAGTTCTTAGCGTAAGTCTTCATAAAGCAACATTTTATGATTTAATTTTATTCTTGAGGTTTCTTGAAACAAGATATTTAACCTACTCTACAAGTTTTTCCTTAACCACTATTGTTACCTACTACATAGTATATATATGACAAAATAAAATATTAAATATTGCTAAAGGTGTTAATATAGCGAAAAATAGGGCTATACTATACATAGAAAAGATGTGTTTTTGTAGAATTTAATGGTAAATAATTTTATTCCTATTTTTTTTTAGCTTTTTGGAATAAAATGAGAAAAACCAGTACATATAAGATTTGTTCGTTTGTCATAATTCGATTTACTCGAAGTGAGTTAGAGTAGAGTAGGTTGGTGTAAAAAGTGTAACTTAGTGTAGTTTGGTGTAGTTACACAAACGAACGCATTAGTGTAACCAGAAACTGTATATAACCTCAACATGTCATATTTAAGTCACATCACTACACTTGTTGAATTACTTAATCGTCTACTTCATTATAATAGTTACCAATAGAGTTTTTACCAAGGCAAGAACATTTACAACCGTCATAGAAGTAGGAACGTTTTTCGTATATATTCTGATTTTAGTTATTTGTTCTAAAAATTGAAATTTACATAAACAAATACTATAAACTTATAACAAACTGTTTAGATAAACCATAGTAATATAATAAATCGGAAGTTTCAGAACTTTATAAATTATTTGCCCCGTTTAAAACTAATTTGATAACGTTAATGAACATTATAATAACTCATATTACAGTCCACTATTTAATAAAGTGTGCATAATGTAAATTGCATTTTAGCGTAAAACTTGATTAAAAATGGAATATAGATTTCAATAAACACCGCGTACTCATATAATTTTATAAATTTTAATTTTTGTTCCTAATTAAAATTGTATAAAAGATAATACAATTATCCAAGTAAATTGAAACTAGTATACCACAATCTATCCACTGCAAAATTATTTTGCATAATTGGTATTCAATAAACTAAACAAGAGCTATTTGATTTAATGCAAAATTGTAATTAACAATTTTGTTTGAAACACTATTCTGATTTATTATTTACATAATATCAGTGTTAAGTTATTACTATATTAAAATTTAAGTATTTAATCTCTGCTTACATTACGTGCTGTAAATAGTTACGCATTGTTATTTTTTTTCTATGGGTATAAAAATATAATTGGTTTATGTGGGAGCATATACTAATGCAGTAAATTAAATCCCTGAATAATTAATTTTCTGAGCTGATGCCTTTAGTGCCTGGTTTAATATTTCTTACTAGAGTAGTGCGAAATTTAACTTTAATATCTTTTATACGTAGCTTACCCTAGTCATTCAAAGACTTTCAACATCTTGCCAAATTTATATTTTCCTTAAAATATTCCTGCAAATTTAATTTAGTAATTTCACATTTTTGTTACTAACGTTATTGATACACTTTTATAAATAACTTTTAATGCTTCTATAAGCTAATCTCAATGGTTGCTAATCTGTGACCCGTACGTGCCATTTATTTTACGGTTAATAGTTTATTATAATTATAGTTTGTTTATATACCACTAATTTAATTTCTCTATATTTTAATCAATTCAATTTGATTGAACTAAAAGCAAAAAATAAAATTTATAACATATTTATAAATATGGCGCCTAGCGTGGAGCGCAATTTTGTTTTATTTAACCGTATCTTATTCGCAATTATATAAATCTAATTATCATTTTTATAAAAACAAATTATTAGGTGTAATTTACAGACTAATAAACATATATGTTAATATAATACACTCATATGGTTAAGGTTATTAACATGTGATAATATATGTATTTTTTATGAAATTAATTTTTACATGTTACATGAAATTGAAATAAAATTTAATTCATAACTTACATATTTGATCAAAAACTATTTAATTGATGGAAAAGTTATGCGATTAAATTTGAATATAAATATACATTGTTTTAATAATATAATATTGATTTTAAAAAATAAATAGAACAGTTTTCAAGTAGCATTCACATAGAGATTGCTAAGTTATACCTTGTATTTATACATTTTCATAGTTATGCATTGACATAATATGAAAAAGCATTGCAAATTGGTTTAAGAGCTTGCAGGAACGCAAGTTAAAGTTTTTATATTCTGTTTCTAAGCTCTTTGAAGGCAATACAACTAAATTGAATAAACGTAATAAATTACAATAGTTAGAGACTTTTCATAAATGAAAATTTAATTATAAACACGATTTAACTATTGACAAACGGGGAGGGGGAGGTTTAAATAAATGAAAAATAGTAGATGACAATATTATAATATAAGGACAATAATATTAGATACATATACAAAGTTTTGTTGTTTTTTTTTATTATATTTATAATTGCAGATTCATTAATTAAATTATATAAGAAAATTTTAGCATGTAGTTTTTTGTACAAAGTATCCAATTTTTTGATGTTATTGTGCTCTCCTCAGACAAGTATTATTAAAATACTTCATCTGACGACTAATCTGTATTCAAATCATAAAGAGAACCTTTTCTTATATGATTCAAAATTTCAAATCGCTGCTATGGGATTGCACTTGAAAATATGTATTTAAAAGTCAGTAAACTACTAAGCTGGGAAGTAAGGTAATTTAAAACTTTGTTATTTGTTTCAAAGTTTTAGAACAAATGGATAATTCTCTGTTGGGGCTACTACACTTAATGAGAGATTGATGTAAAACAATAATTGATTTATTATATTAATTTTGTCTTGATAACAAACAAACGCGAGAAGAGTTTCTTTTATTTTAAATCCATCTAGCTTTATTGTCTAGTTAAACTAACTAACCACGAGTTTGCACTTTAAAGCGTTGAACACAGAAATCGAAAATAAAGAATAGTAGAGTAAGCATTATTATAAATAAAACCAAACAGAATGTATAATGTAAAAATGTAAAAATGTACATTACATTATTTATAATACTCAAGAATCCTCGTTGATAAAACGTTATTTAAGTAATTATTATTATAGTTTATTTACAATGAAATAATATTGTATAAAAGACAGAAAGTAGTGGTGCATTGATAAAAAACGTACTATTCATCATTGGAATAACAAAAAATAAATGAAAAACCTAACAACCAGCGATGAAAACTTGACATCATCGCCTCTGTGAGTTTTATAAATATTTTAAAATATAAATTTTTTTATTTATTTTCATACGTATTATAAATTTAGAATATAACTCTTTTTTTATAATGAAGTACCTACACGAGAATTAAGTTTTTTAACCTTTTCAATCAAGTGTTATTATTACAGAAGTTATTAATTGCAGTATAAAAATTTAAATAGCTTTTATATTAGTTTGTTAATTAGTTTTCCAGTTTACATGTAAAATTCTTCAAGCATTTATAAAAATGTCTGCTATAATAGATTTATAAATCAAAAATTTTGTATCGTCAGTTTTCTCTGCATCTTAATGTATTTACTGTCAACAACTCTATCTCCGTAGTTTGAGAAAATGATTTTCTTTTAAAATTCATAAGCTATACATAACAAATCATTTTAAGCCTTCTCTACAGTAAATATATTTTCAGACATATCTATTTTATGTACACATATGTAGAGATACTTTGTATATTTTTATGAAGAGGTAAATGTAAAGCTATTAGAATATTTATTCAAAAATAAATCTTTATAGTAATATGTTTGTACTAATAGATTTTGGTATAATTTTAGATATCGAAAAACAATTACCAGTAATTTGCTATAAGCAAATTGTCTTAGATTATTAGGTAAATAGGTAATGTATATATATATAGTTTATCTATACCACAATAAGCTTGCCAATAGTATAAAGTGAATTGAAATCGTGGGCATTAAAATATCATATTCGTAATTGATTTAATTTACAACTAAAACTTAGATAATAAACAGGTCAAAATTAAATAAAACATAAAAGATTGTAAACATTTTGAATTAAAAAGAAATTTTAGAAGGCCGTATTGATAATAATAAAATTAATTTGAATTAATCTATAAATAGATATGTTTCTGTTCTACAATCTACAATATCGAATGAATGTTGTGATGACATGATGAGTGATGACATGATGAGTGATGACATCATCGAATTAACAAATAAAACTTACAAAATCCAAAATAAATAAAATTCTTTTGATTTTCAACAGTCGGCCGACTAAACAGCAAAAAACCACAGGCCTATCGATTTAAAAAGATCAATGCCACGTGAATAATCATCACTAAGTTTCAAACTCTCAGAAAGCCTTTTTACTGAAGTAATTTTACAAACTTTACGCTAAAATAAAATTGCTTTTAAAATAAAAATATTTTAATTACACGCTAATAAAATTTAATATAATATTATATAAGCTTTTAGTGTAGAATATCGTTTTTGTCAGAACTTTATTTAGATTTTCATGTAAAAAATAAATTATTAACATATAAATAAAATTCTGACAAAAGCTATATTCTTCGCTGAATCAATATTGAATTTTATTAGCGTTTAATTAACTTGTTCAATTAAAAGTTTTATTATTTTGTAAAATTTCACAAGTAAGAAGTCAAGGGATACAAATGACATTTTTTGTTGACTGTTGTAGAAAAGTTCAAATTATTGAATGGGAATTAAATGTTTTGAAATAACCAATCTAAAGAGAGAGAGAGAGAGAGTTAAGAATAAAGGATACAAATTATAACAAAAAATTTAATTAACATTCAAAAAATGTTATTCAGTTACCATATTGTCACATGATTTAAACATTTAACCGCCGAAATTCAGTCAAGATAGTATAACTAATTTAATCTGAAGAATGGCTATAACCGTTTTATACACTGACTTTAAAAATTTTATAAGGTGCTAGCTGTGATAGGTAACGCACTAAAGCATAGGACTGCTAATATAAAGGTTAAAGGTTCAAACCTTGACAAAGGTATAAAAATTTATAAAATTAAGATTCGAGGCGTAGAGGTTGGCGAAGTCAGTTAATTTTGCGTTTTGTCTTGAGTGACAAAAAGTTTTTGCAAGTGAAGTTTTCAGAAATTTTGTAAAAAGCAAGTTTTTTTTAAGATGGAGTTTTTTTTCGTCAATTTTTCGAAGAAGACATCACTTGCAGCGTCAGATGGATTCCTGAAATTGAATTTTCATTATTTGAGTTCTCAAAGCACATTTTTGGTATTGAAAAAAGATGCACCACGATATTGGAGCTTTGGATTCAACAAATTAAAATGTGAATTACTTACCTAAATTACAAGAATTATTGGATGCAATTAATCACAACACACTTGAAAATTTGTGAAGATAGTGAAGAACAAATTTGGGAAACAATACCCAGCCCGATCAAGCTTAGCGCTTCAAATGAGGTATCACACCTCAGTAAATCCCAACGCCCGCCGCCCACATCAGATGAAGGAGATATACGGATCACCATGGAACTCCATATCGGCAAGAATCCATATCGCCGTTCATCATCGTGAAACAATTTGGAAGCGGATTAAAGTTTGCAACGGTAGCTGCAAAGAACAGGTGTTTGAAAATCTATGCGCAAACGACAAGTACCGCTTCACAAGTGGACCACATCGAGATCATCCACAATCAGTGTCGATTCAGCAGGTATTTAATAAAAACAATAAATAAAATTTTAAAGTGCTTTTTTATGTTTTTGAACATTAAATTGATTTATTTTGTACAATTTGTTTACACGATTACACTATAAAACTAATAAAATTAGATACTAGCACGAGTACGTTTGATAATAAATGTGCATCTAAATTTACGAGATCACACAATATACCCAAATTTTAAATCTGCTAAAGATGAAACTGTCACCTACCAAATTTCATTTTTTTAAAATAAATTAAATTTAGTTGCCTTAAAAAGAGCATTTTTCTTTTCACCGACAATTAGGGTTTTGTCATAGGAACTCACTTCTCAAGGAGCTAAATTCTCTACGATTATAAAAGCTAGCCGAAGTAAAACTTTAGAGATAGTAAAAGGTTCTTCCTTTTATTGAAATTTTATTAGGAGAATACCACTACAATATCAAAAATTATCGGTTATTTTTCGATAACCAATAATATATTTTAATGCTTCCTTGATTAAATACGATATTTAAGTGATGGTATTGCACCAGATTAAGTTTAAAGTGACTATTAGGCAAAAATGTCTTAAAAAAATATCCTTCATCGAATAATAATGTAGTAATTAATTTGCTGTTAATGGAACAAATAGTTAGTTAACGCTAACTTAATTATAGTAATATATAATTTTTATAAATAATACCTATAGTCCGTTTTTTTAAGAAAAATATTGGAATTGTACTAAAACGACGACCTTGAAATGCAAACCAATGAAATTGCTTTGAAGTTAGACCGTATTACAATAACGAAATTTTTGCGATTGAAGTGCTATGCGTGTTGCCTAAACTGAACCGAGTAAAGTCATAAATAAGATAGATGTGAACAGAGTTAAATGTAATATCGAATAAACGTAGTTATTTGGTTATAACATTTCGCTTTTTTGTGGTGAATATTTAATATTACTACAAGATTAAGTACTATTTAAATTATCTGAAGTTTCCCGGTGTAAATTAGACTTTGCAAACGACGCGCCACCTATATTATTCATATTTTGGTTCTACTATAATACCTAATCTTCTGTATTGTTGCTTCTTTTATTTTGAACTATATTCTTTTAGTCCCCAAAATTTTTAATATTCAATTACTAGAAAATTTTGCCATTTTTAATTTTTATAAAAATTTATTTTTGCCTTTATTTTATTCAAGTAAATGTTATTAAAATGCTACTGCTGATTAAAAGTTTATGCCGGTACTCAGCTGTGCGTTCTTATGTACATTTGCTATTCTTCCAAGTTTATCCAAGGTAATATTTAACAATATATCTTACCACATCCCAATGAGATTATTTATTATATTTTCAAGGACTTTTTTAATTTTACTATGCTGTTCTTATCCTTCAATATTTCCCTACTGCTTTCACTTTAAATAAACAACCATCAAAATCATCAAATTACTTCTCATTCACTTTCAGAATTATTTAAAACAATTTTATCAAAAATTACTCTCTAATTTAGTTAAAATTTTACGCACTGACAAAATCCGATACGTCGGTCATTTTTGACCAAAGAGACTTCTATTCGCCGCTAGTTGGCGCTTAGTTAAATCAACTGGAGGGAATTACTAATATTTACAATTTAAAATAAAATTTTCTAAATTATACAAAATAAAGATTTTCTTACTAAATACTTATTTAGACAATTTACTCCTCGCTTTCCCCGTACATAAAAGAAACATGACAATATATTTCATATCAAAATAAAATTGACAGAATTTTATGCTTTTGAAACCTCTCCCACCCAACCTTTAAAGACATAAGCTGTATTCTTTTTACCTATTTTAAGTGAGATTGTACTGAGATACTCAGTTACTCAGTTGAAAAGTTGTTTTTTTTACCGTTTTGACATAAGTACTGTGCCGTGCCGAACTGAGTTTTACGTGACAAAATTATGCCCTTCCATACCCAAACTGATCTTGCTGTTTTGAAGTGTTACAACTGAGACAAATTGAGAAACGGCTCGGATTGGTTGATTTAAATTAAACTTGTCACTTATTGCAATTATTTTAATATTTACTGCACCTTAAATTTTTCATTTGTCTTTTTGAAGTTTATGTTGACATTATACAATAATACAAAAAACAATTTGGTTAGCATTACCAAACTTCAAAATAATTAAATTCAAAAATCACGTAGTAGTAAATTTTTGTTGTTCTTTTTACCTTATCTTTTTCTCACTTTGACTCAGTTAATCTCAGTTCGTCTCAGCTCACTTCATCTCAGTTGTGCAACTGAGATAGAAATAAAATAGGTAAAAAGAATACAGCTATTGACGTTTTCAATCAAGTTGTGATCTAAACCAGGTTTAACTAATAAACTATTAAATTAAATTATAATTATTTTAACAAAATTTGCCTGACAGCATTTCTCTTGGGATCCCATAGTTTGTTAAACGTTGATCTAAACAATAACTAATATATAGTTTTCAATTTAATCGCATGTAAAACTGAACGGCTGTGAATTTATATTTTACTATCATCGTCAGAGAGATGGCCAATCAAATAAGTTTTTTAATTATTTTTTCTTAAATAAAAATTCAAACCATGACATTTCAATTGTAACACAAAATAAGCATTAGTTATTTATCAAATTTTTATGGTTTATTTAACTTAACATAATTATTGTAAATAATTAAATGTGCTCTATTTATTTGTTTTTCTATTAGAAAAATAGCAAATGTTCGCTTTATGTTATCTACTTTTTTTTAATTTGTCTTACCAGGAGAACCCATCAAATGTAACTCTAAGATGGAAATAAGCTTTTGTAGATTGAAAAAGCACTAAAATTAAGCGAACACCTGTTTTTTAAAGTGCTTTGAGCAATCGTTTCTGAGAAAATTACGTTTAAAAGTTTTTAATTGCAATACTTTAGCTAATTTATGCAACAATCATCCAAAAGTTTTCTAGTTGTTGAGATGATCACACCTCAATTGGAAGATTCCAGATTTGATTCTCTGCAAGACCGAATACGATACAAAACATGCTATATTCTATTTATAAAATGGCACACTGAAAAAAAAAACTATGACTTCAAGAAAGTAAACTTGGACCTTCCAATCTACTTGCAGACGCGTTACTATCTCAGCTAGAAGACCTTTAGCTGTAGGTATATTACATAAACTAAGTTTTGCATTCAAACTTTCAAATGCTATTAACTTTAAAATAAACATGAGAAACTAATCTGAAAAGTGCATTGTTTCTTTGAATAATCCATCGAATACCACTTGTAGTCAAAGTTAGGTAAATATTTTTTTTATTTCTTTGAGTTCATTTACTTATTATATTTATTTATCAAAATTTATGTTTCGAAAAAACAAGTTACCAAAATGTGAATATTAATTTTTTCGTAAATTGTTTTGTTTGTGTTGTTCTTAGATTATTTTGAAAAACTTAAATAAGAAACTCTTTGGATTCCCCCACGTAAGGATTTCTAAGATTTTCAACTTCTCCCCCCCCCCTCTTCTTTTGAAAACGAATTTTACAAAATTAATATTAAACTTTCTCTCTAAATAATTTTATTTGTTTTAAATAAAGCATCAGCAAATCGAATACCTAATATAAGTTAGTCGCTGGAACATCGACGTTGTCGCTCAGGTAACTACTATGTCTCCACTACCACCAAAACTATTTGGAAGTTATGTAACTACGAAGTAACCACGATTGGTGACAAATACTTGAAAACGACTAAAAATTTCTCAAATAAAGTTATTTATTACTCATGCGAGGTTTCCGTCTCAGTTGCTGCTACTTTGGTGCTAGTTGGGGAGTGTCATTGCTTAAAAGCTACATTTAAATTAACGGCAAAAAGTTTACATCCTTGAGACAATTTTTTTAAAGCAAGTAGTTTAAATAATTTATTGAAAAATTATGTAGTTTAATTTATTGTATAAATGATGTTTAATGTTTATAGAATATGCTTTTGAAAGTTACGAATAATATTTTAATATTAATATACACACATACATAAAATTAATGCAATAAAACCAAATCCTAACATTTACAAACGCAATATTAAAACTAATAACACTGAAATATTAAAAAAAATGGCAAATTTCATGGTTGTATGAATTCAATCTAAGTTTTCTATTGGCTTACAAAAAATATATAATCCGCGGTCGTATGACAAAATTTAGATGCGTCATTGGTAATAGTAGATATTATAGCAGTAAAAAATCGACCCAACTTTGACTACCAGTGATATTATAATAAGTGCAAGTTTTAGTAACCCCTATTATTTTAAATAAATGATGAAGTTTCGCACAAGGGTGTCGGGTTTAAAGCTGTATAAAATGATTTTGACAGTATGCGTTTGGAATTATTTCGTGCTCTTCAATTGGTAGACCTACTCATAGTATAATAATGTATCTAATAATTTTTAATTTATAAAATTGTTGCATAAATAAAAAGGAAAATAATCTCTATAATATCTAAACAAGTATTTCATATCTCTTCTACTATTTGTCTACTACAAATATAAAACTTCAAATGCACAATTTTAAAACATGTATTTAGTTTTACAACCAACTGCACTTTTGTTAAACTCCCTGTATATGTAATAAACATCCGCAATTTAAGTTGAGGTAATTTTCATAAGTAATTAAAAATGTGTAAAACTTTGTCAACTTGAAAATTATTATTTGAAGTAGAAAAATCTGTAACTGGAACAATGTTAAATCGTTATCAACTCAAGAACTTTGTCAAGAAAAGCAACGAATAAGAAAAACCATTTATGCTTGATGGCGGTAATAAAAATCATTAGAGAAAACTTGAATAGAAGCCCTAAATCGACGGCCGCAATTTTCCAGATCGGAAATGATGAAAACTTGTTAAAGCTCCACCTACATAATCTTAGTTAGAGCTTTTTCTAACAGCCAGAGATTATGGAAACATTCATGTTATAAGAGAGAAACAGCGCCAATTTTATGTAGTCAATCAACAGAATACTTTACGCAATAACCAATTCATAATGATAATAGTGTAATATGTAAATGAATTTATAAAATTGAATTATGTTAAATATTAATTGATTAATTAATTTGTAGTGGGCGGTAACAAATCAATTGCTATTTAAGTTTAATCAATTAAAAAAAATTATTAATAAAAAAGTTAGTGTAACATATTAGATTGGAAGTGGCCAAAGAAAACCAAGTCGAAGTTCTAAAAGCTCCTAAGGAAATTGGATTTCAATTTGTTTTCATTCATTTAATTAACCGGGGTTGACGATAGTGCTTATATAAAAAAAAGTCAAGCATTGTCCAAAAAATTAACGTTTTGATGACATAATGATTTGTTTGATTTTAAGCTTACGTCTTTTCGTGTAATATTTAAATAGCAGGTAATTAGCAAGAAGTGTAAAACTTTTGAAATCTAATTTTTAATGAGTATTGCTTTGAAATTTATTATGATGCTTTATAATCTAATGGTTTTCTAAAAGAGTACGTTAGAATCTTTGCAGCGAATAATAAGCAAGCTTATAAAGTTCATTATATTTTAGTTTTAAGAAACCTTTTTCAGTGACATCTGGATACATAATTATTTGAAGCAGAACGTTAAGTGCGACGTTTAATTAAAACCGCGAAATGAAACAGAACTTAGTTGGCTGTGTGGTTTTCTAATTTACTCTATATAAAGGGTTGAATTAAATCTCGCAGCTTCATCGTTGTTCTAACATTCAGCAATTTTGAGGTAGCCAATTGAAAAACTAAATACAAACATTAGGTAGTGCCTTCTGAAGTACTCATTTAAGTTAAATTCGAAGTAAAACGCAAATACAAAATTTGGTATAGCAAGAAGTAAAAAAATTAAATGTTTCGAGGAGCAATACCTCTCTTGCCTTGAGCCCTACAAATGTAACCATTTCATTACTGTTGCAATGGCAATATAAAAGCTGTCTCATTGAATATATACAAACGTTTCAAAAATGCAGAACTTTTTAATTTACGTTTTTGTTTTCTAGAATTGCGATGCAAATATGAAGAAGATTCCGCATTGTATTTGCTACTTTGCCAAAGGACCCAGATGTGTTCAAATAGTTCGCTCAAGGAAAGCCGTTCAATTCTAGTCGTGACTTAGCGTTTAAATGATTCTTTTCTTTACAATGTACACTTTTAGAATCTATTTACTTAATTATTTGCATATTTTATACATAAAGAATACAAGAAAAACGTTTTATAGACTATTGTACGGATAATAATACTTTAAGCTATGTATGTAGCATTACGGGGTTCCTTTGTTTCTTTCTTAACAGTTTAATATCTCATAATAATATTATTATATATAATTTTTAAATTTTTAAATATATAAATCTAAATATTAAACTTCTATTTTATGCTATAAATTCACATAAGATAGTTTGCCGTAATGCATGCATTTTTATTTCTACACATTAAATCCAATGCAGAACTGAGGCAACTTACAATATAATATCGTATAATATTATTATGGCACATGTAAAAATAAATGCAGCAACTTGCACAATTTTAAAAAATTTACTCAAAATAAACTTTAGTTGGATATAGTCGAAGCTTCGACGAAAAGTTCAATCAGTACTACGATGTTCTTTAGTAGCATTGCCTATCGAGAACAACAATCTAAATTCTAAACAACAAATTGCATCGCGCCTTTCCGAAGAATTGCTTATAAAAAAATCAAAAATGTAAAATTTAACAAACTTCGCTCACGAAATTTACTGTATGATGAGTAGATGACAAATTAAATATCGGTTTGCAGCGAAGATACAAAAAAGTCAAGTTATTTAAATTGTAAAAGATAAAATTCAAATTAAATTTTAGTTGGCAGTGGTACCAAAGAAACATTTATACATGAAATCAATTTACTTGAATATTCTTGTCAGAGCCGATTTCTTATGCTCGAAAAGTTTTCATCGAGATAAAAGAACAATAAGAAAAGCATTATTGACTATTATGGCGGTGACCGTTGCCAACACAAATTCATAAAGAACGAACGTATATAACTAAAAATTAATAACTAAAGAATAATGTCGATAATCATCTATTGTGTAGGAAATTGATAAATGCATATCGTGCTCATATCGTTTTCAACTTATAATTTATAGAAATAATAATTTTTGGGGTTTACATCCCGCACGTGATTTTTTGTGCTTCTCATGAAACATCATACTTTTTGTGTTATATATAGGTAGGTTGGTACTTAATTAGCAGTACCTAATTTATTTAAGAATTCCATCAAATTTTCAGTTTTGTCAGACACCACAAAAAGTTCACTTTAAATTTCGTTTCTCGCATAAGACGTTATAATTACCATATTTTTTTGCTTTATAATTAATAGCGTGCAACTTATCTATCTAATTACCCGTTCGCTTGATACCTCTTCATTATTTTCTCACCTCAAACTTGCATTTATCACGAGTAGGTTATGCGGTAGTTGGAAGACAAAGTGCACCTTGTAAGTAATAGGATCGATGCGCTTTTGAATCTTACCACCTCAAGGATTTCCTTGTATTTTCGAGGTGCCACGGTATTTGTAGGTATTCTTGATCATGACAAGGGTTGCAGGTCGCGGTTCATGGTTCTTGGCACCCTTTCTATACAACTCTCATACTCAAACTTTCTTGTGTGAACTTTCAAGATACTATCGATTTTAAGCTAATGTAAATTTTGCCAAAAATTTTAGATTAATAAATTTAATGAACATTCAAATACAATACTTCCATTCGAAAAATAAAACTTTATGTTCTAAAAAAACCACATGAAAATTTTTCGCTCTATTTATTTTTTACGTTTCAATATTAATTTAAGTAATATGCAGCTATATTGATTCATTGTTGCTCACTACATGTAATATTACCCATTGTATTAAATTTCGTTTATTTAACCAACTTCAACCATTTAATTAATATTTCTTAGAAAAGTTAATTATTATTATCATTCCCAAAATAATTTAATATAAATTTCTACCAGTTATCTCTTGTCCGGTTAATACATTTTTGAAAGCAAAAGCTTTTAGGTCGAGCATCGCAGGCTATGGATATAAAGAAAACTTAATAATTATTAATGATAATTATCTGAAAAAAGGCTAACTGCCTTATAAAGATAATTTAAACTGCCCCTATCTTTTTAGAAAGTCACAATTTATTTAAGGTATATTTGTTTGAAATACAACAACTTAGCTTAGTGGAGGAAGTTCAGCTTTGAGAATTAGCAATTAAAAATAAAAAAATACAGATTATAAGGTATCACGATATTCCAAACAAACTAACACATCCCATTCAAATTGATCAATTTTATTCTCCAACAGATATTCTTTCCATTATATTATTTAAGCTCCGCTTTCATTGATCCCAAGATGACCATAAAACTAATTAAACAATATTTGCTATTCTTAAAATAAAAGAAAATTTACTCGCATTTTAATAAATTTTATTATATATAATTTATTCTTAAATCATTGAAGAAATGATCAGGCTAGGCTATTTTTGAATAATTGTAAAAGTAACTCTTGGCGAAAATTGTTTTTTTTTCATTCAAAATTATTAAAATATATTTATACTGTTACAGATTCAGAAAAGGAAAATCGACGGTTGGTGCCATACACGTGTTAAAACAGATTATGGAGAAAACCAGAGAATGTAAAATAGATATTTACTTACTATTCGTTGATTTCAAGCAAGCTTTCGACAGAATGAATACAAAGGAATTGGTGAAAGCCATGAAAGAGACGAAGATACCGCCCAAGCTGATTAGATTGGTGGAAATAACACTGGAGAAAACAACAGCTAAAATAAAAACATCAGCTGGAGAAACAGATGTATTCGAGATAGACTGCGGCATTAGACAGGGCGATTCGCTATCAGCAACATTATTTAACATCGTGCTCGAAAGAATAATTAGAAAAACTTGATCTAACGGTACAATATTAAACAAAGAAAGCCAAATAGTTGCATATGCGGACGATTTTGTAATTATATCAAGAATAAAATAAGGACTGGAAAAAATTTTCAAGGCAATAAAAAATTCAGCATAGGTAGCAGGCCTATTAGTAATTGTAAAATGTTTCTGTTTGCGCATTTGCCAGTACATTCTGTACATTTTCTATAGCAAATATACAGTTACTATTTGAAAACTCTCTTTAGCATATAAAAATTGCTTTTACAAAAATACTTTTTAGACATTTTTTGTAGATAATTTCATTCCCTTCATTTTTGTTTCCATACATTTTTTTATTCTTCACCTCGTTTTCGACCAAGAGTGACTTAAAGCAGTCTCGGTAAAAATCCCATGGAAATCCCCTGGGAAAACCATAAGAATTCTAGCCTGCATTTTTAATTTTATTAAAAAGTTTTACTGAGTCTGCTTTAAGTCACTCTCGGTCAAAACCGAGGCTACAAAATAGAAAAATTGATAGGAACAAAAATGTAGACGATGAAATTTGCTACAAAAAATGTCTAATAAGTATTGCTGTGAAAACAATTTTTATATGATAAAAACAGTGTTCGAAAGAAACAATTTACATTGCTAACATAGGAGCGTCCGAATACTTTTTCGAGTAACTGTAATTATATCATATTGTCGTAAATGTGCTTCATATTAACGTAAAATTCATTTTTGTGGCATTAAAGGAACTTTAATACATAAGTAAAATCTTATGTATTATTATTTACCTTAGTTTACAAAATTAGGCAACATCTTCGATGCATTATTGTTGTGTGCTTATCTAAGTAAATTTGTAAAATACAATTAGTATTAAATAATTTTTTAACTTTATTATTAAAACACATATTATAATAACATAAGAATAAAAAATCTAACTAAGTAACCAAAAGTTGATACACATACTTTAATTTGAAGCAGTAGCAATTAAATAACTTCTAGTAAAAATTTCTCGATTGTATGTACAATTATATTGCCAAACCCCAGATATTATAACATAACATAATAATAATATATTTTTACACTGTATTTTCAAAGTCTACTTTTAAATTATTACTATCTGTGTTTCTTTACCATTAATTATATTTTAAGCCACATTTACTTTTTTATATAAATAAGTAATTGGTGATACGTAAGAAAATATAATTAAAGTTAAATGCTTTCGTATCTATAATAAGTATTCTTTATCAGACCATCAACGCAGAAGTTCAATACAACGCAGACAATTGCTTTAGAAAATATAGAAGCGTGTAATATAAATACAACAATGATTTTGGGTTCCCAGTTATCTTTAACTTAATTGACTTAAAAATTTTAATTATTATTGGTTCATATCTACATAATTAATTTTTATATGTTCGATCGTTAGTACAAATAGTATAAATCAAAAATATATTTGAGCTGTAATTACTTAGCATAATTCGTTACACGCGATAATTTTACATTTAGGGTTTTCATGATAAACCTGCAAAATTTTAACATTATGAGAAATTTAAGTAATGCGCAATTCTTCTCTTTTTAGAAAACCAATACCCAACGGTTTTTGCTCATAAATATCAATTAAATCTTTAGTCATTTATCATAATGGGGTAGTGTGCAAAGACAGTGCGCAGCCTCGTCACAACGCATCCGCAAGCAATGAATTCCAATTAAAGCTTAACATGATATATGGTAAAACGATACAACTATAATTGAGGTATTGTTTATTTTAATTTCTCACTTTTTCCATACCCCGCCACCGCAAGTTACCTATGTAATTTTTTAATACTGACTATTTTCATTACTTCGCTTACACTGATTAATTACTAAAAAGTTAATTTCGTTCCACTTCTAAATTTAATTCTTGGTTATTTTATGAAAATTAATATTTTCTGCTAAACCAGCAATATAAAATTTTATTTCGAATAATGCAGCAAAAAAATATATAGTCAGATATTGACAGTTGCAGATCTATAGCTTGCTGGGAGTCTGAAGCTGGATATACTATTATAGAGCCTCTACTTTTTCTTATTTAACTTAGATTAACTATACAAAAATAAAAGTTAACTAATCCAATTTGAAAATTATTCGATGATAAAATAGGGTATTGCAGTTTATAGCCGAGTTTATCGCTACTGAAATTGTGATTTGTCAAAATGTGCAAATCCGTCTAAATTTACACCTTTTTTCAGCAGGATTGCAAAACGTTTTCATATCCATATGCTATAGTACCTAGACTACTATGTATGATTAAGTACAAAGTTAATATTAATAAATGGTAAATAGCAGTTTACAGACAGGAAAAACCTAGAAATCAAAAGTGTAAAGAAAGTGTAGTACTTAGAAGGTGGGCGGGTATGAAAAAGCCAATTTTAAAAAAAGTATGAATAAATCAATAAAACACCATTTTTTAGAAATATAAATAGGTACGGTATAAATAAGTTTATTTTATTAATGATAATAATATTAAAATTTTTGATATAAAGAAAGGTAACGGAAATTTTTAAACTTTTATCAATTACTAATATTCAGCTGATTTATATAATATAGTATATCTATAAATTAATACTAGTAAATAAAATTTTGAAAATGTAGTTTACCTATTTATAACGCATTAAAAATGTAGTTAGAAATTATAGAAAGATAAAAAACAATCTAAAAGTCAAGCCGAAATAATTTTAGATAAAATAAAACATTACAGTTGAGCCATTATCACAGAGCTGGTTATGCATCGTGTAAAATTTTATCGCAAATTTTTACAGTAACCTATTTTGTGTAGTCGCCAAAGAAATAATAAAAATAATAATTTACAACGTTGTGGGTTACAATATACTTTAAATTTACAATAATTGATGATATAAAGTTATTAGCATAGTAATAAACTAATTCAATTCACTTACATTATAATAATGTAAAAATACACCAAATTTTAGAAAAAATAATTTGTAGCTATAATTTATAGCCATCTCGCGGTCGTAAATCAAAGCTAGTTGCGTGTAGCTTAACCTTAATCTACAAAAAAAAGTAGAGAATTATAATATATCCTAGTCTTAAGTTCTAGTTATTAATAATTTTCAAATATTTTGTAAAATTTTGTATTTTTATTTGCAGATTATTGACTAATAAAAAGTTCCTTCCATGTAAAAGCCAGTAAGTTTTCTTCAAGTAATGTAAGTAAGCCACGTAATATTTCTATGTATGTAATTTTCAAGGTTAATTTTCTCTTACAAAATATATTTTTATCAACTAATTTTTAAAAAATATGAAAGTTTACACAATTATATGGTAATAATATTATTGTTATTGTGTAACAAATTTACCTGTCAGATTTGAAAATTTTCAGTTAACCATTTGTATAAACCTATTGATTTTTAAAATTAACCAATTTGAGGAAATTGTTAATTCAATTTAAATTATTGATTTGTTATTATTTTGTTATAACTGTGTTTTTTAAGTGAAGGATTTATTACTACTATAATAACATTTATAAATAAATTATATTCTATGTTTGCATGATGAAAGTGGATTAATTGAAGTTTATGAAATAAAATACATTGTTTAAATTTAGAGATACACTTGATGTTATTAAATTTGTAAACGTTTAATTTAAATATACTTTCAAAAGAATCATAAACAATTGAAGGTAACAGGGCATAAGTGAAGAATCATTAATCTTCACAATTATTTTTTTAAATCTTGCAGGATTATGTAAAATCAGATTTAAAAATTATTTGACATAAATTAAAAAGCTTTTAATTTATTATATTTCACAAGTTAGTTCACTTATATTTTTATAAATAAAGATTTAGAAATACATCTGAAAGCGACATGGAATATAATGTTTGTGTCCTAAATCCTAACTGACTTATGTCTAAAAGATCGACAAGAAAATAACATTTTTTTATTTACCAATTTATGTTCAGTTTAAAAAATATTGACATTACACTTTCAAATTTTAATTTTATGAACTCGTAAGACTAATATTCAAGATCATTATGCAAAATCAAAAAAAAATCTATGTTATGCCGGCACACTGCTTATCTGTTGTGTTTAAAAATCCGAAGTTATGTTGATTTATGTACTTTTGCTGGGTAATATTTGGTATAAGTTCTATCGACTATAAATATAGAACCATCATTATTGTCTGTAATTTCAGTTCAATTTACCAAACAAATTTACGAAAAAGTACCGATCTGAACATACTATTATCTCCATTTAGCTTTATGGTGAACCTATAAATAATTCTTTGTTTTATTGTAATTTTGAATTATTTTAATGTCCCTAATTAAAATTATAACAATTAAATTTTACTTTTTGTTATTCAAAAGAACAAATTAAATATATGTATTTAAAATGTACCACATATCTCTTGGAACATACACAGTACATATTATTATATACAACTGTTTATATTAAAGCTTGAAAAGATTCTTATAAAAACTACATTCAACTCACGTATGCTATCAAGTAAATTATGCTACCATAATATTCCCTTTTTAATTTACTAGTAAATAAAATTTTTCCTTCATTCCTATCCAACTAGATCGCGGTTGTTTTACAAACCGTTTTGTTTCAAAGTTACAACAAGGTCGTGTTGCGTATCCTAAAATACCATCTTGTTTTACCCTTAATGCTTTCATTTTATAACATTAGTTTCTGACCTTTCATGAAATAGTATGCTAGGGCGATGTGGAGGCACTTACAACTTCGTTGAGATTGGCTCTTGCCCAGGTACATAAATATGAAGTTC
Organism: Cantharis rustica; assembly: GCA_911387805.1. Classification (NCBI taxonomy): domain Eukaryota; kingdom Metazoa; phylum Arthropoda; class Insecta; order Coleoptera; family Cantharidae; genus Cantharis; species Cantharis rustica. Next base: position 43,556,740 of record OU426877.1, read on the forward strand.
ATACAGCAGCTCTAAAGCAAACTAACAACAATGCTTCAACTTGACTCGAAAATACGCCAAAATACAAACCATTCTGCAATTTAAACTTCTAGAAAGAAAGTTTAAATAGATAAATTATCTTTCATTTAAAAAAAATTTAAATTTACTTTTACTTTTATAATTTCTTATTGCTACCTACTATTATTTATAGTCCCACTTATAATTACTTCTTTTCCAAAAACTACAAAGAGTTTATACTCAGAGAAAAACGGAGATGACACAAATCCAATGAAATTCGTGCTTAATAGTAAGTTCAGAAAATAAATTTATCACTCTATTTAAAGTAAGGAAATTGTTAAAGCAATAAATAAGAAAATGGAATGCGAGAGGACATATTGTCTACCCACCTCTTAAGAAGTTGCGAATTTTAATGACGATGCTATCGACACTTAATGTTTATGTAGTCGTAAACAACTCCATTTGGAAGTTGCGTTTGAGTTCTAAGTTTACTTTCACATTTGTTTGCTTAAAGCAAAGACTAAAGAAATAATAAAATAATTAAAGTAAAACTGGAAGATGCTAGGTAACTTTACAACAGAAATAATATTATCGTATAAATTATATTAAATTAATAGTAAAATTTGACGAATTTTTTTTTCTATATTAATTTAAATAAAATCAATTAATGGTATTTATGGATATTTATGACGTATGCAAAAAATAAAAGAAAACCTAGGTGTAAATATTTATATTACAATATTACTTTTATATTACAATGTTTCTATCTTAGTTTCCATTGTTGTCCGAAAGAGAAATATTACATAAAACTGTTCATTAATAAGTTAACTGAAAACTAGAAAAACTTCAACTAAAACGATAATCACATGGTAAAATCCCAGTTTCTCAAATTTATGTTAGCCAAGTCTTTTTTCACATCATTATTCCAACGATTTATTGGTCTGCCTCATCATCTTAGTCTTCTACATTTCAAATCCTATACGCTTTTTGGGGTTTTTCCGCTCCCATAAATCCAACATCATCATGGATCCATACGTTACTGTTGGTCTTACTATCTTTTTCAGTATTCCGCAGAAGATCTTACTGAATAGCATCAATTTAATTAAAAAGCACTCTTTGAACTAGCCGATATTTTCAATTTTATTTAATTTTCATTTTTTGTTTTTTTTTTTCAATACTATGCCCAGATAATATGTATTACCTATATCTAGGTTACATTTCAGTGTCCATCTAGCTGGAACAGTCTGTTTTCTCGGATCATGTATTTCATTTTTAGTACATTAACTTTTAGGCCCATTTTAAATGGTCTCACTAGTATCTTTTCAGTTTTTTGTAATTTACCTTTAAACCTTGCTAAGATAGTAAAGTCATCTTCAATGATCACGCATTTACTTTGGCTATCTTCTAATATTTTCCCTTAACTGTCTACCGTAAGATATTGTCTTAAATTTAGTTATCATTTCCTTCATTCTCTCTAGAATAATTAATCCAGTTCCAAGTCTTCAATCCTTCTTATTACTTTTGAAAAATATCTACATAAGTTTCCCTGGCATTCCAATTAACAATAAATACGATTCTCTTTAACATTTAGATTTTTATTTAGCAAATGATTTTCTATGTCTTTTTCACGCCAATTATTGTCTTTTTATTTATACTTTACCATACTTGGTGTTACCTAATCTGATTGACTTTCTCTCTTTCCTGTTTGACTCTTTCTCTTAATTCTTTCGTATTTTTCTTTCTTTAACGGTAAAATTTACTAAACACGTGCTTTAACCAATTCTGCATGCATTCTTTATCTTCGGTTCAACCCTCAAACGATTTCTAATAAAATTATGCATTATTTCCTTTTATTTAATTTTCTCTGAGGTGCCCAGTTCTATGTCAACCACAAGAATGGTTTAATTTTAGTTTATTTTTTCTAGCGTCTAACGATAACCATATCAATTTTTTTAGCATAAACCAAAAAATGTACAAACACTTTTTTGAAAAAAATGTTTAAGTTAAATTTTTGGGTTTATGCTAAAAAATTTGATATGATTAATATCGAGTTACACTACCTAAACCACTTATCTATTGATTATCTAACGATAACGATTATCCAACGTCTGCAAACTCTTTTTTTATCTAATCCATTTCTGCTTTTCTATACTTGTATTTAAATTGATTTTTATTTTCCTTCATCGGTTTTTTCATTTCATGAATTTCAGCTGTAAACTTCATTTTTCATATTTTTAGCATTGCTTTGTTTTCGGATTTTATTTAATCTTTTGTCTCGTTAGACATCTTTTGTATTTATTGAAGAATTCTCTTCATTTTTGAATTTGTGGTTTTCTTATGTTCAATATTTTTTGTTTTTTTTTCCGAGCTCTGCTTATTATATTACTTCGTCTATTCTCTCTATTCTATTTTTCTTTTCTGAATTTTTACACATTTATTAAACCGCAGTATTGTCGATCAATGCAGCTTAGGGCTCTTTCATACAAAGCGGATGTGAAATTATGATTGCCTACTAACTTTTCATAGCAATACCTGCGGGCAAGCGGTCACATCCGCTACTCATGAAGCAGTGCGTAAGTAAAAATGTGTTAATTATTGATTTTTTTGTTTACTATTTGATGTGTTACTTTAATTTTTAATAAATTTCCCGTAAATCAAAATGCAAAATACGATTCGACTTTTCGAATATATCCGTCTTTTTAATTTTACTTTTCTGATGTTTATTTTTAACAAAATTGATTTCATTTTCTTATTTTCTCTCTATTATTCTGTCTGCTGCTTTTTGCTTTTAATATCTCATTATTTCACTCAATTTAAGCAAAACGAATCGAAAACTAATTATATAATAGAACCGTAACTTACGGCTATCACGATACCACCCAAAATCACCGCAAGTAACTATTATTTATAGATACATAGCCTCTATGATGTAAAGCTGTACTTTATACCCTATGAATTTTTATTTCTTGGTTATTTGGTTAAGAGTAAATTTGTTTAAAATTAAACATTGGTAAGTTTCAATTCATTAAGCCTAATTCAGTCTGACGAAGATATTAATTATAAATATTCTTCTTCTTTCGTTAGGTCTGCGACCTGTGTTTTTAAATAGTAATCTCAATGATGTTCCGAAGTCACTATTAGTGCTGTAAGCAAATTGTTTTACGTCCAATGTAGCTGGCTAAGCTCATCTCCGATGTGCCAGTAACTCTGAATTTTTATGTTGATGAAGACAATCATCAACCTAGAAGAACCGTTAGCTTTACATGCCCTTCAAATACAGAGACAATCATAACAAAGTTTAAGTTTTCTTTATAAGAAAGAGTTAGACTTTCACCGAATTCAAACCAGATACCTTAGCCAGCAGTTATTCGGCTAACACACTGTGCTAATGATTATCTCTAATTATTTTATAAATATTGAACTTTAATTGTTTTTATTATTTTTTTTTATTGTTTTAATTATTTTTGCTGTGAAATTTTTAAAGTGTTGGCAACAGAGACAAAAATAAACAAAGGTTACAACTTCACTTTATAGCGGCCGTTGTTAAAGCTCAATTATTGAGAATGATTATGCTCAATTGTAATTTATGATGATTAATAATTATGAATGTATGAAAATTATATGAAGATACGACGTCAATTAAATAAGTTTACAGATAAAGAGGTATCGTTATTTAATTAATGGTTTACATTGTTGAGAGAAAGAAGAGAAATCTTGGTTATAATTAACCTTTATAAGTTTGTTTAAATAAAATTTGTATTATAACGTATTACATATAACATGCTAAAATAAGCATTAAGATAACACGGTAGACCAGCTGCATAAAACAACGCTAAACAAATTTAATTATTTAAAATTTAAAAGGAAGGAAAGTTACAACTAAAGTTACTACAATAAGATTAATTTAGGTTTACCAATTAAAAGTATGATCGATCAACCTTTAATTAACAAACCGTTAAATTTATTTTTTAGAAGAAAACTTGCGTCTACACTGTTATAAAAAAAGTACTGTTTATTTTTGAAAAACTGAAGATTTGCAAAGATGAAACAAGATAGCAATATATGTACATCTATCTGCTTAGTATTCTTTTGAATAACTAATCGAGGTAGACGAAAATCGCCTGTAATACAACAAAACACTTTTCATAAATTTATCTAATTCTGGCATAATATACCAAACTGCTTAAAACTTCAATTGATCGCAAAATTTAAACTTGCTGATATGGTAGGTGGAAAGATAATCAATAATATCAAATAATTACAATCGGGGTTATTATTGATAAAGATAGAATTTCTGTTATATTTTGGTAGATGAGGTAAATTTTTTACTTAGTAGATGTGCTATAATATTAAATCCTATTATTAAAAATTAATAGATTCGTATATTTGAGAGTTTGATAAGTACCGATGTTCATTTTCAAATTTTATATGATCATGACGTGGATGGTTATTCTTTTTGCACTTCATGAAAATTGTGAGTGAAGATTTTTATATTAATGGCAATACATTTTCTTAGTTTCTGCCATTTATTACTATATTTTTTAATCATTATTTCAAGAATTTTTTTACTGATACCAATTATTTATTTTCATATATAATTGCTTCTAAAAAAAACTACAAATTTATTCAAAACGCGAAAATATTATTTTATATTTTAGTTTGTTCGTTTTGTTATTTGAATATTATATCTGCTCGATGAGCTTAAATAAAAGTAAAATTTTCGATTACAGTTTATATTCAAACAATTTCATATACTAATAGCCATAAAAAACGCACCAACTTTTTATTGATTATTATTATTTATAGAAATTTTGGAAATGTTGTCTAAAATTTACTTAATTTGAATTAATAGCTAGTATGTAGCTTAATACTATATCAATACCATTTTATGTTTTTTGTATCTACATATAGTTGAACTTTTTCAATGAAAAGAAAAAACGCACACATCTTAACCCTAACTATTAAAATCAATAATTGCGGTAATTTGATCTTTCACTTTCATGCGAAGGCGATCAAGGGACCGCAGTGACTAATAATTAATGATTAAATCGCAAGGGTCTCTGGAAATTATTAGGGACTGCAGAAATCTTGTTAACAAGATACTGCATTCTTTCCTAATTTAGGTTGTACCTGAAATAATCATGTTAATAAATAATTGATCAAATTATAAATATTTTTCCTTTTGTTCTAATTTTTCCTTAAATATTCCATCTAAATAAATAATTGGGAAAGAATACCTAATTATTTTTTATATAGTAAATAAATTTTCCACGTATAGATTTATTTATAAAACTCAATAATAACACTCGGAAAGTACCTCGTGAAAACGCTAATTGAATTTTTGCACTACACTAAATTGTCTTAACTGGTTTTGTTAAAGTTAATTAAAATTTCAATTACATAAGTATAAAATACACTTAGGAGTTTTATCTCGTTTATGGAAAATTAGTATAATTACTATTTTGTTTTTGCTGTTTAATTTAAATTTAAGAAAAACTTGGTAACTTATTAGATCGGTTGGTTTCCTAATTTACATTATGTACATAATGTATATTATAATATATACTTTTGTAAAATTTAAATTACAATATTGGCATTGTAATTTAAAAATAAATTTTCGATAAGCCACTTGCAGGTATCGTTTTATAGAAGTCGTTATATACTTTTATAATTAAATAACTAAGGAAACACGAATACTTATTAACACAAGAAATGTATATATTGAGCTCACAATTTGGGTTTTCACAAAACTATTCCAAACGTTTCAGGCGCTAAAATATATAATTTAACATGAATTTAGCTAACAAGATTCTTACATTACAATTTCCATCCGCACTTAAATTTTATACGAAATACGTAGAACATTAAAATAGGTTTTCGTAACAAAATAAGTAGTAAAATAATTCGAATAAAGTAATAAAAATAATAACGTTTTACAATAATAATTAATTAATGCAATCTCAGTAAAGTAACCTCGCGCAACTGATAATATATTGTAGCCTATTTCAATTATTTTTATAATGAATGAATTTACTTTAAATTTGAACCTAACCGATTTATTTCTCGGCGGGGTAATTTTGTCCAATTGGGTGAAAATGATGTAGGTACTCAGAATAAAATTTTAGTGTGTCTAAAACATTTACAACAAGAACAATATTTGAAATTAAATTGTTTTGTTATGCTAAGTTAATTTTCAATTAACTTTTATTGTTTTTTATTGTTTTTATTATTTCAATTATTTTTCAAAGAAAAATATTGATTAGATTACTTTTAAAAATAAAAAGTTGATTTAGAAATACATTTTTAACCATCTGATGACTACTCAGAACGCTAATGCATGAGATGGAGTTTTTTATTTTTATGCGTAAAGTCAACGAACAATTTTTTAAAAGTATATCATTAAATATCACTATTATTAAATTATAAAAGTTTTGGAAATTAAAATCTTTAATTACGGGCTCTATAAAGGTTATTATCATCATCATTTGGTTACTCTAAAAAATTTAAGTTTAATAATGACAAATAATTCGCAAATAACAATTAATAAAATAAAAACTAAGTTCAACGGGTGTTCAGCCACATCAATGAGGTGTACTATTGTGGTGTACCTGATTCTTCCTTCAAAGTTATAAAATATGTTTTCTTCAAATTTCACGTTTTACTTTCTAATTTATACAGTTTTAGATTTAGAATGAGATCGTTACGGCCTGATGCTCATGTGCGTCGAATGCTAAGCCGAGACCCTCGGTTCGATCCTGAACTAAGTAAAAACTTTATTCTGATCGTTTTCCCTCGGCAGGCAATGACAAACCACCGAGATATTTGCCAAAAAAACTCTTCTAAATAAAAGAAGTGGTCACTATGTTCTTACGTAAGACGAAAGACTCTGGGAGAGAGATTTTAAGTTTTAAATATTTTATTTTTCAGTAAAATATATAAAAATACAATTAGGTTAGGTTACAATTATTCGAATAAAATGTAGCAATGTAAGTTATTGTCAGTAGAATAGCATTACCAACGCTACATTACCTATGGCAACGGTTGCATTTGAATTATCGTTAAAAAAGTTTATATCGTAGATTTATAATTATATTATAATTTGATCTATACGAGTACAATATTAATGCGTATTTTTTTATGTGGTGAACTGCGATTTAATCTAATAATATAATTAATTTGCATACTGAGGTTTTATTTCAGTGCATAAATGACGACTGGCATATTGCAAGCATATATTTGATTACAAAATGTTTTTGATAAGAGTGTTATTACTCAAGTAAAGATATTTTAGCTACCAACTATAAACTTAACTTATTTCTCATTCTAGAAAATCGGTTATCAATTACTGTGATTAAAACCAAATAAATTTTAGGTTAAGAAATGTGTTTTCTTCTAGTACTTCATCTTAATTTAGGATTTCTCTGTTCGGTACAATATTTTCACTATTACCGTCATATTTTCGGCCTGCAAAATTAATTTTCACGTGGTGTACATTCCCCAAACATTGTCTCTTATTTTCTGAATAACCTGTGTATGGTAAAAATATTATGTAAAAAAAAGTTTATGTTATACAACCTTTATCTCTGCAATTGGAAACATGGATAACATGCAACTGGGAATAGTTAGGTAGCCATTAAAAATTCAGACAAAACTTCCTTTATAACTCGTATTTTTGTTGTCACTGGTAATACTAAAATAAAAATTGACCGTAGTGGTAGTAAACGTTACATACAACAATTCCTTCGTTTTATTTATTCTCGGATTTTTACAAATGTAAATTGAACACGCGATCTCTTAAGAAGCAAATTTAATATTTCCGGCGCGTCATTACCAAAAGAGTGATACACCAATTAATATGTAGTAGTAATAAATATCATTAAAGAATTACCCGGAATATTAAAATAAAGAATAAATTTTAAATAAATTAAACAAATAAATACTTCCCACGTAAATAATATGTATAATATATAATAATAGATAATCAATTTCTTGTCATTTGCAAGAAATTTCTTTACAATAACAGTTTGCCAATTGTGACAGACTTTTTAATTTTTCTAGCTCACTCTACTTACATATTAAAATTTCTTAGTTAGTATAAAGAGCACATTTCGTAATATTTTGTGAAAAAAAAATTAATTTTTAAAAAATTAAAATCGATAGATATATAATAATACTTTTCTTTGTGTAAAAAGATTACCTTTAATTTGAAGTATGATAGTTTTCAAAAGTACACCCTGTATATTATTACATATTGTACAAGTACATAGTATACCTTATTAACATAAAATTTACTAAGAGTTCATGATGTAATTTCATTTTCTTTAATTTATTTTTTAAAATTTTTAAAAAATAATATGCCCACAAAATGAGTTACGAATCAACAACACGTTCTTCCCCCACCAATGGCAACATAAACAAACCTTTGGAAAGTCAAGGGGACATGAGTCAGTCATAGATTATATTGTTACAAATAGACAAATACCCCCAAAATAAATCGTGGACGTAAGGGCCCTGAATTCAGCAAGCATAGGCACCAACCACAGTCTGATACTATGCAAGTTCCGTCTTAAACATCTACCACAAAATCTTCGAAAATCGCCAGTGTTCGTAATAAAGTTTAACATTGAATCCTTTGAGTATGACAGCACCAAGTACATATAGGGAAAGATTAAAGGATAAGATAACAAAAAATGAAGTAACATAACAAGATAACGTGGACCAAGCATAGTTAAAGATAAAAACTAACATCACAGAAAGCGGCAAGAAAGCGTTAGGAATTAGAAAAGTTAATATCGGAAAGAAGAAAAACACGAAAGCATGGTTCACAAGAGAAGTAAAGAATTTGGCAAACGAGAAAAGAAAAGCGCACTTAAAGTATAGTATGAAAAGATCAACTGAGGAATATGTAAGATATAAAGCGGTTAGAAACACGATAAACAACCAAATAACAATGTTGAAACGAGAATACTGGGCGAAATTCTCAGCAGACATGGAACATGATATGTATGGCAGCCAAAAGAAAGTCTGGCAAATGATCCGTAGCGCAAAAAGACCGGTAACGGAATGCACACTGCTCACAAATATCACGAAGGGCAAATGGATCAACCATTTCCAAAAGCTCTACGAGACGACGGATGGCACACCACGAGACAACGTAGCGACACCGGATGTGGAGAGAGAGAATCTGAGCGAAAAAGTGATCTTAACACAATGCGAGATGGACAAAGCAATACAAAAAATAAAAAACAGAAAATCGCCAGGAATATCAGCAATAAGATGATAAAATACAGAGGTGACGAACTATCAAAAGAGATAACAAAGCTGTTCTAAAGGACAATATCATCCGGGAATATACCCAAAGAATGGCACACAAGTGTTACGATACCCATATTCAAGAAGGGATCAAAAAACGACCCAAAAAATTACAGGAGCATAACCCTACTGAGCAATATATCTAAATTATACACAAAGATTCTCTCACAGAAAATTATTGATACCACCGGAATAAGTGACGAACAACAATATTTCCGCCAAAATAGATCTACTGTCGACGGAATATTTATAATACGACAACTAATAGAGGGATCGATTGAATATGACTAGCCCCTGTACCTTTGTTTTGTCGATTTTACACAAGCCTTTGACAGAATAAGACTCAGCGACGTCCTAACAACCCTACATAATAACAGCATTAGTATAGAGATAATTAACATAATTAAAGAATTGAACACGAATACAAGAACCAGAATAAAAATAGCAGGTCTGCTTACAGAAGAGATCCCAATTAAAACTGAAATCAGACAGGGGGATAGCCTGAGCCCCACACTGTTCAACTTGATCATGGAACAAATAATCAGGGGAATTAGAGACACTAACATTTGCTATGGGGTAGAGGATAGTAGAATACAGATGGTGTGCTATGCGGATGACGTGGTTTTGACTGCCGAAAATGAGGACGACTTACAGCGGCTCCTGTCTAGACTCAATTGCTTATCAAAAGCGTTCAATATGAAGATATCAACCCAAAAAACAAAATCGATGGTGACCGCAAAATATCCCATACGCTGCAAACTGATGGTCGACGAGGAACCCGTCGAGCAGGTTAGCAAGTTCACATACCTGGGTGTAGATATAACGAATGACCGAAATACCATATCGGAAGTGCGTACACAAGCGTCTAAATCAGCCATGATCTCAGGTTGTTTACGTAATATTATAAGGTCCAACAAACACATGTCAATCGAGAACAAGGCAAGAATATACAAAACATGTGTACGACCAGTCTTGACATATGTAGCAGAGACAAGAGCGGCAACATCAAGAACGAAGCAAATAATGAGAACTACAGAGATGAGAACGTTGAGATTAATAGCGGGAGTGACGTTGTGGGATAGAGTAAAAAGTGAGGTAACGCGCGAAAAATGTAAAATCCAGGATGTTGTCAGATGGACTAGAGCAAAGAGAAGGTTTTGGAGAGACCACGTCAACAGAATAGACGACGGACGAATCGCAAAAATTGCAATGACAAAAAGACCTAAAACCAAGAGGCTCCCTGGAAGACCCCCAAAGAGATGGAACGACAGCTAGACGTCCGAATCCCAAGAAGGCAAAACTTGATTAACGAACAGGGCTAAGCCCTATTATAAGAAGAAGAAAAAATATTAAATAAATCTTGAATATAGAAATGAACTTGAAATATAATTTTAAGTAAATTTTTGTGGTGATTATTTTGTATTGTTAAATATAAAAATAAACATAAATTAAATTAAGAATACCTAAAAACATAAAAATTATATTATTATTAACAATACATACTAATTAAGATTTACTAATTTTTAGGTTTATTACTATTAAATTTTATAGTAACGCAGCCCTTTGGCGCATAAACGTGGTAACATTTGAAAATATTTATTTCAAATTTACTTTTTAGAAGTAATACTAGATCGCAGTGGCGGTTCAACTTTATTTACTCGCGGTGCCGTTTTAGAATTATTTCATCTATATAATTTTTAAAACTCTATTTAAGCAAGTGACATCGTTTAGATTATTTATTTGTTTTTATTTTGGTAAGTCATATTTAACCCATATTAATTTTTAACATTTTTAGTTATTTTTTAATTTTTGAATTTGTTTTGTATATCTTTTCTTGCTTCTCATTATTTTTCGTTTTTTCTTAGTTATATAATGCGACTAATTATCGAAAATAATTGTGAAATAAAGCTTATTTAATAGCATTATTAATTTTTTACCGTTTATTCAAATATTCTAAATCATAACCTGATAAATAATAAATCGATATCTTTATAAATAGTTTTTTTAATAATATTTTTTTACGTATGTATGTATTCTTTACTTATAATAAATAATAAAATTTATTATTTTAACGTTTTGAATAATAAAAACTGTCGTGTTTTGAAGAGTAAAAACATAATTTATTTATTTTGTAAATTATTTTAAAGTTTGTTTTGTTTTTATTGGGATTATAAAAAAATATTGGGATTTGTAAATGCACTGTACATAAAAATTTTAGTTGTAAATAAGATGGGAAATAAACGAAGTGAGAGAAGGTATTCAGCAAGTAAAAGAGACCGCGTTATGCCAGCTTGACGCGGAGGATTGTTATTCCCGCTATGATAAATTATAATTTTGTTTTTGATGATTAAAATAAAAAAAAAGTGAAATTAATTTTAAGTTTATAAAAAGTTGTTTTAATTAAATGGTGAAGTGATAAATATTGAAATTTTTGGAATTTGGAAGTTAATTGATAATTTTTGGTCGTTCATGAAGGTACGTCGCAAAGAATTTGTTTGATCTACAAGCATATGTGGGTTGCACGTGCAAGCCCGATACCATAAGGTAACATAATATTTTAACATAATAGCAACCAATTTATTCACATTTTTGAAATTAAAAATTTAAATCGACAAAATTAAGAAAATTAAAATAAATGAAGAGTTTTAAAATAAAAATTTGAAACGATAAAAATAAGAAAATTAAAACTTAGAAGAGTCTCACTGCTTAAAAATAATGGATGTACCTAAGCGAGATGATGTTTTTGGATAAATAAAATTTTACAAATTTGAATAGCTGGAGACATTGCAATACACAACTCAAAAAGTAAAAATAATGAGATATAAAAGAAAATAATTATAAAACTTAATTTTTCTGATTTTATTAAAATATAAATCACAAAAGAAAATATTAAAAATAATAAAAAACCAAATATCAATATAAACCAGTCAAGTTGGTTGCATAACTAATATAATTTATATATGTGATTGAAGATTGAAAATAAAAGATCATTAACATTAAATATACAATATCGGAAAAATGTAGTAAGTAAATGTGCTCAAAATACTATTTTATTTTATGACTACATGAGTAGGATAAAAAGTAGGTGTTAGTAGAGGTTGGTGATTTAGATAATATTTTAATAGCCTTACCTACATGTTTAAATTTACATTTTATTACAATTTTCATATTTTTGTCGGGATCATAATTTTATAATTTGCATTTTTTCTATTTTTCTGTTTGAAACCAAATTCATTTATAATTTCACCCGTGAAATCATCAGTTTGTTTTGAGGTTAAAAATAATCAATAATTTTGTATTTATATTTTTATAATATTCATACTATTGAGCATCTGCTCTCAAAACAATTTGATAAAATTCGTAAAATTTTGGTAGCTTGCAGTAGCGCAGACGATGTTAGAAACCACATCACAGCATTCTTGAATGTTATTTTTTCCACCTTGAGCATCATTAAAGCAAATTAGTTTACTTTGTTCTCTTGTACGAAACAATACTTACTGCACAATTTTAAATTTTGTTCAAAACAATAAATCGGAAATACCCTGAAAAGTTTATGCGCTTATAAAGATCAAGAATTTCCAACTGGTGAGTCCATACAGACAGTGAGCCGTACAGAAAGCCGTATAAATATCGCTTACAGAAAAAAAAACTTTTTTCTTTGAGGAAAAAGAAGATCCTCTGTATTAGTTATCATCACGGTTATCCCAAAAATCGGTTGCTTATCTAAAAACAAATATTTTTAAAACAATCATTTTTAACTTTGGCAAAGACTTTCTCAAAAATTTTGAACTGATTGATTTGTTTTTGTACACACAAACTCCATACATACTTATGTGGTCTAAATTAAAATAATCCCGCTAGCTTAAAAATTCTAATACTTTTCAATTGTTGACAAACTAAAGCAAAAATCGAAATATTCAAATTCAGTTCATTTTTATTCTTAAATAACAATTTTTTTTGAAGGATACACTAATGACAACTATAAACTTGTTGGATAATTCATTTCAAATCAGCAAAAGAGTTAGATTGTATGGAATTAAATAGTATTCTCGAACATCTTCAACTGTGCGAAAATTATTATAATAATTATTATTTTTTCTAAATTAATTTATAGTTACTCCTACAAATGCATGAAAATATCACTAAAATAAGTTGTTTTTTTATTTCTTCTTAAACCAAATCCCCCTTAAAGTAGTATTTCGTTCTACTTTATTCTGCTTAAATTCCATTAATAATTTCAATTTTCATACTTTTTCAAATTTGTTTTTTGCGTTTTTAAAATTTCTTTACTTTCAACTTTTTGTTCTTATTTTAAAAATAATCAAAAGTTGAAATAACCGTGTTTATTGTTCAAATATCTAACGCTTTTTCTGAAGAAATATTTTTCTTTCTAGAATATTTTTATAATATGGCGTAAAGTAAATAAGTTTTTCTAATTATGTTTAAAAAAGTGTCACTTTTTGACACTCAAAAGTGTGCGAAAAAGTACTACTTTTCCGCCCTAGTGCGGAAAAGTAATACTTTTCCGCACACTTGTGAAAGTGTGCGGGAAAGAAAGAAAAAGTTCTAATCTACTTTATTTATAATATACATTAACGGTTACATGTAGTTTGTTTTGCACATCCGAACACTCCGACATATCTAACATATTTGCTAGTATTCTAAAAACACAAATTGTATAACCATAAAAAAAACGTGGTCACTTACCTGTTCACGTTGTAATGGCTACTATCTATGACCTACCTACTGTCTATAATGGGCTACCAACCGCAAAATACAAAAATTTTATAGTATAAACGCTTATTATCTTTTTTCTTGAGAAATGTTATTGATTCTTTTTGAAACATAATTAGAAAAAATATTGTTCTATACTCGTAGAAAACTACCTTTTCCATTCTCGGCTTCGGTTTACGATCTCGGCCTTCGGCCTCGATCGTCAACCTCCGCCTTGAATGGAAAAATGTTAGTTTTCCTAACTTGTATCGAAAATATCTATTTTGTTATAACCTCACTTATAACATAATTAAAACAATATTATGATTTTTAAACATATTTAATGTGCGATATCTAAAAAGTATCAGGTGAGATACGACATTTTTTAGTACTAAGCAAGACTATCATATTATTTAAACAGACTGAACACAGCTTCTATTAAAATATTAATTGCATTTTGCAATTATGGTAAACCGCATAATACTTATTAAATGAAGTTATTTTCAGTATCTCAAAAATAATATATTTTATTAATTCACCTTCTTTTCGTGTCGAACTAGCATTTTATTCGACAAAAAATATAAATGCGACCTCTTATATATAACAGGGTGTATAAAATTGTGTATACGTGTATAAATGGTGTCTATAAAATGGCTGTATACGCATTATCCAGAATCAAAAACCTTTAATTTCGTAAAAATGTGCTTCAGATTCCCAATCTTAGTTATTACTTTTTTAAGTACCAAGCAAAACAAAAACGTAAAAAATTTAACTTATTCTATTTATCTTTTTTTCTCACCTTTATTTCTTATATTATACTATTTCCTTTATTTGTGAAATCGGTTCTCAAAAATTCTTATACAATTTAGTTTCGATCAATTGCAATAGTTTATACATTAAATTTCTTAAGGAATCTTAAAGAATCATTGCAAAAGTTAATAATTAGTAATCTTTATACTAAAAGAAGCTAGCACTGCACAATTTAAAGGATTAAAAAAGTTTGATATAACTTCTGTTAAACTTTTAAATTTGGTTTGTTATGTTTATTTTTTAAATTATTGAGTATGAACATATATATTGTATTTTATATTTAACCAAAGGAAAGTTTTATATTGCAACTTCGAATAATCCTAACGAGAAGCTTAGTATTAGGTAAATAAAAAGTTTTGAACATTTTATTGCGTACATAATTTCATATTAATGTTGCTTTTTTTCGAAGATAGTATGTTCAGACTCTAATTCACAGTTTTTAAGAGGACACTGTTTCTTTTTTTAAATATTAATTTTTAAAAAGTTTCATTTCATATTTTTATATTTGGTACTTATTTAAATAAGTATTTAGGTTTTAAGCTTTATGCTAAATTATAAATATTATGTAACATAATTGATTAAAATTATATTTCAAAGATAGATCAATTTTCAAGGGTAGTTATGACTTATAATAATAAAAAGAGAAAGCACGTTCAGTTCTACGTTGTGGATGTTGGGTGGTTTCGTGGCCAAAGCTGATTTACGCGTGGTCAAGAAATATGAGGAGGTCTTTTTCTCCGGTTTTGTGAAATATTATTAATTACTCATATAATATAAGGCGTTACATTATAAGGCACAAAATTAATTTATAATTTTGTTATGAAATTGGTGTCTGCAATAATAAATTGCTGATAAATTGTATTTTAACATTTTTACTTATTTATAACAGAAATAAATCAAATAAAGTTTGTAGAACCATTTATTTTGTTTATTTGGAAAGAGTTGCATTGTAAATAAATTAATAAAACATCAAATGTGTGTATTTGTGGTGTTTAATTTAAAGCAAAGGCTGAAGATAAGATGTTAAACAATTTGCAACGCACCGAACTTTTCTACTTATTGTCAGTTTGTTGGTTTATGGACGAAATAAACCCAGCAACAAGTTCAATCTCGACACTATTTATTTTGAAATTAAACTAAAAACCAATTTAAAATATTGAAGATTTACAAATATGGCTTGTAAAGATTTTTTTGCGTTTTTATTCCCTACGGTAAGTAGACTTATGGGCCCATGTTAAGGAACGAATGGAATTGAGTGTAGAACTTTTCAATTTACAATGTGAAATCACCTTAGTTCCTGTGTGTTACGAAAAGTTAAAATTATACGATTCTTATATAGACCGACATGAATAATATAACGACAATGATCAATACAAAGCAATTGAAAGCAAATGTCAGCTATCGGTATAAGTTTCGCAATGGCATAAGTTATTCAATCCCGGAAACGACATTCTATTTGAAACATTAAAATAGTTTAACTAAACTAATGGATTCACCCTCGTGTTTAAAGCATGTGCGCCGACTTCAAAGTAAACCTTCCACAAAAAAGTTTTCCTAAATACTTTCCTTCAGATTTTTTGATTTGTTTTTCTAAACTTTTTTAAACTTAACTTGATCTCCATTTCAAACTTGAATCTCAAATGTAGGCTTTCGACAGTCATTATTTCTTAAATCAAAAATGTATTAGGTTCATTTCCATAAAGCAATTTGAATATATCGTTAAATTAATTAATGGAAGAACTTAACTTGAGCTTTTGTTTATTATTTTCATAAAAATATGAATTTAATCAAAAATCGAAGATACAATTTTCTAACAAATTTTTAATATTTCTATTAAATCTACAATTATTCAATTTATACAGCATTGTGCAAGGTGGCACTTTATTAGCTAGCCGAGGGCAAAGATGTATATGCACAAGAAAACAAAAGAATATACGCTGTCTTATATTAAAGCAGAAAAACGAGAAAGTAACGAGAACGTGCTGAAACTACTCAAAACCTGAAGTTATAATTTATTCCAATTGAATAACTAACAATATATTAGTAGCAAGTTCGGATACTTCAACAACAAAAAAAAGCAATCCGATACCACTATGTAAATTAATTAAGGCACTCGTTAATCTATACAAGCACTATAAAAACTCCTAACGGTACGCAGAAATATATCATAACTTAAAATGTGGAGTCCTAAAGAAAAATCGAGGATGATCGTTAAAGAAAATCAAATGAAAAATTTTAACCTAAATTTTAAGCTGCAGTATCTCTTTTAGTATCTGCAGTATTATCTTCCAGGTCTGGATTGGCCTGGCGAGTAACCAAGTAAAAAACTGATATATTTAATCAAGGTAAAAATATTATTTTTTAAAAATTTTATCTTCAACCAAATATTTCTCAAAGCAATAATTTATAAATATTTAAATTTATATTTAAGAAATTGTTTTTCTTTTTATTAAATTTTTTCACATTTTCACATTTCGTCAAAGCAATTATTTCACTTTAGAGACGGCGACAGGCAGCTTTTTACTTTTTGTAAAGCAATTGTTTTACAAAAATACTTGAATCTTTTTTTCGTTGCTTCCAATAGAATTAAAGTAAAGTAGTAAAATATTAATTAAGTCTACTAATTATTTTTTGTATGAAAAAGTATCATATTTTGTTTATAGCAAAATTACCCAAAGAAATTTTTAAAAATGTGAGGAAAATATGATTATGATTCCCTATAAATACATAGATGGGTGAGATGTGGGAATGTTTTAGAAAAAGAAGTTGTGATGTATACATTTTTTATTTCGTGATAACATATTTTCGTCGGTATTTTATAAATCTTTAATTTAATGTATCATGTGACCTGAAATTGATTTCCCTTCTCGATTATCACTTCAATTTTCTAAAGTTTTTACCTAAAGTTGACCGATACAAAACCAAACTCGAGTCTAAAAAAATTTCCAATCCGGTCATGTTACCTTCTACCTCTTGATATACTAGTGTAACGACTCAACTCATGTTATTAGCGAGTAAGTGGTTACGGGTAGTTTTGTTGGGACTGATTACCAAACTCAAACAGAATACAAATAATGAAAAGAAGTTGTACATTTTTACTACAGTACCTAAAATGTTAGTAATCCTAAAAATGTAAAAGCTACGAAGCTATACGACGCCTCAAGGGTTACTGCTAAATACTTTTCTCGATACGTTAATTGTAAATCAGTTTCACTATATTGAGCGTCCTCAAAGCTTTCTATAAAGAATTAAGTTGTTGTTAGTTATACAATAATAATATAAAACAAATACCCACAGGAGAAAAAATATAAACTGTTCACTAATGAGTGAATATAGTACATATTAAGCATTGAAATGAGTAATATTTCTAATCACAATTCATTGATTAGAAAAAATAACATATTATGTATGTATACAGGTTAGCTCAATGTGTAGATGATAAATTGCGTTCAAGTTCAGCTAAATACTATTTATAGATTTACCGATACTTCTATTCGCTTACATTCACTTTAAATTACAATTACCGTCAAAATCCCATCTCTATCTATATAGGTTAGAATTCAGAAATAATCTAACAATCTCTTTATTCAGTTTTTTTAATGTTTCAGAGTATTGTTATTATTTCTAGTTTTTTCCTTTTACTCGTCGGATGGAACGCACACACTACGCGAGCATGAGCGAACAACATTTTTTTGCAGGTTTATGCAGGGGGAAATATGACATATTTTGTATAACAGTCCTTGCAACAAAAGTAAATAAACAGACGGAAATAAGTAAGAAAGCTTTGAAGTTTGGTATGAACGTTTGTTTGAATTTACTATTGAACCTGTAAAAAGTTCTGTAAAATTTAAGGATGGGAAACCGCCATCTTAAAGAAAAGTTTGTAGAAGAAATTGTATAGTCATATTTAATTAAAGAGCATTAAATTCCCGACAAAAAGATATTATTTATTTTTTTATAATACTAACATTTTACGAAGAAATGAAAGATGAATATTAAACAGATCGATTAATTTTCCCAAGAAACCTTCTATAGGTGCTTACAAAATTTATTCTTATTTCCCAGACAATGAAACACAAATAGACGGAAATAAATCGAAAAAATTTTTAATTTGGTATTGACTTTTGTTTAAGCTTATTGTTAAACTTGTAAAATGTCCTACAAAATTCTAGGTGGGAAACTTCAACATTTTAGAAATAAGTGCACTTTGTTAATATTTAACGAGTTAATATGTATATGCAAAATATGTTTAAAGTGCACTCATTTTCTAAGCTAGAGGAGTTCACCAACTTAGAATTTTTCGGAACTTTTACAGGTTTAACAGTAAACTTAATCAAACTTTCATACGTCCATTTTGTGATTTGTTGCATAGGCTATTTAAGAAAATTATAGGTGTATGCATGTAATATAGCTTTGATATGATATTTAGCTTTTCATGGTATATAAAACATATTTAATTTTTATTTTATTAAATATTTTCGTTACATTTTTTAAGTTATAATTTTTTACCCCTGTATTCTTCACTTAGCACACTAAGTGCTGTTTGAATTACACAAAAATGCAAATATATGTACTATACTTACAAAACAAAGTAAAAAAAATTGTTTTATTTGAATATATTTAAGGATTCTTTTATAAATTTATTTAGTATTTTGTGTATTGACTAATTGACCCACTAATTAACTGGGCTAACTAGTAATATAGTGTATGATACATAATAATATAGTAGCGATGGAGAAACAAAATAGCAGGGTTAGAAAATACAGGATTGTTTTGTGTTTAACTCAGATTATAAAGTTTATAGCACATTAAAGAAGACAATATAAGATAAAGTATTTATGCTTGCATGGTTTGAAATGATAGAAGAGATGAAGAAAGCAGTAGAAAAAGTTAATTAAATATTAGAAAAAAATATAAAAAAAAAGAAAAAAAATTGATATATGTGTGGATAAAATAAATAATAAACAATATTAGAAAATAATGATAAATTTCTGGATAATTTCAGTAGTGCAGTCACAGAGGATTAAATTAATTATAAAAAGAGATGTTTTTTATAATAATGAAATATTAACAGATAGATATAAGAATTTAAATTTAAATTTTAAATTGTTGTGTATTTTCCTACAATTGGATAATTAGAAATATGAAATGATTTGTTTTCATGGCTTTGTTTGAATTTAAAAAATTGTGTAAAATTTTGATTTGAAAAGGTTGATAATAAATAAAAAAAAGTTAAAATTAAAAATTTTATAAAAGTGTTTTTGATGCAATCGGTTGTTTGATTGAGGTGAATAATTGGGATTGATGAAAGATTTAGTAAATATTTGAAAGTTAGCCGAAAGAACCACAAAATTATCTAAAGCCGGACACCTGAGTGTAGGTATCAAATTTGTCAATTTTTTCTATTTTACGATTGCAACAAAATGAATTTTAAAACACAATCGACAAAGTAAGAAATTCATAAGGACTAATTAGAAATTTTTATATTACATCACATTAATAAGATAATAAATAAAATTAGTAAAAATTTTATAAACTGAAGAAACAAATACAATAAAAACTAAAAGTTTAAAAGTACCAAGTAGGAAAATAAAAACAAATTAAATACTAAAAAGAAAAACTTAGAACAAAAAGATAATGTACATGAAATGAAGAAAATTGGAAAAATGTGAAAGATTGAAAACGTGAGCTTGCAGAAGTTGAAAATTAGACATTATGAAATTACAGTATTAAAAGTATTTCAAAATATATAGAAGGATAAAAAAAATATAAAAATATTTAAAGTAAATAAAGAAAAATGATTTTTACAAAATTTAATGAAGGTTAAAATAATGTTCATAAGGAAATATAATACTTTATATTATGAATATAAAGAACTAGAAATAAAATTAAGTAAACTATTTCAAATTATTAAATTTAAAGAAACGATATTTGGTTTCTCATTAAAATTCAAATTTAAAGTTCACAACTGCTAGTTTTCCTTACTAATTTGCTTAACTTCAAGCGATCTGGTTTTATTAAAAATTTTCTGCACACAGACTACATCGAAAATTCCAGCACCGATCTTAACTTCGTTTTTATTATATTAACCTAAAAATATTACGAGGGTACAAACAAAACAAAAGAAATTAGTAATGTTTTCAATGTGTATTTTTTGCACTACAGTAGCGAACGGTAGAGAAAATAAATTTAAATTTTACATAAAATTAAACCAAATTAACGATTCATTACCTCAAATTATACAAAATAAATGTCACATCTTCAAATTGAAATTAAACACAAATTATTTGAGATTTATGTATTTTATTTATTTAACGTAAAGTCTACTTCATAATATTAATTATAAAATAACAATGTATTTAAAGCATTTATCTCGTATTGGGTTTTTTTACAAGCTCAAAACATTTAATTCAATTTTTTACTATATTTTCATATTAACTTAAACACAATTTGGTCAATGGTTGTTGTAATATTGGTATAAAAAATAAAAGTGGGTTTCTATTTCCGAATCGGCGCTGTAAGCTTTCGTATTATTTCTTATAATTAACCATCCATTAAAATTCAATAATAACTTTTACCAATTTGCATGCGTTGCTGTATTGTATAGCGTTTCATGATAATTTGTCAATATTTACTAATGACATATCTACCAAAAATAAATTAAATATCTAACACTTAAATTGGATACCCCTTCAGTCTAGAACTTATAGTAAGGGTTAGTTATTACACAATATTTGAGTAATACGTAATATCAATATGTACATAAAAATTTGAGAAATATTTTAAACTTCTTTTCCATTTATTATTCTCTATTATATCTTTTACATTTTTAGTTTCTAATTAGGTCATGATGAACTTTAGTGCGACTCTAGATTAATTAATTACTAAATTCGGATAATGTAAATTCTCTAACTAAATAAATTATTAGCATTACAGTTTATAAATAATAAGTTATGGCACTGCATACCTGTTAAATTAATTATAATTACTGTTGTTGTAAACGTACAAATTCAAGATTAAAATTTTGTTACAATTCGACATGTAAATAACAGAAATGCTGTTATTTTTTTTACATATTTAGGTATCTACTTACTGTACATGTAGAATAATAATTTGTTGTACGAGAGAAAAGGATAAAAATTTAGATAAAAATTTTAAATTTTCTTTTTCAAGTTGTATTATCCCTTCTGCAGAAGATAATAATAATTTTATTCCTCGGGGTCATCTAAATTGAACTTTCTCTTGTAGGGAAAAATGATTCTACATCATTCTTTTGTCTATGCGTCATGTAATGCTTCAAAAAAATCTAATTTATTCAACATGGCAAATTTATAACGTAAAAACTTTGTTTTATCGATGACACGGAAATTTTAAATTTCCACTATAACGAATTTACGGACACACTAATCTTTTTTTAACTTTATGAACATTATAGAACAAAAGTCGATTAATGATTATTATAGTAGATTATATCTAGCAGAAAATATAACAGAAAGAGATACCCATCATTATCCTTTAAACCTACATCCTGAATGATTTAGCTTGCGATACGCAGGTCAGTTGAAAAGTTCGTCAATAAACGTTAATTTCTGAATAACAGTGTTAAGTTTATGTACTTCTACCTTATTATTAATCTACCGATTATTAATTAAAAATAAATATTGCGGCCGTTTAATTAATGACCATCGATTAAAATCCGGCCAAGGCTTGTCAACAATTAAACTATTATGAACACCTTCATGAAAAACAAAAATTTCTCTAAGTGACATTGAAAATTTGATTTTGTAAACAGTTAGCAATCACTAAAGTGTCACTTTTACTATCGTAACAGTAAATGATAACGTTTACAGGTTAAGTAGTAAAAAAGTTCTTTAATGTCAGATTTTTATTAAATAACAAACAATCAAATGTCAACAAAAAAATTACAACTAGTTGATGACAATAAAATAAGCCAATTTAAGTTGACGTTACTTACGGTTTGCATTTAAGCCCGTGATTTCGACAAGTTTTATAAAAAATAAATGAGAATAAAAATAAAAAGTAGTAGGAAATCTACTGGACGAGCTTACAATTGTTTACGTTGAAATAGTTTTAAAACATACAAGAGACTTTCGATTAAATTAATGCTTTTAGCAGTTTTTCATTATTAGGCGCACTTAACGTCGATAATAAGATAAAAAATTTTATAAGAAGACAATGTATTTTATTATAATTAATTTTTTTAAGTAAAATTGTACGTGCGTTTATCGTTATTTTGTTTTTTATTATTTTTACCCTTATTAATATTATGTAACAGTAGCTAAATTTGCTAGACACTTTAGTTAAACTAAACTTAGCATACAGAAATAATTATAAAAAGCTTTTCAGCATAATTAAAAAAAATAATAATAATGTACCTAGTAATAATATTATCGTTCGAATATAAAATTTAATTTGATTGCTTTTGAATAATTCAGGATTGATTTTTATATAATAAGAAAATCCGCTTGGTTATTAAAAAATTATCAAAGCAATCAAAATAATTATTGTATGTGATTAGTAACTTTTAAAATAAGAAGTATGTATTAAAAATAAAAATAAAATAGTTATCCGGATTAATGTAATGTTATTAAAAATTTACCTCAAGGCAACATTATTTTGGTAAATATTTTTAATCTGATTTATCACACTTTCGGTAAACACGCATAAGAGTTTTCAATAGGTCTTCGCAACACTTACTCTAATTACAAATCAATACTACCTACTATATCACGGAGCGCAATAAATTATAAGATTAATTTTGATAAAATTTTAATTTTTATTTCTACTACATAAAACTTGTAGGGAAATTTTCAGAAGTAATTCTTCAGCAATCAATCTCCTAGTCAACTGCATGTAATAATTTGACTATTAAAATTTTAATACCAAGTAGGAAATTTAAATTAAAACTTGATTACATTATTGCTGCTATTGTATAAAGCATAAAATTAATAATTGTGCGGTTTTGGTGTAATTAAATAAACAACCAATATTGTGTTTAGATCACTTGTCGAGTTCTACAAGCACGTTTACTTCGATTCAGAGTTACACACTTCATTAAGTATTTTCTTAATTAATTAGTACCTAAACAATATTAAATTTCAAAGTTAAATTATTCCACTAAAATTATCTTAATATATCCGTTCAATAGAATGACTTCAAATTTAATTAATTATATTTAATTAATTTAACATTGAAGGTAAAGCTGTTCGAAATTTAACAGGATAATAATTAAAGCAGGCGGTAAGTAACAATTGAATTTCGTTTATTTGAAACTGCATAATAGGAAATATAATACAATAAATATTTTGAAGTTTTATTAATTTTTTATACGATGTCTAAATATTTATCTCTGTAGATGTAAACCTACAAACTTTGAAGTGAGTTTTAATTTATCTGAAAGGGAGCAAAAATTAAATCTTAATATTTAATTCAAGATAAATCGTTCTTCCAAAAGTAATAGAAGGAAGTAGGTCGTCCCGTTTCGGTGCCTCGCTCAGTATAAATTTTCTCAAGCTTGACCAACATTTCCTTAAAAAGAACAAATTTATCGATTAGCTGTCAGTAATTTTCTCTTAAACGCTGTTAGTTATGACATAATAACTTAATGTAATTTTAAATTTACTATTATTCTTAATTAAACTTATTTTAAACCTAAAATAATTTATATTATTTGTGTATTATATAATAAAAAATATATACGATCAATATAAATATTATAAGTTTCTTTATAATACTATTACTAGATAAATAAGTTACTTTTGATATTTTGTACGATTTTAAATATTTATATAAAAAATTATTATAAGCGCAGATATAATTTAATAAAATGTGAGGTAGAATTTTGTATAATAATTTTTTTTTCGCAATTTATGAATTTACAAATATTGCTTCCGTTCGACTGAATCCGCCAACTTCTGTTCTATTTTTTTTAAGATAATTTTATCACACAGAGTAGTATGTTATTTTTTGTTCAATATGGGTCATTTATGAGATACAAATGCGATTAAGATCTGATTTTTTATCATCCAGT
The DNA here is from genome assembly GCA_911387805.1 of Cantharis rustica. Taxonomy (NCBI): domain Eukaryota; kingdom Metazoa; phylum Arthropoda; class Insecta; order Coleoptera; family Cantharidae; genus Cantharis; species Cantharis rustica. The sequence continues at coordinate 43,581,623 of OU426877.1, forward strand.
TAAACATTAAGAAAACTGATCTAATTATAGTTACTTGCGAATAATTATGTAATAAATAAGTTACCTGAAATTTAATTTGAGGTAAAAAATTAAAGCAAATGTATTTTAAATCAAGATACTTGTAAATAAGCAAGGAACTTAAAAAGATAGATTCCGTCTGGATTGTTCAAAAATCAAAACAAATTCTTCACAAATTCTTTACAACAAAGTTAGCAATAAAAGACTGTCTGGTGTCTGCCATCTTTTTGTTCTTAAAACAATTATTACTTGTACTTCTGTACAAATAAGTGAATCTCGAAATTTAACAATATTGATTGACATACAATATTATGGTACTGAATTGAAACATTAAAGAACTTTAATTTTTTGTAATAGTAATTTTCATACTTTGCATATATAATTTCTACAAATATAAATGTTTTACTGTTAATTAAAATAAATTATATATTATTGCATTATAATGTTAACAATATACAAACATCATGTGTATTATAAATATATGGACAAAATAACAATTTAATAATAATTTGTATTAAATAAATTTTTTTACGTTTGAAGAAAAAGTAGCTGATTTTATTCGAAGCAGAAGTACTAATTACTATATATACTAGTTTGTTTGTACCTAATTAATTGTCAACCCTACAGACTTTGTACTGAAAATCTAGCTTTTCTTTGTACTATTACAATTTTTACAATAATATACTTCTAATTTAATTTTTTAGTTTCTGTGTTGTAACAATAAACAAGTATAAAATTTTAAATAAATATTACACGAGAATTAAATCTGATCTTATAGTATGTATACATACATGTGTATAGTGCTTTAAATTTAAATATTGTAGTGCTTACTTACTCTTTATTAACTCTATCTCTTTTATGGGTCGAGACGTTCGTTAAAGTTAGTTAAAGTTAAGTAGTTAGTTAAAGTTAAGTAGTTAGTTAGTAACGTTAGTTAAAGTATGACAATAAAACAATTCACGATATAAAAATGGTATTTATTTTGCAACCTGGGTAAAGAAACAATAAATAGTCAACAGGACTCACGCAACTTGTAGGCCAGCACGAATTTGACGAACTAAAAACTTTCTTTTGCACGGGATCTCTTCTTCCCTTACTCCAATGATTGTATGCATCTGCTTCTTGGTAATGATGATGTTCAGTTTTCGTATTTCTGTAGACTTTCCGGCTTCCCACTTTGATCAACGCGTAGAGGAGATGATTTCCAAACTCGGAAAATATAGAACCTCTAGTCCGCATACTAATTATTGTTGGGCTTTATTCTTAAACAATCTAAACACATTAACAAAACTCTCGATACGCATTTAATTTAAATAAATTAACTCAGCTTGCTCGGACGAAGATCTAAGAATAACTAATGATGCTGGCCGTTGTTATTTTTTACATCCCCAACGTTCCTGATAGATTATCCCTTTTCATTGGTCCTCCTACAATTTCTTTATTTTGACTTTGATCTAGATTTTTATTTTCATCAATTTTCTAAATCAATGTTACTGCGTATCGGCTGTACTTGTTCTATTCCGTACTGTCTGCATGTTGTTGAGTCATAAACATGTCGACAATTAAAAATATGAATAAAATTTATTTAAAATTAAATTAGTAACTAAAACGAAAAAAAAAATTAAACTAAACAATACAAAATAAATAAACGAGCAAAATCAAATCGCGCACCAAATAAAACGAAGAACGGAAACGTAAAGTACTGCTTTATTGTTCTTCAGGTTGCAAAGTCAATGTTTTATTTTTAAATACGCAACCTATCTCTTACCGCTTGGTGTGGACACAGCAATATATTATAGTCAAAAGTTTTCTTAATCTATCTAAAACCCAATCTGCTAGAAAATGAATTACATTTTACTCTTAGTTAAATTTTTAAACTAAGTATAATTAAAATTTTCGTGTTATGTATACCATAAAAAGAAATCGTTTTAGTTTTTATTTATAGAGATACGATATTATAATGAATCGCCCTCTACAGGTATAATTTTATATTACTCTGAGTAATATGTACTTATTGTTGCTGCGCAATAAACTATAAGTTATGCAGATAAACAACTAATTTATTGTGAAAAATGCTTATTACAAATTTAATACTTATATAAATTATTAACTTGTAAAATAATTTAAATTAAAATGTTTTAAAACATTAATAACATTTAATTTTATACAAGAAGCTTTTTAATTTAAAATATTACAAATTTATGCTCTAAAAATAATTATAAATTTTTTTAAAAGAAAATCTCTGGAAAATTATTAATCTTATCTAAATTATTAATCTATCTAGACATCAGCCACACTAAATATTTATGTTTTTCATTTCTTGATTTTAATTAAAATATTTTCAGCCTTATGCATAGTCGTACTTTTAAAATGGTTTTAAAATGAATTAGTAGCTACTAGTTAATAGGATTCTAGAAGCTAGTAAAATTTTGTTATGCATAGTTCTTTTTAAAAGAAAGTTAGTATCCTTTTAGTTGGTAGAATACTAAAGTATCGTTTTTGAAATATTTATTGGGCAACACCGGAAATTGACAGCCGACAACTTAAAAATAATTATTTTTACCTAAAACAGGTACCTAAAAACAGCTTAATATTGTTTACCCTTGGCAAGTCCATTGTTATAATAAATCAAAGGATTTATATGATTCACGTATACTTTTGGCCTCCTATTTAAATTTAGAATAATATCTTGAATTATTTGAATTTCTTCGATTTCTTCGTCAACATTTATACAATCTTCCAATATTTTTAAACGAATTTTTTATTTAATTAGTTTTATAATTCAGCATTTTCCCACTTAAAAATATTACATTAAATACTTATTTTATGTATAATAAGAATAAATTCAATAATTTGTAATTGAACAAGTTAACTAATAAATACTAAACAATATTTGATAATGTTTTTATCACAAGTTAAAAATTAATATATTATGTATAATATGGTATATTATGACTAAATATAATTTTCAAAATTGTCTATTCTTTGTAAAAAGTAACCTTAAAATGGTCTTAAACATGCTCAAAACTCTCACTAAATATTTAGTAGCGAACCAACGATTTTAGTAGTCCTACTAAGGTTAGTACCCTTTTAACTCGTCTATGCATACAAGTTGCATGCTCGACTACTACCTGACCGCGTTAGTAGCTACTTAGTGTACTTAGTAGCTACTTAGATGACTATGCATAAGGCTCTTTAAATTTAAATATAGTATTATTTTTTATTCTAATTATTACACAATATATGAATTCATTTAAATACAAATATAATAAGTTAAGATATCCGGTAGAGATAGTGTTGGTTTCTAATGCTTTCAAAAAAAGGTAACAAAATCTTTGAAAATTAATGTTTTATTATGAAAGTATTACCTACAATCGAACAGCAAACAAAATAAATTTTATTATTTAGAAGACTAAAAAATAAATCATAAGTTAGGCATGAGTTGGTATCTGTGGAACTTATTTTACTGATTTTAAAACATTTACAGTATTTTTAACATGATTTCTCTTTCTCCTTATAAACTAAATGTCATCATTGCAACACAAAACTTATTAAGTACTGCTTGCACTCAGCTGTAACATATTGTCGTGTTTTGAAACCGAAAAATCATTATTTTAGTTATTTTGTAAGTTATTTGGAAGTTTGTTTTGTTTTTATTGTAAATATTAATTTTGTAAACATACTGTACAGAAATTTATTTATTTGTAAAAATTATGTTGGTAACGGTGTAAATAAGAAGAGAGAACAGGGCGGTGGAAATGTTTTCACATATACGTATGTAGGTATGTATGTTTCAAGCATTACATTTATTCAGGCAATCGGCGAATTCTCCAAGAAACACAAAAGATAAATTTACATGTATATTAATAACAGCTAATATTTAATAACAATAAGATAGATAAAATATAAATTGTAAATATACATTTATCATGGCATTTTAAGAATTTATAAATATTACTGTTCGTTTCGCATGTCGCTGCTTAGAGCTAAGCATGATAAATAGCACATATTGCTTTCTTATGACGAATTGTAGTTCTTAAATAATCCGAAATGTTGGAAAATAATTTGCTCATAAATAATGTTACATTTCAGATCAGCCAAAAATAATACTAAATTATATTAAAAACCTAAAATTACATAAAAAGTTAATTTTTGTAAAACCTATATTATATAATGAAAAATTCTTCAATATTGTCAACTGCAGCTTATGATTGGAAGACATAACTATAATAACTATTAAAGTGAAACCTATGGGTATTAATAACTACTTGATCGATTTAAACTTCAAACACCAAGTTCTATACAGTTTTCTATTTTAAGTTCTATACAGCTTCAAGTTTTATACAGTGCGGAAACTCTCGGTTTCTGATTTCTAGGCTGAGCTAGTCGTAGCCCTGGACCTATTATGTAAAAAAAATTAAGTAGTACAAATTTTTTTCCGTAATGCTTAGTAGTTACTTTAGCAAGTAGTTTTCTCGACAATTTTACCGAACAAGTAAATTTAACGAGAATTGTAAAAATTGGACCTGAATGTAATTTAAAATAATATTAACGTATTACCTTATAGTTAAAAACGCTTCTTCAATTAAAAATAAACATTAATATTATACTTTTCATTTTAATAATTAATTTGTAAGGTTTCCGGTGCTTGTTTCATAAAATAATACTTTGCTAATTTATTTTTGTTCTAAATGAAATCGCAAAAATGATGTTAACTTTTAGATAAATAATGCAGCATAAAAAAATTGTATTTCGGCCAAACAAAGCAAACTAAATATACCATAAACTCATATTTTGAACTGTACTGGATGGTATATTAAGTATAATCGTAGTTCTAAATGAAGTTTTTTTATTATTTTTTATGATTCATAATGAGCTTATTGCCTTTATTCATGAATAAAGTAATAAATATATCTCTGAAAATCACATTATTTCAGAACTCTGTTGGTCTACATACTAGATTACATAATATAATATATTTTAGTAATTCCACAATAATTATCAGTTTACGGTTAACTATTTTTAAGAATGTGCAACTTTTAATATTTCTACTTTATAAAATAGCAATTTAGCAAAAAAATAACAGTGTTGTTTTGTGTACCTACTTAAATTAAATTTAATTTTAATCAATTTTTAACTTTATTAATATCTTATTGCAACTCACATTATTATTTATCAATTTATAAGTTTAAAAGTTACTCGTTATTTATAGTAGAACTGCAAAATGAGAAAAATCGTTGCAATACAGCTATTTGTAAAAGTATGTTGCCACTTACACTTACACTTATGGGTAGTGCCTTAAGGGTAGGATTTTGCAAGTTGTTTCACTAGGGAAGGTTTAGTTCAAAAATGGCTTAACGGATTAATTTAAAATTTGGAGGGTACATGCGGAACTCATGAGGGCACAATAAGACATATTTTATATTTTGATATTTAAAAAAAAAATCTGCTTTTAGTAAAAAAATCTACTTTAAAATTATATTTTTTTTTAAATTAAACTAAAACATAGTTTATAGTGATTGCTATGATAAAAGAAAATCGTAAAAAAAATTCTAATTTTTTATTCATTAAAAAGTTGAAAATTTCGGGAAGGTTTGGACTTAAAACGGCTGAACCAATTAATTTGAAATTTGAATATGATATTTATGACATAAAGGCCTACAATAAGACATATTTTTAAAATTAAAATTTTTTGAAATAATCTATTATTTTTATTTTTATATTTATAAAAATTGTGTTTTTTTAATATATTCTATATATTAGTGATATATTTAGTATAGGGAACATGTTTACCAAATTTCAATTTTTTCTGATGCATATTACCAATATTTTTCATTTTTGAAATAATGAAGCTAGAAACGAACCACAACTTTCGGTAGCAGATTTATTAGTCTGACGTTCGGAATTTAGATGGCGTTCAGAAAAATAGCATTACTCATGTTCTTATGTTTAATAATAATGCAATTATATCAAGTTTCGATATCATATAATTTAAAAACAAAACAGACTTGTAATAGGTATTACTTGTAAACGAGTACAATTTATTCAATAAATAATGATTATGAGGTGCTACATGTAACTTTGTTAATCTATAAAGTAATAAGTTGAATATTTTTTGGTAATTCTAAATAAAAAATATCATTTGATAGAAAAGCAGTTTTTAATGTAGATGAGTACACGTTCTTATTATACATAGTAATTATTTCCTGAATTACAATCTTTTGTATTTAGGTCAACATAATACAATGTTTTTTTAAATAAAACTTTAAATTTAGAAAAAAGTTAAAAAAAATTATTACAAGTTAATAATTTATAGAAAAAAAAAATTCAACAAGCATGTCTGCTTGATATAATAAATAGGCGAGACAAGGCGCTATATTTCTATAATGTAGGTATTATATTACACTTATATACATACTACGAATTTTATAACTAAAATTGGTTACTGTTGCATATTCCATCCCACGATTTTAACTTTTTCCTATTGACTATTGGAAAGAGGACAATTTTCTGAGTATATTAACACAAAAATTATTGTGGATTATGCAATAGTTGTCGAAATAACAGCATTTTAAAATTACGAAAAGCAGGCAAATGTAATATGATATACCCGATGTGTGACGGTCGGTCTCACGTTGAGGTACGGTCTCGTCGGTGACGGTCTCATTTTGTTGACGGTACGTGTGCTTTAATATAGTGTTAATGTTGTGTTCATTCGATGTCGACACCCGTATGAGTTCTATGGCTTCGAGTTCCACCCTTGGCGAGTTCTGTCATTTTTCAGGGATATTTTTAATTTTTTTTGCCTTACAGAAAATCGGCTAATCATGCAGCCGTGTTAAAAGGTGTATCTAAAATACATGTAAATTTAAATTTTTCAAATTTAATTTTTTTGAGAACTAATTTATAATCCTACAAAATTTTTGTTCTAGTATGCTTAGAAAAGTGTCCTTTCACGTATTTTCAATAGGAAAAAGTTAAAATCGTGGGATGGGATACGCAACAGTACCCCTAAAATTATATTTTTAAGTACCTTACAAAAACATAAAATTAATGATATTGTACGTTTTTATTTTTTATGAAAATAGATATCTTAAAACGGTTCAACGAACCAAAAATCTTGAAGTCTCGCACGGCCTATATTTTTTTGAGTATCATACACTAAACAGTGCGTAGACGATTAACTTGGCAAAAGCCAAGGGAACATACCAGGCAATTACTAATGGAATGGTTTCTCTTTTCCTTCTCCATTGCCCACAGATAGATATCGGACTTTAAACACAACAGTGCAGTTGTCGAGACTAAGAAAAGAACAGCGTTTTCCCGCGTCTCAGCATGTCGATTTAAGCCTTACACCACACTGCTGGTGTACACGGCCCATACTGTCAAATATATGACATAACACGACCCAGTACATGTTAAAAAGGTCCCACACTGTCCATCCAATGCAATCATTTTACGTCTATTTTTTCTTATTCTTCTATGATACTATGATATCATAGTAATCATTATGAACTGTTTTAGGTTAATTAAAAAAAAAAAAAAATTAAAGTAGATTTTTTGACTAAAAACAGATTTTTTTTAAAAATACTAAAATATAAAATATGTCTTATTGTGCCTTCACGTGTTCCACATGAACACTCCAAATTTTAAATTAATCCGTTAAGCCGTTTTTGAACTAAACCGTCCCTAATGAAACAACTTGCAAAATCCTAACCGTAAATTGTATGGGTTTGTTCCTAGTTAATTATATCAAAAATGAAAAATGATGTAAATATGGATCAGAAAAATTTGAAATTTGGTAAACATGTTCCGTATGGTACATATGTATATCACTAATGTATGACTATATTAAAAAAAACACAATTTTTTGAAATATAAAAATTAAAATAATAGATTATTTAAAAAAATTTTAATTTTAAAATTATGTGTTATTGTAGGCCTTTATGGCATAAATATTATACTCAAATTTTAAATTAATCGGTTCAGCCGTTTTGAGTCTAAACCGTCCCGAAATTTTCAACTTTTTAATGAATATAAAATTTAAATATTTACACTTATTTATAAATTTATTTAAAAACTTTTAATTTTAAAATTACGTCTTATTGTAGGCCTTTATGGCATAAATATCATACTCAAATTTGAAATTAATCGGTTCAGCCGTTTTGAGTCTAAACCGTCCCGAAATTTTCAACTTTTTAATGAATATAAAATTTAAATATTTACACTTATTTATAAATTTATTTAAAAACTTTTAATTTTAAAATTATGTCTTATTGTAGGCCTTTATGGCATAAATATCATACTCAAATTTCAAATTAATCGGTTCAGCCGTTTTGAGTCTAAGCCGTCCCGAAATTTTTAACTTTTCAATGAATATAAAATTTAAATATTTTATACTTATAAATTTTTTTAAAAACTATTTATTTTAAAATTATGTCTTATTGTAGGCCTTTATGGCATAAATATTATACTCAAATTTCAAATTAATCGGTTCAGCCGTTTTGAGTCTAAACCGGCCCGAAATTTTCAACTTTTTAATGAATATAAAATTTAAATATTTTATACTTATTTATAAATTATTTTAAAACCACTTAATTTTAAAATTATGGCTTATGCCTTTGTGGCATAAATATCATACTCAAATTTCAAATTAACCGGTTCAGCCGTTTTGACTCTAAACCGTCCCGAAACTTTCAACTTTTTAATGAATATAAAATTTAAATATTTACACTTATTTATAAATTTATTTAAAAACTTTTAATTTTAAAATTATGTCTTATTGTAGGCCTTTATGGCATAAATATCATACTCAAATTTCAAATTAATCGGTTCAGCCGTTTTGATTCTAAACCGTCCCGAAACTTTCAACTTTTTAATGAATATAAAATTTAAATATTTTATACTATTTTCTTTCATCATAGTAATCATTATAAACTATGATTTAGTTTAATTAAAAAAAAAAACGAAAGTAAATTTTTTGACTGAAAACAAATTTTTTTAAAAAATACCAAAATATAAAATATGTCTTATTGTGCCCTGATATGTTCCACATGTACCCTCCAAATTTTAAATTAATCCGTTTAACCGTTTTTGAACTAAACCGTCCCTAGTGAAACAACTTGCAAAATCCTAGCAGATTTTTTTTATAATACCAAAATATAAAATATGTCTTATTGTGCCATCATGGTATTCCGCATGTACCTTCCAAATTTTAATGTACTCTATTAAGCCGTTTTTGAGGTAAAAAAGAGGTAGGTACTTGCAAAATTCCTACCCTTAATCATTCCAAATTTTTGTATTCGTACTGAGATTGTAAAAAACAAGAAACATGTAGGGATTATTTCAGTAGAACTGAAAAATGATGAAAAATTGTTGCTTAAAATAAAATCCAATAACTCAATAACAGAAGTCTTAAAATTTATAATATCATCCTGGAACCACCGCTTGAAAGACAATAATTTCGCACAAATTGCACCTCATTAGAATACTTTAAATAAGTTGTATTTGTAATTTTTAATATTTTAATATAATTGAAAATTTTGTTTAAATAATTTGTACCGTATAGTAAAATATGAATAGTAGGTATTTATAATAATTATTATAAGCGCTGTTGTATTGCGCTATTTTATTTAATGCTTAGGAAAGGGGTCCGACGAGAAACTTTGAACACGAGCCCAAATTTTGTAGTTACGGCGCTGCTCAAATACGCACCGCTTTATCAAATTGATTCATGTGTAGTTGTTCGGTTTATATAAATTGAAACCTAAGATCCACCCTGTTACGGTATTTTTAATTTTTGGTGAATAGTTGATTTATAATATAATTATGTCTAATTATAATTAATCTATAATCATTAATTAAAATAAATTTTGTAATAAAAGTTCAAAATTGTTCATTTCATTTGAAATTAAAGGAGCTTCATCATTTTTGTATAGGTACTGAGAAGATTATAATCATCTTAGAAAAGTATTTTAAACAAATATGTTTCAATTACAGACGGATCTCTTTGACCTTTCGTAATGGTGTAAACTAATACGTAGTTGTTACTCATTGTTTACGTTACGACTATAAAGACATCAGGATGTCATATATATTTCATTGCTTCGCGTTATTAAAAATGTTTTCTCGACTGCGGGTATTCCCCTATTTACTACTTATAGAGCGACACCTATATCTTAATAGAAGAACTTCCATAAATGATCTATTCATTGCATACCCTAATATCCGCCATCTGCCAGGTGCGAATCAACTCTGTGGCCTTGAACCTCCACCTTAAGCAATCGTTTTTGAAAGCTAGCCACATTCAAGCGCCATTAAAATCAAATATTGAATCTAGTTATTTTACAGAAATCATTTCAGGTGATTTTCTAAAAAATCTATTCTTATATCATAATAAATTATTTCTGATTTTATTTCAAACAAACAAGGGGCTACTGAAAATTGCGAATTTTTTTATAATAAGGCCTTCCAAAATAGAAGACTACACTTACGTAGATCAATTAGCATTAAATGATCCTACTTGATAGTTTCATTTTTATTAAGCCTAGCATATTGTTTGTTAAAATAATTATTATTGACGACTTAAAAAGGTGCTGGAGCTTTTACAATTTAAAAAATTTATAAAAACGGAAATATTTCAACCCTTATTTATTTTATCCCGTCAACTAGAACTAAAAATATTTTAGAACAATAACTTAAAAAAATGAAATTTTTAAGTATTTATTGTGGTATATTTTAGTAGTATGCAATGGATAAATAAATTAAACTAAACAAATGTTAAAATAATAAATTTTAACTGTTCAGTAAAGAATATACACACTTACATAGAAACATAATATTTAAAAAACACTAAAAATGACAATAATACATATTTAACAGGTTAGAACTTAGAATTTTTGAATAAACAAAAAAAAGAATTCTGAAAAATTACGTAACGTAATAATTTTTACTTGAATTATTACCTATACTTCTTTGTAAAAATTACATTTTGTGGATAATATCTTTATATAGTAACCACGATTCTATCGATTATTTTTACAATGTTACGAAGAATTACGAAATCTAAAGAATCACATAATCTAAAACAAAAATTAGATCCAAATGTAAAACACAACAGAATAATATTTGAACATGCAGATTTACATTAATATTTCTACATGTTTATAACAGTTTTGCGTTAAAAATAAACTTGAGATTCTTGTAACTTATAGTAAGTATCAGTTAAATATTTTTTCGTATAAGTAATGCAATTATTAGATTTTCTATAAACTAACCCAATGACAACAAATATTTTTCAGCGATTTCTGTATAAATTTATCTTGGAATTTCCGAACACTGAATATTTTTTAAATGTTCGTCGCAGATTTCGCGCAACTCACATTTTTAAACCAGAAGCAAGAAAATCACACTACGAAAATCAAGAAAATATGAAGGTAATAAAATCTACTAAATTGTGAAGTCTTGTGCGCTTTAAAAATTTAAATAAAGAAAAAGAAATAGATATGGCACAAAGAAGCAATTCAAATGCCAGTTTTGATTTTCTTATGTGCGTGTTTTATTTGCTTACTGCAACATGCAATCGAATTAATAAGCTATTGTAATTTTTGTGGTTCTGTTTTAAATAATGCTTACAATTTATTATAATGCGTCGCTTTTCAACATTTACATTTTAATTACTATTGAAAGAAAAAAAGAAATATATTAAAATAAAAACAATATTTATTTTAATTAAGTTTTCAGTTAACATTTAACGAATTTACAATTAGAATGACCTAATTATCTATATACAACAAAAATATAATAGTGGCCCTGCACATTATGCTGATGACAACGGAGAATAATTGTTGGCACAATTCATAATTAAGGCGGTTACTAGAAACACCTGTGAACAATTGCCACACTCAACTTAACATTGTGCTTTCTAATTGCATCATAAAAATATTCGCGATGTTAGAAGCATTCTTTTGCTCTTTTATATAGCAAATATCTACATATTATTTAATTTAAGGGCAATAAAATGGAGATAAATGGCAACTTTTTAAATACTGCAAAGTAAATTAATTTTGACGTATGCTTGCGTGCAAAAAATATTCATTTATGAAATGAAAATTGCATAGCTAGTTTAAATCCACATGGATATATGGTCAACAGTAAATAAAATTAACGTGCATTTATTCGCCACTACAATATAATTTTAGATGCCTCACTAAGATTATTTTACCTTAAACACGACACTTCGCATAACTAACTAAACATAATTACAAGTGCCTGGATTACTGAACAATAAAATAATGGCATTGCATTTTGTTAGTAATGCCTTTTAAAATATATTGTCATTACAAGCAAACATGGAATTCAAACCCACGCTACTCCCATATTAGTATTTTGGAATAACAAAAACTGCACTGTAACGAAACTATAACTTAAAAACAGAGAATCGTGTCTTTCTAGACCAGTTCCTTTCGAATTCGGTCGTTCCACGACGATTTTCTTTTTAAATCGAATTGTTTACGAGTTTCATTTAAAACAGAGATTCCTACACTTTCTAAACCCGTGACTTTAGATTTAGGCCGTCCTACAGGGATTTTTTTTAACTAGAATAATTTCTTAACATGTTAACATCAACATTTGTTATTTTCTTACTTTATTTAATTTAATTTTTATTTTTTAATAATTTATTTAATTTATTATTTAATTTTATTTTAACTTTATTTAATTTATGCATATTTTTAGACATAACAACTACCGTAGTTACGTACAAATTGTTACGTACATATACTTGTTATACTCTTGTATAGTTACTCAACAGGTTAGGCTGACACATGAAAACAACCAATACAGTACACGCATTACATTTTTTTGGTTTTTGGCCTATTTTTATCAAAATTTGCTCATGATCTATAAAATTTGTAATTTACGCCTTTAACTATCATAATTTCATTATAAGACTTTTTATGGATATGCAAAATATAAGATAAAAGTTTCAAATGCTATAATAATTTATTATAGTTTTAAAATGAACTTAAATTTATACACTAATTATTATTTTATATGAAATAAAATTATAAAATTAATAATTAAAAACAATAACTATCAGTTTACGGTTAACTATTTTTAGGAATGTGCAACTTTTAATATTTTTTCGCGTTTGCTTGAAGTTGGTAAACTTGTAAGTTAAAACTACATCGATCATCACAGCACATAAACATTTTGTGGTCAGGACTATGTTTAAAGTTTTGGTAAAGTTTGGAAACATGGAAGTTTTGTAGATTTTCATTTGAGGTTGATTCTACAGACGGCCCTGCCTGTCAATGTTTCTGAGATGCATGCTATACAAGAAAAGTAACTAATACTAAATACATTTCTAGAGAATTACTTTGTGCATTTATATTATTACATTCTACAGTATAATATTTTTTGTGTTATAATGTTGTAAAAACAGTTTTTTATTATATGATCCTCGAGTGTATCACTTTTGCAAATGTTGTGGATTTTTCTGAAAGATAAATACTAACTTTTTAGAACTACTTTTACTTATCCGCCGGAGTTAAAGTATAACTGTAGTGCTGCTCGTGCCTATAGTAAAGGTAATGTTAATTAAATGTTTTAACACTAAAAGCGCCAAAGGGGTCATTTTGACACTTTTCAAACATAATTGTTTTGAATCTTCAAATGCGCCAAATAAACCATAAGCTATTATTTCAATCTGAGTTTTTCAATATATAAACAAGAATAGATTGCAGTGTTTTATTTTTTATCCATCCAACAAAATTTATACAATATAAAATGACAGAGTCAAAATGACTTCTGTGGCGTTAATAGGTATGCAGGTAAGCATGGCGCTTCTAGTGTTAACGGCTTATTTTTCGTTTAAAAACAAAATAAGGTGTTTTATTCGGAGCAAAAACCTATCTCTTATATTTTTTTATTCGTTAATCCTAAAAATGCTCAACGGCAAGTCCATTTGGTCATAATAATGTAATATACTATTTTCTTTAAATATTAGAAAAACTTTACTTTAAAAAGTTCAAAGATTGTTTCTTTTGCAGACGATTACCGGAAACTTTTACTTTTATTGTTGTCAACAGACGGCAGTAATCAGTTTTTTCAATTACATATTTTATTAAATCAGACCTACTATAGTTACTATTACTGATTGAAAGGATTTCTATGGTACAGTGTTATTCATTGGACCCGTTATAAGTTATTTAAGAAGTGGAGGCATTTATTAATAATAAATAATAATGGCAGCCCTAATTTCTTAATATTTGATAAAATCAAAACAGTAAATATTTGTATCAATATTTTCGTTTATATGTATGCTCTGAATTTGAATTCAAATTTAAAAATTTTAATAAACCCATGGTTTTTAAGGGAGGAATATTTTCATAACAAATGGAAGAATCATTTCATAAATTGAGGGTGGTGCTGAATTTATTTTTGCTAAAATAAACAATCAATTACAGTAATACTCGTAACTGAAAAATGATTTTTTGTTTTAATTAAGTTCGAGAATTGAATTATCGAACAATATAAATTTCATACTTATTTTATTATTATAAATGTTTATAATAAAAAATAATACGTGAATTAAAGATTAAAACAAAATATTTCATTATAATATTTTAATTTGTATCGTCGCGTCGTTATTGTAAACAAAATATATTTGAACAAAAAAATTAATCCAGTATATTCAAATTATATGGATTCGGTACCAAACAACAATATATTTTTATTACCCCCACCCCTCCTATCATATATATAACAAAATTTTGGTTATAATAATTAAAACATACTTTTCATTGCTTTAAAATAATGATTTTAATAATAAAAGTAAGTAATAATTTATTTTTAGGAAATGATGATGAACTTTTCAAAGCGGAATTTAAATTCAACACATGCAAATTAGACAAAAATGACATCACATGCAACAAAATAGTGCACATACTGACTGCTTTTGGCACCATGGGGGTCCCTAAGAAAAACAATCAAGTACCTCCATTGTTTAAATCACTTATATGGTCTTAATGGACAACTAAGTATACTAAGGTAATATTTTTAATCATCATTAGGGTATTATTCGGTGAAAAGGTTAAGAGAAAATTGTACTAAACTTAAGCTCGGTTTGAACACTCAGATAATATGCGCAAATTACTGCTTCTCAAAAGTCAATCAATACGTTTAAAAGTCAAAAGAATTGGAAATAAAAAGTTCAAACTTTTTGGCGTGTGCAAACAGTAGATTTACTATAGTCGTTACTATTTAAACGCAAATGATTTAATGTTCAATTGATATTGATTTATACAGGATGTCTTACTACAAAAATTTGATCTGGTAAAAAAACTTGGGCATAATGATAGACAAATCACTAAAATTTAATAAACATGTTTCTTTCATCACTAGAAAGGCCTATAGCTTCTTGAGGTAAGTAAACTCATTTAAAGAGTAGCTTCCAAGAGATGTTAAACTACTGCTGATAGAATTGTTAGTAATGAGACACTTAAACTATGGAAGTGGTGTTTATGGACCTTGTATCACCCAATAAAATAAGCATAAACTTCAAAGAATTTAAAACTCTACTATACGCTTTACCACTGAAGTAAATTATCGATATAACACATAAGAACAATGCACTGTAAAACATCATTACTTAAAGTAAAGGTATCTGGTGAACCCATTCATCTTCACAATAATAAGTTACAACTGAGAGATGATGTTCAGGGAAAAAACCTTCGTCACGTGAAGGAGAAGTATCATATCCAGCAGCAATATAGATAGGCCAAATATCAAGAATCATTGTCTGACTTATAGGCTTATCTGCTAAATAATATTCCTATGGAATACTGGGAGTTTATCAGCAATAAACTTTAAGAAGAAATTTAACGAAGAGGTACTGAGTAGAGATTTGAATGTCCTTAACTACTCAAAATTTTGAAATTAGGTTAAATTTAAAATCATGATTGCTATTATGTATACTTATTTGCATAAATTTATGTGAGCGTTTAAATGAAGCTAAAAGGACACAAGTGTATCTACATTCAATAAAGTAGAAAATGTATTTCTTATGTTATTTATTACGTGTTTGTGTGTTTTCTTTATTACTTTATATGCAATCTAAAATATAGGGGTCACTAAATAAGCAAAAACTACCCTTAGCGCGGCTCTGGTAGTCACTGTTTTAGGTGCGACACACAATTGTCAGATATGACAGACTGAAATAAATTTAGGGGTAATAAACTCATTAAATCAGTAATTGAGCGTTACCATACACCCCTAATAACAAAATAGTATTACAAGTAACTAACCTAATAAAGATGACTTTTAAATTTGATCAAACGAATGATACTGGAACCCTTTCGGTAAACAAATACAAACAGTTGGTGTTCTAAATTGCTTCTTCATTGCCTTCGAAGGAAAAAGTCAAATTACATATAGTATTACTTCTTACATAATCACAAACTTTACGACTGTTGGGAGAAAGTTATTTTAACTGGATAAGTTAAAGCTGCAGTTTGTGAAAAGCTCAGCGAGTGCAAACAAAAGCAAATTAAATTATAGTTTTAGCAACAAGGTGTTAAAACTATTAAAATGCATTATAATCCAACCTTCCTAACAAGGAAGACCCATTTAGAATTTCTGCTTTCGCTTCGTCTGGTTGTCGCCTTTTAATGACGACAAGGGTGACTCGATCGTGATTTGGTGTAATTCGTCTTTTAATTCGCGCAATATAGAAGAAGGAGCGTGATGTGCGTGATCACACGAGGTTGCATGTTCTCTAAGCCAGCCTGATGGAACCAATTAGCTACTCGCTTGCCTTATAACGTACGACAATATTAGATTTAAATACAGATAAAGGAGTAGACGTATAGATCCGTTGGAAAGTGTTTATTTTCTAGACTCAGTAGGTAGTGACGTTAATTAAATGAAACTGCTTTCGAGAAGTACTACAATTGTTAAACCAGCAATTAAAATTTGTATAAATTTTAGCTTAAAACGCAAGCATAAAAAGTAAAATACACAATTATAAATTTAAAGTTGTACATTTTCTAGTTTACATACGAACTTACTTTTATTCTTGCCTTGTTGGTTTAAAATCAATGTAAATTATCTGCAGAATTTTTACATTATTTAATTTGTCTGCAAAACGACTGCTATATTTACAAGTAGGTGGTTAGAATAATAAAATTCTCCGGAGCCACTTTTCAATTATAAATTTGGAAACTTTTATATCCTGAATTAAGCTGCTCTATGTTTCTTGAAGCAGCAAGAAAGTACCTTCTCTCTAAGCTCACTTGAGCTCAAATTTCTTTTTAAGTATTTCTCTCTTGTTCTGGAAATATAAAAGTTGGTTGTTTGTAAACGAATTTTTATACCGCTTTTGAATAATAATAATAAAAAAAGAAAAAAATGTCGTAAATTCTTATTTCTCAACGGTATCACCTGCAAGTATACTCTATCTTGATTTCTTCTAAATTTACATCAAATGCTCGCTACTCGCTTAGGCACGTATACCTATATTTTATTATATTTTATGTTAAATTTATATGTACATGCGTATATATTATTATATTTATATAGTAGTACATTGTATGTGCTATGTATATATTTTGTGTAAAGACAACAAATTCGATGAAACAAATTTTAATTTGCACTGCAGATTGCTACAATTACCTAACTAAAAAACGAAAATTATCAAGTATAAATTAAACCTCATTTAAAAAATAAGTACAAATTTGCTATCGAATAATTAAATTAAAAAAATATTAGTTAAAAATTATTCTCCAATTAGATCCTACAAAATGTTTGTGGTACAAACTACCACAGTTGGCGTTTTAAGCAAAACGTGCTGTATTGCTCTTTCCACCATTTTCAGCAAATGTCTCACCACATTTACAGCCAATGACCAAGTGCTATAGAAAATACAATTATGTAGATGATACCCATCCAAATTTTTGTGTTACGTTGTCGAAAGTCATTATGTACTCGGTAAGTTAACGAAGTTATACATTTATTACATTATAACAAAAGTTAAAATATAAATTAAGATGCAGTGTTGCGAATATTTTTATTTTTAATTTTATTGAACAGAATTTTAGCAATTTTACGTTCCATAAAAGAAATATCTGCAAAATATAAATCTCACCACCAATTTAACGTTCATTTAAACTTGAAAATATAAGAGGATCGATACTTGGAAACTCGACGAAGATTTTCTCATGTACACAACCCATTAGTTAAAATTATTGAAAGCTTTTTTAATAACTGCCACCATATTGTAAATCGCGGTTAAACATTAAATATGTATAAGTAAATTATAAGCTCCCAATTCAAGTAATATTGCCGTAATTACAATAAAAATGTTGCTATGAGCGAAATCATTTTCACTTTTTGACAAGAACCATTATCAAGCCGTCAACGTTTCTTTACCAGAAGCCTTCTTTATTTTATCATCTCTGAAATTCTTACAAAAAACATTACCCAAGACTTGAGACGCGATATAAAGCCTACGCGTTCCGATGGGGTTTGAAATACGAGCCGTGGCTCCGCATGCCTCTGTATTGCTCAGTATATCATTTACATTAATGAGAATTTCTCAGCGGCCACATTAGCCGACGGAAGCTCGCAGGAAGATGACACGGGAATGCCTTATCTTTTAATAGAAAAACAACATCCTCTGCAGCTTTAAAAGAAGGAAGACTCCCAACACCAGCACAAATAAATGCGTGTATGATACAAGAAATTATGTTCTTTGCTAACCGTTTTTTTAACTAAACGGTCTTATGGGAATTTTCACTCTTTGTAAATACTTCATCACCATTTTTCTTTTTTACTACAACTTTTAATATTGAGCACTAAACTGTTTTTTTGATGCTGTTAGATTAAAATTTAAACGCATTATTATTGTTTATGATACATAAAATTTTTTTGTAATATCATAACTCTTTTATTAGTACGCATATTAGAAAATTTTATGATTAAGAATTTATTAATTTAATACCTTCAATTAAGTAGATATAGGATCTGTTAGAAAAATCGCAACTTAGCCCTGCAATCAAACCTGATCTTCCAATCATTCAATGCGTCCATATAATATAATTTGTTTTTATTTTTGTTTAATTATACCATAAAACACTCTTAGAAACGCTGTTATTATTCTTATATAAAGCTTTTTGTAGGATCAATACTTTTTAGAGTTTTCTATGAAAATATACCTTTTTCTAACAATCGAAGTTAAGTTTTACAAACAGTTGGAAAATAGCAAAGTGTCACTTTTAATACTAAAACTGTAAAGCATTTGAATAAACAATTTAATAACAGCAACTATTTGGTATAATACGAAATCAGTGATAATTTCGTATAAGAATGGAGAATAAACTCCACTGAACTTTAAAATTCTTTAAACTGCCATAAGGTCCTTATGTAACGGTAAGTTTAAAGCGTGTCCGTCTGCACATAAACTTGTTTCTACATAATTATCTGTTTCAAACACCAAAGCCTTAAAAGTGAATAAGGTACTCAAACTTTATAATGACTTAGTTAAGCTTAGAAGGGCTCGATAATTTTTGTAATGGAAGCAACAAATTTTAAAAATAAAAAGTAGAAGGACAACTTGTTAGGGATTCAGAACACAAATTTCAAGTGAATTTAACTATTTTGGGACCGACAAAAAAACAGTTTAACAAAAATATATATTGTAGTGGTATACTCTCCTAAAATCTGAGCAGAACTCTTTACAACCTAAAACCTCGGCTAGTTTTTTCTCGGTAGAGCAATGAGACTTCAGAAGCGAGTTCTTATGACAAGTTCCTTGTCGAATTAAAAAAAATAATGCTCTTTTTAAGGCAAACTGAACACTATATATTTTGAAAATTGAAAATTTGATCGGTGACAATCTCAACTTTTGCAGTTTTTTTTTTAAATATGGGTGTTACGTGTAAACCTGTAAATTCAGATGCACATTTACTGTCATCAAGAGTATTAATTAGCATCTAATTTTATTTGTTTTTATTGTGTTAAATGTGTCATAAATTTATACAAAATAATTATGTTTAATAAAAGAAAAATTTAAACGCACTTTGAAATATTATTATTGTTTTTATCAAATACCTGCTGAAATGCCACTGGTCTTGAAAGTGTTCGTTTATTTTTGTTTGCTACTGGTAGCGGTTGATGCATTTGCCATCCATTCGTGTCGTGGTACAGCTGTTGTTTCTGGCTACCGTTTTTTTTTTTTTTTTTTTTTTGACTTTATTTATAATTTACAATCTGTTGTGAAACATTCAGTAAATCTTGTGACATACAATAAATTAACGTGTGAAAGTGGATCCAGTGATACACTCTCTTATATAATCTTCAAGTTAAACTTAGAGCTACATAGTAACACAGCAAATTCTATTTAAGTTTTTGAACATTTTGTACAACATAAGTACGCGATTTCATGATTACAATTTTTGTATTTATTCACTAAATCTTGTTTTAAGATCAGAGGGTTTAAACCTCTTTAGTCTACTCACTTCACAGCTATTATTGTAGCTAAGCTTTTCCGCAAGTGGATTTGGATGGTTTTCGAGTCTTTCATGATAAGCTTTGTAGAAATTATTAATTTCTTCTCTAATTGTTGGCATCTCCAAGTCCCGCTGAATTATTTGGTTTGTGACGTACCAAGGGGCATCAACAATCATTCTCAAAACTTTTGATTGAAAGCGTTGAAGAATGTCTATATTTGAGTTGGACGCAGAGCCCCACAGCTGGATCCCGTAAGTCCATATAGGTTTTATAATTATTTTATAAATCAGCAGTTTGTTTTCTGTTGTGAGTTTAGATGTTCTACTCATGAGCCAATATAATTTTCGAAGTTTGTGTCCCATTTGCTTTCTTTTTGTAAATATGTGTTTTTGCCATGTTAACCTTCTATCTAGATGGATTCCCATCTGGATTCCCAGATATTTAACTTCATCCATTTGAGGGAGTTGACAATTATTCAGAAGTACAGGTGGACATGTATTTCTCTTCAACGTAAAGGTTATCTGTGCAGACTTTGTCTCGTTCACTTTGATTCTCCACATTTTCAACCACTTTTCTATTTCGCTGAGGCTTCTTTGTAACATTTCACTAGCTATATTTTGGTGTTTATGGATGGCTATTATAGCTGTGTCGTCTGCAAACGTGGCCGTTGTGACAGACTTTGATGTAGGTAGGTCAGCTGTGAACAGAACATATAATATTGATCCAATTACGCTACCTTGGGGTACCCCCGAGCGAATGGATGTTAGTGGTGTGTGCTCATCTTGGTACTTTACCAGGAAATGTCTATCCGTCAAGTAGGATTTCAGCATTCTGTAGTAGTTATGAGGTACTTTCTCCTTTAACTTATATAACAGGCCCTCATGCCAGACCTTATCGAAAGCTTGAGTGACGTCAAGAAACGCTGCAGAACAGTAACTGTTGTTCTCGAATGCTTTATGTATTTCTGTCACAATTCGATGGATTTGTTCGACAGTACCATGCCGCTGTCTGAAGCCAAACTGATGATTGGGGATCAAGCAAAGTTCCTCTAAGATTGGTCTCATTCTTTTTAGGATCATTTTTTCAAACAGCTTTGATAATATCGGCAAGAGACTGATCGGTCTGTACGACTTTACATCCTCAATTGGTTTACCAGGTTTTGGAATGAGAATCATTTGGGCGACTTTCCATTGCGCTGGGAAGTATTCTCGACGTAAGATAGCATTAAACAACTGAGTTACATACTTAAACCCTTTATCTGAAAACTCTTTTAGTATTTTTCCTGTTATTAGATCGTAGCCGGGAGCTTTCTTTGGACTAAGATCGTTTTTTATGACAAACTTAATTTCAGTTTTTTTGAAGCGTTTGATTGGTAGTTCCAGCTGATCGGGAGAATCTAGAAATTGTCTTACATGTTCTTCTTTAGTGTGATTTTCAGATTTGAACGGTGTAAAAACGCTGCCCAAATGTCTTGCAAAAAGCATCGCCTTTTCACTATCACTCTTAGCCCATTGCCCATTTTCCATTAGAAGTGGTGGATAGGTATCCTGGGGCTGCTTTAATTTCTTAGTTGCTTTCCAAAGTGAATAGTCCGTGGCTTCCGTTGCAGATAGGTTTGTCAGGTAGTTTTGTATATTTTCATTTTTGTAATTACTAAACAACTGTTTAAGTTCTTTTACAGCTTTATTTAGTTTGCTTTTATCCTGCTGAGCTCTTGTTTGATGCCATATTTTCCTCAGTTGGCGTTTTTCTGAAATCTTTTGTTTTATAGTAATCGGACATTCTTCTGTATCCTTAGCCTCTTTACGCAACGGTGTTGAGTTCCAAGCTGCACTTTGTATTGCTAGAGTTAAGTGTTCGGTTGCTTCATCGATATCTTCGTTAGTTTTTAAAGGAATTTCTAGTACTAAATTTTCGTCTAGCAGGCATTTAAACTTTTCCCAATTTGTTTTCTTACTAGTTAAGAAGAGAGGTTTCTCTTTGTTTGTTATTCTAGAGCTTAGTGTTACTATTACCGGGGAATGATCCGACGACAAATCCAAGCAAGATTCAGCTTTAAAACGATTAGCTGGTATACCCTTCACTACACAAAAATCAAGAAGGTCCGGAAGTTTCCTTCTGTCCGTAGGCCAGTATGTTGGTTTTCCTGTTGAAATGTGGTCCAAATTATTAGCTTCCATCGCTTTAAGTAACTCTCTACCCTTGGTTGTAATTAATCTTGAACCCCATTGAGTATGCTTGGCGTTGTAATCTCCTCCTGCAATAAATCTGGGACCGAGGCTCATATAAAAGTGCTCAAATTGCTCTTGTTTAATTGAATGTTTCGGAGGGCAATAGACTGAGGATATTATTATTGCTCCATTACACTGTTCTACAGAAATGCTAGTGGCCTGTAGATGATCTTGCTGATATTTGTCCAAAAGGTTATGTTTTATTGTATTTTTGATAATTATGGCCGTACCACCATGAGCAGTTCCATCAGGGTGTTGTGTGTCGTATATAGTGAATTTGGGGATTTTTAGGTAGCTACGCTTTGTAAAGTGTGTTTCTGAAATTAAAATTATATCAATGTTGTATTCAGCAATGAATGCTTTTAGGGCTTGACCGTGTTGCGCTAGGCCATTAGCGTTCCAGTGTGCAATTTTAATTTGTTCTGGCATTTTGATTGTTTGTCATGAACATTGTTAGTAAATTTATTATTGTTCCCATTTGTTCAATAAGGCTTTTCATCATCTTTTTTAGCTCTTGTATATCGTTGGGCTGTTGTTCATTTGCAAATTGTTGTTGGTTATTTATGCTTTCAAGTTGTGTTTCGTGACCCTGCTGTTCTTGGGATTGCGGTATAGGTTGTGTGTTTAAGTTAGGGTTCGTCAGTGCCTGCGCGTAAGATGTTGTAGATTGAACTGGTCTAGGAATTACATATGTTTGGGTATCATTTACTGTTCTGTTCTTCCTAAGTGGAGGATATTTCTTTTTTTGTAGGTCTTTATATATGCTACACCCCTTGTAATTTGCTGGGTGGTTTCCATCGCATAGAACACACTTTACCAGGTTGGTCTTCTCTTTTCTCTGGCAGCTGATGGTGGTATGATCTCCGGCACACTTAACACAGCGTGGGCTGTGATAACAGAAACTTTTTGTGTGACCATATCTTTGGCATTTAGTGCATTGAGGAATATCTCTTTTTGGCCGAGGTGGTTCGAAGTTTATTTGGCTGCTGTTGATTGTCTTTAACGTGTAAATATCTTTATTGTTTTCCTGTGGTTTCAATTCGACGTAAAACATAGGTAGGGGGTCTTTGGTGTGCCTTTGTCTGATATTACATACATTTGTGACTATATGACCATGCTTTTCGATTTCGTTCTTTATTACTTGGCTATCAGTTGAATGATGTATGTTTTTTAAAACAACTCGAAAACTACGTTCTTGCCTGTTTTGATACGTATGAAATTCGGTCTTTTTCTCTGTTAATGCTTGAACAATTTCTGTGTAATTTTCGGAAGTTTTTGGTTGTATCTTTACCTGTTCTCTTCCAAAAAGTTTTGTCTCATATCCATCTTTTGCCACTTTTTCCAGTAAATCATGAAGTGGAGAAATACAGCCTACTCTTGTTACAAATATGGGTGGCGGTTTTGGTATTTTTTCTTGGTTTCCTTCTTCTGGTTCTTTATCTTCATCATTTCTACTTTCGGTTGACAGAATTTCATATCTATTTGATGTCTGTGGGGCATTTAGCCAGTAATCAGCTAATGTAGACTGCTTTGGTTTAACAACTCTCTTCTCTGGACTGCCATTTCGACTTCGTTTGTTATACTGAACACGTTTCCATTCATTAGGATTGGGCATTTCTTTAGTAAAATTTCTGAGTGCATTTGTTGTAGGCATCCACATCTGATGTTGTTGGTGCCCTTGTATGGGATATTGTGGTGTTACCTGTTGCGTAGGATACTGGATTGGATGGTTTCCATAATATACTGTTGTGTTAGGTTGTACGTATTGTGCTTCCATTAGAGTAGGATACGTGTAGGAAGTGCTGGTAGCCCCAGGAACCAACATATTGCTTGTCGCATTTTGGACGTTGGATGGTTTTTCACCTGTACTTGTGGTTTGATGTGTCTGGGATACATACGTCTCTGGGGGTTGTTGTAGCATTAATTGTGTATTTATGTCTACCACTGAAGGTGTTTTGTTAGGCGGCGTTCGTTGCATGTTTACGCCGCTTAATCTTCATATTATAACCTCACTTTTATATCAGACCGAAATGAGTCTGTAAGTTTCTTATTTTTGGATATAAACGGTATATAACATTCACACCACTATCTCACTATTCACTTAGAATTATGAACGTTGATCCTCTCACTAAAACTGGTTATATCAAAGATTTTAACAAAATTCCTATTCAATATTAAATTTACAATAGTACAGGACCGTCCTTGGCTACCGTTAAAATAATTTTATTTTTCATCCAATTCCTTAACAAATTCGCTCTTCGTGTTCTACAAAAAAATTCCAGCGTGTTGTGATAATTTACACAAAATAATTCTTTCGACTTTGGTAAATAATATCCATTTGTAATATTAAAATCTTGACGTCTCAAAATGGCGTCGTATCGATTTTTAATCTTCAAAATTTTATTTTCAGGTATCTAGCTGATCTCGCAAATATTATGTTTTCCTCGATGTAACAAAGAAACTCCGCTTCAAAAATCTCACTTTTCATAATCTTGTGAAAAATTTCTACATTTATAAAAAGCTCTTAACGGTATTGAAGATGGTTTTTTAGTTTTTAATTTTTTGTCTGGGTCTTAGATGAGATTGATAGCCCGTTCCTTAGAAAATAATTATGTTTTAAGTACAACCGCTCTACTATTGATAACTTTTTGTCTATTAGTAGTAGGCTTAACAGTTTTTTTGTTAAAATCGGGAATAACTCATGAAAAGAGCTGTCCAAATGTATTAAATCATCTTTATCACAATTGATTAAGGCAACTTCGACAAGATCAATTTTGTCCACAGACAGAATACGCGCTCTAAACTGTTGGAAAGTTCATAAATCTAAAGTATCAGGCTGTGGAGAAGTATCTTCTGAGGATACATTTTTAGAGTTGATATTACTTGCAGCTGTGCTTGTGATCTTTCCGAAGTTTCTGTTGATGGTGATAAAGTAATTACTTGAAAATTTTCTTGTTAAATAGCAGGTAAATTATTAGACACCGTACTTGGTTTGAAGGCATCCTCAGGAATTGCATTTGAAACATATCCCAGTTGCTCTAAATCCTGATTTTATATTTGATATCATACATTGATCACACGCTGATCTGAAGATTTTTCCAAAATGTTGTTCTGTTAATGTTCTCTCACTATATGATTGTGCTAATACAACATTACTTGTTGATTCCAATTATACTCGTATGACCGAAATACAGCTTTGTCAAGAGGTTGGAGCTGATGAATAGTGTTGGAAGGACGACAATACAACGCAGTATGTACCGTGTAGCAGTTTTCACAATTTTATGGTTTAGGTGACATTTTGCGCCATCAAAAATGAGCAAGCAACGATTACCTTTTAAAATTCCCAAAATGGTGCAACCAAGCAACAAAACATTTTGACGTCATGAAGCCTTTTTCGGTCATTTCACAAACTGAAGTAGCTGGTAGATTATCTCCTAATTCTGTCTTTATTTGTTTGCTCTTGAATAATATCATCGGAGGAGCTACATTTTCTTCATGTTCGTTTCCTATGATATAAACTCTGCGAAAACCTTTTTTGGCTAGAAGTTTTGAATCTTTGTGCAAATTGAGTCTACACCACTTTTTGTCAAAAATATTATTATATTGTTTGTGTTTACTAAAAAAGTGATTGTCAACAATAAATTTGTTTATTTTTGGACTTAAGCTGGTTTTAAATTTAAGGAAATTGCAGAATGCGCTTCCAAGAATTGTCTTGCCTATTTGTAGCTTGCAATTTTATTAACATCAGAATTTTTATGTTTAATTTTATTGTTTCTACAATATTTGTAAACAAATGCTAATATTATGCCAATCTTAATATTTTTATAGTTTCTTGATAGCCAACTTCTGCTAATCGTATAATACCAACACAAAGTTCAGCAGTTTCCTGCTGAAATTAAATAAATTCCTGAAAAAGTAATAGTAGATATTTAGGAAGAACATATGATTCTACGATTTATTTAAATTGATATTTTTCAAAAATATTTTCTTTATGTAGAAAAGTTTAAAAGAACTGTAAATATTCTTTATAAAAATCTTAAATTTACACCTAATTTGCTGTAAATTAAATCACAAAGTGAAATAAATTTTCCAACATTATTATCATTATTTCAATATATTTTTGTTTCCATATAGTCTAGTGTCGACTTTAGAAAATGTTCGTCAAAGCACAACTATTTTAGTTTTTAGTGTACACGTTAACTTATTAAAAACAATAAATTTTAAATTTTTCAAATACGAATAATTTTTATTTCGTTCTGAATTGCATTCGCTAAACTAATAATTTATTACTGAAAAGAACTACTAAAAGAAATGGATTTTATATGAAAAACAAAAAATTTACACAATTAAGTTTAAAAATATGAACTAGTAATGCAATATGGACCACATTTTGCATGTGGAAACCAAAAAAAATTCTTTATGAATCACGTGACATGAATTTTGAATTCACATTTAGTTTTTCATGGTGATAAGTCATTCATTTCTTCACTTTATTTTAATAATTACATAATTGTACTTTGCTATTTATTTTGTGTTAATTTATTTATTGTAGTATTAATTCTAACTATCTTGGTTAATGAAACTGATGATCGATACATATTTTTAGTCCTAATCTGTCAAAAGTGGTAAATTAACTTATTTGGTGGTATTTTTAAAAGTTTCGAATTAAGTTTTACTTATAAAATTAAAAAATAAAAGGAAATATTTTATTCTAGATAAATTATCATTTTTTTTTCCATAAAATTCAAAGTAAAACGTATATTTTAATTGTCCCTTTGTCTACTTTGTGCTATTTTAGTGAAAACGTTTACCAAGTGTATTAACACTTGTTTTAAACGATGCATTTATAAATCTCTTGTTCTTTAATCACTAAACTCCAACAGTAAGCAAGGATTGTGATTCGGTCAAAAATCTACTTCTAACCTAGATCAATAAAATCTCAAACAAAATATAATTCTTTATTCATCGTCATGAAAAACATGAGACCAGACAAACATAAAATAAAGCATAATGGCAAATATAAATGGAAAACTCGAGTTGAAGACTTGAGCTTTAAAGTTACACATTCTCAATTATTTTCTGTTGAAAACAGAAAAGCAACTTCTCTTAAAAAGCAACGTCTAGATTCTCTGAAGGAAGAAGTCACCCCAAAATTCTCCGTGTATTCAAATGGAGTTATAGGGGACCATTCACCGCTATCCTAATCTAAATAGAAAGACTACAACTATGGTATTCGTCCTTGATTTCCAAAACAATAAGTTCTAACCCATTTGCATCACGATCTATATAGCATCGCAGGTCATAACAGAAGAACAAACTTTCAAGTTAATTACAAAAATTATTTTTATTTGAATTGTTTAATTTTCAACAATAAAATAAATTATTTTTGTAATAAATGTAAAAGCGCTATCAAAGTTTTGTCTTTTGAAATTTTTCCATTAAATCGACAACAAATTAGTTACTTTTAAGTAGTAATGCCCAGTTGCACCATTTATTATTATAATTACCTACTAAGTTTATATTTGGAATCATTTTCATAACTTTAAAATTATCTTAAGTTTTTATTACATTGCTAATATCCATTATGCACATTACACTTAAGATAAACTTAAGTCTAAAAATTTTTAAATTTGTATATAATCGATATATTTAGTACAATATGTAGTGACCACTAGTTATTTTTTGCATTATCTGCATTATAAGAAATTATTATGATTTACATATTATATTCTATAACCATAAAATTTTATTGGTAATAAATTGTATTTTGTAGAGTTAATAATAATTTTTCCGAATTAAATCAAAATGTAAGTAGTTTATTTAAGTTACTGCACTACATCACAAAAGAGCACTGTAATTTGTAACATATAAAGCGCGCATGTCTTAAAATTGGCTTAAAAGTTAAGAAAATCCCAAGTTCAATACCCGACTTCAGCTTTTCCATAAGTTTTTCTTAGCTAGTGTGGTGCAACCGTGCATTATTATTAAAACTAATTTTTCTCTACTAAAATTTTAGATCAGCTTGATTAACGTTTAATTATCTGTAATACTAAAATAATTATTTTCAATTTGTTGTTTTTAAAACATTAAAGTAAACTAGAGCAATTGTGTGTTACTGCCAAATAAGTTTTTAAATACTAGTTGAACATATATTATCTCTTTGCCGTTAAAATGAATTTGCCTCTTGAGACGAACAAGAACGGATTAAATCTGGAATTTAGACATTAGCATTCACGTCGCCTTAGGAGGTGAATATGCATACGGCACAAACTTGAAAGCTGCAATAAAAACAATACCAAGTTTACTTTGCAATAGTTATAAAATGGTTTCTTTATTTTTATCGAGTTCTATAATTTTATATTTAAGAGCAAATCTTGTAAGTCGTGCAAGTTTGCGAATATAAATAGTGTTAATGTTTAAAATCATCTATAAAACATGGTAAAAATGAGATTCTGAAAATTATCGATAAATTGTGTACTTTAATTGGGAAAAATATAAATAATCATTTAGAAAATAACTTAATTTTGATTGTTTGTTCTGGAGATTAAATAGAGTTAAGCACTTCCGCTATCCTAGGGGAGTCATTAATGACTTTTTAAGCCTAAACGACCATTCCAGCTATCTAAACTATACAGCTCTTAACTACTAAATAACGTATTGCTTTAAGTTGTTATTCTTATTATTATTTCTAATTAGTATAAATATACTACATTCTAGCCTGTTAAGTTATTTCTCTTTTAGTCATATTTTCTCATTAATGTAAATCGTGCAATTACAGAATATATTATTATATAATAATGGAAGTTCTAGAAATATCACGTTTGGTGCTTCATTTATATTCTTGCAAGTCATGTAAAAAGCCAATTGCATTATTTACTTTAAATGGTACATACATTTTTATACGTATACTATGTAGGTACTACTAAAAGTCGAGAAACTTGCGATGGGATCTTTGTCAGCAATCTGCTCGATATTGAACTTTTACACTTGAGGAACTTTTGTTAGGTAAGTTAAACTAGTAACACGTGTGGAAAAATACATATTTATTATGAGATTATTTATGTATGACATAGTAAAAAACAAAAAGTTTTATTAAGTCGGCATAATAGTATTTGAAAGTATTTTCAATAAAGTGAGAATTCTTACAACGTGCTACAGAATTGAAAGTGTTTTGTCAATTGGTTTCTATTCAGAGTGTGATTCGGTCTACTAAGTTGAACTAAACGATTGAAACGGCGTCGTTTAAATTACGCCGCCCATTTGTAGTGTACAATAGGTGTGCACTGTTTAGAGATAAATCAATTAACTAACCAAAATACACCGTCCGATGCGTCGTTTTGCGAAGGTCAATTAGAATTTGCAATTCATGGACCTAAAACGAGTCTGCTATAAATTTGGAGTTCCAAAACTTGGACCAATTAATTTGGCCTTGTTCTAGTAGCGCAGGGCACAATCTGCTGACAAAGTCGTTTAATTTGGCTGCGGACATTAAATACTCTCTTGAATAATTGCTGATTTTTGCAATTGTGTTCATTCATGACATAAACCGTCAGTATTTGATTATTTTCAAAATATAGGAGTTAACAATTTCGTTAATAAATTAGTCGATTATTCCTTAATTTATTGAATAAGCTAATTTTAGGCACAAGCAATTTTAATTACCCACCTACGAGTACATTCGTCACTTTTAATTTCTCCTTATCCAAAGAAATATGAAAACGGGTAAAATAAACTCAATTTTAATTTGGTTGAAATTTCTTATGTTTCAAATTTTTTTATCGAGTGGCTGCAGACTTAATTAAAAACTGCTAAAATATATAAAAGTCTAAACCGAAAAAAGTTTATTTATACTGAATAGGACTGTGTAAATACACAGCAAAAATATTATCACACACAGAAGCTTAATTAGTCCACCTACGGGTCTTGTATAATAAACTACAGGTAGGGTTGTACATGACAATGATTACTGAGATTGTATATGGAAAGGGAGGAATATTAATCAAAATATTCTAAAAGTAAATTAATCTGTTTTTACTACTTTTAATTTATCAAGTAATGAAAGAAAAACTTTTCGCATTAGATTTTATATATACTTTTTTGTATTATATTACATAATCTAGGTAGTTCCTACTTAAATACTACCTTTGATAATAAATATTATAATAATATTCAACGGTTTTCAGTTAATTAATATATTATTATAAAATGATTCGTTTAATTAAAATTACTGCATTGAAGTTTGCAGATATGTACTAAATTATAAATACATTAATTGGATAAACATAAAGTAGAAATGCTTCTTTTTGTTATGATCCTGATGAAACGTTGTAAATTCGTTGAAAAGCGATAAGTACTTGCTTGTAAGCATCAATCGAATGTTTTACGATGTACATAGTATGTACATTGTAATAATTAATAATTACATTAAATATGTCTTTTTTTCTTTATTTTTTATAAATATTTATTTTTAAAAATTTTCTGTATGTCTTTTGTTTAATTGAAAATGTTGTTTCTTTTGGCTCCCTCGGCACCCTCGGTTTTCATTTCTTATTTATAAAAGTTGCTGATGTAACATGTTATAAATTTTTTTTAAATAAAAATTCGTTTATTTTCGCCAAATTTAACTTTAAAACAAAGATCTGCATCTTTACCGAGTAGGACCGGTCTAGAAAGATATTTTTAGTTAGTACAGCATTTGTCAAAAAGGGTCGTAGCGCCCGTAGCGGCAAGGACCGAAGCGGAGAGTGAAGAGAATCGATTGTGACAAACGCAACTACGGTAAATCTTGAATCCACCTTAAAATCTAGTCAGGTGTAATTTTCGAGTGCAAATTATAGCAAAAAATACTTTAATAAAATAAAAACACATCATCTTATAGATGGAATCCAATGGAATGTACGGGTATGTACAATATGAATGTACATATTTACACCTTGTCTTATCGTATTTTTATTAAAAAAAAATTTAAATCCGAGTCCACTTTGTCGTACTATCTCCGTTTCTTTTAGCTTCTTGACACTCTTTAGCACTTGACACTTTTGTTTTAAATCTCAATTAAATCCAATTTATGTTACCAATACCTAACTAATAATATTTTGTATTTTCTTGTTATATTTTCTACAGTGCTCTTTTTACTAAATTATAATGCAAAACTTATAAACTATATAATATGTAGCTTACACCAGGAGATAATACATTCCCTCGGGTGGTGTTTGGAAATAGAAATAAAGTTTTTTTTTCTTTTGAAACCACCTTATGAAATTGACTTTCCATAAATTTTGATTTAAGTTAACTGTATCTTTCCAAAAAAAAACTCGGGTCGTTATTTCCTAGCGAAACCAAAAAGGGTAATAATGTCCTACCGATTAACAAAATTCTGAAAGATTGTTCTATATCGCAATTACGTGACTGAAACACGGTGACCGTTTAACGTTCTACCACTACCACATCTTCGTTTTAAGAAATTCGGTTTCACGTCTGAAGAAACGGCAACCAATTACCATTCTTTTTTATTTTCAACTAATATTTATATTTTGTTGTACAGACCACACTACTGTATGAATTAATTACATTAATTAATTAACTCCTTCCTGAAGGATATCACTGCAATATTTATGTGATGGACAAGTAGTATATGAAATAATATCGACCACAGAAAAAAAATACAAAATATTATAAAGGTACCATGAGAAGTTTTTCGTTTTATGCACTGGCTATTATCGGTTGGTACTTGCAATACTAGGTATAAGTTACGATAAAATTTCAAAGTTAAAATTTCATAAGTAAACGAAAAACTTTTAGAAAGGCCCTTTAGTATAAGTAATGCAAAAGCTAAATTGTGTGTTAAATCTGAATTCTAGTTCACCAACTTCTTTAAATAAATATCAGTTTATAAAGTAAAACTTTAGACATACATTACACGAAATTGTAAAACTCAGGTAATACTTTATTTATACCTATACTTACAGTATACATAAAGATAATATTTGTATGCATAAAATGAATATCATTTTAAACCTTCTTGTTTTTTTTTCTCTAGAATTTAATTTTATTACTAATTAAGTTTGCTGCATGAAAACTTTTATCTGAAAACAAAGAATATTATTGTTGCGAACAAGAATATAATTGCCTCTTTCGAGAAGAAATAATTTGTATAACATTTATGTAGGCGAGAGTAGTAGTGGATGCTACGTTTTTATAATTTTTATTGTGACTGCATGCAGTCATTAATCACTACAAAAACTATATAAGCGGATCGAGCCTTCGAAAATAATCCTTGGCGAGTGACGATGACGTCCATCCTGCAAAACTATTGCTCAAGTAGCAAACAAGATGTTGGTTTCTTTATTTTTTTATTATTATTTCTATATCCTTGTATTTTTAATTTTTTATATTATTACTTCACACTCAATTTGATTTTGTAATAATATTTATTTTATTATGTACATTTGTAGCTGCATTGCTAATAGAGCAACTGCCATTATATTGCTATTCCAATTGGCGATGTTTAAGTATAAATTTGCATAATTAAATTTTATGCAAATTCTAGATTTGAGTTACGTTAATTTGTTATTTATTTTTTTACAATGTTTTGCTTGGTGTATCGCTACCGACATTTAAATTTAATACTTTTACATCGGTTATAATTGTTTTTTTGAGTTTTTATTTAATTTTAATATAAAAAAGCACTATTAAATAAAGTATCCTTAATATTTATATCCTTAAAATACATTGCGCTGTTATATCTACCAAATTGGCTTCTAAAGAACCGACTTGAAAAAAGTAATATAATCAAAAGAAAGCGCACAAAGAAACAAAAGGGTAGCAAATAAACACTTGGGAAATTGATCAGATGTAATAGGACTACGAAAGAAATGCTTTAAATCTCACAAAGAGGCTTTTAGTTGTGGATGGAAAGTGTTTCTAAGGCACTGTACCCTTGACGACCATGCGATATCTGCCTTGTTCCAGATGAACTAACCCCTCCGACAACTACATTGTGGTAATATGAGGAAAAGGTGCAGAAATAAACCATTACGTACTAGATATACAATTCTACAAATGGGTGTCTTTCACTTGAGAGGTTATAAGCTCAAATAAGATTAGTAATTTTCTTGTGTCATCTTTGGGTAAAAGACTGCTAAACTAAAAATAAGGATCCATCGTAGATAAAATTACTTTTTAATATGAAATCTTTTTTTGGAAAAGACTGTTCGTTAAATATTGAATTATAAAATCAATTTCTAATTTTATAAAAGCTGAATTTATGAGTTTAAAGCAAAAAATAATAAAGTAATACACAAATTTATGCGATGTGCATAAAAAGTTAATCAAAAGGAAAGCATTAAATATAAATTAATATACCCATCATGAATTTTAAATCATATAATAATATTAAATTTAGCACAAACAATAACAAATTAAAAGATGTTATTTGTTCCTCTGTGTAATTTTTTATGTTATTAGCATAAAAAAAATATATTTTCAACCTACTTACTCTTGCAATTATTACAAATAACAAAAATTTGAATTAAAATTACAGAGAAACATAATAAGAATAATATAATATACTACATAAAAATGCACACCCAAATATATAAATATTATACTAATTTACCTGATGTTGCATTGCTCTTTGTTTTAAAATTTGTTTTAGAAACCAAAGAATTATTTGAATTTGCTGATGAATTATTTTGACCCAGTCTTTGAGTAATTTAAGAATCTTAAATGATTAAAAATAAACGTCTTATTTAAATATATTATTTTTCAATTAGAGAAACTTTTTTCTAATTGAAATTTCTTCAAAATTTACACAGAACCGCCGTAAAGCCGGCGGTTTTTTCTGAGGTGATGATTGCAACCATCAACAATTAAAAATAGGGTTATAGGTATTCCCCAATCCGGTTAAGCAACCGTAGGGTCTAAATCCTAAAACTTTTCTTGACAGAGAAAAAGGCTGATAGTCGAGGACTGGACTGAAGGCCCGATGGTAAATCCATTTTGTAACAGTTAAGAAATAAAAGTACATTAGTCAACAGATAATTCGATCGGTAGTTAATCACATCAGAGAGCAAAAATATTTATTTGAATCAAGTAAAAGTTCATACTTAATAAGTCTTTCTTTATTATAATACCGTTTCATAAATTTAATATTGACTCGATAATTGTGTAGGTTAGTTTTGCAATTAACGTTGTAGTTTAGGAAAATTAAATGTCTTAGCATAAGTAAACATATTCTTAATTAAAATAATAATTTTCCTATATGAAATAAATGAATTATTAAGTTAAGTTATTAAGTTATTGTTATAAATTATTAAGAGTTAAGAAGTGATTTGACGGGCTCTGTTGTTATTTGTGAATTTAAATTGGGAGGTAGTAATATTTTAAAAATGTTAAGTTAGCAATAAGTTGAGTTAGAGTGAGGCTTTTTACCAACATGGTGGACACGTCGGAAGCCTAGTTCTTGCTTCACTGATTTGTTTTTGTTTATACTTTTGTGCGACTATTTTTGCAATCGACATTTTATTTTTGAGTAAGTATTGTAATTAGAATATTGTTTGACAGTATTTTGGTCAAAAGTGACCGCGAAAAAGTTAAAATAAAAGATTGTTTTAATTTAATTAAAGTGATTATTTTTTTGAGTGATTTTTTTTTATTTGGTATCGATATTTAGAGAAAATTTGAATTTTGTAAAATTTATTTAATGGCTGAAAATAGTTTGTCAGGAAAGCGACAAATTTTGATTAGAGTTTGACATCTGCGAAGCGTTATCGCGGATAAGATTTTGTTGGTGTCATTTCTAGAAGTTTTATTTGCTGCGACATTTTTCGTGTGAATAATTTTAAATTTAAATTCAAAATAATTTAATTGGACATTGGAAAATTTAAATTTTGTTTAATAACAGAGCCGCATCGTGTGGCGTGAGAGATTTAGCAAAAGTATGATAATATTTTGAAATTGAAGGTTCGATCCTCAAAGAATTTATAAAAATGTATATTTGAATAATTGAATAATAATTGAAAAATCATTTTAAAAATTACATGCGAGAGCCGAACGTATGGCTTGGCTGATATACCAGCAGATTACTAATTTGAAATCGAAGATTCAATTCTCGAGGTTTTTAATAAAATTTATCATTGAATAATAATTAAAAATAATTTAAAAAATTTAAAAAATAAAACTTAAAAAATTGAAAAATTATAGAATCGGCAAACATGATAGCTATGAGAAGAAATTTTGAAGAAAAAGATCAGGAAAAAATCGGAAAAACCAAGAAAAAGAGCAAAAAGATAAGGAGGAAAAGACGGAAGAATTACTCGAAAAGGACGAACGAAATAAGACAGAATTAATAAAAAAAATAAGACTTATAGAAGAAATGCGGAAGGATACAAAGAAGTTGTGGAAGCAATCAAGAATGCAATTTGGGATAAAAGTAAAAAAAAGAATTATATTGATATAAAAGAAGAACAAGAAAAGAAAATATTATTGATAAAAGAAGAGTAAGAAAAAACAGAATTATTTGTAAAAAGAAGTTACTAGAAAAAAAAAGAAAAAAAGTTAATTATTGGTAGGAAAAGACAAAAAATCGAAAAATTATTAAAAAAAGAAGAGCAAGAAATTAAAATTGAAAAGATAGATTATTTAAAAAAAAAGAAATCAGTCTTGAAAAGAAATAGGATAGAAGAAAAAACAAAAAATTGGAAATTTTGGAAGAATATGGGATAGCAAAAAGAGATACTGGCGAAATAGACGCCTAGTATAAAGATCATTTTGTGGAAGGCAAGAAGAAATAATAAATAAATAATAACAACCAGAAATTTAGATGAAGGAAACAAAATGAAGGAATTTAGATGAAATAACCGTTTTTATGGAGATTTCATTTTGAATTATTTTGTCTGATCATTGTAAATAATTTTGTTATTTTTATTCACACCACGACAAGAGTTTTCTGAATTTTCTAAATGAGCTTCGCTTTATTGATAAAATTCACAGGGGCAAAAGATGTCGTGTTAAGAAGTGATTTAGCCGCCTTTTTGGTTGTTATTCCTGAATTTTGAAGGTTGACAGAAAGTTGTCTTGGAGTGGGGCAATTTTGTAAAAATAGCGGAAACGGCGGAATCCTAGATTTTGCTCTGCTGAATTTTCAGTATTATTAATTAGTAATTAGGAATGTTTTTTAAATATTGTAAATTTACTCATCGTTAGAGATCCTAGTGGTACTCTAATCATTGATTGGTTATCTAATAGGCTATAGATACATACCTAGGAAGACTTTTAAAATATTTTTCAAGTCACCCTAAATACCAGATCTTTAATGTTGGACGTAACTTTATTCATAAAATCATGACCATATCACATCGTTCTTTTATATCCAACAATATTTCTAGAATTACCCACATATAATAACTTTCCTAAAGACATTTATTACTTTCTTCTTAAAATCAGCCCTTACAAAAAATAATAATAATAATAAGGGGAGTATATTACCTAATACCGAAACAAGATTTTATAGCTTTACTTACGTTCGCAGTCTCACGAAACAATTAATTGCTATCTTGAAATTCACCCCAGGGATTAAACTCGGTCTAAGTTGTCCCAACAAAAACTCTAAGTTTTTCTCTAGGACCAAAGATTCGGTACCTGGGGATCACCATAGTGGACTTGTCTATAAATTCCCGTGCATGGTTTGCAATAAGGCAGTGTATGTTTGAGACAGGCAGGAAACTATGTGTCCGCATAAAAAAGCATACTATAGATCTTAAGAATGCCCGGTTCCTTGACAAGGTTGTTAGTGATGGGGGGGAAGACAAGGGTACTAAAAGATCAACGGCTTTATGCAGACATATGGTTGATGAGGACTACAACAGCGTTGACATCCTTGACCGGAAGGGGATAGACAAGAAAAGGAAGATAAAGTAAACTATTTACATCTACACGTAAAGATAGTCAATCAATGATAAGAGAGATGTCGAATTTTTTGATGGAGGTTACAAACGCGTTTTGGACATAATGAATGTTTTTGACATAATGACAATTTTATTGTTTTAATACTGACCCCTATCTCAACTATATTTTACTAATTAATATTGGTCAACGATATAAATACACTACTTATTTATTATAGGTATTTAAATTTGTAAAACTTTGAAATTGCCGCAATTTAATTTGCTTAGCGCAAAATAGGGGATAACACGATAAGTTTTCTGGATCCTCAATTCTGGATTGGTTGAAGAGAGCAAACCAAGGTTCGCGTGCACTTAGTACATAAATCGGGCCTATTGTACTACGTCCTGTTACAGCAGTTGCTCATCGTCTCTCCTATTCCTCAAGCCATTCCAAACTTAGAACAAACTCAAGTATTTTAGAAGGCAATGTGCTACTAATGCTGGCTATGTCGGGTCAGAAGCTCCCTAGCATGGATCCTCTCTTTGGCGCAAGTGATGGGCATCTGCAGAGCACAGAGTCTATCGTTTCGTCTGCTTCATTGCACCCACGGCAAATCGGGCTTTCAATCAGTCCCATTGTGTGTATGTGTTTATTTAACTTGCAGTGCCTCATCAGAAAACCCGCGATAGATCGTAGTTGCAGGTAATATTTTGCATGCTTACCAGAGGATTTACGTATTGTTGTTCTTGATTGTCGGTATCCAATTACATTTGCTCATCTTTCTGCGTGCAGTCTTAGAGTTTCTTATTTTATAATTGCATCTAAGGTTTTAATCGCCAACACAACAAAAGGCTCAGGACTACATGGCGAGTTACCCGAGCCTAGTCTCGCCAATTTATAATCTTTTTCGTTGCCCTCATTTCACTGAGGGCAATCAATCGCTGCGACCTGGCTTGCGTTTAAGTATAACTTTGACTTTTGCTACTTCTTAGGTGTATAGCCATGCGCAATGCACACTCTGTACACCCTCACCAGGTGATAGAGCATGTTATCCAGACTCAATTGAAGTAGAGCCGGATACACCCTATCAAGTCTTGGCGATTTGTAGGGGCTAAAGGATCTAATAGCCCACGACGTTTTGATTAGGTTTACCATCTGGTTTGCAATTTTCCAATCCGTCTCGGTCAGTGTCCGAGCTGTATGTTTAGTTCATACGTAATCCGAGTCAGTTCTATTATCGGAAAAGTGTGTTTTTAGCAGTATTTCGGCAGTCTTCTTGAAGCTCTCCGTGTAGAAGCCGTCTTCTCGGAGAATCGTGCCAAGCTGCTGATTTGGGTCTTTGATCTTTTTCAGCCTGGCAGCATTCTTTAGTAGACGCAATGCCGCTGCAAAAGTCTTTCTAAGACTTACGTTGTTTTCAGCTAATTATCTTCTTGTACTCCGACTAAAAGGCTTTAAATTCCTCCCAGTCAGATCCAATTTCTTCGCCTTATTACAGAGTCTTGTGACAGCCTTCCGCAGTCAATCCAGCTTACCGCCTACCACCATGATATACGGGCAAGCGTGCACAATGCGTGCAGTGTGAACGCTTGCCCGTATCAACCACTGTCAGCGGACACAAAGACTCGTAAGCCTTTGTAAGGGATTTTACCAGCACACTTGTGCATATCTCAATCTCCTCAGTACTGTCGAACTTGACCTTTGCAGTGATTGACTTTGGTATATCACTCTCTATGGTATTAGAGAGGACATCTAAAAAGACTTGCCTATCCAGCTTCCTCGGATTTCTAAACCGCTTAGGTTCTACTTTAGTAGCTTTAATTGTAAAGCTTATCGATCTATAATCTGACATAGTCAGCTGTTTAGATACATGTCAGTCAAATATTTCCGCCAAGATACTTAATGTTGCCAGAATGATATCGATCACCGAGTGACACCCCTGCAGTTCTTGTTGACAGAGTATTCCTTAGAGGAATTCACTTCTGAGATCTCATTCCTATACGACGAAAGAAAAGCTAGCCAAGGTAAAATCTTTTGAGATAGTAAAGAGTTCTTCCTGAATAAGGAGAATACCACTACACTATATTACAATGTAATATAAATATATAGAATATAGAAATATTTTAAAAACATCTTATTGCTATTTAATCAACTTTTAATTTAAATCAAATAATATTATAATATAGGTACTTATATAAAATAATTTTACAACCGCAATAATTAAGAAATTCTAAAAATTAGACTTTCGGTCTTTCCTACATATTGTAGTTAAAACTTATCGTGAAAAGTTTCTTGGGTCTGCGAACACTCTACTTTAGCCTCAATTTCTGCTAAAACGGACGGTCTGGACTAGTCCATCCAAATCAATCCGCTATGCTGTCCTCCATTGGTCGGCAGAACGAGTTTCTAGGCGAGGACGAAATGTGCAAAAATTCTGCCTCTCTGGACATATATCTTCTAAGTAGCTCTGTCGTCCTGTGTGGCATCCCCTTTTGCAGGCTCCGTAGTAGGCGGAGAGCTTTGAAAGATGAAATCAAAACTCAATAAATCAATACAAACAAACAACAGACAGTTATATTATAACAATTCCCTATTGTCGAATTAAAAGAAAAATGCTCTTTTTAAGGCAAACTGAACTTAATTTATTTTTGAAAGATAAAACTTTGGTCGGTGATAATCTCACCTTTAGCAGATTTGTGTAATGTGTGAACCCGTAAATTTAGATGCACATTTATTATCATCAAACGTCTTCGTACTAGCATCTACTTTTATTTTGTTTTTATGGTGTTAAAGTGTAAACATAAATTTGTACGGCATAATCAATGTTCAATAAAGATAAAAATGCACTTTGAAATTTTATTATAGTTGTTTCTGTGAAATACCTTTCGTTATTGCGCCACTGGCTGGATGATCTTGATTGCTCGCGTACAGTTTTGGTAGCGGTTAATGCATTTGCTATTCATTTGTGCTCTGGTGCAGATGTTACTCCCAGCTACCGTTGAACTATTTTTATTTTCACCAAATCGCTTAACAAATTTGATCTTCGTATTCTACACAAAAAATTAAGCGTGTTGTGATAATCCACACAAAACAACTCTTCCAATTAAGGTAAGTAATATCAATTTATAATTGTTTGGAATCAATCTAGTTTGGAATTTTACTAATGCAATGCAATTTCAGGTATCAACTCGATATCGCAAATAGCATCTTCTTAAACGTAACAAAGAAAAACTCCGCTTCGAAACAAATCACCTTTCACAAACTTGTGAAAGATTTTCTCACAAAAATAATCGCTCAAGACAAAACGCCACTTCGACCTCACTAGGCGACCCTCGCGTTACGAATCTTCGTTTCTCCTCTTGCCATCCAATTTTTCAAAAACTGCCCCAAACTTTACAAGACGAAACAAGACGAAACTTCAAAACGTAGCTCAACCTGTGTACACTGCCGAACATTTTTCACTGTCTTTTTCAGACTACCGCACTTGTTATAAATTAACGTGTTAAAAGTAAATGTGTAATCGTGTCTTACATTAATTATACTGCTTTTTTGTCTCTTAAAATGTGCTAGTTCCACCAAATGTAGCGGTTACTGACTGTTAAGAACTCGAAAACAAACCTTGTCACAAAATTACACCACAATAGATGTAATTTAAGATTTAAGAGATTTTTAAAATTTATATAACTGTTTATTTCATATTAGGATATTTAAAATTTAGTTAATCAATTAAAATTTAAATTAATTCATATTATATAGGTAAGAATTCTAACTGACTAACTCGTTTATCAGAAAATAATGATTTGTTGAAAATGAATCAATTAACACATTGAATTACAAAGTTAGTTAAATATTGTACTAGTATAAAAAGTATAATAAATAAGTACTAGTATAAAAAGGTTGATTAAAAAAAGCAAACAAAAAATTATTTAAAGTCAATAATTATATTATTTTATGTCAGTCAGCATTTAGTTTAAAATTTTCAAACCAAATTAATTTAAATGAGTTCCTTAAACGGAAAAAAAAGTTTCTTGTTTATATTTAAAGTCAATGGTAATATTTATAACAAATTTAGACAAATTCTTCACCACCTCAAAGAAACTGAAAAGTTACAAATTTTCTTTATGGAAGATGAATATCGAGAAGTCAATTCACTCTAATTCTAACAGAAGTACAGATAAAGACAAGTAATACAGAAGAACAGTATATTAATAAAGAAAGGGTTAGGAGGAGAAAACTTGAAAGATAGATGTGAAGATAACAAGAGGAAACTAGCGAGCTGTAGAGGTGGAAGACTGAAAATAAAAAAAGCTCAGAATAGGGCCCCAAATCATCTATAAAAAATCAAACGTTGAAGAAGAATGTTAAGTTTTAATTATTGCTGTAAAATCTTTAGTCATAAACCTAGAAATGTTTAAAAAAACATACTAAAAAGATTACTTATGAGATTCTAAAGATAGAAAAACTAAAAAAAAATAAAAGAAATTTGCATTAACTTTTTTTTATAAAAAAATTTAAATGTTACATTTTTTAGAGAATCCTTAAGATTTGACTTTAATTAACGAAACTAACTTGGAGGAAAATTAATACCGAGGTTTTCATATAGTATAAATTTCTCTTTGAAGTTCAGTGTTTTGAAGAATATGACGTAATCCTTGTAACTTAGCCATTAATAAATTTTCCTACAAAATATTTTTATTTCAAACAAAACACAAATATTCGACTATGTATATGAAATCCTTACGATTTCAATTTAATAAGATAAAGCAATATCTTTTCTACAGTAAGTCGAGAAAGCACTAAATACTTGGCGTAATATGAGCTTGTGAAGTAAATGCGCCATATTTCACTCCAGTCTTATAATAACTTCAGCGGTTAACTTTGTAAGAGAAGACTTTTGGTTACAAAGTGCAAGCAGGTTGTCGCGTCTGCATTTATTGCTTTACTCTGCTCAAATATATTAATGAGAGAAGCAAATAGTTTAAGTAGTTACAAACTTTTTAGTAATTTACTGCGGTACGTGGGGTAGTAAAAAAATAAAAATGGCAGTATAAATCTTATAACACCATGCTTATAAAGCATATCCTTTAACCTCTGACGCTCATGTTTCATGGTAATTTTAAAAGCACATTATTATGCCAAAAGAAAAGAAATTAGCGCATTTGTATATAGTTTACATATAATTTGATTCTACAAAGTGTCTCAGTTTCTTTTAAATCATAATTCTAAACTGAAGAATTGAATTGATCAGTGGCGTAGTTAATAGGGTAGCAAAGCATAAAAAGCAGCTTCTTAAAATCTTATTAAGTCTACCAATGCGAAAATCGTAGCTTTCTGAGATTTTGCCTTAGCTAAAAATATGGAATTTATATTAATGAAATCCTTGTAATAACAGTATTTTAAAACGTCTGTAGTATCCTTCATAATCATTTAGTGTAGAAATAAAATTTTTTTTTGTAATTACTATTATTTATTTACTTAATAAGTGCTTTGTAATTTTCTTTTCTTGCCAGATAATATCTTTTGACGAAATTTTATTGTTATCAACACATTATTT
Organism: Cantharis rustica; assembly: GCA_911387805.1. Lineage (NCBI taxonomy): Eukaryota > Metazoa > Arthropoda > Insecta > Coleoptera > Cantharidae > Cantharis > Cantharis rustica. The sequence goes on from OU426877.1 coordinate 43,624,820, forward strand.
GTTAAGAAAAAGCAGTCACCGTCAAAAATTTATAAACATACTTATATGATTATTATTCATGTGTATTATTCTTCTTCAACCTATGACTACTTTTTCTACCATATGGAAGAGACTAGGAAAGGTTGATACATTTATCATAAAAAACTTTAAAAAAATTAATTAAAAGTGACTTAGAAAGCCAACAAATTAATAAAATAACTCAAAATATTGACTTTATTTATTAAAAAGGTTTAAATTAGGCACCTAAGTTATGCAAACAAACATTAAATAATTAATTTTGTCAAAATGTATCATGTCTTTCGTATCACTTGAGATTTCACACATCATGGGAAATATAAATAACAGCTAAAAAAGAAAATTTAATATCATTTGAAATTAATATTTCGAAATTGAGAATATTATCTTTCTCTTGGTTATAATATAATTGATTGCTAAACTATTGTTTCTATGTTGTTGAACCTATAATTCTGCATTACTAATTGCTCAAATATATTTACTGAAATTTAATAATCATGATAATATTATGTATTGTTCTAATTACATTAAATTTATATAAACTAATATTAATGGGGCAAAATTAAAAATATAGAATTATGTACAAAATTGAAAGTACATAATAGTATATTATAGCGGTTAGAAACACTAATAAGAAACTGAATTTATGCTTGGATCTGAATTAAACTAGGTAGGTATCTATTAAAATAAATTTTTAACACTTATTATGTGGATCTTCTACAAAGTAGTATTTACTCTTTCTTTTCGACCGTAAATGTTTAAATATTTAAAAAATATTCTTAAATAAAAACATTCGTCAACTTCTTTTTATGGATGGTAGCTTGGATTGTTTAAACAATATATAAATAGTTGCTCATTGAAACTCAAACAATGCTTACACGTTGGTTACTTATTTTACTAAAATATTTCCTCAACCGTCTCTTGTCCACTACTAAATATTATAAGAAGGAATTTTGGCATTACCTAGATTTAAGTGCTTCCGTCTTCATCTTGAAAATGTTTTGACCTGGCGCTTAAACGCATCGACTGCTAAACCAAAATAGTTTGTTCGAGTCCGGGTGTAGTATAAACTTTATTATGATTGTCTTTCCTTGAAAGGCAATGTCAAACTATTAAAGTAATTTTCTAAAAACCTTTTATTTAATTCACGACGCTTTTGCCAAGAAGCTAAGACGAAGAAGAAGAAATGTGTAGCTTGGCCGAACTCTTACCCTTTAGGTCATAGGTATTTTCTGAAATGTGTTAGGTAGGTGTAACAAATAAGACCCGGCATGTAATAAGGCTTATATGAAAATTTGGAGATACGCGTAATTTAGAGAATCTCAAATACTGTCATAATATTTCGGATTAGTACGGACTATCAATTCATAAGTAGCGCTGACAGGAAATATTTCATTTGTACCACAAAATATTATTAGGTTACTGTCACTATTTCCATCCCAAGATTTAAACTTTTTCTTATTGACCATTGGAAAGAGAACAATTTTCTGAGCATATTAGCACAAAAATGTTTTTGGATTATGCATTAGTTGTCGAAATAACGGCATTTTAAATTTTAAATAAAATGTAATACAATAAACCCCGATGCTACGAGTCGCGTAACGGTAACTCGCACGTTAAACTCCTCGCTCTTATTTCTGTTGACGGTACGTGTGTTTTGATATCTCTTAATGTTTGCTGTCAGTTGCGGTCGACACCCGGACGAGTTCTATTGCTTCTAGTTCCACCGTTGGCGAGTTCTGTCATTCTACAGGGATATTTTCAAAAATTCGGCGCTCTCCGGGCCTGTTTTTTTTGACTAACTCAACTACGGTCTATTGTAGATTCATGTTAAAACGTATACCTATTCAAAGCCCATGTAAATTTTTGATTTTTAAATTCGATTTTTTCGGAAACTAATTAATAATCCAACAAAATTTTTGTTTTAGTATGTTTAGAAAAATGCGCTCTTTCCAATAGTAACAGAAAAAAGTTCAAATCTTGGAATAGAAATAGTGAAAGATCCTGTAATTTTTGTTTAAATAAAAGTGCTATATAAAATTTACAAATTGCAATATATTTAAGACTTCTGTGAAGAATTGACGCATTCAAATTTGACTTAGCAAAAACATTTAAAAGTTTCTTTTTGAAGATACTTCCATGCTGAATTTTTAAGTAATTGCCTGAAAGGAATTTTGAAATGAACTGTGTGTTTATATTATATCATCGAGTGTTGAAATATTAATTAATTATGTTGAATATACGGGTTTCGAAACAATTGACGTGAAGATTTCCTAAATGTTAAATAAAATATGTTATGAGCCATGATTAATTTTACAAAAGTGTTTTGTGAATACATGTGGTTGATGACATATAGAATTTGATTAACTAATTAATATGAATATTGGACTGAATTAATAATTGATCGATGTTACTTACCTGGAAAGTTTATATGAAATTATTCGTAGTTAGATCAATTGTTTGGTTGCATTCGTCGTTGCGTTTGAAAGAACGCTACGTAAATAAAGAAAATAGCTAGCAGCAACAGCCATAAACAGGAAAAGTTAGAAATGTTGGAGAATTTATACAGAGATACAATTTTTGTGCACTTAATTTAAACATATATGGTTTCAGTTTTAAAATTAATTTATACATTAGGGAAACTATCTAATTTATGTCATTTAATAAAGTTGAAATAGTTAGTTGTTTTAAATAAGAGACATAGATTGAATGCGATTAAATCATTTCTTACTCAAATGCTATATCGTGGGCATACAGGAAAAAGTGACTATGTCAAAAAATTGCAAAAATGAGTTAAAATGTTCAAGTACCGTAAAGATATAAGATTCAGGTCTGGAAAAAACGTCTATATTCTAATAACGTATTTATTATTCAAAAACAAAAATTAAAATATTATATAGCTGATTTTTCGCAAAATGCGAAACATTTAATTTGATTTTTCTCGAAACTCTATTTTTTACATAGTCACTTTTTCCAGTATGCCCACGATATGTTATACTAGGTATAAAATAGAAACATTAATAATAACAGTTTTACAAGTCTACCAATAAAGCAAAATCAAAGATGTTCAAATTTGAACCATTTTTGGGAACAAATAAAAGTAACTTTTAGTTTTTTATTTAAATTTAATTTCGTATAAGCCAAACTTAATAAATCGAACTCAATAAAGTAAAGAAAGCTTGGAAACACATTAACAGATACATAAGAGTGTCTTGGTATAATGTAAACAGAGATTCAAAGATTCAGAATAATTTTTATTTAAATTTTTCCCCTATTCACCGCAATATGTATAATAAATAAATTATTCTAAGCGTAAATTAAAACCTATACACGCAATGTCAGGTTTTATAATTTAAAAAATCTGATAATTTATTGTTTATATTTCTTATTATTACACCTAGCATTACAGTATGAAAAAGTACCATACAGTAATTTATTATAATTGAAAAAATGAAGTTGTGGTTTATACTATACTGTACAGTACAGTATACTGTACTGGTTACTACATAATACTTGTCAATTTGGCATATATGTAACTGGTAGACATAAGGTAGACTTAACTAAATGTCTACCTAGTGGTTCCATATTATGTAACTTTATAAGTGGCCGAAATACTTTCCTAGCTCAAAACTGACTGAGTCAAAATTTTGTATTTCCGTGAATCTACGCTAAATTATATGTTTCTTGTGTTCGTTAAACACCGTTTTAAAGAGTGGAAGCTATGTAAACAGTATAAAACTGAAAACATATATACCTACCTATATAATAATATATAAAATTTTCTTTCCAAATACTTTACAAGTAACATAATACGATTACCATATTTTCTGCATATCAGATAAAAAAAAGTAAAAAAGATAATGTATGCGAGACAACGTTACGGTTTTACAAAATAGTACAGATAAACAATATTTAATACGGAATATTGCAAAACGGAAAAATAAGCGTTCAATTCTTTTTTTAAAAATGCAACGTATTGAGCTTTTACTTATATGGGTAGGTACAAATTTCCTTACTTATACAAGAGTATGGCTTTTAAAAAAATGGTAACAAAGACTAGCATGTGAGTGATGTGATTGATAACCCAGTTTAATCAAGCGCATGGTTCGTTCGTGCATCATTCACCCTTTGCTATTCAATCTAAATTAATGTTACTTGTGCGGTATCGCGGAACAAACCCTTTAGTAATTCATTTTAATTGTTCAAGCGTACTTTGTACTGGGTCTGTATCTCAAATCCTGATTCAACAATATGATTATTTAAAGTTACCATCCACCAATTGAATGACGATTTTTAAATAAATATTAGTTCTTTCTCTTTTAGCCAAGTGCATAGTGGTTGATTAAAATCCCATAGTCAATGTAGCCACATAATGCGTATGTTCTCCTACGTGCAAAATTAATGTGTTTACTCGTATCAGCTAATAAAAGTGAAATTACTTATGCACGCAAAATAAAAAGCAAGGAAATAAATAACAATTTCTAAATTTAATGAATATGAAGGTTGTTACGGATTGAAATCTGGTTTGATTAAGTTTATCTTTAATCTTTGTTAGTTTTGTTTCAGATATAAAAAAAAATCGTTATCAAAGTGGGAGAAAGTAATAAATGTTTCAAATTTTTTGTAGATATTGTAACCCACATGTAACGAAAGGGCAGCTGTAAGAAGAATATAAGTGTGTTGTACATTAAAGATGCAGCGATCTATCAGAAAAATTTCCAAATCCTTAATTTTTTGGATTAAAAGCGCTACTGACTAATAACTGTATGCTATATAATAACTGTACTTTTATTATTTTTCTTCTATTTTTTATTATTAAATCTTCTTTCGACTAAAATATACTTAAACTTTATATTAATCTCATTTTTACGCAATCAGAAACTACAAATGTGAATCATGTTTTAATTAATTCTAATTCTTTGCCGGTATTTCTTTATGCCTGGAGTTGTGCTTTTCCATACATAAATATGTATTATTTTTAAAAACTTTCAATCACAAATTGCTAACTTTTCAATTTCGATTTCTAATAATTTCGAAATCCCTGGATTGTATTTTTTTAAATCCGGCATTTAGGTATAATAAAATCGCCTGAGTTTCCCAAATTACAACCTCTAATTGGCATTTAATTAATGCTTCAATTAAAGCTATAGGTACCTACATACCTAATACAAATAATAGATATTTATAAAATATACCATGATATTAACAATACCTAATTGCTGGAGACTAAAAACTTTTACGATTTAATTAATTTAATCATAACAATATAAACATCGTCAGTATTAGGTCAAAGAGTGTGCGCATTAAATTTAATGGCAATATTAATAAAATGAAAGGAAATGTAGATTATCAGACAATTACAATTGCAGTTCATTCGACTAAATTAAAATCAAATATCATAAAAGAGTCTAAGATTTAATAAAGTTGTAAATGAAAGAGATGTTTTAAGCATAAAATGAATAATTTCTCAAGTTTGTAATGTTCATTGATTTAGCAAAAGAATTTGTCACGAAGTGAAATATTTAAAAATTATCAATATATTTAAATTCTGAATGCTAAAGGTTTGTAGATATAATTCTAAAAAACATATTAATATTCAATTATTTTCCTATAATACTAGTACGCATTAAGTATGCTTGCATTAATAATTTATTAAAATTAAGTTAACACACTATAAAGTAGCTTTCAAGAAGTTGTAACCAAAATTGTAAAAATGTATTTGATGACTATAAATTAATTTTTTTTTTCTCAATAATGTTCTGATTTTGATTTACTAATGTATTAAAACCGCGAATTACCAAACCGAGTGTCTCAATTCACATATATTATCACGGACTATTTTTTATAAGAATTTGTGATATTTTGCTTGCTAATTCTTTGCATTGTTTCTATTTAAATAAATTTATCAAAAGTATCGAAGGAATTTTGCTGATGGAACTTACTGTGAAAACATTGTTTAAATTGGATCAAAAGCGGGCGATGTTAATGAGTTAACATTTCTGTAAAGTAAATACACAGTCTAAAATAAATCCATAAATTATTCATAACATATTGACAATTGAACAATCTAGAACTTCTTCAAACTAATGTATCTTAATACCGACAGAATATTAATATAAGGTTAAATCCTCTTGGTAGGTATAAATTGTAAATCATGCATAAAATTTTAATTCTAAATAATATACTACATGTACATAAATATAATATAATAGTCCCTTACAAAACTTGATAAATATTTAACTAATTAAGAAATTAAACTTCTACTAAAAGATATTCTTACCTAATCAGCAATATTATCATAAAAATTTATAAGTGATCATGTGTTAGATAAGATAGGGTTATTCTAAAACTATGTGTAGATAACAACCCACAATGAGTTTTGGCTGACCACTTCATTTTATAAAGAGTTTTCAAGGCAGATCACATCGGTGGTTTGCCATTGCCCACCGAGAAAGGATGGTTAGAATAAAGTTCTTGCTTCACTCGGACTCGAACCAGAAATCTCCGTTTAGTAGTCAAAGCACTTAAACATCAGACTGTAACCATCTTCTGTATAGTAGATAATATCGAAAGTTATTATTATAGTATTTTTTGTTTTCAGCTTTCAGTATTCAGCTTTAAACAAGTGAATGCTAAATAACATCTTACCTGGCAATTGCCTACTACATAAAATTTTAGTCAGCGGCAGCTAGTAGGTAGTATTTATAGCATCATTTGTTGTTTTCCAAAATTATCAAACAATACTAAAACTAAATAAATTTAATCCCAATGGTAGAAAACAACACCAAACCAAATAACCAATATTAATAATTATTGGGTATTTAAACTAAATCCAGATTGGACAATTCGGCAGGAGAAGTAGAAAATAAGTTGATTAAAAACTTTAATTTCTCGATACACGGAGCTGCCAAGAGGTAAAATAAATTTAAATATTTTGAGATTAGTAGGTAATAGCTAACCAAGATCAACAGAAACAATGATGTTCAAAAATTATTCTTTAGAGTTAAATAAATTCTTAAGCTATACAAGTGAAAGTTTGTGGATAAGTGCAACATAATCAAAGTGCACCGTAAATATCTTCATTCTAAGCAAAAATGCAACATGTTAAAATATAAATTGATTTTCCTCTTGAGAGAAAAGACTGACTAGACTACATAATAGTCTAAAAAAACTAATTTATGTTATTAATTGAGGGCGAGGTTCAAAAAGTAACTTCGGGTAAGTCCGGCAGCTCTGAAAAGAAACACACGGAAAAAAATTTATTTGCTCAAATATCAAAAATCAAAAAAAAAGTACAAAAATATAAAGTGCTCACACAGGTAGCAGTTATCGGTACGGATGCTCTCAAAGAGCATACACAATAAATCAAAAAGAAAAGCTCAATCAAAATTTTGGTTAAGTTGTCGAATGCTGTAGATTGTCACTTTTCAACTTGACCAAAAAAATATTAAACAACAGACAGATTAGTAGTAAAAAAACTACTCACTCTGATAGATATCAATGAGATTACACAGATAATACTTTATACAAGGTGTACCTCTAACCTACAGGTCCAGCAGTATCAAAATAAGCCCTTCAACACTCTTTGCTTCGTACCACGTATAATCGGAAACAATGGTGTAAAAAACGTTTAAGTTATTTAATCCAGTTGCTGCACACTCTTCCAAGAAACCTCCGTGTCAAATCTTGTCATAACCAAACAGGTGGTGATTATAGCCAAGATTAATATTAAGATGATAACATTATTACGATAAAATTGAATATAAAATACGATAATTACTAATTTATGGTGAATACCTTTAAGTAACAAATAGGTAATAATGAGGGCTAATGCACTGCTACACCATCAACAGTGAGGTGTAAGGTTCAAATCGACATGCTGTGACGCGAGAAACCACGGTTTGATGCTTGATCGCGCCGACTACACTGTTCTCTCTAAAGCCCTATATCGATATGTAGACTATAGAGAAGGCATCGGAAAACTTTTCCATTAGTAATTTTCTGGTATGTCAACTTGGCTTTTGCGATGGACCGGTATATTTAAGCAATTTTTCATTTAACATCAGGTAGCTTACCTACTACAATGTTATAGAGGTACACGTCGTTTAGGCGACCGCAGTTCGGCGAAAACAATTCAGCATTGTATATTCGGTGACGGTCAATTCGGCGACCCGAAATTCGGCTATGCTGGTTTCGGCGATTCCAATTCGGCACCGGCATTTTGGCGGTTTCCATTCGGCGACAGAAAATTTGACTACGTCGATTCGGCGACGGGAAATTTATTTAAGGTTTTTTTGTACATTTACATTTTAAATTTAGAAGAATAAATTAAATAAACTAAAAGTATTGTTGTGTTTTCAAACGCTAAAAACGTTAAAATTATTTATTTATAAAATTATGTTAAAGTTTAGTATTTATTATTGCAAATTATTAAACTGTAAATTTGTAAACACTGTACATAAAAATTAAGTTTTAAAAAATAAGTGGGAACATAAAGGTAGAGTAGGAGTGGATTGCACTCGAGGCAGACACGGCTTTGCGTTAGCAAAAAGCAGAAGGATTGTCATTCCCGCAAGCTAGATTGTAGTTTGTATTTGATTAATTTTAATTATTAAAAATAAATTTGACTTAATTTAAAAGTTGTGTTATTGAAGTGCAAGTGCTAAATAAATTTAAAAATTGAAAATTTGAGGAATTTGGAAAATATTTGGATTAATTATAAAAATAAATGCACAAACAAATTTGTTTGACCAGGTGTACAGGTGTGAACAGCTTGCGGAGCGATATCACATGAGATAAAATTTTAACTAAGCAACGAATTTATTTACCAAAAATTAAAAAAAAGATTCAAAATTTTACAATTCATTTAAAATTTAAAAACAATTTGAAGAGTCTCTTGTTAAATTAAATAATGAATGAACCCAAGCAAGATTTTTCTGGATTAAGCGAAATTAACAAATTTGTATAGTCATTGCAGTATATATCCCGTCTCCAAATGAACGTAGTCAAATTTACTGTCGCTGAATATCGAAATCGCCGAAATTCTGATGCCGAATTGGAATCTCCGAAATTCCGGTACCGAATTGGAAGAGCCGAAACTGGCATAGCCAAATATTGGGTCGCTAAAATGACGGTGCCGAACTGGAATCAGATTTGTATACTATGATATAAAGAAATATTGTATATTATACTGATTTATTAGTAGCAAAAGTTTAGGGCGAGACTCTAAGTTTGTGTAAAATTATTTTACTATTAAAAACTAAATATAGTCGATTCGGGTTAAGATTAGTCTTAGATGTCGCTTTTTACCCAAGCCGGGTTTACATAGAAAAATTTACAAGTTTAATTGCAGTTCGTGATTTCAGTATGCTTGATTGCATACCTACAAAAGGGTTTAATACGTTAAATATTAACTTGATATAATAATTTCAATGAAAAAAAAATTATTTAGGAATTATTTAATTACATCTTCATTATTATATACAACTTTCCATTATAAAAGTAAGTGTCTTGTATAACGTGGTTCGTTGGATGGTAGGGAGCACTTCATTATTTTGCACTTTCTAATAAATAAAATTAATATTTGCTTAAGAAATTATAAAGTACTACACTAAAGAAATACTTACATCAAGAATTTTATCAACGGTAGGTACATCATTTGCAAGAAAAAATTGATGAACTATTCTACGTAATGTTGACTTCTGAAAATCGTTTAATTTGTCATAAGTGCTATTGCGTTCTCTTTTTTTTTGTTGGTGATGACAATGTGTCCCTTTTCTCCATCTCAATAACAGTGTTCCACATTGACTGAACTGAAATTCCTAGATCGTTAGCAGCTGAAGTTACACTATGTGTTTTGACGTGTCCTGAATTACGATACTTTATATAAATGTTATAAATCATTATCTTCTGTCCACTATGTATAATTTTACCCTGATGATTTTTAATGACATCCCGAAAACTCCAATTATCGTTGGCTTCATTTGAACAACTCGATTCGGTTTGATTTGATTCTTAACTTTCTACAGTGAAAAATGCTTCTTCAAAATTATAAAATTCCTGATTACTAGTTCCCGGTTGATACATAATTTAATTAAAAAAACCTAAATTTCTAAAACAAATTAAGGTTAGAATACACAAATGTGGTTTTTAACAAAACCAAAGTGTTATTAGAATAACAATTAGTTTTTAACGTATTCTTGGTTCAAACAGCAATATATCCGCTAGCAATATTAAAGATTCGTTACAAAATTTTACGAAAAAATATTTATAAACGTCAAATCTCAAACAATTGTGGTGGTGTGAACTTGCAAATTCATTTTTGAATATCAACCAATCGCATTTCAAGGTTAATATTTTTAGTTCCAAATTCAAGACTAATCTTAAAACGAATGGACTATAGTAAATGGTTCTACATAATATAGCAACCTGTCAATAACAATATCTAAAGATGGTACCTATTTCTTCAATAATTGCTACGTATTATAATTAGCCATTCTGCAAGGCCGATATTGGTTAATAAACAATATCCACCATAATTTTTAATTAAAATAATTATTTTTAACTGAAAAACTGAAAAAAAAAATTGTCCAAAAAGCGGTTTATTTACTCTGACCGCCAGTAAAAGCAATTAAGTATCACGGTGCAAGTATAATAATATGTTTAATATTTATTTAATATTTGTGGATTATGTAAGTTTTTATATATTTTAGATTTCCAAATATTGTTGACGTAAAATTTATTACATTAGGTTCATTGTGAAAAGTTTATATGTAAAATTATCATTATAATGTTTAAATTGCAGAAATTATCGAGTATTTTTTAAATTTTACTTTTTGGCTAACGGTAGTTTATTATGCTTATTTTAGAGCAATTATAAAGTTAATTAACAAAATGTATTATACTCATATTATCGAACAAGTCTGATACAATACAATATAAAATATAAAAGTTTTTTAACAAGCTAAATGTATTAAACAATAAACATTTAGTAACATTACTGTAATAATTTTTTATAATATAATATTAAAGTACCAAACAATACTACATACAGTCTGTATTATGTATACAGTAACACAAAAAATCTGATTATCCCCTATTGAGCTATAATTGAAAGGACAACTCTATTAAGTGTCATGTCGGTCCGCGCACAAGATATTCACTGGATTTAATTTCCAAACTGCATAACTAAAAACTGATCAAATGGATAAAAAGTTTAGAATTAAATAGCCAATTAATAGAGTAATCAAGTCACACATAAAATTGTTATAACTTCTATAAAAATTGTTCAATTTAAATACTTGAAACTTAGTATAATATTTAATTTAACTTAAAGTAACGTTTCATACCACTGCGGTTATCACAAATAAAAATTGAAAATTATTTTTTATATACAAAGCTAATAATTGAACTGACCATTACTCGAGGTGGAAGTAACTTCCTTTTCTTCTAAAATAACCTCTTAAATTTTGATAAAAATCTACTATCCGATAAAAATCACTTAAGGTACTTTGTAACTAAACGTATGTGTCTTTAATTTTTTCTTTAAATTCATGTCCAGTAAAATAAGAAAATTATAGTCGTTTGTCATTTTTGGAAATGTGACAGACACGCATTTTGTAAAATGAATGCTCAATTCAATACAAAGCCGTTTTGTTTTCGATTTTCTTATTTCTGTGACAGATACAAATGCTTTAAAGTAAAAACTCGTTACTTCACACTTTTCTCTAAAAGAAAAAATGAGCGATGCTCAAAGTAAAAGGGTTTTCGTTTTTAAAATTTTTACGCTTTAATAGCAGCAATAAATTATAAGCAAGATAGCAAGTGGATAAACTTCTGAATAAAAATTATTAATTTTTTGAAACTTGACATTTAAGTATATCTGGTATAATAAGCGCAATTAAATGTATTACTTAATAACTACCAGATCTATTAATAAATACTAATAGATATATTGCATGGATTGCTTCATTAATTCTAAAAAATGTAAGAATTAGTACATATCAAACTCAAGTGAGTGAAATACGAAATTATAACAACATTATCCTTAGAGTAAGGTGAGGTATATTTTTTGTAAGGATTTTATTTATACATATTATAATGTCATGTTCCGAACCAAAGTTTTAACTTCCCTGTTAATTTGCTATGAATTTTGATTTTAATTTTATAAAATATTTAAATTTGAATTTTGGAAGGTTAAACTTTGAAAACTAAAGTTGGCAGTAGAAAAGGAAGATAAGGTACCTTTGGTCAAAGATGGCCACCGCAGCGGAGGTTTAAATTTTGTTCTGCTGATTTTTTGTAAAAGTTTTTGAATTTAAGAATAATAAATTTGTTTTTGATAGTGGTTTGTTTAAATTTGAAAGTGAGTGAAAGATAAAAATTTTAAAGAGAGTGTGATGTTTTTGATTGCTTAAATTTTTGAGAATTGGAAATAATTAAAAATAGAATTTATATTACATCACAATATACATACCTACAATTTGAGCTGTATGATTTTTTTAAAAAGATTTTTAAAAATAATAATATTACTATACTCCTACTTAATGTGAGGTTTTTTCATTATTTAAATTTAAATTTTTTTACAAAAGGAAACATTTCGTTCATTTTAGAAAAGTTAGACAATTTGGTAATAGAATATTTTATTTGATGGTATAAGGAATTTTATTCGGCGACAAATAAAGAATGTATCATTTATTGTTAAAAAACAGAATACATTTTTATAAAATATGAATAAAATTGTATTAGGTTATCAAACACACAAAATCTACCATCACTAGACTTAATCAGAATCTGAAATAGAACAGCCATTGCAGATGAAAATGTTGTCGTCATCTGCCTGTGATTGACAAGAAGTAATGTGATATGGAATAGAACAGAAGAAACATTTAATTCATTTAGCATCCTTCTTTCTTTCCACATTCTCATGATAACTTTAACAACAAATATCGCATTCCCAATTATCATTTTATTTAAACATTTAATTGGCCATTTCCGTGCTGGAAGCCTATCTTCATGCACTGTGCAACATCTCAGTTTTTGAATATCCTGCAGTGTCTGAGATGTAGTTAGTAATTTTGCACTTGAATTTTTTTTCTTGCTGTTCAATTTTGGTAGATGAATTGGTGTTTCTGGCGGCAGTTATAATAATTTATTAACAGCTTCAAGTGATGGTGATGTAGAATTCTGGACCACATTTACCTGTCTCGTAAATTTTGAAGGTGCTATAGTTTCTGCTGTAAAAAGACTAAATTGTTGTTTTAATTTGGCCCACTTTCATTTACTGGCCGCTTCACTATCTTTATTCAAATTTTTTTTACTGCTATTAAATTTTGTTAATAAAAAATAAAATTTTTGTAGCTAAACTACGGTTAGACTGACTCCCAACTTTTGCATAGCAATAAATAATATAGTATGTATATTTGTCATACATACATGTCAAAATCAAGAAAAAATTATTTGTACTGCAATTTTAATGAAAATTAATTAATATTTTAAAGAAGTATCAACAATTTAGCTACATCACCAATACACCTACCTTACTTTACCTTATTAAATTTGTGAAATTAATGTTGTACGGATTTGTATATATTTAACTTAGATGATGTAGCATAATAATAATCGTACTTATAGTATGTAGATAATTATATTTACAATGACTTTATATTTATGAGAATTTTTTACTTTACTATCGCATACACAAGAGCATTATAAATTTGTCGCACGACATTGCGAATAAACGGAAACTATGCCAGCAAAGACATAAAGTAACCCTAGCATACATAAAAGTCGGTACATATTACAACAAAAGAGCAAGCCCGAAGAATATGGTAGGTAGCCTCCAGCACTTAAAACGATTCTGACTTGAACTGATCACAATTTAAAATTTAAGATAATCCGAATTCAAATTACTTCTTTGATATTTTATGAAACTGATAGGAGCTTTAAAAGCCTACAGCGAGAAATTGAATTTACTATTACATTTTATTTTCAAATAAATAACATCTTTGTTACACCACAAAGCGACATAGTAGTTGCACAGTGACGGAAATTTTTACCACGTTTCTTTATAACGACAATAATTTATTATTAATTAATTTTAAATAAAAGCAGTAGGTAGGTGAATATTAAATTAAAACTAGTTACAATAATAACAAAAACAATATAGTATACAAGGTAACTTATTTTATATATTAATATTTTTTTACTAAAATAATGTAAACCAAACTACATCAATATTTTAGTCGTCGATCCTATGTTATTAACAAGTTACAACTTCTTGAATAAAGCTTGATTAATTAAGTGGTTAGAAAGTACGTAAAATACATCACATAAACTGATAAGAATATTAAATAATGTTTATCTAAAGAAACAATACATTTTGTAATACAATATGAACATAAATTATAGTATTGATTACTATAATTTTTCTATGGCAGATGTAAAGTACGATTAGGTTTGACTAAAAATAACAGAACAAGTGACACTTTAACCGCAAAAGTAGATAAAGTGCTTTATTTTTACCAAAATTACTATTGAAATTGCAAAATGCATTTGATTTATTGTAATATAAAAACTGTCAAATAATAATTTAATATGTAATAGGGATTTCTTATATCCTTTTTTTTATGTATCTACTAAAAAGAATTGAATTTTATATACAACTATTAAATTTAATTATCGATTTGCAACAATAATTTACTCGCGACTTTGTAACTTGTGAAAATTAATATTCTACACTTCTTGATAAAATTATTAATTAAAAACTATTCTTAATTTCTAGTTTTCGCGGATCATTAAATATTATTATTAATGATAAAAAAAATGTTATAAATTATTAAAATTATTCGTTAATACAAAAATATTAGTATTGTACACCAAATTAAAATTAAATAATTTTATTACAGTGGTTCTACTTTGGAACATTTTTATTAATATATTGCAGTGGTATTCTCCAAAAAATTATTGGAAGAATACTGTCCTGAATAAATACCTTTACTGTCTTAATTTTATTTTTTGTTTACCTCGGCTAGCTTATCGGCCGGCAGCATTGAGCTCTACTCAAGAGTCGGTTCCTATGGCAGTTACGACAGTTATTCAAATTAATATTTCCAATCGCATATAATTTAAAATTCCATGTAATGTAAATGTTAAATAAATTATTAATTTTATTTAAAGGGAACGAAGTGTCGATATTTATCCTTATCTAATTCGACGAGTTATCAATATCTCGCACATTCGCTCGTACAAATATAATTTAAATTTTCCACTTTTATAATGCAAATCAAATTTCTTACTGGAAATATTCTTCCTCCAAATTAATCGACCAAATAATCAACTACCGCTCGGTAGCAACTCGTCAAAAAAATATTCAAATCAATTCAAAATATCAAAAATTCCAAATAATACGCAATCATGCAAACGCACAAATTCACTTTATTAAATTAAAATTTACCCAGTATTTCAAAATAACAAAATCTCGTATCAAAAATCAACTTCAGCGGGCATACAAAATCTCGCACCCGCTGTCGGCCATAGTTGACCAAAAAGCCTTCTATCTCCTTCTTTTTGCTCTCACCTGTCCAATTTTACAATCTTACAACTTAAAATTACTAAACAAAATTTTCATCAAAATGTATAGGGTGGGTGCGAATCCTTTTGAAACACCACAATATGTATATATTTTTCTAAACAAATATTAAATAAATACTCTTCAACTGATTATATCTAAAAATAAAACAAATATAAATATAAAAAATAAAACGTACGATATGTAGAACTTCAGATAATGAAAAATAGAAATTTTGAAAAATGGCAAAAATGTAATTTAATTAGATCATAAAAAAAGTTAGAGAAAGTTTTTTGTTCGCACATACATATTGGTAAGGTAAGATTTCATAGGATTTAAAGAAAACAAAACTAATTATTACTGTAACAAAGAGTATTATTCCATGTTTTTTCAGTCGATTTATATTAATTCTACAAACGTTCAACTGATCTCTTTATCCTGTATGTTTCATCAAACAAATACATACTAGGTAGAAAGACGTAGATACAACCAGAACAAAGTAAAATATTTAAATTAAACATTGATAATCTTAGTGCTTCTTTACAATTTACGTAAGACGCAAAAAGATAAAAAGAGTAAAATTATTGTAATTTTATAGGTTAAAAAAACAAAATAGAAACAGAAAAAATACAATCCTTAATAAAACTTTTGTATAAAAGTTTTCAATCTTTATTCTTAAAAAGTAACTTATATTAAACATTTGAAAGCATGTTGCATTCGCACAGCTAGCAATACAATTTTATTTGCCCGCTATCATTTTCAATTTGTAATAATAATTTTAATATTTAAAATCTGATCAATCTTTCTGGAATATCAGTCTCTAAAAATGATGTATTCATTATTTTTAATTTAATTTTTCTATTTTGATACTACTATAGATATTAATTTTATTTTGAATTTTTTACTATTTACTGTTTTCAGATTTACGGTTACTGTATTTATTTTCATCTTCTTATTTCCTGTTCTCCTCAATCTAATCACTCTAAATTTAATAATTGAACATGCCATCATTAATTTATTTTTATTTTTGCACTTAAAGCAATTTTATTACAACTTCTTACAAAAGCCGAAGCTGACTCTCCGCCATTTTTATTCGAACTCCTTATTTACGTCCATGTCGTATTTACGCTGACCTGAAAGCTAAAAATTCGCGTAGTAAATACAAAATAACATCATTATAATTTTTACAAAAATAAACGTACAATAAACTTTTTTATAATTAATCAAAATATATTCATCTTTTTTTAAAGTACCTATAAGTAATGTTTTGTGGTATTGAGTATGAAAAGAATTACATCGAAAATAAATTTTGACAAAAATAAAACAAAAATAAATGCTTTGCAAAGTTCAACATTTTTGCTTTAGTTCGTGTTTTAATTGAAATTGAATTGATACGTACTACTTTCTTAATTTTCGTTTTTTTTTTTATTTTATTTGCATTTAGTTAATTTTTAATTTTTTGCTGTTTATTTCACTTTCATTAAGAGTTTTGTGGAATATGGTAGCTATTCTACCTTCATTTTTCTCTTAATTGGTTATTATTTTATTGAAAGTTTTAAATATAATTTTAAATTTGTATATAATTTAGCTTTGAAAATGAGTCAACAATAAAAATCTGAAACATCAGACAATATTCATTAATTATTATGAAAAGTCAACTACTATATTCAAAGTATTTTCGTATATTTCATTAAATATAATTAAGTAGTACTTATATAATTATTATAAATTAAATATGTACACTCAAAAAGTAATAAAATAAAATATAGTTTAAAAATAAACTTTAGATACAATCTCTTTCTTGTAAATTAAGCGTTATATGTGTATAAAAACTAAAAAATAAATTTAAATTATAATTTAAATTTTTTTTATTATCTCGAGTAAACGTAAATCCTTTAATTTAAAAGAGTTTGTATTTTAATTAACTATTTAATATGCAGTTTAAACTTCGACAGCATAAACCTAGCATGCTTTAAAAATTGATTTTAAGTAACTTTATAAAATTTGCTTTTAATCTGTAGACTTTATTGAAATTATAATTGTGTATTGATTTTATATTGTGCAAATTTTGAAATTAGAACAAGAATTTTCAAATAACTTATGTTTAATTAGAAGAAACTTAGCTTTTGTTATTTTGTTTGTATAGCTGCCCTAAGATAAATACAATTTTCTGTAGACATTAATTAATCCGGAATTTTATTCCAAGAGATTTTCTACAAAAATTCGTGCAATATCACATATTGCACAAGCACTAATTTGTTATTGCCACAAAAATTTAAAAAAATTTAGGTTTGAGTATTATATTGTGATACAATTTAATTTCTACGTGATATAATTTAAAGTTAAAAAATCCTCCAAGATGATATCCAAACTAAATCAGGACACATTTGTTGTCACACTGTTATAAATCTCAAGATTTTGAATTTAATTTAGTAATTGATCTTTAATACGCAAATTTGTACCTTATATACTTATAACCACAATTTACACAACATTCACACATTACTTAATTAAACGTTTATAATTTATAAAATCTTTAGATTTGAAGAGTGATAAGCAGTCGTAACATAGGTATTTTTTAAAGTTGTCTTGGACTCAATTCTAGTTGATTGACCTCAATACAATGGTTAGCATATCAAAACCTCTTGGTAGTTATGAATAAATAGTAAATCGTCTCAGTTTTGGCACCGAAGTATGAGATTTTACGTTAAGAACTTAAAGATCAGTATTAACTTTCCCATTTTGATCAAAGGATCACTATATTTTTTATTAACAAAAGTTTTAGGAGCAAGAAATCAATTAATTAATTAATAGTTTTATTATAACAACCGTCATTATCATGTGCCAGAGCTAAAAATTCCATCTTTAAATTCTATTTTTACTCAATTTACCGTCCTGTCTTCTTCCCAAGTGACATACCTTTTACCTACTTTTTTTTACCTACTTAACTCAAAATTTTTCTAGATTGGTTTTTGTTGAGCTCCAAGTTTGTGAAGCATAGGCAAGTTTTATTTTTCTTTCGATCTCTGATTTTCAGGTCACTTCTATTGTCAATTTTTATCTAAACTATATTGTGTACTTTTCTACCACCTCTATTACTTTGTTCGATATTGTAATTTGTAAATATTTATTTTACTAATGTTGAATTTTAGTTTCACTTTCAGTATGACTAATCAAGCTATTATTTCATTTTTATCATTAACCATCGCTGATTTTTAATTTATGGCTAGATCTTTTTTTCTCCCAATCTTTAATCTAACCAACCAATAGCAAATCTAACGATGCAATATAAATTAAATTATTTAAATAACGTATTATATAATATGGTAAATTTTATAATTGGTAAATTAGCTAGGTCAAGCAACGCAAAGCAACATCGTCAGAAAACAAGAGATATACATAGTTACAGCAATATATTACATTGTATTGTGTTACCGTATTTTATTGTAACAAACTATCATACGATAAAAACTACAATGTATTACATAATTATCATTTCAGCTAGAAAGCAAATTATGTATTATTTGTTTGACTAAAGATGTAGTAGTACGTTCATCTCGAATTTCTAGGAAAAGGAAAACAATCGAGGTAGAATTATTAAAATTATACCTAATATGATAGAACACTACTAATTTTTTTCACACTTTTGAATAAATATTTTAATTAATTTTGCTTTACTTGAAAGCACTTCAGAGGTATTTCAAAATAATAAATAATTTAATAGAGAATTTTTAATTTTAAAAATGTATTTTAATGAAAATCTAAAAAGTCAAAGTTTTTTTTCAGAGCAAGAGATAGAAAATACTTTAATATGAAGTTCTTTTTAATAGAGAGAGTTAACTTTAATTGCACTTTAATATTTTGGTTATGAAAAGCAATAAAAATATGGCTTTTGAAATATAATAAAGTTATAATAAAGTTCCATTTAAAAATTTTATTTGGAGGTGGATATGTATAATTACATATAAACCTTGACAGAAAATTAATTAAATATTATTTTAAAGATTCTAAAATATTAAAAAACAAAAATAAACTACAATTATATTGAATAACTTTCTAGAATTAGATATCAAATATAATTACATCAATTTATTTTAAAACTATAATTTATTGTAGTTTTAAATTTTTAGATAAAAATTTCGGTAATATTTTAGTTTATAAAATATTTACCTACTTGTTCTTTTGCAATTTTTCAAGTATAAATTGAGTAGAAATATAAAGTGAGGACTAAGTATACGAGAATGGAAGCGACGATGGTAAGAGGCATCAGCTTGCGGTCTTCCACAATATTAGCGCCGATATTAAAAACTCATAACTCAGAGTAGACAGTTTATCAATGTTAAATATGCTCATAAAGTTTTCCAGGTTTACTGTTGTTAACTTGGTACATTTTTCACCTCTTATAAATTATAATACCACGAAAGATATATTTTAAAAATAGTTAGTATTAAAATAAGTCAAGTTAAGAGTAGTTTCTTGAAATCACACTGCATCAAACTTAAACTTTTTAATACTGTACTATAAATTTGTAAAAAATGATAAGGCGAATAAAGCCGAAATTAACAGTGTAACAACTAAGTTCACCTCATCTATTAACCTTCATCAAACATAGTATAGAATGAAGGAACAAAGCCAATTAACGTACCTATTAAACATGTAATGTTGCAAAATTGAATCCTGAATACAAACCGCTTCTCGGTTTATTCTTATCCAAAATGGCGTCCGTTAATTTAATATATTAGACTCCAGAAAGTCAATAATGCATTTAACACAAAGCACAGACAATGGATGCAAAGTACTTTATTTAATGTTCTGGTTTTATATTGGATTCGAAGATAATACAACGGTATTTAATTTTTGTATTATGTACTTAATACTTAAAATTTTACAAAAAACTCTGCTAAAATACTAAATTAAAATAATTTTAACTGCAAGCCGAAAAAGACATAAAAATGAATTTTTTAATAATTTCTTTTTCATTATTTTATTATTAAAATAACTGTATATTTTTTATTATTATAATATAATTTAAGATTAAAACAATGCTATTTCTATAGTTTCTACTATATATTATTAATAACACCCTGTACTTCAAAACATCAATATTTTAAAGCAGGCATAATTTATAAAGTAAATACGTTTGAATACAAAGCTTTCCATTCGTTTAATTTTTTATAAGGACTTATTTAAAACTGTATCTAATAATTTTAACAATAATATTTAAAGTATAACGCGATTTTCAAATCCGTTTAAAATGTTTAAAGAGTCAATTAGGGCACGTCTAGATTTGTACGAAGCTTTTGCTAATGCGGCTGTAAGAGACTGGCAGCAAATGCCACAAGAAAATTACTTTGGAGAATAAATCCTTTAGAGATTTGTGTTGTTGTGATTAACTATATAATACATGTATTTAATAGTTAACATCCCAAAAGATATATAACAAATTTAAAGAATACTGAATTGTATAACAAGCAATTCAACGAAAGATTTAACAGAGGCAGTACGAGCGTTTAACTGTGCAAATATAATAGTGTCTTTTTCTGCCTTTGATTATTTTTTTATGATTTTGCAAATAATTGTCATTTGGTAATGCAGACTATAACGAATAATTTAATACAGTATCAATGTGTAATTGTGATGAAAACTTTTATAAAAAAAAGTCTAGTTATTCTCCAATAAACCGATATATTTTTATCCACGTAAGTATTGAGAGTGTGCACTAAATTTGTCAGATTATAATTATGTGGGTGTCCATAATGGAAGACTTTACTGTATGTCGGATTTTATTTCCGGTTTAAAATACTCTTAGTTTCTTTGCAAGACACATTTACAATTTAAATTTCACAATCTATACTTCCAATTTTACAGAACATGCTGCTCATCAAATACAAAAGAAACTTTTCTTTTGTGTTTGAAAAACTTTTAGCTTGTTCTAAAAGTTTTCAATTGAATATTTTTGCCCATTTAAATTTATTTATTTTGAAAGTGTTTGTGTTATGTGTATGACTGACTTATAATTATTAAAATTATAAAAATGTTGAAACTTCCGTAATTCAATTATTCAATTCCAACATTTTTTTAATTTTAGGTACCAACATTTGTGTGACTACCTTGAAGATATTACAAAAATATGTATTATAGGTTTTCATATGATAACTTTAGTTGGCAATCAGCAGTCAGCAAACTAGGATTACATTGTGGTCTTAAAATTGAGTCTCGAGTTATTCAAATTTAAATATTTTTAGATAAAAATTTATCATATATACGTATACACATATTATGTACACATTATACACAAACATACTGTGTGGTAAGAATTTTAATTATCTTCTCATTGAAAATTCCTCCAGACGATCAAATCTTGTTCAAAACTTTTTATTTTTTAAATTTGTTACTAACTATTGATGTTATTACGTAAGAAAGGTTCACGTTTTATTGTAGGATAAAACCAACTTTACTAAATTTCTTAAAACTTTTTCCCTGTTTTCTTTAATAAGATCCTATATAAAATTTAAAAAATTGCAGATATAAGTTTAAGTATTTTGCCATAACTTGAACTCACGAAACTAAATATTGCAAATAAAAAATAATTTCTCAAACTTGTAATGTTGCAGGTATTCTTATAAAAATAAAAACAATAATTTAAAAATTCTAAGCACGTTTTTGATATAATATTTGTTTATTAATAAGATTTTTTTATTTTTATTGAAAATATTTCTAGCTACATTTATAAATTAATTTAAGAAATTATTCAACATATTTGCTATCCTACGGAGGTATTAAAGAAAATCGTGTTTCTACTTACCCATAGAATAATAAAGTGCATTCCCTGGTGAAATCTTAAGCTTAACCGGAAATCTGCAAGCTTCTTCGTAATTTATACATCTTAGCAAAGCTCTGGGTTTTCATGTTTACAATATTATTTCCTTTATTAATTTGCAGGTGAAGATTGATATTTAAAATTTTACTTGAGGTAAATTAATTTTATATTAAAAACACAAAAAACTATCATATTTTAAAAACTGAAAATTACTCACAAGAATTCCCAAGACGATATCCATATGTTTCGTTCATATCAGATATTATCTTGCAAGCGATGTTAAGTGTTTAAATGAAGAAGATGTATTAGAAACGTAGTTAAAATAAATTCACCCAATATTACATAAATACGTATATTGCAGTTTTTGGAATAACACAACTGCAATTTTCACTTTGTGATATTACAAGGTGATTGATTCGCTGTTATTCATATGTTTTACTCTACGAGAAAAATATTAGAATATAATTTATTAAAAATAAATTAATAAAAACTCGAGTTTTTAGTAAAATTCTATACCAAACCGAGCGGTTTATTAAATCCTGAAAGTATTCTTTAAATTGCATTCGGTTAGAGAATTTCACAGAAAATATTTTGATAGATAATAAATTAGTTTGCCATAATGCTTTTGTTATAGTTGTTAAAATTACTATAAAATTACTTTAATAGTAATTTTCTTGTTTCTTTCTTGAAACTTTCTTGAAAAAATAAAACCATTTTAGATTCAATTTATAATTCACACTTCAAACAACGCTCCAGTTGTTAAAATAGAAAAAAATATAAGGATTATTTTGTTTAATATGATAAAATATGAACTTTTAGTAAAATTATTAGAATGGGATTATTAGACTAATATTGTTATCCCATTTTGTTTTGTTTTTCTGTCATGACTGCGTTGTATTCTTGTATTCAATACTACAAGAGGAGTATTATCAGAAATTTACAGAAACTAAATTTTTTAATAAAAAATTTAATAATTTAATAAGTAACTAATCTTAGAAGTATATTAGCCTAATGGTGAAATTTTCATCAACAATGTACAGTTACACTGTACAATCTAGTTCTGTAAAATTTAACGTTGTTGTAAAGTTACTTGATAAAAGTACATTTTGTTGACGAAAATTAACCTGAAAATGTAAAACTAACGGGTTATTTTACTGAAATAAATTTCACCTGATCGCATTTACCGAAATTTGTAAATTCTTCCTATGTGTATTTCATTGTAAGATAACCCTTAAGAATCATGAGTTTAAAATAATAGAAATAAACTTAAAAATTTATTTACAGAATTGAGTTATTTAGAATTAGATAGTAAGTAAATTTTAGCGATAAATTTACTCTAGGGTGTACTTACTACTTCTATTTCTGGGTAATTTCTGTAAGTAAAATTAAATTTGTATTTTTACAGTGTTAATTTAACAATAAATCAACGCCACAGATTGTAAAACTTGGGCTTTAATTTCCGAAACTTCCAGATTATGTGTTTAAATATTAATTTTTTGCAGTGGAAAAATAAAATATGTGGTTTGTCAATAAATATTAGCTGATATAAAAACATGTCACATAGTTATGCTAATGGATCCATAAGCACCGCTTAGGTTTTACTCTTGATGAAAAAAAATATTTTTAATGTCCAGACTGTATGCCATAGACAAAATAATTATACATTTTAGCATAGTATTTAGTGTTGGTAAAATTTTATATTCTTTATTTTAATGTTCTCTTATTTTCTTTTTAATGTAGCTTTTATTATCTGCAATTACAAGTTTTTAAACCCAACTGAATGCTTTTATATGTATTTGCATTATTTTAACATATAATTTTTTATCTGTAAAAATTTATATTTTATTGTATAATAATAAATATCGCTTTGTGTCATTCAGCACTATTGCTATTTCTAAAAGAAGACTAATCCTTTTGTGGGCTTTTTAAGCATCATAAACTTATTTTGATTTACATCATGTACATCTATAAAAAAACTTTGACATTTTTCAGTTATTAATTCTTTTGTTTTACTTTTAATATGATCAACGAAATATTCCTTATTATATAAAGACAATCTAGAAATTTATCTCATCTACTCGTATTTTTTCCTGTTTTATAAAGTTGTTAACCTGTTTCTTAACATTGTATTATTATTTTTTAAGTAAAAATTACTGTGGTTTCCCGTTCTTCTGCCTGTCGTATGCTTGACAACACACTGTCTCTTTAAGTAAGCTTCTTGGGATTTGTATTTTATTTTGCTGCTTTGTATCATAAGTACATATTGGTGTTTTGTAAAATTTTAAGGTAACATCTTATTTTTGTTACGCTATACAATGTATATTATACAATAATACTGTTGTTGAATTTACAATTAAAGCATGTTTTTAAACAACATCCTGTGTAATATGTTTTTTTTATTATTAAGCTTTTGGTAGACAAGCCTTAAATTTATTAGTGAGACTGCTAGCAGCCAAAACTACAAAATGTTGAGATTTTTCAACTGTTAAAGATAAACCTTACGATAGAATATTAGAGATAACAGCCCTCAGAGGTGGAACAAGCTTCATACATTAGGCACTTGTTTTACAGGGCGTTATCCTAGCAAGTATTTCCCTAACGGAATATTTTTGTTTATCGTGATACTGATATGTATAGTTTGCACTATTTATTAAACAGGATTACAGATTATTAAATTCAACTTAAAAGTGCGCCCGGTCAAAAAGTTAATGAATGCAACTTACAGGAAGATTGAGTCAAATTTATAGAAAGAGCACCACCAAAAATTAATTTTGAAAGTAAGAGAAAATAAAAAAAAGCAATTTTCATCGTGAAAGATAATCGACGCATTCACAATACGTGTATAAAAAAATATTGCAGTCTTACGTTCACAATCTTGCTGATCCTGTTGAAAATAGAACAAGACAAATAATATAAAACACACAAAAATAAATATTAAATATAAAAAATTAATGTACATAGGTACTAGCCAGTAAGATTTGTTCAAGAAATTATTATATAAATACTAGCTCACCCGGCAGACGTTGTTCCTTCCCAAGAAACGTTCGAAATCTTACGAAAAAATATGATTACGCATTTATTGCAATTCTTATTGATTAACAACATTTTTTATAGTTTTTCTGTCAGGTGCGAATATATTGTCACGTTTTTTAGAATAAATTAAAGATTTGATTAGTTATGATATGGTACCTGATTTGAACTTGAGGGAAATTCGGGAAATCGCAATCACACTGGCCTATCGGCCGGCTTTAGCCATCTAAACTGTGTCGGATATAGTTGATTAGCGCAGGGTTGCAATGTTTAAAACATTTTGTTTTAAACAAATGTTTAAAACATGTTTAAAACTCAAGGTCCTGTTTAAAACAGTTTTGTTTTAAACATGCTTTGAAAGTGTTTTAAACAGATGTTTGTTTTGATACTGTTTTAAACATAATTTATTCTGAGAAAAACCTATTTAAAAAAGTATTTAATGTTATCATTATGTCAAAATAACTAACGATCACTAATTAGAATAAAAATTTAAAGAATACAGGATATTATATATTTAATAATTTATAAAGTACATAAAATTAGACCATTAATACAATAGATTAATAGATACAAGTAAAAAAATATTTCAGTTTTGGTTTACAGATTCTTCTTCAAAAATTGCGGAATTATTATTTAGAGTCCTCATAATTGTCACAAGTTTGGATGCTTTCTCCGTTCCTAATCTATTACGAAGTTGGCTGTGTACAAGTCTAAATGAAGAAAATAATCTTTCAATTCCCGCAGAAGTTGCTACAGCAGAATGCAGCTGGATTGCTAAATTGTACATCTCTACAATAACACTTTTTTCCAAAGACTTCCACCAAACTAATGGTTTCATGTTTTGAATCCCAGCATTATCAGCATATTCCGAAAACAAATAACTTTTGAAAGGTGATACCTTTGCTTGATATTGAATAACAAATGACAGCGTTTTCGGATGATAAGTAGCCACGTAGTCCATAGCTTCTTCTAATTGATTCTGCTTCAGATTTTGCCCTCTAAACCGATGGTCTAGTAAATTGCCCAAATAATGAGCTGGTGTCATAGCCATATTAAAACGTGTTTGACAATGTTCAAATTCATTCTTATTATACATATCTTTAGTGCTAATTAATAATTTAATCCATATTTCTGTTGCTTCACTTATTGAACACGTTTCCGCTTGTACTAGATCTAACAAAACTGATATTTTTTTTAGATTTGTTAAATAATTTTGTATTTTTATTTTCAAATCAGTATTATTGACAATTGCAGATATATTTCAATCAATTGCTACAGGATTTTTGGTGCAAACTTTTGATAATAGGTGCCAATTGTCCAAATATGACTGAAAACAATCTACTAGGCTATTCCAGCGAACATCTTGTGGAAGTTTAAGTTTTAACCCCCCAGCTTGTTTATATTTAGCTGCTGGAAAATGATGATATTTGAAATATTTTATAATTGTTTTTACTTCATCTTTGAGGTCTGGTATAACTATATCTCTTGCCAATAAATTTAGTAAATGGGCTGAGCAACCGTAACTTAAGATGTCTGGCATACCAATTTCCTCACATTGTGATAATTGTCTTCTCATTTTTACCATATTACTCGCATTATCGGTAACAACACTTTGAACAATACAACCAAATTTTCGGCAATTTTTTATCGCATCAACAGTTACTCTTAATAAATATTCACCAGTGTGGCTATTGTCAGTTGTATCTATCGTTTCAATTAATGTGACAGTTCCTTCTAAGACATCTGTTACCGATATACATATTATTGGTTCATTATGGATGTTGCTCCATCCATCTAGTGCCATGCATACCACTTTACCTTTCAAGCTTTCTTGAGTATCTAACGTAATTGAATTGTATACTTCATTTAGCAAATTATTGCCAATTTGGGTACGGTTTGGAGGCTTATAACCAGGTCGTAAAATATTAATCATTTTTATAAATTCAGGATGATCAACATGTCGAAATGCTGAATTTGTAGAATAAATAAATTTCGCAACTTGAATATCAATATTATGTTTTTCTGCAACTGAAGTTCTAGTGATAAAAGAATTCAGAACCACTGGAACTATTGCATTGCCTAGCACTGGAGATCTTGAGAATGAAGATGACGCTATCGAAGTTAAAGAATCTATTCTTCGTATTTTTGTTCGGTTTTCATTACTAGAGTGCCTATCATCACCATCTTCATCAATATTGTCAACATTTGCATTTGTGTATTTTTCTTCATCTGGAGATGTAATATCTTTGCATTTTTTTACATGAACTTTCATACGAACCACTAACGCAGCCACTTCTTTTTTACATTTATTACACCTTGCTCGTACAATAGTTTTACCGCCTTCATTTTTTATCATATCGTAGTTCTGCCAAATTGGATCTAATCGTCTTTCAGTCATAATATAGTATGTCTATTCTTTTCGTTGTGTATGTTTCAGGTATGTTTGCGAGTTGAATCACTTAATGTCGAATTATTGACTAAAAGGTACTGAAGCATTTTCCACCTCGGCACGTAATATACTATTTAAAAAGATGAACTTTTTAAGTTAACATTTTTAATAAATATCGATAAAAAAAATTAATTTTGCTATCATAGGCTGCACAATAATTTTCTCGTTTCATAGATACCAAAAAAATTTCCAGTGGTTGAATTGGCGAGCAGGAATCTACAAAACACTTGAAATTAATGTTAATTCCCTAGGTTTGACGTTGATAGTGGACACCAGGTATATAGATTATTTATACATAAATAGCAATACTACGTGATAATTCCAAAGTTCGTGTGCATAATCTGGGACTTGGTACATTAATTTTACTTTAATCCCAAATTTACATTATCAATTAGCGTGCATTGGATCCGAATAAAACATGGTAATTAAAAAAAAAAACCTTGAACAATTAATTAACAATTAATTTACTCCTAAAATTCTCAGCAAGAATTTGAAACAATTCATAAATTTAAAGTATTTAGTTTGAAAATTTTGAGTCACACTAAATTAATTATATTTTTTCGTTGAACTTATTTGAAACTCAAAGATACCTTACAATTTTTAATTAGACATTAAAGATTAAAGTTCTTCAAAAAGGTCATGATGATTTCATTTAAAAGAATAACAGGGCAATTTGTATAATAAATTATAATATACTGTCGTATATTTTTCTTATATGAGGTGGGAGTGTAATGCATTTTTATTATTTTGTTTTGAATTTATAATTTTGTTTGAATAACTTGTATAAAACTGGCGATACCAAAGAGTTTGCATTTTAAGCAATTCTGATAAATTTATCATAAAATTGTAGGAATTATAAAATAAAATTGATTTTGATTCAAAGTATTTTAATTATTAAGTGGAAAGCGTCAAACGGTAGAAAGCAAACGATAAAAAAATAAATATTAAAACGGAAGCAAACGTTACATAAAAGGTAAGCTAATAAATTTTAATTCTTAATAAAGCGCAACACAAAAAGGAAAATTTTTAATTTAAATTAATAAATCAAGAAATAGTCGATAGAGAATTTTAAGCATCCAAATCATTAGAAAAGACAGTACGCGCAATTTGAAACTCAAAGCAAAGTCTCTTATTAAGACGCATACATCAAGTTTTCATCGTGGATAGAAATTGGAAACTATAGTACGAAAACCTCGACTCGAAAATAGCTAACATTAAATGAGGATATACTTTAAACATCGATTAGTTTAGGAAATAATTAATAAACGATAAACTTCTTGGGTTCATAGAGTTCCAGGACAATCTCTTTATCTCTTCATACTGATATTGGCGGCAGACTGTGAGTTTGAGAGGCGACTTCTCTCTTTAGTTAGTGCGGGGCTAAAACTGACTGGATCGGCGAATCTTTAAAGGATAAAGGAAATTAATAATTTGCGTGTTAAATAACGAAACCTGCTTTGGAAGTCGCGGGTACGAAGAGCGGTGCTGTAATTCTTCGGTTTTTGTGAGCGTCTGGGGTGGTAGGTGGGTTCTGAAGGTAGAAAATAATCGATTTTAAATTTGATTTGATTTTGTACGTAACAAATATCCAGTTGTTCGAAGCGAACTTCATTCTGTTAATGGTAAGTGTGTTCGAAGTAAATAATTATGTAGTTGCAGCTGGAAGGCTTTTTAATGGGCGGGGTATGCAGCATTTGCATTCAAGTTGTACAAACGCTAGCACAACACCATAAATTAATTTAAAAATATATTTTGTTAATTCTAATCAAATTTTAACTTAAAACCAGATTCCTGTAATTCCAGATCCATGCCTTTCGACTTCGGTCGCCTTTAGGGATTTTTACCAAGTGTGTGGACTCAGGAATAACACGTCATTATAGATCTTCAAGTACGGACAGCCATTGGGGTTGTTTTTATCAAATGCGCGAATTTAAAAATCCCATATGTTATGTCGAAATATTTTTGACATAGAAAGAAATTAAATAAAATTTTAAAATTTATTTATTAAGAAATATTATAATTTAAAAAAAATATTATAATTTTTATTTTTTTGAAAATATTTATAATTGCATCATTTATATAGAACTTAGCGCCGAACAATGGCTGATGGACAAATTAAATTTATCGGACGCTACAAAACCTATTGCTAATTATTTCACATGTTGTCTTCAAACTCCCACAACAATATTTTAAAGTCGATTTTCTTAAAAAATTTTGGCCATCTGGTTCTACTGCTTTGGCGAGTTGTTATTGAAAGGCTGCACAATAAGTGGCAAAAATGACAAAAATGCGGAAGTCATATAATCTCTTTGTTAAACATTTTAATAGATTTTAATGAATAGAAATTTTATCTTTACAATTTTAAATAAAATATATTTTAAAAATGAGTCCGCGTACAAATGTGCAAGTGAACAGACGTCCTTATTGAAACCCATTGTAACAAGGTCAGTACAAACCATTTAACATTGTATCCACACACAGAAGAAGACTAGAAAGAAGACTACTCTACAATGAGTGTTTTTATACACAATCATACAACAACCAACATACCCCCATCCACAGGGGTAAAACATTAATAAAAGATTTTCAAACAAATAAAATAAAATATGAATTCAACACAAAATAATACAAGCAACATACTCAAACATCCTAAAAAAGAATCAAACTACATTTACATATCCTAAAAAAGACCAAGCAATAACATTAAATGCAATCCAGGGAACAAAAATTAAAGATTATGTATATACTATAGGCAAACTTGCCAAACCATCAAATGTTATCGCGGCTTCACGGATATCAAACGAACGCATATGTATTTACCTAAAATCAAAAGAACATGTGGACCAACTTTGGTAAACAAAACACATAATTATCGACAACCAAAAAATAGAAATAAAACGGCTTGTCTCACAAACACAAAAAATCATTCTATCAAATGTTGCACCTACCATTTCAAATATAATACTGGAAGAATACATAAAAAACGAATCATATCCTATCCAATACATAAAATATTTGGCAGATCCAGAATATGCTCACATAATCAGTTTTAAAAGATTTGCATACGTCGAGAACAACGAGAAAAAAATAAATTTACATCAATCATAATCAAACATGAAAACGAATACCATCGAATCTACATATTTCACGAAGAGCTGAAATCAAACACACACAACAGCTTACTGCAATACACTTCAATCAGAAAAAATCCCAATATTGGAAGCGTCTTCAGTAGAAATAACATCAAAAACACAACAAGAATTAGAAAAGAAAATTAATACAACCCAAAACAAAACAAAAACACTTGACACCAAACCTTCAAATAATAAACAACCCTTGACATCAAGTCACGATGATACCACATCAGAAATTATACAAAACACCCAGGACAGCCCATGTAAACACCCTCAAATTCAACAAAACTCACAATTAGAATATTTAACTCCGAACACCCAGGAAACGAAAAATACAACAAAAAAACATCAGAAAAAGCTAAAAATAATACAAAAGAAATAAACCCTACCATCAAGGAGCTGTTAAATCCAATCAAAGAAGAAATGATAAAAAAACCCTTCACACTACCACTTTACTTATGAAAAATTTGAAAACTTTTACAAAGAAATCTACAAGGCAAAAAATCCGCTTGAAGCTGCATAAAAATTTAACAAAACATCAAAAACACAATAACTACCCTAAAAGATCTAAGAGTACTGCTTCAAAACAACAAAATAAAATATAGATTCACCCGCATAATATCCAACATCACTAAAGCACAGAGTAAGAGCTCAGAAGCTTATTTCTCAACATCAAGTCAAGAATCCCATGAATAAAAATTCCACTAAACAAACAAAACACAAAAATAAACATCAAACACAAAACATCAATAACACAACAACTAATCACAGCAAAACAGCAAAAACAACAATAATACAATTGAACTTGAATGGATACTACATTAGACTAATTCAACTACAAATTCTACTAAACAACATAGAACCACACATTCTCTGCCTTCAAGAAATACACATCAAAGAAAAACAGAAATTGGAAATAAGGGGATACAACCAATTTTCCAAGTACAGAACTAATCAACAGCACGCTAGTGGGGGGGGGTCGCAATATTCACATCTAACAACTTACACTCTGAAATAATAGAACTTGATACAGAACTTGAAGCTATTGCCGTTACAACTTATCTGCCAACAAAAATACACATAACGTATGAGTCTAAAGTAGCTGAACAGAATTCAAACTGTAATTAAACAAAGTTGGTTATAGAAATCTTAAGATTAATTTTTTATTACAAAACCACAATACAAATGGAACACACACACACAAAATTAAACACACAGTGGACCATTTTCTTCAATTTTTCTTACTCTACTTTTAACACCTTCTATCATACGCCGGAGCATATTCACATCAATTTTCTTGGCACAAGACTTTATCCGATTTTTTAATTGATTGGCTGATGTTGCTTCCCAACCATTCTTGTAAACTAATTGTGACAAAATTGACCAGAAAGTTTCGATTGGATGAGCTGCAGGGATGTTTGGCGGATTTGCATATTTGGGAACAAATGGTATCTTTTGACTATCTAGCCAATTTAATGTTTTTTTGCATAATGGCAAGACGCAAGATCCGGCCAAAAGATGATTTTATCGTCTTTATGATTTTGATTCACAAAATTTACCATTTTTGGTAAACATTTTTTAATGTAAGTGTCTGTGTTAACAGCAATACCCACTTGAGTTTGTACAAAAAAATTTGATATGCCTTTTACTGATATTGCACACCAAGCCAATACTTTTGTTTCAAATTTTGATTTTCTAATAAATTTCACATTATCAGGAACTGTACTTTTATCGGTAGTATAATATCCTTTATTTCCAACAACACAACTGTTGGCAAAAGTGAAGTACTTTTCATCGTCCATAACAATCACTGTATCGCCTGTTAAAAACTGTTGTCGCAAAATGCGACACTTTCCGGGTATTTCTGCTAATTGTTTATCGGTGTATCTCGGTTTAACGTTTCTTTTATACCTTTTTACTTTTAATTTTTTCAAATTTTTACAGACGAATTTTTGATTGTACATGAAGTGAGGTTAATATGTGAACTTCAAAGATAAACATGTTTCGTACTCCCCCCAAAAACAATAGTCCACCCCAAGTGGTAGAAATACACGATGAACCCCCGTCTAACGAATTTTCGAATGACCCAACTCCTTATACCCAAAATACGCAGATATTAAACCAACAACTACCAGGGATGTACTTACCCAATATGCAACAAATGCCATTAGTGTGCTATAACCAAAATTATCCGCCAATTTCACAATATTCTGGTCAACACATCGTAAACTCCCTACAAATATATGAACAACCACAAAGTCTTCATCAGCCGCCGACAGCACCGCTAAGTCGGGATAGACCGTGGGAAGTTGTAAGCAGGAAACGAGGTAGAAAGGATAGCCCGGAAGCACCCAGAAGAATCGCCAAACAAACTATTCTGCCAAACTATTGGTTGAATGCCCCAATCGAAACAGCCAATCAATTTGGAGCCCTAGCAAACGAAGAAAAAGATGAAGAGAAATCCGAAGACAGTGAGAATAAGAAACCCTTAAAGGTTCCTAAGCCACCACCTATATTTATTGATGGCGTAAACAATATTTCGCCGTTAACGGACTTGCTCGAGGGGGCAGCCAAAGATGACTATGTGATGAAGATACTACATAATAATCAAGTTCGGCTACAACCAAAGTCAGAGAAAAGCTATGGAGTCATTATAAAGGAACTAACTGCAAAAAACACACAATTTCATACCTACCAACTGAAAAGTGACAGGTCCTTTAGGGTAGTTTTACGAAATGTGCATCCTACGACTGATTTAGAAACCCTGAAAAAGAAAATCAAAGAACTTGGTCATACCGTGGTAAATCTGCACAACATCCGCTCAAGAGTCACAAAAGCCCCACTACCACTTTTCCACGTCGAACTAAAAGCAAACCCAAATAATAAAGAAATTTATAAAGTCACACACTTAATGAATTCCATTGTCAACTTTGAACCGCCCTATCTGAAGAGAGAAATTCCTCAATGCACTAAATGCCAACAGTACGGCCACACTAATAAATTCTGTTACAGGCAAGCAAGATGTGTCAAATGCACGGGAAATCACACTACTAAGGATTGTACAAGAAAAGAACGAGACAATGATGTAAAATGTGTACTATGCGAGGGTAATCACCCTGCCAATTATAAGGGTTGCATCGTGTATAAGGATCTCCAAAAGAGAACTTACCCAGCGTTAAGAGAAAAAAAACCCATTCAACTATCCAATCCAGTAAACAATGTCATACATAATAGAAATTCAAATATCCACAATAACCCAAACGTATTCATAGATAACTCATATGCAAATATAACGAGAGGAATCCAGCAACCGCAAGCTTTCATACCACTTGCTTCACAATTTGTTACAAAAAATTTACAAACATCCCAAAATTACTCAAAACTAGAAAGTATGATGGAGAAAATGATGGAGAAAATGGAGACTCTTCTAAATCTCCTCACAGCTATGCTCAATAAATGAAACAATGGCAATATAACTCAAAATAGCGGTCTGGAATGCTAACGGATTAGCCAGCCATAACCAAGAAATTAAAATGTTTTTATCCAACCATGATATCGATATAATGTTAATTTCTGAAACGCACTTTACGTCTAAGAATTACTTTAAAATACCAAAATATAAAATACACGACACACAACATCCTAGTGGTAGAGCTAGAGGCGGTACAGCTATCATAATCAAAAATAACATTAAACATTATGAATCTCTTAAATATTCCCAGACACACCTCCAGGCTACAAACATAGTAATTGAAGAAATTAATGAATGCACCACAACGTTATCTGCAGTCTACTGTCCTCCAGGACACACCATCAGTCAAAACCAATACTTAAATTACTTTAATCTGCTTGGTAATCGATTCATTGCAGGTGGAGACTTTAACGCCAAACACATGTATTGGGGATCAAGACTTACCAATCCAAGAGGTCGACAGCTGTTTAGAGTAATGCAATCAAAAAAATTGGATCACTGTTCTACCGGCCAACCAACGTACTGGCCCACAGATAGAGAAAAACTGCCCGATCTGTTGGACTTTTGTGTAATTGGAGGTATCTCGTCCAATCATCTCAGTGCGGAGGCTAGCTTCGAACTTTCCTTGTACCATTCTCCAATTGTGGTTACATTTTCTTCACAAATCAATAGAATACCAAAACCTCTAACTCTTTGTAACAAGCAAACTGACTGGAAGATGTTTAGAAGACTACTCCAAGGCAAATTATCACAAGATGTTTCCTTGAAATCGGAATTTGAGCTGGACGAAGCAGTACAACACTTAACAAAAAATATACAAGAAGCAGCCTGGGAAGCAACTCCAAAAAATCAAAACCATCAAGTTGAAAATCTTTGTCCGAAACGTATTCAAAGCAAATTACAAAAAAAAGGAGACCTAGAAAAAAATGACAGGAAACCCGGGCTCCCAGTGATAAAGCAAACTACAATAAGGCAATTAAAAACCTCAAAAACTGTTAAAGGACCATAAAAATCAAGAAATCCAAGACTACCTGAACGGACTGGCACCAACTGAGGCAACTGACTATTCACTGTGGAAGGCAACTAGGAAGTTGAAAAGACCTCAAACAACAATACCGCCTATAAAAACATCAACACTGGAATGGGCTAGAAGCAATAAAGAACAGGCAAATGCATTTGCAGATCATCTGGTCAAAGTTTTTAAACCGTTTCAAGCAGAAGCTCCAGGAGAAAATATCGGAATTCAAGAATTTCTGGAAGCACCGTTTCAAATGGAACTGCCAGTAAAAAAATTTAAGAAAAGTGAGGTTTCAACCTACATTAAGAAGCACTTAAACTTAAAGAAATCCCCCGGATTCGATCTAATAACTGCAAAAGTTCTACAAGAACTCCCAGACAAGGCAATAAAACTTATAACTATGATCTTTAATTCCATCTTGAGATTGGGATATTTTCCGGCACAATGGAAGGTGGCTCAAATCATTTTAATACCCAAACCGGGAAAACCACCAACGGAAACTGCCTCGTACAGGCCTATCAGCTTACTTCCAGTCTTATCAAAAATATTTGAAAAATTATTTTTGAGAAGATTAATGCCTATAATTGAGGAACGGCAAGTAATTCCTGAGTATCAATTCGGATTCCGGCATCAGCATTCCACGATTGAGCAGGTCCACAAAATTGCTAATAAAATCAAGCAAGATTTATACCAAAGGATATTGTTCAGCCGCCTTTCTTGATATAACCCAAGCTTTCGACAAGGTGTGGCATACTGGTCTATTGTACAAAATCAAGTCATATCTTGCACACAACTGTTTAAATCCTACCTACAAAATAGATACTTCTTTGTAAAACATCAAGATGAGATATCACCACTTTTGCCAGTCCACTCTGGAGTTCCTCAGGGCAGTGTATTAGGCCCGCTTTTATACCTAATTTACACAGCTGATCTACCAACTAACCCAAGCACATTTATTGCGACGTTTGCTGACGATACAGCAATCCTGGCCTCCCATTCTAATGCACTAACAGCTTCTACAAATCTACAAAAGCATCTGGACAAATTAGAAAAATGGTTAAAAAAATGGCGTATTAAAGCCAATGTCCAAAAGTCGGTGCACGTAACACTCACTACAAGGAGAGACACATGTCCTACTGTTAACCTCAATGAAAATATGCTACCCCAAAAAGAGGAAGTTAGGTATCTTGGAGTGTATTTGGACAGAAGACTTACGTGGGGTAAACACATTTGAAACAAAAGACTACAACTTAGCCATTCCTTTAGAAAACACCAATGGTTACTGAATCGTTACTCACAATTATCTTTAGAAAATAAGGTGCTTATATATAAAATCATACTAAAGCCTATTTGGACGTATGGCATCCAGCTTTGGGGAGCAGCAAGTAACTCCAACATCGCCAAAATACAGAGGTTTCAATCAAAAACCCTTAGAACTATCACAGGCGCCCCTTGGTTTGTGCCAAATCATGTGCTTCATCGTGATCTTCAAATGCCCACAGTTGAAGAATGTATCAAGTCGTTCAGCACCAGATACCAGAATCGTGTTAGAGACCACACAACCAATTTTCCAAGTACAGAACTAATCAACAGCACGCTAGTGGGGGGGGGGGGTCGCAATATTCACATCTAACAACTTACACTCTGAAATAATAGAACTTGATACAGAACTTGAAGCTATTGCCGTTACAACTTCTCTGCCAACAGAAATACACATATGTAACATATACTGCAATGGATTTTTATAATTATTATTAGATTTGTCTGCAACTTACCACGGTCTAGCTAATATCAGGAACAACCTCTTTAATCTCAGGAGCCGGTTCTATGCTTTAGTGCGTTGCGGCGCCAAAAAGTTGCTGTTGATAATTCGTTTTCCAAAACAAAACAAAAATTCTTTTAATGCAAATAAAATTTATCCAAAAATAAATTATAACCAATGTAAAATTTTATTGGGCTTGTACTTTCAATTTTCTGCTTATCCAAATCGCCTTGTTATCACCATCGCACATTCGCTCGTGCAAATATAATTTTTAATTTTTCAATTTTAACTTTCAACAATAATTATCCAAAAACAACGCAATAATGCATACGCTTCAAATGCACTTTACTCAAATCAAATCAAAATAAAATATTACTTACAAATCTCAAAATTATCAAAACTCAGCGGGCATACAAATCTCGCACCAGCTGTCGGCTATAGTTGGCACAAGAAGCCCATATCTCTATCTTTTCTCCCCACTCTGTACTTTTCCAATTTAAACGTTTAAAAATAAAATTAACAAATTTTTACAATTTAGCACAGGGTGGATCGAAATATTTTGTTTCACGACAATACATACCTCCAAACTATCCAATAAAACTAACCGACTTGCAAAATCTAATAAATCAATTACCGAAGCCATATTTGTTAATTGCGGATTTTAACGCCCAAACGGGATCTGGGGATCAAAATACATAAATCAACGAGAAAAAATTATAGAAAATCTATTACTAGAAAACAACTCATTAGTAATAATTAATAGTAACACCCCAACGCACTTCAATTCTTCAAACAACACATTCACTAACATCGACCTTACATTTGCATCAACGCAAATAGTCTCAAACATCACATGGCAACCGATGGATCAGCTCTATGATAGCGATCACTTTCCAATAAAAATCGATATCTTGCACAAAACAGAAAACAATCCCACTAAAACATCAACAAAATGGAAAATCAAAACAGCAAACTGGAGTAAATACACAAAACTAACAGTACTACAGCTACCTATTGATTCCTACGAAGAACAAAACATCAACAAATCAATCAATAAACTTACTTCAATTATAAATCACGCAGCCAGTGAATTAATAGAAAAAATCAAACATTCCAAAGGAAGAAAAACTGTCTCCTGGTGGAACGAAAAATGTAAAGAAGCGCTAAAAATATCACACCAAG
Source organism: Cantharis rustica (assembly GCA_911387805.1). NCBI lineage: Eukaryota > Metazoa > Arthropoda > Insecta > Coleoptera > Cantharidae > Cantharis > Cantharis rustica. Next base: position 43,663,270 of record OU426877.1, read on the forward strand.
CATTCAACAAATACAAGAAATCTAATTCAAATAATGACCTAATAGAATTTAAAAAGAGGAGAGCAATCGCCAGAAAAACAATAAAAACAAGCAAATCAGAATCGTGGCAACACTTCATACAAACAATAGATACAGACAGAACGAGTCAACGAATGTGGACCAAGATAAAAGCAATTAAAGGTACAAATAAAAATTTTGCAATATCTGCCATAAAAGAAAACAACGAAATTGTAACAAATAAACAAGATATTGCAAACATCATTGCAAAAAATCTAGAAAACACATATGTAAACAAATCATACAACAACCACTTTTTAGAACATAAAAAAAGAACTGAAGAAACCTTTGTAATTAATCATAACGAATCACAAGAAGACCCAATAAATCATCCTATTACCTTAAAAGAACTCGAACAAAACATAAACAAAACCAAAAACACCAGCCCAGGTCCAGATAATATTCCATATTCGTTTATCAAAAATCTATCTACGTCAGCTAAACAATCACTTCTAAATATTTATAACTTGTAATGAGAATATTCTTGTTAAAGCAATAAACTCCTCACCACACCTGGAATCGATCTTTTCCAGTAATAGTGAGATAAAGTCCAGATTGAAAAAAACCAGCTCCTATTAAATACGGTAGCAAAAAGCCTGAGTCCTATAAAGAAGAATTTGCGTCCACTTTCGCAAATAAAAATACTGATAGTTAAAATCTTAAATTAAAAAAATACGTGTTTACAATCTACTATGAACGTTATTGCAACTATTTCTAATATACAAATTTTAATGCGGCAGCAGAATGTAGCGTACGGACACGTCGCACTACTAATCGGAACCAAATACGTTCCCAATGAACCACACACAGAAAGGAATCAGCAGTATAAAAAAATGATTTACCCAAGCGCTCAGGTACGTTTACAAGATTTCTTACTACAATGGTTACACCACCAAAACCTTCTGTGTTTCCAAACTGAAGACAATTGGGTAGACGCGACGTTTCACCTCGCTGCTTGGGAAACCAGTAGCTTGATGAACTGCTTGGTCGGAGGATGATGAGATCGATAAGACCGAACAGGAAATTACCTTGTGCACCAATATCGAAGCACCTAGCACTAATACACAACACAGTAACTTGTCGATTCTGACTCAAAGATGGCAAGACAATCAAACACGATCCTCTCGTCGTTTTAAAGATGGAACACGCGTTCATTCAATCTACAACTGATATCGACGTTAATTTTACTGGCAATCACTTTTACTTCACACCTCAGGTTAAAATCACAAAACTGGACCCTTGCGCATTTACAATTATCTCAAATATGAAGATATAACTGACTTCTCCTGCACTTATAAAATGCCTCCGTCTCACTTGACGATCCAACATGAAGTCCCCCGCTTACACGTGAAGTTTATGATAAGCCAAAACGGCGCGGATAGTGTGCGTAAGAAAGCGGTATCCACCATGGGCGTAGAACGCGATCGATAGTTAAGGGTCGCGGAAACAGTTACAACCTATATCTGGAAAAAAAACGTGTATACAGAATCATGAAAAGAAGTAATAATAACTTAAATCCTTAAACCAAAAAAAATCCTACCAATCCGCTTAGCTACAGACCGATAGCATTATTATCGTGTCTAGCCAAACTTCTAGAGAAAATAATTAATAATAGACTAATATGGACGCTAGAAAAAACAACCTAATAACAAAAAACCAATCAGGATTTAGAAAGTTACACTCCACAACAGATCAAATTCTCAACATCAAATCAGAAATTCACGAAGCCTACATTAACAACAAACACCTAATAGCAATATTCTTCGATTTAAAAAAAGCGTTTGATAAAACCTGGAGACACCTTATAATACATCAAATGACAATCTGGAAATTATACGGTAATATACTTACATTCATACAAATGAATGTATCCTCATCCTCAAACATAGAACATTCAGAGTTAAAGTAAACAACACATACTCGAATATAACAAACATGGGAAATGGTATTCCTCAAGATTCTCCTATAAGTGTGACACTATATCTAATAGCTATAAACAACATAAAAAGCCACATTAACCATACAGTCAAATTATCTATATTCGCTGACGACATAACAATATACTCCAGAGACAAAGATCTCCAAGTTATTAAAGAAAATATGCAACAAACCATCACCTCATTAAAGAAGTGGTCTAAAACAACAGGATATAACATATCAGTAGAAAAAACAAAAGCCGTACATTTTACACGTCTCAGAAAATATGACGCAAAACTACCTAAAATAGAAATAGAAATAGACGGTAACAACATTAAGTATACTAGAGTCATTAAATATCTTGGGGTCCTCATAGACAGTAAATTAACATGAAAAGATCATATAAACTACATAAAAGCAAAATCAATTCAAACACTTAACATCCTAAAAACAATTTTAAATAACAAATGGGGAGCAAAACGCGACACATTACTTAAGATCTACCAGTCAATAATTCGATCTAAACTAGACTATAGATGCATTATATACTCTTCACCCAAAAAACCTTTAATAAATAAATTGAAACCAATTTAAATCGCATCACTTCGAATGATATTAGGTACATTCCGAACAACACCAGTAGAAAGCCTACGCTGCGAAGCAGCAACGCCATCGCTAAAAATACGTAGAGAAATTTTGACAACAAGATACGCTATGAGAATAATTAGAAATCCAAAGCACACCTCATACAACAACGTGTTATCACGAAGAAACATTTCCAGATATAATATAAACCCCCAATATCCGAAACCTTTCCACATAAGGCTTCAAAATATCTTAAACTCCATTAACTACCAACTACCAAATCTCATACTGTTCAAAGAAACCAATATAGAACCCTGGATCACTCATGAAATAACAATTAACCTAGATCTAATAAAACACAAAAAACAATACACAGCTCAAAGCATCTCACCAAATTTAAAACTATCCTGGAAAAACACAACAACGACGAAAAAATTTATACAGATGCCTCTAAAGAAAATGAAACGGTGGGATGTGCATTCCTACAAGAAGACATAGCCAGGCAATATAGGTTACCAAAAGAAACAACAATATCTACAGCAGAAATTATAGCAATAAAACAATCATTAAAATGCATTCAAATACAAGACAATCATAAGAAATCATATTTTATCATCACCGACTCAATCGCTACACTAGAATCGCTCAAGAACGAAAATCGAAATAACCCTATCGTAAATAAAATTAAACTTACACATCATCAATTAAAAGCGAAAAACATAGAAGTATCGTTTTCGTGGATACCATCACATATGGGAATACCGGGAATATATTGTCGTGTTTCGAAAACCATAACAAAATTAATTTTATTTAATTTGTAAATAATTTTAAAGTTTGAATTTGTTTTAGTATTTATTTATTTATCATATTGTATATAAAATGATTGTTAAAGTTGCTATGAAAATAAGAAGGGAGAACGAAAAATGAACTAGAAAACAGTGGGGCTTGAATAGAGAGACTTGGGCTCACGCCTTCGCGTCGAGCGGACAAACATTATTCCCGCAATAATAATTTAAAATTGTTAATTGTTAAAAATCAGTAAAATAACTTAAGTTGATTTGATGTTTTTATTTAAATTAATAAAGTGAAAAATTAGTGAAAATGTAGTCGATGCATTAAATTACATTGCAACAAATTTGTTTAACCAAGCGTAGTGAAGCCAGCTGAAATAGCACATGCGAAGATCGCGCACGTGAAGCAAAAGTCCAATACCACATGCAAGGTATAACTAATTTGAGCATTTTAATTTTAATTAACAATTTTTTAAAAACTAAAGAGTCTCATGTTGAATAATGGATACCCAGCTAAAGAGTAATTCTGGGATTAAGCAAATTTTATAGATTTGCATAGCTCGGGTCATCTCAATATATATTGATATTATTAAAAAGAGATATAAAAATATTAAATTAGTAAAACTAAAATACGCGGGTATATTTAATCAAAACTTTTTTTGCAGAAATTATAGATTTATAAAAATAAAAAAATTCAAACCAATTTTAAATTTTTTACAAACTTTTTATTATAAATAAGTACATACCTACTTACCTATATCACATAAACAAAAGTTTATGTTTGTTTCCAGTTTTTTCAAATTTTTTTCAAAGTTTTTCAAATTCAAATCCAAATCCCACTTTGTTTATTTTCTTATTTTTACTTCTAGATTATCTATCATTATTTTAAATATTTTATTCATAGTTTTGCAGTCACAAACGTCTATGTTTAAAGTGTCATAGTTTTCTAGCTAAAAATTATTTGTAATTTCGAGAACAAATTAGTTTGGTTTGATGCGTTTATAATATTAAAATGTTTTGTTTATTATAATTTATTTCACGAAAACGAAAATGAAAAGATTTTTTACTTAAAACAGCCAAACGTCCACTTAGTGACAAGTTTGCATGTCAATAAATAAAATCGTTGAAAATTAATACGAAAAAAGGAATCCTTTTAAAACTACCCTTCGTTTTATATTGCAAACGTATCGAATGTCTCTCTCGACAAATCGCAAAACTTTTAGCTCAAGTCGTTTTGTGGGTAAAATACGAGTAGTATATAAATACTTTTTATGTCTAGTATTATTTTTAAAAGTTTTTTAATTTAAACATAAATTTTATAACGCATTGTAATCATAATAATATCAAAGCAGTTGTTTAAAGTACAAATCTTCAAAGTTGTTTGAATAATCAAGAATTTTAATATATAAATAAATTTTTAATATCTTAATTAGTAAAATCTTGAGCAACACTATTACGGGTGCATGATATAAATATGTGCATAACAGAAACTTAGCTTCTCAAAATCTCTAATTTATATTCTGGTTTATGACTCCTGTGCACAGAGCACTAGAGAAATTTGCTTCATTTAAGCTCCATGGAATGCGCATCTAAAATAAATTAAAGACACAAACTGAAATTCATAACTAAACAATAAATTCCCATTTTGTTATAAGATGTTCTCTGCTTTTAAAACGCCTGCTTGCCTCTCTACAACCTATTATCTTTAGTGTTCGCACCATGACAGATAAATAACTGCTCCTGACGGTTCAATGGTGAACACTATGAATATATTAACAAGACGCGTCAATTAGTGAAAACGTTTCTAGCGATTCTAGTCGTTCCGTAAGATGCCTGTGCTTTAGTAATCCAATATTACAAGTGTTGAAGGTTCCTTAATTTTTATAATATTACTGAACACATTACGTTTTGGCACTTAACTGGTGAAAAATTTTATGTGTCTAATAATAAAATGTTATAAAATGTATAAAATAACAAATAATCCCTAATAATGCAAAGTAGTAGTAATCATAGTAATAGTACATTCCATTTTAAAATAATTACTGCAATTTTTTAATTTAAGAGATAACAGGAGGATTCGTTAATTAGAAAACTCACCCCAACTAATAAATGTCAGATTGCCAGATACTTTTTTCAAGATAAATGACTGTAATAGATATAATAATAATTAAGGTTATCTTAAATAATTAAGAAAATTATTTATATTATGTATCATGTGTAAGTGTTTCCAGAGATTATTTAAATAAAATTTTTATTAACCGGGCAATAGGTACCATCACGTATTTACAATAATGTAATAGGGGTTTTTAATAATATAGAAATGAACTTTAAAAAATTAGAATTTTCAAGTTAAATGTGTGGTATTTAGTACCTACGTATTTGTAAATCATAATATTTAACAAAACTAAACAAAACGTTAAAATAATCAAATTTTAGCCGAATTAGTTAAAATTTCATCATATATAATATGAATCAGTAAATTTTGTATAACAAATATAAGTTTAACTCAAATAAATATAATTTTCAAAGCAATATTATAGTAAGTTGTAAAATAAAATACGTCATCAACAAAAAAGTTTATAAAATTTAAAGAAATATACATTTTTGTATCAACAAATCAAAACTACAAAAGAGTTCTAAAAAAACAATAAATCAAATATTACGATTTCTAGACTTTCCAATTATTGATACAAGTAGGGGGTCAGTATTACATTTTTCCATCTTTGCCGCTGCACTTCTAGTCCCGGTGATTTTGTCTAGGCTAGACGTTGTTGATACCTGTCGGCGCTGGTTTGTTATTCGCGTTTCGTATTTTCCATAAAGCAAATATTCAAGTAATTTGTCCCCGACTGTGATTGCTGTTTATAGAGCGGACAGCAGGAATTTCGTCATTCCTCAATATCATACTGCCATTCCGCAGGGTAATCATTCTTCTTATCTACAAATTTCTATTCTATATCCTGTGTTATAACAAAAGCTTCGTAATCTATAAAAGCATTTCTACAATCATTAGCGGTCATTTTATCAGAATAATTATTGAAGATTATATTTAAGTAATCTTTATGGGGAATGTTCTATTTTTTTGTTTCAACAAGTAAATATTAGACAGATAAAAAAGCATTGCTATTAATGGTAACAGTGTATAGGTTGCTGTGATTTACAGAAACTTAATCATGGAATAATTGAATAATGCTTCCACCTACTGTTACCTTTCTGGCAGCCTTACTGGATTCTTTTCTGTCTAATACTTAATTATGGAAACAAGACCTCAACCTGTCTTCAATCCAATCCAAAAACAATCCAATTTTTCAAAATCTATAAAAGAAAATTTTTATTTTGTCTTTTCAAGTCACACAAATTCACAATTCAAGTCACAATTTGAAATTGCTTAGACCTAATTTAAGTGTTAATTACTCCCAGTTTGCTATTAATAAGTCTTTATTTGAAATTACTAAACTCCGATGGGATGGCTATCAAAAGAATTTATTGTTCAACCTAAGAAAATGTTTGTTTTACTGCAAGGAAATTGTAAAAATTTGTAGGAATTAAAAAATTTATTTTGATATTTTCAAGGCATTGAACAAGACATTTTTGTGAGATCAAGCCTTCTTTAAAAATGGAATTTTTATAGGAAAGGAATCTTTTGTTCTTCAAATTAAGTCGTGGTCAACTTCTCGCTCAAGGTCAATTTAAAATTTTTTTTAAAAAATTTTAATCAAGCACGCCACGATACATAGTCATCAGTTTAATATAATTATTCTTAACAAAACGAGATGTGAATCATTTAATAATTCAAAATTTGATGGTAAATACAAGTACCTATTTCAAGATATAATGTATTTTGTAGGTTTACCAAAGATCAGATTTTCTAAATGTTTGACATCTTTGTATCAATTTAACTTAACCCTCAGAAACTGATGCGTATAGTATCTAGGAGATGTTTACTAAATTAAATATTAAAGTCCTATGTATTAATTGATTTTTATTTGGATATTCTTTGTAGTTTTTAGTCTGTTTTTTGTATATATTAAGCTATTGGACACTAGGAGTACAATATAATATACCATTGTATTGCATTATTGTTATATGTGCATAACCATATATGCTTATCCATCCATGTTTACAATGTGTACATTTGAAAACGATCCATCTTAAATTTCTCGAAAACTACAAAATAAGAAAAACCTGCAAAATAAACTTTTAAATTTTTTTTATAACTTAGTTTATTTAGCAATCGATCGACAGATAGTAAGCTTATTAGTGAGCAAAAGAAATAACATGAGTAGAGTGTGACTCTATGATTTACGAACCTTGTGATTTTCTTTCTAATAGAGGAAATTGGGAAGTCATTCTGAATGATGTTGTTTAGCATGTACATCATGGCATGATACATTAACGATTACTCGTAATACTTTCTTCTGAAACCTTCCGCAGAATTTCAATATTGGAGTTGGCAGCTGTTCCCCAAAGTTATTGTCTTATAATAAATGATCTTATTTTCATAGAAAAACTGTGACTTTCTGGCATCTCACTGAGCTTTAGTCTGAACTGTTTTTGTTTGGCAAAGATGTGCTTATGCCAAATTAGTCTTCTATCGAGATACATACCAAGGTACTTGGTGATGTCCTGCTTGTGGTAACTGACAGTTATTAAGTTGCATCTATGAACAAGTACTTCTTCTCGTTGTAAACGTTACATTTTTTAAGCCAATTCTGTATGCAAATCTGTATGCCTACTTAGAGATCTCATGGTGTTGGATTAATATGCGACGCAATAATGTTAGTGCCATCGGTCACGACGGTAGCTAATCTAATCGATATATTTTTAGATGAGATGAGCAGAGAAACTTGACCATTTCAATCAATAAAAATCTAAAAAAACAAAATCACAAGCGTCATTTGCAAAACTTTTCCAGGTCATAGAAATGAAAATAACTAGTCCAAATAATTAAATAAATAATAATACTTGATAACGAAACCTAGTGCTACTATGATCTTTTGTACCCGATACTGGAAGAATATTGTTACTACTCCTGATTTGTTACTAAATTTATACAGTATGTTCTGAAGTAGGTACTTATTTAATATACTTATAAATACCTTTTACTATATTTTGTGGTCTGCTATCTTTTATTAAAAGTTTTGTAATTTCTAAAGTAAAAGTTAAATTGAATAAATACTGAAAAAAATTTTGTTTACATGTTAGATGAAATTGAAATTACAATTTAATTCATAACTTACTTAATAAGAGCAAAAATTATTTAATTGAATGATATAGTTTGTTACATACCGTCATTATTATATTTCGAATTTTTGATTCTCATCAGACTAACCTGGAAATATTATGTAAAAGATTAAAAGTTATGCAATTAAATTCAATACTTCTTGTTCTTATAAGTAAGTTATAAATTAAATTTTAATTTCAATTTCATATACCTAACATGTAAAAAAATTTAATCTTATATATCATAAATATTATTACATGTTAATAACATTACTCATATTAGTTAAAAGCAATCGGGAATAAATTATAAAGGATTATAATTGCAGAAAAAAATATAATAAAGTAATGTTATGTACCAGAATAACAAATATTTCAGAACATACAAATATACATAAATTTATTAAGAAGCTAAGAGCGACAGCGAAATCTAAACATATTTAAATTATCCTAGTAGCAAAATGTCATAGAACATAAATAATTAAAGTTAGTGCTTTATTGAGTACCTACTTCATTGATGTTCAAAAGCGAAAAATCACAACAAAATTGGAATGTTAGAAAAACTTTAACCGAGGGTTTACTATTATTAATCAGTAAACCCATATAGCTATTATAACCTATAACCCATCACCATATTATAATAAAATTATACCACTAAAATAAGATATTATATAAATATAGAAAAGTAGGATACCATAAAAATATTTTTATCATAAATATACATATACATATAATTTACAAAACATAATACTGGTAATTTTGTATATATCTCACTCATTTAAATGTTAATTCTAATTATATAATTTAATTGAATACTGTTTTGTCGGGTTGAATTAAGTGAGAGTTAATAAGTCGTTCTAACGAGCTCAAAATTAAATTTAAGAAATCTGCTTATGATGTCTTTAAAGCAGCTAAACGCAAAATATTTATGAAAGCTATTAAGAGAAAGCTAATAAGTTATACTAAAATTAGATGCAATTTACAATAAATTCTTAGTAGGCTATTATGTTTGTACCAGAGATAAAAATCCCTTGAATAAGAAATAAGGCAATTTTAGTACACTGTTAAAACATTTTACAACTTTTAATTTTTATAAATTACTAACCTGTTTTATGTGTAAAATTTAAAAGCATGGTATAAATACATTATTTTATTAAATTTACCCGCCTTTTTTGATAATAATACAAAATGTATAAAATATTTTCTATAGTACCTATAACAACAATATGCATTTCAATGTATTTGTATTTTTTTTTAGCTTAATCGTGTATGAAAAGTTCATTGCAGGCACAATAATATTTTAAAACTTTATCAAATAAGCAACAAGCCGATGAAAATTTATATTATCATTCTACTCCTTCAAAATTTCTACCATTTTGAACCTGCGTTAGTCGCTTCAACTATTTCCACAAAGCTATTCATGCAACCTTTTACTTGTGCTTTTTGCAATAATAATTCACTTCCTTAATATTTTTTCTGCTATAGGTCACTTTTAACATGATATAGTCTAACAGATATTTTTTCAAAGAAAAAATGAATAAACGTTTGTTCCAAAATCTTAAAATTTTATTATTTTACTAATTGTATATAATATAATAAATTATAAGTACTTGAAATAAATTAGTGATTATTTATATTTAATATTATTATTGTAATTTGTATAACAAAAAAAAATTATTTTTATTTGACTATCAAGCAAACCATACTAAGAGCTAAAAATAAGTGTGTCAGAACATTAGTATATTTATTAGATCAAAAACAATAATTGCAAGTTTACGGCAAATTAGACTAAAAATACATTTATAATCTAAAAATTACCAATACAACAGCCGAACGTCAATCTTGCTTGCAGTTTAAATAATACCACATACTAACGTGATTCTAAACATAATACATATTATACATATAATACTTTAATATTTATATTAAAATAATACTGCACTAACCCGACGATATACTAGTGACGTCGCCGTCGGTTGCCTTACAGCATTGTCGGGTATGAGGAGCTTTGGATTTGTATTAAATAGAGGTATCCAGGTTAGTATCCTGCTCGGAGATATTCTTTCCAGTGAGTGCCGCGGTTCGGATTACGTATTAACAATGACTACTGGTGCGTCGGCAGCCGTGTAACTGGAATACATCGTAAATTATAATAATTAGCCAATGCATCCAGGAATGCGTTACTCAGCCATGTACGAGCTCTTCCTATAAGCTTTCGGCGAAGACCATAGGGCATTACTGCGGATTTATTTCCTAGTAGCTATCGGCGATACATTGTGGACTTCCAAACCACTAGTTGAAATCCTCTTTTTTTTATGAAGAAGATGCGGGTCTAAGAGGGGGGGGCGAGGGTTAAATGGAGCTGTTAACGATTACAACACGCGAGAGTGTAAAATTTGTATTGCTATTTTTGCCGCGACATTACAGACGCAGCGTAGCCGTTCCTTACGGCTGACTTTGTAAGACTTGTTTCACACACATCAGGTTCCATTCGACACGGCACGCTTCGTTTTGGTTTCGGTTTTAAACCGAAACGAATGACTCGTTTCACACATACAAGGTTTGTATTCGGTTTTAAAACCGAAAACGAATGACTCGTTTCACACATACACGGTTTTCGTACGGTTTGTATCCGGTTTTGTGTTTTCCGGTCAACATTAGAATTAAAAATGTTAAAATTAAAAATCGAAACGTATTGTGAAATTTTGAATATAATGTATCTTATTTTTTTTAAACAAACTGAAAACTAAAAAATTATATCGTTAATACTAAATTTATATACAAAACTTAAAACTAAAACAAGGTAACAAAGTAGAAAGGGATTCAAAATTACAAAAAAATGTTATTTTAATGTTTTTAAATCAGGGGTTTTTAAACTTTTTGTAGCCACGGACCGCTTTCAGAATTTCAAAAATTCCACGAACAGCACGAACATTAATAAAAATCACTTTTATTAATTAGTTTATATTAATTCTTAATTAAATTATATCAAAAGTAAGTTAATGAAAAGAACTCTGTAAACCCCTAAAATTTATGTTACGGACTCCTAAGGGATCCGTGAACTCCCTATAAGAAACCCTGTTTTAAATTTCCAACAACACATGCTCGGTCGTCTAGTGATTGTCATGTAGAGAAGTCAAGTTATTGCTATGCTGTTTCTCTATAGAAGAATAAAAAAACCAAGAAAGAATGTAAGAATTTATTGGAAGCACTCTCTCATCACTTTACGGTTGGAATTTGGAGCATTTAGCACCATTTTCCGGAAGCTAAGGGAGCACGAAAAACATTTTTTTAATTACTTCAGGATATCAAAGAAATCATTTGATGAATTACATGTGAAGCTAAAGGACCATCTGTAACGCCAAAATAAACGAAACAAAAACTTTAAAATAATTAATTTTAACTGTCAAGTAAAGAATACATACGTAGAAAAATATTATTTAGAAAACAATAAAAAATACATTGATTTACATTTCAACAGGTTTGGACTTTGAATAAAGAAGAAAAAATAAAAATTACTATGTGAAACTTGATACATTTTTTTTTAAGTTTAATTTTTATCGGGTCAAGTTAATATCAAGTCGATAGTATTTTATATTATATAGTACCTATTTATATTAAAGTATTTTATATTTAACATTACATCTACTAATAATACCATCAATATAAATTTATATAATAATATAATATATAATACATCATACTGTAGCATTATTACATAAATTTTACCATATTTAATTAAAACAAAAAAAAAGTAGAAGCAAAAAAAGTTGCGAACATCAAATAATGATAAAAGCTATTCGGTCGAGGGAGTATTCGGTACTATACGGTTTCTATTAGGTAACGAATTAAAACCGAATTACCGTTTCACACACATCAGGTTCCATTCGATACGGCACGTCTTGGATTAGTTTTTGGTTTTGTATTTTTCTTCCGGAACATAGTCTCCGTCGTCTAGTGGACTGTAAAAGTACCCGATAAAAATTATTCCCTCGAAAGAGTATTCGGTGGCTATACGGTTTCTATTAGGTACCGAATAGAAACCTAATTATCGTTTCACACTTATCAGAAACAACCGAAAACGAATCGAAGACGTGCCGTGTCGAATGGAACCTGATGTGTGTGAAACAAGCCTAAGGCGCTTTTAGCATGTGTATATTGATTGTAAATGGTATGTATATATAGTATAATAATTATTATACTATAATAATATATCTTTAATATATAAATTATTAACTTGTAAATATTAAAAAGTTTTTAAATTGAACAAATTTATTAAACAATAATAAATATTATTGTTGTTAAATTTATACATCGTATAAATAAATTTTGATGAAAGCTTAATAAAAATATATATATGCTGTATAATAGTATAATAATAGATATAATAAAATAATAGATAATATATTTATAATATAATACAATAAATAGATATAGTTTTATTCCATTTACCAATCTGGTCTGTCCACACATAATACAAACAAATTATTCATAATTTAGCAGAATTACGATAGCAGCTGCTACCGCGCATCGCGCAGACTTGAAACTTTAAACCAATATTTTAAACAAGCTACAAATTAAAAGCTTTTTTTACAATAGTAAAATATTAATTTCAATAAAAGCTATTGTTATATTAAAAATTATAAAATAAACAAGTCAACTAATTTATTCGTATATAAAGCAAACAAATATTTTACTTTAATTAATAAATTGACGGTATATTAAATATAAATATTTTAATATTATATCATCAAATTAATTAAAACTAATTCAACAAAATTGTTCAAACTTTAATTAAGGGTGAAGGGTAACGGGACAGCTACATCTAGTGTTATTGTAAATAAGTGTGTTATAAATTTTATATATTTTATATTTGCGTATCCAAAATATATAATTGTACTTAAAATTATTATTTCAAAATCTATTTACATCAAAAAGTGATTTAAATTAGCATTTTCAATTCAATAAAAAAATAAAATTCAAAAAATATTAATAAAAAATAATAAGTATATATTGTAAATGTATTCATTTGTTTACGCAATAAATGTTTTTGCATAAATAAAATATACAAAAACATTTTTAAAGGAGGTGCAAAAGCTTATTTTGGCATTCAAGGGAGCGCTGGCTGACTACTGAACTAGAGAGGCTCAAATCTCGGAGTACATCAAAAAATTAAAAAATCTGTGGGATACGCAGAACCGGAATATTACAAATCTATAAAGACACAGATCTTTGTTTTTCAATTATTAAATTTAGCTGTAATTAATGAATTTCTATTTTAAACAAAAATTTATAACATTTAGCAGTACCGACGCTAGAACTTTTTTGTGGGTAGTCCCGACCATTAAAATAAGCGAAGCACATATTATTTACGTACAGTACAACATTCACCGTCAACAAAATAAGCAATCCGCTGACTCTTATGTGAAAAATAAATATTTCAAATTCGATTATTTCAAAATTAAAAAAAAAAACTAATTTAGATGCTTTGTTTAATAGCTTCATTTTAATGCCATCTTTCAAATTCTACAAGAAACTTGTAGGCCCAGTAGTTAACAAATTCAATTTAGTAGATAATATCATTTCCAATAAAAACGCAGTTTATATAATACGCAATTTATTGTCGGAGTAATTTATTTAATTTTTTTTACTCCTTTTTAAAAATATGTCTTTTTTGTAATATAGCTTTTAGCTATATTACATTGATGTGTGTGTGTATCACACGAACCATTTTATACAATATCGAAATAAAATAATTTTTTTCTAATTATGTTTCAAAAAGTGTCACTTTTTGACACTCAAAAGTGTGCGGAAAAGTATTTCCACGCACTTGTAAAAGTGTGCGAGAAAGAAAGAAAAAGTTCTAATCTACTTTATTTATAATATACATTAACGGTTACATTAGAACAATTATTTTAGAACAAAATTTCAAAATTTCTTACAAAATTTCTTACATTAGAACAAAAAAAAACTACCTTTTCCATTCTCGGCTTCGGTTTACGATCTCCGCCTTGTATGGAAAAATGTTAGTTTTCCTAACTTGTATCGAAAATATCTATTTCAAACAGTTAAGCTTTGATGGCGTCTATACAGGACCTGCGCTAGAATATTTGACGCCCTAGGCAAAATTTTATCAGTGTTCTCCCCTCCCCTCAATTATATAGCGGTGCTGAGCTGAGGGACAAAAATCCGCAATATTTAAAAAAATACTTACATTTACATATTTTTATTTAAAAAAAATACAAACTAACAACAAAACAAAAACAAGACTGAAAAAATATAATCAAATTTTAACTTTTCTAGCTTTTTTTGCGGCAAAAGTTGTTATAAGTTCTTTCAAATTTAATGTTGAGGTTTCTTCCTGTTCTATAGAAATGTTCTATATTTCTTTTCTAATGTAATTAATATCTATGTATTTTCCGGTACTTGCGCGTCTAACAGACGCAAGGCGCCACGCCATCAAATATTGCGAATTACTTTTACAAGCAGTGAGACACATGCTTTGCCTTCTATGTATACTAAAACATTGAAATCGCTTACAATGCCGGGAGTTATTTTTTCGCGAAAGGCAAATTTATAAGCAAAATTTATAGTATTAATATTTCATTTTACATTGCACACTGCAATTAATTTTTGCACCTCGATCTGGTTTGCGCCCCTTTATCGTTTGCGCCTTAGACAGTCACCTAGTTTGCCTAGTGCCTAGCACCGGCCCTGCGTCTATAATACTTCACTATAAGTAAAAACTGCGTAATTAAAAAGTATCATACAGACATGCAGATGTTGATCTCAGCAAAAGTGATCATAGTTTAAACGCACACAATTTTAGAGCACTAAAAGCTGTTGAGTGTGAGTCTATTATGAGTAAATGTATACTCTACCTGTTTCAAAATTAGCGTATATGTACATACATAGAAGAAATTATTTTCATTTTTATAAAGATTGTCTTTTCATAAAAAAACTGGTAATATTATTTTTCGATTTCAATTGTAAAAAACTTGCATGTTAAATAAATAAAATAGTAAAAAGAGACAAAAAAAGTTAGTTTTATTTATTTGATATTCTTTTTATTTCGTCAAGGTTCGAACTCTTGAAATGAAAATTCGTTTTAACTAGTTTTTCCCATAACAAATTTCGTTATATAGAAAATGTGTCATTACGAACTTGACACTTACATACTTAGTCGATTTCTCAGGGATTTTCGCATTTGTATAGAAAATGTGTTTATTTCGCGATGGATGCTCGTAGCGGTTTCGAAAATTTGATAAATTAAAATATATAAGTTGATGTTTAAAATTTCAGCTTGATGGATGACTAGAAGACAATCAGATAGTAAATACAAATAAGTACTATCTATAAAATTCAGGATATATGCAAAATTTAACGTAAATATGGAATTTGAAAAATTTGTTGTGTATATTGGTAGTTTAGAAGCATGATGTGGGAAAATGCCTAAACCAAATCAAGAAGTGCTATTAAAGTATAATTGGTGATGAATGCTTTGCATGTAATTACATAATAAATGACATGGATAATCGAAATTACTCACTTGGATGTATTGGATATTTATGAAAACTTGGTAATTAGACAAAACGTGAAGTTACTGACAGAAAAAATGATTTGGATTAAGTAAATAAATTGTTACTGTTGGGAGTTAAAGCAATACTAATATTACATAAATACATTCAAATAAACCAGTGGATAAATGTTTTTTAAATAAATTATTTTTTGTCAATCTATGCATTTTCATTCGTTTGGGGAAATAATATAAATTGGCTCAACGTCATTTATAAAACTTTACAAATTTGATAAGTTAACACATCTTGATAGCATTTTGCAATTTTATTGAATAATTTTAGGTTTTATACTGAATTTTATTTTGAATATCATCAACAATTAATCTATATAAAAGTTAATGCACATACAACTTCCAACTAAGCAAGATAAAATAGTCGAAAGTAAATTTGGTCATTACGAAAATTTATAAGTTAGACAAAGTTTAAAAAATTAGGGTAATGTGAAATTTTGTGTCGATATGGTATATACCGTGGGAAGATAATATAGAGCTTTTAATAAAAATGTATAGTGCAAGTTTTAGTTATTCTAAAATATTGACACTGTCAATTAGAGAAAGATTTTCGCTGTAGTTACCTATAGTTATGAACAAAATAATTGCCTTCAAAAAACTATGACCATTTTCCCCAGTTTCACCCTATTTATCTTTAAATGTACGACATTATGGGACATTAAATTATGAAGTACACATAGGTTGAAATAATTGATGTGATATGTAACCAGAAATAATGGGATTTTCTGCACTAGCCAATTCAACAAAGTATGTTACTAACTGTTCATTAACAAGATATTGCCTCAATTATTTTATTCTTTTTTTTTTAGTTCTACTGTATAATTTAAATGTGTTATAATAATATTGCACTTTTTAAAATAAACAATAATAAAGCATTTTCTTGCGTCTATTTATAAAGTTAGCTGTTCTTGATTATCTTTTAAAACTGAAAAATATACCTTGACATATGAAGATCAGAAAAATGGTGAAAGAAAGCCGGTAATAGTGTAATATTCGACAGAGACGGACGTATAAAGAATATGATTATTTTTGAGAATATTTTTGCGGCACGTGCGACTAGCGACTCTCGTAATTCATTCGAAGGAGTAATCACTTTATAATAATTTTTCTGCAAAAATGTAATTCTTAAATTCTGTAATAAAAATGTACTTTTAATTTAAAAATTTAATATTCTCCAAGAAAGAATTACCTCGACGACGAATCTGCAAAATCAAAATGCAAAAATAATTTTAATTTGTTCGAGATAGATGATAGAAAAATACTAAAAGTTGAAAGACTACCAATTACACTAATAAGATAAACATAGAAATGATGTTTTTACTTCCTGATATAAATTAACTTATCCTTTTATTGCAGAATATTCAATCTATTTAGTCGAATCTGGATCTGTATACATATTTTACAATAACTAAGAGAGATTTCTATATAGAACTATTGGAAACAGAGTATACTCTGTATTCCCAATTCGCATTAAGTGAAAATGTTAGGCAAATCAGTAGTACTAGTAGTACACTAACATAGTATTATGTTTATTTCGGTAATAAGTTTACTATATTTTATAAGGTTAATTTAATAATTTACATAAACAGCGAAATTCGTTCAGTTTATTAGATCTCGATAATTTAAATAAGTAGGTAGCATAATTATTATTGTTCGTAGGTTATTTATTAGACACGAGCATATCTATAAATTCTATAAATCCGAAAGTACTCAAACTAGAATGCAGTCATCAAATCGTCATAAATTTATATTGAACATCATTCTAATGTAAAAATATTTCAACTTTTAATTTATGATACAACGAGCTAAAATTATGAGTATAATAAATTTTTGTGATAGCAATTCATTATTCTCATCTGCAGCTCAATTGAGATGTTTTAGTTTACTCTAGTTCTTTTCGAAATTACAGTGTAAACGGGATTTTGAATTAACATTCGGAGTTCATTTGCATTGCATCTTCTACCGGATTTACTTGGTGATGAGTTTTATTTTTTACGATCCAGTATACGAAGGTACGTGTGCTCTTTGGATTATTTTTGCTAGTATAGGGTAAGGAGAAATAGAAGGAAGTAATTGCTGCTATATTCTTAAAAGATCATCTTACTGTCTTATAATTTCATTATAGTAGCTAATACTTAATCTACATAAAACAATGTTCACGGTGCGATAACAGAAACAATTTGTATAATGGTCGTTTCGTCTAATTACCGCTGCATTAGCATTTGCTTATTTTCATAATTACAAATAAGTTTTATTAAATTGTTATTTTTTATAACAAGTCTGTAGATATGTTATTTTTTAAAATGAGCTTCGTCAAATATAATATGAAAAGTACCTTATAGTCGGATAATGTTATATTTAGCCTACCAAGACTGTAACCTGTGGGTTAGCTATAACGTTTTATAATCCTCGATTTAAACAAAATAATTAGGAGCAAATTATTTATTAATTGAAATTAAAAACAGAAATATTTACGACACAAGAATCTGTTATTTAGAAAAGCAATTACAAAATTGAAAAACTAAATTTTTTTAGTCTTACCAATAAATTCAGTGTAGTTAAAACTTTTTTATTGTACCTCTGATTAATTACACCACTCAGATACATCGTCACGTGACCGAGTTTTCGTTGCATTTACCGGTATCGCTGCTTTATCAATGTCAACAAATTCAATAATAACCGAAACATAACAAATTTACCAAACACTAATTTAATTATCTATCAGATATTTCTCAAGAATTTTTTATGAGTTTATAAATATATTATATGTAGAGAAAGGACATTTTATCTAAACGTTTATATTGCTAAAACTTATTACATTCTTTTATGAGGAACAAGTAAACAACTCATCAAATAAAGAATTACTTTTTTCATCATTTATTTTTATTTTTTGCTTTATTTCATCATATTTCTTCATTCGATTGTACTAATTAAACTAAAGTAGGTATATGTTATATGTATAGAATTTCACATTACAACTACAGATATAATTACAATTTTGTAAAAAGTTATCAAATGGAAAATTCAAAATTTGATATCTTCTTGACAATAATATCAGCACATTAAATGTTTTACTACATGCATGTTACATGTTAAACGCTAAATTATGTAAGTAGTTACATCAAGTATAGTAAATTTAACTCAAATACACAGCATTTTGATTTCTAACATCAGTACTCACCCTTTGAGGTCGGTATCCTAAAGGACGCTGCTGTAATTTCACGGAATTCTGCTCTTGAGTGCTCATTGCACTGCCGACTTGGTATTTATGTGCAAATTTATGCAGACGTCTTATCGTCTAAAGACGGATAAATGTAAACTAGTCAAGGATTACTCTCCAGAAACTGCCTAGATCTATCTGTCACTTTAGGTTTCCATAATTTGTAAGTTATATCTAATATAATCATATGCGTTCATAGCTTTTTCAAAGGATATATTTTTTATTAAGATTATTTCTTCTTATTATCTTATTTTCTGCATATTTTTCTTTAAGCTGGTATTCAAAAAAGCAAACTTATGTAAATAAATAAAAAAAAAGTAGTAGCTTCTCTAAGCCCAAAAATTAAAATTCGGGGAAGAATTGTACTTTTTTTCTTTTAATGGTAGTTGTGGTATGCTGTACTTGAATTATTTTAAAGCTGATTAACGATTTTTTGAAAGCAAGAAAGTAAGGCATTACTTTTACGAACTCGGTGTAAAGATGAACTGCGAAAAGAAAAGTGGAAAATTTATTAGTCAACAACGACACCAAAAACAGCAAAAATCTGTCAAATATATTATGTTATGCAACACTTTACAGCAAAGCAACCATCAATTTATTTTATTTCTCATTTTCCAGAATGACATATAATCCCTCGAGTGTTTTGTTGAAGCGAGAATTATATCATCAGGTAAAAGTATTACTTCCGTTAGAATTTTGAAATTTATATATTATCTATCAACAAAAATTAGTATATATTTTATTTTTTTATTTAGAAAAAAGATGTAAAAGTATACAGCTTCTTTCTAAAGAATAATTTATACACTAAAGCGTTAATGCATAATATTTTTAACAAAGGAATCTATAGAAAAATTACTTTTATAATAATAATGTGCTTCTAGAAACAGTAACAATACCTTTAAAAATAATTGGCTTGGTTACGCAAACTAGTAAGGGTTAGTGCTTTACCTCTATTATATTCAAGTTTAAATCCTAATCGAGGAATATGTTTTTCGGGATAGTATCGCGTTAAAGTGATTCTTCTAAATCTTTGTATAAGTACTTTAACTTCCTGTTATCTACTAGGGTGAATTCACCAAATTACGGCCATTTAACAGAAATTTCATGTTTGACACGTTGTAAAATATTAATCTTTTTACTTTACTTTGTAATTTATACCGGACCATTAAAAAATTGACACCGGCCGATTCGACACTACTTCTTAGTTACATTAAAGCAATTTAAACAATATGTAAGATATTATATTATGTAATATAATAATATAATGTGGCACTTGATTTATAATATGATACAATTTAAAATCAAAAATTTCACATCCTATATTTCTATTGGTCTTGCTCTTTAAATAAAGAGTAGAAATTGTTGTAAAAATCGCTTCTTTTTGAGTATAATAATAAAAATTAACACTTTTAAAACGAAGAATGACAGCTGTTTGTTTTCTGGTTGCAGTACATCATTTAATTTAACTGTGCAACTAAAGCAACTTTAATTTAGTTTTAAAATGCAATTTTAAGTTTACTTTATCGTATAATCAACTAAAATGTGTATGACAAAAATAAAACTATTAACTTAAGCTTTTATCAACTTGGTTTGGTAATACGACAATTTAATAAAATAAAGGTAACTAAATATAGACATATTATTTTTTAAAGCTTTTGTTTTACGCTTTGACTATTATTTAATTTTATTTCCTTTGATGTACGAAAGCGGGCGAAAGCCTTCAACAGGCGAACTCGTCCTAGAGTTTCCCAAAGTATGCGAAAGATTTTCAAAGAATACTTACCTGGTTTTGCAATCACTAGTCAGTCCAATATATTGCTATATATATTTTTCCGAATAAAAATGCTTAATTATTCATAAATAAAATAAAACGTTTTCGACCATAAAATAATTAATTAAGAAATAAAAATAAATAAATTATTGGTTTATTTTAAATACCTGCAGTTATAATAAATTTTTAAAACTTACTTTTAAAATTTTATTTTTAAATACCTTTCCGCTCAATCTCAAAAAAGTGTTTGTGTAAGTTATTACAAAAATATGCAGGAATTTTAAAGCACTCTGTAATGTTTCAAAAATGTACTTGTACAAACCTTATTTGAAATGTATTATAAAATTATATAAGCAAATGTATTATTATGTAGATTATTATAACCATGTGATGTGGTTCTATGACTTAACTACTTGAAAAGATTTTAACAATATACTAATTATGAAATGTAGGTATCTCCTTGATGTGAATAATGGCTTTTAATATAGGCTTCAGAAAATTTTATGTTGAATAATTTTGTCATTATTTTAATATAATCAAATTTGAAGTTGATTTTTTTAAATTTGCTTTCAAATTTTTAATTTGATAATACACCAATTATTTCAGAATCACAAATTAAATGTATTATATACTATGATAATGTAATTAGTCTAATTATTAGGTACTTTTACGTGGCAATAACTCAGAAACGCAATATTTTTTTGCATAGTATAAAATTTTCTTACATCTTCAGTATGCTGTTTACTTTTGGCAGGATAAAAATGTAACCTTTTTCACATGACACTTCTAGGGTGATCCATAATTTGTAATAAAAAGTCTAAAACTTTTGAAAACCAACTTACGTGAGGTATACAATTATTAGTAAAATAATTAAAAAACTCATATTAATTTCTGAGAGTGGTGAATTTTAAAGGTAAAACATAAAAAGTTTGCTAAAAATTGAGAACTTCGGGGACATATTCAGTTTCAATAAACATTTGTTAAAAAAGTAGTTAAAACAACTAAAATTTAAGATGTAGTGGGTTTCTGGAAGTAGAATAAAAATAAAATATGCTTTAAAATTTTTGGGAACATATTCAGTTTCAATAAACATTTGTTAAAAAAGTAGTTAAAACAACTAAAATTCAAAATGTAGTGGGTTTCTGGAAGTAAAATAAAAATAAAATATGCTTTAAAATTTGGAGATGCTTTTAATTGTAGTTAACGTGTATAATTTATTTTCAATTACTTCATCAATTACAATTAAATTATCAATTTACTTTCTAATCTTTCTAAATAAATTTAATCTTATCGTTAGAGTACGGACTTTTAAGCATAAAAAATCGAGAAAATAGCGCTTAAAATAGCACAAATAATTGCCATTATATGCATAAAAGTATACATTAAACTTAATATAATAATCGATAAGCATTAAAAAAAATTTTAAAACAAAATTTATTTGTAAAGTAATACAATAAAAAAGTAACAAAAATTAGTAATACAAAGTAACACAATAAATTAAAAGTATCAAGAAACTTGTGAACAAAAAGAAACTTGACAAAATGTTTAATTTTCAGAGTTTCCATAACTTTCAATTATTATTATTATTATTTATTATTATGTATATTCGAATATAGTATGTACGTAAATATTCAAAAAATAATGGTCGCAGTTCTGTAAGGCTCTAGTAGTCAATCCACCCCTAAGTACAATACAATACAACACAATACTGCTAAATAAGCAATATTATTAAAAATATGAGAATCCTAAATAAAATCGTAAATAACAATAAAACTATAGGAAATTTAATTTTTTTACTGTTTATCTAGAAAATTTTCAGAATATAAAGATGACAACTTATCTATAAGCATGCTTGCAAATATATGGGTTGTTTTCATATTTTAATTTTGGATGATCTCTTATCCCCTCGTTAACTGTCGTCGGATACTCGACGCTAATCAACTATCAAACTATAAATGTGTTAAAATTTTCAACATTTCTTTTATATAAAAGAAAAAGTGATGATAAGCATATTCAAGAACACCAATGTTTCCGTTATACCTCCTATTATGTATATCAAATATCATCAAGTTTTTAAACTAGTTGAAGTCTTTAATTTATTATTCCTCTATATAAACAAAGCCATCAATACAAACAAAGTCTACTAAATATTAAATTCAAAAAAATCAAAATATAAATAAAAAATGTATGTATTTATTGGGATATTGTACATATCTATTACAATTTTTTTTTTGATTTATCGAAAATGTGCTAGAATAAGCACTAAAAAAACATAAAAGGTGATTCTAAGCATTAAAGTCATTAAAGTATCAAAATAAGCATATAAGCACAAACAACATAGCGTCAAAATGTCTTATTTTTAGCAAATTCGTAGACATTTATAACAATTACACTTCTGCTATCAATATTTATGTATAGCAAATTTGCTATAAATCCGTACTCTACTTATCATAAATATTATCACATGTTAATAACATTAATCATACAATTTATTTTTAGTGCACCCCTTAAAACTTCACCCCGTTTAGAGATTTAATTTTTTTAATAATATTTTCAATATATTTTAAGCTAAATTAAGAGTATCTTTAAATTTTTAGATTTTTAAAATATTAGTTCGCTCCTTACAACCTCTTTTAAAGTTTAATTTTGTTTTAATTTTTCTAATTATGTAATTAACTCAAATTAAGTTTGCCTCCAAATTTTGAAATTTTTAAAGTAACATATTTTTAATTCACCCCATAAAATGCACCCCCTTTTAAGATTTAACTTTTTAACCATTTTTTCAATAGACGTTTACTGAAATTACACATAAACTAATAAATTAATAAAATAAAAACCTTTTCCGGATTTAGACCAAGACTAAATAAAACTACTATAACTTTTCATCGACATTTCAAACTTATATTCTGTATATCTTCAGAACCCAAGTTCATTTTTTAGCAACCGAGGTTAGATTAAAATATGCGGAACCGACTAACAAGATTAATGCCATTAAAAAAATTTAAAATTGTAAGTGTATAGGGTGTTTTTTTAGCTGCACGAGAACTTCAAATTACAATCTTTTATTTTCTTTTATATTATTTTAGTTTATTTTCAAATCGTACATGTCATTAAATTTACTATTATAAAAAGAAATAAAAAAATATTTCATAATTTTTTTAATGTTTTATTTTAATTTGAAGTTCTCATGCAGCAAAAAAAAACCCTTTATATCTAAATTAAATAAAAATAGAAACAATTTAAATTTATTTTTTAAATTACATATTTTTGTACTGCATATTTTAAAGTACCCTTTGTTGCTAAAAAATTGTCTTGGACACATCCAATGTTAAGGAGCATCACCTGTTAGAATTTTCGCGTTCTACAGAATAATTATATGAAAATAAAATGTCCTTATTATACTCAAATTCAATCCAAATGCAACCATGTAATAAAACCCAGGTGTGTTTGTGCTAGCTGATACTAGCTCGAAAAATATGAATAACACAGGTCAACACAATTTTTGACTTTGATAAGAGAGTATGAAATTTTGATCGTTAGACGAGAAAAATATATATGCCTTGAAAAAGTTTGCTTTTGTATCCAGGAGGGCGGTTGACCAGTATATTAGAAAATCCATAATTAAAATTTTTATTTATTGATAAATTGAAACAAATGTTATTGTATGTAATTTTTATTAACTTTTACAATCATATCAGATTACAAAATAGTAAAAACAAAGTTTAAAAGTGAACCTTATTACTATTTTTTCCATGTTCATAAGTAATTTCTCTCACTAAACCCCCAATGTAGTTCCCCATCATATTTTCGTTGTATTGGCTCTGATAACGTTGTTCAAAGTTCATAATATCTGAATTAAAATGTTCTCCTTGTTCTTCTGAGTATGTTCCCATATTGTTTTAAAATTTATCTAAATGAGCATCAGCATATATGTACTTTGAGAGACATTCTGCAACCCAAAGTTTTGAAATGTTTTAACATGTTTTTAGCATTTTCTTCATGTGCCATATCCGGTTCCCCGGACGTTGGTGACCTCTCTCCTATGTTTGTGTTGTGCGTTTGAAGTATTACACGCACATAGGAGACCTAACAGCAGGCTTTAAACCGCGGGAGTGTATACACGTCGTCTCCAGTGATGGTGTACCAGGCAGATTAAACCTCGGTGGTTTGCCATTGCCTTCCAAAGAGAGACGATCAAAATAAAGTTTTTACTGAGCCCGGAGTCGAACCAGGCATTCAGCATTAGCAGTAACACACTTAACCACTTTAGCTGACGACCGTCGATCGTTTTCAACTAACTCTTGGTCACAAGCAACATGTGGAGCCCAGGACTTGTCTAGATTCCAAACAGGGTAGATAAAATACGCTTCATAAGCTTTACAAACCTTTTTACATGCGTTTAAATAAAATTTTGTATCTCGAACTTTAATAAATACACCACATTTATAAAAAAATGCATCAGCATCATGTTTACACCTTTTTGACGACATTAAACCTCTATGAGTCTTCTAGAAAATATGCAATTGTTGTTTATCACTTAAATGACATCTCTAGACAGTGTTTGAATGTTACGACCCCCTCATTTTTTCGGGGTATTTTTCAATATACCAGAACTATTTAATATGTCTCTGATAACTCAAAAAATTGATTATTATTATGACTATTATAAAAGCAAACTTTATATGGAATATGGGTACTTTTCTTTTATTTTGAAGCATAATGATTAGAAAAATCATAAAATAAATTTTAGGACAAAGAAAAAAATTGTTTCTGTCGAGTTGTATAATACACAAAAATAGAAGTTACATAAATGATCTAACTTTTTCTAACAATTTATTAGACATAACCATAACTTTTCAAAAAAATTGTATATTTTCCATTTTAAATAAAATTTCAAAACTACAAGGTGATTTATAACAACTAATGAAAAAGTAAATTGATAATATCTATGTACAGTACACACCTTTAAATGGTGTACCTAATAGAAGTAAACACACGCAACTAATAAAATGAGAATAATGTCTTTAGCGTTATTTTAAGTTAATGCTTTTATAATAACAATTTCACAAGTTAGTTGATGCTAACTTTTATAATCTTTGAAAACTTTTGATTTTAAGCTATTTTGTGTAAGTTAAAAATTTCAAACGTACTGATAAATTTAAATTCATTAAAAAATTTTCAAACACAAAGCTTTTAAATAGATTTATTTACAAATAAGTATAATAAATCATATTGAAATTTAATTAAAGCTGGCTACATATTAATTATTCCGCATACTATATGGCAACTGCATTCAATGTCCCCAATATATGGATAAGAACATAATACCATGTAACTTCACGCAAATTCTAGTATTCTTCTGATACAGCCATAGTTCCAGTTTCACGTGAAAATTATTTCGTGTGTTTTTCATTTGCACGCATACTTGGTAATCTGACTAACCTGCAGTTTTGCCTTTTTAATATCTCGTTTACGTTTTTAAAATCTCAAAAAATTATTAACTATTTAATAATTCCTGCAAATATCCATAATTCTGTAATGTAGCTACATCAATAGCTACGGTTTTCAAAAGAAAATAAAATTTAAAAAACGCTCGCAACTAATTGCTTGCACTGAATAAGATAAAGAAAGTATACATGACGATAATTAAGGAGAAATTATGATTAAAATTTAATGGAATTATGAATGGTAAAGATTTAAAATATTAATTCAGAAATTACTAGAAGATCGACAAAATTTATTGATAAGCAGACACATACAAATTGGTATTAATTCTATTTTATTATTTATTAACTTCCATTTTAAAAATTTATTGAAGTGAAATTTAAAATTTTATACCGACGAATTTTTATGAATGATTTATTTAGATATTAGATAATTTATTACCCGAATAAAAATCATATCAATATTTATAATAGTATATATAATTTCCCTGGGCTGTGATTTTGCAAAAAAATATTTTGTAGTTTTTAAAATTTTATATTATACGCAGCAAAGTGCAAGATGACAGGTTTCATGAAATTGAAATTTGTAGTGGGAAATACGGTTTTAAAGTTGCTTCAATAGATTTAGATAAATTTATTAATATAAATATTGTAATAGAAAATTAAATACGTTTATAAAATTACTTATAATAAGGAAGCAGGAAAAAGTTAATTAATTCAAAATATAAGGTAAGAAGCCGCATACATAAAGAAAGTGAGTAATTTTAAAATACTCTAATAATTAAATTAAAAGTTTACGTTAAATTATAATTAAAATTTAACTTTTATATTGATATATCATCAAAAGAATGCAAAAATAGAATACATACTAAATATCACATAATCTACTTAAAATTTACTTCTGTTAAAAAGTCGAATAGACTGATTAAGAAAAAAGCGTTGTTAGACAATAGTATTGTAATAGAAATGAACTTAAAAATTAATTTTTAAGTGAATTTTTTATATAGTAATTTTTTCCCGTTTATTCGAGAACCTGTTAACTGTAATAAATCAATGTTTTTTTTATTGCTTTTTAAATAATATTTTTCTACGTATCTATTCTTTACATTACGGTTAAAATTTATTATTTTAACGTTTTTGTTTACATACGTCTATTGTCTTATTCGAATTAAAAGAAAAACTTTGTTTTACGAGCGGATGCAATAATTGCACAACGAAAAATATCATTTTTAAACCAAATGAGCCATAGAATATTTGTAAAACCCAATACCTTCGATTTCTATTTTTTTTTGTCATTTTATAATATTATAGTACTTTTATATATTAATATAATATAGCATTAAAAGCTAGGTATTTTAAGGCACGTATTAAAGGGGTTGCTTAGCAAACAGCAACATTAACTTTAATTTTAGGTCATTACCTAAAATTGCTATTAAAACGTACACTTTTTAAACTGGTTGAAAAACATTTGGCAACATGCCGAATATAGCAAACCGTTTTCAAGCAAAATGTTTTGCTTTGCGTTACAATATTTTGTTTGATCTCAAAACAAACCGATAAAGCAAAAACGTTTTCAGTCAAAATGTCACCTAACGTTTTGTTGGCAAACGTAAGGAAAAAACAAGATATTCTGGCAAATAGTGGATTTCCTTCTATCTAAGAAGATAGTAGCTTATATAATAGTTCCATAAAAGTTTAATCTAAAAATTGTTGTAAATATGTTTATGTAGGTGTTGCTTTGTAAAATCACAAAATAAGATTCTACGGTAGTCATTGCTAGTGTTCACCTAGTGTGTATGTTTTATGGTTATAAGTTATAACCCATGACTCGCACCCACATATCAGAACAGATACTATCACTTTCTTATAAACATTAACTTTGGTGCTTTTAAGTATCTCTTGCATGTCCGAAAATAATATCTTCATTGCGTCATCATTCTTTGGTTTAATTTTTTCCATTATTCTATCTTCGTGGATGACAATGTTTAGATATTTGTAGCTATTCTTCGGCTTTAATACACTATCGCCGATTGGTGTTGTTTAATTTTCTGTATTAGATTTTTTAACTATATTAATAGTATTATTTATATTCCATATTATTATTATATTTACGTTGTGTTTCTTGTGTTTTCTCTTTCTACAAGTTCTTTGAATTACTCTCCATCTTTTCCATAAATTTTTTTTTTTATTCAGTATATTACATTTGTCGTTTTTTATTTAAATGTATTTCCAATTTTTGTTGTTTCGAAGACATTTCTTGCTGATTCCAGTAAAATATTTTTAAATTTTATTCAACATTTTGAGTTTTTTAAGTTTTTGTTCTACTGCTTCTTGGTACTTTTCTCCTATTTACGGATTTTCCAGTGTATGTACTTTTATCATTTCTTTCAATATTTGTCATTTCATTTCCTGTTTACAGTTTTATAAATTTTCATATTGATTTACTTATTACAAAATAATTAATTATTGATGTTTTATTTCTACTTGATTCTTCTCTTATATTTATCCTTTTGTTTTCTGTTTAAGTGCAAACTTCAAATTTGCTATTACGACATCTTTTTTATACTAAATGCTTTTATCCTAAATAATTAATTTTAACACGTCAACAATGACATATGACATAGTAATGTCAATAAATTGAAGAAAAAAAATTTTAACAAATTTTGTTAAATGTCGTTTGAAAATTTACTAGGACTAACTTTATTCTAGCTATTATCTTCTCGGCTAATCAAATTATCATTGAATGATACAAGACATTTAACTGTTTTAGAACGACGAAAGTGCAATTAAATAGTAAAGCTGTTATTTCAATAGACGATAAACACTGAACTAAATATCGTAAGATAGAATTAAATTTAAAAATAATATTAGAGGTGCTAAATGTGAATACCTAAAAAGTAAAATAAATCCAAAAGCAAGGCAATCAAAAGAAATGTGAAAAAGGTTAAAAGATATAGTTTTCGAAAAAATTGATAAGAAAAGATAATATAGTATTAAATAATTTAAATTTTAATCAAAATTTTAAAATAGCATTTTAATGTTTTAATAATAAATTGTTTAATAAAAAAAAATTTTAATTTTGATTAATTTAAAAAGTAATCAAAGATTCAAATCTTTTAAATGTGAGTAAGTTCATTTGATACAAGCAGTCAAAAAAATCAAGTAAAGGAATAGATAAATTAATATATTGCCAAATATGAAAAAATATCTGAGAAAGGGCTGCAATTGCAGCTAGACGATTAGATAGTAAAAAAATTAACTATTGGTCGAGAAGAAATCTAGTTTTCTCATGGAACACTCAATGGGGCCGTGGTAATTTAGATTTAAATCTACAAAAAGAAGTTTATATTTTTATTATTCCTAAACATGAAAAAAGGTTTTGAAACAATAAATAGTGAAATTTTAATAAAAAATTTCAAAATTGTGGTATCAGAGGAATAGAGTGTAAATGGTTCGTGACATATTAATTTAGAAAATTGCATACAAAATACAAATATGAATGAAAAAATATGTAACTGACGAGCTAAATTGTGATGTTGGTGTCTCGCAAGACAATATTTTAAGTATATTGCTGTATATTTTATATATATAAAAATATATTTTATATATTTTATATTATACAATTTAAGAAGATTTTGGAGATTGGAAAATTGGTTTAACATAAATCAAATGAATAAGTAAATGCAAAAAGACGTAATGCATGGCGATCAACAGCAATTTTGATATAAATCTATTTATTGATGGGCAAAAATAGAGCAAGTGGATTGCTCTGAAAATTAATTTCTTGACAAGAATCCAGTGTAAAATACCGAAAGACTGTACGGTAAATGTTTATAACACAGTTGTCTTGCTACTATTATAATTATTGTGTTTATATGCAGTGGGGGAAACATTCAAACATTACAAAGGTTACAAAATAGAGCAATGAGAATAATTCTGAGATGTAATAGATATACGGCAAGCCAGATCATGATAAATAATTGGAAGTGGTTAAATGTCAGGCAAAGACTAAATTTTCAAATTTTGATTTTTATATTTAAAATGAAATATGACTTATTGTCGAGATATTTATCAAGAAGTTTAAATTATGTCAGAGATGTGTGTAATGTTAATCTGAAAAATATGAATGATTTCAAGGTGAAAACACAAAGTATTATTTTGAATAGAATGTTTAACGAAATGCCTAATGACATTAAAGAGGAAACTAACTTATGTTCCTTTAAGTGTAAACTGTTGAAGTATGTTTTGGAGTCACTTTGACATTTGTGAGAGATTTTAATTTGAGGGTGTGCATAATTAACTGTTTAAAATACTTACAATGGTTTGTAAATTTATTGTAAATATTTGTACAAAAAGTATTTTAAAATAACAATATCTAACAAAAAATAAAAAACAAAAAATATATGCATGGAAAATTGAATTTTCTGGTTAATGGTAGAGTTCGTTCAATTCCACATTGTAGCGGTTAAATTTCCATTTGACGCTAAGTAAATAAATGCTTATATTTTGAAGAATACAATCTTTTGCGAGAGCCAAAGTGTTCAGTAAACAGAGTGAATTCAGTAAACAATGCGTGAATTTTGTGAAAGAATATGTTATAGCCTATTAAAAATAAACATAGGTATTCATTTAGTTTTCAAAATTATCTATTGAAAGAATTGATAAAATTGCTTTATTTTTGGCCAATTTTGTCGATAATTTAAAATAATTATAGCAGAAGTTTAGTTACTTTCAAGCATAAAAACCATACATAAGATCCTTAAGATTAGGTCTTTTACGCAATGAGATTGTCAAATTTATATTCCATGTAAAATACAATAATATTTCTTTACCTCTTATATTCTATATTGGAAATTTAATAAATTGCTAATAATCTTCTATGAGTTTTATTAAATTTATAGTGCCCATCAATCTATTTTAAAAAATAAAAGAGAAAAACTTACGAATATCCTTGATCTCATGACAGTAAATGCTAATCTGCCTACCATAGAATCGCAATATATTTTATCTTTTTTTTTTAATTAGCTTCTATGCATAAGGTGTAGGTGTATAATTTTATATTTAATAATAATAATTGTTGTGTCTTCGTGATAAATTGTAGGTTTTGTAATCGTAGGTGTAATCGTAGGTGTAAAGAATAAAAATATAAAAATCGTAACTCCACTTTATTTGCCCAAAGAATAGCGATACCAGTTAAAATATCATTATGTGTGTAGAATGTAATGCACATTTTATCGCTACGACTGCGCTCTTAAAAACATTTACAATCCGTAACAATAATCTGTTATAAATAAAATAAATTAGTAAAAATTGGTAAAAAATAAAATAAATAAAAAGATTATAACAAATAAAAGTAAAATATGGCCGCTTAAGTCGCATTATTATTGCTTCGTGTAAATTTTAAATATTCAACTTGTTTGTGTGTGTATGGTATCGATATCTATACTGAAGGCGTAGTTACGTATCGAGGTGGTGCTGTGAATTTTGGTGCATCTGCTGATCTGCTACTTCTTTGATAATTTTATTTCAATTTGTCATAAACAATATAGCTCTCACGATTCGTTAAAGTTCTGCGTAACGGCGACATGGGTAAAACACGCAGCACAGCTGATGTCGACAATAATGCTGAAATTATTGATATCTGCGAGAAGGTATGTGAGAAAGTTCTCTCCGTATTTACAAAGAGGGTTGAAGACAGATTTGACTCCTTGGAAAACTCCTTCGCCGATATAAAAAAAACTTCAGCGGAGAATCAAAAGCGAATTGATGCTTTGGAGCAAAGATTGGATAATCTGGAGCAGTACAGCCGAAGAAGCAATCTGCGTTTATATGGGGTACCTGATCAAATAAATAAAGACATAAATGGTTTGGTAATCGGAATAATCAGCTCTAAATTGAAACTAGATACTACTTTAAACGACTTAGACAGAGCGCATCGTGTAGGCAAGAAGAACGATAATATGAAGTCTCGGGCAATACTAATAAAATTCACTAACTATCAAAAGCGATCTTTAGTACACAATAACAAAAGAAACCTGAAGGGTACTAGTTACGTCATAAGAGAAGACCTTACCAGAAACAGGCTAGAGGTATATGGGCAGGCAGTAAAAAAATATGGGATCCGAAATGTGATGGATTTGTGACGGGGATACCCGTGATGGATTGGTAATTGTTAGGACGCCTCCAGATGATGATGGAAACTCCTAGGTGCTGTTGACTGCTGCTTCACTGAGTGAGTTAAATTAACTTTTTGTAACGTAGAATAATCGTAATAATCTGCAAGAACATGTTTGTCTTGGTTTTGCTTTCAGCTTTCTTTAAATCTCTGTTCAGTTTTGTGAAAATAACTTTATTGTTGCGGTACGACTACAGTCAATGTGCATAAATTGTATTATCTTTTATTTTGAATTATCTTGTTAGTTTTGCACATTGTCAGTCTTTACATTAATTTAATTAAATTTTATTACATTTTCTAATTTGATTTTATTTAAACTAGTATATTTAATACATATTTTAATCTTTAGATAATGGCTTTATATAAGGCACTGGTCTCGCTGCACATAGCGGACCTCTGTTTCAGTTTTTATTTTATTGTCACTCTTGTTTTTTGACCCTTCGGTTCATTCTGTAATACTTTTCATTGATTCCTGATTGTTTATGCTGCAGTTATATATATTATATAATATTGTCCTTTATCTGAATCATGAAACGCAGGGTCAAGTCAATTCAATTCAGTTTATTCAGCTCACTTTTTTTTCCGGTTTATTTAATTAATTAATTAATACCATACTGTTATTACTTATAATGTTATAATTGATAGTTAATGCATAATAATTGTATCTTAATTTATTTGATGATAAATTGCGTACGACTGCGTTGAGTCTTGACATATATTTTTTACACAAATTGACTCCGGTTAATGAAAACCGGGACAGCTGGTATCGCGGGCGTGTCGGGGTTTCCTTCGGGCTCGGGTCGCATTGGTTGCTGCTGGTGAAACCTTTTTTTTTAACTTACATTACTGCATAAACTCTTTCTCTCTTGCTGGTAGTGGCTATGCGTCGGATGGGTCTCTCGCGCCCGCGGTTGCTCGTGTGGCCGACCCTGTGATAGCTACTCTTAAACTGTGATTGTCTTGAAAATATGAATGACAGGTTCCTTAGGATGGCACATATTCATTCATTACTTGCTTCTGAACATTTTGACAGACTGAAGGAGCATGTACTCCAGCATGAATATGACATAGTTGGTATCACGGAAACTTGGCTTAATAGCTCTGACTTAAACCAAATTATTAATATTGACAACTATGTCCTTGTTCGTAGGGACCGTGACTCCCGCGAAGGTGGTGTTGCATTTTTCATACATAACTCTTTAAAATTTAATCTTCTGCACTCCTCTCCCAATATTGAACAAATCTGGATTCAGCTGTCTATTCACAACACAAAATACACTTTCGGCTGTGTTTACAATCCGAATAGATTGTATATCAACAATTTTTTTGACGAAATTGAGGTTGCGCTCTGCGAGGCTCAAAGTGTC
Organism: Cantharis rustica; assembly: GCA_911387805.1. Classification (NCBI taxonomy): domain Eukaryota; kingdom Metazoa; phylum Arthropoda; class Insecta; order Coleoptera; family Cantharidae; genus Cantharis; species Cantharis rustica. Next base: position 43,697,405 of record OU426877.1, read on the forward strand.
TGATGAGATGTACTGTATGGGAGATATGAATATAAATATGTTGGAGCTCTCTCGTAGAGAAACAATCAGACTCCGTTCGGTTCTAGATGCTTTGAATCTCTGCCAGGTAATCAACTCCCCTACGCGTATTGTAGGTAATTCATCTTCACTGTTAGATCTGCTTATAACTGACAGGACTGAGAGGATACTCGACTCCGGTACTCGATCTGTACATATAGCGGACCATGAACTAATTTTTTGCTCTATCTTGTGTGTTAAACCATCCAGGGTTCCAAAATTCAAAGTTGTCAGAGATTTCAGACATTTTAATCATGATCGTTTCCTATCTGACTTAAATATGATCCCTTTTCACAATATGTTTCGGTTGCATGATGTTAATGATAAAGTAAGTTACTTTAATGAAAATTTGTTGAATTTAATCAACATACACGCTCCTACCAGAACCGTTCGAATCACAAAGAGGCCGGCTCCTTGGTTAACAGATAATGTACGACTTCTTATGTCTTTACGCGATAAGTCTTTCTCCAAATTTAAAAGTACTAAACTTCAACATCATTGGCTCGACTACAAACGACTGAGAAATCTTACTACCTTATCGGTCCGTGCAGATAAGCGGGCTTATCTTCAGTCGAGTGCTGAGGGTCGTAATTCTAAACAGTTGTGGAAAACACTCAGAAGCCTTAATGTGAGTAGATCTCCGGTTAATGAGATTCCGGAGTCGTTGGCAGATTGTAATGCTATCAATGAATTTTTTGCATCTACAACTAAATCTGTAGACAATAATGATCTTATTGAATACTTCAGTAACAATAAATTGAAACCTAATTTGCCCGATTTTCATTTTAATCTGATTGAGGAATCCGACGTCAGTCAGCTCATTACTTCTATCAAAACTAACGCTACTGGAGCGGATGGACTCAACGCTTCTTTACTTAAACTATGCAGTCCAGTTATCTATCCTTTTATTACACACATCGTCAACACATGTTTACTTGAAGGAGTGTTTCCTGAGGTGTGAAAAAAAGTACTAATTATTCCATTACCCAAGGTTAAGCCTCTGGTAGAGCTGTCTCAGTTGAGACCCATAAGTTTGTTAAGCGTCATTTCTAAGATTGTTGAAAGAGCTATGGAAAAACAATTGAGATCCTTCTTAGATAAAAATGATATCCTACCTTACGTTCAATCGGGATTTTGGCCTTCCCATAGTTGTACTACGGCCATGCTTAACGTAACAGATGATATAATCAGGACAACTGATGGAGGCTTGGTGACGCTACTGATTCTGCTAGATTATAGTAAAGCTTTCGATACTGTTAGTCACAGGGTGTTGATAGCTATGATGAAATTTTTTGGCTTTTTGGAAAATGCTACTAGGCTTCTTTCTGGGTTTTTAGTTAGTAGAAGTCAACAAGTAGTTTTGGGACGCCTCTCTTCAAACACTCTACCTGTATCGGCTGGTGTTCCTCAGGGCTCAATCTTGGCTCCTCTATTGTATACCGCTTACACATCCAGATTGCCAAATTTTATAAAACATTGTAATATGCGGATGACACTCAGGTCTATCTTTCCTTTCGACAAAATGATGTGACGAATGCATGCAGACTCATCAATGATGATCTACAGTCATTGTACAGCGGCTCCAACCAATTTTCACTTGCTCTTAACTCGAGTAAATCCAAAGTTATCCTCTTTGATAAATGCTCAGATGAAATGAAATTGTCATTAAGGATTCACATGGGTGGCACGGTTCTTGGAATTTCGGAGTGTACGCGGGATCTGGGTTTGCATATTGATGACAAATTAAGATTTAAAAATCACATCACTGCCTGCATTCAGAAAGCGTACATGAATCTAAAATTAATTTATCAGCAACGGCATTTTCTATCTTGCCAATTAAAAAGAACTATCTGTGAATATCCTTGGTCCTATCGCACTTTAACCACTGCGATGTCGTCTATGGCCCTTGCTTAGACGCTATAGATGTTGGTCGGATTCAGCGGGTTCAGAGTGGGTGTCTGAGGTTGATTTACAGTTTACGCAAATATGACAGAATTTCGCATACCCTTGCAAATGCAAAATGGCTCAATATGAGCAATCGACGCAAGTTACATTCCCTTGTACTATTTCATAAAATTATTAAAACAAAAACTCCACCTTATCTGTACAACAAAATTACATTTCGTACGAACGTACATAATTTAAACTTGCGTCGAAAAATCTTTCTAATTATTCCAAGTCACAAATTGACTTTTTTCAAACGATTCTTTGTATATAACATCTCTGCATTATATAACAACTGTCCCGATGCATTCAAAGTATTATCTCTACCAATATTCAGAAGACAGGTTTATGAGAGGCTTTTGGCGGAGCAGAGTGCATGACCTTCTGTTGCTCGTTACCGTTGGTTCCCCGGATATGTTGATTTACAGCAATCAGTTTTATGAGATACCGGTGTAGGGTTGTCGGTCGCGTGGATGCCAGTTGGGCCGCAGGGGGACTTTGATGTGTGCGCGTGCCAGCTTTTGGGTTGAGTAGAAGAGCAGACGGTTCTCATTGAGAGCCATTCTGAACTTCGCCTTTTTCATGTGGGGCGACACAACTAACGTAAATCATGTACCTCATAAACAACATTGATATTTATTATTTGTAGTTTGTTGTCTCATATGAAATAAAGACTATTATTATTATTATTATTATTAATAATCAAAATAATTTTACTTTTAATCAAGTTTGAATTTAATCGCATAACTTCACCATCAATTTAATAATTTTTCCAAGTTTGCCTGATGGGAATCCGAAATTGGAAACATAAAGTTATAACAGTATGTAGCAAGCTATATCATTCAGTTAAATAGTTTTTGAACAATATTATCTAAGTTATAAATTCAATTATATTTCAATTTCATATAACATGTAAAAATTAATTTTATTAAAAAAATATTTTCACAGTTAATAACCTTAACCATTTTAGAATATTAATAGTAGATAATAAATTACTAATAATAATTAATAAAATAGTGTGGTTTATCATAAAATAATATTGCCTTTAGTACCATTTTCATGTCCATATCTCAATAAATCTTTATGTGGTATTCGACGGACTATTCAAAGAAACAAACCAGTTGTTTAAATTATAGCTTTTTAAATCAAATTACAAGTCCTGCAATCTATATGGTAAAAGTGAGATATTTGGGGCGTAGTTTTCTTCGTAACATCAAGGAAAACCTAATATTTGCGATATCAGGTTGATACTTGAAAATAAAATTTTGAAGATTAAAATTTAATACGACTTTATTTTAGAAGCCAAGATTTCAATATTACAAATCGATATTACTTACCGAAGCAAGAAGAATTAATTTGTGTGAATTATTACAACACGCTGGATATTTTGTGTAGAACACGAAAAGCGAAATTTTTAACAATTGGGAAGATAATAAATTTTCCACCAGTAGCGAACAGATGCTCAACCAAGAAGCCATAATATGTTTTAACTACCGTTTCTAACTGGACCATATCGAGATCATCCAAAACCAGTAGCGTATCGACAGCAGGTATTTGAGAGAAACATTAAATTAAAATTCAAAGTGCAATTTATTTTTATTGAACATTGTTATTTTGTACAAATTTATATGAGACACAATAACACAATAAAGATAAGTAAAATTAGATACTAGCAAAGAGTATGTAGTGTACATACTTTTTGATACTAGCTAATACGTTTGAAATAGTAAATGTGAATTCAAATTTACAGGTTTACACATTACACCCCATATTTGAAACTGTAAAAGGTGAAATATTTCAATTTTCAAAATAAATAGCATTCAGTTTACCTTAAAAAGAACATTATTTCTTTTAATTCGACAAGGGACGTGTCATAAGAACTCGCTTCTGAGGTCTCATTGCTCTACCGAAGAGAGAAAAGCTAGCTTTTACTCTGCATTGACCGATTCATTTATTAAGATTTTCACTAAGTACGTGTGTTTGGTCTTTTTGAATGTTGATCAGAGCGCATGCCGGCAGCGGTAGAGTGGGAGTTGCGCGCTCCGCTTGCTGTTATCTTTGAGTCAACATCGGCCAAGGCCAATTATTCAATCAATATTAATTTATTATTATTGTTATTGCAAGGCACATGCCAATTATAATCAAATTTAAAAATAAACAGTTTACAAAAATTACAAACTACATAAGCCAATTATTCAAGCCAATTCTGATTGGCAATTCAAAGAACAACAAACAACGTGTGTTGAAGGTTTTTTAATTTCCTACCATCTGTACGAGTACTCATATTATTCCCTCTTATTGAGGGTTAATTTATCTGTCCTATTCCAACCTGGACTTTAACATTAAATAAAATGTAATTCAAAAAAGAAAAGAAAAACAAGAGACTTGTTAATTTATAATATAATTTAAAATAAATATTCGCCACAAATTTATGTAATATAAAACGGCAATAATTATTACAATAATTTCGTCATCAAACGGTGCTCTTATTTGCAGATAACAAAATATCATTTAATAAATTTAAAATATAACTAATTTTACTATTTACAAGAAAAAAAGGATAAATCAAATTTACAAAAATAATAATACACCCTAGGTTATAAATTAAATAAATTTTAATGCGCTACTGATGGTTTTCGCTAAATTGTTTATCATTTATAAAAATTAATTTTACTGCGTTCGTCGTGAACAAAATTTTAAATTGAAGGTTCTTCAACCATGTGCGGCTCTTCAGATGTGCAACGCACACGTTTCCTTCAATGGATTCCAAATTGTTTCTTTAAAATTTTTAATTGTAATTATTTTTACCTTATATGATTGTATGCCGCTTGTTTTTCACGGCTTGAATGATCAGCTTCTGCTTTAATCAACTTCTCTAGTGGTCTGTCCAGACAATAAATTCAAAAAAAGGCGTCGATGGCGCGTAACGCTTTACCAATTTAACGATGGTCGTCGTCACAATTTAAAACTCACACAAAAAATGCGTCGATAGCGCAAAACGCTCAACCAGTCTCCTCGATGGTTGTCGTGAAGAGAGTCTTTTTTCATTCTAAATTTTATGTTGTTAACTTTTCAATCCCCACTTAATATTGTTTATAGCAGCGCGAACTTATGATAAACAATGCGCACTTTTGTTTTATTTAGGCAAAGACCATCTTAAAATTATAACCATTTCTTCCTACAACATTTTAAACAAATAAAAATTTTAAGTCTCATTATAAAGAAGCACAACAATTCCCTGTTTTTTAATTGCAAATCTGTGGCATCAGATAATTATTGAACTTTATCAAATTTTATACCTATCTACATGCTTCTCATTTAAAATTTTTCTGGATTGTCTTGTTAAAATGCGTTTCCACCTTAATGTCCAATTTGAAGTACGACAATATACTATGTAGTAGGTATCTAATATAGTTTACATATTATAATAATATATAAGACATAAAACTGCTTACATTGAAACAGGATGTTGGCTTTAACTTGTATTGATTTTTTATTATCGCGTAGTTAGACTAATGAAGACTAATGAATGAAATAAACTATCTCAATGAAAATGATCATTAAAATCTCTTCGTTGATAAATTTCACAGCGCCATTAAACAAAAATTTTAAATATATTGGATATACTTACCTACCGATTATAAATTTTAACGACAGTTATTGATATAATTTATTGTAATGCATATATACGTACATGGATATTATATAAATAAAAGTATGATAATAACAGTAGAATTAATAGGCATAATATAAAATTATAAATATTTCCACAATAATAACATATACCTACACCAGCCAGCAGTATAAATTTATTGTAATATGTATAAAAGCATACTTCCAAAATATAACAAAAATATGATTTTTATAAAAATTTAAAGTATTCCTTTTTGTGTAATATTTACCAACATGAAATATTCAATACAAATTTACAACATGCTTCGTATATAATTTTTAAAGCTTAGAAGAGATTCTTATTTTCAAAGAAGCATTATAAGTAGGTCATTAAATTGTATGCAAAACGTTAAAGAAAATTAGAGCAAACAAGCTAGAAGATTATAGTTTGCATATGCATTGTAAACAAGAGCACAAGATGGGTACACAAAAAGCGCCTTAAGAGCAAACATAATAAGGTGCTCCAAGTATATAACCTCTACACCTGGACTAGACAAACATTCATTTATTATAGCTAGTTATGATCATTCATTGTCATTATCAGGGCTGGCAGTTGGTTTGCAAACAAATCCATCATTTTGCAATTCAACAGCATTACTAACGCACTACCAGCTTGTTATGACATAAATAAATATATTGATTGAATCAATCTATGTGTTAATTTGAGTAACTTTGGGTTGCGTTATATTCTCAAACTGTAAACATCGTTTCCCAAAACTGGTATCCCAAAACATTTTTTATGTGATCATTTACATGCTATCACTTGCTCAATGCGGTGTATTAAATATTATGTCCTTCCTACTATTGTCTATAGATACGTATGTTATTATGAGCAAGTTCAGATGAATAGATACTGTCTAGTTCGTTACTGTTCCTAATACAGACGAAGAAAAATGATAAAAATATACGTGACTGTCACATATTATTAAGTTTTCGATAGGTTAGTTGTTGACACCGAGAAGATAATTGCCTGAAGTGAAACATTTTTTGGACGTACTTGATAATCGAATCTGATATTCTAATAAAGTTTATTTTAACAGAAATAATTTATTTAACAAGCATTTCTCGTTTTCGGCAATGTTATTTACAAATGAGTTTAATTTTCTTAATTTTTCTCGTATTACAAGAAAACTAATAAAACAAAATATAAATGTTATTTATAACTAATGGCTTACAATTATTCTAAATTGATGTAATTTATTTAACAAAAAGAAAAATATTTCTTATTAGAGAAAGTGTTTATTGGTTTTGTAATACATATAGCTTATTTTTTCTTAAATTAATACAATTTAACAAAATGTAAGCAGGTACACCGAGCAATATTTTACATAAATATAAAAATATTTTCTTCTTGATTAAAAATAATAAAATATGGCTGAGGCTGTAAATTTTTCGTGTATAGCATTTCTCGGTATGCATTTGGAACAATATTAGTTATTAAACTAACTGCAGAGTGCCCATTATTACCAAAACCTATTTGATCATTAACTATTATTTAGATTAATCAGTATAAATTTATTCTAAGCTTTAAAATTTTGTATAATTTTATTTACATAAATTCATTAGGTTATGTTGACATAGAAAAAGTTAAAAATTTATTATTATTGTGAAAAACACTGGTATATAAATATTACATAATTATGATATTAATTACATAAAAATATTTGGATATACCTATACTACCCTATTGCGATGTTACAAAATGCATTTAAAATTAAAGTAGTCACGAGATCACAAGTTTACATTGTTCTTTGAATATCTGAGAGGTACATGTATAAAACATTTAGTTTCTTAGATTACAAGTTGAGATTAGGGGAAAGTTACATCTGACAGCCCTTCGCCTATGATAGCCCCCTGGCAATATTTAGTAAAATAAATGACGTACTGGGGACTGACTACTAACTTTCGTAATTATACTATTATTATGTTAGCACTTGGTAGTCTATAGGTAAGAAATTGCACGTGAGTGAATTTACGAGAGGTAAAATCCTTCCGTTGCGTTGTTTTTTTTTGGATAAAAATAAATTCTGCGATGACAACTGATGTACCGAATAATAATGTAATTTTAAATGCATATTACACAAGAATCGAATCAGATATCGAACAAAAATTCCAAATATTTCTTCATGCGTGTTTTGCCGAACACGTCCAATATCAATTTTGAAGTTATATTTCCTTACAGAAAAAATTTTCTTTATAGTGGTGGGTAGTGTGCTTTTATCTCACGATTGCTTTCTTTCAATTATATAAAAAGGAAAACTTTTTAAATTTTTTTTTATATTAGTAGATACAGGACTTGTTTCAATAAGAACAATGTTTGTTTTTGTTTCTATTAATTTTGTATTAACATTATAAAAAAACATTTAAAAAATGTTAATTGCTGCTCATTTTATCGAGTGCATCATAGGAAACTGGGTGAAGAAAAATAGAATCATTTGAAAATTCTTGCTTTGAAATTGAAACATGTTCTGAAATCTTAAGTATTAAGTTTATAAATTAAAGTCGCTTAAAGATAGAGGGGTCATCACAAGTTTCTTTATAGGTTTCCCCGACCAAAACTAAGGTCAAACTGTTTGATAAAAGTTCATACTTCGATTTATTTCGAGAAAGATTATTCGACATTCCGCATGCACCTGCATATGGAATTCAATCGGAATCGGAATTTTCTAACTACTAATTTGTGCGTTGTATGTATCTATAAATATGTTGCACTCGAAATCGACTTGAAAAATTCAAATTTATGTTTGCTTTATAACTCTTTACATTTCTAAAGTAATCACAAAAATAATTAATCGTTTTAAATGTCAAATGGTATGTTTTAAATGCTATTTGAAAATATTTCTACACAAGTAAGTAATTTATTTTTGTTCCCTTTTGTACCAGCATCAAAGAGATTACAAAATTTGTTTATACGATTCACTTTCTCTCCATTCAGGTTGTTACAAACGATACACTCAAATGTACTTTTATAATTAATTAATGTTATCTGTATTATTATCAAATGATGCAAACATTAATTTATAAATTAAAATTATATAGTATAATGTATTTAAGGGTGCAAGTTTATTTTTTGAATTATAATTTTGATTAATAAAATATCCAGTTTGTAATTTTTGTACAAAAATGAAATTACATAGACGAGGGGTAAACCGCAGAGGAATTTTGGTGTACAGCATCTTGGAATTACACAAAGTGGTATTTCTGAGATTTAATTCTCTCTGCACTATTTTCCGTCGCAAAACATAAGAAGCGCAGTAATTAGTTATTTTTTGTTTCAGTAAAGTCATATTATATTATTTGCGACGTCAGACACATTCAGTATTATAAAGCATGCAAAATAAATATTTTATTTTCTCATTAAACTAGTAATACTAATGGGATTGTTTTGATTTTAAGGTTTTATTACATAAAAATATTAAGGATAATTTTTATCGGGTATAATATCGTTGAGTTACTGCCAAAACTTGGTAAGTCCATTTTTTAGATAAATTGAGTTAGAGATGAATTGTGTATCTTTATTTTTAGATTTTTATCTCTAAAGAAGTTTTTAAGTCATATGAAAGTTCTAAGGCAGTTTTTCAGCAATTTAATTTTTAAACGAAATTAACTTAAAAATGAATTTCAAGTAGATTTTTCCATTTTAATTTCATTTCTTTTATATAGTAATGCAGTCTTTGAGTGCAAACTTGGTAAAATTTGATAATATGTTTTCAAATTTACTTTTTAAGACGGTCATAACGGTCATAAGAAGAAGAAAATTAGACTCATATTCTTGAACTCAAACAGCAGTTTCCACGCAAGTGCCTTAGCATCAGCAGGTCACCAATCTAAGTAATATGCAAATGATCAACTTAAGGATTTATAAAATAAAAGTTTTTCCTTTAAAAAAAAAGTCAATATCGAGCTACGCGTGATAGACTGGTCCGCAATTAAGGCCAGATGTCTGGCCGATACTGTATACAGGTGTAATTTATATTTATAATTAATTTATAAGGAGCCCGAACAAACATTCGTTTAGAATTTCAAAGAAACTAAATTCGGCACTGGCCGAACTCTGCTAGATAGACAGAATTATGACAATTCTTGGTGAAGAAAACAAACAAGAAATGTTTACGCACAGCATAATATAGTATATAGCAGACGAAGAAGATTAAACATTAAATTAATTATCAATCTTATTAGAATTAATTCAACTTGCTGGTAAGAATTTAAATTTAAATATATTGTTTACCCATTGATTTAATTATTTAGGTGTTTATGCTATGTTATTTTTATTTTATTTTTACAATGGTCCCTCTTAAAGGAATTTTTCGACATTTTTCAGAAATTTACTGAAAATAATAATTTTTTAACATTTTAGAAGAATTTAACAATTCATTTAAGTCAAATTCAAACAAAAACTCATGTTAACAAAAAATTCCCTAATCCGTGCTTTTCAGTTTTAATTTTTCCAGGTGCAAATGATTAATGTTTCTAAATGATTTTCTTTCAGGGATTAGAGCTTTATGTTGATAGATTGAGTACCAAGCTGGGCCCGAGGTAACAATAATACGCCGAAGTAGTCAAATAACGTTCATTTATAAATGTTTCTTGTGTAGAAGTACAAAAAAATGACACCAATATTTAAGAAAATTCAAAAAATACACAATAAAGGAGGTATAAAATTTTACATATTGAACAAAAAAGCAAAAAATTGAAATTTTTTGAAACAATGGAAATTAATAAATTAAAATATTCAATCTCTTTATTAAACAATCAATCTAACCTAAATAACCCACGTGTATTAGCCATTTTTAATAAATAATACCTTCTCTTGTTTTCATATTATCCCACCCAACTTAACTTACAAGACTTGTATCTTCATTTGTTTCTTAATATTCTTTACACTCCTACCCTAGTAAATCATCCTTAAAAATTCCATTTTTAAAAATACTCCTTTCACCTTCAATCCTGTTCTCTTGCAATTTGGGCGATGTTTAACAGGATTCTTTCTATTTTTCTGTCTAGTTCATCCACTGATGATGCCATGATATTGTGGAAACGTTTGCGATATTAACGTTACTGTGTATTTTATTTGTGATAACTTAAAAATATTTTAGTTTTAAAAAGTGTGCCTGCATTTTTTTAATTTTTCAAAATATTGATATTATTAATATCGAGTTATATTACTTAAAACACATATCTATCAATTACAAAAAAAATAAATGGACAATACAAACTTGAGCTTTTCATATTGTTTTCATTCGATCAAGGGCTCTCCTCGACCCCGTTGTCCACCACATGCATAAATACCATACGCAATCAACAGTTTCTCGTAGTTAAAAATATAAAAAGTTTTCCAACTCAAGTCTTCTCCAACCCAGATTTTCCCTTAAATGTGAGATTCGATTCAGGAATTTATCTGGTGTATGGTAGAAGTGCTAAAATATAATAATTTTTTTAATTTTCATTATTTTCAAGAGATTTAGGAATTAGAAATTTTAATGTTTGTGTGAAAAAAAACAACCATTTTTATCTGGTTTTTTATTTCTTTCACTTTTATCCCCTTCTTTTCCTCTCAGAGGTGAAATTTTGAAAAAAAACAAAAAAAAAATGATACATCAATGATACATCAATATTAATTCAAGAAACAAAAAAGATATTTGCCCCTTTAGAGGTCATTCAACGCAGAACCTGGAAAAATATTTACATATTAGGCAAAAAAATATCAACATGATATCACATCTAGGTTGACGCTGGAAAGATCAGGAAAGATCTAAAAGCTTGAGAAACTACGTGCAAGCGAACTGTGTCAGCGGAAAACAAAACATATAATCTTTTAATCCTCATACTAATCAAATATTTTCAGATGGGGTTCTCGAAAGCTCAGCTAAGTTCTATAATCAACACTATAATACAAGTATATAGCTAAAATTCAGTTGATCATCCAATCAATCGATTTATATATAACGTAAGTTATTCTTCAATAAAATTTGACCAATGGCTAATGGCGGTTTAAAACCGCCTGAGCCATCTAAAGATATGTAATAGTAATATCAGACCTAATTTCTAAATTCAATTAAAGAAAATACGGTGAAAAAACTTGAGTTAAATTTTAATTACTTGAGAAGTCTTATTTACTAACTAATTAAATGTAAAATTTTATCAACGTATAACTTAAGTTTCAATCAGATAAACTTCTAATTGTAAACAAACTGGCAGCTAGTAAATGTAGAGTATATCTAATCTTGTTTTTGTAACAACACCAAAGAACATCTGCAAATATAATTAGCAGTTAGTCGGAAAGATTGCACAAATCAATATTGAACTTCTGCAAGGAAATATCAATATTATTTTTAATTGTAATATTTATTATATCATTAAATTACAACAATGTACTTATCTACAATAAATTCTCGAAAATGTATTTTAACTTTAGCAGTAGAATAAAACTCTTCGACCGTTGCTCGTGTAGTAAGGATAATTTACAATAGTATTAAATTGTAATATTAAAATTTATGAAGATAAAATAATTTTATTTCTTCGGTTCATAATTTTTCTATAGAAAACTTAAAGCATGTTTAAATAACTGTCTGTCTAGGTTATTTTATAGTTCCTTTTTACTCGTTTTACTTATTAATACAGAAGCAGCCTTAAAGCATATTTTAAAATTCTATGACTTTTCATATAGTTAGCAAATATTTTCAAAAGCTTTGATTGGCATCCGGATAAATTAGTTTCCGCGATACACAAACATGCGGGAACAATCTAAAGGTCGCGCTTCGTTCAAGCCTCTTACGAAAACTTTAATTGAAAAACGGAAATGACTTCTTTCAACGACGCTAACAAAATATTTGATCTGCTTCGAGCTCTGTCCATCCATACTTCTTGCAAAGAAAACTTAAGCTCTTTCGATATATATAGTATATCTATATATATAACGACGAAAACCTCACAAATTAATTTGCGGCTTATATTTTTGTTTTAAAAGCGAAACACTTCAACTTATCTTTTCTTTTAATAAAACAAACTTTTTGAAAGTCTTTTAAAAAGAGAATAATGTTATATTTTACAACATTCTAAAAGCGCGTTAATAAAAACAAGTACTTATAGCCCACGACTTTTAGAATTTGACCTAGAAAAATATATTGAAAATCTGTAAATTCGGTAAAAGCTGTAAAAGCTCGCTGATTCCTGATAGTAATAAAGGCGTAAGTCACATGGATGTTAGTAAAACTTAGCTAAAACCCAGGCAAAAAATTTGGTTAGGGGTATTTACCCCTAACGCTTGATTTAATTTGTTCAAAAAAATCTTTCGAAAGCTTCTATGAATAAAGATTTCCTTTTTAATATTTATACTAAAAATTAACCGTGTTATCTATCTTATTGGTTGGTTAAATATATTGCAATGCCCCCAACTATTGAAATATGTAAAATTTTACGTAATCCAAAAATATCTTTGCTGGGTTAGCATCCATCTTTAATTTTAGCAAGAGACTCTTCTTTAGTATTTTAAGTTTAATTTCCAAATATAAATTTTTGTATCGTTTCAATTTTGTTTCAATTTTTAATTTTCAAACGTTGGTTTTCATAAAATTTTATGTTACATTATCTTATCGGACTAGCACGTGCAACCCACAGCTGCTCGCGGCTCGACAAACAAATTCGCCCGTGAATTACTTTCTATTGACCAAATCTTATTCAATAATTTTTTATTTTCTTCAATTTCTAATTTTTTAAATACTTCACTGAATTAATTAAACAAAAACAATCATCAACTCAAATTAAATTACTTTTTATTTTTATTGATACCTATTAAAAATAATTATCAAAATTAAACTTATCATAGCGGAATAACACTCCCACCGTTAACCAACGCACATGGCGTCTTACCAAGGGTAAACACGCTAAACACACTCTCTCCCACTTATCTCTATTGCCAACCTTAATATTTACAATTAAAACTTTATGTACAGGCGACGTACAAATAAATATTTACAATAAAAACAAAACTAACTTCAAAATAATTTACACAATAATTAAAATAAGGATTATAATGTTTCAAAACACGACATTTTACCCTCTTAATTTTTATGAGTAAATGCAAAGTGTTTACGATTAAAAGTTACAAAGTTGTCATGCTTCGGCAAATAATTTTTAAATCACTCTTTCAAAAATAAACAATAATTGCAGAAATAAAATCCAAATTTTCTTATAATACAATAATCAATTAATTATTAAAATAAAATATTTTCCCTTGTTCGTTAAATGAATGTTTTCAAATTTAAATCGTAAATAAACTTCATCATCATCAACTGCAGGTTTTAGGCCGGTGCGGTGGCCTGTTACGTCACTCTAATTGGTCGCTCCATCTCTTTTTGGGGATTATTTATCAAAAATAAAAATTTCTTTCCTCGTTAAATAAATGTTTTCAAAATAAACATCCTAATCAATTTTTCAAATTAAGTTAAAATAAATAATCAAATTAATTTTCAAATTAAATAAAATAAATGTTCAAATGTCTTATAATTCAAATTTAAATTAAATAAAATTTTTAAATTAAATTAAATTAAATCTTTTTTAAATTATCAAGTCAAACCAAACATCAAAATTTTCATAAATAAATTGTAAAATTTTATACCATATTTTGTCATCCGAGATCTCGTTGTTCTTTGTTTTCTTCTTCGGTACTTCCATGGCATGATCATCTTTTTCTTGAGAGTACAAATCTCCGGTACTAACTTCAGCTACCCCCTACTCTTCCGTTTCTTCAAATTCCTCTCCAATCCTTTTTTAATTCTCCTCCTTGATCTTATTGGATTTTCTGTCTTTTTGTTTTCTTCAAATTTTGTTTTTTCTTTAATTTCAACATTTTCATTTTTTTCTTCTTGTCTAACTTCATAATTTTTATTTTTCTGGACAAGTTTTGTTTTTCTTGTTGTAACCGTCAATTTATTTTCTTTTAATTTCTAAATTTTTCCTTTTATTTTCTTGATCTAGTTTCCGTTTTTAATACACCGTTTTAAATTTTTCATCATCTTCAATAATTTTTCTAGAGCAAGCAATCTAATAATTCCAAACTTTTCTTCCTTTTTCTTATCCATTATACTTTATTAATTTTCTTTTTATAACCTTTTAATAAATAAAATTTATTAAAAAATGCAAACATTTCATGATACACTAATTTTCTAAAATAAATATAAGGCATAAAAAACATAAATCGTATATCGTGGCTTTTGTTAATTTACGCAATACGTCTTATACGTAGTATAAGACGGCCAAGCAGATAAATCTATCCATAATGCATTCTGAGCGTATTACAAAATCCACAATGCTTTGTGGTTGTAACTTTTGACCATTAACCAAATTCGTCAATTCAGTACAACATAGGTATTGGTAATAAAAATTTCGGTTACTGTTGCATATCCTATCCCATGATTTTAACTTTTTCCTATTGACTATTGGAAAGAGGACAATTTTCTGAGTATATTAACACAAAAATTTTTTTGAATTATGCAATAGTTGTCAAAATAACAGCATTTTAAAATTACGAAAAGCAGGCAAATGTAATATGATATACCCGATGTGTGACGGTCGGTCTCACGTTGAAGTACGGTCTCATTTTGTTGACGGTACGTGTTCTTTAATATACTCTTAATGTTGTGTCAGTCGATGTCGACATTTTGAGGTTCAAATCGCTGATCGCCTACAAAACCCCTTTTTGTTAGTTTTCGACACACTTTGGCAAACTTCGGTTAAACTTCTTCAAAGTTCAAAATTCAAAATTTTTCAATTCTCCTTATATATTTTTATTCACCACTCAGATCGACGCGGCCAAACCCGCGTCAGCGTATATTTTGATCCAAGATCTCCAACGCCCGTTACCCACTCACCAGACGAAGAAGATTAAACGCTTCGCATTGCCATTCCGCTACGCTCGATGTCGACACCCGGACGAGTTCTATGGCTTCGAGTTCCACCCTTGGCGAGTTCTGTCATTTTTCAGGGATATTTTTAAATTTTTTTGCCTTACACAAAATCGGCTAATCATGCAGCCGTGTTAAAAGGTGTATCTAAAATACATGTAAATTTAAATTTTTCAAATTCGATTTTTTCGAGAACTAACTTATAATCCAACAAAATTTTTGTTCTAGTATGCTTAGAAAAGTGTCCTTTCACGTATTTTCAATAGGAAAAAGTGAAAATCGTGGGATAGGATACGCAACAGTACCCAAAAATTTCCTTCTTAATCTCCAGTTATATTCTGCGGTTTCAGAGCATTAAATCTTTTTTATTCGAAGTCTTTTTAGTGCAATTTTTTAGAAATTTTACAAAAACTTAAATAATCGCAAGGTTCCCAAAATCTTGAAGCATATCTCGATGAAAACATGAATCAACAAATTGATTTATTTGTTTATTGAATGCCATTTAAAATATAAATTATATGGAAATCCCCAAACCTCAGCTTTTATTTTACCGATATTCAAATCAATAAATCGATTTATTTGTCATGTTTGCATAAAGATATGTAATACCTAAGCTAACAATTATTTAAAATTATGTAACACTCTGGAATGATACATAATTTTAGACACGAAACATTACATTTTGGAGCATTACAAATATGTAGGTACATACATACATACTATTAATTATTGTCGGTGTGCACTTAGATATAATAGAAATATGGTACACATTTAACAATTTCATTGCTTGGAAAACAAAGTCAGATGTTAACAACTTATATCTAAGACACAGGAAAATGCTTATTACCTTTTATAAATTTACATATTTATCAAACTTGGAATTCTAATATAAAATATCGGTAAAAAATTAAAACTTAATTGTAGATAATCGATATGAAGTATTGCGCACACATACAACAACTGACGTCACGTGGCAATTGGTAATTAACCATTTTTTGATATCTTCAACTTATGATCGTTCTTAATCATATCAAATTTTTAGAATAAACCAAAAACTGCACAAACACTTTTTAGAACTAAAATATTTAAGTTAACACAATGTAAATACACCGTATGTATATTATCGCAAACGTTTTCACCATACTATGGCATCATCAGGCGATGAACTGTTCATCGAAAAAAAAAATTTAATATGATTAATATCATGTTACGCTACCTAAACCACTTGATTGATTATGATCGTTCTGATCTTCTAGTAAGTGATTGGTTGGAATTTAAATTGTTGCCATTTTTTTAGGTTCTTGTAAAAGTTGACCAATGAAAGTGCATTTAAAAAAATAGATAGAAAAGATAGATAGAATACATGTATGTATGTATGTACATGAATTATTTTTGGTGTTGATTTTGGTGGCAAATTATTATTATGCTTAATTCATTTTAACAATTTTCATTCAATTTCAAATCAATAAATTTAGTTTTTCCATATAGCTGATACCTTTCCTGAAAAACTGACCATTGCACCGGAGAGTTATATGGTGAAAATAATTTTTAAGCTCAAAAAATACAAATTTTCCAAAATAAAACTTTATTAATTATCTACTACTTACTCTCTTGACATAATTATCAATTTTTAAATTATTGTAAATGGCGAGCTAACTTTCATCTTAAAAATATTATGTTATCGAATGTCTTCATAAAATGCAAAATAAACAAAAAAACCAAGCACAATGTAGCACATACTACAAAGCACAATTCAGGAACCAATTGATTAGAAAAGCGATTGCAAGTTTGTTTATTGTATTTTTACAATTACGGTTGTTAATCGATCAGACTGTTTTAACAGAATTTTGTCTACAGGATCGCTTCCACTTTCTGGAATTCTGTTTTAGGAAAAATAATGCTAACTGGTTATCTTCTAATAAGCAATTGCATTTATAGGATGAGATCAAAATACTGAAGTTTTACAGACAAAATATTATATTGAAGTTTAAGGATATTCTATTTAAAAATAAAGCATTCTAACTAATGTTTAAACCTGGGGATAATGTTCAGTGCAATCCATACAAGCCGACACGCTTGGCACCGAAAAAATATTTTTGATGGCTTTCGGTGATAAACAAAATTTCAAAATTTTTTTCGTCCGGTTTATGCGCGTTTCAGTATAATAATTATGTATATTTTAAATAATTCCTTAAAGCTTTGTAAAGGATTCCATATACTAAACTAATCAAGTTTTGTATAAAAATAAATAAAATCTTAACTTTGAATATAGTTTAGTTTATAAAAATTAAAAATGTAATTAACTATAAAATTGCAAAACAAAGAATCTTGTTATGGTTTATAGGAAAATTAATTAGCTATTTCTCCACTGTTTTAGACGCTTATTGATTCAAATCTTTTCTATCGTTAATGAAAATTTCATGTTTAAAAACATCTCTAATGAAGGTATTATACGGTTTCGTACAAATTCTTATATTAACAATTTTTTATTTTAATTAACAAATACTATCAATTTTTAGGAAGAAATTAATAAGGTGTTTTCAAACTAAATTTTTTTTCTTCAATAAATTTTGTAATTAAATTTTTTGGGTTATAAATGTTATAATTTATTGTTACTACATTTTCCACGTTCACGGATGAGGTGTGGTAGCAAAAGATTTGAAAATTTGAAGTGACTAAATTTTGAAAGCAAATAGGATATTATGTAGATTGTAATGAGAGAATTCCCTTCTGCAATTGAGTAAAGTTCAAGTTCAAATATTGATAAAATATAAGATTTTAGATTGCTAAATATTATTATCCACAAGGAAGCTTCATAATATGTTTGAATTTAGTAGATTGATGTATTTGCATACATTTGTACTGATGAAGTAAATCAGATGGAACAGCTTGCATAGTAGTTTGATTGAGAAATTTCCATATTTAGAAAAGTTTTACGTGCTGCCAAAAATATCTCGAAAATATTTATTTTTCTGATATAATTATGATTGTTCTTGTATTTGCAGAAATATTTTTGTGTAAATGATAAAAGCTCGAATTTCTGAAATAAATACCTATATTAATTAAGATTTCTTGAAAACTGCGATTTCAGCAGCAAAGAAATACCTAATTTCGCAATGCAATAAAGAGAGATCGAAATAAGTTACAAAATCAGAATTACAACAAAAGTATTATATTATATTCAAAAATAACTGAAGCAGAAATATCTATAAATATAAAGGTTAAAATATAAAATTAAACCTTTCACCTAAAATAACTTCCATTGTAAACAATTTAATTTAGATATTTTATTTTTATAGCATGTACACAAACAATGCGTTTAAAAAACACCAACCCCTTACCTGATATACTAGTTGTGTGAAACGTAAGTGATGTATAGGTTCACCTAAGTTCCCAACTGGTAATTAGTCTCATTTTTTAACAAATATTAAAGTTGATTTTGTTTAAATCGTTGATGTTGTTTATAATATGTATTTTCAATTAAAAATGTATCAGTTTAAATTAAAATACTGGAATATTATTTTAAAAAAATCAGGTTTATTTCAATAAAAAAAAATCGGATGTGGCCATGCCCATAACTTTATCATACTTTTAAATAATAATAAATTTAAAAGAATTTTTTAAAAAATATTATTTTAGAGGAGAATATATTAAAAAGTTAAAATTTAAAAAAAATAGAATATTTACACGATTATTGATTAATACTTTTTTATTATTATTTTGGAGGAGAATATGATTAAAAAATAAAATTTTAAAAATAAGAAAAAAAAATTTTTTTTTTATTTACAAAATATTGTTTTATTTTGTTTTTCCGTGTACTGATTTTAATCAAAATCTAATCAGCTCTAAGTCTTAATATTTATGTACTAAATACAAAATTTTATTAAAAAATTTCTATTACTTTTTGAGGTAGAGCGCACACAAAATTTAACCACATACATACATACATACATCCATACACACATACATACATACATACAGACATTTTTTGGAAATGACGATTTTCCGCTTCTGGGACCCCAAAATGTCTAAATTCATCAAAATCTCAAGTTTTTTTTTCTGCACGATTACAATACTTTCTCAGACTTCGTATGATAAAGTAAAAATTATCGCGCAAAAAATATACAATAAAAAAAAAGCAGATATTAACTCAAAATTTTAAAAAGCACCAAGTTAAGTATTATACCAAATACCATTACTTAAACCTTGTGAGAAAAAAATTGATTATACATATTGTTTATTTAAGCTACTAATTTTTAAACTTTTAATTTAATATTTATTTAAATAACGTGAACATTTTTAATCTAATATTTTTCCGGATTTAATGTTACTTAGACAGGTACTACCACTGCAAAATAAATTAACCACATTGATGGAAAGGCCAACTCCCTGTTCTTATTCGGCTACAGGCATTCATGGTGTAGTCTACGTTAACGTTTTGTTGGATTGTGCCAGTGCAATCTGCTCAAGTAAACATTCCACCCCTCTTAAATTATGAAACCTAGCTTTAAAAATTATTTTTTTACTATTTTAAAATTAGTAAAAATCTACAATTATTAGAGAATCAAACAAACAAAATTTTATTTAAAAAAGTTATAATTGCATCAAAAGCAATTTTTAGTACCTAAATAATTATTTTTATACTTTGCCTATTGCCACATTAGTTGACTGCTAATGTTTGAGAATCAATCCAAACTAAAATATTTAATGTAATCCATATTATAACTTTTCTTATAATTATTTTAAAATTTAAATTTTCTGAAAGTATCGAATTAATTGCGATTCCTTATTTGATTTGACAAATAATAAATGCAAACATAAACTAAGGTTTTTCATTTTACTCTCGATGCGAACAGAATTACAAATAAAATTTTTAGTACTCTTAAAATCCCGCTTTAAAACAAAACAGAAAATTTTTATTACTATTTAGAGAAAAAATAGGCATTTTAGAACAAACTGACATACATGTAATGTGGCAATGTACCCATCTACATCAATTAAACAAGAATACATTGTACATTGTTTTATATGGATTAAAAATGATTCAGTTTTTGACAAGCTAGTTTTGCACTTGCAAAGCATAGCTGAAAGAATTTAAAAATTTAGATGTTTAGATTTTATAGCTTCTGTAATCTTAAGCTACATATTTGTACGCTTCTTTTATTCCTTTAATTTTGTTTTTCTAAAATGATTTATCACGACATATATATACATATTATATAATTTACTGTAGCGTAAATTCACTTTCTATGTGGTTAAAAAATTATAATTTAATTTCTTCAACTGTACCTAAATAATAGAATGCAATTCAAAATCCTTAGAATTTTTTGTTGTGAAGAATTGTAGGTATAATCAATAAAGAATGCAACAATATCATTTAAACAAAATTTATAATAAAACATTCGATAGATTAATAAATTACATAACAAAAAACAAGACATCAAACCTATATTTCAATGGGTTCAGATTTGATTTTGTTAAATATGAAACCAAATTTGTTGACAGTAAAAACTTTCAAGTCACTGTATAATATCCTTTCTTCAAGTTCATTTATGAAAACTGTTTAGAAGAGTTCAGATTCAAAATTCATAATCTACTCTCAATTTAATTTTAAATTATTCATAATTAAATTAAAATTAAATAAAGAAAACAAACCTGAACCCATATTTCGACACATTCACTGCCGTGCAAAAAATTATAATACTAAATGGTGTTCTTATAAAATATAAAAAGTTTACAGCCTTTAAAACCTTAAACTAATAATTTTGATAGCACCTACAATAAAATTTGTGAAATCATCCAGAATATAAATACAGATTAAACAACGTTTAGAAAATGATTGTATAAAATCAAACAAATTAAATATAGGAAAATATTAAAATTAGTATATTTTATACAACCATATTTATATAGCAGCTGTGGTATCCGCAACTAATGTTCTAATAATGATTAATGATAGTGTATAAAAAGCATTAGGTGAGGATAATATTGAGTAGTTTTGAAGTCAACTAAAAATAATTGCACAAATGACTGGATGGACAAAACTGGTGACTACATCCTTATAACACTTGACATCTTGTGTAACAAGAAATAACCAAAATATAATATAATATTATATTTTGATGCTATAAATATAAAACTCTTGTAATCTCTTTGTACTACCATCTGCAAATTTTTACCTGTTATATAAATTTCTACATGTAACTAAATGAATATTCCGTTTGCAAAAATGCAAAAATCTATTAATGTAACTGTTAATTAGTTAATCTGCTATCACTGTTTTTTAACCGGAGTTTTTCAAGTTTTTGATGCAAAATGAGATATAAAATAGTATCTGAAATATTTTTGTAGAACAAACTGAATAAAAATGTACCTACATAAAAATATCATCAAAAGCTATAAAAAACTAAATGCAAAGATATCAAAACATTATTTAACTACCATAAAAAATAAGTCAAAGCATAAAATAAACAAATCAAATCTTGAAAAATTAAGTTTTTTATAATACGTATTTTACTTGAACACAAAAAGATTCTTTTAGCCACATGTACAAGTATAGGTACACAAACACTTAGACGGTAGAATAAATATATAGATATATGTTTTAATTGTGCCCATGAAATAAATATTTCAATGTTATCAACAAGGCATTTAGCAAATTTTTCATTTAGATGCTAAGTCATCCCACAATACAGAATTAAAGAAAGGGTGTAATTTTATATCCTCTGCACCATTGATTCCATTGCCCAAACGTTCGTTGGGCTCAAAAGCTAGTAACTAGAACATTTTTAAAAGTAAAAACTTTGTTATTCTTGAATAGCGTAAATTAAATAATACCTGTTTCAACAGTGAACGTCCTTCCACAGAAACATATTTTGGAATCCGTAAAATGCTATATGCACTTAAACCTTCTGGATGAACATAATTTAACGACTAAAAATAATAAACATGTTAATTTCGGAACAATTTTAAATTAAATCATTGTAATACCATTCCAACCAATAATTCATATAGAATAGCACCAAAACTCCACCAATCTACTGCTTCTGTGATTGGTTGAAAACTGTACATTTCGGGGGCTAAAACAAGATCATACTTCTTGCTAAACGCCAAGTCATACTTTTCCAAAACATTACACACATAAGTTAGTCTTATATTACCAGATTCGTCTATTAATAAATTTTTAGTTTGTAAATCACTGAAACAAACCTCACAGTTATAATGAATTTTAAACTAACAATATTTCAACTAACCAGCAAATTACACCTAATAAATGCAGTCGTTCTAAAGCCAACAAAAGTTGTGATGTCCATTTAATGACATCTTTAACAGGCAAAAGAAAATTCTCCGTAAAATTAACATCGTCAAAAACAGACCATTCACTTATTTCACTCGATTTTCGACTCAGGGTTCTTTTTAATTCAACTTTATCATTATGTTTAATAGGTACATTTTTAAGCATAGGCTTATCGTATGTACTTTCGTTTTGTTCAAATGAAGCTAACTTGTTTGCATCAGAACTTTTATATCCTTCGGCTTTTTCATTTACATCGTCCATTACTTTATTTTTCTCTGAATTACTTCTGTCATATCTGCTTGAAGTGTAATTTAAAATTAAATCACTGTAACTGTGATCGGAATCATCATCAGATTCTTCTTCATCTTTTAAAGAATCTAAAGAATAATTTGTAGCATCTCCAAAAATTTCTTTATCAAAAATTACATCACAATTTGAAGACCTTTGTTTTATGTATTCGTTAAGATTATAACCGCTAAAATCAGAAGCTCACAATAATTACGTTTCAAAACAACATTAGAGTGATTAATGCTTACCTACAATACTGTAAAACTAAAATTAAAGCGTGTTCACAGTTGTAGTAATTATGCAATTTCACCATATAAGGCACATTTCCCGGTAGTATAATTTTATCATTAGAAAACTTTACGGTTTTATTAATAACCTTGAACAATTTTCAAATTAAAAAAAAACAACCTAATATAGCTAACAAAAATACCTTAACATAAAATAACTGCTGAAAATCCAAATGCAATGTCAACATACCAGATGATATAATTTTAATTACTTTATATTTATACAAATCTGATTCTGATTCTGGCACAATCTCGTCTATTTTATCACTACTTTCACAAACCTATAAAAAATTTCATATACTATCATAAAGGATCGATCCTCCAATTAGCCTTCCTAGGTTGCAAACATGTTTGGCTTGAGAATAACGAGTTTTAATTTTGCATTAGTAAAGGAAATATAAAAATACTTCATTGATGAGAAAGGCATTATATGTCTACTATCAAACGTATTATATGAACATACTCGAATAAACATAATATTATTAAAATTCAATCCTTAGAATATTGGTGTCCAAGTTTTGAAGTTTGGAAGTATGTACAACTTAAATGAATGACCTCACATTAAATGTTGTTTGGATCATTATTGTAGATAATTATTATAAGCTCTACAAAAAAGATATGTACAGTTTGTTACCTTATTTTATGTCAGTACCCATAGATTGTTTATGCTTGGCTCAAGCAAAACTTGAAAACAGCTTAAGTACAAAATAGTTTACTTTGATTAATCAATTTCGTACTTAAACCTGACTCAAGTCCGAATTAGAGTGAAATATCAAATATATATATGAGCATTAGTTTTCTAGATATTCTAGAGAAAACAATCAAGCTGCATCTATTGCTCATAACGTTGTTAAAACGCTTTTATTCCATACGGAAAAAATGAATCCCAAAGAGATTCATGGTGTTTGTAACCTTGGAAGACTAACATTTTTACTAATAGACTAAATATAATAATAATTTAAAGTTACTCACATAATCTTGAATAATCTTACTTTCAGTTGATAAATGTATATTATAAATTTTTTCTGCTCTTAATAAATATTTCTCAATTTTAAAACGAACCATATCTCTACGATTCAAATCGCTATCATCTACAATAATATCAAACAATAAAATAAAAAAAAAAAAAAAATTTTACAAACCTTTAACATTTCTTAATAAAATATCAATTCCTGATTTATAAGCTTCAAAAGCCTCTTGAAATTTCTTTGAGTCTTCAAATTCTAAAGCACGGTTAATATAATGCGACGCTTCTGCGACATAAGAACTCATGTCTTCTTGTATGTTTGAAAGTCCAGTACAAATTTGACCATCTAATATGGTAGAACTTTCTGAAGAAAAGTTCCCCGTCGAAATACTGCTGGTGTCGAGTGATGGCATCAGAGAAATTGCTAATGAAGTTTCAAATGATTTTTTGGAAACTTTCGATAAGCGTGCACCTTGAATTAATGGATCAGGAAGATGTTCGTTAATCTACAAATAAGCAATGTTGAAGTAAAACAAATAAATATTTTTTGTTTGATAAACTAAACATGGGTTTATGTTAACATAAATTACCATAACGTAACGATAATTTTAAATTTATATATGCAGCTGATAAAAAATTTCTTACTACTAAAAGTAGCACAACTTGATAGTAAAGTACATAATAATTTAAATAGATAGATAGTAGTACAAATTAGCTTTTAGTAAAAAGTGCTTACAATTTGTATGCAAAATTTTACAGCATAATTCTAGGTTGCAAAATCAGCAAAAGCATATCGAATAATATACTGTTTTATCCAAGAGGTAAACTGCAGAGAAATTTTGGTGTTCACGATTTACGATTTTCAAGGAACTTTATTGCTGGAATTGTCAATAAATTGGAAACAGAACTAAAATGTTTTAAAATTTTAATTTTGTTAGTTAACGCTACTGACAACTTTCATATACGACAGTTATTGAAATTTTACTGTAGGTATAATAATTATTGTTCGTCTTTAATAAGTTTTATTTTATTGTAATATTATATTATAATATAATTAGATAATATTTAAGTTAATAAACAATTATTTAAATTTTTGTAATGTTATAGAACGACACAGTGCGGCTTTCAGGCCGCACAACCTTAATGACAACAATCAAGTTATTTTAATTAATCAATTAATATTGTATAAATTTAATGAGATAACTAAAGATTTTACTGTAAAAGCATATAAAAGCATAAAAGCAGATGAAATACTATCATAAAATTGCTATAAAGTAATTCAGTAGATATATTACTGATTAATTAAAAAATCTATTAATATAATCAATGCGTTATTATTAATTTTTGCAGCTAACTTGATATCCGAATTTTACGCAAATTACAATAAATATGTATCTTCAGCATTAACAGTTTATCAAATGTTACGCCACAAAAATTTGTTTTGATTTAAAAATACAAGTGACAAATACGTAAAGATATTCTATCAGTATTTATAAAACATTAAAAGACTTTTCTAAATAGTAAAATAAAAGTTATAAAAAAAAGTAAAACTTTAAACAACCATTTATCAGCAAGTACCTTCAAATTTCTAATTAAAAAAAATAATTTTTCTGATTCTAATAAATAGAGTTCTATTTAAAAACAAATCTCAATAATACCTTTACTCCGTCTCACTTCCAATTCAATATCATTCAATCTAGATTAATTACTCGAGGTCAGAGTTGAATTAAATTTCAGTCATATTAAAGCCGATATTCAAAACACATAAGTTTAGATGAAAAATCTCAAATGTCAATTAAAAGAAAGCAAAAAAAGTCGTGAGGTTATTCTAATTTGTTTACTCACACTACTAAGCGTAGACACAGAATCCGTATCACTCGGAGTACGTTCATCATCAGACTGTGACCTAATCAAACTGAAATCTGATTCCAGAGGTAAATTCAATTCAGCTCTTATTGAATGAATATTACTATTCATCAGTTCACTCGGAGTGTGACTGGTCTAAAAATTCACCATATTAAACAGTCATTAACATGAAAATTATAAAAAAACCTTGAAAAAATTAACACAAACATCAGAAGAAAACAAGTGCGAATGAGAAGCCACAAATTCTAAAAACTTTAAAATACTCTCCTTCCTTTGCCGGATTACTTCTTTATCAAATCTAAAATTGAAATAATCAGAAATGAATATTAAAGATAAACTTATAAGCACCTTTTAAAATAAGATGTACTGGCTAGATTTGGATATTTTTCTTTAGCTCCGATTGCTCTGTAAAGGGTTTTTAAATCTCGATGTAGCTTCTTAAAATCATTATATCTCTTCCAAACGGTGACTTTCGTTACCGAATCGGGACAACTTTTAGGATACAACTAGTAAGAAGTAATTTAACTATGATTGAAAAGTAGGTAAATATTGAAGTACAAACCATGGATATAACATTATAAAGAGTAAAACCTTTTGCGTGTAAGCTTGTATCAGGTATATAAAATATTCTAATCCAGTTATCTTCTTTAGGATTCATATTTGCATCACATCGCACAGATTATAATTAATAACCAACACAATATACAAATGGGTATATTTACACCTCCGATTTTTGTTATTGTAATTTCTAGGTTAGAAACACATAGTAAATAGGTAAATACGCCCAACTGTCAGTTTTGTTCCAAAAAAATACCCAACGCGCAAGGATATTATAATTTTATCGAATTTATGAAATTAACAATTCATTGTTAAAATAATGAATACGTTATTATATTCTGGATGTAGTACATCTTAAAAAGTGGAAAATACGATCGTTAAAAGCAATATTGACATTTTTTACGCGGTAAAATTGAATTTCAAAATTTTAACTAAAATACTACTTTTTAATTGTTATTATAAACATCGTAAAGAAATTAATACGAAATAAGATTATGACAGTACTATGTGATGAAAGTACTTATCGTTTATTATTTACGTAAAGATAAAAGATTATGATTACAGACATTTCTCTAATCGACAGTCATAGATTAACAACTATGAACTTTTTGTATGTCACTTCTTCAATTCTTGTGGCACTTACTCAAAAAAATTATTTGTGAAAATGCGGTCAGTCCAGGGATGTCTTTGCTATTTGGCATCTTCGCTTATAATTTGCCCAACTCGTTATTAGGTATAAGGAACCTCCATGCCATTAACTCGGAACAGTTTTTAACTCGACTAGTTTTAATTTAGCCAATTTTTTTATCGAGTTACCCATTTAAAGATACATTTCTAATCTTTTTCGGAGTAGTGTGTAATGATAAAATTAATGTACATAGGCGGACAAAATACACAGTAATTGTTTTAGTTTTTATTGTAAAAAAATAAATAAAAATTCATTTTAAAGATGAGGATTTCAGCTTTAAAATACATATTGTCGTGTTTCGAAATGCTATAAATCACAATTTAATTTATTTTGTAAATAATTTTTAAAATTCCATTTTATTATTAATTATTTTTAATTGTGCATAAAAATGTTAGCTGTAAATAAGAGTGGGAAGAGCGAGAAATTAAAAAGAGTAGGGCTCGAAGGTGGAAAAAAAGAGTGGGAGTAGGTGGATGCAAGTGGACTTAGGCTATGGCCTTGACGTCGAATGGTCAAGCGGATGAAACACCATTCCGCAATAATTAAAATTGTTAATTGTTTTTAAAAGTTAATAAATTAAGTTGATTTGATTTGTTGTTTTTTTATTTAATTGACAAAGTGAAGTGCTAAATAACTTGGAAAAGATAAAGAATATTGTGATAATTTTAGTCGATGTGCAAAAGGTGCAGTCCAACAAATTTGTTAGGCCACCTGCTGAGTACATGTGCGCTTTAACACTACATTCAAGAGTAACAAAAGTGAGCGTTTTAATTTACAATTGACAATTTAAAAACAATTAAAGGAGTCTCATTGTTAAAAATAATGGATGAAACCGAGCTAGGGTTAATCTTGGGATTAAGCAAATTTAAAAGTTTTGCATAGCTCGGGTCATCTCAATATATTATTTTGGCTCATTTTTTATTACAATATATACCGTAAAAGTACTTTTAAAATAAAATAAAATTTTATTTGATATCATTATATTTCTTGAGCCTTAAACCTTCGATTATTTATATGAGTTATATGTGATGAGTCATATATCGTGGGTATTCTGCGAAAATGCATTAAGTCAAAATTATTTTGTTGTTTTTTGGTTAGCTAATCATGCTCTGTTTTTGCTTGGTGAACGTTGTATAGACTGCAAAAACGCACTAAAGTCATATTTATACAACTAATCAAGATAATTTCTGCTGTGAGTCAAAAATACATAAAGATGTTCAGAGAAAACAAACTTTGAAATCCAATTATGTCAAAACTATGATTATTGACTTAATGCATTTTCGCAGAATACCCACGATATGATGAGTCATACATCGCTGTTCTTCAAATATTGTTTAGCTTGCACTCTAGAAATCTATAGAAATGTATAGGAATTCTATAGAAATTTCTGGAAAGCTGCATTTAGGTATACATGCAGAGTGGTCTCTTATGACTAGAGTGTGAGGAATTATATGTAAATGCATATTTTTGTTGCTTGTTCCTACAGTCGTAAGAAATTGTATCTATGCGTTTTTATAACTTTAGAGTTTACAACCAAAATTTGAGAGTGCATATTTCATATGTTTTTATTTTTACTGCATATTTCATATGTTTTTATTTTTAAGACATATAAGTGCATATTTTCATACTTTTAAGAAAATAAATTTTAAAAAAGATTAACTTTGCATAAATATTTTTGAAAAAAACAGTTTCCCATGCACGGCTTGAAAACGAATTTGTTTATTTATTGTTGCATCTGCAATAAACATCATACATCAATATTGCCGTTTATTGTACCGTCATAATAGAAATGCAGCTTATGATTATTTTATGAGTCATAATTAGAGCACGGAATTTAAAGAATTTGCATTTTTCTTAAAATTGATATGTCACCAAAATCCATAATGGATAAAGCCAAATTAGGCAAATCAGAATTCAATAAAATACTTTTTAAAATACATATTTTGCATATTTTTAATATTCTGTGGATATTTTCGTAAGTACATTTTTATGCCTTTTTTATTCAACGATTCCATTTTTAATATTTCAAAGGCGATTTTCTCAAAAATTTCTTACTTGCTGTCCCAACAGCTTTGGGGAATTGTTATTCGAGGACTGACCTTCCAGCACAATAAGTAACAAAAATTACAAAAATGCGGCTGGCGTATAATCTCATTGTTAATTGTAATTAAATCTCTCAATAAAATTAATTAAAAAAATTAAAGGTGTTTGTTTTTTAGTACATAATCTTTTATTTTTAAAGCATATACCTACGTGCATATTTCAGGCATTTATTGCTGCATATATATGTGCATATATTGGGTACCTTTTAGTGCATAAATTCCACACTCTACTTATGACAAATAATTTTAGTTTGAACTTACAAGTGTTAACATAAATAACGTGTAAATAAATAGTTACGTGTATACCGAATTATACATAAATTGTGGTAGGGGCCATGATATTATGGTTTAAATATGATTCTGGGTATATCGGCGCAGCGACTGATTCAAATAAAACGCAATCTGATATTCTACTTTTCGACTATTTTTTGTAGCAGCTGGGGCCGTATATCGGCAAAAACGCGGCGAATTTTGGCATTCAAGTCGTCCATAGTCTCTGGTTTATCGCCGTAGACTAGAGATTTTGAACTCCAATTTACAGATTTATTACGCGGAATTATGCGTTCGTCGAATGTTTCTTTAAATAACTGGATTGAGAAGCGGCGTGTGACATGTTGCACCGTTTTGTTGAAACCGCATCCATTCCACATTAATACCATTCAATTGGGGAACGATAACGAAAAAGTAAGTTATCATAATTATAACAAAGTTTTATTCGTTTATAAAATTTATAAGAATATTTAGTATTCGTGGTGAAGTGGCAAACCAAACTGAATACAATTCAGTTGTCAGCTGTTAAATTGGCTGTTAATAAAAGTTGTCGCCAATTCGAATAACAAACCTCTAAAAATCCACTCTTTATAAGTAAACATATAAATGAGTTCTGGTTTTGTTTTAATGTACATGTAATAGGATTTCCATACAAAAATTTAATTATACATATAATTGGAAGTTCATAATAAGCGAGACTCTCTGCTCAAACAATCGAATCGCAGCAATTAGGTTCTTTTGAACTTTTATATGCAAAACAACCACAGAATGTCGTTGGTCTAGTAGTTAGGACGATCAACTACTATTCTAAGGTTATCTGGTTTAAGCACAGAAAGAAAATATTTTTTACCGTTTCATTCTATGACGTCTTCTTGGTTTTAAATGTTTTCGTTGATAGAAACACCTTAAAAGTAAAAAGTAAGGAGTGAAAAGTTTTTAGAAAAAGAGGCCCAAATATACTGCGTATATGAATATTAGGAGTCTAAAAAGTAGAAAAATCTAAAAGTTGCTTCCTATTTAGAAGATAAACTTATTTTATAAGGTGAAAATTATGTTTTTACAAAATAGGATAAATAATTACATTAAAAATAAAAATAAATAAATAATAAATACAGGAAACTTGTGATATAAAAAAATTACCTAAACAATAGGAGATGACTCTTATAAAAAATAAGAGGTGACTCCTATTTCTTGAGTCATTTTTCACTTTTATTCATACAGTGGTGTAGTTAAATAAATTTTTATTTTTGATAATTTTTTCATTTTTATTGCTTGGTACTATTTTTACTATTAATATTGGTACTACTATTACTAGAAAATTTTTATTTTATTTTTATATAACTTGACTAATGCTTGACTATCATGCGGCGACTCGAAATTGATGGTGGATCATCTTCATCAATAATAGTCAAAATCTCTCCAGCGGTGCCAACAACTAAAAAACCAAAATCCAACTAAAATATAGAAAAGAAAACGCTTCTTTTGATCAGTTATAATAAAATTATAGCGTTTTTAGCTGGTAAGTTCAGTTTAACTATAAGTTTAAATTTTTACGATAGGAATTAGTTTAGTGCATGTAGTCAAAAATTGGGTGCACACTCAACTGACCAGCTAAAAACACTATTAGTTTTTCTCCAGCTTCAGACCGAAAACACTGTTAAAAAAAAAGTTATCCTAATTGAAAATGAAACATTTTGATGCATATATATTGTGGTGTTTCAAAGGGATTCGCACCTACCCTGTACATTTTGATGAAAATTTTATTTTAATAATTTTAAGTTGTAAGATTGTGAAATTAGACAGGTGGGGGCGAATCGACGAGGATATTTGCTTTTGCCACGAGTCGCCGCGAGAGACAGCGGTGCGACTTTTGGCTTGTTAATTTTTGACTCCAGTGAGTTATTTTTGAGATTTTTCATAAGTTTGAATTTGTGAGTAATAATTTTGATTTTGATTTAAATAAATAATTTTGATGCGAATGCATTATTGCGCTTTTTTTTGGAAGTATAATTTTTGATATTTGGAATTGGAATAATTTTTGATACGTTGCTACCGAACGGTAGTAGTTTTGATGGTTTTGATTGATTTGGAGGGAACGATTGAAATTATAAATTCGAAAATTGGTGTATGATTGGAAAATTTGAAATTATATTTGTACGAGCGAGTGTCGATGGTGATAAGAAGGCGAATTGGATAAGAATAAAATCAAAAGTACAAGCCCAATAAAGTTTTACATTGAATTATTATATTTGAATTTATTTACGATACAAAAATTTGTTTTTGAAGAATTTATTATTGGAGCAAAATAATAATTGTTTATCATTACATCTAAATTGGCGTTCAGACAGTGGGGCAGAATTTGATATCATTACATCTAAATTGTCGTCCAAACGTGGGGCTTAAACCATTTCGATTTTACCAATTTGATAATTACAGCTAAATTGGCGCCCAGACTGTGGGGCTGTATTCGATTCAATTTCATCTATTTTTGAAGAATTTTAAACAAAATGGCAGAAAAACAGGAAAAACCTGAAATGACTCATGAAGAGCCACACGAGACATCAGACTTAATAAATTTTATGAAGCATTCATAATGATGAAAACATTCAAAAATACATGTCAGAGTGAATGGCAAGAAAAGGAAGAACAAGAAAAATATGAACCAATGGAACAAGAAAAAAGAGAATTATTTGAAGAAAAAACAGAATTATTCCAAGAAGAGGAACTAATGGAAAAAAATGAATTGGTTAAACAAAAATTTTTGAAAGAAACAGAGTCCAGTGAAAAGGTAAAAGAATTTTTGGAAAAAGAAGAACAAGAAAATGAACTATTGGAAAAAGAAGAGATTAAAAGAAAAGCCTAATGAAGAGGAAAAGAATGAGCTGTTGGAAAAAGAAGAGCAAAAAAAAATGAATCGATGGAAACAGAAGAATCATTGATAAAAGATGAAGAGAAGAAAGAAGAATCATTAAAAAAAATGGACAAGAGTATAAAGCGGAAATATGATAAAATGAATAACGTAAAAAAGAGAAACAAAAAGAAAATTTGAAAGTTTTGGATGAGTCGGGGGTGGAAAACAAGAAACAAGATCCCAGTGAAATGGACGCCTCAAGCTAAGATCAATTTGTGGAAGGTCCGAAGAGAAAAAAAATAGAGACCGAAAGACATGGAAGATTATGAAGAATTTGAATAATAGATAAGCTTTTTTTTATTCTATTTTATTTGATTTTTGAATTTAAATTTATTTTGTATAAATATTGTAATGCTATGTAAAAAATTTTTTAGATTTAATTTTTTTGAAACACTCTCGTAGTTTTGCTAATTTTGTTTCCAGCTGCGCTCAAAACTGCCATTAGCAACGGGGGTATTAGATGTGGTGTTTCAAAGGGATTCGCACCTACCCTGTACATTTTGATGAAAATTTTATTTTAATAATTTTGATTTGTAAGATTCTAGAATTAAACAGGTCGGGGCGAATCGACGAGAATATTGGCTTTTGCCGACGAGTCGCCGCGAGAGACAGCGGTGCGACTTTTGGCTCGTTAATTTTTGACTCCAGTGAGTTATTTTTGAGATTGTGAGTATTTCTTTTAATTAAATAAAGTGAATTTTGATGCGAATGCATTATTGCGTAATTTTGGATAATAATTTTTGATATTTGGAATTGGTATAAGTTTTGATACGTTGCTACCGAACGGTAGTAGTTTGGATAGATTTGATTGATTTGGTAAAATTTGGAAAGAGCAATTCAAATTAAATTAATTTGGATATGGACTGTAAAATTGGAAAATGAAATTATTTGTAAGGGCGAGCGTGTGGCCAGATAGATAACACGACGACTTAGATAAGGCAACAAATCAAACTTTGTTCCTTTCGAATAAAAGTAGAATTTTAGGGTACTGTTGCGTATCCCATCCCACGATTTTAACTTTTTCCTATTGAAAATACGTGAAAGGACACTTTTCTAAGCATACTAGAACAAAAATTTTGTAGGATTATAAATTAGTTCTCGAAAAAATTGAATTTGAAAAATTTAAATTTACATGTATTTTAGATACACCTTTTAACACGGCTGCATGATTAGCCGATTTTGTGTAAGGCAAAAAAATTTAAAAATATCCCTGAAAAATGACAGAACTCGCCAAGGGTGGAACTCGAAGCCATAGAACTCGTACGGGTGTCGACATCGAATGAACACAACATTAAGACTATATTAAAGCGCACGTACCGTCAACAAAATGAGACCGTCACCGACGAGACCGTACCTCAACGTGAGGCCGACCGTCACACATCGGGTATATCATATTACATTTGCCTGCTTTTCGTAATTTTAAAATGCTGTTATTTCGACAACTATTGCATAATCCACAATAATTTTTGTGTTAATATACTCAGAAAATTGTCCTCTTTCCAATAGTCAATAGGAAAAAATTAAAATCGTGGGATGGGATATGCAACAGTAACCGAATTTTATTTTACATTAAAATTAAAATTTTTACATTGGATTAGAAATTTATTAATTATTTTTGAAGAATTTATTATTTACTTACATTGGATTGGATTTTGAGTTTTGGAGAAATTATTTGTTTGGATTAAAAGAAGTGTTATTTTATTTTAAAAGACATTTTTTTTTGGAATTTTGAAAGACGATTTACTTTATTTTTAATTTTTGATAAGAACCGAAGAATCTCATCTCCCATCTATTTTTTTTTGCGCCCAGAACGTGGAACAAAATAATAATTATTTAAAATTACAGCTAAATTGGTGCCCAGACTGCTTTATTTTGAAAACAGAAAATAATAATCGTCAAAAGAATCCGCCCATGAGAAGTCTTAGCTCTCTGACTTGTAAAGCCGTAGAGTTTGGTGATTATTTGTGGTTTGCGACGCATTCCAAAAAAAATCATTACAATATGTTGAGCAAAAAATAAAAGAAATTTTTTTCAAATTATTTCACTTTTAGAAAATATTCTGGTTGAAACAAAATTTTGTAGTCTTGTAGTTTTATTTAAAAAATCATTTCGACACGGTCTTTTTGCTTCCAATTAAGCTGACTAGTAGGTGACAATAAAGTGCGGAGACAGTTTTTAAATCCATTTTTCTCATTAAAATGTGTTTTTATATCTTCTGTTTTTGTCATATTATAGGTATTTATATAGCCCAGTCAAAATAGCATTTCAGCTTGCATAAATTACGATACTCATTTCGAAATCATCATTTCAGAGATATCGCAATTTCAAACATCGAAAATACTCATATTTACTCATATGCGGCTTGTAATGCTTCATCGGCTGTTCTTTTAGTCTTGCATGCAATAACTGGATGCGACACAACCTCAGCAATATTCAAAAGGGGTAAAACAGCAATATTAAAAATGTTTGAAAAGAAACATGATCTAATCGATTGCGCAGAATCATTAAAAAAAAACTGATTCTTCACCGCATGATATTATGGCGAATGGGATTAAGTTACTGCTTAGTATTTATGGAGTTCCGAAAAAATTGATAGCCTAGACAAGTATAGGTATTTAACTTTTGTAACAAATACAAGAAAGAATAAGAATAAAAAGAGAGTGCAATCATCTTGTCTTCCTCCAACATCTGGATCGGCTCAACAACATTTATATCGAGTGTATTATCAAGTTCAAGTGTGGATTGGTAACCCACTGAATTCAGAAGACTGAGGTTGGGAAATAATTAATGATAGTTTGGAGTCAATTAAAACTTTACTCTCACCTGCTCCAGAAAAACTTCTCAACACCATTTTACTAACTGTTCAGGCCAATCTTGCTCTAATGTATCAAATACAGCAGATGAAGATTCTTATGATATTGATAAAGAGACTCATGAGTCTCTTCTCTTAGAAGAATCTATACAAATACAGGAAGAAGAAGAAGGAAGCGACAAAGATATTATAGTAGAAGTAGCACTTGAAGATTATCATTCAGATTGAAATTTCCATAAATATACAATTATTAATTTCATTATAATCATTCACAATAGTTCAATTTTTTCAATTCAATACAATAGTTTCAATTTTCATTTAATACCATATTTGCACTGTCTAATTAAAATTTTATCAAGATTCACGATGTTTGAAATTATGATATCTCTGAAATAATGATTTGTAGAAAAAAAAGCATAGAGACAATTTTTGTAGAGAATTTAATAATCTACAACTTTTGTGTAAGCTATTTTTACTATAACACTCGCTGTTTGCGAGAAAAAGGCAAAAAACCAAAATTTTCGATCTTTGACATTGAATAACTTTTTTAGCAGATGTGGGATCGATGGGGACTTTATGACAGTTTATTTGTAATAATGAAATAAAGATCTTCACCAATTTTCAGCTGTATCGTAATTTATGCAAGCTTACCTTATTTTTATGTCTATTTGTTAAGGTTAAGTAATTCTTCGAATCGTCTAGAAAGAGGTCGTCTGCGTTGCCAACACTGCAACATCATCAAATGCCGGATTCGCGAAAATCCGCAAATCATGATGCGTCATGTAGCTAGGAGTAATTAACTAAACTGCAAAACAGTTTCTAAAAATAGCCAAAAAAATCTTTGACAACTATTCGTACAAGCTCCAAAATGCCTATTTCTTTACTGACAAAATAAAGCTCACACGACTTCAAAGTTGCAAAGTGTTACCGAAGCGGTTCAAAAGCAAAAAATCCAGAAAATTATTTTTACCTATGAGAAGCTGTTCATAATTGAACAATGTTATAATCTTCAAAACGACCGTATTTGAAACTAAAGATCAGCTGTTTGAATATCAAAACAAGACGAACAACTACTAGATATCACGTGTAACAAGTGAGATTGGTATCTACCTTACCAACTTTCAAAAGTTTCGACTTGGCAACTGAGCTGTTTTTATTGGCTTCTAAAGCCGCAATATTTTTTGAAATAGCCGGCTCGTGACGTCAGCGGCCGGTTCTTTAAAAATTATTTTCTTACCTTAGACGTACTCAAAAAAACTTAGAAAAAATTGTGAATGCTCAGTTTGACCTCTACTTTCAAATAAAAAAATAAAAAAATAATAGTGAAACTCGTCCAAAATTTATCAATGAAGAGGTCAAAGTGAACTAAAAATTTACCGCCGTGAAATTCTCAAAAAAGTAGTTCTTTCCTGGACTCGTGAGCATTATTCGAATTCAAAAATGGATTCAAAAGAAATTTCCGGATTTTATCGACGTTCTGCAGTGGCCACCAATTTCAGCAGATTAAAACCCTCTCGACTATTTTGTTTGAGCATACTTGGAAACTAAAGCATGCAATATACCACATAAAAAATTAAAGTCATTACGTGCTTTCATTATCAAAGTCTAGGATAAAATGTCTTTAGAAGTGTTTCCAACTGTTGCCGACAATTTTAGTAAACGTTTAAAGTTATGTTTATCTGTTTATCTAAGATATTTTAAAAATTTGTAATTGCTCTATTAAACAAAAATGTTATTTACAAATCTATAAAATTTTCAAATGATTTTGTTCAAATTCTTTAGAAATAAGTGGAATTTAATCAATCTTTGCTTTTTATTGTCACCCGGTAATAAACTTGCAAACTATTGTAGTCAGTTCTCTATTTTAATTTCTCTCAGTTCTAATTTCTTATTGTTTGATTATAATAAATTATGACTGTTTAATATTTTAATAATGGCAATTAAATTTGAAGTTAAGTTAATTTATTTTTATAAAATTTAATTAAAATCATTCAAATGTTGCAAAATTTAAAGTAAAAATTGTTATGCATTAATTTCGTTTAAATTCTCTTTTTGTGAGTGTAAAAATAGCTTTTATCCAATACTCGGCTAAAGACTCGTTTAGCAATTATTGCACGCGTTCGATAATGAGTTACTTTCTACACTGATCATTTAAACTACTCTTTTTCTACGTCCTATAGTAGCTTGATAATATAGCATAACAGTAATTAATTTAAAATGAAAATCTTATAATTTCTTGTGTAGATATTTTTACTATAATAACCAAATCAAATTTTTGCCTACCTTCTCCAATTTCTAACGCACATATTAATCTTGCAATAGTTTCACATGTTCTGTTCACCTTTTTGCGCACCAAAGTTTTCAAACTCTCAACATCGTTTGCTTCCGTGTATAATTTTTGCAATTCAACCTCTGTATCATGTAAATCTCTGCAAGTATCCGTCATTAATTCACAAATATCTTCAGCATATCTACCGCCCTGAAGGAAACAACAAGCAATTTTAAATCTGATAGTTTAAATCGTACAACAAACTTACGTGTTGTTTTTGAAAAACGTCCACAACAATTTCCATATGCCTGCAATGGTGATTTACCGAATCGATAATTCCATGTAAGCTGTGTTTATCATTTTGGAGTGAAATAGTTTTCGTAGCGCTACAAATAACTTTAATATCCTTTTTTAAATATTCTTTGATATTATCTGGAGATTCATTTAAAACTTCATTTTGAACTTTAACAAAATCAATTGCGCGTAATATAGCGCCCAATGCGAAAAAAAGTATTTGCCCGTTTTCTAAAATTCAAATAACTTTAGATTATCGAAACTCAGTATGTACATAAGTATGATACTCGTACTTACCACGTAGCTTATTTTTTTCGATAATTTTTAACAAATCTGCTGACACAGTTGCGACTTGTTGAAGGGTTGCTTTCATCTGAGTTTTTAAATCTTGAAGATTTTTATTAATTTTATTAAGAACCGCATACGAAGATTGTACCAATATTGCAACCAATTGTACTAAATGTTGTTTGTCTTCCACGTCGTCTTCTAAATCTCCCTTAAAATTTTATTTTCCGCCTTTCATGACACTGAAACTGAATCAATTCGAATACTTACAATAACATTTTGTAAATAAAAAATTATGGCGTTAATATTCTCAGTAAAAAAGTTGCTTTCCAAAATCAGACCTTTTTTTTCGAAATCATTTTCAACATTTGGATTGTTCACAGAATTAATAGTTTCTGAAACGCTTTCTTGAATTAAGGTGTTTAAGTTCCTGGCAGAAGCAATTTGTTCTTTGGATAGTTCTGAAACCTTAGGCACCTGTAAAAGAAATGTCTAATTACATAATATTGTACAACATTTTTCAAAATAAATACTATACTTACATTTATGGAGAATTTTGAAAGAATCATTTTTAAATTAAAAAAGTTTAATTTGATAAGTAAAAGGTATTCAAATCTCTTTTTATACTAAACATATAAACAACATTTTTTAAACTAAAATATTTACTTTACGAATATTTGTTTATTATACATTTCCCCTCGGTGAATTCTTAAACTTCAAAGAAATTCCACCATTAAAGATAAATAAAAAAGAATAATTAATATGAAAAATTTAAATCTATAATAAAAATATTTTTTCTTTATATTTTACCTATTAAATTTTTACGAATTATAATAATTACATACATAATAATTACAGCTAGAAGTTACATTTAATTCCTAATTCTTGTTCTTGATAATTTTTTTTTATATAATTTATTACTATTAGAAGCATATAAAATATCTCTACTACTAAAAATAATTTTTTGTTTCAGAATAAAAAAATATTTTAATATTTTTAAATTATTTTTTAATTCATAACTTACATAAAATTGTTCAAAAACTATTTAAATGAATAATATAGCTTGCTACATAACTGTTAACTTTTTATGTTCCGATTTTCGGAATCTCATCAGGCAAACCTGGAAAAATTATCATTTAAATAGTTTTTGAACAATTTTATGTAAGTTATGAATTAAATTATTCTTCAATTTCATGTAACATGTAAAAATTAATTTTATAAAAAATATTATCACATGTAATGCTGGCCACTCACACTACGGTTTACCGGAGAGGTCTACCTGTACAGGTGTACCTGCGCAGGTAGACCGGAGCATTTATGGCAACGGACCTGTGCAGGTTTTTTAACCTGTACAGGCGACCGGAGCAAATTCGAAAATTAATATTTTTCATCGACACCGTACGGTACACCTGTACGTGTGTGCATGTACTCCAGTCACCTGCTTGAGGTGAAATAATTGCTGAAAATTTTAGGTCCTCATAACTTCTGCCGGTTGCGAGAAATCTCAAAGTAACTGATAATCTTTCGTGCGGAGAAATGCTTTTTCTCATAACCGTATCTTTTATTTTATGAAAGGAGTAACCATTGCAAGTAATTTTAGGTATGTTTTCTCGTCCATTCTGAGATAGTTTTTTAAATCTTCAGGTTCGAATTTTAATTCGTTCAATAAGTTGACGTGACTATAAGTTTTCCTTTTCAATAACCAATGCTTACACCACTTTTTTCGCTTCTTTTTTCTGTATCTTCTTTCTGCGATATAACAAACAAACAAGCGAGGCCTATCAATGCCAATGCGTCATCGTCTTCAATCGATGCCATCGCAAAATGAACTGAAGACCGCTCCGGTACACCGAACGTCCCCATTCACCATTCCGGTAAACCTACACAGGTAAGATCTCCGGTAGACCGTAGTGTGAGTGGCCAGCATTAGACGACGACGACATGAGACGACGTATTCATAATTTCATGATAATTAAAGAAAACAGTCGTCACATTTATAAAAAAATATTTATTGTGAAAATACTGTTGTTGCTTATATTAAAAATTGTAAGTAAAAATTATGAAAACATAAAAAATTAAACGTATAATATTTATTATAATAACATTTCCAAAATTAACTTAAATATTTTAAACTTACAATCTAAATGTACTGAATATAAAAAAATAAATGCAACAAAATAAAAATAAAAATAGAAATTTTTAAATTTAATAAGTACAAAAAATAAAGTTAACTTCTTAACTATAAGCAGTGGTGTGCTGTAAATATTTTATCAATGGGTTGACAGCTTTTGTTTTATTATTTAATAAATATGTAAATAATGAAAATACAAAATTTCACGAATTTTTAAAATTTGTTGGTTTAGTTAGATTTTGCGTAGGTATCATTTTAACAGAGTTTAAGAATTTAAAAAAAAATTACAAAGAACTCACGCAAGTCCTTGCTAGCAGATTTTTTTTTTTTCATTTCAAAAACTCTTTATTGAACATAATATTTAGTGTTTGTTACAAGAGGTAACAGGTTGGGAAAGTGGAATTTACATTACAACTGTGCCTATTGCTACTATTTTACAATTTACCAGTTAGGTATGGATTACAATAATGTTACATGAGTGGATTAAACTTATAAATTAATGATTTTTTCTGGGAAAAAATGAGTGCAAAAACCCAGTGGATTGGTAACTTATATCTGATAACTACAATAGAATATATAAAAGATAACAAATTAATTAACTAACTAGCCTAGCCTAACCTATTTACATATGTACAGAGCATAACATTAGTTGTGCTAATCGTCCCGGTGCCGGTCGCGGCGAGCGTGGCCGCGCGAGGAGTGGCTTGATTGGTTATGGAATTTTTAGAGCAGTACGTTATGAATTAACTTGTGACGGATTTTAAACGGCGCGTTTGTTCGCGTGATGTTCGCGGTTGTCGGGTTGTTGGGTGACGTTTTTGTGAAGAATTTCACGGCTATGTCGGTGATTTTCGCGCGGATGGTTAACGTTTTCGCGAGTTCGTGAAGCGTGAATTTTTCCGTATTTGTAGGTGACCCGGTGATTAAGCGAAGGAATTTATTTTGGAGGCGTTGTAAATGATCGGAGTTTGATTTCGCGGTTTTGCTCCACACGGGGGACGCGTATAGAAGAATTGGTCGGACCATGCTTTTATAGAGCCGGAGTTTGAGATCGGTGCGGAGTTTATTCTTGTGATGCAAAATGGGGTAGAGCGCGTGATACATGATGTTTGCTTTTCGCGTCGTGAGTAAGCAATGCTCCCGGTACGTAAGCCGTTCGTCGAGGGTTACGCCAAGGTATTTAACTGTTGGGGTTCGCGTGATCACGGTGTTGTCAATTTTTAATTCGCGCGTTGTTTTGTCGCGTTTGTGGGAGAACGTGGTAAGTGTTGT
Organism: Cantharis rustica; assembly: GCA_911387805.1. Classification (NCBI taxonomy): domain Eukaryota; kingdom Metazoa; phylum Arthropoda; class Insecta; order Coleoptera; family Cantharidae; genus Cantharis; species Cantharis rustica. Next base: position 43,739,280 of record OU426877.1, read on the forward strand.
TTTTCCTGCATTTATTTGGATTTTCCATTTTTTGTAATAAAGTTCGAGCACGGTGAGGTGACGCTGCAGGTAGTCTATGGATTTGTTCTTTTGAAACGATTCAGAGATTATCGCGGTGTCGTCCGCGAAAAGCGCGATTTTCGTGTCGGAATGAGTTGGGATGTCGTTAATAAAGTACGTAAAGAGGGTCGGGGCTAGTACGGAGCCCTGGGGTACACCGGCTGGAATGGGATGGGGGGCAGAGAGAGAATGGTTGACTTTAACCTGAAAGGTGCGATTTTGTATGAAGCTGGCTACAATTTTGACTAGGTGAGTGGGGATTCCCGCTACGTTGAGTTTGTAGATGAGGCCTTCGTGCCAAATAGTGTCAAACGCTTTTTCAATGTCGAGAGTGACGACCGAGGTTGATCGATTGAGGTTGAAGTTGACCGCGATTGAGTTCGTGAGACGCGCGAGTTGCAGCGTGGTGGAGTGGTTTGCGCGGAAACCGAATTGCTCCGGGATGATGCTAGGGAATTCGAACTCGTGTTGCTGAAGGCGGGAGAGGACAATTTTTTCAAGGATTTTTGAGAGGGTGGGTAGAAGACTGATGGGGCGATAGCTAGTGGGGATGTTTTTGGGTTTTCCAGGCTTTGGGATGGGGATTACTATTGCATTTTTCCAGGCGGATGGGAAGTATTGGTTTTTGATACATTGATTGAGGATGTAATAGATTTGGAGGATTGGCTTTTTGGGAAGCCGTTTTAGGATTACTGAAGAGATGTTGTCTTGACCGGGAGCTCTATTTTTAAGGGATTTGATGTGGAGTTTGATTTCTTTGGGAGTGCTGAGGGCGTCGGGCGGGGTGGGATGTTGTGTGGATTGAAAGTTTTGGAAGGATCGTTTTACCATGTTTTGGGTGCGTGGGTCGGAAAGGTTCATGGTAAGGTTGTGATTTTGGAGGTACGCATCGGCAATTGCGTTAGATTGATCAAGATTGGTGGATTTAATGCCGGCTGGAGTTTGAAGTGGAGGAATTTGAGTTCGGGATTTTTTATTTTTGAAGGAACGGGCTAGGGACCAAAGTTTTGCGGGGTTTCGTGGGGTAATTTCTGCAAGGGTCTTGTCCCAATTATGAGATTTAATTTTATCGACCGCGTTGTTAATGAAGTTGGTTAGCCGATTTATTTGTTGCTTGAGAGGGGGGTATTTAGTGCGTTGATAAATTCGCCGAAGTTTGTTTTTGTTTTTGATTTTTTCGAGAAGTTCTGGTGGGAGAATCAGTTTGAGAGTGGGCGTGGTTTCCTTGGAGTTGGCGTTGAACGCGTTTGAGATGTGCTCAGTGAAGTTGCTGATGGCTAGGTCGATATCGTGATTAGATTGGATGTCTGTGATTAGGGGGATTTTGTTTGCGTCGCGGCCAAAATGGATCCAGTCGGTGGTACGCTTGGGTCGCGGGGGGAAAATGGGGAGTTTGAGACTTCCCAGTGAAATTTGGATAGGCAGATGGTCCGAGCTAAGTTTTTGGAGTGTGATGACTTCGCGGATGGCTAAGTTCGCGGAGAGTACTAGGTCGATTGTCGAGGGTTGGTAGTTTCCGGCTACGGGATGGTGCGTATGTTCGGAGGGGTGCGTTAGTAAGACAGGGTTAGCGTTTATATAGTTGCGGAGAGTGTTGCCGTTGTTATTACCCGTCGCGTTGTTCCAATCGGTGTGTCGCGCGTTGAAGTCGCCCGCAATGACGACTTCGTTACCGAGGCGTAAAAGTGAATCTAGATCGTTGGGGTCAAGAGAGATAGAGGGGGAGTTGTAAAAATTAACGATAGTGAGGTTTTCGATTTGGATTGCTTGTGTTTCGGCGCTCGTGGTATTAGTTGTCGCGGTAGTCGCGTTTAGCGCGTTCGCGATGTAAATGAGAAGGCCGCCTGCGGTGGTTTTGGGTTGGTTGATGGCGGTGTAGAATGGGATTTTAGGAGGGGCCCGTTTGTTGAGCTTTGTCTCCTGGATGAGGATAACGTCGGGTTTGGATTGGGCGGTGAGGAGATGAAGTTCGTTGAAACGCTTTGAGAGACCGTTTGCGTTCCAAGAGATTAGATTGAGATTGCGTTTAATTGCCGATTTATACGTCGTATTTATCCGCGATTTCCGAAAGAATTTGAATTCGCGATAGCATGTCGGATGCTCCCGCTAGTCTGGTTTTTAATTCGCGTACGATCGCGATCATGTGGCCGATGTTGAATATTGAGTTTAGATCTCTGATTTCGTCAAGAAGCGTTTTTAAATCGTTTGCGTTCGCGGACGCTGGGATGGTATTGCTAGGGGGCGCTTGAGGAGCTTGCCGATTTGCGGGAGGAGTTAGGTTTTTCGCGTACGATGGGGCGCTTGTGATGGGCACCCATGGGTTGACAGTAGGGGGAGGAGCTAACTTGTATGAGAGAGATGGAAAGTTTTGAGCATTTAAGTTGAAAGTTTGGCTATTATGAAAATGTTGAGGATTTTGAGACCCGCGGTTACCAATCGAATGTGTCTTTGCACCTACCTTATTCGCGTACTTTGCATAGGCAGGGCAGTCTTCGAAGTTGGCTGCGTGGTTTCCGCCACAGTTGCAGCATTTGACTTGGTCATCCTTGATCTTCCTAGGGCAGTCGGCGGTGATGTGGCGTTCCATGCACTTGACGCACCTGGGGGCCATGTTGCAGTTAGACGATCCGTGTCCAAAGTTCTGACATCGGTGGCACTGGGTTCTGGTAGTCCTTTTGGCGTATTCCTGCCATTTGATAATTGCTCCTCGCACTTCCTTCAGCTGTATGATTTGTTGGGCCGGGGTGTTGGGTGGAAACTGTAACAAAAAAGATCCTGAGTTACTACCTTGTTTTGTTTTGAGGTTGGGGTGAGGTTGAGCTCAGCTAGGGCTTCACGGATCATCCTATCGTCCAGGTACGGTGATCCCTTGAGTACAATTCTTGTATTTCTTTCGTCTTGGGGGGTGAACGTATACCCGGGCGCTCCTCCTTTGAATAGGTCTTCCTTGAGCTTGTGGAAGTCCTGCGTACTTTTTGCGTATATGTACGTGTGTCCGCGTACTGCCTGGTAGCTTATTGGCTGCTCTGTAATTTTCCCGCATTGCGCCTGGAACGCTATTGGATCTGCAACAGGATGAGTTAGTATTATTGGGGGGGGTCTCTTTGGCTTTCTTGCTGCCGCCGGTACAGAGGCTGCAGGTGCCGCGCGTTGCTGCTGTTCCTTGCGTGGGTAGTTCTTCTTTTTGACTGCTGTCCAGCGTCCTTCTTCTTCTGAAATGTTGGCTAGTATGCCATATTTGTTGAACACCTCCAAGGTGTTCGATTCGGTGAAGGTCTGGGGGGTGGCGGTGGTCTCCATCGACATTGGTTTAGGTTGTTGCTGGCTGGTAGTTGCCTGCGCCTGCGTTGGTTGTACCCTTGGGTTTAGCGTGGTCATTGCGTACTCCGTTCCTTGCGGAATGGAGCGGGTTGGCCGGTTTGCTTTTTCTAGTATGGTGTTGAATCGTTGCTGGAATATCGCGTCCGCTCCTGCGATTTTGTATTTCACCTTTGAAATTTTATTTTGGTTTTTGTCATTGGTACCTTTCGTAGTTGGAATTGTGAAGGCTTTGTATTGGCACTTGGTTTAACAATCACTCGCTTCTAGGTTCTAACTTTTCTCGATGTACTGCCGATGTTAACACTCCGGTGGTTCTAGTGAGAATGACTGACTGCTAGCAGATTAGAGTACACCACTGGTTATAAATTAATTTCTAAGCAAATTAGTAGGAAGTCCTACTAATAACGCCATCTACTCCTAGATGACGCCATCTGCCGGCGACGCAATTTTAGTTTATACGAATCTCGTTAATCCATTCATGCGCGTCACCAACTGCGAATAGTACTCTCTTTTGGATGGATATGATTTTCCTTGTCCTGACAATTTCAAATACAACAAAACAAAAATCAACCAACATATATGCTTAACTTTAATTTCTGAAAAGTGAAACACTCTTATTAAATACATTTTCTACTTCACCCAAGTAATTTAGTTAGAAAATTAATTCATAAAACTTTTCCATTTCCACAAACTATACAACTGCAATTATAATTATGCAACTGGAAGATGCCATAGAACCAGATCATTTGTAGTTAATTGAATAATGCTCTACCTCTAAATTCCACCTACTGAAAAACCCCCGAGAAAAAACACCGAGTTTACAGTGAATTTCTGTAAACTTGTAGTGTGGGCTTACCTAGAATTACTAGGTGCATCGATTGAGACTAATTTCAGCCTGTAGCAAACTCTAATAAAAAAGTTACAAATTTATTTAATTTTCAAAGCTGAAATGCGACCCCCCTTACAAGGAGCTGATGTAAACTTTTAGTATGGGCTTACGTGGAATTACTAGGTGCATCGATTGAGACTAATTTCAGCCTGTAGCAAACTCTAATAAAAAAGTTACAAATTTATTTAATTTTCAAAGCTGAAATGCGACCCCCTCCTACGGGGAACTGATGTAAACTTTTGGTATAGGCCTAAGTAGAATTACTAGGTGCATCGATTGAGACTAATTTCAGCCTGTAGCAAACTCTAATAAAAAAGTTACATAATTTATATAATTTTCAAAGCTGAAATGCGACCCCCCCTACGGGGAGCTGATGTAAAATTTTAGTATGGGCTTACGTAGAATTACTAGGTGCATCGATTGAGACTAATTTCAGCCTGTAGCAAACTCTAATAAAAAAGTTACATAATTTATATAATTTTCAAAGCTGAAATGCGACCCCCTCCTACGGGGAACTGATGTAAACTTTTGGTATAAGCCTACGTAGAATTACTAGGTGCATCGATTGAGACTAATTTCAGCCTGTAGCAAACTCTAATAAAAAAGTTACATAATTTATATAATTTTCAAAGCTGAAATGCGACCCCCCCTACGGGGAGCTTATGTAAAATTTTAGTATGGGCTTACGTAGAATTACTAGGTGCATCGATTGAGACTAATTTCAGCCTGTAGCAAACTCTAATAAAAAAGTTACAAAATTTATTTAATTTTCAAAGCTGAAATGCGACTCCCCCTACGGGGAGCTGATGTAAACATTTGCTATGGGCTTACGTGGAATTACTAGGTGCATCGATTAAGACTAATTTCAGCATGTAGCAAACTCTAATAAAAAAGTTACAAATTTATTTAATTTTTAGCTTTGAGAATTACTTATGATTTGCCGACTTATTAAACGTTACTACTATCAAATTACTAATAATTATTAATTAAAATAGTATATTAAAGAGTAGATTTAGTATTTCTAATTTAGATACACATTAAAATTAGTGAAAAAATACAAATGTATTAAAAGTTTGCAATACTTGTTTGGTCCACTGTAAAAAAGTGATTATGATTATGATTATGGTTTACAACTTCAGCCACATACATGATTCAAGAGAAATTTGATTGGTATTGTAATTTTTTTTGGATTGGTTCGTGACAGCGCGAGAAGAAAGAAAACTTCTTATGATTTTGCATGTGCGACACGGTACCTGTTTTAAGTGAAATTGGTAAGAGAATTCTCTATTTGATTGTTTGGGCGCGTTTGAACAAAACACATAAGTGTACGACAGAATTTATTTATTAACTTTAATAATAATTTGTTTTTTTTTGTAAAATAGTGAATTTACAATAGAGGTACACATAATTTACACTATCCAATTGCAAAAGCGAGAGCAAGTTATACAAATTCGTTTTAATTCATATTTTGCGCGCTTTAGCAAAAAGATCACATCTGATACTGATACTTCCACTCAAGAATTGTGAGTTTAAAGCAAGGTTTGACAATATTGTTTCTTTGGTTAATAAAATTGAGATTAGTTTTTTTTTTGTGTTCAATTGAATTATTTTTCTTGCAAAATAACAGTGCTGAGCTATGTTATAATGATTTAGAACTCACATCCTGGATAAGACACCTCAGCTTCCAAAAAGAAGAGCTAGACCGTGAAAGTAAAGGACAGGGATTTACAATTTTTTAAAATTCACTAAATTTCAAACTTTAGTTTGAAATTTGATTTAATAACTGTTCGATAATTAATTCTCCTGATCGTAATGTTTTCTGATTGTTTATTCATATTTTATGACCAACCACAATTTTTATAATACTTTGTAAAGAAGCGCCTATATGTATTTCGGTGATCAACTCAATTGTTTTTATATTATCTAAGATCTTTAAATAATAAACCCTTATATGCTAAATGGTCCGCTCTTAACTATTACATCGTCAACTTAAAACTAAGATCGTCACCACTTAATTAATATGTCGTCATTGCTTAATCTAAGTTTGTCCCTCTTAAATTTATAATTGGTCAATTCTTAAATCTAAATAAATCGCTCGTACTTAAAACTAAATAAATCGCCCATCCTTAAAACTAGCGTCATTATCTTAAACTATTATATAGCCGCAAATAATCATAAAGAACTTTGTTAATAACAGTTCTTAAATATCGTAATTGGTATTATCTCATATGTGGTCGCAAATAATCATAACGAACTTTATTAATATTTGTTAATAACTGTCCTGAAATATCAGAATTGGTATTATCTCATTGAGAAATATTTGAAAAAAAGAAAAATCAAGCAACATGTTCACCGAACTTGCCAGATCACTTTGAAAACGTCCTATTGCGGTTACAGCTACCAGTGATTAGCCATTTCTGCGACCTGTTGCCATGGCCATCTTATGATTTTAAGCATCTACCCTCCTTTGTTGTGTAATTCATCTAAATTAAATTATCTAATGATATATTGTAATGGTATTTTCGTAGAAAATATTCACACACTTATATTTGCTCAGGTAACCTTGGATTGCGGGAGCAGTTGGTAATTTTCAAGGGTCGAAGGATTCTTGCGTTTTCAAAAATCAACTAAAAACAATTTTTCTACTGCAAAAAAAAATAAATACCCAAAAATAAATTTTCTTCAAAAATAAATTATCCAAATTTAATTATATTCAATGTAATGTAAAATTTTATTGGGCTTGCACTTTTAATTTTATGCTTATCCAAATCGCCTTGTTATCACTTTCACACATTCGCTCGTGCAAGTATAATTTTAATTCTTCTAATTTTACACCAAATCGAAATTTATAATTTCAACCGCTCCTTCCAAATTAATCAAACCTACTACCGTTCGGTAGCAACGTATCAATAATATCCAAATTATCCAAATATCAAACTAATCATCCAAAATAGGCGCAATAATGCATTCGCATAAAATCACTTTATTCAATCAATCAAATTAAAATATTACTTACAAATTCTCAAAAAATATCAAAACTCAGCGGACATACAAAATCTCGCACCCGCTGTCGGCCATAGTTGGCCAAAGAAGCCCATAACTCTATCTTTTCTCCCCACTCTGCACTTTTCCAATTTAAACGTTTAAAAATGAAATTAACAAATTTTTACAATTTAGCACAGGGTGGGTCGAAATATTTTGTTTTACGACATCTAAAAGCCCCCGTGCGAATTGGAGTTATGGGCGCAGTCCAGAACGAAAATTTGCAAATCTTATGTCGTGCTACAAAACAAAAATATTAAAAATTTAAAAAAAAAACTAATTATTTACAATTGAGAGCAATTCAAAATTATCAAAATAAAACAAATTCAAAAATCAAAAAAAAATCGCTTATCTCTTCCAAATTTTATCTTGTATCTATTTTTATCCGAGCTCCTACTGTTTTCATCTGTTTTTCATTTTTTACTTTCCACAAAATTATCTTGGTACGAGGCGTCCATCTTACCGGCACCTTCTTCTGCCGCCCCCGACTCGTCCAAAACTTGCAAATTTTCTTCTTGTTTCTCTTTTTTTCGTCATCCATTTTATCATATTTCCACTTTACACTCTTGTCCATTTTTTTTTAATGATTCCTCTTCCTTCTCTTCATCTTTTATCAATGATTATCAAATCTGAAAAACTAATAATTTCGAATAATTATTAAATATCTGTTAATTTACATATTAATTAAAAAGAAAATTAATTTAAAAAATAATATAAAAAAAAAGTACTGATGCTTGAATCGAACCTAGAACCCTCTGCTTATTAGACTGACACTTTATCTCTTTGCCGTGAAACCTTTGTTGCAAATTCTATTTTTTATTACGTTAATTCGTGCAAAAAAAAGAGATTTTCAAATTCGTTTTTTTCAAAATTGGCTGAATATGGCGCGCTACTATTTCATTCACGTAATGTCTTAGGTGTAATCTTTACGTAGTGTAAGTATAAACGAAAACAAAGTTTCGCATACCTGGCCCTCTCCTTGTAAGTTCAACTTGTCAGTTCGTTCCGAGGTGTTAAAAATAGTGTTGTGCTAATTCACATAAAATAATTTTTACTTTATCGAAACCTGAGAAAGTATTGTAATCGTGCAGAAAAAAAATTGAGATTTTGATGAATTTAGACATTTTGGGGTCCCAGAAGCGGAAAATCGTCATTTCCAAAAAATGTCTGTATGTATGTATGTATGGATGTATGTATGTGGTTAAATTTTGTGTGCGCTCTACCTCAAAAAGTAATAGAAATTTTTTAACAAAATTTTGTATTTAGTATATAAATATTGAGACTTATAGAGCTGATTAGATTTTGGTTAAAATCGGTACACGGAAAAGCAAAATAAAACAATATTTTGTAAATTAAAAAAAAAATTTTTTTCTTATTTTTAAAATTTTATTTTTTAATCATATTCTCCTCTAAAATAATAATAAAAAAATCGGTATACAGAAACGCAAAAAAAATAAATAATATAAAAAAAATAATAAAAAGAAATTTTGCAAATAATTTTTTTCTTATTTTTAAAATTTTAACTTTTTAATATATTCTCCTCCAAAATAATGTTTTTTTAAAATTCTTTTAAATTTATTATTATTTAAAAGTATGATAAAGTTATGGGCATGGCCACATCCGATTTTTTTTTAGTATTCATAATTAAATTTTGATTTTGATTTTTTTTTGTGGTTTAAATAGTTTCTTTTTTTTAAATCTTTTTTTTGTGCGCTCCTCAAACGACCAAGGTAATAACCAAATTTATATACTTGAAATTATATGGTTTTTTTTATACAGGTCCCAACGATTTAAACGTAATTTTATCTTTGTAACAGAAAGTTAACTTAGTAAATTAATTCTCAGCATTTATTTCTTCAATTATATTTTATTTTGTAATTATTTGTTTTTGTACTGTTTTATCATTATTTTTTTGTGTTAAATAAATTAGTTGTGATTTACATGTTCTTATTCTTTTCTTGCTGTTAAAAAGGCGATCGACTTGGTAATAATCCTACGTCTCCGATCTTTGATTAAAAAGTTTAAGACTGGCTATAAACAGTCTCTGGTGGCAGCGACCTTTACCTTCAGTTAACAAACGACGGCCGCGATTATTCAATTAATCAAAGCCTACCGGTGTTACACAGAAATCAAATACATTGAAACTTGATTGATGTGTAACTAGATTGCGATTACTTTACTGATGGGCAACTCGATCCAAGAAGATAGATATCTGATGATTGTCGATGATATTGTCGTAAAACAAAACTATTTCGACCCACCCTGTGTTAATTATAAATTTTATTAATTTCATTTTTAAAAGTTTAAGATTGGAAAAGTACAAGATGAGGAGAAAAAGGAAGAGATAATTTATTGCTTTTTGCCAAAAATTGTCGCACGAGCCGGTTGTGTGTATTTTGGCTCTGATTTTGATAAAGATTTTTTGTGAGAGATTTTTATGAGTATTTTTGCAACTATGAAATTTTTAAATATTGGATTCGATTTAAGAATTATATTGGTTTAATGCAGCTGCAAAGTTTTGAATAATTTGTGAGTTAGAATTTTGGATTTTATTTTTTGATTACTACTTAAAGAATTTTTTGATGAGCGGTATTTTTTTAATTGTGAGTTTTGATTTTATTTTTGGAAGTTGATTGTTATTTAATTTGGAAAGTGAAATTAAAATTTGTAAGAGCGAACGTGTGGTGTGATTAATTGATAAGCGTCTATTGGATAAGTTAAAATCGCAAGTTCGTACCTTGAAAAGAACAATTTTTATTTTAAATTTGTAAAGTGAAATTTTAATTTTGCAAATAATAATTTTTGCATTAATAGCAAATAAATTTTAGAAGAAATTATCCTCTTAGCAGTAATTGAGGGCTACCACGGGAATTCACTCCTGGATTCCACATCCACACCGCATAAAGAGCTAGTCGAGGTAACTTCAAGTGTAGTAAAATATTTGGCTAAAAGAAATTGGTCAAATACCACTATAATATATTGAAACTTCGTCAGATGAGGCGCACTGATTACTTGCGTTGTGAAAGAGGTTTTATGGTTTAAAACTCTTTTTCCCATGCTAAATTTTAAAGTAGCTTTCGTATTCAAAAAATCTGTTAACCTTAGAGTTCAAAAATTTTTCTTTGTTGGGAGTTTTTTTCTTTTAATTTTTCCCACTGCATCCCTCCTAGTCAAGAACAGCTCAAATGTTTTCATTGCCAATTGGATTCTAGCTTTTCAGATTATTCTAACCCCTTAGTTCTACTTTTCTTTATCTAAATCCTTTCAAATTTTTTTTTTACTAAATATTTGGAAAGGGCTTAACTAACAAGTTACTGCAATACTAAAGCAAATTAAGATAAAATTGCCAATCTGTAGCCACAGAATTGCCTTTAAGATTCTCACCTTGTTAAACATAAAAATATTTTTCCATACAAAATTCGATTAAAATTAAATTACTATCTGTATATTTAATTTTAACTTTTTTTTTTTAAATTACAATATTACATTGGAATTAGTAGTAAAATAAAAATATTACAGTTGTCTTAGTACTTCAGCATTCTCATAAATAAATAATTCTCGTGCTTCAGCTACTTTATTAGGTGTAAATAATTGGTATAAAATCAAAGCTGCCTTAGGTAGGTATAAAGTATTTAAATTATTATTTTATTAACATTTATAAACTTTAAAAAAGTAACAAAAGAAATATTGACTAGTTATAATTAAGCAGAATTTTATGGAACATGGGCTCTTCTAAACCCACAATAAATATCAAGCAGATTTTGAAAATTCTACATTCGCTGAATCTCTAATCTAAAACAGATTAGGATTACTGTGTGCTACTTATGCTTCATGCTATATGCATTACCTAGATAAATTTGAAATATCTATCGGAACTCCAGAAGGAGAAGGAGAATCTTTAAATAAATTTGAAGACAAATCAATAATTACGTAAAGTGCACAAAGTAACAGCGGTCCGAGAATTGCTCCTTCTACGCCTAAGCAAAATATACCACCAGCAATTGCTAAACCAGTTAAGTAGGGATGGCCACTAAAATTAAACATTTTCATGTCATTCCTATCAAAGCAAAAATAGAAAACCTACCCTTGAATTTCATTGTAAATTGTTGTGTCTACAATGAAAGTTGGTAAAAATTGAAATACTGCAAATAACAATGCTTGGAATCCCTTTTCTTGTGCTAACCATAAATCTAAAACTGCTGGAACACAAGCCCAATATGTTCCCAAAAACGGAACTGCACCTAATATGGTAGCTAATGCTACAAAGAAAAAAGAATTAAACTAATACCAAATCTTCAAACTAAACATACCAGATGGCAAATAAACAATTTTTACATTAAACCAATTATGTATTAACCATGTCCACAGTCCATAAAATGCTGCTAACTTAAATGTTGCAGTAAAAACACCAGTAATTGCAACCTCTAAAGCTAAACCAAAGCGATTTCCACTTGGCGAAAAATTTGTCATTAGTTCGACTGGTTTGTATAAATCACCACTCGAATTTAAAAGATAAAATAGAGTAGTCAAAAAAACGATCTGTAATAATTAATAATAATTGTAATGTAATAATTAATAAACAAAATATATTAAATATGAAATATTTTAAATTATAAATTAATTATTAATTACGTACCACATTCAAAATAAAATTGAGAACTGCTGTCCCACCTCCGAGAAGCACCGACACAAATGCACCGAAGGAGCCCATTACAAGACTGATATTACCTTTCAAAATTGACCAAACAGAATCCATTAACGATATAAATGTTCCAATATTTTGTTTGACAAACTCAGTAATTCCATTTATATTGAACATTTCTGGAAATGTAACTATAAAAACTAGATTTTTCAAAAAAAACTATAATAACCTGGAGATTTCTGAATGTCGTCAATGAAAGCATCCCAGGAACTTTGAACGGCAGCACTTGTTACTTTTGGTCCATTACCATCATCCGATGACATCCAAGTTTGATATAAACGATCCCATAGTTCTAAGACTTGCTTTTCTAACTTTGCTGATTTGGCCGAATCAACGTCACTCATCATTCCCCGCACCTATTAATAAATAAAACTATTAACAATTTAAAGTTGCTATTTTGAGTATTACAAGTGTTGATATTCCTTCACGACCATATTGATAGGCATTATCCAAGATGGAGTCAACTGTATCATCAAACGAAGGTGGTAAAATTTGTCGCAATTCTGGGTTATGGACTATGGTTTGGTTTATGACATTACTCGTCATTTGAACTAACATTATTGCTTCTGTGTAAATCTATAATTATTTCAATGACAAATTTTATTAAAAATTAATAAAATATTTCTTTTACCTGAATTGCAACAAAAACTGAAGCACAAATTACAAATATTAAAAGTGCCAATATAACTACCGAACTTGCTACAGTGTCGATGCTTCCTTTAATAGCTAATTTTAAATTTTGATTTATCATATATATTACTTTATATACGCCTCTAATAGGCAATGGAACAAACGCATCGTATCGTTCATAGCACCAATTGTAAATTCCATCCATAAGTAAGCACCAATTTCTATACAACCAATTCCATAAGCCCAAATAAACTCCTACTCGTTTAATTATGTAAATAACAATAGGTATGATTAATACCGGGAGTATCATTAAATTTTTCCATACAAAAGTTATAGCACATAGCCATAACAAAGAATATAGATACAGAACACTGGTACATTGCATAGATGAATTGGTTTCTTCATCGATTTTCTTGGGAACCATTCGAATTTGGCTACAGCTGTTAAATGAACCAAAACCGAGTAGGGAACGGTTATGCATTTGTGAAACTTGAGGTTGAGAATTTGATCTTCTGAACTTTAAATTACTTTTTTTGTGAATATTTGATACACTTGAAGATGGTTGCGATGCTGCTTTAATTTGATTACTTTTTTGTGATAATTTTGGCGATTCTGTGGTATCCATTCCAGATGAATTTTCAAAAAGGTCTAAAGACCAAGGATCATTTTTCTTGGCCATAACCGGAGTCGAAGTTGATGAAATACTTGGTTTATTAGAATCAGTAGTTGTTACATCCGCATCCAAAGGCAATTCAGGTTTCTAAAAAGTTAAAACTTAAAATGAAAAACTTAATTGATGTCAAAATTAAAATTAATATAAGCAAAAAAATAGAAGGAATTTTGCTATGGTCAACGAGTTAAAATAAAACTGTTGATTTTTATCATGTAAACCAGCATTATTCAGTGGAAAGTAAAGCTAATAAATTATGGCAAGTCCGTAATTCTAAATAGATTCAGCTAAACTTCATTTAAAATTTTTTGCAGTTGAATGCATTTAACCAACTTTTTTTTTACTTTTTAAATTATGAAGAATGAAGGTGGTCACGTCTACTACTCCCGTGTATCTGCTATTATCTTGGGGATCCTGTTTTGCTCTAAAAACCTTTGTTTTTACTCATCAACTTTTTTCAAGTTTTAATAGGTTGCAAACCTCGGATCACAGAAAAGTTTCATTTTTATTTATTTGCATATTTTCAATACATCAATAGCATTTAATTTCCAACTTAGTTAAAACAGTTATTTGTATCTTCTATAAAATTAACCAAATTCATGAAGAATAAGAAGGTAAAACTTTAAGATTTCAAAGTTAAAACTATGACAAACATAAACCTCGATAAACTTTGTACTTACGGTATCTACAGATTCGTCGCTAAGTTTCTCACTTGTAGTTAAATCAGTAACTTTTAGAATTTCTTCATTTTCAGGTAGTTTAATATTTTTATAATCTCGATTATTGAACGCTATAGTGAGTGATTCTATGACATTAACATCGTGACCTAAAATTATTGATTAAAATACAAATCACAAAGTACAATATTAAATACCTTCGGCAATTAATTCTTCATGTACATCATAAACTTCGTAAATAAAACCAGCAAATATTATTACTTGCAGTGCTATAAAAACAGGCGTTTGAAATGATAAACCAAACTGATGTGCTAAAAAGCACGATAGTAATAGCCACATCCCAATTGAAGCCCAATGAAATTTCTTATTAGTTTGTGGTGACCACAACATGTACATCAACGTAAAATAACCAATTATAATCACCGATATCTACAAATTTGATTACATTAAGTTGCCAAAAAAAATAAACATAAAATTATTTACACTTGTGGCAGTAATGTTATTAATAAAAAACGAAATTAAAGAGTGGCTGTAGGTGGCAAGTTTCCAAACCAAACAAATACATAGTCTCGGTGTATAATAGTAAACAATATGAATGAGTGGAATAGCAATAGCAGCCGCAACAATGTATTTTATATACTTCAACAACTTGCTTCCAATAACTTCAGATAAATCGCTGATTATGTTAATAGGTACAAAAAATATTCCAATAAATATTGGTGTTCCAGTTTCTTCCATTGCATCAAACCAACATCGAAAACGTTTTGCCAGGGAATATTTGAACGGATGCAAGACGGACCCAACCAGGAGTGCCCATATTAAAGGCTTAATAAATGGAGCTAATATCACATGTAAAGCGTAAAAGGCAGCACAACACAAGAAAAGAGCAAATAAAGCAAGAGCATTGTATAAAGCTTGTTTCACTGGTTTGTCATGACCACTTAAAAAACTTAAAAATGGTTCAAAAGGAGAACGATAATCCATTTTTGAAATTCGAAAAAAAATCACTACTTCCTATTTTGTAATAAATTAAAATGTTCAGTGAACATAACTCAAAATCTAATTTTAGAAGGTGAGTAAAAGTTACGAATTACGAATTCGAGACCGAGAGTGACATTTAGGGGCAAAGACCATAATATACCTGAAGTTATCGATAAGTTATCTAAGTAGGCGGAGTTTAATGTCCGCAGAGCAATAATAATAAACGTGAAGTTTGATTACTTTAATTTTCTAGGTTAAGTCGTTAGTATAAAATGAATTTAAACATAAAGTGTATTTTTAATAATATAAATATTAATAAAGTACTTAAACTTCGGCGGTATTGTTCTTCGAAGCAATTTAAACATGTAGAAATTGATAACATTAGAAATCTTGGCATATTAGCTCACATCGATGCAGGTTAGGTGAATTGGCACGATAAAATAATATGGCAGTAATGGTCCAATAATTAAAACTCAATAGGTAAGACGACTACAACAGAAAGAATGCTATACTATTCCGGTAAGATTAGACAAATGGGAGAAGTGCATCACGGTAACACTGTAACAGATTACATGGCTCAGGAACGCGAACGTGGAATTACTATTAGATCCGCAGCTGTTACTTTTAATTGGAAAAACCATCAGTTTAATCTTATCGATACGCCAGGACACATAGACTTTACAATGGAAGTTGAAGAAACTTTAAGTGTTCTTGATGGTATTGTCGTTGTTTTGGATGGATCTGCAGGTAACGATCTACTAATTCTTTATGTGATTTAAATAAATAAGGATATATTTATTTAGGTGTAGAAGCTCAAACTTTAACAGTTTGGAGGCAGGCAGATCGATACAATATACCACGAATAGTGTTTGTCAATAAGATGGATAGGCAAGACGCAAACTTAAATTTATCTTGTAAATCGATTGAAGAGAAGTTGGAAAAACCGACGTTATGTCTACAACTTCCTATTGTAGAAAATGGAAAACTTTCCGGTAATTTAATCTATTATCTGTATTAAGTTATTTCAAGTTAATTTTTTAAAATAATAGGTTTTGTGGATGTGCTGACCATGGAAAAAATATTATCTAATAAAGACAATATAAGCAAAGCAAAAGTAACCGAAAACTCAGATATGGAATTATTTAACAATGCTAAAATTGGTCGTCAAACATTGATCAATAAACTTGCTGATTTTAATGATGATTTTGCCAATATAGTAATTGATTCTAACTCGATCGATGACATTAAAACTGTTGATATTCAAGATGCTTTAAGGAAAACTACTCTAAAGCAGGTAACTTGAAGTTACAAGCTTTATTATTTTATCTCACATTTTTTTTAAGGCAGCAGTGCCGGTATTATGTGGTAGTGCTTATAAAAATGTGGGAGTACAACATCTAATGGACTCTGTAGTTTTATATTTACCATCTCCAAACGAACAAAATAAACATTTTAAGTCATTCAATAACAGTTTATGTGCAAGAGCTTTTAAGGTACTTCATGACAAACAAAGAGGACCTCTTGTGTTTTTTAGAATATATTCTGGAGTTTTGAATAAAGGCCAAAAATTTTATAATATTTCACAACAAAAAACTGAACATGCTGGAAGACTGTATATTTCATATGCCGATGAATTTCATGAAATAAATTCTTTAAGTAACGGAAATATTGCAGTGGTTGGCGGATTAAAGGTAAATCACCCAGTCAGCTTTTGTACTTTTAAAAGATTTTATTAAACTAATTTTGAATTTTTGTCACACAGCTTTATAATCAATTTTTCGGGATGTACAGACATATGTTTCTGACAAAAGTTTGCCCTAACGACAACTTTCTCGTGCAAAATTAAATAAAACGTTGTGCTCAATTTGTAAAAAAAGCTACTAAACTTTTTTACTTTATAATAAATTTATCTACATTTTTCATTTCTCACTTATTGCATAAACTACTATTATTTAAATTTTATCAAATTTTACTAAAAATTGTTCTTTCCGAAAATATTTTGTAATATTGAAAAAGCATGTTCGAGCAGGAAGCATTCTGTTCAGTATGGGGACAACTTCCTCGATTTAACACCAAACAAAAGTATTATCTTTATTTTTATCAAGAATTGCACGTGTTACCTCATTAATGGCTTCCAATGATTTTGATTATATTATCATATAGCATCCAGAATTTGGACCCGCCCTGTGTAGAGAAATCATCGATTCAATCCAAATGTATTGCTTCTTCTCAGTCCTTGGCCCTACATAAGAGCGTAGTGACAACTTCTTCTTGAGAAGGTTTTTTTTTTGTCAGATACCTCGGTAGTTTGCCATTGTTTTCTGAGGGAAGACGGTCGGAATAAAGTTTTTATCCCACTCGGGCTCGAACCGAGGATCTCGGCTTAGCAGTCGACGCACATAAGCATCGGGCCATGATCGTCTTCAAAATGTATTGCTTAGTGTACAAAAAATATGCTATAGTTGATAAAGATATGACAGTTTGCGGAGTAGTATCTTTTTATTTGTGATCGTTATTTCTTGTTTGTAACAATGTTACAGTTTCATATTTCAATATGAAAATCATTTTATTAATATTCAATCAATTGAATTTTATGTGTCTGAACTTTCCCTGAAATGTCGGAAATTATAATCGAGTTTGTCAGAAATTCAGAAATATTTTTAAAATGAAATTGTGATGTCTCTAAAGACTTTTAAATTATTATAATTATTTCAGGAAGTTATTGTTGGTGATTTGGTAACTCAATCGTCAACAGTAGCAGAGAATTCTAAAAAGGAAATGTTGAGATTTTTCAGCAAAGATAAAAACGTAAAAAATGGGGAAGAAATGGTCGCAAATATATTTGGAATAGGCACAAAAATTCCAGAACCTGTGTTCTTTTGCTCAATTGAACCTCCTAGTTTAGCTTCACAATCGACTTTAGAACAAGCTCTTCTTGAATTACAAAGAGAAGATCCTAGTCTTAGAGTAACACATGATAGTGAAACAGGACAAACAATTTTAGCAGGTACAATTACCAAACAAATGTGTAATCTTTATTTTTAAAATATGTTACAAGGTATGGGTGAACTGCACTTGGATGTTATACGTGACCGAATACTAAAAGAGTACAAGGTAAAAGCCGACTTAGGCCCGTTACAAATAGCATATCGTGAAGCTCCAATTTTAAGTGTCAAACAGGATTTTGTCAACGAGATAAAAGTAGGAAACACGAAACATTTTGTATCTGTTTCACTTTCTCTTCGACCGTCTTCAAGTAATTCTGACGTTTTTAAATTAGATAAAACTGCTGAAGCTGCTAGCAACTTGGCTAAGTTGCTACCAAAACATTTAACAGCTATTAAAAGAGGTTTAGCTTTTGGTATTGCTCATGGTCCTAAAATTAATTCACAAGTTTGTAACATACAAGTTATACTGCACCGATTTGAAGTTGGAAGAGGAACTTCTGACAGCATCATTTCTGCAACCGTGTCACAGTTAATTCAGAAGGTTTAACACTTAAAAACTCCTATCAAATTTTATATACCGTTTATTTTTAGCTTCTATCACAATCCGGTACAAATATTTTAGAACCAATAATGACCTTAGAAATTGTTAGCCCTGAAATGTATACACCTACCATATTGGCTGATTTATCACGACGTAGATCATCCATTTTGAACATTTTTGTTCGTGGACAGAACAAAGTAAGTAAATCTATTCAAAATTTTGTAATTTTTGAAACCATAAAATTTTGTAACCGTTTGCAGGTGCTTCATTCAGAGACACCTTTAGCAGAGCTAGTAGGTTATTCGACCACACTCAGAACGATTTCCTCTGGTACCGCATCTGTTGTGATGGAATTTTTAGAATATAAATTGATGTCATCCATGGAAGAATCTAAAGCTATTGAAAGTGTACGTGGTTTCTAAAATCAACATGGATTTTCAGAATTTGTTACATGTAATTGGTGAAAACCTTTCATAATAAAATTTTTATGCAATTCTCTGAGAAATAATTATGAGCAATTTAGAAATCAATAAAACTGCAGGCGTTAATTTAATTAATTTCTGACATAGTAGTCAATTATAATTACAAAAAAATTATTTAAAAATTTCACATAATAATCAATTTATATTGTACAATTTCCATAAAATTAATAATGCATATTATTTATAGTCCATACTTTGTTAGAGCAATATTTGAGTACAACTTAAGTATGTGCTCCAGCAAAGTATCGACAATAAGTACAAAGTCAAGTAAAAAGGGCATAAAATTCAATTTAAAATTATAAAATATACAATAAAATGGCAGTTACATTATCATAATCATAAAATATTCAACTAAAAATTAATTATCGTCACCACAAATTAGCGTTACAGGCTTTAAATCCATGCAAAATTATTTTGCTCTGAAACCACAATAAGTTGCTATCATCGGAAATCTCGACAGATTGCACATCTGAATTATTTAGTTCATTTTCGAGGTTTTCGTCAAAAATAACTACATTTTTACAACAATCAAGTTGGGCATTATATTTGCAGTCTAAATTAATATGAAGACACTTCACTGTTGAAGGTGGTGTGTAATCATAAAGAGGTACAAAATTACTATCTTCTACTTGAAGATTTTTAACTCGTTTTTGAAGCATAATGAATATATTCGTTACGGGTATATTGTTATCTATTGCATTCAACCATTCCTTGGCGAAAATAATGTTCCTAAAAGTAAATTAATTAAAAAAAATTAAGTAATAATTTTTAGTTCTACTTACTGTAATATTTTGTGTTGGTATTTAACGTTACTTTGAGAATGATTTCTTTCGTAATGATCCATTGTAATTCCATTAAATTTAATTTTAAAAACTTCACGAGGACAATGAATGTTGGATCCAAAAATTATTAAAAGTTGTTCGATATCACAGCCATTACTACTAAACTCGTTATTTACATTTGCAATTATACTTTCTAAATTATCGTATGCGGATGACACAGTACGGAAATATCTTTCAACTGCAAGACGTGCTAATTCTTTAGGATTTTCTGAATTACGCACACAGTTCACTTTCTGTTTTAACATATTGTAATGATAAGGAATTTGTGATTTCTGGTACACCGCACATTTCAATATTTCTGCTATTATAGATGCACATGTAAGTGGAGTTAAAACGATATCAGCAACGCGAACGTTAATTTCGTTTAATTTGTCTTCTTTAAAATTGTTCGAATTTTTTTGCATTATTATAAATAAATTAAAAAATAAAATAAAAACTAAAAACACAAAAATAATTCACAATATTTACAATTAATAAAAGGTAGGTTATGTTGATGTTCACTCGGTTCACTCACTCGTACACAATTAGCATAGATAAATAAGTTATAGATTATATAGTCAATGTTAAAAAAGTGGTACCAATTTTGCGACTACAGCGCTCTATTGGGGGTTCTACGAACTAAAAAAAAATTAACGGCAAATTCAAATAAATTTGGATTTTTTTTTTATTTATTAAAAATATTGAATAAATCAATTTTAATAGTTTAAAAAACATTCGGTTTAGAAACTTTAACTATTTTTAATTAAAAGTAAATTCACTTTTAATAAGAAAAGAATAATTTTCATACTAAATTTCTTTTAAACCAATAGTTAATTTATTTTACATTAGTTCATATTTAAGAAAATAAATATTAATCACTTGTGTTAAGTAATATCTAACGTAAAAAAACAACAGCAAATATAATTACAACGAATATATTATTTTGTACAATTAATAAAAACCAAAACATCGATTTGTTACTTGTAATAAAAATAACTAATAATATGTACAATAAATTAGAGATAATATATTTTTCTTAGTTGTAGCATGGAACTAAATTAAATAAAAACCCCTGACTGTAAAAAAATTCAAAAAATAAAAATTAATAATAAAAGCACCTTACTTTAAAAACTACTGTTCCCTTTAAAAAGAAAAAATAATTTTTTCTTCTTCATTCTACAACAAATTCTCAGTCTCTTTACTCGAAAAATTAACTTATCATCCTCCGCCCCCCTCCCTCCGCTACAAAATTTAAACATTAATTTTGAAGTCAGGGGAAACGGAGATTTGTTCCACTTACGAAACCTGTTTATACATTCCATATTAAACATTCTCCGTTTCCCCTGACTTCAAAATTAATGTTTAAATTTTGTAGCGGGGGGGGGGGGCGTAGAATGATAAGTTAATTTTTTTAATAAAGGGACTGAGAATTTGTTGTTGAATGAAGAAGAAAAAATTATTTTTTTCTTTTTAAAGGGAACAGTAGTTTTTAAAATAAGGTGCTTTTATTATTAATTTTTATTTTTTGAATTTTTTACAGTCAGGGGTTTTTAAAATTTTTAATTTTTATTTTATTTCACTCTTTTTGGAGTATATTTTGTCAAAATGTATAGAGAAAGTAATATATGTTTTAAACCGCTTCGTGATCCAGTCAGCCGATATGGTAGCGCGAATAGTTAGCGAATGATATGAATTTAACAGCCATAGTGGTGGTAAATTTTTAGTCAAAATGGTAGTAAATTTATATTAATATTAGTTATTTAATATAGAGGATTGTGCAGAGGCGAGTGCATAAATTTTGGGGTTTGAGGGGGGGGGTGTAGAGATAGTTTTCTGAGATAGCATTTCTTCTCTTGAGTGAAAATTGTATTTGATTAGCCAGGAACACTCTCATGGTCTTTACAAACATGCTGTCAAAAATGTACGCCGCTACCCGTAAGCGTTCGGGAGATATGGTGACACAAACATATATATATTATATATATTTATATAATATATATAAATAAACACAGATTGTACATAGTAACTTCATATACCCTGTGTTTTTGAAAAAACAGTCAGGGGTAATAAATTAACTAATAATAAATATATTAATTGTTAACTTATACAGCCTTATGCATAGTCGTACTTTTAAAATGGTTTTAAAATGAATTAGTAGCTAATAGCATTCTAGAAGCTAGTAAAATTTTGTTATGCATAGTTCTTTTAAAAAGAAAGTTAGTATCTTTTTAGTTGGTAGAATACTAAAGTATGATTTTTGAAATATTTATTAATAACTTATACAGTGCGAATTTAAACCAAAAAATTTAGAGTAAGTGCTTGTTCACAATGTACATAAAACATAAGACGTGCATAAGGATAACATAAGCATAAAACATAATTTTGACATAAGCCGCAAAAGTGTTCACAATAAACATAAGAAATATATGAAACTGCGCATGCGTATAACAAAAAAATAAACTAAATAAACAAATAAACTTTCAAACTTTATAACAAAGGTTAAACTTTACGTCTTATGTTTGTGTTATGTTTGTCTTATGTCTTACGTACATTGTGAACAAGCACTAACCAATCATATTTCTTGAAAAACAGCTTTTCGACGTATTTCATTGGCTAACCCAAATTTTCTGCTTTAAACTCACACTGTACAAGTAGCCCTTGTGCCTATTCACCAACTCCGATCGAAAAGTTCTCGATCACGGTAAAAATGGTATTCAGTAACTACCACTTTTCGATATCGAAAGAACCAGAACAGTTATCGATAACTTATTTTACTATTAGCATCTGTTGGCAATCCTGATGTACAGTTTAACCTAAACCACGATACACTTGACCTAAACTAATGTGTAAACTAACCTTAAAATTGAACGTCAGTTGATAAAATTTTTATTACTGTAACTGTAATTACCGAAAATGTAACCTGTATAATATAAGAAGATTGTTGTCACCAATAACTAATCGTCACATCTAAAGTTAACTGAGAAAATAAAAACTCACTGAGTTTTTATTTTTAATTTAATTGTTTTATGTGACAGTGTTTTGTTTTGATCGTCCTAAAATTAATAAGTTGAATAATAACAAAAGCAATAATAGCCTTCTAATTTAAAAAAAATTAAATTTCGATTATAATCAGCTGCAGTTTATTTAAATATTTTTATTTTGTTTCAATACATTTTACTCGAAAAGTCTACGTCTAATAAAAAAAATTTTTAAACAAAAGTTGTATATTTATTCATGCTAAATATAAATATGAAAAAAAATATAAGGTACCATTTAAAAAACCAAAGTTGACCTTCAAATGACCTTGAAAAGGTCAATAAATTAAAAAAAATAATTATGCCATATTCTTTCCCCCTCGCTATCATACAACTTTTGTCCGAATCATTTTTTCATCTGACTTTTGGTCTTTGAGATATTAATTGCTGGAAGTTTTAAAATGAACACCCGGTATATATTATTATTAAGTATAACCTTATAACGATAAATCTAATAATGATTTGCACTTAAATGAAATCATGAAATACAATACAATATTACGAGTATGTTTTGAAGGTTATGATGGTTATGATTCTAATGCGCACGAGTAATGGACTTTTCGATCGATCGCAGCGCTTCTCGAGCCCTTCGATGCTAACGAAAAGTTTTCGATCGATCGAAGCCCTTACTGAATACGAATTTGGGCACTTATCGATCGATCAAAAACTTTTCCATTCGATCGATCGTTAACTTAGCTTGTTAAGTAACACGTGCGGTAACACGTGTTATCAACCTGCTATTTTAAATTTACCGTAAACTATACCGAAACTACTTAAAACCTTTTTTTTTAATTATTATAAAAATACGTCAGGCAAAATTTTTTTTTTGAACCGCCCCTCCTATGTTTACAAATTTACAATACAAATTTTATTATTTGTATTTTATACTGTTAATTGATTCGTCATTTAAAAAATTTTAACCAAAATTTAAGGTGTACAAAATTTGTATTAATTTCTGTCAGTGCCGACTTAAAAATAAATAAGAATAGTGTTAATTAAAATCAAAGTAATTTTCGATGTAAATCTATAATTAATTAACAAATGCAATATTGGGCTTTCCTTTTAAGACATAACTCGCATGCAAAAGCTTTAGTGTATTTTTAAAAATTAATTTTTATAAAATTAACATTGTCGCAATTATGTAACTATTAGTATGTGCAAATCTATTGTAACAAAATATTTTGGGAAACTCAAATTTCATAATCTTTTATACTTAAACAACTAATGAGATTATATAAGAAAAAATGTATTTGTAGTAAAAATTTTTAGTGTATTTATTTAAAACTACCAAAGAATTGGTATTAAATTATAAAGAAATTAGGAATTCTTAAAATATTGTTTGAAATAGGTGCATGTTGCTAACCCCCCAAAATCGAATTTTTGGATGAGACTGGTGTCAATCGCTAGAGCTTCGTTAGAGCCTAAATGAGCTTCTATTTTTTTCGTTTGAGCTTTGATATTTGCGAAAATGTTTGGGGAGGGGGGCTGTAGACACGTTGCCCCCCCCAAGTTAAATTTTGAGGTGAATGTGGTGTCAAACGTTAGAGCATCGTTAGAGCCTAAATGAGCTTTCATTTTATTCGTTTGAGCCTCAACCGTCGTGGAGTTTTTCGCGAAACAGTTGGGGGGGGGGGGGGGAGCTGTAGACACGTTGGCCCCCCTCAAGTCAAATTTTGGGGTAAATTTGGTGTCAAACGTTAAAGCTTCGTTAGAGCCTAAATGAGCTTCAATTTTTTTTGTTTGAGCCTTAACCGCTGCCGAGTTATTTGCGAAACAGTTGGGGGGGGGGGGGGGCTGTAGACATGTTTTTCTACTTTGGCTATTATTTTGAATTTTTGGGTGAAACTGGTGTCAAACGTTAGAGCTTTGTTAGAGCTTGAACAAATCGCACAAATCAAAATCAATTTGCCGTAGCACATATGTTATCTGAAAAACATGATAATATGTCGATAACTTATTGGCTTTCGGCATGGTTGAAACATGCCAGCACCTAAAATTGTTGTAACAGATCAATCACTAACTTTGATGATGGCAACAGTGAAAACATTTACGCAATACTCGAATCTATCTAAGTACATAAGTGTATGTTCCGACTTAATTAAAAGCAAATTAAATACTGAAATACCATTATGCATGATTCGCAATGATTTTAATCATGTAATGCATACGTTTAGTAGTTGGCCAGAAATTAAATCAAGTATAAAACGTATAAGGAACTTTTATTTACGATCATTTGCTTGCTGATTGTTAGTACCGATTTTGAAGACATAAAAACTTGCTGACACATATATTCACGGTAGCCCTGCACGTGGAGGACGGAAACAATGCACAGAACGCACCTACAAAATGTGAAATTGCTAAATCATTCTTAAATGAAAGAATTGCAACCCATGAAAGTACAGTTTTGATGTGAGAAACAGGAACAAATAATTATGACGATGAAGAGAGGGAAATAAATAGAATGGAAGAAAATGATGAGGAGTACTCTAGAATTCAAAATCCGGTGGATATTTTCGAAGAAATTCAATCGATTTATGACATTTGTTGCAATAATTCAAAAAGTGCACTGAATCAAGGAGATCACGACAATATGCAACACAATCCTGCAATTGCAAAAAGGCTGCTACATTTCTGTAAACTACTTCCATGTTAGTTTGCTGTTATGACACCAATTTTTAAATATGGAAATTTAACAGAAACAAGTGCAACCTCGGAGAGTTTGTTTAATCACTTAAATAATCGTATATTCCACCATGAAACACTACCGATGCGATTAGATGATTTTATTAAAATTCACATAAATAGCATTTTCGGATCTATGATTATATTAAAATCAAAATATAATGAAGTCGGGGATAATAGTAGTTCGAAGGGTACTGCAAGTCATGAGGAGACTTGCCTAACAATAGACGTCGAGAAATATGATGAATAATGAATAATATTCTCTATGAATAATAGAGAAATATATGGGTATGCAAAAGAAAAATGAAGGATGCAGATGTAGACGTAATAAATGGCATAAATGATGCTAGTTTTAAGATGGAAACTGAAAGCGCAATAGAAAATTGGGGTGGTCTTGGTGAAGAGAATAAAAAAAAAGAAGAAAACCAAATTACTAAGATAAAGATCCCACTGTTTTAACATACAATGATAACAGCAAAACAAAGTCATCAGTCATAGGGTTACTGAAAAATGAAAGTTTATTAAATTTAAAACCTGTGAAAATTGGAAAAATTTATTTGACACTAATTAACACCTGTGGATTTGACAGTATAGTTCATACTATGTGTTGTTGTTATGTGGAAAGTAGACAATATGCTAAATTTGTAATTGACAAAAAAGGATTGCTCACATTATACGTGACGGAGTTAATGTTCAAACCTATAAGAAACGAGCTCTGGTTTTAAATGAAATTTGTGGAGAAAGTAACAAGAAAATAATCAATAATCACACGGAACTAAATGCTGCAACCACCTGTTATTATTTATTAAAACAACTATTCGGTGAATATCCTACCATGACGGAACATTGGAACTGTGCCAAATCGCCAAATGTAAAAGTAACGTGAAATTGAGTTTTCCCACCATAACTATAAATTTTCAAACACCGAAAATTGCAGATCTTCAGGATAGATTGAATCAGCGATTAGAAAACAATAATAATACGTGCAAGCAGTGTCAACTGCAAATGACCGCACTAAACATAGTTTTTAGTCCACATTTGTTCCTTGAAATATGTGGACCAGTGAACATAGATAATAATCGTTCCAGTTTGGAATTTAATATATCTCTACAGGAAATTCCACGAGAAATTCTTGTTGATGGTAATATATATTGTCTTCGAGGAGGAATTAGTTTTATACCACTAACTTTGGTAAAAAACGTCAATGCGGTTGGGCATTATATTAGCTACTGTTGGCGTGATAATTTAGGAACATGGGAACTATATGATGACCTGCAACAATCACGTAAAATAGTAAAGCAGTCTACAAATGCCATAAATTGCCAATTCCTTGTATATAGTATCTAAGCGAAACATAGATTTTTCAATGTTTCCAGTGACAATATTTTATTTATGACAAAGGTCATCCATGCTTAGTAGCAAAGTTGTGCTGTTATGGTGATAACATAATACGCGCTACACTGAAAAAATTAACCAACTTGTCTTCTTGACCATGACGTCCGGGTAACCGCAAAAATTCCTTACCAAAATTAATTTTTTTTTGTAATATTAATAAAAAAATAAAAGTATTTAAAAATAAATTATTTTATAAAATTAAATTTTTCATAAATATTGTGTAAATTAAAACATTTTAGTGTTAAAAAGTGTTTGTGCATTTTTTTTTGTTTTTTCTAAAAAATTTGATATGATTAATTTTTCCAGTTGTATTCTTTGTCAAAATTATAATGGCAAGCAGGATTAACTTTTTTAATCTATGCAAAAGTTTTAATTCGATAAAATAAAATTAAACTTGAGGATTATCGTACGGAACTCGCTCGGAGAACTCGAAAATTTAAAATGCCCGTAACTTTTTAGAAAATGAAATTAAAATTATGGAAACGGAAGCTCGTTTAAGCTCTAACAAAGCTCTAACGTTTAACACCAGTTTCACTCAAAAATTCAAAATAATAGCCAAAATAGAAAAACATGTCTACGGCCCCCCCCCCAACTGTTTCGCAAATAACTCGGTAACGGTTAAAGCTCAAAAAAAAAAATTGAAGCTCATTTAGGCTCTAACGTAGCTCTAACGTTTGACACCAAATTTACTCCAAAATTTGACTTGAGGGAGGCCAACGTGTCTACAGCTCCCCCCCCCCAACTGTTTCGCGAAAAACTCCACGACGGTTGAGGCTCAAACGAATAAAATGGAAGCTCATTTAGGCTCTAACAAAGCTCTAACGTTTGACACCACATTCACCTCAAAATTTAACTTGGGGTGGGGGCAACGTGTCTACAGGCCCCCCCCCCCAAACATTTTCGCAAATATCTTTGCGATGCTTGAAGCTCAAACGAAAAAAATAGAAGCTCATTTAGGCTCTAACGAAGCTCTTAACGATTGACACCAGTCTCATCCAAAAATTTGATTTGGGGGGGGGGGAGGCAGCGACATGCACCTGTTTGAAATAGTTTCAAATGAATGGAAGAATTACTATCAATTGATTGGATAAGACTGGCACATCAATCAAATTACAACAAAGAAATTAAAACCTTTATGGCAATGTCATACTTTTCAGTTTAGCGAGAAAATCTAACATTTCATAACAAAACTAACCCGTGCGAAGCCGGGTATTCAGCTAGTAATAAATGAAACTGTGCTCATAGAACAATAAAAAATTTGATAAAACAGTAATTCTCACCCAATAACGTAATAATAAGGAGTAAGGAGTCTCGGGTTGAGTTGGGAGGTAGTTCAAACAGTAGATTTGTTCGTCGACGTTTCGGAAAAGTTTATTTTTCCATTCTCAAGACTACAATGGAGGCATATATAAGTCACAAAATTACAGATAACAATAATAATAATAACAACTCACCGAAGAACAAAAAAGGTAGATAATGTTCGATGTACACCTAGATGAAAACAAACGCCATGGCCCAGGGCCAACACATTCAGCGAAGTCAACAAGTTTCGAGTATAAAACACTCAACATAACAAAACATAAAAAATAACTTCACAATGTAAAAATAGAAAACCATGTAAAATAAATAAATGAATAAATAACTATGTACAAATTAAAATTCAAAATTCAGCAACTAACGTTAAAATGTAATAAACACACGATCAAAAAATACAGATAAATAATCAAAAATTAAAAATTGCACCAAAGTGTGTTGTCCTCTTATTATCCGATATGCGCAGATAAATGGCAGGTAGGTAGGCAACCCATTGTGTTGAGAAACCAAAAGATCGACAACTGGTGAGACGCTATGGAACCAAGCAATGGGTGCCATGACGAAAAAATATATTCACAAGGCGAAAACAGGTGAAAAACGGAGTAGTGAGTTGTATAAAAAGTAGTCAAAACGTCAATAAAGTCGCAACAAAGTGTGCGATGTTCCTTAGGAGCACCTGAGTCTAGTGGCCCAAAAAGCGGTGAAGGGGGATCTCGTTTCCTGTGGGTAAGATTAAAGGGATCGAAAAGAACCACAAAATATAAAAACTTTGAGAATATCCACAGAAGGGGTCACAGCAAACTGTCTCGGCATCCAACGAAGAGCACCGTGAATTGGTATAATCAGGCCGGTGCAGCAATCGCTGCAGCGGCAAAACAAAAACAGGGGGATGGAAAAAGGCGACCATCCCAGGTAAACAAATCACTCATTAGTAGATAGGAGAGAATAAAACATGTAGTATGAACAATTAACTGTCCACAGGGAGAATCGTGTGCCTCCACCTTGACACCTGACGAAGAGCACAGCGGCGAATAAACCGGCCGGTGCAGCAACCGCTGCAGCGGCAGAAAAAACACAAAGGAGAGAAAAGCAAGGCGGCGACCAAAAGGTAAGCAAACATCACCTGGTATCCCTATGTTTAGTCTTAAAGTCGTTAAGTATGGCCTTGTACGCATCGTTAATGTTCCGGAAGTCCGTTTGTTTGTTCATGTTATCACGTGTGGTGGATATGTAGGCCCCCTCCAAGAACGTTCTCTTATAATAATTTTTCTCCGTGGCCAGGACAGTAACATCGTTGAGCGTGAAGGAGTGTGATGTGTCAATTATGTGTTCGGAGAGTCCCGTCTTACCCAGATTGTGTTTTATATCCTGCATATGTTGTTTCACTCGGTTGGATAGCCTTTGCTTAGTCTGACCAATATAACACCTTCCACACTCACACGTGATCTTATAAACTACGCCTGCTTGATCTGGGATGGGGATTTTGTCCTTCGTTCTGGAGAACAATATTTTGTGCAGGTTGAAATCATTATGGAACGTCAACTTCATCTCACCATTCTTGAGTACATCACCCAGAGCATTTTTGATTTGATGTTCTAGATAGGGGTGGTATGTGATCTTGTTGTATGTAGTCCTCTGCGTGGGATCATCTGGATCAATAGGAGAGTGAGGGGGCACATTGGCGACCTCCTTGAAGAGAAGCCGGTTGAGCAAACGAGACGGATAACCGTTCTTTAGGAGTTGATGTTTCAGATCGTTGAGCCTCGTAAAAACAATTTCCCTCGGTATGCAGGTCAGTATACGGTGTTTAAGGGTATTGACCACGCTCACTTTCTGCTTAATAGGGTGTGAGGAGGCAAAGTTGAGAAGTCGGTCTGTAGACGATGGCTTTCTATAAATATCAGTTGTAAGAGTTCCATCTTCTTTCCTCGTTATAAGCAGGTCCAGGAAGGGTATTGACATATTAGACTCCAGTTCATAGGTAAAAGTAAGTCGCTTGTCAAAGCTATTTAATATCTTGATACAGTTTCGTATTTCCGTAGTCGGAACAGCTGTAAGTATGTCATCAACATATAAAAGCAGGAAAGGAATCTCGAAGTCAATTGAATGTGTTGGCCCTGGGCCATGGCGTTTGTTTTCATCTAGGTGTACATCGAACATTATCTACCTTTTTTGTTCTTCGGTGAGTTGTTATTATTATTATTGTTATCTGTAATTTTGTGACTTATATATGCCTCCATTGTAGTCTTGAGAATGGAAAAATAAACTTTTCCGAAACGTCGACGAACAAATCTACTGTTTGAATTACCTCCCAACTCAACCCGAGACTCCTTACTCCTTAATAAAAAATTTTATTTATAAAAGTTTTTATAAATTACTGCGTATCAATGCAGCGTGCACTTATATTTAAATTGTTTTGTTCGTTTTAAGTGAATGAAATGTTTATTTCTGCTTCTATGTCATTTACGTCATTGAAGTCGTCTTCATCTTGCAGTTATATTGCTGTTACGAAGTACGGCACATGTAAAGATGATGATGACCGACGTGGTGGGTTTGTTTCGTAATCCTGTGTGTCTCCAAAAGATGTTGGAAGCACCCCGTTGCATAAAATTTCAACGTTAGTAGAAGTTGAAGCATCCCGAAAAAAGATTTGCTTCGATTTGCATATGGCTTCATGTTGTCTAATCTGTTCATTAACTTGAACACACTTTCTTTGCTGAACCTTGTTTATTTGCAAAATAAACAAGTTCAATAAAGACTCGAAACGTCGGACAATTTTATTGTTTTAATACTGACCCCTAAACTCAACTATATATTTTTACTAATTAATTATGGAGGGTCAACGATATAAATTCACTAAAAAATAAATAATATTGACTCGTAATAAATATAAATATAAAAAATATATGTAAATATAATTATTAACGTAATATGAAAGGGTCTCTTTTATCAGGAATGACACGGATAAGATAAATCAAACATTTTCAAAAAAATTGTAATTTTCTAAAAACTTTTTATTATTCTATGAGTATATTACCTGTTAACAAATAACTTTTTCTTTAGTTGATAATTATCAAATTCAAATTCAAAGTACAAATTTAATCTACGATTACCCAAATCCTAGATTATACTTAACCTGTGTTAAAAATTATATTGCTGCAACCCAAATCGGTTTTTAATCTATGATTAAATATTTAATCTAAGATTAAATACCTAAGTTAATGTTGCTGAAACCGGGCATAAAATGCCTAGAAAATTAAAAAAAAATTGTATTATATTGCAAAATGGTATTATTTGTAAACGTAGCAAATACTTCTGCACTTCATCAGCTGTTGTTCGCTGTCATCAGCTGTTGTCAGAAAAAACACGTTCGAGACTCGTCGTTTGAGGGCTATTTAGAAATACAAAATCCAGGGTGTATTTGCTCTTATGGGAAATAGCTATGCAACTAAATACACCCTAGTAAACTTGTGTATATTTATCATATCAAATTTTTAGAATAAACCAAAAAATGCACAAACACTTTTTAGAACTAAAATGTTTAAGTTAAGAGCGGCGCTGAAGGAGTTGGGATAGAAAAGTTTATAAGATTAAAAGTGATAGTTAAGCTATTCTGGATAAGATGGTGCGACAATATCAGTTAAAATTAAAAACAAAAATTGTGATTTGACTAAAACAACCTTCTACGCGCATGGCATCATCGGGCGATGTAGGTAGAGGTCAAGTTGGTTAAGTTAGAAGGGGGGGGGGTATCTTTGTTAATACTGAAAAATGAGGGGGTTATTATTTATTAAAAATGTTTAGTAGGGGTGAATTGTTTAAGTCAGATTGATTATTCAGTAGTGAAAACGTTATTTTAATTTATTAATTTCCATAGCTTCCAAAAATTCTAGTTTTTTACTTTTTTGTTCTATGTGTAACATTTTGTACCTGTAACCGTAACAGCTCGGGGCTGTAACTGTTTTATTACTTGTTTCTGGCCGGTGGGTCAGAATCTTTTCTTAAGTACCCTACTTTTATTATAATCTTCTAAGTAGTACGTTAAGTATAAGGTAAATAGTAAATATATTTATATCAACTATAATCGAATTTTTAAAATTCATTTTGCGTTTAGTAAGTCTACCCATACTCGCTTTCGATAAATAGTTACGGAACGCAACATGCACTAGAAAAGATGAAATAAAAAATTTAAAAAAAACTACTGTGAAAAAATTGCACTAAAAAATAAATAAGTTACTTCAACTAGCTGGCGCAGGCGGCCAATTATTGTTATCTTTGGAGTCGGTGCCAGTCAAGCTTTTTAGAAATTCTTTATACGTACACGTAAGGGAAATCTCCAAACAACAGATCAAAGGAACTGCTCGACAGATCAACGGATCTGCTCAACAGATCAACAGATGAACGGATTGAACAACATTTTCTAAATGTATGAAGTAAATGTGATATAGTTATCAGCGGAATATCATATTAATTTCAATACTATAAATTATAATAGTTTAAAATGAAGAAAAATTCAAGCCATTTTAAAGAACCCGAAACTTGTAGCGTTTGTTTGGTGGAACTAATCTACGAAAGAGAAATCGGCTTTCTGGACACTTGGCGACATAAATTCCATAGGGAATGCTTTACACATTGGTCAAAACGAAATCCTACGTGCCCTTTATATCGAAGATATTGTAGCCAACTTAGTATACCAATCGATACATTTGAATATTTTCAAACATTACTGGAAGCAACTGATGAATACTCCGAAAATATGCAATTTTTGCTTGAAGACGATGACAACATTATACAGTCAGGTCCGCTTATAATGAGCACATGTTATAGCGAGAGTTCGGTTTTAGCGAGTAATTTCGCAAGTTACCAAAAATCATCCATTAAACTTAATATCTTTTCTGTTCGTATATAACGAGCTCGGATATAATGAGCATACTGCTTATAACAAGCAAATTTTTTGTAAAATTATTACATTACTTTGCTTATAACGAGGTATTTTTTATGGGGGAATAACAACTTTTACTTATGCGATTAGAACAAGAATTCTATGACTCATCGGGTAGTTCCCTCGATTAAAACGTGTAAAAATGATAACAAACTTGTCCTAACTACCGTAGCTTGTCGCAAATGTTCTAAATAACAGTTTAATGTTACTGTCTTACATATAGTCATCATCTCACCTTCAATGTGTATGTTACCATATGTAGATTAGTGTTACTAACAATGCCCAAAACTAGCAGAAATTCCCTTACGTTATTGGAAAAACTAAAAATAGTTGAACAGATTTCTAGTGGCATTTCTAATGCCGATGTGTGCCGAAAATTTAGTTTATCAAGTTCAACTGTGTCTACCATTTGGAAAAACAGAGATAAAATTAGGGGAATTTTAAATTCAAATATTTGTAAATTAAAACGAATTCGGAGACCAGTTAATAATGAAGTTGATCGAGCTTTACTTGAGTGGTTTAAGCAGAAAAGATCTCAAAACATACCCATAAGTGGACCAATATTACAACAAAAAGCAGAAGAGTTTTCCAAATTATTATCTCCTAATATTGAAGAGTCTGTGTGCTTGAAAAGTTGGGTAGATCGTTTTAAGAAGAGATATCACATTTCTTCTAGTAAAATTTATGGAGAAGCTGCAAGTGTTTCTTTAGAAACAACAAGAGATTGGCTTAAGAAAATTTGGTCTGAAATACGGCGAGGTTATTCTGACAATGACATTTTTAATGAGGATGAGACAGGACTATTTTACAAGCTTACCCCAAACCAAACTCTCAAATTTCAAAAAGAAAAATGCCATGTAGGCAAAAAAAGTAAAGATAGAATTACCGTTCATGTTTGTGCGAATATGACAGGCACAGAAAAAATAAAATTACTTGTCATTGATAAATCAAAAGCACCCCGATGTTTTATATTCTGTAAAGTTTTACCTGTTAATTATACAGCCAATAAAAAGGCATGGGTAACTTCAGAAATTTTTGAAAAAGAAATAAGAAGCTGGGATTCTAATCTACAAAAACAAAGAAGAAAAATAACTCTTCTTGTAGACAATTGCCCTGCACATCCTACAATTAAAAACTTACGATGTATAAAATTAGTTTTTCTTCCACCAAATACAACAGCAGTTTTACAGCCTATGGATCAAAGCATCATCGCTTCTCTTAAACAACATTATAAAAAAATATTTTTATCTAAAATGATATCTTATTTGGATAACGACAATAATGGTCAGGAGTTCAAATTTTCTTTGTTGGATGGTATATTGGCAATAAATACAGCGTGGAAACGTGTTTCACAAAAAGCAATTGTAAATTGTTATCGACATGCTGGTTTCTATTCTAATTCAAACGAATTTGACAAAGATGATGACATTCCCTTAGCTCAGTGGTTATTGCAGAATAAAGATGCGGAAAAAATGAACGATTCTGATTTTAGTAGCTGAAATGACTGGGCTATTAAAAACAATATTTTAAATGAGTTTTTAAACACTGATGCACTACAAGCGTTTCAGGATGTTGACGATAGTTTAGTAACTTGCGAGTATCCGTCAGAAGCTGAAATAGCAGCTGTTGTTTAATCCCAGGAAATTCAAAACAGCGAAGAACCAGATACACCAGAAGAAGAAGAAGAGGACATCTGTGAACCCCCGACGAGTCAGCAAGTGTTTAACGCAATGAAAGTGATATCTGTTTATTTAGAATTGAACGACATTGACAGCAATATTAAGGACTAGTTTGATGTTGTCCAAAGAAATCTTGAAAATTGTATTTTAAATAAACGTGTAAGCCAAAAAAAGATTACAGACTATTTTAAGTTTTCATAATTTGTGTGTAGTGATTAGTATGAACTTTATATTTACATATTTTATATCCATAATATTTTTTTATATGAACTATTATTATGTGTTATGTAATGTAGTACATGCATATTATTATATTGCCTACAATGATGAAAAAAGTGAAAAACGACATAATATGTAGGGGACAGACGGGTAAAACGGGGTAGGCACCTAAAACGGGGTACTTGAATATTTTCTAAACTCTTTGTGCCATCTATGCACCAAGGTGAAAAATTACTTTGTCACAGACGTTGCTACTCCTCGCAATTTGATTGATATCTGCAGTTTCCATGTAATCGTGATAAAAAGTGCATGTATATATTTTTATACCACGTTATAACATTCATCTAAATTTAACTCGATGTAAGTAGTAGTAAATTAGTTTATTGTACAATATTAATTTTACGAACAGAAAGTGTACACTTTTAAGCATGTATTATCATAATTTTGATAAAAAATAAGTAAATTTTAAATAAAAAAAATCGAAGTTGTTTAAAATATCTGCTGTTCGGGAAAAACGGAGTACCGAAAGATAACATTTAATCTGAATTAAGATTAGTGTTGTTTTCAGATGGTGGGTAAATACATAAGAAAATCCAATAGCCAAAATTGGTCAATAGCTACCATGCAAGAGGCAGTAAATGCTTTAAAACGTGGTGAAATGGGATATCGTCGAGCATCACTTTTGTTTGCTGTTGCTTCAAGTACCTTAGAACGTCACGTGAAAAAGCAACGAAATAATGAAACTTATGCTGTTATAAAAGTTTTGGGTAGCAGAAGGCCAGTTTTTAGTGTCGAACAAGAGAAAGAATTGGCCACTTATCTGAAAGATATGGAGGCTAGATTATTGCGTTTGGAGCATGATTGAATGCAGACAAATTGTGTTTCAGCTAGCCTAATTAAATGAGCTTGACCATCCATTTAACAAAGAAAATAAAATGGCTGGAAAAGGATGGATACAAGGTTTCTTAAACCGACATAAAGATCTGTCCATTAGAAAACTTGAAGCCACATCAGGTGCACGAGCTATCGGTTTCAATAAAGTGGCCGTGCCATAGTTTTTTAAGCTTTTAGAAGAAACCGTAGAAAAGTATCATTTAACAGGTGAAAATATTTATAATGTAGACGAAACTGGAATTTTGGTAATTCCAAAAGAAGTTTTGAAAATTCTAGTACAAAAAGGAAAACGCCAAGTTGGTGCACTTACATCGGGCGAAAGAGGTGAAAATGTCACTGCCGAAATTTGTTTTTCCGCCTCGGGTGCGTATATGCCTCTTATGTTAATTTTCCCACGAAAAAGAATGCGTCAGGAGTTTCTAGATAGTATTGTGCCTGGAGGTTGGGTCGAATTAAATGATAAAGGGTGGATCGACAAAACGTTATTCTATTCATGGTTTAAGAAGTTTGTGAAATATTCAAAAGCTTCTAAAGATTCGCCGGTATTATTGCTTGACGGGCACATGTCACATACGAAAAATCTAGAAGTTATTAATTATGCAAGAGATAATGGAGTTATCATCCTCCCCATTGCACTCACCGCATTCAGGCACTGGATGTTTTATTTATGAAGCCTCTTAGTGCTTATTATGATAACAAACTAAGGAAATGGCTTCGAACACACCCTGAACGGGTTGTAACATTGCACTAAATTACTGCTTTATTTAGTGCTACATATCTTAGAGCAGCTACAATGCTTACAGCAATAAATAGTTTTAAAAAAACAGGCGTGTGGTCCGTTGACATGAACGTTTTCTCTGACGCAGATTTCTTGCCTTCAGTCACAACTGACATAGAAATTGAATCCAGTAATTCAGCAGCAGAAACTCAACATCAAGAGAGAAGTGTTCATGTTAATGATCATTCTGTAAAAGAGAAGACTCCCGAGAATGATCTCCATCCAGGAACGTCACGAGATAACGACACTAGTTTTGAATTTGTTAGTCCTGAAGTTATCTTACCGATTCCTCAAATTAAACAAACAAAAAAAAGAATTATGCGAAAGAGAAGCAAAACAACAATTCTAACATCGTCTCTTTATAAAACCGAACTAGAAGAAGCGCACGATAAAAATAAATCATCTAAAGTAAAAGTGGTGAAAAGAAAACTATCGTCGCATGTTAAAAGTCAAACAAGAAAGACTAAACTCCAGAAAAAAGTAGAATCTGATACAGATAGTGATGTTAGTGACACTGACTGCTTGTACTGTGGCGATTTTTATTCAACCTCGACGGAGGGATAGATCTGTTGTTCCGTCTGTCACAAATGGGCACATGATTTGTGTGCAGGTGTAGAAGAAGACGATGATGAAGCAGTATTTTTCTGCGAACATTGTCAGCAAAATAATTAAAATTTCATAATAAAAATAATCAAAATTTTAAATTTTAGTTTTTTTATGACATATTAGTATTTTTTCATCAATAAAATGTATTTTAATAAATAGTTAACACTATAATGATGACGTCATTTCATTTCCAAGACTTTAGGTCTTCAACTTTTTGTCATAAACCCTCTTAAACGTTAAGTACCCCATTTTGCACGTCCGTCCCCTACTACATACGTTAATAATAAATCAGTTATAAAGAGTACGTTCATTATATAACAGACCCCATTTAAAATCGTTTATAGCGAGGGCTCGCTTATAGCGAGCACTTTTTGCGATCACCAGCGCACTCAAAAATCACATCGGCAGATCGGCACACAAAAATAGTGCCGATAAAACATTTGAACCCGAAAAAGTTCAAGAATTTTTAATTCGCATGAAGGAAACCATCCACAAATACGCAAATGACGTTTTCGAGAATGAAGACTAATCCAAGATGATTGTAACGTGTAATTATAATTTTTAGCAATAATGACTAAGTCTAAATTAATTATTGCCTCTATTTGCATAAAATATTGTGATGGTATTTTATACGAAAAACCTTTTTCACCTTTAATGTTGCCTCAGCTAGCTCAGTTCAATCGGAAACATGAAACACTCAGTAGCGAATTCCTATGAGCCACCCCGCTTGTCTTGCGAGCAAAATAATAACTCGTATTTTGAATACCGAAAATAATGTTTTTATTCAAAAGAAAATTTTGTAGCGACAATTTTGCTTTTGGGCTCTTAAGTGTAAAATGTTTGACCACTGAGATTGAAATTTTATTTACTCTATTTAAAATCTGGCTAAATTTCAATTTCATTTGCCGTTTCGTGTCGATCGTGTAGTAAATAATTTTTATAAATTTATTACAAATGTTAATTTTACAATAAAAAAATGTTTTGCACTAATGGACTTTTATTTTTAAATACCTCGTACGAATCTTGTGCGGACTCGTGAGTGCGGCTCGTCCTGTTAATCTCAATTGACTTCTGTGCGTTGAAAATAAACCACCTGTACGTTGATAACGAAATTCTGCTACCCGCGTGGAATCGTTTTAGTTTTCGTACTCGATTTGATCGAAACTTTCCAATCTCAATATCGTTGACCCAACGTGTAATTTTATCCAAATAATTTAACTGTAAACTTTTCGTAGGTATGTAAAATTTCTTAATCTCCACTTTTCCAATATCCAAAATGGCGTGACGTTCCAATCTAATCTTGGCAATGTTGCACTCAACAAACTTTTCAAATAATCAAAATTTTTCAGCAATTCTACGCTGAAATCGACGATTCGTCACAAATACTAGCTTCCACGGCTCGGAAAACTAATTTTTACTTAGTTATAAGTGAAAATTTTATAATAGCAAGACCAAAAACGCACCAACTCCAATCTAAGCATCCGGCGTTCACCAACGCTGCCTAGCTTGTCTTCCGTTCAACCTCTCTAACATTAATACCCGGTACAATTTCCAATTATGTACAGGATGTTGCACAAATTCATTACTCTTCTTTTTAGATGGTTATTAAAGCACAACACGAACATCACTTATTACAAATTTTATAAAATATTACAATTAAAATAAAGTGTCATGTAGGTGTTTAAGTAGTAAAATTTAGCCTTTTTAGTTTTCTTGTGAATAAGTTAGTAACGTACTTGCAGCATACAAAACAAATAATTGACCACGATCTAGACTGGCGGGTTGACTACACAAAATATCACCACAATATATTATGTTGTTTAATTAAATAAATAAAAAAGTTACTAATACTTACTTGCTATTATTGAAGAAAAACTATAAACATTAAAATAACCTATAAAATTCTGACACCCCACTGATTAACTTTTTTATGAACCACAACTGAGCAATGAATCAAGTTCTACACCAATCAAATAGCGCACTCTTCGAGTTTCTCTGTCCATACCGCACAAATATTTTATCAGCTGCATTCACCTCCTAATTACTCTATCTCAGTGACTCTCCTTGGTTCGAGAATCCCAAAAATCAAAAGTACAAAATCATAAGTTTTTTTGACGGTTTCTTATTTATTTTTACGAGAAAATTCGAATGGCGCTTGCAGATTTCACGTAAGTATGATATTTAACATTTTAGTTGGTTTAAAGTAAGAAAGTTGATTTACGCTTGCTCTCTGCTGCTTTCGAATTTTTTCACCGTTTTACACGCTTCCGCCAGGTCCTGGTGTGCTTTCCGAGCTCTACTCATTAAAATTAGTCGATATATGCAATAAAAAGACCTCATAATTTTTTTACAAATTTTGAAAAAAAGCAAGGTTAACCAGTTATATTTGATCATACTAGATTACCTAATTATAATTTAACAGAACATAAGAATTATACATGTGGCATATTAACCTCTTACAAGAAATGCAATATTATAGTTTTTACAGAAAACAAGTAATATTAGCTAGTTTAGTATATCGACCTTTTGTGGGAAATGTTAAATTGCACTTTATAATATAATTAGTTTTGCAGAATTGTCTTTTAATAAAATATATAAATCTTGTAATTTCAAAAGTTAGTATAGTTTCCCGTTATTCATAAACATCATTGTAATACTGACCTGTAATCTTTAAAATAAATTTTTGAAGTTTGTATTATTTTTGTTTGTTTGTGAGTTGCGGAACTCATATTTGGCGCAGTCTTAAGGATCGTATTTCCCAAAAATCAGAATAAAAATCGTCTGTTTGGGAAGTCACCTTTGCAAAAATCGTGGATAAAAATCGCCACAAAAACACGGTCGCAAAGTGAGAAGTGAATTAAAAACGTCACATCATTTCAACATCGCCTCTCCAAATCGAGGAACTCTAATTTAAAAAAAATTTGGTGCAACAGTCAAAATCCTGGAAGGCGACCGATCGACAAATACAACGTTGAAGATAGAAATCACTACCAACGAAGTACGACTCGTTTAAACAACCTAGCTATAAGAATACAACACAAACGCATTATTGAAGAATGCAGAAAATAATAATCATAGCGTAAGTGCTAGAAATTTAATCAATTATCCAATATTTTTTTCCTTATAAATCATAATAAATAGTTATTACTTTAAAGCAGCGGTTCCCAATTAGTTTTGACCGCGGAACCCTTGAGTAAAGTAAAAAATTTAGCGGAACCCCAATTCGATTTGTTTACTGCATACAAAGTTGTTTATGCACACTAACCCCCCCCCCCCCCCTTAGCGACCAAGTAAATACAAGTATAAAAATTATTTATTATAGAATTATAATTATTATAATTATTATTAATGAGAAGTATGACATATTGTTTACTCCTGACAAATTCTCTTAATATTCGGTTTGATTTCTGAGAGCTGGATTCTCATATCAAGAACTGCGTCAAGTCGATTTCGATACTTTGTTTTTGTTCCTGAATATAATGAGAGTCTAGTCTCACACTTGTATGTGCTCGCAAATTGTAGCAAAATACGATTTGCACGTTTGGACAACTCCGGATATTCCTCGCGCAGTTCATTCCAAAATACGCCAAGCGGAACCTCTTTAAATTTACTTTCCAATTGGAAATAGCATTTAATTCCAATTGAATTTTCAAAATCTACAGCAGAAAATTTGACTGGACGTTGGCATTCCATGCATGGATTGCCATCGGATTGAATGGCAAAAGTTAAAAAATATATTTTAAGCGGTAAATTTATTTTTACGCCATTTTGAAATTCTTTCTGGCGGAACCCTTGGATTTTTTTGCGGAACCCCAAGGGTTCCGCGGAACCCTATTTGGGAACCGCTGCTTTAAAGTTAATTAAAAACGCGAAATAATTTAAATTAATAGATAGTATTTAATTTTAAGCCATAATAATAAATTTAGTAAGTAATATTATAGTATTTTAAAATAATGCAATAAAATTTTATGATTTACGAATTAACCAAACAATTAAACAGTTTAATATAACTGAATTAATCATGACTCAACGGAATGACGCAACAAGAATCAACGGTTCGACCAATTAATTATCAATTTATATAATAGTATCTAGACACTATAACACCTTATGACGGAAACCCATACACACTTAATATCTGTTTAAATTCATGCACACAATTTTTAATTAATTTTTTCAACACGAATAATTTAGACGACCCTAGAAACCAATTTTTGTTAAGAGCAATTTTAGGTAAGTTCACTGGCCGAGCGTTAATATTGATTGGCAACAGATCGGAAATTAACGATTGGGATTCTTTGAAAACGGCGTTAAAATTGGATTTTAGTGGTCAACGCGATATTGATTGTCTAGTGCAAGATTTAATTTTGTTAAGACCTGTTAAAACAGAAAGTCCATATGATTTTGGTACTCGTTGTCAAGACGCCAAAAGTCTAATTTTAACAAAAATTGATTGTAGCGAATTAAGCGACGCGGAAAAACATTTACAGATAAAAAATTATGATGACCTAGCACTAAAAACCTTTATTAGAAGACTAAACGGTCATATTCAAAACAATGTAAGATTGAGAAACCCAGACACATTAGAAAAGGCAATGACTTTAGTAATTGAAGAAGAAATTTTTTTGTATTTTACGCAACAAAGTAATACTTTACACGTTAAGAATTCTAACACGTCAATACAAAATTTTAGATTTTCAAAACCCAACTTTCAAAACGCGAACGTTAATAACCCCCAATTTAAACCATTATACAAAATTCTTATCCAAATTTTCAACCTAGAACGAACCCCCAAAATTTTAAACAAAATAATCAAACCTCTAATAATTATAATAATTTTCAACCTAGACCAAATTTTCAAAATCATAACACTAACTTTCAAAACTTCAATAGTAACCCCCAATTTAGACCGAATTATCAAAACCCAAATTTAAATTTTAGACCAGTGACTAATTTTCAGACATTTAGACTAAGTTTTTAAAACCACAATTCAAACTTTTAACCCAGACAAAATTTCCAAAACATGAATCAAAACTTCACCCCAAGATCGCAAATGAGACAAGATTCGATGAGATCGACGATAAAACCTACACCTATGGATGTAGACAGTAACAGAACAAGTTTTACTCGACCAACAAATTTAAATTTTTATTTAAACTTTGACTATGAAAATCCATGCAAACCTTCGTTACCATATATTTTTATTCCCGAACTTAACGCTAAATTTTTAATCGACACCGGTAGTACAAGAAGTTTGATGAACCCAGAACTCGTAAATAAATATTTTAATAATTCAGAAACATTCCAAATTCAAACTGCCCACGGTTTATCACAACACGACAAAATAATTTATATTACTGTACCCAAAATTTTCAAAACCAATGAAAAACATAAATTTTATATTTTTAAATTTTCATATATAATATAACAAGTGCTTAAATTTCCATAAAAATTTTGTATTGAATGTAACGAGTACTGGTTGTTAGGTAAATGCACGAGGGCGCGTAGCGCCAGAGTGCTTTTACCATCAACCGGTACGAGTTGCATTCCACACAAAATTTAAATGGAAATTTTAGCAAGCGTTATATTCATTAAGAGAATTTCATGCAAAAACTAAAAGATATTTTTTGACATAATGACGAATGTCTCAAGTTTTGGTGAAAAATCCATTTCTTCCATTAAAGAAGTAATTATTGATAATGTACCAGAAAATACAAGAAAGTCCCATGCATCTGTCTGGAATCAATTTGAACTGTTTTGTGCAGAAAGAAATTATTTGTTTAAAGCAGATACCCCGTCAGAAAAGCTAAACCAAATATTAGTTGATTGGGGTTATAATATGAAGAAAGCCGATGGAAGTGACTATAAAGAGTCTGTAGTAAAAACGATGTGGAATGTAACTGCAAAATTAATTCGTGAAAAATATTTTAATGAATTTAAGAGAAATGTCAACCCTTTTAGTGACATTGAATTTAAATTAGCTAGAAATGCACGTAATTCTAAGCGGAAACTTCTACAAATTAATCCGGAAAAAAGAAAGTCAGTTCTTAAAACTTTAAACAAGAAGAATATGAAGAAATACTTTGTCTCTGGGATGAAAATACAGCCGATCGCTTACAACGTCGATTTTATCACATTGCCGCTGTTGAATTAGCATGGCGCAGAAATGAAGGATCAAACTGTTTAGTTCAATATTTTGTGATGGAAAAAGATAACAAGAATGTTCCTACTGGACGAATTCAGTACAATCCGGTATTTACCAAAACAATGCAAGGTGGAGATCAGAAATTAGCTGATAACAAATGGTTGATAAAAAAATAAAATGTGGTGTCGTGGGACACCAGATAGGAACGAAGTACCTTTATTACATAAATATTAATTTCAAGTTCTAGTCGAGGTAAAAAATAAATAATTATTCAGATAGAAATATTTTATTACGATTTTTTTATCTATAAAAATCAAAAACTACTTTACAAAATTGCCAAAATAGCGATTTCAGCATGTGTCAAAGTCAATGTAAATCCGCAATCATCGCGGTCATCTTTGAAGTTTTCGAAATTTTTTTTGCACATTCGGCTTTAGATAATTTTTTGCATCTGAGTGGCATTTTTCAAAATTGATTTATTTTTAATTTTGGGGGTCTTATTTTCGGCGAAAAATTTTTAAAATTATTAAATTATATCTTTTTAAATTATTCGTCGGTTTATAGTTATTAATTATATAAGGGG
This sequence comes from Cantharis rustica, assembly GCA_911387805.1. Lineage (NCBI taxonomy): Eukaryota > Metazoa > Arthropoda > Insecta > Coleoptera > Cantharidae > Cantharis > Cantharis rustica. The sequence goes on from OU426877.1 coordinate 43,783,316, forward strand.
ATTAAGAAGCCTCTAATCAACGAGAAAAAATGGGCACTCGAGGCGCAGCCGAGAGTCACATTTTTTCGAGAGGATTAATTAGAATTCGATCGATTATTTAGAATTATATCGAGGATATTGTAGTCAACGGTTACTTGGTATACCAATCGATACATTTGAATATTTTCAAACATTTCTGGAAGCAACTGACGAATACTCCGAAAATATGCAATTTTTGCTTGAAGACGATGACAACATTATGGTCATTAAAAATAGTGCCGATAAAACATTTGAAACCGAAGAAGAACTTCAAGAATTTATAATTCGCATGAAGGAAACCATCCACGAAAACGCAAATGGCGTTTTAGAGAACGAAGACGATTGTAACGTGTATTTATAATTTTTAGCAATAATGACTAAGTCTAAATTTATTATTGCCTCGATTTGAATAAAATATTTTAATATGTTGTTTAATTAAATAAATAAAAAATTTACCAATACCTACTTGCTATTATTGAAGAAAAACTGTAAACATTAAAATAACCTATAAAGTTCTGACACCCCACTGATTAACTTTTTTAATAACCAAAACCGAGCTATGAATCAAGTTCTGGTTACACCAATCAAATAGCGCACTCTTCGAGTTTCTCTGTACTTACCGCACAAATACTTTATCAGCCGCATTCACTTCCTAATTACTCTATATCAGTGACTCTCGTTGGTTCGGAAATGCCAAAAATCGAAAGTTTGAAATCATAAGTTTTTTCGACGGTATCTTATTTATTTTTACGAAAAATTCGAATGGCGCTTGAAGATTTCACGTAAGTATGATATTTAACATTTTATGTGGGTTTAAAGTAAGAAAGTCGATTTTCGCTTGTTTTCTGCTGCTGTCGTATTTGTTTACCGTTTCACACGCTTTCGCCAGGCCCTGGTGTGCTTTCCGAGCTTTACACATTAAAATTAGTCGATATCTGTTTTATTACCTGTTCCTGCCCGGTGGGTCAGAATATTTTCTTAAGTACCCTCCCTTTATTATAATCTTCTAAGTAATAGGTTAAGTATAAGGTAAATAGTAAATACATTTATATCAACTATGATGGAATTTTCAAACTTCTTTTTGCGTTTAGTAGGTCTACCCATACTCGCTTTCGATAAATAGTTACGGAACGCAACATGCACTAAAAAGCATGAAATAAAAAATTAAAAAAAATGCACTAAAAAATAAATAAGTTACTTCAACTAGCTGGCGCAGGCGGCCAATTATTGTTATCTATGGAGTCGGTGCAAACCAAGCTTTTTAGAAATTCTTTATACGTACACTTAAGTTAAGCTTCCAAACAACAGATCAACGGAACTGCTCGACCGATCAACGGATGAACGAATTAACGAACTATATAGGTTGAGCAACATTTTGTAAATGCAATATAGTTATCAGCGGAATATCATATTAATTTAAATATTATAAATTATAAGAGTTTAAAATGGAGACAAATTCAAGCAATTTTAAAGAACTCGAAACTTGTAGCGTTTGTTTGGTGGAACTAACCTACGATAGAGAAATCGGCTTTCTGGACACTTGCCGACATAAATTCCATAGGGAATGCTTTACATCTTGGGCGAAACGAAATCCTACGTGCCCTTTAGATCGAGGAGATTGTACCGCTTTATGTATTATCGGCAATATCGACCAAACCATCATACGGATCATTCAAGTTAAGACTGTCGATTATTTAGAATTATATCGAGGATATTGTAGTCAACGGTTACTTGGTATACCAATCGATACATTTGAATATTTTCAAACATTTCTGGAAGCAACTGACGAATACTCCGAAAATATGCAATTTTTGCTTGAAGACGATGACAACATTATGGTCATTAAAAATAGTGCCGATAAAACATTTGAAACCGAAGAAGAACTTCAAGAATTTATAATTCGCATGAAGGAAACCATCCACGAAAACGCAAATGGCGTTTTAGAGAACGAAGACGATTGTAACGTGTATTTATAATTTTTAGCAATAATGACTAAGTCTAAATTTATTATTGCCTCGATTTGCATAAAATATTTTAATATGTTGTTTAATTAAATAAATAAAAAATTTACCAATACCTACTTGCTATTATTGAAGAAAAACTGTAAACATTAAAATAACCTATAAAGTTCTGACACCCCACTGATTAACTTTTTTAATAACCAAAACCGAGCTATGAATCAAGTTCTGGTTACACCAATCAAATAGCGCACTCTTCGAGTTTCTCTGTACTTACCGCACAAATTCTTTATCAGCCGCATTCACTTCCTAATTACTCTATATCAGTGACTCTCGTTGGTTCGGAAATGCCAAAAATCGAAAGTTTGAAATCATAAGTTTTTTCGACGGTATCTTATTTATTTTTACGAAAAATTCGAATGGCGCTTGAAGATTTCACGTAAGTATGATATTTAACATTTTATGTGGGTTTAAAGTAAGAAAGTCGATTTTTGCTTGTTTTCTGCTGCTGTCGTATTTGTTTACCGTTTCACACGCTTTCGCCAGGCCCTGGTGTGCTTTCCGAGCTTTACACATTAAAATTAGTCGATATCTGTTTTATTACCTGTTCCTGCCCGGTGGGTCAGAATATTTTCTTAAGTACCCTCCCTTTATTATAATCTTCTAAGTAATAGGTTAAGTATAAGGTAAATAGTAAATACATTTATATCAACTATGATGGAATTTTCAAACTTCTTTTTGCGTTTAGTAGGTCTACCCATACTCGCTTTCGATAAATAGTTACGGAACGCAACATGCACTAAAAAGCATGAAATAAAAAATTAAAAAAAAAACTACTGTGAAAAAAATGCACTAAAAAATAAATAAGTTACTTCAACTAGCTGGCGCAGGCGGCCAATTATTGTTATCTATGGAGTCGGTGCAAACCAAGCTTTTTAGAAATTCTTTATACGTACACTTAAGTTAAGCTTCCAAACAACAGATCAACGGAACTGCTCGACCGATCAACGGATGAACGAATTAACAAACTATATAGGTTGAGCAACATTTTGTAAATGCAATATAGTTATCAGCGGAATATCATATTAATTTAAATATTATAAATTATAAGAGTTTAAAATGGAGACAAATTCAAGCAATTTTAAAGAACTCGAAACTTGTAGCGTTTGTTTGGTGGAACTAACCTACGATAGAGAAATCGGCTTTCTGGACACTTGCCGACATAAATTCCATAGGGAATGCTTTACATCTTGGGCGAAACAAAATCCTACGTGCCCTTTAGATCGAGGAGATTGTACCGCTTTATGTATTATCGGCAATATCGACCAAACCATCATACGGATCATTCAAGTTAAGACTGTCGATTATTTAGAATTATATCGAGGATATTGTAGTCAACGGTTACTTGGTATACCAATCGATACATTTGAATATTTTCAAACATTTCTGGAAGCAACTGACGAATACTCCGAAAATATGCAATTTTTGCTTGAAGACGATGACAACATTATGGTCATTAAAAATAGTGCCGATAAAACATTTGAAACCGAAGAAGAACTTCAAGAATTTATAATTCGCATGAAGGAAACCATCCACGAAAACGCAAATGGCGTTTTAGAGAACGAAGACGATTGTAACGTGTATTTATAATTTTTAGCAATAATGACTAAGTCTAAATTTATTATTGCCTCGATTTGCATAAAATATTTTAATATGTTGTTTAATTAAATAAATAAAAAATTTACCAATACCTACTTGCTATTATTGAAGAAAAACTGTAAACATTAAAATAACCTATAAAGTTCTGACACCCCACTGATTAACTTTTTTAATAACCAAAACCGAGCTATGAATCAAGTTCTGGTTACACCAATCAAATAGCGCACTCTTCGAGTTTCTCTGTACTTACCGCACAAATACTTTATCAGCCGCATTCACTTCCTAATTACTCTATATCAGTGACTCTCGTTGGTTCGGAAATGCCAAAAATCGAAAGTTTGAAATCATAAGTTTTTTCGACGGTATCTTATTTATTTTTACGAAAAATTCGAATGGCGCTTGAAGATTTCACGTAAGTATGATATTTAACATTTTATGTGGGTTTAAAGTAAGAAAGTCGATTTTCGCTTGTTTTCTGCTGCTGTCGTATTTGTTTACCGTTTCACACGCTTTCGCCAGGCCCTGGTGTGCTTTCCGAGCTTTACACATTAAAATTAGTCGATATCTGTTTTATTACCTGTTCCTGCCCGGTGGGTCAGAATATTTTCTTAAGTACCCTCCCTTTATTATAATCTTCTAAGTAATAGGTTAAGTATAAGGTAAATAGTAAATACATTTATATCAACTATGATGGAATTTTCAAACTTCTTTTTGCGTTTAGTAGGTCTACCCATACTCGCTTTCGATAAATAGTTACGGAACGCAACATGCACTAAAAAGCATGAAATAAAAAATTAAAAAAAATGCACTAAAAAATAAATAAGTTACTTCAACTAGCTGGCGCAGGCGGCCAATTATTGTTATCTATGGAGTCGGTGCAAACCAAGCTTTTTAGAAATTCTTTATACGTACACTTAAGTTAAGCTTCCAAACAACAGATCAACGGAACTGCTCGACCGATCAACGGATGAACGAATTAACGAACTATATAGGTTGAGCAACATTTTGTAAATGCAATATAGTTATCAGCGGAATATCATATTAATTTAAATATTATAAATTATAAGAGTTTAAAATGGAGACAAATTCAAGCAATTTTAAAGAACTCGAAACTTGTAGCGTTTGTTTGGTGGAACTAACCTACGATAGAGAAATCGGCTTTCTGGACACTTGCCGACATAAATTCCATAGGGAATGCTTTACATCTTGGGCGAAACGAAATCCTACGTGCCCTTTAGATCGAGGAGATTGTACCGCTTTATGTATTATCGGCAATATCGACCAAACCATCATACGGATCATTCAAGTTAAGACTGTCGATTATTTAGAATTATATCGAGGATATTGTAGTCAACGGTTACTTGGTATACCAATCGATACATTTGAATATTTTCAAACATTTCTGGAAGCAACTGACGAATACTCCGAAAATATGCAATTTTTGCTTGAAGACGATGACAACATTATGGTCATTAAAAATAGTGCCGATAAAACATTTGAAACCGAAGAAGAACTTCAAGAATTTATAATTCGCATGAAGGAAACCATCCACGAAAACGCAAATGGCGTTTTAGAGAACGAAGACGATTGTAACGTGTATTTATAATTTTTAGCAATAATGACTAAGTCTAAATTTATTATTGCCTCGATTTGCATAAAATATTTTAATATGTTGTTTAATTAAATAAATAAAAAATTTACCAATACCTACTTGCTATTATTGAAGAAAAACTGTAAACATTAAAATAACCTATAAAGTTCTGACACCCCACTGATTAACTTTTTTAATAACCAAAACCGAGCTATGAATCAAGTTCTGGTTACACCAATCAAATAGCGCACTCTTCGAGTTTCTCTGTACTTACCGCACAAATTCTTTATCAGCCGCATTCACTTCCTAATTACTCTATATCAGTGACTCTCGTTGGTTCGGAAATGCCAAAAATCGAAAGTTTGAAATCATAAGTTTTTTCGACGGTATCTTATTTATTTTTACGAAAAATTCGAATGGCGCTTGAAGATTTCACGTAAGTATGATATTTAACATTTTATGTGGGTTTAAAGTAAGAAAGTCGATTTTTGCTTGTTTTCTGCTGCTGTCGTATTTGTTTACCGTTTCACACGCTTTCGCCAGGCCCTGGTGTGCTTTCCGAGCTTTACACATTAAAATTAGTCGATATCTGTTTTATTACCTGTTCCTGCCCGGTGGGTCAGAATATTTTCTTAAGTACCCTCCCTTTATTATAATCTTCTAAGTAATAGGTTAAGTATAAGGTAAATAGTAAATACATTTATATCAACTATGATGGAATTTTCAAACTTCTTTTTGCGTTTAGTAGGTCTACCCATACTCGCTTTCGATAAATAGTTACGGAACGCAACATGCACTAAAAAGCATGAAATAAAAAATTTAAAAAAAAACTACTGTGAAAAAAAAGCGCTTAAAAATAAATAAGTTACTTCAACTAGCTGGCGCAGGCGGCCAATTATTGTTATCTATGGAGTCGGTGCAAACCAAGCTTTTTAGAAATTCTTTATACGTACACTTAAGTTAAGCTTCCAAACAACAGATCAACGGAACTGCTCGACCGATCAACGGATGAACGAATTAACAAACTATATAGGTTGAGCAACATTTTGTAAATGCAATATAGTTATCAGCGGAATATCATATTAATTTAAATATTATAAATTATAAGAGTTTAAAATGGAGACAAATTCAAGCAATTTTAAAGAACTCGAAACTTGTAGCGTTTGTTTGGTGGAACTAACCTACGATAGAGAAATCGGCTTTCTGGACACTTGCCGACATAAATTCCATAGGGAATGCTTTACATCTTGGGCGAAACGAAATCCTACGTGCCCTTTAGATCGAGGAGATTGTACCGCTTTATGTATTATCGGCAATATCGACCAAACCATCATACGGATCATTCAAGTTAAGACTGTCGATTATTTAGAATTATATCGAGGATATTGTAGTCAACGGTTACTTGGTATACCAATCGATACATTTGAATATTTTCAAACATTTCTGGAAGCAACTGACGAATACTCCGAAAATATGCAATTTTTGCTTGAAGACGATGACAACATTATGGTCATTAAAAATAGTGCCGATAAAACATTTGAAACCGAAGAAGAACTTCAAGAATTTATAATTCGCATGAAGGAAACCATCCACGAAAACGCAAATCGCGTTTTAGAGAACGAAGACGATTGTAACGTGTATTTATAATTTTTAGCAATAATGACTAAGTCTAAATTTATTATTGCCTCGATTTGCATAAAATATTTTAATATGTTGTTTAATTAAATAAATAAAAAATTTACCAATACCTACTTGCTATTATTGAAGAAAAACTGTAAACATTAAAATAACCTATAAAGTTCTGACACCCCACTGATTAACTTTTTTAATAACCAAAACCGAGCTATGAATCAAGTTCTGGTTACACCAATCAAATAGCGCACTCTTCGAGTTTCTCTGTACTTACCGCACAAATACTTTATCAGCCGCATTCACTTCCTAATTACTCTATATCAGTGACTCTCGTTGGTTCGGAAATGCCAAAAATCGAAAGTTTGAAATCATAAGTTTTTTCGACGGTATCTTATTTATTTTTACGAAAAATTCGAATGGCGCTTGAAGATTTCACGTAAGTATGATATTTAACATTTTATGTGGGTTTAAAGTAAGAAAGTCGATTTTCGCTTGTTTTCTGCTGCTGTCGTATTTGTTTACCGTTTCACACGCTTTCGCCAGGCCCTGGTGTGCTTTCCGAGCTTTACACATTAAAATTAGTCGATATCTGTTTTATTACCTGTTCCTGCCCGGTGGGTCAGAATATTTTCTTAAGTACCCTCCCTTTATTATAATCTTCTAAGTAATAGGTTAAGTATAAGGTAAATAGTAAATACATTTATATCAACTATGATGGAATTTTCAAACTTCTTTTTGCGTTTAGTAGGTCTACCCATACTCGCTTTCGATAAATAGTTACGGAACGCAACATGCACTAAAAAGCATGAAATAAAAAATTAAAAAAAATGCACTAAAAAATAAATAAGTTACTTCAACTAGCTGGCGCAGGCGGCCAATTATTGTTATCTATGGAGTCGGTGCAAACCAAGCTTTTTAGAAATTCTTTATACGTACACTTAAGTTAAGCTTCCAAACAACAGATCAACGGAACTGCTCGACCGATCAACGGATGAACGAATTAACGAACTATATAGGTTGAGCAACATTTTGTAAATGCAATATAGTTATCAGCGGAATATCATATTAATTTAAATATTATAAATTATAAGAGTTTAAAATGGAGACAAATTCAAGCAATTTTAAAGAACTCGAAACTTGTAGCGTTTGTTTGGTGGAACTAACCTACGATAGAGAAATCGGCTTTCTGGACACTTGCCGACATAAATTCCATAGGGAATGCTTTACATCTTGGGCGAAACGAAATCCTACGTGCCCTTTAGATCGAGGAGATTGTACCGCTTTATGTATTATCGGCAATATCGACCAAACCATCATACGGATCATTCAAGTTAAGACTGTCGATTATTTAGAATTATATCGAGGATATTGTAGTCAACGGTTACTTGGTATACCAATCGATACATTTGAATATTTTCAAACATTTCTGGAAGCAACTGACGAATACTCCGAAAATATGCAATTTTTGCTTGAAGACGATGACAACATTATGGTCATTAAAAATAGTGCCGATAAAACATTTGAAACCGAAGAAGAACTTCAAGAATTTATAATTCGCATGAAGGAAACCATCCACGAAAACGCAAATGGCGTTTTAGAGAACGAAGACGATTGTAACGTGTATTTATAATTTTTAGCAATAATGACTAAGTCTAAATTTATTATTGCCTCGATTTGCATAAAATATTTTAATATGTTGTTTAATTAAATAAATAAAAAATTTACCAATACCTACTTGCTATTATTGAAGAAAAACTGTAAACATTAAAATAACCTATAAAGTTCTGACACCCCACTGATTAACTTTTTTAATAACCAAAACCGAGCTATGAATCAAGTTCTGGTTACACCAATCAAATAGCGCACTCTTCGAGTTTCTCTGTACTTACCGCACAAATACTTTATCAGCCGCATTCACTTCCTAATTACTCTATATCAGTGACTCTCGTTGGTTCGGAAATGCCAAAAATCGAAAGTTTGAAATCATAAGTTTTTTCGACGGTATCTTATTTATTTTTACGAAAAATTCGAATGGCGCTTGAAGATTTCACGTAAGTATGATATTTAACATTTTATGTGGGTTTAAAGTAAGAAAGTCGATTTTCGCTTGTTTTCTGCTGCTGTCGTATTTGTTTACCGTTTCACACGCTTTCGCCAGGCCCTGGTGTGCTTTCCGAGCTTTACACATTAAAATTAGTCGATATCTGTTTTATTACCTGTTCCTGCCCGGTGGGTCAGAATATTTTCTTAAGTACCCTCCCTTTATTATAATCTTCTAAGTAATAGGTTAAGTATAAGGTAAATAGTAAATACATTTATATCAACTATGATGGAATTTTCAAACTTCTTTTTGCGTTTAGTAGGTCTACCCATACTCGCTTTCGATAAATAGTTACGGAACGCAACATGCACTAAAAAGCATGAAATAAAAAATTAAAAAAAATGCACTAAAAAATAAATAAGTTACTTCAACTAGTTGGCGCAGGCGGCCAATTATTGTTATCTATGGAGTCGGTGCAAACCAAGCTTTTTAGAAATTCTTTATACGTACACTTAAGTTAAGCTTCCAAACAACAGATCAACGGAACTGCTCGACCGATCAACGGATGAACGAATTAACGAACTATATAGGTTGAGCAACATTTTGTAAATGCAATATAGTTATCAGCGGAATATCATATTAATTTAAATATTATAAATTATAAGAGTTTAAAATGGAGACAAATTCAAGCAATTTTAAAGAACTCGAAACTTGTAGCGTTTGTTTGGTGGAACTAACCTACGATAGAGAAATCGGCTTTCTGGACACTTGCCGACATAAATTCCATAGGGAATGCTTTACATCTTGGGCGAAACGAAATCCTACGTGCCCTTTAGATCGAGGAGATTGTACCGCTTTATGTATTATCGGCAATATCGACCAAACCATCATACGGATCATTCAAGTTAAGACTGTCGATTATTTAGAATTATATCGAGGATATTGTAGTCAACGGTTACTTGGTATACCAATCGATACATTTGAATATTTTCAAACATTTCTGGAAGCAACTGACGAATACTCCGAAAATATGCAATTTTTGCTTGAAGACGATGACAACATTATGGTCATTAAAAATAGTGCCGATAAAACATTTGAAACCGAAGAAGAACTTCAAGAATTTATAATTCGCATGAAGGAAACCATCCACGAAAACGCAAATGGCGTTTTAGAGAACGAAGACGATTGTAACGTGTATTTATAATTTTTAGCAATAATGACTAAGTCTAAATTTATTATTGCCTCGATTTGCATAAAATATTTTAATATGTTGTTTAATTAAATAAATAAAAAATTTACCAATACCTACTTGCTATTATTGAAGAAAAACTGTAAACATTAAAATAACCTATAAAGTTCTGACACCCCACTGATTAACTTTTTTAATAACCAAAACCGAGCTATGAATCAAGTTCTGGTTACACCAATCAAATAGCGCACTCTTCGAGTTTCTCTGTACTTACCGCACAAATACTTTATCAGCCGCATTCACTTCCTAATTACTCTATATCAGTGACTCTCGTTGGTTCGGAAATGCCAAAAATCGAAAGTTTGAAATCATAAGTTTTTTCGACGGTATCTTATTTATTTTTACGAAAAATTCGAATGGCGCTTGAAGATTTCACGTAAGTATGATATTTAACATTTTATGTGGGTTTAAAGTAAGAAAGTCGATTTTCGCTTGTTTTCTGCTGCTGTCGTATTTGTTTACCGTTTCACACGCTTTCGCCAGGCCCTGGTGTGCTTTCCGAGCTTTACACATTAAAATTAGTCGATATCTGTTTTATTACCTGTTCCTGCCCGGTGGGTCAGAATATTTTCTTAAGTACCCTCCCTTTATTATAATCTTCTAAGTAATAGGTTAAGTATAAGGTAAATAGTAAATACATTTATATCAACTATGATGGAATTTTCAAACTTCTTTTTGCGTTTAGTAGGTCTACCCATACTCGCTTTCGATAAATAGTTACGGAACGCAACATGCACTAAAAAGCATGAAATAAAAAATTAAAAAAAATGCACTAAAAAATAAATAAGTTACTTCAACTAGCTGGCGCAGGCGGCCAATTATTGTTATCTATGGAGTCGGTGCAAACCAAGCTTTTTAGAAATTCTTTATACGTACACTTAAGTTAAGCTTCCAAACAACAGATCAACGGAACTGCTCGACCGATCAACGGATGAACGAATTAACGAACTATATAGGTTGAGCAACATTTTGTAAATGCAATATAGTTATCAGCGGAATATCATATTAATTTAAATATTATAAATTATAAGAGTTTAAAATGGAGACAAATTCAAGCAATTTTAAAGAACTCGAAACTTGTAGCGTTTGTTTGGTGGAACTAACCTACGATAGAGAAATCGGCTTTCTGGACACTTGCCGACATAAATTCCATAGGGAATGCTTTACATCTTGGGCGAAACGAAATCCTACGTGCCCTTTAGATCGAGGAGATTGTACCGCTTTATGTATTATCGGCAATATCGACCAAACCATCATACGGATCATTCAAGTTAAGACTGTCGATTATTTAGAATTATATCGAGGATATTGTAGTCAACGGTTACTTGGTATACCAATCGATACATTTGAATATTTTCAAACATTTCTGGAAGCAACTGACGAATACTCCGAAAATATGCAATTTTTGCTTGAAGACGATGACAACATTATGGTCATTAAAAATAGTGCCGATAAAACATTTGAAACCGAAGAAGAACTTCAAGAATTTATAATTCGCATGAAGGAAACCATCCACGAAAACGCAAATCGCGTTTTAGAGAACGAAGACGATTGTAACGTGTATTTATAATTTTTAGCAATAATGACTAAGTCTAAATTTATTATTGCCTCGATTTGCATAAAATATTTTAATATGTTGTTTAATTAAATAAATAAAAAATTTACCAATACCTACTTGCTATTATTGAAGAAAAACTGTAAACATTAAAATAACCTATAAAGTTCTGACACCCCACTGATTAACTTTTTTAATAACCAAAACCGAGCTATGAATCAAGTTCTGGTTACACCAATCAAATAGCGCACTCTTCGAGTTTCTCTGTACTTACCGCACAAATACTTTATCAGCCGCATTCACTTCCTAATTACTCTATATCAGTGACTCTCGTTGGTTCGGAAATGCCAAAAATCGAAAGTTTGAAATCATAAGTTTTTTCGACGGTATCTTATTTATTTTTACGAAAAATTCGAATGGCGCTTGAAGATTTCACGTAAGTATGATATTTAACATTTTATGTGGGTTTAAAGTAAGAAAGTCGATTTTCGCTTGTTTTCTGCTGCTGTCGTATTTGTTTACCGTTTCACACGCTTTCGCCAGGCCCTGGTGTGCTTTCCGAGCTTTACACATTAAAATTAGTCGATATCTGTTTTATTACCTGTTCCTGCCCGGTGGGTCAGAATATTTTCTTAAGTACCCTCCCTTTATTATAATCTTCTAAGTAATAGGTTAAGTATAAGGTAAATAGTAAATACATTTATATCAACTATGATGGAATTTTCAAACTTCTTTTTGCGTTTAGTAGGTCTACCCATACTCGCTTTCGATAAATAGTTACGGAACGCAACATGCACTAAAAAGCATGAAATAAAAAATTAAAAAAAATGCACTAAAAAATAAATAAGTTACTTCAACTAGCTGGCGCAGGCGGCCAATTATTGTTATCTATGGAGTCGGTGCAAACCAAGCTTTTTAGAAATTCTTTATACGTACACTTAAGTTAAGCTTCCAAACAACAGATCAACGGAACTGCTCGACCGATCAACGGATGAACGAGTTAACGAACTATATAGGTTGAGCAACATTTTGTAAATGCAATATAGTTATCAGCGGAATATCATATTAATTTAAATATTATAAATTATAAGAGTTTAAAATGGAGACAAATTCAAGCAATTTTAAAGAACTCGAAACTTGTAGCGTTTGTTTGGTGGAACTAACCTACGATAGAGAAATCGGCTTTCTGGACACTTGCCGACATAAATTCCATAGGGAATGCTTTACATCTTGGGCGAAACGAAATCCTACGTGCCCTTTAGATCGAGGAGATTGTACCGCTTTATGTATTATCGGCAATATCGACCAAACCATCATACGGATCATTCAAGTTAAGACTGTCGATTATTTAGAATTATATCGAGGATATTGTAGTCAACGGTTACTTGGTATACCAATCGATACATTTGAATATTTTCAAACATTTCTGGAAGCAACTGACGAATACTCCGAAAATATGCAATTTTTGCTTGAAGACGATGACAACATTATGGTCATTAAAAATAGTGCCGATAAAACATTTGAAACCGAAGAAGAACTTCAAGAATTTATAATTCGCATGAAGGAAACCATCCACGAAAACGCAAATGGCGTTTTAGAGAACGAAGACGATTGTAACGTGTATTTATAATTTTTAGCAATAATGACTAAGTCTAAATTTATTATTGCCTCGATTTGCATAAAATATTTTAATATGTTGTTTAATTAAATAAATAAAAAATTTACCAATACCTACTTGCTATTATTGAAGAAAAACTGTAAACATTAAAATAACCTATAAAGTTCTGACACCCCACTGATTAACTTTTTTAATAACCAAAACCGAGCTATGAATCAAGTTCTGGTTACACCAATCAAATAGCGCACTCTTCGAGTTTCTCTGTACTTACCGCACAAATACTTTATCAGCCGCATTCACTTCCTAATTACTCTATATCAGTGACTCTCGTTGGTTCGGAAATGCCAAAAATCGAAAGTTTGAAATCATAAGTTTTTTCGACGGTATCTTATTTATTTTTACGAAAAATTCGAATGGCGCTTGAAGATTTCACGTAAGTATGATATTTAACATTTTATGTGGGTTTAAAGTAAGAAAGTCGATTTTCGCTTGTTTTCTGCTGCTGTCGTATTTGTTTACCGTTTCACACGCTTTCGCCAGGCCCTGGTGTGCTTTCCGAGCTTTACACATTAAAATTAGTCGATATCTGTTTTATTACCTGTTCCTGCCCGGTGGGTCAGAATATTTTCTTAAGTACCCTCCCTTTATTATAATCTTCTAAGTAATAGGTTAAGTATAAGGTAAATAGTAAATACATTTATATCAACTATGATGGAATTTTCAAACTTCTTTTTGCGTTTAGTAGGTCTACCCATACTCGCTTTCGATAAATAGTTACGGAACGCAACATGCACTAAAAAGCATGAAATAAAAAATTAAAAAAAATGCACTAAAAAATAAATAAGTTACTTCAACTAGCTGGCGCAGGCGGCCAATTATTGTTATCTATGGAGTCGGTGCAAACCAAGCTTTTTAGAAATTCTTTATACGTACACTTAAGTTAAGCTTCCAAACAACAGATCAACGGAACTGCTCGACCGATCAACGGATGAACGAGTTAACGAACTATATAGGTTGAGCAACATTTTGTAAATGCAATATAGTTATCAGCGGAATATCATATTAATTTAAATATTATAAATTATAAGAGTTTAAAATGGAGACAAATTCAAGCAATTTTAAAGAACTCGAAACTTGTAGCGTTTGTTTGGTGGAACTAACCTACGATAGAGAAATCGGCTTTCTGGACACTTGCCGACATAAATTCCATAGGGAATGCTTTACATCTTGGGCGAAACGAAATCCTACGTGCCCTTTAGATCGAGGAGATTGTACCGCTTTATGTATTATCGGCAATATCGACCAAACCATCATACGGATCATTCAAGTTAAGACTGTCGATTATTTAGAATTATATCGAGGATATTGTAGTCAACGGTTACTTGGTATACCAATCGATACATTTGAATATTTTCAAACATTTCTGGAAGCAACTGACGAATACTCCGAAAATATGCAATTTTTGCTTGAAGACGATGACAACATTATGGTCATTAAAAATAGTGCCGATAAAACATTTGAAACCGAAGAAGAACTTCAAGAATTTATAATTCGCATGAAGGAAACCATCCACGAAAACGCAAATGGCGTTTTAGAGAACGAAGACGATTGTAACGTGTATTTATAATTTTTAGCAATAATGACTAAGTCTAAATTTATTATTGCCTCGATTTGCATAAAATATTTTAATATGTTGTTTAATTAAATAAATAAAAAATTTACCAATACCTACTTGCTATTATTGAAGAAAAACTGTAAACATTAAAATAACCTATAAAGTTCTGACACCCCACTGATTAACTTTTTTAATAACCAAAACCGAGCTATGAATCAAGTTCTGGTTACACCAATCAAATAGCGCACTCTTCGAGTTTCTCTGTACTTACCGCACAAATACTTTATCAGCCGCATTCACTTCCTAATTACTCTATATCAGTGACTCTCGTTGGTTCGGAAATGCCAAAAATCGAAAGTTTGAAATCATAAGTTTTTTCGACGGTATCTTATTTATTTTTACGAAAAATTCGAATGGCGCTTGAAGATTTCACGTAAGTATGATATTTAACATTTTATGTGGGTTTAAAGTAAGAAAGTCGATTTTCGCTTGTTTTCTGCTGCTGTCGTATTTGTTTACCGTTTCACACGCTTTCGCCAGGCCCTGGTGTGCTTTCCGAGCTTTACACATTAAAATTAGTCGATATCTGTTTTATTACCTGTTCCTGCCCGGTGGGTCAGAATATTTTCTTAAGTACCCTCCCTTTATTATAATCTTCTAAGTAATAGGTTAAGTATAAGGTAAATAGTAAATACATTTATATCAACTATGATGGAATTTTCAAACTTCTTTTTGCGTTTAGTAGGTCTACCCATACTCGCTTTCGATAAATAGTTACGGAACGCAACATGCACTAAAAAGCATGAAATAAAAAATTAAAAAAAATGCACTAAAAAATAAATAAGTTACTTCAACTAGCTGGCGCAGGCGGCCAATTATTGTTATCTATGGAGTCGGTGCAAACCAAGCTTTTTAGAAATTCTTTATACGTACACTTAAGTTAAGCTTCCAAACAACAGATCAACGGAACTGCTCGACCGATCAACGGATGAACGAATTAACAAACTATATAGGTTGAGCAACATTTTGTAAATGCAATATAGTTATCAGCGGAATATCATATTAATTTAAATATTATAAATTATAAGAGTTTAAAATGGAGACAAATTCAAGCAATTTTAAAGAACTCGAAACTTGTAGCGTTTGTTTGGTGGAACTAACCTACGATAGAGAAATCGGCTTTCTGGACACTTGCCGACATAAATTCCATAGGGAATGCTTTACATCTTGGGCGAAACGAAATCCTACGTGCCCTTTAGATCGAGGAGATTGTACCGCTTTATGTATTATCGGCAATATCGACCAAACCATCATACGGATCATTCAAGTTAAGACTGTCGATTATTTAGAATTATATCGAGGATATTGTAGTCAACGGTTACTTGGTATACCAATCGATACATTTGAATATTTTCAAACATTTCTGGAAGCAACTGACGAATACTCCGAAAATATGCAATTTTTGCTTGAAGACGATGACAACATTATGGTCATTAAAAATAGTGCCGATAAAACATTTGAAACCGAAGAAGAACTTCAAGAATTTATAATTCGCATGAAGGAAACCATCCACGAAAACGCAAATGGCGTTTTAGAGAACGAAGACGATTGTAACGTGTATTTATAATTTTTAGCAATAATGACTAAGTCTAAATTTATTATTGCCTCGATTTGCATAAAATATTTTAATATGTTGTTTAATTAAATAAATAAAAAATTTACCAATACCTACTTGCTATTATTGAAGAAAAACTGTAAACATTAAAATAACCTATAAAGTTCTGACACCCCACTGATTAACTTTTTTAATAACCAAAACCGAGCTATGAATCAAGTTCTGGTTACACCAATCAAATAGCGCACTCTTCGAGTTTCTCTGTACTTACCGCACAAATACTTTATCAGCCGCATTCACTTCCTAATTACTCTATATCAGTGACTCTCGTTGGTTCGGAAATGCCAAAAATCGAAAGTTTGAAATCATAAGTTTTTTCGACGGTATCTTATTTATTTTTACGAAAAATTCGAATGGCGCTTGAAGATTTCACGTAAGTATGATATTTAACATTTTATGTGGGTTTAAAGTAAGAAAGTCGATTTTCGCTTGTTTTCTGCTGCTGTCGTATTTGTTTACCGTTTCACACGCTTTCGCCAGGCCCTGGTGTGCTTTCCGAGCTTTACACATTAAAATTAGTCGATATCTGTTTTATTACCTGTTCCTGCCCGGTGGGTCAGAATATTTTCTTAAGTACCCTCCCTTTATTATAATCTTCTAAGTAATAGGTTAAGTATAAGGTAAATAGTAAATACATTTATATCAACTATGATGGAATTTTCAAACTTCTTTTTGCGTTTAGTAGGTCTACCCATACTCGCTTTCGATAAATAGTTACGGAACGCAACATGCACTAAAAAGCATGAAATAAAAAATTAAAAAAAATGCACTAAAAAATAAATAAGTTACTTCAACTAGTTGGCGCAGGCGGCCAATTATTGTTATCTATGGAGTCGGTGCAAACCAAGCTTTTTAGAAATTCTTTATACGTACACTTAAGTTAAGCTTCCAAACAACAGATCAACGGAACTGCTCGACCGATCAACGGATGAACGAATTAACGAACTATATAGGTTGAGCAACATTTTGTAAATGCAATATAGTTATCAGCGGAATATCATATTAATTTAAATATTATAAATTATAAGAGTTTAAAATGGAGACAAATTCAAGCAATTTTAAAGAACTCGAAACTTGTAGCGTTTGTTTGGTGGAACTAACCTACGATAGAGAAATCGGCTTTCTGGACACTTGCCGACATAAATTCCATAGGGAATGCTTTACATCTTGGGCGAAACGAAATCCTACGTGCCCTTTAGATCGAGGAGATTGTACCGCTTTATGTATTATCGGCAATATCGACCAAACCATCATACGGATCATTCAAGTTAAGACTGTCGATTATTTAGAATTATATCGAGGATATTGTAGTCAACGGTTACTTGGTATACCAATCGATACATTTGAATATTTTCAAACATTTCTGGAAGCAACTGACGAATACTCCGAAAATATGCAATTTTTGCTTGAAGACGATGACAACATTATGGTCATTAAAAATAGTGCCGATAAAACATTTGAAACCGAAGAAGAACTTCAAGAATTTATAATTCGCATGAAGGAAACCATCCACGAAAACGCAAATGGCGTTTTAGAGAACGAAGACGATTGTAACGTGTATTTATAATTTTTAGCAATAATGACTAAGTCTAAATTTATTATTGCCTCGATTTGCATAAAATATTTTAATATGTTGTTTAATTAAATAAATAAAAAATTTACCAATACCTACTTGCTATTATTGAAGAAAAACTGTAAACATTAAAATAACCTATAAAGTTCTGACACCCCACTGATTAACTTTTTTAATAACCAAAACCGAGCTATGAATCAAGTTCTGGTTACACCAATCAAATAGCGCACTCTTCGAGTTTCTCTGTACTTACCGCACAAATACTTTATCAGCCGCATTCACTTCCTAATTACTCTATATCAGTGACTCTCGTTGGTTCGGAAATGCCAAAAATCGAAAGTTTGAAATCATAAGTTTTTTCGACGGTATCTTATTTATTTTTACGAAAAATTCGAATGGCGCTTGAAGATTTCACGTAAGTATGATATTTAACATTTTATGTGGGTTTAAAGTAAGAAAGTCGATTTTCGCTTGTTTTCTGCTGCTGTCGTATTTGTTTACCGTTTCACACGCTTTCGCCAGGCCCTGGTGTGCTTTCCGAGCTTTACACATTAAAATTAGTCGATATCTGTTTTATTACCTGTTCCTGCCCGGTGGGTCAGAATATTTTCTTAAGTACCCTCCCTTTATTATAATCTTCTAAGTAATAGGTTAAGTATAAGGTAAATAGTAAATACATTTATATCAACTATGATGGAATTTTCAAACTTCTTTTTGCGTTTAGTAGGTCTACCCATACTCGCTTTCGATAAATAGTTACGGAACGCAACATGCACTAAAAAGCATGAAATAAAAAATTAAAAAAAATGCACTAAAAAATAAATAAGTTACTTCAACTAGCTGGCGCAGGCGGCCAATTATTGTTATCTATGGAGTCGGTGCAAACCAAGCTTTTTAGAAATTCTTTATACGTACACTTAAGTTAAGCTTCCAAACAACAGATCAACGGAACTGCTCGACCGATCAACGGATGAACGAGTTAACGAACTATATAGGTTGAGCAACATTTTGTAAATGCAATATAGTTATCAGCGGAATATCATATTAATTTAAATATTATAAATTATAAGAGCTTAAAATGGAGACAAATTCAAGCAATTTTAAAGAACTCGAAACTTGTAGCGTTTGTTTGGTGGAACTAACCTACGATAGAGAAATCGGCTTTCTGGACACTTGCCGACATAAATTCCATAGGGAATGCTTTACATCTTGGGCGAAACGAAATCCTACGTGCCCTTTAGATCGAGGAGATTGTACCGCTTTATGTATTATCGGCAATATCGACCAAACCATCATACGGATCATTCAAGTTAAGACTGTCGATTATTTAGAATTATATCGAGGATATTGTAGTCAACGGTTACTTGGTATACCAATCGATACATTTGAATATTTTCAAACATTTCTGGAAGCAACTGACGAATACTCCGAAAATATGCAATTTTTGCTTGAAGACGATGACAACATTATGGTCATTAAAAATAGTGCCGATAAAACATTTGAAACCGAAGAAGAACTTCAAGAATTTATAATTCGCATGAAGGAAACCATCCACGAAAACGCAAATGGCGTTTTAGAGAACGAAGACGATTGTAACGTGTATTTATAATTTTTAGCAATAATGACTAAGTCTAAATTTATTATTGCCTCGATTTGCATAAAATATTTTAATATGTTGTTTAATTAAATAAATAAAAAATTTACCAATACCTACTTGCTATTATTGAAGAAAAACTGTAAACATTAAAATAACCTATAAAGTTCTGACACCCCACTGATTAACTTTTTTAATAACCAAAACCGAGCTATGAATCAAGTTCTGGTTACACCAATCAAATAGCGCACTCTTCGAGTTTCTCTGTACTTACCGCACAAATACTTTATCAGCCGCATTCACTTCCTAATTACTCTATATCAGTGACTCTCGTTGGTTCGGAAATGCCAAAAATCGAAAGTTTGAAATCATAAGTTTTTTCGACGGTATCTTATTTATTTTTACGAAAAATTCGAATGGCGCTTGAAGATTTCACGTAAGTATGATATTTAACATTTTATGTGGGTTTAAAGTAAGAAAGTCGATTTTCGCTTGTTTTCTGCTGCTGTCGTATTTGTTTACCGTTTCACACGCTTTCGCCAGGCCCTGGTGTGCTTTCCGAGCTTTACACATTAAAATTAGTCGATATCTGTTTTATTACCTGTTCCTGCCCGGTGGGTCAGAATATTTTCTTAAGTACCCTCCCTTTATTATAATCTTCTAAGTAATAGGTTAAGTATAAGGTAAATAGTAAATACATTTACAGTGGCGGCAATATGAAAAGCCCGGTCATAAAAATTTAAGTTATTAGTATTTTTTTTAGAGATGTTGTATTAACATATAACTAATACTTATATTTTTTAATTAACTTACTATAATATACATAAAAATTACATATTTGATAATTATAATATATATTTATCCCCTAAATTCAACCCTTTAATAAGTAGTACGTTTTTCAGATATATTTCTGCAAATCAATAATGACAGAAATTTCAATTAAAAAAATTATGTTGTGTATAGTTTATTAATGAATATTTGTTTCATTAAAATTTTGTAGAACATCATCGTACCTTTAGGACATCTTTTAAAGGGCGAGACAATCGTTACGCTAACTTTTGCAGGTAGTCGACCCTTAAATTATTGTTCCATACAAATTTCAATACATGTATTACGTAGGATTACTCTTTGAAGAGTTTTGAAGCACGTACCGTTTTATTAGAGTCCACCAATTCTTAATTCTATTCAAATTTTGACTATTACCTGGCTAATCGATTACATAAATTGCATTATTAATTAAATAATTAATTACCTGTAACAAATAAAAAAATATCAATTGGATATTTTTGCATAATTTGTTACTTAAATGTACTAAAATTATTGTGTGAGTAATAAATTTTGAAATAAAAAATTATTTACAAAAATATTTTGTACGATTTTTGCACTATACAAAACTGTGTTAATTAAAAAAAATATCGCTCTTCATTTTCTGCGTATAAATTTAATACCGACTGCTGTAAACTGCTTTTCAGTATATCTAAATATTCTACAAGGTTCTATAAATGCCCAAAATTATATTAGGTATACTGAAAAGCAGTTTACAGCCGTCGGTATTAAATTTATACGCAGAAAATGAAGAGTGATATTTTTTGCAAATTAACACAGTTTTGTATAGTGCAAAAATCGTACGAAATATTTTTGTAAATAATTTTTTATTTCAAAATTTATTACTCACACAATAATTTTAGTACATTTAAGTAACAATTTATGCAAAAATATCCAATTGATATTTTTTTATTTGTTACAGGTAATTAATTATTTAATTAATAATGCAATTTAT
Organism: Cantharis rustica; assembly: GCA_911387805.1. Lineage (NCBI taxonomy): Eukaryota > Metazoa > Arthropoda > Insecta > Coleoptera > Cantharidae > Cantharis > Cantharis rustica. The sequence goes on from OU426877.1 coordinate 43,804,874, forward strand.
GTAATCGATTAGCCAGGTAATAGCCAAAATTTAAATAGAATGAAAAATTGGTGGACACTAATAAAACGGTACGTGCTTTAAAACTCTTCAAAGAGTAATCCTACGTAATACATGTATTAAAATTTGTATGAGACAATAATTTAAGGGTCGACTACCTGCAACAGTTAGCGTAACGATTGTCTCGCCCTTTAAAAGATGTCCTAAAGGTACGATGATGTTCTACAAAATTTTAATGAAACAAATATTCATTAATAAACTATATACAACATAATTTTTACTTAAAATAATTTTTTTTATTGAAATTTCTGCCATTATTGATTTGCAGAAATATATCTGAAAAACGTACTACTTATTAAAGGGTTGAATTTAGGGGATAAATATATATTATAATTATCAAATTTGTAATTTTTATGTATATTATAGTTAGTTAATTAAAAAATATAAGTATTAGTTATATGTTAATACAACATCTCTAAAAAAAATACTAATAACTTAAATTTTTATGACCGGGCTTTTCATATTGCCGCCACTGTATATCAACTATGATGGAATTTTCAAAATTCTTTTTGCGTTTAGTAGGTCTACCCATACTCGCTTTCGATAAATAGTTACGGAACGCAACATGCACTAAAAAGCATGAAATAAAAAATTTAAAAAAAAACTACTGTGAAAAAAATGCACTAAAAAATAAATAAGTTACTTCAACTAGCTGGCGCAAGCGGCCAATTATTGTTATCTATGGAGTCGGTACAAACCAAGCTTTTTAGAAATTCTTTATACGTACACTTATGTTAAGCCTCCAAACAACAGATCAACGGAACTGCTCGACCGATCAACGGATAAACGAATTAACGAACTATACAGATTGAGCAACATTTTGTAAATGTAATATAGTTATCAGCGGAATATCATATTAATTTTAATATTATACATTATAATAGTTTAAAATGGAGACAAATTCAAGCAATTTTAAAGAACTCGAAACTTGTAGCGTTTGTTTGGTGGAACTAACCTACGATAGAGAAATCGGCTTTCTGGACACTTGCCGACATAACTTCCATAGTGAATGCTTTACATCTTGGGCAAAACGAAATCATACGTGCCCTTTAGATCGAGGAGATTGTACCGCTTTATGTATTATCTTCTATTTTCTAAATGTATGAAGTAAATGTAATATAGTTATCAGCGGAATATCATATTAATTTAAATATGACAGCCGACAACCATAAAAATATTTTTTTTACCTAATAACAGGTCCTTAAAAAAGTTTAATATTGGTTTACCCTTGGCAAGTACATTTTTATAATAAACCAAAAGATTTATATGATTCACATATACTTTTGGCCTCATATTTACATTTCGAATAATATCTTGAATTATTTGAACTTCTTCGATTTCTTCATCAACATTTATATAATCTTCCATTATTTTTACCACGTGGTAAAAACTATATTTTTAGGTTGTCGGCTGACAATTTGCAGTGTTGCCAAATAAATATTTTAGAAACCATACTTTAGTATTCTACCAACTAAAAGCATTGTAACTTTCTTTTTAAAAGAAGTAGGCATAAGAAAATTTTACTAACTTCTAGAATCCTATTAACTAGTAACTACTAATTCATTTTAAAACCATTTTAAAAGTACAACTATGCATAAAGCTGTTAGTACCCTTTTAACTAGACTATTGCATACAAGTTGCATGCTCGACTACTACCTGACTGCGTTAGCAGCTACTTAGGCTACTTGGTTGACTATGCATAAGGCTGAACATTTTTATTAAAAAAAAAATTAACAGAATATAACCAAACTATGTCATAATTACGGGCCCTGTATATTTAACCTGGAACTCAGAAAATGTCAGAAAACTTTTAAATTTGATAGCAGCGTTGACAGATGAAGGTTTTATTTAACATACAATGCAATGTTGCTATATTTTATCAATTTATTTTTTAAAATCCATGTGGAGCAGTAATGCACTCCACTCGTAACCAAACCTCACACTTTTGTAGAGCGCTCACTTGGAGTGGAGTGGAGCGAGTTGAAATGCAATATTTCGGTTTATTAAGAGCATCTAGTGGCGATGACTTATAACTGTTTTTGGTCACCTAATAGTGTGACTACTGCGGAATAGATGGGGACCAATCAGAGATTCGTTACGACAGACAGGGGATATTATATTACTAATTGGATAGGCGTCCTTCGGCCGTCTTTAGCTATCTAGACTGTCAGATATACTAGTTGTTCGGCTTTCGGCTTCATTCAGGGCAATCGCAACCACACTAGCCTACCGGCCTCGTTTAGCCATCTAGACTATCTCGGATATAGTTGTTCGGCTTTTGGCCTCAATCAGGGAAATTGGAACCACACTGCCTCACTGGCCGCCTTTAGCCATCTAGATTGTGTTAGATATAGTTGTTCGGTCTTCGGTTTTTCAGAGTTAATATCGATAGTATATTTGAAAGTCATAATTGTTTGATCCTAAAGTCGTCCGGAGCGATTCGATAGTGCTCATGTAAGGTACTTATCAGATTAATTTTTAAGTTGGTAAAAAACCGACTAATCAGTGGTACGTTACAAGAAAAAAAAAACAGAAAGAAGACATTTTTTTATTTGATTTCAATACCTAATCATAAATAATATTAAAAATCAACATGAAAAGTTTTGGGAAAGTTACATTCAATTAATTATAAATTAATTAAAATGTGTACAATTTAAAAAAATATCACGTGACTTGAAACGCGCCACGATCGAGAATCATCGGATATCGTGCTCGTGAAGTCACGTCCCTACAAATTACATATGTGAACATAACCATTAACACAACAAAGTTATCTTCACAACAATAAAAATGTGTTTTAGTTTTAGGATTAATACGCCGTGTTGCTAGAAACCATTGATTTCGACGTTTAACGTCGTTTGGCATATTAAAAACATTTTTTCAGGTGTCTTATTGTAGTATTTCTACAAAGTGGTACGAAACAGGTCCGATAATTATTCGAATTGGACAGTTTTAATAAAGAGGTATAATAATTTAAAGTAAGGAAAAACAGAATACACACAAATCAACTGTCTCTTAAATAGAAGCAAATTCAAACGTATTTATTTTGAAATAAATTAATCTTAATCTTTTAAATTAAATTAATCTTAAATAAATTAATAAATTAATCTAAATAGCTTAATCTGTGATTAAGCTATGTGATTAAGGGCCAACTCTGATTAAATAGATGGTTAACTAATCATGGTTAAAAAAATTTAACCGACATGAAATTGAAATCGTTTCACCAAACGTTTTGTAGCCGTGATTAGTAAATCGAATATTCTGATTGGTTGATATGTAACAAATCACCTCTAAATCCAAAGCTGATATGAAGGTAATTTATGCGAGTCCAGTTTAAACACTTGTATAAATCGCTATATGAGACTGATTAAAATTCTTTTTACATAAATAGAGATAAACTACCTTCAACAAGCTAGGAACTTAATTAAGTAAGATGTAATTGAATTTGCGTATTTAATTATAACAATAATTTGAAATATTTTTGGAAGCACGCACTAAAGTAAACACATGTCGAAATTGATTCCATCAGGTCAACCATTTTTGTTACTAAAGCTCATAAAGTAGATAATTTTTCGACTTTTATTACAGGCTACATTACACGAAATACGCACTAATTACCAGTAAATGCAAAACCCGTGGCGTTACAGATTTGAAATTTACATGATCTTAGAGCAAATAAAATTTGCAATCGGAAGTATATACAATTGAACCAGCGGATTTACAATTTAGACAAGTAATTACCGAATTACGAAATTTCACTAAAAACATCTGAAGACCATAAAAAGATTAAAGGACAACTTTTAAAAATAAGTTCACACAGATATTGCCCAAAATTGGAGTCTGATCGTCATAAATCTGTCGATGGCCGAACGACTTTTATGACCGCGCTTGGCTAAAGCAGGGAACCCAAAACTATTTTTAAATCATGTTCTAAAATATGAATTTCAAATCAACTTTTGATACGCACTGGTTTTATTACGTCGTTTCATAATCAATTTGCTAGATTTAAATTAAAATTAAAATACACACTTCCCTATTCATAAACAATATAACAAAAATATCACTTTTGAGTTTTCTTAATTAATTCAGTTTTTAAGAATAAAGCCATCAGTTGAGCGACTTTAGCCCTTATTGATACCCTTGAAGATTTTACATAAAAAGGGTTCACCCTCAACCCTCAATGGTCATTCTGCTAGTTATAATCTTCAAATGTTCAGTTGATTTTTTTTTATTATCTCGTGACAAATCGAAACTTAGTATAAAACTTAAATTATTTTTTTATATTCAAGTGAAATTTCATTTTTTTTATTATTTTAAAATTCGTGAGTGTGTGCTTCCCCCTTTCGTTATTTTCAACAAAAAGGAATTATATAAAAAAAACCTATGTATTTAAAATTGTTCTCATTCAGGTAAATGTCGCAACATAATTAAATTTGTTTTTATTGAATATTAGTTGTCGATTTCAAGTTTATTAATTTCTTTTTTTATTTTTATATATATAGTTTTGTTGTATAAATTTCTGGTGTATAATTTTTCTTTTATATTAATTAAACAAATATAGATTTATATGATTTTATTCTTTCTTTTGCTACCGTAAGACGATTAAATTGTTAATAATCCTACGTCTCCGGTCTTCAATTTATAAGTTTGAAACCGGCTTTAAACGGTTTTTGGTGGCAGCGATACTTCAGTTACCACACGACGGCCGCGATTATGTAATTAATCGAAGCCTACCAGTGTTACAGATAGATATTTGAATATTGTAAATGTGTAGGCTACCAACCGTGCAAGTAAACATTCGTCTGTGACATACGTAGTTCGTGGTAGTATATGAAATAAACAGAATATAAATAATAGTATATTATTTAATGAGCATTTAATGTAGGCTATAATTCTCGAGGATAAAGTTTATACGTGAGCTGTGGGCGAGTGTATAAGTATCCGACTGAATTATTCCCATTATGTGCGACTTTAATACGATGTTTTATCTACGAATCTGAATAAAAAATTTCACGTTTACAAATTTTTATTTAATAAATTACTAATTATTGTTAATTTTGAAAATGGGGTTCAAAAACAATGAAGCTGTAAACAAATTTTGGCGGTGATCTTAGCAACCGCGTATAATGATGATCTGATCTAATAACTTTTACAAAAATTCAACTATTCAAAAAAATTTTAAACATATGACACCTAAATTAATTGTCCAAAGATTTTTATATAAAAAATCAAAAAATATAAAATTATTTATATTATCGATACCACGTGTATGTATTACGTTTTGCTTTTGAGGTTACTTTTATTGAAACTGTCAATATTATCTTTACTTGTTTGTACGAATTGCGCATGAATATTGCTTTAATCTTGGTTAAACTCATCTAATCAGCCAAAATTGGTCGATTAGTTTGAGGGCTGGTGGAAAAACGTGGTGGAACACTCTTTTTTATTTAACCGTGATTAACTACAACTAACCGACATTAAAGTATTTAATCAGAGTTGGTGGAACCGGCCCTCAACTTCTTAATTATTGTGAAAAAAAATAAAATAAAAATAGTTTACTTATAAAACTTATATAATATGATCTTTCCATTTATGGTAAAAAAATTTTTTGTTCAAAAACCCAATTGCCGTTTTCCAGTAGATCTATTTTAAAAGTCAGAATTGTTTTCTTGAAACCTTTAAACCATTTTTTTATAGTCTACCACGAGAGACGAGAGTAGCACCGCAACTTATTGATAAGAACTTTTAGGTTGTATTCACAATTTGTACATATAGGTCGTACAAGTCTTGTTAGTTGGAATTAGTTCGTTTTACAGACTAAGAATCTTAAGAATATCATATAATCTTTTTTGTAGAAAATTTTATTAGGTATAGCTTTATGTATACGTCTATGTTTACTGTTTCTCAAAAAAAAAGTTGTCGTCGAAAAACCGTTTTATTTTATCTTTCTATTTTATTACATACTCTAATGTAGTCATAAAAAATTTAAAAATTAATTTTTATGCTATGGTATAGGTTATAATACCATACTGTACAAAAAAAAAGAACAAGTCAAAATGAGAATATTCAAAATGACAATACAAAATGTCAAAACTAACAAAATTTTTAGCTAAAAATTAAGAGAAAACATGTAAAAAATATGTCTTCAAAATTTAAAAATCATGCCTATTAGCAATACATCTAATAATTCCTTCGAAGAAAAAAGGGTAGTTTCACTAACAATGGAAAATCTGTATATATTTTTGATAATATTAATATCATTCATAAATGTAATTCTCATCATTACTTATACCGATATTGTAAAAAATATTCAAGAAAGTGGATTAGTTCGTTGGGGATCGAAACAACTTGCCCAGTACCTACCTAAGTATTATATTATAGATTATTATCATTTAAGTTTTATTCTAATATAAATTTAATTTTCAGCATTCTTGGACATTCCTACCCTAAATTTTCAAATTTCTATCGTTTTGTTTCATGGGCCGATCAATATGTGTAATTATAATTTACCTAACAATTATGCAATATTTTATTTTTTATAAATATCTATTTAGAGTATCTGTTAAAAATTGGAGTTTGCAGAGAATATTAAGAATGCCAATTGTAGCAGAATTTTTAACAACTACTGCTAAGCATGCTGCTGGAAATGTCGTATCTAGGTAAAAATATATTTTTATTTTCACTACAATAAATTGATAAATTTTATTTTATTATTTTAGAGTAACAAAAAAAATCGATCGAGTAGGAGATAATTTTATATGGATGTTCCAACATATGACGCAGGAGTCGGTGATAAATTTGTATACTTATATGGTAGTTATGATTTCAGACCTATAATTTCTGTCAATGTTAAAATTCAAGAGAAATTAATACGTATTAGAAATATTACAAAAATTCTCATATTTGTATAGTCGGATTTTTTTAACTCGCGTATGACGTATCGAAAAAATTGTATGAATCAAAATTTACAAAATGTATGTCTTAGGGTTCTTTATATCAAACGAGATGTCAGATGTCATAATCTTTGACGAGATTAAACGTCAAAAATCAAACGAAATGACAATTAAAATCATTAAAATCGACGTACGTTTAATTCATTTTCATTGCAAAGTTACGACGACGTATTCTTTTTTTCTGTCTCTTTTCTAATAGTTACTTTTTTCTAAATATGACAAAGATAACCAAATGTTATACGTTAAATCTCACTACATTTGGAGATCAGTCATACGCGAGTTAAAAAAAATTCGACTATACCATCTTCTGTCCTCTGTATTTCGTTTAAAAGTTGAGATAGAGATTAGTAATCTGATACTGATAATTGATAAGTTGAGAGTAGTCTGATAGGTAAAATAAGAGACCGGAAAATAGAAATTGTGAGAAAACTGGACAATGATTAACATAAAAATTATTAGCGTACATAAATAGTCTTAAAATTGTCTTCCCCGGATATTATAAATGAGTTTCTACCGTGCAATTTCTTAAGAATAATTTTCAAAAATTTTGTGCATACTCAAATAAATCAAAAATAATGAGAAAGCCTAAGAAAACTTAAATTGTTTGATTATTGTTACATTGTAAACTTGAAAACTTCTTCATATTATCTGGATTGCATTTTTTGTCTTTTTTTCAAGTCCCTCATAATGAAGATTCATTATAATAGCAAATCAATAAACATTTAAACAGATTTATATACAAAACAATTTTCGCTTTAAATTCCAAAAATAGTTGATGATCTTCTGAACATTGTTTTTACATCTAATAACTCTATAGATCCCATATTTTAGCACGCTGATTTCCGGCTTATTTACAATTTAATTTTTTGAATTTATTTGAAAGTAATTTCAAAAAATTCTTAACCATCTCATTGGTAAAACCGCGGCAATTTCTTTATAATAACCAGAAATTATAATTATTTATATAATTATATCTTTGACAGAAATTATTATGGGTTTGTTATACATTATTATATTGTTATTATTATTGATAAATATTTTAGGTTTATCGAATGATAGAAAACTAACTAAAACAATTTTGAATAATATTCTTATATTATTTAGATGAGTTTCATTATAAAATTTGTTGATAGAAGTTATGATAGAAGTAGAGAATTAAAGCAAAACAGACAGAAATTTTAAGTTAATGTTAGTTTTTATGCAATAAGTACATTTAATTTTAAAATTTCAAATAATTTTACCATCTAGTTTTCAAGGAATTAATTGCAAAGTTCAAACTTTTTTCATGGGTTCTTATGAGATCTAACTTTTTCGTAATAAAAAAAATGTTGCAACAACGGTCTTGTATCTGTCAGTTTTAAGTAATTGAAAAGTTTTGTAGGTACTTAATTTAATTACGAAATTAAATCATTTTTCAAATTATAAAACATTAGGAACATTAATTACCTAATTATCTGTTAGTGTAATATTTAGAGTTTTATGTATTTTTATATTACCTATCGCGTCATTTGTACGTACAGTGGTTATGTACTTTATTATTGCAAAGTTTTCTTGAAAATTTAAATATTATTTAAGTTAATAATTAATCTTTAACAATTTATTATCGAAACAGAATATATCATGCAAAACATTTGTTTATTTACTTAATTTTGAAAGTAATAATAAATGCTATTAATTTAATTATCCTGATGGCGAAACTTTATTTATTTTGTACAGTTGGCACTTGATAACACTTTCCTCCAAGTAAAAGCATCCTTCACTTCGCGAGACGACTCCCCATCCACCTTAACAGTATTGTGCATCTTATCTATACGCACCTACTGCGTAATTTATAATTTATTTCCGATATTTCATTAAGATTTGAGAATTTCCAAACTTTATTTTTGAAAATTATATTGTTTTGATCTGCAAAGTTCGACTTGAAATATATAAATTTCGTATGTGTTCACTTGAAATTTATTTAAAATAATTAGAAATATTTCAAATAAAGAAGAACAAAATTTATATATTTAATTTTCATGTTATGAAAATACAAAAATACCATAGATAAGTATTCTAAAATTTAAATTTTTCTAATATTATAAATATAAATAACAATTCGAATTGCTCAATATATTGAGATGTTATTTGTAAATTAAATTTTTCTAATAAATCTTCCAAGTAAAAATAATTCGTTCAATTTCAATTTTCGTTACAATATAATTTTAAAAATGGTAATGTAAAATTCTACGATAGCCGTATCGCAGTCCGGCTTATCACTCACAATTTGTTGTTCCTTCAATAATTTTAATTTTATAAAATTTTACCCATCCAAACATTTTTTCAATTAATAAATCCAAATTCTTTCATTTCCTTTGTAATTTTTTTATCTGTAATTTTTTAACTAGCTTCCGTTTAATTTTTTATTTCCAAAATTTGTTCAAACTTTCTTTAAAATCAATTAATCTATTTATAAATCTTAATAAAACACGGTTCATCAAAAAAATCACTTATATTTTAAAAACTACAAAACTTATCAAAAATTATTCGGACTCCATAACCATACATCACGTTGACCATTTTTGGCAAAAAGCAAAAAATTGTTTGTGATTTGTCCCCACCTAGCAAATTCTGCAATGTTACAACTTAATAATTAATATCAAAATTTTACTAAAATGCATAGGGTGGGTTCAAATCACTTTGAAACACGACAATATAGTACCATAATATTAATCAATTAAATTAAAATTGATTTTATTGATTTATTACTATTGATAAAAAAATTTATAAGAAATAACAATTTTTATCACACATGGGAAGACACCACATTAAAAATCCGTTTATAGTAAAACTGACAACTTTGGAACAATAGATCGTAATTATGATGTAGTGGTGATATATTAACATGTTGTATTAAAATCATACTTTTGTAATGTTCTAGCTTTTTAATAATTATTTTGGAAAATAACTTGTTTGTTATAGTCATACAGTCAATTTTTGTGGAATGTTACGTTATGTTTTCCTGCAAGTTATGTTAAATATACAAAATTATTTGTGTTGATTGTTTTAGACAGAATTTTAAGCCAGGATTTTTTACTTAAAATGATTCAGAAAGCAGAAAATTACAAAAGTATGATTTTACGTGTTCAAGTTCTGTTATAAATACAAGATTGTAGTACACATTACGCCTGCACGGACCGGCACTAGCTGCAAATATAAATTTTAATAAACAATTGTTTTGAATGTTTTCAATACATAAGTAAAAGGCTAGATTTGAAAATTCCACTTGACATGACCGGACAACTTATCAGACATAAACCCAATAGAAAATGTTTGAAAGTATTTAAAAAGAGAACTTACCAAAGAATCCACGACAACAAGTGAAAAATAGCTTAACAAAATATGAGTTTGTTTCTTTGTATTTTTCTATATGTATCGTTATAATTATTTTGCAATACCTATAACAAATAGTATTTTACAATCACCATTTATACCAAAATTATGTCACAAAAGACAGTTTCATTTTCTAAAAACCTAGATTTGGTAAATGAGTCGAGTAATGTAATCAAAAACTGTACATTATCTTCAGATAGAAGGACAGTTAATATTATTTTTAAAATTGCAGCTGTTAGTGTCTCAATGAACAACTTAAATTTAAAAATATAGCATGAATGTTAGTTTGTAACAACCTTTGAACTTGCAATAAGTAATTTCTCGTACAAGAGAAATATTTTTCAAATTTCAGGCTACGTGAAACGGGGGCATAAAGGATATTATTTATTTAGATTTTATCTGCAGTTATTGTTTGCGTTTAATAAATATGTATAGTGTACTTTGTCATGTTTTGCTTTTATACGACAAGATTGCAATTATACCTATGCATTAATTTTGTATTAAACTTTATCATTTTAAATTTATTTTCAGGATAGAAAACGATAGGAAGAAGCTGAGAAAATTTTCGCAGCGAACGTATTCAAAAGTCGTTGAATTGAGAAAAGTGCTGCAAATTTAAATTAATATCAAAAATAGTATATTTTATTTGGAAATGTTATGAATTATTTTTACATCAATTACGTACATATAAAATACAAAATGTATTTTGTATTATCAAGTACTCTCAAATGTATATCTTTTAAATATTAATTTTCGTTTGAATTATCAAATTAGTTTTATAGTTATCGACTTTAGAATTTGCAAAAAATACGAAATACAAATTATATGGACAGTTACATACACATTTCTTCGGTTGAACGAAATCTAAGTGTCAACGTTTACTTTTTGATTACTTAGAATGATAAGTATGTTTAACATTACAAGATCATACTATAAAATGTGCTAAATAAATATAAAATATTGATTGCAATAAATTTATATTGGCAAAATTTTACAATTGAACATATTGTTGACTGTGAATCTTACTATCTATTTTAGTATAATGTAAATTTAATTTTTACCCAAGTAAAGATATTGTTGGTTTTTTCATTTAAAGTCAAATACAAATAACAAAGCATACTTTATTACAAAAATGGTTGTTAACCTAAGTAACAGTTATACACATGAATAATTGAAATAATAAATTATTATTTCGAGTATAACCAAATTTATACAAGTGCAATAATTTCTTATTTTTCAGTTTTATTATGAACATTATTTTTAGGCAAAGTGGTATTTTTAATGGTTATTTCAGCGTGTCGTTTATTTGTAGACGGCGATATTGTTACTGTTATATCAACTTCATTTGGTAATTGATAAATGGGATTATAAATGGGATCAATATGTAAATCACTTGCATAAGAATTAGATGGATAGGCACATCCTTGATAAAATGCAGGTGGAGGTGGATAAGGATAAGGTTCAATGTTATTTCCAAAATAATTGGAATTGTATAAATTGCATGTTCCGATTTGGAAACAAGATGGTGCGTGTGCGTAACCGGGTCTGTAAAAAGGCCCTTGTCTATAATACGGACCTACATTATAACCATCATCGTAACAATTAAAGGGACAACTTGGGGGTGGTGATTGAAAATATTGACTATTATAATGTGCATAACAACCACCACAAAAAGGTTGTTCTTGAATTCCGCAGGACACATAAGGCCAATATGGTTGATACACACATTTTGGTTCCGGCTGTGGAATATATACGTTATGTAACCTACAATGAATACCACTGGGTTTTTTTATACAAATTTCATGAGGTTGTTCATGAATTGTCGATGTTTTACATTGGGGACCACAAGCTTGTTTACGTAAATGGAAGCATTTAATAAATGGATATTGCGCATATGGAACACACTGTTTTGGACTTATAATTGTGCAACAACTATTATTTCTGGTATCAGACGTATTGAAATCGTTGCTGATGGCAATGTTAACATCGGTATGATTAAAATAAATAGGAAAATTGGTAGTGTTTGATGGTATGCTTATGGTAAACGACGAATTTTGTTGTATAACGGTTTCCTGGCTTACTGCAGCTTCATCATTTAATTCTCCACTTTTAGTAAAATCTTCTGAGAAGTATTTCATGCAAGTTTTTATACATTCATTTTTACACGTAGAAGACTTACATTGTGCATGACATGATGTTTCGCAGCATACAGGAGTTTTGCAGTAATGGTGGTAACAACATCGTTTACAATAAGGTTCGCATTCAAATTCTTTACAGTAGTTACAGTCGCATTCACTACAAGTAGATTCAGCACAATTTGATGGTAGATTCTTTCTTCGGTCATAAAGACATTTAATAAATGACGAATATTCGGTTTGATTACATTCCGATGTGCATGGATCCGTCACTTCTTCGTCAGTTTTTACGTAATTTATACAACTGCACGATAGAAAAATCAGCAACAATAACTTCATCTAAAATGTAAATGTAATAATTAAAATACGGAATTCAACGTTTTAATAGTTATTTACGATACAAGTGTTAAAAATGGCATTATACATATTTATGAATAGAGAAATTTATAAAGTAAGAACACGTAGTGTTATTATTGAGAAGATGGCCACCTGAAAAATTTATTGTGTTTCTGGAAAAATATTGAAAGAATTTTTTAAATATTTTACGAAATTTTGAGAAATTTTTTGTAATGAAATATTTATTGAAAACAAATTTTTTTGTCTCTTAAATTAGATTGCAGTCAACTCTTTGATTATTTTATTTTAATAAATTAAATAAAATCATCGATTTGTAATTTCAGCAGTATACCAACGGCAGTATTCTTTGTAGGAAATTAATATAATATGTTAATAATTCATATATTTTACTTTTTAAGTTGGTGTTAAAAGAATATATTATATTTTATTCACAAGTAATTATTAATCGACCCATTTCTAAATTGTAATAAGATGGAAAACAGTTTATTATTAACTTTTACCTGCCAACCAATCGGAAAGCTATCTTGGTTTTTTTAAACCTACCGGTCGGGAAATGATCATTTTTCAAAATTATTTACTACTAATAAAATAGAATATAGGTACATATCTCCGTGTCGAGCTTCACTACAATCTGGCGCTTATATTTAACTCCGGCGCTTTGCGCCTCACTTTGATGCTCAGCTATAATAAAGCATTTTCCACCTCGGAATGTAATACACTATTTAATACAAAATGGGTAACAAAATAACAATTCTGACAACATTAGCTGTATTCTTTTTACCTATTTTAAGTGAGATTGCACTGAGATACTCAATTACTCAGTTGAAAGGTTGTTTTTTTTACCGTTTTGACATAAGTACTGTGCCGTGCCGAACTGATTCTTACGTGACAAAATTATCCCCTTCCATACCCAAACTGATCTTGCTACTTTGAAGTGTTACAACTGAGACAAATTAGGAAATGGCCCGGATTGGTTGATTTGAATTAAACTTGTCACTTATTGCAATCATTTTAATATCTACTGCACCTTAAATTTTTAATTCGGCTTTTTGAAGTTTATGTTGACATTATACAATAATACAAAAAACAATTTGGTTAGTACTACCAAATTTCAAAATAATTTAATTCTAAAATTTATTTCAAAATAAATTCTAGTTGTTCTTTTTACCTTATCTTTTTCTCACTTTGACTCAGTTAATCTCAGTTCGTTTCAGCTCACTTCATCTCAGTTGTACAACTGAGATGGAAATAAAGTAGGTAAAAAGAATAGAGCTATTATTTGTAATAAATTATAATTACTAATTAATTAGTAATTACTAAATTTAACAATAAATTTATTTAAGATGTAAATCTTTATTTGAAAATTGAAAAATTAAAAAAAAATATTAAGGATTAAATTTAAAATTTTCCAAAAAATCAAAAAAAAATACGTTTATATTATTTGTATTTTTCTAATATGTCAATTACTACTACAATTAAACTATTAAAATTAACAGTTTCAAATGTGAACATCATCTACAGGAATATATTTATTTGTTTAAAAATATGTAAAGAAATTTAAGCACAAAAAGTTAAATACACAAAAATAGTTTGTTTGTTGTCTTACCATCATAAAACTTTTAGGCTGTGTAATTTATTCAACTTTATACACATTCAAGATCCTAAACTGCTTTGTGCACTAATCAAAATGCAAAACTCACGACAGAAAAGTATCAAAATTATATGGCAACTATTTTCGCACATTTACTATTAATTCTACGCATGCCTTCTTGCAAATTTCAGTTATCAATTTAAATTACCTACACCTATCGTAGATAACAAGTTTTACAGCTTGGAAATCGACAGGTACCTATATTAATATTAATTCAATTTATTAAAATTTCTGAATAAATAAAAATATTTCTTTATTATTTCATAAACAATTACCACATATTCATTGTTTCAAAAATTATTATTTAATAGCCCAAATTTATTTACAATTTAGATGCGCCTGGTAGATTATTACAAATTTCATCCCACAATTTCATTCTTGAGTATTCAGGATTGACCCCAGTAGTTAAATTTTCTCCTATATTTAGGTAATGTATACGGCCTGGTTCAGATGGTTTCCAATCTACATCAACTAAAGGATCATGTTCTACTGGATTTGGATTTCCATTACGTGCAAAACATGCCCATAACTTAGTGAATCGATAAATTCCATCATATTCCATACTTCCTTTCCGAATTGTAGGAGTAGTTATATTTTTAAACAAGTACCCAAGGTCATCAGAATGACAAACCCCTGTTATAAATTAAAAAAAGTTTAAAGTTTTTTTCAAAAAATGCTTTAAACATTACCTCGTTTATTTGTGCTACTAATTTTTCGGAACATATTGAGGTTTGATTCGAGAGAGACTCGAAAGAAGTATACTGGTTGATTAGAAGTTGCGACATGATTCTTTACAGTTGCATAAATACTTCTCAAAAATAAGGTATCCGTTTGAAGCTGCAAAAATTAAATTTGTAATGATTTTCAAAAATAATGAATTATGCTCAAAAATTGTTTCATCGACATCAAAAATATGAAATCAATTGTCTTTACCAAGTAGTATTCTTCCAAGTTGTCTTCTGATGGTACTTCATTTCCAAAGTAAAATGTCTTAAGTTTTTTGCTAATATCTAATGACGCATCACTTCCTTCTTTTAAATTGAAAGTGTTTGGTACAGCTTTCTCAAAATTATCACAAATTTTTAACCCATTATATCTTATTTTAGCAAGCAATTCAACTATCATCCCTTCTCTATTGCAATAGCCTATCATCATAGGTACGTGATTATATTGTTCGGAATTAATGATATTAATCGGTTCATCCAAAAGAAATGCTGGGTCATCACAGGGTACTTCGATTACAGGACCACATGCTCTAATTTCTGATGAATTCATTTTCTAAAGAAATATTACATTATAACATATAAACATACATATTTATAAAGATTTACTTACATTTGCTAATTTATTTTGTAGTTCTAATAATTCACTGCAAGTCATGTTCTGAATTAGTTTAAATATTTCTTTCTCATTTTTTACATCAGAATTTAATGCTTGGGCAATTTCTGGTGCAGATCTTAGTCCTCTTGCCCAAGGTGAAAGAGAGCAGCCGCTTTGAATTATTGCTTTATGAAATAATCCTATAAAAATCTTAGCATTATTACAGTAAAATTTTAAGCAATACAATATTCTACTACCTTTAGCCATTGGCGATAACATTAGGTAATGCACCGATGCACCTCCAGCGCTTTCTCCAAAAATAGTAACATTATCTGGGTCGCCATTAAATTTTGAAATATTTTCTTTTACCCATTGTAAAGCCATCACTTGATCTTTAAGTCCAGCATTACCGGGGATGTTTAGAGATGGATCTTCAAAATTTAGAAAACCTGTAAAAATGGTGAAATTTCAATAAGCGCTCGTTTTTGAATTATATAATATTTTTTCTCCAAGCAACATAAAGGTAGTGCTTTTTCTTCAATTTAGATAGGCGCTCAGTAAAGTGAATTACAGTAAGTTAATGTGATACATCGGATGGGTTATATGTATTGTTGTGTTACGAAGTGATTTTGACCGCTCTTGTTATTTTTGCTAGCTATTTAAAAATTAAAAAATTTGTTGTATGACTTTTGAATTAAAAGTTTTGTAGTGGTTAAAGTTTTTGAAAGGTAAAGGTTGGTAGAAGAGAAATCTGATGTGGGGCTTTTTGAGCCAACAATGGCTGACAGCGGATGTGAAATTTAGTATTTCCGCTGAGTTGTGATCGTTTCATGTAAAATTTCGTATAGATTTTTTTCAAAAATATTGTTAGTAATGTTTTTTTATTTGATCGAATAAAGTGATTTTGAGACGTAAACCTTAACTGCGTATTTTTGAAATTTGAATTCATTTGGAGATATTTTATATTTTACTGGCAAACGGAAATAGTTTGATTGATTGTTTTTCGTTTTCGGAGGAAAAATAATTAAAATTGTAAATTTGGATTTGGATATTTAACAGTGGAAAGTTAAAAGTTATTAAAGTTAACGTCGAGGGACGTGCAAACGTTTTTGGTAGCGACCCACTTGAGGATATTTTATAAATTTTGTTTAAATTTAAGAACTTTGAATTGGATATTATTTTGGAGGATCGATTGTTGGAATTTTTTTATTTTTGGCACTTAGTCGTGGTAAACTTAGTGGGGAGTATTTTTTGAATGAAATCACTTTAGTATAATATATTGGTACCTACATATTTTTGTTTGAAAAAAAATGTACTTATCACCCTTGAAGCGTCGATTTAGTGAATTCACAAACGAATGTGAGTTATTCATGTAGCCTACTCATTCAGTAAAAACACCTTTGCAAACTTGATACGTACTATTATTAAAGTTCATCAATAATAATGAAACTGTTTTTTTTTTTCAAATAACATTCATTATTACTAAATTTGTATAGGCGTTGATGAGAAGTCCCACTTTTAGGTTGTAATATAAGCATAAATATTTAACAATAACAATTATTATAAAATTGGCTCTAAATATACCTTACTATTTAATTTTTCTCCTTATGATGATATAATATTATGTTAGTTTTATTAGATATTTCCTGTTTATTTATGTGTGTCCTCTTTAAATTGGTGTTAACTATAATAATATTATAGAGAATTTTCGTTTAAGCAATGTAATTCGTATCTTTGCTGGTATACCAACTTATTATCGATACAAATTATGTTGTCGTAAATAGAAAAAAGTTGATTCCAAAACACCGTGTTTCTATGGACCAAGCAGTGTTATATCTGTTGATCTTGCCATAATCTACATAAATATTCTTTGAAACAGTAATTTTATTTGTTTAAATAAATCCATAATAATTAATATGTTATACCAGGGGCGGTTCTACCATAGGAACTGCAGAGCTGCAGAACCGCCAAATATCAGAATGAAGTGTACCAAATTAATTATTACTTATTAGTATAACCACCACATTTCAAATTATTTCAATAATTGAAGACTAATCAATTTTGGTTTCAAAGCGCGCTTCTTATGTTGCCTTGAGTTATAAGTACTTTTATCAGTCAGTCAAATAAGTACTGTAATAATTAATACAAGTCCGTTACGCTTTCGAAATCACTGTTTAACTTCGATGTGCTGGAAATGATTCTGAACATGAAATGACGCGAGCTATCGGGTAGAATCGTATCCATACCAGTATACATCGTGGTGTTAGGACAATCCTAACACCACGGTATACACTACAAATTGAGCTGCATCTTATGCAGAATTACATGCCGTATTTTTGTAATATAATTTAAAATTTGACTTATGAAAACAACTAGTAAGTTAATTTTTGTTCATTGATTGTTCAACAACATGGTTAAACAATAAAATGCAATAGTTTAATACTCGTAATATAGTATAATTTGAAAATTTAGTACAAATTTTAATTTTACCAAGTTTCTTATAAATACTATTATCAAAATAGAAGTAAAATTATTTTTTGGCAGATCCTATATTAGAAACTCAAAATGAAATTACGTTTAATTATTAATATCAATAAAATTAAAATTATGTAGGTTTTTTCTACAATAATAATGTTTATTATTAAACTCGCAGATTACAAGACATAGGAACAACCCACCAAATGTACAACCGTTCTGCTCATATTTCAGCTCTGGTTTTACGAACATATACGATTTTATTTTAAACACATCTTGCGTTATGAACTTTAATTGAAATTATGAATATCGAAGATAGTATCTTATACCTACTAGTACATAAAATAAATGCTTATGAATATTAAATGAAGAAAAAATAAAATGAAATATTACTAATATTTTTAACACAACTTCTCTCATAAGCTGTACTTAATAAAATTTTTTCGAAAATTAGTTAGGATTGCAATTTATTGTAAAAATGTAAAATCATATAAAGTAATACATTCTAGATAAGTGTTGTACGTTTAATATTTAAAAATGTGCAATAAGTAAATTTATTTTTTGAGATTGCCATTTTCTGATATCTTGCCATTTTTATAATGCAGAACACCCAAGAATATTTTTCACGAGCCGCCACTGTGTTATACACATAATTAACAAGTACGTTGATGACTTGCCTATTAGTAAATAGCTAAGGTAATCTTCAGTTTACTATAGAAATTGAAAAAAATATGAAATTTCCGTTCTTTTGGTAAACTAAGTATTAATTTGAAAACGTATAATTATAAAAAATTTACTTAAGTTGTAATTTAGCATGTACAAGAAAGTTTTCAACCAACACGGTAATAGAGGGATCAAAAGATTTACTGTTTAGCAAGAAGTATAATAATGCTAAAAATTATCTGATTTGATTCCCAAGAAACTCAAAAGAAAAGATAATTTATATACACCTAGAAACAAATTTTATTTAGAATATTTTAACCACCTTTCTTGTTTTCTTTACGAACATAAATCTTAAGGGTAGGATTTTGCAAGTTATTTCACTAGGGAAGGTGTAGTTCAAAAACGGCTTAACGGATTAATTTAAAATTTTGAGGGTACATGCGGAACTCATGAAGGCACAATAAGACATATTTTATATTTTGATATTTTAAAAAAAAATCTGCTTTTAGTAAAAAAATCTACTTTAAAATTATTTTTTTTTAAATTAAACTAAAACATAGTTTATAGTGATTGCTATGATAAAAGAAAATCGTAAAAAAAATTTTAATTTTTTATTCATTAAAAAGTTGAAAATTTCGGGAAGGTATGGACTTAAAACGGCTGAACCGATTAATTTGAAATTTGAATATGATATTTAGGACATAAAGGCCTACAATAAGACATATTTTTAAAATTAAAATTTTTTGAAATAATCTATTATTTTTATTTTTATATTTATAAAAATTGTGTTTTTTTAATATATTCTATATATTAGTGATATATTTAGTATAGGGAACATGTTTACCAAATTTCAATTTTTTCTGATGCATATTACCAATATTTTTCATTTTTGAAATAATCAAGCTAGAAACGAACCACTATTTTCGATAGCAGATTTATAGTCTGACGTTCGGAATTTAGATGGCGTTCAGAAAAATAGCATTACTCATGTTCTTATGTTTAATAATAATGCAATTATATCAAGTTTCGATATCATATAATTTAAAAACAAAACAGACTTGTAATAGGTATTACTTGTAAACGAGTACAATTTATTCAATAAATAATGATTATGAGGTGCTACACGTAACTTTGTTAATCTATAAAGTAATAAGTCAAATATTTTTAGTAATTCTAAATAAAAAATATCATTTGATAGAAAAGCAGTTTGATGTAGATGATTGACTAATGTAGATGAGTACACGTTCTTATTATACATAGTAATTATTTCCTGAATTACAATCTTTTGTATTTAGGTCAACATAATACAATGTTTTTTTTAATAAAACTTTAAACTTAGAAAAAAGTTAAAAAAAATTATTACAAGTTAATAATTTATAGAAAAAAAAAATTCAACAAGCATGTCTGCTTGATATAATAAATAGGCGAGACAAGGCGCTATATGTATTTCTATAATGTAGGTACAGTGACCACAAAAAGTATTCGTACATTAGAAGATTTCAAATTAATAGCTGTATCGTTCCGTTTCAAAATAAAAAATGTAAAAAAAAGTTGTAAAACCTTTAGGTCTATGTTTACATTAAAGCTTTCATTAACACAAAATTCTTTAAAATGTTATCATATTGTATTGCAAAGCAAATTTCAGAAAAACGGGGTTGAAAGTTGCGCAATAAGTATTCGTACAGGTAATGCCCCGACATTGATTATCAAGTTACAATAAACATTTGGTATTTAATTATTATACGTAACGATTGCAGTTTTATTTATAAAGCCGACTTGCATACACATATAACTTTTAGTAAATAATAATTTGAAAATGGGGCGTAAAAGTATAGAAACTACAACTGAAGAACGGAAAATTATTGTAAACTTACATAATCAGTTAAAATCGCTAAGTGAAATTTCTAAAATTGTTAAGAGACCACGTTCCACGATACAAACAATTATTGATAGGTATTCTCTAACAAAAACTTTAAAAAGTAAACCTCGTACAGGCCGTCCTCAAAAATTAAGTAATTATGATAAACAAGCAATTGTTTTAAAAATAAAGAAAAATCCTAAATTAAATGCAGTGAAAATTGCTAATGAACTTAAAAATACAATTGGGACAAATGTATCTACAAACACTGTGCGTAATGTACTTCTAAAAGCAGGTTATCATGCCAGAACAGCACGTAAAAAGTATTTCATAAATAATATAAATAGAATGAAAAGACTAAATTTTGCAAAAGAACATAAAAATGAAACCCAGGAGTTTTGGAACCGTGTTATATTCACAGACGAGTCCAAGTTTAATATATTTGGCTCGTATGGAAGGTAGTTAGTGTGGAGGAAAAAAAATTGTGAATTAAATAAAGAAAACTTATGTGCAACTGTTAAACACGGAGGCAGTTCTGTGTTAGTTTGGGGGTGTATGAGTGCGGCTGGTCCAGGAAATCTGCATTTTATCAATGGAATAATGGACCATAAAATGTATATTGATATATTACAAAAAAATTTAGCAGTTAGTGCTGAAAAATTGGGCCTAGCAAATAAATATATATTTATGCATGACAACGACCTAAAGCATAAGGCTTGGAATTCAAAGATGTGGATCCTATATCACACCCCGAAACATATAGAAACACCTCCTCAAAGTCCGGACATTAATCCAATAGAGCATTTGTGGGATTATTTGGAAAGAAATATAAGAAAACGGAAAATTTCAAATAAAAGCCAATTAAAAAATGCTCTTAAAGAAGAATGGAGTAATATTTCGCCTTCAATTACTCAAAATTTGGTAAATTCGATGCGTAGGCGATTATTAGCTATTATTAAGGTTAAAGGTAATCCTACTAAATATTAAAAAATTTTTTAATTGTTTTTTTTTTAACTTTTATTGCAAGTGTACGAATACTTTTTGCTTTTAATTTCAAGTTGTTCTGTGTTTTTATTTTATTTTTTAAGTTAATTTTTTGAATTTATGAATTGTATTTCAATATTATTAAAATATATTGTCTGAAGTTGTTAATGCATTTTTTATATTTTAAATTACTTACGGTATAAAAAAGTAATATCGCTTTTTATGTTAAAAATGTAAGTGTACGAATACTTTTTGTGGCCACTGTATTATATTACACTTATATACTGCACTGTTAAGGAGTGAAATCTTTAAAAATGCATACTTACTTAATTCTTTATGAAGTAAATGCAAACTTATCAAACCTCAGCCTTCCACAAAGAAATGTCAAATGAAAGTTATTAGCAATCTTTTATTTTTTTTTAAGAAAAATCTTGTGAAATTTTAGCTGAACGTTAAGATTTATTATAATTAAATAAACAATTGAATTACAATTTTTAATTTGAGTTTTGTAAATTCGTCAATGCACCATATTATTTTTATTTCAATACGTGTTCCGCGAATATTCCGTTCTCACTTAATAATGTGGATTGTTCAAACCTGTCTTTCTCTTCTTTTAAAATCGATCCTCGATCATCTCTCCTTTATATTGGTTGTGAATCTTTCTCTTTCTCTCCTTCTCGCTAAATAGAGCAGCTTTCATCTACTTCCAAATATTTTCTATGCCACAGTTCCAAATGTTCTTCAAAGTGTTTCTCCAAAATTATATTGTAGATTTATCCAAATTGAATTTGTTATTTGTGGTTCTAAATGATTTTGATTATTTAAATTTTCACTGTGGATCACTCCACTCTCAGAGGATATTTCCACACGATCTTTTTGGTCCACCTATTTATTATTCATCCCTTCTTTACACGTTGCCAAGACGATTCATCTATATTTTTTTTCTTGTTATTTGCTCGCGTATACCCGCACTGTCGACGCATGTTGGTCAATACACTTGAAGTTGTTCAATTTTCGATTGTTTACTTAAGCAATAAATTATTTTATTTTTAAATTAATTTGTTAAGTTTCAAACATTAACTCTTTTTTGAACTTTCTTCACAAATTTCATTTGTTAATGAAATTTATAACTGCTGTGGGCTTTATTGCCTACCTTTATGAACACTGCAATACATACTACGAATTTTATAACTAAAATTATATTTTTAAGTACCTTACAAAAATATAAATTTAATGATATTGTACGTTTTTATTTTTTATGAAAATAGATATCTTAAAACGGTTCAACAAACCAAAAATTTTGAAGTCTCGCACGGCCTATATTTTTTTGAGTATCATACACTAAACAGTGCGTAGACGATTAACTTGGCAAAAGCCAAGGGGACATACCAGGCAATTACTAATGGAATGGTTTCTCTTTTCCTTCTCCATTGCCCACAGATAGATATCGGACTTTAAACACAACAGTGCAGTTGTCGAGACTAAGAAAAGAACAGCGATTACCCGCGTCTCAGCATGTCGATTTAAGCCTTACACCACACTGCTGGTGTACACGGCCCATACTGTCAAATATTTGACATAACACGACCCAATACATGTTAAGAAGGTCCCACACTGTCCATCTAATGCAATCATTTTACGTCTATTTTTTCTTATTCTTCTATGATACTATGATATCATAGTAATCATTATGAACTGTTTTAGGTTAATTAAAAAAAAATTAAAGTAGATTTTTTGACTAAAAACAGATTTTTTTTTAAAATACCAAAATATAAAATATGTCTTATTGTGTCTTCATGTGTTCCACATGAACACTCCAAATTTTAAATTAATCCGTTAAGCCGTTTTTGAACTAAACCGTCCCTAATGAAACAACTTGCAAAATCCTAACCGTAAATTGTATGGGTTTGTTCCTAGTTAATTATATCAAAAATGAAAAATGATGTAAATACTGATCAGAAAAATTTGAAATTTGGTAAACATGTTCCGTATGGTACATATATCACTAATATATGACTATATCAAAAAAAAACACAATTTTTTGAAATATAAAAATTAAATTAATAGATTATTTAAAAAAATTTTAATTTTAAAATTATGTGTTATTGTAGGCCTTTATGGCATAAATATTATACTCAAATTTCAAATTAATCGGTTCAGCCGTTTTGAGTCTAAACCGTCCCGAAATTTTCAACTTTTTATTGAATATAAAATTTAAATATTTACACTTATTTATAAATTTATTTAAAAACTTTTAATTTAAAATTATGTCTTATTGTAGGCCTTTGTGGCATAAATATCATACTCAAATTTCAAATTAATCGGTTCAGCCGTTTTGAGTCTAAACCGTCCCGAAATTTTCAACTTTTTAATGAATATAAAATTTAAATATTTTATACTTATTTATAAATTATTTTAAAAACATTTAATTTTAAAATTATGTCTTATTGTAGGCCTTTGTGGCATAAATATCATACTCAAATTTCAAATTAATCCGTTCAGCCGTTTTGAGTCTAAACCGTCCCGAAATTTTTAACTTTTCAATGAATATAAAATTTAAATATTTTATAGTTATAAATTTTTTTAAAAACTATTTATTTTAAAATCGTGTCTTATTGTAGGCCTTTATGGCATAAATATCATACTCAAATTTCAAATTAATTGGTTCAGCCGTTTTGAGTCTAAACCGTCCCGAAACTTTCAACTTTTTAATGAATATAAAATTTAAATATTTTATACTTATAAATTTTTTTAAAAACTATTAATTTTAAAATAATGTCTTATTGTAGGCCTTTATGGCATAAATATCATACTCAAATTTCAAATTAATCCGTTCAGCCGTTTTGAGTCTAAACCGTCCCGAAATTTTTAACTTTTCAATGAATATAAAATTTAAATATTTTATACTTATAAATTTTTTTAAAAACTATTTATTTTAAAATCATGTCTTATTGTAGGTCTTTATGGCATAAATATCATACTCAAATTTCAAATTAATCGGTTCAGCCGTTTTGAGTCTAAACCGTCCCGAAACTTTCAACTTTTTAATGAATATAAAATTTAAATATTTTATACTATTTTCTTTCATCATAGTAATCATTATAAACTATGATTTAGTTTAATTAAAAAAAAAAACTAAAGTAAATTTTTATGACTTAAAATACCAAAATATAAAATATATCTTATTGTGCCCTCATGTGTTCCACATGTACCCTCCAAATTTTAAATTAATCCGTTAAGCCGTTTTTGAACTAAACCGTCCCTAGTGAAACAACTTGCAAAATCCTAGCAGATTTTTTTTATAATACCAAAATATAAAATATGTCTTATTGTGCCATCATGGTATTCCGCATGTATCTTCCAAATTTTAAAGTACTCTATTAAGCCGTTTTTGAGGTAAAAAAGAGGTAGGTACTTGCAAAGTTCCTACCCTTAATCATTCCAAATTTTTGTATTCGTACTGAGATTGTAAAAAACAAGAAACATGTAGGGATTATTTCAGTAGAACTGAAAAATGATGAAAAATTGTTGCTTAAAATAAAATCCAATAACTCAATAACAGAAGTCTTAAAATTTATAATATCATCCTGGAACCACCGCTTGAAAGACAATAATTGCGCACAAATTGCACCTCATTAGAATACTTTAAATAAGTTGTATTTGTAATTTTTAATATTTTAATATAATTGAAAATTTTGTTTAAATAATTTGTACCGTATAGTAAAATATAAATAGTAGGTATTTATAATAATTATTATAAGCGCTGTTGTATTGCGCAATTTTTTTTAACGCTTAGGAAAGGGGTCCCACGAGGAACTTTGAACACGAGCCCAAATTTTGTAGTTACGGCGCTGCTCAAATACGCACCGCTTTATCAAATTGATTCATGTGTAGTTGTTCGGTTTATATAAATTGAAACCTAAGATCCACCATGTTACGGTATTTTTAATTTTTGGTGAATAGTTGATTTATAATATAATTATGTGTAATTATAATTAATTTATAATCATTAATTAAAATAAATTTTGTAATAAAAGTTCAAAATTGTTCATTTCATTTGAAATTAAATGAGCTTCATCATTTTTGTATAGGTACTGAGAAGATTATAATCATCTTAGAAAAGTATTTTAAACAAATATGTTTCAATTACAGACGGATCTCTTTGACCTTTCGTAATGGTGTAAACTAATACGTAGTTGTTACTCATTGTTTACGTTACGACTATAAAGACATCAGGATGTCGTATATATTTCATTGCTTCGCGTTATTAAAAATGTTTTCTCGACTGCGGGTATTCCCCTATTTACTACTTATAGAGCGACACCTATATCTTAATAGAAGAACTTCCATAAACGATCTATTCATTGCATACCCTAATATCCGCCATCTGCCAGGTGCGAATCAACTCTGTGGCCTTGAACCCCCACCTTAACTGTTGAAGACCTCAAGAGTAGATTTATTTTCGAACTTTCATGAAAGGATTACAACGCGGTTTATTTTTGTGAGACTAAGAAGAACCTCGTGTCTGTATAAAAAAACATTCTAGTAATGTAAGATCAGTTTCTGTGGAAGTAAATATAGAAGATTATGTAAAAGATTATTAGTTATGTAAAATATATGCTTTATACAGCGGAGATACTCGGTTCGATTCCCTGTGCAGTAAAAACTTTATTTTGACCGTCTTCCTTCAGAAAGCTGTGGCAAACCACCGAGGTAGTTTGCCAAAAAGGCTTCTGTCAAGAAGCAAACGAGAAAGAAGAAAAAATATAATATAAAAAACTATGAATCAAATTACTGATCACCACAACACCAATATATTTTTTTCTAGAAACCTATACTATCTATTATATTGATTATAGTTTTTTAATAGTAGTATTTTAATGTATTATTTTATATGATATTTAATTTAATATCAATATTTACCAAGTAAACCAAGTCTGTAATTAATGGTCACTACTACAACATCTTGTCGGATTAAAAAATCTGGCGAATATAAATCTGTATTTCCTGATCCAAAGCTAAAACCTCCACCATGAATCCATACCATGACAGGTATCGGAGAGTTTTCTCCCTTTGGTAGCTAAAATAATTATAGTAACTAAGTAATTTCCTTATTGTATAATTTTATAAGTAGATGCTTACTTTTGGAGTATACACATTAAGAAATAAACAATCTTCGGACCCTATCAAATTACCAAAAACCAGATGTCGAGAATAGCATTCGCTTCCTTCCTTTGTTGCATCCCGTATTCCATCCCATGGTTCGGCAGGACGTGGAGCCTTTTAATATATTAATTTTATTTAATTACAACTTATTTAAAAATTGTATCTAAATATTTAACCTAAATTTAAAAAGATTGAGTTAAATTCAAAATATCTATAATTAATAAATTTAATATTTTTAATGAATCTTTTAGTAATTGTTGTAAATATTGCCCAACAGTGCGATATTTTATTAATTTTAAAATTTCAACATCATGACATATTATGTAAATAAACATCAAATTTATTTACTTTATCATCAACAACAAGTAAATATAAAGTTATAGCGTGGAGTCACATTTACAAAATTTTGATAAATTGGACAGTAATAAATACTTTATGAAATACGTAACCAATTATTAAAATTCACATCGATAATTTATTGATAAGCTAGTAGAGCAGTTTATAAAATCGGGCATGATGTAACAAATAAATAATAATACCTACTTTGAATCTTAATTCTCCTAAAGGTGGTTTGGCATATGGAATCCCTTGAAAACTAAAGTATTTTATTTCACTGTCAGCTTCCACAATTTTTCCACTTAACTTTCCTTGATTAATTGTTAAAATAATTTTTTCTTCCATGTTTAAAATAGTTTAAAATTTATTTTTTACACTTTCTATGTAAATATTTGAGTTATTAATAAATTAGTACTTTTCTTTAATTGTTGTCACTAATTATTCACAACTTTATATTACTTTCTATAGTAATAATTTTTGTACTGTGCCAGTGTAACGTTAATATCAATACCACGTTATATTACTAAATTCAATTTACGTCAGCACTAGAGAAGTACATTGTTTATCGCTAAGTATGCCAAGGAAACAGATAGTTGTTTTTAATTTTTTTTTATTATTTCTATTATAACAAGTTACCTTAAAAAAGAAAACGAAACTAAACTCAATGAAGCATAACAATTTTTTCTTTAATTTTATTTTGTTTCTAACCATGGATAAAAGATATACAAAGGATATTGGCCACTTTTACACTAAATTCTCTAAAAGACAATAAAAACACACCAAAATAAGAATAACGTTGTTGATTTTAATAATATTAAACAAAATAAAATAACAAATTACAAAATGAATTTTAAAATATATAAATGTAGGTATTACATACAATTTGAGAAATAAAATTATAAGACTAATTAAATATAAAAGTAAAAGTAGTGCTAAATTAACTGAAAATAATAAAATATTGAAGTTAAGAAGACCGTAGTTCAATGCTTGGTTGCGCCGATTGCACTGCTGTGATCTAACGCCCAAGTTTGATCAGAGCTATGAAGCTGGCAATGTTAGTGCCAAGTGTAAAAACTTGATGCATTAATGTAAAATACTTAAAATTTTTACGACTTTAACAATGAACTTGACATGAGTTCAAATACAAATGACGTAATAAAATCGAGGTTAATACATTTCTTTATATTAAATTATTTGATACGGAAAAGTCAAAATAACAAAAATATCTCATCACAAAATTTTTTTGTTATTGTTTTAAAAATCACAAAATAGTTGCTTAATTTAGACGGTTACAGTTTATTCGGATGATTTCGTTACCAGAAAGTTCAAAATTTAAAGTCGCCAAATGTCCTCAATATAAGATTTGAGGGGTACTGTCAGACAACCCTCATCACGAATTTCAAAATTTCAACTGCACGATAGGAAAGAGGACACTTTTCTAAGCATATTAGAACAAAAATTTTTGCGGTCCGTGCATTAGTTCTCAAAAAAGTCGAATTTGAAAAATTAAAATTTACATGTATTTTAGATACACCTTTTAACACGGCTGCACGATTAGCCGATTTTGTGTAAGGTGAAAAAATAAAACAGACCCTCCGGACGCCTTCGGCGCCCTCCGGGCCTGTTTTATTTTTTCACCTTACGCAAAAAAAATTAAAAATATCCCTGAAAAATGACAGAACTCGCCAAGGGTGGAACTCGAAGCCATAGAACTCGTACGGGTGTCGATCCCGAATGACAACATTAAGAGTGTATTAAAGCACTCGTACCGTCAACAAAATGAAGAATAGGAACGGAACGTGCCAGTTGACCGTGGCTCGACACGTTGCAACGGGGTGTATCGGGTTACAATTACCTACTTTTAATAACTTTAAAATGCCGTTTTTTCGAAAACTAAAGCATGGACCGCAGATATTTTTGTTGCATTATACACAGAAAATTGTCCTCTTTCCTATAGTGTAGTTGAAATTTTGAAATTCGTGATGGGGGTTGTCTGACAGTAGCCGATTTGAGTTCTGATAGACATTTAAAGTAATTCGGATTACGTGGATTACGTTGAAGTTGAAGAAAACTTCACAAATACACAAAAATTTGAATATATAGTACATATTCCACTACGAAATTACTAGTACAACTTCAAAAAAAAAAAATCACCAAAACTCAAACTACCAATTTTCACCAAACTTAAGAATTCTAAAGAATTCCGCAGGTTAATGCTAGAATATATTGAGTAATTCAGATGTTGGTGATCAACTTTTAAATTCGTCCAAAATTTGCAGTTAATGCAAAGGAAAAGGAGTGATTTGGATGGTGGTAATTAACTAACGAAGAAATGAAAAATACGAAAATTTATAACTTTTGTTAATGACCAATAATGTGAAGCCTTTTGTTCACGTTGACCAAAAAGAAAATTTAGAATCATGCCATAAATTTGTGACTACTTTTCATGAATAATACTTAGGCAGAAAAATAACATTTTTTAAGACTATGGGCACCAAAAGACAAGATTTCGGGTAAGTTTAAAAATTAAAATCTAATTTTAAAAAGTTAGTTACTCGTGGTCTTTAAAAATTAAAATAAACAAAAGTTCACCCATTTTTAAAAACAAAACAAAAAAAACCTTTATTTTCATAAAAAAACAGTGAAAACTGTTATAATAATTTAAGGACGTCTTGTTCTGAAGGACAAAATAAATAATTATACCAATTAGTTATACTAATCAACAAACTATATAGATACCAATTTTTGTTTTCAAAAATTCAATTTTGCCTAAATACTAATTATAGCTTTTAGTGCTATTAATTATTATTAATTTATTATTATTATTAGTGCTTTTAGTGTCTTAACTAAAACGTGTTTAGAAATTTTTTATATATGATAACCCACCCAGCATTATTTTACTAAACCATCGGTTGATGGTTTAATTAAATTCTATATCTACCAAATAAACAAATTGTTATAAATTTTTAAGTTAAATGCATTTATTTAGGGTAAACAATAATTAATTTTAAATGAAAAAAAAATGGTTTTTATTTGAATTATATAATACTTATTATATGTAGATTATGTGATAGCGAAACATGTTTGTTTCCTTGTTGTGTTATCCGCCTAAATCTTAATAATTATTCTAAACTGAAAAGTTTTTATTTATTTTATTTCATAATTTTTACATATCGTTTCTTCTTCTTCGAGTGCTACACACTATGCAGTGCGTAAGTGATCACCTTAGCCAAAGTCGAGATGACTGATCAAGAAATACAATTAATGGGGTGGTTTTGTGTTCCTTTTGCATAGCTCGAAATTAGGCTTTAGATCACACCAGTGTATCCGCTATGTAACGTATCAGGATTTGAACAGTAGTCTTCCGTTCCTGAATTGATCGATGTAGGCTTTAGGCTGTATCTACTATGTTTAGCAAACATATTGTTTATTTCATATTATTGTTTGTAATATATATGCAGTGACTGGTAGTGTGATTAGTTAACAAAAAAATTGTCATCTTCCTTATTAGCAGATGCTAATAATATTGCTAGTTTATTTAAACCGCTGTTAAGTTTCTAGTTAGGGTAAAGTAAAAGTTGGTTTGCTACAGCATGTAAGTTCTAGTACAAGTAATTATCTAGTAGATAAATACGTAATTCTTATTACATAAAATACATATTATTTGCTTAATTAATTTAAAACTAATTCTAAACTTTATATCATATCAAATTTTTAGAATAAACAAAAAAATGCACAAACACCTGTTAAAACTAAACTGTTTTAAGTTAACACAAGTATAAATACACCGTATGTAGTATATTATCGCAAACTAGTTCCTATAGTTCATCGCCTGATGATGTCATAGTATGGTGAAAACGTTTGCGATAATATACATACGGTGTATTTATACTGTGTTAACTTAAAACATTTTAGTTCTAAAAAGTGTTTGTGCTTTTTTTGGTTTATTTTAAAAATTTGATATAATTAATATCGAGTTACGCTACCTAAACCACTTATCTATTGATTAAACTTTATATTTTCAAAATTTTTGTAATTAAAATTTATTTTAACCTTATTGTTACCCTATTGTAGATAGTAATAAATTTTTAATATAATATATTATAGAAGAACAAATTTGTCAATCTTACTGTACATGTACATGTTCATAAGTACTGATGCTGAAATTACTACATTAATATATTGCTGTGTACTCTCCGTGGAAATCTACAGTCTCTTGATTATCTCGGGTTACCCCTGGAGTGCGGGAGCAATTGGTAATTTTGTAGGGGTCGAAGGGTTCTTGCGTTTTCTACAGCCAAAAGTTGCTGTGGTAATTTTGTACCAAAATAAAATAATATAAAAAAATTTTCTTTTTGTCAAAAAATAAATACTCCAAAAATAATTATTAAATCAAATCCAATTTCAATAATTTACTGTAATGTAAAATTTTATTTTTATTCGATGGGAACGAAGTTTGATTTGCCTTTATCCAAATCGACGGCTTATCAATTGCACCATTCGTTCGCACAAATATAATTTTAAATTTTCCAATTTCAAATAATTCAAATCGAAATTTATAACTTCAACCGCTCTTTCCAAATTAACCAAACCAATCAAATCTACCACCGCTTGGTAGCAACGTATCAAAAAATATCTAAATAATTCTCAAAATAATCATCCAAAAAAAGCGCAATAATGCATTCGCATAACAATTCATTTTATTTAAATCAAAATTAAAATTATTACTCACAAATTCAAAATAATGTCAAAACTCAGCGGGCATACACAATATCGCACCCGCTGCCTCTATCTCGATCTTTTTCTCCCCACTCTGTACTTTTCCAATTTAAACGTTTAAAAATGTAATTAACAAATTTTTACAATTTAGCACAGGGTGGGTCGAAATATTTTGTTTCACGACAATATGTATCTTTTATGTTCTAAAATACAATTAAAATATGGTTAAACTCGATTAGGAGTAAGATCTTTACTTTAACCATTGAAATAATGAATTTCAAGTAGATTTTTGTGTTAACCAGTATATAAAATTAAACAGAAACGTTAAAATAATAGAATTTTAATTGTCAAACAAAATATATATTGCTATGTTCTCTTCGTTAAAATTTTGATAATTATTGCGCAATATAAAATATTTTATTTTTATGATCATAAGTGCGACTAACCTTCGTTTTTATTCTAATCAGCTTTCACTTCATCAAAACAACCCTTTCTTTATCAAATTTTTCTTTATTATTTTTAATATTTCAATTCTTATTTTTATCGATCACAAATTTTCGTCCACTGTCATTGCTATCTCCCCATAACCTCCAATTTTCCTGCTCGCAGAGCCGGGCTGCACCAGTGGTGGCGCGCAAAATAATCTACAAATTTTATTATACCCTATAAAAATCACAGC
The DNA here is from genome assembly GCA_911387805.1 of Cantharis rustica. NCBI lineage: Eukaryota > Metazoa > Arthropoda > Insecta > Coleoptera > Cantharidae > Cantharis > Cantharis rustica. Next base: position 43,837,599 of record OU426877.1, read on the forward strand.
ATCTTCCCCCCGTAATATCTAAAATGACAGCCTCCTATAGTTCTTTGGCCAAATTCCAGATATTAAAACATACTATCATCTTGATTTTTCAATAATACACACTTCTTTAAGTTTTAAAATACAAATTAAACCATTAAGAAATCCCGAAACATAAAATCTTATCACCCAAAAAAATCATTAACAATCCAAATAATCAAACTCAAAACACATAATATTACAAATTTTGTTTACAAATTATGTTCTTCAGCGGTCATCTAACATAACAAACAAATTTTAACTCAATTAAACCCTCGAATAATAACTAATTATAAGAATACATCATGTCTAAATGAAATTTACCTCTCAATTTTCCAGTGATTGGATTATTCAACTCATAAGTGCTTTTACCCAATATTTTCGTAATCACATATGGACCCTCATAAGGTAACTGAAGTTTCGCACATTGGTTTGCTGTTCTTTTTCCTACTCTTAAGCTTCTTATAATCACCTTGTCCCCAATATTAAATATCTTTCTTTTTTTTATTTTAGCATTTTTTTTTCTTAAATAGTTATCTCGATTTTTGTTTAATTTCTTTCTTACATTCCGTAATATCTCTTCGAAATTGATATCCTCTTCTGGCATTATCCATGGTCTTTGAGGTAGATTTCCATACATCAATAATATTGGTGACTCTTCTGTAATCGTATTAGGTGTTTCATTTATAAATTTTTCTACCAAATCCAACTTTATATCTTCCCAATCTTCATCTATCTTTATTTCATTTATAATTATCACCTCTTCCTCATCCAATTCTTCCTTAAATATTTCTTTTTTCTTCCAATCTATTTTTTCCTTTTGCATCGTGATTAATTTTCTTGGTACATCAATTTTTATTTCAAATTTGCTAAGCAAGTCCATTCCCAATATACAATTCATCTTCAAGCCCGCGATTATCATTATTTCTTCTTATAGTTTCTTAGTTCCAATTTTTATATTTGCTAATAAATTCTTATTCACCATTGAAAATTTTTTATTATTCGCAGCCACCAAGTTCATAGGTTTCACCTTTATAATTTTATTCGGATTATTTTCTATAATTTGTTCGTTTATCAATGATATTTTGGAATTTATTTCGAAATCTACTTTAGATTTTGTTTCAAGAATTGATTCATTTAATAGTTTTTTTATTATTGAAGCATTATTTTCACTGTTTTCTTGTAATGATTTTTGTAATTTTTTATTTAAGTTGTCCCATTCTTCCTCTTGGTTCTTACTACTATTTAAATTAAAATTTGTTATGTCAAGTTTGAATACATTAAAGGTTTCTTTTATTTGTTTCATGTCTTCTTTTCTCTCATCTTCATATTTGGACAGTTTTTTATTTATGGCCTCCTTACTAAAAGTCATGTCAAATCTGATATCTTTTAATTTTTCTTCAACATTGTGCCCATATTTAACAATGTTGTTATCATTGCTTTCAACTTTTTGTTTCACATCTTTTAGTTCATCCTTTAACTCATTAGACATTTTCTGTATCAATCCGTACAGCTCCTGTAGCACACCTTCGTCACTCATTTTGTAAATTATTAATATTCTAGAAATCTCAGGAATTAGTAGGTTCAATTTTAAATTTCGTTTTATTAAACGTTTTCTAACAAGTCCGACGTTCGGGCGCCAATTTAGATGCTATGTTCTCTTCGTTAAAATTTTGATAATTATTGCGCAATATAAAATATTTTATTTTTATGATCATAAGTGCGACTAACCTTCGTTTTTATTCTAATCAGCTTTCACTTCATCAAAACAACGCTTTTTTATCAAATTTTCCTTTATTATTTTTAATATTTCAATTCTTATTTTTATCGATCACAAATTTTCGTCCACTGTCATTGCTATCTCCCCATAACCTCCAATTTCCCTGCTCGCAGAGCCGGGCTGCACCAGTGGTGGCGCGCAAAATAATCTACAAATTTTATTATACCCTATAAAAATCACAGCAATATATACGTAGAATATTATTACTTAAAAAACAATAAATACGCATTAATTTATTACATTTAACAGGTTAGGAATAAGAATATTTGAATAAAAAAAAACTAAAATTGTTAAAGTTCTAAAATAAACTTCAGACTAAAATCTTGTACATCAATTATTCTTCTTTCCGTTTATAATTCTTACAGTTAATTACCTGATGATGACTTTATATTAAAGGTCAAAACTAGTCAGTCGGAATATTGCGTTTGCCATTGTTTATTTGGGTGTAAAAATAAAGGCCACCAAAATAAACTTTAAATTTAAGCCCTTTATAGGGTCAGAACTTAAAATTTTTGTTGAATTTGAAAATTTTGTAGACTCTAAAAACGCCTGTCTATATAGCTTTCTATAATGACACAAGAACATATAATTACACTGAAGCAAGGAAAATTGCGCGGTAAAATTTCTACTGATGTTAATGATGCAGAATATTTCAGTTTTCAAGGAATTCCTTATGCCAAACCCCCAATTGGACAATTAAGATTTAAGGTAGTTTACATACCTACATATACATTATTTTAAAAATTAAATATATTAATTATTATTGGTTAATCAGGCACCTCTTCCTGCTGATCCATGGGATGGAATATTAGATGCAACTAACGAAGGAAATGAATGCCTTAGTAGGCATATTATAACGCAAGATATAATTGGCAGCGAAGATTGTCTTTACTTGAACGTGTATACCCCTACTGTAAATATTAATTTTTTGATTACAAAACAAAGAATATTTGAACTATTAATTTAGATTAATTTTAGTTACCACGTGAAGCCAGCCCATTAAAACCTGTCATGGTTTGGATTCACGGTGGAGGTTTTGTATGTGGATCAGGAAATACTGATTTTTATGGCCCAGAATATTTACTACCTCATGATGTTGTAATTGTTACCATCAATTATCGGTTAGGATTGTTTGGTAAGCCCTTGATAGATAATTTCTTAAAAGTAATTCATGAATTTCATGAATAAGTATATTATTATAAGTGCTATTCACGTCCGTCAGTGTTGATAATTATTAACATTGATAATTTTACATAAGTATAAATATCATTTGACAACCTTATCGAGTCCCAGTCAAGTTTCACTAGGTTCATAACTTATGAAACTTAACAAAACTTGATATCTTTGTCTGGAAACCTTGAAAATAGTCAATCTTGACAATTTCGATGTTTAGGACAACATTTGGAAGCAAAAACTTAACAGTTATTAATTGACACTAATTGACAGTAGGCAAGTAGGTGATTTTGATAATTTTACTACAAATTTTTCAAGAAAATTTAAGTAAATAAATAGTAAACATAAAATTTATTGATATTACCTCCACTTTTTTGACAATATCATTACAGATTATTATCTTCGTTATCGTACAAAGTGCGATATTATTAAGTCGTTATTACTGCTGACTATTATCAATCAATATAATTATATAAATAATATCAACGATTGAAAAAAAATAATGTCATGTATTTCAGGTTTTCTTAATTTTAAAAATCCAGCATTGGAAGTTCCAGGAAACGCTGGACTTAAAGATCAAGTATTAGCTTTAAAGTGGGTACAAGAAAATATATCCAATTTTGGTGGGGATTCCAATAATGTTACAATTTTCGGCGAAAGTGCCGGAGCTGCATCAGTTCATTTGCTAATGTTATCACCGATGGCTAAAGGTTTTCTTAGATTATTAGCTGTATTTAATAAAATTATTGTAAATTATTATATTACAGGACTATTTCACAAAGTAATTATTCAAAGTGGAAGTGCTCTTGCGTTTTGGGCTATTACTGACGGATTAAAAGATATCATTGCAGACATTTTGAGTATTGACGTAAATAATGAAAAAGAAATTTTAGCAGCGTTAGAAAACATGAATTCAAATGAATTGTTTGAACTGCAGCTTAAAATTAAAGATGTAGCATACCATAAAACTTAGTAGATTTAAAACAATACATTAATATTAATTGCAGGAATTTATACCATATTCAAAGCGACCAATTGGTCCAGTCGTTGAAGTTCCTTCAGCTGAACCTGCATTTTTATTAGAAAATCCCATGAAAATAATAAACTCAGGAAATTATTCTCATATTCCTATGATGATTGGATATTGCAGTCGCGATGGCATGGGAATTAAATTATCAGAAGAAATGGGCGAAAATATTTCTGATTTTCTAAATGATAAGGAGTCATATATACCACACACATTACAAATACCTAAAAATAGTGATTTATCAAAAGAATTAGCAGAAAAAATTCAGATATTTTATAATAGAAATAAGGAAGGAGAAGATAATTTAAATAAATTCTATATAGTAATTTTTAACATTTTAATGTAATACAAATATTTTATTTGTTCTCGTTTCAGTTACTCAGCGATGTTATGTTTATTAGAGCAATATACGCAACTGTTAAAAATCATCTGGAAACTCATTCACAACCAATCTACTTTTATAGGGTTTCTATAGAATCAGACCTGAATATAATGAAAAACTTATTTAATATAAAAGAACCAGGTAATACCACGATAATACATCATTAGATCTGTAAGAAAAATAAAGCAAGAAAAATTAACAATTTAGCTATTTCAATGTTAATTAAAAAAGATAACAACATAATATCCTGATAATTCACTGATATGCGGATAGTCGCTGTCGTATTAAATTTTGATTTAGCGAAAAATTATTTAAGAATTAATTTTTACAGACGAATAAAACATAATACTAAGTATAGGTATTCTTAATTCGGATTAAAAGTAATTTTTATTTTCAGGTGTTTCTCATTTTGATGATGTTGGCTATTTATTTAAAGCAGAAACGTCACCAAAAATTTCTGATGGTAGCATAGAGTCGGATGGAATGTATAGATTTACAAAATTGTGGACTAATTTTGCTAAAAATGGTAATCCCAATCCGATTACAAGTGATCCATTAATTAATGTTACTTGGAAGCCAGTAGAAAAAAATAATTTTCATTTTATCGATTTAGGAGAGAACTTAACCGTTGGTGTAAACCCTGAATATACTAAAATGAAATTTTGGGACGAAATTAGTGAACTCGTAGGTTCTAATTATTAAAATATTATATAAATTAAAAATACCTTGCTCTTTTCTCGTATCTATAATTTAATACATTTAGTTATCTTATAATTTGATTGTACAATAATTTGTAATTCTTTTTTGTAAAGTTATTTATGTGTTTGTGCTTATTGTAAAAACCCTTAGGCTTTCTTTTCAAAAAAGCATTGTATTTATATTATTTATCTTTTCTTAATATTATATAACTTATAATTTTTATTAAAAATTCATATATTTTGAACTCCCAACATAAGTTTTTGCGCTTATTCTAATTTTCTCTGCTCGTCTGTAAATTCTCAGAAATTTTCAAAAAACCATAGGAAATGCCACTTTTTACAAAAAAAATTACTTGATGTCAATCAGAACCGTGCAGTATTAATAATAATAAAAAGTGTCGAAATTTTTGTTAAAGAAAACACATAGCAAGCAACACTCCAGTAGTTTAGTGCTTAGATGCTAAAGTAAAAATCCTAGTTCATCGCCTGATGATGCCATAGTATGGTGAAAACGTTTGCGATAATACAGTGTATTTATATATTGTGATAACTTAAACATTTTAGTTTTCGAAAAAGTGTTTTGTGCATTTTTTGGTTTATGCTAAAAATTTGATATGAAAAATAATCGCAGTTACGCTTCGTTTGTACGTTAATTCTACAAACTGGAGACGAAAAGTCGAACATTAGCTCACAATAAAACAATGAAATGATTATTACATGGCAAGTGGTTTAAATAACATATTATTATAGTATTATTTATAATCAGGGCTCGGAAGTCTAGCAAATGGTATATTGCAAATGGCAAATATCTGCATATATTTTCTGGTAAGTCTTAGAATATTCAAAGTAAGATATAAATTTGTTTCACACTTCCCTGAGGTTGTATATGAAATTTTATAATGCTAATTTTTGCATATTTACGGTTTTTGGTGCTATTTTGCTATTTTCGAGTTTTAAGTGCTATTTACGGGCATATTTTCATATAATAAATAAAATAAACAAAATTTTATTAAAATAAACAAAGTAAACGAAATATTAAAATAATAAATTTTAACTGTCAAGTAAAGAATACGTGCTTACATAGAATAATAGTATTTAAAAACAAAAAATCTACATAAATTAACATTTAGCAAGTTTGGCCTTAAAATATTTGAATAATTGAAAAATGAAAATTGATAAAAAATCTTTAAATATTGACTAAAATTTTAAATTACGTTATAAAAAAATTTAAAATAAAAAATTTTGTAATACAAAATAAAGACCCTTATTTCACGATTATTTCCAATCATCATACAACAAAAGAAAACCAGAAAAATAATGAAAAATAAAAAAATATATACCAAATTAAAAAATTAATATTAAAAAACCAAGATATTAAAAAAATGTTAGGAAAAAATAAAAAATTTTGTACCAAATGGTCGCATACGAATAAGCGAACTAAACCAAGCATGTATTTTAATATTATGCTCAGGTTTCAAATAATAGGAATTTGATTATTTTTAAAATTATGTCAGGCGCATCGTAATGTAATTAGCAGATTCGTGGTATTTAGTTTATTTCTAAAATAAAAATAAAAAAATTGGTTAACAATTATTTTATTTTGCATATTTTCAATTTTTTAGTGCTATTTATAGCAAGACCAGTGTTTTTACAGGGTGGAGGAATATTTGACATAGTGTGTTTTTGATGACTCTTTCGAGTTTTGATGTTGTTTTTCTGTTTTTCTTATTTGTTATTTGTGTTTTTTTTTGTATTGCGAATTTTACTTTGACTTATCCGTCCATATGTACCTATGCGATGAGATTTAATAAATTGATTTTGATTTTGATTTAAAGTAATAAAACCTAACAAAATGTTAAAGTAATAAATTTTAACTGTTAAGTAATTAATAACATACTACAAAGAAACATAATATTTAAAGAAACCAAAATGGCAATAATTCACATTGAACAGGGTTGAACTTAGAATATTTGAATAAACAAGAAATTAGAAATCTGAAAAAATTACGCTATAGAAATGATAAAAATTACTAAAAGTTAGAAAAACCTGTAACATAATATAAAAGCTTTTATTTCACGATTATTTCCGATCATCAGTTATGTATAACAGTAAAAATAAAAAAAAGTAAGAGAAAATATACCAAACAAAATTGAAAAAAATTTAAAAATTAATAAATTAAACAAAATTGAAATAATGCGCTTACCAAATAACCAAACTGAACAATGAATCCTAAATTTACTTACAAAGAAGGGGTTGAAGCAGAGACATACAATGCCATCTATAACTTCGAAAACTAAATTTGAAAGAAAATTTCAAATTTTACTACGTTTTTGCACCTGAAGCACGTTTACTATAAAATAGAAAATAACTTAAAAAAGTTTTTAGAATTTTTTAAGTATTTATGTGGTATTTAGTAGTATGTGAAGTTAAAGTAATAAAACCTAACAAAATGTTAAAATAATAAATTTTAACTGTTAAGTAAATAATTACATACTACAAAGAAACGTAATATTTAAAGAAACCAAAATGACAATAATTCACATTGAACAGGGTTAAACTTAGAATATTTGAATAAACAAGAAATTAGAAATCTGAACAGTTAAAACTTAACAGTTTTATTTTTTTTAACTTAACAGTTAAAATGTATTATTTTAACAGTTTGTTAGGTTTTATTACTTTATTATGTGGTAAGTTTATTTTTAAGATGTAGCATAAGTCACCATGCTACTCTTTGTCAAAGGCGGCTCTCACATCCAAAAATGACGTTGAGTAATTTATCTCTTACATTCTAGGTCATCACTAATTTCAATGGCACATTCAGATTAATTTGCTCGTCTATTTTTATTCTGAACAAATCTCAGTAGGTCTTCTTATTGTATAATATTGGTTGTATATGTTTTAGCAAGTTGGAATGGTCGAATGATAAATCCAGTGACAACTCATCTTTGCATTGTTTGATATTTTTCACGGAGGAAGCTAGCTTAGTAAGCTCCTAGGACGACTTTTGCTTGAAAACCAAGAGTTTTGTCATTAGTCCGTGCTGAAAATTTAGTTGGTTTGTTTTCTGTCGTGGTTTGGATTTCACGTCGTAGGTCCCGTTGCTTCTTGAAGCAAGTGCGTCCTTCTGATGTTACATTACCCACACTATATAATTAGCTTCTCGCTATTTAGAGTGGTCTAAGCCAAATAAATAAATAGATAATTAAATATTTATGTCTTTTATTATGTATAAATCAATTAAACCAGGCACTTTTACTTGATTGCTTGGCCAATGCGCGGGTGTTCTGTTGAAAGGTTTAAAATTCAATTCTTCATCATTGATGTCTATAATTCTCAACTTTTGGTAGTTGTGTATCTGAAGCTCCAGTGAATATTCTTGGCGTTAAAATCACCACCAGCGATAAAAATAGTTTATAAAAACATATTTCTTTTACTTGCTTTTTACTACCAGGTAGGTAGTAAAAATAAAAAAAATGACTAGAAGCACAATTTCTTGTAAATACAGTAGACAATCGAAACCGACAGGTATCGCTACAGGGTGGTGTGGTTTTCGCAGTATCCGAAACTCATAAAAACAAAATAATATGTTTACTAATATATGTTTATTAATGTTTCATTTATTTTATTTATATGCCACATTTTTAAATTCACAAATTTAATTATTAAATATTAAAATAATATCTAAACTAAATTGACAGATTAATTAAAACCTTCATTAAGGATCCGTTTCACCAGACAAAAACGACTTTAAGGTAAAGTTAAAGTTAACTATCTTGACAACATGCTAAATTTATCTAATTAATCGAAGTGTAGTTTACACTCGGTTTGTATTTTGTCTGATAATTGATCCTAAACAATAATAGTCTATTAACTTTATTTATAAAACTATTAAATTAAATGATATTATTATTATTAATAAAACTTAAAAAAGATTTTTTAAATATGTGGTAATATGCATTATAAAATAGAATTTAAAAAATATAAGCAAAACCATACAAGATTCGTTATAAACTGCGTGGCATGGTTTTTGATTAATTTGCTATTGTTTTACTAATTTTTCGTAAATATTTTTGTTATTACTTTTTTTTTATTTTGCATTATTAATTTATTTTTAAAAATCTAATTTTGTGTTTTATTGCTTTTTATATAAAATTTGTTTAGTAATTAGATCCGGCAAGTTCGCTGATTTTGTCCCAAAACTTCATCCTGGAATAGTCGGGGTTAACACCAACCGTTAAATTTTCATCTATATTCAAAAAGTGAAAATTGTTCTTTTCCACTGGTTTCCACGTAACACCAATTAAAGGATCTTTCTCAACCGAATTGGGGTTGCCGGTTTTAGCAAAAGTAGTCCATAGCTTTGTAATTCTATATATGGAGTCTGACTCAATACTGTTAGGGGGAATTTTAGGAGTACTCGATGTTTTAAACAAATAAAAAATATCATCGAAATGGCATACACCTACAAAATAGTAAATATTATATTATTAAAATATGCGTAATTATAGAGATTTTATTTATGTATCACATAAACTAAAATCAGTAGCAAATTTTCAAATTTAAAAAAAAATATATAGTTATCATTATAAAATATTTTAAATTCTACAATATAGTGAAATCTCGAAAACCATAAAATTTTGAATTATCAAAATAAATGTTTTTTAACTTACGTAAACATGATAAACAGGCAATGATTAACCTTTCCAAATTATAACAAATTTTGTAGGAAACTTCAATGATAATAATAATATTCATGTAAAAAATAAATTTGTCTCAATATTTTGAGAAATGAAATAATAAACTAAATACTAAAATTTAAATTTTTACTTTCTAACATAAGAATTGGATTTTAAGTACAACAATATTTTATTTTTGCCAACTTACTAAAAATTATTAGATTTAAAATGCCATAAAAATAAAGCTCGATAAATTATTATTCATTAGCCAATTATTGTTTTCTTACTGATTGTGAATAAAATAGTATACGTATCTCGAGATCAAGCTTTATTACAGCTTTGTACTATAGCCATCTTTATTACCCCACGACAGTAATGACGTACTTTTACCTTGGTATGTAATATACTAATTGACTGTATTTTGAAGATTTATCTTATCAACAAGTTATTGTTGCATATAAAATTGATAGTACTTTATGTACTATTTAGTTTCTTTTTTTAACGGAATTTCCAATTTAAAAAGTAATAAAAAAACAATCTGAAGGCTTGCCATTAATTACTGCAGATTGTCGAGATTACACTATTTTATTATTGTGTTACAGACATTTTATTGTACTAACCTGGTTTGGTTATGTTAGCTTGTGCTTTCATTAGATTTAAATCTGATTCAACAGACATCCTGTACAAATATATCGGCTGTAAAGCAGTATTAAGGTGATTTTTAATGGTTGAATGTATACTAGTATTGACAAATAAATCACCGTATAACTACAAAAAATGTAAACAATATTATTTCTCGAAGCTAATTGAAACTGAGCTGTCAAAGTTTTCCATACCAACATGACCATAACACATAGCTTTTTTCGACTTTTACCTTACAGAGGAAGGTAAAAAATAAACTGTGACAATATGACATTATTTTTATAAATTTGGCAGTTTTTTTAAATTTTTGTTAAGTTTATCATTTCAAATTATGTATTTTGTAGGTCATAATTTAAAAATTAATAGATATAAATATTAACGTTGACATTTACGTAATAACCTAAAATCTGTAAAAATGATCGACTTAATTTTTATTTATTTAATTTTTACTAAATAAATAAAAATTTTATTACTTTAACCTATAAAAAATTATTAATTGTCTCAATCGAGGTTAACAGTTCCGAATTACCTTAAATATTATCAATTCAAATTAAAACTTGATTAAATCATGTCATGTTACTTTTATTTAGTTTTATAAAATATTGCTAGAAATTAGTTTTAAGATTTCAATCGTTTGGAGAAAAGTGGTAACTTTCCTTATCATGCAAGTTTTCTATTTAATCAATTAGTCCCACTCGCGTTGCACCCGTAAAACTCGCTAGCTAAGAAAAGTGAATCGTTTTACCCTAATAAAACAATATACTATTTTGTATGAATATTACGGTAAATACTGGCATTTACTTTTCTACTTACTACAAGAGATTCGTCTATAGGTTTCCTGAATTCGGGTTTATCTCGGTTATAAAAAGTTTGAATTTTTTGTGCGATTTCTTTCGATAATGCACTATTTTGAGGTATTTTCAATATATATGGTATAAATGTTTCTTCGTCAGTTTTCATTTTCGTAAAATTTAGATCCATTGTTTTAATTAGTTCTATTACCATTCCTTCACGACTACAGTATCCAATCATCAAAGGTACTTGAGAATACTTTCCCGAAGTTATTATATCCATTGGATCTTCTAATAAAAACGAAGATTCAGTTGGAAACATTTCAACTACTGGTGAAAATAGCCTTCTAGTAGAAGGTAAGAATATCTAAAATATTGTTCTGTTATTAAAAGTTGTTGATATCCAACAAATATGTGATATCAATTGTAGGTAGGTTCAAAATTATTTTTAAATATTCTATGTAAATAAGTTAATCAAAAAACATTCAAAATTTATTTTCTATTTTATATGATTTATATCCAATTTATAAGATATATCAGAAGCAAGCAATAGATATAAATACTTACCTCATTGTTTTCTTGTAAAGCAAGTAAATCACTTGAATTCATGTTTTCTAAAACTTGCAAAATTTCCTTTTCGTTATTTTCATCAATATTTAAAATATCAGCAAGAGTCTTTGCTAATCCTTCAGCTATACTCCAAAAGGAAAGAGCACTTCCACTTTGAAGAATCACTCGATGAAATAAACCTGGAATTAATCACGACACTAGTGTTTTATTGTTTAGGAAATTTCAAGATTCGAACCTTTAGCCATAGGTGATAACATTAATAGATGCGCAGATCCAGCTCCAGCGCTTTCACCAAATATTGTAACTTTACTTGGATCGCCACCAAATTCGGCTATATTTTCTTGTACCCATTTTAACGCTAATACTTGGTCTTTAAGTCCAGCGTTTCCTGGAATCTCCAACAAGGGATTTTTGAAACTTAGAAAACCTTAAAAACAAAAATTGAGCATAATAATTAAGAAACTCATTTCTTTGTATTATATTAATATTTTTGGTTTCGGTATTGAATTATCTATTATAAGATACGAGTTATTGAATTATTACGACGGCTACTCACACTCCTCTCGCTGCAGTAGCAATAGGGAAGAATTTTGAAAATTCAAAAAGTTAACTGATACAAGATATCATCATACAAGATGACTTTAAAAAAACGATTAATATAAATAAGAAGATAGCGGACCCCAAATTTAACCAAACACAAGAGTAATGGCAATTAACGAGAACTAAAAAATATATAAATATATTCGTAAATATAAAAGTTATAAAATATAAAATATAAACTTTAGAATCAATTATTAATAAATACAAATGTAGTAAAAATTATAATTCAATCACAAAAGCAAAATTGTCTTATACTAAATGTCGTGTTTCGAAATGTAAAGAAAACATTAATTTCATTTATGTTGTAAAATAATTTTGGAGTTTGGATTTTGTTTTGTTTATTTGTAAAAATATTGTATAAAGTTGTTAAGTTTTGCTATGTAAATAAAAAGGTGGGAGAAGTAAGAGGGAGTACGGCGAGTAGGTCGAAGCAAAGAGAGGCAGACGAAGGCCTTGGTGCCAAGTGGATAAAACACCATTTCGCAATAATTTAAATCGTTAATTGTTTTAAAAATAAATAAATTAAGTTGATTTGATTTGTTGTTTTTCATTTAATTAAAGTGAAGTGCGATAACAAGTTGGAAATTGAAAGAAATTGTAAAAATTTGGTCGATGCAGAACTGCATAGCAACGAATTTGTGAGGACAGCTGGGATGCCAGGTGAGCTCCAACACCACATACTATAAGGTTACAAAAGTCGAGCAAATTTAAATTTACAAAATTTTAAACGAAGAAGAGCTCATGCTAATTAATGGATGCCCAGATAAGATTAATTTTTGAAGTAAAAAAGTTTAGAAGATTTGCATAGCACGGGACATCTCAATATATTATATACAAAATGATTAAATAATCATAAACTATTACATTTTTTTGATAAAATTGAAGGTAATTTTAATTATCAATTTATAAAAATTTAATTTACAAGAGTACTAATCTTTCACACAAAAATTAAAATTACGCAACATACATTTTGAACTTACCAATTAATCCAAGCCTATAATTAAAAGTAACAATTACAACATCATGAGCTATTAAATATTCTGGGCCGTAAATATCAGAATTTCCAGAACCATTAATGAAACCTCCGCCATGAATCCAAACCATAACCGGCACTAAAGCCGTGCTTTTACATGGTAACTTAAACACAATAATAAATTAATATGTAATTCGTATGGTTAAATGGCTGAAAATTTACTTTTGGAGTATATACATTCAAAAATAGGCAATCTTCACTGCCACGTATACTTTGTGATAATAAGTCTCGCGCATAACATTCATTGCCTTCACGAGTGGCATCCAATATTCCATTCCATGGCTCGGCAGGATAAGGTGCCTATTAATTACATAAAAATATACCTATACTGTTATTAATAATTTAATATTAAATTATACTACTAATAAATATTCAGTTTTATAAATTGCTTAATAGAATATTTGTTGTTTAAATAATGAAATCTTAATTCAGAAAAAATTCGTAAAATAGGTGAAAGTGCTATTATACTTCCTATTGGCCTACCCTTCAGCTCACTTTAGATTAATAAATAGAGAGAATTTGTTGAAGATAATTAAAGAAATGAAAATACCAAGAAAATTAATAGGATTGCTAAAAGCTGCGTTATCCAACACAAAGACAACTGAAAATAAATAACTAAAAAATAGAATGCTTTATTATAAATGCAAAAGTTAATCAACGCGATGCACTGTCTGCAAATTCATTTAGCATTGCAATCGATAATTAAAACCATCGAAAAAAAATAAAAACAGGCTATCAATAATGAATAATAAATAAAGAGCTGCAGGTAAACCTTTAACGAAATAGAAAGTCATGCGAAAAACTTAGTACTGAAGAAAACTGAGAGAGAAACTAAATATATTTTCTGCAAAAAGAAACCAAATAATACAGAGAGAAACAATAAAATAGATACTTTTAGGTTTGAAAAAATACCAAGAACGTAATATTAATAAAAAGTAATATATAAGTAATATTAGTGCAAGAAAAAATTAAATAGCTGAAAAGATCCAGGCCGAATACAGAGTGTTCACACGAATAAAAGGTTTCTAAAAAACAAAAACCTGAAGAAGACGAAGAAAAGTCGTACGTAGGTCTAACACTAAGACAAAAGAAAACATCTCAGTATTTTTAAAAGAAAGATTATCAAAACAATTTTAGATCCAAAAACAATCGTTAAAAATGAGTATAGATAAATAAACCATGAAACGAAGGAAAAAGATATGTATAGTCAAACTCATAAAAGCGTACAAAGGATTAGTTGGTTACGATATGTTATAAGAAGAGATCCGGAAAATAAAACAGAAATTCTTGAGTAGAGATTTACAGAAAATAGAGCAAAAGTAATACTAGGTTAAGTTAAATTAATGACGTCACGGAGGATTTTTAAATTTTGTAAATCATCTCCACCATGCGTTTCCAACGGGCGAGTTTTGTAGTTCTATAAAGGTACGATATTTCCAGTCTAAATTTCCAGATGGAAAAGCAGTCCTAGAAGTAAGTGTCCACTATTGGTTGAAGATAACTGACGAAAAGATCCTGTCCAAGGGAGAATTATTAGATCGTCAAATCCGTGCTCATCGACAATTTTGCGTGAGTCCTGTTTGCTTTTATTGTTATTTACCCAGGTTGCAAAATAAATACCCATTAGTATTTAAAAAGTAACCGTTTATTTTCGGGAACACATCAACCCCTTTAGAGAAAGATTAGTTAAGAGTAGCTTAGCACTACAATATAATTAAATTAGTTCACCTTAAACCGTAGTTTTCCAATTGGTGGTTTAGCGTAAGGAATTCCTTGAAAACTGAAATACTTCCTTCCATTAACATCGTCAGCAATTTTTCCAACTAACTTTCCTTGTTTAACCGTAACCATAGGTTGCTGTGCCATAGTAATAGTAGTTCTTGGTAACACTATTATAAATAACATAAACGTAATGGCTAGATAATTATAAAATTCATTCATTAGTGATTTTGTTAAATTTTTGATTATGTATTACTGAACGACTAATTTGCCAAATCAGATCATTTGATAATATAATATAAATCTCATATTATACGTTACTTTTTAAATTAGAATATATTTATGTCAAGGCTGTCGGTTTGAAAGACTTTAAAGGCCCGCACAGTAAATATCGGGCTTGGACAATAATTATCAGCGACCGGAATAATGCAATCAAAACACCGTGATTAAATACTATAGTCGAATTTTTTTTAACTCGCGTATGACTAATCAAAAAAATTGTATGAATCAAAATTTATAAAACGTATGTCTTAGATTTCTTTATATCAAACGTGATGTCAGATGTCATAATCTTTGACGAGATTATATGTCAAAATCAAAGAGATGACAGTTAAAACAGTTAAAATCGACGAACGTTTAATTCATATTCATTACAAAGTTACGGCGACGCTTTTTTTTTCTGTCTCTTTTCTAATAGTTACTTTTTTCTAAATATGACAAAAATAACCAAATGTTATACGTTAAATCTCACTGCGCTTGAAGATTAGTAATACGCGAGTTAAAAAAAATCCGACTATACTTACTGAAATATGCAGAAACAAGCTACAGCAAATAATTTTATTTTTGCATGTTTACTTAGTTATTTGCTGAAAGAGTTGCATTTAGAATAATTTTTTATAGAACAATAAATTTAATTTTCTGTAAATATTCTCATATTTTTTAAAATGAAATAGAAAAAGTGATTTTTACTAGTGGGAGTGAAGCCAAAAATAATAAACAATTCATTGATACTCATTTTTAATACATTCCAAGCTCGACATTCTCATGCGATTTTAATGTTTACTTATAATAAAAGCTGGTTTGCTTTATGATAGTTAAAATTTTATTAGAAAAATATAAATTAAAGAAATATTTCCTTTGAACATTATTAAACACAAAAAATATTCTTAAAGTGTGTGCACTACTCCAATAAGAGAAAAGGCCAATAATACCGCCAATAATCGAAGTTTACAGAATGCACGGGAACAAAGAGATTCCTGTTTAAGGATGGAATGACCGAATCCTCTTTATAAGCAGAAATATATAAATATTTAAAGCCAACATTTTGTTTTATTAAGTAATATAATAATTTAGAAAATTTTTAAATATTAATGTTTTCTCGAACATGCTATTGCTTGTTGCTAATGTTGTATGCAGCATCAATATATGGTAAGTTAAAAAAGATTTGAGATAAATGCTCGATATTCTTTTTAGAATCCCAGTTATTTGTGGAAATTAATTGTCGCATTTTTAGTGATTGTAAGTGTTTACCGTAAGAGATAGGTACTTTACGTCCACTAAAATTTAAATGTCGCATTGAGATTGATGAACAAGAAGCTGGTGAAGATGTTCCTTGTTTATGGGTATTAGTTTTAGTTGACAACATTTTCACTTGACCATCCAACGAGTAATTTGCATAACCTTTAGCTACAGCACTTTACTTCAATCCTCTTAATCTTTTTAATTAGAAAACATCTTTTCTAGTGTTTGCAAGTCCCAGTGAATTAATAGACATTCTTTAAATTTAAATACGCCGCTATTTACTTGAAAAATTGTGTTATAGAATTAAATATTATGTCTATTAAAAATAGTCTATTATTTTCAGCATTCTTACCCATAATGGTACTAATTCAGTCCATGCTGAATTAGTTATGGTAAATAACCGCAAATGGTACGTTATCGTATCAGAAATAACTGCAAAAACTTTATTTTCAAAAATAAATTTTATCGTTTATTTTAATTTTAAGTAATTTATTATATTATCGACAATCATATTATATGAAATGCTAATTTATACTGCAACTTAAAATATTTAAATTCTTCGCTTTGTGCGTCTGTCAACTATCTTAGTGCACGGCTGTAATGAAGTATTTTTCAGTGCCGTACATTATTTATATACCATTATTAAATTATAGTATTATTACTTAGTATGATTATTATATTTAGTACTGATTAAAGATTAACCAGCAGTGTGGTATAAAGCTTAAATCGACATAGTACTACGGAGCTGACTGCACTGTTGTGATTTAAAGCCCAAGTTTGATTTATGGGTTATACATTTAGCAAGATTATCACCTTACTAAAATATTATTCAAGTGCTCACAGAACAATGAGTGCCAAGTGTGGTTTACGCCACACGTTGTGCGATTTTTAATATGCAAATTTATCAATACAAATATTTCCACATTCAAATAGTCGAAAAATATAATTTAAAATTAAGTTTCCAATGTAACTTGAAATTTTGTTTTCAAAATTAAAATAGCATTAATTGAAAATGCTAAAATTTATACAATACGGGTATGCAGTTGTTGGCTTATCTACCAATTTTGTTGTTCCTTCGACTAATTTTTTTAAATATTTTACTATACTAGATTTCAAATTGTAATATTGTAAAATTTAAATTTAAATATAATGGACGCGAAATTTTAAATCTAGTTTATTTTTTTTTATGGTTCAACAACGTAGCTAGTCCTTCGTGCTAAGGAATGTAACCGTTACTAGTTTTTTATGACGGAAAGTTAGGGGTAGCTTCAGGGCCGTATTTAGACTAGATTTTCGGGGGGGGTTTTAAAAAAATTAAAAAATAAATAGCTAATTTATTAAAATACAAAGGATAAAAAATATTCAAAACAAAAATAAAAAATATTTAAAAAATAAAAAAAAACTACAATAAAAAACAAACATAAAATATAAAATTAAAAATAGAAGGAACTCAATAAATAGGTAAATACCTAAATAAAAAAGTTTAAGTCTCAACTTAAACCGTCAGTCATGCTAAAATCGGCAAAATAAATGCAATTTAAAAAAACTTAAAGTACCAACTAAAATCATTTTGCACTATGAAAATTTATCCTAAAACCAGGTCACTGGGGATTGGCATAGTTCTATGACTGGACATAAGAATAAGAGCTAGTCTTGTTAGCCTTTCTTATCCAGTAGAATTTCTTAAATAGCTTTTCCCTTTTTTGAGTGAAAAGAAACTTCTTCCCGGGGTGGCTGTTGTCACTAGCAGGGTACACAGTGTTTGTAGAAGCTTATATATTGCCGTGTTACGAAAGGAGGATTTGAACGCCTCAGTCCCTCAGTTGTAATTTTTGAATTGATTTGAAACCTTTGGGCTCAGTTGTTCAGTTTTAAGTTAAACCAACAGATTTGGATTCTTCAATGAAATATTACGTTGAAAAGCTGTTTTTTAAAAAATATTATTAGTTAATAATATAATATAATAATAATATATTATATATAATATATAATAAATAATATAATTAGTTAATTTTTTGGTTTAGCCTGCAACTGAACAACCGAACCTTGGTGATTTTTTTAAATTTAAATGTTGTTATATTAATTTTTGAAATGTAATATTTGCAGAAAGGTGAGTAGAAAGAGATTTTTTTGCCAAGATGACGGAAACGACAAAAGCCTAGATTTTGCTCCGCCGATTTTTTGAGTATAATTTTGTGCAAGTAGTATTTTTGAAATTAAGATTTTATTTTTGAGTATGGTTATTGAAAAATTTTGTTTGAATGCTTTCAAACTTTTGGTCGAAGGTGACCGCAAGAAAGTTTAAATTTTGTGAGAAGATTATTTAATTAAAGTGATTATATTTTTTGAGCAATTTTTTTTTATTTGAGTTCGATATTCAGAGAAAATTTCGATTTTTGTGAACTTTATTTAAAGGGTGAAAATAATTTGTCGAGGGAGCGACAAATTTTGATTACAGATTGACTTTTGGGCGTTATCGCGGATAAAATTTTGTTTGTGCCATTTTAAAAGTTTTGTTTACCACGATATTTTTAATAACTTTAACCTTATTCATATTTTTATTTTAAACTCTCTTGTAAAAAACCGTTGTAAAAAACGAACCTCAAAATATAAAATAGTAATTTATGGGTTTACAATAACCACTCTAATTTATTGCGGAAGTCTTATTTTAAGCTATGCTGCCCATGATGGTTATAAAATTTGTTTGCTTTAAAATTTTTGGTTCAAACAATTTATAGCAATTTAAAATTTTTACCATAATAGTAAGAATTAAGATAAAATACCTGATTTAATTTATTAGAAATCTCTCTTTAGTTTTAATTTTTATTTAAACACTTCAAGTTTAATGTTTTTTTTATAGTTTTAAAGATTTTTTTTCTGATTTTGTTACGATTTCAGTCGGACTTCTAGTACTTTATTTATTGATAAATAATTTCGGGAGGGGTTGTAACCCCTAAAACCCCCCCCGTAAATACGGCCCTGGGTAGCTTGAAAGAACCGGATAAGATGCTTGGTCATTACATATGAATAAACAATTACTAATGTTACAATTAGCGTGATTAATTATCGAACAGTTATAAAATCAAATTTCAAATTAAAGTATTCTGAGTTAAATGATATCAAAGAGATTAACTTTACTGGTAAATTGGTTGTTGGACTACCTTTTTTTTCTTTTTGGCCAAATAAATATTTATCGTTAATCCGAATCCTGTGTTTTATTTAATTTGTGTATACTAATTATTCTTTCAGGTATTCTTCAATGGTTACGCCACTGACACATATAAGCTTAGGTGAGAGGTTAGAACGAGGTAAACAAAGGTAAAAAACGTTAGTATTCAAAGAGCCATCCGCAGATTTAAAGGAATCTACAAGTGTTATTACGAGAGGGTGACAACGTGTACGGTTTGTTTGACGATCACAGCTTTGGTTTGGTTTGGAACTTTGATTTGAAAAGGCGTTAATTCAAATTGAAATTAAACAAAATTAACCAAATCCAATCATAAATTTCAATTAAACTTCTAACGTCGGTCATTTTTGGCAAAAAGACTCTACTGTCCAACCTCTATCGTCAACCTTCTTATATTTAAACAAATTATTATTTGCAATTTTAAATTACAAAATTAAACAAATATAAAAATTGTTTTGCAATTAACCATCCAGAGCACACTCCTATTTCTAGACAATTATTCATTATTAACCCTGGGCAGTCGCACTGTAATTTCACTGCTTCCGCGGTCGCACTGGGACGAAAACGTCCACGTACAGTTTTCAACATGTTCAACTGCTTTAAAAAATCTAAAATAATTCATGAATACTCTTCAATCCTTCTAAAGTGTGAATCCATGATTATTTAAGTGCAAAAGTTATTAGTTTTTATACTATAAATTGGTATCTAACCATAAACGTTAAAAAAAAGTGTTTTAGCCTAAATTTGAACAATTAAAAAATGTACAATAGTAAAAATCAAATTATTATGGATTGTCGTCATGGATACTCTAACGTTCACGAAAAACCAAGTTTTGATCGTTTTTGCCCAAAAAAGTGCAATTATTGGATCAATTGAAAATGCATAATTTCAAGGAGAGGAAAATCAAGAATTTTTATGAAAAATAAATCGAAAATCATTTTGAATGCACAAATAATATTATTTTTATTCAAACAAAAAATTATAAATGGAAAAGATTATAAAAATTATAAAATATATTCAGAAAATTGTCCCCTTTCCTATAGAGCAATCGAAAAATTTGAAATCTGGGTTGGATTAACTGACAGTAACCTAAAACGTTTATTTATTTTTTAAAGGGCTAAAAATATGTTCAGATAATTAAAATATTTATTTACAAACCTTAATACGTTATTAGAAGCCTCTTGGATAAAAAAAACACAAAACTTTTAAAGTGCACTATAAATGACACGGCAGTCGCACTGGGACGTTTTCGTCCGGTTGACAAGTTTATATCGCTGTAATTCAAGAACTAACTGGCGGAAGACGGCTAGATAACACTTGCAAGATAACACCTGTACTAAGGTTTTTTTAGATAAAAAAACCCGTGCCCTTATTCTTTTCGATTTACTTGAAATTTACAAGTGAAATTTCGCTTAGGACGAAATCGTCCCAGTGCGACCGCGGAGGGTTAAATAATAAAAACTATATAATTATATTTTACGACTTAATGAAAGGCTTTTTATTTGACTTTGATAATTCGTACCGCTTTAGTTTTGGAATTTCAAGTTTTGCTAAGGAAGTGCGGACCGAGTTTATACCGAGTATAGATCTTCAGTTTGAACATTTGGATTATAAAAGTTTTGAATTATATATTATTATAATTATATATATTTCTTAATTTAAATTTGTTTATTAAATTATTAAATACAAGTAAAAAATTATTAATAGATAATTACAGAAATATTTGAATATTAAAAGTGTAGAAGCGTAAAAATGAATGAAAATTAAAGAAATAAAAATAGATTACAATTTATTTAAAAATTTATTAATAAATAAATAAAGCACAATTTGAAAGCAAAACAATTCTTAAAACTGTAAAAAATACGATCAAATTTTAAAAATATAGAAATTGAAACACTTTTATAATGTAAGCAATAGTCAAAATAAATTAAAACACTTTAAGAATTCTAAAAATTATGAAACGATTTGTTAAAAAATTTATAAAAACTTAAAAAGTATTAAAATACTGATTATTATTTAAAATAGATCGTTAAAATAAACTATCTTACCTAAACAAAGTAATAATTTAAAAACGTAGAGTAAAATATATTGAAATTGTTTAAAATCCAGTAACCAGTACTGTTGGTTATCGAACCTAAACTAAGAAAAAGATTACAAAAAATTAAAATCTTCTGAACTACTAAGACTAAATTTATCGGAAGACTCAAAACATATAAGCATTTATTCTAATTCTGTAAATTTAAACCGAGGTAAATTTAAATACGTATGTTTTGAAAATCATAAAATATGATTTTTTATTTACTTAGTTGTTTTTATTAAATATTTATGATTTGAAAATACTTGTTAAATCTTTATTCTAAATAAATTTAAACATTGATATTTTCAGATAATTTTATATATTTCGTTTTTGCCGATTTAGTTTTCAACTCGGCTTTAAAATTAAACTGATGAAGTGATGATTGTCATTGATGATGTTCTTTATAAAAATAATTACAAATTAAATGCCGAATTTAATTTTTACTCGATTTTAAGTTTATTTAATTTTAAAATAAACAGCTTTTAGCGATCTTTTTATCGAAGGTGTTAGGCAAATAAATAATTACATAATAAATACACATAAATAAACGGCTATTGATTTATTTGTATTTTTTTGCACTTTAGATAATTGCATCACAGCAAAATTATATACTACTATATTATAAGGGTTATCATCAGCATGATAATAAAGTTCTTGCTTATTTATACGAATGGGGTGACTGGGAGCTAATTACATAAAAATACAACATAAATAATTTAAATAACTAAATAAATAAATAAATAACTTGACTAAAGAGCTTAAAATAAACTATTTTATCGATCAAATTTGAGTTTAATAAACATATTTTTTTTAACTATGTATTTGTTCCATTAGCCCTTAATCTTAAAGTAAACAAATTAAACAAAATGTTAAAATAATGAATTTTAACTGTTAAGTAAAGAATACATACTTAATTATATAGAACAATAATATTTAAAAAACACTAAAAAATGACATTAATTTACATTTAACAGGTTTGGGCAGGTTTGAAAAATAAAAATCTTTAAATACTGACTATTTTTACCTTACTTACTACTAATTGACACACTATCCACTTAAAAAATTCATTTAATTGAGATAATAGAATCAAGTTTAAAAATTTGTAACAAGAACCTTATTTTTAGCACACATACACTACCGTCGGAAAGTTTGGAAGCAGACCATTTTTTCAATAAAACACTTATAATTTTAAAATATTTAATTATTTTAACGCTAATATTACGAAAATAGGTAAATAAATATTGATTTTATATCATCTAACAATTAAATTATTATTGAAAAACATTCATAAATTTGTTTTATCAAAATATCTACCTTTCGCACATATTACTGCGTTACAAATTCGGAGCGTTTTTTTTTATTAAATTAATTAAATAATTCGGTAAAATCTGTTTCCACACATCTTGCAGATATTTTCACATTATATTTTCATTTTGTGACAGGTGTTATTTAATTTTTTGGTACGATTCGTCCCACAAAAGCTAGATTGGTGAAAGATCGGGTGACTGGGACGGACAAACCATTATTCGATGTACCCCAGTAGTTTGTTTATCTGTCATAGGCTTTTGCATAATCGGGAGGAATGTTTTGGATCATTAACCAGCTAAAACACAAAATATTTTCCAACGATCCGCCGTCCAGAAGGAACTAAATTCTCATAAAAAATGTTTAAATGTTGCTATTTCTGCATTATTCGTGCTATTTTTACTAAATTGCCGACTCTATCACCGGCAAAACATCCCCAAACCATAGCACTGAACCCCCTTTTCTTTCTGTAGGCACTAAACACTGCTCTGCCATTCGATCGCTGGGTTTACATCGAACATGCACACGTCTTCTAAAACCAAATATTTCGAATTTCGATTAGTTCGTCCAAAGTACTTTTTTCCGTTGTTTTATCGACTAATTCAAATGTTGACAAGTACAAAAATGTCTGTTTTTTTTTAAATAGTTTTAGAAATGGTTTTCTTACCGCTACACAATCCCCTTAAACCCCCTGAAACCTGCCGCCAAGAACTGCGTTTTAACAGTTGTAACAGAAATTGGTTTATCTCGAATTCTATTTACCCTGTGGGTTATTTCGGGTGAAGTAAGTAGTCGATTACGTTTACATGTTGTAGCAATACAATTTTTTTTTACACTGGTTGTTACACGGGGCCGTCCACTGCGTTTCCTAACACTTCGCTGTTCGGTTTCTCTTCTACGCGATATAGTGTAATGCACCCCTTTGCAAGATACATTTAATCTACTTGAAATTTTATGTTCTATTAAACTTTTATCATGTGTAATGCACAAATAGCAGCACATTTTTTAATTGATATTTGATTTCTTTTCATAATTTTTTAAAAATTTAACTATATTTATAAAAATTAAGTGCAAGTAATTTCACTACCCCAAAAAGTAAGTTCTAAACTAAACTATACAAATAAATCACTTTTCAGGAGTTGTCGTTACCTAGTAGTAATAAAAAAAACAATAAAACCACATCTGGCTAAAATTTATTTGTGTTTTATGGAAACTTAAAATGCAGGTAAGTATAATACCGTTAAAGAAATAAAATTCAATTTTGTAAAATGTGTTTAAATAAAACATTATTTTTAAGTTAAAATACTACCAAAAATACTGAAACACTATGTATTTATAATGGCAATCAAAAATATTTAATTAGAAAATTTATAAAAAATTAATAATTAAATATTTCAATTAATTAATGCTTGCTTCCAAACTTTCCAACGGTACAATATATTGCTGTGTCCACACTAAGCGGTAAGAGATGGGTTGTGCATTTAGAAATAAAACATTGACTTTACAACCCGAGGAACAATAAAAGCAAGGCTTTGCGTTGCTGTTCTTCTTTTATATTTAAATGGTACGCGATTTGATTTTGTTCGTTTATTTATGTAACATTGTTTAGTTTAAGTTGTTTTCCGTTTTAGTTATTAATTAAGAAATGCCAGGTGTTCAACCATACCAAAACTTATTGTAATCGCCCTTTTGCGTGTGTTAAATGTGATGGATCACACTATACAAAATTTTGCAAAAAACAGAAGATATACCAGCTACTTGCTACTTATGTAATGGTCCTCACCCTGCAAGTTATAAAGGATGTCATGTATATCGTGATTTACAAGACAAATTTAACAAGAATCAACAACAGAAAAATAGACAAACCACACCTAGGTTCTACAATGCCAGACGAATAGTAGAGACCATCTATAGAACCCTAGAAGGAAAAATATTTTGCTCGGCAGTCTTTTTAGATATAAAACAAGCTTTTGATTTAAAGGACTTCATTTAAAAATTAAACACGCTTTACCAAACTATTACTATTAAATTCTGAAATTTTATTTGGAGAATCAAAGTTTTCAAGTTCAACGAGACAAAGATGTTTCTGAAATTTATACCATATCATCAGGAGTTCCACAAGGAAGCGTACTTGGGCCAGTGCGGTACTTACTGTTTATTGCGGATTTACCCACAACCCTGTTTACAGAATTGTTTTTATTTGCAGATGACACTAGCATACTAGCAAGACATGGCGATGCAGAGCGCACTTCCGACCTGCTACAAATACATTTGACTGAACTACAGAATTGGTTATCTAAATGAAGAACAAAAGTAAATAAAACCAAATCGATCCACATTACATTTACTCTAAATCGTTTGGAATGTCCACCTGTATATATTAATAATATCGCCATACCTTAAAAGACAGAAGTAAAATATTTGGGACTGTATCTAGATAAGAGACTTACATGAAAAACCCATATTAAAAAAAAAGAGAAAAGAAATGAATATAAAACTAAAAAAGATGTATTGGCTACTTGGAAAAAAGTATTCTATCGGCAGAAAATAAAACACTGGTATACAAGGTTATCATCAAGCCAATCTGAACGTACGGAATAGAACTGTGGGGGTGCGCCAGCATGTCCAACATAAAAATTATACAAAGATTTGAATCGAAAATCCTACGTATGATACTAGATGCACCATGGTATATCACTAATTAAACCCTCCACACTGACCTAGGCATTGACTACATCCAAGATGAAATAAGAAAACGAGCAGAAAAACATGACCTAAGACTTCAAAATCATCCAAATCCTAGTACAACACAACTTTTAGAAGAAAATATATTCAGACGCCTTAAAAAAAATACCCTCGTGATCTTCTGTCATAAACTAACTGATATGGGTAATGCCAATGGGCCTATTCCCCTGCATGACAAGAGAGAACAAATCAACTCATAGAAAACTTTATAATAATTACTTGTAAATTATTCTGATTGTTAATATTAGTAATATAAATAAAAAAAAAACTAATATACAATCAGCACACAACAGAAGAGCACAGCTGACATGTAGTAATATTGATTTAGAAAATTAATACAAATAAAAATCTAGATCAAAGCCAAAATAAAAGAATCGTAGGAGAACCAATGAAAAGGAATTATCTACCAGGAACATTGGGGATATAAAAAATACTAATGGTCAGCATCATTAGTTATTCTTAGATCTTCGTCATAGCAAGTCAATAATATTTATTTAAATTAAACGCGAGTCCAGAGTATTGTTAATGTGTTTGTATTATTTGGGAATAAAGCCCAACAATAATTAGTGTGGACTATAGGTCCAATATTTTCTAAGTTTGCAAATCATCTCCGTCACGCGTTTATCAAAGTGAGAAGCTGACAAGTCTATAGAAATACGAAAGCTGAAGATAATTATTACCAAGTAGATGTATGCGATCACTGAAGATAATTGAAAAAAAATCCCGTGCTAGAGAAAGTTTTTAGTTCATCAAATCTGTGCTAACCCACAAGTTGCGTGAGTCCTGTTTGCTATTTATTGTTATTTTACTAAGGTTGCAAAATAAATCACATTTTATGTCGTCAATTGTTTTATTGTCTTACTTGTAACGATTTACTTTCGAAGAACACCTCGTCTCATAAAAGCGAGAGAGAGAGAGTTATTAAGAGTAGGTAAGCACTACAATATAGTACACTAATTAAGTTAGTCTTAAATGTTTGGTTTAAATATTTCAAAATTATGCCAGACTTTGAGTTAGGAATCGAAGAAATATTTATTTTAAGGTTAATATTTTTAAATAAACTTCTTTTTGATTTCGTTTTCATAATTTAATCCTTACATATAATAACTTTTTTCTGTTTATTTTACAAACACCTTTTTACAAAATCTCTATTGTTGATTTCTAAATTGACTAACAATACAACTTCAAATAGTAATTAATATATTTTAAAGATCTGTAATGTTTGAGATATTCAAAAATTATTTAATCTATTTTTAATTTGTAAAAAAAAACAGTTTAAAATTTTGCTATTTTGTATATTATTATAATAATGTATTATTTACTTTATTAAATATTACTGTTTTATATTATTGCTTATTAATACAAAAGAATACTAATTTTTTGTGTTTAAGCGTACCCTAAAAAAATTTAATTCGACATATTTTGTCGGAAATGTAACCAAATTTTCATTTAAATTAAAACGTTTTAATTTTTAAATTGTAGCAATTTATTTAGCCATCTTTGATAATAATATCTTTTTTATATGATTTATTATGCTTTAATAACTATTTCATGAATTATTAGACACTGCGCAATAAATTATTACAAACGATAAAAATAATATACTACGTAATAATGTAAGTAGTACGCATTAATATTGCAAATATTTTTATATTTAGATTTGCACTTTATTATTAATATAATAATTATAATTATAATTATATTATAATACTGGACACAATATTTAATTTCAAGGAATTGTTATATTTGTAAATTTTTAAGACTACGGTAGTTAATATTGTTGCATCTATGCCAAACTAGTAAAGCTACAATTTGGCAATTGTTCAGAAGTGTAAAAATCATGTTTTAACTTTTATGGTTACTTTTACCTGTTAAGAACCACATTTATCAACGTAATATTAATATTATAGAGTATCATGTTAGTAATATAGGTAATCTTTAACTACTCGTAAATAAAGCTGTTAATATTAGTCCTTAGTAAGTAGATCCAGCAAGTTCGCTGATGTTGTCCCAAAACTTCATCCTGGAATATTCGGGGTTAACACCAACCGTCAAATTTTCTCCTATATCCAAAAAGTGAAAATTGTTCTTTTCCACTGGTTTCCACGTAACACCAATTAAAGGATCTTTCTCAATTGAATTGGGGTTGCCGGTTTTAGCAAAATTAGTCCATAACTTTGTAAATCTATGAATCGAGTCTGACTCAATGCTGTTAGGGTAAATTTCAGGAGTCAGTGATGTTTTAAATAAATAGAAAATATCATCAAAATGGCATACACCTATAAAAATAGTAAATATGTATAAATAAAATTGTATAAAAAGGTATTTACAATCTGAAATTAGTACATTTTCAAATTTGATTTGAAATAAGATTATTATTATATAATTTATATTATATAATTGTACTTGCTTTCTAGAATAAACTACAACCGCGATAATTCGAATCCGTAACCACATTTAAATGAATTTATTTATTTTCCTAATGACATTTAGACAGTCTACTTAAAAATGTAATCTGATTTGCTAAAATGTAAGACTACCTACTTAAGTGAAGGGGTGCTTTCATTATTTATCTTATGTTTTATTTTATTTTTTTAAACAAAATTTACTAACTCTGATACTCTGTAATCTAAACACTATGTGAAATTGTTTATTATTTCAAATTATCGAGGTTGCTCTACATATTGCATACATTATTAAATTATAGGCACTTGGGGTTACACTAACCTGCTTCGCTTATGTGAGAATCTGCTTTCATTATGTTTAAACTTGATTCAACAGACATTCTGTACAAATATATTGGTTGTGATAAAGATGTAAGGTGGTTTTTGACAGCAGAATGTGTGCCAGTATTGATGAATAAGTCGCTAGTTAGCTACGAAAATATGGTTAACAATATTAATTTTTTTAAATATACTATGTATATACTAGTAAATATTGGTAACCAGTTTTCTACTTACTATCAAAGAATCTTCTATATCTTTTTTTGCTTTTGGTTTATCTCGGTTGTAAAAGCTTTGAATTTTTTCTGCAATTTCTTTTGACAATTTTGTATCTTTAGGTATTTTTAATATATACGGTATAAATGCCTCTTCATCGGTTTTCAATTTCGTATAATCTAGTTTCAATTTTTTAACTAGTTCCATTACCATTCCTTCACGACTACAGTATCCAATCATCAAAGGAACTTGAGAATACTTTCCCGAAGTTATTATATCCATTGGATCTTCTAATAAAAACGAAGATTCAGATGTAAACATTTCAACTACTGGTGCAAATAGCCTTTTAGTAGAAGGTGCGAATATCTAAAATGTTTTTTTATTAGAAGTTCTTGGTATCCAGCGATGATGTAAAGAAGTTTAAATAATTGGACCTAAATTGAACGGGTTATTACGATAAATTTTTGGTTAATTTTCTGAGAAGCAATGTTCATACTCGAAACATTTCAAAAAGCTGACATGACTCTGTACGCAGACAACGTCGTGATTTATGAACACTGCTTATGCACACAGATAGCATCTTGAAATTGAGAGGGAGGGATAAGCAAATAAATTGTTACCCTATTAAATTAAAGAAAAATCTTTCTTGTTAAAATTTTTAAATTAAAAGTATTTATTTGTAAATAAGCAATCAACATACTTACATCCTTTATCTTCTCTTGTAAAGCATATAATTCACTTGAATTCATGTTTTCTAGAACTTGTAAAATTTCCTTTTCTTTATTTTCATCGATATTCAAAATATCAGAGATTGCCTTTGCTAATCCTTCAGCTAGACTCCAATAGGAAAGAGCACTTCCACTTTGAAGAATTACTCGGTGAAATAAACCTGAAATTGATTACGACAATAGTATTTTACTTTTCAGGAAATTTAAAAATTGGAACCTTTAGCCATCGGTGATAACATTAACAGATGTACAGATGCAGCTCCAGCGCTTTCACCAAAAACTGTAACATTACTTGGATCGCCGCCAAAATTAGCTATATTTTCTTGTACCCACTTTAAAGCTAATACTTGATCTTTAAGTCCAGCATTTCCTGGAATCTCCAACGATGGAGATTTGAAACTTAAAAAACCTTAAAAATATGACCAGTTAGAATGCTGTTATCTTTGTAATAACAAACAAAGAATAATTTGAATAGCGGCAACTGAAAAAGTACTTGCTGTTCAAATTAAAGCATATTTACAATTATTACTAGTTACTGTAAGATGAATTCAAAAAGTTTAAAGAATTTCAATTTCGCATGGATTGACTCAAACGAATGGCGAAATCTGCACTTAAGTTAGACAATAAAGAAGCTAGATAGGAGTTTGCAAAAAACACATGTAAAAGATAAAATGCCATCAGGTTGTATTGAACGACAAAAATAAATTTAATATAGATGATCCAGACGGATTACAGCATTACTGATATGATATTTAAGAAGAAATTATGTTCAGCTGTAAATTTGGAGGATAATCAGTGATGGTAATATGTAGAACTATTAGATACAGTTTTTATTTTCATTAAACGTTAAACCAGCATGATGATACAAATTTAACTTTTTATCATGATAATAGCTGTCTATTCTTCGCAGAATACAAAACAGTGCCATTTGTTTAACAATATAGAAATTTGATAATTACCACCATTATTTGATGAAAATAATGACCAGCTATTAGTCCTAACTTAAAAACCCTTAGAAAGTCTATGAGGTTTGTTAGTACAGCATGTTTACAGAATTAAGAGTGAGCTCAAATCAGAAATTGATTAAATATAGAGGAATATCCCACTGGAAACTTATTAAAAACTTATAAATTCTCTTCGGCATAGAATTTATGAAGCAATTTTAAAAAATGGGGGTAATACAAATTACTAATGTTTGTTTTTTTTGACTTATACATTTTTGTTCATGTTTTGCTTTTATAGCAATTCGTTATTGTAAAAAATGTTTTTAATTTTTTCATGATAAACTACAAATATTATGTAGTACATACTTGCTCGACTCAAATTTATTTTTACTTTTCAAAATATACATAGATATAAAAAATATACAACTTGAATTTTTATGTTTAAATATTTAAATTATGTTTTTTATAGCAATTTTTTGGGTATATTATTATAGTCAATTATACATAAACTTTGACATTGGCTATGTTATAATACATATGTAAATACGTAATATTTGCAAAATAAACTTTATCTAATCTTATTTCTTAAACTTTACTGGTTTTTAAATACTGCAGTGCAATAGAACATTAGAAGTTTTAAAAATTGATTAAAATAAATTTCAAGTTTATTCTTAATTGAATTCAATAAAAATTAATTTTGAATTTCATACTTATCTTGTTCATTATTTTTGGTTTTAATATAAAATAGATATCCGTTTTGTTTAAAAATACAAAGTTTTTAAAAATTAACAAACAAAAATAAAACTTTTGAGTTTTATAACATTTTTTTTTATCTAATCTTAATTCATAACACAAATGCTGTTTATTTTAGTTTTTATATAATCTAATGCTATTTATGAAAGTACGTAATAATTTTTACTAAAAAATTAAATGTTTCGGCGTTGTGATATTTGAAAGTAGAAATTGAAAATTTCTAAATTGAAGTTTAGTGAAAACTTTTAATTAAAAATTAAAAAAAACAAATGTCTTAGTAGGGGTGTATAGGTGACCGGACATTTCGCTCTCGGGGACATTTTGCAACCACCTTTAGCTTATTATTTATTATCGGATATATTTTATCATTAATACCGTTTTTTCATATAAACGATATTAGGGCCACCTTGTGAATGCCTATACAATATAAATATTTCATATTGTTGTTAGTACGTGGCATACCATTCCAAAGCTCGCGTATGTATTGTCGTGACACAAAATATTTCGACCCACCCTGTGCTAAATTTTATTTTGTGAATTTTAAAAGTTTGAATTGATTGGAAAAGTGCAAGGTGGGGAGTAGAAAAAAAGAACAAAAGCTTTTTTGCCAAACATGGCTGACGTAGCGGTTGTTTGATATTTGGCTTCGAATAATTTAGATTATTTTGTAGAAAGTAGATTTAAAAATTGTAATTTTTTTTAGTTTGATCATTATAATTGGAAAGTTTTAAGAAGATTATTTTGTTTAAATTTCGGTTGTAAGTTTTTTACGGAGTGCATTAGTAGATATCATATTTGGATTGATAGCTAGAATCGTACGTTCGAACCTTGAGCGAATATATAAGTTTTAAAAGTTTAAAAAATAAATTTATATAGATTTGTATTTTTGGAAACAAATCTTGGTATCACAAGGTAACCCAAAAAAAATGATAACAAAGTTTAATCGGTTCTAACACGAAAGTTTCTTGTTGTTGGTATTTTGTTTTAGCACACTGAGATTGCCAGTTAAAAATGCTACATGTATGGTGAACTGTCAAATTTTGTTGTTTTATTACTTATTTTTTAGATGTTTAATCAAAGAGAGAAAATTTTAGGGTTACATCAACAAGGAATGCGCAATTGTGACATTGCGCGAAGGCTCGGCATAGTGGCACCAAATGTAAGCCGAACAATCAAACAAATTGAGAAGCGTGGCCATACCGGATGTCATCTAGGAAGCGGAAGAAAGCGAACAGTCAACACGCCGAGGGTCCGTCAGATCATCAAGAAACGACTCTTGCGAAATTCCAGGGTCTCAATGAGAAAAATTGCCCGTGAGATCGGTGTTTCACGTGAATCAGCTCGCAGAATAGCTAAGGAGCACCTTAAGGTCAAGCCTTATAAGCTTCAAAAAGTTCAACTGTTGACCGATGGTAATAAGCTCGTGCGACTTCAAAGATGTCGTCAGCTCCTTCGTCGCGCCGCCCCTCTATTGTGGAATCGGATTGTGTTCACAGATGAGAAGCTTTTCACCGTTGAGCAAGCACACAACCGTCAAAATGACCGGATTTGGTCTGTTAATGCTCCAGGTACTTCTGCTGTCGTAGAGCACCGTCAATATCTACAGTCTGTGATGGTTTGGGCCGGAGTTTGCTCAACTGGAAAAACCCCCTTGGTTTTTGTGGATCGGGGTGTGAAAATTAACCAAGAGGTTTACCGACGCGATTCTCGAAGCCGTTGTCCTTCCATGGGCTCATCAACATTTCGGCGATGCGAATTAGACGTTTCAACAAGATTCTGCTTCAGCGCATAGGGAAAAAGCCACTCAAAATTGGTGGAAAACTCATTTCCCGGATTTTATCACATCCACGGAATGGCCCCCCTACTCGCCAGATCTCAATCCGATGGATTACAGCGTGTGGTCAATTTTAGAGGCCAAAGCCTGTGGGACACCCCACAAAAGTTTGGAAGCGTTAAAGCAGTCGTTGTGCCGTGAGTGGGATCGGATATCTATAGAAGAGCTTCGGCGCGTAGCCTTAAATTTTCGGAAGCGTTTGACGTTGTGTATAGAAGTAGAAGGAGGCCATTTCGAAACTACTTAATTATTTTTCTCAACAATAATGTTAGTTATTATTATTTGTAGTGAAAAAGTTTTTCCTCGGTTTAATAAAGTTTTCATGATAAAAAGTTTTGTTATCATTTTTTTTGGGTCACCCTTATATAATTTTGGATCATTTATGTCACAGCAGTATATTCCATAAAAAGATGGGAAACATAGGTTCCATTTGTCTTCTATATAGAACCTCTCTCGCATCCAATATAGTATGTTTCAAAGTATAAAACAATTTCTTGTGGAAGATCGTCATCATCAGCAAGTTGTTCGAAACCGTCTACTACATCATCGATCGGTAAGAATCCATAAGCACCGGGAAACATGTAATCTTCAGATTGAACTCATCGTTGTGATGGTACCTTTTCTCTGAAGCTCAATTTTACAATTTTTTGGTGCATGTTTTGCGATAAGTGAAATAAACAACACAGGATAGTAGTGTTCCGAACATTTTCGGAAAATGCATTTATGGTTGCTTTTCATAATCCATCATGAGATTTTAAGATTCTGCGTCTTTCACGAGTTCTGTTATTTTCGTAAATTTATATTTAAATTATATTTATATTATATGTATTTTGAGTTTTATCAAGAAGCCAAGCAAAAACCTGTGGTACAGTAAAATTGCACTTTTGAATGTGCAACGTGTACATTTGATAATAAATGCTTAGACAATACTTAAAAGTATCGTCATCTGCTCAACCACTTGATTCCTTAAGTTCTTTGATTGCAGCATCGGTCACAAATATTAAAATTCGTTCTATATCATTTTTTTTGCTATCGTATTGTAAGAACTTCAAACCAGAATTAAGATTTTGACTACTTGGGAGATGTCTCTTCCTATTGGCCTGTTCATAGTAAAGCCTGTAGCTCCCGGAGAGCGAAATGTCCCCGGGAACAAAATATCCTGGTAGCGAAAAGTCCGGGAGCAAAATTTCAGGGTGTGAAATGTCCGGGTACGAAATGTCCCGTAGCGAAATGTCCTACAATCTTATTGATACAAGCTACATACGAAATTATAGTACTTTTATAGCTATGCGGTTCTTAAAGTACTACTTTAGTGACACTCACCACTGGCTATAAATTAATATTAATTAAATTTGTTAATTATTATTTTTTACGATTTTAGAAAAGCTGACATATTAATTTATTCGAAGAAATTAATCTGTACTAAATTGTCTGATTTGTATCAATTAAAATCTTCTTGCATTTAGGTATAAAAGAATGATTTAATCAACAGTACGATAACTACATACTTAAAAATTTCTAAAAATTTACAATGTAGCTTGTCACTTCAGTTATCCCGAAAAATAAAGCTATAAAGTAAAAATCAACTGGGGTTGATTCAAGCAAATAAAATGGCTATACAATCATATAAGATTTTCTTACAATTACATTAACGTAATATCTACGTTATCTTACCAATTAATCCAAGTCTATAGTTAATAGTAACAATTACAACATCATGAGCTATTAAATATTCTGGGCCGTAAATATCAGAATTTCCAGAACCATTAATGAAACCTCCGCCATGAATCCAAACCATAACCGGCACTAAAGCCGTGCTTTTACATGGTAACTTAAACACAATAATAAATTAATATGTAATTCGTATGGTTAGATGGCTGAAAATTTACTTTTGGAGTATATACATTCAAAAATAGGCAATCTTCACTGCCACGTATACTTTGTGAAAATAAGTCTCGCGCATAACATTCATTGCCTTCGCGAGTAGCGTCCAACACTCCATTCCATGGCTCGGCAGGATGCGGTGCCTATTAAGAAAATAATTTGGTGTATGAATTATGAAAGAATAACCTACTAGAATATGCACGTGCGCATATTTGGACTAATATTTTAAATTTGTGATCACATAACTATAAAAAGTTTTTGAATTATCAACTTTTGAAATTGACACAAAATTAATCATATTTTACTTCGTTTAAACTATGTATAAATAAGTTAAATAAATCTCAATAAAAGAAATGGTCTTACCTTAAACCGTAATTTTCCAATAGGAGGTTTAGCGTAAGGAATTCCTTGAAAACTGAAATACTCTTTTCCATTTACATCTTCAGCAGTTTTTCCAACTAACTTTCCTTGTTTAACTGTAACCATAGGTTTCTCTTCCATTATAACAGTTTCTGGTATTCACTATTACATATGATTTAAATAAAAATTTTATTAGAAAATGCACTTAATAATTTTGTGGGAGTTTTGATTATACTCTAGCTACATAGTATGTACATATGTATGCATGATCCATGGACTTAAAACACTTAATGACTATTTATCAAATCAGATTCATGCAACTTATTTCTCATATATTTCCCATACATAAATTTAGGATATTAGATGTAAATTATAATTGGATTTATTTGAAGGTAAACTACGTAAAACTTTTTATACCCCGCGCATATGAAGTTTCGAAAACTAAACACAAAATTGTATGGTATAAAATATTACGTAAATTATGTGAAATATTATATCATAACATAATAATCGTATATTTTTTTCTTTCTTTTATGATATTGATTTTTTATCAATTGGCCAGACTTAACTAATTATTAAATCTATACCGTGTTGATACATACAGGAAGGCCGAGCTAAGAAATTTCGAAAAGTCTAAGATTAAAACTCAGATTTTTAGTCTGTAACTCAATCAGCGATCACACCAATCCACAGCTGTGGTTAGGCATATTTATGATTGATTTA
The DNA here is from genome assembly GCA_911387805.1 of Cantharis rustica. NCBI lineage: Eukaryota > Metazoa > Arthropoda > Insecta > Coleoptera > Cantharidae > Cantharis > Cantharis rustica. The sequence continues at coordinate 43,873,705 of OU426877.1, forward strand.
AAAATTAGATGTTTTTTCGAGAAATTAAATAATAATGTAAACATCAGAAATATACACCGAAAATCCGAGAAATATAACTCATGGGAAAACATATTCAGTGCAGGGTACTTTATTTAAAAATCTGTAGTTTATTAGATTCAAGAAGGTCACAATGATTGTTAAATAGGAATATGTAAATCACATAAAATAAAAGTTAAGTTGTAACAAAAATTTAAATTAATTTAAATAGTTTGCATTTTTGAAGTAAATTTAAATTTTTTTTACAAAACTGAACTTTTGCAAAAGTGTCACTTTAAATATCAGACATATAAATATTTTCCCAATAATATAAAATAACTTACAAAAATATACACAATAATTTGAAATTAATTCTTGATAAAATAACTAAATTATAAAATAAATGTTTATTGCGGTCATTTGTAAAACACGCAATCTAAAAGTTCAAATCGAGTTTTTTAATTAAAAATTTAAAAAAAAAAAATTTTATTTAATAAGTTTCAAACTGTGTAGTCTATTATGGACAATCCTGTATTATTGGGAGTGCATACAATAGGTTAGTTTATAAACTACTGGTTGAATCTGTTTGAATTCTTTGTGTGATTATTTAATTTCGCTATCTATCTATCAAAAAAACCTGACAATGGGGATTTAAAATGCACTTTTGACTCTTGTTGTGTAATGTACAATTATAATCTAAATTAAATGATTAAATATGATTCCTTAAAAATGGATTGTCAGCAAAGTATAATTTTAAAGATTTTAACTTTTATATATTTTCCATAAAATGCAGATCTATTTTTGCGTTTTTTTTTTAATATGTCCAAACTGGAGTTTTTACTATTATACACAGATATGCCTTTCTAATAAATAATATTTTTGAATAAAAAGGAAACGGTTTCTAACCTATAGCCTAATTGAAACCCAAAGTTATCTCTTTCTATTTTCAAAGTTTTTCCGATATAAATGTTTTTTTGATTCTTTTATTGTATGGTAACTTTTCCCAATATATGTTTAGCATTCACAGTTTAATCAAAATTTAATGTTTAGTATTTCTATTTTAGAATACTTCATTATTTTAAAAAAAACTTACCAAAAATTTTGTATGAATGTCTAATCTCTAAAAGCTTCAGTTATCAACTATTAAATTAAAATATCTTGATAATATAATATTATGTACGTAATAAAAAACATTTATCAAGTTTACGTAATTTATCATAACTAGAATGATTTAATGCAGGTAATTGTTTCAATCCGAGAAATATAACTCATGGGAAAATATATTCAGTGCGGGGTACTTTATTTAAAAATCTGTAGTTTATTAGATTCAAGAAGGTCACAATGATTGTTAAATAGGAATATGTAAATCACATAAAATAAAAGTTAAGTTGTAACAAAAATTTAAATTAATTCAAATAGTTTGCATTTTTGAAGTAAATTTAAATTTTTTTTACAAAACTGAACTTTTGCAAAAGTGTCACTTTAAATATCAGACATATAAATATTTTCCCAATAATATAAAATAACCTACAAAAATATACACAATAATTTGAAATTAATTCTTGATAAAATAACTAAATTATAAAATAAATGTTTATTGCGGTTATTTGTAAAACACGCAATCTAAAAGTTCAAATCGAGTTTTTTAATTAAAAAAAATTTCATTTAATAAGTTTCAAAGTGTGTAGTCTATTATGGACAATCCTGTATTATTGGGAGTGCATACAATAGGTTAGTTAATGAACTACTGGTTGAATCTGTTTGAATTCTTTGTGTGATTATTTAATTTCGCTATCTATCTATCAAAAAAACCTGACAATGGGGATTTAAAATGCACTTTTGACTCTTGTTATGTAATGTACAATTATAATCTAAATTAAATGATTAAATATAATTCCTTAAAAATGGATCGTCAGCAAAGTATAATTTTAAAAATTTTAACTTTTATATATTTTCCATAAAATGCAAATCTATTTTTGCGTTTTTTTTTAATATGTCCAAACTGGAGTTTTTACTATTATATACAGATATGCCTTTCTAATAAATAATATTTTTGAATAAAAAGGAAACGGTTTCTAACCTATAGCCTAATGGAAACCCAAAGTTCTCTCTTTCTATTTTCAAAGTTTTTCCGATATAAATGTTTTTTTGATTCTTTTATTGTATGGTAAATTTTCCCAATATATGTTTAGCATTCACAGTTTAATCAAAATTTAATGTTTAGTATTTCTATTTTAGAATACTTCATTATTTTAAAAAAAACTTACCAAAAATTTTGTATGAACGTCTAATCTCTAAAAGCTTCAGTTATCAACTTTTAAATTAAAATATCTTGATAATATAATATTATGTACGTAATAAAAAACATTTATCAAGTTTACATAATTTATCATAACTAGAATGATTTAATGCAGGTAATTGTTTCAACATTGTTCCTGCAAACAAATTTGCAGAGTTTGCAATTTGCAAACTCGCGCAATCATATTATGAAATAAAGTAATAAGAAAACGGCATTCGAATATTCACTACAAACTAAAGCAGTTATGATATCTTGCAGTGTGTTTTAGGTGTAATGTCGGTTTTAGTTTGTAATAGAAAATTTTGATTTAAAATTAATTATGGGAACCAAAGATCTCGGTTAAGCAAGATTTAATTTTAATATTTGCAACATCAAATTGCATGGTAGAATCTTTTAGAATATAACTATATATCAATTTGATCAGAAACTTTACATTGAATTTGATTGAAAAGTTAAATTTAAAAATTTTGAATGTTTGAAATTTTAAATTTTTATGGTTTTAAGATGCAGCTATTGTAGATTGTTTTTTTCTAATATCACAGCAATATATTAACCTCTTACTGCATGATTTTTTTGTTTTTGTCAGAAGAAATCAGAGATATAGAATAAGTTGTAAGGAGTACCAGAAAATTATTTTAAAAAATAAAAAACGTTAGAAATTCTGTTTATTATACATCTATACTTAGTACTATATCAATTCTGTCTATATATGCAGTTACGAAAATTAACCAGTTCGGAGCTATTAAAAATGCCGATGTGCCATATATGACCCGGTATGCGGTGAGGGGTTAAATATGTTACGGAGTACGGAGTTAACGTGTTTGCAGTACGTAACTGGTAAATGTATACATTTACAGGTAAATTCGTACAGGTTCTATAGGAGTTGAGTGCGGAAGAGTACGTCGATTAATTTAAATTAATTAATTTAATTTATTATTATGTTGTTCCATGTTTTATTTCTAGATATTCCTAATTCTATTGGAGAAAGTACACTGTATGTACATACCATAGGTATTATTTAGCATAAGTATACATTTACCGGAAAATTTTCACTTATGTCTATACGTACTTTTTCCGTTACTTTCCGTAGCATATACAACAACATGTAAAACACCCGTTGATGCTATTTAATGAAACTGTTTGAATTTCCGGTTTTATATGAAATATTTAATTTTGTATATTTCATTTTCTGGTTAGGAATTAAAATATATCATATAAATGATCTTGTATAAAATAAAGATATAATAGGGTAAACGGTATGGTACATAGTTTTGGTTACTAGCCTTTCAAATCTAAAAAAATATAAAATATTAGGCAAAATAAGTATTTGAAATGATTAATAATTAAATTTGATATGCAAATGAAAGCACGTCCTGTTTTTCAAAGCAAATTAAAAGGTAACTATTCTCATTTCAGATTAAAATTCAATTTTAAATTTGTTTTTATTTTAACATTTATTAACTTTTTCTTCGTCGCTGTACAAATATATTATATAAATTTATTGTTTATTACAGAAACATAGTAATTTATAATGCTAAAAGTTACGGCCCTGATACACTAACGTATTCATCATGATGTTTTTGGCACCTCAGATAAGTCGTGAAGATAAGAAATTTTACACATAGGTGGGGTGCATACACGTGTACAGCGAAAAAATTGAAAAAGCTTAAAAAGTTACTCCTTCATTCCAGATGGGTTGAAACGAATTTGTTGAAGTGCCCGCGGCTCCGTTATTTGGCATTATTTCGTAATTTTTTATAATAAAACACCTATTTTCAATATTAACACAGAAAGTAGAAAGACAAAAGTACTTCTGAAATCTAAAACATTAATATGGGACGAAATCATTATTAAACGTAAGAGTAAGTGTCAAGTTCACAGTAAGGATCAACTATCGATAGCTTTTATATCAAAACATGAGAAAAAGTATTTTGGCTTAAAAAATCTTTTAATTAAGCATAAATTTATTTGACCAAAGTTGAAATACGTAAACGAAGTAGCTGAATAATAAATAATTGTTTAATTACTCTAAGCATTACGTGATCAAATTTTAGAAGATTTTAAATGAATGTTGTTGTTGGCTTAAAAAATCTTTTAATTAAGCATTAATTTATTTGACCAAGGTTGAAATACGTAAATGAAGTAGCTGAATAATAAATAATTGTTTAATTACTCTAAGCATTACGTGATCAAATTTTAGAAGATTTTAAATGAATGTTGTTGTTTTCGGTTTTGATAGAAATCAAGTTATTAATTTGATTCCATAATTTCATTCTATTACTAGCAGGATCAAGAAAATGGTGAACATTTTTTTTACTGGCTTCCATTCTGTATTAATTAAAGAATTTTTATCAGTTGAATTATGTAGTGTTCAACCAGTTTGATTTCGAGAAAAAATTATCTACAACTTGGTAAACTTGTTTATTCTTTTCATTTCTGTACTATTTAAATTTGATTTTGGAATTTGAGAATTTTAAAACAAATATCTAAGGTCGTCGACATGTGCCACCCCTAAATAATAAAAAATATATTTTGCACATAATTTTTAAATTTATTGTCGCATTATCGGTTGAAGATGTTATTTTTAATATATTTTTAATGCAATTTAATTTTGATTCCAATGATATGCTGTAGAAGTAAATGGGGGTTGGGTTGGAATTACACTAAATTATTACACTGTTGAATGATTTGCACTTAGAAAAGAACAATCAATTTGTAACTAAAAATATTTAATAAATTAATATTGGATTAATAAAACAATAAATTTTGTTAATGTAATTAATTTTGTTAGTATTGAATTTATTTTATTATAATAAATGTCATATAAGTTTTATCAATATTTTCTATCGAGTATTTTTTCCTGCCATAATACAAAGTCTTGATTTGTTACGTAAGTTAATATATCGCTTTAAATTCAGTTCTCTACCTAAACTTCTTTTTACTAAATTTTCTTTCATACTCTAAATGCATTTATTTTATAATACAATATTGAATTGATTTAATTCTAAATAAAAAATTGATTTAGAAAAAAATTATTAATTAATATTAATAATAAAAAAAACCGCCTCAGTTTGAAATAGTAAAACATTACAATAAATAATACTTATATTATAATTTCAGACAAAACAATATCTATTTGTTATTGTAATACCAAAAATCATTTGGCTATAAATTGTTAATACAAAGTTGGAATCCGAAAAGAGACCAGGTTTTTTATCAGTCTCCGTAATTTGAAGAGTTTTTTATTCAACTTTTCTCTCTTTCTTAAGTACGAAAATATAATACATAATACAATAGGTATAGATATACTTGAAAGTAGTTTATACCTTATAACCTTATAAAAAAAAAAGAAAAATAACCTAAAAAATAAATTTATTTGGTATTTAAAAAATACATATTTTAAAATTTGTTTAGTTTGATTATTTATAAAAAAGATCCTAAATATTTGAAATATCTGTACAAATTTGATTTAACTATATTCACACCACTCAACGACTCACTAATTTGGTAAGATATACTTGTGTTTTCAGTAAGATATACTGAAAACGATATATTAGAAAATAGTTCTTCAGTCTGAATAAAACCCTGGCGCATATATTTAAAGGTGCATCCTAATCAAATGCACTACGCTATGCTTAATGTCAGTTAGGTATATATTATGTACATAGATAAAAAGTATACAAAAATAACAAACAAAAACAAAAGTACTATTTTGCTTAAAATTATAAGTTTAAGTAAATACATAAAACCGGAAGTAATCGACTTTGGGTAATTAATTTTATTGTACATAGAGAAACATAAATGTTGCTACAAAAAAAATTAATTTAATTATTTTCAGACGGTATTAAATCATATATTTCGTCCCATAATTTCATTCTAGTACTCTCTGGATTAATTCCAACGGTTAAGTTTTCTCCAATGTCAAGAAAATGATGTATTCCTTTTAGTACGGGTTTCCACTCCATGTCAATGATAGAATTCTTTATAATTGGATTAGGATTTCCATTTCGAGCAAAAGTTGTCCATAATGTTGTTACCTTTTCAATTCCATCTACTTCTGCACTACCTTTATCGAATATTTTAGTATAGTTGGTTTTAAACAAATATCCAAGATCATCAGCATGTGCAGCACCTACACAAAAGTAATAAATTAAATTTGTTTTTAAGCTAACAAAAAAGTATAAATCAAGATTTCAATTAATATACCTGTAGTTGTTAATTTTAATACATTCTTTAAAAAGTTTAATTTAGATTCTAATGCGAATCGGTAGAAGTAGATAGGCATAGAGAAAGATGAGGTAAAATATCTTATTGTTGAATGTATACTACCAAGAAATGAACAATCAGTTTCCAGCTGAAAAAATAACAACGAAAAGTAATAATAGTACTATAAATTTTGTTATTTAAGATGTTATTCTAGAATTTATTTCATTTTTATTTTTACCATATAAGTTTTATCAATATTTTCTCTCGATGGTTCTTCGTCACCATAGTATAATTTCTTAATTTTTTCAGCAAGTTTTATTGATTTAGAATTTCCTTTCAATGCATGAGGTAAAACTGCATTAAAATCAGTTCGAAATTCAAGTTTTACTCCTTTACATTTTTCCTCACACTCGATATTCATCCCTTCTCTACTGCAATATCCAATCAATAATGGAACTTGGTTATAATTTCCAGATCTTGTTAAATCAAATGGAGATTTTTGTATAAACGCAGGTTCTGTTGTAGAAGTCTCCACTACAGGGGCTATTATTCTTTCAGTAGTATTTGGAAGAATCTAGACATAATAAGTCAGAAATTAAATAATATAAAATTTTTTGATTAAATCATAAACTTATGTATACTAGGAGTTATGGAATAGTGTATTTTTTTCAAGAAACCGCTATGAAAGTTCATGAAACTCTTGCAGAATTTGCTTCTATCGAAATAGTGTAATTGTTGTTTCTCTCAAGAATTAAGAATGTAAAGAATTAGCCAATCAACTCGACGAAGTTTAATGTCTAAATTATAGCAAATGTTAATTGCTTATTTTATATTTCTAATTATGTGATGAAACTGTTCTAAAAATAAACTCGGTAAACTTACATCCGGTATTTTATCTTGCAAAAGCAAAATTTCTTCGCTGGTCATACTTTCTAATTTTTCTACAATTTTTTTTTCATTTTCCGTTTGCAGATTTAAAGCTTTTGCAATTGTTGGCGCAGTTCTTTGTCCTAAAGCCCAGTTAGCTAAAGCACTTCCACTTTGAATTATGGCTTTATGGAATAAACCTATACAAACATTTCAACGACAAAATGATGTAAAGTAGTTTTAAAGTTATTCTGTGCATTCTACCTTTCGCCATTGGAGAAAGCATTAAATAATGAACAGATGCACCTCCAGCACTTTCACCAAATATAGTAACATTATCAGGATCACCATTAAATTTTGCAATATTTTCCTTGATCCATTTCAGAGCCATAACTTGGTCTTTAAGCCCAGCATTTCCTGGAATTTCTAGCGAAGGATCTTCAAAATTTATAAAACCTAAAACAAAGATTACTTACTTTATACACATATCAGTAAGATAATCCTAACAATAATTAAAAAACATTAAAGTTAAAAATTAAACAGAAAGCAATGGAAAACAAGCAGAATTTTGAATTTAAATTTTTGCAGGTATTTACATAATTTTATACACACAAAAATACTAATTTTTAATTTTATTAAATCAATTATTGTTGCTATAAAACAAACAATAGTTTTTAATTTATTATATTATTGCATAGTTTTTCTCGTATTGTTTCTCACAGTTGGATGAATTTATTTTTAGCTCTAGCTGTTCCTTTCTATTGCCTCACCAATTTTTCAGTAGATTAATGTAACTTAATCGTCTGGCAATATAGTACGTATGAATAAGCAACAGCCTATGTACATATATTCACCAACTACTTACTATTACGTAATATTGTCGATTGATTGCTGATCTTTGCTAAGGCTACTCACAGAAGTATAACCTTCATGCAGCGCATTCGGGATTATATTACTTGTTCAAATAGCCTTCCAAAGAGGTAAATTTACCGGAGCTTTTGGCGTTCGGAAAATATTGATCATCAAATTTCTCTCAACCTTTGGCTTCGTGAAATTAATATTCCAATATTTCCCTCACGAAGTTCTTGAAATTTGCCTTGTCCTTCAGGGTTGTTATCTCCAAGATCAAGTTTGACATGACATGCCTATCGGTTTTCAAAGATGCTCCTTGCATTCATAGCTGTGTTATCTTTGATGGTCATGATCATCTGTGGGTAGCTTAAGACATGCATTGCTCTATCTTTCATCTTACTGAAACTGTTTGTTATAATATAATGTATATATATAATATATACTATATACGTAATATTTCTAATATGTACTTAGTTTGCTAAGTTTTACCAAATGCCACAGTTAGTGGTAATACTTGTAAGTAATTTTCTTTCAATATCGTACCCATTGCCGATTGGTTGGATAATAAATATTATATTAACTTACTTACCAAATAACCCAATTCTATAATTAATGGAAACTAGTACAACATCCTTCACAACTAAAAAATCTGGTCCAAACATTTCTGAACTTCCCGATCCCAATATAAATGCTCCACCATGAATCCATACCATTACAGGTTTTGGTAAGGTAGATTCAGAAGGCAGCTAAAGTAATAATAAATATTAAACATTTTATAAATAAAGTCAATATTAGAAGTATTATAGCAGTTCCTTACATTTTGAGTGAATATATTTAAAAACAGGCAATCTTCAGAACCTACTATAGTTGGAAGAAACATATGTTTTGCGTAGCAATCGTTTCCTTCTTTGGTAGCATCATGTATTCCATTCCATGGTTCAGCCGGTCTAGGTGCCTTAGAAGTTTAATATTGATATTATATTTATTATTAAGTATATAAATTATTGCTCAAAAAATTAGAATTTTAGAATTTATCTAACTACTTCAACTTGAAACATCTGAAGAAGAACATTTTCAGCAGAGAATTATTACATCTCTCATAATATTATAAATAAAGTAATATAAAGAATAAACTTTCATTGAATTTTATTACTATGAATATAATAGTGAACTATAGACTATTATATTTAACATATAAGATTGATTAATTCGTATGTATGTAAATAAAATTAGTTTAAAAATAAAATTTATATTTATGAAAGTAAAGTATAAAGTATACCTTAAGATTTTAAAATTAAAATTTTTAATTTAAATTTGAAGAAAGCAATAATGTAATACAATGTTATATGTATTTCCTACGTAAATAAATAATATTAAAACAAGAGTTTTGTAAGTTAATAATTACCTACATAAGTAAATATTTACGTAATTTACGTATTATAGGTTACCGCTTACTATCTGTTGATGCCATTGTTGCCAATTGAAGACATAAATAATAATTAAAAAATTTTTTATTGCAATATACGTTTTAATACCCTATTTCATGAAAGCACAAAAAGCAGTCGTTCCGTTTCAAAGAGCTATTATTGGTTTTTAATTTTTTTAAATAACCTGTTATAAACTAAAAAAATATGTAAACTATATTATTGTGTTTTCTTATACTACCTTGAATCTTAATTCTCCTATGGGAGGTTTAGCGTAAGGCACACCTTGAAAACTAAAAAATTCTTCCCCATTATGAGTTTTACATTTCTTTCCAGATAATTTTCCTTGTTTAATATCAACAATTATCTCTTCCAACATTTTTGTCGCAAACAAGTGGTGATCTAATGCCAAGAGAGATTGCGAAATAAATTATTGGTTTGGTGCTAATAAAACTGCGTCTTATTTTTTAAAGCACGTAGTTGGTAGTTTATTGATTACTCACTTGAGATTAAATTTCAAATTTTTAATTAGTTTTTATTTTATCGTTTATTAAACTGCTCCGCGTGACTATAAACAGTATATTACATAAATTTATCTTTTATACACAAACAATAATTTTATCATAAACATTACAATATTAATATTCTTAAAATATATTATATAAACTATAGTTTTACAGGTCAACAACATAACAAATATTATTATTAACTCACACAATATCCTTGTACTTGTTATTTCAAAGGCCGAACTGATAATAATAGTAATAATAACTTTATTAACGGCAAATGCCAATAACATGAAAACATACACGATTTAAGTCTCAAAAATGTACCATTAACAACTGCTTAAATTTCACGATACTGTCTGCGAACAAGTCCAAATCATCGCAATCTCGGTTGACTGAGTTTGCCAAACGGCACATTCTAGCTATTGCAGAATGTTGTCCAAAGGCGGACCTGCGAATTTTTTCTATAAAAATTGTTTTTTCCCGCAAGTTTCTTACAGGGGCTCTGATTCCAAATAGAGACAACAAATTCGGACAGTTCACACGGTTGTTCAATATTTTAAATAGTAACATTAAATCAGAGATAGATCTCCTAGCAGACAATGGTTTCATACCAAAGTAGTCCAACAAGTCACCATAACTTTCGGAACTATAATCAATTTGTTTTTTAAAACATAACATTCAGACAAATTTCCGCTGAACCCCCTCAATTCTATTGATATGAGTAACGTACAAAGAATACCATACAGACGAGGAGTATTCCAGAATAGATCTTACGAAAGCCGAATATATCAATATCAGTGGCCTCACATCGGAAAATTCATGTGTAGATCTGGTCACAAAGCCTAACATCTTGTTGGCTCTAGAGATTATATTTTACATTAATTATTAAATTTAAATTTGAATGCGATTAATTTATTTTTGGATTGGAAATTTGTTTTTACGATTGATTTGGAAACTAGGAACTCTCGACCCTTGAAAATTCCCAACATATGTATTACAATACATATTGCGGTGGTATTCGATTGCTTTTTGTCAATCAAATCCTTTACCAAACTTTAAAAATACCTCGACTAGCTCTTTTTTTGCGGTGGAGCAATTCGACCTCAGTAGTGAATTCCTGTGACGATATTCCAAAATAATTCTCCTTCTAAATAAATCTTCCTCAAAAATATTAATAACTCGTAAATAAATCGTAAATTCAATTTAACGTAAAATTGTAAATGGGCTCGCTCGTTTCAACCTTATGCGCGTTCAAAACGTCGGCTTATCGCCAGCTGTTCACACTCGCTCGTACAAACGCAAATTTTAACTTTTAATTTTCCAATTTTAAACTCAAATCGTTATTTTCGATCGCTCTCTTCAAATTCAGCAAATCAACTAATCTCTCCAAATTTATCAAATCAAATAAATCAACTACCGCTCGGTAGCAACGCATCAAAAACATCCAAATCAACTTCAAATCTCAAAATAACACTTCCAAAAAAGGCGCAATAATGCATTAGCATACAATCACTTTATTCAATCAATAAAATTAAAATATTACTCACAATTTCAAACAATATTATCAAAAAACTCAGCGGACATACAAAATTTTATCCGCTCTCCGCCATTGTTGGCAGACCAAACGTCCCTCTCTATCCTTTTCTCCCCACTCTGTACTTTTCCATGTCAAACGTTTTAAACTTAAAATAAACAAATTTTTACTATTCAGCACAAGGTGGGTCGAAATATTTTGTTTCACGACAATATATTTGCAATCGATAAAAAATATCCTTTTTTGGATCATATTCAATTTTCTCTTCATTTTATGGTCAATATTATAGTGATATACAATATTAACTAAATATTAAATATTATAGTTAATATAAATGTCAAATAAGCTCTGATTCTATAAAGCACCAGTTCACAAAAGTACACTGTATTAGCTAAATTGCATAAGATACGTTACAAATAACTTTCTCATCCAGCGTGTTCGCAAAATTTACCAACTTGTTCTTCCTTGTTTTCAAATCAACACATTGCAGATGGCGTTTCCGCCCGCAGCAAACCTACCTTCCCAGACCAGGAAGAAAAGGATCTGCGGAGCAGAGAAAAAACGTCGAAAAAAAAGCTCGTATGGAGGTTTTGAAGGCTGGCCGCATTGTCGCGTTAGTATAAATAAGCTTAAGCATCTGCAAACTGCAACTGCAGAAAAAAAAGTTCAGGTGTTACGACTCTCTGCTTTCGCTCTCGAGCAATTAGAATAAGAGGGAGAACTTCTTATGTCATGGGCATCAAAACTCTAACCGGCTGAGTACTGTCACTAACACAGAGGTTGTTGAAAAGCACTTCCGCGTAGCGGCGATAAACTTCTCAAATTCCTTGCACAAACTTGATGAGTCTTAGGTGGGTATAATAGGGAAAACCTCATCGCTACATTGTATGTTTTTATCACAGCAATGGGAAATGAGGTAAAACTAGCACTCACCTTTAGTGAGTATCATTACTCAGGGCAGATCCGTCAGATCATCTGTGGTAACCAGAGCTTGCTAGAGTGGTTGCGAGCAACAATAGCAAAGCTGCCGACGTTGTGGGGAGGAGCTAAATTGGTTTTAGTCTAGATGTAGTCTAGTTACAAAGTCACTCTTTGAGTCTCTGTGGAACTTGAACCCACTGAAATAAGCTAAGTCATAAGCTGCCTTGATGCTTAGAATACGTAGACTAAATTAAAAGAGTGGTGTCTTCACACGGATAGGGAGAAACAAAAAGGTTAAGTCCTTGTCTTGGGTGTCGGACTGGTTGACAGTGCCACTATCAAGTCATCAACATTACGATGCAGAAGTTTGAAGACAATTTTGCATCCAAAACAACAACAGCTACCAAAAAATAATGGGTTTCCATACCTATAGAAACGGGCATATAACGTAATGACGTAAGGACGGAACTGAAGGCTGCAAATTAAGCAGAGTGCTGAGATCCAAAAGGTAGGCTAAATAGCTTTTCCGGCAAGGTGGAAATTTCTGATACCAAACCTAGCATTATAGGGAGGCAGTGGCAGCTCTATGCTACCACCATGACAACTGTAAGGGCACAGTTGCTTTAATATAAGAAACGTAGTTCCTAAAGTTCTTTATACAAGGCTTGACAAAATTCAGATTTTCAAAATTCATTTTCGGAGAAAATGATGTTCGAATTCATGATTAAAATGAATGACACCCTCGACAAACAATATGAAATGTTCAAAGACAAAAATAAACCAATGGATGATGATAGGAGAATATTAAATAAAAAAATAGCAAAGAACCTGGAGGAGTTCGCAGAATGCATTGACAAAGAGACAGACACAATAATAATAGAAAATACCGAAGGAAGGAGCAAAAGAAATAAAAAATTAAAACCGGAAATTAATGTGGTTAGTAAAAAAATAATAAATTCAGAGTCAATAATAGAAAATGGAGAAAGCAAAAATGATAAAAAAGTTTTGAAAAGGAGAAATAAGGTTAAAAATTTAAAATTTAATAATGTAATGATTAAGGAAGAAAAATTTAAAATTATTAGGATGTTTGCTCCACAAAAAGTATTGAAAATGAAGAAAAATTTAAAACTCTGCATTAACAACGGAAACGAAATCAAGAAAATAAAAGGAAAAATTTGGATAGAAAAAAAAAGAAAAATTAACGGTTACAACAGAAAAAACCAAACTTGAACAAAAAAACGAAAACAATGAAATTAGACAATTGAAAATTATAAAACTTGAAAAACCAAACCAAAAGAAAATTACAAAACTAGAAGAAAAGAAAACAAAGACAAATTCAACAGGATCAAGGAGGACAAAACTTAATGGATCGGAGAAAAGTTTGAAGATTTGGAAAAGTAGGGGGTGGTTGAAGCTGGAGCCGGAGATGTTGATTCCAAGGAAGAGATTTATGCTGTGGAAGTACCGGAGAAGGAAGCAAAAGCAAGAAAAATTCGGAAAATTTGGTAAAAATTTATAATGATTTGTTTATTTAAAAAAAATTTATTAAATTTATTTATTATGTGAAAATTTGATTTGATAATTATGATTTTATTTGATATGATGATTTGTGCAACTAAACAATTTATTTTGAAAATTTACTTGATTTTGATTTGAAAATATTTGGTGGTTATTTTATTTAATTGAAAATTTTGATTTGATGAATTTGATTTGTAAGAATTTATTTGTAAAAAAATTATTTGATTTAATTGGAAAAGAGTATTTGATATAATTTTGAAAACATTTATTTGACGAGGAAGAGATTTTATTTTGATTTTGATTGACCATTGTAATATAAGAAAATTTGATTTTATTTATGTAAAAATTATTATTTATTTTAGAAAGTATTAAAAATTTTATTTGTCGAAGCACGACAACGTGATAATTTTTAATCGTAAACACCTTGGTTTACTCATAAAAATTAAGCGGGTTAAATGTCGTGTTTCGAAATGCATAAAACCACAATTTTAATTATTGTTTTGTAAATTATTTTAAAGTTTGTGTTTTATTTCATAATTATTTATTTATAACATTATTTTGTAAACACACTGTATAAAGTTTGTAAAATTTGCTGTGTAAATAAAATGGTGGCAGAAGACTAGAGGGAGAACGGCGAGTGGGTCGATGCAAGAAGAATGAGGCAAAGGCCGTGGTGCCTAGCGGATGAAAAATAATTCCCGCAATTCTAATTGAAGTTATAATTATTTGTAACAAATAAATTAAGTTGGTTTGAATTTTGTTTGTTTTAATTTTAATTAAAGTGAAGTGCCAGAAAACAAAAACAAAAGGTGGAAGAATTTGTGTAAAATTTTAGTCGATGCAAAAGGTGCATAGCAACAGCTTTGTGAGGCCAACAGCTGGGAGCCCAGGTGGACTCCAACAATACAACAAACTAACAAAAGTGAGCATTAAATTTATAATTTTACAATTTTAAAAATTTCGAAGAGTCTCTTGCTACAACAACAAAAAATGGATGCCCAGTAATTTGAATTAATTTTTGGAATAAGCAAATTTTAGCTAAAGTTTTGCATAGACCGGGTCATTACAATATTTTTAAAACAAATGTATATCGATTATAATCATATCCGTTAGAAGTAAATAGATGGGTTTGGTTGAAGTTGCACTAAAATATCACATTTTTGAATGAATTGAATTTAGTAAAGAACAATCAATTTTCATATAATAAAAAAATAACCTAAAAAATTATTTTTTTTTGAGTCGATAGTGTGGTAGTAAGTAGTATGTAATGTTAAAATAAACAAACTAAACAAAATATTAAAATAATGAATTTTAACGGTTAAGTAAAGAATAAATACTTACATAGAAAACTAATATTTAAAAAGCAATAAAAACAACAATAATTAAAATTTAACCGGTTTGGACTTAGAATGTTTGAATAAACAAGAAAATGAATTTAAAAAAATTACGTTATAAAAATGAGAAAAATTTAAAATAATAACTTTGTAATACGATATAAAGACCTCTATTTCACAATTACTATTAATCATCAGTCGTATTTAACATAAGAAAATGATAATTTGATAGTTACAGCTTTATATAAACCTGCAACCCCCACTTTAAAATAGCTGTAATTCGTGAACGGTAAGAGCAATAAATTTAGATTTACAGCAATAAATTCGCAAAAATAGCTAAAAATTCCATATTAATTTTTATTTGGTATTTGGGAAGGTGGGGGTTGCAGCTTTATACAAGTGTTATTTTACAAATTTCACTTGTCTATTTACTGTTGTTGTATTTTGTGGTTGTTATCTCTAAATTTTGATATTGTTTAATTTCAATTCTTTTTTTTTAGTTTATCTACCCCTAAGGATTTCCTAAGCTTTATTAAAGTGTATGAGTTGCAGCTTTACTTTCCGATCTCTCTCTCTAATATAAAATTAATTTTTACAAGTTACATGAAATTGAAATAAAATTTAATAAATAAAATTTATAGAATCTTTTCTATCCAATCGCTATTTTTATCTTCTCCTCAATCCTTGGCAATAAATATCAGGGCGTACTGACTACTTCTTCTTTAGAAGGATTTTCTTGGCAGATACCTCGGTAGTTTGCCATTGCTTTCCGAAGGAAGACGATAAGAATAAAGTTTTTACTTCGCTCGGGATCGAACCGAGGATCTCGGCTTAGCAGTCGACGCACATAAGTATCAGGCTGATGCTGATTTTCTTCCACATCTTCAATTTTATTTATTACCTCTTTGTACTTTAAACTGATTAATTGCATACGGTTACAAAATTCGACAAAGTTCAATAGATAATAAAATTACAATTAATAACCTAGATCTTTGCTTGATTAATTTATTCTTGAAACTCGACAAGTTTAATGCTACCTCAGGAGTTTGAGATAATTATTTTATTACCAAAAAGACGTCAAAGTCAAACTAAATATTAAGACTAGAATAAATTAATCAAACAAAAAAGTAGTTTATTTATTTTAATTTTATTAATTAATGATAAAAATATAAACTTACACTGAAATAATCTTAACAAATTTATTTGGCCCAATTCTTCACTTACGTTAAACATTTCAATATATTTATTTATTTAATCATTACATAAGTGTCCCAAAAATTTGTCAAGTTCTCCATTTTAGTTTTTAAAACGTAGCGATAAATTAATTTATTATTTATTTGCGGTTAGTTGTTAACACTTATTAAGCTAAAGCATAATTACGATTAAATATTTTAATTAATTTTTAATTCTCTTGTATTAAGTAAATCTTTAAAAAAATGTATTGAAGATTTTTTAGTTCTTGGTTTGTTGGGGTCAGAAAAGTTTACATAGTGTAATCCAAAACTAAATCTGCAAAAGAAATTCTGAGTATTGAAGATTATATTGAACATACTTTATGAGTCATACTTATATCCCAAATGCCATTCAAAAGTATCCGTTAGAGACCAGGCAGTATATGATTTAATAGAAACTTGATCTAGATATGAAGCATTTAAAACAGCATCAAAATATTCCTAAAATAGTTTTATCATTAACCTTGAATAAACATTTTACAATATGAGATATGTAACCTTAAAATATCTTATACGATCCTTGTCAACTAATTCATTCTTATCAGGGAAACCACTTTCGGTTATATAAATATTTGGATTTCCGTAATTATTTTTTACATAATTTAAGGTTTTTCTAATTCCCCATGGCACGATCTAAAGTTAATTAAGTAAATTTTAACAGTTAGTGCTTGTTCACAATGTACGTAAAGCATAAGACGTGCATAAGCATAACATAAGCATAAAACATAATTTTGACATAAACCGCAAAAGTGTTCACAAAAAACATAAAAGATATATGAAACTGCGCATGCGTATAACAAAAAAATTAACTAAATAAACAAATAAACTTTTAAACACCTCAAACTTTATAACAAAGGTTAGACTTTACGTCTTATGTTTTTGCTATGTTTATCTTATGTCTTACGTACATTGTGAACAAGCGCTTAAGTAAAATCCTATTGTACTTACGCGAAAAATAGAAATAGTTCCTCTCGGCCAATTATCATCTTGATACCATTCAATTTGCATATCTTTGTCGAAATGAGGTTCCCCAATAGGTGCAGGGTTTATATGTTTTGCGATAAAGGATGTGTAATGGTTGACACCAAAATAATCTGCTGTACCTTTAATATATTGTACTTCTTCTGAAGTAAATTCAGGAAGACGGGACCGCTGAAAACCTTCTGCTTTGCTTCGTTTTGCTACCATGTCTTTTACGACTTGTGGATAATCTCCATCTCTGTGGTAAATTGGATTAACGTATATACCAAACTAAAATTTACATTAAAAAATTTGTATTAAAACATTAGCAAATTTCAAAACTGACTTCAAATTGGTGTTTACGATCGGCTGCTGCTATATCTTCGGATTTATTTGAAGCAGGTTCCGCCCACGCAACCTCTACTGCAATACCAATAATACCTAAATTAATGTTAAGTGTGATTATTTATTTAAAAAATAGTTCATTTAAACATTTTGTACTATACCTTTTTGTATTGGTCTAAAAACTTTGTCGTATAAATGAAAAGCTCGTGCATGGGCTTTTAAAAGATTATGACCACATAAGTAATCGCTTATACCGGATTTATCTATTCCAGGTGCAAACATACCCAGACCGTAACCGAAATAGCATATTTGTCTTGGTTCGTTAAATGTAATCCAGTGTTTCACTCTGTCGCCAAAATTTGTAAATAAAACACGTGCATAATCTTCAAACCAATAAGCAATTTCGGAGTTTATAAAACCTCCCAATTCTTGCAACGATTGCGGAAGATCCCAGTGATACATCGTAACCATAGGAAATATATTGTTAGCAAGTAGTTCATCTATTAAATTGTTATAATAAGCAATTCCCGCAGGATTAATTTCAGTTGGAAACCCCGATGGCATAATTCTAGGCCAGGAGATAGAAAAGCGATAATACTGAAAACCAGCATAGTTAATCAACTGAACATCTTCTTTTATTTTGTGATATGAATCACAGGCAACATCTCCATTAGCTCCATCAAGAATTTTATTAGGATAATTATGTGTAAAAACGTCCCAAATACTAGGTGATTTTTCTATTAAAACAATTTAAAATATTAATAAAATAAAATGCCAATAAATACATCAAACTTTAGCATCTAATGCTAATTGGAACATTGAACATTGCAGAATCAATTTCAATCAGTTTCAATTTTATATAATTTTCAAATTAGTATAATTCAATTTATTTTTTATATTTGCGATTATTTAAATTTTTGTAGCATTTTGAAATTAATAATAGCATAAAAAAAATATTCAATTAGCATTTAATATTACTTGATAAATAATAAATTACCATCTTCGTTCCAAGCTCCCTCAGTTTGATATGCTGATGTTGCAATGCCTACAAGAAAGTCAGGTGGTAGTTTTCTTAATGTTTGACATTTAATGTGATTTCTAAATAATATAATACGAATTAAAGTATTTCAATATAAATAAATAGATCTTACCTTGTAAAAGAACAAATAAGAATAAAAAATAGTATTGTAAATGATGTACTGTACTTATTCGTCATGATGTCGTTTTATAATGAGAAAAAATAAATATATAATTATGTACATGAGTAATAATTACAGAATTAAAATACATTTTGTCAGTTTAATATTTACTTATTCTTAATTAAGAAATAAATTCTAGGGAAAGACGGGAAATGTCGACTACCAGTCAGTTATTTTTGTGATTATTTTAAGCTTAAGGTAATCTGATATTTACAAAATAAACTAAAATAACCACCGTTATTTAAAATAAAATTTTCTATTTTATTGATTGATTGACACAGCAGAAAGTGTAATTTTATGAAAAAATAAAAGCCATAAATGCAATCATTAGATTATAGAGTATAGATATTGGTTGGGCAAAAAGAAGTCCATTCTTTACATATACCAGGTGTGTAAGTATGAAACCGGAATTTGCGTGGTGCTAGATGTCGATGCAGTTACCGACACATCACGTCAGCGGTGTCTTGTTATTGTTTTGATATCCGACAAAGATTTCCAACTCACCATAACACGAGTTTCATTCAGTAGCATTAGTTTATTAGAGATAAACATGTCGAGTTTTGTGCCAACAAATTACGATTTGCGGACAGCACTACTTATCTGTTTTCATCTGAAGAAAACCGCAGCCGAATCGCATCAAATGCTTGTGGAGGCGTTCGGTGAGCATGCTCTCGGTAAAACACAGTGTTTCGAGTGGTTCAAACGGTTCAAAAGTGGCGATTTTGACGTGAGGAACGAAGAACGTGGAAGACCACCGAAAAAGTTTGAAGACACTGACCTGCAAGCCTTGTTGGACGAAGACGACGCTCAAACACAACAACAACTGGCGGATCAGTTAAAGGTGACCCGAGAAGCCATCTCCCTTCGGTTGAAAGCCATGGGAAAGATACAAAAGGTGGGGAAATGAGTTCCACATGAACTCAACGAAAGACAGCAGGAAAACCGCCAAACATCATGCGAAATGCTGCTCGCCAGGTTCAAAAGAAAGTCATTTTTACATCGAATTGTGACTGGCGATGAAAAGTCGATATATTTCGAGAATCCTGAGCGCAAAAAGTCATTGGTTACTCCGGGTGAACCATCAACATCGACGAAAATGACCAAACCGCTACGGACGAAAGGCAATGCTGTGTGTTTGGTGGGATCAGAAGGGCGTAATCTACTACGAGCTGCTGAAACCTGGGCAAACTGTCAATACTCAACGCTGCCGACAACAAATGACCGATTTGGATCGAGTTTTGCGTGAAAAACGACCAGAATACCAACAAAGACAACACAAGGTGATTTTGCTGCATGACTATGCACCAGCACACAAAGCAAAACAGGTCCAGGAAACGATAGAGTCGTTCCGTTGGGAGATTCTTCAGCACGCGCCCTACTCACCGGACCTTGCCCCATCCGATTACTACTTGTTAGCATCGATTGGACACGCACTTGCTGAGCAGCGCTTTACTTCTTACGAAGATGTACAAAAATGGCTCGATGACTGGTTTGCCTCAAAAAAGCAACAGTTCTTTGGGCGCGGAATCCACAAATTGCCAGAAAGATGGGAAAAATGTATAGATAGCGACGGACAATACTTTGAATAAGTTACTTTGTATCATATCATTACAATAAACGTGTATTTTCTGTACAAAAATTCCGGTTTCATACTTACACACCTGGTACGTTTATTTTAAGACTTTATTTAGCACAGCTATGATTATCCAATTGAGGTTACCGTTTTTTCTATAATTATTTACCATTTTAAGGGTAACTTTGTAACGCCTCTCTCATAGAAGCCCTGGTTCCTATCGCCAAAAAACTCAACTAAAAGATTTTCACAATCTTCTTTTGATTTCGATTTCTTATCACTAAGAAAGTTTTGCAATGATAAAAAAAGATGGTAATCGCTTGGTACTAGAACCGAATTATAGGTGGATCAAAACTTCCCATCCAAGCTCCCGGATTTTGTGGTCAGTTAATATATAGACGTCTGTAGCCCGACGTTGTCCTGGTGGAACATATCACCTTTCCTGTTAGCCAATTCTGGCCGTTTCTGGTTAATATAGAAGCATCTTATAGTAGATAATTCTTTTCTATTCCCACTAAATGCACAGCAAAACCTTCCTGGCTGATGCTGAACTGCTAATATGCCGGTCTACTTCAATTTTTTCATGTTCATTTCCAACAGAATGAAACGGAATCAATGAAACCAAAATTACGTGTAATAGGCTGTGGCAGTATTGGGATCATAATCACCATTCACAATTTCGGCCGCCTGGGCTTGCAATTTTACCTTTATCAAAGTAAAATTTTAAAATATACCGAATTTTCTCTTTGTTAACTTCCACCTTATAACTCACAACTAAAGGAATTTTTTTTAATATGGAATATTATCATTTTTTCAACAACCACAATTCTGATTGAGATATCTATCACTGTAGCTATCTAGCAAAAAAATAATTAATTTCTTTTTCCCCAACCTAATATTTAGTACTTGCATAGATACATAAATTTATTTTAATTCGAACAAATGAAAATATTACTTTTACTTTTACTAGAAATATTTTTACCAGTATAGGATCAAAGCATTATATCAAGTAAGTTTAAAAGTGAACAAGTTAATTAAACGTAAAATACAAAATTTTTTATTTTATAAGCTTTCAGCGAGTTGTATCGCCTTCGTCAGAATAATAATATTCTCTTAGCTTATAAAATAAAAAATTTTATATTTTACGTTTAATTAACTTGTTCACTTTTAAACTTACTTGATATATTTATCACAAGTTAAGAATTAATATATTCAAAGCATTATATTATACAAAACAAATTTTAAGAGAAGAAATACCTTCAGTATGCTATTTCCAACATATAAGTAATAACATATAGAAATGTATTGAGATGAAATTTGAAATTTTTTAAGCCCCACGTCTGGGTGACATTTAATGCAATGACCCGAGCTATGCAAATCTATGAAATTTTCTTAATTCTAAAAATTCTTCTTTGCTCGGATTTATTCATTATTTTAATTTTACATGCGACTCTCGTAGTTGAAATTAAATTGTAAATTTTTGTTAATAAATTCCGTTACCTTGCAATGTGGTGTAGTCATTGGCTTAGCATATGGTATTGCAGCTGGCGTCAGTACATCTAGTCAAACAAATTTTGCTGCAATTTAATTTTTTGCATCGACTAAAATTATTTTTAAACTTTTTTTACACACACTTTAATTCTTAAAATTCATATTTATGATTAAAATTTACGATGGATGAAAATAACGCATCCATCGGCTTGCAAGCCGCCAGGCCCTCTTGTATTCACCTTCAAAACAATTTTTCCTTTCTACTTTTTTTTACAATCTCACCTTATTTACACAGCAAATAATTTAACTAACATTTTTATACACAATATGATAAATAAATAATTAATAAAACAAAATTAAACTTTAGAATTATTTTACAGAACAATGAAATTAACGTTTTCTATGGTTTTCGAAACACGACAGTATATTGAAATATCTTTCGACTGGTAAATATACAAAATTACAAAATAATTAAAAATGATGTAATTTTTATGAAACCAACAGAAAAATGTTGTATTATTATTAACATTTATATGATGTGCGCTAACAAAACAGAAATAAATAAATTTTTTTTTTGTATTAACTCCTTTTATACAAGCAATCTGTCCGTGACAATAAGCTTTACATTTGACAATAAACGACATAAACAGACAATTCTAATACTATTTTAAGTCATGCAGAGTATTGCTTCATTAAGCAATCTCTTTAAATATGTACACTTTAGTTGCTGTCTCCACGTTTAAACCTATTCACTAAATCATCTGGTATGAACCTATGGAGTCTACGCGGCTCATTGTGACTGTTGGTGAAGAGTTCAGTAGCAAGAGCATTAGAATGGACTGCGAGTCTTTCACGATATTTCGTACTGAATTTCTCGATCTTCTCTTTGATAGATTGTAATGGTATGTCACGTTGGATAACATTGTTAGAAACGTATCTCGGCGCTTCGACAATTACGCGTAGAACTTTATTTTAAAATTTTTGTAAAATTTCAAGGTTAGAGTTAGCTGCGGAGCCCCAAAACCATAGGTCCAGATTGGCTTCAAGATAGTTTTGTATAACAGCACCTTGTTTTCAAGGGATAGTTGGGAATGTTTGCCGATTAACCAATACATCTGTCTGAATTTTAAGCCGAGTTGTTTCCGCTTTGTGAATATGTGTTTATGCCAGGTAAGCCGTCTATCGAGATATATTTCAAGATATTTTACATCTTCCGCCTGTGGAAGTTGACAACCATTCAGTTTAACTGGTAGACAGGTGTTCCTTCTCAGAGTAAACATCACGTGTACCGATTTGGTTTCATTAGCTTTAATTCTTCATTTTTTGAGCCAGTTTTCGATTTTTGTTAAGTTAATTTGGAGATTCCTGGATGCAGATGTGGGATCATTATGGGATGATAAAATGGCGGTATCATCAGCGAAGGTGGCGACTGTTGTGAGTGCTGTGGTTGGAAGATCATGCGTGTATAGTAGGTATAATATAGGACCCAAGACACTACCCTGGGGCACGCCTGAGTAAATAGAATGTAGATCGGTGTATTCGTTTTGATGTTTGGTGAGATAATGTCTATTGCTTAAGTAGGATTTAAGGATCAAGTAGAACTGGTATGGTAGATTTTTCTTCAATTTGTAGAGCAGGCCATCATGCCACACTTTATCAAACGCTTGGCTGATGTTGAAGAAAGCTGCTGAACAATAGCGTTTGCCTTCTAGGTCTCGATTTACTTGTTTTACTACTCGGTGCACTTGCTCGAATGTTCCATGTAGGTTCCTGAATCCAAATTGGTGATTTGGTAGTAGATTCCTGTTGTCTATTATGGGTTTTAAGCGTTTTGATAGTGCTTTTTCAAAAACTTTGGAAAGTAAAGGAAGCAAGCTGATAGGCCTATACGATTTTACCTCTTCGGGTTTTTTGCCTGGTTTAAGGATCATTACTATCTGGGCCACCTTCCACTGTTCTGGGAATTCATTAATTTTTAGGATAGTATTAAATATCTGCGTTATGGCGTTAAAGCACTTATTGGATGATTCTTGCAATACCCTCCCAGTAATTAAATCGAAACCAGGGGCTTTGTTTGCTCGGATCTCATTTGTTATTATTCTTCTGACTTCTTGCCTTTTGAACTTGGCGATGGGGGGTCCATTTAGAATGGGGCGTCGAGATAATCCGTTATTTCTCTTTCTTCTTCCATTGAGATGATAGATGGGTTAGGTTGAAAGATATTAGTTAGATGTTTTGCGAAGATGTTGGCTTTTTCTTTATCACTTCTGGCCCATGTATTGCTATCGTCCCTGATGGGTGGCACCGGTTGTTGTGGTCTTTTGATTTTTCTAGTGGCCTTTCACAGAGAGTAATCAGTGGCATCTGTTGGACTCACGCCTTTTAGGTAATCCTGAATGTTTTGATTTTTTAAGTCTTGCTTTGAGAATAGGGTGTCTTGTTTCTCGCCAGCGTTTTCTTATAAATAATAAATAAATAATAAATAAAAAAAAACATTGAACACTTTTAAACAGTAATTTTTTAGAACTTATAGACTCAAGTACCAAGTAATATTAATCGATGGATATGTGGAAGGGATAGCGTAACTCGATATTAAATATATCAAATTTTTTTTTAGAAAAACCAAAAAAGCACAAACTTAAAACTAAAATGATTTTAAGTTAACACAATTAAAATATAAAATTAGAAAGTTATTAAACT
Source organism: Cantharis rustica (assembly GCA_911387805.1). NCBI lineage: Eukaryota > Metazoa > Arthropoda > Insecta > Coleoptera > Cantharidae > Cantharis > Cantharis rustica. Next base: position 43,898,666 of record OU426877.1, read on the forward strand.
GAACAGCCTTCGCTGAAAGCTCAATAAAAATATAAAATATTATTGTTTATTTATACTTGTTCAGTTTAATAACTTTTTAATTTAATATTATTTCACAAGTTAATAATTTATATATTACAATTCTTAAAATATATATGGCATCATCAAGGGTTTGAACTACAGAGAGAAAATAAAACACTTTTGTTTTTATCGTCTGAATTGCAAGGGAAATGCAGTGGGAAAGAGGGAGATATTTTAAAAAAAGTGGTATTTTGAAGTATTTATAGTAAGGGCATACTGAATATTAAAAAAAAAAATTATTATTTGATAATCGTACCTATATATTTTCGTATATTTTATTTCATTCAAATACTTGCAAGTTTATATTAATTAATTGTTTTAATTATCTGATTAATTATTTAACCACTGAAGTGAATTATTAACGGTTTTAGCATGTTATTTCATTATGTTTAAGACGTCAAACAGTCTTTTGGGTTAGTACTTTTCGATAATCCGAACTTTTGATAAACCAGATAGGCTCTGGTCGCAATTAATCCGGATTAGCACGGCTCTGCTGTATATTATGTGTGCTTACAAATAACCTTGGTAGTTAAAAATGCTTTTCTAAAAAATAAGTAATATACAAATGAGCATAAATTTATGTTCACGATGATTACATAATATGTTATCATTTTGCGAATAAAAAGAAAAGCTAGCAATTTAAACAAAAAGATTAGTATATCATTTCAAAATAACTAAACAAATAGACTAATATCAGTTTATCCCATACTATATAATATTATTCATACAAATATATTTATACAAAGAAAGTAGTATGTTTTATGTTAATATTATTAATTTGATTGATGCATTACTTTAAAGTAGCTTAATCAAAATTATGATTGACTTAGTTTTATTATTTTATCTTTTAAATAGTTATTTGAAATTTTATTCCAATAAGTGTAGAATATGATGCCTTTTATTTTTTTTTTAGATTTCTAGTGTTCAGTGGCGGCTCGTAGCTTTTTCATTTGATAAGCCTAACAACAGTGTTAGATGTAACCCTACCCAACTTAAATAAAAAATTAACTTGAATGATAATACTTTAGGTATACAAAGGGACACGATTTATCAAAGAAACTTTTTTAAAAAGAAACCCAATAAAGAACTGTGTTCTCCTTATACGTAAATATTTTGCTTTGCCAAACGAAAACAGCTTGGACTGAAGCTCAGTGGAATGTACTGGATTATTGGCAGAAAGTCACAGCTTTCCTATGAAAATAAGATCCTTCTTTATAAGGCAATAATTAAACCAGTTTGGACCTATTGCATCCAACTTTGGGGAACAGCTGCTAACTCCAATATTGAAATTCTGCAAAGGTTTCAGAATAAAGTGTTAAGAATAATCGTAGATGCACCATGGTACATACCAAATAGCGTAATCCAGAATGACTTTCCAATGCCCTCCATAAGAGAAGAAATTGCACGGTTCAGTGAAAGTTATCGCGAAAGACTTAAAGTGCACCCTAATGTGACAGCCAAACGATTATTAGTGCCAAGTGACGAACCGCCCCGACTCAAACGGTTTAGACCAGCAGATTTGCCCAACAGATTCGACTAAAGTAATTTATAGTTTGTAACTGAAATCACAACAGTTTTAATGTAAATAATACGGAGCGTTCACTGGAACACTCTGCACATGATATTCTTTTTTAATTGTTCACACAAATGCTTATTATCTGTAGATAGATTGCTGAATAAATTGAATTATATAAAAAAAAAAAAATATTTTGCAACATCGCGTTAAACATTAGTGGTATATATTTATACGGAGATTACACTGCGAATTACTAATCTGTGGATGAGGAATCTCTTCTGAGTAATCTTGAAACCATCAATAGTATAGTAAAACCTTGCAGTTCATCTGATGGCTAACACATAGCAAGTATTTTTAGGTTCCAGGTGCTACTTCTGCTGTATCTTTACGTTCTTTTTTAAATTAGTATTGTGAAAAAGTTTCTATCTATTGATAAATCTCACATTCGAAAATCCAGTTTTTACTTTTTGAAGATTTTAATAGTTTAATAATCCAGAATTTCAGAGGAGGTTTAATCTTTCGTGCTTCTTCAGATGAGGCGCCATTGCTGATGTTATTGTATCTAATAAGTATTGTTTGACCATGAATTTTATGGTTTTTTTCATAAAGTTTAGGTATTGTTAACCAGCACTCCACGGATCAAAATTTTAGGAAAACTTAAGTTTTCTCCAAAAAGAGTTTTTTAACGTTTTTATTCGAAAACGGGTATCGGTTATTGGGTAAAAAATTTATGTAACTTTTGTTCAAGTGTCTGCATTTAAGAAAAGGCCGTGAACCTTCTTAAAACTTTGAAAATATTGTATTTGTGACAAATAAGCAATTATGTATACAAAAACTGTTATTAATTAATATATAAATTATTAATCATATCAAATTTTTAGAATAAACCAAACAATGCACAAACACTTTTTAGAACTACAATGTTTAAGTTAACACAATATAAATACACCATATGTATATATTATCACAAACATTTTCACCTTAAAGTTAATATTAAATTAAACAGAAGATTAACCTTGGATTAGAATTAACCCTCGGTCAACTTCAGAGTAAGTAATTTCATGATTCTGTAAGCACTTACATAATATTCTGTTAGGGTGCTAACCTTATTAGATACCATAGGCCTTAGATCAAACTCGGTCTTTAGATTACAGCAGTGATCTACTATAATATGTAATAAATAATAAAGTATACGTTTATTCTTGCGAAATTAGAGAAACTTTGAGAAAAAATTTCCTGATTGGTTAAGACAGACACTTCAATCGAATTGTGCGCCAATCAAACTAAAATCATTATCGCAATTTTACCCTTTTCAATATTTAGCTTGAAAATCTAGCATTTTAACAAGACTGCTGCTCCGTGCGAAGCCGAGTATCAATCTAGTTTTATGTGTCTATTGAAAGCCGTCACACCAACGAAGAAATCAACATTTTTAAATTTTATTTAAAAATTTCTTTTTTTTTAAACTAATTTATTAAAATAATAAATTTTAAGGGTTTTAAGTTACAAAAATTAATAAAATCTACTAACTAAAAATATTACTGAATTTTTTGCTGACCAAAAATTTTAAATGTTACTGTTTAAAAAACCTAATTTATTATAGGTAGTATTACCTACTCGATACCATATTCCAAATATATAAAGATATCAAATTTAATACACCACTAATTATTACTATTTGTTTTACAAAATACCTATAGTATTTATTTTAATTAATTTTTAAATTTAATATTTCAAAAAAAATTTTACAGCTTAGTTATAATTAATAACAAAACCATGTCTTTTAATTTTATTTTTATTGCATAATTTTATTTTTAGTTATTTCTTTGCAAATAGTATACTGTTTTATTAAGAACAAGGATTGTAAAAGCTTGACAATTACAGACAAGTACGTACATTAGCTCCAAAGAGTTCAAATTGTAATTATTAAATTTAATAAACATTATCTTCATTTTAGCACTTCGGCATTAAAGAAAAATTAAAAACAATTGCATTCGCGTAAAGTAACACGATAAGATAAGATAAGAAATATGAAAGCGAGGTCGAGAAACTTTACAACGAGATCGACAGTTTATTAAGGGAACTGAAAAACAATCAAATAACAATAGTGATGGGAGACTTTAATGCCAAGGTAGGACAAGCCCAACGCGCTGATATAATCGGAAAATTTGGACTCGGCATTGCTAACGATAGAGGTGATCGTTTATTTGAATTCTGCCAGGATACTGGTATGATTGTAGCCAATACATGGTTTGACCAACCAAAACGAAGACTTTACACATGGACAGCACCGCGCGGCAACCTAACGCAGTGAGATAACGCACAACTGATACGAAATCAGATTGACTACATGCTGATTAACAAACGATTTATAAATATCATCAAAAACATCAAAACTTACCCGGGTGCTGACATTGGTTCTGATCACAACCCTCTCATAGCTGACTTAGTACTTAAGCTAAAAGCCGTAAAGAAAAAAAAAAAAAAACAAAAAAGCAGAGATGAATGACAAATCACATTTTAGAACGAAGATCAAAAAAAAGAAAAGACTTAGGAAAATACCGAGAGCTGGATAGAATAATAAGGAAAGAAATCAGATCGGCAAAGGAACAGTGGATGCTAGAGAAATGCAAGGAATTGGAAAAACTGGACTCTAAACATAATGTATTTAACACACACCGTAAAATAAAAGAGGTAACCGGCACACGTAAAAAAAACAACGCCGATGATATTATTGAATGACCAAAATCAACCGATAATAGAAGAAGACAAATTGATCAAAACTTGGGTAAAGTACATGGAAAAAACTTTCAAAGATAACAGAAGTGATAGAATAAATGAAAATATAAAAAAAAGTTCAGAGATATTGAAACCTGAGGTAATGCATGCACTCGCAATCTCAAAATGTAGGAAAGCTACAGGACCTGATGGAATACCAATGGAGGTTTTAAAATTGATGGAAGAAGAAAACATCGATATAATAGTAAAACTGTTTAACAATATATATTCAACGGGAGAAATTCCAGATGATTGGCTGAAAACCACAACAATACCAATACCCAAAAAACAACACCCAAAGTGATTATCGACTGATTAGTATAATGTCTCACGTGCTAAAAGCATTTCTGCGTATTATAATACATGCACGCATTAGACGTAAGTGCGAAGAAGACTTGGATAAGTCTCAGTTCGGTTTTAGGAATTCCTTCGGAACGAGAGAGGCACTGTTCGGGTTAAATTTGCTACTACAAAAGTGCCGAGATCAAAGAAAGAATGTGTTTGCATGCTTCATAGATTACAAGAAGGCTTTTGACAGGATACAGCATGACAAGTTGATTGATATGCTCTATAAAATAGAAATTGATGACTAAGATGCCCGTGTCATAACTAACTTGTACTGGAAACAAAAGACCCAAGTAAAAACATCCATCTTTACAACAAATGATATTAATATACAACGAGGAGTAAGACAAGGGTGCATACTCTCACCATTGTTGTTTAATCTTTACTCCGACAGAATTTTCAAAGAGGCTCTAGAAGAACTGCCACATTTGGGTATAAAAGTAAATGGAACGCCTATAACAACCATCAGGTATGCAGATGACCTTCAACTATTACTGGATAGAATTAGCGAAGCTGGAGAAGGACTAAGTCTCAAAATTAATATTGCAAAAACAAATTTACTAATAGTCAGCCGCCAAGACCACCCAGGCGCTATACTAGAATTAAATAACCAGAAAATCGAGCGTGTAGATAAGTTTAAGTATCTGGGAAGCATGGTAACAGAGAAACTGGATCCAGACGTGGAAATAAAAACTCGAATAGAGATCGCCCGAACATCTTTCAATGGGATGCGTTCTCTTCTCTGTGATGATAACTTGAACCTTAAGCTGAGACAGAGAATGACAAAATGCTACACGTGGTCTGTGCTGCTGTATGGGGTGGAAGCATGGACGTTGAAAATATCGACTATGAACCGTCTCGAGGCGTTTGAAATGTGGTTTAACAGAAGAATGCTTCGAATAAGATGGGTGGACCATGTGACGAACGAGGAGGTTTTACGGAGAGCCGGATTTGAAAGACAGCTGCTGACCGACATAAAGTGCCGAAAAATCGCCTATCTAGGTCATATTTTGAGAGGTGACAAATATGAACTCTTACGGCGTATACTAATGGGCAAGATCGAAGGTCGACGAGGAGTGGGAAGGAAGAAGAAGTCGTGGCTTCAAATTATTCGAGATTGGACTGGCATACGAGATGTTGAACAACTGTTTCGCACAGCGGAAGATAGAGAAGCGTTTACCATAGTGATCGCCAACGTCAGGGAGACCGGACAGGGACACATAAAAGAAGAAGAAGAAAGTAACACTTTAACAATTAAATAATATAAAGATTTGATATTTTATGCCGGGAACTGAAAACAAAATTTAGAACAATAGCGTTCGTCTTAGAATTCGTATCAGAATTGTCAGTTAAAGTTTTATTTCACTCAAGCTTTCTGTTTTCCACTTTTAATAAAGACATGCATTAATAATTATCAGCTTGAATATTGTAAGATATTATTTTAATCGATTTTTAATTCTCTGCTACTAAAATAAGTAAATCTTTAAAAAACTTTACTGAAGATCTTTCGGTTCTTGGTCTGTTGGGGTCCGAAAAATTTACATAGTGCAATTTCAATTTAAGTCTACCTAAGTATATCATACATATAACTATTATATCATTCAAAATTATCCTTTAGGCTCCAGACAATGTAGAACTTAATAGGAATTTGATCTAGATACGAAGCATTTAAAACAGCTTCAAGATTTTTCTAAAATATTTTAATAATTAACCTTATTTGAAAATTGGAAAATATTAAATTTGTAACCTTAAAATATGTTATATGATTCTTGTCATCTAAATCATTCTTATCTGGAAACCCAGTTTTTTAAAATTCTCTTAAGTTTTTCACTTAGTCTTTTGACAAAGGCATAACAGTAAAATTGGATGTTTCTTTCTTTATACTGTTACCATTACTATAAAGTTTGTTAACACGATCTTTAATAATTTTCTTTACTAAGGGTCCAGGGAATCCATTTTTAAACATAGTCTCTTTAGCTATTTTTAAAGTTTGCTTTCTGTAGTCTCCATGGGTTAATTTTAGCGATCTATCTACAAGGCATATGGCCATGCTTATTATCTGGCTTTTATGATGGTAAGTGTTAAAATTGAGATATCTTCCTGACCATGTGTATTTTTGGGTCCACTTATATTTCAGGCAGTTATTTTCACAAATTAACTGTATGTTCAGGAAAGTTATTTTATTTTGTTCTTCTTTTTCGATAGTGAACTGCAGTCGTGGATGAAATTTACTAAAATGTCTGATAATTAAATCATCGTTGCCTTTTGGAATCGCTGTTATAATATCATCAACGTAGCGTTTAAAAAATTGTAGTTTAAATGGAAGTGTTGAGATACGGTCTTCTTCCAAGATTTCCATTACAAGATTACAGATCGTAGCTGATATTAGACTTCCCATATAAGCATGTAAACATTGTATTAAAATATTCTGATGAAAACCTACGTTGAAAGCTTAATAATAAAAACATTATTAAAAATTGTTTAATTAACTTGTTCAATCTAAGATTATTGAATTTAATTACATATCACAAGTTAAAAAATTTATTTATTAAATATTATTATACTAGTACTTATATTATTTTAAGTATAGGTATATCAAGAATTAAGATTTTAAAACTATCCAAAAATCAAATATGATTAAATTTCAATCTTTACATGTTAAAGTAGAAGTCCTGTAAATTAAATTTTTTCGGAAGTTATTAACTGCGTAGTTCTTTTACAATTTAGCGTTTATTGTAAGATTTAAGCTTTAGGGCTTTAGTAACTGTTAGCGGAGTTCTTCGTTTCATAACCCAATAATAAATGACACGTTCACTTCGAATTATGGCTTTGCGAAACAATTCTGTAGCAATAATTTTAAATAGTAGTACCTATTTTGATAATGACATCTACATCTTAACACAACAACTTGATCTTTAATGTCAGCATTTCCTGTAATTTATAATGTTGAATCTGCAAAATTGAAGAAACCTAAAATAAACTGCTTATTCAAATTTTAAATAACCATTTTTTGCAATAAATAGCTTTATCTGCACTTTAGGCGAAATTTAGTTTGTTAAAAAGTGAAAATCGAGTGTTTAATTAATTGCATTTTTTTAAATTTTTATGTTTATTTTTTTATTACAATTTATTGTGAAGCAATTTTTTTGAAAGAAAGCAATATTTGTCAAACAAAGAAGCATTGCTGGAGCTTATGTATCTAGTAATATTTTCAATTTTATTGTTGTGTTAATTCTGAAAATTTTAGTTTTAACTTAATATAATCACAAATACAATAACTTATTCCGCAACAGTATCATCGAATTATCTCGAATATCGAATTTATTTATCAATAAACTACTACTACAAACAACATTAGATGAAATCCAACACATCAAAAACACTGTAATTGATATTGATAGTAACAAGGACTACGTTCTGTACCAATAATAATTCCTTCACCCTGAATCCAAACTATTACACGTTTTTAATAAACATTGCAGATTCAGATGCCAACTAAAATACAAATTGTTATTTAAGATTCATTGAATTTATTTCATACTATATCTACATATTTATAGTAAATACAATCAAAAAAGCCAATCTTCTGACTCAGAACCACTTCAGAAGGCCAGGTCATTCAATTCAGAATTATTATCAATTTAATCTTCATCATTATGAGACTTAAAATTTTTACCTCATAATTTTCCTTGTTTAATCTTAATAATAATAATTTTTTCTTCTATTCTAGCAAAATTATTTTTACAAATTATTTTTGAAGAACTATTATACTTGACTGTTAATAGTACTTGTATATCTATTTTATCTTTTATTTTACTGTTAGGACGTGTTTATTGCGTGCGCTTGGTATTGGTTGTTTTTGGATATTTTCTGATCGCTGTGTTTGAAAAAGAAGTTGAATCTGACTCCAGTAGAATGGAGTTAGATTGTGGAAAATGTGGTAGTAGTTTGAGAAAAGAAACAAATGTTTTGGTATGTGCGGGCTTCTGCAGAAAGTCTTTCCATGCAAAAAAGTGTTATGGCATTGGAGAGAGTGAGAGTAACGTGTTGAATCGATTTTCCAACATCAAGTTTGTGTGTGATTCGTGCATCAATGCTTTTGAGGTCCTGAGGTTTAATCAGGAAAATATATTGGCAGAGATAAAACAATATGAGGTGGATATGAAAAGATTAATAGATGAGAAGTCCAGTGATATTATTAATAAAGTAGAATCGGCAATGAGAGAATTTAAAAATAAATGTAATTCAGAATTGATAAATAAGAAGGCCAGTGTTGAAAATAACGGAACGATAGCGACATATGCAAACCAACTTAGATTGCCGGTAATCGTTAAACCTAAGGAGAAAACTCAGAAAGTGGAAAAAACAATGGAGACTATTAGAAAAAATATAAACCCTTCTGCTATATCTGCAAGGGTAAATAACATCGTACAGTTGAAAAATGATGGTGCAATTTCAATAAACTGTAGCAATAAACAATCAGCTGAAAGAATTGAAAAGGAAATTGTAGATAAGCTAGGAGCTGATTATGAGGTAAAGGTCTCTAATGTGAGAAAGCCAAAAATTTTGGTAGTTGGCATGAATGAAGAGATGAGTAAAGATGAGATAGTGAAAGCAGTTAAAGCCCAAAATGATATAGGTTTCAATGAGTTAAATTGTGTTAAAGTGTACAGATCGTACAAGAATAAAAAAATTTTTAATGCTATTTTGGAGTTGGATGGCAAAGCTTTCGAACAGGTATTGAAAAGTGGAAAAATTAATATAATGTGGGATCGATGCAGTGTTTACGAAAGTATTGGGGTGTTGAGGTGCTTAAAATGCAGTGGTTTTAACCATATGGCTCGAAACTGCACGGTTGGTGCATTATGCTATAAATGTGGAAAGGATGGACACATCTCAAAGATCTGTTCTGAAGATGCCAATAAGTGTATCAATTGTTCTAAAGCAGGTAAGGAGTTGAATTTGCAACTAGAGGTCAACCATAGCACGTGGAGTACGGACTGTCCAGTATATAAAAGAAAATTAAATGTCGAAAAACATAAAACAGTGTACTAGCAATCACGGATTTTAAAATGTGTATATTTAAACATTCAGGGTGTGATTAATAATTTTTGTGAATTGGAGCTGTTACTTAACGATAGTTGCCCTGAGTTTGTGTGCTTGAGTGAGACTCATTTATCGGAGATTGATGAGGATGGCTTAATTCAAATTGATGGATATAATGTGATAAGAGTTGATTCTGCATCTCGTCATACGGGAGGTGTGTTGTTGTATATTAAGAAGTCTTGGAAGTATGAATTGATTAACAGCATCGTGATCAATTTAGATATTTGGTGGTTAGTTGTTAAGGTTAACGATGGAAATGGTGTTATTCATTTGGCGGTATTATATAGAGCGCCTAAATACTTAAACATTGGTTCAGATTTTTACGCGTGTTTTGAAAATTTTATGGACGAATTAAACGAAATAAATGGTAAAGTGCTAGTAGTGGGTGATTTTAATGTTGATTGGTTGAGTAATTCAAATTCTAAGATTCGGCTGAGTGAGATTATCATAGATAATGGCTTTAGGCAAATGGTGCAGCAATGCACTAGAGTAGCAGGTGAATCAAAAACATTAATCGATTACGTGATAGTTAATGATGGATATAATTGTGATATAAACATTAATAGCGAAATGAAGATAAGCGATCATGAGACTATCGAAATATCAATTGAAAATAATGTAAAAGTAGATAAAAGCTACAGGAGATCTATCGATATTTTTAAATACGACAGAGATAAATTTAGAGTCAGAGTTGCTCGAAGTGATATTGTGACCACTTATTACGGTGATTGTAATTTTAAAGCAGAAACATTTAGTAAAAGTTTACAGTTGCTTATTAATGAATTTGTTAAGACTACGGTGATTTCGGGTGTAGGTTGCGCGTGGTTTTCTAGTGAACTAAATGATTTAAAGATTCAAAAAGTAAACCAATATCGTAAGGCGTCTCGAATGGGTAGTGCATTTGAGTGGGAAAGATACAGGTGTATTAGAAATAGGTACAAGATTAAAATTAACAACGCCAAAGCAGATTATATCAGTAAAAAAATTGACAATTCTGCTAATCAAAAGCTCATGTGGAAATCGTTGAAAACATTTGTTTTGAAGGAACAAAAGTGTGATATCAAAGAGATAATTTTTGATACGGGGAAGTGCACGGACATTACGATAATTGCGGAGAAATTTAATAAATATTTTATTGATAGCGTTGTTGAAATTAATAACAATATTCTGGTGAAACAATACGTAAACATGATTGATGATGCGAGTTGTTCTTTTAAGTTTAAGTCGGTAACGATGGATGAACTTAAGCATGTAGTAAAACTGATGAATAATAAGAAAGATGTGAATTTTGCTAGTGCTGATATGCTTCAAGATATATTTGATCTGATTGGTGAAAATTTGTTGTCTATTGTTAATGCATCGCTGGAGTCTGGAGTTTTTCCTGATTCATGGAAAGAATCAATAGTGGTGCCTATAGGTAAAATAAAAAATTCGAGTAGGTGTGAAGATTTTCGCCCAATTAATATGATTTCGGTTCAGTCAAAAATTTTAGAAAAAATAGTTAACAATCAGTTAATTGACTACCTAGACGATAATAATATAATTTATGAGTGTCAGTCGGGCTTTAGGAAGGGTCACAGTTGTGAGTCATTGATTTCATTTGCTATTAATGAGTGGAAAGTTGCTTTTCACGATAATAAAGTAATTGTAGCGGTTTTTTTGGACCTCCGTAGAGCATTTGAAACTGTGGACAGAAGTATATTGTTGCAAAAGCTGTTAAAATATGGAATTCGAGGAAAAGAATGGCGTTGGTTCGAGTCCTATTTGAGTGGCAGGAAGCAGAGAACAAAAGTTGAAGATATTTTATCTGAGGCGATGGATGTTTTCTTAGGAGTTCCTCAAGGAACTATTCTTGGTGTTTTGCTGTTCTTGTTATACATTAATGACATGAGTAAGGTATTTGATGTGGCAAAATCACTTTTATTTGCAGATGATGGTTTGGTTTATGTAGTAGGGGATAATGTTGATTTGTGTATAACAATTGTTAATCAGGAGCTGGAAAAATTGTGTCATTGGTTTCAAATGAATAGACTTTGTCTTAATGTGAATAAAACCAAATGTATGGTTTTAAATAGTAAGGGCTGTAGAAGTCATGATGTTATAATGGAGGGTTTTTTAATTGAGAGAGTTAGTCAAATTAAATACTTGGGTATTGTAATAGACGAACAACTAAATTTTAAAGCACATTTTGATACCATTTGTAAAAAGATAGCAAAAAAATTGTATTTTTTTTCCAAAATTAGAAAGAATGTCTCGATTATGAGTGCTATAAAAATTTATAATACTGTGGTGAAGCCTCATTTTGAATATTGTTCTTCTGTTCTTTTTATGGGTAACAGTGGCATGTTGGACAGATTACAGAAGCTCCAAAATAGGGGAATGAGGGTTGTATTGAGAGTTAATAGATTTGTATCAAGGTTTGTCTTGCTTGAGACGTTGCAGTGGCACAGTGTATACCAGAGAATAATTATAAATGTTTTGACTTTCGTATTCAAATTAAGGAATAAAATGCTACCTAAATATTTGTGCAATAGCATCTCTTTTGTTGCAGATTCTCATGGATATGCGGTGCGTAATGCACATGACTTTCGTTTGGATTTTTTTAGAAATAGTCGAGCACAAAGTATGCTTATGTATAGTGGTTTGAGATTATTCAACAGTTTACCATTAAGTCTCAAATTAGAGACTGAGTTGGTGTCCTTTAAGAGGAATATAAAAAAATATGTTGGTTTAGAGTTTGTATAGGAATGCTGTGTTGCAAAAATTGTATGCGTTTCTTGGGTTTTGTATATGTTTTTATGAGTTGCTTGAATATTGTGTTTCTTAAATTTATTAGAGTATTACTTTTGTTTTGTGATGTAAATAGTGGTATTTTTTGTACCAAATAAAGTTATTATTATTATCTTTTATCTATTTTGAAGTACCACTTCGTTGTAATTTGATTAATGCTCAGATATTTTTTTTAATACCTTTTTTATGACCTTTTAAAATTTTGGGCATAAATATCATGTCCGTATATAATAGTATAAAACGGCAACATTTTATTATTAACTTAATATTAAAAACTAGAGAACAACGAATAGTATAGGTACTAATTGTTTTATTATTAACATGAATGCCATGTACGCCCGACGGAACTGGGTTAAAAAATAATGATAACGGGAAAACAACGTTTTTGCATTCAACACTTAGGTCCAATTCTTCAGTTGCAGGTTAAAACAAATATTTTGTGATATCCAATGTTTTTATGGAAAATCATTGGTTATTATAAAATCAAATCGATAGAGTAAAGCACTACAATATTATACTATAATATGTATATTATAATGTAAGATAATTGACATTCTTTGTTATTATGATATTAAAAATCAACCTATTCAACAGGATTTAATAATTTATTTTAAGAACTATAAATTGTTAAAATTAACTTTGAATCTGGGAAGAGACTTAACTTTCTTATGACTGCTTTATAAGGTTTCCATAAGTCTCTCATAAGGTGATTCGCTAATTTAGATAGATGGTGTACCGAAAAAGAAAAATTATATGATAAGGAATACCTTGGCACGTGGATTTAAAGACTGCTAAGCAACCGCACTAGATAACGCTTAACGGCAGTTAAATATTATGATTATAAAAGCAAAATAAAATATAAAATTTAAATGAAAATAAAGGTATTTGATTGGTTAAAATTATACATCTTTGTTTCATTAATATAATAAATTCAACAGAGAAAAAAATATATGTTGTTAAAAAATAATTATTTTAATTATTTTCCGAGAGTATCAAATCGTATACATATATCGATTTCATAATGCCAGCAGTATCACGCAAAGTTTGGAGTTGCCATTTTGCAAATTTATTGAAGCGGAGTTTCAAAAGCTTTTAACAGATTATAATTTGGAGTACTGGATAAAGTTAACCGAGAAGAAGACAAAATAAATTTTTCAAATATCTCAGTACCTACTTAATGTTGTAGTAATATAAAAACTAAATAAAATATGAAAAGTATTCGATTGGTTAAAATTATATAACGTTGTTTGGTAAATTTTATTGAACAGAAAAAAATATAAATTTTGCTGCAAAAATAACAATTTTAATTATTTTCAGAGGGTATCAAATCGTATATTTCGTCCCATAACTTCATTCTAGTACTCTCTGGATTTATGCCAACTGTTAAGTTTTCTCCAATGTCAAGAAAATGATGTATTCCTTTTTGTACGGGTTTCCACTCTATGTTAATGATGGAATTCTTTTCAGTTGGATTGGGATTTCCATTTCTAGCAAAAGTTGTCCATAATGTTGTTACTTTTTCAGTTCCATCTACTTCTGCACTACCTGCATCGAATATTTGAGTAAAGTTGGTTTTAAACAAATATCCAAGATCATCGGCATGTGCAGCACCTACACAAAAGTAACAAATTAAATGCGTGCAAACAGTGTATAAACAAGATTTCAATTAATATACCTTTAGTTGTTAATTTTAATACATTTTTAAAAAAGTTTAATTTAGATTCTAATGCAAATCGGTAGAAGTAGATAGGCATGGATGAAGATGAAGTAAAATATCTTATTGTTGAATTTATATTACCCAGAAATGAACAATCAGTTTCCAGCTAAGAAAAGCAAAGTGTAGTAATGATACTATAGCGGTTATCATCAAAGTTATAATTTGAAAATTTATTTTATTTTTATTTTTACCATATAGGTTTTATCAATATTTTCTCTCGATGGTTCTTCGTCACCATAGTACAATGTCTTAACTTTTTCAGTAAGTTTCAATGATTTACTGTTTCCTTTCAATGCATGAGGTAAAACTCCATTAAAATCAGTTCGAAATTCAAGTTTTCCTCCTTTACATTGTTCTTCATACTCGACAATCATTCCTTCTCTACTGCAATATCCAATCATTAATGGAACTTGGTTATAATATCCAGATCTAGTTAAATCAAATGGAGATTTTTGTATAAACGCAGGCTCTTTTGTAGAAGTCTCCACTACAGGGGATATTATTCTTTCAGTAGTATTTGGAACTATCTAGACAAAATAATACAGAATTTAAATAATACTTATTATTTTTTTTTAATATTATATTGGAAACGGATAGTAAGAATTATGAGGTGAGGGAATTTTTCAAATAAGTCGTGCTATGAAAGTTCATGAAACTTTTAAACATTTTGCGTGTGCAAAATTATGATTAAAAATGAATAGTTAAATAATTTAATTAAGAATTAAACATAAAAGTATTAAGATTACATAATATACGGTTTATAAATCTTGAACCAATATACATTATGAAAATTTAAAACAACACATTAGAATAATTGTTAAAATTTTCAATATCATGCGACTGCAACAGTTCAACTTCCTAAACTATTATCAGAACATGCAATACTATAAGCACAGGTTGATATAAACTAACTTATAAAATTAAAATTCACTATACAATCGTATTTCGCGTTTTGTTATGAAAACGTTCTAAAAACGAACATAAAAAAACTTACATCTGGTATTTTATCCTGCAAAAGCAAAATTTCCTCGCTAGTCATGGTTTTTAATTTTTCTACAATTTCTCTTTCATTTTCCGTTTTTAAATTTAAAGCTTTTGCAATTGCTGGTGCAGTTCTTTGTCCGATAGCCCAATTAGCCAAAGCACTTCCACTTTGAATTATGGCTTTATGGAATAAACCTATACAAACATTTCAACAACAGAATGGTGTAAAGTAATTTTAAAATTATTTTGTGCGTTTTACCTTTCGCCATTGGTGAAAGCATTAAATAATGAACAGATGCACCTCCAGCACTCTCACCAAATATCGTAACATTATCAGGATCACCATTAAATTTTGCAATATTTTCTTTGATCCATTTCAGAGCCATCACTTGGTCTTTAAGTCCAGCATTTCCGGGAATTTCTAGTGAAGAGTCTTCAAAATTTATAAAACCTAAAACAAAGAACACTTAGGTACTTCATAATATCAAAATTAAAGTTAAAAATTAGAGAGAATCAAATTTTGAATTTAAATGTTTGCAAGTTATTTTACATTAATATTTTAATGTTGTTTTAATAATTATTTACACAATCTTCCTATACACGAAGATACTATTTTTTAATTTTTATTAAATAAATTGCTACTGTTTTTTTAATATAATATTTACATAATGATTCCAATTTGTACCAAATGTCACAGCTGGTGGTAATACTAGTCTGTAATAAAATATTGATGTTAAATATTAACACTCAACGCCGGTTGATTGAATAATACATATTATATTAATTTGCTTACCAAATAACCCAAGTCTATAATTGATGGTGACTAGAACTACATCCTTAACAACTAAGAAATCCGGTCCAAATATTTCTGAACTTCCTGAACCAAATAAAAATCCTCCTCCATGAATCCAGACCATTACAGGTTTTGGTGAGGTAGATTCAGATGGCAGCTAAAATGTAACAATGAATATTAAATATTTTGTAAATTAAATCGATATTAGGGTATAAAAGTTCCTTACAGTTTGAGTGAAAATATTCAAAAACAGGCAATCTTCAGAACCTACTATAGTAGGAAGAAACATATGTTTTGCGTAGCAATCGTTTCCTTCTTTGGTAGCATCGTGTATTCCATTCCATGGTTCAGCTGGTCTAGGTGCCTTAGAAGTTTGTTATTAATATTACTATAATTATTATTATGCATATGTATATAAGTATAAATTATTATTAGACTACGCAAATTAAAATCTAAATATTTCATAAAATTGAAACATTTCAAGAAAGTAATTTTCTAAATTTTCAACAAAGAGGTATTGCATTCCTCATAATATAAATTAAACTATGTAAAGAATAAATTTAAATTTAGTTTTATTACTATTAATGTAATAATTCACTTGACCATAAGATATTTAATAAATTTAACATTGATATTATTATTATATATTACTCCTAATAAATAAATACTACGTATAGCTATTGTAGGTTTTAAATTTTTTTTAATGTCATGTTATAAATTAAAAATAATATGTTGTAGACTGTATTATTCTGTTTTCTTACCTTGAACCTTAATTCCCCTATGGGAGGTTTTGCGTAAGGCACACCTTGGAAACTAAAAAATTCTTCCCCATTATGAGTTTTAGATTTCTTTCCAGATAATTTTCCTTGTTTAATATCAACAATTAT
Organism: Cantharis rustica; assembly: GCA_911387805.1. Classification (NCBI taxonomy): domain Eukaryota; kingdom Metazoa; phylum Arthropoda; class Insecta; order Coleoptera; family Cantharidae; genus Cantharis; species Cantharis rustica. Next base: position 43,915,642 of record OU426877.1, read on the forward strand.
TTCTTCCGTCATTTTTGTCACAAACAAGCGGTGTTCTATACAAAGAGATAATGCAAAGTAAATAATTTAAGAAGTGCTGATAAAAATTCGTCCTGTTATTTAAAGAATATATTTGATAATTAGGTATTGATTACTCACTTGAAATTAAATTACAATTGTTTAATTAGTTTTTATTTTATCGTTTATTAACAGTCACCTTGTGATTACAAATAGTATCTATAATAATGTATAAAATTATCTTTTATACTTTCATACAAAAACACAATAATTTGATTATACAATAAATTGTGGTAATTATGTGATATTTTTATATGAGATTAGAAGTCTCGTTAATAAAATTAGTGTTTTTAAAAATATATTATAGAAGAAACAATTTTACAGGTCGACAACATAACAAATTCTAGCATAAACTCATATTACCTACATAATTATTACCTGTTATCGCAAAGACCGAATTAGTCCGAGACGATGTTCAAAAGAAGTTGAGTGGAGGAAGAAGATTCGTATTTTTCTAGTTGCCCAATCAAATAATGAAAATAATAATAAGATCTGTTTTATCTGTTGCTATTTGATTAATATTTAATTATTACTTTTTATAAACATTGGTCAAAAATATCAATGTTCATGTAACAATAGTATAAAACGCCATCATAATAATTATCGTAAACTGTTTGTAAAAAAATTAAAAACTAGGGAATAACGTAAACTAGTTTTGTTTGCTATATACCTGAATGAAGATAGAATCTAATGAAGAGCCTGGATTTATAAGCACTTACAATTTCAAAACAACAGAAAAAAATGCCTATAAAATTGAAGAAAAAGCACTAAAAATCAAATATTAAAATGTAATTTTTATTAAATATTAATTAGCCATTCGCTTTATATGTAATTATAAAAAAATTAATTATTGTATATTTTTCTAAATTTTCCATTATAAAAGATTGTCGTTTATTGTTTAACACTTGCTTATAAATCGAAAAACTTCGATCAACATCAACCGATGTAATGGAACCAAATTTGTACATCCATAATATGGATTGGTACATTCGAATCAACTTTTTGTGCCTAGTAGTACCTCAGAAAATTTCTCAAGTATATGAAATCCTTGATTTTTAACCAAGATCGCTTTTAATTTATTATTGACAATTATTCCCATACTTCCTTGCACCTTCAAAGTTTTCTTTCTGAAATTATAATTTTTACCGATTCCACTAAAGGCAAAAATACCTTTTTTCCAAATTTTCGATGGATGATGGAACGTATGAAAAGTTAGCTTTCAGTATAACTTACCGTAAAATGAGGCGACTTTGATATTTCGGGGCGGCTTTGATAACTGCCCCCGCTGCAAACTGCAACCGCGCTAGCAGCGCAATGGTACATTTTAAAAGTACCGCTTCAATTGCATTAATTACGTCCACGCCTACAGATCTTAAAATCATTGTGAAAATAGTCTTTTTTTTATAAAGTAACGTGCAATAAATTGATCAAAAACGCCAGTCATCAGCCTAAGAAGATTTTTGTAGTTATTATAACTTCGAATGTGCAAAGGTTGGTAATATTTTATAGTTTTTTTTAATTATATATTTTTAATCAGGCATGTCTGGAGAACATATAACTTCAAATAAGCATTATAAAAAAAACTATCATGCGGTTAAAAATCTTGTTAAACCGTGGTGGGGTCAATTTGATCATAACTTAGGGGCGACTTTGATTTATATAGTTTTTGTTTTTTATAGTTAGTTTAATAGTTTTTTAGTTACTTTGAGCTAATTTTGGCAATTTTTGGCTTCAGATGGTCCGAGTCTATAAGAGGAAACCCGAAACTAGGAATTCTAAGCATTACTCACAAGGCCAACTGGATGAAGCCATTCAGAGAATTTTATTTAAGTTTTTAATAAGTACTGCAAAATTACATTTAGCTATAAACGTACAAGCACTTATTTTGTTTATCATTTTTTATACAAGAATATGTATTTTTTATGGAAATAAACACCTAATACAATAAGATAACTTCGAGCATAGTCGCCCCCAAAACTATCTGTTATAACTCAAAACCTACAACACCGATTTTAACGTGAAGCGAAAGTAATCACTCTAGACATGTTCTCTACATTTTAAACGTATTTCCATAGGGGGGGGGGTTTAAAGGTGCCCCACTCGAGGTGTAGAGTTGATCAGCAAGTTTTCAATTTGTCTCAGTTTGTCTCAGTTGTAACACTTCAAAACAGCAAGATTAGTTTGGCTATGGAAGGGAATAATTTTGTCACGTAAAACTCAGTTCGGCACGGTACAATACTTATGTCAAAACGGTAAAAAAAGCAACATTTTAACTGAGTAACTAAGTATTTCAGTACAATCTCCCTTAAATAAGGTAAAAAGAATACAGCTAATACATTGAGTCACGTTCCCCACCATGTAAGCACTGCTTTGGGAAGTAGAGGGGGTATCGGGAAAATTTTCTTTAAATTTTTGCACTTTCAAAGACGCCTTTACAAAAATTTTTTTTATTTAAAATTAAATTATTAACCAAAAAAATTTGAAATCCGGCAACACAAGAAAGCCCATGATCCAGACATGTACAGTAAATTAAATTTTTATTTAATACTTTGAGCCCTGCTTCAGCTTTAATCATGTACTTCATCGATCAATAAAAAACATTAAAAAAAGTTCTAATAAGCAATAACATGCTTTTTAAACAAAATCTTGAGAAAAAAGCGAAAAAAGCACTATCAACATTAGATTAAATTACTGCAATTTTTAAGAAACGTCAAGATTCAAAAGGAATTTTATCTGCTTATAATTTAGAGTAATAAGCAAAAAGCTTAGAATTCGAGCTCTACGAATGATAATAAAGAAACAACATTTTAGGGTTCAATATTTGGAACAGGTTTGGAGTTTTCTTATTTTAGCTATATTAAGGTGTGATTAGCAAGATTTCAAGTTTTCCACTTAACGAAAGTTTGTGCTAATTTGTTTTATTGGTTTTTTTTATTATATTAGTTTTTTCTAATTTATGTGATAAATATTATATGATATAAAAAATTAACTAAACATTACAGATAATAATTATTATATCCTTTAAATAAGCTCTGGTTCTGGTAATCTCTATGGTGGTCTATCTACTAGCATTTGAACATCCGTTAAAGTCCATACATTTTTACAAACTATGGTTTTATGTTTATAAAAATTTAAAAAGTATTCCCAAATTTTGAATCTTAAAATATAATACAAGAATTATATTGGCTGTTTCCATATGGTTAGCTCCCACCCATCGAGTGTAGTTATAAATATAAGTAGTTCAGCACAAATTTTCTCAGTTTGTACGTTAATAATGTAAGGTATTTATTACATCTACAAATGTATCAAAACTGCACTTTCACCTAAACCAAAATATTTAAGAAAATAACAGAAAAGAAACAAACCAAGCAGGTTTGAAGCAAATTGAATAATCTAAAATACGCTGACTACACTGTTGTGACCTAAAGTCCGAGTTTGATTTATGAACTTGGTATTTTAACGGTAAAAAACAGAAGGGAAGTTTTAAAGTTAAAAAAGAAGAATAAGATTTTAGTAAGAAATGGGTAGCAATCAGTAATGGTATAGTGTCGTAGATTTCACAGTTTTCGTCGCTTATAACAGAGAATAAGTTATACAGCGGACTGATTAAATCAACTGTTATCAATATTAACCTTGTCTCATAAATACAGTAATTAACGGTTTGAAATGTTTTATTATTATTTCTTATGAAGTTAGCACTTCTAAAGTTCTAAGATCAGAGCCGCACTTGCGACAAAAACGCCGCGCCGCATCCAGGACACAATGATAATATGCTGGGTGAAATTGAATAGAAGTGAGTTTGATTATTATTGTTATTTTTATTGCAATGTTTTAGTCATGGCATTTGTGAAGTTAGTGTGAACGTAGCCTTATAGCTTTACTAGAATAATATAATAAGTTATAATATGATTAATGTTATTTAATAATCTTTTTCTTCTTCTTAGCCTGTATCCACCCACTCCTGAATGTTAGGCCTTTCTTATATTTATTTGAGAGGTTAGTAAGCTTTAAAACTCCACGCTTGCCAATGCGTGTTGGCGAGTATAGCCCCAAGATGTAAGTTAGGCTTTTTAGATCACAGTAGTGCAGTTGGCGCAACCAAGCATCGAACTGCGGTCTCCCGCTCCGTAGCATGTCGATTTAAACCTTACACCAACTGCTGCTTAATAATACTATGATAATATTTATAATGAAATTTAAATTATTTTTATGAGAGATTGAAAACAATTGAATCTAAACACAAACAAATAGAAATTAAAATTTCAATTTATAACTTAATAAGAAATAATTTGACTTTTGAACTACAATTAAATTTAATTGCATAACTTCTCAAGCTTTTACTTAATATTTCCAGGTTTACTTAATGAGAATCCAAAAGTTAAAACATAATGTTTAAACAGGATGTAACAAACTATAATCATTCAATTAAATAGTTTTTGTCGTTAACATAATTATTATTAATTAAGTTATGAATTAAATTTTTAATTTTATAACATAAAAACAATTTAAATCTTATTATAAATATAATTATAAAAGTACAATATAATGTACAGTACTTGCTGATGGCTGTTCCATCCTTCCATAAAGAAGTAGACATTTTTTTAAGTTATTAAAATATGATAATATTCTAAATATTAAAATTCTGATGGGGAAGGGCTAAAATGTAGTACCATAGCCAGAAAAGCCTATAGATTTTCTCTTTAAACTTCTCTTCTTTTAGTTGTTTAAGTACTATAAGAATCTCAATAATTAAACTTTTCTTGCATGTGTATATTTTTAATTTAATTATACATTGTAAAACAAGTAATAATTATTATGCGCAAAAGTTAAAGTTTAAAACTTGCTAGTAACAACCAAAATATACATAGTATTGAATATATCAAAAATCTGAAGATCAATTACTTCATTAATTAATTATTATGTTTTATTACTTTATCTGTGTTATCTGTGTTATGTTATTATGTTATCATAATTAATCATAATTATCATTAATTATGATCAATTATGTTAATTGCTTGCAGATGGTATCAAATCGTATATTTCGTCCCATAATTTCATTCTAGTGCTTTCTGGATTAATACCAACAGTTATGTTTTCTCCAATGTCAACAAAATGGTGTAATCCTTTCTGCACGGGTTTCCATTCTATATTAATGATAGAATCCTTTTCGGTGGGATTAGGATTTCCATTTCGAGCAAAAGTTGTCCACAATGTCGTCATCTTCTTAATTCCATCTTGTTCTACATTACCTTTTTCCCACATTTTAGTGAAGTTGTTATTAAACAAATATCCCATTTCGTCACCATGTGAAGCACCTACACAAACAAATTCAATTAAGTGGTTTTTTAATGTAACAAGTAATAAATTTATAATATTCTATTATACCTGCAGTTGTTATTTGAAACATAGATTTGAATAAGTTCAATTTTGATTCTAAAGAAAATCGGTAGAAGTAGATAGGCATGGAGGAAGTTGAGCTAAAATATCTTATTGCTGAATGTAGACTACCAAGAATTATGGCATCCGTTTGCAACTGAAAAAGCGAATTGTTTTACTGATACTGTAGAGATTGTTATTCAAGTTTTATTTTAAAATTTCCATTATTACCAAATAAGTATTGTCAATATTATCTCTCGATGCCTCCTCATGATTATAGTACAATGCCTTCATTTGTTCAGCAAGTTTCTTTGATTTACTATTTTGCTTCAATTGGTAAGGTAAAGTGTTTTCCAAATCAGTTTTAAAATCAAGTTTGTTTCCATTAACTTTTTCTTCGTACTCTATTATCATACCTTCTCTACTGCAATATCCAATCATTAATGGAATCTTGGTATAATTTCCAGATCTACACAAGTCTAAAGGTTTTTCTTGTATAAATGCAGGCTCTTTTGCAGAAGTCTCCAATATAGGAGCAATTGTTCTTTCAGGTTTATTAGGAACAAACTAAAAAAAAACAACATTATTTTATGTTTAAAACTTTGTTAGATCTCTAAGAATATAGAAACGACAATATAATAGAAGTAGTATAATATAAACGTAATTTATTGAACGGACAAAATGTGTGAAAATGAGCAACTTATTTTGATATAATTAATGAACTAAATTAAAAAAATATATACACACCTATACTAGGTAAACGTAAAACCATACTAAAAACAAATTTAAATTAACTTACATCTGGTATTTTATCCTGTAAAAGCACAATTTCTTCAGAAGTCATGGTTTGTAATTTTTCTACAATTTCTCTTTCGTTTACCGTTTGTAGATTTAAAGCTTTTGCAATTGCTGGCGCAGTTCTTTGTCCTAAAGCCCAATTAGCAAAAGCACATCCACTTTGAATTATGGCTTTATGGAATAAACCTATGACAAAATAATGTAAAGTAATTTTGAAATTATTCTGAACGTTTTACCTTTCGCCATTGGTGAAAGCATTAAATAATGAACAGATGCAGCTCCAGCACTTTCACCAAAAATAGTAACATTGTTAGAGTCACCATTAAATTTTGCGATATTTTCTTTAATCCATTGCAGAGCCATAACTTGGTCTTTAAGCCCAGCATTTCCGGGAATTTCTAACGAAGCGTCTTCAAAATTTAAAAAACCTAAAATAAAAAATACTTGATAACATTGCAACAAATACTTAACAATAGGGAAAGTAAAATTTGTTAAAAGCAATGCAAATCTTTAAAATTGAAGATGGTTCTTCGGGTGAAATTATCCTAATCTTCAATCAACTTATCTTAATCAAATTTGAAAATGTTTAATTTCAATAACCTAAACTATAGATTATATAGGTATAATGCAGAATAATTAAAATTTTTTAATATTCTGGAACTAAATGAAATAAAATACGAATTATTCGATATCGCACTAGATATTAGATCACCAATTTCTCTCATTTTAAATGTTAGATTTGTTTACTTACCAAATAATCCAAGTCTATAATTAATGGTAACTAGAACAACATCCTTCACAACTAAAAGATCTGGTCCATATATTTCTGAACTTCCTGAACCAAGTAAAAATGCTCCACCATGAATCCAGACCATTACAGGTTTTGAAGAGGTAGATTCGGATGGTAACTAAATAAAATAATTATTATTTCACATTTTTTTAGGTTAAATAATATTAGCAATGCCTTACATTTTGAGTGTAAACATTCAGAACTAGGCAATCTTCTGATCCCACTATGGTTTTAAGAAACATATGTCTTGCTAAACAATCGTTTCCCTCTTTTGTAGCATCTAGTATTCCATTCCATGGTTCAGCTGGTCTAGGCGCCTAAAAAGTTTCAAGAAAATATATAAATTATTGTTAGAATTTTTAAGTAATATTATCATGTTATAAAATTTACATAAAAAATGTAAGTTATGAAATTAACTTTATTATTTTATAAAATTAAATATAAACTAAACAAAAACGTTAAAATAATAAAATTTAACCGTAAGAATTTTTATTAGTATACTATGGGTATATAAATTAATATTGAATTAAAATTTTTAAAATAATTTTATCTAATTTGAATATTTCTATGAAAATCCGCCTAAAAATCATATTTTTTAAGATAAATTTATCTTTTTAAACACGAAAAAGGTAAATATCGTAGAAAATGGGCAACTAAACCAATATTTTGCAATATTCCACGAATCTCTGTAAAGACTATCAATAGTCCAAAATTCTTAATTCTCACGTAAGACTTAAAGAAAGTAAATTTATATTAATGCTTTGTACACATCAGCAAACGAATTGGAAACCACGTTTGCGAGCAGTGCGTTACGCTGTTCGCGAACAGAGCTGCAAACGTTTTTAAGAAACACTACCTGAAGATGGTAGAGACCCACTTGTTTTGCTTTATGTCTTTTAGTCCTTATTTTATGGTTTTTTCTTATTTTTAATTAGCAAACTCTGCAAAACAGTAAATGTGAATACATATATAAAATGCGAATAATACGTTACATATTTTTAATCAATATCATTAATTATATAGTAAAGTAAATTATTTCTTTATAATATATTTTCATAATACAATGAAAAACACAGACTATTACCTATTACTATTATTATAAAAACACAAGGTTATTCCGTCAAGAACGAACGCACATTCTAAATTTTAAGCATTTTGCAAATGTTTCAGATGTTTTTTTGTGAGGATAAAAGTTACATTTTCTGAATGGGAAATCCTATTGGTTAGCCATAATAAAATTCAGTATATTATTATTAAATCAAATTTATTTTGATTTCGGGTATAACAAAGTGGTATATTATATACTAAAGTAATATTTTGTTAAAAAATTCCACCTCACTTATTTTACCACGACTAACTCGGTGTGCAGATGCAGAAAACTCTTCTTAGGGTAGTAGATTCAATATTCGTTAAAAAAAATGTTAATACCAAAATTCGATTTTAAAAACTTTCAATCGAACTTATTTTAAACTGTAAAAAGTTTTATATTTAGTTGGAAGATTGCACTTAGGATTTCAATTTATCAATTTAAAGCAATATCAGACGTTCGCTTTTTTAACTAAATTTTATTACTCCAAATAAATTTTATAAAATATCAAATTTTAACCAACTTTTAATTTCCAAATTAACGTTGCAACAAAAATTGAAAAATTATTTTCACCTTATGATAACTCTTTATACCAAATTCTAATTTAATAATTTCTAACTTACAAAAAAATATCTTTGTGACCAGTTCCGACCAAAAATACTTTCAAACAATATTCTCTTTTTTTAATATGCAAGAAAAACTTAATTCTAAAACCTATTCGCACAATATAAACTAAAGAGCGGCTAAGCAAAAATCTACATCTCCGCCGTTTCAGCCATCTAGGCAAAATAGCCTCACTCCAACTCAACTTTCCGCCAACCTTACATTTCCAAAACCAACACAACAAATTTAAAATTTAAAAAGTCACCAAAAGCATCAGGAGCGGTTAAATCGCTTCGTAACATGACAATACATATTATTGTCTACCCAATAGGATAAAGAAAGGTACCATATCTCGTTGAAAAAAGAGTAACTACAATTCTTCACTGAAAATACTGCTAAAAAATTACCTACTTCTCCAAACAAATTTATCATAATAAAGAAATTGTACAAAGTAAAAAAGTTTGTCGTGTAAAACGTGTAGTGTACTTAGTAAATAATACAGTGTTAATTTTTAGTGTATAATTTTGCTCTACTTTATATTTCGCATTAAAATAACACTAAAATGGTAAATTCTAACTAGACGATAACATTTCGATAAAAAGAGTAAATTTCAACCTTGATAGATCGAATCTAGCAGGTGTTAGGTGACATTACAATAATCACCGATGATAAAAACGCACAAATGCACACTTTATCAAAGTTTGTCACCGGTGAGACGGATAAATAAAAACATTGACCACTTGCTATTGAAGATTATCAAAGATTACTTTCATGCAATTAATATAACATTATATTCATCCGAGTGCAATGCGCAAGTTAATATTGTTGAAGTGTTTCAGTTCAATTATTTTTTTTATAGTGTTGGAAATTAATGGAAAATCGTTGGAAATTAATTTATTAAAAGAATTTCCAAGATTTCTCGATCATTCGTGGTTTGTAAGTTTTATTATCTTTATGTGTTTGTACTGTTACTAAAATATAAAATTTTGCTTTAGATTGAGGAAGATTTTCAACAATTATATCCAGCTATTCAAAAAAGAGATATTTAGTCAAGATATAGATAAAATTAAATATACTAAAGAACCGTAAAATACACGAAACCTGCAGTTATATTTCACAATATGAAACGAAATCCAGTAGTATTATTTTTTACACTAGATTTCTGAAGAACGTTTTTTTAGATTGTTGGAATAGGGCACTTAAAGCATTATTTCTCTTGCAAGTAAAAAAATAAGGTGAAACGTACCAAACAAAACTTATGCAACGCTAACAGACAAATTAATTACTTTTAAACCTGCAAGTTATTTTAAAATACAGTGGACGCCACTTATAGGAATCAGGGTCAAAGTTATCATTCGAGTATTATTATCACTTTAGCGAAGAACGAGCCGAAGGAATATGACTACACGCGAAAAATATTCTTTATTATAATCAAAAAATCGGTTTATGTTATCAATTATTTTTAGGCTGTTTTCTTCTACTGAAAATGGAGTCAGTTTGCAGTTACAATCATTTTTTTAAATTTTGCAAACAGATAGAGGAACCACCCAGACATTCATTAGCCAGACCTGACTCAGGTGTATTATAGCAGAAAGTTGCTAGAATGTTGACTATGCACTACGATTTAATTCTGTTCTTAAAATTTCACAATACGCGACAAAAAATGTTTATAACATTTTTAGATAAGAATTATTTTTTGTTTCTTGTGTTTGTGTGTGTGTTTCTAATATTGTTAATTATGTAATATATTTATAGTAATAAGTACTCTAATTGAATCGCTTATTTCAGAAACAACCTAAGTCACATTTTGGCAGTTTTCGGGAGGTGAACTAAAACGTTTGATAAGTTTATCTAAACATTTTCAAAAAAACTCGAGGTTGAGGTCAAAGGTTTACCACTAAAGTAAGAGTTTATCATAAACAAAAGCATATAAATTAAATTATGTGTTACTCCCCAAAAATACATAATGGTTTAACAAACTCAAAATTATCAAAATGTGACTTAGGTTGTTTCTGAAATAAGCGATTCAATTAATGTTTTTAATTCACATGTGGTCAGGTAAATTTTACATCTAAATAAAGAAATTTTTACATTACAATTATGTTTTTTGTTTATATAGTATATTATTAAACCCTAGATTAATTTAAAATATACCCTAATTAGTATTTTAATTCAATCTATTCGTCTAAAAAAGTACCTATACTAAAGTTAATAAATTATCTGTTTAGTGTATTCAAATTCCTATCTTTATCTAATTATACACAGAATAGTGAAAATTTAAATTTTCATTTTATTTTAACACTAAATTTTGTTTTGTGTACTCGAAATAAGGTTAAAATTTTAACAAATTTTAGTGAACTCTTTTCACTGCACTTAATTAAAACTTTTAGTGAAAAATTTACACTAAATTGGGTGAACCACAAGCTAGTGTTTTTTAGTGTAAAATATTTACTCTATATTTTTTACTGTGTACTCTAACTATATTATATTTTATTATTAAATTAAAATTTGAAATCATAAATGTTTATTTTTGGAGTTCCTAATTATTTCATGGTACAATAAATTAAATAAACCATAACATTATTTTTCGATACTACTTCATATTTTTTAAGTTGATGGCAAAATTCCCCAACTACCAAATTCAGAATAAAATGTTGATAATTTTAAATTTTAGTCATTGCTTTAAAAACTTTTATGTGCATGATGTGTAAAATGTGTAAAATTACACATAATATGCATTCAAAAAAATGTTCTCAAACTAATTTTTTCTTTTTTATTTTGTGTTTTAAATTTAATTTAAAATTTCAACAAATAATCTCAGAAATCCCTTCGAGTGCTCGTCGAAATACCGACATGCGATAAATCATTGAAAATGTTTGTCAAAATTCATGACATCATTGCAAGTGCGATATAATATTAATGAAACAACGTCATTTTTTCGAGAAGTGTTCAATGTTCTAAGTGCCAATCTCTAAAAAGCTCTTCGCAGATTTTGTAGCAAATTTGCCGAAAGTGTTGCACGAATTCATCACTTACGTTCTTACCATACTATGTTTATTGATGTGAACAAGGCAATATATTACCTAATAATAACCATATTATCAGGTTACTATTTGAACTTGTTGATAACATAGTAGACTAAAAAATTTTTTTATCGATTTATAATTTCAGTAATTTTCAAGTTTATCAGTAATAAAATTAATACAAGCAAGTTTAGAACTAAAAAATATCTAAATTATTATTAACAAACTAAATTAATATTTTTTAAATTAATAAAATATTATTTAAGCATTTATATTTTTTAAATATAATTTTATGGTGTTTTTAATTTTAAGTTTTATATTAATTTTTTATCTTACCTTAAATCTTAATTCGCCTAGGGGAGGCTTTGCGTAAGGTATACCTTGAAAACTAAAAAATTCATCACCATTACTAGTTTTAGACTTTTTTCCACTTAATTTTCCTTGTTTAATTTCAACAATTATTTTGTCTGCCATTTTATTTACAAACTAGTTACTAATACGACAGTGGAATTTGCACTGATAAAAATTCGTTTTATCGTTAAAAAAATAATGTTAAGTTAATCTGGCTAAAATATTATAACGATTATAATTAAAAATAAACTAAATATTATCGGGGATTGTTGAATACAAATATTTAATTGTCGACGTTACGAAATCTTTGATTAATATTTTCTGCAGGACTACAAAAATAAATAATATAAATTAATATTTCATTACACAAACCATTGTTTTTTAAACCTTATAAATAATTATTAACGTTTCTAAAAGAAAGAAATTTTGCAATAGAAATTAAAATAGCAAATTTTCAAAAAAATTTAAATGCTTGAACTGGACTGTTCGACACTTCACTTCACAATGCCACTCCGTGACTTGGAATGTTTTGTAATTGACTAGGCTTATTAATATAAACAGAAACATAATAAAACCTTGCTATCTTTTGTGTTAAACAATTAGGGAAGGTAGAGCAAGATGATGTAGTGAGGTAATAGTACCCAAATAATATTTATACACCTCAGATAGTATATCGCTGGTGATATTTTGTAACGCAAAATGTTTTGTATTATACTATGTATGAAGTTAAGTCTTAAGGTAAGTACAAAAAGTTGACAACATGCCAATATTGGTGTTGTAAACATGTCGTCGTGAGAAGGTAGTCAGTTAGAGTGGTTAAGTGCGTTGCTGCTAATGCTGAATGCCTGGTTCGACTCCGGGCTCAGTAAAACTTTATTCTGACCGTCTCCCCTCGGAAGGCAATGGCAAACTACCGAGGTGTAATCTGTCTGGTACATCTTCTCTGGAGATGAAGTGTATACACTTTCCACGGTACGGAGCCCGCGTTAAGCAGTAGGCCCCCTATGTGTGTGATAATACTTCAAACGCACAAACCAAACATAGGAGAGAGGTCGCCAACGTCCGGAGAACCGGATATGGCACATGATGAAGAAGAACATGTAATCCGTCAACTAGCAACTAGTTGATGTGTGCTTGTCGACATCGGGCGGCATGACATAGAAGAAATTTCTTGCCTGTTGCTTATATCCATGTTTTCCGGTGTTGTCAACAAGTGATGTCGCTCGTGAGAGTTTTTATCAAGCAATCTGAGTTTGGTTTAGACACGTAAGTAGTTTTGGTTTAGACGCGCAACACTGTTGAAAACATGTATGCGGATACAAGTTGCTGTATCCAAGAAATATGCTGCCAACATTCATCAACATTTTGTTAGCCGGTCTGTACTTACCTTTATAGCTACAATAATACATATTAAGTACAACTGACAAAGTCAAGTTGTAATTATTGTGCAGTTGCAACTGAAAATTTTTGATATTATAGTTTGAATAATAGGCGCTTTTTGGGATTACATTTTAAGTATCTTTAAATGCGATGCGAATAGGGAGCTAAACATCATGACTGATGTCGACAGTAGTTACTTTATTGTTACTCTGTGGTTACTAAATATTAATTAATATTATTTATTTGTAAAATAATTAAAATTATGCTTAGATTAAAGATAACGTAATAAATCAAAGCTTAAAATATAAACAAGAGAAAGTAGAAAATACAACAAAATTTTCATTATAAAATGCTCAGTATAAAACTAATGACTTTCAGATTGACACACTGAAACCATTGCATTGTAGCTTTACCCATATAAAGTACATAGAAAATAACTTAAAAAAGTTTAGAATTTTTTAAAAATTTTTGTGGTATTTAGTAGCATGTGATGTTAAAATAATCAAATTTAACAATATGTTAAAAAAAATTTTTTTAATAATTTTTTAATAAAATTAATTTTTACATGTTAGATGAAATTGAAAAATAATTTAATTCATAACTTACATAAAATTGTTCAAAAACTATTTAAATGAATGATATAGTTTGCGACACCCTGTTATAACTGATGTTTCGATTTTCGGAATCTCATCAGGCAAACCTGAAAAACTTATTGAAATGATTGAAAAGTTATGTTTTTAAATTAAAAATTCAAACTTGATTTAAAGTCAAATTTATTTGACTTTTGTAAAAACAAAAATTATACCTACTTGAAGCCAAAATGAATAAATAAACTTATTTTGAAAAATTATAAACCGGAAAACTAAACTAACCCCCAAAAAAAACCTAAATTGAAACGTTAGTTGTAATTTAAAATTACAAAAGTTGTAGATTGCCCCAATTTCAAAATTTCATGTGTATAAACTTAGTGAAATATACAGGACAGATCTACGTATTAATTTGTTATATTGTTAACATAACGGATATGATAATTGATAAAATGGTAAATGTTATTAACATGTGATAATATTTTTTAATAAAATTAATTTTAATTAATAATAATTAATTTTGTTATGTTAAAATAATCAAATTTTTATATTATGTTACAGGTTTTTTTGTTTTTTGTTTTTTATTTTTAAGGGGGTTTTATCGTCTAGAAACTTCAAAAATTCGATTTTTTTTGTTTTGCATTTTCTTATACTACTTTGGTATTATAAGAATTGTGGTATTTTTGGTATATTTGGTATATGGTATTGTGAGAATGTGTCTGAAAAATATTAATTAGATATTCGTAGAACTTCTATAGTTACAGAGCTTTAAAGGTTGCGTTGCGTTCGGTCGCACCAGGTAGTTTAAAAGTAGTAAAAGTACCCGGTAGTAAGAAAGAAGCGAATGCGGCTCAATGTTTTTTTTTTGAAGCTGAGGAAGGTGGTCTACATGGTCCCGGTATAGCTGATTAAGGGTAAGTTACTCAAATTAATTTATTATCCATCTTATGTTCAGCCGGATTAATATTAAATGTGTATGCAAACTTTAAACGCGTTTATTTTGAAACGACATTTTTCAAGTCGGGCGCACGTTTTTCTTAAAAATTATCCGACCGATTGACTTCTGGTTTTGCACACATTTTAAGGGAACCTTTAACTATAGTCTGAACTATAATAATACCGATAGCTTGAATATTTTATCTTTGTTCTCATGTTTTAGTTGATAATTTTTCGGGAAAAATAAATCTTAAATTTCATACTACTGTGATTTCAATAAAAAATTTCGTACTTAGTTCTAGTTCAGACGATAACTACATGTATTGTCATGTTCCGAACCAAAGTTTTACCTACCCTGTTAATTTGCCATAAATTTTGATGTAAAGTTTATGAAATATTTGAATTTGAATTTTGAGAGGTAAAACTTTGAAAATTAAAGTTGGTAGAAGTGAGGTTCTTATCGAGGCCTTTTGCCAAAAATGGTCGACGTGATGGACGCATTAATTTATTAGTCCGAATAATTTTTGATAAGTTTACAAATTTTGGAATACTAGTAAAAGTTTTTGAAAATAAAATGTTTTGTTGAAGTTATTATATTGGATTAAATTGATTTTAGAAGATTTTTGAATGGGTTTGAAAATAAAATTTAAACAGAAGCAAATTAAAATAGTGTGATAATTGTTGACCTTCCATAAATATATATTAGGAAAATGGGACACTAAAGATCCCGAAACGTCGGACAATCGAATTGTTTTATTTGACCGCATTTCTCAACAATTTTTTCCTAATATAGAAGCAAATTACTTAAAAAAGGATAGATAAAGGTGAAATTGGATGGAATTTGCAATTTGCAATTGGAAAATTTAGTTAACGGTAAAAATTGTATAATTTAAATTAAAAATTTGTTCAAGGAACAACAAATGGTTGGTGATAAGCCGGACTGCGATACCGGTATCGAATAAATTTTAACGTGCCCATTTGAAAATTTTATTGCAAACCAAATTAAAATTTTAAGAAAATATTTAATTGAAGTTTTGAAAATTAATTAAAAAATGTTATGCTGGTAGCATTTCAGTATATAGATTAAAAAAAATTTTGTTCTTTTGTTTCAGACGACTAGAACCGCCACAATCTGTGCGCCCGATAGGACGAGCGTTTTACGCCACGACATACATAGTAGCGCAAAACTTGTATATATATTTTAATAAAATATTTTATAAAAATTTGTGTTGTTTCTTGAAATATTTCTTGTTGCGTATCAAAAACCCCGGCACGATAGGTTTAATAGTTTTTGCAAAATTAATTCCTAAAGATTACTTAAAAAATAAGCATCTAGACGATAATACCCCCTTAAGTAATTTTTACCACTTCTATAGCGTAATGTTTTTAGAATTATATTTTCTTGTTTATTTAAATATTCTTAGTTCAACCCTGTTAAATGGGAATTTTTGTCATTTTGGTTTCGTTAAATATTATGTTTTCTTCGTAGTATGTATTATTTACTTAATAGTTAAAATTTTATTATTTTAACATTTTGTTAAGTTTGATTATTTTCATATAAAATACTGATGTAAAATTTGTATAGAGTATTATACAATTTTTTTGTGATAAAAAATCAAATTGAAAGTAATATAACGTAATATAATTATTTTTTCGATTTTTAAGAAAAAAGAACATAATCTTCACATTTTCAGGAACGGTAAACATTTTTCTCGAATGTAATCTTAAATATTAAACGTACTAAATACGTGTTGGAAAATT
This sequence comes from Cantharis rustica, assembly GCA_911387805.1. Taxonomy (NCBI): domain Eukaryota; kingdom Metazoa; phylum Arthropoda; class Insecta; order Coleoptera; family Cantharidae; genus Cantharis; species Cantharis rustica. The sequence continues at coordinate 43,932,391 of OU426877.1, forward strand.
TGAACCGGATGTAGCCGGGTACGCAATCTAGTAAATTTTATAGAAAACTATAAATTTTTATCTAAAGAGTAAGTTAATGCTTTAAATGCTTAAATTAGAAGCTAATTTATTGGTCGTTAAAATCTAACTACTGACCTTGCCAAGTGAGATAATCGTTGCGCAATTTGCAGTATTTGTATAAATGAATTTTTTAAATAAAATTTTTATTACATTTAAATCAAACTTGAATTGCATACCTAAAAACCATATAAATATATTACTAAGTTTACTATGTTTATGCACAGTAAATTAATTTTTTGTAAATAGAATATTTTATTCACAATGAAAATTATATATTAAAAATCAAAATGAAAATTTATAGTATAAGTGTATTTTTCTTCAAGAATTTGAAGAATCTGTATCTTCAGGAATCTGTATCGGCAATCTTCTTTCAAAGAGATCCAGTCAAAAATAAAATTTTTACTTATTACACATGCAATCAAACTGTTCTGCAACTGATAATTCCATGTTAGAGCCTAACCTAACTGCAGTTAACGACGACTGTTAAATGTATAACATATATAAAAAATTATAATTTTAAGTGTAGTGCTCTTTCCGCTGGATCTCTATGTGGAGAAAAGTGCGGGGATTTTCTCTTCTAAACTGAAGCTAGATATTAAGCTATCGCTGGGAAAGTATACCTCTGCTCTCCAAACAGAACTCACGGGTATACATCACTGCGCAGAAATAGTCCAGGAAATAAATATTCAAAGTAAAAAGATTAAGATACTTACGGACAGCAGAGCTGCTATTGTTATCATCTGAGGCCTGGTGTCTCAATGCATTTGGGCGCTGGACGTAGTATCTAAACCCAACGTTCTAACTCTTAGCTGAGGAGAGGGCACGAAAAAAATGAGGGCACACACAAGTTGATGAATTGGCAAGACTGAGCTTGGATAACTCACCATGTGGTCCTGAGTCTTTTGTTATGCTGACTATTAAAACCTTAGAAGCAATCATAAAAGAAGAAACTCTAAGACAAATGTAACTAGATGCCGATAATCAAGGGCAACATACGGGAGCTCTCCGATAAGCATGCAAAATATTAATAAATAAATATTACAGCTGTTGCTGTAACAGGAGGTAGTATAATAGGCTCGAATTGTGACCCGAGTGCACGCAAATCTTGGTTTGCCTTATACAGCTAATCCAGAGTGTACTGCTGTCAATCTCATAAAAGTTTACGAAAGAGACTGGAAAGTACAAAATAAGATAATACTATAGCGCAACTGAAAAGAGTGTATCTACGCAATGTTTTGTTCTGTTTTCGGTTATAATGTATAATAATTTTCTGTGCTGTGTCGAGCAATCTTTATATTTGTAATTAAATACTTTGAAATGGTTTTGGTTGCGCAGGTAGGTTTCTACAAGATAAATCCAAAATACAATAATTAAAATAGATAAATGATTTTTTATATAATTTTTGAAAAATACAATTTAATTAGAAATTGAAAGATTTGCTATACGTTTTCGGTAGGTATCATATCATATATTTCATCCCATAACTTCATTCTAGTACTTTCTGGGTTACAACCGACGGTTAAATTTTCGCCAATATCGGCAAAATGGTATATTCCTTTTTCCACTGGTTTCCATTCTATATTAAGCAAAGAATCTGGTGCAATTGAATTCGGATTACCATTTTTAGCAAAATTGGTCCATAACTTTGTAAATCTTTTTATTCCTTCTGATTCTGTACTATTTGAAGAAAATTGTTTAGTAAAAATTGTTTTAAATAAGTATCCAAGATCGTCAGCATGTGAAACACCTAAAAATTTTATTTGCACCAATAAATAAATTAAATTTGCTAAGTAATATACCTGAAGATGTTGATTTCATCACTTGCTTGTAAAAATTTAATTTAGATTCCAACGATACTCTGTAGTAGTAGATGGGTTTAGACAAAGCTGCACTTATTACCTAACAGTGGAATGAATACTACTTAAAAAGGAGCAATCGGTTTCCAACTAAAATAATACCAATCCATTTTTTTTAAATAAAAATTTCAGAAATTTTATTACCATAAAAGACTTGTCCATATTATCTCTAGACGGTTCTTCTTCGCCATAATATAAAGTTTTAATTCTCTCGGCAAGTTCTTTTGATTTACTGCTACCCTTAGGCAATTTCAATATGTAGGGTAAAGCTGTTTCAAAATTATTTCTGAATGTAATTTGTCCACCACGACATTTTTCCACATATTCAATATTCATTCCTTCTCTGTTACAATATCCAATCATTATTGGAATTTGAACAAAATTTCCAGATTTAGTTAAATTAAATGGGTGTTCTGATAGAAAAGTAGGTTCTTTTGTGGTAGTTTCAACTACGGGACTGATTATTCTTTCATTTACGTGAAGTGTTACCTGAATATATAAAATATATTTTAAATAAAATTTGAAAAATTACATTACGCTACATCAGGTAATTTATCTTGTAAAAGTATAATTTCTTCAGATGTCATTTTTTGCAATTTTTTGACAATTTCGCTTTCGTTTTTTGGTTCGAGTTCTAACACTTTCGCAATTGATGGAGTGGTTCGCTTACCCATAGCCCAAGTATTGATGGCAGTTCCACTTTGTAATATAGCCTTATGAAATAAACCTAAAAATATAGCGATACATACAATTTCAAGGTTGTAAGATTAATACCTTTAGTCATGGGAGATAAAATCAGGTAGTGGACTGATGAACCTCCAGCACTTTCTCCAAATATAGTCACATTATCTGGATTACCACTAAAACTTGCTATATTTTCTTTTACCCATTGTAAAGCCATAACTTGATCTTTAAGTCCAGCGTTTCCTGGTATTTCCAAAGAGGGATCTTCAAAATTCATGAAACCTACGATAAATGAAATAAATGAAATATATGAAAAAATAATTTTAAAAAAGCCTACCAAATAATCCAATTCTGTAGTTAATAGTAACTACAACGACATCATGAGGAATTAGAAAATCAGGCCCATAAAGTTCTGAACTTCCCGATCCATTAATAAAACCTCCTCCATGTATCCACACCATTACAGGTTTTAGAGTGATAGATTTATTCGGCAACTAAGTATAAATATTAAAGTTTGCTAAAAAATATTTTGAATTATAAATAATTCACTTACATTTGGAGTGTAAACATTTAAGAAAAGACAATCTTCCGATCCAACAATTTCGTCAGTAAGAATGTGCCTTGCATAGCAATCGCTTCCTTCTTTAGTAGCATCTCTTATTCCGTCCCAAGGTTCTGGTGATTTGGGGGACTAAAATTTAAAGATCAAAATATGTCTTAATGTTAATTTCCTGAAATTATATAGTTGTTAAATATTGTACTAATTCTCTATAGATGTTCGAGTAATGTAAGAACTTTATTTTGAGTGCTTTCCTTTGCAAGACCAAACCACCGAGGTAATCAATCTTCCATAAGAATTCTTTTTGAAAAAAAGTATATTACATTAAGTAATAGGTATTTCATAGTTGTGCATATGACATCAGTAACATAAGAAAGTGGGGTCACGATCTACGTTAAGCCTAATAATATTAAAAATATTATTTATAAACTTTTGATTTTTTTCTAATAGTACAGCACTTGACTAGAACAGAGATGAAGACACAAAGTTCAACTTTTGGTAAAACTATACACCTAGTAACAAAACTGCCTACCTTAAATCTCAATTCGCCTATTGGAGGTTTCGCATACGGAATGCCTTGAAAACTAAAAAACTCTTCGCCATTGAGAGTAGTCGATATTTTTCCACATAATTTTCCCTGCTTTATATTCACAATTATTTTTTCTTCCATAATTAAATTTTACTGGACCAAACCGACCGCAAAGTTATATGATTGCTATAAATTATACTTAAACAGATTGATACTGATATGATTTATCTATTCCAATAAAGATAGTAGCTAGACAAAGCTATTGGAAAGTGCGCAGATAAAATTTTAAAGTTATTTTTACTTTCTGAGTGAAACATAAAGCGTCAATAGACGCTAGAAGGCAGCAGTTTAGCTGTCCTTGAGGCTTATTTTTAATTATCAAAAACAAAATTATAGTTACGATAATTCAACGCTATCCCACCAACAAAACATTTTCTAAAACAGTTCTTCGTATTCAAAAGAAAATTCTTAAGATGAAAACTATAATTTAAGTTCAGATAATAAATCTTGCTAATTGAAAACGTCAGATTGGATTCTTCGGTATCAATATAAAGCTTGACGAGAGAAGACCTAAACCGTTTACTTGTTTTCTGTTTGTTCAGAAGAAATATTATCAGAAACTTAAAACTGTAGAAACCAATTTTTGTGTAAGAGAATGATTTCTTTTTTCCAAATTGATATCACAATAGGTGTGAGAAAACCTGCGGATTAATTCAGTAACTACGAATCTTTGAATATTAGTAGAACTTATACTAAAATGTTTAAATATGAAAACACTGAAATGTTAACAAAAATAATCAACATGAGTATGTATCTGAAATTTTTATTATTACATATTTTATTTTAAAATCTTAGTTCTAGATTACAGAGTCTTAGTTCGTAAATCATTTTCATAAATTATATCCCAAAATCTCATTCTATCTATATCTGGTCTATAATCCATTTTAGATATTCTTCCAATAGTTAAGTATTGAAATCCGTTTCTGAAAATAGGATTCCATGTATCTTCAATATCTTGAAATCTTGAATTGGGATTACCAGAAGCTGCAAATTTAGTCCACATACGTATCACTCGGTTAATTACAGCATCTTCAAGACTTCCAAAATATATTTCAGGTGAATATTTTGTAGAAAAAAAGTAAGCCAAATCATCACCGTGCACAACTCCTATAACAGAGCTACAAGAAGTTATTCCGCAATAATATTTGTATGTTGTATTTAACTAACACTACAATTTTACCTGGATATTTTCTTTGTTGTACAGGGGGTAACATATTCTTAAATATATTTAGTGAAGTCTCATAAGTAAACTTGTAATAATAAATCGGCGTAGAAGGTGCAATTTTGTGATGATTTTTAACAGTACTGTGAATTCCTCGTAAGAAAAATACATCAGTTAATAATTGATATAAAGGATCCATCATCTTTAATCTTGGGTGGCGCCCCATTCTAGTACTAAAAACGCGAGGACCATAATAAAAATTTTCAATTCTTTTCGCAATAGTTTCACTTATAAGATTTCCTTTAGATGCAAATAAATTATTAGGAATTACTTTTACAAAATTAGTTATTATTTCAGATTTCCCTGTTATATTTCTGTTGTATATATCCCAGTAAATTCCTTCTCTGGATGTGTAGCCAATTATCATAGGCACTTTTGAAAAATTTCCTGATCTTATTATATTTATTGGTTCGTCCGGTAGAAATTTTTCTGTATTTTTTTGCCTTTCAACAACAGGACTGCATAACCATCTTATGTCCACATCGTTGCTCTGAAAATTTAATTTAATTGCAAAGGTTATTAGTTGGAATTGAGTAAAATCTAACGTTTGTGATATTTTCTTGTGCTTCAAAAATGTCTTCAACTGGTATCGGTTTTAGTTTTCGTAAAATAAATTCATCGTCGTCACTTTCAATATTTAATTCTTTCGCTAGAAGTTTTCCAGAACCAAAAACACCATTAACCCAAGGATTTAAAGCACAGCCACTTTGTAAAATAACTCTGTGAAATAATCCTAAGCAATTTGAAATTAAAAATTTAAAACTTTGCTTTGTTCTCTAAACCTTTTGACATAGGAGACAGCATATGCAAATGTGCACAAGCAGCTCCGGAACTCTGTCCAAATAATGTTACATTATTTTTATCGCCTCGAAACTTAATAATATTGTGTTCTATCCATTTTAAAACCATCACTTGATCTTTTAAACCAGCATTTCCGGGAACTCTTATGAATTCAGTTTCGAAACTCGCAAATCCTGAAATGTATTACAATTAATATTTTTGAAAATTAATATTACATATATAACTTTCCTAGCAATCCTACTCTGTAATTAAATGTAACTAATATTACTTTACGTGTCATAAAATATTCTGGTCCACATAGTTCCGTATCACCAGAACCAGCAACAAAAGCTCCTCCATGTATCCAAACCATTACAGGAAGCAAGTGGTAGGCAACAGAAAGTTTTGGTGTGTAAACATTTAAATATAAACAATCTTCTGCTCCATCTACTCTATCAAAATCAATAATATTTCTTTGATAACAATAAGCTCGTTCGCTGGTACAATCTAAAATATCTTCTTCCCAAGGTTCCGGTGGTTCTGGAGCCTTAAAATTGATTCTTCTATGTAAACATTTCTAAGAGTATCTTTTAAGAAAATACTTGCTTTAAATCTAAATTTTCCTAATGGAGGTTTTGCATATGGAATTCCTTGAAAACTATAAAAATTTTTACCTTGATGATTTTTACATATTCTACCAATTAGCATTCCTTGTTCAATGCTTATTGTGGCAAAATTCATCATTTTTATAGATATAGCAAAGATCTGAACGATTATACTAAAAATTTTGATGACGTAGAACTATTAATAATTATTATTGTCAGTCATAGAAACCTTCATACTTTTTAATTTGAAATTCTTGTTCAAAATTCTGAATTATAGAAAATCACTACGCAAGGTTTCTATAATATATTCTTATACTACACGTTGTTTTATACAGAGGGCATCATAGTGCTGTATAGTACACTATCTTATCAAATAAATCAAAAAACCACCGGATGGGTTATTTACAATCTTGGAATAACAATAATAAATTATTATTATACTTCTAACATTTATAGCATTTAAGTTTCTTGAAAAAAAAATTATATAAGTACCCACCTAAATATATTGAACAATATTAAACCATTCATTAAATTTTAATACGTTAATTAATCAAATTAGGTATAAATTTAATCTGTTTTAACTTTTGTAAAATCTAAAGAAAATGTAAAAAATACTGGATTATTTTATTATTTAAATTTTTTTTCAGATACCTACTTTAATATTGCATTGTACACTTTAATAAATCAATCTATCGAAATAAAAAGAGGGTACATTGTTATTTTTAAACGAGCGTTCTACTTCTTAAATAAAACTTTCAGGTGTGCTTTATTTATAAGACATTGTGATTCAAAATTGTCGTTGATGTAAATATTTTATATAAACTAAAAGGAAACTCTAGGTAGCTTGCCTTGAAGATTAGCTAAAATTGCTACCTACTCCAAAATCTACCTTCATTTTGTTTTTAGTTCAGCTTTGTAAAAGCCCCAAGAACAGGTTGAATACTTGCCAACTGGAGATCTAATCTTAGTAAAAGCTTTCCGTATAGCTTTAAAAGTTGTTTTGCTTTTAGAAAACTAGGTTATTAATTCATTTTCCTCATGGTATTTAAAAGGTTTCCCTTCAAACATTTGCGCAACGTTGATAGCCACCAAAACAGAGACCCAACGCAAAATAATCAAAAAAAGGTTTAATTTAATTTCGATGTTATAAATTTTTGAAGTTGACAATTTATAAACATTGTGGTGTTTCCAACTTGGAAACTCTTGTAAAGACAATGAAATATAAATCAAAGTTGTGAAGCAATCTAGAATAGGATGCAGCTTCCTTCAGCATAAAGTTACAAGTTTGCTTGAACCTCGATGTATTATAATAATAGGAGATTGTTCCAAGTCTTGTTGTAGATTTTCTAGCTTTCCTGAATCGTCTTAATGCAAAGCGTTAAATACAATGATAGTTTGTTTCGTCTATTGTTAAAATTCTTAAAAGTTTCTAGACTTAACTAACTAGGAAGTATGAAAAGTTAAATGTAATCTTATAACTTATTAAAACAAATGTCCCCCATGTAGTTAACAATTAGAATATTAACTTTATATTATATTTTATTATTATTATATTTAATTTAAATTTATAAATTATATTTATTTATACATATTATATTTTATATATTAAATAGATATATTATATTTAAATTTATAATATATTTACCTTGATAAATTTTTTAGGAGCGTAAAAAATAGTATATAACTTCGGAATAAACTAATCGTTAATCGCCCGTGTGGATAATTTATCACTCGACTTAACATCCTATGACATTATCCACACTCGCGATTAATGATCTGCTATATTCCCTTGGTATTTAATATACTATTATGCTCAATGTAATACGAGGTATACTTATTATACATTTGTGGTTTTTTAAAAAATTAATATATTTTTTATTGTCGTTATAACTAAATTAAAATGTTATTCCACCCAGTAGATACCATACTTATGATCAGGTTTCTGCGATTTAATTTTAATTTTCAATGTTAGAAAATAAAAAAAACGAAAAATATAGCACTTGTGCACTCTTCTTGCAAACTGAAGCGATTTTTACGTTTTTTTTATTTTTAAAGACAAGTGATTGTCTCTAGAGGTAACCTGATTATAGACTTCCTTCCGAGTGTTTGATTGGACTGAACCAATTGATCCATTTCTAACCTTATGAAAAATTTATAAAATTGTTCAGTTTTTTGTTTCATTATTAAGAAGCAAAGCAGGTACGTACTTTTAGTTTCTTTTAATTAAAGAATTTTATGTCACATCAAATTAAATTTAATTTTTTATTAAAGTGATCATTTTTAAAAATTCTTATTAATTTAGAATCTCAAAGCTGAAGCTCACGAGTAATGAAACTAGAATTAATTATAAACTAATGTTAACTCCTGAACTCTTAAAAAAATTTTGAATAAAAAAATATAAATTTACATATTATATTAGTAGGCGTTTCTTTCCGGTGTTGGTTCTACCACATACAATAACATCCGTCATGTATAAAACCATGTATGGTTAATATAATTGGTTTAGAGGTGTTTTATCATTGACCTCGCAACTAAATAAACTATACCACTACAATGTTGATGTTCTTCAAGATTAGGTTGAAAGACTTAATAGCATTTGCGCCATTACAATTTTAAACAAAAAAATGGCTTATTCGGGATTTGTATAACATATTTCAAGATAGCTGCAAAAATTTAAGTAATCGCTAGCATTCTGAAATCTATAAAAAAATAAATTGATTTACCTAATTACTTGAATTTTACGTAAAATGAACCCAATTTTTTAAGTTTGGCTATAGGAAATTTAGAAAAATACTGTATTATTTTCATCGTTTCTATTTCAATTACCATTCTACAAATTTTATTTGTTGATATTATTACTGCTATTCCGAAAGACGACAAGGATTTTCTAGGTATTATCGAACATTTCAATGTTCCCTATCCGCACTTACCGTTTACTATTGAAAAAGAACGAAATAAAACTTGATCAATATAAGGGTTATTAGTTTAGATGAATTCATATGATTAATTGTATAAAATATATACAAACGGCTTCAAAACTAAACTTTCTGTGTTAGAATTTAAAATTAAATTGATATTTTGGCATTTTTAAAATTCACATTATTGCGATCGACAAAATATCATTAAATCGAGTCCGCTTTTTCTTAGTTTCCAATAAATTACATTTAGAAAACTTGCAAATTAATTATTTGGTACTTCTATGCTTAAAGATTGCATCGATGAATAAATTATTCACAGATGAATGTTTTTAAGCATTATTGTTTTCTTCTCACAATAATATTTTAAAATAATATGTACCGCATCGTTCTCGTCAGATCAAGGAACTGCAACTCGCAGATTGCATTTAGATAGGAGACCGATTTTAGAACATTTTGTCCTTGCTTTCCTTCAATGTTCTGATATTAATAAATAATACACGAGAACAACACTAAGTAAATTAAAACTTGCTGACCACATAACTTTATTAGATTGATACAGGTCGAGTCAGTAAGACTTTATGGTTTTTATATGGTTCCTTCTTAACCATTATTTTGAACAGAATAATGATTATTGAAGAAAGCAAAAGAACTATTTTGCATTTGATAACACAAGAGTGTTAATGGCTGTTTTGGTTACCGGTAAATATATTTACAGAATCGTCAGTTTTCTCTTGCTCACATTACAGTGTATTTATTTTAACAAAATTATAGAAAAAATACAATATAGTAATAGTCCGCACAAATCTGAACGGATCTAACCGCAACGGAACGGATCCAAACCCAATACAGCCTTTTTAAGAGTTGAAGCGTAAAGTTAGTTTTCTGTCACTCATAAAACTACAAAATTGTTAAACACTTTCTTTACCTATACGATGCCAACAGAGAACGAAATGTAATGCCCACGCAGGTACATTTTTATAACCAAATGGCAGTGCATTTGTCTCGTAGGTTTAGGCAGGAACACAGCGTAGTTTGAAAAGTAGAAGAGTAAAATTCTTCTTCTATGGTAAATTTTTTAACAATTGTACAGTGTAAGAACACTAACAGTGGTCGCAGTCTAACTAGGCGGGTGTGGTGAGAGATATCCCCCAGACCCAGTAAAGTTTCGTCATTAGGTAACCGTATTAGTTGGTAATTTTCAATCTAGCGAAGTTTCAGAAATATATGTCTTGAGCCGGTACGGTAAAGTACCATTAGTATCATTAGTAAGGTACTGAGGATAGCGACATACCTCCCAGACAAACAAAGTTGGTCTCCTTGGAACAAACTTGAAACTTGTGACATTTCAGCCAATACATTTTAACAATCTACAGCTGCTTGACGGTGACATTTGCAACCACAATATTTACATTTTAACGTTGTACATCGATCGTAGTTGTAAAGACATAGTCAAGTAGCTGTGAATTACTAAACATAACTTTCAAGAACTCGTAACTTCCTAAGTTACAAGTTCGGTCTAAATATTTGCATGTCATGATAATTCACTTGGACAGGTATTTTGTATTTTACTTTCATATTTCATATTTTAAATTTTCAACTACAAAGATCTAGACAAAGAAATGGAAGTACAGTGATATAAAAACCACATTGATATATTTTTAAATTTTTCATCAGCAGCCGAATACTAAAAAATTATAGTATTTTATTAGTTTTCAAATTTTATTCTTAAGTACAATACTGTATTAATAGTTACTAATCTTTGGTATTTTTCATATTATTATACAGAAATATTAGTGCACAGCTATAAATAAAGCATTTTTCATCTTGGTACGTGATTATACTATTACTAAAAAAAATTAAGCGCAACAAAATACAAAACAAAAAATTATTGAATAATTAAATGTAAATATTTAAGATTTTGTTGTACTCTTAAGTTTTATTTATGATTAAATAATATAAAAAGAAATACTAAAGCTAAACTTAAGAAAAAGTAATATTCTTACATTAATTTGAAGTTAAAAAGTAATTTAAATAATATACTACATACATACATACATAATATATTAAATATTACAACTTAAATCTTAAATCTTCTAAGAAAACTATAACAATTTTTCAAAAATTTTAAAATTATGTATGAAACCTTAACGTGCGGTTTATGTTACTATATTTGTTTGTTTATTTAACATTTTCGTTCCGAAAACATTTTATTCTACATTTTTACTTTTAAATTATTCAGGTTATTACTAAAGTGATGCTTATTACCACACATTTGTAGACATTTTAACAAATAAACTTAACCTAAATGTTAAAGTAAAATTATTTTAACTTTGAGTTGAAATGCTACATACAAATTTTATATATTGATTGATTTAATTATTTACTATCATTTATAATTTAATAATATAGTAGTGGGATCCAATTTTATAACTTTCAGCGTCACGCAACTGCTAAATTTTGACGAATTGGTCCATATAATCTATAAATAGATATGTTTTACACACGCATTTCAAAAAAACAATTATAGTGCATGATCGTATTGTAACGAAAATAAAAATGTTTATTTAATTCTAAAGGGCTAATCCAAATATATACAGATACGGTTAATAATAATACAACAATTACTACACTAAGATTAACACTTAACTAAATTACACTACAATTTATTTAACACTAAGTCCGAATTTATTTAAACACTTGGTATATTATTTATCATTTTACTATTTATTTACACTTTATTTATGTTCACACTTGTACGTTTAAACTGGAATTAAATCGTTACTAAAAATCGCTCTGCGTTTATATCTAAATTTCTATAAATTTCCAGACTGCAATCTAGGCAATATTTGAACGACTAATGATGTTATCATGCATGACTCATCCCACATATGACTCATCATGCATGACGTCATACATTAGTCATCAAATATAATTGAACGTTCTTTCGTAACAGTATTTAAAAATATTTGAAATAAAATAATAGCAATAAAAATTTATACATAAATTCCAAAAAGACTACGGATATTATTAAATAGATTTCCTTAACTAAATCTGTTATAAAGTTCTTGATTTTTTTTAGCTAGTCAGCTTTTAAAATGCCACAAGACGTCACTAAATTACAAACAATAAAATTAAAGAGATCAATTTATTATCGGAAAGTTTTAACAAGAGCTATCAATATTGCTGAATATTGGCTGTCTCCACTAATTCCATATTTGACATGATTATGCTTTTATACTTTTATTTTATACAAATTTTTACATATTTTGTCGAGTAATTACCTACTTAAGGCAGTATTCTAGTCTTTTGACGGTCGATAAAAGAAAGCAATTAATATTTTAACTATACATTTTTTTGTCATTGATTTATATATATTTTAGAAATTTACAAAAATATTTTAAATAGAAAATAAATAAATTTCACAAAGCTACACGTTGTTGAAGTAGAGAGGGAAAAAAATAACGTGTTCATGTTGACACGATTCCAACCCTTCTAGTCATCGGGAAAAAAAGAAAAAGGTAGATTCTTTATCACTACAAATGTCATTACGGTAGGCACCAGGAAAAATAACAAAAAAATTACTCCTGGGAAATAGCAGCTACTCAGAACGAAAATTGATTTTTTCAGTTATTTTTTAACTTTTTAAATTTCTAAAAAATAGTAAAAATTAAAAATCATGATTTTTTGTTGATTCGTACTAGAGAGGGATATATAAAGAAAATTTATGCCAAATTTGAAGAAAATCGTTTAATAAGAACTTAAGATTTTATCTCAACCGTTTCAAAAAAAGTAGTTTTGTCTAAACCGGTCGAGTTGCCACGACACTAAAACGACTATAACTTTTAAAATAATTCGAATTTCAAAAAATCCTTTTAAGAAGATATTCTTGAATATCCAAACTATCGCAATATGAAAACAAAAATTTTCGATTTTTTCAACGTTCTAGACTAGAATACCGCCTTAAATTATATATGCAATATTATCTTCTTAGAAGTTATTGATAAACTGTCTTTTTGAAATTATTACTAAATTGCGATTGCACATTTAAAAGTTCTCTTACAAAAGAAAATTAATTCTAAGATGAATTGATCTGCAAAATGAAAAACGAAGTTAAACAAAATATTGAAAGTTAGCTTATTAGGTAAAAGTTTAGGCAGGAAATGAAAATTAATGAAGACAATTTTAAGTTTACGATAGGTAGCAGTATTTAATTTGTAAAATTAAGATACCTAAGCTAAGGGTGCGTTTCATAAGGGTGCAGATAAAATTAGATATTGAGGTGGGCGTGGATGTAGTGACGTTGATTGCTATTGTCATGACTATTATTGTTCACTCATTTCTCCCGGATGTTAATTATCCATGTTTCCATTTGTTAAATTATTTGTTTGCTACTAGCTCAGAAATTGCATTTTGATTAAATAGCAACCCCCTGTAATATTATGATAAAATATCTAACGTCTAATGAAAAGTAAAAATATTACTTAGCATGTGTCATTTCAGCTAGGTAATATAAAATTTGAGCGATATTACATAGCAATTTATGGCACCCTTCAGTCTACAAGTTTAATGAAAATAGAATTAAAATCTGTATTTCAAATGACAATTAACGATTTTAAAATTAATTAAAAACATATTATTATGTATCTCGTCGGCTTTCTAGTTTGCCAAGCAAACAAAAATTATTTTTTGATAATTATTATAATATGAGCTCTAAATACAGGATGTACAAAACAAAATGGAACCTTAACTACATAAATTATTATTAACAAAAATGGCAGTGATATAAGTGAGAATTTTTATCTCGAGTAAATACTGTTCTACAATAAATTGTGATTGGATACTAACTTCCTAAATACTCAGTTATTTTCCCACCATTATACCCTAAGAAATATTGCTATCTGTAGAATAACAATTATTATATAGTTAGTTTTTATAAACATAATATAAATAATTTACATTTTCATATTTCCCCTTATTCTATTCCTACTATAAAAAATAGTTTGGTGGAAATCAACAGAGAAATTGGATTGCAACTGGCGCAATATTTTATATGCATTTGGTGCATCCAAGACATTACAATCCTTTTCACGTCTGACCCAGGGAGCGTATCATTGTATTTTTAGAGAGGTTTGTGTTTGAAATACTAGTATACATACAAAGAAGTTTAAACTATAAAATTCTTTTAAGGTTATGTTAATGTGCGATGTGACGCAAGATTTAAATAGTACATTTAATATTTCAAAAAAGTTTTTTCGTTTTATCTAAATAATATTAGAACTCCTTTAGAAAATAAAACACACATAAATAATATACAAATATAATATTGATTATAATAAAAAAAGGCACCGACACTTCATACTCTCCCGATTACTTCATACTCAGCATTGATTTTTAAATTTTATACAACATTCGATTAAGGAAAAAAATTATTCAAACATTCAGAAATGGGCAGGTGTGGTGTCTATAATAAGGCGCTTGCTTTTTGTAGATGCAACCGCATCGAATATTTTGATTAACTAAACTAACCTTTTGTTACAGTGTAAGTTGTTTATACATGCGTCATTTAACCATTTATTCCAAAACCAATAAATTTGTTTTAACGTATCATCCATATTAAGGCTCAAACTGCACCTGTCAAAAAAAGTTAAATTTTAATTTATTTTTGATTAAAAATGATTTTTGAATTATAATAATTATAAAACTAACCATCAATTTCAGCATCTTTTTTTCGTTTACTTTTTTCAGCGTTATATGTGATTTACCTGCACATAAACAGTTTAAAAGTGTCAAATTTATTTTTATGATATTAGTTTTTATAACTTTTGAAAATTACAAAATAGCTTGATGATGCTATAAAAACATGTAATATATTGTATATTTGAATATTTGTTAGTTGTTTAACTTTAAAATTTAAATATTTTTAATCAGATTTATTATTTATTACCTGTTGGCATGTTATTGGTTGTAATAATAATGTAAATTATTATTTGTATAACCAGCTTTCATTGTAATTATCTGAAACTAATATTTAAAAGCTTAACTAAAATAAATTTATTACATTATTGCTATATAAATTATATTGGTTACATAAACGATATCTTAACAAATATCTTGGTTTCTTTTATTTAAGTAAATCTGTACAAATGTATAATAAGTAGATATTATTTATTTGCAAATATAAAACTAATAAATAAATTGTATAGGTAGGTACATAATATTGGCAACCTTTCTACCGATATCGTTTTAGGAGATAAATATGCTAGGTATATTGCTACAGATATTATAGCTATGGCTAAAAAATTTTACAATGAAATTTTTACACGAGTCATAAAATTATCTACCATGTGAAAAATTTTGTTTTCTTTCGCTATAAATACCTATTTATAGTTCGTTTGCTGTAAATTTAAAGCCAAAACTTTACTTCAACTATTTTGAAGTGAGAGTTGAGAAAATTTGAAGTTTATTAATAAACACTTATATTTAATACATATAACTTTGAATATTGTTAGTTTCAGTATTTAACGTCATCGAACACTGCAAAAAACTTATTACAATGGGAAATATGTATCTCAAACAAACCAATAACTCTGAAACAGGTTATTGAAGCGTTATATGAATTCATTTCACTAATGGATTACTTCTTGGCTGAACTAGTAAAACTTGATAATAGATATTATATATCAGTTCTTAAATTATCTATTAGGTATTCCTTTACTAAATAAAGCAATCTATGTGTTCGTCTTCTGGGTACAGCTATCTATATTATGTTAAATATCTGGTTATAGGTTATATGATTTTCAATACAATCCATGAAAAATTTCTAGTTTTACATTCCAGATATATGTTTTAATATAATACATTTAATATCAATACAAAATTTCTATAGCATAACAATTATGAAATGTTTTAAAATAAAATCGCACAAAATTAATATAATATATTTACAATATCGCTTTCATTATGTATTTTGCAGCAACATTTTTTTATTATTTATGTGGATATTTGATAAAAGTTTTTTAATTTTATTGTTATTTTAATAATTAGTTTAATTACTAGGTCGCACTATAATAATATTTTTATAATACTGAACCCATTAACTTTTGTTTTGATTTTTTTTAATTTGAAATAAATATCTACATTATATAAATTGTTAAGTCACTGTGCTATTTACATATTTTAAAAACATTTAGTCAAAGTGATATGTCTACATGTCAAAAAGTTTTGATAGCTATCACTACATAGAAGTGATAGTTAAACTACCGGTTAAATCTACGCTAATGCTAGTTAGATTTAAAAATAAAGCAATTCATTTGAGACCATTAGTTTGTAATACGTTTTTATTTTAATTTATTAGTTTTTATCACACTCTTCTGGGGTTTTCAGCTGCCCTTAATTTATATCTTCAACATATCATACATCTTAAAAGTTTTATCGATGCTCATACATTTATCAAATAAATCGATTTTGAAACCGACAACATATTTTAATATTATCAATAAAATTTCTCTGCAAGAAATTTTAATTTCATTGATGATCTAAATAAATTGTAATGTAACTAATTAAACTGTTAGTCAATAATTGATTTATTGCTTTTGATATAGGTAACACAAATTATTCCACAAAATTTATAATACATATTATATAAGAGGATGATAGAAGTTTTATGCTATAACCGAGAAGATTTTAACCATATACCAAAAGTTTGGTAACTGTTATACATACATAAATCAATTGGATATCTATGTAAACTTAAAATAGTATTTTACATCATCACTGGTAAGAAGAAAAAGAACATATTACTAAACAAGTCGACAGATGATTGAGACAGTGTTTGAAGTAGTAGTGTACAACGTTCATAGAAATCGTTGTGTAATAGAAAATATTTTGAGATTGGGCTAATTTGCATACAAGTTATTCAAAAAGACTACCTTTTTCATCAAAGGTAGACAAAATAAATTATTTTCTTAATAACCTTCGTGCAATTTTATAGCGGTTTCCAGACAAAAGGAATTATTTTATTTTAGTAAATTAAAAATCCTAAATTACAGAAAATATACCGCAAATAGTAGGTCGATAGTCGGACATCATTAATTATATTTTTATTATGATGTCAAACTTCACATCAAATTACTAGGATACTCACAATATAATGAAGTAATTTTAATGATGTAAATTGCTACCGGTGGTAGCGAGGCGTATTAATATTGAGATATTAAGTGCCGATATCATAATCCTAACAATCTTTAATTAAAATTAAATTTATTTGATGCGAACCGATGCATAAATAACAAAAATGTAATTGTAAGATTTCCATTATATATTTTATTTCACATTCTGCTAACAATAAATTCTATATTATTAAATATGGGACTTATAATATGCAATTGATTTTGCAATCATTTTAGATCTTCGTATCACGCAAAAAATATGAGGATTCGTATATATAAATCCGTGATTTGCATTAGCGGTTAAATAAATTTTTTTAAATCTGATCTGCAACTATTTTATTCTTGTTTAAATTTTTTATTAACTATATATAAGTTCGCACATGTTAAAATATTATTGTTTTTTTTTAATTACTGTTTCATATTTGAACTTTTATTATTACTAAAACTTTGTCT
Organism: Cantharis rustica; assembly: GCA_911387805.1. NCBI lineage: Eukaryota > Metazoa > Arthropoda > Insecta > Coleoptera > Cantharidae > Cantharis > Cantharis rustica. The sequence goes on from OU426877.1 coordinate 43,950,285, forward strand.
ATATATTTTTCTTTTAGTGTAACATCAAATGACTATACTTATAAAACTTTCAATATTTTATAACATAAGTTAAGCATCCCAGCTTAAAAATGAAATTTCGTCCGTTTATGATCAACAGTAAACCTTAAAACCGAAATAAACTACTTTTATTAGTACGGAAACCAGAGATGCAGAGGTACGTAGGATAATATCATTTTGATCGTATAAAAAGTTACTTATTACTGTCATTAAATAAAGTATAAAGATTTTTCTAAATCTCTAAAGGTAATTTCATCTAAATTTGTAGCGAGTAAACACAAGCTCCATCAATAAATAATATTTGGATGTTATCAGTTCGGTTTCGTTTAACTTAAAGTTATTTAAAGTTAGCTAAGGATTAAGGATACTCCAATATATTATAATATAAACGAGACTTCATTATCATATTAATTATTTTATTTAGTTGAGGTACGCAAGTCAATAAAATAAATCCAAAAAGCATTTATTATCGCAACATTTGCGTCAACCGCAACCGCATGAGGAGATGGACTTTATCTAACACCGCAAGAACACAATTTGAAAAGCATTTTGTAGAGGTAATGCACCGTACCTATGGAGGTAAAAGTATTATAAAGTATATAGTTAAAAAGACTTTAAAAAACTAATTTGCAATTTGTAATAGTATCTTTTCATTGCAAAGACCTGAGAATAATACCCAGCTACTTGTTCTCCTGTAAGATTGTCATCCCCCCCCCCCCAAGACATAATAAAACAATACATTTCTAACGTAAACCAAAATTTTATTATTATTTTTCTTTTTTACTTAAAGTTACACTTTTAGCAAACTGCAAGTTTATTTGATTGTAGATTAGTTTGTGTACAATTTTTTTTTATTTAATGAAATGCTTTATTGTAATAAAGATTTTAATTAAATAAACTTTTTTTTAAGTTCCTACTTTACAAGTTTTTTCTAATTGTCACTGTAGTTCTATTATTATTCGAGCCGATTAACTCGATTAACATCGACTCGGATGATTTAATAATTTTTTTTGTTTTTTGATATTCTTAATATGCGTTTAGATTAATTGTGCTTTATGTTTGTACTTGTTTTTTTTATATTTTATTTCTATTTTTTTAGTTGTTTTTGTGTTCAATACATTTAAAAACTTGGAAATACTAGTTTTTATCGTTTTGAGTTTGAATTTCAAAAATTGTTTTGACTAGATTCAGATTTCTCAAAAGAGAAACGAAATCACTGATTTGACATCAGTTTTGGCCTGATTTCTTGTGGTGAATCTATAGGAAAACGATTTCGATAATTACAGACAAATCACAAAAAGTAATTTTGATCTAAATAAAACTTAGGTACTTCTTTTCTTCAAACAGAAAAGTGTTAAAAAAAATTAGACTTAGGTAACCTTTTAATCATGCGTGTAAAGAAGGTTGATTATTTGGTTATTTAAGTCCATTTGTGGAAGTCTTTCGAGTATGGTATTGGTTATGCCAACTTGGTAGTTTCACACATGGACTTTTGCTGATATTTGAAGGTAATTTATATGCTCTGTTTAACAACTTCTAAAATCCATTTCACTGAGCCACAGATATTGTTTGATCAGTCTCACTTCTCCATGAGACTAGTTTGTAACTAGTCTTTTTTTGTAACTAGTAACTAGAACTGTTAGACTAAAAATACTGAAAACTTGAAAATAGTTAAAATTTACATAATATTTATAGCTTATATTATTTATACTACTAGATTGTACTTATTAAACAGAAATAAAATAATTTAAAAGTGAGAATTAAACTACATTGTAAATATTGTGATGTACAGAATCTGGATCTGGTTAGTAGCATGAAGTAGTATTTTATAGAAACGTAGTTATTAGCTTATTCGAGCGCCATTATTTAAAAATAACGACCTCCTTTTACTACTATGAAGTACGGTCCAATTTAATGCACATAACATACTTTGTAATATAATCATTAAAACAAAAAAAAGTGCTGAAAACATCTTTGTGTTTACTTTACATGTTAAATAACATTTTATTGTCTCTCATGTAAATTTTTGAATTAGTGGATTACAAAATGCAGCACTTTAGCCTTTGATATGTCGCATTAAATTAATTTTTGTTATTTCTGTAAGTAGCGGTTTTCCAAAAAAGCTTTTCATGAAACCGAACAAAGTTCTCGTTGAAAATTTCAAATCTTCTAATCTTTAATCAAGTAGATAATTTGATATTTTATAAAAATTTAACTTGATTATTGCATAATCAGTTGCTTTAAGATATTTAATAATAATTTTCTATAAATTAAAAATCTGATTAATGTATTAATGTATTCTATTTAGTTAGCTTGCATTAAGTTTTTGTCTTTTTCTAACCGAAACAAATTAAAATTATTAAAAGCTTTAAAAAATAATACAAAATTAAAATTCTATTATGTTTGGGACACGCCATTTTGTAATAGCAACTAAACTAAAACGTTTTACAGTTAAAGAATTTAATTGTAATTTAATTACTTACTTCCCAAAAAAGTTTAAAGTTTTTTTCTAGATAATTTAATGCTTTCATTATGAGAACTTCGCGTCGAGGTTTTTCTTTTTATTTAGTTTTAATTTAAATTACTTTACGAAAGAACATAAACTAAAACTAGTAGATAAAACTAAAGCAAGTACTCCCTGAAGTATGTCAAAAAGGGTCTTTATTTAGATTACCCTGACAAGTTCTTAATTTTATGTTTTTCGAATAATAAAGTACAAAAATGTTTCTTGTTAATAATTGAGAAGTAGTTAAGCTGACTGCAATTTTCAACATAACGTACCCACGTTTATTTAAAAATATTCAATTTAATACAGAGAGAAACCAAGTTACGTGTTTTACTTTTATAGACTAAACTGTAAACGTGGATCTACCCAAACGACGCGACTTTACAAATAATTTAAAAATAATTTTGTATTAGTTTAAATAATCCCAGAATTTGTCTACATTAGGCTAGAACTATTTTAATAATTTCATCAGGTTTTCTAAAAGACGTGCAATGTATTTGTACATTTGCCAATTTAAGTAGTTGTTGAAGTAAACTAAAATGTAGTTAACTTTGTTGTATTTCCCAAAAGATTTTGTGCAATTTAGTCAACATACAAAATTTAATGGTATTATTTGCACAACATTGCTTAGCAGTTGTTTTTCTTATTGTAATGTTATACTTTCCGCATTTCTATTATAATCAAATGCAGCATAATGGCATGACAGAAACTAATAATTTAATCATGATTTCCAATTCATCTGCCAGACAAAAGTTTTGTTTAATTTTCTAACTATAAGTTAATTTTAGTACATAATTGAAATGTCTGTCAAGTTATTAGAAATGAGTTCGTATTATAAGACTTTTGAAATGTTAATTTTGTAAAGCTTTTAAAATTATTTTTAGGAGTTGTTACTTTGTTATGTACCCATACATTTGACAAGTTGCAATATGGAAAAACAACATAATAGGATATCTTTGGACTAATGTATAAATTTTTAATTTCTACTACTAATACACAGCAAATAATTATAAATCTTTTAATGACAAATTTTCTAAATTCGTATATCCTTATAAATTCTAAGTCATGTGATGGCTTGAATAGATTACCTATTCATTTATAAGACAAATTATTAACTTACAAGTTAACTCAACGCGAGAAGTAGGTATATAATAAATTAACTTGTAAACGATGTATTTTTATTCCTATAAATTAAATTTTAAAATAATTAGGCAGTATACTAAAATATTACTTTCAATTTACGTATAAAATTTATAAACAAAATAATGTGGGGTACTTTTATACTAGAAATAGATCAAAGTAAGTTACTTTTAAATATAGAAATATAATGAAGGCTTATTTTTAAAAATTTTTTTATATTTCCAATTTATTTATTAAATTTATAAAAGTTACCAAACTTTTTGCATACTTGAAGATTAACGTTTTCGGAATATTAAATATCAAATTAATTGTTTAGTTTCTCAATATTTTATTTTGAATTAATTTTTTCGGAAAAGTATTTGACACGATTACAACGTTTTAATAATATAGATAGATCGAAATACAAAAGGGAACGATAAAATTGATGTACAACTAGGGTTTATCGTATAACATAAATTCTATCGCTTCCATCGCTATCCGAAAATTTTAGCCAATTAAGAAGTCGAAAGCTGAACTGTACTTGAATGAACGCTGTGAGTCGGTAAATGATAATCAAGACCCTAAAACATAGTGATCATTATAATGCTCTGTTTACTAGAAAATCGTTTGTGATGTCTGTTTGAGAGTGTTTATTACCCTCGGTCATTAGAAACAAAACAATTATCTAAAATGATTCAGCCTAATGGGAATTTTTGAAATGATAGCATGGTTATTAAAATATTTTCGAAGCGTAATGTAGGTTTGTACTTCTTGATCTAAAAGATACTCGACGTTTTATTGAAGGTTTAACATTCTATACTACACACATACATATTTGATAATGCATTATATTACTATTATCAAAAAGGACATTTTTTTAGAGATTATAATGGAAATTTTAAGCAGGCAGGTGTAACACGTTTACAATAATATAGGGTATAATAATGGGTTGATAAAGGGTGCGCTGTTAACCTTTATTAAACTAATAACATTTTCTGCTTATTTAATAGTCATTGTGATGATCTAAATTTATAATAACACATTGTACTTTTATGCTTTCATTCGGGTGTGTTGAAAATATCTAGAAAAGGTCTGCATCATTACAATGTTCATGCGTGTGAAATTTCACACGTATTGGTATGCAATAGATTTTTAACTATTTCAAAATAATGTGACTAAACATAGAATACAGAAAAATAAGCAATGGAAATTTTGAATCCTAAATTTCTCTGTTTGCATGGTTAAAGCAATAATTTTGCCTAAAAGGCTCTAACGTAAGATATTCGCACCTACATTTTTCAATTCGCATAGATACTTAATGTTATAAAGTTGTGTTCTGATATGGTTGACTATATTATAAAACACAATTTTTATATTGATTCTTCTGAATTGCCAAACATATCTGATTAAAGGGAAATTAGAAAAAAATCTTAAAAAATGCAGGAAATTCCAAAAAGTACTACCAAAGAGCTTATTTTTGTTTGCTTCTCCAGTTTTTCGAGCTTAACTTTTAACCATTCAAAGGTGAACCTAAAGGTAATTTTAGGAAATCTGAGAAAATGTTTTAAATAGAAATCTGGTATAGACAAATTTATGTTGCGATTCTCTTCTCGACAAAATACTAAATAAATACTGGGTAAAATTCATACACTGAAAAAAAAGACGAAAGCTGTGAACATGTTTTCTATTTAATCTTCTATTCCAAATGTTTGTGTAAATTTGATGGCAACCGATAGAGCTTCCAATGAGCTTCTATCTTCATCATTGTAATTTAATTTTTAATTAACAAATTAAAATTTTCAGATCAGTTACTATAAGTTTTAACTTCATATTATTGAACTGATGCAAATCTAATTGTTTTTAAATATTAGATTGTTCTAAAATTTTACTAACAAAACTCATAAATAACAATAAATAAATCTAACATAAGTTTTATTGCGTCATTCCGTTGAGGTTTAAACTTCAACAGTCTTTTTCAATAAATAGCTAAAGCTAACCTTACTATCAATAAAATAAATAAAAATTTACTTAAATTGAAAAATATCAATGAAAATTTGGTTAATTAGATGGGAACGAGGTTTTACGTTCTGGTATGTTTATTATTTTAAAGCCTCACTAATTCTAGATTTACAATGGTACTTATCTTTACTTTCCAATAACCGAACGGCGAACTGTATAAACAATAAATCTATCTCTATATATAAAAATGAAATGACGCATGTATGTTGGTTCATCACTTGAGAACGGCCCAACCGATTTGGCTGATTTTTGTTTTGTTGTGTTTGTAATTTTTAGAACAAGGTTTGCATGAAATAAAAATTATGGAAATCCTATCTGAAAGAGACTTTAGTTGCAAGTGGTGACGCGCATGAATGGATTAACGAGATTCCAACAAACTCATTGTGTTAGCGACAGGTTGCCCTACAATAGAAAATTTTAACATAAATAAATGGGAAAGTTTGTTTGTTTAATCGCTATAGGTACACTTCTAAGTCCTTCGACCGATTTGAACGCAATTTCAACACTTGCTCACTAGGATTCGGGTTAGAAACTAACTTTATCAAAATTTACTGTCGCAGAGAAGGATGGTAGATTCTTGGTAACAGTTGTAAGGGAAAATTTTTCAATTTATCTTCTTCATTGCAGTCAGACGTCGAAAAACGACAGCTGAAGCGTGCGTTTTGTGAAAAATCAATTCTTTGAAGTAAAATTCTTAATTAAAGAAGTCGTAAATTTATTAAAAAATTTTGCTCGAAAATACCTAAAAGTTGCGGGGGCATGCGATTCCGAAATAAAATTTGCTATATTTCACAAAATTTTGTTTTGCATTTTGCGGCTATGCGGTTGAAGATGGGAAACAAGTTTATAAAATCAATTTTGTGGAGAATCGCAATACGCTTACAAAGCCGTTTTGAAATTAAGAATCGGTTGGTAAATAAGACCGCTACGACCAATAAAAAAATATTAAAAATTTTGACTTTGTTGCGGCCCTAGCACGTAAACTACGCAAAAATTTAAAAATATTTTGCTTCCACAGGATGGTGCCTTATAATGTGCGTATTTTTGTGTATGACGCTTTTTATCGGAAATAGCTTATTAATAGAACAAATCCACAAAATCTCGAAAGACGAAAATCTTCAATTCAAAACACCGACCATTTAATCGAATACCGTAATCGCCAGTTTAAAGTTTAACGGAGCGAATTTTCGACAAAGTTTGTAGAAACTTTTCTTCTTTTTTCACGAGTGTTATCGATGTAAAATTAAAAAATTTTGATTTTTAAAATTTCGGAAAATTTGTTTGGATTTACTGTCTGCGCGTCGATTGTGAACCACCTTTTCAGGAATTTAAAGTCGTAGAGACGGATATCAGATAGCTGTCAAGAATTTTTACTCCGAAAATTTACGATTACTTTCTTCAGTATAGTCTGAAGACGAGAAACGACGGTTTTAGCGTGCGTATCATGAAAAATTATTTCTTTGAAATAAAACGTTTAATCGAAGGAGTAAATTTATAAAAAAAATTTCTTGAAAATACTTAAAAGTTGCCATTCCGAAAAAATAGCTATATTTTACAAATTTTTTTTCAAGAAAGAATCCAAGGCTACACCTTTGAAATTTTTTTTAAAAAGTTTGTTTTACATTTTGCGGCTTTACGGTTGAAGATGAAAAAAAATGTATGACATCGATTTTGTGGAGAATCGCGATACGCTTTCAAAGCCATTTTGAAATTAAGAATTGGTAAATAAGTTTAAGTTTAATGCCCGGTTTCATAAAGAATACCTTAATCTCCAATTAACTAATGGTTTGTTAACTTTAAGAAGCCATTAAATTTTGGTGGGTTTCATAAAGCATATAAATCTTGTTAAATTAACTAATGAGATGTCCCTAGATTTTTCATTAAGATTTTTAGTAACATTACAGTAATATTTGATTTTTGACAGTTTTACACTATGTTTCCTAACTTCAAAAATATTATAAATATAAATTTGAAGCAGTCAAACAAAAGGACGCTTTGGAAATGTCTTTGCTTAACTCCAATATTAAAGCAACCAAAGCAAAAAGTGTTCTTAAAATCACTTTGCTTCAATTAAAAATTGAAAAAATGTTAAATAATATTTAATTTATTAAAATAATTTTTATTAAAGTATTTATTGAAATATTGTATTTATTATGTGATTCCTAACAGCATTAGGACTTTCTAGTAACTATCATTAGTTACTTACCAAACTTATATAATTATAAACAACTGTCATTTTGTAAATAGTTTAAGTTTTAGGTTAGAAATAATCTCTTATTAAGAACTTGACTGACAAAATTTTGCCAATTAAATTTTAACAAGAGATTAGTGTTATCTGACTTTTATGAAACTCAAATTTGGACTTAATGGTAGATTATCTACTTAATGCTTTGTTAAGAGTTTTATGAAACCGGGTATAAGAATGGTAAATAAGGCCGCTACGACCGATAGCAAAATATTAAAAATTTTGACTTTGTTGCGGCGCTAGCGCGTTAACTATGCAAAATTTTGAAAATATTTGAAGGCCATCAGATATTGATAGTGCGATGATTCTATTGGCAGGTGATTTTCGACAAACATTGCCAGTGATTCAACGATCAACGCCAGCCGAAAAACCTAATGCATGTTTGAACGACCGATTTGCAGAAGTTTTTTCCAAACAGTTCTTCGGCATTAGTAATGGCAAAATTTCTGTTGACCCATCGTCTGGATACATTACATTCCTTGTCAATTTTTGTCACTTTACTGAACCAAAGACCTAACTTATCGTGATGGTGTACCCAAACATTTGTTCAAAATTACAAAAATCATGTTTGGTTGAGCAAACGTGTTATATTAGCTGCAAAAAACGTTGATGTCAACGAAATCAATTTTCGGATTCAAATTAAGATAGCTGGCGAATTGATGACATACAAATCGGTTGATTCCGTTACTAACCATGATGATGTTGTCAACTATCCAACGAAATTTTTACATTCACTGGAATTACCCGGATTACAACCCCATAATCTACAATTTAAAGTCGAATTGGTAATCATTATATTGCGGAACGTAAACCAGCCACGTGTTTGCAATGGCACCCGGCTTGCGGTGAAGAAATTAATGAACAACGTCATCGAAACCACAATTTTGAAAGGGAAGTACAAAGGCAAAGACGTTTTGATATGCAGCTTGCATTTACAATGTCGATAAGTAAATCGGAAGGTCAGTTGTTAAGTGTTTGTGGCATCAATCTAGAAAATATATGTTTTTCATATGGCCAATTGTATGTGGCCTGTTCCCGTGTCGGGAAACCATCATCATTATTTATTTACGCACCAGAAAATAAAACTAACAATATTGTGCATAAAAAAGCATTGCAATAAAAATTCTATGATTTTGAAATATTTTTTCCAGTTCTAAGACAGGACAACGTCTATCGGATCAACTGGTTTATAATAAAAATATTCCGCCTTATTATTGCACTGGTTTGGTTCATTATACAAAACACAAGGAATCGACGGGAAAATGTTGTGTAAAAGCAAGGGAAAATTTGAGAAATACCTGGAAGTTTAAGAAAATCATACGAATAATATTGTAAAATTTGAAAATGTCTAAAGAAATCAAGGAAATCCCAAAAAGTGTACTACCGATAATCTTTTCTTGTTTTCTATTCTACGTTTTCGTGCTCAGCTTTTATCTTAGCCCTAAAAAGTTGTAGGTTGTAGTCTTATAAGAGCGGTTTGTTTTTTTTTTGTTATATTTAAATTTCAAAATTTTGTTTTGAAAATTTTAGATGTGGTGTTTTATGTTGAAACGATAGTTTAGCCCGTTTTTCAAACGCTTTCCAATCGGAATTTTGTTAATCCATTTCCGACAAGCATTAATGTGGTAGATCGCCATGAGGAATATTAGAGATCTTAATGTAGTAACATTTTTGAATTAGTAGCCATGGGTTGAGAAAAATACAAAAATAGGAAATAAATTTGGTAAATTATTAATAAAATTAGAAGATTTTAATAAATTAAAAAAATTAAAATACAAACCATTAGTACAGCGCATAGTATTCAAATGAGCATTTGAAAGTAGCATTTAATATTCTCTTCAAAGAAAAACGATAAACTTAAACTTAAACGATAAAACAAAAACTTGTAAAACAATAATTCTTTAATTGAAAAGGAGAAATCATAGCAATATATAATTTATAAAATTAACAAAATTTTAAAAACAAATTTATTGCTAGTACTATTTTAAAACAGAAAACCAGTGAAACTACTATAAATTATGTTTTAAAATGATATTTATTGGTTTTAACATAAAAAGTTAAAAATATATTGTGGTGTAATTTACGGTAGTACCGATTATATTATATGATTATAAAAGCAAATAATACTGCTCAATGACTCAAGCACATTTACAAATTTTATGTAAGCTAACTTATTGTAACACAGAAGTTAAAAAACGGTAGCTGTAATATCTTAGGCTAAGTGGTATAACTAATCAAGTCTGTAACAAATTATAGTGTATTTATCATTTGACATATCTGTTACACCGATTAATTATTATTAGTAAACTTGTTACGATAAAAAGCCTACGCGAACTCACGTTTACATTATAGGAACCTGAAACTATTATTTTTTTAACTATAAATAATAATCATAATTACAAATTAGAGTGATTTATAATTTTGCTAAAATTAAAAAATATATAATTAGAAAGGTATATAAACAAAATAATAAATTTAATTGATTTCAGCAACCTGCAATTAAAATTTGTATTCGGACAAGCTTTTCGTGCAAAAAAGCAATTTTTGTGGATTTTGCAAGCAAGCAGATGAACGTTGAATTAAATTATTGGTTACACAAGAAGCCGGAGGTGATCTCAAGATAGGTGACCGCACGTATGTATATAGCAAAAGCACCTGTCGGTTCCAACGCCCTACCCGCAACTTGAAGCTAAACTTAATGACTTCATCAACGGCTCTCAGAAACCTCTTACCCACATCCAATTCCAATACAACAAATAAAGAGCGCTGACCTTGACACCTTGTCTTGATTACTTTTAAATCACTGACGTTCATGAGAAATGGTTTTTTGATATTTTTGATGATATCAAAAAATATAATGATAAAAAAATTACATTATAAATGGTCCACCAACAATTTGGATATTATAATTTTTATATTACCATTAGACGTTAGACAATTTTTTTTCAATTGATTATAAAATTTAACTCGAGAATGTGTGGGCACGAAATGGAACGAAGTGTCACCGTTCAAAATAAAATCTGTGTCTTAGTTGACGGCTTGAAACGTATCAGTTCTACCAATTAATTTTAAAATTATAATAATTATATACTGTGGTTATATCAATGTAATATACAACACTCGCTCAGTTGTTTTGGTATGTAGTAGACGGATTATCTTTAACAATCTTAGACATCGGTAACGAATTGAGTAAATTAATGGTCACAACGTTTTTCGTTGTCCAATTATACTTTTTGAAAAAATCTGTTATATCTTAAGAATTTTAATAAAGCTCTAATTTAAAAAAAGATCATTTTTTCTGACAGGTGGTGCTGCTATTTTGTGTATTATACATCACCTAAGAATGAATGGAAGAATGGAGTTAGATAAAAAAAATCACTCATATTTAAATAACGTCTATATATCATCAAAATTAACATACATATTTTCCATTGTATTAAGTACCAATAACTCTTAAAATAAAATGTTTTTTTTGCCTTAGATTAAAATCAATTAGCCAACGTTATTTGAAAATGCGATAATAATATGGTGAAAACGTTTATGACATTAATGCTTACAGTGTATTTTATTTGTGATAACTTTGTACTTAAAAAGTGTGCAGTAAATTTTATTCGAATTGGTAGAATTGGAATTTTTACTGCACCTTTCATTTCCGTATCTCAATCAGTCACCCCAGCAAGTTACATCAGATTGTTCAATCCAAAACAAGCAAGGAAATAAAATATAAAAATTCTTTAGAAAATCACACGATTTTGTAGATTCATACATACTACTCGGCGTGAAATCATTAAACAAAGGCAATAATTTACAATCTACCTTAATTTAAAATAATAGGAAACTGAAACTTTTGAAACCTATAACTATATGAATATAGTATACTGAAAAAAAGAAATAATAAAGCAGGTGGATGTTTTTAATATCTTAATTTAGTTTAGTTTTGTAAAGGTTGCATCTGTCTTAACGGAGGCTATTTTATAATCTAGTATAATTTGTGTATATTAACTTCTAAATTTACAAAGCGAAAATGTCTAAAAATTATAAAACCATAAATAAGATTTTTATCTTTAAATAATATACCTGAACATGGCCACACACATGGAGTATTACTTGCAGAACACATCTTAACTTATGTAAATTACTCTCAAAACAAAGGTTACTTGTTAATCTTGAACAATATATTTTTTATTCTTAATATTGACATCTTATTTACAAGAGCATCACGAAATTCTTGTCTGTTCAATAGCCTTACCCTCTGGCAATTTCCGAGAAAGAACTTTTCATTCCCAACTCGATGGTTCTAATGTACACATAGTCCTGTGTTGTCTGCCCACCCATATTAATCATGTATTTTATTATATTATCTGTTCTTATTTTTTAAATAACGTAGATAAGTATACAAATAATTACTTTTTTAATTATTGTAATTTTCAAGAAATATAGAAAACCGTTAAATTAAAATTAAGGGTCTTATAACTTTGAAGCAAGTTTAAAAAAAATTCTTTAAATAAATCTGGTAAAGCCTAAAAAGTTCAAATCAACTTACTTTCAAATTAGCCTCACTTGATACTCTGACACACTTTAAAATAATTAGAAACCAATTTAACACTGCCAAGCATTTTCCAAGGTTCGGTACCGCTCTGTCATTAAAGTTTTAATTTAATATTTTAAATTGCCATTTTCACAAAAGAAGTAATCAACGACAAAGAATACTTTCTTATTTGTTAATTGCCTATTGCTACCGTTCTTGTCTTGTTAAGCATTTTAGATTTCTTCCCTTACTGTTTGAAGAATTAGTGCAATAGAATTTCTCTTTAATTTATTATGTACTATTTCTAATGTTGTGCTGCTATAGCTTGAAATTCTATATAGTATTTCTATAAAATCAGCAAATCGTTAAAGAAAAACATTTAGAAAATTGAAAAACGTTGCATGTTTTTACGCAGAAAGTTTACTAGTAACAGGTAATTACCAGTAATATACATACGCAGAAATCAATTTAATTTTTTTAAATTATATACTATTTCTAGTATACTTCTGGTCAAGACTCGAAAATTACTTGTTAATGGGCGCACAGCTATATTAAAAAGCAAGCGCACGCGAGCTTTTTAAAGCTGTAAGCGTAGTAGCAAAGAATTTTTCGAGTAAAAGTAAGTATACCATTTTATAGAAAATTAAAATAAATTCATTCTGTGATTTATTTTTCCATAATAATATGTAAATTTTCTGTAATTTATTTTTTTGTTTGGTTAGACAAGGATTGTATTGCTAGACATGATTAGGTAATTCGTGACAATTTTTACCATTTGGCTACTGACCTAACATGTAATGAACATTTTACAAGTCAGGTTAAATTCGATTCGTATAAGTTTTACTTTATCGATCTAGTTGTGAACTTATCTAGATCAGCAAGCGTGTGAATATTCTGAATTTACTTTATTTATCTTAAAAACATCTATTTATCTTAGAAATCTTTAGAAATTAGGACAAATTAAAATAAATTAAACAATTAAAAAATAAGTCTTTTAAACGCGTTTCACACAATACTTTTTCTACCTTTGTTAAAATAAGAAAAAAAATTGTTATTTAAACTCTTAAGGCGGCTATAATATTTATATTCATTTTTAAGTTTTTCAAAATTTGTCAAAGTTATAGGTACAATAATTCAATATTAAAATACAATAGAATTTGGTTTGCTCAAAATTTACTTTGGATTAGCAAATTCTTTTTATTTTTATTTAAACCATCAACAGATTAGCACGCATGTAAGTAACAGTAAAGAATTGTTAATTCTTTTGCTAGATTAAATAAACTGAATTAAGTAAACATAATCATATTATTTTATACATTTCTACTTTATCGTAAATTTTATCTATGGATTTAATTTTTATATTAATATATTATTATATTAATTATAATAATTATACTTTATAAATCAGTTGTACTTGTTTAGTTGACAAAAAATTATGTATTTGTGATTGCAAACGCATGTAAATATGTATAATAAAATACATTTTTTGTTACTTGAGTGTACATGTGTGGAAAAAATTTACTTTCCTAAAGATTTATTTTACCTTATGTAAACGAAAATCGAATAGTTGAACATTTTCAAACAGCAGTAGAGAGAATATTTTTAACAGATAGATTATATATAGTAAAAGCAGTTCCTCTGTAGAACAATATTACTTCTATATTCTGTTTGGTCTAGGTGACAGATCTTGAAGAAAATACAATCGATAATAATTTGAATAATGTACAGTTTTTTAAAATTTGTGAATACTAAAGAAAATAATATGAACAATTTCATTTCTAAAAATTCTTTATTGCAAAATTAAAAATTTACAAGCTGGTTTTACAATGAAAGCTAAAAGTTGAGCTTAGTTCAATGAATTTTAGAATTTTAATAGCTAACCAGGTATACCAAACAAAATGATATTAAGTTTGTCATAAATGTATCATGATATGCCTAATCAGATGTTAAAATTTCTTATATTGGTTGTAAAAATTAGTCCAGATTCTGTTTAGTTAAGATTAATTAAAAAGAAAGAAATTACTCATACATAAATATATATATTTATTCAAGAGACCATATTAAGTTCTCGTTGTGTAAATTAATCAATTTTGATTTGTGTTTTATTGTTTGAATTAAATAAAAAAAAAAGTGGGTGTTAGCTGAGTTGATATATTGCTCTTTTAGATTAATAATTTGGTGTTATTGTTTGACTTTAAGCAAAACCTCACTTTCAGGAAACGTATTAAATATTTTACCCAGTTAGAACCAAGCGAGATGGTTAGGTGCTAAATGTGTCAATCATATTTCATGCTATGAAATGTGCAGAGCTCTCCAGATTGAATTTTAAATCTATCTGTGACTCAAAGAACCTTGAATCTGTCTGCGGTAGCTGCGTCAGTTCCCTTACTTAACCAGATAACTGGTTTACTTAGAAGTAATAAAATCATGTTAATTCTTGCTAGCCACACAAAATAGCTAAACTTGATTATGACATTGGTTAATTAGTTCTTTGACGTCATTCAGGCCGTTTTGACAGATTCCCCCGCTGATTTTATTAGCCCACTCAGTCCAGATTGATTCTGATCTTTTACCATTGAATTATTTGCTGTTTAGGATATTTAACCCAAAACTTGTAATAAATGGGAATTTAAAAATACCTCAGGAACCCAGAAATACTTTTGCATAATCTATTCAGAATTATTCTAATAGGAACACTTCCACTTTTTTACGAAAGTTTGTTTGAAACAGAGAACTGGCTTTTTCTAGATCCTGAACTGATGCTGGAGACAGAAGATCGTTGGTTATTGATAGCAGATCTCAAAGCGGCACCACTGCAAACAGCAAACAGACGTCAGTGGGTGTATGTAAGAAGGCTATCCTTCAAAACCATTTCTAATGTGATGGTGATATTTGTGCAGGAGATATTGAAGATCGATGATGTCAGATGTGAGTTGCTGGTAGCTTCTGAGTTGCATGCTCGTTCAGTTGTACATATTGTGAGAGAATATTGCCAAACCTGTTGAATCTCTCAATGTGACTTGAAAAAGTTGCAGTGAGTGAGTTATTTATCAGAAGATCATTCTTTAGATATGGATCAATTCACGATACTAGAAGACAGCCACAATGATTGAATTTGGATAAACGTAATGATTTGCCTAATTCTAACGTATGTGCACTAGCTTTCGTAATATTAATACATAATAGTATTAATATAAAAGCTTACTATTTCTATCGATAGTATGGCGTATTCAGAGAGAGTACAGCATAATTTAACCCAAAACCATTTTTTTTGGATATACATAAATTTCTACAAGAAGGCTAATTTCGTTCCAAGCGTTTTGAAACTTAATGGTGTTGTTAATGTTGGTGAATCTATTTGCTGACTATTATAAATCAGTTTATACAGCTGATAAGCATAAACATAATTATATAAACATAAATAACACTATAGTTTTCTTCTTCTTCTTTAATTAGGTCTGCAACCTGTTTTTATTTAACAACAACCTCGGTGTTGTTTCGAAGTTACTATTAGTGCTATAAGCATATTTATTGTTTTACATCCAAGGTAGCTTGCTAGGCTTATCACAGATGTGCCATTAAATCTGGTTTTTGTTTTTATTGAAGGCAAGTCATTTTTAAGTCAAATTTTAGACTCTGTCCGGATTCGAACCAAATACCTTAAAGTTATTCAGCTAACAAACTAGGCTAATGACCGCCTCTATAGTTTTGACTAAGATAAATTCTTTTTAGGAAATTTTCTATTCCTATTAATCTGTTGTTGATAAAGTTTAACAAGCCATATCCAATTTATTATATTTTGATTAACTGGTTGGAGTTCTACATTACTAGAAGATAACATATTATAATAATGATTTTATGATAGCTCAGGAATAGCTCAGAGATTCCATCTGCGCGCTTTTATTTTCTTATTATATGTTAACAATGTAGATTCAGTAATAAGATTTTGCAAATTTCTATTATTTGCAGATGACTTAAAAGTACATATTTTGTTTGATTTATTCCGATAGAGATTGCAAACTTCTTTAATAATCTTGCAAGACTTTAAGATTGGTGTGAACTTGATATGTCTTAGATTGAATGTCAAAAAATGCAAATCAATTAAATTTACAAGAAACATTGTTAGTTCTCTGGCTTGAGCTCATGTTTTGTGTGGTCTTCAACGGTTTCAAGAGGCAAAGACATTGGACGCAGATAAATGATTTTCAAAAATGCAAAAAATAGCATATGTATACTTAAAAACCAAATACAAAAATTTACTCGCTGAAGAGCAAAAAAAATAAAAAACAATAACAAAGAAAATTTTGTTAATTGCCTTCAACGAGCGTACATGTCCACTTGACTTACTTATTGTTGCCAAGTAATAGAATCTGATATGTTGATCATTAAGTTCAAATCAAACTTAAAATTTTGGCACGGCGGCGGTAAATTCAAATAAAAAGTTTTGTGTTACCAGAGATGTAACGGTTACTTTTACTACTCACTTAATGGAATAATTCTTGATAATGTCGATGAGTACATGGATATCGGTATTTTGATCATGCTCTATCATTTTACTTGAACTTAATTGTATCTGGTATCCACCATATCATTCACGTATTTGCAGGCTACAGGAAAACCTTTGGTTTTAGGTTGAATCTAGTATTCTTCTGAGACTTATGAAATTCTTTTGAAGTATTTTGGGCTGATGATACTGTCTTCTAGTTGATTTGCATCGTTTTAAGCATTTGGTAGCTGTTAGAAGAATTTTATGATAGGGGCGGGGAGGACTAGAAGCGCGGATGAACGGTATAACGACTCTTATTTAAATCATCAAGCAAAGTTGTCAAAATTGTAAACTTTAGTTTTTATATTAACATAAATTTATAAAATTGTCAAAATAAAATACCAAGGTAAAAAATCCAAGGACGAAAGTATGGATCAGAAACATCTGTGCATTACGTTTGATGTAAAACATACGTTTAGCTCAGCGGGAACTCGACGAAAGTGGGGTTACACCCTATAAAAAAAAACATTGTTAAAAGTTACCTTGCCGACAGAATATTCATAATTAATGAAGTAACTTTAAGGACGCGGTTATAGTTTCAGGGATCGGTATTGAGTCCTACACAATGTAAATTATGTATGTTGGAATCTTTAGAATACCATTACTATTAACATTGACATTGTCGACGACCTGTCATGGTAGCATCAGCAAGGCAGATGAGAACAATTTTAGGCGAAACCGGCGAAATATTAAGACGCGTATGGAAGGATATGGCAATTTATAAAAGCAAGAATGTACAAAAATGAGATATAATATCTATATCAAGACAGATAGTTAGCGTCGCCCGCAAGTGTAAAGATAAGGTAACTAATTCAATTAATAAATCAATTAGGTATTGCATATTTAAATCAAAATAGGTGGTTACTTATGCACTAAATTTTTTTATAAAAATAGTTTTTGTTAAGAAAAAAATAAAACCGACTTAAAAAAAACTACTGTGAAAAAAATGCACTAAAAAGTAAAAAATAATTAAATTACTTCAACTAGCTGGCACAGGCGGCCAATTATTGTAATCTTTAGAGTCGGCGTCGGCCAAGCTTTTAAAAAATTTTTGAAAGTTTATATAGATACATCTAAGCAAAAACTCAAAACAACAGATAAACGGGTTTGACCAACCGATCTGGTCAAAAGATCAACGGATCTGCTCAACATATCAAATATAGGTTGAACTATATAAATGCGTGAAATAAAAATGACGTAATGATCAGTAAATACAGCGGAAATACATTATCGTATTAATGTAAATTTAAATATATTTTGTAAGTTTTAAGAAAAATTTCTAAAAAGTTTGGCTGGCACCGACTGCAAAGATTACAATAATTGGCCGCTTGTACCAGCTAGTTGAAGTAACTAAATAACGTAATTATTTTTAAGTTTTTAGTTCATTTTTTTCTGTCAGTTTTGTTTTTTTTTAACTTTACTAGAAAAAATCCGATAAATTGGAGAAAATGATCTCTAACCTCATAAAGCAGGTGTAGCTGGGATTTTTTACCACTTAGGGGTAAAATTTCCCTATGGAATTTTTATTAATATTTAATCCGCAAATAAAATAGTAAATAAGTTAAAAATATCTTTAGTGAATTTTTACCCTCTTATGAAATTTTACAATTAAAAAGAATTTTTATTATTATTTATATATCGATAATATTTAATTGTCAAATGCTAAAATATTCTCTATAGATTTAGAAGAAAATTGATAGTTACCTAGGATAGTTTAATAAGTAAATAGAAAATTTATTCAAAAATTATATAATATTATAAAATTAAATTCATACATTTTTTTAACTAAAATTACCACTTCAAAGTGATGAAGTTTGAGAGTTTTTCCGGTTTATCTTTGAAGTTCAAGATCCAATACGAATGAAATTATAATGGTACCAACTTGGAACTATACCTGATTCAACGTCGAAAGACTTTTGAAAATCGGTTCATAAATGACGGAGTTCTGAGGTAACAAACATAAAATAAAATACAACCGAAATGATAACCTTCTCTTTTTTTGAAATCGGTTAAAAATACTGGTATCCTTCTAATTTTTTTAATTTGTAAACTTTTACCTATAAAATTATTATGTATTTTTCAATTTAACGATGGCAATATAGTAGAAGTTTTTGCTATTTATGATTTTGATTACTTACATATACGAGAACCGCAAGAAACAACTTAAACAAGCTTTAAAGATAGTTTTGAACCTTCTATGCACGTCTTCTTGAAAATTTATTGGTATTACTTATGAATATCTATACCGAATGTAACATGAATATTAAGTATGCATAAATTATAAATATATCAGCGCATCCCATCACGTGTATCGTTTTATTAAGTGCCATAATTACAATACTATCAACATGGGGTCCTGTAGTGATACCAAATAAAATGTCTTAAAAGTTATGTAATAAACGATTTACGATTACATATAAAACAATCGTTTCGAATTATTTATGTCTTTAAATTGTATATTAATTACAGGTGTTCATTTAGTATACACATAAATACACACGCGCTTTTCCTTGCCCCAAAATATACAAATTTTTTATCACTTCCTTCGAATCAGTTCGCGTTTCCAAGATGTTGTTTGTAATATCTCATTGTATATATAATTCACTAAATATAATAGAATACCACGAAAATCTTATAATTCTAGTTATATTTTATCTAATTAAAACATTGTAATAGAATGCTCAACGCGAGCAAAAACAAGAAATGCTTGAAATATGTAATTATTTACGGAAAGCTAATTTCCTTTTTGATTATCTTTCAGCCACAATCTACAATGTTGTTTCATTTTCTGAAGACTAACTTACACATCTACAAAGGCACAAGATTATTATAAGTAGGTGTATCCGGATTTTAAATAATATACTTTTTAATTAAAATTTAATGTTTATTAAATCAACAGCGTATGGCTTTAAATCAAAATCAATACTTCAATGAACATAATGCAATGTGTGATTGTGTTTTTAGCTGCTTTAATAGACTATGAGACTGCTTTGTAAAAATATAAGCCGAATGAGCAAATGCGGTATTGAAGTATGACAGAGTAATCGAAAACCTATCAAGTTCATCACTACGTTTGTTATATTTGAACCTATAAAAATTATTAGTAAAAGCAAAATTGTTACTTAACTTACAAATACTTGAACAAAAATTAGTCGTTTAATCAAGATAATTTAAAATTATTCCTTGATATTTTCGAAATAAACAACGGATATAATAAGTGATTGCAATTTTAGTATATATAATGTAAGTGTTCAAATATTATATCTTCGTACCTCTCGAATGTAGGTCACACCATAAGAGAAACTCATGTAAAGCAATTTACCCAACTTTTCAGATATCTAACTCTCTTAAGCGGTCGCAATTTTCTTTGCCATATGTTCAAATTAAAAAGTTACGCCTTCAAACTTTATTGACTGTGTGGTTTGAAAGTTTCGTTTTGGGATTTCGACAAAGCGAACTAAAGCTGATTTAGAACAGAATTTTCGCCCAAGTATGTTAGTATCGAGATTATCAATTTTCTTAAAATAATTTTCTCTAATAATTACCGAGTATTTATTTTCGAATGCTTAAGGAACTGTGCGAAGCGACGGAATACCAGTTTAAATAAAAACAAGAACTTTTACTAACTTACATCATTTCATAAAGAAATTTTCATAAAGCTTAAGCGATTATGTAAATTTGAAAGACTTAGCTTTCAGTATTTGCCTATTGTTAGAGAAGGATTCCAAATTATTATTTTAGGTATAATATGTATCTTATATATATAATATATATTATGTTAGCTTAAGCGAAAATTCTACAAAATATCGTGTTATAAATCAAATACTAATCAAACGTGTGATATTTAAAAATATCTTGGAAAATGTTTATGACTTGGCAGTTAATTTTAAAATGTCAAGACTAAGGGTAAATTTAAAGGTCCTTCTATAAGTAATAACCTCTTTTATTTAGATTCTGATATTGATTTTTATCAAAGTAATAAATACGGTTATAGTGGTAGGTACTTTTATGATACAGTCCGTTTTAATTAATTTTATATGCAGCATTATCCTTCAATTTTCCACTAAAAATTATTTTATACGGTTTCTAGTAATAAATAACACTATATAACATTGAGAGCTCTTATATGTACACTATCCAAACAATTAATTTCGATTACATAAAAAGATAATGCTCATTTAAATGTATAAATTATAAGTGTGAAATTCTGCGGATGACACTTCTGAAGAGTGGGCACTACAAGGGTTCTCATCTCACACATCATTCTTGCTGTTAAGAACATTAAACGTTCACATCAAGTTTTTTATTATTCACTTAATGGCATATCAAAATTAGAAATAAAATTTCATAGCAATGCAATAAAAATAGTTGTTTAAAATATTAAAATCCTAAAGGATTATTGCTTTCACATAGTAGATCTAAAAACTTCATTCTTCCGAAACCTCAGAGAAAAAGTAAAATTACCAACTATGCGAAATTAAGAAGCTAATCAGTTTATAAAGGAATAATATTCAAAGTGTATTGTCTAAATTTTAGTGCAGTACATATTCATGAATGAGTTAACACATTACCGTTGTTGATTCTCTTTAGGGCAATATTCAGTAAGGTCCTAGACCAAGATTACATCTGACCTCAATGTTAATTTGTTTTCTGAAATCGGACAATGGTACCAAATTTATAAAGCCCATTGTGACTATTACCTAAATGTATTATACATAAATTAATATAATTTGCATAATATCTCAAATCATTATATTTAAGTGCCTTCGTTAAGTAATTCTAAATGTAACAATCAATGAAATAATTTTAAATTCTATTCAAAATTAGGTATTTATTTATATTCAATAATAATAATACTATTATTGTAAGTTAGTTTTTATTTTAATTTCAATCATCACAACGACAATGTGTCGATACTTATAATATATTGTCTAGTACGTATATGATACTCTAGCAGTTTCCCTCCTCATTTATATGATAGTATTGTTAATTTGTTTTGTTGTAACGGTCAAAGCAAGATAGGCATATTATTAAATAATAACCGCTTTTATTAAAATAGTAATCTGCATTTCGTGTGGTAGTTTGATTAATCGATACGACGACAAAGTAAAGTCCATTAGTCTGGGTTCTACCTACTACAACTCAAGCTTGGGTCTTCATACATATGGAAGCACATTTGATGTATGTTTCATTATGTATATGAGGAAATTGTTGTTTGAAAACTTACCTCGACTAAGTACACATCGGAGCAATATAAACTGAGCTATGTTGCATTCTATTTATTCAAACAAATAATAACCGCAAATCTTGTGCAACTAAAATTAGATGAATAAAAAATACGGTAAGAATGATAGGAATTACACTTTGTATTTGAGGAATGGAATTCAAATGTTAATAAAAACATGTTTTTAGAATGTCTATAAAATAAATTAATTAATCTGTTTAGTTAGGAACATAACAATCTAATTTTATTATTACGTGATCATTACTTTACAGCCGAAAAACATAATAAATTTTCATTCACTTTCGCTTCTAAGCTGGTTAAAGTTATATTGATGGCGTACGAACTACCATTGCATAAATCAAAGAATTTATTACGAAACTGACCATCATACAATTTAATCAGTGTGGTGTGGTATCTTAAGCACCTCGGCCGTTATCCCAACTTGTAGTCATAAACATTGCGTTAACCCACAACGATATCGTTAAATGTTAAATAACAATTTAATCAAGTAGTTCAAAGGAATTAATTTCGTAAATTTAATAACCGAGCTTTGCTGTAAAATTACGAAAACTAATAAGGTTTTTATACAAGGTATATTGGAAAACTTCCAATTCGATGCAAATAGTTTCATAAATTAATATTGTGCGTTTACTTTATACTGTAAATAATAATTGAATAAATGTTTTGATGTATAATAGTTAATGGCTTACTATAAAGTGACCAACAGGTCATTAGTGGTTTTAATACAAACCGGATATAAAGCCTAACTTGGGTATTGTACAATAGCAGTTGGTTTCAATTTAGCACTACTAATGATAAATCAGCAATTATGTAGATTAAAATTTACAAATATTTATAAAATCCTAAAAATATGCGGACACATACTTTCGTTACACTGGGTATGATATAATTTGCTTAACGAATATTCAATTTTGGTGATGAAAATTACGCCTTGTTTCTGACCTGTGCAAATTGAATAGCTTTCTATTTGCATAAAATAATGTTGCCGTGCCTAAGAACAAAGTGGGTATTTAATAAAAAATTTTTAAATATTTATTTTGAATTTCTAATTATAATAAGAAATTTCAATGTAAGGTTTTTGTATTGTACCATTGTTTTTATAGAAATTTTTACATTCAAAAAAAGTTTAAGGATAGGTAAAATCAAATAAAGGTGCTAAAGGTAAACTGTCACTAAGTTTAGTAAAAGCTACAAATATTGTTTAATCTTAATTCGCTATTGTCAATACTATAGCTATCAATATTTTAAATTAGTTAAAGGTCACTTACATTTTACATATTATTTCGGTAACAGTAACTTTCAAGATAGTGGAAAATGGAAAAATTTTTATATCAACATTTTCTAGGTAACTGAATTTAAACTTTCTCAAAATATTTAAACTGGCTTTGGCTGCATACTATTTCGTGTTTATTTCTTTCTGAAGATTTAAATTAATTGGTATTCAAGAACACTTAATAAAAGTTTGGAATAAAACGCTTTCACGTGGCCAATTTAATGCCGCTATTTCACTGCAGAATATTTACTAGATTTTTCCACGAGATATTTTTAACGCATAAATAAAGTATATAATAAAAATATATAAATAATAAAAAACTCGAACCACGGCCTAAACAATAAACGCTAATAAAAAAAAGCCCTTTAAAAAGAGAGAATTTAATGCCACCAAGTAGATTTCCATATTTTAAAACTCAATTCCGTTTTCACTTTATACTTGTATAAGTTGTGGAAACTAAATAATACGTCCAGATAGCACTTATATGCTGCAACGGATTAGAAACCTCAGTTAGCTACTTGAAAACAGTAACTACTTATATTTACACGGATTCCATTGAAGCTCCCGACTTGTACGAAGTGAAAACGGAATAGAACTTAGGTTCATATATCGATTATATTATGATAAATTGTAAAACAAAATTTATTATCAGCTTTAATTTTTGCATAAAATTACAGACATTATTAAAAGTAAATTATAATTATTTCAATTTGGACAAAATCATAACTTGAATTCTGTATGCAATAAAAATTTTAGACTTTGTTGATGATTGGGTTAAAATATGTAATAGGAAATGTAAGCATTATTAACTTATGAATATTTATGCGTTTGAATTTGATTGTACAATATATTAATATAATTAAAAATTAAATGTAATATTATTTCTTACATTAAGTGTCACGTCTGTTCTTCCGTAATGTGTGGTTAATTTTAAGTTACCAACCTGAAAAGCATGAGAGGTTAAGGAAAAGTGGCGGATCGGTGTGGCCCGTGCACCACACAGGCTAGATCTTTTAGTAATGTAAATATTAAATAACAAATGTTAAAAGTATAAAATAATATTTAATATACAAACTTTGATAAAATTCCCGAACCGCAACATTATTATTAACTATTGAATTTATTCTTTTCTCTGATATAGAACATTTATTATCTTAAACAGGATTTAAAAATAAAAATCTTTTTATCTTCAAATAAAAATTTTGACTAGTTTAGACTAAATATGACTAGCAATTTGAATGGCAATGTAAGAAATGTTTTAATATAAAAATTATATTACATCTGTTAGAGCAAATAATACGTAAATATTTGTAGTCAGCAAGACAGTTATTAAAAATTTAAATTTCTTTATTTTTAAGTAAAAATATACAGCAATAATGTAATTTTGCAAAGTTTTTTGCCATGCTGAATCAAGATAAAGGTTAGGATACAATCTTCTCCAACATGTCAGTATAGATTCTGCAATACTACTGACTACCTTTAGTAGGAGAAAAGAATGAACCAAACCGCTGAGTTCATCCATAGATTTAAATTAAAAATATAACTGATAACAAATGAGTGTTAAAATTAGCTTTAAATTAAGTTTAATGATAGCCTCGTAAAGAGGTAGAAGCTCATGCGGTTGAATATTTATGCAAAAGCCACAATTAATTAGTTTAAAATTTTGGTTTATTAACATTATATTGAAATCAATAATTGACTTGTATTCACAAATATACAATGTGTGATATTTAAATATACATTTTAGAACATTTCAATAAAAACTAGACAAAACTAAAAATTATTCTAATTTTAGCTCTAAAGCAACAAATTCCTTATATGTAGAATATTTAATTTTAAATGCATTAGACATTTAAGACTATATAAAAAAATAAATTAAAAAGTTTTAACAACTTGTCTCATTAAAAACTTTTGGGAACTGTTAGAATTTTCTCATCACGAATTTCAAAAGAGGACACTTTTCTAAGCATATTAGAACAAATATTTTCAAGGATTATACAAAAGTTTTCGAAAAAAATCGATTTTAAGAATGTAAAATTTACATGTATTTTAGATACACCTTTTAACACGGCTGCATGATTACCCGATTTTGTGTAAGGCAAAAAAATAAAACAGATCCTCCGGCCGCCTTCGGCGCTCTCCGGGCCTGTTTTATTTTTTCATCTTACGCAAAACATGAAGAGCAGGGAAATCAACGTGGGACCGATCGTCACGCATCGGGGTATATCATATTACATCTCCGTGCTTTTCGTAATTTTAAAATGCCGTTTTCTCGAAATGTAATGGACGGTCCAGGAATTTTTCTTTTTTAAATTGCTCAGAAAATTGTCCTCTTTCCTATAGTGCAGTTGAAATTTTGAAATTCGTGATGAGGAAATTCTGATAGTAACCAAACTTTTTAATTTATTATATTTCACAAATTAATAATTTATACATTAAAGTATTTAAAAAAATAAAAACAAATAAAAAAATCATAAACAGTAAATTATTTTAGAGAAAGCGATGAAATATCTACTATATTGTCATGTTTAAAATGATTTCTTCTTGAAGCGACAATAGAAAACTTACAAAAAGAAAATTGTAACATAAATAAATGGGAAAGTTTGTTTGTTTGATCGCTATAGGTAAACTTGTAAGTCCTTCGGCCGATTTAAATTAAATTTGGAACACTTGCTCACTAGGACTCGGGTTAAAGTCCTGTGCAATTGTGGAAATCTTGTGGTTGTAACAAACAAGATAGTTAAAGGAAACATGAAAGTGAAGATAAACACAATAGACGACTCCAAATACAAGTTTCAAGACAAGCTACTTAAAGAAAATGTGAAATTGAAGTTTAACGCGATAGAAGACTTCGGGCTGAAAGAACAAGACAAGTTCAATATTTTTAAATATAAAGAAATAAAAAATTCCCATATTTTCACAGATAAAATTTAAGTCACCCTACTCCCCCCCCCCTCTTCATTCGGTTGCTTTAGTTCTGATGTTTAGTACTAATTGAATAACACATCAATCGGATTGCGTGCTAAACAACTAAACCCGAGCAACGCCGGGTACATCAACTAGTATTAAATAAAATTAAGCAAGAAATATAGCCTTTAATATTGCCTTTAACCAAAAATTGCAAGAAAAAAGTAAAAATTAATCGCAAAAGAAATTTTTTAAACTAAAAATGATAAAAAAGCTGTTTACGGGAGAGCATTCAACACATACGCTTTACGTAAGGAGTAAGTACGTATAGACCAGGGTCGATAATTTTAAAAATGGTTTATGGATTTGTAATTTTTTTGTTTATCAATATAACATGAAATCTTACGTTTTCCGAGTAATTAAAGTGTAAATTTTAATAAATAGCTCAAAATTATATATTATAATGATCAAAAAAAAAATTTTCGGATTTGAGGTTATTTCATTATTTGCATTTTCTGAGAACATTTACCATAGTAGTGTATATTTTTTTATACCATCAGAAAGTAGAGATTTCAACGAACAAAAAGCACACCAAGTGAGAATTTTCGATTAAAAATTGGGGTGCTTTTTCGATATTAAGTCAAAATAAGGTGAAAAAATGAATATTTTAAATCAAAAAAATTACTGTATTTATTACTGTAAATTACAAAGGTAAGT
Organism: Cantharis rustica; assembly: GCA_911387805.1. Lineage (NCBI taxonomy): Eukaryota > Metazoa > Arthropoda > Insecta > Coleoptera > Cantharidae > Cantharis > Cantharis rustica. The sequence goes on from OU426877.1 coordinate 43,977,408, forward strand.
TTTCACCTTATTTCGTAAAAAAGATAAAAAGATTTGCAAAAGATAAAAATAAAAAACCAAAAACTCGGTTATTCGAATTTTTCACTTAAATTTTGAGGTTATATGAAAAAAGTGTCGATAAAAAAGTTCTAGATCTTTTTATTACCTACAACTTTGCGATTTAACTTTTTTTTATAGGACTTGCAGTTTTACCGGAAATCGAGATTAACCGTTTTTTACCTTTAAAAACTCAGCCCCTCCCCCTTCCCGACCTCGGATTGTCCGTAATTTATTTTTCTTTTCATTTTTCTTATATTCTCTACCTTTTTCAATGGGTTTCATCATACTATAATTTTTTTTGGTCTCAAAAATTATCGACCCTGGTCTAGTATAGCAGAACAAGAAAGTTTTTTCGCCACATTTATGCGAAAACGTTATTTAAAATTTCAACAAAAAATTATAACTCAGTGCCAGAGGTTTCGTGGTGGCCATTTGCCTGATGTTGTATTTCACGAGAAACTACTTTTCTTTATGTTGAAATAAAAATGTTTTTTTTATTCAAAAAATAAATGTGTTCTTCTTTAAAATTAAATCAGGCGTTCTTATTGAGACACTCTTTATCTGGATGTAATTATTGAGATTACATGTTTTTATAACACGATATCGTAAAGTATCATTTTCGGTCTGATAAATTACGTAGAAAGTGATGCATTGTCTTGGTGGTAAAATATAATATATTTGTAAAATTTTAAAATAATAAAAATCAGTGAAGATGAATCTTTAACTAATATAAAAGTTTTTAGAATTTGTTAGAAAATAATCGATTTAAAGTTTTGATTTTTTACTCTAAAGTCAATGTTTTGCCCATTCTGTATTCCACTGTTTCATTGGGCGGAGCCGGCCGCGGTTGCCTTCTAGTCGTGCAACTGTTAACATCATTTAATAAATTTATGTTAAATTGTATTACTTTAATTACTGCCGAATTTAACTTACAAATAAATTACTAGAATTTTAAACTCGTGATTTTCGAGTTTAAGCAGCTTCGGACATGTTTTTAAAAATTACATGCTTAAAGATCCCGTTTATCTAAATCCATAATTTTTAAATTTGAGCGGTATTCAGAGATGTATAACAGCTTCAGTAGTAATGTGGAAATTGCCAAATTATACTAAATAACACTTGTATACCATAAAGACGTCATGGGGTGGGACTAACGTATAATGGAAACAGCCCACAAATAATCGCATTATTATTTTAGACTATTTTTAATAAAAATTTTAAATAATTCATAAAATTTAGGTATTATATTAGTAATTTACATCATCAAAACACATATAACGACAGAAAAACTTGCTTTATTGGTAATATAACGTTTTTGACCAACAAATCTCAAAAATATTGGTCATAGAGAATTGAAATATAAATATTATTTTAGAATATCTCTTTAATGTGTTGTTATTTAAGTATAATTGTGAATTAACCATAGTTTACAGAAATGCTGTACCAAATCGAAGTTTTCGTGGAATTACGTTTATACGGTAAAATACAGTATTGGTACATCAAACCCCTTTGTATCCACGGAAACCATATTATTGAAAGTTTCCGTTTATTTAAACTAACCTAGCAGTTAGTATGAGCTCTTATAATTAATATTACAACGAATATTCTAGACGAGCGTGTATACAAACGATTAATCAAATACGCTTCATATTAGTAACTAGTTATACTTGGTAAGTACGCATGTTATCTTTAATATAATATTATATTTCATTAGGCAAATATTTCTCAATACTGAATTTAACTACATTAAAGACCGTTATTTTCTGAACTTGTGCTCTATAACTTTCAAGTTATTGCTTCCTTTAGAAGTTGAAGTGTTATAATGTAAATTAAAGAGGATGTTGAACAACTTATTTTTTTTACTAAACTATAGACAAATACGATTAAATAGGAGCTCCACTAAAGCTTCCATTATATTAACACGTAAACGGGATACATATACACTTGAATAATACTGTATAGATTTGGTATAATATCTTAAAGGATCGAAAACAAAATCCTTTTTTTTCATTCAACCACAATATGACATAATATTCAGATTCATACTTTTTTTAAGATATTGTAAAATTATCTATTAAAAACTTTCACATAGCTCAAAATAATTCAGGTTTTTCTAGTAGATATGGAACAAGGTGATTTTGCTATCACAAATAAATTTTTTACCAAAAGTGGATATAATATAGAATAGCATAATTCTTAGCCGACGTCAATTTTGCCACTAGTGTTTTGTTTTGTGGCTCTAATAAAGGTCATCTAAGAATAACAAACTGTGGGAAGATACAGTCTTAAATTAATTAATTGATTAATATTTAATTTAAAGTTAAAACTGAATACTTTATAAAAATATAAAATATATCAAAAGAGTCGGCTGCTTTCCGACGGTGAATTTCGAAAAAAGTAGGCTTTTCAAAGAAGCCACCGTTTAGTAAAAAGTGTAAAATGTTTTCTACAGTTTCTAAGTTTTCTAGAATGAAGTTCTTTGATAATCTTTTATTTACTCTTGATTATTCGACGGTCTCGTGGTCCCACTTAGGTCAAATTCAAAAATTAATTATTCTATAAATACAAAATTGCACTTGAGAAAATAAAACTATAGTAGCAGAGTATTGATATTAAAATATACCTATATGCACAAATATTAACAAAATTATTTTATTATAATGCATTAACATCACTTTTAAGATTACGTTAAGATAAACTACAACTTCAAATTTAAAATTTGAGTAGGTTATTTTGTTTTCGAAAATACTCAGTGTAGTCCAGCCATTACGTAGTGAAAATGGGTTCTGCTTGAAAATAACTTGGAAATAAAATTTTGTTTGGTGAAATCTTTTAGTTCAAAATAAGAAAAAAAATTATAACAGATTCAAATTGGAACAAGGTCAAATTTGTCAAGAGAGGTTCTAGAAACCACAAATTTTCTAAAATAGGTCATATCAATATTGAATTAGATAAAATTCGGCCTAAAACTACAAACAAGAATTACTTTTTAGTCTAGCAAGTTTCCGAGATATATTTCTTCATATAGAGCCATGATTTTTAACAATTTTTTTCTGTTTTCTTCGGTTTCAGACTTTATCTCTTAGTTCCTTTTTGATCGTTTTTTAAAATTTTGCAAATAGATTAATTTCAGTGCATTTCAGGCGCAATGTTAACATTATCTAAAACGTAAAACATATAATTCCGGTTTAAATCTGTATACAATTTTTCTGATGTTAAAATAAAGGGTTTAGTTAAACAAAAAAAAATGTTATTTTCTAGTAATTTACCAGTAATCAATGACTAGACAATGTTTGTATTAATCTAATAATTTAAAAATTATGATAATGTTAAAATAACTTTTAAAGACCTGCAATTAATTTTATACTTACCCCTAGCCAAAGTAGCATAAGTATTTCATAATATAATCAACTTCAGAATTTTAGAAATATTTTGAGGTTTTATAAAAGCAAATCAATGGTGGAAAAAGCAGTTTCGTAAATAAAATGCAGGTTGAAGTGTCACCACTATAAATATTTCATTCCTATCTTTGTTAAATATTGAATACATTTTTTAATGTTGGCGTTGTTATTCATGTATTTTTCGTTTCGAAAAACGGTTTATTCAATTACGTCATTGATTTTACCAGGTATTAATATTAAAACTTTTTAATAATGTAAAAGTTTTCTGAAAAATATATTAGGTAATGTAATATAAAGAATCTATTTTATCGAATTTTATTAATCTAAAATACGATTGCCACCTTTTCGAACATAACATGGGTATTCTCGAGTGACATTGACTATTATTACTGTATCCTGAGGCAAGCAGAATGGATCATCGGTGTAGATATGTCCACAAGTCTCTTGGGAAAACAGAGGGTGCCCTAGGCCAACAAATCGAGTGCACTACGAGCCAATCGCTTTATCTGTCAGTTATGGAGGTCCTCTTGTTGAATTCCGCTAAAAGTGGCGCATTGTTCTACTACGTGTGCTTTTACATAGTAATTCTGTTTATAGTTATACACAATTCTATTACTTTGTGTAGGAATGTTGAAGGTAATTTAATTTCAAAACTTTTCCTAATAAAATAATTATTTGATTCAAATAATCAGAATATCGATAGCAGCTATTCCAAATAGTAATAACCGAATACATTTTAATTTAATTTTATCTTAAAAAATTATTAGCACATTAGGGTGCAAATATATTAAATATTAGGGTGTAAAGGTAAGTAATAAATACCTAGGTGGCGCTAGCATTTTACTTTATAGATTTAAGGGCTTAAAAATAAGTTAACATTACTTTTATAATGCAATAATTATTATGAAAATTAAAATGAAACTTTAAAAATGCTAATAATAATGCTATATTTAATATTTTGATAACGCTAACTTTTTCTATCAAATGCAATATATTGCTTACAAGCTTCAATTTTAAAAATTTGAAATATTTTTATCGTTTTCAATATAAAACGGAAAGAATAACATTTTAAAATTCAAGTTTAATTTTTCAGCTGCATTTAACGTATTTCAAAAGATCTATTGATATTATAAAACTTGATAGTATTATAAATATTTAAAAGCAATAGAATATTAACATCATAAGCATTATTCCGGAAATTTATTATTGTACTTCTTGAAAGGAAACTTAAGGAATTTTTATTTCTTTAAAGATCGTAAATATTTGAAGTTATCAATTAATTTTAATGAAAACTACTCAGTATTATGTCACAAAACCGTCAAAATATTTTAGCGTTTAGTTAAATTTTTTGTTTTTATTTTTAAATAATATGTTGGTACATGTAAATAATATAGCAAAATGAAGTTGCATTACTGAACATTTTATTCGCCAAGTTCACATCAACTTTATGTCCAACTAATATAATTGTTGGTGTATTTTAAGTATGTTGTTTTAAAAAAATTAAGTGTTACTAGAAAAATTGTAATTTTCAAATTAGTATAATTGAGCTACTAGAACAAAAATCATTTTAATGTGTGTATATAAATTGATAAATGCACTGTAACTAGTATAAACTCTGAAAATCTTGTTACCAGTAAATTAATCCCCCTAGTATGGTGTTGTTTAATTTTGTCATTGCAACCATGTGTATTATTTCACTTTAAATCTGTATCATTTTTAATGTTCAATATTCAAAAGTTTCCTACTATTCTCTCGTGGGAAAAGCTGGAAAAATGAATCTCTCACTCCCAGTTCATAATATAAATTGCACTACAATTTCCATGCAACTACTACAGAAACTTTTCAAATGCATAAAAATTCTGCAATTTTATAATTCATCATATTATAATATTTGGTTATTTTTGTTTACTTTGTAAAAAAAATAAACAACAATATATTTCATGTGTGCCTAGATAGCCGCATCTAAGTTAACAAATTTTTTTGAAAATAATACGTTAAATTCGCTGGGCCTTAACAAGTTCTAACACTTTGAAATATTGTTTCACTCTTGTATAAATACATCTTTTTTGTACTTCTACTTGTGTTACGGTAGAGCGATTAACAACTCAAAACAAATAAATAACAATGGCTTGAAAGTACTCTAAATCATACTAAATTCTTGTAAAACAGCGTGAGGTGAACAATTTAAAGTCTTTGGATGTTGTGTAATTTCTTTATTGTGCTACCATGGTTTTTTATGGGAGACTTCACAGTGTGTTTTGTCTATAATAAAATGATTACGTGACTTGCAATTTGTCGATAAGTTGATTCAGGTATGAAATGATTTGAAGTTTTTATAATTTTACAGATTCTAACTCAAAATTATATATCAAAATTAATATGTGCGCAATTTATGATAGTGCGGCGTGTTTGTTGTTAGGAATGTTGATCAAGTTAATATGAAAATAAACGCAATTTTCGTTAAAAATAAATTTAGTACTTTTTTGTGTGAGATTGATGTTAACAAATGCTTTTTAAAATTGGGAAGGCACTTTTACTGTATATTTACAATCTTACCTATTTGGATCATCTCTTAAAATATATTCCAAGTCAAGCGATTTTCTTTGTTGCATGAGATTATATTATAAAATTTTATGAAATTTAGATTTTTAATTTAGATATCGCTTTTATACTACAAACAATATCTTCTTATGTTACCAATTTTTATTAAACTACTTATTCGTTGCACTTACGTTTTTTCTAAATAACTTGTAAATGAAAATATAGGATACTTTCACGAGATTATAATTTGCATTAAAACTGTTTAAATCTGTAGATTATAATAGTGGATGCCTACTATTCCAATTTCTTAAGCACCATAAACTAATAAGAAGTGATTACATTTATATTAAAATATAAATTTAGTTACGTGCGCTCGAATGCGTTTTTATTGGCTTGACGTCACAGTGTGAATTACTTAATTGTATGAAATACAATATTTCATAACAAGATTTTTTTTACATTATAAACGTTCGAAGTTCCAGTGAATAAAATTGTAAAACAAGATAACTTTTTTTAACTGTTCAGTAAAGAATACATACTTATATAGAAATATAATATTTAAAAAACACTAAAAATTTCAGTCAAACACGTAAGCACACACATTCATTTTAAAGTAAAATAAATTTCTTGAATTTTAATTTTTGCAATCTTTGCTTGGTATATTTTTTAACTTCTCATTATTTATACGTTTTTCTTATGTTATATACGACTGATGATCAAAAAATAATTGTGAAGTAAAGGTCGTATTACATACTTTTTATTTTAAAAAATTTTATCATTTCTATAGTAACGTAATTTTTCAAAATTCTTTTTCTTGTTTATTCAAATATTCTAAGTTCTAACCTGTTAAATGTGTATTATTGTCATTTTTTATTGTTTTTTAAATACTATGTTTTTATGTAAGTATGTATTCTTTACTGAACAGTTAAAATTTATTATTTTAATATTTGTTTAGTTTAATTATTTATACATTGCATACTACTAAAATATACCACAATAAATACTTAAAAATTTCATTTTTTAAGTTATTTTTCTATTTAAGTTAATTTTACTTATTTTAAATCACAAAAACTAAACACAACGTTATTAAAAATAGAATTTTAGAATACGTAGAAAATTATTATTTAAGGAACACTAAAATAACATAAATTTGCCACTTTCGGCAGATTAGGGCTAATAGAATATTTGAAAAAAATAAGTACAAGGGTACAAGTGATAAAAACGAATAATCGGCGTTATAAAACTAATAAAATACAAAATTTATTTAGTAATGCGATGTAAAGCCCTATTTCACGATTATTTTCGTTTTATAGTCGCAGATATTAGGAAAAATAATAAGAAATAAGAAATTATTATTTTAAACAATTGAAAAAGTAAAATTTAGTCAAAAGAAACCTTAAAAAACAAATAACGATTCACCGTGAGAAAACTAATAACTAATCTAAGCGATGCCACGTACTTTAATTAATTTTTGAAAGTTAAATATATAAAAAATTTCTGAAACGGCACAGCTGCAGCGCTTTAAAGTCTAAATTGCACTGCAATCTGTAGTGACTTATAAGAAGTAATTTGAAATTTGTTTTAATAATTTTGAATATTGTTTTAATTATTTTAATTTTTGTACTTATTATGTCTTTTTAAGTGGTTTTGAAAGTTTTTTTTAATTCTATTATTTTAACGTTTTGTTTAGTTTTTATTAAATGTTATATTTTACAGTACGTTCCTAAATAACGCACAATTGACTTGAAATTATTATTTTAAAGTTTCTTTATATTTCAATACTTTAATTTATTAATAATAATGTTTAGTAGTTGTAGTTTCAAAATATCATAGAAGTTGCTCATTCTAAAAATTTAAAGCCTTTAAGAGATAAACTGATAAATTTTATTATCCTAACGTTAAAACATACATAATTACTTACTCGTATTCTACTTGAATGGTAGCAATAGTATGTAACCATGAATATATAGCAAGTGTCTTAAAATGACATACTCGATAAAACAACATATTAGTTTTTGGAAGAACTAATAAACTTCTATTTATCAGTTATTTTTCTGAATATCTCTTTTTTGGATTATAACTATAATATTATATTAGTAGGTATGTATTATAATAGGTATCACGTCGTTACGCCTAAAACCACTACGCCTAAAACACTTACGACTAAGTCAGTACGCCTAAGTTTTTACACCTAAAAGATTTTACAGCTAAAGTTTTTTACGCCTAACATCATGAACACCTAAAACTTTTACACCTAACGAAGTTACGCCTAAAAGATTTTACGACTATTTTATATAGGTACATTTTTAATTTGATTAAATTTATACTGATAAGCAATCTTGGTCAGATTTCTCCTTGAATATTTTAAAAATAATTGAATTGGCCGACTTCGTAATAATGGAATCCGTAAAGATCCCAAAGTTGGTTCCATAAACCTCTGGAACTGTTACGAGGCAACTTTAAATGACCACTTTAAATGACAACGCTGTCGAAGGATGGCACCGGGGTTTTCATTTGTTATTGAGTGGATGCCATCCTTCTATTTGGAAGTTTATAGAGTTATTAAAAAAGAAGCAGTGTGGACAGGATTTTGAGATTGAGCAGTACGTGTCGGGATCTGTAGCTCCGCCAGGTCGTAAACGCTACAGAAAAGCCGCTGAAAATATCAAAAGAATCGTAGAGGGATGCAAACTTTTATATCAAAGTTTACCTCCGGAGCATTGCTCACAACTTCGAGGTTCATGCAGTTTAAAATTTTTTATTTAATTTGATACTTTTGCTTGTAAATATGTTGTAATTTTTTTAAATAAACAGAAACATATACTTAATATCTCCTATTTTATGCATACATTGTGTTTTAGTCGTAAAAGCTTTTAGGTGTAAAGACTTAGGCGTAACTTCGTTAGGTGTAAAGCGTCATTCACATCCAAGTAACGTACGTAGCGAACATACAAGACATAACGCGAGGAAAGTTGAAATGCATGGTTTCAAACGCTACCAGTGACATTAGTACAAAACATAGCCGACATGAAGTAACGTAACAAAGAGTTCGGTCAACTTCAACTTTTCCGTTATGTTTTCTATGTTTGACCAATGAGATGCGTTCATTTTACAAGGCAACGCCTCCGTTTTAAAGTTTTAAATTGTAAAGTGAGGTTTACACTTTCCACATTTAAACTTTTAGGTTAAATTACAGCGTGTCGTGTGTTTCTTGTGCGTGTGTTTTTTATTGATATTTGGTTAATTATGGTTGACGGAAAATTTATAGATCTGATACATTCGTATCCGTTCCTCTACGATCGTAGAGAAACCGATACCGTAATCAACCGATCGGGTGAAAATACGCGTGCGCTTTCTTCACGTTTCTATGTTTTCTATGTTGATGTGAATGACAAGTCATTTGCTATGTTTTGTACGTTATGTCTTGTATGTCCGCTACGTACGTTACTTGGATGTGAATGACGCTTAAAAGTTTTAGGTGTCTATGATGTTAGGCGTAAAAAACCTTTAGGTGTAAAATTCTTTAGGCGTAAAGACTTAGGCGTACTGACTTAGTCGTAAGTGTTTTTAGGCGTTTAGTTTTAGGCGTAAAGACGTAGATCAATTATAGAAATTATTAGAAAATCTATTATTAGAAAATTTTAATAAATTAATTTTTTAACTTGGGAAATATAATTAAATAATCTTGGAATAAACAAGTTAATAAAACGTAAAAAATACGTAAAACATAAAACATAAAACGTACAACATAAAAAATAGAAAATTTTATAATATAATAAATTTAATATTCTAGTTAAAAATTTAACATAAAAATGTTTATTTAAAAAAAATCAAAATTATTACTACGTAATATCGAACCTGCCAAAAGAGAAATTTTTCAATTATTTTTCAAATTTTGCTACAAAAAGGACATTTTATTATTTTTAGTAAAAACATTCACTCTTAAACTATTGATATAACAAAAGTTGAGATAAGCAGATAAACTAATCCACTTATTAAAACCATCTCTGCATTACGACAGATCTTCAAAGCACAAGTTTAGAAGAATAGAAATTTTTATTTCGAAGTAAAATTCGACGATAATTAACAAAATCTAATTTAGAGTTAAATTATTATCTGTAACATTTAAAAAGTAGGATTGAAGTAATCATGTAAATTGTACGCACTGTCAATAGAATGAAGATAAGTTTCAGGTTTCTTGCATGAAAAAGTAAAACTTTAGTATCAATTATTTTCAAAATAAATTTAAGTTTCCTTCACAGCTTAATAGCTTAGTGTTTCCTAATGTATTTATATCAAAAAGATTGACTAAATTCCGAAATAGTCGAGAAAATTTAAATGGAAAAGTCAAGAATCAAAATAAAAACTCACTAAAGCAAATGACTGGAAAAAAATATCTTTAGCTCGAGGTTTTTTGGTACTAGATTGTAACGAAAAACGACTTCTAATTTTGATTGCGATTTATTTCAAAAAAATTGATATCCTCAAGCTTATAGTGTTATAGCGGTGATAATTGGCATTGATTGTTATCCACTATTTATTTAATACATCAAGTAAACTATTATTAAACAGAGTGTCGAATACCTTAACCTCAAAATGTAGCGATGGCAGCAGACCGGCAAGGGCAATTAATGTATCCGGCGCAGAATCTGCAACCGGAACGAGAAGAATTGCAACCGCTGAATCGTTCCCAACAGATGGAAAATACTGTTCCCTACAACTTAACTTACTATAACCAACAAATACCAATACATTCACAAGTAGGTCAACCGCAGTATGTAATAGCAAATTCACAGGTGGGTCAACCACAGTATGTCCCATTTTGTCAATATTCTTCCGTAGGAAATTCCAACTTTCCACCATTACCTACACCAGTAGAAAGCAAATGGAAAACAGTGCAATACAAAAAACGAATGAGAAGCCCGGAACAAAATAATCGAAACTATAAACAAAAAAAGATGAGCGATTACTGGCTAAATTCAAACCCAATTCAAGCTAAAAATAAATTTTCTTTACCGGATGATACGACAGAAGACAACGAGGAAGTAGAATCGAATACAGATAAAAGTGAACCGAAACCGCCGCCCATATTCGTAGAAGGTGTAGGGGACATAAATCCACTAATAGAACTGTTTAATGAAGTTGCAAAAGATGGCTACATCCTAAAAATTATAAACAATGATCTAGTCAAAATACAGCCAAATGCCAGTCAAAACTATACAGACATCGTAAAATCTTTAAAGGACAAGAAGACGGACTTTCATACCTATAAGCCAAAACAAGAGAAAGGCTTTCGAGTGGTTCTTAAAGGCTTGCACTCATCGACAGATGTGACAACACTGAAAAAGGAGCTCTCTGAACGAGGGCATACAGTTACCAACATAAGCAATATTAGACAAAAAATTAGCAACAACCCTTTGCCAATGTTTTACGTTGATATCCAATCGAAAGATAACAATAAAGAAGTTTATAAAGTAGATCGTCTCATGAATTCAGTAGTGTCCTTTGAGGCACCGCACGTAAAGAGAGAGATTCCTCAATGCAAAACATGCCAAAAATATGGGCACACCAGAAATTTTTGTAATAAGCCACCACAGTGCGTCAAATGTGCAGGTAACCACTTAACAAAAGAATGCCAAAGAAAATTAAAAGACGACAACGTAAAATGCGCTAACTGTGAGGGCAGACATCCGGCTAACTATAGGGGATGTTCTATACACAAGCAACTTCAACAACGAAAGTATCCTCAACTACGAACAAGAAATATGGAGTCCACAACATCTAATCAACAACTTTCAAATCAAACAACATCACGTAATGTAGCACAACCGGGCATGAGTTATGCACATCAGGCTGGACAAGAAATACCCTCAATACAACAACAGACTGGACAAGAAATGCCCTCAATACAGCAAGCACAACCCCTTACATATCATACAAGTCAACCTAGTTATCAAAATCCACTACAGCTGTTACAGCAGACAAATGACATCAGTGAACTTAAAGACTTAATAAAGAAGCTGATGGAGCAGATGAGCACGATGCTAAATCTGTTAACTACCGTAGTCGCAAAAATGGCCTAATGGCTATACAATTTAAAATTTCAATATGGAATGCAAACGGCCTGTGTCAACATACACAGGAATTACAAACATTTTTAAAAATACATGAAGTAGACATAATGCTAATTTCTGAAACACACTTTACAGAAAAGAGTCACATTAAAATACCAAACTATACGATATACGATACTAAACACCCAAATGGAAGAGCCTACGGAGGTGCAGCGGTAATTATCAAAAACATCATTAAACACCACGAAATCAAAAAGTATCAATGCGACTATCTCCAAGCCGCTAATGTTGTGGTTGAGAGTTCTGTCGGCCCACTGGTAATTTCAGCAATTTACTGTCCACCGAAACATAATACTAAAACTGCACAATATGTTCAGTTCTTTAGCACATTGGGAAGTAGATTTATTGCCGGCGGTGACTTCAATGCCAAGCATACACGCTGGGGCTCAAGACTCATAACCACCAAGGGTAGAGAGTTACTTGCAACAGTAAATTACAACGGAATGACGACCCTATCATCAGGAAATCCCACATACTGGCCAAATGACCAAGCTAAAATTCCAGACATAGTCGACTTTTATGTAATGAAAGGCATAAACACCAAATACTGCAAAATTGAATCGTTACTAGACCTTTCCTCAGAACACACACCCGTCTTACTAACTATATACACAAAAGTATTACTCAAAGAAAAACAACCAACACTGTATAACAAAAAAACTGACTGGGAACTGTTCCGAATCAAATTAGACGAAAACATTAATTTAAATGTGCCATTGAAACTGAAAGAAGACCTGGAAAATGCCGTCGAACAATTGACTAAATCCATCCAAAGTGCAGCGTGACAAGCTACTCCTGACCAAAACACAATGTGCATTAAGGAATCGTGCCCTTCTATAATCAAAAACAAGATCGAAGAAAAAAGAAAACTGCGCAAACAATGGCAAGTGACGAGAACATCAGAAAACAAAGCAAAATTCAACAAAGCAGCTAAAAAACTTAAAAAGCTCCTCTTAAATACTAAAAATAAATTTTTTACAGACTACCTTCACGGCTTGTCAAACTCCCAAGCAAACGACTATTCACTTTGGAAAGCCACAAGAAACCTTAAGCGCCCACAAAAAACGGTACCACCTATCAGAGATGATGCAGGAAAATGGGCTAGAAGTGACAAGGAAAAAGCCATTTTGTTTGGTGAACATCTTGCAAAGGTCTTCACGCCATTTCCCGCAACATCGCCAACTGAAGATAATGAAATATGTAGCTACTTAAATGCACCATTCCAAATGGACTTTCCGATTAAACACTTTAAAGTACAAGAGATCAAACAGGCTATCCTGCGAAATATTAACACCAAAAAGGCACCAGGCTATGACCTGATTACAGGTAAAGTCATGAGAGAAATAACACCAAAATGCTTTAAACTTATAACATTCATATATAATGCAATAATGAGGTTGGAACACTTTCCCAGCCAGTGGAAAGTAGCGCAAATTATTCTCCAATTAAAACCTGGCAAGAAACCAGAAGAACTTACCTCATATCGCCCAATAAGCCTGCTTCCAATTTTATCTAAGATTTTTGAAAAACTATTTAAATCGACTAAAGCCAGTTCTGGAACAAGAAGCCCTTATCCCAAACCATCAGTTTGGTTTCAGAAATCAACACAGTATGATAGAGCAGGTGCACCGAATTGTAAAACAAATTAGCGACGATCTGGAGTGCAAGAGGTATTGTTCTGCGGTATTTTTGGACGTGAGCCAGGCGTTCGATAAGGTGTGACACGAGGGCTTATTTTTCAAGTTAAAATTAAATCTCCCACATTATCACTATCAAATACTAAAGTCCTATTTGAGTGAGAGGCATTTCCTGGTAAAACATGGAGAAGAGTACACGGAACTTTTTTCAATCCATTCAGGTGTCCCACAGGGTAGTGTATTAGGGCCCACTCTTTACTTACTATACACGGCGGACCTGCCAACAACTAGTACAACAACAATAGCAACATTTGCTGACGATACGGCTATTCTTGTATCGCACACTGACTCCAAGACTGCTTCCAAAAATTTACAGAATCACTTAAACAAGGTAAATGAATGGTTCAAGAAATCGAAAATCAAAGCCAACGAAACGAAGTCTTTACATGTCACGTACACGATGAGAAGAGATACATGTCCACCAGTGACTATGAACAACTGCGATATACCACAGAGTGAAAGCGCAAAGTATCTGGGTATGCACCTGGATAGAAGGCTGACTTGGCGCACTCATATCTTTAATAAAAGAAAGCAGCTGGGTTTAAAGTTTAGACAGATGCAATGGCTGATTGGAAGAGGATCTGAGCTGTCATTGGAAAGTAAGCTCCTAATCTACAAAGTGATACTAAAACCGATTTGGACATACGGCATCCAACTTTGGGGAACAGCCAGTGTGTCCAACATTGAAATCCTACAAAGGTTTCAAAACAAAATTCTCAGAACTATCGTCAATGCCCCGTGGTATGTCCCAAATGATGTTATCCATTCTGATCTTCGGGTCACCAACATTAACAGCGAAATCAAAAACTTCTCGGACAAATATCGAAACAGAATTGAATCGCATCCAAATGAGCTAGCAAATGAGCTACTAAGCCATTCACAGGAGGTCAGAAGACTGAGGTGTTTTAAACCCACTGACTTATCGACGCGTTTTGATTGATTCATTTGATTGTAGTGAAGTTTGATTATGTTTGATTATAGTAAAATTTGATTATGTGTCATAAGAACTTTTAAGTTAACTTTTTACGGGAATATTTACTGAAATATTCCCAACATGCTAATATATTGTCAAATAATTTACTTATTGTTTCTGATCGAGACAGATTGTAGATACTCATTGAAATAAAAAAAAAATAAGTGAAATTACTGTGAAACTAAAAAAAATTAAGACCATGGAAACTTTTATAAATATTGAAAATACTAATATATCGTATTAGAACACGTGATAATATGTGGTTACCTAAGAATAAACTTAGATATCTCAGAATAATAGAAAATATATGAGAAAAGTCGGCAGTTAATTGAAAAATTTGACAATTTCCTCCTAGTTTATAATTCATAGATTTTTTACATTAATTCAACATAAAGACGACTTTATCTTTTTGGCTTAAATTGGTTAATTATTTTAAATATTTATAAATTTACATTTGTCACTCCACTCACTTAACTCATTAAGTAAATATTCATAAACAGCGATAAAACAAATAAAAATAATGAATACACCAACTTGCATTACTCATTGATATCCAATTAGTTAAATCTAAAATCATGATAGGGATTTTTTCTCTATTTTTCCGCAAAATTGTGAAAAAGTAAGAATCATACCATATGTATGGTGGTTGATCACCACCTTATAAGATTCGCGATAAGATGGGTACTGACATAAAGTAAACTAGGATGAACAAACAAATAATGTTGCTGAAAATAAAATATTTAAAATAGTCTAGCTAGAAAGAATCTCTTTAGAAATAATTAAGATCTTTGAGAATACCAAACCATTCTTAAGAATACTTACGAATTCTGTAAATATTATATAAAAATGTATTCCCAGAATACCTGTACACTTTTTTGAAAAAGAATTACACATATATATTGCTATATCTAACCTACACTTGGCTATTCAGGAACAGAAGTGATCCAAGTGCCATTTCAATAGTTTTAAGATATTAACCAAAACGCGTTTTCATGAATCCTGCCGTTACTTTAATAAAATTTTTCCTAAATCATTTTTTATGTTAACAGAATTAATAATACTTAAATTACTTTCTATACAAAATTATGAAAATTTGTAATTCTATTAGAAAAACTTTTGATTTTCTTCATTTGGATCACTTCTGTTTTCGATAAAATTTAGAATTCAGAATGGAATGCATGATTGTTATTCATTATTTTACAACAATTCAACACTACTTTAAATGGTAAACTCAATAAAATTATAAAATAATGTTTGAAAAATAAATTTTTACTCCAAAAACAGTAGGTAACTAATATAAATTCATTAAAGAAAATCTTCATCTTCTTTTATGTTTGGTAAAACATTGTCGTTTTTCTGTTCAGTTTGAGTAATGTGTGACAAGTTTAAGTAAAAGGGATGGTAGATTGGTGGTACATAGAGCAACATTTACTTCAGATTGTACATTTTTGCATAAGTAATTGGTTTGGCGTTATTAGATGCTTGTGAAGTGAAGAGAACAATAATCCAATATCACACGGATAAAATAGCGAAAACACTTCCATCTCTTTTCCAATGTTTAAATTACACATTCTAAAGTACATAATTGGTATTATCTCCATTTTTGTAAAAATGTTACTTGGATCACTTCTGTTCCTGAATAGCCACTTATCGTTTATGTAAGGTAGTAATCACAAAAATATTTTTGTTTTGCAATGCCGTTTCTTTCATATTTATTGCATAAATTTCTTTAGGCATTGATAATCTGTTTTTATAATAAATTTTTAATTTTTTTTAATGCAAAATTAATCATCTAAACTTTCTTTTAACCCGATGCATTCTTAAATGTATGGTCAAGTAATCATCTGAGTACTATTTGACACTTCATCTTGTCTTCGATGTTAACTTGTTAAATTTGAAATGCAATCATAAAATAAAGTTATTCCTATCACTAAAATTTTCCTGTAACTGAAAAATCATATTAATTTTAAATGTTTTGTTCAAATATCAGAGCTAACAATAATGTCATGTCTATTCTCTTAAAAACAGGTAAAAATTTAACAGACTCAATCAAGAACTTAATCTTCACTTCGAAACTGTTCACTTAACAATTTATCGAAGAATGCAAATTAAATATTTAAAATTAAAAATATATTTTTTAAAATTAACTATTTGCAACAATTCACACAACCCATATTTGTTCATAGAAAACATGATAATGTATGTATACAATAATGCAATAGTATAGTAAGAAAAACATGCTGAGAAAAATATTTTGCACCAACTTGTGTTTTATATGTAGGTACAATTATACCTTCTGATCAATTATTATAAAAAAAATTCGTTTATTTATTTTTTTTTCCTCGCCAAATTTAATTTGTTTTTATTTTTAACTATAAATTAATTATAACTATAAACCAATTTAGTTAAATAATTATAGATAAAACTTTTAAAAAGTTTCAAATAAAATAACAGTATCCTACATACAGAAAGATGTGAATAGAATTTTAATAAACTCTATTGCAGCAGGTCCACCTAAATTTAATATTATTTTTCAAATACGGCCCTGCTTTGAACGTTCACGTTTTACTTGGTAATGTATTTTAGTTTCAATAAAATGTTTTGACGATTTATAAAGTAATAACGTAGTATTGCAGTACACTTATACTTTTTTTCAATTTCAAATTGAAAGTGTACAATATCATGTACTATATCAAATGCGTAGCTATTACATTTAAAAATTTAATTCAATATACTGGATTTTAATATCGTTATACACCTTGCAAATAACGTTCAGATTTTTTATCGTGGGGATTACCATACATTTTACATTTGCAACACAAAAAATCCATTACAGAAAACAAATTGCTTATATACGTTCGCTTTTCTATGTTTTAGATGACTTCAATGCACCTAAATCCCCAATATAGGTAACATATTTTTTATTTTATTACAATTCAATCCATTTATATTATAATGTAATTTCTTTATTGACTTGATAAGGTAGTTTAATATTAAATAAAGATAAATTATAATATGTAGGTAGGTATATTATAATATATATTTCCTATTTATTTCGAAATTAAATTTTTGTAATATAAATTCCCTTCGCAATAAAAATATTTTAAGTCATTCAAAGAAGTTAAAGGTAACTGCATCCTGTGAGGTTGTGACGAATTTCAGGTGTGCTGAATTAGTTCTGGAAGACGAAACGGGCCATCACTATATACCGGCAGCTATACTCGCGACAAAAGCTGAGGTAAATCTCAAAGGAACCGCACAGGTAGGTAACACCATAGGTTAGAAAAGTTTGGGTTATGTAAATCCACACACAAAAGTTTTACAAGTCCAAGAAACTTTTTAAATACATATCTTTAATGTTTGCTAAGAAAAAATGATAAAATAAATAAATATCTATTGCAAAAAATAGTGAAAAGTTTAAATTTTAATTATCGTTAAACGTTTGTATAGTTACAAGTTAGAACATAAATGTGTAGTTTTAGCACAAGTTGTAAAAAGTATCCTAAATACTTTGTCAATCTAAAACTTTTTTAGTTTACTGCAGTAGTTTTAAGGAAGCTTAGAAACTTTTTAAATAGATATACCTTTTATGTGCACTTTTAAGAAAATATGTTATGCTTTTAAAAATTAAGCATGCAGTACATTATTTTTATAATGAGAAAATAAAATTTAAGCTATTTTTAATAAGAATAACTATGTACCAAAATAAAGATTGTTCAAAAAAATTTGTAAAAAATTTTAAACACGTGATAATTTTTATAATAATTACATAAATTAGAGTCATTTCCACACGAAGTTTTTAAACACTTGCCTATAATAAATTTATAAAATTTATAACAGATGGAAGTAGCTAACCACAAATAAACACTAAAATTACATGACGTATATATAGGGAAACTGCGCTCAAATTACGTCAGCTGCTATCAGTTATTTTCAAATACAGTTGAAGTTTTAACTATTTCTAGGTTTAAACTGTTAAATTGTTTACTTGTAAGCTATAAAATATTATGTCAACTCATTATAAATTAACATTTTGTACTAATAATCTAACTCTATTTTAACTCGAAAAATATCTCTCACGCTCACCTCGTGTTCCGTAGTTACACCCTTTCTCGTCGGAAATTTAATAAATATTAGTTTGAATTAAAAAAAAAAACCTCAGCAAAATATGTATGCATAAAGGGAATTCGGTACTTTTAAGGTATAGAACACATATTAATAATATATGTATTTTTGAGTTCGTTCTAGATCAATAGTGTTATTATAGATATTGTATCCAAAGTTTACTGTGTAAAGAGCATTGCAACTTCAAGAAACCAAGATATTATAACATGTGGTCTTACACTTTTTTTTGATGGAATACAGGACAAAACTTTTTCTGTCCTTGGGTCTCTTCTGAGTGAACTCACGACTCTTGCTCGTCGTTTAATAGTTATACAGCAGATATTAAATATATTTTTATAATAATTTAATTTTGCTTGTAATAGACATTTCAATTTTCAGAACAATCTCCGGATTTGAGTTAAGACGAAAATATGTGTTAAACTATTTCCAAGATGTAAACAAATAAATCAACAATTTCAATGTACCAGCAAATAATATTAAATTCTCTGCAACTTGCTTTTGCTAAAATTTCCCAAACAATTCTATTTATGTATTAAATCAGCAGAACTTGTTATCAAGTAGCAATTTAGCACATTATATTTAGTAATTGTATTACAGGCATAACGTTTATTAACTAATTTTACCACGACAAGTGGTATTGCATTGCACAAGGATATTTATTAATTTTTGTAAAAATGTATGCAATATAACCCAACTCCCAACAGAACCCATAAAACTTTAATACTGTAAACTTATTCATAAGTGCCTACATTAAATTGTTACTGTTTCATTGTAGGTACTTTACATATTTACATTAATTATGTTTATATGAAAGAGAACTTACGTTGCTTACTAAATTAAATTGAATATAAGTTGAATCAAGGCAAATCGAATTAGTAAAGTTAGGTGTGTTACTATGCATAGCGAGATGCTCATAACGCGTTTATACAAGGGAAGACCCATTTAGGGTTATCTCCCCTAACGGTCTCTTCTGAAATATATAGTTTTAAGTACAATACTCTCCAAGATCCCCCGTGGTTAAACCGCCTGTTTTAAGTTATTTTGTTACTGCAATGCACCTGTAATAAACACAACACTTTATACTTACAGAACCAAAAAGAAATAGATAACACTTTTATTAATGTTTGAGATTTTGCAGAGCAAGAATAAAACTTAATGTAATATTCTGTTAATGACCCACTATATTGTGGGACTTGTAATTTCAAAAATTTTCTGTTTTAGATTAGTATGTAGGTCTTCCGAATTTTTCAAATGTAATACTTGAGAAAATTTGTGTTTAAAGAATAACACATCTGAGAAGCAGCTTTATTCTAAATGATTCTTTGTGATAATATATTTTCATCCTTGATGCTATTGTAATAAATGTGAGAAAACGGGCGACAGCTGTTCATTAGACATGCTCTAAGTTCTTTGAAATACACGTTTGAATTGATCGCAGAGTTTACGCTGATTAGCCTAACACGCTTTGGGGGTTCGCGTTTTCTACCACTGAGGTAGCTAGGGTACGTTATGTGCGTTGTCAACCTACTCAATGCTTGTTAAAATGTTATGCATCGCTGATAGTTTTGTAGCATTTATGTAGAAATATTGAATATCCTAATACACACATATACAGCAGAAAGTTCTATGAAACTTCAGTGTGCAGGTAAACAACACTCAAAATAATATATTATGATATGTGAATAAGGAAACTTGGTAAAATTATTAATGACAAAGTATTGAATTTATTTCATTCAGCTGTCAATCGACTAATGAAATTACAAAATGTACACAACATTAGTACTAGTAACAGTATATCAATCAGAATTACCTAATTTATTCACTAACAATAAAACTTTTATATACTCGTTCGGGAAAAGAACGATAACCCAGAACGGAATTTTAAATTTTTTTAATGAAATTATTGTAGTTGAGAGCGTAAATTACAAATATGAGCATAAAATTTTGTATAACAATCACAAATTTTGGTAAAAAAATGCCGAAAACCTTAAAAATGTAATGCAAATACAATCCTCCTCGTCGAATCTTTTGCTCTAATGAGCTTGGTGACCACTTCTTATTCAGAAAGGTTCTCTTAACAGCTATCTCAGTGATTTGTCATTGCGTGCCGAGAAAACACGGTCAGAATAAAGTTTTAACTTTGCTCGGGATCGAACCGATGATCGCGACTTAGCAGTTAAGTATTATCATAAGTATCAGGCCATGACTGTCTTCTGACTGTGAGCGAATACTATATTGACTGTTTTTATATGTTATTTCCGCCCATTAACATCTTTTATTATACTAGCATAAATTTCCAGTTTGTAGATTACTACGGTAGTTATTATTTCTAAAAAAAATGCAAATTAAGATAAGTAAAAATATTCAACGACTAAACGACATAAGTCTAACACGAAACCAACAAAAGTGAAAATAATAAGATTAAGAAACCAGTTTACCTGTTCAAACATCTATATGTTTTACGACGGAAGTCTGAAAACACGTGTCTAGAAGAGCAGAAATTTGTGTTTTTAAGTAAAACTTGGAAATCAGTTTTACCATGAAACAATAATAAATCTTAAAATAAACAATTGAAAAAAAATATATAAAAATAAACATATAATTTAGAAATTGCAAAAAAAATATAAGTTACTTCTGGTTGTTGGCTGCTGCTGCAATATTTTTCAAACTCAACTCAACTTCACTTTACTTAAACAAATCGATTTTTTAAATCAAATAAAAACAAATCTTCGATTTGCGATGGCGTGCAGTCCTCTATGTTAAGTGCCACTTGACTCAATTTCACTTGTAGTCAAACTTCAAAAATATTTAATTTTGTTTTTAAAATTCTAGAGCTTAATCAATTACAACTGGCTGGTTTTGCTAATTTTATCAAATCTTAAGCATCATTCACAACAATCAAATTAATCGTAGAATTAGTAATTAGAATTAAACGTAGAAGTTTGCCGCATTTAAATCCTATGCGGTTGTTCACAACCTCGAAATTAGTACTTAACGCGAAATTAGTACTTAGTACTTAAAGCAGAACCTTGCAAGGTCCAAGCTTTTTTACGTAAATTAGTCGTCAAGTCGCTACTATGCATGCTTCAAAATCATTCAAGTGTCATCTGTGATTTCTAACCTAAAACCTGTTAACTATTGTGACCTGAATTACATTTAATATTAAAAATACAACGCTATGGTATTAACCTGTACCCGATTTAAATAGAAAGATAGGTTTATCTAGCAATAACAACAATTTACCAGACCGAAATACTTAAGTTCCAAACATTGACACTAGATGGAGTCACACTAATTTGCGCATTAATTTAAGCATTGTGAATGCTACCAAAGCATTAATTTATGTTCAAATTTCAAGTATTAATTTATGTACTAATTCTACAGTTAATTTGGAGGTTGTGGATGAGGCTTTAATTCTGGATTCTGAAAACAAATGCATTGCCTAACAATGCCTAATTTAGTAAAATTCCTCTCTCCTATTGTGTAATAGCTTCCCATCATAAACATGCAAAGTATTTAATTTTTCTGATCTCCTTTATTTTTGGATCAACACCACCCTTAGCTGTTGTTTAATTGAAGTTTTTGCTCGTCATAGCAAAAATTTTGTTCTCTTAATGTTCTTTCGTGGCTTCTACTGGGTGTATTTGTTGTAAAGTTTGGTATTTTTGTGCTTCTTAAATTTATTCCGGATTGTTTGTTTAGAGCAGTGATCGGCAAATCGCTGACCTTTGCTTCTTCAGTGTGACTCTTACTTTTTTGTCAAAAAATGTTTGAAAATGTCCGGCTTTGACAAAAACAAATTTAACCTTATTTTATAAAAAAAAAATCACCAAAAAGTAAATTGGACTCTCAAAAGATATTTCAATCGTTGTACTGTTGATATTTGGCTCTTTTGATAAAGAGTTGATAAAGAGATTGTAGCTGGTTGGTTATAAAAATTTACATACTCAAAAATATGAAATATTTTAAAAAGGTAAAAGATACAACTTAAAATTACACATGAATGGCTTAAAACTATTTTTTATAAAATATTTAGTATGGAAGCTTGTCACAGTCTTTTATAGTCCTTTGCATAGTTGTTAAGACCATGGAAGTTTCTAGTTTTTAAATAACTCTCTTCGTTCCAAATTTTCTTGTCCTGGGGATCGCGTGTCATCGCAATATACTGTACTTTCCCAAAATTTAATATTTATTATGTAATAATATTTTATTTGATGATTTTTGTTTGAAATTTTAATTGAAAAGCAATGTAAAAATTTTGTTTCGAAAAGGTTGGCAGGAAGGGCCAAGATGGTGAGTAGAGAGAATGTTTGATTTTTGATTTGGTTAGTTCTCAGCAAAATTTTGATAAGTAAGTTGTTTTTTTTAAGTGTAAAATAAATAAATTTTTTTGAGTTCAGTGGATTAATTGAGCAGTGAGATTGATTTGCAAGATTTTATGGTAATATAGCAAAGTTATAGATACAAGGAGTCTCGTGCGCTATTGTAAGTAAAGGGTGGTTGCAATTTATTTGGGAAGAAAAAATTAAAAAATTGTTAGAAGACACCCTATACATTACAATAATAATGTAATATTAATAATACCAATAAAATATATCAATAAACTGAAATGAGCAAAGTGTTATCGCTGTAATTGGAAAAAACGTATAAATAATTTTTCAATACATAAATTATAAATTTGTAAAATATTTTAAATTAAAAAGTTTTCAAATTAAATAAGTTAATTAAGCGTTATTATTTATTAATAGTATTTCATATTTTTATTGAGCTTTCAGCGTGTTTATCAGAATTTATTTATACAAATAATTTATTGTGTATTCAATTTAAAAATTTTTTAATTTTTAATAATTTTTTTAGAATTGAAAAATCTTAATAAGTTAAGTTTTGAATAAATGCAATTGGCAAACTCAAATATTTTTTTTATATAAAAAAATATATTCATGGCTAACCTTAATTCATGCCATTATTTTTAAATGCATACAATTAAAACTTGTGTTTTCAACAATTTTTGCAATTAACAATACATTTTCTTTCTTGATTTCTATGATTTCTTTTTGCAAACACTTTCAAATATAAAGTAATGATATGATTTGACGTGGTTATTATATTTAAATGAAACAAGTAACTTTAGCATTTCTAAGATAATATTCAACCCTTTAAATAACTTGATAGTAATAAATTTATATAATTTTTTTTTTACTATTAAAAGAGATGTTTAAACAGAAGTAATTCAGTAACATAGACATATTTTACCAATATGCTATTGAAAATTATCATTTTGCCTTTTGACAGTAGTGCCCTGATCTATTCCTTTCTATATGTCTGTAACACTTGATTTTATGAGAGTGTTTCCATGGCAAATTATCTCAGCTGTTCACCATTGCCTGCCAAAAAAATATGATCAAAATATAAAATCAAAGATCTATGATGAACAATTTTGCTTAATATTTTTTTGATCTTAAACAGAGTGAAAGGCGTGTAGCATGGCAGTTTTTTATTAGATTTAAAAATAAGACTTTCTAAATTTATTTTTAACCATTGCAATACCAAATTTACTTCCGATTGAGATAGAATTATAAAATTCTAAACAATAAGGAGTATTTTATTGGTTGGTTTGTAAATTTTATATTTAAAAAATTATTACTTTTATTTTTTCTCTAAAATTTTGGCTAATTTTTTATAGCTACAATTGAATCGCTTATTTCAGAAACAACCTAAGTCACATTTTGGCAGTTTCCAGAATGTGAATTAAAACGTTTGATAAGTTTATCTAAACATTTTCAAAAAAACTCGAGTTTGATGTCAAAGGTTTACCACTAAAGTAAGAGTTTATCATAAACAAAAACATTATAAATTAAATTATGTGTTACCCCCAAAAAATACATGATGGTTTAACAAACTCAAAATTATCAAAATGTGACTTAGGTTGTTTCTGAAATAAGCGATTCAATTAATGTAATTTAATTTTAATACTTTAGCAAGGTTTTTGTATAATACCTGCAAATCTAGACCAGGTTTTTGTGGTTTTATTTAATATTATTTCCGGATATTTTTTATTTGTCATAATATTAAACAATTTCTGAGTTATTGGATCCTGCGTATAATAATTAAACCAAAATGATTAATTCAATTAGAGAACAATAGATAATTATTTATTGTATGTGCGTTCCGGAAAAATAAATTTCGGTTAGTACTTGTCAACTTAATATAGTCGTTACTACTACATTATGCTAATAACTCAAGTACGACCGGAAATTTAAATTGACATTTACATATGTCAAGCTTGTCAAACATACTGCGATTATGTTGTGACAACCTTTTAGTATACATAATGTGCATGTGTATTAAATATCAAATCTAAATTAGTTTTGTTTTTATTATAACTTACGGTATTCCACCGGTCTTGATATAACTCCACCAAAAAAACCAATCTCCGTTAAGTATAACATCCCCTTGCAAAATAATTTAAACTAAATACCTAAATCCTCCTCGATAGGCAATTGAAATCTTCATCGCTTCCTCGTATTATGTAATTTAAACCCTTACACCTGCAATTTAACACAATTCAATCAAGGTTCAACGAGTTTTAGCTAAAATTTAGGCAATTTACTAATTGAATCGAAATCATTCACAAATACCACTAAACATCTCATCCCCACAATTCTTATTCACAAAGACTTTGCAGCTGCTAAAGATACGGAAGCTCTAATAGAACTATTGGTATAAATAAGTTTTTTTGTCAACTCGGCTTTTGTTAATAGATTTTTATAATTGAATTGACATTAAGAATAGCTGAGGATCGTTTGTAAAAAATTCAAATTTAATGAAATTTTAAATAGGATTTCATTAGAGCCCATTTAAAAATTTAACCAATTATGTCACGGTTATTACTTAGATTGTTCCCAAGCCTTTCATTAATCCAACTTTTTTTTTAAACGTTAGTTGATGTTCAAAATGACAAATTGTGGAAACTAATGGTTTTATTTAATTTAATCAGCAAGATTAATAAAGTAAAAATGCGTATCAAACGATCATAATACGTTAATAAATTAATTTAATTTAGTGAAACCTTTCTATTATCCCATTTGTTTAGGTAAAACTAAAAATTATTTCAGTTCACTTCCTCGTGGATGAAAATTTATTGTTTTAGTTTATTTCAAAATAACATTTCCAAATATCATAATGAAACTGCTATATTTTCGTTATTGGTGACGATTGCGGTCATTGAGGTGACATTTTAAGATTTATCTATTCCGAATTTCCACTACATAAAGCTCATTTCTACTAGTTTCACCGCATGTGAGGAAGTGTCGAGCTCAAATGTTTTGTGAAGAAATCTTAAAAGTCACCGGCACCTTTTGCGGTGTTTCAATGCGACCGAGTTTCATTGTCATTTAACAAAAGTATAAACTTTGTGCAAACCGACGAATTGTAACGTTGTCATTGATTTTAGTGACTAAACGTTTTACTGCCAAACTTGACTGTTACATGGAAGTATGTGTAAATATTATCGTACTTATTACCTTGCGGGTTTCACTTAACAAATATGAAACAGGCAAATAGGTGCAAGTTCAGCTTGTGGAAAATCGAACCAAAATTGTGCTTTATTTTTAAAAATTGTTTCTTATATTAACTTTTTAATTTTTCATTTCACAAAAGTTTCTCCGTATTATGTAGAATTTATACTTATAGAACTTTTTATTTGAAATTTTCACAATTTAAAAGCTCTGTATTCAATATCTTTCTTAATACTGAGTTGAAAAATGTTATAATGCAAGTGTTGAAGTGCTCAACGCAAATCTGTAGAATTAATAAAAGTTTATTGAAATTGGGTACGAAAAACAATTTTAAAATTTTCTCAACTATATTATCTTGAATTTTCTTATCTTATTACAAAATACTCTAACTTTTAATATGTTTTCCAGTACAAATATCTTTTTTTTGTATGTCAACCTCTGTCAACCGCATCAACATACCTTCACATATTAAGCTTAAACTTTTGATGTTGAATTTCAATCAAGTCGGAATGTTCTTTTTCAAAGAGTCGAATTTGGCGGAATTAAATGTTCCAGAAAGTGATTACAAATTTTAATTTAAATATTAGAAACCGTTTACATTTTATACACTGCGCACAATGCAGAATTGAATAATGTAGTAGATTCACGTAAGTGTGAAAACGGATTTTCAAAAAATCCTATCGTATGCTTTGCTCTTATTTGCACAGGGTTATAATAGAATGAATGCATTACATTCAATACCTTACCTGTCCGGTTTCTACATTCTACATCCGCTATTCAAAAGGCTTTCATTTAAAGCAGACAATTGTATATAGCTTTCTTATTTTTTTGAATTTTTTTTGTATGCACCACTTGCCATCACAAAAATAATTGTTTTGCTAATATAAATTGACTTGCCAAATGTTCACACTACCACACAAAGTCTGTTTGTACAGCTCACAACGGAAATCTTCAGGAGCACAGCAGCTTGTGATTATAAAAATTTTAACACTTCGCCTTTGTTGGTTTTTAAACATTGTTTAATAATTATAGTTGTATAAAAAAAATAGCAATAGGTAAATAGTATTTTGTAGAAAATGTAATTGCCTAAATTTTTACAAAGTTGAAGAAAAGTCAACATTAAACGGTTAACTTATTTCGGTGTACAGATGTCTCTGGAGAATCCTTTGACCAGGTCTGAGGTATTTGTTCCAGTTGCCTTTGCTCCCATGACGATTGATGTAGCCCGCCACGCGTGGGATGTCATTTACTACGGTGACTGCCCCCAAATGCGAGCTTTAGCCCGTAACCCGCAATACTATAATTCAAGCGCTCTTGTTGGGATATATTATGTGGTGATGCTAAACGGTAGCCTAGTGGCTTATTACTATATCCATTTTATTATCTCAACATTACCTTATCATTAATTACTTAAAATGTTTAATATTCTTAGGTTGGACCATGGCAATTTTTGTCATTTAAAACACACGGTCGCGTTGCTGTAATTAGCTTGTCGTTTACATAAATTTGCTATTATGTACATGTTGTTTTTCTAAATTTCATCACGTAAATTCATGACGGTGATGACAAACAACTAGGTGCGCTACCAAGAAATTAAAAATTAAAACAAATTAATTAAAACAATGCGACATTTTTTTAATCTTATTTATTTTGCCATTATGCTACATGAATAATGCAAAATTTATTTTATTACTTGCAAATTAATTAATTATAAGTATTATAATATTTAAAATTTTAGTTTCATGGCACTCAAATGTTTTTGAGCAATTATTGTGCATAATAATGAATTTATTGAATTGTCTTCTCGTTAAAAACAACAGTCGAAATCGTTTTAAATAAAGACACTTTTATGCAGAACCCAAATACTACCTTCAACGCCTAAAGTACTTATCTTACACCATCGAAAACATGAATGTCATTTTAATTTAATTAATCAACTCGTAGTTAAATTAAAAATAAAACTTAAGAAAAGAAAAAGATGTTCGCTCAACTGTTCCTTAATTATGTTTAACGATACAAAAACTAAATAAGCGTTTCTTGGACAAAATAAGTTGCCTTGTAAACATAATCCTATAAATTTCTTCGACAGATTAAAATAATAAAATTTAAGTTGTAATTTATAAGCTGTTGTTTTTCCTAGGCAACATATCTTGTTCTTAAAGTGCTTTTCATCATTTTTAACTTCAAAGAGCAAATGCGAGGCATTTCGTGAATTTAGAAGTAAAAAGTAGTTTTTATTATCACCGATTTACTTTCTTGCCGCTCTCAACCACACATAAACAAGAAAAAAGATTATTTTTTTTAACTTGAAAGATTTGTAGGATTAAATTGCAAAGATGATTTATTTTTGTACAAGTGTTATAAGCGCTGAATTCTGTATACGCTATTTTGTAGTTTTACTACAAAGATTAGCGAGTTGCAATTTCAAAATTTATAAACCTGATTTTCTTCCTAATTTTTTTTTAATTTTCTTTTCATTTTTTCAAGCTTGTTTTATGGAAAAATGTAATCCTTCCAAAGTTTCTGACTTTGAACTCTAGACTTCAATCTAGTGATCTCATAGAAAAATCCTTTTCTCTTGCACTATGCTTTTTCTTTATGCTTGACTGTAAGGTATATCACCCAGTATAACTAATAAAAACAAAAATTGTTTTTATCCTAATTGCAATTAAGTAATAAGAAAATAATTTTCACCTGACTCGTTTTTAAATTTGTATACTATTTGAGATTAGCTTGGACAACAAACAGGGAAGCTCAGACGAACCATACAGAAAACTATTCATATACTTTTTTGTATAGTTTGTTTGAAATTCGCTGTTTGACTCTGAAACAGTGGCGCAGCCAAGGGGGGGCTAGGGGGCTATAGCCCCCCCCAGACACTCTTCCTTTTTTTAATGACCATAGCCGCTGTTTTACCGGTGCAATGAAAAAATAACCCAAAAAGCCAAGCCAGTTAATTTAAGTCTGGCATCATCGGGCCCTCAAGGGCGGATTTATCAAATTGTCGCCTATGGGCACTACTTTGAGATATTGCCCCTGTTATACTTAAGAGCTAACAAGGATGGACCGGCGCAAAGAGAGGGGAGCCGCAGGTAGGGACGTGGTCAACAGATTTTTAGTGTGTACGGAAATTTCAAATACAAAATAACTTTACTATGGATATAATTAGCAATCAGTTTCAATTCTTAACTTTAACGCTGTTATTTATTGAAAAAAAAATATAAAATGTGGTGTCGTGGGACACCAGATAGGAACGAAGTACCTTATTACATAAAAATTAATTTCGAGTTCTAGTCGAGGTAAAAAATAAATAATTATTCGGATATAAATATTTTATTATGATTTTTTTATTGATAAAAATCAAAAACTACTTTACAAAATTTCCAAAATAGCGATTTCGGCATGATGTGTCAAAGTCGATGTAAATCCGCAATCATCGCGATCATCTTTGAAGTTTTTGAAATTTTTTTTGCACATTCGGCTTTAGATAATTTTTTGCATCTGAGTGGAATTTTTCAAAATCGATTTTTTTTTTAAATTTTGGAGGTTTTATTTTCGGCTGAAAATTTTTAAAATTAATTTTAAAAATTATTAAATTATATTTTTTTAAATTATTTGTCGGTTTAATAATTTTAACGCGTTCTTAATTCGCAATACGCAAGAAGTAGCTTATATAGCGATTCACTATTAATTTTAACGATACCCATTGTGGCGTAGAGCAAAGAGCTCCGCCTACACATTTTAGCCGAATTTTAAGTTGGTTTTTGCTTAATTTTCCAACAAATATTACTAAAAAATACAAACTACTCAAATTAAAAATTAAAATATTGTATATTCATTTTTGTAAAAATTTTTTTGTAAATTTAAATGTAATGTTAACTGAAGGTATATGTATAAACATGAGGTACTTCTAAATGTAATCCAATACAAATGTAGGTCCAACCGGCTTCTATCAGCTGCTCGGTCCATCAAAACCTGTAAGAATTAATTTAATAAAGACTTTTTAAAACCAAAAAATCATTTTAGCCGAGGGATTGAATCCCGGTGAAGACAACTTTTTTTCTAGAGAAATTTGCAAACCTATGACTCGTGGGTTCCGATTAGGGTACCTACCCCCTTCGCATCCTCCCATAAGGAACTTCGTTCCAATAAGGATAGGTATATTACAATAAAAAGATTGGCAACAAAAATCAATGATAAATCTTTCGCCCTGAGTTATTTCCGAAATGCCGTACTTTAATTCTCACTTTAATTTAAGGTAGGTAATAGTGGTAACACAATAATTATACTCGAAAATTAGATGACCACGCCCCTTTTTTCAAAAAATTTTTGCCTGCGGCGCTCGCCTTCGGCACAGCTCGCATCTTTTAGCCCCCCCCATAACAAAATCCTGGCTGCGCCACTGCTCTGAAATGGTAAGAAATATATCAATTTTATAATAAGTCAAGTGCGAATTAATTTCTTGTTATAATTAAAAATAAATCGTTAAATATTTTTTTGCACATTCTGAACACAAAAGTGCTATTTTGAAGCTTCACTTTTAGAAACTAAATGTCAGTTTTTCTCGGAAAGAACAAAAGTAACACTTTGAGTTTCTTAAAGAACTTAAGTGGATTAAGCATACTCAGCTTCCTAGGTGAAAAAAAATTTGATAGCTTTTTGTTTCAAAAGGTAATACAATTTATATAGTTTCCATATGCACCTACAAACTTAGGTTAAGTTTTCCTGCATTTCATTGAAACAGATTTGTTAACAACGTTAACAGTTTCTACTTTAATGGAAAGCAAGTATATATAGGTCATCTGGTCTTACCTTGCGGCAAACCGTTCTTGAAACTATTTTTGAATGTCCTGGTAAAATGTTTAAATATTTAAAATGCATTATGTTTTCTTTGTTAAGTAGGTCGGACACAATCGCTCCCCGAAATGCAACTTCTTCTGGCTGTGGCTTAATTTACTGATGGAGTAGTCCTTGTCTCAACGAATTATTAAAATAAAACAACGTAAAAGATAAAATAAATGTCATAATACCTTGGTTACTATTGAATGTAACAGGACAACTGCGACCAATATTGATCTTTTATTCATGACCCTATAGAATGCTCCTGACAGGTTTTCTTTTTACCTCCTTGGGTGTCAGTGGTATCTGTCTCAGATATTTTAGCCTAAGTCGAGCTAAAGCATTGCAGCTGCGGAGAATGTAGTCGGCTGATTCAATTTCCAATTTACAGAGTTTGTATCTGTCATTGCCTTCTAGTCACATTTTTTGAGGTGATATCTCACCTATATAACAGTGTTCATTGAGTAGTCTCGTAATGAGTCTAATTTTATGTTTTGATAAGAGAAGAAGCTTTTTAGCACATAAAGTCGAGTAATCTATAAATTTTTTAATCTGTCTTTGTCCTGGTGCATCGTACCAGAAAGATTTTTTTGCTTTTAGCTTTCCACTTTTGTACCTCTAACCTCTTTTGTACGACTGTGTATTTTCGATAGCCTACAAAATGGTTCCGGTCCAGTCGAGGTTATTTTTGAATCTCCTCTAGCTAGTTTATCAGCTATTACATTATCATCAATATTTTCATGACATGGCATCCAGTAAAGAGCAATTTTATTGCCTTTGACCAGTTTCTTGAGAGATTGTCTGCATTCCCATGTGGACAAAGACTCAAAACTGTTAGCCTTGAATACTGTTATCGCAGCTTGGCTGTCAGATATTATATTGACTTGCTTGTCATATAGATTTTTTTGCAGGCATTCGTGTACACATAGTGCAATTGCAAGTATTTTAGCTTTCATAATTATGGGTAGGTTCCTAAGGCTATATGCTTCGTATTTTGGGTTATATTGCTTATGCCTGTTCTCTTATTCGGCAATATAAAACTATATTTGTCTTAAAGAAGTCAGCAAGGCTACCAAGTGTTTATTTAGACCTACATAAATAAACAACTGTAACTTTAATGGTATTATTATTATTTATACACCTTGTCCGCAATAAAAAAAATTTTAAATAGTACATTTAAATGGTTTTTCGCCAAAACTCGTCCGTTCATAAACCAACTTGTATGTTAATTGTTAAAATAAATTAAGCAATTTTGTTATGATATGGTGCTAATGTATTTATACTAGTAATAATAAAGCAATTAAGAATTATTCAAGTCTGATTGGTGAGTTATGACGGATAAATCAAATATTTTTTTTTATATATTTAATTATTTTTTAATATTAACCAATTATATTACCAACCAATCTTTTTATTACAGATTCATGTTTATACATCATTTATAAAAATTATTTCTAAGGAAACTACCCTATTGATGTTATAACTTATGTTACTCGTATAAGAACAAAATATATAAAAAAAACGTTAAATAAAATCACAGCAGTGGATTGTTATGATCGCTGGTTGAGTTATAGAGCTAAAATTCTGGGTTTAATCTCAAACTTTAGAAAATTTCTTAACTCGGCCAAATGTAAAGGTTAAAAAAAAGTTGAACAAAACTTATTGTTGACTTACTTTATTAAATTATTTATATACCTCACATTAATGCAAACTCCCGAATAACAAAACAAGAAAAGTGATTTTTATTTAAATTGTAAAATTATTCAAAAAATATCAAATTATCTAAGAAAGGACTGATGTTTTCGGACTGATATTAATGGCTCTTTAAATAGTTACGAATTCTTTGTAAATTTTTTGTAAATCGAATAAAAATATCACACCGAATATTGTTCTGAGTAATATTATAGGTATAACCATGTTTTTTAGGTTTGCTTTCATATTTGAGAACTATGAAATTTTAACTACTACAGATGTGAAAAATTTAATATTATGTACGTATTTGATAACATTTTTTTCTGTGATTTACGTGAGTAACGTTCAATAATTGAGTGAAAATAATATGTGTACTGCATCCAAAGCTCTCTTTTTGCTGGGTTCAAAACAAAGTAGTACGGTGATTGAAAAACCAAAGGCTGGCAGTCTTCAAACAACATAATATTTGATAGAAAAAATGTCAACATTTTATCAAATTGTACCTGAAGATCTTTTGGAAAATAAATAAAGAAAACACAAATTAGAAAATACTCAGTTTCTACAAGGTGACGCTATACTGTACACACACTGTCAAAAGCCAGAATAACAATTGTAAATATTATTTCTACAGAAATTAATTAAAAACTTGATCACATTGATTTGCCATTCAACTTCTTTGCAACTTACTTCATTGAAAGACGAGGTACACATATCCCAATAAGCTATCAGCAATGAAACTACCAAATGATAATATGGAAACAACCGGTATATTTGAAGCAGTCAGACGTCATCAAGCTTCCAAAACAAAATGTGATTCGTCTTTCGTTTATTTTCAGGTATTATTAAAAAACAAAATTATAAACATTCATTTAATTTAGCCTGTTTACAAAAACATAGTACACAAAATTTCAAAATATTGATTTTGAAAACAACCCAATAACCTAATCCAACATTATCAAAGAAAACGTTTATAGTATGCACCTATTATACCGTATCATCTAATTTCAAAACAAGTATTTAAATCCTGTCCAACTGTAGTTTCTACATCTATTGTTAAAAGACTTGTAAGCAAATGCAAACATACTAATCCCGTAGCAATGTCACATAATAAATTCGCTTCTGTGTCGCATAAGTACCAGACAATAGTAAGGAACATGCTCTGGGTTTTCCTTACATGTTGAGTTATTGAAGAAATTGCTTCTAGCGCGAGATTCCTTTGCTACCGAAACGGTAAATTAAACATCCATCAATAGAACTATAATCTAGGTTGTGCTTCCGACTAGAAATTATTATGAATTGATCTTCTAGGTAGATGGATGAATTGTAAATACAGAAAGGTGGTCGAAGTGCGTCATTTTTGTTATAACGTTTAAAAATGAATTGATAATAATTATAGAAGGCAGGCAACTATTTTAGTATAAATAAATTAGTATAATATATTTATTTGATGTACCTACATAATAATCATAATTATTATACAATCAATATATTAATGATTATTTTTACTACATAAAAATTATTAGCATTATAAAGAAACTAATATTATTTATAAATTTATATTATTTATAATAAATTTATTGGGTGTTATTTATTATTAATCAGTTTTCTGTAATTTTTTATACAGAATAGTATTAAAATGAAGAATAAGTTTGCATTATGATATTTACATGACTGTCTTTAAAGCCCATGTTTAGTGCCTATATAATTTCCACATTACTATACCAGTATCATGTTTTATATATTAGGTTTCATATTATCTTACTTTATATTGCAGTATAATTTTTATATGCTCATTTTACACACCACTGAATATTATACCCAAATACATTTTTAATGCATGCGACTGTACTGTTAAAATTACAAAAATAATGAAAATATTAGAATTCAATTTTCATATTTTTTTATAAACAAATTTTATCTTAATAAATGCCGGTTTCGATTCTTATCAATGAAAGGCAACCTCATGAATATTATTTATTTGTATTGAACAAATAATGTTAAATTTAGATATGAAAATATAGTTCCAAGGTCAATTTTAGAAATATCGTCATAATACAATTATCAAAATTTAAAATGATTATTTCAGACCACATGTATTGCATATTTTCAATTAATTATCAATTTTACTAATTAATCCTAATAATAAACCATTTTGAAATGTTTAGAAATATGAAGTACTGGTGCAAATTTTAGTATTGTATTTATTTATATTTTTTCTAATTTTAATTTTCATTTAATTTTAAAAATTTTAATCTCATCTAAACGATTTTAAGAGGTAAGTCTATTCCATTAACCATAAATCAAATTTTTTCCAAATTGCTTGGTTACCATTTGATTATTGGAAAATTTCTTATTTATTTTCTAATGTATATGCCAAATTTCATTAAATTCTGAACGTTAAATTCTATAACCGATGATACTACCTTAAGACATAATTTTTATAAATTTAATAGTTTTTGAACTGAACAAGTTAACTAAACAATAATATTTATTCATATTTTTAATAACCTTTCAGCGCAGTTTACTGCTTTCATCAGAATATTATTTATTATAAATTAACCATATATAATAATATAATAATATTATTGTATGTACATAATTAATTATATATTATATAAACCTTGGTTATATTAAATCTTAACTTGACACCGTAATTTAATCTAGAACTTAAAAAATAATTTTTAAGATTTTCTTCACTTACCTAACAGATTGATTTATATTCAAAATTTGCATATAAATTGTAATTCAGAAGACGCCGCCAAGTGAAAATTTTAAAACGCCAGTTAGCACTAGGATTTCAACAAATTTATAAGTTGCTTTTAAATCAACTAAAAATTTTTTTACATCAATCGAGGTGAGTTCAACAATTTAAATTATTTGAAAATAAAATTAACTTTATAGAATTTTATTTCTTTTCAACCTCTAAACGTATTTATAAATTTTTTGGTGAACATACAATGTGCTTGCTCAAAAACTTACAGCATCTTTTGTACACATTTTGTTACGCTTGAATTAATTGAAGCATTGATTTCATTCTTTTCGTTGTCACCTATTCAAAAAGTTTTAAGTAGTTGTAAAATTTTACTTGTTGTAAAATTGCATTTCAAAGTCTACCAAGTATATTTGATAAATTTATGTAATAATTTTAAGCAGAGTTTACATTTGTTAATCATTTTGTGTACTTACGGTATATAAAGTTTTCGACTAGTTCGTTTAAGTTTATGAATTTGCTATAATATTATTAGAAAACTGTAACATTATCGCTAGCATTAAATTTCATAATAATTAATAAGAGTTGGGAAACTTAGCGAAACTTTTTTTGCCAATCGATTATTTTATTAATAAATCACCGGAATTTACTGCGTTTTTTGTCAAAGAATTATAAGACATAAAAAAAAGTGGCTACTAAAATTGATGTTTAAATATAGTCATTAAATTTATAAAGGTGGGCTTAGTAAATTACACATTAAAGGTATATTATCATTGTTTTCAAAATTTAGTTATTAAAAAGACATTTTTTCTAAAACTACTTGTCAATGAGTCACTTCCCGGTAAAGCAATTAATGAACAATTAGAGATAATAGATGGTCTTGACAGCATTAATTAAATATGCCATTCTCGAGCCAAAGCAAGCAAGTAGAGCTAGTAGCAAATTGGTTTTGTTAGTGTTGCTCAATTCATCGTCAAGCTTATTACAGTATTTCTAAGGAGATATATAAGTACTAGGAACAGATACGAACAACTATTTTCAAAGTTCTATAATTTTATTATCAATTGTTTCAATAACATTACATATTCTTCATTAGACAACAAACTTGATAATATTTCAGATATTAAATAATATTCGCAGAAATTATTAATATATTTTCGATACTTGACAATAATTTAGAAATTAGGACAATTAAAATTTGGGAATTTTTATGTGTTTAATTAGGAAATTTTAAATTGGAACTGAAAAAGTTCAACTTAAATATAAAGTCAAACAGGTGACATTAAAGGCTTCCCACATTCATCAACATGTTTTCTGAATGCCAACGGGAAATATAAATTTTATGACATGAGTAGACTAAAATTCAAAATTATGATTTAATGTAGAAAATGTTTTTTGAACTGAGGGGTATGTATTTACAAATATTAAAAGTTATTAAATCACATACATAAAATGTGGCACAACCACAGAACAAACCTGAAGTATAACTTGGATTGTAAACCATGAGAATAGACGACAACAGCATGGCGATTTATAATGTTACCTGAGGCCAGCAAGTGGTCATTGGTCAGCAAATAATCGTTGTAGATATTAGATACATCAGAAAAACTAAAACCATGACTTGACAACAAAAGATTTGAATTATTTGAATTGAATTCAATATACAATTGAAGGGAAACCCGAGAAGATTTCAGAAATTCAATAAAATCTCTTAAATGGAATTTGGTGTATAGAAATTGATTAGCGCAATTGTAGTAGATTCTAATTTTATCTAGAAAGAACAAAAACATTTCAATTTTTACCTAACATACTTCCTGTTGTAGTGTATTCCTCCAAGATTGCCCCATAATTTTCAATAAAAATTCCGTGAAGTTGAGTATAAACAAAAAACCCAACGTTTAAGATAGATTTTGAACGATTAATATTAAAGAAGAGTTTGCAGTTAATATGTATATCCTAACAGGCGGTTTCTTCCTTCCAAGTTTCACCGATAACCGACATTGGCACCTTCGCTTTTTTTTGTTAGGTCCATGCAAAGTATCACACACATGAGTCCGTACTATTTAACGTGGGCTCCAAACCACGAAAGTGTAATCAATTTCAATTTAAGGTTTACTAAGCATATTTTTAAATAATAATTAAACTAAGTAAATTATGTACCTAATACATTTTTTTTAAAAGATTATCAGATTTAATTTGAACCTGATAATATTATAATCGAAATAAAATTTTATATTTTCTATGTAATATAATTTTTGCATCTCATAATCGTTCAGCGGTTGATGATACCCTGATACTGTTTATTTTGATTGATAATGAAATTAACTTAATCGTAACTATTAATTTTAAGCTCTTCACTGCGGTCACTACACTTTAATAGAATGAGAACGCAATTAATTCTTAATTATTTTTTGGCGTTAAATTAATGAATTAGATTTAATTGTTACAGTTTTATAATATAATAAGCGTATATTACTCGAACTTTTAATTGGTAATTTTGGTGTACATGTACATATCGTTTACTGTAGATTTTTATCGTAATGATTAATAGATCTGTTTGTAAACAATAGAATCTTTAATTCTTACTTATTCATTCACGTATCCACTAATACAGATGTAAAACAATATTGTGTGATAAGGGTTGTTATAAAATCTAAATAACAATTAAATATTTAAATTTTCAATACATCTGTCTTTTTAAACCACAACTGAATAGAAAATATGCTTCCAATGTATACGATCGTTGTTAACTGAAAACTTAGTAAACATTTAATTGAAGTAATCGTTGATAGCAGTATTAACTTTTTGTATTGCGTTATTCTAATAACTTATTTACTTAGTTTTATATTTTAATCGCTTAATTTAATCTTTTCAGTTCAAGATGAAATATAATTTATGAAATTTTTATACATATCTTTCGATGGACCGGATCTGCTATGCACTTAAAAAATTAACAGGTCTTTTAAGTAACCATTTATTTTCATAATAAATCCAAGCGACTACACGGTTAGCAATGTATACGCTTGAAAATGAAACAAGCAGGGATGCTATTCTTGAAACCTTCTCAAAGGAAAATGTATGCTTGGTCGTTCGTGACTGCGTTACAGTTATTGTAATTATTTTATAAGTATTTCTGGGAGTAAATTATAAACAGACATAATTTTATGTTTAGTAACATGATACTGTTTGCACATTTCACTTCAGTGTGTTTGTGACCAGATAAAATTGTAAAATATTTTTTTCTAAACCACAACTTACAGATAATAATTAATACGTTCGATAAAAGAATTATATCCCTGAGTGACAAAATGGATTTTTAATTGCTTGCCCGTAAGCGTGGACTTACCCTTATATAATTACATTTATTAAATTTAAAAGCAATAATTACATAATTAAGTAATGTCACTTATCTTCAGAAAATGTTACAGAATTTTGAATAATCGCTAATATTTCTGAATTTTTATGTAAACACAAAATAATAAATTGATTTACTCAGTTGAATGAGTAAAATAAGTAAGTCTTGTGATGTTAGATGATACGAAATAATTTAAAAAATTCATGCCTACCCTATTATAGTTCTAAGTATACAATTAACATTTCTAGAAACTGAATTGTTTCCAATTGTATCGTATTGAAATTATTTTGTATCAGAAGTTGTGGTTAATTGAATTAACTCTATTTTAGTTTTAACTGACGAATCAAGTTTACTTATCTATGATCAAAAGCACAACACATTAAATATTCAAATTATAACTAAGTAACGATAACAGCATTACGTGAATTCACTTGATTTTCTAAATTTCCAAAATTATGGCTTCCCAGATAATGGTTATGCCTATTTGCATTAGAAGTTGCCTTAATTAATATATTTATTGCAATTTGTGGCAAATAAAATAATCAATAACCACACAAACTTACGTAGCACTTTCGTATGCTTCTACTAATTTAATCAAGATAATAAGTTACGAACAAACTTGTTACAGACTTTTATTGCATTTGCTGTTAATTGATGCAAATTTGTTGATAATATTTCGTGACTTGTGTCTTTTATTTGCTTAAACTAACTAATGTTTATTAATTTCATTGGATGCATAATCCATAACTTTATTCTTAAGTGACATTTATTTCAAAGATTTCTTAATTTTTTATTTAAAAAAATTATGTTTTTTCTGAAACAAAGAAGTGGAAATTCGTATTTACAAATGGTAGAGTTGCTACAAATTAACATTTTATACAAACATGCAAAAGATTGAAATCCGTTAAAATGCAAAAGCATTTCCACTCCATTATTCTAGAGTATCACGAAATAATAAAATACTTCAAAAAGAAAATCAAAAATAGCGACTTAAGGTAAGCATTTATAAGACAGAAAATTTATGCTGCGGTTTTTCTTCCACAATGCAAATCTTATTGGAACTAGAAAGAACTTTCTGAAAATGAAACTAGATCTAGAATTACTTATAACAAATCTTTTGAATTTCTATTTCAAACCAATTGCTTATAAAATTGTCTTTCAAACTAAATACGTTTTTCTTAATTTAATTTACTTTTATGTTTTAATTAATTTCAACTGAAATTCTTTATTAAAAATTTTAGCAAAGTTAAAAATATTTTATAAAGTACTAAAATCTTGATACTGAAATTGTAAAAGAACAAATAGTGTATTTCTCACGGTATAAATTCAACTACTCAAACTTGATGAATTAATTTTACTTATAATTACTAAAATAAAAACTTTCATTTACTAATAAAAGATATTTATTTATTAGTATATAGTAAGTGACAAATAAAAATATGTACATCTTACAGAAAGTTTGAAAAAAAACTAAATGATTAATAATTCAAACTCAACATACTCAATAATTCAAATACAATTATTATTGCTACGCGATAAAATCCTTCCATGTAGTCCCTATTGAGACTTTTAGCGCCTTGATGCTCTTATAATACAGTATTATTATTATTTTACTTGTTTGTAATTCGCTAATATAAAGTTTAAAATTTAGAATTTTTACGGTCATTACTACTTTTAGATTAAAATTATTATTGTTTTGAATATTAATAAATAAAATTTTCTTTAGTAATTTGCAGTTGACATGTAAAGACATAAAAGTCACATAGCATTTGTATGTATTAAATTCCTTAATTTACCACTACTATAAACTGCAATATTATAAAACCACTTCCAAAGAAATTAATCCGTGGAACATATAAATTTAAGAAGTTGCATCGAGCTAATATACTGAAAACTTAAAAATTGAACGGTTAGATTTATGTTTTTTGTAAAAGTTTTAGATATAAGATCTAAGTGATATAGAGAAGTACAAAATCAATGATTCTCCGAGGATAATAAGTAAGTTTTTTGAAAGGGCTAGAAAAAAGAAAACATTACCGTAATTTAATCTACATAATTTATTGCAAGTGAATGATAAAAATTGTGATGCGTTTTTTTTTTTAA
This sequence comes from Cantharis rustica, assembly GCA_911387805.1. Taxonomy (NCBI): domain Eukaryota; kingdom Metazoa; phylum Arthropoda; class Insecta; order Coleoptera; family Cantharidae; genus Cantharis; species Cantharis rustica. The sequence goes on from OU426877.1 coordinate 44,018,534, forward strand.
TTCCATGAACGATGGTTATCGACAACACTTCTGTTATCTACAGAACAGCACGTTAGCAAGGGAGTTATATTTTGTATCCAAGATGACTTTTTAAAAAACAAACAATTTTGAATTTTTAACTTATTTGTAAGCTACTGACAGCGATTTCAATTTAGAGTGCAAAAATTTTTTCAATAAAAAATATTTTATATAATATTCAAAATGTAGAGCACTTACTAATATTAGGAAAATGCAGGAAAAGACACTGCAAACATTTAAAAAAATTATACATTGTTTTAATAAACTAATTATTGATATAATATGAATGAAAATACTTTCAATTATATGAACACCTCTATCTGAGAATATATGCTAAAGTGCCACGAAATTAAAAATTTTCTAATGCAATTATGGTAGATCATGGCATAAATTACAAATATAAACATTAAATTTAATAGATCATTTCAAAATTCGGACGAAAAGGCACAAAAACCGTAAGAAATTGAAGGTGGTCACAGTATTGGCTATTTTTATAAGATTAGTCTCGCCCATGCGTGTTTTTATTTTACACAAGTAATTTTGAATATAAATTGGATAAAAAAATTGCCGATTAAAAGGAACCGAGATCCCTCAGTACAACAAAAAATTTCTGCGATATTCAGAACACGAAAATTACAGATCTACAAAACTCAGAAGTTAAATTCCGTAATAATTAGCAAAATACAATTTAAAATTTATTAAACGATAGCATCGGCATTGCCAAAAGTCAACTGAGACCGGTTCAGCTTACTAAAACATACAAAAGCATACGTACCGTCAACAGAATAAGCTATCTAGGGAGGCAAAAAATCGAAACTTTAAAATCGATTATTTTCTAAATTATCCGATATTTAGAGTTTGCTCATAGTTTATTTGCTTCATTTTATTGCTATCTATCAAATTTTGAAGCAATTTTACTTATACCTATGTATGCATAAATCTTCTGGGTACACTTTGGCATCTACTTCCCATCCTTGATTTGTATTAGTTTCTATAACCAAACTTCTATTATTATTTGTTTACATAGAATTTTTAATAAATATGTAAGTACATGACGCAATATCATTGTTAGAATAAAATAAATTTAATTTAAAATAAAATAATAAAATTTGTTAAAATGTTTTAAATTATATTAATGATTTACTACAATTCACTCAATTAATAATTGCCTTTATTTTACTACTACTACTACATAATAAAAGTACTACTACTATAATAATTTACTTTTTCTCGTATTATCCAAAAGTTACTGCTGACTAATAGAAACTCACAAACTTATACCACAATACATGGTTGTTACTTGTCAATATCAATTAATTTAATCTAAACGGATAATATTGATTTCAACTAATGATTATAAATTAATACGGGAAATTATCAATATAAGAGGTAAAAAGTTCAGATCGGCAGCAATAAAGCTGGACATTAACGAGCTAAAGAAAGAAAGACTTGTTCACCTGATTCATTCTCGTAGACGTTAAAAACCACCGGTACGAAGAAAATGACAACCGAAAATGTCAACAAGAGCTCCAAAAGGGCATCTAAGTCAAAAATAGTAGAACTCCCATTGACCATAGTTAAAACTCAAGAGAAGCCCGGTAAACCCCCGCAATACTAGTGAGTACGTCGCCAGAACAGCTGTTTTGAGGAACAGGTTTACTAATAACTAGAATAAAGATCATCAGAATAGGCAACAATTCGCATTGAGACTCAAGAAAGAAAAAAAGTAAGACGCTGCTGTAAAAGTTCCAAGAGAGCTACAGGGAAGCTTCAATATGAGAATTCACAAAGATGATAATCTTTATTATAGCCGCCGAGATTTACCGTACTGACGGGCAAAGAATAAGTTCATTAAAGCATTCATAAATACACAGCGGTCGAAATTCATATCTTTTTTTAATTTTTGAAATCGGCGTACTGGGGCACATAAACGGCAACTATTAGATGAGATGAGAATATTGTGGAACTAATCAGTAGATGTAAAGTCTTAAAAGTACTTAAGTGCTTTAAATTCTGGGTCACGGTCCATGAACTAAAAAAAAACTTCCAGAAAGATTATGAAGAAGATGATGATGAATATCACTTTGTGATAATAAAGCAATTTTATATTGTAAAGTATTGATTTTTGATCAATACAGCATACAAAATACTCTCAAACATCCTACTAATTAGAATAACACCACTAGCAGCATAGGAAAATACCAGGCGGGTTTTAGACCAGGAAAATCAACAACGGACCAGCTGTTTACAATCAGACAACTACTTAAGAAGAGCTGGGAATTTAACAAAACCCTACATCACATGTTTATAGACTTCCTAAAAGCATACGACAGCATTACGCGGACGGAACTTTGCGCGCCATGTTTGAACTCGGAATACCTCGAAAACTCATCCAGCTCACAAAGATGTGTGTAGACGGATCAAAAGCGAGGGTGAGAATCGGAAATTCAACATCACAATCTTTCACAATCGGTAATGGTCTGAAACAAGGAGATGCTCTCTCACCTCTTTTATTTAACATAGCCCTGGAAAAAGCTATAAGACGGACAACAATAGAGGCACAACTATTCACAGGCGATGGACCTAGACTACTACTAGCGTATGCAGACGACATAGATGTTATTGGGAATAGCGTGATCAGCGTAAAGGAAACTTTTGGGAAAATAGAAATGGAAACGGTAAAAATTGGCTTGATAATAAACGAAGAGAAGACCAAATACATGTGCGTTAATAGATTACCACAAAGAGACAGAGTGGGATAAAATATCACAATTCAAGACTATAATTTTGAAAGAGTCCAACGCTTCAAGTACCTAGGATCTATAATCACTCAAGACAACGACTTGACTGAAGAAATAAAAAACCCCCTTCAAAGTGGAAATCGATGTATATATGCATTAGCAAAAGTCTTCCAAGCAAAGAGCGTCTTGAGAATCTCAAAAATCAAAATTTATAAGACGGTCATAAGACCGGTAGTAACATACGGCTCTGAAACATGGACTATCACTAAATCAAACAAGGAGAAACTCCGGCGCTTTGAAAGAAAAGTGCTGAGAAAGATCTTTGGACCAATATACGATCCCACCACGAATTCTTATCGGATAAGAACAAACCTCGGACTCAAAGAACTATACAAGGACCCTGACATAATTCAAGAAATACAATCTCAACGACTGAGATGGGCGGGACACGTGCGGAGGCAGCCGAATGACAAACTGATTAAGATGGCATGGGAAGCACTTCCCGAAGGAAAAAGACCTGTAGGACGACCACGTCTTAGGTGGCGAGACAACATCAGAGCAGACCTCAAAACAATAGGAATTGATGAAGACCAGATGGAGACGTTCATGGCACAGCGAGAAAGATGGAAGAAAGTTGTGAAGTCAATCAAGACCCACCCAGGGTTGTAGAGCTGCACGATTAGATTAGATAGATAATAAAGCAAAGATTTGGAAAGACTAAAACTAACAGAAGAAAGACTTGTGCAATTCCCTATATTGGTAGAGATACTAAAAGAAAAGAGAAAAATCACAAATCTGAAGAAACTGTGCTGAGAGATAATACCATAAAGAAAGCGACTGACAGAAATCAATCGAAAGATGATTGACGATTTCCTATAGTAAAAATAGCGATAAAGAAAAAATGAAACAGCGGAATAGAGCACAATTATTTGATTCACCAAATCTCATAAAACTGGAAAAGCAATGTCGCAAAAAAAATCCAAAATTTGTAAGACCACAAAAACGAATATACGGTAGAAAGAATGTCTATGACAAATCCCAGTTGCATTAGTTAAGAGAGAGGAGAGGGGAGATTTAGTGGATAAAAATCTAACACTAGCATCCAATTTTTGAAGATTTTTGCCTTTCCTATGTTAACACAGAAATAAACAACATTTCTTATAACGTGAATAATAATTAACTGGCTTTGAAATTTGTAACCCAAGTCATCTATTTTTCTGTAAATCACAGACAATGTAGACTTGTACATAAATTTTGATCTTAAAATTTTAATTAAATTAAACATTACTTGTTCGGGCACTTTGTTTGCATTTTTTCAATTCCGGTAATTTTTTGGTATAAGGGTATTTGTTAGATCGTTTATTTAGCATTTTTAGATACTTTGAAGTTTGTTTTAAATTTATTGTAATAAAGAAAATTAATGATTTTTAGATCGTAATAAATATATTCTTTTCAAATAAAAAATTCTAATGGCTATCCACAGAAGATGCTGCTAAATAAGAAAACCCTTTTTCAACAAATCAAGAATTTCAAAACGAACGAAAATCAATTAAATTTAATCGTTTTAGGTACGAAAATATTTAATGAGTTTTACTATTTATTTCATGATGTTTTCTTTAATGTTATAGTTAAAAAAATTATAATTTTTATTTTTTTATTAAAATATTTATAATTTTTTGCAATATTTAAGGCATTAAATGAGTATTTTATATAGCATTTTTAAGATCATCAAAATCTCAGCAGTGATAATTAATTATACAGTAGCATACTAATATTGTGAAAATCTTATAAAAAATGTTGTCAGTATATATAGTACAAAATAGAGTAAAATCTATTAAAAAAGTGATTTAAGTTTTAGATATTTTTTACTTTGGAAAAACTTTACATAGTCCATAAATACTACATATTATAATATATTATGTATGGTCTATAATGGACAATATATTATGTGTTACGATATTACAAGTTCTGTTCGTATATTGTTTAAATTATTAAATTTAATCTCGACGATAGTAAATATTTTGCTAATAGACCTGTTACCATCGTATTTATATTTGACTTGCAATATTTGATCCAAATTTACGTTTCACTGCACTTCATCGAGCAAACTTTGGCGCGATACCATTTTCATTACAAGAATAGTTAAACGTTGGCAATTTTAGAATATAATAATAACAATAATAATTAATTGCTGAACCATACAAAATTATCAATAGTAATATAACAAGGATTCATGTTTTAATTAAAAATTAAAAATTAAAAAAAAAAATGCATTCTTGCTTAGCAGCGGACAAGAGCTTTATAACGCAGGTTTTACTTGAAAACTTAATAACTTGAAAATATAACAATCTCTTGTTATAAAAAAGAATGAAACTTTCTTTTTAACGTACATAAGTGCTACTATACTAAAATTGTACGCAATTATCTTCAAAATAACTAAATTATACAGATATTATACTTAATATAAGTACTTAAATGCTATGCTCTTTATGACATTTTCAAAAACGTTCAAAATGATTTTAGATGATATTTTACATCAATATTAAATTTGTGAATTAGTGGATAATTGTTAGTGGAAAGTTCTGATATGACCAAAAGTAGTACATTTTATTTTTGTATTTGGACACGTGCAAATACATTTACTAGTTAATGTACAACTATAAAATGCAGTTTTTGAAGTAAATTGTAGCATTAAGAAGCGTTGGTCAGTTTGCTTCTAATCTCGTAACATTTTACTTGAACCTTTAAATTGATGTCTGCATTTAATTACGCATCTGGCTATGAAGGAACGAAATGGGTCGGTAAACATATGTGCGACGCAGGACTGAAAATTACCCATACTTAATTCTCTGGACTCGGTTTTACTACATTGTCACAAATTCCTTACTAGGGTTAGGCTAAAACTTAATAGTTGTTAGTTTGCGCACGGACAAGGGTATATCTACTATCTCCACTATTGTTGCCATAAATGAAAGTTAAGTCTAGTCTGCATACATTATCGTTAAAATTCCGTGTTACTAAAAATTTAAAGCTTTTCCAGTCGAAGTTACATATAAATATGCATTACATTTTATTAAGCTGTACTTTGCTTGCACGAAAATAATATGCAAAATAATAATGGTACATTACATATTGTATTATTTGCTTAATTAACGGTTAAAATGTGCTTTTATACACTAAAATTGCAGAAATAACAAACACGCATATAGTAAAATGCAATTATATGCACACAATTGAATGTATTATGTACGAACCTGTTCATTCCAACATTTTTGCTCGCCATACTGTGTACATTATATCACGATATAGTCGATATATACAGGTCAAGTCTACTTTTAACAAAGAACTTACATCCGATATATTGATTTAATTAGAAAACCTAACTCCGTACAGTAAAGTGTTTAAATTATCTAAGAATATACTATACTTTTTTGTTTGTTCTAATTTATTAGTACTGTGAATTTAACATCCTTAGCAAGTATTTTTGTGATCTTGCTCAAATAATACTACAAGAAAAGTATTTAGAAATTAATAAGTTTCTAACTTTTTTATATGTAACAATGTAATATAAACTTTATATAATATACCTTAATTTAAATAAAAAGTGTCTTTATAATACAGTGTTTTTCAAGAAAGACTTTGTTTTTTAATAGGGTAAATTTTTAATTTAGTGGCAGTTGTTTTTTTTTCACATATGACATAGTCTACCATTTTATTATAATGTCTTCAATTTTTATCAAAAACTGCATAAAAACAATTAAAAGCCATTACGAAAATGGTGGATCTGGGAAAACTACATAATATTTCAGAACTTTGGATATTTTCGGTCGTTATAATCGTCCTTCTGACACTGTTACTAAAAATTTAAGTACATGACATACCAACAACAATACGCATTTGTTCGGGTTGTTCAGTTAACTATATTGGTTCTGCAAGTGAAAGTCTTTAGGAAGATTCAAATTTATCAATTCCACGATGTTTTCATCAATTTCACCTATCCACAACCATCACATTACGAATTTTGCGTAAAGATTTGGGTCTAAAATCTCATAAAGAAAATGAGACTGGAAACTCTGTTACTGTCAATAGATTGCGTTATCGTGACACGTTGACAAATTTTTTTTGACCTATTATTAATGATATAGATGTGAGTGATATACGATTTCAGCAGTACGATACAACATGCCACACAGCAACTAAAACAATTAAAATATTGAGAACGAAATTTTTTGATCAATAATTTCGCGTAATTCTGCTGTCGATTTGCTGCCTAGGTCGTATGATCTAATGCAGTTTGACCTTTCTTGTGGGGCTGTGTAAAATAATAATCCATTAAAGCCTTGAAAACCAAAATCCAAAGTGTAATTGTTGATATAGAACTGCAATTATGCCAAATGTATTACAAAATTTTGACAAAGATAGAAGAAGAAATGGTTCCTTTGTCACAACTTTTCACCTTATTATAATTACACCTGACGTTGCAGGTGCATAGGTTCTATGCATCTACATGACGTCTATTTGCCTGGTTTTATTTTTCATTCATAAATGATAGACTTTCTACATAATACAGAAACACAGAACTTTCATTCAAAATGTTTGTTTTATGTAACATGTATTAAATTTTAATTATCAAATTATTGAAATAAATTAATAGAAGAAATAGTAAATTATATCAGTCAATTATTTATTAGAGTTAATTAACATGTTATAAAAGTATAAACAATATCAACTTCAATAATAATAACTTCCGGGTTTGTTTTATTTTTTTGCCTAACTCAACCACGGCCTATCATAAATCCATGTTAAAACGTGTATCTAAAATACATGTAAATTTTACATTTTTAAATTCGATTTTTTTCGAAAACTTTTGCATTATTCTACAAAATTTTTGTTCTAGTATGCTTAGAAAAGTATTCTTTTACCAATATTCAATAGGAAAAAGTTAAAATCGTCGTGACGATTAACCGACAATTCTCATATAATATTGCTATAATATTAATTACAAATATTGTACTTATAATATACAACAATATTGGTACAATATTGCTACAATATTAGTTCAATATAAATATAATAACATTATAATTATTTATGTTGTTTATTTATGAAAGAATAGATTTTAATCAGCAGAGCTGGCATAAACATAAAAATTGTAGAAAAAAATTACAAATTAATATAATATTGTTTATTATGATCTACCCAATATTGACATTAGTTCAATTTCTAAAAACTTTTTATATACATGATTTTAAATCGGTAGAAGCGTTAACCCGTCGTCTGACTTCTAACTTCTAAAATTAATACAATAAATACCGCTGACATTATTTTAAAATGTTACTCGAACCAAAAAATAGAAATTTAGCTACAGAAGTCCATTCAGTCACTTTAAAATATTTGTACAAAATGAATTGACAATATTGCGCCAATTAAAATAAATATAATATAGCATAACGTAAATCGCGTCGGATACATTGGAAACATCTATTAATACTTATATTCCCTAGTAAGTCATTTTGGCTTTCGATAAATCGATTGTCTATATGCACTATTAGATATCAGCTACTCTAGTTTTCTTATAATTATTTTAAGAAGTTACTATTGATTTATATTAAAGCACTTATGCAAGAATTTTAAATTACTATTTAAGTGTGTAATAAATTTTGAATTTTATTTTACCAGTTCTGTAGGTTGCGGTGCAATTTAAAAAAGATGTATAAACTTCTATTTATTTTCAGAACTAGATTCTACTCGGAACCTCTACAACTTAAATTAATTAAATTCAAAGTAAACAAATATAACATAAAAATAACATTCCTAAACAATAAATGAAAACATAACTTTATAAACAATAAAGTTAAATATCATGTTTTAAATTAATAATTTTAACTAATAAATAGTAATATTACACCAACATTGTAACAATACTGTAAAATATTCAAGTGTTGGCGCCAGAATTTTTAAGTTTTTACAAAAAATTTTAAACAAATTCGGATTTCGGAAAATCACTTTTTCCTGTTCGAAAAGAAACTGCAACATTAGGAGCAATTAAAATGATTTGATAACTCGCAAAGGAAATTTTATTCCCATTTATTAGATTTTTGTTTTTTTTTTTTTTAATTGATTTATTAAGCTGAATAATTTTTTAATTATGTAGTACATAATAATTGAAATAATTAAAAATTACATTAAAAGTGTAACTATTAGAAAAAATTTGCTAGTCCAACCGACTTTACAGACAATATTATATTACTTTATAAGAATTTTATAAGATTGGAACGATGGAACGAATCCTACAATAACTTACGATCTACAAAATATAGTTTTTCTCCGAATAAAGCATATTATTTTAATTTCTAACGCGTGAAATAATTTGTACCAAACTTGCTGAATTTCTAAAGATACTGCAATAAAAAATCTAACAGGTATGCTATTTTAATAAAATAATAGTTATATTAATTATTATTGAAGATGGCAAATAGATTAAAGTACTTTAGTGCCGTACGTCGCCGATAGTAAAATAAAACAATTAATTTTTAAGTGTAACAAATGATGTTAAATTTTATGTATACTTCACCCATTGTATGTAATTCTATTATTATTCATTTTTCTTCATAACGTCAAGCTAAGGATAACTTTTTGCGACTGTTCAACATTTGACGAATATTTTCCATTATAGTAGCATAGATAAATAAACAACATTTAACATTAAACAAGCTTAGATACTGAATAAAAGCAATGACTTTTTTCTTGCGACTCTATAAAATGTAATTAGGAAGGCGCTGATGAAACTAAAGGTTAAAACTAGAGATATAATTAAAAGATGTACAATAAATTAGCAATATAATGTGTTTAATCTTTGATAAATTTGTGTAAAGATATTCTTGTTTAATGTAGCAACAATAATGATTAAATAAAAGGAAGCCGGAACTGTAGGCTACAGACAATTACCGGCGGACATTGCGGCTCGTTAGCCGGAATGCGAAATACACCCCCGAATGCAGCCTGTCAAACACATGTCCTTCTGCATCTGTAACGTGAGATTGTCTCTTGCAAAAGAACTCTGTTAACTAAATTTTTGATTGATGTAAGGACATAGCTAATCTATTTAGTTGCTATAAATATATAGGTTTTGTAGAATCAATCCAAATGTTAAAAAATCGAGGATTCAATTATGCGAAACAGATATTCAGCACTTAAGAAGAGATTCTTAACTTAAAAATTAATTTTGTATTTTGCTGTTCAGTTTGTTAAGTGAAAACGTTTTCTTTTCTACTTTTAATCGACAACCAAAATCAGGGTTCAAATAGGTGCGTGTCTGAATGAGTAATGGATGAGTAAATTCAGTAATACGCATCGATCTTTCCTGTCAATAGTTCTAAGAAATCCAGACTCTTTATCGAAGTTAATTGACGTTAATTTGTCTATATTTATCAATCCATTTTATGTCAATTTCGTTTTAGTTGACAAAATTTACCCCATAAAATAATATTAAAATATTAAGCAAAATGTGTTTAAATTTTTCACTATAAACTGCATCAGCCAAATATGCATAAGTCTCTTGTGCTGGCAAAGATGACTTATTGTACTTTAGAAACTATTAGGAGTATATGCTTTGAAATCTTTTGACAATGCAGTCATATCGTCAGCATTTCCTTGTTTATCTTAGTCGATAAGAGTATGTCTATAGAAATTGCCAAATGAATAAGGATATAATAAATTCCCATCGGGAGGGTACGATAGGAGTTATTTGTAAAATCTATTCACTCAAATTTTCGACACTAATCTTTCTCCTTTATATTTATGATGCTATTTAAATTTCAATTAGTAATGGATGAATGTTAGCTACCTACCATCCAAAGCTATTTTCCAGTCGAGTCATGAATGGATTTACTTCACTCAAAGTGTATTTTCACTCATTAGATTAATTAATAATTTTGGTAACAAAACAGAAGAATCCTAGTCATTAATTACGCTTAATTTATTTAAGCAACTAGAAATTTATTATAGTTTCCATTTTGCGAGATAATAATCATTAAGTATAAATTAAAAGTGCAAACTACTTTCGTAACTTTTCCTTCAAATGTTGAAATATTAACTTTAATATTGAAAATAGTTTCGCGTCTTATTCTGGGAGATAATTTATCTTCATTAGAATAAATTATTTCAAATGTCAATTTAATTTATGAAACTATAGATTCATATTATACTTATAAAAGTTAGATATATGTACACTACTAAGCTTTTCTCGAGGGAAATTTGAAAGTTAAAATAAAAGTAATTATAATTAACATGATAGACGCTATTCAAAATAATTTAAATACGATATATTATATGAGAATTATTTAAGATTTCCGGTATAGTTTAGAACCGATATCAATAATAGCCCATATTTGTAAATATTAGCTTGGTTTATTCCCTAACCGTATTATGTAGGTTAAAGACCCATCCGTCTTAAGATTAATAGCATTCGTCGTGGTTTAAATAAACAAAACTAATAGATCTTATTCAGATTCCACCCCAAAACTAAATTTAGAAATAACTGATAGTGTGTTAACCTGAAAAATCCGGTGTGTCAGAAAAATTCTACAAATATTTCAGGATATTTATTTTCTGTCAATTTTGGCTTCCTTATCTTGGAGTATTACAAGTAGGCACTTCTTTTCTACGAGCTAAACAAAGAAAATAGATTTAAATGGTTTTCTTATGCTCTCAACAAATATTTTACAAGTCATGTAAATATTTGGTTCTTCTACCTATTAGATAACTTTTCAAGATTATTTTTAAAGATTGGCACTTCACCCAATGATAATAAATTGCAATAATTTATCTTTAGAGGGTAGATAAATAATTTTTTGTGATCACACAAAAATTCCACATCGATTAAATTCTATTTCGTTTTTCGATGCTTTTTTTTTAAATTCAACGTAGAATTTGGTAAACAAAGTTACAAAGCCTCATTAAATATTAAAACGTTTTATTGTTTTGCTAAAACCGTTCCATATAAAAAATTTATTGCTTTAAAAAGCAACAGTGGGTTGTTTAGATACAAGATCTGATCTGTCAAACTTCTGATAAATCGGTGAATTGAAGAATAGACTTAGAGTGAACTGTCTGAAAGTCTCTCTAGATAAATCCTTATGCTGTATGTGCGTGTCTACGCATTCATCAATAACTTTACCTGTCTCTCAGGATTTAAATTGATGTGTTGCGTATGTGATTTGAATTTCTAGTGGCATAATTGTTTAAAACCAAATTTTACATTTTAAACGTTTACTTTTTTACTCTAAAAGTAAAAGTTATTTGAATGTAATACTCGTACTGCGTAACAGCAATAAAGCTATAAAAAATAAATTTGCTTAAGTGGATCCCGGCAAAAAAGAAAATTTGAAAGAATTAAACTTGTACCACCAAAGGAAAACCATTACCTGTTTGCAATTAAATTTAAATAGCGATATTAGTTAATGAAAAATATCCAGCTAGATTAAAATGTTATAATTAAAAATACCTACGTTTTATTGCTAACATTTTAATAAAGTGAACAAATATGTAAGTAAATATTTTAGTATGTTGCATGTTCGTAAACAGTAGGTATAACATTAAATGTAGCTTTAGATAAATATCTGAAAACTTATATGAAATATGTAAATTTGTCTAATAGTAGACCACAAGAGACTCCTCGGACTTCACAATTTTCAGTGAGTCGAATAAAAATGTGGCCATATAAAGTCAGTTTTCCGCACAATAAAACTTTATACAAACTATGGCATTGAATGCTTATGAGTTTATAAAAATTTACATTCCATTATTGCAATAGAAATAAAACGTTCCTCTATGTTTAAGAATTAATTCTTTAAAACCACAAGCGCATAGCCATTTGAATAACGGCAATTACTAACAAAAGTTAACTGAACTGTTTTATAAAGTAATTTTAAATATTTGAAACTGCTTAAATTAAAGTTTGTCCACTTACCTTACACTACCTTTTATAAAAAGTACTAAGAATTAGCATAAATAGTTTCGAGTAAGTAAGATCTTAAACAACTTAGATATTACCTTTTTGCTCTAGGTTTTTGGAATATTATAGGTATAATAGTTATAACAAATTCCATTGTAGTATGTGCGGTGATCAACATTAATCCCTTTGAGTAATAAACTAATGGTGGCCTATTCATACTTTCAACAAACTTAGGTTTCGCAGATGTATCACAAGGTGTGGTGTAACCACGTTTAGAGGGTGGTTATTGCCAATTGTTTAGGGCTATTTAAGGGATTCCCATTATTTAGGGCGTCTAGGCGTGAGTCGTGAGAGAAACGTGATTCATCCTCTTTTGTTACATTCAACTAATGATGAAGCTTGACCACTGAAATTACCAAAATTATGTAGAACAAAGAATAATGAAGGTAATTCATTTATTAAATGCGATATGTAATACTTTTTTAAAATTAATATTTTAAAGTATCATTTGTTACATTACAATGAAAAGAATTTCCTTCTCGAAAAATGATATTTTATGCTTTTAATAATTAAAAACGCATGTTGAATTATAATCTCAATTAACCAGCATAGTTTTGTAATTTTAAAATTTTGAATAATGTGGACAATAATTTCAAATATTTCATTTATGAAAATTTAGTCTCGAACATTCGATTAACCAAATTAATGCTAACAATATGGTGATTTGATTATATTATTGATGGAATATACGGCATTTGTTAATCCCCTGCTACTTTGTGTATTCACTCTAAATCGATTTGAACCCTACATAGAAATACTATCAATGTGAGAAATCAATAATCCTAATAAACAATATTACCGTCAATTGGGGAGAACTTCATCACAAAAAAAAAACATTTAAACATTTCTCTTTCCTGTTGTCTCCCTGACAATTATACAGGAAGTCGAAAAAATACAACAAGTGGTATTTCCACTTGTTTATAAATCAACGTTTATTCCTCTACCATTCAACAGCTTTTCTTTGACGGTGAGCGAGAGTCATGATCAGCCTAAGAAGTCAGTTAAACCTAAATAAGTAAAAACGAAGCAATTAACATTGCGCTGCTTTATTTGTTTACAAATCAAAAGTTTGGCGCATAGTATAAAATTATTATTCTATTATTTTTGGTAGTCCCAGCTATAATTCTCTGAATAATAAATAATACTCAATATACTTCAAAGTTGCTTGAAACTAATAATAAATCTAGCATAATATTACATTTCATCATGGTACATTCTATTAGAATTCTACAGAAAAATGTCTGGTCCTTTCGGCAGATTTAGTGATTTTAATCTAAACCTTACTAATGCAATGAGAAAACCTACATTTTGACAATGACAAATGCAATAGAATTTTCTATTATAGAGTGGTTGCTCTTATAGTCTCCATATGTCTAATCATCACTTAAATCCACTATTACGAACAAGTCATTTTCAACTTATTAAAGTTTTCCCAACTTGAATGAAATCGAAAACCTGCTCTTCTATGAACCAATTAAACGGGTACATTTCACCAACCCTCATTTTGAATTTTGTATGCAAAATAATGTAAAACATTTGTACCTGTTTAGGCATTACTTATTTTTGTTTGTACTCACACAAACAGTGTGAGTACTTGTTTTTGGAATATTATAAAATATTTGAATTTTAAAATCGATATTTTATGCCTTGGAATGAAAAAGCACTAAATGTTATTACTATTAAATTTCAAAGTGATATCTTCATAGACTTCCTATAACTTTGATAATGAAAAAGAAAAAGAAATAAATATCTGAAAAAAATTGTGTACACGTGGTTGGAGCTCCAGTAAAAATCACTTAGAAATTTATGAAGATTACAAAGTTTCGGACAAGGACATCAAATTTATTTTTATGCGGATTACTAAAATACCTTTAAAAAATTATTAGGTATTTGTTGAAAGTCATTTGGTATTTTTAGGAAAAGTCTATCAGGGTATTTGCCCTTCGAACATAATTTTTTGTAACCGTATAAAAAACCTTCAAGATATCACTTTGCAATTCTACTTTTATAAAGTTATTTATTATTATAAAATTTTTTAAAATGGACATTTTTTTAAGTTCCTTTCCCCGCTTTCCATTCAAATAAAATTTTTAATCTAAAATTGAAAATCAAAATTAGAAATTCTCTTAAAGTCGGGGATTGACAAAATTTTATAAATATCCGCATGCATCGCTACTGGCGCAAAAATATATATAAATCATATATAATTATTTAAAATTTAGCAAAGTTACACACTTCACGTGATTGTGCTAAAATCCAATAGATGTCACCTCATCTGCAAAATTTTTAATTTTAAAATTAGAATCAGTTGTTACTTTATCGTCCATGATTAATACGTTCAGTAAGGGTTATCGGGATTTGGACTACTGGTAAATAAAACCACCTCTTTATCAATCAGTCGACGTTTCGAGTTTTATTTTACTCTTCTTCAGGACTTCAGTAAATGAGGTTAGTAATGATATGAAGTGAACAAGGCATATTAACAAATGAAGACGTCATCACCAATTTCCTCGCATGAATCTCAACATTATCAAAATCACAAAAAACTTTAAACTTTCAAAAAAACATACAATGTAAATATAAAATCTAAAATTCGTCAAAACCATAAAATTATTAAAACTTAACAATTTTTAACACAATGTATAAATAAAATCGAACAGATATCTATATCAAAATTAGAATTATTACAAATTGTCGAAATTGATAGAACATTTTATCTGTAATAAGAACTAACCTTTTTGGGGTACTATAATCCCTTTAATTTTAATCCCTTATCCTCGATTTCATTCTCTCATCTAATATCTACCTGGCAAAAGCCGTTAATTCAAGGCTCTATCTTCTTCAAAAAGCTTGAACTATTTTCGAACTCGAAAGTTCAAAATCTGCATAAAATGATAAGTACACGAGTTCATTTATTTTGTTGTTATTAATTAACTTTTTTCAATTTCATTTATTGATATGTAAACTTCGCATATATCCGCGTGTTATTGTAGAGAAAAATTCAGCATAAAAATTTTTTTTTCTTTTTTACAGTTTTTAATTTCATAATGTAATTAAAAATTTAATTTAAGTTATGAACCTACAAAAACATTGCTAACCGTTTCTTCTACAAGTTGTTAAAAGTATAAATGTGTTAAAAGTATGATTTAGTTTGGGAGAAAACCATGAACTCCGAAGGGTCAATATAGCGTATATTTTGTACATTCGTCCCCAGCCTTAATAAATTTAGGATACATTTTAGAATTTTAGGAATATTTAAGATTTTAGAACTTGTGGGAAGCATTTTAATCATATCAAGTTTTTAGACTAGTTTGAGATATTTCATAATATCTCATAATGACATTTAGTTACTTTCTTTTAGATTTTAGATCCTAAATAGATCTATCTTATAGTATTATTGCTATATGTATCTTTCAATTTTTGTTTCAACCTCATCTTCGAGATAATTAGAGAAATATTTAACAGGGTTGACAAAATGATAGTCTCCTTTTCCATTTCGAATTCAAAATAGTTTAAATGGTTTATACTTAGTTTGTACTTTCTATATTTTAGCTTATTTTATTTTAGCTTTGTTTCGAGAAATTGCAAAAATTCTCAAAGAGAAATACTTGAATCAAAAACTGTATAAATTATTATTATTTGTACCTATTTGCTCCTTTTTAATTTTAGATTGTACCTATTTTGTTGTTTTTTTTAATATCTTGTAATAATAGAATGGAAAAGATAGAAAGAGGTACAAGCAAAGTACAGACGATTTAGACTATTTTAAATCTAAAATTCAAAACGGCGGTAGAGCTAGTAAAATGCCATTATTAGACATTTTGAAATCTCTCAAATATAAAATGGATAGAAACAAAAATACAAACAAGGTAAAAACAATTTAGATTATTTTGAACCTAAAATTCGAAATGATGTGAGAGAGGTGAACTGCACCTAATTAAGCCGGCTTTCTATTTAACTTGTACCATACAATACATTTCCACCTATTTGAAAAACTCATAAAAAATTTTTTGTTATTCTGTGTTATATTATATGCAATTTAAATATGTGACTAAATAATAAATTACTACCTACTTATTTCTTCATAAAAACGCACACTTTTAACAAAAAATAACCATAACTTGTCTAATTCTTATCTTAGAGAGATAAAGAAATAATATGTGAAATTACAGAGAATACTTTTTGTGTCTAATTCATTGGTTTATTAACTAATACATTAATTGATTTTTAATCTGCTTCCAAAGTTTACTAGGTGAAAACTTTTGATCTCTTCTGAATATCCAATGGCTAGATTTTTTGAAAATATTGATTTCTTCTTCTTCTTCTGCACGTATTAGGTAGTTATACCCGTTACGACCCCGTCAATCACTAGTCTTTCCATCTTTTTCTTAGTTTTTTGATATTACGCCGTCCTATAGGTTTGTACAGATAAAACTGCTTTGGAAGTTGGGTATCATCCATCCTCATCAGGTGCTTTATCCATGTTTCACGGTATTCTTCTATTTTATCGTTTAGGTTGAAGATGCCCAAAGCGTTTCGAATATCCGTGTTTCTCACCCTATCTCTTCAAGTGTAGCCTATAATAGATCTTAAAAATCTCATCTCCGCGTGTTGCAATCTACTTTCCAGTTTCTTTGTCATCACCCATGCCTTGCTGCCATAAGTAACTAAGTAGGTATGGAAATCACCTTATGAAATTTTAAAAAGGTGTCTTTATTTGTGCTTTTATTCAATGTGCGCTTAATCGTTCCGTTTAGGTAATTAAACGTTTAGATTTTTTCTTGTATATCTCTCTCCTGGTGTAAGTCTAATGTGCAGCCTAAGAATTTGAAGTTGCTTACTTGTTCGATAGATGAATCCTCGAGTACTATGTTAGATCGTATATATTCTTGTCAACCAGTAGTGTTGTGTAAGGTTAAAATCGACATGCTACGGAGTGGGAGACCGCAGTTTGATGCTTGGTTGCGCCAACTGCACTGCTGTGATCTAAAAAGTCTAACTTATATCTTGGGGCTATACTCGCCAACACGCATTGGTAAGCGTGGCGTTTTAAAGCCTACTAACCTCTCAAATAAAAATGAGAAAGGCCTAACATTCAGGAGTAGATGGATACAGGCTAAGAAGAAGAAGAAGATATTCTTATCCCAGAAACGCCATTGTTTCTGTTTTCGATATTGAGAACATCATATTGTATTTTTTTATAATTGGCTGGAGTTTATGGAATGCATACTGGAGTGAGTCTTCACTGCCTGCTTTCAATATTTGGTCGTCTGCGAACAGCATTGTTATCACCAAATTTGTTCTGTTGATATTGTAGGAATAGAAGTGTATACTGTTTTTCCACTCTGTAAGAGCTTTGTATAAATATATGTTGAACAGTATTGGTGAGAGGCTACAGCCCTGTCTCAATCTACTATTTATGTGCTGCAATTTATCCTCATTACCTGCTGTACATATCCGTGTATCTCTATATATTTTTTCTTTTATGACATTGGTTAGGTGTTGTGGAATTCCTCGTTTGCGTAATATTTTCCATAGTTTGCTGCACATTACTCGATCAAATGATATAGTCAATAAATAATATATGGGTTTTACGGTTGAATTCTTAGTGTTTTTCTATTATTTGTTTCATGCTGAACACGTTATATTATATGCATGATTATCCCATTCTAAAGCCAGACTGTTCCTCCGATAGTATATGTTTGGCTATTATTTTTAATCTGTTCGTTATCATCTTCGAATATATTTTATAGGAGGTATTAAGGAGGCTTACGCCTCCTTAGTTTTCGCATGATGTTCTATCTCCTTTTATATAATTATATAGCCTTCACAGTTGCTAGTTTCTATTGAACAAGTTTTTCCCGTTATCTATTTTTTCATTTTTTTTAAACCATCTATTTATTAGATTCACTGTCGTTTGCAGTAAGTAATAATCTGACCCAACATCTACGCCGCTGTATACTTTTGCGTCTCTGATCAATTCTGATGTTTTGTGGGTTACCCAGTATGTAATCTATAGTTGAAGACCATAACTTCAAAAGAGTCTAAGTACCAAAAATAAAAAAATTTAGATTTTTGCACCAAATGGTTCTAATACACTAAGCTCAATGATATTTATAAGGGTCTATATACAATAGAATAATAGAAAAGCTATAAAAACATATGTGAGATGGCGATAAAACGGCGTTTAGGTGGTGTAAGATTATTAAAAATAAAAGAAAAAAAAGAAAGAATGAAAAAAAAAAAAAGTAGCATACTACTTACAAAAATAAAAAAGTTTCTGCAAAAGCACCTCCCACAGAAACTAAGTTTTTACATTCTAAATCTTTTTAATTCTTGAAATAAATCATAAAACGTTAATAACTTTTTTATTAAATTTTGGTCTTTAGACCCTTTTGAAGTTAAGGTCTTCAGTTGATAATATTATATTATTATATAATTATAATAATTAATATATTAAATAAATAATTATAATATTATAATATTATAATAATATTATATATATAATATTGCCACTTCTGCGCAAGCTCTTTCTTCTTGGACCACCCTGATATACCATATATCATGGTGTACTTTTCAAGATCGCAACTTCCCTTGGGTTTTTTCTTTGTTTCGCTGATGTGGGCTATATGTATTTTTTTCTCGTGTAGTACTCTTTCCAATTTATTGGTCTTATTTGATATTCCCCACACATTCCAGCTTTCTTTGTTTAGGCACTCCGATATACCTAAGCGTTTATTTCTTATTCGTTTGCTTTTGGTCGTCATCAAAGAATCCAATTCAATATGCAAGGCTGATTATTGGTGATTGAAAGTCAGTTTTTTCCCTGTGCAGGTGACTGACTTATAGCAGATGGATTGGTGATGGGGCTGTCGTCTCCGAGCTTCCAACCTAGCTCTCCATCGATTATTATCCAGACAGATGGATTTTATCGTTAAACGTAGCATTTCCTCTGCGTTGGATGTACGGTTATCCCACCGATACTCGGTCGTCAGAGCCTCGTTTGTATTAGCAGGGTACACCACGTGCAAGAGAGGTTGACATTTGAGTAGAAGAGGCTATAATTTACGCTTCTCTACCCCTTTACTACCCTTAAAATATTTTGTTTTATACAGTTTAAGTATTTCGTTTAATTTATTTCGCAAATTTTATTCAATTTGCTTCACAAGTTCACAACTTGTGGTTATTTACCCGCCAAGTCATTTTAGTCATGTAAATTCTTATTTTATTGTTTTTCACTGTCATTTCCATTACCACTTTAGTTTTTTATAACTTGCAGTCTTCTTCGTTTAATTTAATGTTTTTGGTCAATTTTTTGGCACTATTTCTAAATTTGATTAAATACTTAGAAATGCGTAAAATTAGAAATTCATATAATATATTTTATTAATTTAGAATTAGGTTGACCATAATACACTTAACACATGTCATTAGTTCGTTCAGAACTGTCCAATATTTTTTCTTAATATTTACTGTTGTTTGGCTGTATTTTCGCTTACCTTTTATCGCAATGTAGAATAGAAAAAGATAATAATAATATTATAATAATTTGCACATAAAAGGTTACAAAAATGTTAAAGCAAGTTTTTAAATAAACGAATACCTATTAAATTGCAAACCAATATTGTAGCAATATTTTAAGTACGGAATACCAATATTACTGCAAGATTTTGTGCTATATTGTATACCATATTGTAGCAATATGCATAAATATATCAAAATGTTGAAATCTCTAGATCGGCGCCATATTGAAAATCAATATTGAACCAATATTGTACGTTACATTAAAGCAATATCGCAAAATGATATAAGCGCTATATTGGAAATCAACATTATAAGTGCTACATAATGGATGACTGCTTCGGAGGCATCTGGCCTTGGTGAGTCTAACAATAAAAGTTTACGACATAATTTGATTTTCATTCTAATTTCCTTAGCTTGTTATTTTGAAGTTACTTCTTTCTGGTAAAAGAAAACTCTTTATTACTAACGGTAAATACATTGAATCATAACTTTTAAAAGTATTGTAAATGTCATATTACTGCATTTAAAAATTTTTGGCAAGAATAACAGAACTGTAATAAGTATAAAGTATAAATATATATCTGGCAAGTTAAAGAAGCTCATCTGTCTTAACAAATCGTTAAAACTGATGTATATAAAGCTTTAAGAACTAGAATTTCAATTTGTGCAATGATATGAACAGTCGACTTTGCCAAACGACTAGTAGTTTGTAAATTCCTTACACTTTAACCCAGTTTTAAAATTTTATCTATTGTAGTTGTTATTACTTAAACTATAAAATTACATAAAACTTAATTATTACTACCAGAAAATAAAACAGCAAAATCTCAAATGTATTTGGTTAGGTACATCAAATTATAATCAACATGAAATGATTTTATTAATAATTTTTTTTCTGAAATTTTATACTTGTAATGCACCAGGAACATCAAATCCATTAGCTCTTGGCCAAAAGCCAGTATGCGGGCGAGTAAAATACTCCTTCTACAAACAGAATAAATGAATAATGAATATTTTGTCGCTTACAACGACGTTTTATACTAAAATCTAACTAAATGCCGAAAAATTGTAATTCAAAAGTGGGCACATAATTTTGATGCAATTAAGAAGTAATATCATAATTACGTAAATTTTGCGCTTAAGTTACAATATAATTTTGAATGCATTTCAAAGTAACATTTCAATTTATTAAATTGTCTATATTCTCAAATGTTTATAACATCTTAAGGCTATACTGGCTTGATTGGTTAATTGGTTATTCTAACTTTACGAACCTAAAAGTTTTGGTGATTTCAAGTTTCATACTTATGAGTTTATATTTGAGTTTAGGGACTTAAAATATTAATTTGGAATATTAGTTATCAAGTTTGTTATAGATTTCTTCGTAAATCAATGTGTAACTTAATTATAAATAGGGATGGATTCTGTAAGTGCTCTTCTAAATATGTCAAGTATATGCCAATAGTATTTTTAATACTAAATATATTTTTTATAATATTTTAATGCGATGAAAATGCTGATAGGAAATGTAAAAATAACAATAAAGCAGACCGGTTCAGACACATACCAAAATATCTGAATCTAAATCATGAAGGAGCTTTCCAATAAAATGTTTGGACGGTGTATATTTATAGTATGTCCTATATCTAAATAGCGAAATTTCCGTTGTAACTCAGATGGTAACTAGCCGCAATTACGAAATAACAAAATTAGAAGTAAGTAAAACAAACGTAAAGTATAAAAATGACTTATACAAACATTTACATAATAATTATGCTGGCGAGTTCATTCTATCTAAAACTATCTTAATTAAAAGAGAAACCTTGCAGCATAAGCTAACTTTCAAACATAAAAACTACATCTAAGAACTGAGGTTTTGATGTAATTTTATAAAAAAAATTAAAATTTTCTTCTACTAAACTTCTAGTTTAGAATCTACGCCAACCTGCAGGAGAGTATATCTTTCATATTTATCACACAAAAAATTCATCAAAAGGAAAAACTATCGTAGATCAATGGACGCCATTCCTCTTCATTATAAATACCCAAGTTGGTTTTAATACTCCAATTTCAACATTTAAGAAAAAAATTATACCTGTACAGATGCAAATTGCGCATAAAAAGACATGTCAAAACCGTTTTGCTGTACCACTAATAATAATATCTTACCGTTGACGAGACAACACACTGTATTTCTTGCAAATAGAATGCTTATAAACTTATGTTGTTGAAATGCGTAATAATGTAACTAACAATCGTTAATGTTGTTAACGATCCATGAAAAAAAATCCTAATTGTAGTATTATGTCCAATATAAAACTAATATTCCCTTTGAGCAAGTTTGTTCATTTCTATCTATGAATCGTTTCTGCCTAATAAAACGACGGCTTTAAGAGGACCAGAAGAAGCAAGAAGCTAGTAGCCACAACAATAACTTGATGTCTAAAGGCGTCTGGCTGCGTCGGCCCACAACCAATAAAAAGCACCACGAATAATGGCATGGGCATGACGCAGCCATTTGTTACATCTGGCTCAAACCGCTGCGTATATATATTTATGAATCGTATTTCTGCTCTTACGATGATATTCTAATACCGACGGTCATCCTGAGTAGTACGGAAGAAAGCATCACTTTGCGATTGTTAAATATTATTCCAAGTTTTTCCACATAACGTTCTTGTACAATTTACTTCATTTCACCTCGAAAGTAGATTACCACGTACCGCCATTAATATTTATTTCCATTTGGGTAAATTATAAAATTTCTTAAAGAAATATTTTTAAAAACTGTTGTTTACCGTTCCAAAACTTTATATAGAAGAATTTTACTACGTATACCCATCCAAATGATCATGCTCGTTTAGGTTAAACATAACTGTCAGTGAAAAATAATGCTAAACCGACGGCAAAGGCAGAACTGCATTGCAATGAAAATTGAAAACATTTCTATATATTTCAGTTATAATAATAAAGAGTCTTTAAGTGTAAAAGCAAAACTTTTATCGTACGTGCAATCACCTTAACGTAATCAATAAAAAAGCAAACTTTAAAAACTAGTAACTGAAAAAGTACAAATATTTTGATATCCAAACTTTTGTGCGATGAAAAATGAATCAACAATTAAAATGCCAAAAACTGCTCACATAATTTTAGAATTAAATTATTTTTTAGTTTTCACAAATAAAATAGATTTATATCTTACTGTACCAAATTAAACAGAAAAATCTATATAATTCAATGTGTCCTAATATTCAATTATGTTGAACAAATTTTATTAAATCAAATCAGAAATTTTGACAAAATTGGGAGTTTTATGACCTCACCTGTAAATGCGTTCAAAAATACATTGGTCATACGTTCAGATCTTTCCAAACACGATTTAATGAACACGTGCGATCTTGCAAACTTTCAGACGAAAAATCTACATTTGCAAAACAAAAGAGTAAAAAGTTGAAATTTTTAGAAGTAATAGGAGTAAACCAAATAAAATAATCACCTTCTTTATTAAACATTTAAGTTGGCCTATCAGAATTTTTATGTATATTTTAATAGAATTATAATTAGTTCCTTTTCTTTACATTTACCCTAGTAAACCACTCTCAAAATACCCTAAAAGTATATTTTAAAAATATGCTCTTTTCCCCATAACTCTTTTTCTTTCAGTGTAAACGATATTTAAGCGAATTTTCTAGTTCATCACCTGATGATGCCAAAGTATAGTTAAAACGTTTTTGATAATTACTAAATATTTGCTGTGTATTTTATTTCTGAGAACTTCTAATGATTTTGGTTTTAAAAGTGTGTGTGCGGTTTTCTAAAATATTTTTCACTATCTAAACCACGTATTCATTGATTAAAATAAAACTGAATATAAAATAGTCTATATTATAATAAAAATAAATTTTTGTTATAGAAAATTCTTGTTACTGCACTATGAATTAATTAATAATAATACAATCAATATAAGCATGTATTTACTTAACAGCATAGCAATATTACGTGAAGATATCCAACAATCTGTTTGAGAAATTGACATCTGCACTATATGCTAATGCTCTAGAAACTAATAAAAGTTTATGTACTATTAATAGCTTGATAATGTGTTAAAACTATTTAATAAAAAATATTTAAGTTTTATTTAATACTAATAGTAATAATATTTTCTGCAAATTACAGCATATTGATTGATTTCGTGACCGAATTTGATTCGAGTCTCAACTTAAAGAAGTTTTCTTGTAGTTCTGTTCTACTCTGGACAGAGACTTTCTATCATATTAATTTATATTGCAGCCTGCTTTCATATACATTTATTGTACAAAGCATTAGTGCCAAAAAAGTTCTGAGTTATCCACTAGAACTTACAGAAACCATAGGAAGTGGAGTTCAAGATTCTGAAGTATTGATTTACTTAAAAATTTTATGTCAAGGTATTGCAAAGAATTTTTTATTTTCTATTCGTTCTGAATATTAATGAAAATTTACAATAGATGCTTTAACTCGTAATGGCTTAATTTGAATTTAAAAAAAGGTTAATTACTGTAAAAATTAGGAAGGTACATAATATTTTTAATTATTATATTAAATAAATTTTTTAATTAAAATTTTATCTGTCGAGTATTTATGTGGTGCAAATTGCTAATAAAAATGGGTATAATTTAAAAATTTAATAATTATTGCAACATTAGATTGAGGCCGAAAGCACTTGCAAATTACATACTAATTTTACATTCTCGCCATTATAATTTTTTGTAATTATGCCCGCCGAATCGTGACCGCAAGTGTTTCGCTGAAATTGAATACCAATTTTATCTGGTATAACAATTTTAAAAAGAGAGAGCAGCATATTTTTGCTGGTATCCATGAAGGACGCATTTACTTGTGGTGAAGACTCAACCAAGCGTATTGAAGGCACTTTAGTATCTTAAGATGAAGTCATTATCTGTCTACACAATGACTTGTTCAAAATAAAAATTTAAGTAAACATTCGTGATTTGTGAGCAAGTTTAATAGGAATTTTAATTTGTTTTGTAAATTTTTAGTTGATTTTTACTTTTTAGTACCTACAGTGCAAGGTATTCCAGGTAATATTTTAACATGGGTATATTAATTATATTGATGTGGAATTGTAATAAGTCGACATTTTATAAATCGTGAATTACAAATTAATAACAGTACTGTTATACTCTGGCAGGTCATTAATTCATAGTGTTATCGCTTAGATAAATCCGATAAAATGGACAACATGGTCATAATTTAATTGAATCGGAATATAATTAAATATTACTGATACAATACGAGTACGTCCAATTAATTGAATTTTCATTAAACGCGAGCTTAAATTAAAAATACATGGACAGTCTCTAAAATAGAATATAAAATATGTATATTATACACCTAGAATATTTTTTCGCTTGGGATTTTAGGTGCAATAATTTTAAACACATTTTCCTACGTAAAAAGATTGGAATACTGAAATTATTCAATTCAATTTTCGGTTATATCCAAATTGCGTATACAGTGATTTTGATACTACAAAAAATTGTTAACGTATGCAATTCACGTAGATCTTTTACGGATCTAACGCCATAAGCAGTTTTAAATTTCAATATTGGTCGATATTTTGTTAGTCTTCTAAATTTTTGAAGTGGCAAGCATACCCACATTCGTATAATTCGGTATTTGATCTTATTTACTGAATATTTTTGTTTTTAAACATTTTCATGCAATAGAGATGAACTCAGAACTTTTAGATATAAAAGTAATCTCTAGACTACAAGGTAATTATTATAAATATAAAGGTTAGTATTATCTAAATTTTCCGGAGCAATTACAGTATCTTTGATAAGAAACCAAAGGGAAGCGATATCAAATTGGCCATAATATATTCTTTCATTGGATTTAATTGATCCTGAAATGGATTGTACTCCAGTAGTTTCTGTACATATTATTAGTTTAAGTTGAAAGAGAAACCACAAACCAAAATCTTGTACACCAAAATCCTCTGCGATTTAACCCTTGGTTCAAATAAACAAATTAGTTATTTAATTCTTTGTCATAGCAGATCCAAGGATGCAATGGAAGATGGGGTGAATTGCTTCTAACTTGAATATTATACTTTTATCCTTGATAAGTTACCTATACAATAAATTTTTGATATAGCAGACCTTATGATTGAAAAATTTAATTTTGTGCAATTGTTACGAAGATACCTTAATTTCAGTATACGCCAAATAGCAAAACTTCATTTCAATTTAATCTAATTTAAAATATTAAAATCGTGCAGAAGGAGCAGCATCGAAAGTTTGCAAATAATGATGTACATATATGAACCTTTCCATAATAACACTCTGGACCAAGTCCTACCTCAACTAACCATATTTTTACGACGGTCAATAATAAGGTTTGGAACTAACTACCAAGTTACATTTTGGGGAAATTACAAATGGAAGCAAACAATGTTATTAGTGTGTATGTAATAAGTACCTAATTGATAACGTACTTACATAAAGTTTGGTAAATTAAATTAGCCGCTTTCAATTTACTTTATTAATTAAGTTTAACTTATTGTTATGCAATCAGATAGTTTTCTAACTCGCTCATAATATGTTATTCGAGAAATAATTTATTAGTATAAATCCATTACCAAGTTCTAGTATTCGAACGATGTACCTACCTCTTGAATTTAAAATTTAATTTACAATAAATTATTAATAACTCATAACATATAGGCACTTAATTAACCAGTCAGGTGTTCATAGCGAGTAACTTTTTGTGAAATAATCTTATACAAAAAGTTAAGTGTAAAACGCGTTTCCTTCCGGGAAACTCATACGTGTGCAAATCGTGCAGCGCATAACACTTTCAAGAAAAAGTATTGATGAAGTCGTATAGTCAACGAACATACAAACATGACATTTATCAACCATTTTACGATCTTTGTGCTTGTATACAAAATCATGAAAGCTTTCATTGTAAATTACAACATATCTTGTAAACGCATTGTTAAACATGTAAAAGAATGCTAACGTTTACCCACCAATCTTATTTTAACTCAATGGATCACCTTAAAATTATCAAAATAGCTTTATTGAAGTTTACATCGATTTGTATATTTTTAGTATCCAAGCCAAACACATGCAAGCAAACAATCAAAAAGAAAAAATCATTCACCTACATTAATCGTGAAAAATAATAAAGAAAGAAAGTCGACGTATTACCGGTGACTTACTGGTAACACAATGAGGAATTATATGGTTAATTTTAAAAATCTAAGAACCAATTCTTCCCCGTATAGCGTCAATGTAATCTATCAAAATTTGAAACGACAAAATTTGTAAACTTTACAAAATATAAAAATTACTTTAAAGGCCAATTTTAAGCATTATGAATTAAATTAAATATTCAAATAACGAAGAAATAACTTTAAAATAATAAAAGAATAAATTAATATTTACAATAAAATATTACTTTTTTATTACTTATTATATCAAAACAAAAATGGAGGTGATTCCTACTTGGAGGTAGGAATTCATATCTCAACTACAAAGTTTTTTACGGAAGTGCGTACATTTTTATTAAAAAATACAAATGAAACATTCAAAAAATTCAATGAATCCATTTTTATGGATTCAATCATACAATATAATCTGTGTAAACCAGCAACTAGAAAAGTGATTTGGAATTAATGCAAAAATACCTGCATAAGCCAGAGAAATACATATTATTCAGAATTTCTGTAATATTTATTTTAATAAGTTAAATTTCTCTCAATCTGTCCACAAATCACATTCGTACTTGATTGGTAAATCCAGAGTGATACCCGACTACAATACTATATTGTAATAATTAGTTTGATGTGCTTTTAATTATACCGTCAATCTGAAATTGTAATAATAAAGCTTCGGTAAACTGGTCAGGGTTATGTAAATATAGAACCGATTCTTAAATGCACAACTCAAGCTAAGAATTGCTGTCAAGTCCGAGATTCGAACTCGCCACTGTCGCGCTGTAACTCAACCAGTAATCACACTAATCCACTACTGTTGCCACTGACAAAGTTATATTGACGACTAGAAATACGTAAAAGTTCAGTCTCACAATAAATAGAACTCAAATGAACTTTTTTTTCAAAGTTCTTTGACTTCGACAACATCCATACATTTACTCTCTTTGTTCTTAAAAGTACAACATTTTATTTTTTAATAGATGAAAGTAATAACAAAAAAGCAATAGTTAGAATATACTACGTTCTACTAGAAGCTAGTAGAATTAATAACAAATTTTATTTTATATTTAAAGTAACTTCAACGAACTTTTTAAAGTACTCGTATATTGAATAAGTTTTCTGAAATTATTGAATTAAAGTTATTTAGTTGGCATACAATAACCTACATAATCGAGCATACAAACTTATATAGTTAATGAAACTTATGTTAGTTTTAATATAACGTTCATAGAGATTGTAATCCTTACAGTTATATTAAAATTCACTTCAATACAAGAATTTTAATCACAAAGAACATAATATATCTCGGTCTTTGCAATATTCTCTTTCATCCTTGTAAGTAAATATTCTCAAAGAACTGCTTTCATAGTTCAGTTTTTGCATAGTTATTAGTTACAAAGAAATACCAAAAAGTATATGTATATTCCTTCTACTTGTAAATATTTCTGTTATTGACAATATAAACAAACTATGTTAATATAAATTTAGAATATTAAAAGAATTGTAAAACATACCCTATTACATCTTGTAATTGCTTAGAACAAAATTAACTTAATATTACCAGTAAAATACTGAAACGTTTGTTTACTATTAAGAACATTTTAATAGCCCGGCAAATAAACGTCGGTGTTTTTGATGAATTTATAGTACAATACTTTGTGTACCAGACATCACTTTTAATGTTTATTTAAAAATCACATATGGTATTGCAACAATTAAAAGTTAAAAAACGAATTATTTTTAGTATTTTGGAACACAATTAGTTCAGCGTCGACAGAGCATAGTAAATGCAGTACGGATTGTTACAATACAACAATATTATATTATAGCTTCTCGAGGTAATTAAATAAATTTCAAAAACATCTTCCAAAAGATGTTAAAATCTTAAAGTTAAGTCATTTGAATTACGCACATTGCGTTTCAAGCTTTGCAGGCTCTTCCATTAGTCCATTATGGTAAGAAAGAAAAGCCAAATATGTAATATCATTTCCACTGAATAACCGCCCGACGGAATACTGGATTGTTACAGTATTTTTTTTTAATTTATATTAACATTTAATGTTTTAACTTGTATGCTTTTTAAAATGATCAGTTTAGTGATATTGCGAAAACTATAAAAATAACATGTTATTTTTTTCTGGGCATTTCAATCAATAGTGATAAAGCAATTTCTACTTTTTTGGTATTTGTTAAAAATAATCCATTGTGAAATTGCCAAGACAGTTTACTTCAACTTGAAAAATATAAACCGTTGCATTGGATGTAGATATATAGATTGTTCACCATTCGGTTATATTGCTTCAAAAGCAAATGCTTATCTATTTATGTACTAGAAACTAGATAGACCACACTACTAACTATAGAATAGATAATGTTCACATTTGAATGCCTAATCTGTTTGACAATTACTTACTAACAGCTAGACACATAGGAAATATCAAATGCCACCACATTACTAAATTTAACTCATCAATTAATTTCTAATATGATAATTTAATTTAATGTCGGAACAGGAAAGCTCTTAAACGTAAAAAGAATCAGTGCAGTTTATAATTCCTCGGTTATTCCAAGTTTTCCGAAACAAAAAAAATGCTTTCCTCATAGTGAATTAAGCAACTCTCGGAAAACAAAATATAAGAGAAAAATCTTATCATACTTCAAAAGGGCTTTTTAACTTTAAACCTTGCGCCGGCTTATGGCGCTGCTCGACGACGACGGAGAAGGTGCGCAATAACTCCTACACCACTTCGCGAATAGGACGCGATTTCAGTTGATATCAAACCACTATTGTGTGTGCTTGTTATCATCGTATTATCCAAAGCGAGCGGTAACTTCAAGTACGTTTTATATCGTGTTTTTTAAATTATCGCATTTGAGAACACGGCGAGTGTTGTGGATGGTATAAACAACCCTTTTGCTATGCTCTCGAAGATTTCTAATTAAAGGTTGGATTTTTATTGTAATACTGCATGTCCAAGAAAAGCTTTTTGTTTTATCTTTTATTTACTTTAGCACACAACAAAATATACAAGAGCATCGCCGCAAAATATCCCATTACCTAAAATTACATCGTTGTTCTTGTTACATTAGCTAACGACTCAAGAGTTTAGAGCTGTAATTATTTGCTCGGTATTTATCCACGAGGAAGTTTGGCGGGTTTTTTGAGCTCTTGTTGGCTTAACACAGCTTTGGCGGCTCTTTTCTTCTGTTGCAAAATTCTCGCTTTTTAAAGTAGGTATCAACATTCTTATATAGCCCGATAAATTTTTTCCCCAAAAGGTATTTAAAAACTTTTCCTAAATGATTAATTACATTAAAATACTTTCGAGTTATATTGTTTTCTCAGGCATTATTTCAAGGAGCGTTAAAAACCTTAATTATGAATAACAATTCCAACGGCTTATAAGTAACAAATAAAGTGATGAAATCTAGTAATTGAATTAAAACACAACTTACAAAGTTTGCTGACAGTTTTAACATGTATTCGTATTTTGCTTTTTCAGTCGCTTACATTTTAGTAACTTTTATTTGAAAGGGTTCGATGCTCCAGAAGAACCTTTTTTATGTGTACGTGTAGTCTTTAAATCTCGCTTTTAAACCGAACTTTAGCATATTGACATCTTATTTTTGAATTTATATTCCGAATAGATTTGTTATCAACTTCGTTATCGAATAGCCTAGAATATTATTTATCAGCAATTGATTAGTTGATTAATACGTAGTACGTAGATGTTTTCCGGTGCATTTAGATTTCAATTGTCAATAGGATGTGAAGCGATAATGTATGACCCATTTCATTTAAAAGAAATATTGTATCACGAATTGCGTTAATAATAAATTTTAAATTTGTATTATTATTTTCTATCGTGGCACAATATCTACCCGTTACACATTACTCTGGTTCCGGACCAAATTTCATCGTCGAAGCTGGGTTTAACAATTTTTTTTATCATCAAATCGCGATGTTTTAATACGAGAGTAAAATTTTATGAAATTACTCGTCCAGCGTGTGCCATTATTCACTTGCTTGAAATAATTTAATGTATAATAAAACTCAAACGAAATTTGAAACATAAAACCAGAACGGAATATTATGGTAACCGATGTGATAATATCGTCGAAAATTACACTAATGAATGCCATGAAAATCAAGATAAAAATTTTTCTGTAAAAAATTTAAATGAACGTCATGGTATAGTATAATTTACTTTATATTTTTTTATTTCACAAATCGATTGTTCGACATACAACATGAAAGTGATTTTAACTTAATAAGGGCCACTTCAATTTAATAGCCATTGAATTTTAATAAAATAATATCATATTATTTTATAATAAAAAAAAGTGCTACAAAATTATTCCACATCGCAATATCCTAACGATATTACTTAAGGTTAATATATAATTATCATTAATAGGCAACTAATGTAAATATTAAACCCAATTATTTTATAATATAGTTTTGTTGTTATTTTTGTTATTTTTGTTGTAATTGTTTTTTTAATTATTGCTTATTACTTCATTTTCACGTCTGAAAACTTTTATATCTTTTGATAAAATAATCAGCAATTTAACTTGAAAACATCGTTTTGTTTCCTTCCCTTATTTTTAAATAGAAAAAGTTTCTTTTTAAATTATTTCCACCATTTTTATTACAAAAAATGAGACAGTCGACATAATGTATAACTATTACTGTTCAAATATTTGAATAAGATATAGGTAGGTACCGCAAGTATTTGGTGAAAAATAAATGTTATCACTTCTTTTTCAGACACCCTATCATTACACATTAAAAAAAACTATTTTAAATTGTTTTACGTGAATTATTAATGGAGTTGGTTTAAAGAAAAATTAAATATTAGTTTTTTTTTGTTGTTGTCAATTATTTTTGTTACAATTTTCAATGATTGCAGACCAATCGAGTTGCACAGCAACCACGAGTTTCTCGCATTACTCACGTACGAGGAGGTCATTGCGGCCGATAGGTTTCCTCGTCGCTTGTTATAATAATACCTTAAACTTTTTTTTTCTATTTATAAAGCACCTGTATCCCATATAGGTTAATTATAAATTATGACATTAAAAGACCAAAAGACTATTAGAATATTATCAACAGGTATTTACGTCTCTATCTGCAAAGTAAACTTTTTTATAAAACATGTACCTAATAGGTTCAGCAATCGTTCAAACCACTCAGTTTTTCTCTAATAACTCGATAACGATTAAGCTTAAAACAGATAGACGAAGTATAATTACTAAACAGTATTTTGATTTTAAATGACAAAAAGTGGAAAAACAAATTATTTTTTTGTTACCACCTTACAGGAAATACTTAAAAGAAATACTTGAACTGATGAAATAATTGCATAAAAGTATCGAAACCCCTATGAATTTTACCACCGTGAACGGAAGCTACTGTACACTGTATAATTAAAATTACACATTTTTCTCGATAGTTATTTACCGTTGCACAAGGTGTAATTTTCATCTTACTATATTTCTCCACAAATTAGTTTGAAACTTAGGTCAACTTTGCACTTTGTACAACCGCAGGTATTTAAGTTACCCATTCTCCTCTTACAAACACAAGCATCTATCATCCGTCTATGAATTCCTATTACTAAATTCTTATTTTAATTCAAATTTATTTTTGGGTTTTGGCCAGTCTTTCTAATCTTGAAACCACAGTGTATCGGCTTCTACATTCGGTGTCATCATTCTGTTAAAACCTGTTTCTGAACTAAATAGATAATAATAAAAATCTCGTTCAAAGTGTCTCATTGTCTAATTTAGCGGTTGCCAAGTAGGGTTCTTCGGAACCCTTGGGGTTCCGCGAAAAAAAATTTCAAAATGGCGTAAAAATAAAAATTTAAATTAATATATTTTAATATAAATATAATATAACATAAATTGAATACAAATTTTGTCGCTTAGAAAATGTTTTTTTTGAGTACCCTGTATGCATATATTATAATCTGTTTAATAAAATGAATTAAATATCGGATTATATTATCAAATTTGTATCCCTCACCAGCCACCGGGATTGGGGGGGGGAATGCATACACAAGCAACCTTTAAATGTAGAACTTGGTGACTTTTTTTAGCTAATAGTAAGCAAATCGGCTTGGAGTTCCGCCAAATTTTTTACATAACCCAAGGGTTCCGCGGTCCAAACTAATTGGGAACCGCTGGTCTAATTATACCTTCAGAAATCCTATCTCATATGGTAAAATACTATTAGTAATAATAAGGTTAAATATTCACATTTGAATTGTTTACACAACTCTACCGGTTGTCGCTTCCCGTTGCATAGAAATGCAGTATACGAAGAGAAGTTTGAAAGATTTCGTACAAGAATTTAGTGGTAACTAATGAAATTTAAATAAGAAAAAGAAACCGGTAGCAAATCTAGGCATATTGAGATTATTTATATCAGTGGTTCCCAAACTTTTTTGTTTTGTAGACCCCTTGCCATGTTTTTCGATTTTGGGCAGACCCCCTACTTACATGGTATTGAAAATTAAAACATACCAAATTAAAATTTATTATCTGTTAGCAAAAAATTAATGTTTTTGGTGGGAGGGATGAACCGCTGATACTTTGTTAACAAATTTTCAATATTTAGCTTAAATTTAAAAAAAATAGGATAAGAGATTGGCATCCGCGGTGAAACTTTTTTCTCTTGGCATGAGGAAAGATCCACTATTGTTGACCCCCATTTACATCTCATGGACCCTCAATATTTTTTTTCGCTGACATAGACCCCTTGCAGGTTGTCGTCGACCGCTGGGGGTCGATATAGACCACTTTGGGAACCACTGATTTAGATCATCTTCAAATGGCAATGTAAAAAAGAATTATAAAATCCAATGAATTTAAAAAATTAAGTGTTGTTTAATTTATTGATGTTGTTGAATTAGGTTTATGAAACAATCTTTTATATTAGTTTAGCTTGTTAATTTTTAAATTTTAAGGTAAAAATAATTTTTTCAGTCTACTAATTTTCTCTTATTAAAATTTGAATAAGTATTTTTAATAGGATTTTATTATTTCTTATACTACATAATATGATCTAACCAAATATCGCAGACAACTCTAAGGTATCTCAACATAAAGGCAAATCTAATTAATTTTAACTTACATGACACGGTTCATCCTTTTCAAAATTCGGCGAATATACAGGAAATTTAGGTTGAAAAATTTTGTTTGAAATTCGTTTGATCATAGTGGTTTAGAAAGTAGAAATATATTATTATTCATACAATGCGAGTGTAAAGTCTGGAACTAATTCAATGAAATCGAAATTGTCAAATAAAAAAAAGAATTCTGGAAAAAGTAAACCTTATTTTTTAAGATTACATCTCTTCTGACCATTGTCATTTATCGAACGCTATTTGTTTACTCACTATGACGTCTGCGGTAATTTTTTGATGATTTTTAAAGGATACCCTATAGTTTTGCAATACGGAAACTAGGGAAAATCATCTACATTTCGTATCAAAATAATTTCGTATTAAAATTATCGAACAAAGAATGTAAAGTTCTAAAAATATTTTTTATTAAAAATTATCGAACTTGATTAACTGGAAGCGTGAAACCAGAATGTTATATAATATAATGTATCAAATATTACGTGTGTATTGTTAGAATAGGATTACCAAATGGCATAATACTTTTTGAGGGGTTATTTGTAATAACTGATGTATTATAGTAATCCACCTACCATAAAATTACATAAAAGTTTCCTTTTTCTATTAAATTTTGGTTGTAATTCACATTGATCATTCTTTGCGAAAGCATCAAAGCATAACATTAATCTTACAATTTTTAATTATATTTCTCCGCAGTTTTTTTGTTTACACCCTCAAGTGTGTACGCCCTAAAAAGTTAGGCGTAGTAAATTTTGTTAAAATTAATTTTTTGCATGTAATTTGTAAAGAAAACAGAGTTTATTGTTAGTTTTCATTCTGTAATGAAGCAATTACGTGATTAATATATTAAATAAATTAAATGTATATTTTAAATTTTAATTATTAAAGATTTTGAATATTTTAAATTATAACTAAGCAACCACGTTTAATGAAAATTTAATTTGTTAATTATTTAAAGAATACCGCATGAATAAGAGGTCATTGAAATATTTTGTATTCAAGTTGAGTTAAAATAAAAAATCATTTTCGTAGAATAAAACATAAATATTTTGAATCCATTTAG
Source organism: Cantharis rustica (assembly GCA_911387805.1). Taxonomy (NCBI): domain Eukaryota; kingdom Metazoa; phylum Arthropoda; class Insecta; order Coleoptera; family Cantharidae; genus Cantharis; species Cantharis rustica. Next base: position 44,054,271 of record OU426877.1, read on the forward strand.
GCTTTAAAGACTTTTAAATAAATTTCTATTATACTTTTGAAATATTTAGTGGTAAATAAAACTTTATGGTAATTTAAGTTGATTATTATTTAAAAAATTTATATTTAAAGCTTCTCATTCAAGTTATTAATTCTTAAGCTCATAAATAATGTGATATACTAGAAGCATATTTTAGTTATTGTCGGCAAATATGATTAGTATAAAAACTTTTTGCTTTGAAAATATATCTCACAAGAAGTAGTTATACTCGAGAGTACCCTAGTAGTCAAAAGAATTTTTAACAATGTAATATAGTAGATATATTTTGTTGTTTTATTTACAATACACTTTCCTTACATTAAATTACTGAAACCATCACAAAAGATTATTATCAAAGATTTTACCTTACAATACCTGAAGTAATCTAGATCTACATACGTACAAAGAGAAAACTCGAGAAAATTTGCCTGGATTTTATTATAATTGCAACACTCGATATGAATCAAAATAAATTGTAGTGAGCTGTAACTGCAAATAACTTCAATTTGAAGAAATAGAGATAGCAAAAATGTGTAATATAGCAAGATCAGTTTTAATGCACATCCACCTACTCGTAATTTTATCCTAAAAATATTTTTTACACATGTATAGGTGACTAATTTAGGGAAAGGTGTTGTAAGTTTAATGATGTATGTAGATATCCCTTTGTAGTTCGTTGGTTTGTAATTTTATAATTTTGATTAAAAATTAATCCTAGTTGTTATATCAGCTTAAAAATTATTCTGCCTTTTTAACTGTTCCTTTTAGGTTCCTGCATAGGCAGGGCCGGCTCTTCTTTTACGACTAATTATAATATGTAATAAAAATATTACTTCTATATTATTGTAGGTTTTCTTGCAAAAATATTGTTATTAATTCAATTTTTAATTGATACCATTTTATAAAATATTTACATACAGAGTGGAAGGACAAGTTATACTGTCCATACTGTAGTTTTAAATATTTTAATATTTTATATTAAACTCATTATATCAATTAGTTCTTTAACAAAAAAAAACAATAATTAGGCAATTCATGTGTATATTTGCTTACTGCGCGAATACAGCGACAACAGAGAACAAAAAATTAAATTTAAATAATTAGCTACGGTTTTATAAGTACCTATTACCAAAAAGAATTTTATAAAATAATCAAATCAAAATTTTGTATTTTAAAATAAAAATTTATTAGCAATTTTTAATAAAATTTGTTGTAGTAACAAAAACCGAGAAATTTAAATATAAGGTTGGCGAATATCGAACCGATTCGGCAAATTAATAAAAGAAATTGTTTGAATATCAGGTTTTGAATCAAACGTTGTAATTAATGCTTCATATTTGAATAAAAAATAATTAATTTCCGTTTATTAACTAAAAGAAAAATCGCATTACAGTCAAGTTTCGTAAGCCTCTTAGTTCTGTGGAATAATATATTTCACTACCATTTATCTTTTACCTTTTACAGCAACCAAGAAATTGTAGGTAGTTAATTAATTAGTTATTTAATTTATCAAGATTAGCACATGAAAGAAAATATATTGGTGCTTTTATTAATTTTTAAATTTGTAAGTTAACTGGATTAAGTATATTAAATTTTTTTATCAATTTCTCAAATCTGCCATACGCGAAGTTTCTCACTGAAGTTTTTAATGCTTTAATATAACGTAAAAAAACTTCGTTAGAAATTTAACTTGTACTAATCAGTTTTTTTTTTTAACTTTTAAAAATATTATGTAGCTTCATTTAATATTGTTAACTGATGTAACTGTAGTGTGTGTTAACGAGGTGCAATAAAACCTAGCCCACAGCAAACATTAATTTATTTTTTAGTGGACCGCATATTTGAATCGGCCCCGAACATGGAAAGCTTTGGCTGGTTTGAAATAAAAATGTTATTAATGATAGGGTCGATTTTTTGGATGCGAGAAATAGAGATATCTCAAAGCTACCTAGTTATTAGCAAAGCAGGTGTAGATTTATACAACTAATCATACATCGAAAAACGTAATGTCTAAATTTGCTTGATTGTTAGTTGCCTACAACTTATATTTTACTCACCTCTAACCATTATTTATTCCGGTGCAGCACAATATTTTAAACCAATTATTATAAAAACAAAAACGAGTAGGCTAATCAGAAATTGTCTTTATATAGCCGACAAAATATTTTTTTCTTTGACGTGATTATGGTATGTTATATTAGAAAATAATACTTGATGAGACTTTTTTACGCCTTAAAAACGCTAATCGTGAAAATTGATTGCGTTTTTGTCTTCGGGTCGTCAGTCTACGGCCTGGCGAGAGTAAATTTAAACCTATAGCCGTTAGGATTAGCGATCCCAAAATATTGATAATGTTATTGGTAATGGAATTATTAAAATAAATGGCATCTGCTAAATTGTAGGGTGGTGGGTTTAAATTTGCGTTTCCGGACATAGAAGCTTTTATTGCAGACTCCACGCGTCTTTTGTCAACTACTGGCATTGTTCACACTCAAATATGAGTAAGCCCTTATTATCTGAATGCAATATTTTGTACCTACACGTATAACCCATAATGTTATTATTATCGATACCGTGTATTCTATAGTAAGGCAGTTAGTAAAAGTATGCTAACAATGGTTTTTGAAACGTGACTAGATAAAATGTAGGATGGTTACAATTTATGGTAACGCGAAACGTGTAGGCAATATTGTTGGTGTATTGTAAACAAGTCTTATAAAATAGGATTCTTCAGGAGAACTGGATAATTGCAAAAATATATAGATATATACATATTACAAGTTATTCCGAGCGCTGCCGATTCACCTAATTGTAATAATCAATTTTTAACCTAAATCTACAGAATCCTAAGAAAATATTTACCACTCCCAAATGGCAAAACTTTTAGGTGTATTATTAATGAATTGGATAAAAAAAACTTGCTCTTCTAAAATTTTTATTCGATCCATCAAAAACTCATTTTCAAAAACACATCTCGTTCCATAATATCCAATAATTGTTGCGATTTAAAGTTCGAAATTGGACATCTCTCTATTAAATTGAAGTAAATCGGTAATTTATTTTCTACGTCACTCGATATTGAACTTACTTAAATTAAAAGTTCAGGTAATATTTAATTGACTTTCCGACTTTTGAAATTTAATGTATGTCAACGTGAAAGTATAGCAACAAAGTTGGTTGGAATAAAATTTAGTCGTCACACATTTTAAATTTTCATTCAAATACCCCATCCAAATAAATCGTCTAGGAGGAAGTAATCTATGATTATCAAGTTGAGTCATTCATATCAACCCATTTGTAACGAACACGTACAAGGTACCCACTGTACGTGTTAAAGGTGACGTATTTTGATTAAATTATCAATTTAATAGCTGTTAGTGGATAAATCGTTTTGTTCTACTAACAACATAATGATAATGCTATTGATTATAATTACGAGGTAAATTTAATAATAATTACTGCAAAGCGTAGAACGAAAATCGCCAACAATTCGTTAAAAAAAATATGTATTAGCCATAATCCATTATATAAACTTATATTTGTGTGCGCTTAAGCCGATTGTCCGAAACCAAAATAAAATATGGCATAACGCAACAAAACTTTCAGTAATCCCCCAACGTTATACAAAAGACAAATTTTAATGCATAATTTTTTGTGCATTTAATGCACGGAATTTATAAAAGTTGGGTCGAATTGAAAAAACAATCGTCCTATAATCTATAGCTACTAATATGTTATTTTATAGTATTTTGGGGACACATCAGAGCTTAAAATTCGTTTCGTTGCAGTGCCACGTGTAAGGGGTGCGTGAGGGGACATTTTTTATGCCAGCTGTTACTACGTTGTTATTATTATTGTACATGTAGATAGATATAGTTGATGTACACACGAAAAATCAGATATTATTCCGTTTCACAAAAATCTGTTCCATTTTATCTTATTTTTAACATCAGCCTATCGCTATTTTAATAATTTATCGTATTATTAACTATTTATGCAGGTGTAAACTGTTCCATATAATTGATGTCATGTCAATTGCCTCATTTCATGTGAACCATAGCTTGTCATCTCATTTGTCTTAATCAAATAACTATTTAATTAAAGTAATTTATTATGTGAGTGACATATCAATAAATTTAGTTTAATCGCACATACAACACATTGTTAGGATACCATACAGTTTTTATAGGTAAATTAGTAAAAATTGATTATAATGTTTGATGCAGTTGTGACTAAAAAAAATATTGAATGGATTCCATAACAATCGACTGGAAATTTAATTAGGATTTCAAAAACATAACCTGCACAAAGCACAGTATATACTATACGAATTTTCTATTATATTATATGTAGGCACATGCATTAATTTTATTAAAATAAGCAACGTTAATTAAATAAAATAACAATGGCATTAAAATTTTATATTTCGAAATTGATACAATTTGAATAAAATAAAATACACGAAACACATGGTACATTGAATCCAATAACTGGATGTATGTATGTATGTGTGTATGTGTATTTTGTAATTCCGGTCGACCCCCTAAAACCAGTCATTGAAACTAACTATATTGTCAGACCACCTGTCCTCCTGACAGTTACTTAAAGTGACATTCCCTTTTTACATAGTATTCTACACGTTATATCGCAAGATTTGCTCTGAAAACAAAAACGACCGATTGAAAAACGTTGAAACGTGTTATTTAGCAAGAACTACCGGTATTATTTTGTAGTTTAGCAACATTGATTTTATTTCTTATGCATAGTAAAATTATTTATTAATTTCATAACAGTCAAGCTGTAAAGTTTCAAAATGAGTTGCTAAGTTAAACTGCGGGGTGCAAGTTGAGACCTCCTACTTGGTAAAATGCAATTTCAAGCATCGTGGTCGCTACCATGGCATCAGACTCTCGAGGGAGGTAGTCACAAGAGATTTTCACAACTGTTTAATTAGACAACCAACATGTACGTGTGTTATTCATGAAGATATTCTCCTGTACTGATTGCCTCTTTTGTCAGGAATTGGTTTTGAAACTGTGACTAAATTTATCGGGTGGTCCGACGTTAAAGTTTTGTATTATTTATAATTCTCCTTTTGTCGTTTCGTCAGTTCAACGGACTCGTACAACTTATTTGTAATAATTATGAAGTTTAATCAACCCTTTAATTACCGTTACAAATTTTTAATTAACTAATCATTATTTAACGTCACACATGACTATCGGGAAAAGTAAGTTTTAATTAATAAAACAGGAAGAATGACGTGTTACTAAATGGGATGGTACAGTAACAGAGCGTATAATTTGGAATCTGTGACGTTAGATCAAACACTAGTAAATAAATGGGGGTGGTGGTATTTTAACATACGAACACAATAAGGAGAACTTTCCCTAGCTATAAACAACGAAGAGGCTGTCTGCGTTAACATCCACCGCATGAACAAACTGTGAGTGATGGCAAAGATTTAATGGCTTCTCCAAATTATGTGCGGAAATCCTTTAACAGGAATGCTAGCATACCGCACAATTTTCGGCATTTACTATTTAATCCAAACCATTTATAATTTTTTCGACTTCACAATACGTTTGAATTAAATATTTTTAACAATTTTGTGTTACGATATAGTAGCTACGATAAGAATTCTCGATTTTGATGTTCGCAAATGAAAATTACGGTTTCTATTCCACAGATAAATATTTCACAAGTTGCCCACTTGAACAAAAGTAATAACGAAAAGGGATAAATTCATTGCATTGAAATATCGTACGTAACTATCGTCTATTTAAATCCCGTACATATTTTTGGCGCTAAATTTCGAAAATTGAATTTCGTCGTTGCATTTGAATATTTTTAGCGTAAATAAATAAATCTTAGCTAGGTTATAAGCAGTTCAATATTTTAAATTATATTATTACTAAAATCCAACGTTAGGGTTGTTAATTTGAAATTTTGTGTAAGTGCGGCATTTATTAAAACAAACTGACACTTATTAGCAAATTGTGCCTCCCATTTTTACCACTAATTACTTAATTTGCTAATCCTAATGTGCAATAAAATATTGATTTTAGATTTAACATATAAAATATTTAGCAAAAAGTTTTAAAATTGCACATAAAAATGCTGTTATTATCACAAAGTATGACTGCCACTACTTATGTGGCGATTTTTATATTTAAAGGCTTGCGATATTTCGAACTAAAAGCTTATATAAAGGAAAATGGGTTTTGAGTGTTTGACCACAAAATTGGACTTAGTATGATTGTCCCTTTGCGTCATCTGTCCCTGACACAGCCATATTGCGTGTGAGCTGTGATCAAACCCATCAATATATCCTGATATGGCCGTTTCTATGCTCCCCTCTGTTCAATAACCTACTGTAAAGTCCATGTTCGGATTATTGGCGAGTGTTTTATAGCTTTTTTTTATATATTGCTTCAAATCAAGTAAACTGTCAAGCTCCAGAGCAAAGTTTAATATTTTTAAGTGTACCTTCACATACTACATTGCGATATTGGAAAAGCGTAACTTTTCCATTGTCTAAAGTTGAAAAAGCAAAATTTAGAAAATTACATAAAAATAATAATTTTTAATGTGATTTCCTTTTGAAATTCTTCAATTGAACTGTCGATTAGATTTAAACGAATTCGCCTTCATGTTCTGAATCAATATTTTTAAAGTCGCTGCATAATAAAGGTTTATAAGCACTGGGGAAGTGCTGGCAGGTTGTGATAAAAGCCCAGCAGTTTCCCTTGCCAATCACGGTTTTGCATTCAGTCTATAACTAGATTTCACGACCCCTCACTCACGAGAAGGCTCATCAAAATTTAAAGAGGTATATTCACCAATATTCGGCATGAAGAATCAAATTTCTTTAAAAAAATCCAAATTGAAGAGATTTAATTAGAGGTGAAGTATATCAAAAGAGGCAATAGGTAACTAAAAGCTTTCGCTCGCACGAATAACTTTCGCAACCGATCTACACCGACTTTTTCTCTAAATTTAAGCAGAATATATTTAAATACATAACGAGACTTATGGTAAACATTCTATGTGCATATGTAAATTAATTTTTTTTTAACTGTTTTATCTAGTATGTTTAAATGTAATTTATGTTGTATTATAGGTACAACTTAGAATTTGAACGTGCCTTTTTCAACAAATTGTGTATAATATTTCGCTAAATTTTGATCATTTCACTGATATTGTAGCTGCAAAAACTTATTATTAATCTCGATCTAAATTCGTAATGCTTCATTATATCTTCTCTATAAACTGTACGTGATTGCTCAAATTTTATGTAATCTTTAATTATTTATTGTAATTGCAATTTTTTTTGAATACTTATCGAGAGAAAAAGCTCTTTGAAAATCCGAAGAAAATTAATTTCGTCCGATAAACAAACAATGCGAATAGAAAAAACTTCGATTTAATTTTTTACAAATCAAGTATTTTACGAATATTAAACGTTATTCTTAAAGTTTAATAATAGATTATTAAATTTCAAATATAGAAGCAAGTAATCGAAATACATTTTAGAGTATTTCGGCTTGGAAGTTTAATTTAATCTTGATTATTAAAATTTTTTGCATCGCATTGTTTTATTTTGAGACTATTTACATATACAAAATTATAGCTGGGGGATTGTTTTAATATTTTATCTATATTGGATGCCGCGATAGTGGCTTTTAATTTATATTACCCTTAGTAATAGGAACAGGATTGGAATACAATTTGGATAATGTAAAATAATAGTTTTAAGAATCACGTAGTTCTATGCGATCTCGCCTCCTCTTTTTCCCAACTTTAATGAATATTATTTTGAAATTCAAATCACATTTTTCTATTATAAGACAATTATGAGAACACTTTAAAATTGATTTAAGCGTAATTTTTTTTAATACTTTTTAGCATGCATAACGTTGCGCTCAGGAGTACGCCATAAATTCAGTCAAATCGATATAAAGCACACCACGTTCTGATTATTATATCGGTTTATTATATACAATATTTTTTAATGATTAATGTTTTTATGGCAAGTTAGATGGAAGATTTTTTTTTAAATCGAGCATTTTCTTTGACTAACAATAAGACGTTAACGCATGTTGTTCCTTGATTTTAGTTAAGAAACTATCTGTAAAATATGGCTTTATTTGCCAAATTTGACATGGAAACAAATGTTCTAGAATGATTTGATGTTTCTACATTGATAAAGCGCTTCATTTTATATGCGAATATCAGTCATTCTCTATGCCATTATACATAATATTCAGCATTTGCTATCATAGCATTGCTAAACCTATGTATAATATTACCACCTGAATTAGGTTAGCATTTGAGAAGCACCAAATGTAACAATATTAATAACCTAAATTAGAGCGTTCTAAATGCTATCATTACATGAAAATTGTTTTAAATAAAGTTCTCCTTATGCTGCTTATGCAATTTTCAACTTGAACGATAAGAAGGATTAATTCAATGGAATTTAGCACCTGGCACTGTGAAACTATACTAGAGCCTTAACATTAACCAACAAACTTCATTTCAATTTTCCCGCGTTCAAATGAAACTCGACAATTCAGAATGTATAATCATGGCCTAATTAATCCTTAATTAGTAGCAGAATGCACAAGACATTTTCTCAAGTAAAATAATGTATTCATAAATTAAACAGTAAATTTGCGTTCATTCAGCAAACACGACGACGAAAGCACGTACGGTTAAGTCACAGATCATAGTCGATGCTTTTGCAACTGGCAGCTATGGTAACATTAACGGCTGTTCCTTACAGGAGGTGTTGATTTATAGACGGGTTTTATTAATTGAGAGCACACAAATCGTTCAACCACTTAACGCTTTGTTACTTCTCCTAGTCGTATGCTAACTATTACAATTTCAATTACTTTACAATTCAAATCTTTAATGTTATCTTCTGTTCTTAAACGATTATCAATTAGGTAAACTTAAATTGTCCTTAATATTGCGTTGTGCAACTTCTCGGCACAAACTCAATTTTCAACATTTCAAGAAAGCAGTACTAGCGCTGCATAATTAGATTTTTCGGGGAGTTTTACTGCGGTAAGCGATTGCGTCCGTTATTCGTATTCTGTAAATAATTGAAATTACTTTCAATGTGAATATTTGGAAAAGAAACCATATCTACAAAATGTCGGTGCCAATTTTTAGTATTTTTCAGGTTACATAGAATTATAATAAAATTTGTAGTAATTAAAATTATATAGTATTGATGTCATATAATTATTTTCATGAATTATTTTTCTTATTTTATATAATCTAAATTTTCTAAATAGTATAACTATTGAAATTAATAATTAAAAATTAGTTAAAATTAGAGACAGAATGTGAAATCTTCCAGGTATAGCACCAGCTGAATTAATAAACGGCTAATCACATTTTTATTTAGTATGAAGTAAAACAGTAATATTTACATTCTAAAGCATATTTTTATATAATTTAAATAAGTTTAAATTATAAATTCGTAGATGTATTTATATAGAATAGATAATAACTAAAATTATTTAAATAAATATTTATCTGAACCTTATCTTAACTACATTTTTGATTCAGCTAGTATGGCGTTTGTCTACATAGTGATTGTCATTGTGGAAATTAACTCCTATTTTTACATAGGTACATTAATTTTAAATAAAATTGTCATACAAGCAACTGATTAATCATAATCTGCCCTAATGGCAAATGAACTTAAAATTGCTTACCAAAATGTCTGGTTACTCTCAACTGACTATAAAATTTTTCTTGAACCTAATTTAGAGAAAGTAGAACTACTAGAATCAATCTTAATTTTATTTTATCTTAATAACTATTCTTTTACTTATTGAGAGTGTCATATTCGCATTGAATAACTTAGCCGAAAACAAGATTACATACTAGAGAAATTTATGTAATTAATGGAAGATCGATGTTGAACTTGAAATAAACTTTTCCTTTCTTTGCTTTCCTCTTTTTATTTTATGTCGCATTAAATTGTTCATATAACTTTTGTCCAGCTGATTATTAACTAAATTATTAATTAAGGAAGATATATACATCAGAATTACCTAAAAAACTTGTGTAACTACTCTTCCATTAGTCTTCTTTTTGCAACAACTTTAAAAAATATGGCAACCAATCGAGGTGCACACCAATCAAGTTGCGCACCATTTGAGTTTGTACATCGACATTCACAAATCCAATTCGATAAGAAACAAAAGTAAAATTTCATAAAACCATATCGGTGCCTGAATGCTTCTACGATGATAAACTGTTTGGGGCTTCTGAAACAAAAATGCGAATTTAAGATTGCTAAATGTAGAAAATTTTCTTATGGCCTAATTTTAAATTTTTTAATGAGTTTAAAAATAACTTAAAATTGTTATTACAAAAAAAAGTGAATATAATCTGCATAAATACATTGGAAATTGATTTTTTCTAAATTTCATTCTCGTGATCTTTTGTACAATACAAGTACCTACTAAATCTAACAAGCTAAATTTTTTTACTTTTACGCATAAACATCCAACAATTATGCTAAGGTTGAAAATTGATTATGTATACTTTAGTATACATGCGAACCGTTAAAATTGTTAGCTAATCTTGCTTAAAGGATTTTTAGAACCCATTTTCTCCATCAAAGGGTTTTATGCAAATTCTGCTATAAATATTAAGTCAAAGCAATTTCAGTTTAGTAATAAAAATTTATAATAAAGCTGCTCGAGAAAAATTTACCAGATTTTATGTTTTGTTAAAGGAAGTGTATTTTTAATTGCCTAATTAAAAATAAAAACAAAAAGAGAATTTGTATACTTGAATAAATTTCATAAAGTCTTATTGAGATTTGACTTTGCTTGACCAAAATTTCTATCGAGAATTAACAACTTCTCTATGCAATGCATTGTTTATTATACTGAAAGCAAAGCAATTCATTTACTTTCAGTCCAGTACTAATTAGACACTGGACTTTTAATTTAAAAATTTTTACTTTTTTTTTAATTTTAATTAAATTAAATAAATAACATTTTTCTTAAAACTTCAAGAAAGATGTTTTTAGATTGCTTTTAAAAAACGTAGCTTTCAGTTAAAAATTTAGATTTTTTTTATTCGTCTAACGCAAAAGTAATCTTGCCACTTTTTTTTTACATTCTTGCAAATTGAAATTTATTACACCTGAGCTGTCAAATGAAAACTAGAAGAAAAATTTAAATTAATTTAAATTAATCTGGATAGTTTTGAACGGCTGTATCGCAAAAACTAAAAGGATTATTAAATTATACTACTTTCTAGTTTAACTTTTAAATCGCCTAATGTACGCTCTTCTTATTTCTATGACTTCTTCGGAAAAAATTTCTCTGTGTTTGATTAATCTTTTCAGCAAACAAAATATTTTGTAGTGAAGGTACTGTTTACTAACAAAAGAGTTGTTTCTCTAGTAGTAATTAAATTAATGTAATACAATTTGTACAACATACAAAGTGGAACTAAAGATTTACATAAACGATCACAAAGATAAAGTTATATAAGTAGGTACTTAATTTATAATTTAAGGCAACTAAGATTATCTCTAAAATTACCACTAAAATGTGTTAGTTGTGCGAGTAGATTGATTATGTATCATTAATAGTCATGTAGGATCATGCTAAAATGAGATTAAGTTTATTGTTAGTAATAACTAATAACATTCCCACTGTTAATATTTATTACCTCCTATTAAGAACATAATTTTCACATCTAACTTTATTAACTGTACCTATATAGGTCTCCTTGATTCATTAAAAATCTTTGCAATCAAAGTGCAAAATTGAGTTACAAGGCAACTCATTATTTTAAAACTGATATTATTTTTTTGTATTGATTTCACTGTTTTCAAATCTTTCTTAAATACGGAAAACCAACTAAAATGTCAATTGAGCGTCGTTGGTGATATCACTCATATTTGTAGTGCTAATACATATTAGAAAAGTTTGAAAAATAATATTTGCAGCTATTGAATTTGTAAACCAATGTCGTGTGAAATAAATAATAAAAGACAAGTGGAACGATGTTATTAGAAAAAGTCGTCAACTTTTGAAACAAAATAATAGAAGTTTTCGTGACTAGCGTTAAAGAAGACCAGAAACAGTCATAAGTGATCTGGACAAGCTTCCAAACGGATCAGACGTTAACAAACACGCGTGAAATGGCGACGCACAGTCCTGTCATTTCCATTGAATTTCTTTAGTTTTATCCAGAAATCATTTTTGTTTTATTTTTATTTTTCCAAGCCACAATAATTGCAAAGTCAAAAATAGTTGTTACGTTTCAGCATAGAGTAATTTGATATTCTATACCTTCTATGTTCACTAAAAAAAATTTTAATATAAAAAAGTGAAATAACTCGAACGTAGTTATCTCTCGAGATCTTCTAGAGTAAATTATTAGATGTAACTTTGTATAATTAGATATTGGTTTATCGTATTTTTCTGGAATTAAACAACCCACCTGCAACTTTTTTCTGTTGAAGCACTAACAAATAAGACGCTGGGGGTTTTAATATTCAAAGCAAAATAAATTATTAGTGTGTAGGTACGAAGTCTACGCGATGTCTTTGATACTTACCAGTAATAAAATATAAATTGGATCTGTGGATTAACATTTTATGACAAATTTATAATGAATTTTAATATAGGTAGGTTACCTACACTTAAGTTGGTACATATTTATTCTAATTGTTCACCACGATGGGGATCCTAAAAGCTCAGTAGCTCCTGCGGAGATAAATAAGTTTTACATAGAAGAATGCCTATAAACCACTTAAATCTGGCCGTTATTTTGGATTACACTTATAATCCGACGCACCCTGAGGCATAAACAGCGTATAGTCGACTCTCACGCAGTTTGTTAAGATACTATTTAGGTTCTGACCCCAGTAAATAATCAATATTTATTGAAAAAATAGATATGTAGCTCGCCATAAACAATTTAATAAATTCAATTATTAAATTTAGTTTCGACCGACATAAACGTCGGACGGTTTGAAGGTTTTTGTTCAGTTGTCAATAAACCTGAAAGGTGAGTTTGCAAAGATTTTGTCTGGGTCAAGAAGCAGTAATACGCACACTCTCGCCGTTGTCATCTTGTTGGGATAGTTATAATATTACCTACCCAAATTTAACTAGAATATTTATTTAATATTAAATCAAAATTTAGTTGATTAATATTTGAGATTTGCTTTCATCTTTTTGAGGGTCTCTATCTCATTTGTTGGAGATTAGGACTCCTGAGGTCAACATCGAATCCACTAATCTTTATTTAAACATCCCTAGGACAGACAAGCTGCTAAGCCAACAAACTTGATTCTTAATCTACCCCAAGCTTCAGCTGCGTTATCGAACTTAGACCATGTTATGCAAACTTACAACCAACAATCGAGATTAATTTTCGATTAGATGTTTAGGCTAATTTGCATGGCGTAATATGATGGCACGACGTTTCAATAAACAAGACATCCAGCTATCTGAGATGCTGAATCGCACACGAAAGTTTTGAAGTAGGTTGCTTTCAAATTACATATGTAAACGAAGGATTTAAGTAAACATGACATTAAGTTATCTTATATATAAAAGTATACTTCTACCCCTACTTTAAAGCCTTAATCTCTTATTTTACATTTTTTACATTTATCAAGCTGATTGGAATTTGCATGCGAATAAAATTTTAAGAAATCCAAAGTTAAAAGATTCGAGTTTATCCAATAATCCAATTGCGTTTCGATTATAGTATATTTTTCTGAAACAGAAATCCTATTTTACCGTTAAGATTTTTATTTTTCAAACCGAGAGCTTTGTTTAAAATTTCATTTGCTCGATCTTAAACATTTTCGAGATTGGATCCGGTTCGGCGATAGAAATGAAATTATATACAAATAATAATTGCAATTAGTAGATGAGAAGTAACTTATTCGATAATTGATTTATTATTATTTTGCAGGCGTGATTTGGGTTAAATTTAAATTGTCTCGAGTGTCAAAGTAAACATACCGAGCCTACGCTCTCCGTTATTGTATTTATTACATGAAAATAGATATTAAAGAAAATCTTGTATGTGACAATAAAAAAAGTGAATTTATTATGTAAAATATTTTGAGCAAAAGCGAACCGCAAACAGGTCTCGCTTCTATTTTATTATAGGGAACCCTTACAGACCGACATAAAATCTCATCCACATGATGAATTTATGTTTCTTTTTGCTACCGTTCTCTAATTGGGACTTGCTAGTGAAATTTACGCGTTTTGTTTAGACTCGACCCTTTTACATTCCTTTCTTACGCTCTACTACACACAAGAGAATTTTTAATGGCCAAGCCACTGACGAATCTTCGTCGTCTTTATGCTAAATTTTATTTGCAACGCTTTGTGTGTGTGTGTATGTTGTGTGTTACCCTATCTTTTATTTAATAACGAGGTTCTTTGTACCAAGAGAAATTTTTGCAGAATTACAAAGTGTTGTAATTGGTTAAAATTTATTTACGAGCTGTCTCTTAACTAGTTTGTGATGTTTACTGACGTAACTATATAGCAATTAGAAAATATAAAGAGTAAATGAGATACGGAGGGGTACAACGTAATGTAATTAATTGTAAGCGAGAGTATAAAAGGGATGAAAGTTTCTTTTAAACTTGGCGCTGTGTGAAAGAGACGATTCGTGTATTCAAGACTTAGAAGCTTCATTTATGGATTTTAGGATTTATGGAAAAGAGGGACTAAAATTAGCATTGTTAAATGGCATTTTCATGCATATATTAAGCAAAATTTGTGGTTGATGGAAAATTATATTGAAGTTGTGTTTCGTTTTCCATGCTTCAAATTGAGTTATTTTTTATAATGTAAAATTTTTTTATATGCGAGCCAGTAAGAGTTAATATGCTAAATTCTCAATTTTTCTTAATACCACAGTATTCTGAGCGTCTTCTATTTGAACAAATAATAAAATTGCTGTACAAAATTTAAAGTAATTTGTGTGTAATTGTGTTATTTATGTAACAATCGTTGTAATTATAATTTCAATTTAGTAATTGCATTTTGGAAATAATGAACTATTAGCAAAACGTAATGCTAATGATTAAAATATTTTAGTACATAATTATGCTAAATGTGCAGCAATTTATCAACAATTTAAATACAAATACAAATCACTATATTTATCGTTACCAATATTGTACACATCTAATATTATAAATTTAAAATACGATCATGCAATTGAACATTGTTCAATCCACATTTTTAGATTTCGTATTTTTACAAAATAATAACCAATACCTCAACAGCTATTATGGCTTAATCCTCTACGATATACTTGGACTTTACAGTTTTTTTCGACGAATTGGTGTAAATGCTTTTGTATATCTACCACATCGATTACTACCGTTGATAAAGTACCTCTCAGTATAAAAGAGGGTCCTCCCGTCTTTTTGGAAAGTATTTCAGTATTTTAGACAAAAAACAATCACTTGGGGGTTGCATTATTTTTAGGGTGTGCGTGAGAGTATTACAACCAAGCCAAAGACAATTTATTTAAAAGCAATAAGTCAATCATGATTTACTTTTTCATAACGACATTAATATAATTAACAATTTCTTTTTTATTTGACAGTAGATAATGAAAATCATCAAGACTTTGGCAATCTTCATTCAAGCATTCATTCTTGAATACTTGAATCAATAAAAAAAATTATTGTTTCATTACTTTTAATTTTTTAATATCAATCCCATATTTATAAAATTATACCGCTTGTTGCAAATATAAAACATTGAAAACACTACTAAGGTTGTCGGTAGTTGAGACGTATGCTCATTTTTAAAATGGGTTATTAAGTGGGTACGTTTGCGTAGAAATAACTTGTATGTGTAATTTTCTGTTCAATCTGCTTAAGTTTAAGCTATTTAAGCTTGATAACCGCTCTGGAGTTCCGAACATCACGATTGAATTGGAAGTTCTTTAAATTTTTTGAACAAGATTTCTAAATTCACAAAAAGTTTAAAATAAATAGAAAACTCCAGTTGAAGAATTGAGCTTTAGGGTTAAAAAAACCTTGTTACTGCCCATTGAAAATACAAAGTATTCCTTCTTGGAAAACAACATCAGGATTTTCTAAATCAAAAATCTTAGCTTAAATACTATGCGCATTCAAATTAAAAAATCAGTTCAGTCTCAATGGGGTGAGGTTAGTTGCATTATAATTAATGTTTACTTATACTTGGGTACATTATCTGTGCCGACATAATCATTTCAGCATTGTGAAGTCATTTGTTTGAATAAAAGCTTCATTAGTTTATGCTATCGGGTTTTTATAGACTATTTCATTGGTTTTTATTTAAAATATTTTTCATAAAAGTTTTAATTTCAATTTGTTATTGAATAGTGGGTTTAAACTATTAATTTTATTTGTTCTATGTTTTTGTATAAAAGTTTGGGGTTGTTAAAAATTTTTGGAATTAAAACATGTTATAATAAAAACAGTTTTGTTGAATTTTTTAGTTATATAAATTTTTTTCTGTTAGCGAAACTATCAGTTTGTTTTTCTGATTAGTTACAGTGAACCACTTAAAGAGAAGAATATCGGTAATACCTAAAACAGTTAAATTAATCAAAAAGTAAGAAAAAACAATGTTTATAACATTAATAACAAATTACCTACGTTTTTACTCTTGTAAAAATTTTATAAAGCTTTTTTTCTTAGTATACATACTTTAAAAGTATACTAAAAAATCTTTAAATAAACATATTGATTTGTCAGTTGTTGCTTTGTTTCGTAATGCTAAATATAAAAAGCCATATTTTTCTGTCTGTCATTTTATTTATAATGCACTTAATAAAATAAAATTGTAAAATTATGAAAGGTCAGTGCGGTCTTTAGGCCGCACAAACTGGGTGATTGAGTATGCAAATAATTATTCATTAGTAAATAATATTTTATGTAATATTCTAGAATACCGATTATTTGAACTAATTTGTTCCTGAATGATTCAGATACTAAGTGATTCTAAAAATGTAATTCTAGAAATATCACATTTTTATGATAATAATAAGAACTCACGTGAGTGATAGTGTTTGATATAAAAATTCTATTTGTGTTTTGTAATTTTTTATACATTTGTAATTTCAAGTAGTTTGTTTGTATTACAAAATTATTAGAATGTAATGAGAATTAAAAAAAACTTTACAAAAGGAATTCAAGCACGAAATTATTTTATAAAATGATTCAAGTTGATAAAGAACTAAATCAATTTTATATAAAATTTATGGCATATTATGTGTCTATGTCTACTTGCTTATAAACCACTCACGACTTTTTAATATTTTATTATAATATGACTGTACATTATTTCACATTTATTCTCTGTGATAAGGTGTACGCGGTGACTCGGAAAATAATTAACGTTGAGGTACTGATAATCTGTCCGTAATTAAAATACAAAAATAAAATATTTACAATTTTATTTTTTAATGAAAATAAACAAATTTTGTTGTTCTGATTATTTGTACCTACCTGAAATTTAAAAAAAAATTTATTCAATTTTATCAGGTACATCATCGATTCAAATAACAAAATTTGCATGATTTCCACGCAGAAATTTCTGAAATTAAAAATATAATTATAATAGATTAAGCATATTTACTTTTATATAAAACATTATTTTGCTTTAGTTTTACTCAATAATCTTTTAATAGGTTGGTGATCACGAGCTTTACATAATTTCATTTAACATTTTAGAAATTTATAGTGATAGTATACAACGTAAAATTTTTAATTAAAAAGTTAATATAATATAAAATAATGCATTAGAAGTTAAGTTTCAAATACCAGTTTATATCGATATTTTAGAAAATCCAAAAAATACACACACTTTTTAGAACTAAAATGTTTTTAAGTTAACACAAATAAAATACACTGTAAGTATAATTATCGGATGCGATTTCACCATCCTATGCCATCATTAGGCGAAGAACTGGTTCTTTATTTAGGCTTTTTTAAAATATCGATAAAGTTGTTTATTTACTAAGTAGTCAGTTTTACTTTATTTTAATTTGTAAAAATCCTTTAATGTAAGTTTTAACTATTTTCATATTTTATTTATTAATAAGAATCATTTAAATAATAAATTTTTGACATTTTAATTCTTTTGTATTATGTATACGTTTTTTGAGTTCTTATCGTCGTATATTTTACTGTTAATAAACTTTTCTTCTATCTTGCATGCAAGACACCCAGATGTTTTTATTCCCAAGCGCTTTTCTATGAATAATATCTTACAAGATCTAATGCATTTAAGAAAGTATACTTATCTTCACTTTTTTAACTTTAGATACCATGCTTTTTCATTTAACTATTGATTTTCAAAATATAATTAATACCAGTAATTTTATTAACGTTTATTTGCATAATATGCAATATTCTATTATCAATAAACAAGGCGTCAAAGTTGTTTGTTGATGAAATATTAAAATATCAATAATGAATGCATGTAAGTGGTTAATATTAACACATGTAAATACGAATTATAACAATTAGTTTGTGGATTACAGAAAATTAACTAAATTCGCCTGGTATGTTCAGATTTAATTTTTTAACTTTCATATCTTGTTAATTAAATTGCTGCTTTCATAACATTAACTTCTAAAACTATTTGGAATTAGTTTAAATTTACTGAACGTAAATTACAGTTAAATAGTCAACGATATGCATTTCCCAGCCAATGGTATGTTAAGAATAATATTATATACCATCAGGACGGAAGATTTTTCTTTTGTATTGCATAAAGATTATCCTAAATTATTAGATAATTTTATGAATACACCCTCCCTTTTCTTGAGCATTATCTAGTGATATTATCGTGCTATATTGATTAAGTCATGATTTATCTTAATTATTTCTTGAATTAGTAGTATTCACCATCCTTGCATGTAATAGACATATTTCAATGATTGTAGCATTCTGGAAATAAACTATATCAAACGTGAATTATTCAATATAATAATGAAACATTTATTCTCACTTTATTTAATAAATTTCTGTGATTGTATGTTAAAAGTTTCGTTAGTAATTTTAACTATAAATAAAACTGATTAAGACATTTAAAAATTGTAAATTTAACTGCGATAACCCTAATTCAGTAAAGATTGGTTTTAGATATTTTACAATAAATTAGCAATAATTAAAGTTCGTTAAAAGGAATTGAGTTTAAAATATGTAAGATAATATATCTAAGTTAATGCGGTTAATTTACAAATTTTTTACGTTACGTTACGGATGACTAAATTTATCGAGTATTTGCCGAGGGTAATTTAATGTAGATTTATATTATAATCAAAAATTTTATGAATGAAGCAATTTATTTATAATAAGTCTATTTCGAGTAAAATAGCAATCGTAGTTCTAGTGTACACAAAGTGCAATATTAATAAGTACAAGAAATGTCAACACTCTAGTACAACGGGAGGTAGAAAATATTACGTTATTCCATTATAGCTTACGGTTTAGCTATGAGAAAGAATTCGGTTTTGCAAAGAAAATTTCAGTCTGTCTGAGACGTGGTGCTATAGAAAGGCGTGAATGATAGCGCAATATACGGCAGGAGGTACAACCACCAGCCAGGCATGCGAGACAACCCGTCGTGAAAATACCACGTGAAAATTGTCGACAGTAAATAAAATCACAAGTAAGTCAAATTAAAAATTTCGATTGCTTTTTGATACCACATTTGCTATGTAAAGTGTAAGGTATAATCAATATTATTAACTTGATTTAATCGACATAATTTAAAATAAATCTTTACTTTCGTTAACAAAATAATTATTTCAATTTTCTTATAAAAAAAACTGATGGATTAATTACTATCATAAAAAACGTTACAAAAATGTTTTAAATTAATCCGTTAACCCGTTTTTAAGACGAGTATTTTCTAACGAAACAGTTTCACGCTGTTTCTCACCTTTAATTAAATAAAATATAGCAAACTGTTTTGACCAACTTTTTCTTTTCTTATCGTCTAACTTGAGAGAGTTCAAGCTGACCTGGGGTGTCGCCTGGGCATGTTAAACCGATCGGAATTGTTCTAAAGACTACTTGTTCTCGTTTGAATTTAACCTTGCTAACCTCGAACTACAAAATCAATATTAGAATAGAAAATTAAACATGATTTGTTGATAACCGAAATTGAACTACTATAATGCAGTTTCCAATTTCAGCCGGTAAAACACGATAAAATAGAGTATGCAAAGTCAAAGAGCTAATTTAAACAAATAATTTCAATTAAATTTACCGAATCCGACCCTCGGGTGCTAAACATGACCATCGAAACTAAAATATTTGCATAACAAGTGAAACAATGTAATATACAAAAATTTATTCACCAGACCAAACAGGAAAACTTAATATTTATAATTGCAAAATTATAAATTAAAAATGTATTCATCAAAGTCAATCATTTTAATCCATCCAATCCAATATCCATCTAAAACTTCACGAATAGAACACTTTAGCAATGTGAAATTTTTACAAAACGTTCTGCTGCGAATTTATAGAACGCAACTAATTTTAACTGAAAATGTTCTTATAATAAGTGAAATAATGTAATTCAGATAATTTTTTTATTTGTGTAAACACATCTACTTTGAAAGTAAGCGTACTCTTTCATTCTGACCAGTTAGGATTGATAAAAAACAGCAACACCTGATGTTTTTAAATTGGTCAGCATGCGATCACCCATCCCAGTTCGAGCAGCCACCAACCTTGTTTCTTTTTTCTTATCTGAAGAGAAAGAATATTTACATTTTTTAGAGTTAATTAGAGCTGCATGAAAGTGGCAGTAAACATGGCAAAACTGCATGACGCTATATGGTAAAATCAATTAATTTGTCGTACATTTTAATATTGAATTAATAATTCCGAATAAAATATTTAATTTATCGATATTTTTGACGTAAAATTTGTAAGCAATATTTCAATGTTGTATTAGTATTATGATTTATTAATTAATTACGTAGGTACCTTTATTTAATTTTTATATATTATTTAAAGCAAAACATTTTTAAATCAAAAACTAGTTGTTTTTGCAGAAAAATTTTGCAGTCTTTGGTCTCTGAAACCAGAGAGTCTGGAGGAAGGTATGGAGTAATCCAGTAATTGTGTTAAAAAAAAAGTAATGTAAGCGAGTATTTATAATGTATGTATAAAGTAATATTTATAATATTACTTTTGTGGGGATACTGTTTTTATTAATTCCAAATTACCAGTAGATTAATTATTTAATACAATTTTAGCTTATTTTAAAAATTCTTCATTAGTCTATAAATTTTTGATGTAATGAAACTTTAATTCTGCTATTAATTTAAAAAAGATTTAAAAGCACAATATTATTTATTAAAATTTAAAATAGTTAATGTCATAAATTAAAAATTTCCAATGGCTATCCAAATACAGTTTCTGAAATTTGTAAATTAAGATTATGCCAAAACCGTACATTCTACAATAAAAAGTCTCGAAACAATTTTTATAGGTTCAATTTTTCTCCCTACCTTCCACAAAAAAATAAAAGCAAAAACGTACTTATTTATAAATAACTTGGATTTTAGAGCAAGCAAAGGTGAATCTTTACCACGAAGCCATGAAATATTTTTGAAATTGAAGAGATTATTACAAAATTTATGAAGAACATATTTCGGTTTCAATTGTCACGAAGCTTTAAAATCTATATCGTCTGTACGTGTTAGACTTTTAGTTCGTAATCAATATAAAACGTGTAAATAAAGCAGTCTCTAGGACAATTTCCAACATTACATTGTAACAGGTGAGATGTATGTAGCTACCGTATATTTTATGCAGCAGATATAGGTACATTTACAAATATATTAACTTTGATTAGGTGCACAGTAAGTCACTAGGTATTATTAATACATATAAGGTAAATTATTCTTGTTAATATTTTGAATGTTATAATAAATTACAAATATAGAAAATCTCTGTTCGACCAGTCACTTTACAATCATGAATAAGCATAGTACCTATTTTAGATTCTTTGAAGCATATGAAGTGGAGCATTCTAAATGCAGGAGACAATCTATAGCTTTCTTTTATTAAGAAATGCAATAACTTGCATTGGATTTCCAAATAAACAAAAAATTTCTATTGTTTCTAACAGTAGAATAATTCTTTGTAGAATCAGGCGTTAGTATTTTCATTCAATATCTTTGAAATTGCTTTGCATACCCCCGATCGAATCATGGAACATTATAATATTATATATTACAAATTATATTATACTAGAAGGAAATTGAAAAAGCGTTGAGAATTTGGAAATTGGTGTTTTTCTGGAAAAATTTTAACAATGCTTACCTGTATTTCTTTCAATATATGTAAGTGCACAATATTTTTAGCGAGTGTTAGCTATCTCCATGATCATTTGTTCAAAATTCTATTGGATAGTTAAGATTTATTTGTCATAATCATAATATTTCATAATTATTTGTTACTTAATAAAAGTAATGATAACTAATGAATAGCATCATCATCCACTTAATTGCATCCTATTTTCCAATGTAATAACATCATTACTTTAAAGTGAAAAATTGTTTTTGGCGCAGTTTTTACGTGTGGGTGCTTTATATCATTACAACACACTTGAAGTAAATCACTCAACATGGGATCTCATAAATTTTAAGCGAAGTAAAATTTTACAATAACGAGGACTAAAGTTTGGTGTATAGATCGTTAAAAAAAATATTTTCACATTGCACCTTCGTGAATCCCATGTTGTACGAGTCATAATTAGAGGTCAGACAGTCTTATTAGTAACTAAGTTTCGTGCTATGCGTGCTGAAAATTGTTATTACTTATTCGGGAATTGCTTAATGTGTGTATAAAACATTATGGAAAGTTACGCTATTTATAATATAGGTTGCCGACATGCACATATGAATAATATGAGAATTTTGATACCTACATACCAATTATTTACACAATTTAGATAAAATTTATATTTGTTTTCAGAAATATTATTTTGTTTTACACATATCAGATTATTTAGAAAAACATAATCAATAATTCTTCGCGTGTTAATCGAAATTTAGAACGCTTTATAAAAGCCGAGTTACCTGACATGGATATAAGGTAACAATTAATTGTTACATCCGGGCATACGCACAACTACAGATTGGCTTATTATGAAGTTTGCAATTAACTTTGCTTTGATAAATCTAGCAGTGATAAGCGGGTTAAATAGTGTAGTTTAAGTTCGAGGTCAATAACATTAATAGTAATAATATAATTTAAATACTTTTCATTTTGGAACTTAAATATTCGGTTGGGTTCTTTTGAATGGCTTCTTTTTTTGAGGATTTGTGTTCTTGCAACTGTTAATATTTTCTTTTTTAAACTTTTGAAATATATATATTTCGTTTGGTATGACATGCATGAGCTTTTCACGAGAAAATAAACAACTTTCTTTTTTTATCCAAGGTATGAGAGCGGATTTGAATGTCAGTGCGTGGATTCCGCACAAATGTTTATCGAGTCACGAGATGATATTATCTAGATTTTATGCCTTGTCGCTTTAGGGTGCGTCTTCTGACTAGAAGGAAACCAATGAAGAGTCAAAGAGACTGAGTTGCAAGAGCAAAACCTCCCGAGGGCAAGTTAGACTTTTTCTACGTATCGAGTTTCTTTATACGTTCTGAAATATTTTGAATAAATATAAATATCAATTTTAAATTCACCCTTCCGTTCAAGTAGCTTCTAAGTTTTGATTATCAAAAGTACTTCAAAATTCATATCTCAAATCGTTTTTAAATTTGTGAATTATATATTATGTTTGCTTTAGCAAAGTCGTTGGTAGTTTTTCTGTTGTCGTTAAATGTAAAAAGTGAAATTATAAATACTGTCACACTCAAGTTCTTCGTTGACTTTTTGCTTTTAAAATTAGAGTCTCGAAATTAAAATAAGAACAAAGAAAAGATGATTTTTATGTTTTTCCTTAACTGGATAGGTGAGAAAAACGATAAAGTATGGGTTTATTGTTTAGTTGGCAACATAAAATAAAAGAAACGGTTTCGTAAAACAAATTTTATGACGAAGTAAATGCTGATAAGGCCCTGAATCATAAAATATCGCAAGGGACTACAAAATAATTTCATTTGGAAACGAGATAAAAGCAGGACGTGCTAAGATTGAATGCGCACTGAAACCGAATTCGCTTTCGACGTGAAACTTTTTTTACCGCTCTCGCTATACTCTAAACAATTTATAGTCGATTTATCAAGATAAACCAATCTTTATTGAATTAAATAGCAATAATAGCTAAAACCAATCGAATTTATTTTAAATTTTTAAGGATATTTTTCTTTGTCGCTGTTTTTATTTAAACGATTTGGCATCAATTTGTCTAAATCAAATGGTAACAATTTTGTCACTTTTATTTTGAAGACTTTTTCTATTTAATTGATAAAATATTTTTACCCGAACAGAAGCAGCTGTTAATGTTTCATAATTATTTTCATAAAATAAAATACGAAGTTTGTGAAGTGTGGGTAATTACCTAAAAGTATTTTTAGGTGTAGCATAGAATTACTTTATGAAAATTTATTTAGTTTTACGAGCATATTATCATCCGAATACTACTAATTTATGAAATATTTAATTTAGGATACCGTAACAATAGGGGAACCGTGAAACGCTTCACTTATACTCATACAAATGATAAAACCACCATCAAAATGGCCGAATTATTTAGATATTTTTATTGTGGCTAATTAGATTTAAGTGATGTGGGTCTTTATCACATTTGGGGAATTATTTTTGAGTGTCAATCACATTTGTAATGGTACTTAAGATATCAAAAATTATTGTTTGCTACTTTAAATCAATAAATACCATTAACACTAACAACGTTTTTAGTTTAATTTATTATAAGCATGACTATTTATTCTGCAAGAAAAATCAGTGCCACTCCCCTTAACAATAAACCAAATTACATAGTATGCCCAATGTTATTTACATACGAAGTAAATGTTTTATCCAATTAGTTCGATTTTAATCTAATTTTCGGTTGTAGGGGCAATAGTTTCAACAGTTAGGGCATGGAAATTTTTTTAAAGTGAAGTATGAGTGTAGTCGTAGTCAATAAAGAAATAACTCTAATTTTTGCTGACTGTTTTTTTTTTATAATACATATAATTATTTATTTTTATATTTTTTTATAATTACTTTATTATCTACCTGTAACAGAGCTTTATCAGACTACCAGGAATTTCAGCAATTAAAATTTGACCATCAAAATTTAACCACAGTTAAAAATGTGTAAAATTTTAATCACTTCCGAAAAATTCAAAAAAATCTTGCATTTATTTTAGAATTCGGTAGGTGGTATTCCCAAGTTATTGTCTCGTGAGAACAAATTCGTCTACCACCATATTTTTCAAGTAAAATGAATAATTAACAAGGGGAAACAAAAATATTTAAGTAAGGCTATTCAATTTTGAAAAATCATTTTTTGGAATTTTGAAAATCCTGTAACTCCAAATTTTTGATTGAACTCCTCAGTAGCATAGATTAATTTTTAATGCGGTTGTTGGTGTAAATATATGCTGAAGTATTTCCGGTTCAAGTCTAAGGAACTGTCTAACAATATTTTCTTTTGTAACATATTAGATTTTTTATATAAGAGAGATGAATTTGCTGTATAGAAAACTATTGAGTCTTCCATGACAGGCGTTCCAATTTGGATTACAACTAAATTTTGAAGACTGCTAAACTATCCAGAAAAAAAACAAAATTTTTTATTTTGTAGGATAAACTTTATATAACAATACTCCCAGTATAACAATTGTTAGTAACAATGATTATTGTCAATGAAAGTGTAAGTTGAATTATAAATTAATAGCATTTAATTTATTTGTTAATTTGTACTATTTCGAACTTGGTAACAAGATTAAGCCTTCCGCATCGTAATTAAACCTTTCCAATAAGATAGCTTGGATATTCTGAAAGATTCAATTCAATTAAACGCTAATTTAATTTTTTAATTTATTTCGTGAAAAAACCATTAACACTAAATCGCTAAACAAAAACTTGAGCAGCGGCGGGCAGCGTTTAGGGTAGTTTACCTCTTTTCATGCTGAAGCCACCATGATTTCAAAATTTTCAAACTGAATTATTTTTACCAGAGCTACAATTCACGTACTTTTCTCAAAATAAACTTTGGTAAACTAGAAATTACGTGATCAATTTTCTGTCGATGTTTGTCGATGACAACCTTAAATTATTTGCAATGTCCTATGGTTTAAAACATAAACATAAATTGCTGTAGAATTTTTGTAGAAAATTTTATCACAACACTTGTTTGTCCGGAGTAACCCTTGTGAGCGAGAGCAGTTGGGAATTTTCAAGAGCGAGGGTTCTTCTATTCAAAACAAAATTTAATTCTAGTTTCAAAAAAATAAATCGTCTTAAAAAATAATTCAATCGCAAATAATTCAGAGTGAATGTAAAATTTTACTACTTCCTCGAAGGATCGAACTTGCGATTTCCTACTATCAGTTTGAATGCTTACTTCGCGACCACCCGTCGTCTTACTTTAAGTTTTAATTTTAATTTAGTATCCAAATAAAACCAACTTCCAAAATCCAAACCAAATTATACTCAAACAAAACTCGTTTAATAATTAAGAAAGTCAAAAAAATAATCAATCCAAAAACTCAGAATCAATCTCGGTTGAGGTCGCTTTCGACCAAAATTACAAAATCGCAATCTTTACAAATTTCGCTTTTGTAGAATAATACTCGCATTAATAAAATCTCACAAAAATTTCAAATAAAATTCACACAGTCAAATACGCACAACCGGCTTGTGCAGCCATTTTTGGCAAAAAGCCCTTATTTCTTCTTTTTGTCTTCCCACCTTGTACTCTTCCCAAAACTACAAAAATCGAAATCACAATTACCAAAATTTTACTAAAAGAGTACAGTGTGGGTTCAAATATTTTGTAACGCGACAATATAATATTTCCACGAGTTTTCATATGCCACCTTTTCTTTCAAATTAAAATGCAAAGCAATATTTTAAAGTATAAAGAAAGCCCAAAAGGCTACTTAAATTTTATGACCGTCTTCGTGCTTTGGGAAACAGGTAAAACTGGTGAAGCCTCTAATTTATTCCGTCAACAGACATTAAAAACTAACTGTGCAATTCTTGCATTTATTGAGACTTTAAGCCGAAAGCCGTGTTCGAGAAGCCGTCTAACAGTAGCAATGTACCTGAAATTGGTGATGTAGCTTCTTAGTTCGTCTCCAATGAACATCGACAACAGTAGATTTGCACAGTATTAGCTTGGTGTGATCTCTGTTTAAGTTACAGAAGTTAAGCTCTTGGTTTACAAAGTCTATCTTTTTTAACCTGGCAGCCGTCAAAGCTAAATTTGTGCAGATGGGGAAAATATTCTAATTAGTCTCATTGAATTAAGCAGCTTTGTGAATCGTGGAGTTGTACAAATATGCAGGTAACCTTTAACCTACAATCTAAAATTATCAAATCAAGGGGCTCGCCTTCCTGGATTTCAACCGGTTTCCTTAGTGATTGTTCACAATGTACGAAGACACAAGATAAACATAGCACATACATAAGACATAAAGTTGAACTAGTAGTAAATCAACGTAAGTGTTCACAGTGTGCCTACGAAATTCTTATGTTTATGTTGATCTTATGTTCGGCTTATGTTTGTACATAAGATTGAAATTATGCTACATTTAGTGAAATTTGTGGTTTGAAGTTGGTAGTGTTTGGTCATAAGTTGAAATAAATTGACGAAATTGACATAAACATAACCTTTGTTATAAAGTTTGAAAGTTTATTCGTTTATTTTTTGTTATACGCATGCGCAGTTTCATATATTTCTTATGTTCATTGTGAACACTTTTGCGGCTTATGTCAAAATTATGTTTTTCTAATTATGTTTCAAAAAGTGTCACTTTTTGACACTTAAAAGTGTGCGAAAAAGTAAGAAAAAGTTCTAATCTATTTAACGGTTACATGTAGTTTGTTTTGCACATCCGAACACTCCGACATATCAGACATCTTTGCTAGTATTCTAAAAACACAAATTGTATAACCATAAAAAAAACGTGGTCACTTACCTGTTTACGTTGTAATGGCTACTATCTATGACCTATCTACTGTCTATAATGGGCTACCAACCGCAAAATACAAAAATTTTATAGTATAAATGCCTATTATCTTTTTTCTTGAGAAATGAGAAATGTTATTGATTCTTTTTGAAACATAATTAAAAAAATATTGTTCGATACTCGTGGAAAACTACCTTTTCTATTCTCGGCTTCGGTTTATGATCTCGGCCTTCGGCCTCGATCGTCAACCTCCGCCTTGAATGAAAAAATGTTAGTTTTCCTAACTTGTATCGAAAATATCTATTTATGCTTATGTTATGCTTATGCACGTCTTATGTTTATGTACATTGTGAACAAGCACTTACAGTCAATATAGTTCAGTTAATATTTATAAACAGATGTAAAGTGGATGGTTATCTACAATAACAAGAATTTTTTAAGGGTATTCCATACCTCTTAAACTGTACTACCACGACCGATAATTTTATTTATTCTAAAATAGTCGTAAGGTTCTCATGTAATAAAGTCAATGAAACAGAATAACATACGGAAAGCTCAGTCTTTGAAACCAGTTGTAGGTCTGTGAGTATGGAATATTCCCCACAATCTCTGCAATTGTGTTCAATAATAACAGTAAAAACTTTTAGTAATAAAAGCTACTCATCATTTAATAAAAACATAATATAAACGTCAAAATATAATCATCAATGTAAAAATGTTGCTTGAGTTTGCCTGATTTGAATGAATCTACACCATTCACATCCAGTACTACATACAGTGGCGGCGGAGAAAATTACATTTTAAAACAATATTACTATTGCCAACTCGAAATAATATTTTTAAAAATTTTTGGTGAACTCATTTATTAAGATTCTTGTAATAGATTAACGAGAATCTCACACACACATTTCTGTAACCAGCAGATGCTTTTCCGGCCGAAGCGAAGAGAGGTGAAATTTACAACAACATTGTTTATTTTTCAAATATTTAATAATTACTTATTAAATTATAACATGCGTTTAAAAAACGTTAATTTATTTAGCCAATGACCGCTAGCCTAATGCTGGGGCGTAATCGTAAGTAAGCGTAATCTTTATCGATAGCGTTAAGATTACGAGATATTTTTACCGCCCTAGGTCTTTTAGTGTAACTTACCACCATTTGAAGATTTTCATTGTAAAATATTATAATTTACAGTTTAATAAATTTAAAAGTAAGTTTATTTTAAAGCTCTTACCAGGTTATAATTTATTTTTAAATAAACTTTTATATGAAATCGGTTTAAAAATTAACAACGATGGCTTGGTATAATCGCTGCTTGAGCAAAAATTGCTAGTTCTGTTGTCCGATGAACATTTAAGAAATAATATTACATTTACGTAATACCGACCAATTAACAGAACGTAAAAATAAAAAAAAATGTAATCGAAAAATTTCCGACGTTATTTATTTTATCTTTTAAAATAATTTTGAAAAAAAAATTTTAGATAAACATTATGCGGTCTATTTCTTTTAGGTATCAATATTTATCACTACTTATTCAAACTACTTCACAAGAGTTTGCGACTGTGGGTTTAATTTTTCACATTTTATCATCATTTTTCAAGCAAGAAAAGAATTTTATACTCTGTTATTTGTTGAAGTACTTTTTGTAGTACGATTTTAGCACCTACAGCCGTCCGTATGAAAAAAAAACTTTTGAAGATATAAAATTTTGTAGGCGAATTTATCAAAGAATACGAAACACTTTAGAAACCGATTGAGCCCACTTTTATGTCTGGCGTTCTCTTCTTTTTTTTATTTCCTTCGTGTCAATAGTGAGCAACATTCTATCTCTTTCTATCCCAATTATCGGCCCTGTCACTTACGAACAACACAAAGTAAATTTGATCGAACGTAATCGAAGGGTGACTTTTTGAATAGAGCGCTATAAAAGCGACCATATGTATACCTATAGTTTGTTCTCTAAGTACAACACTGAAAGACTTTTAAGTGCTATAGTAAAAATAAAACGTCTCTATAAAACCCTGTTGATTTCAAAACTTTGTAGCAACTTAAATATTTTAATTTTATATTTATGGTTAAAGCACCTTCTGGAATTGTATCGAAAGTTATATACCACTAAAAGCCGTTCAAGTATTTTTTAAAGTTTTTTTGTGTCGAGTTTGGAAGAATAACCGTAATGGACGAATTCAACTATCATATATAATCTATTACGAGGGTTAAGAAATATAGCAGCCAATTGAGTTCGAAGAAACCACACGATTATTGCTGATAAAGATTGCAGTTATGTTATAATAACCAATAACCATCTTGAACTTATAAAAGATACACATAATAATAGAAAATTAATCAAAAGTCTTTTCGATAAATTGTCGGCACTCGTTGATAGAGGAAAGAGTTGCGGTTTATTCTGCAGATTTGCACTGATTTAATTACAACTTTTGGTAAAAAATTTCAGAGATTAAAAATTTTTATTGCTTTATAATATCATATCAGAAATATTTCATAGAAATCGTGATCTTATAATTTTTTAAGAAACCTCCTCGCGGCGTAGTTGATGGTTCATTATTCAATTGTATAGTTGACAGTTGGACTTCGTTCTTTGGTTTTGTCTAACAATATTTTGACGCTCAGATATTTTATAATATAATAGCAAACAAAGTGATGGGTTTACAGAATAGATTATGCTATATTTTCTTTACGATGCCGTCAGCTTGCCGTGCACTGCTTTGAATTCCTAACCATATAGTTTATTAAATATTCCCTTTAAAGCTGTTTGCAAAATTGAAACAAATTGGGTTATTTAAAATAATTTTTTGCTTCGTGGTTTTCTTTAAGAAAATTACATATTAGGAAGCAAAGTACTTATACACGGAAAAGAAAAAGAAGGAAGTAGTTTAAAACAATAATGTAACCAAATCACGATAGTGTGCTCACTATATTATGACTTATACTATGGATCATGATGTAAATGTAGTTTTGAACTACAATTTACTGTAATTTTAAATTATGTTATACGATATTATAAAGTCATATTATAGCATTTGTTAAAACGTTTCCTATATAGCATAAAAATAATTAGTAGTAAAAAATCACCGTAACAAATAATATTAATTGGCTAAACTTTTAATAGCATAAAAGACAAAATTAATTAAAATTTTTTAATTAAAAGATGAAACTAATTTAAATTTTATTTTTAAACTAAATTTTAATTTTTTCATCCAAGAGTTTATTCTGACGCTCTTCATTTTTTAATTTATTTCTTAAATAGAACACAACATTTCGTTCAACTTACATTGGCCGACATATTTATTTTACATAAGTGCACACTTTTATATTGTTTTTATTCAAAATTCTCAAGTTACTATCGACAAAAAGTCGAACAATGTAAAAAAATTCATGCATGTCTACAAATTTACTTTCTCTATAAATCGGGCAGTTTATATTTGATAGATTATTATTTTTCTCACGACTGTCAAATAAACAAACCTAAAATCAATCAATCAAATTTATTCGCTTCAATCAAATACAGATCAACTCTAAAGAACGTCAAACAAGTCGTATCAAAAAATATTATATGTAGTATGTACATTAAAAAAAGCAGCATAACATATTTTTAGTTCCTTCACCTAAAGCCTTAATATAAATGTCAGGATTCCATAAATAAAACAACTGGTTTGCAAAAAAATTCTTAAATATTTTTCTAGCTGCCTTTATAAGAACAAAATTAATATTTAAAATCAATTTAATTAAATTAGGACAGCTTAAATTATTAATTTACACTGCTAAATGGGACTAAATTAACTACACAATCAACGAAGTTGAATCATCTGTAACTCTCAAATATCCATAGACAATGAAAATGAAACAAAAAATAATTTGATTATATAAAAGTAATCTAGTTTCCGAAGAGAAATAATACGAATCTTAAAGAAATATTTAAAGAATCTTTATTGAATGGAAAGGTGGCAAAAAAGATTATAAATTTTATTAAAGCCTTTATCGTAATTATCGTAATCAATTGTAGACAAGACCGAAACCGCGGTCATACGATAATATTTTTTCGGAATTTATAATTTTTGTTTTACCGGATTTTTGAAAAGTTTTAACACGTGGACTAAAGAAATGAAAAAAAAAAGCTGAAAATTGCTATAATGCAAAATTTTATACTATATTATAATATATATTATTTTATAATATATTTAATAATATACTTAGCTTTCACTTCGACAACCAACTGATCCAAAGGTGAACTTTTCATGACTCGAGGTTCGAGATTATGTCAGCGATTCAACTCGAAGTGAAAAGTCAATATACAGAATCGTTCGAAGCAATCTAATGTTGAAATTCATTTCAACAACAATTTCTTGCAAGCTGTGATGTCACTTTAATTTGCTGCAACTTTTCCAAATTTTAATTAACTTTTCATTCATCATAATTTATCAAAACATGCTATTTTAAGCTGCTGAAGTGAAATACCGACTTAATCATGTATTAATAGTCATTCAATTTGAGACTTCCCAATTAGAGACTTTTAGGGGAAGCAATATAGTTTTCTGTGAAACATTTCATTAACGAACTACTGTTTGATATTTTAAATCTTGTCGTTTGCGTTTTGAAGATCCAGCTTTTAATTTGTTGCCAGAGCACCGTCATTTTTGGATAGACTATAATATTTTATGGTGCCCAGTTAACTTAACTCGCTTTGACTTGGTTATGAGCTTTTACTATTTCTTTGATGTTAAATGAGAGCTTTTAAAATTAAGAATGACCGAATTTCGAATCTCTAATACCTTTAATCTATATTGACCCCTTTTGACCTATAACCAGCGACCTCTTTCCATTTTGTTGCTTTCTGGAATGTGTATTTTTCTCCTACCTCTACCATTAATACACTGCACAAAAATACTACTATTCTTAAACCACTCGTCCATTTGAACATATTTGATGATGATTCAGAGCTGAGCAAAAAATCTGTATATATTGCAATGCTCCCAGATATACAAGTTCATAAAAATTTGCTCAATCCAAAATATTCTGCTTGGATTCATTCATTATTTTGCAATGAGACTCTTGTAGTTGATTAATTTTAAATTTTAATTATAAATTTTCTTTGGCTTGTATAAAATTTTGTTACCTTAATGTGGCCTTGTAACTTGCACGTGCACGTTCACATCTGCCGGTGTCGATCCACCAATTTTGTTTGTACATTTATTTTTAAAATCCAAATATCATCAAAAACTTCGATTTTTCAAATTATTTTCACTCGTACTAATTAAAATGAAATAAATACAACCATGAATTCAAATTTAATCACTTTTAATAATTAATAATTTTTAAACAATAAAAAATTAAACTTTTCATTGCAGGAATAATGATCATCCGCTGGTCAAGTCGACTCAAGGCCGTCTCTACCTAAGTCTATCTAAACTTCTCTCTTTTATTCCTTCAACACGGATACCAACTCAAATTTTTCAAAATTAAAATCTATGTACAGTACTTTACAAATTTATAAAATTAAATATTTACAATAATTAAAACAAAACTTTAAAATTAATTTACAAAATAATCAAAATATGATTCTCATATGGTTTCGAAACACGACAATATATTGCTATAACATAAACGATCAAATAAAAAATAGCAGGATTCAATTCCAAAAAACTTTTAATTGAATTTAATTTTAAACTTTCAAAAATTTTATATTTGTTCAAGGTTCGAACTTATAATTTCTAACTATTAATTTAAAGCGGTATTAATGCCATACGTTCGGTTATTTTAAATGTTATTTTATTATGTTATGTTATTTTGTTATGTTATTTTGGCGGTCACGTTTGGGAAAAAAGCCTTGAATCTCCTGTCATTGGTCCCCACCTAGCAAATCCTACATAGTTACAACTTAACTCGCAATACAAAAGTTTTTCTAAATTGCACATTATTACTCCCGGTAATAATTTAAAAAAATGTAAAATTTATAAAATTTCAATTTTAATCGTGGGTTCGAGATAACATGCAAATATTTTAAAGCATGAGACTCTTAAAATTTTAAATATAATTTCAGTCGCATAAAATTTTCTGGTCAATTTATTAAAATACGGTTCATAAATTAGTTGTATTTTAATATGTTTACTTTATGGGCACAAAATTTGTCAAATAAATTCTTTGTGGTGTAATTTCTAAATCATCAAATTTCTTCAAAAAACTCTTCTTCAAACACTTTTAATTGAATAAAACAACTTTTTAATTGAAATAAACTCACTTTTTATTTTTAATAATCATCAATTTAACAAATTATGTTACAATGGACAAAATTTTACGTCCGCTGCGTTGGCCATTTTAGTCAAGAGCTTAGTTTTTACTTTTATCACCAACATTGTAACAAAATTATAATAATTTACAAAAATTTTTATATGCAAAATGTAACACAATTTAAAATCAAAACAAAAGTTAGTTTTAAAATAATTTACAAAAATAACAAAACAGTTTTTATGAAGCTTTCAAAACACAACAATATATTGAAATGTATTTTTTGTAAAAAAATTTCCACCTCACTTGTTTTACCACGGCGTAGCTCTGAGTTGGCGGAAGCAGAGATATAGTCTTACTGGAGGGTGGTCAATTCTATGATTGCTTCATACGAAGATATTAAATAAAATTTCAATATTAATTTTATTTTTCGAATTTAAATTTTATTCACTTTCCAAACAAATCCAATTAAAAAAATACTTCCAAATAAAAATTCGTTTGCTCTACAAATCAAATTTAATCATTCCAAAAAAATATCCAACTTGCAAAAAATTATCTATGCGGCCACTTCCGACCAAAAATATTTCCAAAACAATATTTGAATTATAATTTTAAAAAAATTTTAAATTTATAAACTTTTCATACAAAATATTCACAAAATTCACGGAGTCAAAACTTAGCAACAGTTTCGGCGGCCATCTTTGGGAAAAAAGCCCCCACTCTTCTCAGTCTTCTACCAACATTCCATTTACAAAACTTTCAACAAAACTTACAATCAACAACAGAGGCGGCCAAAATCATTTCGTAACACGACAATGCATATAATATACAGGGTGTCCCCGTGACCGTAGAGAACCTTTGAGGTGGTGATAAAGGACACTTTTCTAAAACAAATTTTTAAATAAAATTTTTGTCCAAGTCCAAACCCTTAGGGGGTACCTCTCTTTAAAGCAATATTTTGAATTTCTGATTTCAAACGGCCATATCCCCGATATTATTGATTTTTTAGACTTAACAGGTTAGACCTTTTTTAAAGATCATTTACTTATCTAGAAATTAGTTTATATCCCCTTATTGTCTAGAATAAACGGTTTTCGAGTTATAAATTTAATTATGGGAAATAATGTTAAAAAACTCTGATTTTATTTTTTTTTACAAAGAGCTACTCAAGTTCAAACAATATCAATTACATAAATAATGCTTTAAATAAGCAACAAATCAGCATATAGAATAGTATTTCTGTCAGAAATATCGGATTATTACAGAAATCAGTAATAATTAGTATTATTTACAGAAATAATACTATTAAAATTATTACAATAATTGAAATAAATTGATTTTAGGCCAAGGGAGGGGTATACGAGTTGTCTGCTGTCTCGTACGGAGGAAAAGAGAAAAGTTCAGATTAACTCTAATAGTCTCTGTTTTAACTTCCACAGTTACTTGAAAATTATTATATTTAATTAGCATTACTTTTACTGCTGGAAATAAGCGGCATTAAAAGTTAAGCAAAAAAATGGCGAGCGACACCAGAATTTTAGTGCCGCTTCTCGTAGGCAGTAACATAAAACAATTGTTTTAACACTCAATCTTGAAGTTTGACAGTAGACTGACTTCAAGTTATTTTGATGTTTTCTAAACGTAATAGTGTTGGCGAAACCATAGTAATAATAAATGAAGTGAATAACATCATAAAAGTGTGTTTTCAAGCAATATTTTGATTGCATAAAATAAATTTTAATGCTAGCAATGATTTAAAACAGTTTCTTACGGAAAACTCTCATCGTTAAAATAAAAAGCGACAACGCCTAAAATATTAATATTGTATTCAGTCTTAATCTTAAGAGAAAGTTAATATATAAACCTGTACGTGTGCAACATAACCCTACTACTCTTTGAAAAGTGCAATCAACGATGATATAAAAATTCACTTTTTACAGAGATTGTAGGTTTAAAACAGGCCATACATTATATTTAGCTATATAATACCTTTATGGTGGAGTTATTATAGGTGTTTATAATGTGCTTAAGAATTTCTATGGGTGGAAGATACTTGATACATCATTTAATTCAGTTTTTATTCAGTTAATACAATAACTAATGTCTAAAGTAGGAATAATTTATGGCATCCGTTCATTTATGTACTTTATTGTTTTATTTTCACTTTTATTCTTTACTAATTGCTGCATCATAAATATAAAAATACAATCTGTAGAATTTTTACAGCCCCATATTATACGACTGCAAGCGTGAAGAGTGTGGCCAGACGGCTTTAAACTGCCACTATAAGCTGCGAGAATGAGTTCATATTTTTGCAATTTTAATACGGTTATAAAAAAAACTGTATAGCAAGTTTATAAAACTTGAGTAGAAAATTTTACGAGCGCATAATGGAGATGACTTAATTCGCTTTAATATAATAAAACCGCAAAAAACAATTAGTTACGATTTTCTAATGGACTTAAATGGCCCGACTTGGTCATTATAAATCGTTTAAATTAATATGCAATTTTCAAGTTTTAAAAATTCCACATGATTTACCTACCCAGAGAAAACTTTTGAATTTCAAATTTATTTTAATCGAATTAGCTTAGCATAAACAGACATGATAATGTGGTCACGATACTAATGATAAAATAAGCCGTCTTGTCCGGCAGCAAAGAAGTGAAGAGAACCCTATAATTACGCACATCAGTTGGAGAGGCAGCTGAAATTGAGACATCAAGTGCACCATATTATTATTACTCACGCATCAGATAAACTATATCACTAACGCAAACATCAATTAAACGATCCCACGGCCAAATACCTCTAATTAAACAACGACTTATTAATTTCATGAGTTATGTTTTCCTACCAAACCGCGGCAACTTATCATTAAACCCAAGTATAAATTAGTACCACAGAATTTGCAGCTGGGAAGCATTGCTCTAAAATTACCTAAAGTACTTTGAAATATCTGCAACTGACTGCAAAAATAATTATGATTGTTATCTAGTAAAACTAGTTTGGTTTTAATCAATTTCCCAATTACATTTAACTGGCATGAATTTGTATACAATTTGTAGGGCAATTAGTGACATAACTATACATTTCCGCTGAATGCAATTTATTTGTTATGTCATTATCATGTACATTAATACGGGTTTATCGTAAACAATATAAATTATTTAATATAATAATTTACTGAAGCGGGGAGATAATACTAGTAAACTTTTTCTTTCGTTTTTGACTGACTTTTTCATAACAATTTTTATTGTAAGCTAAATTAATTAAAAACTACTAATTAATTAATTAAAAGTGTCCTTGTTAATGGCCTAAAACTACTTTGAAAAATATCGGTCTTATATCGTAGGTGAGAATTGACAGCGGTTAGCGTGTTAGCCTCACGTGCCAAGATTGGTTGATGATTGGTGCGTACAGAAATAATATTATGTTGTCATACTCGTACTTAAGGATATACCGACAGCTCATTATAATAACTTTCTTGGTTAATTACGATATATCATATTTTCACCGATAAGAATTTTTTTGTGTTTTTTGTCATAATCGTAAAAATTTTCATCAAGTGCACTCTTGAATTATGCACCAATACCTCGTTTTACTATCTCGTAAAATGTTAATGTTACAGAATATGACGAATATAAATAACAGTTATTGCAACCGAAAGATGAATAATGAAATACTGAAAATTAAGGGTTTATATTCAGTTTCTCAAAAAGTAAGTTTTACTTAAAGTTTTACGCGTCCATCAAAAGGTAATAATTATTATGGTGTTATATAATTATTATTATGTTCAACGTGTTGGAATGCAAGTAATTAGAATGGTTGCCAATCAGCGGCGGATCTACATTGAAGCTAAAGCTTCAGGCCTCACGTAAAATAAACTCCGTAATTATAAATATCGAATGCAAAATTTTACTTTAATAAAATAAAAAGATTAGTCTTGTCTAGGAACTCCACAATGAATATAACTTAGCATAAGCCCCAAAAAATCTAAATTTGCTACTGTACCACTAAACTAAAATCGAACCATTAAAGGCACCTTGCAATAATTATTGTTATTCTTAATATATTTTAGCAATAAAATTTTATTTTTGACTTTTCATCAGGTCAAATATAAGGTGATCAATAATGGTCACCTTAAGGCTGCTTGTTATATTTCACAAGAAAATAGTCAACTTAAAATTAACTAATCAAATTAACTTTAAATTTTGCGAACATTTAAGGAGGGTGAGAAGCCAAAGGGTAGAACAACAAAATTATTGAAAACATCCAGATTACTTTGTTGTCGGATTAACAAAAATATATAATTCGTTTTGACACTTGAATTATTTTGCTACCATTAAATACATTAGAGCATCTAGTTCCTGTTTTTATATCTACTTCAAAATTTTAAAATTTTCTACTGAGACCTTTTTGACTTAAATCCTTTTGACGTCCTCTCAAATCTTCTATTTTATTATTTATTTAAATTATTTAAGCGCGAATGCTATATTGACTTTTTAGTTGTTCTGCTGGAGTGTTTGCTTTTATTCTTAAAGTATTTAAAAAATAACACTTTTTTACCGAAAATTCAATATTCTACAAAATTATATGTAAGGTCGTATATAATTTTATCATATTTTTTGCATCTGTTCTTGTGTAAAAATTGTAATCATATGAGATTGAGATTAAATTAAATTTTGGAGAAAAGAAAAGAATTTTTGTTTAACCAAAAAGTTTTTTCAAATTCAAAAGTTTTTAAATTATTCTTTGCCGCAAGAATATTGTAAACTAAAATACATAATGTCAACATGAAATCTCCAAAAAGATCTTCTAGTGGCCAACCATCTGGGTTCTAGTTCTGCCAAGTAGGTACCTAAATTTCGACATAAAATTAATAATTAATGTCTCAAATGAAAGAAACTTAACACTTGATATAGTAAAAAATTTTCAATAAGATGAATTTTCATGCTAAAATTACCGCTGCTACCTTTTGTATTAATTAGCAACATTTATTTTCAGATTATTGAATGTCCTCCATTTAACAACTACATAATTTTAATTATAACGCAACCTCTAAATGTTATGTTATTAATTTTAATTGCGTGTCCTAATTTGTAAAAATAAATATTATTAAGTGAAATTACCTACAGTTAAAATGGAAAAACGAAATGAACTGCATGAAATTCTGGTTCTCTTGTATTTCGTTTTGTTGCAAGTGTTTGTTTAAAGGAGAACAGGGAATACGGAAACACCAAAGTCATTACGAGAAGCTGCAATTTACGCAAGGTTGTTTCGATAATGGTTATTGTTGACATGTTTAGGTAACATATTTTTTCTAAATTATTGTTATATGGCTTTTGCTATTTTCTTTTATCATTTTCATTAATTTTAAATTCCCCTTTTATTTTGTTATCATTTAATGTGTATAATAATAAATTATTTGATTTTATCAACAATTAAATATTAAATTGATTTTATAGGCTACATTTATCTAACTTAATGTTTTTAAATAAATGCAATAACAAGCAATTCAAATTTTAAATTATGTTTATGTAAAAAGCAGATTGGAAAATTAAAATTTTATTTTGTACAAAATTAAAATTTGATTAATTGATTTTATAATTAGAGCAGTTTCTTGTAACTTTTGCTAAACTTTATTTGGAACTAAATAAAATATAAAATTTATTACTCGACAACTTCTTGCTTACACAACTGACAGTCCAGTCAACTCGGAAATGTGATTTTTTAATCGTAGAAAATCTCACAAAGTCGTGAATTTGTCGTTTTCTGTTTTACATTCGAGACCATCATTAGCTTAGTAAATTAAAAAACGTCTACGTTTTTTAGTGTGTACCTCGAAAAAAAAAATCACTCGAGTCACCTTAAATCTCACAAGTTATAGCAGCTACAACAATATTTTCTTGTAAATTCACACAAATTAATTTTATGAAATTTAGATCTGCTAAAGCTCCACTCTCTCTGGTGTTGACCT
This sequence comes from Cantharis rustica, assembly GCA_911387805.1. NCBI lineage: Eukaryota > Metazoa > Arthropoda > Insecta > Coleoptera > Cantharidae > Cantharis > Cantharis rustica. The sequence goes on from OU426877.1 coordinate 44,094,682, forward strand.
TTTTCAAGTAGGTACCTACTTTAAATTTTAATTAAAAAAAAAACTTGATCAAATAAAATATTAAATAAATTTAGCAAATCCCTTAGTTAATCAACTCAATCGGATTGATCGTTGAATTATAATTAAATACACGTAGAATTCTTTTTGAATTTTACTCCCGCATCTGACGTTAATAAATACAATACATTTCTGAAGCTGTTGAAGAGAAAATATACAGGAAAATTTTAATAAAAACTCGCTTAAATAAAAAACATAATTTATGATAATTAACATCATTAATAGAATTATTTAAAAGTCAAAGTCAAAAGGTTGTATATAACAATTCCAAACTATCGCTGCTTACAGTGCTACTTAACTTTGATAAATGTATATAGCGCAAATTTAAATTTTCAATTTTAATTAACTTAATTTTATTCTATATTAAATTACAATTGATGTTAAATTTACTTTTGTATATTTTGTAAAATTGATTTAACTTTCATCTATGTTTACTGGCTCAACGGATTTATAAATGCTGTCGTTAGTTACTGCTTCAACTTTTTTAATATCAAATTTGCTTTGCTTTATTTTATTTAAACAGTTTGTTTAAAAGCTTTAAAAAGCTTATATGAAGCAAAGACCCGTATTAAGTTGTCGAGTTTGCAATTATGAATCAGCGAGTAGTCAATTGAATTTTGTCGTCGATTTTAAAAACCCTTTTAGTTATTACCAAGCCTCAATTATCACGAGTTGCAGTAATTCCAAAAACATATCGATGGAGATTAACTTCTTCAAATTATTATTTGCCACAAAGCAATTTTCCGTAAAAGTGGATAGTATAGAGACAAAGAAAATATTTTTAACAAAATTGGAAAAACTAATAATACACATCTGAAATTTTTTGTATTATTTTGTAACTTTAATAATGGCAATTTGTGTAAAATATATATTTTTGTTATTAAATTTTCTAGAAAAGTAGAATATAGAACAAAAGTAACTTAGTTTAAAGAGGATGTATGTAAAGGCTTTTTTGCATTTTTAAATTTAAATTTCGAGTAGAGCAAATTGATTTTATCAATGAGATTTAAAATGCTTCGAAAAATCCAATCACGTCAAAATTAAATTTATTTTCTCTTGTTTGTTTTAGTTGTAGAAACTTCGTGTAAAGTCCGTTATTTTGTGTCACTTTTTGAGTTCGTTCGAAATATTCAACTTAATTTGTTACTATTGTACATAATTTTATTCTAATATTTTGCAACCGTTTTCTGATTTATAATAATAATAATTATAGAATGAAATAAAAATTAAGTATACTTGTAATTGAACCGGTAAACTTTTTTCGCTACCTTGTTAAAATTCCCCATACCTAAAAGTATTTCTATAGCATTTCTAAAATTACATTATAATATTAAATAATTTAACATACTAAATTTACTTTTTGTTGCAGGTGAGGCTCGCAGAAATATTCCGGCAGGTATCTACTTTATTTTGTTAAAAGTTTTTCTGTTCTATAGACAGAATTAAATAATACCTACTCTATATTTTACTGAATAACAATTAGGTTAAAACTTGAGGATGGTAAAAAATATTAAAAAATTAACATTTTGGACACAGTAAAATGTACCTATTTTATATTTATCCGTAATTCCATATTCTCTCTCATCCATGGTGAGTTTGATGAAAAAGCAATATTTCAGTAAATTGAAAAATTTTATCCAGGGCATATCACATTATTCATTAAAATTAGCATACACTGTCGTAGATATCGAATTCGTACACGTGATGTTTTGATTTATTTTATTAACACAATTTAAAATTTTACATATCTTCTGTCAAAATTTCATTTGATTAGATAAGCGAGATTTTATAAAATATACATATATTTTTGAAGTTATTTACTTCATATATGAAACATATAAAAATATTTTAATTACTACAGTTGTGAAACGTAAACTTTCAACACTCATTTGTATTAAATAATGGCTTATTTTTTTATATTTGTTTACAATAATTGATAAGAGTACTGACCAGTAAGTGGGACTATAATTTAGAAATAAATCAAATCAAACTATAAATGAAAATCTACGTTGGTTTTATTATTCAACCAATCGCAGTTTCATTATAATTTAATTATTGAAAACATTAATGCGGTACATAATAATATAATAAATGTTTTATTTACCTACATACGTACATAAAAAAAATTTAAATAGTTATAACGAAATGATAACTATTTAGTGCAGAGAATCAAGTTCCATTAGATCCACTCACTAGGAGGTCAAAGTAATGATCACTTTCGCACATTTCATCTCCTGATTCAATTCACCACTTCACAAGAGTTAGAAAACGTCTTTTTCTTTGATCACACATCATAATTGCTCATTTGTTTATTACTAAAAACTCAGAACAGAAAGTATGAAATTAAATCAAATTCATTACCTATGACTGCGTTCTCAATCCATAACCTTGTGGATTGTTATGAACGAAAACAAACTACCATTTAGAAGAGCTATAAAATAATTATGATTACAAATGGTGTTTAAATGAAATCTCAACCTACGTTCAAGTCGATGTGAATTTCCACCAAATTATCGTGTTAAGTAATTCTTCTAAATAGCACCCAAAATAGCCTACCAGATGTAACAAAATGGATTTTAAATGTAATTTTTCTGATTAAGAAAAGAAATTATTACAATCAATGTAATTATCGTTTTAATTAATGTTCACTGTTGTAAAAGTATTAAGTTCAAAATTCCTACTGTTGAGAAATTATTTAACACCTAAAGGTTACATCGTAAGAAAAAACTTGATACAATTGTAAAAGATATTACAATGATTTTCATTCAGTGTATGATAACGCAAACGAGATACATAATAAGCCCGAATAAATTTCCAAGATACTAAAAAATACATAAGTGTAATTGAAAATATTAACCATAAATTGCAAACACGATAACAACCGTGAGAGTTTAATATCATAAAGATGCAAATAACACACATTCAAATTATAAGGCACAAAACACACTATAAACATGATAAAATTAATACTGAAGGAAACAGGAAAGCAATGGAAGGGCGGAAACGGAAGAAACAATGATATACCATCATAGTGACTGGAAAAATCCAACACAGGATCAATGTATCATATCATTTTAAATTTCACAGAGTTTCGTGACATCTTCTATAAAGTTTACGTAATTGTCAGAACTAGATTTTATATTCGAGCATTGCCTAAATAATACTCAGTCAGTCTTAGATGTTTTAGACTCATCGAAATCATCAGAACTTTGTCAGACTACTCTACTCTTTAGTCTATAAATAAACTTATAGAAGTTATCTCTGAAGAAGAGAAAATATAGTCACGAAACGTTGATCACGATTCTTAATTTTATTTTATATTTATGAATTTATATAATTTTTTAAAAGAGTTTTGTCTCCGATTTTAAAAATGTAAAAAAAATAATTTGGATAAAATAAAATTTAATTAAAATAATATTTCTTTGCTATCAGTATTAAATTTTGGGTAGTTTTAATAATCGAAACTAACTATAAAACTAACTGCATTATTTGAAACGTGCACGTGCACCCCTGCAAAGCCTTGTGTTTTCATACTCCCCTACATTCTTCTGAACAGCACGTGACTTTTCACTTTATCGGATGAAATTAGATAAAGAAAAAGAAAGTAGAGATGAAGAATTGAAAGTCATTGCCGGACGTTTTGAAAATTTTCGTTGATATTGCAATATTTTTCACAAACTTCTTGAATCTTTTTCGTGTTGACACTTCAACCTCACGCTGATATAAATTTCAATGGTCATATATGCCGATAAACTTAAATAATATCGGATTTGTATGATACTTTTCTAAAATTTAACGTTTTTTATGCAAATAGCTTTTTGTAAGTAATATTGATTATTTTTGAAATAAAAATTATATAATAAAAAAATGATTTTGTTTAATATTTAGTATTAGTATTAATATGTTGTTTCTATATTAGACAGCATTTACTAAATCAAATTTTTTATTTCAGTTATTGTAAATTATGACTGAATGATTTTTTGTAATTTTTGTGTTACCTACATATTATTTTTTAATTCAGAAACGAAATGTTTGTTTTCCTTGTTTTTAAGACGACCGAAAATTTAGACCAAACTGCAAGTTGTAAATCTACGTGAGACTTCACTGAAATAAATTACCTTTATGCTATAAAATCTAATTAAAAATAACAAAAATAGATCATTTATACTCTTTTTTTATGTTATTGTCATATAATATGAATAACTATTTTATGATATACTTACTGTATAGTATGTGGTTTTTAATTAAGTGTTTCTTTATTTTTTTTAATTATTATTTATTATATATAATAATGGTAGATAAAGCTGTGAATTTACAAAAAACGTTCTCTAAAAATTTGTACATTTAGCTAATATTCCAGTCTCTACAGGTATTTCCATTGCACGACACAAACTTATCTTAAAAAGCATTTTCGTTGAAACTTGAGCCTTTATCTTGTATTTCTGAATACAAAAAGTGAAAAAAGTATACTCATGCCGAATAAAAGCGTAAATAAGACGCGATATGTAACCCGACTGTGGGACATGTATACCCCACACCTTAAACAAAAGCGCGGCATTAATCACAGCTCCGCGTTCTCATTCATATTCAAATGTGGTCTAATACTAGTGTCAGAGGGTTTAGCCTTGTGGCATTGACATGTTTAATATTTAGACAGGCATTGGCAACTACTTATCAACATTATATTTATTTAAAAGCTTTCAAGTGCTTGCAGTATTTTATTTTCAACCTCGTAAAGCTTTTAGATAAAAGTTCTAATTACGTAACACGGGGAGAAATTTATGGACCTGTCAATACTTATAGGTGGTTACTTATTACCTTTAATAACGACTATTGAAAATACTGTCTACAATAAAATGTACCAGCAATCGATTTGTTACGATAATTTCATTTAAAATGAAAATTTATTATTTTAAATTATATAATTCAATTTTGCTAGATCTTAGAAATTGATTAAAATAATCTTATATTACGACTTGTGCGGCTCAAAAAATTTTTAAATCGTCAAGAGAAAAAAACGATAATTATTATGACTATATTTTTTGGGATTTATTGCTTAATGGGTTAAATTTTAAAATTTTGTGAAATAAAATTAATTGAGATAAATGGTTTATTGCTGCGATTGCTTTATTTATATATCCTCAGCACATTTATTTAATTTATAGTTATAAAACATATGCTATTAAATTTTGAGAACCTGCCATGTACTTCGTTTAGCGCTCTCGGTTTACATATGAATAACATTAGAACACCTCGTTATTTTTTTCAACGTTTTGATTGATACTTCGATGACGATAAAATTAGTATTAAAGTGCAAGTAAAGCTGGTTATTAATATGAGGGTTGTGGCAGAGTTACTCAACGATCACTTCATCACAGTGATAAAAGTAGTTTGTGTAACAAATGATGGTCATTTTTCAGTTCAGTCATAAAAAATTTATACTTTTTACAGCTGTTTCGCAGAAAAATAAAAATTTCATAATTAATTTTTTTATTACGAATTGTAATTCTGCTAACTTTTATTAATTTAATACCATTTTTAATAATTTTTATCTGCCTTGATTAAAAATAAAGCTCGAGAACCAAAAAGATTTATTTATTAAATATTTAAGCGCTAAACATTTATCTTACATATTTATACATATTATACGTATAACGGCCTCTATATACTTTTTGAAATATAATAAAAGAAGCCTGAGAGGTCTGTAATATCTTTTTAAAGTGCGATATTACTTATATGATTTCCCCGGAGTAAGCGTGGTTCAATTTTCTTGGACAGTAGCAAACTACTAGGTAGTCCTCGTCGTCCTATTTTGATATTTGATATCCTAAAACAGATTGCTTATGAAAAAATCTCTTCTAAATCCAATTTACTTTCAAGCAATATAATTATTTAGCAATTTTTTGAAATATTTAGACCTTTTGCTCCTCTCTTCCAAATTACTTTTTGGCTAATGCAATATTTAAGATAAACTAAATTTTGCTAAGTGAAAACATGAATACCTAAGTAATATACGCTAGATGTTACTGAAAATAAAAATGAAACACGGTATTGTCACATTCATGAATTATTTATAACTTTCATTTTATATTTAACATAGTTCGCATCACAATCCGACGTGTTTATATGCTAAGTATATATCGTATGTTTTTGGTATGCATTATTTCAAGATTCGCTTTAAATATTTTATGTTTAAAGTTTTTTTTCAAATCCAAATCGTTCATTATTGAAAAACCGAATCAACTTATAATATTTCTGCTAACTTGAAAAGTCAACAAGTGGAACACATCATATCATCGGTAAAAATCGAACGTACTACAAAAGGATTGACGTGGTTGAAAGAAGTACCTATACATTGTTCCTTAGAGAATGAAATGTGAATGTCTAGTCGTCAAGATTCTTGCTCGATCCCATCTAACCACTTTTTGCCCCCTTCAACGAGGATCTTCTTGCGACAGCTGCCACAACTGTTCTTAGTTTCGCGCTTCATTTACCAGCTAACCTCTGCCATCATTCACATACGGCTACCGCAATGAGCTCCTCCGCATTCTGACTTTATAATTGAGTGTAGCTGCATTTATCATACGTACAACGCGCGTATCTCATGAAAAATAGTGGCAATCATTCAGTTCCCGGTTCGTTTTGTTTCAATTTTAAAGTTGCTTTTTATTCGAATAACTTTTTATAAAAGATTATTATTACCTGAGTAAAGTTATTAACTTTTTTGTCTTCTTTCACAAAAGTTATGGCATGTAATTTTATTACTTAAGTTTATTTTAAATTAACTTAATGTGCGGGTAACTAAAATTAAAGCAATACAAATTTTAAATATTTATTTTATTTGTATAATAAAAATTATATGTAGGTCATTTTCAGCAGTCGCTACTTGTGTAGTATTAACAATTATGCCTAATATATTGTTGGTGCGCTCATCAAAATTTTCTAATTTTGCACAGATGCTCGAGTATTCATTAAATAGATTTGTGAAAGAAGTGTATACGGTATGCATTGGAATAATTCCAATTTTTTTGCCGCTTTTCTTCAGTTGACGCAGTCATACATCTCGGTATTCTTTGATCCAAGAGAATGTAGAAGTTCCGAACATATTCTGTTCGCGGATAATTTACTTCGAGTATGTGTTAATCACAATACCTGATATATGTATGTATAGCTTTCTTTTGATGCAAATTCTTGACTTCGTTGAAACGACTTGATCGGTGTTGCTGTGTGTTTTTCTTTTTTCTGGATTTTCTCAACTGCTATTATCCTGGTTAGAGTTATTGAAATATTTCGTTGTTGGCTAAGCTTATTCAAATATTTAGAGCACTTAATATCTATTAACATTTATTTAAAGAAAATTTATGTATTATACTGCAGGTGATAAATTAACCACCAAGATTTTCTTGTATCTCTATTTGGTTTTCACGTTAAACTATTGATTATAAATTTATAAAAGATGCACAACCAAACGGTACATTTTGTTCCAGATTTGTTTTGACAAATAGGTACACGCTGAAAAAAGATTTGTTGCCGTGACAACAACCATTTTAGCCACTGCAGTCTCAAGAGAGTTTTTTGGTGCTACAACAAAGCTTTTATTGCTACATCGTAAAGTTGTATTTGTTGAAGCAACTGGTTTTCATGTTATATCAAATTAATATTATTTAACATTAAATCTGTTTATCTTAACACAGCAATATTTTCTATTGATATTTCTACTTACCACTGTAGAATTTCAAATAAATGTTATTAAAACAATCTCAGCAAACATTCTGTTAATGATTGCAGAGCGACTGAAAAAGCTCTATTATTATAAAACAAGATAATGTCATCCTCAGATGATAACATAGTAATGCACAGTAAAATTTAAAATTAGTTCTATGCCAAGAATTTTTTTTCCAAAACCGCAAATTAATGTAAGAGAATTTTAATTGAAATTTTCAATTCTTTTACGTTGCTTTATTTCCACAACAATAGTTTAAATCAAACATTTTTATTCTTAGCAATATTGTTTGTCACATTATTATGTTGACATGGCATTGCTTCAAAAACCAGAATATTTAATCGTATTTAGACTAAATATGAAATTAAATTTAAAAAATATATTATTTCTGTATTGTCCGTATCGCATTACTGGCTACGTTAGGGTTAGCAGTTGATCATGCTCAGAATTAAGCCACTTACTTTATTTATTAAATAAATAAATTAAATAAATTTAAAATTTAAATTAACTAATTTGAACACTTTTTACAAATTTTTTAAAACAAACAAATTTTTTTTAAATCAATATTAAAGTTAGTCTAAAAGTTTCATAATTTTTGTGTTTTTATTTTTATTAATCATATCACATTTTTAGAATAAACCAAAAAATGCACAAACACTTTTTAAAACTAAGATATTTAAGTTAACACAAAATTATAAAATTTCCCTTAATCCAAAATTATTTCTTGCTTGGGTGTACATTCATTATTTATTATTAACATGAGACTCTTAATTGTTTTATAATTTTTAAATTGTAAATTTTCGTCTAAATACATTGAATAAATGTTGTTAAGCTAAAAGTTTTCGTTCCTCGTGTGGTATCGCCACACATTTCCATCTATTCGCCATCTATTCACACCTGAACGCCTGGTCAAATAAATTTTGTAGCGAAACAATTTCAATTCTTTTAAACAACCAAAATTATCAAAAAACTTTACAAATTTTCTTTTTATAAGCACTTTACTTCAATTAAAATAACTTTAATACAAAAAAAATCACTTAATAATTAATAATTATTGAAATCATCAAAATAAAATTATAATTTTGCGTAGCGGGAATAACAATCCTCCTGATAGCCAACGCACACCACGTCTGCTATCCTTAGACTTCAACCTCCTACACCCACTCTACCTTCAGCACGGTTACCACAACATTATTTACACTTAACTCTATGTACAGCGTACTTACAAATAAATAATCAACAATAACAAACAAAACTTCAAAATAATTTATAAATTAAATAAATAATGGTTTTTATGGTTTCAAAGCACGACAGTATATTATCGCAAACGTTTTCACCATAATATGGCATCATCAGGTGATAAACTAACCACTTATCTGTTGATTATTTATTTTTATTACTTATAAACCACGCGGAATTATACAATTGATTACAATTATATAGCAATAATGAATTTAATTCAAATAAGAAATTGATAAAACTGTACTAAAGTAACAATGTTATCCAGGATAACCGCGAAATACGAAAATAATGTACTACGTACTGATTAAGTGGAAAAATACATAATTTCAAGTTTCTATAATTTTGCTTTGCCTTGTTTTTTTATAAACATTAAACATGTGTTTTTGGGTAATGAAACTCTGTATTAATTAGAGATAGTTCAGGGTTGTCCAAAGTCGGAGGTAGTCTAGTGTACACAATTTTTGTTCATGGTTTTTTACCCCTCAGTGTTTTGTGAATTTAAATTTTCTGTGTATCAGTCTGTGGGATTATGTGTGCTTATTGAATCGTATAGCATACAAAATGTAAGCTTACAAACACTTAGATTTAGTGTAAAAATTTTTTTATTACTCTAGAAACCTGCAAACTATTATACTTGAATGAATAGGAAGTATTTTGTTAATTTTTTATTTGATTTGACTTTGTTTGAGGACAGTCATTAGCTTAGTTAATTAGCCAAACAATTGCTGATCCAAAAGTGCCCTAAGAGATTAAACTTTCTTATGACCGTCTCCTTTCCGAGATCTGGAGAAGAAGTGTCCCTAGCATTAATTAGAAATTAGAAATTAAGAGGCAAAGATCAGAAGCGCGCAGTAATGGAAAATAAAAACAGACTGAAAGGAACACGGATTTACTTAGAGAGTGACAAAATACGGGAAGATGGGAGAAATAAAGTTAGAGTTGAGTACAAAAGCCTTTATAAGCAAGACAAGTTATATATATGGGACAAAAAGAACAGTGAGCTGAAGCTGAACGAGAAATCAGTGCAATTACCGAAGAACTAAAAAAAAACTAAGTAACAGGTAAGGGATAGCTGGAATAACCCCACCAGTTACTCCAAATAGAACCGGAAAAGACGTAAAGAAAACTAGGCTTAAAAATGGGAGAAATGCAGACGATAGTGAAGACAAACGCGAGAAGACAAAGATAAGAAAGAAAAAGATGAAGAGAAATGTAAGCAGGATGGGGACATGGAATGTAAGGACCCTGCCGAAACGAGAAACCGAAGAGTTGATGAGATAAAGGGTAGATTTTGTAGCACTTCTGGAAATTAAATGGAAAAAGCAAGGAGAAATAATCGGAAAGAGTTTTTCGCTACTGTACTCTGGCGAAGAGAAGCCATGAAGAATTGGGGTGGGATTTATGGTATCAAAGAAACTACGTGATAATATAGTACAATTTAAAACGGTGAGCGGAAGAGTGGCATATACATGAGAGTTAGGCAAAACCGTCAAATATATCAGTTATTAGCGCATATGCACCTACAGAAGTAAGCCATGACGCAAAGAAAGAAAGCTTCTATGGTAAATTAGAAGATATATGTGAAGAAACCCACAAAAGTGACACCTTAATAATACTAAGTGATTTTAATACGCAAATTGAAAAAGAAGAGTACATAAAAGAAATGACTGGAAAGCAGAAACAACGATGAAGGTAATCAGATTGATCACGTATTGATACCAAGAAGGAATAAAATGTCAATAAGAGATGCACGATCATATAGAGAACCCAATGCAGACACGGATCATTACTTGGTAGTAGCAGCCATTAAACAAAAAGTGGAAACAAATAGAAAAAATAAAAAAAAAGCAACTAAAAAACTAGAAAAAAGTCAAATAACAAGAAGTTATGAGGACATGGTGAAGGAGAAGATGGAGAGAGAAGGAAAAAATGACATAATACACTTAGAATTCGACATAATTGTGAATAGCCTGAAAAAGAGTGCTAAAAAAGTGTGGGGATATGAAAAGAAGAAAACGCGATCTGAGTGGTTTGACGATGAATGTGTAATAGCAAATGCAACAAAAAGTGCAGCAAGACTGAAATGGCCGAGTACGAAAACAGAAGATGACCTAAAAAGTTACAAGAAAAGTAGAGAAAACGCAAGAAAAACGTATAAAAAAAAAGAATTTATGGATTAAAGCCATGATGGAGAAAATAGAAGAAAGCAACCGATTAAATAATGCAAGGCAGTTTTATGAACAGATTAAGCTACAAAAGAAAAACAACAAGATGAAAGTAAGAGAAATAAAGAATGAAGAAGGAAAGTTAGAAAGTGGTACTCAAAAAATAAAACAGATATAGGAAGAACACTTCAGTAAGTTGCTAAATGTTCCACAAAGAAGCGAAAAGAAAAATTAAATACAGTCGAGCAAAGAAGAGAAAGAAGAAGATGATCCTTGTTATGAAGAAGTGGAGGAAATAATAAGTAACCTAAGAAATAGAAAGATGCCAAGTAAAAACGAAGTAAACGCTGAATTATTAAAGTATAGCGGAGCAGAATTACATAAAAGAATATATGAACTGGTGAGACAGGTGTGGGGAGAGGATAGGATGCCAAGGAATTGGAAGGAGAAAATTATAGTTGCTATAAAAAAGAAAAGAGATCTAGAAGTATGCAGCAACTATAGAGGAGTTACACTGTTGAATACAACTTACGAAGCACTATTCACACTAATAAATGAAAGATTGAAAAGACATACAAAAAGAGAGATAGGAGAATATCAGTGTGAATTCACCGAAAGCAAATCAAGAGTAGATGCTATATTTATTCTAAAACAAATAATAGAAAGAAGCTTCGAGTATAATATTGACATGCATAAGTTGTTCATAGATTACAAGCAGGCATTTGACAAGGTCAATAGAGAAGAACTACTAAGAACGATGAAAGAAATGAAGATTCCGAAGAAATTGATGAAGTTGACAAATATGACACTTGAATGAACGACATGGTGTATAAGAACATCAGTAGGAGAAACGAATGATTTTGAAGTAAATATCGGAGTGAGGCAAAGAGATGGGATGTCTGCAACGTTGTTTAATCTGATGCCGGAAAAGATAATAAGAAGCATAAATGTCAAAACACAATAATAAATAGAGAGGTGCAAGTAATAGCCTCTGCGGATGATGGAAACATATTAAGAGCTTTCAAAATAAGAATATTAAAAACGTTAATAAGACCTGTCATAATGTACGCGTCGGAAGTAATGAGCTTAACAAAGAAAGAGGATTTTAAATATAAAATTTAAAAAAAAAAGAAAGGAAAAAAAGGAAAAGGAATTTAAAAAAAGGTGTTGGACATAAAAAGAATCAACGAATCGGAAATAAGTATCATGACGAACAGGGAATTACATGAAGCAATGAATAACGAAGACATAGGAAAGCAGATAATTAAGTCGAATAGAGTAGAGTAAGATGGCTGAGACACCTGGTGAGAAGAGAGGAGAGTGCAGTGATAAATTAGATAATGTAGTAGAGACTAATGGAGGATAGAGCGAGAGGTAGACCAAAACTGAAATGGTACGACCAGGTACGAGAAGGTCAGAGACAGAAATGAATGAAAGAGAATAGTAACGAATGTGATAACAGATAAAAGACTTTAAATATTTAAAATGTAGTTGTTACGGGGACTAATCCACCTCAAAAGAAAACGGATTTGTAAGAAACAGCTAACCTCCGCCTTGGAGTGTAAAGCTATTAAATAAAATGACCGTCTCCGTACTTTAAAAGAGTCGTAAAATAGGCTAAACTTAGCCAAGGCCAAGATAACTTACTAGGGAATATATTTTACAGGGCGGTTTTTCGTTGCCTTTCCTATAGTCCACAGATCAATATTGAGTTTTAGATTACATCAGAATATATTCCAAGCGACCCCGATTTAAACTGCAATCTCCTGGTTACCTGTTACTCCGTACTGCTGGTCTTATTTACCAGCACCAATAATAAAGATAAACAAGGGTTACAGGCATATTTGAGGGCAAACCCAACATTCTACCTTGGGAATTTTAAGTAGATTGTGTTTTTCCTTACCAGTGTTAGTTTGGAGGATAGTAACGACGATAACTGCATCGTCAGTTTTGAAGTTGGTTGTACAAATAGTTCGAATTTATTGAAAACTACTGGAATTATTAGAATATAATGGTAAGAAAATTTATGTTAAGCCCGTGGTATTAACCACATACCAAACCAAATTTGGAGAAAAGAATTACTGGAATTAATTTGTAATTGACAGAATTATTTTGGAATTATTGGAATATTTTTAATTAAACTGTATCTCGGTTGCATATATCATGTGATTTTGGCGTGGTTTAGTTTAAAATGAGAGTTTAATTCAGATCGATATCTACAAGGCCATAGATCGTGGCGCAGTTATGCGCCTTAGTTGATAATTGAAGTGTCATGAAAAAGCAGTCATTCGAATTCGAATAAATTCAATAAAAATGAAATCAAATGTTAAATGCTAGTTTGTAATCGCAGATCTGAAGAGCACACAAGCCATTCCATCCTACAAGATTTTGTATTCATTGTAATGATAATGAAAACAAGAAAACATACTCGTTCATAGTGATACACCCTTAATATTTCCAAGACATCGATTAGGGGTTTAGGAAAAGTCTAATGGAGGGATCAAAACATATCGTAATTTCTCCAAACTCTCGACTTTCCCCTCTCTATTGGTCTAAGTGGAAAGGCAGTTAACAAGTCAACGCTGTCGATCAACAAACAAAATTCGCCAAAGCTTTTACCGAATATTATGCAGTACTTTATATAAGTTTAAATTATTACTTTTTCTTTTTAAAATAAATTCGACTCTTTCGAAACAATTCAATGACTTATAATTTAATTAATGTAGCCTAAAAGTTATTTTTATTAGGTTATTAATATTAGAGATCCGTCATTCAACTAAACTTGACGAATTAAATTATTTAACTCAATAATGTAGCGTTGAAATAAGTCTTTTATCCTAAATGGATTTTGCATTTTCATGTAATTTTGCTTCAAAATTTAATTTCACTTAAAATAATCTTTTCGGTTTTAAATTTGATTTCCTAAGTTTATTATTCTTATTTCTTTGTTTATTCTAATAAATTAGTGTCAACATTTTTTACGCGGAGAAGTTTGAAATTTTCTTTTTCTGCCGGTTAATGAGAATAAATAGTTATTTTTGTATCTAGGATGTAAAGTTGTTGTTTTCAGACGCTTTACACTCACTGGATATAATATAATATGCTACTCCTGATTTGATAAATTTTACTTATTATTTCTTTTCAGTGACTAATTAATTATTTTACCTATCTGCTTCAAGATTAAAGCTCGACTTTATTTAGCCTCAAAATGTCAAATATTCGTGTTTAACGTTAACGTTAAAACCTGAAAAAAGAAAATCAAAAATATAACGGTAATTGTTACATTACCAGTTACCTACTTTTTTGTAATTATCCCAGTTGGTATAGTCTATACGGGAAAACTTGAACTGGATTAGGTATTTTATTAGTTCTAAACCATCAACAAGTAGAACACTTAAACAATAATAAATTAAAGTAATTACTAGAAAGATAAAAGAAGTCCATCTTACTTTAGTCTCTATTTCTATGCTATAAAACCATTATATTTATTCGATTAGAAAAAATTAATTGCTAACTTCCACCGAAAAGAGTTCATTAATAACGTTGACAATTATTTTTAATTTACTGGTAGATTTAGTTAGTCATATGATACTTAATAATGTTACATGAAAGGGTAATTAATTTCTGTAAGCCTTATCAAATAACATATGTCTTAAAATTTGACACAATAATTCTCTAATATAAGAAGGATTAGTTGAAGAAAAGATGCGGAAAACGCATCGTGGAGGTTCCCACTTTAATTACGTCCCAATATATTATATTGTCTCATTATATTTGTATTAACAATTTAATTTTTTTAATTTTTATACTGCGTATTTAATTTATGCAACGAGAATCGTTCGAGTAATCACCAATTAAGAACTTTACACGGGCTTGTTTTATTAATGAAACGAAACGAAAGAGTGAAACTAAATTAAAATTAGGAGAGATAAAGTAAATTTGCCTAATAGAATAATTATTAAAGCCATACCTACATTAGTAATACATTAATTAACTTTAATAATAGTGAAGCCTGGAGTAATATTTCGTGATTATAATAACTTAATCTTGGCATATGCTGTTGTGCTTTGTAAAAATACAATTGCGAGAAGCGTGTCGCGTTCGCTGCAGATATGATAAACTCCCCTGCCCGACGCGACGTTGAAAATGAAATTTACGATCTTAAACATGCTATAAAGGGACGGTCTTTGTTGAAGTTTTTCTGTACTTATTGTGTAGGTTAATGAAGTACTACTCGATTTTGACGAAGACGATGTGCCACAAACACAAATTACCAATTTTTACATTTTTTAAAGAATTAAAATACAACTAACTTCCTACCGAGAAAATCGCTCTGGGTATTGAACACTTGAACAAAAGTTGCTATAATTTTAATACTTTTGCTACAAAATGTATTAAACTATCTCAGCATGTGAAAGCCAACACCTAGGGTGTTTAATATAACAAATGATGATGGATGACCAAAAAGATTAACACGTTACGTCGGTTTTTTTTATGTGCCGGGATTGTTGCGGTGAAATTCATATATGGGGTTAGAAGGCTATTAAATGTCAGTTGTTAAACATTTTGCATAATAAAGATCATAAATATTTATGAAAACGTCAGTGTGGCCCAACGAAGAGACAATAAATTGACAAGATAAATAGAAAAAAAGTTTTAATTACCATTATCTTTATGGCGGCTCTTAAATGCGTTTATTAACAATAAGGTTTATCATTTTTTTACTCAAAAGTTTCTTTTGTCGAGAGGAATTATTTTCCTTTTACTGCAAATCTGATAGCTTTAACGGCTACGGAAAAAATTTATTATTCGGGTTAATTTGTTTTTGATTATAATCAAATATCAAATGAAATAATAATATAAAATTGATTTATAATAAAGCCCGAATTTTTATGTTTTAAAAATTAATAAAAATATTTTAATATTATACTTTATGAACTATACTTAATAGAAATTAGAAATAAAATACAAAAAACGTATAAAGTATAATACTATAAAAAAAATTTGCGCTTGACTTGTTGCAATTGGCGCAGATAACCCTAGTGTGCTGTTTTTTTATCTTAACCAAGCTTATGAAAACCACTAAATATTGATTGATACTGATTTCATCGTAAATCCACCATCTGACCTCGGCAGTTTATTATCCAGTTTTTAAACAATCCAGAATTATTGTTCTTTTTGATTTTTTTAGTCAAAAATATTATTAGTATACTTAATTGACCATATAACCCTCAATAATATATTTTAATAATTTAGTATTTTTACATTTTAATTTTTATCTATCATAATCTCAAATAATTCTGCATATTGACGTGTTTTATTTTGTAAACCGACCCTGACCTACGCAATTTAATGTTATTCGCGTAAAATGGTGTAAAAATGATAATTAAAATGAATTGTAAATATGATAATATTATATTTATAAGTTAAAAGCGTTTGTAAATGAGGAAATTAATAATAAACAAAAATAATTTATAATAATATTTTTGTATAGAATTTTGTCTCTGATGTTTGATTTTTACAATAAAGTCATAGCAGACATAAATCCGTAGCATTGCCAACGCGTGGATTTTTTTACGTCATCGGATAAAAGATAAAAATCCATCTGTACTTTACATTTATTGATGTAATTTGAGAATTTGAAGATTTTATAACACCGAAGTTATATAATATTGCTATATTATTACAGCAAAACACAAAAAGAATAACTGGTCTGGGTTGAAAGAGAATTTACTTATAAAATAAATTGAAAATACTTATAGCGTATGAAACTCAAAAGTTTTCACTACAATTTATTATAATGACAAACATTATTTTAAACTTTTAATACCCGGAAAATTGAAGAAATAAACATGTGTGTATAGAGGATTTTTATTCTAACTGCAGTACTTGAGTAACCACGTGCTTATATTTCCAAATTTTTAAATTGTTATACCTACTTAGTTTGAAATAAATTTCGATAACGGTTTTTAACTGTTACTTTTTTCCATTTAAAAAATTGATCTATAAATTTAATGTAAATTTTAAAATATCCATGTACTATAGATTATACTGGATAAATAACACAATAAAAATTAAAAACCAAATAAAGAAAACTAAAGTTAATACCTATTGAATAGCCTAAATTATTATATACCCCCCCCCCTGTACATAAGCTTTAAAGTTTTTAAATTTAAAAAGTCAAATGAAATGAAAAGATATACCTATTGGTATAACCACTAACAATATTTCTTCAGAATAGGCTTTCTAATCATATTATAACCACTTAAAAAAAAAAATAAATTTTTAATTTTAAATTTTGCTTTTGGTGCAAAACTGTATTTGATTAAGTTTTAAGGAAATTAGTGAGATGGCGTGGAGATAAAAAGTGTTAAAACAAAAGATAAGTAGAAACAGAATAAACTAAAAGGAATTTGTATTATATTAATTTACTTATTGAAAATATTATTCTTTGGAACAAATTGTAAATTTACATTTACGTTTTCAATTAAGAAAAATAAACAAAATTAAATAAAATAATAAATTTTTCTAAACAAAATGTAATTTTTCTAAAATAAAATGTAATTATATTATTTGAACTAACGAAAAGAACTCTTTAAGTGTTCTTACGATAAGGTAAGCTTTGGTAGGTTGAAAAAGCACTAAAATTAAGCGAAGACCTATTTTTTTTAAAGGTGCTATGAGCAATCGTTTCTAAGAAAATAGCGTTTAAAAATTTTTAATTGCAATACCGTACTTCAGTTGT
The DNA here is from genome assembly GCA_911387805.1 of Cantharis rustica. Lineage (NCBI taxonomy): Eukaryota > Metazoa > Arthropoda > Insecta > Coleoptera > Cantharidae > Cantharis > Cantharis rustica. The sequence goes on from OU426877.1 coordinate 44,112,614, forward strand.
ACTACCAATCTGGTAACGCATCCGTAAGTGGATTAGAAGATCCCAGGTTCGATTGCTCGCAGGAATAGTATTTTTATAGATTTTTTTATATCTTCCCGAATACGATAAAAGATATGCTATATTCTGCTAACTTTATAACATGATACACTGAAAGAAAAAAATATTATTGCGGGAAAGCAAACCTGGACCTTCCAATCCACTTGCATTGGATAAGTTTTTCAGTGTTTATTTAGAATAAATTTATATTGCATAAACTAACTAAAGTACAGGATTAATACTTATAAACGCTATTTTCTTAAAAACGGTTGCTCATAGCACTTAAAAAGCAAGCGTTTACTTAATTTTAGTACTTTTACCTTGTACTAATCTTATAGTTACCCTTGAGAGGTTTTTCTCCTAAGATCATCGATTAATTTTTTCACAAAATTAACCTACTCTACCTATGTGAAATTTATAATTAATAAATAATCCATATTTGTTTGGACACTCCTCATTCTCTTTCATCTCCATCATGTAATATACATATTTTCTTGAGAAAATTCTTATGATCGTCTAAAACTTTTAAGGTAGTTTGATAATCTTTTCGTTATTTATCCATTTTTTAAATTTTATCTTCAATTTTGTCTTTATTAGACATTACACATAAATTTATTTCTAAATTATTAAAATTCAGTTTAATGTCGAATACATCTCATTACATCTTCTAAATTCTTGTGCTCGATGTAAACACTTGCATTTTTAAACATTTTTCAATTTGCTTCTTAAATTCTTTAAATTTAATATTTTATTAAGGGAATCATATTTTCTTAATTATGCATTTTCATTTGATATTCTTTCCTTTCAATTCAGTTTTATGTTAAATTTACTAAATGCCACTTTTGTTTTATGGTTTTTGACTTTTTCTTCTTGGTTCCTTTATTCATTAAATTACTTTGAGATTTTTGTTTTTTATTTATAATTTTGCGTCGTTTAAAATTTTTTTTGCCATTACAACTTTCGATCAATTCAATATTATTATGTACCCTTTCTTCTGCATTACTTATCAATGGTTCTATCTGTTCTTTTAATATGTTTTTGTTATCGCTTGTTTCCATAATTCATATAAGATTTTCATAAAATTATTTATTTATTTTTTTTTATCTCTTTACACATCAATCTGTTTTATTTTCTTTTTCAATTTATTACTAAATAAAAAATAACTTAAAAAAGTTTAACATTTTTTAAGTATTTTAGTGGTATTTAGTAGCATGTGATGTTAAAATAATCAAACTTAACAAAATGTTAAAATAATAAAATTTTAACTATTAAGTAAATAATACTTAATAATTTAAATTACTTAAAAATAAAAAACAAAAAATAAAAAAATCTGTAACATAATATAAAGGCCCCTATTTCACGATTATTATCTATCCTCAGTCATATTTAACAGTAAAAATAACGAATAAGAGCAAATATACCAAAAAAAATTGAAAAAATTTAAAATTTTAAAAATCAAGAAATTAACCAAACTTTAAAATAAATATTGCGCTTACCAAATGACCAAACTAGAAGAGTTTACGTGTCTAAATGAAATTTTAGGTTAAGAAAAGATTATGAAATCTAAATCCCCTACAATGGGTTGAAGTAAAGACATACAATGCCATCTATTACTTCGAAAGTAAATTTGAAAAGAGTTTTCAAATTTTACCACATTTTGTATCTAAAGCACGTTATCTGTAAATAGAAAATAACTTAAAAAAGTTTAGAATTTTTTAAGTATTTATTAGTTATTTACTTAATAGTTAAAATTTTATTATTTTAACATTTTGCTAAATTTGATTATTTTAATTTATTGCTAACTCATCATTCCTATCTTATTGCTTTTTAATCATTTTCTAGCATAGGTATAATAAACTACACAATTTTGTTAAAATTACTTTTTATTGCATTTATTTTACATTTAGTTTGATTTGTGATCACTGAATGGGAAGAATTGTGCTAAACCAACTATAGGCTATAAGAAAACTAGAAAAAGGTGATAAAAAAGTGAAATTGTTAAATTTTAAGATAAATAGTACGAGAAGAAATAATACTAAAAGTTGAAATAATAGAAAATAAAGTGTTTGAAATAATATAAAATTGTAGAAAATCAAATTTATGGGAAAATTGAAAAGTTGAGTTAGAATTCATAATAATCAATAAGTTTGTAAATCCTGAAAAAATCAAAGATAAATTTTTGCAAAGTTGTGTGTTTTTAATTTGTAATTTTTAGCTCAATATTTTAATAACAATGTAAAATAAATAAACTAAATAGATGAAATATTAAGTTAAAATTCCACTTTAAAAGTACTAGCAAAATATTTATCTACTGTTTGTTAGAGTCATATTGGTTATAAAGCAAGAATCCCATTTTAATAAAACTTTGTCCTGCAACATTATTATAGTCACTCTTGTTTTTTGGTGTTTTTTACTTTACAGAAGTGCTACTTTTAACAAAAGTTTTCTTTCATGTTAAAAGTTTCTCGAGGAAAAGTCTTAAAACAATGCAAATTTTTATGAAATTTTTGAAAAAATTCGATTTAGCTTTTATATTGCTGCTATTATCAAATACAATTTTACGCTTTATTAGGTGAAAAAAAGTTAAGTAAAAGTATCTTCCAACCGGCATCTTCAACAATAAATATGCATTGCGAAGTTGTGTAAATGGAAAAAGGCTCGATGTCATCCGGCTAACTTATTTCACTAGTTCATTTCTTGTTTAACGCTCGTTAAACTCTGAGACATTATGATTCAAACTTAAATTACAAAATATAATCTCTATAATAAACAAACAGCATATGCGGTTGTCATTGTATGCGAGCCGAGATGATCCCAAAGTTATTCCGCACTCAAACAAGTTCAAGCCGCTTTGGGAAATGAGAAAATACACGTCTGTCATCAAACTTAACAACTGCCGAATACATTTTCGCCTTCTGCTTTTGTTTCTCTTTTAACTTTGATTGAGTAAACAAAAATTAATTATTTTGTGATTTACACGATTACTATTACATACCATTGTGTTTTTAAACAAATCCAATATGGATTTTGTAACAAATTCATTTATTCGTACATCCTGCAGGAAATTGATTTTTCAAACAGTAAGCAGTACAATTATTTTTTTTCGGAATTGGAAAAATACTGAAATTTAATTAATTTCAAACTGGTACGAGATAATCGAATACCCCAGATATATTATAATATAAAATATAATATTTATTTGAAATTAATATTTGTACACAGAATTTTACGTGGGACGTGAAAATTTCTTCTTCTTATATTAAATACAGCGCGATTACACACAGAAAAATTATTACTTGATGTAAATTGCAGAAATTTAGACCTAATATACGTTATATTCGTATATCAGCAAGTTGTTTGTATATTTGTATAAAAGAAGTTGCATATTATTTAAAATAATGAAATAGTATAATGAATTTGAATATACATATTATCTAAAACAAAAAATACTAATTACTTAAATTAAAAGTATCATAAATATACAGATTAAACATATAATTTGTTTCTTGTTAAAACCTAGATACACTTAAGATTAAAATACTTTTATTTAATTCCAATATAGGAATTCTTATGATGAACTATATGATATATTTAAAATGAAAGTAATATATTAATTTAAGTATATGAGTTTTTAAAACCAAGTATAGAAAACAACGATATATTTAAATTTCAAATAGTGGTTTGTTGAAATAAGTACATATTTATTTACATTAATTTTATTCATTATTAAAATCAAAAATATGTTTTGTTTCCAATATACTTACAATTTCTTCAAAATTATTGGTGATAATAATTATTATAATCATAGATTATAATTTCAATAATTAAATCATATCTTAATTTATCCACAGCTCAAAAATTGATAATTTTATTCAAAAAATTACACAAACAGCAATTTTATTTCAAAAATTCTTAATTAATTAATATTTTTGAAATAAAATTGCCTTTTGTGTAGTTTTTGGAATAAAATTATTATTTTTAAATTATGAATAGATAAAAAACTAAATATAATAATTATAGAAATTGTAATATAATTTTATTATAACTAGCACTGTATTTGCAAAGAATTCATCAATAGTATGGCTATTGTAGTACTTTGTAAGTTTTCCAACCGTATCACCTTTACAAGATGCTGGCACCATTTTTAAAGAATCAAATGGCTAAATATCTTCTCTAAAGAAAGAGAAAAGGGAATGCAGCAATACATATAGGGTGAGATTAAACTAAAGACTAAAGTTTTAAAATAAAATAAAGTCAGCAATAAAACTAATTAAAAAAAAAACATTATTACTCTATAATAATTTAATAATGATAAAACGATAAACTACATAATATAATATGGATACAAATGCATAAAAATATTGTTATAATGTAAATGATACATAAATTATGTAAGCGATAAGTATAATAATAAAATAATTACCCTGTATAAAAGGGACACTTTATACCCTATACATATAACTTTAAAGTAAAACAAAACAAAAATTTAACACTTAACACAAAAAATAATATCCTCGCTGAAAGAAACGCGTTTTCTATAACATTAAAATTGAAATATATCTCATTATTAATTATTGTATGAATTGTTGTTGGCATGTTCAAATTTTTCTTATTTAATTCAATAAAATGTTGACTCTCATTAATCTTTTTTACTTTATATGCCTTAGAGCCCTCGCAGACTGCAGACTTTCTATCGGCCGATAGGTTGGTTGATTTCTTAATCAGTATGAAGATATATGCAAGGGCGCAAATTATAACGATTTGGTATCGGCCGATAAAAAAGTTTGATGGGCTATACGATTGCCTTAAAACTGAACTATCGGTCAAAATTATCGGCCGATAGAAAGTCTGCAGTCTGCGAGGGCTCTTATAGTGACTACAATACTCTAAATTATTTAACTTAGTACATAGAAATAAAACAACATTGTTATCAGTTTGCTTTATAAAAATACTACACAATCGCACAAACTGAGAGCAGTTCCAGTCATCAAAGGAAGAGAAGATAATAAAGCAGTATTACATTTAGTAGAATAAATTATTCCATTTACTACTTCATACTGACCAATACACCAATTCATCAGGGTCATGTTTTTTATTTTTGAAAAATAATACATCTGTCTTTTGCAACCTACTTGGACAAAAAAAATTAAAGAAAAATTGTTTCTCGTAAATATGATGAAATTATTGTATGGTGTACAGTGCTTTATTTTGTGAGTAACTGATGCAGATCCACCAATAAAATCGATCACAATTCATAAACACTTACGTTCAAATGTTGGGATTAGTTCCTCGCTCCTGTTATCTCTTAATATTGCATTCATTTTACACCAATTATACGATTTTCTTAAAAAAAATTTAACATAAAGTTTACTATATTAGATTTTTTAAAGTAGGCCTACAAGCAATATAAATGGTGGTATAGTATACCTGATCTCTGTTTTATTTGCATTAATAATAATAATCAATAAAATATTGATCAGTAGTTTTGATTACATTACTTTATGCAATAAATTAATGCAAAATAAAAGATTACTTACCTTAGAACAGTTGTTCTAATCACCATTCACAGCTCAAAGGCAGTAACACAAATGACAAGCAAACGCAAGTTAATGGCAATAAAGCATAATATAAGAAGTAGCATATTTTTATCATCTAAGTATACTAATTACCTGCAACAACTATAACATAATATTTAATTTATACTTACCTATCAAAACCATATACTTAGAATAAAAATTTCACTAAAGAATTCAGTCCAAACATACACAATTATTTTAAATGATTATACGATGCTCGGTATATTTAATTCAATTATTTAAATATTCAAATTAAACTTAGCAGAAAAATCGCATCCTTGGTATAAGTATTTCTTAAATTGATTGAATCTAATTATATCAATTTTTTAAATTTAAGTTATGCATTAAATATATTTTACATTAAATTTAAATTTTTCAATCTATTTCATTGGAAAGAAATATTTTTAAATCGAAAGTTATTTGTTTATTGCAAATAAAACGATTCAAATATATACGAATATTAGATACAAGTAATAATTTTTCTGTGTGTAAGTCTGTAAGTTTCTGTTGCTTGTTGAATAATTTAACGGCTTGAAATACTTGTATAACTCTTGCTTGCATTTAATAGTAATGCCGAGCATATTTCTAAGGGTTTCAAGAAAATACCTTTGGAAGACTTTGTAATTTGCTAGAAATTTGATGATAATCTCTACGAATTAAGTGTAGTTATAATTGTTCTCGCTATATCTGTGTTGTGTTAACTGTACAATTTTATGAGTTTTGCGCACCTTTAGCTTTTATTTATCCTATAATTCCAGTTTAGTTACCTTATAACATATTAATGTAATGGTAATATCAAAACCCTATTCCATCGTGTACCGTGGAAACTTTAGTTTCAGATAATTCTTATGACAGTTTCTGTAATAGGTAAACCGAAAGTCCCGAATGTATTTGAGTTTAGTATTCAAAAATTCAAGTACCGCGACGTATGTAACCAATATCTAATATAAAATTGTTTAAAACTTCAAGTACATGACATTTTATAGTGGAAGTTCATCGCGCATAGACGGAGTACTACATTAAGGAAATTCAATTTTTGAACAAAAATATTTATGGTTTTCGGTTTACTACAAACCAGGCTACAAGGTAACTGTAGTAAGAAAACTAAATCGCATCATTAACTGATAACTGTACCCTCTAATTAGTGATATCTCATCTTATTGTGTGCAAATGAGGCAGTTTATCCCAAGCAATTCTGGATGATGGACGACACAATACCAACTGAAGAGAATTATACTAAATCTCTGCCATATATTTTCCTACCGAAGAAGTTTAAACTTTTATATAATTGTATTTTTTATTGAATATTGAGTACGGTTTTGGGTTTTGGGTTTTAATAAGGTATTATATTACATTTGCAAAATAATGCTCGAGGTTTCGTTTGATTATCTTGGAAAGGTAAATTAGCTCGGCGTCGAAATAACCAAGATAATCTATATCGAGTTAAATATTACAGAAGGTAACGCACACCTAATTGAATCTTTAAAATTTTCAGTTACAAAAAGTAATTACTATTATATAAACTTAACTTTCCACAGGGTAAATTTCAAACTTTTTTACATTTGGACTTTATCGACTTTATTTTAGAGTCCAATTAAAAACCTATAATATTAATAAATTATTATCGCTCGGCATATGTGTACTTGAAACAAAGAAATATCAATTATTGTCGGAATAAATTACCATCTAATTTTGTCGAATCAATGGTGTATTAATGAATGCGCATAAATGTAAATGACATACAAGTGAGTGGTTGAAATATGAATAACAATGTAAAGCTACAAATTTTTGACCAACTCCGCGGATAGGGATAAATTAAATGTTTTGGCAAAAAAATTAATTCGATAAACTTTTTAAGTACATATTATACAAGTTTAATATTATACTTGGGTAAGGTTTTCTATGGGAATCGTTCATGAAATACGCGAGCATGAAACTTTATTTAGTTTTTTTAAGTTAATAAAGTTAGCTATCAAAGTGGTTTCATGACTGTAAATTTCAAAGCTTAATGTATTGCATTTTTATTATAAATGAAGTAGATGTATCTTTCTTTTTATTTTAGCGAAATTTCAAATACCTATATTTTGCTATAAATAAAGTATTAAAACACGGTTTACAAAAATTAGTTCAAAATGATTGGAAACACTGTCAGTATAAAATTACATCGCTTGCATTTGCAGCGGATAATGCATGTAGGTATTTTAATAACTGAGAGATAGACTGCGCGTTATTAACAAGATTTGATTGATGCATTTATGAAACGCTAGATCGATCATCGATATTATTATTATACTACATACATCATCACGTTTAATGGGACTGTATTACATTTAGCTTTGAGATAATAACTATCTTTAATAAGATTATCTGTGTGCATTGAAATTCGCTCTAAATTTGCATCAATTATTCTTATATATCCCATCCCTTTTATAGAATCAATTCATTACTTATTCAAAAGTATTGAATAATAATTTTATATTCTCATTTCATGCATGAGCAATTTACAGCAGTTATTCGAATTAATGTATTCAATTTGTAAGTAAGCTGATGTATTACCACGTGTATGCTGTAGTGCAATTTACTTCTTGCTAAATAAATCCAAAGGCTAAAATTTGTTTAGATTAAAGCGGACGTTGATGGAAGGTTTATTGCAAACTACTAAGTTATTTAGAGATTGTATGTAATAACATCAGCATTGTTTCAGACGTTCTCTGCATTATTCGTCAAAGTAATGCACGATGAAAAATTCATTTGGCTCATACAACAAAATAACCAGCACGATTTGAGTCTGTAAGTAGTTTTGACAAGATAGAAGAAGATCAACACATTAGCGGAACACTGAGATGTTTATGTTAGATTTGATGTAAGCCGTCAAAACGTCGTGTAAAATTCAAAGTTTTTATCGCATCTGGTGACCTAATTGTCACTCATCATACGTTAGCTGCCAGTTGCTACCGATAGGTTCTCGGAATTTTTCATTAAAATACTTTCAAAAAATTAATTTGAAAGATACGCCTTGACATCGGCTCTTCCAAGTGCGAGGAAGAATCTAAATATTAATTAAGCACTCGAGATAAAATTATTATTAGTAGATGAGGATATCGAAATCTTGCCCCAATCCACTACGTGTGTATGTTATACTTACAAGAAAAAGTACGATGTATTTTAAATATCACTTGATTGATGTACGTTTCTAGCTACGCTTCTCTTTAATATCAAACATATAACAAAAACATGACGGCAAGATAAAGCTGGACACATAAATTTACATTAATGGGGGATGACTGCAAGAAATTATGATACAAATCACGCTTGCGTAATCAAAACAACATTATATTATGGCACGGATGTGAAAATTGTAAAAGATAACTTCCTGTTACCGTAATGCACATTATTCCCTGACCGAGTAATAAATATATCGTCGATTTCATACAAATAATGCTATTAAAAGATTAAAAGGAAACAATTCATTGTTTTGCTCTCTCCCTATGTACAAAAGAAATTAAATTTTTCCAATTTTCTTTTTCGTTTAAATATGCTTTTCAAAATTCCAAATTAAAATATTTCGTTACTTAAATGTTGTCCTTTTACTTTTTGTTTCAAATTACTAAGGACGATTTCGAGAATTCGTGCATTCACCTATTTTATAATTAGTTGCCTTGCATATTAATTAGATTTTAGTGCGGACAATAAAATACATAATTGGAAATTGTAATAAAAATGCAAATGAAGTTATGTTTATTAAACATGTACCTTATAGAACTAAAATGCGTTTAGGTTTAAATTAAGACATTAAGGTTGGTAAAGTGCTTTTTGCTATTATGTTGTACATATACCTATATACTTGATTAGTATTTAATTGTTATTTATTACCTTAAGGCGGAGAAGTATTCGAACCCGTATAAGAAAAATTATACCAATAAAATCTTTTAATTTGATTTTTTTAATTGGCAACTTTTTAATCGATTAGAGACTTTTAGATAACGAGTAAGGTACATTCGTTCTACAAAGCTATGCAAATTTTCCGCTCCCAAACAAAGTAAAACACCACTAATATTAAATAATTATACTTAATGCCTAGTAGTTTTGCAATCCTCAAATTATATAGAATTTTCGTTCTTTTGAGTACACTCAACTTTTTTTTTAACAAATTAGAACTAAAGTGTGCGTTTTTAGCAGATTGCGGATAGACAGATAATATGTGACTTTTGTTTTGACATTTCATTTCAATGGAAAGACTTAAACCGCAATAATATTTACAAATTATTGAAATGTATTATCGAGATTAGTGTTATCTTCGCAAAATTTATGGAAAGTTTCGTCGATTTTATGGTGTACATAATTGACCATTCAGCTATTTTTTGAATTATTGATAAATTTAGAACGCAATTCACATTTCTTGATGTTAAAACATAAACAAGACAAAGAACTATATGTGCCGAATAAAATATCGTTGCTTTAGAAGCCAGTTTAAAAAATATCCAAATCTATCAATTCTTCGGCGTGTTCAGAAGCTTAGATTTTGTGCGTCTTGGACATCTGCGAATAATTTTACGTCAAGATTTTGGTCTGGTGAAGCCGCAACACCATAGTTTTGAGTCGTATGTTCGGTGATTGGACTGAAAATCAATTGCAAGTTGACCCTGTTTTACCACAAAATTTTGTTTAGTAATGAGTTACGTCAATAAAGAAAACTGCTATAGATGGAACAAACATTGATGAATCCGGAAAAATGTACTGTAGGATGCGCTGGTGGCATCATATTCCCGTATTTCATCAAAAATTAAAATAGAGTGAGCGCTATCGTCAATGGTGACCGTTACATGAGCGATTATCACTGATTATTTTGCATGAAATTGATCATGAGAAGATGTAGTTCCAACGGGACAGTGCCACATGCTATATAGCCATCGCAACAATAGATTTATTGAAGGAAAAATTTAGCAATAAAATTACATCGAGAAGTTGACCTTTTAACTGGCTACCTAAATCATGTGATTTGATGCCTTTGGACTATTTTCATTAGTCTATGCCGATACACCAGCGACGATAAAAGCTTTGGAACTCAACGCAACTAGAGTTATTGCGGACGTAATGCTCCAACTACTTACTTGAAAAAGTGGTCAACGATTGGACTGTCAGGATGAACTATATTAGAAGAAGCCATGGTGGATATTTTTCTGAAATTGTCAAATATTCGGTGTCATCGAATGTTCTTTCATACATATAAAATAAACAGATTAGAGATACATATCTCAATTTATTCATACTTTATTTAAATTAAAAGTTGTGACCTTCTAAGAAAACACTTAAAAAATTAAAAGTGCATAAAATTGCACAGTGCACAGTGAATAACATTTTTTGAAAAAGCACAATATTCAAAATTTTCTAATAAATTATGATAGTTGAGGTTATAAATTGCAAATATGAACATACAATTTTGAGAATCATTCACAAGTTTCGATAAAAATAAGACCAAAAGCCGTAAAAATGTAATGCGAATACTGTATTGGCTGCTTTCATAAGGTCAACCCCACCTATAGAGAAAATTTGTTAGCACACAAGTACTTACGCGCAATTGTTTTCGGCTTTTTTATTTATAAAATACCGAAAACAATAATACTGAAAACAAAAACACCGAAACACATAAATACCAAAAAAAAACACCGAAAATAAAAATGCCGTATTACTACAAAAATCTCTATTTTTAAATTGATTATTAAAAAAAAAAAGATTCTTATGCTCGGTTGCACCAACCGACCGTAGAAACAGTCGATTGAACAACCGCCGATCGGCTGATTAATCGATGATTCTCTGATTTTTCAAAACACTAGTTGCACCAGCAAAAAAAACAGTTGGTTCTTGAACCGACTCTTTATGCTAAAGTGAAGTTAGCACTGAATCTAAAAGTTAATATATGTAGTATTAATAATATTAATTAATAATATATATATTGTTAATAATGTATTGTCACCGTGGTTGTGACCTTGATGACAAAAAGTTAGCAGGTTTGTTGATAAAGAAAAGCTAAAAGTAAGTAGAAATTAATATTTTAATAGTATATTAAACAACAAGTTTAGAAAAGTAAAGTTTTACTAAACGAATATAGCTTTTAAGTATGAGCGAGCACAGCGAGCGAGTAACTTAAAAGCTATATGAGTTTAGTAAAACTACTTTTCTTACGAGGTTTGTTTATACAATTTTTTCGTATTTTGTGAAAATCTAATCTAAAATATGAATTTAGACGTTTATGAGTAATTTTTTTTTGCGCGCAATCGGTCTAAATTTTTTCGTATGCCTTCCTACCGATAATTCACGGGGGGTGAGTACGAGGCGAGGGGGGCCAATTTTTTACTCAGTTTTTCGATATCTAGCGCCGTTCTTGAGTTATTGCTAATTCAAAAAGTTTCTAAATAGATATTTGTGTAAAATTTTCGTAATCTAGTAACCAGACACGGCGGCTTTATTTATTTACATAACAACAGTTAATTTTTATTTTTTGATTCGAATTTTGTGTAAGTTACATAATATTAATTATAAAAGTGAGATTGTTAAGTTTTCTAGTTTGAATAAGAATTTTGTACTTTCAATATACATAAATGTATAACAATGATTCCAATATTTAAATAAACAATCTTCTATCCAATAGTTTTTTATTGACAGTGACATTACTATGCAGTAAAGTGACATATCTATGTGCTAAAGTGCCACTTTATTAAATGATTTTGAATTTAATAAAACAGCACATTATTAGTCAAAATGCGAAAAAATAGTTTTAAGCGTATTTCTCATTTAAATGATAAATCAACACAGCTTATGTAAATTTGTTATGTCATTCATTATTATTGCATAATTGTTATATTTCATTTTCAATTATAATAAATTTGTGAAAAATGGAAAATATTAATCACCACTTCACACAATTGGAGAAAGATTCCGTCATTGATGTGATCTTACGGTACAAAGGGATCATCGAAAATAAATAAACTTATGGAGTGACCAACAAGCAAAAAATGGAAGCATGAGAAAACGTTGCTAAAGAATATAATTCTTTCAACATTAACATGCCTTGGAGTGGTAAACAGTTGAAAAATTTATACGAAAATATAAAGAGAAAACTGTAGAAACAAGTTTGTAATGAAAAAGTATGTATCCATATTTTTTTAAATAATTGTATCGGCTCTATTTAACAATCTTTTTTTATAGGTGGAAAGATATAAAACTGGTGGAGGTCCTGGGCCAAGTTCGGTTATGCAACCGAGTCAAGAAAAAATTTTGGCTACTATAAAGGGACAAATTACTCTATTATCAAATATCTACGATTCCAATATGCGGTCGAGTTCATCATCAGATGAAGAAGATGAAGACGTATCCATAGCTTATGGTCTATTATTAAAATTCACATTAAAATACAATAACATTGTAACAGATTAATATAGTCCAACTTACTAATATAAACAAATGTAAAAAAGATTTTATATTAATTTAGTAGTATTTAGTTAATACAATACAAATAATTAAAAAGATTTCAAAAAAACTTTAAACGTCACAAAAATAAATAAATAGTAATAAGCAATATAATGAGGTTACTGTTAAAAACGGTCCGTATTTGCAATTATCGCCCGAAAACGGTTGATTAATTCTGTCTGTAAAATCAATCGATTAACGGACCGATTTTAGGTGGTGCAACACGAAAGCTTCGATTTACGGTCGATCGGCCGATTCAACAGACTGTTTTTTTGCTGGTGCAACCGGGCATTAATTTGTAATGTAACCTACATATAGATCTTACTTTTCAATCAGAACTTAGTAGATAAACTATGTTTCTTCCAGCTCACTTTTGATAAAAAGATTTTTCATACACTTTAAAATAATATAATTTAATAAATTTTAATTCTCAAGTGCAATTTATTCATTAATTTATTTATTTTAAATAAAAATATATATTATGCAACTTTTCTTTTATATTTTTTTTATTTAATAAAATGACTAATGTTATGATAACAGTGTTTTGCGGCTTTGCTTTTGTTTTAAGTACAAATGCTAGCATTACTGAAAGGGACGTAAACGGTAAAACAAATGACGATGTGTGCGACATAATAAGAGGTTACGAGCCCAGACTAAATCAAACCACCATACAATGTAGAAGTGAGTGTACAAAACAAAATTTTGCAAGAAATGGTTGGGATTGCATTGATAATCATAGACATCAGAAATATAGATGTGTAAATATTTATGAAGTTATTACCGATGTAAAAATTTATCGCGAATGTAGGGCGGTGCACGTCCCGAAGTTGAAAATAGTAACTTTGAGGTTATATTAGTTATTATGTAATCTTATAATTAAGTTTATTTTAGATATAATTTAATAAATATTTAGTTCTCAAATGCAATGTAAATATCTAATTTATTTATTTAAAATAAAAAATATACTATGAAAAAAAATTTTTTTGATTCCTCCATCGCAAATTATTCGAACAACGTAAATAAATTGTATGAAAAAAATTTTTTATTGAAAGAGCTAGAAGAAACATAGTTTATCTACTGATAAACTATGTTTCTTCCAGCTCACTTTTGATAAAAAGATTTTTCATACACTTTAAAATAATATAATTTAATAAATTTTAATTCTCAAGTGCAATTTATTCATTAATTTATTTATTTTAAATAAAAATATATATTATGCAACTTTTCTTTTATATTTTTTTTATTTAATAAAATGACTAATGTTATGATAACATTGTTTTGCGGCTTTGCTTTTGTTTTAAGTACAAATGCTAGCATTACTGAAAGGGACGTAAACGGTAAAACAAATGACGATGTGTGCGACATAATAAGAGGTTACGAGCCCAGACTAAATCAAACCACCATACAATGTAGAAGTGAGTGTACAAAACAAAATTTTGAAAGAAATGGTTGGGATTGCATTGATAATCATAGACACCAGAAATATAGATGTGTAAATATTTATGAAGTGATTACCGATGTAAAAATTTATCGCGAATGTAGGGCGGTGCACGTCCCGAAGTTGAAAATAGTAACTTTGAGGTTATATTAGTTATTATGTAATCTTATAATTAAGTTTATTTTAGATATAATTTAATAAATATTTAGTTCTCAAATGCAATGTAAATATCTAATTTATTTATTTAAAATAAAAAATATAATATGAAAAAAAATTTTTTTGATTCCTCCATCGCAAATTATTCGAACAACGTAAATAAATTGTATGAAAAAATTTTTTTATTGAAAGAGCTAGAAGAAACATAGTTTATCTACTTTGATTTTTTATTTTCGTTTTTTTGTATTTTTGGTATTGTTTGGGAGTTTTGACAAGTTATCGCTTATTAGGTTTTAAATTTTATTTCAACTGGAATTTTCAGTAGTTTTAGTAAAAATATTCACTCAAAACAACAAATATAAAAAACTAACAAAAGTTGGGGTTAATAGCAAATAATTAACTCACTTGTTAAATAAGTCCACAGATCAATACCAATAATAGAAATTAAAACTAAACGATTAATTATTCTGTTCACACACTGACACAAAGGTACAAACAAAATCCAATTTAAAATAAAATTATGCTACTACATTATGTTAACCGTTCCAATCGTCAACCATAAAATTCATCAGCAGCATTTCAAAAAGTTGGAATAGAGAAGATTGAAGATTTATCAAATTCGGCAATATTTTTTATTTTGTCTATAAAAACCTGTAACTCTGGTTAACGTCTTAGTCCTTAGATTTTACATAGGTTACAGAATAAAAATATTGTATTAAAGTATAATATAATATATTTTACTTATTTAATCTTTTTTCATTCTGTCAATTCTTTCTTGAATTTACACTAACAAAATTTTTAGAACTTCTTGTTCTCTCGGCCTCCTGAATCTAAAAAAATTCATTAGCTTCAATGTTGATTATATAATTTAACATAGTATACTTGGTGTCATATTTTTTATAATCATTTTTCAATCACTTCCAGTTTAAAAAATAATAGTTACATATTTTGAGTAGATGCCAATAGGGTAATTATTAATATTTTCAATAATTACTTATTAGATAGGTTTTTGGGAGATAGAGAAGGGCGTAAAACGTCGCAGTAGGAAATTTTCTCATCACTGCAGTTACAGCTAGACAGATTAATATCTGATTCCGTTGCAAGGAAGACTCTGCTATTACCTGATTGGTTCTGGACCACCAGACACCATAACAAAGTATAGATCTGACAGTCGATAATATTGTGTCTGGTCCATTGTCTGACCCATTTGCCCTCTGACATTACCAGAATGCCATCCTCGCCTGTCTGGCTATGGTTTTTAGATGTTTTCCTCAGTTTAGCTTCTTTGCAAGTATTATTCCTAGATACTTGGCTTCATGTGTTCCCATTAAGTTAGGCATTATCATGACTTTTAGCTTTCTTTTATTGATAAACAGAACAAGTTCAGACAATATCATTTGAAGCTGACCAGAATCAATTCTCTGGAGTCCTTCCCTAGTCATTTTACCTAAACTCCAGAATCCAAATTGCAATTTCATTTTATTTTACTAAAATAGTGAAAAAAGAATACAATTGCCATTATTGGTGGAATATAGCGTTAATAATGTATGCCAATATTTTTGCAATATTACTACAATATCAATTAACAATATTGGTGCTATTACATATCATTAATATTGGTACCAATATTGATTACTAATATGGGTTGAACATTTCTAGTCAATATTGCTACAATATCGATTACTGATATAACGCGAATAATAATTACTTAAAAAACTCTTTAATTATATTTTAATTACATATTTTTTCAAGATGTTAAGTTTGAGTTTTTGATTTAGATTTTAACATTATTTCTATATAATTTATGCACTACTAATAAGTAGAGTAGCTTAAAGTGTTGGTTAAAAATGTACTCTAAGGACAATATGATATAGTTAATGCGGTCCTTATTTTAACATTAAGGTTTAGAAGATAACAAAATAATCGTGTTTACCTATGATATTACATCAAAATGCAAATTTGTGCTTTTACCACGATAAGCTAATTTATTTGCACTATTTGAAAAACTAAAATATTTTGCGTTGCCTCAAGCGCGAATGTAATAAATTCGATTTGTCTATTGAAAGAAACACATTTTGTGACAATAGGTTGATTTTGCACTTCAACAAGTAATTGTATTTTTTTGGTTTTTATTTGCACGTTTGATTTATTTACGTGTAGTGATTTAGTAAATAGTATTAATGTTTGCCTACCACTGTTAACACTAAATTTTTAGTTTTCCAGAGTATAAAATAAATAACCGTTATTTGTTTAATTTATCCTGGAATTATTTCCGTTTTGTTTTTAAAATTTATATATAGCACTAACAGTTAATGGTGATTAATTTCATAGCACTAACTAGGAGTTTTTAAATTTTCTAGTTCATTATATGATTTAATTATAATTCTTGAGTTACAATAAAGTTCCGTAGTCTGCCGGTTATCATTTAACCCTATTTTACTCATACTGTGTTCATGCTCTAGCACTATACGTTTAGCCCATTGTCCAGTGGATAGCAATAAATATAGAGGGTATTGTCGGTATACACAGAGAGCTGATACTTATCACTGCTAAACAAAAGAATTCAAATTGAATACACGATAATATAGGAGATGTTCGTTATTTATTACACTCGTCGCTTTTATGTTACTAACTGAACTGAAATTGCAATGTTATTTGACGTACATATATAACCAAGTGTTAATAACTCTATGTGCACCTTACGCCGATCATTGAAGCTCGATACCTACGTGTTTGTTATTATTCCGCACAAAACTGTTAATAACTAATAAATCTAATATATTACTCTCGTTTAATTACGCCTCATTCAGCTTCAAACAATAAACTTAATTATGTTGTTTTATCGCCATTTGTTGAAAATGTGATAAATTTCTATACGTCCAATTTGGTCTATTGTATTATAGCTCCTTCCTTAAGAAATTATTCTGAATCATTATGTACTTACACATAGCTCATTGATAAATATAAGAAATTTTATCACATAAATAGAACAAATGTGAGAAAACTTTTTAAGAAGACACAGTGCCTAGAGCAGGCATTCAATGATAGCTTTACTAAATAATTGCTAGTATTGCTATAAAATATACGGAGTTTGCATTCCAAATATTTTCAGTACAAAAAAAAAATATTAATCAATTTACAAAAATTTTACCATTTCCCCATGCCTCAAACTGTAAAATTTTTTATTTTTTTTTTTGATTAATCCAATCTCAAGTTATTATAAAAAGTAGTTAATAGTAGTGTTAGTAATTTCAATACAGAAATATTTAAAGTCGTAATATCTGAAATAAAAATACTAACAGAAAAATTACTAAAAAGAAATTATTGGATCGTTGTGTTTGTGTCGTTTGTGTAATAAGCAGAGAACGACTAAGCCATTTTCAATTTTTTTGCTTTAAGAGATAGAACTTTTATAGCTTTGGTTTAGCATATTAGGAAGGGTAGCATGCTTTCTGTGATTTTGAAGTTGAGGGGTGTGAGGTAAAAAAAATTAGGGCTTACTTATACAGCTTACTTACGTAATATGAGGTAATTTCGTTCGAGTGTTAAATATTTTTTACCATAATCGCTTTTATAAAAACCTGAAGATGATATCAAGAATGTAAAAGCGATGGTGTAATACCATTATTTGATACGTTAACAGAACGAGTTTAATTTTTTTGAAGTACTTGAAACTTTAAAGCATCCTTGAGGTTTATACGAGATACCTTAATACTTTATAGGTACTAAAGTACTTCAGAAAAGAAAATATAATTGTTATTTTGATGAAAGGATAAATTAAATTTGAAGTATGTATTTAAATGTAATGCCGTCTTTCGCCTTTGTGGAAAACTGACAATGCGGTCGTATTCATATCTTTTAACAAAAAGATATTTTAGAGATTACTGCTGTCTAAATTTGCTTCTTGAAGCCTTGTTTATGTAAAGATCAAGTACACCGATGTGTGCCATTTAAAAAAAATTACTAATTCAACACTTAATACATCTTAAGCCTTTTAGAAGCATCGGACAATGTTATGTTCACTATAAGCGTACTGCTTTAATGGGTCTTTAAAATTTTCTCACCTGTTTTGTGAAAGGAATACCAAATAATCTTTTGAGTACGTGTCATAGCTTGAAAATTCTTATCGTTATTAAAATTTTATTTAACACATACCTATATAAGTAAGTGCTTTTACAATAAGATAGTTCTTTCGCAAAATATAATATTTAATTCTACATTTTCATCTTACACCTGGTATCCTTATTATGTTATAAAGGTATCATTATAATCCACCAAGTATTTGTTTGAAAAGAATCTAGTCTCAATATTTAAAGAATCAAAAGAGAAAGTGATATGCAAAAATACACAATAATTGTGTTAATATTTTGAAAGTAATATTATTATATTATATTACTTATTTGCTTTGTAATAAATTATTTTAAATAATAAGTTCTATAGTCAAAGCTAAACCCTGAAATAATTGAGAAAATTTTAAAACAATTGTATTGCACCTGAAAGAGATCTACATGTCAACGCACTAACCGCTAAGCTACGAACATCTTGTGCAAAAATTAGTAATGGCGCAGATTTTTTATTTTACTGTATTTTTCATGTTACTAATACATATTTATTTCACTTCTCTAAATTTAATGCTAAGAGCATAAAGATTTAAATAAACGCCCAGTATAAACACAATTATTAAACGTAGTGTAAGGTAAGAGAGTTCAACTTTGAAATATGTGCATTAACTTTAAATAAAGTAGCTGCGATACTTTATTTTTATTCTGGATTTATTTACTATCCCCTGAGATAATTGCAATTACCAAGTCACATTTTCTGCACAAATTGTAAATTACGGCAATTAATTTTGATGTAAATTTTGTATAATTAATTTTACGCTTTAGTTTTGTTTTAGATCATTTGTTTTATATTTTAGAGCATTACTTATAAACTCTATTATTCAAAAAATACAAAAAATTTTAAAAAAATAATCATCTACATAGTGGATCAGATTTTCGGCTTTCGCCGTAGGAATCTTGAAGATCATGACTTGGAAGCCAATTTTAGTCAGATTATTAATTATACTTTTCAAATGAATTTTTAGAATTTCAGATTTTGGTTTTTATATTATCCCATTATTTTTTTTAGAATATCTATTTCTAAAATAATTATTAGAATTTTATTACATTGTGTGTTTATTCATTTTACGAACAAAAATAATGAATTATTGTAGTAGTTTTAAAGTAGTTTTGTGATAAAATATAAATTTGCAATTATAGATTTCCTAATTATGATTATTTTTCAGATTTGTCAATTGCCTAATGCAATGCTAAGGTCTACAAGTATTCTAGATTTCGAAATGACAATGTATCCTGCTAACTGTAAGTATCTTGACAAAAATTAAGCCTTCTTTTCTTTACATTTACATTTATTTCGCTTCTTTTTCGTTTTTTTCAATTTCTTATCTATTTAGAATATCAAAAATTCAATATTAAGAATATTTTTCAGATGCAAATCCTAATTGAAAATCATAGCAACGAATAAAGAATCGAATTTTCTATGTATTTATTTACATGCAAAACATAAAATTCGATATACGAAATTTCGATTTGCAAAGAATTTTTGAGGAACGTTTCTCTTCTGCATTAAATTTAAGTATAACTTTATTAATGCATTGAATAAGTTTTAATTTGATATTTAAAAAAAACTTATAAGACAAATATTACGTAAGACGATTTTATGCTTAGGCTATCTCATTTAATTTTTAAATAAGAAAGTTTTCGATGATTCGTTCATATTATTTCTATTAAACGATTTTAAATCTTGTTTGTTATTCATCAACTAGTTCCTTAGTCCGTTTAATTGGATCTGCAAAAGTCACCCCTTCAAAATTTAACGGTCTCGTTAGAATTGTTAAATTGTGTGAATATTTTGTGAAATTTAATTGGCATTCTATTATTCCATCAATTGAAATAAGACCATTATTTTTAAATGTAGGATAACATTTCTTCTTCTTTATGCCTCATGGAGTGCCTTACAAGAAAAAGAATTTTTAACCTACAATTTTGCAAAACGAATGTGATTAAAAATTTAAATTGCCTATGATCGAAAGAATTATGTAATGAAATAAATATATAAACGCATTATGGTATACATATGTATAACAACTTAATGGTAACAATGCTTACCGAGAGTATAGGCTACGAGGCTCATCCTTTTGGTTCATCAACATCTATTGTCAGTTTAAATTGAATACAAACTAGAAATTCCAAGCAAGGTTTCTACAAGAGATCGTAATTATTGGCTCATAATGGAATTCTGTTATCTTCAAAAGCTTCACTCTACTCTTTACGATCTTTCATTTAATTTTACTTAATTTAAACTATTTATATGTGTAATTAACTTTGATAGGAATACTCATATCTTTATTACCAATACTTTTGATATTTTCATTTTTTTATAACAGAATTTCTTTAACAAAGTCCCCATATCATCTTATACTTTAAATGAGAGAATTTTACGATTGCATAGTAAAAAAGATAAAAAAAATTTCCTTCTATGCTGGTAGTTGATCACAATGTATAATCTGTACAAGTTGGTTTATTTATTCACAGTCGTCCATTTTTTAGTATTGCAGCTTTCTTTTTACTTGGCAAATGACTGTAGATGTAAAAGCGCCCTAGCAAGCAATTTAATTAAAAACCGTGCTACAAAACTGCACTCGTAAAAACTTTTTGAAGTATAAATTATGAGGGTTTGTTCCTGTGCGATTAGATTTTGCATAAAAAAGCCACTCGCTATCAAATATTCATGTTTGATGAATAAGCCCTTCCTTTTAAACTTGATTTGAGTGTTTGTAAACGTTTTGTAGCAAAATTGCCGGAAATTTTTAATTTACATTTTCTTTCCGATGACAATATTATAAATCTTATTATTAATTTTCTTTCAATTTGCTGCCTAAACTTTTTCATCTTTTTAATAAAATGTTTGAGCAATATTCGAATTGGTGTTAATTTATTATTTATTCGAAAGTATTGGCTGCTATAGAACGAAGCAAACTATGTTAGTTAAAACCTTCAGTAAAATAATTAAATTATTTGGATCATTACGATTCTATTCAACAAATTCAATACTCTATTCATCTCAATAACCAAATATTAACAGAGCATTACATTTTAGAAATACCGTGTATTCATGCAGGATATACACATTCCATTATTATTATTATTGCAATTATTCGGTCAACACTATGTCAATAATGTACATTGCCAGAAACGTTATAGCTGTGATATTATATTATATTTCTATTTTATTATTGTGGCTTTTGCGGTTAAAGACATTAATACAAGCTAAAATGTAAATTATTATTCATAGTGATTATCGATAAATTAAAATTTTATAAATATTGGTAATAGGACCTTTATATCGTCAGGTTAGAAGTAGACAGACCATCACAACTCAAAAATAATTTTATTATTATAAATAATGGACTAATACCGACAAAAATCTTAAACATATTATTTTTGAGTTGTAACAGACTTCTTTTA
The DNA here is from genome assembly GCA_911387805.1 of Cantharis rustica. NCBI lineage: Eukaryota > Metazoa > Arthropoda > Insecta > Coleoptera > Cantharidae > Cantharis > Cantharis rustica. The sequence goes on from OU426877.1 coordinate 44,134,816, forward strand.
GCCCAACTATACAAAATATAACTATCTTTAGTACACCATTACAAAAAAGAAAATCCTACAAATTTACAAGTTAATCAGATGCAAAAGGTGAAAATCAGCGTATGCCGGTTTTCATCTCAACCCTCAAGTGTGCCGTTTGATCATGCGAGAACGTCCCCGACGCTGTATAGCTAGCTCCTTTTCTATCGTCATACTATCTTTCATCTTCCTATAATATGGGATCAACCAGTTATGTACGTTTGAAGTTTCAAAATTAAAATTTTTAGAAGTTTACCAAATAGTACATCTGAAAATGATTAACGTATAACGGAAGTCTTATTTTCAACATTTTATGTTAATTATAAAATTGTTAAACTAACAATATTATAGCAAAATTTGCAGCAGACTTTGAGTTCTTAAATTGTATTAATTTTTTTGCTAAGTTATCGTACTGCCATTCTAAGCAGAAATAGTAAGTAATCAAAGTAGCATTAAAACTCGGTACAGTTTCTTATTTTAATTCGTTCATTTAATGTCAAAACTAATTATTTATGTTGTGTTATATTATGTTATACGTATGACTAGAATTATATTAGTTTGTATTTTCAGCATTTATGTAATTTAATCTACAAACCCAGAATAGTTTTCCGAGCAAATTATATTTAAAATCCTTTAAACTTAACATTACAAAAGTTTGTTTAAAATTATTAAAAACGGTTCATATAATCCTCAAGTGCATAATTTTGAAATAAATGAATTGCTGTGAATACTTAGCATTTAAATATAATAATAGATATATAGTAGATTTTATTTGCATACTCAAACCTTCCTATTTTAAATATTAAATTCAATATAAGGTATTAAATTAGTATTTTTTGTAACTAAACCACAAATTTAGTTTTTATTCCAAATTAAACATTGAACAAACAAAGAAGAATCAATAAATTACCTTTTATAATGTTTTATAGTATGTGTTTATAATATAAAGCCGACATCCAATAATAATTCAATGGAAGGCACTCAGAATTTTTAATTTGAAGTTATATTTTACTTTTACAAGTTATTTTAAATTATTATTTTAATGATTATTAATAAAACTAGGTATATAAATATTATGCACCTATATCATAAATTTCTTTGACTTTTTATATTGGAATAGTAAGAAATAGCATTCAAATGCCACATTATAATTTTATAATAAATTATATTAATCCAAAATCGTTATTAAACAATCAACAGTTTTGACCACTGAATTATACTATTAATTCACTCATTTTAATCGATCTGATTTTTAGATATAATTTTTGTAACCAAATATTTTCTAAGGTTTATATTCTTGGTTACCAGTAAACAAAAATTAATGTTTATATTTTTTTTTGAATCATAATACCACTCGAGCAACCTAAAACAATCAAGTACTAATTGCCTGACAATGTTTGTAGGAATTCAAGTATCCTTAAAAGATTAAAAAACCAACTAACAAGCAAAAATATCCGAAAATGTGAAGGGTTAAAGTTTTGTTAGATTATGTTACATATGTCAGAGCTAAACACTTAAGCTAAATGTTTTACCTGCTTGGTTACTGTATTGCCCATTCAGTCAGGTTATATAAATTATTTATACTAGTAGATGCAGATTCTTATCTATTAACATAATATTATATTAATAGATTATCAATAATAATAATATTATAACAATAAAAGTGGGTTTTAAATGTAGGAATTCAGTTAAAATTTTGGAATTTCTTCAGCTGAAATGTATAATTTTATTTCTCAAACTTACATCATCTTTCAAATAAAAATCAAAAATATAAATGATTTACTTATTATTGAAAGTTGAAAATTACGAGTTGACAATTCATTCAAATTAAATAAGCAATAATTGATTTTAAATTTAAAAAAAACAACTAAATGGGTATTTAATGTTTAATTTAAAACATTAATTTTAAAGACTTTGAAGAATTAAGAGTTGTTTTTAATAAATTTAGAAAATTAATTTTTATTCGATTTTTAATTTAAATTGAATTTATTATTTCAAAATAAGTCAGGCAAGATAAAATCTAAAATCGTATGTGTATCGAACGAATGCAAATATTTAAGGTTTTTGTAAATTTCTTTCAACGTCATTTTTTCGAAGATTTATGTCAGGAAAAAGTTAATGCATAAAATGCTGTGTCGAGTACCTACGTGTCAGCACGCAATAACGCAATCACAAACAATTTTGTCGTGAAAGGTCTGGCAGCTCCCCGACTATAATGCTTTGTATTTAATTATTGCCAGATTTTATGATCTATTCTATTAACGAGAATTATAGATTTTTTTAAGACAAAAAAAAATCAAATTCAAAAAAACTGCAGTATTGAATTAGTTATTAAAATAGGTATTTTACAAACAAAGAACAGGAAATAAACCGAATATAAAAGCAAAAATAGAAATCACTTGTTGATCTTTGAATAGTTCCTCAGCGGCTTACGAAAGTGCTCCGAATATTGTAAAGTTGTTGGGTAAAGTTTTACATCGATTCAAAAATTTATTTGTGACAGTACAGTATTTAAAAAAAATTAAGGTTGGCACAAGCCACAAACCAACCTGCATAATATAAATTGTTGTATAGTAATCACTTAATCAGCTTGCCGCTTCTGTATTCTTTAATTAAAAATTTGAACCTAAAACTTTGTTATTTGCTCAAACCGCGTTGTAATAGATTCTACCAGAATAATACGTAGTATTTCAAACTGGAAGAGTAACTTGGTATCGATACGCCAGACTTCCTGTACAAGGTTCTAATGGTTGATAATAAATTTAAATTACAGTAAATCAAATGATCAGTGAACGAATATTAAATTTTGGACCAAAGATTTTACAGATAAATGAGCTTATATATGGTTTTGGTAATTTTCAGCAAGTACAGTAAGGATTCGAAATAAATCTAGACTAATTTATGTGAGCGGTACCTATTATCGATCACAAACTGTTTGATTTATAGAAAGAAGTGTACGACCCACCTCTTCTTCTACAGATGTGGTCGACTTCTTTATTTTTTTGACTAAACTGTAATTGAAAATATTCTAGCAAAAGTTTAATAAAATAACTTTTATTGGGTTTTATAAGACCAGCAGTGTAACTCAGAAAGGTTTGACAAAGAAAGGAGGTACTAATGACCACATGAACTTAAAAGATTTCCTTGATTCTGCACTTTTCAACTGCGGATGTTCCAACTTTTTAGTTATTTTCTTGACGTTTCTTAATTACTGAAAACTAGCTAAGCGCATCTAAAGATTTGATTATTTCTTTATACGTTGTAATATTTTAAACTTTGCAAGTTCATCACATTTTGTTAGGTTTTAATTTGTAAATGGCTCAAATGGTTTGTTAAAATTTATTAATTTAAATTATTGTATAATCATTTTGCATTAATTTTATTTAAGTAACTTACGCTGTAGCAAGCTGTACAATTTTACTTTTTTAATTGATAAAGCAGCTTTACAAAGCTGAAATGCTATAATTTTGCAGGCACTTAATTAGATTATTTACATTTTCCGAGTACAATTTTAATTGCATACTAACTTTATTTAAAAGTAAGCTTTTATTTGACAGAAAATTAAATTTTGAGCTTTGAATAAAACACGATTATGCGCCCCTCTTTTTAAATAAATCATACAGCACTATTGTGTGGGTAAAAAGTCGACACACGCTTTGTAGATTTGAAAACTTTGCAATTTTTGTTTGCTTATTATAAAGCTCTCTGATTTTAACACCAGTTTTAAAATTTTTTTTTTCAATTTATGTTCAATTTTCCCTTCATCGAACTGTTCAAGTAACAACTGATTTATAAGCAAACAGTAAAAGGCTGTCGTTAAGAACATTTAAAAAATAACATATTAATATCTATAATAAACTACTTTAAAACAGCCAAAGGCACCTAAAGCGTAACTCGTTTTAAAATTATACAAGTTAATTTATAAAATTTAATTAAAACTCCCCATGAAATGTTAGTAGAAATTGTAATTAGCTATCAAACGAGTCTCCAAACTTGGTTACATTTTAATTAATTAGCACCTGCAAATACTAAACAGGATTTCTTAATTAAACAAACTTTACTAATGCATGCATTAAACTCCTAAACTATGGAATTGTATTGTCGAGACAAACTCTTAATGATACTATATAATACATGATCACGATAGTTTTAAACAAAATTTTCACCTAATGTAATAATTATTATGGTATGTCATACAATATACATACATCATACATATTACTATGTCGAGTACTATATTATTATCTTATGCATTTATCTTCAAAGAGATCCAGAGATGCAACGTTTATTAATAGGAATAATTAAATTATCTTAAACATCACTTGCAAGTTGCAACTGTAAATAATCAGAATGAATGAACGAATTAAATGCACTTAGCACAACATTGAAGCTCTTAGTTGTTCATTAAATTGTTTTTGAGAGAGTTAGGCATACACTATCAGGTACGTTTATACTAAATTTGGGATTCATCAGAGAAACGCCATCACAACGACCACAAAGTTTGTTTTTTGTTCGAAAACTCATTAAAAAAATTACCGTGCCATAGGCTATGTTAGTATTCAGTATTACAAACTGAAATTATTCGCCTTTTTGCATATACTCTAATTATCAGGAATGCAAAATATTATTGGTTATTATAAAAATATATCATACGATAACATTTATTTGAATTTCTTGACTTTTATTAGATAAAATAAACTGTTTTTATATGAAAATTTTGTTGCCATAAAAGTTGCTAAAAATTAAGGACATGTTAAAATCAGATTTGACTCAATCAAAAACAATTTTATGCTATTTGAACAAGAAATCAAATAAAATTAAATACAAAAAAATGCGCTTTCGTTAAAGTTAATGGAGTACAGATGCCGTCGATCGCATTAAACGGTACGCAAAATATTTGTAACGTTTCTCAATATTTATATGATTGATATTTTGATTAATTGATTTATGTTGATATTATGTTATTGATTAAAATTTTCTAAATAATTAATGTTTAAATTGAGGAATACTTAATTTATATTAATTTTTTCAATAATCATGCTACCGAATAAATGTGGTATCATCTCTTGGAATTCTATAGAGGTTACCTACAACAAAATGTTTACATTATTTTATGAAACATTTTGCTTACACACAATTTTTAATTACCACATAAACTTTTGTCAGTTAAAGCGGGCCAACTGTTCAACACTAAGCGTGTGTTTTCCTCCGCCTTACCAATTACCATTCCTTCGATTTTAATTTCAATATAAAAGTATTTTTATTTTCTTACTCTCCCCCATTAAAAATTAAATATTAAACTTCAGTAGCGTTGCTTCAGTTTATAATATATTTTATGCTATAAAATTAATGATCTCGTTCCAATTTTAATAACCAATTTTCATTAGTAACATATACCAAGTGCATGCAATGTTTTCGATAATTTTGACAGTGCTGAGCTTGATGTCATGAAAACTACAGGTGAAGTAATCAATTTCACAAGATTCTAAATTCAAATAAAAAATATATTTGTAAATACATTATCTAATTTTAAGTATTTAATCTAATTTTAAAAAATAAAACAAAACATGAAACAAGTTTCGAACAAAAATAATAAACTAACCTAAGAACATGTGAATGAAATGAAACTAAAATAATCCTGTTAATAGAAATATAAATTGGGTTTGCTTTGCCAAAGATTTTTGTTAATAGCATAGCTACCAAATTCAGATTTTGCGCAATCCCATATAGCACACATTCTTGACGCAATATTACGCCAATATTAATGACCAATATTGATTTAATATTGGTTTTCAAAATAGAATCAATATAAGTCAGCAATATTGTCTGTAGCACCGTGCAATATTGCACCAATATATCGTTATATTGCGGCAATATTGTCTGCCGATCTTCATTCATCCAATATTGATTTAAAATTCCTTTCCAATATTGTGGCAATATTTTATCAACAGGTTCTCAGTTTTTGTTTTATTTACTTTAAATCTTCGTAAATTTTGTTATTTAAGTATTGAATAAAATTAACAAAAAAGTTATTAATTATACATAGTAGGTACAAATAAAAATTAAAATTTATTAAAATATATGGTTCTAGCTTTATAGATTGTTCAAAATTATCATTTTACCAACTGGCTTAAAAATTTAAAAATAATTAACGAAAAGCTACAGCGCACCACTACTGTTTCTGCTGATTCCGTGCGCCTTAGCGCAAAAATAGTTATTATAAATATTTTAGAGGAAGGAAGTTCTCGCAATTTTTATTAACAATTCTCTAACAGAATAATAGAAAAGCAATGAAGAGCATACTTTCGTTACTTTCAGAACGAAACTTTCCGATTTTGCTTAGATTTTTAACGATTATCTCCTAGTGGGTTTGTAATATTTACTACTCCTATACTTGGAGTATGCAAACTTAGAAAGATTTTCCAGACAAATATAACTCGTAGTACTTCCAAGATAATAAATTTCCAATTTTTCTAAATTTTTTAACATTGCAATTTTTTAAAAGACCTGGTATAGAGTTGAAAAATGCTACAGGAGGAGTAATAAAAAGAGAGTCGAATTGCAATTGTTCCAATGAAGCTTCAGTAACAACTACAAAAGAAACTGCTTCTGTAGTTTGCTTAACTTTAGATACTGCAAATTACAAAAAGTGATGCACTTCGGACCGTGGTTTCTGAATAGCTGAATTGAAGTGCTTGTTTATTTCGACTTTTGTAGTCGGTTATTCTTGCGAAAGAATAGTCTTTCTTAAGCAAAGAAAAATCTCGAGTGAAAACAAAGAAAAAAAGAATTCTTGGGAAACCAAAGAATTCTTTACGTATGTGTAAGGATGTCGAACTGCAATCAATAATTTCATAAAATTTGTATATAGCAAACGATCTGAACCATCAAAAGTATTTAAAAGAAACACGATTATTAGATTAGGCATAAAAAAAACTACAATATTTGTAATGTAGGTATTACAAGAAAGATATTCTCTTTTAATTTACTGAACTTACTCAAAAACTTTTCATCTGACAACATAAATTGCGCTTCTGAAAATTTATAATTTTGATTAGAAATTATAACTGAGGTACGAACGGTCCAGACGGTCGACAATCAAGTGTCAGCAACACCAAGTGTACTATCAAGACTTGAATTCAGGGCCGTATTTAGACAAAATTTTCGGGGGGTGGGGGGTTTAAAAAATTACAAAATAAATAGCTAATTTATTAAAATACAAAAAAGTTTCTCTAAATTTAAATTTTGTTATATTAATTTTTGAAATGTAATGTTTGGAAAAAAGTGAGTAGAGGAAGTTTTTTTTGCCAAGATGGCGGAAACGACAGAAGCCTATATTTTGCTCCGCTGATATTTTGAGTCTAATTTTGTGCAAGTATTTTTGCAATTAAGATTTTATTTTTGAATATAATTTGAGTATTTTGTCGAAAGTTTTTGATTACAGGTTGACTTCTGGGGGGCGTTATCGCAGATAAAATTTTGTTTATACCATTTTAAAAGTTTTGTTTACTACGATATTTTTAATAAGTTAAACTTATTCATATTTTAATTTTAAACTCTTATGTAAAAAACCGTTTTTAAATAAAATTTGTTAATTTTAAAATTTGAATAAAAATCAAAAACTAAATTCTTATTTTACCGATGGCGATAGTAAAATAATGTTGTCAAAACGAACAACTAAATTAGATTGAAAGAAAATTTCACAAATCTTAAGCAAATGTACGCTTATGTACAAATGTACAAAATATAAAACAATTTATTGGTTTACAAAGCCCACTTTAATTTATTGCGGAAGTGTTATTTTAAGCTATACTGCCCATTGGTCATAAAATTTATGCTCCTTTTAAAATTTTTGGTTCAAACAATTTATTACAATTTAAAAATTTTACCATAATAGTAAGAATTAAGATAAATTACCTATTTCATTTATTTCAATATAATTATTTTTCAAAAAATCGAAAATTAATTAATAGGAGTAATAACTAACAATTAATTAAGTGGTCGCAGACTTTTACACAGTACTGTAAATATTTAGGGCATTTTTATATTCTTCATCTTAGGTGTTTATATTTTTGCAATTTAGTAGTAGGTGTATTCAATTCAGTGTCGGCAATCGCCGGATTATAATACAAATTTTCCGATTTTTTAATTTGGGATTTAATTTATTAGAAATATCTCTTTAGTTTGAATTTTTATTTAAATACTTCAAGTTTAATTTTATTGTTATAGTTGTAAAAGTTTTAGTTTTTTCTGATATTTTTACGATTGCAGTCAAATTTTCAGTACTTTATTAATTGATAAATAATTTCGGGGGGTTGTAACCCTTAAAACCACCTCCTTAAATACGGCCCTGCTTGAATTAAATCCAAAAATATTTAAGGGGAATAAAATGAAAATAATTTCGATAAGGTTTTTCTACTACGTTATTATATTCTTTTTTGATTTTCTTTGATTTAAAGAATTTGTTTGGTGGATGGCCGCGCTCAGCCAGGGTGGTATGATCTAATCTTGTTTGTAACTCTAGCATCAATCACCATACTCAACTTAGACATCTGAGAGATTGAATATTAGAATTGAACGGTAACGAGAATACGCTGTTCTTGGTTTATTAATAAAAACGCAAATTTTTCAGATTTAGTTCACTTAATAAATTATACAGTAGTTGTCGAACTGTCATCTCGTCTAAAATATAAAGTTTCTTTAAATACCCTCCTTTATGTTCTCATAATATTAACTTAAACATGTCTTGGAAAAACATATGTGCTGCATAAAGATGAAATTATTAAACCAAGTTCTATGCAAAACTTTCAGTCATAAAATGAATGATGAATTTTATGAATCCCGTTTAACGATTATGTTGTTTATTTTTAAATTTATATAATGATTCCAGAAAAAAAAGAAATTACATGTATCAAAAATAGCATTATGTAGAATAATAATTAGAAAGCATGGCGAATGAAGCAGAAAACTGTTTTAAACGCAACCTTTGACAGCTATTTCATTTATCTAAATTAAACGCGTCACGCGTGGCGATGTTTACGTTCCGTTACTGTTGCTCGAAACATTTCAGCTATTTCTTAATTTCTTATTTTCACTTAATTTTTATCTCATCGCTTTTGCTGAATTGTATATTTTTCATATATGTTTCCAGAGGAAACTGCTTGCAAGAAGCATTTCATTTTTAAATTAATTTTTGGATCAGCTCAAACATTTTTGTTAATTCCAGTGTTTTCTCCGAAATAAAAGCAAACTTGTTATTAATTTTTATGTTACGGAATTATTTTATATTATAATGTTACAATATACTAATCGAAATTATTCGGTTCAGTATTAGAGCTCTGATCGAGTCGTGGCTGTGGAACTTATTTTGAGACATAATTAGCTGATGCCCGTTTCGCTCCGCCTGCTTGGATGCTGTGACATCTTCATCGCGATTTAGTGTCTGCGTCCATTAATCCGATGTGTCCGATCTTTGATGTCTCTTAGCAGATGTTACTATACTCTGACGATAAATTAAGTTTACGCAGACAAAGACTGACGACTGCACTTTTTTTCTAAACTTCAAAATTGTTTTTCTTCTTAATCTTTTTAATTAATTTGCCTCATAATTTTAATTAACTTTTAAAAATGATCAGTATACAAACAAGAAGTGTGACCCGCCAAGATATTATTTTTAATAATAATTAATTAGCTACATAATATACATTTTTTTGAGAAAGAGTTGTGATTTTGAAATTAAAATTTAATTTATGTCAACGGATTACTTGTAAATTTGTGCAAATCAAATTGTAAATGTATTCAAATACTGAAATGGAAAACGTGGTCAAATATTTCTTACCAGCCAGCGCAGCGGAACTTGCCCTAAGCTCGAGTTAAGTTAAATTAGTTCGTGAACAATATCTGTCAACGCAGACATCTGTATAAGATTTTCAGCTATGAAAATTTTTAAATGTGTACAACGAACGTTTTTACAAGTCCTCAATAAAAAAGCAATAAATTTTTATAAGAAAAACTGTCTTCTAAAGTATAGTTAGAATTTTGATTTAATAAACAACAATGGGTTTCTTTATAGCTAAATTCTCTTTCTTTCAGCTTTGTTCCTTGAACCAAATTGAAACGGTGATACATTTAATTTATAAACTAAGTAGATATGTATTTAGGACATGATATAAGATACAAGCATATAACTAAACTATATTTAAATTAAATTGAAATACTAGAACCAAAAATCAGGATTCAGGATCCTGGAAATTTTCAATTTATGGTTTCTTTAATTGTTCAGCAATCCCTTATGTGCACCACGTGAAAGAAATATGTTTATAAGAATATAATCTATAACAGTGGCGGCTAATATTATATAGTGGTGCTAGAATTTGTTTTTAAGTTTAAGGTAATTTTTTCTACCATAGTCAAACTCATCTTTTCTCACCTTTGAGTCAAAGTCAGAGATAGTATATGGAGTTAAAAATAGAGAGAAAAAGCTTACTACAAAGACTGATTTAATGCATAAACACTTGCATATTTCTGTATATTTTATATTTTAATAATTTGCTTCGTAAAAATTTATTAATTTGTTTATACAAAAAAATAACAACAATTTTGTGGCTAATTATTTTAAGGCTAGTTTTTATTGATCTTGTAAAATTAACTAAAAAGCGTATAATATTTTCATTTTTGAAGTTGAGTTTTATAAAATTATTAAAATGTGAGAACTAAAAGAAAAAGATTTTTATCTTTTCTGTAAAAACGACAAAATGCATTTTCTTATTTTATTGTTTTGCGTATACCTCAATGATAAATGACATGAGAATATGACGTTTAAATAAGATTCTTATCTAGCTCTTTTACTTCAAACTTTTATTCTTCGAGCGAATATACTATGAAATAGACTCGTTTAAAAGTTCACTTATATTTTATTCATTTTGTAATTATGTATAGTAATAATTGAAGACCTAAGTGGATAAATGCGTTTTTTCCCAAAATTAAAATTATATGTAAATGTAAAAAGGAGTTTTAAATTAAAACTTTCTATTTGTTTTTTGTTTGTGTGTTTATGTTATTAAACAGACATAATATTATTATTGTTGAGGTTTTCATATCATATACTTTAATATGTAATTACCTTTATTAAATAACCTTTATCCCATGAATCTGAAAAGATACAGAATATTTACCATGGATTGTACACACTTGGTACAGATAAAAAGTCTCTTAGTAACAATCATTAATAAATTAATATAGTAGCAGATGATATCATACTGAACCGTATATTTATGAATTAAAAATTACATATTATACTTTGTTAAATTTTGAAATGTGAAAAAGATGTTATAACAAATTTATTTAATGAAATAAAAAATTCTTGATGGTGGCGCTAGTTTGTTACAGTTGACTAATTAGCTGAGTAACTAAAACTTGAGTTAATAGTTTATTACTATTATTTTTGAAGTATTTATCCCCGATTTAATGTTGCATTAAAATGTAGATATGTATAAGTATAATTAACTTTGCATCTTTACTTAAACTACCGATATATTATGAGTCTGCAATAATTAGCATCATCTATCGATTCAATTTTTAGTAACTTCATTTACTAGATTTTTCGATTGCATGGTGTAGGGCTTCAACTTCTTAACCTTGACTCATATAACATGCCGTTATGTAAACACGAAAACATAAATTGATTTACTATTTAAGTTTCCTATAAAATGTAAGCTACATACTAAATCTGGTTTACGTTTTACGCAATATTCAAATGTGCACATAAATTTATTTTTTCACGTTTGCATAAAAAGACGTTGTGAGGTTCTTGAATGCTAGCGATTATTTAAATCTTTTTAGAATTATCCATTCTCGAAGTAAAAGATATAAATTTATACGATTTAATCAATTATAGTTTTAATCCACCCTAATAAAATCTTATTAGTTATTACAATCAACTGAAAACTCTTGATTTCTAATTATTACGTCATATCTTTTGGATAATCGTATTCTTATATATTTTACAGTAGTTGTCATATTTTTGGTTATTTTGTTTTTAAATATTATGTTGTTTTTATTTATAAATAATAAATAACTTTAATCTACGAGAACGAATTAATTATGTAAATAAATTACACTCTCTTTTTTATTTAGAGCATTTTCTATCTTATTATTAAGTTTTTCACAATTTTTCCTCAAATAAATATCTAAATGTTGTGACGTATTTTTTCTTCTCATCACTCCAATTATTCAAAAATTGTTTCTTCTTTTTCAAAGGTTTTACTTTAATTTTTAGTATCTTATTTTCTTCTACCTTATCGTTATCGTATATGTATTTTATTAAGTCACCTCAATAAGTTTGTGCTTTCCCTATGACTGTTTCTTAGTGTACAATAGCTTTGGCGGGTTTCCATGTGTGATAGGTGTGACAATTGCACACCTGTTTAAATATGGATAAGCTGAATTTATTAATATAAAAAATGTGAGGAATACATAATACCAATACCAATATTATAACATGTTTTTAAATTTTAAGTTGGTAAGAACTAAACATAAAATATGCAAGTATAAAATAAACAATTCCGAGAACATTGTTATTTTTGTGAGAAATACAAGTACAATAAACAAATTACTTTTTTAATTAATTTCTTTAATTAAGTAAAGAAAGAAATGAAATAACTTCAATGACCTACCTACGGTTAACTAAATTTTTAAGTTAAACAATTTTTCTTGAAATAAATGAATAAAAAATGAATGTCAGAAATAAAGTAAATTCTAAACATTTTAAAAAATATCTTTAAAAATAGACTTACCCCGTGCAAGAAAATTGTATTCAGTAACTAAACCTTCGAGTAAAATATGTGCTAGTTTCTGAAAATTAAAAAAATATTTATTTACTTTAATAAATAATACATTTAATACTGGCGACTATTGGGCAGCACAGAAATTTAAGCAAAAGGATGCCGAAATTTAGTCTTGAATCTATTGCATCATAGAATTTACACCGCGGAAAATTCAAATACTTGAAGATCCTAAAAACAATCATACATTTTTTGTTGTAAAAAATATATGCTCTTGTTCCATTTTTTTTGAACTGATTGTCCGATTTCAGCCTGTTTACAATTATAAGTCTTTTTGACAATCTTTATAATTTAACATTTTTATAATCTATTTGTTGTGCCATCCATTTATAATTTTATTTTCCAGTAATGTATTAAAATGTCTTAACATAAAATTTTTTATTATTTATTCATTTAATTTTTAAATTTTTATCTAATTCTTCTGCATTTTCTTTTTTATCACTTATTGCATCTTCTCAAAAACACCTTCAATCAACGGCAGTAAAATTTGTTTTGGCATATTATATTGATTTTCTTTTATACAGCTCAACCTATATTAACAATATTAACACAAAAGTATTTCTGTAAAAACTTAAGATGTGGTTAATTTTTATTGTTGTATCTTTGAAAATTCACTTCTTACCTCGGTTAAACTCAAATAAGACTCAAAGAGTCTCAAATGAGACTATGTTTAAATATAATTTTAATCAAAAAACCATTTTTTATATACACATATAATAATCATTTTTTTTTAGAAAAACCAAAAAGGTTTTCCTAAAAAATTTGATATGTTTAATATCGAGTTACATTACCTTAACCACTTATCTATTGATTATTACTAGGTCATCTTGGCGCAAAGTTCATCATTTTTAAGTTTGGATTATTTTCGGATTTTTTAAAGGTTCATTGAAACAATTGCTAGATTACTAAGATTTTTCCGTAAAAACCCTTAGTTCTTAAAATTTTGAAATGAATATTTGCTTTATTCGTAATTTCATATTTTATTTTATTTTTTTACTTTATAAAAAATTGAATGCAAATAGAAATGCAATTATTATAAACAACACAAAAATTAAAATACTATAAATAAGCAACTAATGCCGATTTGCACACCAAGTACTTAGTGCAAATTGACATTCATGGCTATCTGTCGGAATAAAACCGGATTAAGAACGAAGAAGAAAAATTCTGACTAAGAATGATATTCACACGACCAGATTATTATTATACAAAAATTATATTATTAGAATAATATAATTTTTGTATAATAATAATCTGGTCGTGTCAAAGAAAGAATAGGCAATGAAACCAATAAGGTAAAATATATAAAATAAATTAAAAGTGTTGTCACTGCATTCCATTATTTCTATATTAAAAAAGTGTGTTTAAAGTTTGCTTTATATTTCAAAATTTGAAGTATTACCATATTTAGCTGGTAAGTTCTTCCGTAAATTATAATATTATGCGATGGACGGTGACCGAACGCCTAGTTTACTTGATTGTGACTCAGCCAGCGCCAAGTTGGCGGCGCCGAGTTGTCTCATCTTGTCATTTTTCCATACCTCTTCAACATTAAAAAAATCCACGACGATAATATATTATCTACCTAGGCAGAGTTTTTAGTGGGTTTACCTCAATACTCATCTTAGAGTATACTCATTTTTTTAAATTTTGCTTGCGCTATATACTTTCAATTGTAATCAAATTTTTCACATTTCTTTTATGCTAGAACTATTTTTAATATTTTAACCTTCATAGGTATCATTTATACTAAAAAATATTTCTCTTTGCTCGATCGACTTACCCACCGGGTCGTACGATAAAGTGTTATACTCTATGAAATATATGAGAATTGGTCAAAAAGACAAGAGAAAGAATAATTTAAGACAAATTTTAATTATGGATAAATGGATAGAGTAGTAGTAGTAGTCACATTAAATAAATAAAACGCTTAAAATTCTGTCTGTATTTTTGAACAATAAAAGTCATAAATCACCGAATTTTGAAAATTTATTTAAAAAACTTTTCACGCAATTTTTGTGATTTTAATTTAAAGTTTGATTTAAAGATGACCGAGTTTTCAATAAATTTTATTAAATTAAGACAGCTGGAAAACGGAGACTAGAAATGCTTAGCGAATTGAACAAAATCATTCACAGTTTTTAGATTTATAAATTTTACTTTAGGTTCGACCAGCTTTCGACCAAAGAAAAGCTTTGCTTTTAGTAACTCCAGTATCAAATATCAGGGGTAGCATAATCCCAATCACGTGGTCCACTGAGCAGGAAGGTTATTATTTTGGAGACGACTAACTCGATTTATATCAAAATAATCCCTTCCTGTGATGTTTATCAAATATAATTTTTATACGCTACATAACTCGTATGCCTTCTAAATTATGAAAGTGAGCAGTCGTTGCCTGCCAAAGAAAGATAAATATAATTATTACAGCGCCATTACTATTAGGAGTAATATTAGGTGAACATTTTAATTGCGTACTTAAATTTTACTTTCTGCGAGCGTTAAAATATTATTAGTACCTTCCTACAAAATAAACACGTTGGTGTAGGCCAAATTTACTGTAAAAATCTTTAGGCTGATTTATGTTACTTAAGCATTCCTCGTCGATTCATGCTTTTTTAATGCGGCCATTTACAGCCATTTACTCTGAATAACTGGATCGTAATATGGTACTAAACTGTAATGTTGCAAATATATTTGTCAAAATATGTTTAACTTGCCATGTTCGTTGTATCATAATTTTTCTTTAAGGTTTTTTTTCAAAATAATAGTTGTAAAAACTTATTTAACTTTATTATAAGCTTCGACATTAACTTTCCCTCTGTGACTCAGTCATTGTATGTCATTTTTCACTGCGATACGTTATTCGAAGGGTTGAAAAGTATATTTTCAAACAGAAGGGTGAGTAAATTTAGACCTCTCTATGTGAATCGTACATTTCAAAAAAAATTGAGTGACAAATTTGAATAGGTAATTTTTTTTAAACGGGACTGCCGATATCGTTTTTATTTAATTAAAATTTTAGGTCGGTTGCGCATTGCACGCAGGGCAGGTCGCAATAGCTTGGAGATACCGTAATAAATATTATATCGACAGTTTCAGAGATTTAAGCAAAAAAACCATTATACAATATTCTATTCTAAATAGATGTGCTTAGATAAATCACAAGACACTTTTTAACACGCGGTCTTGTTTTGTTTAATATCTTTTATGAATTGGTATTTTAAACAGGTACCTTGTTAATTTAAAGGAAACTAAATGTGTTGTATTGTAATTGCCGCATACCTCTTTGTGCCTGCTATTGATTAAATTAGTAAAATTACTAGTTAACGCTTCGGGGTGATACTACTAAATCAAATTTAAAAAAAGCCGCAATAAATTAAAGAGATGAATTTAACTTGATTAGATAGTAGAGTTTGAAGGCCGCGTTTGAAAACACATTGGGATAATTAAGCTCTGCGACTGACCCGAACCCACAAAGATCTTTAACAGATCAATTATTTGAAACACTAGCGCGTCACATTATTGACAGTTTTCAAAGAAATACACCTATTTTCTGCAGTAACAGGTTCGCACTTCAATTTCCGAACAACTTTCTTTACAGATTCGATTTAAGATATCGCTTTTATTGACGCTCGTTTTGGTTATGCAATAGCAACCGCACAGCTTAATTTATGAAAGTACAAAGAAATTTCGGTTTTGATGAAAGCTATAAATTTTCTGTTTTCCGTGCAAACCATGCATTATAGAAATTATGAAAGAATAAACGATTTCGTTGAAGGTCAATCGATCGACTTTTTTAATTAATCTTCTTATAATAGACTTGTCTTTGTCGACGTATACGAGAACTGGAATTTGATTTTGGATCTGCACCGAATTGATGGGAATCAATGCCAATGGACTCCTGTCTATACGGTTTTATTGGAGAAAAAACTTAATTATGAGCGTTCAATTTAAATTGTTATTATTTGAATTTTACGTTTAAAAATAGATTACCCAATCAAACCATTAATTAAGCTAAATTTCATTTAAAAATTCTTTAATCCTGCTTTAATAAAGCTAAGGTTTTAACACATCTTTATGTGTTTGCGGTTTCTGCTTCGACTTTTGCGTTTAATGATAGGTAAAAGATGAACGTGGGTTCTCCGCAGGTAAAAGGTGAGCCGGTTTTAGTAACCTACCTGAATCTTTTTGCTGTAGGTCTTGAAATATACCTCTTAAGTCAAATGGAATATCAGTTTTCACAGATATGCATCAAGATTTTTGTTTGTTGATTATTCAACTTTATTGATTTTAACATCGGCATTCAATATTTACCTACGAGTTAACTTCTTAAGTGCCTCCATGGGCAATATGTTTATTTAAACTGAAAACAAAAGATTTAAAAAATTAAATAAATAAAAGTATAAATGGCAAACCGCTGTTAAATCAAGCACAAGAGAACTGGCACACACATCATGATTTGCGTCAGCCCTATACGCTTTTACAACAGTTTATATAGAATGCTACGTAAAGGGCAAATATATAATATTGCGAAATATCGTGTTACGAAAAAGCTTTTTGTTTAAAGTAATTTGAGACAAAATTATTTTTCTTCCATTGTTACTTATCTATATCAATTTTTGTACTTACTTTTACTTCGTTGTCGTAAGTTAATGTCTCCATGAATTTGATATTATTATTTGTATAATATCAATCACACATGCAACTTCGATATCGGGTATCATCGTGTCATCCCTTAAATTTTTTTTTTCCGATAAAAAATAAATTGTAACAGTTTAGTTCTGCCCATTACCGAACAAAGCTAAATAGGAACATAGTAATATCTAAATGATCTTCCACATTATTTCTTTTCTTTATTTTCTTCGAGCTGCACGGAACCGTCAATTAAAAAAATAATGACAACAAAAAGATTTATCGAAAAGGACAAAATTGAAACTAATTTAGATTCTTATGCTTTTCATCCCCCAAACAGGTAGGAAGAACTCTCAATCTGAAGAACACGAGTCTTGACGTTATGATAACATCTCCTGCGCTGCCCAGCTGACAGGTTCGATAATTGGCGTGAACTGAACAAAAATAAGTTTGTAGAAAACAAAAATCTATTTTACAGAACAGATGTCTTAACAACTGGACGATAATCTAAGTAAATCCCTTTGTTATAACAATTCTTTTGATTACCCAATTATGGAGCTTTTCTAGGCTATTAAATTAAGGGTAGATATAACTAGTATGTCGGGTTAAACCAACAGGTAACAGGAAATGGTTAATTAACTTCGGCTTATTATTCAAAATATTTTTAATGCAATATGTCGAAATTTAAATTGGGTTTAAAAACCAAGTACCTTACGTTTACTTCCCCGAAGATTTACGATGTGTAAAGTTGAAACACTTGTAAAGATTTACAGATTGACAATTTGAAGTCATGCTGGTCAACAATAACGCAAACCACTCGAGTTCTCTGACGTCTGACCCTTTGTAGCCGCCGGCCAGCTGTTAAGCCTTAATGAAAATATAATTTTAACTTTTCTACCTGAAGTGTGCGCTATAATAAAGATGTTCCTTAAATTGATACATCAACACGTTTTTCTAAATTCTTGATAACGTAATTTACAACAAAACCTAAACGGTGGAAATTAAAATTATTTGTTAATCATATTTGTGGGTAAGCCAAATTGGGTGTAACATTTAATCTTCCGCACTACCGTTTATATAAATATAATAGACCGGAGACACGTGTTTTGAACTGTAAGTTCTCGTCGGCACTAAATATTAGGCAATAATGTTTTATTTAATTTAAAAACAATTTATACAGTCGCTGCCTATGTATTAAACTGAAATTACATAAATTATTTGGTTACGTGTAGACGAAATTTTAATTTAGCTCTACTAATTAGAGCCTCCGCATATCGATATTTTTATTTAAATTTTGTTTGGCGATTAATTAAAATTTTTCGTGAAAACCCCGAAGCATTAGCTATCTGAAACAAATAATATAAACATGGCGTTTGAAATGCATTTTGGATTAAAAGAACGGATTTGTATTCCAAACGCGTAACAAAAAGTCGTGCCACCTCGTAAACGACGCGCCACATGTACTGAAGTGTCCAAGTTAGCTTTTGGTGAAATTTAAAAGTGAGTCGTTGAATGGGATAAATTTTAAATTGCATTTATTACGACGGTTACGTGATTCGTCGGTTATGAATATGTATGGACATACGACCTCTTCATGTAATGGTTCGTAAGGACTTAGATCTGGCATTCAAATATTTCCTTTTGTTATTATAACGAAATCTTCGCTACACCTGCGGGTGATATTTAATCGTCGAATATTTCTATTTTACGCGTTTAAGCAAACTAACACAAGAAACCCATTATCTTGGTAATACTGACGCCCCTTTACATTATAACTATGGTGAGATTTGAAATAATAAATAGAAGACTCATAGAAAGGCTTCCAATTAACAATAGAGTTAATGCTAATATATTCAGGTAGAAGTGATAGGGCAAACAATTACCTTTCTAATTTATTGCATTGGTTTGTTTCAGAGGGAGAAGGATTGCTTAATGAATTCTGGTCGAGTGGCTGAAAGGGTTGATATTGAATTTATTAGGAGTGAATTATTTACGCAAGAATAATTTATTTAAATTTTACCTGCATCGTCCTCACCACCTACACCTTACAAATTAATTATTCTTCTTCAAACGTAAACTTTTAAAAGTTGACATTCCGCACTATATAACAAATATGCATCAATTCTTCCTTATAGAATGGGGAAATTGCATTTTTATAGTATTTTTAATATTCAAATTTCTAACAATTGACTGAACACAAGGAAATATCGACAGAATTCCAATGGAATTGATTTCTCAAATGATGACAAAAAACGCATGCATTATATATTTTTTAGTCGAACAAACAAGAACGAAATTGAGATCATTTACAAGAAATGCAAGTCGAGTAAAACAATATAATTATCGTCGATTAAGCTAATAATAAAATAACTTATACAGGTAATTTGGTGATTAGCCACGATTACTTCTTTTCAATAAAGGATATAATATACCTACTTAACGTTCCGAAAACGGAATATCTAATATGGTTTCAGATATAAATAAAGTTAATTGATTGGAAAGGTAAAATTTCGATTTAAATAAAGAAGAAATACTTTTTACTGACAAAATATAGATTGATGAATAGGTATTTTCACTTCTTGCTAAATTTCCGTATAAATTTATAATCCAAAATAAAGATATTACACATTTATTTTATAAATAACATAATATTTATTATATATTAAGAAATGCACATGAAAATAATTTTACGATTAGTGTATTTACAAACTTTATGTGTATACTGAAATATTTCACGATAAATTATTAATTATTATCGATTTTTCTAAACTTTTATTTGCATACATAAACGTCGCCGACGAAAGTAAGTTTAAGAAAGCTTTGTGAAATTTGCACCTCATAACTTTTACACTATAGAAGTGCCATATTTATGTAGCTTCAAGCAGGCATTTGGCGTTATTAACCAAGATGTGAAATATTTTATCTTTTCCAACTTGAATATGTATCAAAAATTTATTTATAACTATTGTGTAACGAATGCTTCTTTCTGGTGTATGCATAAATTATTTAAACTTTGACACGTTGTAGTTTTAAATGGAAAATAATAATTAAATAACAGTGAAACTAAAGAAGACTGCTCCGTGGCACCATTACTAATCATCAATTACATCAAGAATACTGTTGTTGAGAACTATCGATATGTATATTGCTTCGTAAGAGAATATAAGCCCTGAAAATAAGTAGCTGAAGACTAATAATTCAATTAGTACAATGCTACCGAGTCGAGTAGTCTGACCAAAATAGGCCAACTAAATTTTCAATGTGAACAAGAACTAATGGAAAGTGAGTGCTTTTATACATAATTTTAAGTTTAGAATAAATTGTGCATTATATGTCTCAAACAATCAAAACCATATTAGCATATTAATTTTATTATTTTTTTTTACTTTAGCCATCCCATTACAGTTACGAACAATACTTCAATGTACCATATTCGGGTCGGTGGAACTTTATTCACTTTAGGACAATGTCAATCTGGCAATTGTATTATATTGTATTATTAGAACAAATAATACGAAACTTAAGCGAGATTTCTTCAATTACGTTATAAGAATGTACTTATTATCTAAAATAAAGAGACTTGTTTTTTCGAAAAACATAAAACATTAAAGATATATTAAAATGTTTTGTTTGAAATAAACTCAAGTAATAAACAATAAATATTAAGACATACACAAAGGAAATATTTCTTAAAGCATTTGAAAAGTTTCCCAAGTAAGTTTTCATAATACAGTTATTAAGTTCCATCTTTGACATTTACTTTATAAAATGTTTAAAACACGCCTACCTGTTTAATAAGCAATGTAATATTTTAATAAACCAAAAATAAAATCTTCTCAAATACCTCCGTTTTTAAATTATCTTTTTATTTAATAATTAAGAAAACCGAAATGATAGCTTCACAAAGCCGAATCTTTTTACTTCAAATTAAATATTACAATAATGAATAAGATTTTATCATAGTACATTGATCTCGTCGAGATTGAAACAAATTTAGCATTTAATTTTTTAATGTAAAAATAAACATCGTTATGATTTTTTAAGGTGTGAAAAGCAGACTCGTCATTTTTTAGTATACAGTACAATAAAATATAATATATTACAATTTAAAAATTTTTATTGTTGCGTTTAGAATAAGTTTTCTTGTGTTGTACAATAAATAATGTCAATTTTTTTTAAACGGCTTTATCTATTTTATTTATTTTATATTGCATAATTTTAATTTGGTAATTCATTTCTATTTTCCAAATTATAATTTATACTTTTACACATTTATACGAAAAATGAATTTATACAATAAAAAAGCCTATATTCATAGTAATTATAAAAGTAATTAAAATTGTGTTATATAATAAAATCTTCAAATTAAAGCAGGATATTTTAAAATTTTAACAATTGTATCGAATAATTTAATGGATTTATAAAGTAATTAATAATTAATATTAAAATTAAAATAGAATTATTAAAGTAAAATTACAGATTTTTATTAAAAAAATATCCAATGTGAAAAATTATAGTTTGGCGGCAAATATAATACACACACAGTAGCGTACAACCCGTGGTAGGTTTTGGCTGACCCTCTTCATTTTATGAAGGGTTTTCAAGGCAGATTATCTCGGTGGTTTGTCATTGCTTGCCGGCAACGCAACGGTTAGAATAAGGTTTTATTTGTTTTATTTTATTAAATTCGAGTTTTTGTTTAATTAATTCGTAAATTTTTAAATTATAGGGTACTATTTTATATTCTAGCATATATTTAAAAATGTAGGATTTACTTTTTAGGTCTTAAAAAATTCTAAAAATGCTTAGAATTTTTATAGAATAATCTTGATTATTTAGAATTTGCTATGAAATTCTGGCAATTTCGGGGAAGAACTGAAAATGTTTTACAGGAGTTTCAGTGGTAGATAAGAGATAATACCAAGAAGCGAGCGATGGTCACTTCGAACATTTAATTTTTTTCCTTATCTTATTTTGAAAAAAATTGTATTTATTGTTTTCATTTATTGATTAAATGCATTTTTAAATTAAAAAGTTTTAGATGGAACAAATGAATTAATCATTAATAACAATCAATATTTTTATTATTGACTTTTGTAACTCTGAGACTGATTATCTAGAAAACTGTTTGCTTTTACATTTTCCTACTCCGAAAATTGTGCTTTATCTAAGTCCTTAAAGAAAACTAAGGGTTGTCATTTAAAAAAATATTAATGGCTAAAACAAATACCCAAAGGTTAACTTCTTTTAAAAATTTTTATCGAATTTGTTCCAAACTTTACGAGCTCACAGTATTTGTAGCTTTCAATAATTATAGAGATGATTTATAATGCGCAACCCTTCTAAAAGGTCTACTTCCTGAAAACGTTCGAGATATATTGGTGTGGTCAAATAATATTGTTTTATCAAAGATTTTTAGTTTTAACTCTCAGAAACAATGGAAAAAATCACGATAAAATAATTAAGAGGGGTTAGAAGATGAATAAGTTAGTGACAAGAGTGACAGAATATAAGGGAGGTGTTGACTCAAGGGAATGCTAAACTTAATATTTTATAAGGGACTGAAATAAAAATAAGTTTCTACATTTGAAAGAAACGCTCAGTATTTAATATTATTTTCTAAACAACTTTTTTGCTATACAGAAAATTCAGTTTTATATGTATTTTAAAAAAACGTTATAATGTTTTGTTGATATATAGAAGTAATAGATAAAATTTATAGAATCCAATTTTATCAAATTGTATGGATTTTGATATTTGTTTATTTGATAGGCGATATAAGATCATAAATCTTATAGCTTATTTCTTACGACTAGTATTTATTTAATGGCAAGTGAAAATTCACCTCATGTTCTTCACGATGAGTATATTAATGTTGGTATTTATCTAATCGAACCCCAGATAGCTTGACCTTATCGTTTATTGGCTTTTTCATTATTTATTTTATTACGACAATAGAATTTATAATCGATATTTTTTCTGGGACTGGAAACGATTCTCTTCGATATATTGAAGAGAATCGTTTCAATAATGCTTTAATAATATAAATTTTAATTCAAATCGAAGCAAACTGAATATTAAAACTTGAGTACAAAAAAGGTCGGACAGCATCATATATTTATCTTCAAAATTTTAACAGCGGAAAACATTCGGAGCATCAGATTTTGAATTTCAATCTCAATATTTTCCACGCCTAAACTTTTGTCTGAATAACTTATTGCAATTTAATCTTCTAAATTAATATAATTACTTGTATCTTAGTATTTAGATATTGAGACAATAACATTTGTCCCCTTTTGGATACATGATCCATGAAATAAAATTGAATTTGCATTATCGTGCTGTATTAACAAAAGAATCACAAGTTTGGTAACATCTGATAAATTAAAAGTCCAATTTTCCAATTTGACAGCACCATCCACTAACAATCGTTTGAACCATCGTTGGTGTTTTCAAAACCAACAATGGGTTTACCTACAAATCTAATCAAAACAGTGCATTTAAGCAATTTTTAAAATAAAACTTAATACTCTGCTTTTTTGAAAATAGTATAACAATAATATAAAAAAATAAGTTTTGTAAACAAAAAGCAATAAATTAACGTTACTTTATTGCCGGTCACCGTTTTTACTTTAAAACAATTGCATTTACGAAAAGTTACCCTTTAACTTTGACCATTCATTGAAACGCAGTGTACTTTTTATATTGTTTTCAAAAATACGAATACCTAAGCATGTTTTACAAATTCAACAAATAAATTTTTACAAAATTGATAAAAATTCAAGTTTACGGGTCAGCTAAGGGGCCTTATTAGGGCTGTATTGACCTTGTAGAGACCCTAACAAAATTTGGTATTAACAATTTAATTTTTAATAATTTGTTTGCTCAAAATAGACTTATCAGAAAATATTGTCAGTTAATTTCTCCCACCTCTATATGAAAATTGATAACCATAAATTGCAACAAAAGATAGATAAATTGACGTCATAAATTTTTAATAAAATAATTGTGCAATGTACTCGAAAAATAAGGGAATGTATGCAAAGGAAATTTCTGGAATTTTACTCGGTATTATCAGCATTATTTATATCAGTTCACAACTATTTTATTTACAAAAATTTTAATTTAACATTTTAATTAACTTTTTTGATAACAAGATAATATAATATTGCAATCATTGGAGCAGGCAGATTTCTTTTATCAAAAATACTAAGTAAATAAAATTGAATTTAAATAAGTACAACAATAATTTCGATTTTTATAAAATTAATTTTAATTTTAAATTTATAATGGAGAATACTGCAATATATTATTAAATTATTATTTTGTCTGTGTGACTCAGTTTTATGGCAAAAACTTTATATTGGATCCCTGACGTACATGTTGTAGATATAAATCAAAATTTTTGATTACCCGTGGGCGAAGGAGACGAATTTTGTCAGTGCCGGTCGTGAATGGATTAACGAAATTCTAATTAGGGTCAAATGCATTAACGTGATCTTTATTGATTTATTAAAGTATTTTATAATTGAATACTAGTAAAATACTATAATAGTAATTACTCCTATAATTTATAATGTAATTATTAATATATTTTAGATTATATTACTCTACTCCAAAATTTGATCAATATAAACTGATTGAATGACAAACGTATAGTAACAGTTTTGAAAATATGTTATTTATTCATTGACAATTTTAAAAAATGTAATACTATAATTATTATTATAATTAATATAACCTACTTATTTTATAGTAGAACTTGTAATATTGTTATCTATACGTAATTGCACCAAAGAAAATGTTAATCTAATTAGATATATGATCAAACAGGTAAATTTTTTGTATTTAATTAGGGATAGACAAAGTAAATTAAAAAGAAAACGACATTGAAAAAGTAAGAAATAAAATGTAAAATCGTTATAATCTAAAATGTAGGGTTAGAAAAACTTTGAATGCCTATATATTGTCACAGGTACTGTAGCTGCAATTATAATGGTAATAAAAAATATTTGACCTAGTCGGGAGAATTAAAAGTAAATAATTGTAGGTTCAATTTTTAATCTCAATTTAGTATTTGTCACAAAGCTCAATCTTAAAAATGGGTTTCCCTTTATTATTCGAGCGCCCCTTTTATAAAAAGTTCTTTCTGATTCAAGATTGTGTATCTATGTCCTATGTACCGACAAATATCGACCGCGAAATAAATATCATATTATCCAACCAACCCCATAAAATACACAATAGATTTATGAATCGGCTTTTTAATATCAAACTTCAAAGGATGTAGCACCGTCTTAAGCTGATACTTTCACTTGTGATGCTGCTAGCCAGCTACCTGTTGAAATTACATTAATCTCAAAACGAACATGGCCAACTAACTAGATATTAAAAGTAGTAATTATATTATTATCCCTACTATTTTTTTTATGAAACCCCCTCCAATATGCAGTTTCATTGGATGAAGCTTTAAGGGGGACTGTCTGCTGTTGAGAGCCATGCAGCTGTTCAAATTAAGTTGACTTAGGTGAGGTGTACGTATAGCCGGCGAGAGTAGTCAGTTTAATTTCGTTCGTTGTCGTGTAAACGTAGTTTGATTTTCAAGTGTTTTTGCTTATCCTATTTTAATGTTCAAGTGAGTGATAATCTTTGTGTTTGTGTTGTGGCATTCTTGTGCTGTTACATGATTTAATCATGGATTTATGTTATGCGATTCACATTGGATGTATGTTAAAATTTACGGAAGATACACCACCCAGAATAACAATATAAAGGTTATAACCCATTTAGATATTCGTAATTACCTATATTTACTATAAAGTAATAAAAATTTGAGAGCGCTGTTTGTACAGTGATAACTTGTGAAATATAACACATACCTATTTATATGTATCGATGAAAGATTTTTATTTTAATGAAATTTGGACATGAAAATATGTTTAAATTCCGTGCCATCCAATTTATCGATGAACATCAAAAAGCGGTTGGATAGTTATTAGCAAAGAATGAAATATTTAAACTCAAAGGCTGTTGAATATTTATAATTTTATTATACAAACACTGCGGGTTATTATACATTTGCATGTGGATTTTCTATTTGCCAACTTTATACATCGAAGGACTTTTACATGTTTACCTATGGGCAATACAATTTTTAATCAACGTAGATAACTGCCGTCTATTAAAATATAATTAAATTTTAACTAAACAATGATTTATTAGAATTAAATTTTATGCGATTATCAAAATGTAGTGTTAAGGATATCTTTCGCATCCATGAATTTAGTTGGAGATCATATGGTTTGGGAAAACTTTAAATGTTTTTTTAACTACCCTAAAATATTCGAAGCTTACCTCGCTTTAACGTGTACACAAAAATACACTCAGTTAATCCAAGGCTACTAGAGATTACCTCGACTCCCCACGACTTCTAGAGCTTCTTAAGACGTATTTACGCTTAAATATTTTCGGTAGTTAATCTCCTAGATTATATTCCGCAATGATCATAATTACTTTTAGATAGGAAAAACGGGAACAATAAAATGTCGTTAAATAGGAATTAAAGATTTAACAAAAGTTAATTTATAATTATTTTCCCAAATCCGCAAATAAATTTAAACTGTGTGATTGTTGTGAATAGACGATAATAATATTATTAATTATATTATGTAGTATTTATACACCTATTATACGTTGGTATGTATAGCATAGACATACATACATAATAATATATGGTATATGTTAAAATAATAGGTATATACATACCATCATGTAATAATATTAGTATATTATACTATATAGAGAAGTAATGTAGGCCATTACTTATACCAAATAAAGTTGGAAAACGAAAATTATAATTATGAACTTCAGAGATGTAAAATATTAGTAAACACTACTATAATAATTGGTAAAATTAAAAGTAGAACAATAACACTTGAAAATTGTGTTAATTATGTAGAAACGGTTAAGACAGGTGTGAAGAGACCTACACTTTGGGAAAACAAGTTTTCAAGTTGTACATATTTTAAATTAAGTGTTTAAGTTGAATTAATTTCCACAGTTTTTGTTCTTGTAATTTAATCATTAAATGTGATTATATAAAGTTATGTTAATGCGTCACTAAATTTAATAAGCAACTTTTTTTATCGACGTTCAATAAATAATCGATATGACAACATTAAAGTACACCGAATTATTGTTATCTGGTGGATGATTAATGGAAAATATTTGAAACTACTAATTAAATAATGATGTGTCGTGTTTTCATTGCACCTACTTACATTGTTCAATGGCTTCAGGAAAATAGAAAAATGGATTTTTGGTTTTTACAGAAACTTTTGAATTTATAGTGTGGGGAATGAAATGATAAATCTTTCTTGTATAGTAGATCTTTCGCGACACCCCCGGATTACAAAACGACTTGAAAACTACAAATTAAGTGAAATATGAAGAGATTCTGAAATTTATTTCATTCTAGTTTAACTTTTTATCGCGAAAAGTGTTTTAAATAATTACAATTGTCGACTATTACCAACGCGAAAAGGAAGTTTTAACAAAACTTGAAATATTACTTCAATGTTTTGACTCCATACATCATCGCTATTTGACAGAAATATAGATTTTATAACAAAACAAATTCTTATCAATTAATAGATTTTTAAAATATTACGGTGCGGTACGAGATGGATTATTCTTCGGTGAAGTTTGCACAAACCCTGCTTTTCTTTTACTCTAATGCACATAGTATGCTGTCATCTGACGGCAAAATATTGCAATACTGTATCGTTTTGATTCAGCATATTCACGAATTTTGCAAGTTGTCATTTAAATTCGTGTCTAAACAATTTCATTTTATGATATAACTTTCAAAAACTTTTCGTTCAAAGCAAGAAGTTAAATTTTGAATCTATTAAATATAGATTAGATAATATTGAAGTCAATTTCTAATTCAATATTGACTTATTTTTAGGGTAGGTGTAATATACTACATATATGTATGTTGTTCTTTCCATTAAAAAGTCAATAATCTTTAATATTGAAATCGTAATGAAGTACATCAACTCTTATATTGACATTCCCATTTAGAACATTCTATAAAATGTTTGCATAAACAATTTTATAATTCAATAAATGTTTTAATAAAACCGTTTATTGAAATATTGAAAATAACTAAAATGTAATAAAAAAATTCTTCAATATTTCAATAAAGTATAAAATTAAAAAATATGTACTATGCTAACCCTTTCGACGAAAATAATAATTAAATAGTTCTATATTATAATCACGATTGTAGATATTCATATTATATTGGAACAAAATTGTTTCCGCATCAACTTATTTTTGTAATGTTGAATATTATACCGCAGTTTCGTCATGATTATAGGAAAGGTATTCAGAAAGCTTCATCTATGTTAGAGGTCTGGTCTACCATATTATACATAAATTATTATGTTTGTAAAGTTCCAGAACACAATTGAATTACAGTTATCTAGTGTTAACTTAGTGATGACCATTATTAAATTTATACACCTGTGGTATGCTTGTAATTCAAATATTTTAGAAGTTATACTTTATTAATTAACAAACTTACACGTAGTAATAATTGATTAGGTTTGACATTAATAATTAATTAATGTTGAATTATTTGTTTGGAACTTACTAAGGTACATAATATTTATTGCCGAGCCATTTAATTTTTTGCTTTCGGCGTTTACCTTTGTCAGCAATGTGACTAACAAGAGTTGTTGTTTCAGTTTGACCGTAAGGTCTATGGAAAGACAGCCCGAGTACCAAGAAGAGCCGCCACCAGAACTCGAGGCCATGTGGGGGATGGAGGCTGGCGCCGAGTGTGACTGTCCGGGACCACCTCCGGAGTTCCTATTACCACCTCCCCCCCGGCCGCCAATTTTGCAACCAGAAAATCCTCTTTATTGTTCGGAGGATCCGTTACCAATTGAAACTTGTGATGCTTTACCGGTAAATATACTACTTTTGACCGACATGTAAAAAGTTGCATTTAATTACTCTTTGAAATATTTTAAAGATTTCTTTTATGTACACTTGCGGAATTTAGAGGGTAAAGTAATTGTGTTTCTTTATTTGATTTATGGTGGGCAGACAGGTGAAATTTACTGCCTTTGAAGTTTTGTAATCGTAAATTCAATTTGTGTAGGTACAAATAACTGAAACAGAAACAAGCACAATTTGATTGTTGAGGATTTTAAGGTTTTCAATTAATTTCCATTTTCCGAATTTTTTTTCCTAATTAGCACTAACGTATAATTAACCGTAGCGTTAATCTAAACTGACTTGAATAATTTGAACATGTTTAAATTTCAAACCTCAAACCGCACACGTCAAATACACGTAATTCGTGAGAATCGAAGCCGATGCGAAACCGAAACTGTTTATAGAAAACCAACTCATTTTTAGCGTGTCAATAAACGTGTTAAATTTCACTTTGAAACTTAACACCGCTTTGTGAAAATACATATGTATTATACATGGGAGCTTATTTGACCAAGACTAGAAAGTTTTTAGGGTAACATGGATACGCCGTAAATATTTTCAGGTAAACTACCAAAATATACAAAAACATTCATTATTCTCGAGATATTTCTACTTGAACATTTGATAGCGAATTAAAAATCTTTTAAAATCTCGCAACATAAATCCTGCATTTTAAAGAGCAGACGTTCTAATTAAAAATCGGTTCCTTTAGGAAGGAAATGAGTTATACCATTAATATGTTTACTACTTTTAATTTACACACGCTTTACGTCCGGGAGGGTTTTTCTTACATCTCTCTTTCATCACATAAATTTACCGAGCACCATTTACTCTCGCTTATATTCCTCGCTCGATTAAATAACCGAGTAGCAAAATTATTTTTATTTCTGTTGAGGTTTGTTAGTTACGCCGTTTAACGCACCGACTATTCAAAACTTTTACTTGCAAGACATATTATGGGCCATCATTTTTAAAATTGTACCCACAATTTGAATTTCCTGTGGTTAAAACTTTATTTTTTGCTAATTTTTTGCTTGTATAATTTTTAAAAGATGGTGTGAACTTGATTATAAAAAATTGTTAATGGACCACCAACTTGACTGTTTTGGAAAGATTTAAACAGCACAACAACCACCATAATTGAGAGCTGTAATGGGTCGTTAATCAACCTGGGAAACTAATTACTTATTCAAATTCTAGACAAATGCTTGTTTATGGATGAAATAAAACTAAAACCGAAATGACATTTTTACATCGGGATTATCTGATTCGAAATCAAACATTTACTATGATGCATTAGTTCCGTCTTTTATATAAGATTAATTTAATAGATGTTAGAAATACCTTTTAATATACCTGTACGCTATAAATTCTCAAATAAACAAGTGTGGCAATTCAACACCAGTATTCACAGATATCCAGTCCCAGTTTGGAATAAATTTACCTTTCTATCGCACAGAATCTTCTTTTATAGATGCACTAACGGGTCCACACTAAATTTTTAAAATTAACACAGAAAGGTTTTTTCGTTCAGCAGAGCAAAAAATTCATAACCGGCGTTATTAATTTTTGCTTATTTTTATGAATAAGATATCACCGAATGTTGAATTCAATATTGAAAAATTTTTAATATATGTATATAGGTAGGATTACTACCATTACTAAAAACTTTATTAGATTTTTTTTCATTATGAAATTTATACCTACTCTCGTCGGGTAAAATTGGGAAATTCACTTCTGAAAATATTATTCAACAGAACTTTTTGTCATAATTGATTTGGTATTTTTCAACAAAAATCGTACATACATTTCAATTAATTAATCCTGTCCGCTAAATAATGTATTAAAGTGCATTGTACAATAAACTCTTATTTATTTTATGATTAAAATTCTATCGAGAATTTAATAAAGCTACTATTTTTTGTTTGTGTAATACAAAATATATTATGTTGTAAATTTTAAATGATTCCGAGTTTTAATTCATTTTGTTAAATATATAATATTAAATTAACTACGTTGTTAAAAACTTTATTACAGTGTGGTATTACATCCAACACAATGTATAACATTAATTCTAAAACTGGGGTAAACACCGATGCTATTGACAATATTTTTTAAGGGCTTATATTTTCTAAAGGAAAAAATGTAGGAACATATTGCACAAGCTAATTTTTGTCCACTTTCCTGTTGAGGGTTCCACTTCATAAGCAAATTAGACCACTTTTTTTCCAAAAAGATTCCAATCTCTATGATAATTTAATAGGAAATATTTATTTATTACTAAAATCTTGGGTATTTTATAACCGCGCTTTAAAACATGGCAATTTGTACGTCATCTTAATGTTTCTCGGCATGCATTACAAAATGCAAAAGGAAGCTGAGTAACAGTAATTTTGTCACTAATCTTGTCACAAAGAGATAGCTACTTACTACTTACAGAGTGGTCGTAAATTTTGACAGACATTTCAAATAAAGCTGCTAAATATCTACGACCAGACTTAACCTTCCCATCACTGATCCTCCCGTTCGAATACAAAATGTTTTATGGCTTTAACTTCTGCCATTCTTAAAATTATTAGTCTGGCTAATGATTTTATAAGTTCTTCCAGATATTGTAAATCTTCTAAAACTTTAGCAGTCGTTCATTTTGACAAGTTCGGAGGCAGAAATGAAGCAATCAGAACCACCTGCCACTTGTTGTCTCGGCATTTAGGGCAAATGCATTTGACACAACATCATAAATTACACTATTTTGCATAATATAAATGGCAAACTAAATTAAAACTTTTGTTATAAATTAATTTGAACGATTTTTGTGTTTTAAAATATTTTTGTTCATTATGCAAAACTTGGAGCATACTTTGAGATTGAATTTTAAATACTGTAGTATACGTACGAGAAACTTAAAAAAAAATTTAATTCCGAAAATATTACATAACTTCGTTGATGGTTGTTGATTTAAGTTTTTTTTTGATTACTTTCAAAAAGTTTTGTAACTAAATTACTCGTTGGAGATCGGAGAGAATGTTAATTACTGTAGTTATTTCGCAATATATTTTATAAATACAATAATAACAACTAAATTACTAGAATGACAACCGTGACCAATAGAAATTATTTCCATACTTAACACAAAAAGAATAGGCAGTTTGTCACAGTTATTTTGTTATGAGGTCTCACTTAAGCGTTTGGACGAATGAAATATCAGCAGGTATATTTAAAAAAATATTTAAATTGTGCTTTAAACTTGATTTTTATTTAAATTTTCTTGTTCGGTAAATATTTATTTTACATTTATGCAAAAGCACATAAAGTCGCTGTGATTATTATAATTAGAACGTTTTTTTATATTATCTCGCTTTTTATTATAATAAAATTATTAACATTTTTATTATCTCATATAAATAACCAGAAGTGTTATACGGATTTTAAGTTTCACAAGTTTTAAAGATACCTTAATATACTTGTTGCGAACGAGGTTTAGGTTTTCGGTGATTATTTAAATTGTCAAACCTCTCAAATTTGAAAGATATAATATTACAAAGACATTATAATAAATTTAAAATTTTAATTGCCAACTTTCGAAAGCAGTGATTAGTGCATCGTCGTATAGTGGAGATATTTTAGTTTCTATTAACCAATTATTTTTTAAATAGTCTATAATATTTTTAAAATTTTTAAATTGCCCAAAAATTTTTACCGTTTAAAAAATTAGTATATTAATTTGTTATTCCGCTTTTTCTCACTAATTAAAACATTTTTATGTAAACGAAAACGTTTTCATTGGGTGCCATAAAGCGTATTTTGTTTTCGACGTTAATAGAAAGTTGTAGTGTTTTTTTTAATATTATCGTTATTTTTTTATAACCATATTACATCCTGCGGCAAACTAAGCTCTGTATATAGACACATCACGCTTCATAATAAAGCGCCTAAAAAATATGTTAATAATCCGAATATAGAAACTACCTGAGGAGATTGAGTGAACACCGCCTCAACAGATTGAATCATTATTTGATTCAAAATGAAGGCAATCTTCTTTGTGGCTTTTATAAGCGAATCTGTTTCAGTACTTATTATGTTATTATAATATTACAGATTTAACGATTTGATTGTTTTTCTTTTTTTTTATATTTTTTATTTACATAAGGTATTTATATTACCTATGCCTAGATAGATACCTACCTACATATAAATGTATATAAAAAATAAATTAATTAATAGATATTTAAATTTTTTAAATATTCCATTTATAATAATTTCAGATTTTAATTTGTTAAATTTTTATAGTCGATTTAGCAAGCAGGTGATACCATAATTTATATATTTTATTGTTAATTTTTAAATTCTTGCATTTTAATTTTTAAATATCGCCGCATAACTAATTTATTTTATTTTTGTTTATCGCTCGTTCTCTTTCGAACAGTCTGTTTTTCGTCGTCAGACCGCCACCTCTTCTTATCCGGCGCCCCGTGCCGACACATATTTGACAACTCTTTTAAAATCTATTTCTGTTTTTTATAAAACCTCGCGTCGTTAAATCCTTTTGTATATCCTAATTATTTTTTCTAAAAGCAGTTTATTTACCATAAATTTCTTTCGATATTTAAAACTTAAACGACGAGTGTTTATTTATTGTTAAGGACGCTTGAAAGGTTTGTTTATGTCGGTGCATGCCTACAAATTTAAATATTTAATTTTCGAAATGATTTGAGTTTTAGAAACCTCTTGGAAAATTTCCTACAAAGCTTGATCAATGAAATGAATTCTCTTTAAGTTTAAGTTTTAAATGGCTGAACTTCCATTTTAAATGTGCAATGAATAGTTGTTGATTAATAGTTTTTTGAATGGGCAAAAACGCATTGCAGAGTGGATGTTATCAACACTTTTACATATGAATTTTTAGTCGGAAATTGCTTTCCTTTACATCTTTTTGATGAATGTTTGTTAGTTTTGCTGAATCGTGCAGGATGAATATTCATATAGGCACTGTATACATGTTTTCCAAGTCACAATTACACTAAAGTCACGCTTTCAATACAGCGAATAGTTGAAAATATTGATAAAAATCTCTTAACGTGAAAATTAAACTTACCTACATAATGGTAAACATCAAGTCTGCTTATAGATTTTCATTTCTAAATTTTTCGAGCGAAAATTATATGCAATCCTAAAATGGCATGATGAAAATGGATACTGAAAATAAACTAATGATTGTTAAGGTTTTTTAAAAGGTTACGTCGAAAATAAATTACAAAGAAGAAAAAGTGTGCATGAACATCAAAGAATTCCGTGTGTTTCTTTGATATACATCTACCTATTTGTCTAAAATAAACACAGCAAGTATTTTGTTAACAGAGCTTTATCGATTATTTAGTGTTAATTGTGTACACAATGAAAATTTGTTTTATTTTAGAATTTGCCCTAACGTAGTTCTATGTGTGCCATTGGGTACTAATTGCTAAACACAAACTCAGACAATTAATTCCATCCACCAAACTTGTCATTGTGCCGATAAAAACTAGATGATTTATAATCATCGACAAATTAGTCTTCCAGTGTCGGCAACTTTGCTAAAACATAACCTAACATAATTTTTTTTGAAATTTATTGTACTTTTAAAGGATTAATCGAAAAGTTAAGTAGGTAGTACGTTTTGAATAAATTATAACGTAGCTGCTTCAATTAGACTTGTTAGAAAATTTATACAAAGTTTCAAGTGTTCTAAAGGAAAAGTTTGAATTGTCAACATTTAAACTAGGCATAAAGGATATATTCTTAAATGGTAGAAAATTTTACTAACATGAGAAAATTGTGCTTTTGTTCAACTTTCTAAGGGTTCATTATAATAAATTATCAAGCCTGGAAGTAACAGTATTTATTTCACTTTTATTGTTTCTATAATAATTTGCAAGGCAAACTGCACAAAAAGGGTTAGCTTGCTAGCGAATTTGAAGAATTTATTTTGGTCCATCAATTATTTCTCTTTTGTGGTAAAACGTTACAACAATTTTATAAGCCAATATATCCACACAATTTTAAGTTTTTATTGCCCATAAAACAATTGAAACTTTCAGACAACTTTTATAGTTTTGATATTAAGCTTGAAAATAATTTTTATTGCTGACCAATATATCGTAGGAAAATAAACATAATTATGTTTATATAATTATAAACTTTTCGTTTATTTATTTATTATTAATATATTGTTATTCCCGGAACTTCGACACATTAAAAGGAGACACTGTTTTAAGTTCTTCAAAACGTATTCTTTTAACCTCGTTATTGTATTCAGGCCAGCCAGAACTCTGAGAGCAATCACAATTTTTAACATTCTAAGTACTATTTTAGAACCAATTAGCGACTCTATGTGAATTATTTGAAATGTTATTGAAAAATTTGATGGTGTAATATCCGACACGAATGAAATAAAAGTTTTTGAAAATTTTACTATACAAACACCATTTGGTAAGTACATAACTAGGTACTCCATCTGCTTCTGTATTCAAGTGATAATCACAACAATCACATGTGTAATCAAATGCTTTGTTCCAATCTGTCTAACATGTTAAACAAAATTTCTGTCTGTCTAAAACCAGCAGTAAAAAAACTAACTGGCAAAAGTTAAATAATTATTTACAGAATAATATAAGGCTTTGTTAAAATCAAAAATAATTTGGATAAAGTAATTAATAAAGTCAAAATTCTGATTAATGGGTTGTTTGCGTTTCAATATTTAATATCAACTTTGTGTCAAATTAATCATTTAAGAAATTTGTATAGTAGTAAAGTTAATTTTCGTTGCCGATATAAACTTTTTAGTTTGAAGAAACGATAAATTAAAATTTATCAAGTAATATTTTACAATAATTAATCCATTGAATTATTGTTAACTTCTTAATTTTTTAAATGGGCTTGATTTAGGTTAAGATAAAATTTATTACACTGAAAAATTCATTTATGAATCAATCTTTCATAATTTATTGAAGTTTTTATGATTTTATACCAATCAATATTTCAATGCAGCACAAATCAAAGGATCGTTTGAAATGCCTTTTAGCTTAATGAACACAATTGTAATAAATTTACCATTGAAATTTTATAATGTAAATACGATCGTTAGTAATAATGAAATTGAAAATTTCAATAGACGCTAATACAAATTATTAGTACTTGGTTTAAAGCGTATAGTGACCAAGTAGTAGGAGACCGGAAGTCATGTGTGACCTGAAATGGCTGGTTCCGGTAGTCGGGCCAAAACAAAAGAGGCCATAACCCTATGAAGCGCATCAGTTTTTCGAATGGCTCAAGTTTACCTTTCAGAAGTTACTCGAGTGAATCTAATACCTGAAATTGTTCTCGGAGACTAATCTGTCTTTTTTAAACTTTAATTTTGGAGTAAATAATAATATACGACATTATTTTACAGCACGATAGAATATTTAAAAAGCTGTAAGCATAGGTATAAAAATAAAATATCTGATTGCTTACACTGCCTTTTATTATGTAGCTTCTGTCTCGAAACGCAGTAAAAGGTTTCAATAATCGTATACAAGAACAGTATTTTTCTTTATGTTTTGTTATATTGTTACTACTGTAAACATTAAGCACCGCGTGCACATAACACTCGAGAAATAAATTTGTAGCAGCATGTTATTTCTTATGCGATGTTCTAATTATTGCTCCAGTAGTTTGAGAACCGGTACACCTACCATTAAGTTTTAATTATAGGTAACATGTATTTATTTTTACGTGTACAACTCACTCGGTACATAATAAACACAAACATTTCTACAACTAGAAAGTAATACAAACTCTATTTTCGAATTTTTCAACGAAACCTAAAAAAATTGTATCTTATGATTGCTCCATTGATTTTTAATAAAATATAAGTTGATATAAGAATCTATAAAATATTATGGTTCTGGTTGTAACATTTTTTGAGTGAGGTAATAAATACACCATTTCGGACCACCCACCTCGATTTTTATAATAGTAGATCGGAGCTAGCAGGAATAAAGTACTAGGCAACTACTTATAGTAGGTATTGTTGTAATGTATTATTTCAACATGTCTTGGCATAAGGTTCTAATAAAAAGACTTGATTAGAAATTTTATTACAAAAATAATGCAGCAATTAACACTTGATTGCTGTATAAATAATGAACTCCAAAAATACATCGCTATAACGAGCTATTTGTTTCTTTTCCTATTATTTTCAAGCTCGTTCTTCCGAAATCGAAATTTAGAACACTTCGCTCGAGAAGTCTACGACCCAACTTAGCTCAAAATATTTATCAAACATATTAACCTAAGAAAACAAATACTGTAAATTTAGAAAGTAATTTTTGAATAAAGGGTTTTGCATAATATTAACCAATATAAAATAAAAATTTTTATTATAATACTACAAGGGTGGCAGGGCATTATATGTATGTTGTCCCTATCATTATCCTAACATTGAACATAAAATTATTTTTAGATATCCCTTTGAACTTGAAAACACCCATTCTACTATAAGTAGTATGTTCAGAGATATCAATGTCATATCTACACTTTATATAGTTTATATAGTATATACTTAGTTTATATACTATACTTTATATAGTTTTACATATAGCAATCCCGGTTATAAAGAACTTTTGTTTATAGCGAGCAAATCTGTGAAAATGACCTATCTATTTATATCACAAAAGTAAATATTTACCAAATAGTGAATATAATTTCCTTTGGTTATTACTGACCATATCAATCGGTCCCTTGAGGTTGATTATAATCGGGATCGACTGTGTGTATTTTTTTGATTTATTCATCTCGGTCAAAACGTTCAATTGCACTAGAAGAAGTTTATCAAAAGTAGATTTTATAGTAGTTAATATGTCTAATACAAAAATTAGAAAAAACCATCTTAAGTAATGTCATAAGACGAAACGCACAGTATTTGAATCACTCGAGTGGTATTTGAAGTATCTACAAGATCATATCATGATTTTAGAAGTGTCTACTAACAAAAATTTTAATAGTTGACTGATAAGCAAGGATTTGAATAAATTAAAAACAATTTTTTTTTATTTCGTAAACACTGTACTAATAAAAAACTGCTCTGTGAATAATTTACGCAGCTGGATTAATACATAATATACAGTTTATATTTGATATTGACTTTTTAATATTGTAAAATAAATAATGAATTTTTAATTATTCGGCGTATAATTTAAAAAACGTTACAATTTTGTAACTTTTTTATGAATTATTTTGTCATACGTAGAATCTCCCACCGATTAATAAAATATAAAGTCGAAAAAATTTCGTAATAGGAAATAATGCAAATTTTCCTGAAAAATTGAAAATGGTTTTTCTTAAAATCTCAATTGGTTGTTTTAACAAAAACCGCATGTGTTTTTAGAAAACTTATAGCTGACTAATTTTTTTAAATAGCTTGGTTTTATTTAACATAGTACATAGTAATATAATAATAATGTATATTTAGAGATAAACCATTTTACAAACAAAAATTTCAAAATAAATATAATAAAAAACTACTGTATACGTTTTTGAAGAATTAAAAATTAAAAATAATAAAACAAGAAAAAATTAATAAGTATTAATTAAAATATAAGTTGCATGTACAACAATAATTATTATACGATAGGTAGATGGGTAGACATAGAAATGTGCTAATTTCAATGTAGTGGGTAGTAATTAAACATTTAATTACTACCAACAACCTCGGAAACATGGTTTTTCATTATAAAGAAATTTTGTAATAGAATTAAAATTAATTTTTTTTATAATCAAATTAGTGATCTGCTTGTTTTTTGACAAATTGTTCTTAGTAACATTTTAAATAATGTAATAACTTTTCAGGCATAAAAGTATATAAGTTTCAGTTTAGTCGTTATAAAAGTATGAGCACTAGGGAGTCTGCGAAACATTAATTAATCAAGTTGAACAAAAGCTAACTTTTGAATATCAGACGAATGGGAAAATAATTCTTATGCAGGCGGGAGCATATAAATCCACTTTAATTTCAAATATGGGCAGTATATCAATCTAACAGACATAAAGACGCAAACAGGATTGTTAGTTTTAATCTTACAAAGTAAATAAATTTCTAATGCACTTTTATTATTATGCGATTGCACATTTGTAATTTTAATTTAAATCGGAGTTATGTTTGGAAGTGTGCAAGATTTATAATAACTCGCAAAGCCTCTCAAATTATTAATATGTATATTAATCTACTAGCATTCAGGAAGACTTAAACAGAACGGATAGCTAAAACGTATTATTGGATCGCATTAAATAGTATTTCGGCAAAGCCAGCTCGAGCCGCCAAAAATTTGCTTTTCCGCTACATGAGGCCCGCGGGCCACCACTTTGGCATGCCTCTCATCGGGCGAACTTCCACCAAAGTTTAGAAGAGAACTAATCACATTAAGTTATTTCGTAAAAATTTTATCCAGTTCAGATCACAAATTTACAAAATTATTTTACAAAAATTGCCCTCCATTCTCACGATTAACAATCTGAAAATATTTTTTTGATTTTGCGAAATAAAATGAAGGAACAATAATTTATTTAAAATACACACTGCAAAACGAAACAATAATAATTATTATTGTAACCTGAAGATATAAATTTAAAATGAAGCGCAAATTCTGTAAAGTAAGCGATTAGATAATTTGCTTATTCGTATTTATTAGGGAATTAAATGTTAATCAACAGTTAGTATAACTGTAAGTAATTAATTAGGAGAGTTTAAAATCTATAACAACTTAATTCTTAACACCAACCCTAATCCAATGCTTCGACTAATAACTAAACTCACAACTTTCCGTGCTGAATCTTAACTCTTCCGGTGTGCATCTGTGCTCTACGAATCTCATTAGTAAGCAACAGTGATACTAAATCATACCCGAATTAATTACATTTCATTCCGTTATCAAGTAATCCACAAATCACAGCCACACAATCTGTTAGAAACTGATTTGACTGTAATTACGAGCGATATCAGATTGATAGCTTGCCACTGTCCACTATGAAGACAGATTACCTACCTGTTTAATTTCCGAGTTAACATTGATGTATGCGGGATTTTGTATTATTTCAACCATAACTCTTTACCGCTTTTCCGTAATAAATTGCAAACCTATACTTTCAAAGTAATCAAAACCTCAACTTTTTAAATTCATCTCCGTTTGAAATATTTCCGTGAGATGTGAAAATTAATTTATATTTCGAAACGTACATTTATGTGAATTATGGCATTAAATTAAAAAATAACAGAAGTAAATCTCCCAAAATTATTATATTAATGTGTCAACCATATGGTAAAAGTGTTTGTTGTTTCAGTTAATCGACGCGAGCTACCGCAGCAGTCCTTCCTTTCAGACATCGGCTGTGATAGCACTATGTGCTGTATTATTAGGCTTGGCTGTGTTCATAGGCGTCATTCTAGTATGGAAGTAAGTAAAATTAATGAATAATAATTATAGTACTACATACAAAAATGTATTCTCCTATTCGTGTTACTAACCGCGGAGAGGGTGCTAATATGGTAGTTACGATTCGTTAACATATTATAATATTATATTATCTAAACCTATCTACACGAACATTGAATTTCCGCCAAAAATTATAATTCAACAATGAAGGCTAACACTAAATTATAGTGGTATGGACGCTTGATTATCATATTTTCGTGTAACATTATAATAATTGCACTATTTGAGCAACTGGCTGACACATTTTATCACTTTTTCGTGATAATAATCGTTTAACACTTAAACTATAAATTGTTAAAAGTACTAAAATTCAGTTTAGGAATGTTGTCGGTTCGGTAAAACACGAGGGTTTGTCTTAAAATAGACCTGCTTATGATAAGAATTTCCTCAAGCAGTTGAATTTTTAAAATGTCATTAAGGTGTTTTCTAGTGGTTAATAGGAATTTAAAATGTGGAGCCCGACGTGGGGTGCTTAAGATACGAAGAGTGTCTTGATTGCTGTCATGATGCTAAGTAGAAGACTAAAAGTTTTACGGCAAAAGATCTTTGAAGTGTCGTTGCATTTTTGTCAACCTGACTGAATCTACAGATTAATAATACGGCATTTCTGCTAATTTTATCTTATCTCCTTTGGAAAACATTTACTTGACTAATTGCTCGATGTAGATTTTAGAAAATTCATAACCAAAAATTGTTAAATTTACTTTTCATAATTAATGAGCACAACAATTAAAGCGACCATCCTCACAATCACGCATCATTTCCTACTTAATAGATATTAATTGCTTTGGAACTTTTTTATAATTTTCTTCCATCAGAAAAGTATTATCTTTCAGTTCTGTCAACGTTAATAGCGTGTGCGTCAAGAAATAATGTAAAGTCAAACAAACTGTTCATTTACATGACATCTACTATTTGTTTTGTAATTTTTACATGTTTTATCTTTCTTATTGGGCATTTGCTAAAACAATTACATAATCGTATTGTTTACACAGTTTGTATGTGCAGTCAATAATGTCATGGGTATGGAACGTCAGCTGCTAAAGGCAAACTTCCTGTGGCAAAGTCTATTTTAGCATAACAAAATTTATAAAACTTTGATGTTATCCGGTCTTCTCTGCTGCATTTACCATTTGACACCAGAAAATAAAGCTGTCTTCCTTGTAAAATAACTCCTTCCTGGGATTAACTTTCTCATGTCGTGTAAACGGTAAAACTGCAACTTATTAATATCCTGTAGTAACTTTTCTTGTAATTATAATTATCAACGACAGTCTGTTTTTCCCATGCTGGTCAGTCAAACTGAAACAATGCATGTATCGAGTTACTTTTTTACCTTACTTTGTGGTTTTAAATGAGGTAGGTGGGTATAAGATAATATTGTAGTAGCAGGTTGTATTTCCTTAATTCATTTTTTGTGTAATACGCTTATTATGCGATTGGATAACAAAGCCATCAGGATATGATAAACCTAGGATGGATTATAAATAATTAATCAGGATAGTCGAGACTCGTTATCGTAAGGTGTCTCTATTACACACTGCAGGAAGTCATTAGAGAAGATAAATTAATGACTTTTTCTAAGGTACTTACTAAATCGGACACCCTTTTACTTTACTACCGTTGATAAGTAATACTACTCATTATGATTGAAAATGTATAGGTGTTATGGGTGTTGTCACGGAAGGTTAGAAAGCAGGAACAGGTTTTGGTGAATAGATTTACCCATAATACCTACTCCATCTTTTTGTGTAATCATAATATAGTATTGACATTGTATATTCTCATGATGCACCACGTATTTGCATAGCGATTGATTTCAACTTGGAATTTATACCACAAATAATGAAGCCCTACTGTTAATTTCAGAACGAA
Source organism: Cantharis rustica (assembly GCA_911387805.1). Taxonomy (NCBI): domain Eukaryota; kingdom Metazoa; phylum Arthropoda; class Insecta; order Coleoptera; family Cantharidae; genus Cantharis; species Cantharis rustica. The sequence continues at coordinate 44,177,702 of OU426877.1, forward strand.
ATATTTTGATAAATCCCACTTCCCCCTTTACAAGTTAGTGTTATTAAACCACGAAGAAGTCGAGTGTATATTTACATTTTCACATGTACAAAATATGGTACTTATCCGTTTTTATTGGAGAAACTTCTGTAATATGAATACTTATTACTTATATTACATGCATATTGTATTATTACCTGCACAGAATATTTTAACTTCGTGCTGGTTGGACTGTGCGATGTAACATTTTTTACATTTACATTGATCACCTGCTCGTCGAAAATTATTGTTGTAGTTTTTTTTTTCAAATTACTTAATTTCTGAGTTATCATTAGAAAATCGTTTACAAAAAAATCAGGGAGCCAAAACCACATACTAATGTACTGTAAACTGCGTCAGATTAAAAACCTATAAACAAACCTCTTCCTGAACTGACAGCTGTTTTCACATACCTACATTACATATATCCTATATGCGTGCAGGAATGTGGAAATATCATTAGCATTAATGATAAAAAAAGGCAAGTTAATTTCGTTTATCTTAACTGCTTATTAATATTTTATAAAATTACCATTTTTTAAGTTTAAAATTCCCACCTTTCTAGGGATCTTGGAAAATCGTCGGTGTTGACCAATGATTGCGTTGCCAGCCATTAGTTTCCACTTAACTTCCTTATGTCTTACGTGACCGCCGGCCTACATGTAGCCACTTCTAGAATTTAAAATAATTTGACTTTAAAGTTTGTTCTTTTTATTTATATTTTTTAGCTTCAAGTCTTATGAACGATTATGTTGAATCTTTGCCGTTTTAACAGCAATAAAATGCTGATAGTAGCAAATTTTCAAGTTTAATGTTGCGAAAAAGAACAAAGTGAAGTGAAAATAATGTATTTCCTCTGAGTAAATACAATTAAATTCAATTTTCGGTAAATAGGAATTAGTTTCCCTGACGAGTCCTACTTCAAGTGTTACTTTGAATGCAAATTTTCCCAAGTTTATGGTATATAAATATTTAAATTGGCTGAAATTCAACTCAAACTTGCAGCAGTTTCGTCACGGATTCCCTCTAATTGAGTAGAGCGAAAGGACATTTTCGAATAAGCGCGTTAATTTTAAGTTTAAAGAAGGTTTATTGTTTTCTTTCTAGTAACATTCTTTAGGATTAAAAATCCGGGTCAGATTTATTTTGGAACCGTTGTGTGATTCCCACGAGCGTTTCTTTGTCTCGCTCGTTTTGTTTTTGGACGTTTCAGCTTTGTTGGTTGTCCTAGAGATGCGCCTGCTGTTAAGTTATAGACGCTCCTGCTTATCTCTTCTTTGCAATTGAAACGGCACAAGGGTTGTAGATTTATGTTCTTTTTTAAAAGCCTTTTTTAGTCTATTGTAATCTAACTTTTTGTATTTTGTCTTTACCTTTATCAATTATTTTTAGTTAATTAGTATTTTCTTCTAATTAATATATTTTATCAAATACGCGCACTTCCAAAAATATTTTGCTTACTCATAAAACAAATTTTGGTTTCTACATTGTTTTGTTAATATTATAAGTAAAATTTTTATTATCTCTTGGTAAAATATTCAATGACTAATCGCCAACATGAAGTACCTACGTACGCTAGTGATTATACATTTTATTATCCCGCATGCCAATATTTTTATAATTCGCATGCTCTCGCGAAGTTTAGTGTAATAAATTTTATAAAACCACCCATATTTACACCATGTATTTTCAATTCCATTTACAGGAAATAAGACAAGTTCGTTTTCACATAAATTTATAAGATGCAATATTTCGAAATGGTTGAATTTTATAGGCATAAACTTTTTAGTTATTAAATAAACAACTTTGTAGCACTTTGTCACGTACGAAAATATATAATCAATAATAATACGTATATGTATACGTTCAGAATAAGTTATTTTGTTAAATATTTAGCTTCTAAAGTTAATTGACTTTTCTGTAAAAATCCAATATTTTGCTGAGTTATGTTTGGCATGCAAAGAGGAAATAACTTTGTAATAAAAACTTTGTTTAATAATTTTGAGTGCCGTCGAATCGTTTTAATACTACATAAAATTTAAAATTGTTAAAAAACTTTTTAGAAGCAATTAAATGAAATTATTTGATATATATTAATAATGAATTGTTATCATAAGTTTTCTTTCGGAAGGCAATGGCAAACCACTAAGCTATAATTTACCAACATTTAAAATTTCAAAAATATGGTGTCAAATATATTTTTTCTCAAAATGACTAAAAGGTTAACTTTATGTGTAAAAATTCTCAAATTTTAAAATTTACATTTTTCTAAAAACAATTTATTGTTTTACGTTACTGCCGACGGGATACTTTAGCGCCGCTCGTCGGTGATACCAAATTTTTCTAATATCAAAATGCTACGATGATTTGTTCAGCTCAACTAATATTAGATATATTTAGGCTCGATTTTTCAATCTCCGGTTATTTGATGGAAATTTATGTAATAATTCTTTGATTAGAGATAACCGGAGATTGAAAAATTGGACTCTATTTAAATGTTATTTAATAAAATTATGGATTAATTTGAAGCTTTGTTTTACACGAAAACTTGATGTTCAATATAGTGTATTATTCCAAATTTTGAAAATTTGAAAATTAGATATAATATTAGAATAATATAATTTCATTTTAAGATATAAAAATATCGTAACGAAAACATTTCATGGATGATTGTAAATCTTAAATCATTTTTTATTGCTGTCTTTGGAACTGCTGTCGTTCCTCAAAATTAACCAAATAAAATAAAACGACACTTTTAATACTCATATCGTAAATAATTATTTTAATCAAAATCTTTAGCCTTTTCTGTCCGCTGCAGGACAATCACCTTCCTTCTCTGAGAGTATGATTTCAGCTTTGATACTCAACGGCAATAGTTGATCGTGGCAATCATCAACCAAAGGAGACATTCATAAAAAAGTTTAGACTCTCCATAGATTTGAATCGGATATAACTCAAATTATTTTAATACTATAATAAAATTTAAATATATACCTACTCGTATTTCTGAAATATTATTGTGGAAAGTGATTCAGAAATTAAAAAACATTCAAAATTTTGTAGAGAATTAAAAGTCTTTAAGGTAGATTACTTGATGGTTTGCCATTGTCTTCCGAGGAAAGACAGCCATAATAAAATTATTTTTGCGTCGAAGCTCAAACCTGGAATCTCTGTTTGACTGCAATCCACGCACTCGTATATTAATAAATACTGAAATATTAATTGTGCAATCATCGGTTGTTATGTTAAATTATTATTTTTATCTTGCTCTGGAAATATTCTAAAAATTTTTGAAATTTGAAATTAGAGTAACTACTTTTTACAAACTGTTAATTTCTTAATTTCTTAATTTTTTCGCTATTTTACTTTATCATACGTAATATGCAAAAGGGAGGAGCAAATCACAAGGCAAATTTGTGATTCTTGAAAGATTTTCCCGGATTTCCTCCTAGATTGCCTTAACATTTCCTTTCGAAAAAGTAGAATAAGCCAAAAAAAGCTAATCTATAATATTCTTAATGATTTCTTCAGATTTCTTTAGGTTTTCCAACGATTCCCCCTCGTGTAAAACTATTTTAATTGTGTAGATAACAAAAGTTGAGATTTTGATGAATTTCGATGTTTAAAAGTTTCAGAAGGGGGTTGCATTTTAAAGAAAATGTTTGTGTATATGTGGTCAAATTTTATAAGCGCTCTATTTCTAAAACTAATAGAAATTTTAAACTAAAATTTCATATTTAGTATTGTAATATTGAGATTAAAAAGTTGTTAGACTAATATATATTAGAGGGGGGGGGGGTAATCTTGTGTAATGAACACATTACTCTTTTTAGTAAGATATTGTTAAGATTTTATAATTTATGGATTTATAAACTCTCGACGAACGCAGACGAATTCAAATTTATAAAATCAAACATTGCATATTTTTATATTAGTTATAACCGCTAAGTTACGTCATACATTATTAAGTGGACGGTTAAATTCGCACTTTTGAATATTTAAAATTTGGTTTACGTGCATTTTAAAAGTAGTTGACATAATATTTTAAGTATATTTCGATAAACCTTTTAAATTTAAAATAAAAAATTATGGAACCATCTTTAGTTGAATTCTAACCGTCTTGCATCGGTTTCCGTCTTCCGTGGTTGGAAATCCACGTTAAACTATAGGTTTTTTATATATAGGTACCTAAACGAAAAAAGTTAAAATTCAAATCAGAAAACAAACTATTGAGAAAAATTTAAGAAAACAATAAACCTTCTTTAAGGTTGCTTTTATTTAAAAATTTTAAATGTTTATATTAAAAGAAAATTTTAAAAAATTTATAATAATTAATAATACTATAATAGAAGATTAATAATTTTGATTAACACTTCCATTAGTGTCGATTTATATTCTGACCATTGATACGGATATATTTATTTTAATCTTTTTATATTTGAAAAAAGAAACAGATAAGATTATAAAACATAAAACATGTAGTTGCTAGCAGTATACCTGCTAACAAAACTGATTCAAAAAATTAATCTAATAATATTACAATCTGATTACAACTTTGTATTTTGCAGTTTATCCACTTTGAATACATAATCTATTAAATTAAATATGGTCGTGCGGCTCACAGAATGATCCGCAGATCATAGGTGTGCGGTCTAACATAACTAAGAAGTTATTGAAAAGTTAGCCTGTAAAGCCAGTACTTTGCTTTTCCTGCAGTGAGATATACATCCGTTTAAATCCCGTGGGCAATCCTGTCATCAATTTATTCGAGAATGCTGTGTTAAAATAATTGCAATTCACTTAATACCTTTACCGACATGCGTTAATTTCAAGAAACGCGTTCTCCCACGCAAGGATTTGTATAAATTTCAGAGTCGTAGTGTTAGAAAGTTATGACTCGAATGATTTTTATTTTTATAAAATGCATTTTGATGTATATTTTCTGTTAAAAAGCTGTTAGGAATATTAAGAAAAATGTTGGTGAAATAGCCTTACTACATCAAAGTAGAGCAAAGATTGTTTTATTTTCGAGGACAAATTAGTGCACTTAAATGTGTCATATTCAAATACAATAACACCACAACCCACTGCTGAAAGATTTTCGTTTAACTGATTACACAGTAAGTCAGAGTCATTACGATTTCCTGCCGCTAAGACATTTTCTAAACTTGTTATATTTTATACACATTTAAACACATGTTAAACATTTTTTAGCTACCTACATAAGTTAAAAAGAGACGTTCTAATTATATAAACCTTGAAAAAATTTCCAACTTATAGCATTAAGAAAATTGTCATTCAACTAATTTCAAGTCGAGAAATTAAGCACAGACAATGAAGCACTTAGTGAGCTTTTTTCAGTTACCTAAATGTAACTGCATCTGCATGAAACTTTTAAGTCAAAAACAAACATTAAAACTGTAAGTGGCAGTTTAATTTTAGATAAGGCTTCTTGGTGCCTCACTTACTGAAAATGTCAGATCTCAAAACTTCTAGCATGACTGATTGTATACAACATTACAACGAAATCTATTTTCGAGTGTCAATCTCTCCCACATTTTAACGATAATTGTAGAAAAATTCATAAATCAAATTGTAAACGAATTTTCCTAAGCGAATGGCTCGCTTAGAATTAATAGTTTTCTAAACTATATACGTTTCGCTGGCGATTTAATCAACGGAGTAATCGAATTGGGTCAAGCAGAGTACGCAGATTTCCTCTTCCAATAAATTGTAAAATGTTTTTTCCTTCTGGCAGTAACTGAACAACGAACCAACTGTTCCAATAAATCAAGCTAGTTTTCAGGTTTTCTAAACGAATTATGTGCAGTTATTCCTAAAATATTATTACATAGTTCAGTAGTAATTCGGTGGTTTTTGGATATATAATGCTAAAAAGTTTAGAATGTTGCCATAAATTTAAAAGTTATGTTATTAGACTTCCACAAATACATTTGTAGCACAATAAGGAAGAATCGCGGAGGTAAATTAATTTTTTATGCAACTTTTACCAGTATTGTGCTTTCGTAGCAACAAGTAAAGGCTTAGACATTTTAAATTCTACAAAAAATGTAGGTACTTAGCAATTAATACTCAGTGAGTATCTAATCCTTATCATCAATTTCATTATTTTATAGTTCGAATTGTAATTTTACTTGATGCTAAACAATGGGAGTCGAATATCTAAGCTTCTTAGCGTTCTTAATTAGAAATTACCATAGTAACAGCATTGGACAAGTAATTACACGTGCAACAGGAATAATAAGGACAATAAGACACTGTTGAAATTATCTAACGACATTAATTGGTACAGGAGTTCTCAAACTTGTAGCTATAATCTACCATACAAAATACTTTCGAATACATTCCACCTCCATATCGTTGTTTAAATAATTAAGAAAATGTAATTATCTACCAAACGATGATAGGAATTTAATTTTGAACATTTTTATCGTAATTTTAATTATTCACCTAAACGTGACTGGATATTTATCTTACGAAATTATTTCCTTATTCTGGTTAATGATCGCCATTTATATTTTTACGAAATGCCATCAAGATTATTTGCTTTCGTATATGTTATCCGTATCGATACATTTTATTGTTAATTTGATAAGATTGCTAATAGACCATTTTTTTTATTTGCAGACATAAGAGAAAAGTTCAAAACTTCCTACCATGTAAAAATTCTCCTCAAAATAACTGTGATGGCCCTAATACGGTCGGTGTTTTATACGAAGACCCACACGATCTTCCATGTTCTCCACCAAGTCATCATCATCATCATAGCGCTAGTGGACATATCGTCGCTCCTTCCATAGAGGTAAATATGTTTTTCCATACTTACATTCAATTAAATTAATGATTGATTAATGGCTCGAGTGTAAATCTACCAACAGTTGTATAAGACATTGCACACTAAAATTTGCATTTGCGTTGTTCATAGCGCGCGTGGGTGGAAATTTATGATTATAAACGATAAAGCAAATACAAAGTAATTAATTTAAATGAGAGAAATTGTCGCTGCATATAATTTGTTTCCTTACATTTTTTCGTTTTCGCCAAAACAAATAAACTTACTTCGTGAAAAATTATTACTTCTTTTAAAAATGTCTTCTATATTTTAGCGTTTTCAAGCATGACATTTTTTGCATTCTTGTTGGTTAAAGAGTTTCCGCCTTCCAGTTTCCAGTTACTTGTTTTGCACAAAGGTTGCTCCCCTTGTGCATATTTCTTTATGTAACGAGGGTGCACTGGTGTAGCCTTAGAAACAAATTTATAACTAAACGGTCATAATATTTTAGTTTTACGTTTAATTTACATAACGCGTGGGTAGCTATCGTTATTTACTTCTTGCGTATTTATTGTTATCAAAACTTAAATGTGTTTAATGCCAAATTTTAATTTTAATTAAATCGTTTCAGATGATTGACGTTAAAAACAACATCCATTATCCGAGCGGTTATCCGATATCACAACATCCACCTGTGTTTCTGTGTTCTTCGCCAGGCCCCGATCCCTATTGTTCTCAAGATTTGTATAATCCCGTATATGAAGAATTAAGTGATGGTGATAGCGAAATTACACCAGCACATCATAGCGAAGACGAATTTGCGGAAGACGAACTTAGTTTAGGCGATAACGGCGATCGTCGATTACACATTCCTCCACCTTCCTATAGGCCCGATCCACAAGCAGCGCGAAGAGATACGGCGAGATATAGACGGCCACAAGAACCTCTTCCTCCGTTGCCGTGCAATAAAAAGACTAGAAGTTTAGATAAACAACGTAGGCAAGAATTTCACGAGGGAATGCTTCTCGACGCTCTTCTTCAGTTATATCCGCGTGTAGGTAGTATTGAACCTCCGCCACATCGTAGACAGCCAGTTCCTAGTATTACACATCGGATACAGTGTTTACCCCAAACTCCGGGACCGTACGAAACGGTCCCAGTTTTGGGCCATTTAGCAACATTTAGACCCGTTCCTAAACCGTACTCGCAAGATTCGGCTTTTGGTTCGGATTCGGGATATAGCAATCACACAAGTGGGACTAGAGGATCGAATCGTGGTCGGAGAGATCCACGCAGACTGTCTCAATTAAGTGCGGATTTGAACTTAACATAGGTGAAAAGTGTAAATTTTTTTACATAAGGAAAACACTCGGTTACGCTTACCTAGCAGATTTTTAAAATAAAAACTGTTAAACACTTTCTTATCTTTTCAATGTGATACAATTCTCGTGCAACCTTCGATAATGCAGAAACACTTTGTCAATAGAATTAATTGAGTAGGTATTTGCATTTACAAATATGTCGTACCAAAGTGATGGTTGTGCACGTAAATATCATATAAGCAATATTTAGTAATTGGATAATTCGAAACAGAACTTTTTTAAATCTTGGTAATTATCTAGTTCTTGTTTCTTATATTAGTACCTATACATAAACATATTGATATCAGGATTATTAATATAGTACTAAAGTAATATATTAATAAAAAATGGTTTCTTGGTATACCATTTTTAATACTACTATCATTTTTTTGTTTTAATAGATGAATTATGTAGTTATATTTTACAATCGAACTTTAAAGTTATATATTTTGGCCACATTTGTTAACAAATTACATTCCATCGTGGTGGCGTTACACCACATTAGGTTAGGACTTCCACTTGTACATAAATACTATTTATTCTGTACATAAATTGTATTTTTTTGACAACCAAAGTTGATAGATTAGTTATTTTGTATATAATTTGTTTAATTATCTTATTTATTTTTTGTACAGATAGAATTATTTATTGTTTTTTGTATATTACTACATAGAATTACAGTTCTTAACTATAACATCTTCTTACTTTTCTACATATTGCGAAGCGCGTCTAAAAAGTACTTGTTTAACATACTGGATTACCACATTTTAGAGTGAGGAGCTGTCTGTTATTCTGGATTAAGTATGAAGCATATACTTGTCAGTTATTTCGACTAAACGTTGAAAGCTGAAATAAAAGGATTAAAAATTCAGCATTTCAAACAGCTGCATTAAAAGATTTTAAATTGTGAAATTAGTTGATCTATAAACAATTTGATGAACTTTACTAGGTGTTGATTATAGCAATAGAAAACTTTTACAAAATCCTTGTAATTAATTAGATACTTCTACTTCGGCAATCTTATATAGGTACCTACCAATATTCGTTTTAATTTTACACCATATTATGTAATTTTGATATTATTGCTTCCATCCACCGCTAGTTTTGATTATCTAAATTGTGTAATATCTACTTTAAAATAACTACTGCAAAACCGTATGAATTTAAATTCTTCAAAATGTGTTGTTTTTAGGTATTGCAGATTGGTTTTTGTAATTAATGTTAATATGCACAGGGTCATAGGTTAAGTTGACAGATAAGCATTAATGTAGGTATTCATAATTTTCAAAACTGATGATAATTGTCACCTGCCAACATTACACACATAATCAACCACACCTTATAATTATTTCATCGGTGTTGTTCTGTACTAGTCCAATAATTTGTCATTTTCAATTATTCCTTAGAGAGTAACATAATTATGTAACTTAATTAAAGTATATTTTCATTTTATTGAAATTAAATGTTTTAGGTTTAATTGAAAATGCATATCATTTTGTTATTGTTTTTATTAGTTAATAAAATTATTAATTGATTTTTAAATAAATTATCTATATATTGAAATCGAAATGTTTATTTAACCCATAATTACTTTTGTATTGACAGCGATCAACTGCTATATTGTAATAACAATAATAATTGCTAAAATTAATCCAGACTTCCATGAGCAATGGATTTGAAGAGTGGCTCAATCAGCTTATATTTTTAAACAAACTGTTACTTTCATGAAATCTTGTAACAATTATTTTTTTTTAGTTAGAAATATCTGGAAATTGAAAATCTGACCCTAACTAGGATGATTGGTGTTTAGTTAACTATTAAAAAGACAATCAAGAAATGAAAAAGTTTTCTTTATTAAATTACAAAAAGTTTTAAGAAGGGAATGCCAATTTTTTTGTTTAAACCCTTTAGTTTACTATCGGAGAAACAGTACTTACTTTGACTTGACTTGTGACCGGAAGCTGGCCAAATTTGTTGAAGATGGTCTCTACTCTCTAAATTAACAAAATTGTGAATTGGCAGTTTTTTATGCGTCCTATTGTTTAATAGCTTTATAGTTCTAAGCAAAATTAATTGAATTATATAAAATACTGTGTAGGAATAAAAAAATGTTACTCTAAGCTTTTAGTGCTGGAAATACAATCCTTTAAAAACACTGCTTTTTCATCAAAATTTATTTAAATCAAATTTTTAGTGTACTTAGACTTTTTTCCAATGCATCTGACGTGAAAGTAATTAACAGATCAGTCAAATTAGACCTGATTTCTGATAAGTTGCCACATAAAACAGTGTCACAGCTGTACATAATTCTTTTTTCCACCTTTTATATATTTTTTAAATTACTCCATTTCAGTTTGTCTGGGGTGGAAAATGAACATATCCGAAAGTATTGAAAACAAAATTCTGCAAAAAATAATTTAAGATAAGCACTCTGTGAACATCTTTCGAGATAAAGATAAAAAATCTACATCAAAATTTAGAAACTACGTCTTTATGAGTAAAATTTAAAACAAAAACCAATATGCTAGAAGAGCTGGAGATATCTTTTTAGTTTTACATAAAATTTCTACGATTTATTAAATTTTACTTAGACCTCGTTTTGGCATAGAATGCAAAGGAAACTTTTAACTCCTGATTTTGTTAATTTAGCGTACTTCTATGTACAATAAATTTGAGAATCTTCCGGTTCGTGTCTAATGAAAAAAAGATTTCAGCAAAAAAATTGCATTTTCTAATTATTTCCAAGAAGACTTCTTTTCTGCAACGTAAACTGGACTACTAAGTAGTAATAAGAAATTGTAACATTTCAATATTTCTGGAATGATAATCCTAGCACATACTAAAAGTTTAACAACAGCTCTTTTTAGATTAAAAAAAATAAGCTTTACAATTTTTTTGTAAAGCTAAATATGTAAGGTAGTATTATTCAATACTAAGAAAGTTAAGATCATACCTTAGAAACTTCTTAAGTTACAATTGGATCACAGCAGTGTATCCTACATAACCAAAAATAGAACTACTAATAACATATCAGTGATTTAATGCCAATAATTTAAAAAAGTGCCTGATTAAATTAATCGAAGAAAAAAAGCAGTCATTTACAAAAAGCATTTTTACTTTTTTATAACCTAAAAGCACTGCACTTGAGGCAAACGCAAAAATCATCAATTTCGTCCACCTGTACGTTTAGACTATTAACGCACTGTCCACTTGAATTTGCTGTTTTGATTCTCAGTTTACAGTAAATATTTCAATATGTATCACAACATCCGATGTATTACATACAGATTACACATTGTTCAAGTGCTCCCGACGTTTCTAGTAATTTTTCCGTGCTAGTGCAGGTTGTACTTGCCGATAGATAGATTTAAAATGCGCTTCTTCGAGTAGGCCTTCACACAAAGAATAATACCTCTAGTAGCAGTATTCAAAGGTCGTTAGAGACATTGATTAAGTTCTGATTTTCTGAAAACCGAAGACCTGAAAGAATTAGACTAAAAATAAATGTTCTAAGAAAAACTTAGAGAATGACATCACGATCATCACGATGGCTGAAAAGAGAACCAATCGGAGAACCAAATTTAAAGCCTATAATATAAGGTATCGCCTAGTATAATAAGTATAAGTACAGCTAGGTTAATTTATGAATGCAATAAATATTAAAACATTTTTAGTACAAGAAAGAAAATAATGACAAACAAAAAAGAAATCAGCAGAAGTATGTTCGTACGGTGCATGTTCGTACAAAGATAAAACGTAAAGAGGGAAATACGGATAAGCAATAGCTGAACATAAAAAAGAGTAATAGTTAAAGCACCAGAAAAGACACCGAGGCAAATGGAAAATAAAAATACAAAAGTGTGGTATATTATGATGTAGAATGTGAAATAGTTATAAAATTCAAAAAAGAAACTCTACCTAACAGCAGCAGATTAAGAAAGATACAAAAAATTAAAACAAATAAATAAAATTAAAACAGCAAATACCAAAATGAAAGGTAAAGAAAGAATTTAAAACATTAATAATATTTGTATGTCAAAGATCTGCTAAATAAAAAACTAGAAATAAATAATCAAAAACAAAGATTGGAAATGCAAAGAAGGTAAAATCACTGAATTTATAAATAAAACAATATAGAAATAAGAGAATACAAAAATGATGCCAGAATAGAAGTATATGTAACAGTAACGGAATAAAGAGCCAATGCACATTATGAATTGTAGAAAAAGAATATTAATTTACTTCAGAAAAATCAGTTGAAAGCATCAAATGATGCGACTGTATATTTGCAAGAACCAAAATACCTACTCAAAACAGACAAATAGAAGACAAAAATACTGCTTTGCTGACCAGTTTACCCTGCGCTATTCACCAGAACTTAAAAAAAAATTTAATTATACAATACATACTAAATTACCACACAATCTACTTGATATTAATAAGTTCATTTAAAAAAAAAAAAATTTAATTTATCCGCATTGACTGTTGTAAAATAGATTTTTAGCAATGACAATGCTTTATTATTTTTAAATAGTTAAAATATCAACAAAAAATTGTGTAAAAAATAATACTCAAATGATGAACTTCCATTTGATTTTACTAGCCGAATAATTGTATTTTTGACAAAAAAAATTAGTACCACAGAAGAGTTTATAGCTGACTAAGTTTACTATAGTTTATTATGCATGACGTTGCGTATCGTGTTGTATTCAGGTCAACTCATAAAATATCAAAATGCAAATTATTAAAGTTACACAATTTCGCAAGTTTAAATGTTTGGATTACTTTCAATTGAAGACACTTTGTATCCAAAATTTGTAGCAAAAATAAGAATGTTCCTAAACTTAGAAGTGTATTAACATGAAAACTAAAAAATTTAAATGCTCTTCGTATGAAGTCAACTTTTGAATTTAAACACAAGTTGATCTCTCTTGAATCTTCATCGAGATGATGGTAGGTACTTTTGAAATTGTCAAGTTATTTTATATGTTAAGTTATGTTCATAAGTGGAACCGCAAATTACAAATTTATATCGAAATTTGATACGATACTAGAACTGTCTTACACTACTTAAACCTCATAGTACTCTTGTGTGCAATTTGTAGATACGTGAGTACACATTAACTAAAGGGCTGTTTTAATGTAGTAGGACGACATGGGGTTGATGAGCCAAGGATGCTTTGATGTCGGGCAGCGTCGCGAGGCGTACAGCACTATTAAGTGCGAAATCATGTCGTTTTCGACATTGATTGTCTACATCTAACAGCTCTTTGAATCCTCTTATAATTATTATCGTTTATCTGGGTATTTGATACTGCTACTTTACTTATTACGAGATAGATGCACATATAAGTCCAAGTTGCCATCGGATAGATACTATAACTAAATAACAAGATTTTCTTTAAAACATACAAATTTAATAATAATTTGCATTTAAATAATTTAAAGATTGAAAAAAAATAAAGATAAAAAAAATCACAATAAGTAGGAGACTTATAACATTACAATACTAATATTTATACCATCTATCTACTTTAACTGGCAATTTATTTAAATTCTAAATAAGTTTTGCAATTTTAAGAAAAAAATAAATCTAATCAAAAAATAATCAAGCGAACAGTTACAGTAAGTGAACAGTAAATCAGAAGTATCGGGACATGAATACTCAATTAGATGTCGTATTTTAAGTCTCGAGTATTACTAGGTACAATAAATTGGAAGGCGTTGTAAATTTATATTATCTTAACTAAATTTAAATTAAACAGTTTTCTGGTTCAGTTATTTCTGTAAGTAATAATATCTAATCCTGGCGATTCACTTTTTAAAAAATTTTATTAAATTAAAAAATTTTACGCTTTTCATAACAACATTAAATATATAGCAAAAGGTTTTGGAATATACATATAAAATTTTACATTTTTGTATGTACATAAATTTACATAATTTTTACTTTCAAATTTAAAAAGTTTTGTTATTGCATTATGTACTTGTTGCTTGGGAGTTACAGAATGCCACTATAAGAAAACATTGGTTATAAAATTTATATAATAGATGGCACAGTAATACTAATATTAAACTAATATAATATACTATATTAATTTATTATTATATTAATAATTAATCTACAATAATTATTATTATTTGGTATTGAAGGATAATTATCCGTTTATTTTAAAATAAAATAACATTTTTAGGAATTTTTAAATGTAATATTTATCTGTAATGTAAAATGTAATATACTATATAAATGAATAAAAGTAGTATTTATCAAGAAAATTTCATTTGCAAAATATGCGTAGTTTGTAATTCTTTATCTTTCTTTTACGGTTATTTACGTAAACGGCTGAAAAGTGAAACTTTATTGAGAGGCGGAAAGATCCAAGATTATCCGCAGGCGAGGTCTGAAAGTAAAGAGAGTTCCGAATGTTATGTAAAACAGTTTTTCTGTATTCGTAATAAGCCACCAAAATAATATTTCTAGTATTTGTAAATCTTATTTATAATGTTATAAACATTTACGACCTCTCAAAATTTTAAATTGCGTGCAACTGATTCAGCTTTTTCTCCAAGGCAGAACCAAAAACGAAGATTTTTAATTTTAATTTACGTTAGGTAAATTTAACCTGAACAAAAACGAGCGGAAAATGATAACTTATGTAAATAGAAGAAATTCGAAAACAGTTTCTCTTTACAATAAACGTTTTTATTCAGGAAACATGTTTTCGCTTATACGTTATAACAAAGTATTATATCATTTTCAAATTGATTAATTATACAGAAAGTGATACTTTCTGCAGTCTTGAACGGTAAAGTTGTTTCATATACTATACTTAATTATGTTTTTGCAAATAATATTTTTTTTGTAGAAGTTCTCTAAATAAAAGTGATATGCGAAAACTATTTTCACCAAAAATAATGCTTATGTAAAAACAGCACCAAGTTTGGTAAATAAATTTGCAATTGAACGCAACTTTTCTTAATATATTTGTCTTGAAACAACTTGGAAGTTGTTGAAATTTGTTAGAATTTCTTAAAAAGTTATAACTTATAAGAGTATAAAGAAAAGATCATCAAACTTTTGGCTAGAAAAATCAAAGTTTACTGTTTACAAAACATTAGAATTCCTTCATAAATCTTTTAGAAATTTACTATTTTATTTTATAATAGTACACTAATTTTCAGGGACCCTTGCTCTAATATGTATTTTTCAGCGTCAAAAATTACTCAATAGGAGTTAAAGAAAATCTTAAAGATCATAATAATGAAAAGATAAAGTTTATTTTAGTATCGTATGATAGTTTGATAATGGCAAACTCTTTTATGTTTATGTTAATTTTCAAATTAAAAGATGATATCAAATACTTAGATAGTAGCAGCTATCTAGTCGAGACTATTCAAAACATATCAAACTGCAATCTAGTTAATTTGTAGATAATTTTATAGTAATGTTATTTTAAATTCAATAATTTTTAGTTGAACAAGTTAACTAAACAATAATATTTATTAAAATAAATAAAAAAATAAAAATAAAATAAAATAAATATTCTGATAAAATCGATAAACTTCGTTGAATTTAAAATATTTTACAAGTTAATAATTTATATATTACAGTTATTTTAATAGAAATAAACTTAAAGATAAGAATTTAATTTGAAATACTTATCAAAAACTATTGCGACTGTTATATGCAACTGCAGAGCGAAAATAATCGGCTTTATTTAATTTTTTATCATCTTTAATAATGTAAATTAGTCGTTTTTTCACTCATATTTCTTTAAATATTCCTAGTCCTAACCTGTCAGAAGTCGTTAATAATAGGTAATGTCTTTTTAGTGTATTTAAAATGTTAATTTTCTACGTATGTATTTTTCAATTTACGGTTAAAATTCTATTTTAATATTCTATTTAGTTTTTTGTTTAATATTAAAAGTTATATTGGACTTACAAGGAGAGGGTCTCTACTGTGGGTCACGGATTTTAAAACCCTTTTGGGGTAAAAAAGTACTTCGTATTAATAAACTCTAGGCCAAGCGGCAGCGCGCAACTCTCAAAAATAACAAAGTTGAAAATTAAAATTTTAAAGAATTTTATTCATCTACTTGCATGGTTGCATTAATTTGCAAGTAACCGCGATAGTTCTGAGGTTAACTGCACGACTATCAACCGGACGGGCCAGGTTCAATTCCTCCAAGAGTCGTTTTTTTTAAATGTTTAAAAAAAATTTTTTAATTTAATTTATAACCGAAGTGCACGCTTCTTTGTCAACCCTGTGATGTTTATTTTTAACCACAGGTAAAACTTTTAATAAAGCGCATACAAAATGCCCCTGCCTTATTAAAAGACCAATCAGAAATTGCATCGCGCGAAAATCGCAATAAAAATACAGTCCTTGGTTCACAATCAATTAACAATCCTGTATTTCACAATATCTTGAAATATGCCTGGATCGACGAAAAGATTGCTTTTTTGAATATGAACAAAGTGTGCTTTCCTCGGTCGCTTTTGAAAAAACATTGCCAGTGCGACAACGTTGCATTCATAAAATGCGCATGATGTGAAGACAACCTATGTTTTTCATGCTTTTATGACAATTACTATCCGAATATATGTAAAGGCTGTACAGAAAACAATGATGACAAATTGTAAACTTAAATATCTGTAAAGGCACTTTTATACAGCTTTGCTGAAAATATTTGTAATAATAAATTTTGTAATAAATCAGTGTTATTTTTAATAATGAAAAATAATAGCGTAATAATTCAAACATTTTGTAGGTAAATTGACAAAATTGTTGATAGATTAACATGCGACGTTAACGGGTAGCAAAAAAAAATTAAAAATTTTTTTTTTAAATTAGAAAAAAAAACGATTTGTGGATTCGAACCTGGCCCGACCGGTTGCTAATCGGGCAACTTACCTCGGAACTATCTCAGTTACTTGCAAATTAATGCAACCGTGCAAGTAGATGAATAAAATTCTTTTAAATTTTAATTTTCAACTTTGTTATTTTTGAGAGTTGCGCGCTGCCGCTTGGCCTAGAGTTTGTTAATACGAAGTACTTTTTTACCCTAAAAGGGTTTTAAAATCCGTGACCCACAGTAGAGACCCTCTCCTTGTTAGTAAGTAAATCAAAAGTATTACTTGCCTGTAGAGATAACCATAGTGTATTTGTATACACTGTATACATTGTTTACATTCTGAAAATATTTTTTTCAATAATATTGATCTATTATTTTTTAAGCTCTATTATTTTATTTTTTTAATTTAAAAAATACGGTTTAAATTATAAAACAAGTTGATATATTCAAAATTTTGTGTGTATAAACATTGTTAAAGAAATAATTCTTGAGAATTTTAATGTTCGATATTTTTGCCATCGGAGCTTATATTAATCGTAATTATTATTATTAACATTGTATTATTTTATATATGAAAATATTTTAAAAACAAATTAATTTATTTTAAATTAACCTTTTAATTTAATTTGATGTTTATTTTTTATTTCGAGTGATTTAAATATTAATACCCATTGAACAGTATTATCACAGGTATTACGATAACATGAAATACAAATAGAGATAATTTTAATAAACTTTTAAAAAATCAAAAATCTTATGCAATTTACACAAATATGTCATATAGCCTGTAACAAAATATACAATAAAATAATAAACTGATGCAACTTTAAAATCGTTTACAATAAAAATTTTTGTATTGTAGAAATGGTTCACTTCCTGTTACGCCTAAACCAGTTCAAAATATTTTGAAGGCTATTTTTGAATATATAAACTGATAATTTTCCGAAATGAAATTATTGTTTCTAAGATTCCTTAAGAAAGCAAACAAATAATATGAATACTTTGGTAAGTTAATAAAATATATTCTTCCTATATCTAATTACTATTGTACAATATTATGCTTTTTATAATAAATTCTATATTTGTCCTTTAGATAATTGCCGTTTTTGCCATTTTGGCTGTAAGTAGTTGTCAAGCTGGAGTAATAGCCTCCCCGTCAATCGCCACTTCCCGATTGATTGCAGCTCCCGGTGTGATAGCTTCTCCTAATTTGATAACTTCTTCTGGTTTGATAACATCATCCAACTTAATCGCTTCTCCAGGACTCGTATCACCCAGTTTAATTAGTTCTTCCCTTGTCGATGGTCGTAGTATTATTGCTCCATGGACTACCTCCGGCGTTATCGGATCTCCATTAACGACTTCCAATCTTATAGCTGCACCTTTAACTGCTGGTTCAGTTTCCATTTGGTAATTTTAGTTATAATGCAATTTGTTGTAAATATAATAAATGTAAAAATGCAATTAATAAATGAATCTTAATTTAATATCAAAAAAATTAATAATAATAAATTGACTGTCAACTTATTAACCTTTATTTTTGAAGGCTTTTGTAGAAGTCTTGCAGATCTACGAAGAAATTTATAGTACCTAATAATAGGTAGATTTGGAATACAATATTAAATCTAAAAATTTCTTTGAAAAAAACTTAGCGCTTTGATCAATATTGTGTTGGAATAACCGGCTGTATACATATTGTGATGATACGTGACTCTTATTTATGAAATCTCACGGATCTGCAGGTTCTTCCAATAAATGGTTACAATTAAGACAATCAAACAATTGACGATATAAATATTAACGTTTATTTGCAACCTGATAATTAACAACAATAATACAAAAGCAGGACTCACACGTTTTGTCGACCAGCTAATACCATCGAACATAAACAATTCTTCTTCAAAACTTAAATCTTCTTCTTCTTCTTTACTTAGCACCTACTTCAACTAGGAACTATTTTCAATTGCTCGTACACCTTCTTCTTATTCTCTTATTCAGTCGCGTGCCGATATTAATTTCCACACACGGAAAAACTATGGCTTCAAGCCTCTTGGGTAAACTTCCCGAACAAATCTATCTATCTTCACTAACTATCGACACGCTCTGAATTATTTTTAATTCACACGACCGCTTTGGATTCCTCTCCAATAAAGACTAGAACACGACTGTTCTCAAATGCTCTTTGACCGTTGTTTATTATTCTTCATCACTTAGTTTTTTATTACTTGTAATATTTTCATTGGTTCTTGATTTTTTGATTTTAATCAAGGTTCTTTCTGCTGAAAATTTAGATCAAATGTGACCTGCTGGTTTTAATTTGTGTGTGCCCAAATTCAAATAAATAACATAATAAAAATACAAAAACTTAAATTAAATACAAAGATAACAATTAAACAACTTAAACTAACAAAATCTTAACATAACGAAACACAATATTAGTAGCGCGTCACGGGTTAATATAGGAGGTATATAACTAAAATAAATCCTGCTTTATATATTTTTATCAGGTTGCATCGTCAATCCTTTAATTGCTCAAATGCGCAACTCACCTCTTATGCCTTTATGTGGACACAACAATATATTGTGGTAAAATGAAGATGAGATAAAATTTAATCCAGGTCGTAGTAGTTTTTTATGCCTATTGAGCATTTATTTGAATCGTACCCTGTTGTGATCCAAGAAAAATACTTTTTTACTTTTTTTTTAATTTTAATAATAAATGGTTTACTTTACTTTTGGATATTGTCATAGCTCATGTAAGAAGTAAAATTGTTACACCTACATTCAATCACACAAATTTAATAAAGAGATAATATTATATTTCAAACGTAAATTTAAATTTGGTGAAAAAAAAACGAACGAGTAAATTCGCGCATAGATTAGAAGAAAATGAGGAGAAAAGTAAAAATGAAAAGAGTATTTCTTTGATTCCGCCGAGATCGGACGGGGGTGATATTTTTTTGATTGCAGATTGAACTGTCGAGTTTTGTTGATTGAAAGTTGATGAACTATTAGATTTAATTACCAGCATGATTTTTTGTTGGTTGCCAACATTATTTTAAGATTCGTTAGATTTCAATGACCACACATGGAAAAGAAAAGATAAAAGACGGCCATATTGGAAATTGGTTTTTAATTTGAAAGGCGATTGGAGTTTTTTTTTGAAAACATTGGAAACATTAAAACCGGTAATCTTATCACAGGATCGGGATTTCTCTGGATTGGTTCGTAACAACGGGACAAGAGAGAATAACTGATAATACCTGATTTAAATGAAATCGGTAAGAAAACTTTCTATTTGGTTTGTTTGGGTACGGTTGAACAAAAACAGATAGGTGTACGAAATAATTTTTATTCATTAATTTTAATAAAAATTTAAATTTATAATAATTCAAATTTACAATAAAAGTACACGTTACATTATCCAATTGTAAAGCGAGAGCAACTTTCAAATTAAAATAAACAAACTAAAACATAATATTAAAATAATAAATTTTAACAATTTAGTAAAGAATACATACTTATATAGAAAAATAATATTTAAAAAATAATAAATAAAATAAAACTAAAAATAAAACAATAAAAACGACAATAATTCACATTTAATAGGTCAGGACTTAGAATATTTAAATAAACAAGAAAATGAATTATAAAAATTTACGTTATAAAAACTAATAAAAATTTAAAATAAAAACTTTGTAGTACGATATAATCTGTTTTATTTCACTAAGGGCCGATCTTTCCATCTCCTTGTAAGCTTATAAGTTATAACTTATAAGCCACATAACCAACTTTACAAGCAAATTTTAATAAAAAATAAGTTGGAAAGACAGATATTTCAATTAAAAGGCAGATAAATTTAAAAGCAACTTACAAGGAGATGAAAAGATCGGTCTTTAATTTGTTTTATTTCATAAATGCGCGCTTTAGCAAATTGGAATACACATGATACAAATACTTCTACTCAAGAATTGTGAGAATAAAAAAAAAGTTTTGACAATATTTATTTTGTTTGATTGAATTTATTTTTTTTGCAAAATAACAGTGCTGGGTGTTACTTTTATCATTCAAAACTCACATCTGGGACAAGACTATCTTAGCTTCCGCTAAAGGAGGTCTAGACAGCACGGTCTTCTAGTTTGTTCAACTCTATTGTACGTAGTATATCATTATCATTACGCAATCTTTCTTTTTTTTTGTTTCTCTCATTTTATTTTTTGCTTCCGTAATAACAGCTACTTTTACTTTTCGATTTTTGGAGATTTGGTTAAGTTCCATTTCGTTTTTCGCCAGTTTTGCAACATTCCAAGTGGCTGTTACCATTGTTATTCTGTTATTTCTACTCTTGTCCTTGTATTTGCATGGTTGTTTATAATTTAGTAAGATACCACTTCAATGCATAACTCTCTAATAATAAAATAATAATAATAATAATAATAAATCAAATTTATTTTCGTAAATACATCAAAGCAGATATATGAAGAAAACAGGCGCCACAAAAGAAATGAATTATCAAAACATCAACAAAAATCACAACAAAAACCACAATAATACAACAATAAATCACAATAAAACCACAAAAACTACAATAATAAAACAATTCAAAATTTAACATTCAAAAATTCCACCAAACAATAACGCTCGATCTGTATAATAAAATGATCGAGCTAGGTTGATCGCTAGATTGCTAGAAGACATCATTAAATGTCATGCGTTGCCCAAGAGTCGCGTGATTTATGTCTTCGTGGAAGTGGAAGTAGGATTTGTTGACAGAGCTGTTGGAGCAGTAATCGTTTCTCAGAGTTTCATTGCTTTATTAGGATTGACTTCATATAAAGCCTCCAGAACTCTTCATCAACCTTTAACTTACCTCAACCGGAAGAATTGTTTGGTGTGAATAATCACAACACGCTTAGATTTTTGTGTAGAGCATGAAGAACAAATTTGTTTTACAATTAGGAAGCTGATAATAATTTTTTAACAGTAGCGAGCGAAACAGATGTTTAACCAAGAAACCGTACATTTTAACTCGCATGTCTAACTGGACCACAGCGAGGTCCTCCACAACCAGTGGCGTATCAACGAATAGTATTTCACAGAAACAATTATAATTAAAATTTTAAAGTGCATTTTTATTTTTATTGAACATTGATTATTTTGTACAAATTTATGATTACACATTTAAACCATAAAAGCAATTAAAATTAGATGCTAGTACAAGTACGTTTGATAGTAAATGTGCATGTAAATTTACGGGTTCACATATTACACCCAATATTTAAATCTGCTAAAGGTGAGATTGTCACCTACCAAATTTCATCTTTCAAAAATAAATTGAATTGAGTTTGCCTTAAAAAAAACATTTTTCTTTCTAATTCGACAATAGAGATTTGTTACAGAAATTTACTTCTGAGAGAGCTCACTGCTCTACGACAAGAGAAAAGCTAGCCGAGGTAAAATCTTTAGATATAGTAAAGGGTTCTCGCAATAAGGAAAATACCTCTACGCTATATAAAATTTTAAAATTAATTTAAATCAAATTTTGCAAAAGTAATTATAGATTAATAATAAGAAATGTTTTCTGAAATCATAAACTAAAAAATAATCTACAGACTATCATTAAAAAAAGAGATTTTTGATAATTACTTCTATTTACTTAATATATTTATCTATGCTTTATTGTACCTTAATATTGTGTTTACATGTTCATCTTTTCATTAACATCCGATACGGTAGACTTCGACTAAAACGAACTAGTTCACATTTGTTAAATTAAATACTTTTCAACACTTTTATATATTTAATTTACAAACCTTAAAAAATTGACATTATGCTTCTATGTATATAAATTTTAATATAACTATAATGTATCTATAACAATTTAAAAAGTTATAAATTAAATGGTACGAACATTGGTTTATCTACTAATTATTTTCGGAGGTTTTAAATCATTGCGCGCTGACAAAAATTTATGTAAATATAATTAAGATTTAAATCTATTCAGCAAATAAACTATAAAAGAGTAAAGTGATTTAGTAATATACAACCTAATACCGTAGTTTGATAACATAAACCAATTCTTATAGCACGAATAAGTCATAATATGACAAAAAAAATTTGTATAAATGTTTTATCGTCGAGTGAAAAAAGTCATCAATGGCCACAATTTCTAGCAGTTATTTCCGGTTAGTAGATATACATATTATAGTATATTATTAAACTAAATATTAGCTCATTAAAATAAATACTATGTCGTTTTAGTATACTACTTGAAACATACAATTACTCTTCAACTTATCTGCTAAGTTAATATACTTAAATAATGTATAAAATATCTTTAAATTGTAGTTTCTCCGTGTAAAAATAATTTTAATTTACACAAAATTTATAATATGACAAAAAATTTGTATAAATAATGCTTTTTTGTCTAGTGAAAAACGTCAGCAATGGCAACAATTTTTAGTAAAATTTACTGTTTTAGCTGGATTCTTAGCGATCGGTTCCGGATCTCTAAATGGTTGGCCTGCGCCATCGATACCTAAATTACTGGCAGGTGATCTGGGAATCTACATTAGTGAGGATGAAGTGTCTTACATTGTCATGACAGCACCCTTAGGATTTCTAGTTGGTAGCCCACTTAGTGGCGTGCTACTAGACCGAATAGGTCGAA
The DNA here is from genome assembly GCA_911387805.1 of Cantharis rustica. Lineage (NCBI taxonomy): Eukaryota > Metazoa > Arthropoda > Insecta > Coleoptera > Cantharidae > Cantharis > Cantharis rustica. The sequence continues at coordinate 44,201,402 of OU426877.1, forward strand.
AAAGTACTTTATTATTGTTAGTAATTCCTCAAATAATTTGCTGGATATTAACAATTACGTGCAAAAACATCATTCAATTATACGTATCAAGATTTATTGCAGGGATATCAGACGGAGCTTTATTCACATCTCTTCCTATATATTTGGGTGAAATTTCAGAAACAAAAATTAGAGGTATGGCTGGATCAAGCCATTCTTTGGGAATAGTTCTGGGATTACTACTGATAAATATTTATGGATCTTATTTATCAATTCGAAATGCTGCTTGTGTTTCTCTAATTATACAAATACTTTTTATTTTAACTTTTATATGGATGCCCGAATCACCGTTCTACCTAATTATGAAAAATCGTATTCAAGACGCACGAAATGCATTGCAAAAGTTAAGAAATATGAATAACGTCGAAGAAGAACTTATATCTTTAATGTCAGATGTTCAAAGACAAATTTCCGAGCCAGGTAGTATAAAAGATGTTTTTATGATTAAAAGCAATTTAAAAGGTTTTCTAACTCTTATTGGATTAAGAACACTTCAACAATTTTCAGGAATTATTGTTCTAACCTACTATGCTCAGGTTATTTTTCTAAAAGCTAATAATAGTTTAACACCTGCCGAGTCTAGTATAATTTGTGCTGCAGTACAATGTCTTGTTGCAATTTTTGGGTTTTGCATAGTAGATTTATTTGGAAGAAAACCAATTATTTTACTTTCATCTATCGGAAGTGGATGTATATTGATTATTATAGGCCTTTATTTTAATTTCCAAGATTTGGGTTATAATGTTTCTTCGGTAACATGGATTCCTATTTCGGGTATGTTGCTTTATAATATTTTGGGTTCTCTTGGATTATTAATGATTCCTAATCTGATGACTGGAGAACTTCTACCTGTAAGTGTAAAGCCCAAAGCTTTAGCGTTACTTAGCATGTATTTAGGTTTAAACGTGAGTGCAGTTTCTAAACTATTTCAGTGGTTAAATATTAACTTTGGTATGCACGTACCGTTTTATACATTTGGAAGTGTGTGCTTAGTAGGTTTCGTAATTTGTTACTTTTTTCTTATCGAAACTAAAGGAAAATCTTTGGAAGAGATACAACAAATTTTAAAACAAACTAAAATAAAAAAATCTGATTCTGATACTAAAGTAAGCAATGTAGTCGATGACAAATGATGATGAAAATGTCATGTATTTACTGGAAAAATACATAAATAATAAAAGGTTGGCAATAGTATATAAGTCGAGCAAATACCAACATAGTACTACACCATGGAAACTTCTTTATTTATAAATTAATACCGCAACAAATTTAATAACTGTTCATGTCAATGTAATATGTATTTTATTTAGTAAGTACACATCATAATTTATTAAAAATTTCGGTAGTAACTATATACTAAGTTGGAGTATTTATAATCTCAGACTGATAAAATAATTAAGAACTAATAGAAAAATAACATTACAAATAATATGTTTTGCTGCTTTTAAAGCTCATCAGTACGGTGTAATTAATAAATGTGCATGTTGTTTAAATCGCATATTTACCGATACAAAACCGATACAAATTTGGTAGCCCCACGCTTTGGGTCAATATGATGATTTTATGGGAATCTATGACAGCTTTTCTCTTACATTCGTTTTTTATTAAATGACTGTGTATTTTATATTATGCATTATACTATGTAGTTGTCAATTAACAGCTGCTGTTAATATTATCTTATACAAACAATTTATATATTGATAAGTGTTTGTGTGTACAATTAAATAATGATAACCAGGAAAGTGCACAATATGAAAATATTAATTTGATAGGTACTTGTTACTACAGAGTATCTTTATCGACAGGTAAGCACTTGTAGAATTGCAAACTAATACACCAACATATTTAAAATCATTCCACAATAAGTATTAGCACTGGCGAGTATTAAACAAAAATTACAAAAGTAAACAGAAAATATTATATTTAAAGAAATAAAATTCAAAACAAATAATATAAAAAAATAAAAATCTTCAGGGAATATTTTAGCTTTCAAATCGATCTCCTGAGAAATAGTAAAAATTAGTTACAACTTTATTCTTTTAGAGTATCGATATGATTTTCTAGTAATTAAAACTTTATTTTGTGGTAGTTAAGTTTTAACGACAAACAGTAAGTGGCCAATGTGAAATTGCAACGAAATGTTCACAAAAAATGTAGGCTAATATTCGCTGCGATATTACCGCATTGAAAGTTTTCTCTAGAACAGGAGTCTCCAAACTTTTTAGCCTAAAGATCACATTGACCTCTTCTATAAGTCCCGAGAGCCAAGAGCTACCTAGATCATCGTACCAAAAAAATGTAGTGTTTCGAAATGCTAAAAACATTAATTTATTATTTTAAAGTTTTGTTTTTATTATTGTTGATTATTTATTTGTAAGAGCGGCTTGAATGCACTCACTTAGGTCGAGATGTGGTGTATGTTGGCTAGCGGGAGGATTGTTGTTGCCGCTACGCTAAATTATAATTTTGTTTTGATGATTTCTATTATTAAAAATATTATTTAATTTGTATAAAAGTTGTTTATTTTAATTGGCGAATTGCGAATTAATAAAGAATTTGGAATTTTTGAAGAATTTGTGATAATTTTGTTCGTTGAGTGATATAAATTTACAAATTTGTTTGATCGGCGCTGGCAGATATAGAACGTTTACATGCAAGCCCAATACCACATGTAAGGTAACAAAAATTTACAACAAAAATTTACAATTTTAATTTTAAAAATTCAATTAAAACCTACAAGAGTCTTATGTTAATTATAAATAATGAATGCACACCCAAGGGAGAGGTTTTTCATGGATTAAGGAAAATTTTACAATTTCTACAGCTGGGGTCATTGCAATATACTCTAGTTTTTGTATTGGGACTAGAAGGCTAGAGAGATATCTTAATTAAGGATTGCATGATTGCATCGGCAGAAGAAATGTGTCCAGAAAATCTAATTTATTTAAAAACACCAGTCTGGCAACAAAAGAAATCTGTAAAAAAAAGTAAAAGTATCTCGTATCAAAAGCCGTAGAATCATTCATTGTATCATCGTTCGTACATATTGTACATTGTATCATTCATCAACAGGATTTATGCGGAAAATGCTTGGATATATCAGATGTTTTAAAGCCAGTCATGTCAGCTGTTAATAATATCAGATCACATGCACTCAATTATCGTCAATCGGCAAGTTTATTGAAAAGATTGGAGAAAATAACATACCATAATATTATTATACTCCAGTAGCTGGCTTTGCTGCAGAAAAGTTTCAATGCAATTTTTTAAGCCTCGAGCAATAATGGAAATTTTCTTGTATGAAAAGAATCGTCCTCTAACTGAACTATTATAAAGCAAATGAGTAGTTATAGAAGTTAACATTTTATACAGATTTATCTAAACATATTATGAATGACCTTAATTTAATAGGACAAAGAGAAAACCAGCTTCTGCCTGATTTATACACTTATATTGTTCTTTCGACAAAAAAATTGTTTTGTTTCAATCTCAATTGAACAAAAAATATTGCACATATCAAACTGAGACTCCATTTTCGGTATATTTAGCAATTGAAGCTATGAGTACTTTAGAATAAATTTTGAGTCTTGTATTTCGGATTTTGATGCAATTGCAAACAATGTCAAGATTTTCCAAATTCTTTTAACACCGTTATAGAAGCCCTTGCGAGAACTTAAAATGGAAATGATTTATTTGCAGATTTGCAGTGCAGCTATATTTAAAAAAAATATATATTTCAAGCTATCGTTCCTGAAATTTTATAAGAGTTTTTCACTCCCTCAGTTTGATCAGTTGAATAAATTTGCTCGTGGCTTTTTTCCGCTTTCAGTACTACTTATCTGTGTGAAAATAGATTTTATAAAATGAAATATAGAAAAAATATACAGATACAAATTTATTTATGAATATTTGAAGTCGTTGCTGATAGTTTCCATTAGTAAACTTAATTCTCAACTGCAATCAATTGTCACTAGAAAGTTACAGCTACATAAATCTCATTAATCATAATTATAATATTTACTTTCACTATTAGTGGTTTGCACCACTGTTTGAACACTTAAGCTTCCCTTAAATATTATTTTAAGCAATAGCCAAACAGAAAAAGTGACATTTATTAATTTAAGAAATGCTTAGATTTTAACTATAAGCTGTAAAAATTTCCATACTCGTATGTGAATTACCTATTATGTTACTTATTGTAAGTTTTCAGGATAAATCTTATATTTATCTTATACATCTGATTATTATTTTGAATGATTTACTTTCATAGTAAAAAAATATACTATGGTGAGCCGAATATCGGGCATATCCGGTTCGCTATCGCAAACCAGATTAGCGGTGCTTGCGGTAAACCCCTGTTCTAGATATTCCTGAAAATGTTTTTTTTTGTAATTTCAAAATTTCGAATTTTGTTTTATTGTAATTTTAATTTCCCATGGTGACTTACATAATATAATATGGTTCATACATTTATTTATACATAATTATCATTATTATATTATAACCTATATCAAATGGTTAAGGTTATTAACATGTGATAATATTTTTTTAATAAAATTAATTTTTACATGTTACATAAAATTGTTCAAAAACTATTTAAATGAATGATATAGCTTGCGACACCCTGTTATAACTGATGTTTCGATTTTTGGAATCTCATTAGGCAAACATGGAAAAATTATTGAAATGATTGAAAAGTTATGCTATTAAATTCAAAATTCAAACTTGATTAAAACTCAAATTTATTTGACTTTTGTAAAAACAAAAATTATACCTATTATTTTATTATATTATTAAATTATTTTTCAATTTCATGTAACATGTAAAAATTAATTTTATTAAAAATATATAACCTATAATATCAAATAATTTTTAAATTGAACAAGTTAAATTTAACGTTTATTTATTTTGTTCAATTTTAAACTTATTTGATATTATTTATCACAGTTAACAATCAATATATTGTCGTGTTTCGAAATGCTATAAACCATTAATTCATTTATTTTGTAAATAATTTTAAAGTTTAATTTTGTTTTATTATTATTTATTTATCATTGTACATAAAAATGTTTGTTAAATTTGCTATGAAAATAAAGGTAGGAGAAATATAAAGAAAAGAGTGGGACATGAAAGTAGAAAGTAAAAAACTTGAGCTGACGCCTTCGCGTCGAATAGACGACCCGCAAAAATAAATTTTAATTTAGATTGTTAATGAAATAAAAGTAAATTGATTTGAAGTGAGGGTGTTTTTTTTTGTTTTATTTTAACAAGTGCAATTGATCATGGATAGAAGAATTTTTAAGAAGTGCAAAAAGTGAAGAAATAGTGATAACATAATTAAGGTAAGAGCGGTAGACACATTGCCTGCTTTTCGAATGTGTTTCTGACTCATTAGTCGTCATCAGTACCGCTTACTTACTTACCGCTTACTTACTTACCGCTTACTTACTTACCGCTTAGTCAGAAACACATTGTGTGATGGCTAGACGGTCGAAAAAGCAGAGAATGTGTCTACCGCTCTTAACTTAATTATGTTAGTTTTTAGTTTTTAAAACTTCAATGCACGATGAGTGCAATAATTTTACATTTGCAAATAGTGATAATTTTGGTCAATGCGTAAAAATTACGTCGCAACAAAATTGTTAAATCAGGCGTGGCCAGATGCAAAAGACCATGTGCGCTTGCAAGGTCACACATTACAAGGTAAATGTTGCACATTTTGAAATTAATTATTTACGCCACAAAAATTGACAATTTAATTAAAAATAATCAATTGAAGAAGAGCTCATAGCTATTAAATAATCTATGTTACCTCAGCAAAATACATAAATTTACAAAGTTGGGGGCATAGCAATATATAACCTATATATTGTCGTGTATATTTGTATCAGGCCTTTATTCTCGGTTTATTGTTCAGTAATCGATTTGCGTGTATAAAGCAACCGTTCTTGAAAGGTGGAGCAAGTAGACTTATTTTATGTTAAACTTGTAACACAAAAACTATCAACATAATTATATGAATAAAATGCAGTGACCTGAAATGAAAGTGAAAATAAAATGTTCGTAGGTGTATAAAAATTTGACTTACTTCAAGATTTTGGTTTTGTCAAGTTGAAGACAGAGAATTGGAGAGATTTCGTCGTCAACAAGCGAGCGTTTAAGCTAGTTGACTGACAAATAGTTTGGTCAGCGACAATTAGATTTTATCTGCGAGTTTTACTTTGTGAAGGGTGAAAATATAGTGTTTAATACTGAGATCTTTTTGTCAAGTTTCGAAGAGAAACATCTTTGCAGCGGAGCCCTTTTCCTGAAAGTTCTTATTCATTATTTGGTTAAAGGCATATTTTTTGCTGCGGCCATCTTGTAAATTATAAGAGAGATTTTAAAAGATTTTAAAGTCAATTAATATTTCAACAGTAGCGAGTCAAACACATCTTTTTTACTGCACCAAAGAACCTGCAAACTTCAACTGCCGATTACAGTGAGCAAAGGCAACATCTTACTGAGTCAGTGGCGTATCCACAGGTAGATTAAAATAATTATTAAATTTTAAAATGCATTTTATTAATTTTATTAGCATTAATTTTTATTTGCTTTGTACAAATTTACTAACACAATTACACATAGGAGATTAATAAAATTGAATGCTAGTACCAACAAGGTTAACAATAAATGTACATCTAATTTTATGAATTTACACAATACAAATCTGCCAAATGTGAAATTGTGACCTACAAAAACTCCATCTTTCGTAAATAAATTAAATTCAATTCGCCTTACAAAGAGTTTTTTTTATTTTCTTTCACCGGTAACAGAGGCTTGACACGGGAACCAACTACTGAGTAGAGCTCTTGTTCTCCGACTAATAATACAAGCCGCGGTAACTTTTTGTTTAGTGAAGAAATCTCGTTTGTTAACAAGAATACCACTACGCAATATACGATAAACTATGACCTTGTGATTGATAAATAAGTTTTAATATTTATTTTAAAATCTTTGCAACAAATCCCCAATCGATAAAACAAGATAATATTTGTTGTAATTAAATTAAAAGCCCTTTTATAGGGGCTTAATTACACAATCTATTTTAAGTAAAATATTCAGATTTTCAACTGAACTGTACAAAAATAGCAATGTACTTTTAAACAAAAAATATGTACAGAACGTAGAAAACTTATTATAAACTTATCACTTGCAGAAAGATGGCGCTAGAGATATTACTAGAAGCATTATTTCTATATGTAGATCATTACTTGATATACAGTAATCGTTTAACTTCAGTCTTCCCTATCCTTGCTTGTCGTAAAAACCAAAATTCAACATCTACATTGTCTACCATATATTTATATTATATACTTGGTTTAGCGATAGATATGTTTTATACACATTAATCAGTATTAATCATAATCATAACATAATCAGTAAATTATGATTTTAGTGTTTTACCTTTAGAATAATTTTAGAGTTTGTAATTTGTAAATCATAAAAATTTAATTAAATTATTTTTGACTTTTTTTTAAATTATTTCTTTTTTAAATTAGTGTTACACCTTACATAAAAAAAACTTATTAATATATATTTATTATTGTAATTATAATAAACATCAAATTATCCAGTAAGTTGAAAAAATGTGTCTATAATTTACCTCTGTAAGCATCGACTCGAACACCGAAGTTAAATTTCCTAATTGAGTCCACAAACTGATCTTTATCTTATCTTATCTTCGAACGCTGGAAATTCATAACTAATTTATATTTAATATATAAATTATTAACGTGTGAAATATAATAAATTAAAAGGTTTCTAATAGAACAAATTCATTATACATTCATAACATTTAATATATTTTTTAAATATTATAGTTATTAATAAATATTATACATGTAGTATATAATTATTATAAAATGATACTCCTATTAAATATTATAAATGCTTAATTAACTTGTTTTATTAAAAACTTTTTAATTTATTAATTTATATTTATTGCGCTTTAAAGTTTCATTTGACACGAAATGCTCAAGTGATTTAAAGCTAGGATATCAACGTACCAAAACTCATCCTTGTCATCGCGGAATTCAAGTTACCCCATCTGTTCTCTTATTATCATTACGTAAAATCGCGAGCTTGCGGATGCTAGGAATGTTTGCAGTTGCAAGAGAGCGGATAACAATTCTGTTAAGGATTGCATGTTTGGAACACCTACCTGCACTGCGCGAGCACGAAAGATTAATCAATCGATTAATGCTCTAAAATAAACAAAATGTTAAAGAATACACGTATATAAAGAATACATACTTACATAGAAAAATAATATTTAAAAAACAATAAAAAAGACAATAATTTACATTGAACAGGTTTGGACTTTGAATATTTGAATAAACAAGAAAAATAAAATAAAAAATGACAAAAAATCTTTAAATACTTGACTAAGGGGGTTATTCTGTAACTCATAAGAGATCTCTTACGTAAAGGAAACCTTTACGCAAAGAACGAACCTGTTCTGTAAGTATAAGGGATTCTTTACATAAAGATTTTCTTTGCATAAAGAATCCTTTGACAGCGTGAAATCGGTTCTTTACGTAAGGGATGATTCAGTAGGTGTCATAACAAGTTATAGATCGATTGTCAAGTGTTGATAATATAAAAAATATATTTTTTAATAAAATTAATATAAAATTGTTCAAAAACTATTCATGTAACATGTAAAAATTAATTTTATCAAAAAATACTATCTCATGTTAATAACCTTAACCATTTTATAAAAAATATATAATTATAACGTATTTTAATTGATAATTTTATAAATGTATTGTCGTGTATTTTCCTACAATTCGTTTTTATTATGTAATAGTTATTGTTTGATGATTTTTGTTTTGATTAACTGAAAAGGAAATGTAAATTTTTGTTTTAAAAAGGTTGGCGGTAAGAGCCAAGATGGCGAGTGTGAAGGATTTTTGAATTTTGAATTTGAGTTTCGAGTGATTTTTGAATAAGTTGTTTTTTTTTAAAGTAAAATAAATTACATTTTTGAAGTCGGTGTTTAATTCAAGTGAATAAGGTGCAAATTTTGGTAATAAGAAAGTTATACAATTGAATTACGAGTCTCATGATATTGTATGTAAGGGTGGTGAAATTTTATATTGTTAATAGAGAAATAAAAAAAATTAAGAGAACACCACATACATTACAGTATATTATTTTGAATGAAATTTAAAAAAAGAACGAAAGTACACTGTTAAAAATAAATTTGAGAGATGTCAGTGATCCATTTTCAATAAGCGAAGAAGAGTTTAGGTGATATTATCGTTTCACTAGAGAAGTTTGCTTTAGAACTATTTGAACAATTAGAGCCTCATTTACAAACTTCAAATAGTAGATGTACGAGAATACCAACTATAGTACACTTTGTTTCAACATTTCATTTTCTGGCACATGGTAGCTATCAAAAATCAGCGGATCAAGATTATCGGAGTTCAACATCTCAAGCATCGGTCAATAGATGCATTCACAAAGTAGTAGATGTTATACTGAAACAAAAGCACCACGCGATAAGATTTCCTACCAATATTCAACAAATAAGCCATATCAAAAATGCTTATTTTGCATATTGTGGTATTCCAGGAATTCGAGGATGCATGCATGCATGCATGGCACACGCATTGGTGTAAGTGGAAGCCGTCTACCAGTAGGCAATTTAGAATTTCCACGGTTGGTATTTTTAAACCAAAAGAATTTCTTCAGCATCAACGTACAATTTATTTGTAATTTGGATTTAAATATCTTTAATTTAAACGCAAGATTCCCAGGAAGCGTACATGATAGTGCCATTTGGCAAGGAAGCGATGTTCACGATTAATCTCTATTTCACGATTAATTACATTTAAAGATTAAAGAACATTACATACTATTAACACACTATCAATTTTAAAAATTCATTTTTTAGGTTCTCTTTTTATGATTAATGCTCTGCATACACCAATATATGTTCATGGCACCAACGGGCTCCAATTCTAAATTCATGTAAAACCGTAAAAAGTATTTCATTAGTAAACGTATCCAGGTGGTAAAATAAATACCCATCAAACCAAGTACCAGACTTCTTTTCGAAGACAACTGAAATACGTGCACAATTAACACCTTCTCCTCCTGCAGCATTATTTGATAAAGAAAAGTGCGTCGCTTTCAAAATGAGTAGATCCTATTTTTCTTCAGAATCCAGTTTCTGATGGTAAAAATTCTGACGGAGATATTGTCTGACAAACTGTAACTGCTTTTTTTTCAAGTAAGAGATCTCAAAATCTATTAAGGATAAATTGAGGATAGTCAGCAGTCAGGATGATCAGTTTTTCGGTATACTAAGGTATATATTATAGAGAAATTCTAAAAAAATATAAAATAAAGAATTATAAAACCTAGAAGAGACACAACAAATGTTAAAATTTTTAACATTTTTGCTCATCAGTTGTATATAACAAGAAGTGAGAGAAAATCTACCAATCAAAATTGAAAAAATTTTTAAAATTAAAAATTTTAAAAATCAAGAAATTAACCAAACTTTAAAATAAATGGTATGCTTACGTCACGTGTCTAAATGAAATTTTAGGTTAAGTAATGTAAGTAATAATTGTGAAATGAAGGCCTTTTATCGTATTACTGAGTTTTTATTTTTAAAGTAATTTTTATCATTTCTATAGTGTAATTTTTCAGAATTCAATTCCTTGTTTTTTCAAATATTCTAAGTTCAGCGCTGTTAAATGTGAATTATTGTCATTTTAGTGTTTTTTAAATATTATGTTTCTGTGTAGTATGTATTCTTTACTTAACAGTTAAAATTTATTATTTTAACATTTGTTAGGTTTGATTATTTTAACATCACATACTACTAAATACCACAAATTACTTAAAAATTCATTTTTTAAGTTATTTTCTATTTATAGAGAAAACACGCTTACCATTTGTCTATTGCTCAAACCACTAAAACGTATAGGATTCATATTAGAATATTTTTCTTTTTATAATTTTATGCATCTGTAACAATTAAAATAAAATAATTAACAAATCATTTACAGATTATAAGGAAAATGTGCTTACTAAAAACAACAGTAAGTTGTCTGATACACTACTTCGAAAAGCTTCTTCTTTTATTTTATTAAAAACTGTAGGTAACATTCAGCTCGTTAATCATCATCATTTTGAGATTATATTAATTTGTTAACGGAAGTTGAGCCTTCTTATCCAAAACCGAAAAGTAATGAATCTAAATATAAAAAATCTGATAGAAAGTGTTTTAATATCAGAGTTACAGAAAATACACCATTAATTAATAAATGATAACTGCTTTCAGCAATATTATTGTTATAAATTAAAATGTTATAAATGCCTATTTAGACAGAATTTATAAGTAGTACTTAGTTATAAGTTGTTTACGAAGTACATGAACAAACTGTTGCAATATAAAGGGGTTACTGTAATATAATCTTCGTTTTATTTCTTTATTGGTTGATTTCTAAGGTCAGTTTATTTTTAATATGGTCCTAATCTACATTTCTATGACAAAAACATGGCACAAATTGTTGTTATGAGCCATTTACATTATGACTTTCGTTTTTACTAAAATAAATATACATTGTGGTTCAATGTCAACAAACAATATAATATTTGATAATGCACGACCGCATTAAAATTACAATCATTTATACTATATTATACAAGATACCAGCAATAATGCAAGTAGTTTATTGCATCCTAATTTTAACATAATAAATTAATCATTATATGAAGTTAAAATAAAATTAATAGTGATTTAAATAAAATTAAATTGGTTAAAAAGAAATAAATTTCCGAGCATTGCATTGCAATTCATTTTTAAATTCTATTCTGATACAAATTCATTACACCTAATTGCAAGTTTATTGAAATTTCTAAAAAAAAAATGTTATTATGTTAAAAAACGTTTGTACGGTTAACACGACGTGTTAATATAAAATATATAAAAATGATAGAGTTTTATCTTTTTAATTGTTTTTTAGGTTGCAAAGTGTTTAGCAAATTAAAAAATGTATTGTACAATAGAAATACATATAACATTTTTGTGTAGCGAACAATATTTCATCGTAGGTATATCACAAATATTATTATACCTACAGCACATTAATATTTCTATAGATCAAAAATTATTTATATATAACAAATAATAATTTTATAATTTTCATTACAAGAACGTAAAACATAGCACTATAGAATTAAGTTTAATTTTAAGATATTTGTACATACTACAAATCCAGTATCCACTTAAAAAAATTATTTTTTAGGTTATTTTTCTATTATAAAAGTTTTTATTTTATAAAAATATAATATATAAATAATAATAATAAAATATAAATATTTTTTCTAACTTGCAAATATTAATTTTAAAGTGATTAGGCACATAATAACAATTTAGATATTTGTACAAAATAATAATGTATTGTCTTTTTGAACGATCTAGATATAAACTATCTTGAATAATGTAATCTAAAGGATATTGAACTCGCCATTATCAACACTTGGTTTTGGCCCAGGATTTTGATTTTGTTTAAGAATTTATAATGTCTTTCTGATAGGAAGTTCAATTTAGTTCAATTCTCAAGATAAAATATATAATTTAACTAGTACAATTTTGTATACTATTGCACATTGGAACGAAATGCCAAAAACATAGATATTGTAATTTTTAATTAATTTAAAATATATACGAGCATCAGCTCTCCGAGATCCAATATTTAAAACTAATATATTTTTATAATAACTATAAAATATAATTTTATAATTTTATGTAATTATATTTATAATCTTTATTACAAGAACGTAAAAGATAGAATTAAATTTAATTTTATAAATTATATAAGATTAAAAATATCAAATAATTTGTTCAATATTGGAAAAATTATGTCTCCAATTTTTCTGTTCTGTTCCCATGTTAAGTGCAGCGCCGACATCAAAACATCTTTTTTATACACAACTAACGTTTATCACAATCTTATGAACTAAATTGAATTTAATTGCAAAAGCTAGCCTATTAATTTTTATTTAATAATTTTCACAAAATAATTAATAATTTATTAAAATAAAATTACATAATTAAAAATACAAAATAAAAAATTAGAAAATTATCTGTGTATGTACATTAAAAATATAATATATTATTCAAACAGAAATTAGATTTTTATAATAGACAGAATAAGTCTGCTAATACTACAGTTTATTAAATGTATTTAAATAGTAATTAGAAAGATTTTGACACCTTATAACATCTTTAAATTCTACCTATCACAGATTTTGCAATTTGGAATTTAATATTTACTTAGTTCTTTTAAGGTCTTGCTGTATTTCTTCTAATGTTTTTCCTTTTGTTTCGGGTACCCAATAATAAGAAAATACTGCACTAGCAAAGCAACATGCAGCAAATAAATAGAATGGAACATACATACCGAAGTTGACAGTTAAAACTTGAAATAGTTTTGAAACAGATAGAACATACATTGAAAAGCAAATCTGTAATATGGTTAATGCTTTGCTTTTAATACTTGCAGAAAACAATTCACCTAACATTAAAGTAGGAATAATACCCAATCCAAACGAGCATACTATAATATATGAAAGCATTCCAGTAACTGGTAACCAGGTAAAGCTTGAAATGTCTACTTTGGTTTCGGTATCAATGTAAAAATATGTTGCTTCAATTAATAATACAATCCCACAACAAAAACTCGAAAATGTCATTAAGGTTTTTCGTCCAAATTTATCAACAAAAAATGCAACTATCACTATTGTTACCAATAAAACGGCCGTGTAGATTATAGAAGAAAGAGAAGCTGAAATGTTTCCACCTGCTTGGTTAAACATGTATTGGGTATACACCGCAAAAGCTGGAAGACCACTTAATTGTTGACTACCTCTGATAGCAATTGATATTAATAACGCCTTTCTATTTGTAGGAATCGTGAATAAATCTTTAAAAGTTCCAGATTCTGAAATTTGGCGGTTCACATCTTTTATGAGAGTCTCAAATTCTTCGTCGATATTATCTGACCACCTTAATATTTTTAAGGCATTGCGAGCTTCGTTTTCTTTGCCCTTCATTATTAAATAATAAGGTGATTCTGGTATAGTTAATGATAACATAAAGCATATCACTGGTACGCAACAAAAAATATATGCTGTCGTTCTAATACCGCAATAAGCTCCAACGACGTTAATAAAAAATTGCCCTAAATATATAGCAATCGCAAGTAAATTTCCCCACGAACCCCTTACACTAGGTACCGACACTTCTCCCATATACATGGGCACCGCACTAAACAGAATTGAATCTGCTATTCCAGCTGAAATTCGTGACATATAGAATGTTAGATAATTTTCAGCAAACATTATTAACACCCAGGCTACCACATGTGGAATGGATATAAAAATTAACATCTTTTTTCTTCCTACTCTATCTATTAACATTGATAGAAACGGAACAGATATCGCAGCAGCAAGTGGTGGAATTACGGTGAAATAAGATGCTTCTTCCAATGTAATTATTGGAATGTGCGAAGAATTTGATATGAGGATAGGAATGGATGGCGATGTCCATGTGAATAAAACTCCGCAAGTAAAAGCTCCCAGGGAAGCTATAAATAAAAAAAGCGATTACAGATATAAATAATCAAATTAAACAGCAGCTATTAAAACTTACCCACAAAAATTGCAAATACCTGTGGCCACGTTTGACTGGTTTTCTTAAAGGGCACATAGCTTTTCAGCAAACCTTCTATAATTGTCATGTTGACAAGACTACGTTTAACACTAACAACTGTTTAAAATTAAATTATTATCATGTTTGCATAATTATATATACCTAAGCACAATTTCATAATTAGCAACGTCATTGCCAATAAAAAAGTCCGAAAAGATTTTTTTTATGTCTAATGTAATCTTGCTAAGATAAGAGTAAATAAGAACATGCATATGTATTAAGTAAATATTAATTATACCAGTTCAATGTTGAACATTGTGATAGTTGGATTCACTCATTAATAAACTATTTGTACAAACAATTAGGCTAGTAATTGTCTCGCATCAGTGTAATTAAAGAAATTATTTTGTGTTTCTTTACTGAAAGGTTGGAATTTTGTGTTAAAGTAATTAAAACTAATAACTGCAATATTTGTAACTTTGTTCATCCTTTTGAACAACTTGGTAATTGTAATTTTACTGATAAACAGTATCATAGCTGATAGTATGTGTGTATTTTAAATTTTATATAATATAAGATTAATTATTATTATTACTAATTGAAATGTACAGGGAGTTTTATATAATTGTGAAAACTTTTAAAGTAACTAGAATAAAACTGATTTCAACAAGCAATTATTATGATTTCGGTAGTGCGGCTCATAGAAGAATTTTTTATATTACAAAATTGTTATTTTTTTAGTAAAAAAATACTTTCATTTTTTATACCAGGAACAGTTGGTACTTGAAAAATTTTAGAGTGAGAGTTCTTAAATTGCGCTAAGTTTAGTACTTTATACTTTTTAGATAATCCAACAAAACAATAATCTGAAGATGGTCATGCTAAAAAAAGTATGAACTACTCTTAATATTTGAATGATATCAAGATTATTAAGTTCATCGTAGTTTCTGTCTAATAAAACCTGCTTTGGATGTTTGAATGATGTGCAAACTCCTTTTTGCGTGAGATTATTGATTAAATTAGTTCTTGTTTTTTAACATTGTTTAAAATATTACTTTTTTTTTAAATTTAAACTAATGAGTTATACACTATATTTGTAGTATAAATTGGTCAGATTGTGCGGCCTGCAAGCCGCACTGAACCTTAATCTATCTCTCTTCTTATGTAAGACTATAAAACTTATTGCACTTATCCCACTTCTCTCCAAATAAGGATTATTTGAAAAATTCTATACTTTTTCCCCCTACTCAGGAACGTATCAAAACTTTGGCAATTGGACGAATAGGTTAAATTATACGATTGTTTCAATTATTTTTTTTCTTTTACCAAGCACTTCTGAGAGATTGCTGTCTCTGCTCTTGTTTTTTCGGCTATACTTCCACCTACTGCTTACCAATTTTTGTTTACGAAGTTCTTAGGATGCTAAATAACTTATAATAAGTTATAAATGTATATATTTATGTTTCAATAAGTCTTATATAATGTTAATGTGATGGCCTTAATTTGTATTTTGAGAAATCTTCAATAAGTATACAGGAAAATAAATTTATCATGTTTTATCAAATGGTTTTTATTAATTACAACGATTTAATTATAATAAAGTAGAAATTGCAAAGTTAATCAAGCAGTAGGACAATACTATAGGGACTGCGTTAGCACTGCATGAAATACCGGTTTTCCATCCAAATAAAATATTAAAATATTTCAGAATAACTTTATAATTGAAATCGAATTTAAAAAATTAATAACTGCATCGATGGGCAACCAGCATTACACTACCTTATTTATGTAATTATGAAATTTAACAATTTATAAATGAATTGTTATTAAACAATATAATTTGAATTATTACCATTGATTATTAACCACAATTTTAGTATTTATTTTGTACCATCAAAAATTTTAAATCCACCACTTACAACTTTGTACACACCTCATTTGTTATTATTTTTCTGTTACAGTTACCGCAAAGAATATTTATTTTTTGTTTGATTTTTATTAAACCAAAACTTAGTAATTAAAAATTCAAATAATAAACAAAATTTTTCTTGTCTTTTATTTTTTATTTAATCTGTTAATTTTTTATTTAATTTTTGTGTTAAAGTTAAAACAAAAATCTATTCGTGTTTTACAAAGTGTGAAGCGCCACGTAGTGTCCTTAGCGGCAACTAGCATAGGCAGTAATCGACGTTTTTTTCGCTTTGATTGTTTTTAAGTAATATGGATAAAATCCTGAAAAATAAAATTAATAATATGAATTGTAATGTTTACGAATGTCAAAGCTGGGCGGGCCAAACAAAAATTTTAAATTTTCATAAGTTTCCACACAAAAATAGTAGGTATGATGTTAGTAATACTGCAGAAATGTGCTTACAGCGACTAGAATTTCCAGCTTTGCAAATGCATAATGCACTTTTGATTTCAATTACCTTCATTATTAAAAAATCACATTGAATTTCATGAGATTTTTCCATTAAAGCAGTGGTCTGCAAGCACAAAGCAAATATATCGATGGCATCGGCATCTTGGTGTTTAATTCGACAAGTAATGAGGTGTTTGGCATTTAAAACTGCTTCTCTCTCATTGATACATCTAGAAAACTGCAGAGCATCTAAATAATAAAATATTTTTGCTAATGAAAGTCATAAATGATGCATTTTCAGTAGCAATTTTTTCTAAAAGAAAGTTTAACAGTTAGTTACCTACATTGAATAAATTATGAATTAAGTTAATTTCAATCTTTTTTTTTTTTTTTTTTTTTTTTTTTTTTTTTGACTTTATTTATAATTTACAATCTGTTGTGAAACATTCAGTAAATCTTGTGACATACAATAAATTAACGTGTGAAAGTGGATCCAGTGATACACTCTCTTATATAATCTTCAAGTTAAACTTAGAGCTACATAGAGTAACACATCAAATTCTATTTAAGTTTTTGAACATTTTGTACAACATAAGTACGCGATTTCATGATTACAATTTTTGTATTTATTCACTAAATCTTGTTTTAAGATCAGAGGGTTTAAACCTCTTTAGTCTACTCACTTCACAGCTATTATTGTAGCTAAGCTTTTCCGCAAGTGGATTTGGATGGTTTTCGAGTCTTTCATGATAAGCTTTGTAGAAATTATTAATTTCTTCTCTAATTGTTGGCATCTCCAAGTCCCGCTGAATTATTTGGTTTGTGACGTACCAAGGGGCATCAACAATCATTCTCAAAACTTTTGATTGAAAGCGTTGAAGAATGTCTATATTTGAGTTGGACGCAGAGCCCCACAGCTGGATCCCGTAAGTCCATATAGGTTTTATAATTATTTTATAAATCAGCAGTTTGTTTTCTGTTGTGAGTTTAGATGTTCTACTCATGAGCCAATATAATTTTCGAAGTTTGTGTCCCATTTGCTTTCTTTTTGTAAATATGTGTTTTTGCCATGTTAACCTTCTATCTAGATGGATTCCCAGATATTTAACTTCATCCATTTGAGGGAGTTGACAATTATTCAGAAGTACAGGTGGACATGTATTTCTCTTCAACGTAAAGGTTATCTGTGCCGACTTTGTCTCGTTCACTTTGATTCTCCACATTTTCAACCACTTTTCTATTTCGCTGAGGCTTCTTTGTAACATTTCACTAGCTATATTTTGGTGTTTATGGATGGCTATTATAGCTGTGTCGTCTGCAAACGTGGCCGTTGTGACAGACTTTGATGTAGGTAGGTCAGCTGTGAACAGAACATATAATATTGGTCCAATTACGCTACCTTGGGGTACCCCCGAGCGAATGGATGTTAGTGGTGTGTGCTCATCTTGGTACTTTACCAGGAAATGTCTATCCGTCAAGTAGGATTTCAGCATTCTGTAGTAGTTATGAGGTACTTTCTCCTTTAACTTATATAACAGGCCCTCATGCCAAACCTTATCGAAAGCTTGAGTGACGTCAAGAAACGCTGCAGAACAGTAACTGTTGTTCTCGAATGCTTTATGTATTTCTGTCACAATTCGATGGATTTGTTCGACAGTACCATGCCGCTGTCTGAAGCCAAACTGATGATTGGGGATCAAGCAAAGTTCCTCTAAGATTGGTCTCATTCTTTTTAGGATCATTTTTTCAAACAGCTTTGATAATATCGGCAAGAGACTGATCGGTCTGTACGACTTTACATCCTCAATTGGTTTACCAGGTTTTGGAATGAGAATCATTTGGGCGACTTTCCATTGCGCTGGGAAGTATTCTCGACGTAAGATAGCATTAAACAACTGAGTTACATACTTAAACCCTTTATCTGAAAACTCTTTTAGTATTTTTCCTGTTATTAGATCGTAGCCGGGAGCTTTCTTTGGACTAAGATCGTTTTTTATGACAAACTTAATTTCAGTTTTTTTGAAGCGTTTGATTGGTAGTTCCAGCTGATCGGGAGAATCTAGAAATTGTCTTACATGTTCTTCTTTAGTGTGATTTTCAGATTTGAACGGTGTAAAAACGCTGCCCAAATGTCTTGCAAAAAGCATCGCCTTTTCACTATCACTCTTAGCCCATTGCCCATTTTCCATTAGAAGTGGTGGATAGGTATCCTGGGGCTGCTTTAATTTCTTAGTTGCTTTCCAAAGTGAATAGTCCGTGGCTTCCGTTGCAGATAGGTTTGTCAGGTAGTTTTGTATATTTTCATTTTTGTAATTACTAAACAACTGTTTAAGTTCTTTTACAGCTTTATTTAGTTTGCTTTTATCCTGCTGAGCTCTTGTTTGATGCCATATTTTCCTCAGTTGGCGTTTTTCTGAAATCTTTTGTTTTATAGTAATCGGACATTCGTCTGTATCCTTAGCCTCTTTACGCAACGGTGTTGAGTTCCAAGCTGCACTTTGTATTGCTAGAGTTAAGTGTTCGGTTGCTTCATCGATATCTTCGTTAGTTTTTAAAGGAATTTCTAGTACTAAATTTTCGTCTAGCAGGCATTTAAACTTTTCCCAATTTGTTTTCTTACTAGTTAAGAAGAGAGGTTTCTCTTTGTTTGTTATTTTAGAGCTTAGTGTTACTATTACCGGGGAATGATCCGACGACAAATCCAAGCAAGATTCAGCTTTAAAACGATTAGCTGGTATACCCTTCACTACACAAAAATCAAGAAGGTCCGGAAGTTTCCTTCTGTCCGTAGGCCAGTATGTTGGTTTTCCTGTTGAAATGTGGTCCAAATTATTAGCTTCCATCGCTTTAAGTAACTCTCTACCCTTGGTTGTAATTAATCTTGAACCCCATTGAGTATGCTTGGCGTTGTAATCTCCTCCTGCAATAAATCTGGGACCGAGGCTCATATAAAAGTGCTCAAATTGCTCTTGTTTAATTGAATGTTTCGGAGGGCAATAGACTGAGGATATTATTATTGCTCCATTACACTGTTCTACAGAAATGCTAGTGGCCTGTAGATGATCTTGCTGATATTTGTCCAAAAGGTTATGTTTTATTGTATTTTTGATAATTATGGCCGTACCACCATGAGCAGTTCCATCAGGGTGTTGTGTGTCGTATATAGTGAATTTGGGGATTTTTAGGTAGCTACGCTTTGTAAAGTGTGTTTCTGAAATTAAAATTATATCAATGTTGTATTCAGCAATGAATGCTTTTAGGGCTTGACCGTGTTGCGCTAGGCCATTAGCGTTCCAGTGTGCAATTTTAATTTGTTCTGGCATTTTGATTGTTTGTCATGAACATTGTTAGTAAATTTATTATTGTTCCCATTTGTTCAATAAGGCTTTTCATCATCTTTTTTAGCTCTTGTATATCGTTGGGCTGTTGTTCATTTGCAAATTGTTGTTGGTTATTTATGCTTTCAAGTTGTGTTTCGTGACCCTGCTGTTCTTGGGATTGCGGTATAGGTTGTGTGTTTAAGTTAGGGTTCGTCAGTGCCTGCGCGTAAGATGTTGTAGATTGAACTGGTCTAGGAATTACATATGTTTGGGTATCATTTACTGTTCTGTTCTTCCTAAGTGGAGGATATTTCTTTTTTTGTAGGTCTTTATATATGCTACACCCCTTGTAATTTGCTGGGTGGTTTCCATCGCATAGAACACACTTTACCAGGTTGGTCTTCTCTTTTCTCTGGCAGCTGATGGTGGTATGATCTCCGGCACACTTAACACAGCGTGGGCTGTGATAACAGAAACTTTTTGTGTGACCATATCTTTGGCATTTAGTGCATTGAGGAATATCTCTTTTTGGCCGAGGTGGTTCGAAGTTTATTTGGCTGCTGTTGATTGTCTTTAACGTGTAAATATCTTTATTGTTTTCCTGTGGTTTCAATTCGACGTAAAACATAGGTAGGGGGTCTTTGGTGTGCCTTTGTCTGATATTACATACATTTGTGACTATATGACCATGCTTTTCGATTTCGTTCTTTATTACTTGGCTATCAGTTGAATGATGTATGTTTTTTAAAACAACTCGAAAACTACGTTCTTGCCTGTTTTGATACGTATGAAATTCGGTCTTTTTCTCTGTTAATGCTTGAACAATTTCTGTGTAATTTTCGGAAGTTTTTGGTTGTATCTTTACCTGTTCTCTTCCAAAAAGTTTTGTCTCATATCCATCTTTTGCCACTTTTTCCAGTAAATCATGAAGTGGAGAAATACAGCCTACTCTTGTTACAAATATGGGTGGCGGTTTTGGTATTTTTTCTTGGTTTCCTTCTTCTGGTTCTTTATCTTCATCATTTCTACTTTCGGTTGACAGAATTTCATATCTATTTGATGTCTGTGGGGCATTTAGCCAGTAATCAGCTAATGTAGACTGCTTTGGTTTAACAACTCTCTTCTCTGGACTGCCATTTCGACTTCGTTTGTTATACTGAACACGTTTCCATTCGTTAGGATTGGGCATTTCTTTAGTAAAATTACTGAGTGCATTTGTTGTAGGCATCCACATCTGATGTTGTTGGTGCCCTTGTATGGGATATTGTGGTGTTACCTGTTGCGTAGGATACTGGATTGGATGGTTTCCATAATATACTGTTGTGTTAGGTTGTACGTATTGTGCTTCCATTAGAGTAGGATACGTGTAGGAAGTGCTGGTAGCCCCAGGAACCAACATATTGCTTGTCGCATTTTGGACGTTGGATGGTTTTTCACCTGTACTTGTGGTTTGATGTGTCTGGGATACATACGTCTCTGGGGGTTGTTGTAGCATTAATTGTGTATTTATGTCTACCACTGAAGGTGTTTTGTTAGGCGGCGTTCGTTGCATGTTTACGCCGCTTAATCTTCATATTATAACCTCACTTTTATATCAGACCGAAATGAGTCTGTAAGTTTCTTATTTTTGGATATAAACGGTATATAACATTCACACCACTATCTCACTATTCACTTAGAATTATGAACGTTGATTCTCTCACTAAAACTGGTTATATCAAAGATTTTAACGAAATTCCTATTCAATATTAAATTTACAATAGTACAGGACCGTCGTCGGACATTTCATTTTTTAATCTTTTTTTAAGGTTTTCTTTATATATTCACCATTAAATATTTTATAAATGATAAAATTTACTAATGTAAACCAAATTGATTTAAAAAACACGATTTCTAATACTGCATAAGTCGGATATATTGTTTTAGTACAGCGCCACCTATAGGTAGTGTAAAATACGAATAGCTTTGCTTTTATTGTTACTAAACGGAATAACTTTTTTTCTTCTACAAAAGAATAATTTTTGATCTCATTTTTAACGACCTGTATGTTTGGAACTTCTTAATTTTAGAATTTTTGTATATTTTATTAAAATTTAAAAATTAGATTACTTAATATAGTATCTATAATTATCTCAATATGTAAAAAATATATAAAATATGTATGTATTCCTAGCTGTACATGACATTCCTTTCGCGATTGGAATCTTAGAAATATTCGGTAGATTAATAAAATTTAAAAAACAATTTCTATTAAAGAAAAATGAGATTTAGTTATTCTTTAATAAACATCAAAATTTGTGTATACAAAACAAAATGTATATTCAATTCAATTATAATATTAAATTACAACTAAAAATGCACGAAATGTAAAACTATTAAACAAAAAATGTGAAAATTATCATTCAAAAACTAAATTTTGATTAACACTACCAGAAAAACCCAGTTTCTTTATTACAAATAAAAAATAAACTAAAATTGTCAAATTTTTCAGTCTTTCTATAATATTTATAATGTAACAACGAAATCAAAAAATTGTAAGTATAATAATTAATGTTTAAATTCATTATGTTATTAAATAAAGTCGCGTTTTGACTAATTTACTGGTGGCTTGCAACAGGAGTGACCATATGTTGAACTGCACCTCATTGACGTCAAGGAAATTTCCAAACGAAACTATCATCCATCGACCATTAGAAAATTTATTAAATTCATTCTATGTACTAATTTAATTGAAAATAAAAAATGTCATCTACGGATATTTACCTACATATATTTTGCTTCGATTTCCTTGAACCACTTTCTGTCGACTCAATTGGTAATACAAATTAACCATTACTCGCTTTAATTTCGAAATTAATACACGTTCTTCAACAAATTTTAAAAGCCATATCTAAAAATTCGCTCTTTTAACACAGATGGGGTTGCGGGGGGGGGGGGGGGGTAAGTTTACATATAAAACGAAAGAGTTAAAACTTTGAATTTTTAAAAGCAATAGAAATTAACAAATTAATGTATTCCTCTTCCTTTTTGAGGAGTTGATCTGATCTAAACAACGAACCTCTGTTAAACATTTTTAATAAATAGTAAACTTCTCCCTTTCTGCATTAGCAAATAACTTAACCCCCTCCCCCCAAAGCTTAACCTACAAGAGTACTTGCAATTGTTTGTTATTATTCTTTGTACTCTTATCCTACTACACTAATTAGCTTCAAAAATTTCTTTTGCATAAATAGCCTCCCTTTCCTCCACTTCATTTTTCTTGCGTTTTGAACGAATTCTCTCTACTTTTCTATTTAGTTCATTACCCGATGATACCATAGTATTGTGAAAACGGAAATAATCAATATTAAAGTCTTGATTTTTCATGCCAGAAGTACATACTTGTTCGAAGTAGGCGGAACAATTTTGTTGGCAGTTCGTACAAATTTAGAAAAAGAACCTCAAAAAAAGAATTTTTAAGTGGATAGTGTGGTAGTTTATGTAATGTTAAAATAAACTAAACAAATTTTAAAATAATGAATTTTAACTATTCAGTAAAGAATACATGCTTAAATAGAAAAATTATATTTAAAAAACAATAAATAAAAAAAATTTAAAAAAACTTTTTAAACAAAGCTTTTTCTAGAAATTGCACAAAAAAGTAAACAATAATTTTTTAAATAAGAACAAACAAAGCTCCTTGAAAACATCAATAACAAACATCATATTTTACGGAATATCTTAAAAACGTAATACATAACCACGTAATTTTTACTTATGAAACTATTACCACGTACAGTTTTTAATAGTTATTTTACATCACTAGCTATGTAAGTGCATTTTTTAGGCAAAGGAATGTAGTTTAAAGCATACGGCAAAGCCGAGGCCCGTAATCCTCCAAGCCCAAAGAAATTAAACTTTTCCTACTACCGAATTCAAAATTATATATCAAATAACGTTATAATGCATATACTATTATATGACAGTACTTATTATTTAAGTAGGCCGATCATTTCAAAATTTATTCACTAACAACGTATTGCCATGCCCTCAACTTTATAAATTTATAAATTTTCACCCTCATGTGAAATTAGCTGGGTTACACAGATTATTTTTTTTAGAGGATGAGACTCTTAAGTAATTTTAATTAATTTTAATAAAATTCAATGATATCAGCTGTATTCTTTTTACCTATTTTATTTCCATCTCAGTTGCACAACTGAGATAAAGTGAGCTGAGATAAACTGAAATTAACTGAGTCAAAGTGAGAAAAAGATAAGGTAAAAAGAACAACGAAAATTTACTACTAAGTGAATTTTGAATTTAATTATTTTGAAGTTTGGTAGTACTAATCAAATTGTTTTTTTTTATTATTGTATAATGTCAACATAAACTTCCAAAAGATGAAGTAAAAATTTAAGGTGCAGTAGATATTAAAATGATTGCAATAAGTGACTAGTTTAATTCAAATCAACCAATCCGGATCATTTCCTAATTTGTCTCAATGGTAACATTTCAAAATAGCAAGATCAGTTTGGGTATGGAAGGGGATAATTTTGTCACGTAAAACTCAGTTCGGCACGGCACAGTACTTATGTCAAAAGAGTAAAAAAACACCTTTTCAACTGAGTAACTGAGTATCTCAGTACAATATCACTTAAAATAGGTAAAAAGAATACAGCTATATGCAATATTTATACTTAAAAACACAA
Organism: Cantharis rustica; assembly: GCA_911387805.1. Lineage (NCBI taxonomy): Eukaryota > Metazoa > Arthropoda > Insecta > Coleoptera > Cantharidae > Cantharis > Cantharis rustica. The sequence goes on from OU426877.1 coordinate 44,226,533, forward strand.
TCATAAATTTTTACCACAATTCAATGTTTATGAATTCAAATGTAGTCAATATTTTTAGACTTTTTCTTGCATAATATTAGTTAATCGTTTACAAATGTGCGGTTAGTTTTAATTTTCTAATATTTAATTCGTAATTATTTCAACGTCTTCTAGAAAATAATCACTGAATAACATTATAAAAATTTTAAAATTTTAACTTTACGGTGTTCGTTGTTAAAGTTTTAATGACGTACGTACACTATAGTTTTCTCACCATATATTGTTAAATTGTTTTGTGGTTTACTGGTTACTAGCATCTGGGCTTCCTTGCTGATTATCTCTGCTACTGTTCGTAATTGATCTGAAGCATCTTTTGACTCAGTGTCCATTCCATGTAAATTGTTTTCACTTTTAGTGATTGCGGCCTGTTTTATTTATTATTTCAAAATTTTAATTTTTGTGTTTTAATTACTATACAATTTCTCAAATTAAGTGTAACAAAAGACTATCTACATTACTGTCCAGGCCGCGGAAATGATCACTTCTGCAACTATAGTCGAATTTTTTTTAACTCGCGTACGACTAATCTCCAAATGCAGTGAGATTTAACGTATAACATTTGGTTATCTTTGTCATATTTAGAAAAAAGTAACTATTAGAAAAGAGACAGAAAAAAAGAATACGCCGCCGTAACTTTGTAATGAAAATGAATTAAACGTACGTCGATTTTAACGATTTTAACTGTCATCTCGTTTGATTTGTGACGTATAATCTCGTCAAAGATTATGACATCTGACATATTGTTTGATATAAAGAACGCTAAGACATACGTTTTGTAAATTTTGATTCATACAATTTTTTCTATAAGTCATACGCAAGTTAAAAAAAATTCGATTATACATTATAAGAATTTTTATCTTACTTCATACAACATCGAAAATTGTGCAAACTTCATTTTTCCTGCTTCCAACTATACATAGTATTTTTATTATACTGACAAATTGCTGCCAATATCATATTTTTTATTTATAGTTTTTTTTTAAACTGAAGATACTTTAATATATTGATATTTCTTGATTTATCATCACAACTACCCATTTCTAGATAAGAGTAATGTATTTTATGTCGATTTTCAAAAATGTTTTTCTTTAAAATATGTATAAACGGTTTGATATGAAATTTTTACAGTAAATTCTTTGAGTAAAAATCTATATGTAAAATAATTTTGAGCTCTTAAATTGAAAATTGTTGTCACTCTTGTACATCCTTTTAAAGTAAAAGGATGATATAAAGTAAAGTATAATGATGAAGGTAATCAAATCGATCATGTGCTTGTGACAATAAGGCAAGTCACATCAATAAGAGACGTGAGATCGTATAGAGGCGCCAATGCTAACATAGATCACATGCTGGTAATCGCAAAAGTAAAGCAGAAAACAATGGTAGCAGATATAAAGAACCAAGCAAGAAAACGGTTGGCAATAGAGAAGCTTAACAATGAAATATATAAAAAAGAATATGAAGAAATGGTAACTAAGGAAGTAGAAAATAAGGAAGTAAACAATGATATAAGTAAGATGTGCGACAATATAGCAGATAGTCTAAAAAAAAGTGCAACACTAGTATTAGGCTATAAAAAAACAAAGAAATGGAAAGCATGGTTCGACGAGGAATGTGAGGAAATGAATAGAATAAAATAAGAGGCAAGAATTAAATGGCTGAGAAGCAATGAACAAGAACACCTGGAGAAATATAAACAGAGACGAACCGAATCAAACAGATTATATAAACGTAAAAAGAATGAATGGGTAGAACAAATAATGAGAGATATAGAGATAAGTAGTATTAACAAAAATGTAAGAAGTTTTTACAAACAAATTAAGAAAACGAAAAAGAAATATGAGATAAGAATCATTTCAAGAGACTTTTGAATACACAACAAAATGAGGAAGTAGAACTAAAACAGACTGAAGAAGCACATACACACACACACAACTAGCACTACAACCCACAGTGAGTTTTGGCTAACCACTTCAATTTATGAAGGGTTTTACAAAGGATATTACCTCGGTGGTTTGCCATTACCCGCCGAGGGAGGACGGCTAGAAATTAAAGTTTTTGCTCTACTCGGGCTCGAACCAAGAATCTCCGCTTGGTAGTCGAAGTACTTAAGCATCAAACCGTAACCGTCCTCGAAGAAGCACATAACACAGAAGAAATAGATGAACCAACATACGACGAGATTCTGGAAGCAATCAGAAAGTTAAAAAACCGAAAAACCGAAAAACACCGGGTACAGATAAAATTACAGCAGAGATGATTAAGATTGGATGAGAAAAGGTACATACTGAGATTTTTGAAATTAATAAAACAGATATGGATGAAAGAAGAAATGCCACAAAAATGGAAAGAAGGAGTTATTGTAACGATTAAAAAGAAAAGAAACTCAGAGGAATGCGTCAACTACAGAGGAATTACACTTCTGAACACTGCGTATAAGATACTGTCGGGAGTGATACACAACAGACTCACTAAATACGTCAATGAAATAATTGAAAACTATCAGTATGAGTTCAGAAGAGGTAGATCGACAGTTGATGCTTTACACTTGATAACGCAAATACAGGAAAAAAGCTGCGAATACGATTTGGGCCTACATATGCTTTTCGTAGATTTGAAGCAAGCTTTTGACAAAGTTAATATACGCCATATGATTAACATTATGAAACAATTCAACATACCTCCTAAACTGATAAGGATGACATCGGTAACATTAGAAGAATCAAGGGCCGCAGTAAAAACGCACGAAGGGGAAACGGACAGCTTTGAGGTAAACTGTGGAGTGAGACAGGGTGATGCCTTGTCGGCGACCCTGTTCAACATTGTGATTGAAAAGATAATTAGAACCACTAGATGCACGGGATAAATAATAACTAAGGAAAACCAGTTGATAGCGTATGCGGATGATGTCGTCATTATTTCAAGAACTAAAACAAGAATCATAAAATTACTAAAGATAATATGGAGCGAGGCAAGTAGAATGGGTTTAAGTATCAGTCAAGAGAAGACAAAATACATGAGATGCACAAGAGAAAAAGACAATACCTTGAATGAGTTAAAGGTGGATGGAGATGTATTTCAGCAAGTTAAAGACTTCAACTATCTAGGTGTGCAGGTGAACAGCAGAAATGATAGATCTACAGAGGTCACAGCTAAAATCCAGGTAGGCAACAGAGCGTATTATACTAATAGACAGCTATTGAAGGATAGGCAGATATCAAAGGGAACAAAGATTAAGATCTGTAAGACATTGATAAGACCAGTGATCACATACGCGGCCGAGGTCATTTGCTTAACTAAACGAGACGAGAATGAACTGCGAGTGTTTGAAAGAAAGGTTCTAAGAACGATAGTGGGTTACAAGAAAATAAACAGACAATACCGAAGCAAAACAAATGCAGAATTGCTTGAATAAATGTATGGTGAGGACTTTGAGTCAAGGCTCAAAGACTGAGATGGCTGGGGCATATCATGAGAGCAGGCAACGAAGAAATTGGAAAGTCCATAATATCATGGAAGCCTGAAGGAGAGCGAGCCAGGGGTAGGCGAAGGTTGAGATGGTATGATGGAGTGATGAGCGACCTGAAAAAGATGAGTGTAAGAGAATGGACACAAAAGGTGAAGAATCGTTTGGAATGGGCTGAAATTATACGTGAAGCCAAAACACATCAGGACCTATAATGTTATGTAAATATGAGGATTAATCCACCTCGCAAAAGGGATTTTGTAAGTCCGTAAAGGACAGCTATATTCTAATGTAGAATGTGATGCTAAAAATAATAAATAATAATTTAAATAATTGTTTATAAGCGTAACAACTACCATAGTAACGTTCAAACTGGAAACCTATGCCAATATTAATTTAATTTTGTATTTATAAATTCGTCACTATACGAAAACAGCCAATACAGTATTCGCATTATATTTTTTACAGATTTTTTACGCTTTTTTTCATATTCAATTTATTACATAATATTCAATTTTATATTCAATTTGAATATAATGAATAAAATTTTATGTTTTATAGTTGTAATTTACACTTTTAACTAAAATAATTTTTTAAATTCGGGTTCATGTTATCGCATTTTTCTCGTCTTTACAAAATTAGTAAATAATTAAACTTATTTAGCGAAAATAAAGTTATAATAAACATAGCTTGCATAAAGAGAACGAAAAGTGGTAACCTCATGCATTAAAGTCAAATTAAAAATATCGCTTTCTGCATGCTTTTTGTCAGATTATATGTTTTTTCTTACATGTTACCAAAAAGTATCAATTTACTTTTGATAGTCTTGAAGTAAAACACAATTGAGGCAACGAATCTTATTATTTTATAACCAAAAATTGTAATAAGATTTTGATAAATTTTTAACTAGCTTAAATATTTGTATCGGACGCCTTTCTATTTTTGTAGACTTCTTTAAAAAAAATATTTAATTTTTTAAAAAAACTGATTTCATAAATAAATTTAAAGAAGTATTACGATTGGATGTATAAAAATAGCAAACAATAGAAAAATTAGATACTGTGTGAATACATAATAGGTATCTTATTAAATTTTTATATTTATATTTAAAAATCTTATTTATTTTACTGTCTTGCCAAGAACTTTTTCTTCATCTGTAAAATAATTAGCCAATATATCTCTTGTTGCGTTTGTAGTTAAATTCTGAGAATTTAATGATCGTGGAAAATCTTCAAATTCATTAATAGTTAAAGTATCTTCAAATTTAAAGCCATCTTTTACACGAACAAAATGCAGCTATCGCAACAACGTTCGAAGAAAAGAGGCTAAACACTAAGTTTTACAATACTCGACCCATAGATTTGCATCGGAATGTCGATAATCGAAAATTGTTCCCGTATCTAATAGACTTTAGAACTTTACTAAAACAAATTTTTTAGTAACGACATTACATCATCATTACATAATTCTTCTTCATTACTTTGTAATAAGGTTTTTTTAACGATCTCAATCTTAACGTAACGTACTTTTTAATTGTGATTAGGTTGATTGTGTCAACCTAGAAATGTAACTAGTAAATTTCATGGTTTGTAAAAATATTCAAGCTAAAGTTTGCGTAGTGACCTGATTTAATTTGAGTTGAAAAGTTGACGTATGTACTTTATATCGGTTCAACTTATTCATAAGAAGAAATTAAATAGAAGCAGATTGTTGTATAAGATATATTTAGTAAGTTTAACAGTCTTAGAACGAAGGAGGCTTCTACTTTGGACTCTCTAAGCGATTTTGACAAACGCTGTATTCACTAAAAATATTCCCCAGACCGGTCCTACTTGTCAAAGTGTGCTACTAGGAAGAGGATGAATCTCTATCGATGTGCACTCAACGCTAGGATATTTGCGATTTCTAACGATTACTAACTTAATCTGAAATAAATTACATAATCCTATAAAATTATTAAGCTTACGAATGCACAGGCATTACTAGTGCCCAATTTTGGGCCGCCCACTGGAACTTTACCATTTATACTGACCATTAATTTAAGAAAATACTGACCAACAAATTAGTTGCCTTATTGAAAGTTTTCCAAAAAGATCCCAATTTTAAAAAGAGGCGCGGTGTAGCGATTAAAAACTGTATGCGATAAATAAGTGTTAGTACAAAATAACATGCATTGAAAAGTGATATGTTATTATACATTGAACTCGAAAAATCTAATAGAAACAATCTAGTTTTGCATAATATGTGTAAAGTAATTGACAAGGAGATTATACGACCTCCGCATTTTTATAATTTTTTTGTAACTTTCCTATTTATTGAAAACATATCGCACACATAAACTAAATTGATCTAATACTGTGATATCTTGCGTAGAATATACATCTATTCAAAACATTTTTGACAAGTTATCCACATTTTTTGAAGATAGTATAGAGCGCAAGTAAGGTTCGACTGATGAGTGTTTTATTGACCTTTCGTGTTTTTCAAGTCTTTGATAAATATTTTTAGAATCTTTTATAACAGAACCAATTTTGTAAAGTTTGGCATCATGAGAAAATGCCATACAAAGCGAACAGTACACTTTGCATTCTGCTTGATTATAGGACAACCATTTTCTCAAAATTCTTTTATTATTATTAGGAAGATTTCGATAATAAAAGCGGATTTCATTTAGTGACGATAAATTTTGAGCGCGAGGGAGTTTTGGTTGCACAGGATGTTTGTTAATGAAAGCTACTTTTATGCAGATACTTACATTATTATTAGGTGGTGTATATAATCCGACATCGGCGCCATCTAAAAATATATCTTAAAAATTTTCACGAAAGACGCTGGTACTTGCTTCTTTGTCTTCTTCTTCTTTTTGTTCTTCTTCTTCATGATTACATCATCAACATCACTATCATTACCTGTTAGCAATCCTTTATCACTTTCATAAATATTTTCTTTGACATTTTTTTCTAAAATAATTCTTGGATGTCATTGGTTTAACATTAGTTCAACGCTACTAGTTTTATAAAAATGTTTAGTTTCAGAAACAGGTTTCTCAATTAATTCACTTTCACTTGATCCCGGTCTTCTATTGGCACTTTTATTACGGAGAAAGAAAGTAAACAATCTAGCTTGTTTCACATTTTCTGCAGCCGATTGCAACTTAAGCATTTTCTTTTCCCGTTTTTTTGCGCACCAGATTTATATTTATATTTGGTCTTCTCCATTTCAATAAAATAGTCATACAATACAATAAATTATAACAATATACTATATTGTAACGTAAATTAAAACGTTTATTTAATTCTAAAAGGTTCCAACAAATCTATACAGATAAGGTTAATAACAATAAAACAATTACTACACTAAGATTAACACTAATACTACATTACTTTACAATTTATTTAACACTAAGCCTGGATTTATTTAAACACTCGGTATATCCCGTCACTATTTATTTACACTTTATTTATGTTAACACTTGTAAGTTCAAACTGGAATTATCTGAATTAACAGGAGACCACACTACATTTATACCTAAATGCAGCTTTCTAGCAACTTCCATAGAATTCCTATACATTTCTATAGATTTCTAAAGTGCAAGCTAACAATATTTGAATGAGCGATGTATGACTCGTCATTATATGGCTCATCATAATAATATGACGTCATACATTAGTCATCAAATATAATTATTCATTGTTTGGTAAAAATATTATGGAATAAAAAAACAAAGAAAACTGACCGCAAACACTAGTAATTAGTCTATTACACAAACAAACAGTGATTTAGTAACAACAAACGATAAAGTAGTTTAGAGCACAGCAGTTGATCTAAACGCCAGTCATTAAACTGTGGTTTCCAGCTATGCAACACGTCGATTTCAGCTTTAGTCTGCACTGCTCTTAACGTTTAAAAATATTGTAAAAAAATTGAATTTAATGTACTAAATATAAATTTATTTTTTTTATTTTTTAAGAGAAGTTACATTAATTTTAATTGCGTACTTAAAGCAAATAAAAGATAAATATGCATATAACATTCCGTAACAACGCTTTACACTATTGCATTGTTACAATAGTTTACCTCACAATGTCTTCAATTATTATTAGTATGCTTCGATAAATGTAGAAAAAATTTTACTTTTGAAAGAACCACTGTGGGGTCATTTACCATATAATAAAAAAATATACTATTTGCAATAATATTTATTAAGTCTGTGCTCAAAACATGAATAATATAATTATTATCATAATGTTAATTTATTACTGTTCTAACCCCGACTACAACTAATACCTACTTGTATTTAAATTATAATATAAAAATTAACGTTTTCTTCGTACTTCTTTTTTTAGCGATAGCATTGATATTATTTAATTTAAGGTGAAATTGCTCAAGTGCTAAACATTTAAAAATCAGACCTGATTCAAAGTGTTTTATAAAAACAAACAATACAATATAAAGCTATAAATTTTGTGCATTTTAAACTTCAAGGTATTTTATACAAGATACATAAATGAAGTAAATAAAGTAAAAAGTGCACTTGCCTCACATTCGAAGCAAACATTTAATTAATGGATTTTTAATTCATGGAAAATTAAGTGGTGCAAACTAAAATAAGTTTATTCAAGCATGATTTGCGATTATTGATTATTAAAAATCAAAATCAAGAATAATAAAATTTAACCTTACACGTGGTGACAACACTTTAATTTTGATTTAGAAAATGATTATTATTTATATAATAATCCACTTGATTGATACCTTTAAAGATTATTAGATATTATAGAGATAGTATTCGATAATATTGTATAGGAGCATAATATAATTCGACTATGATCAATAAGTATACCTACATATATACATATATACATAAGTATATAACCTACAAAGTTATTAGGCTACTTCAATATTTACCAGGAACCCTTATAATTTAAAATTTTAATAATTATCATTTGATTTAATCGATTTTGAATTTATAATTAGCATTTTGCAATAAAGAGACAATAAAAAATCAAAATGACAAGACAGCACAAAGTAAAAATTGTAATTAAAAATAATCAAACTAAACAAAATGTTAAAATAATAAATTTTAACTGTAAAGTAAAGAATACATACATACGTACTTAGGAAAATAATACTTAAAAAAGAATAAAAAATACATTAATTAATTAACAGGATTGAACTTAGAATATTTGAAAAAGGAAAATAAAAATTACTATACAGTAAGTAATTCTTACTATACGGTAAATTAAAAATTACTATAGAGTAATTTCTGTAGTAGTAATTACGAAAAATGAAGATTGCGTAATTTTTGATGTTGAAAGATGTTGTAAGATGAAAATTGTAATTCAAATAAGTGTTTGTTATTTTATATTTAAATCGTAATATAAAAACAGAAAATTTAAATGGCTGTCAATACATAATCATCACAAAGCCTTTGCCCCACCGTCAAAATTTTTATCAATATTTTGATATTTGATAAAAATATTTTTAATTGTTTTAGTTTTCAATTCCTGTAATTGTAATTTATTACCCAGACCTGAATTAGGTGTATTATAGTATAGAAAGCTTTTTCTTCAATTTTCTATTTTAAAATTTTATAAAAATTTTATATATTTTATATTTTTTTTGTTTATTTTTAGATAAGCTAGCAAAAATTAACCAGCCAAATGCAGCACTTTTGTGTAAAATTAAAAAAAAATTTTTTATGTACTGTACTATTGTAAATTTGAATATAATGGGCGCGAAATTTTAAATTTAGTTCATGTTGGTTACTTTAAAATACAACAATTCGGCAACAGCGGGTTTTAAACGCAGGAAGTCGAGTTTCCGTTAGATTTTACCGTTAGGGATCGAACAAAAGGCTCTTACATTTTTGAACGTCGGGGGAGACGGTTGTGGTTTTTAGTGCTAGAAATGTTTTAAGAAAAGGTTATTAAATAATTGAATTTAAAATTATTTCTAATATATTTTAGTTATCAACAAATTTAAAATACGTAAGTTAAATAAATTTATTTATTATAATGTTTTAAATAAAACAGGGCGAGTTGTTAGAAATTTTCGTAATAGGTTATCGAGCCACGTGTATGAATTTAACTAATTCAAAATTAATTTATCTTCAGTTTTAAGATTTAATTACTGTTCGAGATTGTGATTTAATACTATTATATTTTAAACGGGATTTACTAATTTAAGGGAAGAAATAAATTATTCATATGCGACCTACGACGAATCTTTATAAAACATTAGGGATCATCGCGGCAATAAGAAATAAGAATAGTCGTTTAAGATAATTTAAAAGAAGGCGGTTGTTTGAAGAGAGAAAAATATATATATAGCATTAGATAATTTAATTTAGATGAATTGCGCAACAAGGAGAGGTGGACGCTTAAAATCATAAGATAGCCGTGGCAAAATATCTCAGTAATGGCCTATCATTGAAGAGGTTAAACTATATAGGGCCGGAAATGACAGTGAATTCTGTGAATATGTTTTTCTTTTTTTTTTTAAATATCTCAATGATATACTACCAAACTCTGATATTTCAGGACAGTTATTAATAAAGATTAACAAAGCTCCTTATGATTATTTGCGACCACATATAAGATAATAACAATTGAATACATATAAGGTAATACCAATTGAATTACGATATTAAAGAACTGTTTTAACAAAGTTCTTCATGATTATTTGCGGCTATGATTATTTGCAAGTTTAAGTACGGACGACTTTTAGGTTTAAGAAAATGACCGATTAGAAATTTAAGGGGACGATCTTAGTTTTAAGCTGACGACATATTAAAAAGATGACGATCACAACAACATAACAAAGTTCTTCATGATTATTTGCGGCTATGATTATTTGCTAGTTTAAGTACGGACGACTTTTAGGTTTAAGAAAATGACCAATTAGAAATTTAAGGGAACGATCTTAGTTTTAAGCTGACGACATATTAAAAAGATGACGATCTTAGTTTAAGTTGACGAGGTATTAGTTATATAAGAGCGGATAATTTAGCATAATATAAGGGTTATTATTTAAGATCTTATATAAAATAAAACCAATTGAGTTGAACATCGAAATACATACATGAGCGTCTTTACAAAGTATTATAAAGATTGTGGTTGGTCATTAAATATGAATAATCGATTAGAAAACATTACGATCAGAGGGATTAACTATCGAACAGTTATTAAATCAAATTTCAAACTAAAGTATTCTGAATTAAATGATATCAAGGAGATTAACTTTCCTGGTAAATTGGTTGTCGGACTACCTTTTTTTTTCTTTTCGGTTAAATATATATATTCATCGTTAAACCGAATTCTGTGTTTTATTTAATTTGTGTGTACCAATTATTCCTTCAGGTGTCCTAGCAGTGGTTACGCCACTGGATAGATATAAAGTTAAGTTTGAGGTTAATAAAAGAGGTAACGACGTTAGCATTCAAAAGAGCCATCCGCAAATTTAAAAGGACTTGTAAGTGTTACTACGAGGGAAGATCACAACGTGCGAGGTTTGTTTGACGATCACGGCTTTGGTTTGGTTTGTAACTTTGATTTGAGAAGGCGGTAATTCAAATTGAAGAACCAACTATTATAGTACTGTTATCAATCGGTTATTATTATCAAAACCTCCCGAGTCACTATAGTGATCACTAGGGCTGGGATTATAAGCAAATGCATATTTTCACTTATTGATATAAGAACGTCGATTTTTTAATATCTTTGCGAAACACATAAATTAGAGTAATTTGAGCCAAATTATTTTTGCATATTTTGCATATTCTCTACGATTGGTTCATATATTAGTAAAATTCGCATATTTATGCATATATTTATTGCAACTCATAAAATTACTATACTGGGTGACCGGCCAAAAAACTGAACATAGGGAAATAACATGAGACACCGCACACCAAACTGTCACACGTTCCGGGTGTAAACTGACTTCCTGGGTGGTATTCGGGTTCGAGGTAGCCCAAATGCGACAATTTTGTTTATTCACATTGCCATTCAAGTCGAAATGGGCCTCGTCAGACATGAAAATGTGATTGATAAGTGTTTTACTGTTTCAAACATTTTAATCATCTTTTTGCAAAACGCCAAGCAAACCGGATAGTCAGAAGGGTTCAGTTTGCTTACTAATTGAATTTTATATGGAAATAAATTCAAATCTTTAGTAAGCATGAGCCCAACTGATCGTCTACTGATTGACAATGCAGCAAAAAGTTTTCTTGTCGAAGCCGTTTGATTCTGGTTGATCGCCTGAGCCACTGCTGCGATGTTTTCTGCAACTCTAACCGTGTTTTTTCGCTGACGGTAATGCTGTGCCCTCTTTGTTGAAACGCGAAATAACCGTTCTTATCTGCATAATTGATGGTGCATCGGCTTTATGTTTACGAACTAGCGCACGTCGAACCAAAATTGGAAACTCAAACTGATATCAATATTTAATCAGTTTCTTTCTCATTTCCAAATCCATTTTTAACACTAAACAAAAATATAGATTACGCCCTGTCAAATAAACCCAAAAACTGCCAAAAATTCTACTTTAGAGTGAAGTTATCGCCGGCTACTTTCGGTTAAGATAAATGCGCCACCCTGTATAAAGATTTTTATTTCGCGTCTAAAGATGCCCAACACTTGATATTTTATTCTTTAATTATTATTAAAAACTCAATTTATTGTAAAATTAAGAAATATATATTTAAAAACAAAATTATTTAGCTTGGTCTAATTGGTCTTCGCTCTAAACTGCGAAAAATTTAAATCATTATCTTAAATTTCAAATCATGTTAAGAAAATCGTTTGCATCAAAAAAGTGAAAAATATATTAGATTTTTATTGCATATTTTAAACTTAAATTCTGAATTTTTCACTGCATATTTTGTATTTTAACTTGCATATGAAAATTCGAGCATAAATATGAGCATATTTTCAATTTTTTACCCCTAACTGTTTTTTCAAAAACACAGGGTATATGAAGTTACTATGTACAATCTGTGTTTATTTATATACATATATATATATTATGTTTGTGTCACCATATCTCCCGAACGGTTACACGTAGCGACGTACATTTTTGACAGCATGTTTGTAAAGACCAGGAAAGTGTTCCTGGCTGGTCAAATACAATTTTCACCCATGAGAAGAAATTCTATCTCAGAAAACTATCTCTACACCCCCCCCCCAAACCCCAAAATTTATGCACTCGCCCCTGCACAATCCTCTGTATTAAATGACTAATAACTAATATTAATATAAATTTACTACTATTTTGGCTGAAAATTCACCACCATTATGGCTGTTAAATTCATATCATTCGCTAACTATTCGCGCTACTATATCGGCTGACTAGATCACAAAGCGGTTTAAAACATATATTACTTTCTCTATACGTTTTGACAAAATATGCTCTAAAAAGAGTGAAATAAAATAAAAATTAAAAATTTTAAAAACCCCTGACTGTAAAAAAATTCTAAAAATAAAAATTAATAATAAAAGCAGCTTACTTTAAAAACTACTCTTCCCTTTAAAAAGAAAAAAATAATTTTTTTTTCTTCATTCAACAACAAATTCTCAGTTTCTTTACTCGAAAAATTAACTTATCTGTTAATTCTGTTAATCTGCCCCCCCCCCCCGCTACAAAATTTAATCATTAATTTTGAAGTCAGGGGAAACGGAGAATGTTTAATATGGAATGTATAAACAGGTTTTGTAAGTGGAACAAATCTCCGTTTCCCCTGACTTCAAAATTAATGTTTAAATTTTGTAGCGGGAGGGAGGCGGAAGATGATAAGTTAATTTTTCGAGTAAAGGGACTAAGAATTTGTTGTTGAATGAAGAAGAAAAAATTATTTTTTTCTTTTTAAAGGGAATAGTAGTTTTTAAAGTAAGGTGCTTTTATTATTAATTTATATTTTTAGAATTTTTTTACAGTCAAGGGTTTTTAAAATTTTAAATTTTTTTATGCATATAGTGATCACCAGTGATCACATTAGGACTCTATATAGAGACCGGATTACATGCATTTGTATATTTGCATATGCATTTGCGTATTTCGGTTATTTTTTCAGGATATTGCATATTTTGACTGAAATCTATTGATTGTGCATATTTGGGCATATTTTATAAAATTTTTCATGACAATTTAACATTTAAATTTGGCGGTACCAACAAATTAAATGTTGTGTTGGCAATACGAGACCATTACCTACCTAAAAATATTATATACTACTAGTATATAGGAGAGAAGGGGGTTAGTTCAAACACTTTTTTACAAAATAATATAACTTCAATGTATATTACAAAACGGAAGCTTAAATATTTTCACAGTGTATTTTGTTTATTGTAGTGTAGTTTATTTTATGTATTGCAGCTTTTTTGAGAATTTGAGATACTTTTGATAAGTATTGCTATTACTTATTTAACAAAATTAAAGTACTGCATTTGTCCAAAACTGCCCCAGGGTGGGGCACTTACGGACTTACAAAGAGCACATGCGGACTACTATTTTAACACACAGATTAAATTTCTCCCAAAGAAAGAAAACAATTGATTTTGAAAGGCATGATTAATTTATTGCATGATGTATACATGAAAACAATATTTAATTGATATTATTTGACAGAATACCCATCAAAATTTATATACGGAGTTATTTACTGCTGCTGTCCAAATCTGCCTCAGCACAAGAAAATTTACAGAAATACTGATAACTTTTTTCTAAGGTTATATTTCCTAACAAAATTTTCATGCAAGTGTAGTCACAATAGATACATATCAGTAAAAGATTAGATACTTACCCAGTGTTATTAGGCAAATCTCGATATGCTTATAAACAACTGTCTGTAAACTATAACAAAACACCCAAAAACAGTAAAGCAGCAGCAGTATTTTGATGGTAGAATTAACAAGAGTTTAAAAGCATTGGCTCAGATAGAAGTGTTCAGATAGGCTTCATTTCTTACACGGTGTATGAATCAGTGGAAGGGTCTGTGCAAAGTTAACAAACTTTTAACTTTTAGAAAACATCGTGCAAGAATTCTTAAAAGCGCCAATCAGCGGCGTTGAAGGGCGGTGCTTGTGACTGTCACATAATTGAATTTGTAATATAACCTATAATAATTCTATTTTGGTTTCGTAATAATTAATTCATTTTAGACGATTTTTTAGAATGAATAGTTCATTGTGCTTATACCATGCATCTCTTTGAAGATGACGACAATATTATTCAACGTTAGTTGTTTTTCTTGCAATGAAATGTTACTATCTTACACCCAGGTTATGTGAATCGTTTGTAACAATCTGATGTAATAATTCTACCATCCAAATACAATCCCCTATATGTGAATGCTGCTTAAATCTTTTATTGCAACCGAAGCAACGTAGTACTGGTCACCAAACTTTATGTGGTAAATAGGGGATTGCTTATGCCGCCTATTGAGAGTTTTTTCAGATTTTTAAATATATGATAAAGCGCCGATTTAAATAAGTCTGAATGTGCTTTTTTTCCGAACTAACCCCCTCTCCCTTAAGTAGATCTGTATAAAAATAGTATTTTTAATTTAAAAAAAAATATTTTTTAAATATTTTAATTTTAATAATTTTTTTAATATAATTATTAAATTGTTTAATTTTAAATATTTTTTTTAAATAAAATTTTTATTAATAAAATTAATAAATAAATTAGTATTTATTTAAATTTGATGTTGCATACTTTAGCACATTTGCGAATTTGTTGCATATTTCGAGCATTTATTATAAATATTTTGACCATTTTAAGTTGCATATAATCCGGTCTCTAGTGATCACATTAAGCTACCTTCACTGCAGTAATTTTTATTTTTCTTGTTTATTCAAATATTCTAAGTCCAAACCGGTTAAATATAAATGAAGGTCTTTTTTATTGTTTTTTATTATAATTTTTCTAAGTACGTTTATGTATTCTTTACTTTACGGTTAAAATTCATTATTTTAACATTCTGTTTAGATTGTTTATATTTTACATTACATACATATTGCTAATTAGCACAAAATTCCACTTAAAAAATTTATTTTTTAAATTCTTGTTCTATAAAAATTGTTATTTATTAGATATTTGTGATTTTCGGTTCATCAACATCGATAATAAATAACGAATTCTCCAAAATAGTATATGCATAATCATTTTTATAAATTATTTCATATCAAAGTTATTGATTTTCAGTTTTTGTCCAAAACTTGACGGTACCAGTTTGTGATATTTGTTGTGGTTTTCATACAAATAAAAAATTATAATCGACTAAAAATATATAAAGGTGTAAATTGGTTTAAAACGTTTCCACCACCAACTTACCTATAATATATAAAATATCAGGTAGTATACGAAGTACATTTTAATAATTCAAGGTTCAATCGGTAATGGTAGATTGAACTGTGGCGTTGATGGTAAACATTATTGATACATTTTAGGACTTCTATTTCCAGTTTTTATTTTATGCGAAAAATAACCTTTCCCGTTTGAGTTTATTCCAGTGTTTTACATGCTTATGTATATGTAAACTTTTATTAGTCATTTCCTGTTAAATAAGTATTATTACTTCTCTTAAATTCAAAGTGCCGATGCAAATGTTTCCCAATGAACATTAGTGCTTAAGAAGGACACCTACGCGTCTACAAATACTGGTAAAAGCAGAAAATATTTTCCCATCAGTTCAGTGTCGGTGCCAGTTCTAAAATAGAACGGTTCAAGTTCGACTAAAAATTATCGGAGTTTTTCAAGTAATATTATGTGATTAATTATTGCGATTGTGTAAATTATTCATTATCATTTAAACATTGAAACGTCAAACCTGGATTAATTTAATATCATTATGTAATTTACTGCTAATATAATCGTCGTAATATAATTTTCGTTTATGTAGGCACAATTTTGTGAAATGGAAGAAAAAAGTAAACAATGGCCTCAATTTCTTGCTGTAACTACAGGTATGTAAAAATTTTATTAATTTATTTTCATTTTTAATAAATTTACGCAATCGTGGACGTCATTCCATATAATTTATTTTATACTCAATTAAATAATTTTATCGTTTCAAAACCTTGCAAAATTTATTTTAAATTCCAAAAATTTATTTCTTTTTTATTTTTCAACCCAGATAAGATTTAATCTCATCTGATTTATTTATTCAAACAATCTATAAGCTGAACAAACATTAATTTGACTCAATTTTCTAGAATAGCTTCCGGTTTCATAAAACAGCATACAGAAACAGAAAATTAAAAATTTAACTAAAAATTGTGTTGGGATAGTAGGATTAAATTGATATACTTACCTTTAATTTTTAATACTTATATTGAAGTGTTTTTTTTTATTTTAATATTTTGACTTTTGCTCAATCAAAAACTAGTTTTGTATTTTAACCAATTCAACCTTAAAAATAATAGAATATTTAAAACTTAAACATCAAGAATGCTCTGATTGTTGCAGATAATATTAACTTACAAGAAATTACCATTTCGCTAATTTGATTACTCGTTATTGCAATCAGTAATCACAATAACCAACATAAAATATTTTATTTTTATTGATTTTATCTGATATGACGAACACCATGATTAAGCATAGAGGGATAATTGGGTGCAAACGATTGTATTGGGATGGAAAGTCCAAGTCATCAATCTGAAAATACCGAAAAACAGCCCTACACGGTTTGCCCCTAAAATTAAAAAGATAGGAAATTTAACGGATTCTTATGCCTCTTTGAAACATTTTTCTAAATTTCCACCTTCACGTGCTCATAGCCCCGAAAATCTTGATTTTTTAGTACAAATAGTTGTATTAACGTGAAATAATCTACAAAATAGATTTTAACCTTTTATTGTCTAAAATCAACGGCTTTTGAGTTATGAATTAAAGTAAATAAAAAAATGTTGAAAAATTCGAGCTTTTTGTTTTTTTAGTTTTTTTTCAAAACCCTGTTAAACGAAACATTTTACAAAAATTTTACACACCATTCCGGATAGGAAATTTAACATACTACAACTTTTGTCTAGTGAAAATTTTTGAAAAACCTATCCATTTCACAGAAAATCAGAAAATAATAAACAAGACGGCTACAAAAAAAATTAAAGTTACAAAATCACGGAAAAAACAAAATATCTGAATGTAATCAGCTTCGTTCGTTAACGTTAAAGCTTTATGTTTATTTGGTTTAATCCACTTCTGTATGAAGCATTTTTATTTATATTTATGTAATTTTTCGATATGCATCAAAAAGGTCTATGTATAATTTTTAATTTTATTTTTATCTGTATTGTTTAATTATTTTTACCATCATTTTATCATTGTTTACATTAGCTATGTATTGTAATCTTTTTAATCGTTATAAGTGTAAAAATACTTTCTAACAGAATTTTTAATTTTAGCTGGAATATTGGCAATCGGTACTGGTCTTCAAATAGGCTGGCCAGGACCAGCAGTGTTAAAGATGTCTGAAAACGACTTAGGATTTACGATAAGTGGCCAAGAAGTGTCTGGTATTGTTATGATAGCTCCACTGGGATACCTTATCGGAGGACCATTTAGTGGCTTTATGATTGACAAAATAGGGAGAAAATACCTACTGCTAATTTTATCGATTCCTCAAATTATTAGTTGGTTATTGATAGCAACCGCTTCCAATGTTCCCATTCTATTCATAGCAAGATTTTGTTCAGGAATTTCAGACGGAGGATTATTTACTACGCTTCCCATCTATATGGCCGAAGTTTCGGAGCCTAAGATTCGAGGAATTATAAGTTCAATCTTTTCTATTGGATTACTTGTGGGAATTTTATTTATAAACGCGTATGGAGCATATTTATGCATCAGAACTACCGCTTATGTTTCTTTGTGCATTCCATTGTTTTTTATTGTTACCTTTATGTGGATGCCCAAGTCGCCTTATTCTTTAATACTCAAGGGAAAAATTTCCGAAGCTCGTCAATCTCTGAAGTGGTTAAGAAGAATGAAAAATGTTGACAGCGAATTGGAAAATATTGAATCTGCCCTTAGACGGCAAACTGCAGAACCTGGACGATTTATAGATGTATTTAAAATCAAAAGCAATTTGAAAGCATTACTTTTAGTATTTGCATTGCGTACTAGTCAACAATTTTCTGGTTTAACAGCTCTTGGATTTTATATACAGTACATATTTAAAGAAGCAGGTGGTAATTTAACACCAGCTCTAAATGCAATAATCTGCTGTATAATACAAATTATTTTTTGTAGTGGCAGTTCAGTTGTGGTAGATCGATTTGGAAGAAGATTTTTAATCATATTTTCCAGTATAGGCAGTGCGATTTTCTTGTTCATTTTGGGATTGTATTTTGTTTTTAAAGAATATTCGTATGACGTATCATTTTTCTCTTGGTTGCCCATCACCGCAATGATACTGTACTACATGGTACTATCGGTAGGTTTAATATCAATACCTACAATAATGACCGGAGAACTTTTATCTGCCAGTGTTAAATCAAGGGCATCGATAGTAATCAATGTTTACTTTGGAATATGTATGACTGCTGCTACGGTAACCTTTCAGTTATTAAACTCTGCATTCGGTATATATGCTCCATTTATGATGTATGCTGCTTGCTGCACTGCAAGTGCTGTATTTTGCTACTTTTTTCTTCCCGAAACTAAAGGGAAAACTTTAGACAATATTCAATTATTACTAAAAGGCAATCTTGACGAAAATAAAAATAATCAACGAATCGAATTATTAACAAACAGCGATAAAAAAGTGTAGTGCGTTTATAGAAAATTTTATTTATTATAAAATATTATGAAGTGTGTGAGTGCAATTCACCAGGAACTAATAACTCCATGTTTACTGCGAAAATTGTTTCTTCATGTAATAAACTCAAGAATCTCTTCCTACGATTTTTTTCATTTAGGTAGTGAATATAAAATCAGTAAATATCTACCATAAGTAGATGTAGATTTTTTACAATGTTAATATTGAATTAATATTGATCAGAAATAAATTATTAAAATATCATGCACAATTAAAAAAAATGTTTTAAAAAATCAATATTGAAATTAGAAGACTAAATAATAATTTTTTTCTGATCGAGAGCTAAATAGGTTTTTCGGGAAGCAAAGTGATACTTTTCTTCCTGGCCGGAAGGAAAGTGGTTTTAAAATTTAATTAGATTTTTTTATTTTGTTGTCATCTGAGAATAAATAGTATGCTCATCTATGAGGCACAGTAAAATTTTTCCTAACGTAATTGCCAAACAGAGAATCACCTTAGTTGGCAAACGTCACATTGCGGAAGAATATAATACACTTTGCTCTCTAGATAAACAAAGTTTTTTTATTTAAAATAAGTTATATATAAAAATTATACCTTGTGAAAATTAATATTGAATTAAAATTTAAAAATTCACAAGTTAAGCCAAATAAATAAAATCAAAATATTTCATCAGCTTTCAACAATAGCAATAGAACACTAGGTTTTACTGCTTTTTTAAGAATTCAATTTCAATTCAAAAAACATTTTCTCACTACTTTGATGTAAATATGCCCATACACTTATAGTTATAATGACTGTAATTTGTAAACAACATTCCTAGTAACTTAAATAACTATAAGCCATGTGAAAAATTAATAAATTGTTGAAATCTTACATGAAATAATTTAATTTTTAATGTTGTTTACTGAACTTATTGTTTTTAAATATTAATTTAATAAACATAATATAATTAACTAAAATAATATCAATACACAAAATAATTAATGTGCCAAACAAATAATAGCTATTTATGCAACTAGAGATAAAAGTGATCTTTTTGAACACGTCGTGTGAAAATGATACCTTTTTCTCATGTTTTTCACAAAAATTTTTTTGTAATTAACTTAAAATCGCGATAAATAGTAAGTAACTACTATTTTATCACTACAGATAAGAATTAATTAAATTAAACTGAAATGACAATTTCAACCGGATTAGAAAAAATACAATGTATCACTTGAAAAAATTAAGGATACCAAATGATATTATTCATATTATAATAACTATGAAGTACACACAGATTACATGGATAATATAAAAGATTTTAATACAATGAATTATTTATACTTATGAAGTTTTGTCTGCGTTTGAAGTTTTTTAAAATATTTATATAAAAGGCCTCAACTTTCAACATTAATTTTCGTTATAAAATGAGCTATTTATGAGCAGTTGTGTTGAAAGAAATGTATGTAGTTTAATTTCAAGACCGAACAGTGGCGGTGCATCCACTGAAATAAATCAAAAATAAAATTTTTGTTTTATTTAAATTTAAAAAAGTTTGCTGCAAAATTAAATATTTATATTGTTGTTAACAACACGATATTAATAAAATTCATTTTTAAAAACATTTTTTTTACTCGAAAATTGGAAATTATCTGAAAATTGTAATAAAATTTAAAAACTGCTATAGTATTTAAATGATCAAAGGAAACCTCAAACGCAGAAACTCATTATACCTATAAGTTGTTATTTAACAACTCTAGTTTGACGTAATATAGTTTGAAAATAAAGAAACTAAACAAAAATGTTAAAATAACTTATGTAGAAAAATATACATTTAAACAAGCAATAAAAAGACATTGATCTACATTTAACAGATTAGGATTTCGTATACAAGACAAGAAAAATAAAAATTGCTATATGAAAATTGATAAATTTTTATAAATATTGACTAAGAATGTTTGAAATAAAAAATTACGTTATAAAAATATGATAAAAACATAAAATAAAAACTTAGTAATACGATATAAAGGCCCTTATTTGACGATTATTTCCGATCTTCAGTCGTTTATAACTTTTTTTAATAATATCTATAATATACGGTTAAAATAAATTATTTTAACATTTTTGTTTGCTTTGTTTATTTTTAACAATAGGTACTATACTAATTACTACAAAATTCCACTTAAATTTTTCCATTTTCTGTAATATTGTTTGAATTGAATTATTTAAAGCTTACAATATTTCTTTGTATAACTTGTGTTTAGTGTGATATTACGCCTGTGATTTTTACATATCTAGTAGATTATTTTATTTTCTTAAGGGGGAAAGGGATGGAACTGGTTCATAGTAAAAAAAATTATAGAAATGCTATCGCTTATAATTAATTTTGCTATTAATTTATTATAATAATAATAGTTAATAATTACGTTTAACATAAACAGGATGTAATTATTAAATACTTCTTATATTATTATAACATTTTATATACTACTATAATATTAGATCTCGATGTTGTCTAAAAGAACCAATATGAAACTTCATAAATAGAATATTTTCTATAAGTCAAAAATAAGAGTTACCAGTTTCATCTTGGTTTTCTATCAACAGAATTATATGTGATAATTTTCTATAAATTTTTTACTACCTTTATGTTGATATGTACGTTTTAACCTTGATCCAAGTATTACTTAAATGCACAGCATAACATTGTGGTTGCTCACTGGAGAGCAGAGCTAAGAGCTACTCGACCAGCGATCACACCAGTTGTAAATGTACGTTAATTAAATTAAATATTTAAATATTACATTTTATTATTTATAATACTGCAGTTTTATTATCTCAGTCGTACAGTAGGTTTACATTATTCAACCCTCGGAAACAGATCACACATTTTATAACATAGATGGTGAATTGAATTTCTTCTAACAGTCGATAACCTAGAATTAAATAAACCTTTTTAGAAATAAACCCTGGTTCAAAGGTAAATACTTACTGATTTTAATAATTTGTTAAATAACTGTCAAATTAATTATCACTATTTCATCCGATAAATTGATTTAGAATATAAAATGACTAACAAAAAAATTTGAACAGTCTGGAATTTATGGTTGAAACAAGTCACCGAAAACCTCAATTTTTAGCCGCATTAAGTTGTAAGTAAAACTACTGATGAACAAATGAAGAGTAAATATTAACAGAATATCTTGAAACAAACTTTATTGTACCTACTGTTAAAATTAAAAATTTTAATTTTTAGCAAGTATTCTGGCTGTAAGTTGTGGTTTACATTTTGGTTGGACTTCTCCGGCGATACCAAAGCTTCAGCGAAAAGAATTGGAATTTGAAGTAAATTTATCCCAAATATCTAACATAGTTGTGATTGGTAATTTGGGTTATTTAATTAGTGGACCAATAAGTGCTTTCGTTTTAGACAGAATCGGTCGAAAATCGTCATTGTTATTACTATGTTTACCGCAAATTGTTGCTTGGCTGTTAATTTCTAATGCCTTTAGTGTCGAAATGCTTTACATATCAAGAATAATTTCAGGAACAGCTGAAGGAGTAATTTTTACCGTCTTACCTATGTATGTTTGTGAGATATCTGAACCAAATATTAGAGGCACTCTGGGGTCATTGTTTACTTTTGGGTTAAATTTGGGAATTTTAATGATTAACTGCTATGGATCATACATTTCTTTAAAGTTAAGTGCTTATGTTTCAATTTTTGTAGCCTTATTTTTTATGGTAACTTTTATTTGGATGCCTGAATCGCCGTATTATTTATTAATGGTGGGTAGAGTGGAAGATGCTCGAAACTCCTTAAAACATTTACGTAAAATGGACAACGTTGACAATGAATTATTTGAACTAACAGAAGATGTTCAAAGACAAAATTCTGAACGTGGAAGTTTTAAAGACATTTTTACTGTTTTTGTTAACTTAAAATCTTTCTTAATTCTGTTGGGATTGCGAACTCTTCAACAATTTTCGGGATATTATGCTTTTAACTATTACACCCAAGTAATATTTGAAAATGCTGGAGCTCATTATTCCCCAGCAGTAAATTCAATAATATACAGTTTGTTTAACATCATTTTTACAGGCTTAGGTGTAGTTTTAATGGATCTACTGGGAAGAAAGGTGTTATTAGTTATTTCTTTAATAGGCACTTCAATTTTTTTATTTGTGGAAGCTTTATATTTTTTATTTCAAGTACACAATTACAATACGTCTCATTTTTCTTGGTTACCTTTAACGGGAATGGTGTTCTATAATTTATTTTTTAATATTGGTTTGGGGGTTATCCCAAATGTATTAACAGGAGAATTATTTTCTCTGAGCATTAAATCGAAAGCTTTAGGTGTGTTAATCTTCTATTGCGCATTTGGCGTTTCTGCTTCTAATAAAGTTTTCCAATGGCTTAAAGATTCGTGTGGAGTGTATGTTTCTTTTTTCGTCTTTGCATGTATTTCTAGTTGTGGGATTATTTTTAGTTATTATTGCGTTCCTGAAACAAAAGACAAAACGTTAGAACAAATACAAAAAGATTTAAAAGATTAAGCTTTTATTACCATAATGCACATTATTTCAGTTTAAATATAACTGCCACATTATTTATTTTGCATTGTATTAGATAGTACCCATTTATTTATACTGTATTATATAATTAAACAAACAGTTCAATTTGCATTTTTAGTATACATTATTTTTTTTTCTATTATATTATAATATTAGAATACTACTTAGTTGAGCAATATGCAGATTTCATAATCCCAAAGGAAATTTATAAAAATACTCTGCATTATAAAGTGCACTTTTAAGTTTAAACTAAATAAAATTCAGTTAACTCCTAATTGGAACAAGTAAATTTTAAATTGGAACTGACCAATTGTTGAAAATTACCATGGCATTTTTTAAACAGAATTCTACATGAGAAATAAAATATTCTTATAATATATATATTTAATGAGAAACGTAATAATTATGTAATTATAAGGTTTTCAAGCAAAAAAATAAATACGAAAATAACTAATTAAGAAAAATAATATAGTAATGTCAGTATGCGCAAGTTGGTGCATAAAAAATAGCTTCTGTCATCAGTAATTGATAGTGCCAGTCAAATTTGAATAAATTAATATTTAATTTGAGTATTTTTAAGCAATTTATGTTAATTTTGTAATTATAACTACCTTCCATCTTAAAATTTATTAGTTAACTTAATTAATAATTAAAGTTATTTAATTTTATTTAACAAACGCAATTGATGCTAGAAGCTATTTGTATTCATAAAACTTCGACAACGAATTGTGGAAAAAATAAATCGTATTTTTCGTATTTTCAAAATTTGCACAAAAATGTAAGTAACCCCAAAAATATTTGAACGAATAAATATGAACAAAATATACAATCATAAAAAATATAATAAAAATTATTGTATTATTAAAACTTTTGAAGTTTTCCACGCTTTTGTTTGTTTTCAATTGACACATTTTTGCTTTTTAATTGTTAGGTTAGCTTTGATTTAATTTTGCAATTATTATTTATTATTATAGCGCAGTAATTAGCAGATATATTTAATTTTATTATATTTTTGTTCTATAAATATTCTAGTTTATAATAGTACATATTACATTTTTTGCATTAAAAATTTTTATGAATGCGTTTAAATATCGTATAAAAATTGATACAAAATGTTTTTTATATACTAAAATAATAAATATAGCGTTTTATTACTTAAACTATAAAATATATCAATTATTTTGAGTACGTAATCGCGTAAAAATATTTTTTGCATGATTGTATTACTTACTATTGTTTATTGTTGATATTATTTATGTTATTTTTATTGTTTGTTTTATGTTGTTCACTAATATGTTATGTTTATAGTACTATCATGTAAATAAGTTATGATGATAAATTTAATAATAATATTGAATATTTAACTATTTTTGTCTGGTCTTGTAAATAAAATTAAAAATTTTATATTTATACAATATATATTTTTTTTTTATAAAATTAATTTATACATGTTACATGAAATTGAAATAAAATTTAATTCATAACTTACATAATATCGTTCAATGACTATTTTAATGAATGATATAGCTTGCGACACGCTGTTATATAACCTTATGTTCCGATTTTCGGAATCTCATGAGGCAAACCTGGAAAAATTATTGAAATGATTGAGAAGTTATGCTATTAAATTCAAACTTGTCAAATTATTTGACTTTTGTAAAAACAAAATCGCAAGCTATATCATTCATTAAAATAGTCTTTGAACAATATTATGTAAGTTATGAATTAAATTTTATTTTAATTTCATGTAACATGTAAAAATTAATTTTATAAAAAATATTATCACATGTTAATAATATTAACTATTTTTTTTTTAGTTTTAATAAATTTATTGGGCTTTATTTTATACTAATAGTGTAGTTTTATACATTATCTTTTTTAATGTGAAGCATTGTTTTACCAATTCAAGAAAAAATTATTATTGTAGGTATACTACGATATAATTATATTATATGTTATAATTTACAATTAACTGCATTTTTTCTTATTTTTAAAATTGTTTTCTTAAAAAAATCAATCTGAGTAAATCAATGAAAATAAAACCATCATATATTATGCGGCATTTTGTTAATTAATATTACTAAGCATGAAAATATACAGTTATAGTTTTTATGTGTTGCCTGAAATAACAATTTATTGTATTACAAAAAATCGAACCATGACCCAAAAAATATAAACAATCTAAATACAACACAATTAAATGTGACATAGAAAGGACCGTCTAATACTTGGATTTCCCTCAACCTGAAAGATAAATATATTAATATTTACATGAACTAAAAAAATACCATAGTGAAGTTAAATAGGAAAAATTTATATGCTTACGTAGAAAAAATTATACTTTTAAAAGACTTAAGAGAAAGACTTTGAATCAGGTGAATAAACGATTTGAATGAAATAAAACCCTAACAAACAAGAAGAACCGGCAAGTACAATGTAAGTAAAAAAAAAGTTTAATTTTTAATAATTAGCATTATTACTTTAAAAAACTTTTAAAAGTTTAATTTAAAGTAATAATAAATTTCTTCGAGTTAATAACTTAAATACAATAATATTTCTATTGGAAAATATAGGTAAAAATTAACAGTATAATTAGATAATCTAAAAACATACATTATACAAAAATTCATTTTTTAGGTTCTCTTTCTATTAGATAATAATCTACTTAAATATACAAAAAAGTATTTCTGAAGTTAAAATTTATCTATGTTGACAATGGTGATTTTTAATTTTAATAGCAAATATAATAAAATTATAAATTAAAATAGTACTATGTTAATATTATTCAATATGTAATATACAAACAAACATAAAGCATAATTGTTATTAAAAATTATTTACACATAATATGCCTCTTCAAATAGATAGGATACCTACGCCTACCAAAAAAAATTTTTTTTAATACATAAAGAGATAAATATTCAAATGCTACGTTAATTTTCTTAAATTTTAACACTGAAAGGTTTACTGAATATTAAACAATTAAACTATTATTTTAATTTAATTATTTTATACGATTATATAATGCATCTAAATGGGAATTGTTTATTACATCGGCGAGGTTACGTATGATAAGGTCATTGCGAAATGAATTTTTATTTTAATTGTATGTGTTCTGTTTTGAATTTTAGTGACAAAATGCGTTTAGTTGATAAAAGAACAAGACTTGGGACTTGGACGTTAAAACTCATAGTACTTTAATTACTTGAAAATTGCAGGTTAAAAAGCAAAACTATAGTTAATTATTTATTATGATAAAAATTGAAAAAAAATTGGTAGGTAGCAATATTAATAACTCTTCCTTATAGTAGTATTATGTTGTCGTGTTTTGAAACTTTTAAAAATTATGTTTTGCTTATTTTTGTGAATTTTAGAACGTTCTGTATATAAGAAAATTTGTAAATTATTTATTTTGTTGGAAGGTTGGTAACGAAAAGGAGCGTGAAAGTCAACGAACCAATGTTCGTCCGTTGAGCTATAATTGTAATAATTTTGAAATAAAAAGTGTTTTGATTGAAAGTGAAAGGTTGTTTAATTAATTATGAAGAGTTGAAAGATAAAATTTGAAGTTTTTGGTCATTTTTGAATTTATTTCACTACATATTAAGCCAGACAGCTGCCAAACGAAATACGCAGAAACATAATTGATGAGACCACATAAGGTAACATAACAAAAATTTATGACCACATTTAAAATTAAATTGAAACAAAAATTATACGTCAAAAATTTTAAAAAAAGGAGTCTCATGCTATTATAAATATTTGCATGTCACCTCCAGCCCACGACTATAATTAATTTTATGAAAATTATAATACCGAGAGAACATCGCAATATGTATGTGTACGTTTTTCTCGGTAGAGAGAGTAAAAATAGAATACTTTTCTATACTACGTCGAAGTTTTACTAATTCTTGAACATAGAGCAGAAAATCGTCAATGAAAAAAGCAGAAATCTCCCAAATTAATTCCTACAACCCTACTTATGACTACGACTTTTGTGAAAATAATTTTTTTTTAATTATAGAATTGACAAATTACAATAAATTAATTATACCAGGCAGCAAAGTCACGTCACAATAATGTCAATTTTTAGTCACCACTAAATTAGATTTCGTCATAATGAAGTCAAAGCCCATATTCATCATTTACCATAAAGATGTACAATAAAGTACTTGCACAAAATTTCAATTTTTATCGAAACTGCTTAAATCTGTAGCTTAAATCTGTAGCATTTTTGGTTTTTTTAACTTTTTGACCTGGCACAATTTTTTGTTTTTTGTCAAAAAAAAAATTTTAAGTTGGTAAAAAAAACTAGCCTCACCTCACCTGAGGTAATAAAAAAACTTTTTTAAATATAACTGATTTTAATATTAATGTATGCGCTACTAATTACTAAATCATGTATCTTATTTAATTAACTACTATTAAAATTAAAATCCGTATAGAAATTGATTATAATAATTTATTATTATTGGTAGATAGTATAATGGACGAGTTTCAGTAGTCACACATTTTTAAAATAATATATGAACATAAAACTTTGATCAAACTGCTATTTACCTGTATAATTGGTTAGTCTCAAAACTCAGCCTAAGATTTAAAAATTTTTTTTGAAATTTGGAAAAGTATTTAAACTGAGAGCCATGATTAACCAATGAAAATTAACTATAATTATGCGCTGTTGTTGAAACTAAAGATCAGCTGTTTGAATATAAAAACAAGACGAACAACTACTAGATATCACGTGTAACAAGTGAGATTGGTATCTACCTTACCAACTTTCAACAGTTTCGACCTTGGCAACTGAGCTGTTTTTATTGACTTTTAAAGCCGCGCTATTTTTTTAAATAGCCGGCCGGTGACGCCAGCGGCCGGTTCTTTAACAATTATTTTCTTACCTTAGACGTACTCAAAAAATTTTGAAAAAAATTGTGAATGCTCAGTTTGACCTCTACTTTCAAATAAAAATATAAAAAAAATAGTGAAACTCTGAATTTTTTATTATTTTAGTATTTTAATATATAATTAATATTATTTTTATTATACCAAAAGTTGGCACATTTAGAAAAATTCTATCAATTTGGTACACTTTTCTATAACAAAAAATGAAATTAATACTGTAGATACTGCGTTTCTAACTCATTAGTCAGATTAGTCAAAAACGCAGTGTCTACCTTTCATTTTTGATTTTATTTATTTGTTGACTACTTTAGTACTGTCTGATGAGCAGAAAGAAACCTCTTACGTCGAAAACTGAAAAACATATTTTTTGGGACAAAAATCGATCAAAATCGGAATTCTAAAAAGGGCTGCATTTCTGAAACCAGGTGTACTAGAACAATAATCTGTTTATACTTTTACGCAGTATTTTATTTACTTTAATTTTGATATGATCTATTTTGAGTATAGGCCAATATAAGATATTGTAATTTTTTAGATCTTTCTTGACATATTTGGTTTTGGTTTTTGGTTTTGGTTTTGGTTTGAATCTATTATAATGATTACATACCCGAGAAGGCATAAAGCCAAGACGAAAGATTTGATTTGGAAAATTTAAAAAAAGGGGGGGGGGAAGTATGAGAAACAAAGAAGTGGGTACAAAAATTTAATTTAAATAATTTGGAAACCTGAACAGGCTGTTTTAAGTTTGTATCATCGGCGGTTCGAATCGTGATCTTCGTCAGTGTGGAGTCAAGCTCGATGTGAAGGAGAGAAGTTGAGTACCAGCTGAAGAAAAGGGAAGTCGTTTTGAAGTTTTGAAATTTTGAAAATTTGAAACTTAGTTGTTTTTTTAAAGGCGATGCTGTTGCTTGGGGGTAACTGGAAAGAGTTTCGAGATGTGCTCACGACTATTTGATTCTGTGAAGCGAATAGGGAGTCGTTTGTTTTGTAGTGATAGATGACGATTAGTTGGAAATTGAAGGATTGATGTCGTAAGATTTTAACTTATTGGTTTCTCAATGGCTTTGCACGGCGTTTACTTAAATCTGATCGTAACTCAGTTGGTACACTCTACTCGACTTATAGTCTATTTATGCCCGGTTTCTGAAGATCTTTGGTTAAACTACACATAACTAATCATAGGTTAAAGTAAAATAGGTTTCTTAAACCACAAACTACTAAACCTGTTGTCAACTCGTTTGATGAAATTGTCGGTAGATGGGAAGTAATATAAGAAGTTAATTAAACACTAGTAACAATATAATTGAGCTTTAAGCGACGTTTATCGCTTTCTTCAGAATTTATTTATTCAAATGCGCAATTTGCGCATATTTCAAAAATTAACCAACACATAAGTCGTGCCGATCGGTAGATTAACTTTAACCAGAGATCTCAGGTTATCTTTTGCTATAGAAACCCAAAATCTGCGGTTATATGTATTACGGTTAACCTTAACCTTAGTATAACTCGAGCTTCAGAAACTAAAATAAGAGGTTTGATGAAGTCTTGTAATGAGATGGTTTTCTGCGTCTTGGGCTCTATCGTATAATTTTTTCGTTAATTTTTGAATAAACTTATCGACCGTTTCTAAGTTAGCTTCAGATTGTAGGTATCTGTTATGTTCCAAATAGTGTGCATTTCTTATTCTGCGGAGGCAAATTTTTTGGATGATCTAATGACGGTGCATTTATCTGGAGGACGCAAAGGCTACATACGTGAAAGCGGATCTGATGATTGATTTGTAGATTTATTTTATTTGTAGGTTTATTTATTTATTTATTTGTAGATGTAAACAAGCTTTTTGCGTCTTAAATAAATATAATAACACATGCTTGTGTATTATAGGGTAATTCTAGGAGAGTTGAACCACGAGGAGAGATGGACCAGTGAGAGAATTATTGCTTATTTTTAACAGAGGGTATTGTGTATATAATATTTATCTTCATTGTGTTATTATAGAAAAACTGGTGTGAAATTGTTTCAAAATATTTGTTAATTTTTGTGTTATCAAGATATTGTTAAATTACTAGTACCAGAAGTTTTTGAACGTTGTACATTTAATAAGATTTCTGAAGTCGTGGTAAGTATTTTTAAATAATTCTTATAGTGTTAAATAAATAATTTGTTTCTAACGTTACCTCACCTTACAAAACAATCTATCATTCTTTATACGGCTAGAGTAGTGTGGTCCATCTCTCCTATGTAATTAGGCGAGATGGACCACATTTAAAAGGATAGTTGGAACGTGGCTACGTAAAATTTTTTGTTGAATTTTGATGGTTTCAAATAATTTTTTGAATTTAAGTAACTATTATTCAAACAAATTGCAAGCAAGCACATCCAAGCAATATTCTGAACTAAATGAAATTACTCCTGGTAAAGTGTTAGACGAAGTTTCCCTTGTTCTCAATATTTCAGCCATAAAAATAGTTAGAAAACGTGGAAGAAGCATAGCAAATGTTCTAAATTTGGTGGAAAATATTAGAAATATTATTACATTAACAATTAGAAACATTAAACAATATTAGAAACATAATTATACTGTGTGGTCCATCTCTACTATATTGTTTAGGAGAGATGGGCCGACACATACATTTACTTTTTTGGAAATTTAGGTTAAGCTTTGCGTTTTTTTGTAAGTTAATGATAATTAAATAAGAAAAGAATGATTATTTATTGATTTGGTAACTTTTATTACCTTTAAAATATCAAAAAATAAAAGTTATGAGCTTTTTTAGAAATGTGGTTTATCTTTCCTAGAATTACCCTAAATCAAAAAATTAGAAATAAATAATAATCAGTTTATATCAAGTTATGATGTAATCAAATCTAAGAAATTTCGACCAAGAAACAATAATTGCAGTAATTGCACTAGTTATTTTTGAAAATAGAAGAGGTTGAAAGATTGCTATTGTTAACAGAATAAATTAATTATATAAAATATTAACCAGTGAACAATATTAACATTATTATAATAAAAGCTAAAAATCAATAGTTAAATAAATAATAATCACTTAATTTAAAAATTCTATTTTAATATAACTTTATTAAATTTTAATTTTATCATTTATCCAATAAATTGTCAATTATTAAACCAATTATTACCAAAAACATTTTTTTGTTGCTTGAGATACTATTATTGCTCATTTACCTTTGGAAAATCAGTTCTATAGTGTAACAAAATGTGAACTTGTACGTCTATCGTACATCTTTTTAATCATTATTTTTGACACGGAACATGTTTTTACGATTGTTACCTCGTAAGATTTTACCAAAACCTCGAAAAATTTACATTATTTTGACAAAGCGGAAGGAAAAAGGAAACAAACAATAAAACCATACAGTGTGTTATTAGTAAGATAGAAGTAATTTGGTTGACAATGATTGCCAACATAAAAAAACAAATCTTAAATAAATCATTGAATTCAGTATCATAGACAGGAAAGGTGTTTGGTATCAAAAAACATGTTCCATGTTTAATACATTAGTTATGAACTAAAATAGAAGCAAGCCGGGGAGTCCAGAGAATAAAGCCTTTTGACGAGACAATTAAAAAAAGAAACTAAAGAAGTCAAAACTTTATTCTGACCCTTTCTCATTTGATGGTAATAGCAAATAACCTGCCATGAGCACTCTTCTTAAAATAAGGTATACTACTGTTTTTGTAATTTAAAAAATTTTTTTGACGTTAAACAGTGCGTAATCCGGCAAATGTTCATGTTTATTCTTTATGGTTTAGGCGTGAAAAATATTCCAAAACACATATTTGTCCTTTTTAATTGTTGATGTATGACTTTGAATGTCTTTCACATCTAAACCATAAAAAGTAAATATAATATAACCACCCAAAAATAGCGAACATTCGCCGTATCACGTATACAATAATATGCAATTATACTTTCTTATAATACAAATATAATATAGTAGTACTACGTACCATCCACGATCCACGTAAAACTCACGTGAAAAAAATCGTTATTTATAATATATTTATAATATAACAACTTTAATAACATTTAATAAATCTCAACTTAAAAGGCTACAGAACACAATAGAAAAAGTAAGTAACTATTAAGGACTGGGTTAACATGCAAAAGTGAATTTGCACAAATAATTATCTTACACAATTAAATTTGTGTAAATAAATTGCAACGCATGTATTGTTAAATTTGCATCATTTTTTTGGGTATTTCCTTGTCCAATATGATTTGTGTAAATTTATTGGTTATTACGTACGTAAATACATAATATAATGCAGTCTATATACGTTAAAATGTTATCAGATACACATTTAAAGTTTCAACGCTGACAGTACAATAGCAAAAATTAGCACGAGTATTTTGTTTGTTGAGTAATTACGTCAATATCAACAGTAAAAATCCTGATACAGAAATTACGACTTGTGTAACGTTTGTTCCCACTAACACTCTTAAGCATCGTATTGACTGTACAGGACTGCTTTCTCACAGTAATCACTTTGTTTGTTGCGAGGTAAATCTTTGAATATCGATCTTCGTCAAGTTCGAGAGGTGGATCAGTGAGAGGCAACGTTATTGCTTCGTGTAATATGAATATTAAATAATTAATACGACACCGCATATTTATTTCCTCGGTCGCACGAGTCGGCTTCGCGAGGCAGTCTCGCCAAGTAGAGATGAAGCTTTAAAATTATAATTAAAAAATAAATAAAGTACGTTATTTTGGCAATTTTGTACATTAATTATATTCTCGCAACAATGCATAAATTCCTTTTATTATGGTAAATAGAATACACAAGATGATACTTCAAAACTCGTCTATGACTTTTTTATTGGGCGTATAAAATTTTCTGATTAGGAATTAATATTTACAGACTATATAATATTATAAGAATTAAACAAACGTAATAATGAATTCGTTTTGAATTACTGTAACATTAAATCTATTACAGTCCATTTGATTGCTTCGTTTGTGTAGTCGAGATGATATTTATAGAAGGTGTATTAAAACATTATGTGTCTTTTAAGAAAACTGAACAATCATGGCCACAAGTATTTTCAATTTTTGTGGGTAAGTATTAAACTTCTAAGTTAAACAATAAAATCAATTGATTAATTTCTGTTTTCATTAGTTTCGTTGGGAGCTTTTACCTGTGGAGCTTTTTACAGCTGGACATCACCATCCATTCCCATTCTGATATCAAATTCTTCAGAAATTAATATTATATCTTTAGAGGTGGCTTCGTATTTCACTGTAATTTCGCCAATAGCTGCTATGGTGTCCGTTCCATTTTTATCGGTGCTAATAGATATTATAGGCAGAAGAAAAATGTTAATTTTTTCAGCTATTCCTCACATAGCAGCCTGGATATTAATAATTTTTGCAGAAAATTATTACACGTTTTATATTTCAAGAATTGTATCTGGAGTAGTAGATGGTATCGTGTTTTGTACTATGCCTATATATATCGGGGAAGTGTCAACACCAAGCGTAAGAGGATCATGGGGAAATTTATTTGCAATTTCGTTATGTCTAGGGCAATTTTTTATCAACGCTGTTGGAGCTTATTGTAGCATCAGAACGACAGCATATATTTTTTGTTGTGTGCCAATAATATATGGTATTCTTGCCTTATCTGTACCGGAATCTCCTTACTATTTAATAATGAAAGGAAGAAAAAACGATGCTCGTGATGCTTTGAGAATGTTACGATGGACTGAGAATATTGACGAAGAATTTGATACCCTTGAACACGACGTGCAACGGCAAATTTCAGAATCCGGAAAACTTAAAGATCTGTTCATGATTCCATCAAATAGAAAGGCGTTATTAATATCAATTGGTGTTAGAGCAAGTCAACAGTTAAGCGGTATTCCAGCTTTTGGAATGTATACTCAATTTTTGTTTAACCAAGCAGGTGGAAATATTTCGGCTTCGATTTCTTCGATAATTTACGCATCCGCCTTACTGGTGATGATAATAGTAGCTGCATTTTTTGTGGATAAATTTGGACGAAAAACATTAATGACATTTTCGAGTTTTACGTGTGGAATTGTGTTATTTATTGAAGCTACGTATTTTTATATTGATACAGAAACAACCATTGATATTTCAAACTTAAAATGGCTCCCGATTACTGGTATGCTTGCATATATTGTTACATTCTCTTCGGGGTTAGCTGTTGTGCCAACTTTAATGATGGGAGAACTATTTTCTACTAGTATTAAAAGCAAAGCTTTATGTGTTTTAAGCATTTGCGTTTCAATATTTGTATTGACTGTTTCGAAACTATTCCAAACTTTAACTGTATATTTTGGTATGTATGTGCCATTTTATTTTTTTTCTATATGCTGCTTTGGAAGTACGATAGTTTCTTATTGCTGGATACTTGAAACTAAAGGAAAAACTTTAGAAGAAATACAGCAAGATCTCAAAAAATAAAAATAAATTTTAAATATGTTTAAATTCTGTGATAAAATACTAAATGCGTTTATTCTGTATCTCGTACTCGTAATTGTAACGCCGTGTGAAGGCACCAATTAAGAGCCAGTTTATATAATATGTACATACATTATACTATATCGTAATGTAATCCAGCTCTTCTTATTATTTAGTTTTTATTAATATTTGTAATTATTTATAACTTTTTTTAAATATCTTAAGTTTAAGTATAATACCTATATTTATATTATGTAGCAATTTAATTTAAATAAAAATATAATAATAATAATAAGTTTATCACCCAGATTTGAATTGTTAAACATTTACGCATTTTAAATTACAATTATTATTTGCATTATTATTAACAAAGATTAAAAATTTAATGGTGTTGAATGCTAGGAAATTATGCATTCTAATGGTCGGTTACTATAGTACTGATCCAATCGGAAGTACATTCTAGCCTATATAAGTGATATTTAATAGATATTTAATTAAAATATGACAAAATTACTGGACAGTGACGCAACAGATACTCAAATAAATTAAATTGTAAATAAAAATATTCGTTTGTTTACTATTAAAACAATAACAATGTAGGTTCTATTAATACTGATATTATAAACCACTATCAGATTTAATCTGATTATCTGTTTTGTTTTTTTTTAATACTACATTTTAAGATTGACAATAATTATTATATTCCCAAGGTAGAATAATTATACTGTTTCGTTTGCAAGGCGTGCATGGTTGGTTGTATAAAACTATTGTTACTAATTCTTTTTCGTATAATAATTATAAAAATTAATGGGATCTGTCACTATTTCCATCCCAAAATTTGAACTTTTTTCTATTGACTATTGGAAAAAGAACACTTTTTTAAGCATATTAGAACAAAAATTTTGTTAGATTATAAATTAGTGAGCGTCTATTGATTACGTAATCACGATGTATGTAATTTTTTACCCCTTTCTTCCCCACGTAAAGGTACGTAAGATTGTGACAACTCCCCCCTCCCCACCTTACGTAAGAATTTTTTTAAAATTAATTTTGATCCCCCCCCCTTATTGCATTCTGCTGGCTAATAATACCCGAATAATAACATTAAACGTGATTCCAATAAGCGGCGTCCACTATATAACAATTATTGTTGATTGGTACAATTTTGAATATTTTTTACCTGTATATTAAAGAATTGCCAACGTAAAAAGTATACCAACGTAAAAAGAGAAAAATAAAAAAATATTTTAAGTTAAACTTACGTAAGGAATGAGACGGTCGTCAGCTAGAGCGGTTAAGTACGTTGCTGCTAATGCTGAATGCTTGGTGTGACTCCGGGCTCAGTAAAACTTTATTCTGACCGTCTCCCCTCGGAAGGCAATGGCAAACCACCGAAGTGGCATCTGACTGGTACATCCTCTCTGGAAATGAAGTGTATACACTTCCCGCGGTTCGGAGCCCGCGTTAAGCAGTAGGTCCCCTATGTGTGTGATAATACTTCAAACGCACAACGCAGACATAGGAGAGAGGTCGCCAACGTCCGGGAAACCAAACATGGCACATGAAGAAGAAGAAGGAATATGTCGAATCTCCTCTCTCACCCCGTAAGGATTCGTAAGATTTTCAATACCTCCCTTCATCCCCCCAAACCCTCTGCATAATTATTAGACGGCTCTTCACTTCTCGAAAAAATCGAATTTTAAAAATCAAAAATTTACATGAATTTTAGATATACGTTTTAACAATGAGTTTATGATAGGCCGTGGTTGAGTTAGACAAAAATAGAGCAAGCCCGGAAGGCGCTGTTTTATTTTTTTACCTAACACATAACGAATTTAAAAATATTTCTGTAGAATGACAAAACTCGCCAAGGTGGAACTCGAAGCCATATATAACTCGTCAGGGTGTCGACCGCAACTAGCGTAACGTAGCGGAATGACAATGCAAAGCGTTTAGCTCTGTTGGCGCTTTAATCTTCTTTATCTGGTGATTGAAAAATGGGCGTTGGAGATCTTGGATCAAAAATATACGCTGACGAGAGTTTGGCCACGTCGATCTGAGTGGTGAGTAATTTAAAAGAGAGAATTAAAAAATTTTGAATTTTGAACTTCGAAGAAGTTGAACCGAAGCTTACCAAATGTGTGCCGAAAAATATCAAAAAAAGGATTTTGTGGGCAACCAGCTATTTGAACCTCAAAAAGTGTACGCGTCTATGTCGTGTGTGACCGCCTTGGACGTCTCGTTGATCGTGCAGGGATGACTGAAACGGGGGTTAAAAAAGGATGTCCCTGAAACTTGAGAAAACAGTTGCGCGATTTGAAACACAATTGTCAACCGAGTTTAGAACGTCGCTGCTAACCGACAACAACATTAATAGTACATCAAAGCACACGTACCGTCTACAGAAATAAGAGCGGGAACTCAACGTGCAAGTTACCGTCATGCATCGGGGTGTATCGTATTACATCTCTCTGCTTTTCGTAATTTTAAAATGCCGTTATTTCGACAACTAATGTATAATCCAAAAAAAATTTTATGTTAATATACTCAGAAAATTGTTCTTTTTCCAATGGTCAATTGGAAAAAGTTTAAATTTTGAGATGAAAATAGTGACAGTAACCAAATTAATTTTTGAGGATTATTCAAAACTATGTGTAATACAGCCAAAAACTGCAAGCTTTCATTCGATAAGTTGTTTCTAAAGGATTATAGCCGTCCATAGTGTTTTTATTTTATAAAAAAATTTTTGGGCATAAATTGTATTCAAAAACGCAAATCTAGGTAGAAGACAGTGAACTCGAAGTACATCGAAAACTTAAAAAATTTCCTAGAGAGCGACCGAACACAAATATTACAAATCTATAAAGACGCAGATCTTTATTTTTATGTTAACTTCAGCTATAATTAACGAAATTTTACGTTAAATTAATTTATAACATGATGTTCTTATAAGTTATGCTGAAATTTAAGTGGGGGTGTGGCCCGCCCACTAAAACAAGCGCGGTACGTGCACCGAGTCCACGTACGGTCAACACAATGAGAATTACAAGTCTTAGGGCCGTTATATTCACCTCCTCGTAAAATGTGTTGTAGTTATCTGTTCGATAACTTTAAAAGTGATTTGTAAAAAATTTGGGTATATTCAAATGAATATATCTGTCTTGTAACTACTCGCAACTTATTACGCATAGTTGATGTTTTCTTCGAGATAGTACAATATGGAGTAAGAGATAGCGCTATTATATTCTCAAGATAGGAAGAGATAGTATTTTGGTGTAATTGTGACAGCTGAAGTTTGAAAATTTTTAGAAGTAATTTACAGCCGCGGTCATAATATTTAAGGCACCCTATAAAATCACGGATTTTTAACCTTTTCAGACCCAGGGTGCACACTATAGTGTACTCGCGTTTTATTAAATCATTTTGAAGTTTATGATGACAAACTTATATGTTAGATAGCAATTATTTTTTTAAAGAAAGAATTTTTGAATTCCTCGTGGTTCTTTCATTGAAAAATGATTGCTATTTAGCATTTAAGTTTGTCACCAACTTCAAAATAATTTAATAAAAAGTACACACCCTGGGTTTGAAAGGGTTAAGTAATAAACTTGACAAACATATTTTTAACAGGTAGTTGTAACCCAGATGCAATTATAATGCATAATTTAAAAAACTCGGCACGATGTAAGTTAATATTTTGATCGTTATTCTGCATATCTTCCGTACAAATTCGTGAAATCTGTTTTTAGTATTATATGAACATCGATATATAATATTTTCGCCAATTTCGTCTAAGATCAGATAAATATCGTCGATAAGACACATTTTAAAAAATTATAAAATACACACCATTTATAAATTTTAAGTTAAAATCTCACTTGTAACGTTTTATTTGGTGCTCCAAGTGACTTGTAACTTATCTTACCCGTAACTCGTATTTACGAAACGATAGCCGCTATTGGGAGGTGAATATACGTTTACTAATAACGAAGTTCCTTCTAGCGCTATTGGCCACTTTACGAAGAGGTGAATATATTGGCCCTTATAAGAAAAATCGATATTTTAAGTTTAAATATTTTGAAATTTTAAGAAAAAATGCTTTATTTTTTTAATCTTTCAATTTCTGGAAGAATTTTTATAGTATCTACAATATAAAAACCTCGGGTACTAATTAGCGTGCTACACCCTTTATTTTTAAAATAGAATAAATTGCTGATGATATCACAATTTAAAAAAGAAACACAAATAAAAAGTAACATTTCAAAAAATAATATTGACGTATACAAGAAATTTGGAGAAATTTGGAAATTTTCACCGAGAAAACACAAGTCTCCTTGACGTAAAGTAAAAGTACGTTATTTGAACTACTACATGAACTTCTATAGTTATTAAAACAAGTTACCTACAGAGAAATTTAAAAATACCGCAAATAATAGGTTGATTATTATTCTATGCTATGCACGCATAGATTTTGCTGGAAATTACCATTTTCAGTTTATTGCACCTTGAAAAGTCGAAATACGAGTAAGTATTACATTAAATTCTTAACTTTTTTTCGGCACGATTCAAATAATACTCTTTCGTACATAATATAATAAAATGAAAATCAAAATGTAAATGTTACTTAAAAATATTAAAATCCTATTATATTGCGTCTGAAGACACCAAAACAAAACAATAAATTTTTAACATTGTTAAATGAGAAATTTCCAGACGTAAAATGATGAATAATCTTTTTATTTCAACGAAAACTTTAAGATCCTACAAGGACAATTGTATATTAATTTATGGTGCATTTATTAGGAATATCCAAAGAACATACTATGCGGCTGAAGTTGTAATCCCATTTTTACAGTAGACCAAACAAGTACTTCAAACTTTTAAACCTTTGTATTATTTCACAAATTTTAACGTGTATCTAAATTAAAAGTACTAAATCGACTCTTAATAATTAAACATTAGTAATGTTTAATCAATCGGCAATTTTTGAGTAATCTTAAACTTTGAAAATTAAATATATTTATAACTTTTAACCAGAAGTTTACTGCAGGCTGAAATTAGTGTCAAGTAATTCTACGTTACCCCATCTTTACAAAAAATCTCTGTAGGAGGATAGCTTTTCAACTTTAAAAATTAAATAAATTTATAATTTTTACGCAGGAGTTTCCTAGAAGGTGCATCGATTGAGATTAATTTTACACAAAATTTTCCTACACAAAAGTTACAAATTTATTTAATTTTAAAAATTTAAAAGCTACCACGGGGATTTTTGGTAAAGATAGGGTATGGGATAAGGTGTAATTACTTGGTGCGTCAATTGAGATTAATTTCAGCGTATAGCAAAAATTTTATTCTGATCGTCTTCCCTCGGCAGGCAATAGCAAACCACCGAGATATCTGCTGAGAGAACTCTTCTAAAAAAATTAAGTGATCACTACTCTCTTACCTAGGACTTCGTGAGAGAGAGTATTTAATTTTCATTTGTTAAATAATAGAAAGGTGTTAAAAGTTTTAAGATTGGAGTACTTCTTTGGTCTACTGTAAAGAAGTAATTATGATTATGATGCCCATGATTACAACTACAGGGACGTAAAGAACATTACTAATACTTGAGTTATATTGCATTCGTAGAATATGCTTAGAATAAAAATGTACTATTTGGATAATCCATTTGTTGTTTCCCCACCAATTACATAATAATTATATAGGAGTATATAATAATTAACCAAACATGATAATAATTTAATTATGAGCAGTTGTTAGTTTTATAAAAATTAGTCTATTGTCAACATGCCAATTATAGAACGTTGGCTGAAACAGTATGTGCCTTTTAAAAAGACAAATCAATCATGGCCACAAGTTTTTGCAATTTTTGTGGGTGAGTTTTTAATTTAAAGTGCTTAATATCCTAATACCTATTTGAAGGGGAGAGTGGTACAACAAAGTGAGACAAAATATGCTTTCTGCTTACAAAACTTTTTTTTAAGTAAATATTAATTCTATTTGTTATCAATCAAACGGAAAGAAATGTGATATGTTTTCTTTTAGTTTTGGTCTCACTTGCTTAAAAAAATATTAACTGAGTCTGGATAATCTGAAGTACATTTTTTTATAAAATTACAATTTATCGCGTAAAAGATGTTCAAATAAAAATTTTAAAGAGCTTAATTTTTACTTTCTCCAACCAGAGATCCGATAATAATTTATTAAATCTCTTGTTATTGCATTACATAATAAATTACGATATTTACCATTATTTTTCTTTCAGCCTCGTTGGGAGCATTCACTGTCGGAGTTCTTTTCACATGGACATCACCATCCATTCCTATTTTGATATCAAATTCATCACACATTAAAATAATAACTCTGGAAGAAGCTTCATATTTTACCGTAATTCCTTCAATTGCTGCTGTGGTAGCT
The DNA here is from genome assembly GCA_911387805.1 of Cantharis rustica. NCBI lineage: Eukaryota > Metazoa > Arthropoda > Insecta > Coleoptera > Cantharidae > Cantharis > Cantharis rustica. Next base: position 44,268,157 of record OU426877.1, read on the forward strand.
GTTCCGTTTCTATCGATGTTATTAGATATTATAGGCAGAAAAAAAATGTTAATTTTTATATCCATTCCACAGGTGGTAGCCTATGTGTTAATAATGTTTGCTGAAGATTATTTAACATTTTATATATCACGAATTGCAAGTGGAATAGCAGATGCAGTACTCTTTTGTGCGGTACCAATGTATATGGGAGAAGTGGCAGTGCCTAGTGTTCGAGGATCTTGGGGAAATTTATTTGCAGTTTCAATAAATTTGGGGCAATTTTTTATTAATGTCGTTGGAGCTTATTGCGATATCAGAACGACAGCTGGTATTTGTTGTTGTGTACCTATAATATGCTTTATGTTATCATTAATAATACCAGAATCTCCATATTATTTAATAATGAAAGGAAGAAAAGAAGAAGCTCGTGATTCTCTAAAATTATTAAGATGGTCAGATAATATCGACGAAGAATTTGAGACTCTAACAAACGATGTGCATCGCCAAATTTCAGAATCTGGAACGTTTAAAGACTTATTCATGATTCCTACAAACCGCAAAGCATTATTAATATCCATTGCGCTTAGAGGAAGTCAGCAATTGAGTGGTCTTACAGCTTTTGCTGTATATACCCAATACATGTTTAACCAAGCAGGTGGAAATATTTCTGGATCGGTTTCTTCTATAATCTACACGGCAGTATTACTGGTAACAATAATAGCAGTTTCATTTTTTGTCGATAAATTTGGTAGAAAAACACTAATGACATTTTCGAGTTTTACGTGTGGAATTGTGCTATTAATTGAAGCAACGTATTTTTATATTGATACCGAAACCTCTATTAGCGTTTCACACTTTAAATGGTTACCCGTTACCGGTATGATTTTGTATATTATATTGTGTTCTATTGGGCTGGGTATTATACCCACATTAATGTTAGGGGAATTGTTTTCTGCAAGTGTTAAAAGTAAGGCATTAAGTATACTACTAATTTGCTTTGCAATTTATGTGATAGCTGTGTCCAAATTATTTCAAGTATTGACTGTTAACTTTGGTATGTACGTATCGTTCTATTTATTTTCGGCGTGTTGCTTTGCAAGTACAATATTTTCACATTATTGGATACCTGAAACCAAAGGAAAAACTTTAGAAGAAATACAGCAAGAGCTTAAAAGAATGAAATAAACTGGAAACTGCTAAAATTTTAAAATCTGTGATAAGTTGAAGTATTATCAAAGTAGAAAGATTATAATTTTTTAAAATATTAATTATGTGCCTACTTTTATTGCAACACTAGAAAATATTCTGGGAAGTTGTTAAAAATGATTTGAAATTAGTAGGAAAAACAGTATTTATGACGATTTTTAAATTAAATTAAAATGTGAATATAATATTTTGTAAAATTTATTAATAGTAATAAATTAGAAACTTATTATTAAAAAATATCTTGTACACTTAAACTTAATTATAAAATTTAAACTATAACCTTATTCTGTATTCCTAAATTTTTGTGACGTTTGAAATAATTTTCAAGGTCAACACTATTTTTTAAATTTTTAAATTTTTTAAAAGTTACCTAAGACCCACTCAAGGTTGTAGCCCTGCACGATAGATAAAATTATTTTTACATTCAAAATATTTAATATTCTTTCAGGAATGTTTTAGTTATAATACTGTTATGGGTTACAGCTAATTGGTTGTTTTAGGTTATAAACCGCTTATATCAAGTCTTATAACAGTCTTATAACAGTGTTTTAGCGCTATTGAACGTTTATTAATAATGTTTTTTAACATTTTCCTTACAATAGCTTTATAGACCTGTTGTAACTTTTTATGAATATAGCTGGTTAAGTATAAAGTAATTATAAATAATAATATTTTAAAAAGCAGAAATCATTTGGGCATTTCAAGTCAAATGGTCAATTTATTGTTTTTCATGTCAAAAGCAGTAAACGATCACTATGATTTCTCAACTAGAGATTGGATTTCATCTGTCGTCTATGTATCGATTTGTCGATGAATAAGGGTAGATACAAGAGTAATAAGAGTCTTCTTCTTCTTCTTCATCAGCCTGTATTAGTTTACTTCTGAACATAGGACTCTCCCATTTCATCCCAAACTTCTCTATTTCGCGCCTTCTTTAGCCACTCCCAACCTGTCACCTTTTTTATATCGTCAAGCAATCTTTTTTGGGGTCTGCCTCTGCTTTTTTTAGTCCTTCTTGGCTTCCAGTTTTCTTTCCTTGGTGTCCATTTGTTGCAGTCTTGCCTTCCCACGTACTCGGTCCAACTCCACTTTAACCGTGCCACACGTTCCATTACATCCGTCACCCTCATCTTTCTTCTTATTTCTTTATTATGGATGTAATCCCGCAGACTCACTCCAAGCATCTATCTCTCCATCGCTCTCTGTACCACTCTTAGTCTTTCAGCGCTTTTGCTGGTTACAGTTATCGTTTTCAGTCCATACGTTATCACCGGCAATTCACAACAGTCAAACACTTTGCGCTTTAAGTTTATGGGGATTTCGGTATTTTTGAGTAACCTATAACCTAAGTTGATGTACTAGTCGACTCTTTCTATCGTGGTGTCGTCTATCATTTATTTCATCGTTTAGTTCTACTGTTCCTAACCTTAACAGGATTTTTGTTTTAATTTGGTTTATTTTTGGCCCTATATTTTGTGATGCTAGATTAAGCTCCTGGAGCATATTTTCAAGTTTCTCGGGCGTGCTACTCATTAGGACTCATTAGGTATGCAAAACGTAGGTTCCATCTATATTAATTCCGTTTTGTTCTCAGCGCAGCTGCTTGAAAGCGTTCTCAAGGGCAAGAGTGAAGAGTTTAGGTGACATTGGATCTCTTTGTCTGACTCCTCTTTCTAGAGTAATCTTTTCTGTTTTTGTGTCCTCGTTTATCTTGACCTGCATGCTGGCTTCGCTATATATTGCGATGACCCCAGTCTCTCCAAAATCCAAAAATATTTATTAAATCCAATTTAATTCAATGCAAAATAAAATCTCAATTTTATTCAAAAAGAACAAAGTTTGATTTGCCTTATCCAAAGCGTCGAGTTATCACCCAAGTAACATTTTCAACCTGGTAAATCTCTTATAAACCCCTAGCAGCGAAATCTCACAGGAACCTGTCCCTGTCTAGAACCCGTTTTTGGATTAAACCAGGGGTCTGTGCCAGGGCATAATGGCGCACATTTTGCACCCCTACCAGATACCTCAGACAGGAGTCTACTAAGCACCTTTACTAGGTACACTGGCAAGGTCCCTGCCACGAGGTCTACCAGGGTTCCTGCCGCAGGGATCTACAAAAGAGATTTGCAGAATGTAAAAAAAATAATTATATTGTTAACATTATAATTATTATATTATAAACTATGCCTCTAGAACAACGATTGTATAATAATACTATCTGAAAGTTAACAATTACATTTTATTTAATTATCTAAAGAAAGTTTCCACTTTTTTTTTAACTTACGGGGATTCGAACCTATGATGGCATTTATTGAATGTTCTGTAACTTCACACCTTAACGATTTCGCTACGGAGGCTATATAATATATTTTACTTTATAATTTACTTTATACTAGTACCTACATAAGTAGGTAATAATAATAATTTAATTTTTATTTGATAAAAGGTAGAAAAACAAATGGAAAATCATAGTTTAAGAAATAAAATATATTATTGGTAAAATATTTAACTAATTACAGTTGTCCGAAATAAAGCTTTAAAATAAAAAAACCACAACTATAATTTTTTTTATATTAATGACTGATTTCTATTGGTCTACTAATAGTATCAACAAACGTTTTCTATTGTTTGTTAAATTTGTCACAAGCCCTACTAAAGAACCTGTAAATGAGTACCTGACAAATTTCTACCATGGGCATTTCACAGGGCCCTACAAAGAATCTGTGAGCTAGTACCTGGCTAATCCCTACCTCGAGCATTTCACAGGCATCTACAAAGAATCTGTGAACAGATCCCTGGCTAATCCCTACCACGGGCATTTCACAGGGTTCCACAAAGAGTATATAAACAGGTACCTGGAAAATCCCTGTATTAACATGCGTAGCATACTTAATTAATAGGCATTTGCCAGGGGTCTAATAGGAGCACAGGAAATTTCCACAGGGAAAATGTTACTTGGTCAGTCACTGGTCATACGCTCGCACTTACAATTATTATAAATTTTAATTGTAAACCAATTTCAATTTTAAATAATTTCAAATTTTATAATCTTAACTGCTCTTGTTAAATTAACCAAATCATCAAATCTTTCCAAATTACTAATTTAACTACCGCTCGGCAGCAACTCATCAAAAATATCCAATTCCAATTATCAAAATAATCCAAAAATTACGCAATAATGCATTCGCATCAAAATTCACTTTATTCAATCAAAATAAATACTCACAATCTCAAAAATAAGACAAATCTCAAAAATAACTCACTCGAGTCAAAAATTAACAAGCCAAAAGTCGGCCCGCTGTCTCTCGCGGCGACTCGTCGGCAAAAAGCCAATATCCTCGTCGATTCGCCCCTATCTGTCTAATTCTACAATCTTACAACTCAAAATTATTAAAATAAAATTTTCATCAAAATGTACAGGGTAGGTGCGAATCCTTTTGAAACACCACAATATATTCTTGATGATATTGGAATATCTTAAATCTACCCTCGCGTTGTCCAATGCCTAAAGGAATGACCATTTTTCTACAAAATCAAATGCTTTGCTATAATCGACAAAAGCTAGATGTACAAATACAAACGTAAAAAACAAAACCATAACAAACGTGGGTTCAGAAGATATGCCCGAAATAACAAAAGAGGAAATTAAAAACGCTCTGAAATCTATGAAGAACAATAAAGCACTAGAGGATGATCGAATAACAACTGAGCTGCTAAAGATGGGTAATGAGAGCAACCACCCCTTTCCCCAAAACTCTTCAAGAACAGAAAATAGCAGTTAAATGCGCTAAATTTTTCTTTTTCCAGAATATTTATCTAAAGAGGATATTTTGCTTCGGTCTTGGAGTCGACAAGAGTCTGCAGAGGTAATCATAAACAAATTTTTCATTAACAAACAAAACAAATATTAAAATATTGAATTTTAACTGTGTATAATTGTGAAATAGAGGTCTTTATATCGTATTACATAGTTTTTATTTTAAAATTTGTATCATTTTTATAACGTAAATTTTTCAAAATTTATTTTTTGGTTTATTCAAATATTTTAAGTTCAAACCTGTTATATGTTAATTATTTGTTTGTTTTTTTGTTTTTTAATTTGTTTTTTAAATATTATTATTCTATGTAAGTATTTATTCTTTACTTAATAGTTAAAATTCAATATTTTAATATTTGTTTTGTTTGTTTGTTTTTTAACATTACATACTACTAGCTACCACAGTAAATTCTTAAAAATTAATTTTTTAGAATATTTTCCAAATTTTTCCATATTTGTAATTTTTGTTATTGTTATGTTATTGCCATTTTATTGCTATTTATTTTGTTTCATTTTTTTATCAAAATAACAGCATTTTAATTAAAACATTACGATTTACAGAATTTAGGAAGAAACAGGATGTAATATTGCAATCGCGTGTAAACGCTGGGGAACTCTGAGAATAGCATGTCAATATCCCTACTTATACAATATATTGATGGGTAAATGATTTATTTATAAGAAGCGGTGAACGTAGATTATATGTATACATCACTTAAATGATTTAAGAAACAAATTTTATTTGCTGCTCAATATGAAACATGCATGACACTATAAACGTAATACTATTGTCATCCATAATTCAATTTAATCATTGTCTTTATAATTATTTACAATTTTTTATTATTTGTAAATAAATTGTATAAACAATTACCGTAAAAACCTCAAGTTTTATTGCGGATTTTAATTTGACTAATAAATTAAGTTTGCGTTTAGGACTAATTTTTTTCGTGTTTTTTTTTGTAAAAATGGCAGACACTACATTCAATATTTCAACCTGAACATTACAAAAATTATATTTGATGTTTATTTCTCGATGGAATTTATTTAAAAAATTAATTATATGCTTGTACATAACAAAATAACTATTTTTTAATTTACTCGAATTATTCATTTAATTTCCCATTAAGTACTTAGGAAAATACATTTGACTATATATTAATAGGTACATAACAAGAAGTCACTATAGCAACAGCATAATTTCTTTGTGGTTTACTATTTTTATTAAAGTAACGCGCTTTAATTAATATCAATCAAGCCTCGTTGAGAAATTTAAACAACGAATATAATAAATAAATATACAAAGTAGTTTAATATATGTATCTATATTTTATGTTTAAGTTTTTTGTAATCCCCAGGTTAAAAAAGGGATGTTCAAAAATTTTTTTAAAATATGTAATGATATTACATTATATTATATTCAAAACGTTAAGATAACCATAACAAAGAAGATAATATTCATATAAAATTACATTTTCTACAAAAACAGTCCACGAAAGCATATATTTGTCTTTATAAGTTTCGACGCAGGAGACATTCCAAGTCGCAGATTATGTTATTTAAGTAAACCGTAACAAATACAACAAAATTCTTAGAAAAAAATTTTATAAAAAGTTAAATGAATAGAAAAATAACTTAAAAAATGAAAATTTTAAGTGTTTATTGTGGTATATTTTAGTAGTACGCAATGTATAAATAATCAAACTAAACAAATGTTAAAATAATGAATTTTAACTTTTCGGCAAAGAATACATACTCACATATTTAGAAACATAATATTTAAAAAACACTAAAAAACACTTAACAGATTAGAACTTAGAATATTCTAAGTTCTGACCTGTTAAATGTGAATTATTGTCATTTTTAGTGTTTTTTAAGTATTATGTTTCTATGTCAGTATGTATGTTTACTAAACAGTTAAAATTCATTATTTTAACATTTGTTTAGTTTGATTATTTATACATTGCATACTACTAAAATATACCACAATAAATACTTAAAAATTTCATTTTTTAAGTTATTTTTCTATTTATAGTAAACGTGCCTTTAGGTGCAAAAACATAGTAAAATTTGAAAAATCATTTTCAAATTACTTTCACCTTCTATTGTATAGGTTAAAAATTCATTTTTATTTATTTAACCTCAGAATTTCAGTCAGACACGTGACATGTTTAGTTTTTGGTTATTTGGTAAGCACACACATTCATTTTAAAGTTAAATAAATTTCTTGAATTTTTGATTTTTAATTTTTTCAATTTTTGTTTGATATACTTTTCTTACTTCTCATTATTTTTACGTTTTTCTTATGATATATACGACTGATGATCAAAAATAATTGTGAAATAAAAGCCTTTATATCGTATTACAAAACTTTTTATTTTAAATTTTTATCATTTCTATAGTAACGTAATTTTTCAGAATTCTATTTCTTGTTTATTCAAATATTCTAAGTTCTGACCTGTTAAATGTGAATTATTGTCAATTTTTAGTCTTTTTTAAATATTATGCTTCTATGTAAGTATGTATTCTTTACTGAACAGTTAAAATTCATTATTTTAACATTTGTTTAGTTTGATTATTTTTATAGAAATTAAATGTTCTACAAAAAAGTCTGTTTACATAATTAGATGATTGAGTTGTCAGTAGCCCTGGAAAGCTGTTTTTTGGTTGAGTTGTAATCTAAGACGGTGGGAGTATCTTTGTAGCAATACGAGAAAACTTTTGATTTTGATTTCAATGGAGAGATTTGCTGTCAATTAAGATGCAATTGTGTATAATATAAGAAATGACATGTCACAATTTACACATAAAACGAAACAAAAATTTTAAATTTAAAAGTTTTGTGCGAATTTGGTGGTAATAATAAATTAGCCAGTAATTATCAAGACAGGAAGAAGAATAAAAGTTGGTAAGACGAGCCTAGCAAGGGCAGGAATTTCACTGCTTAAAGTAGAAAATTTGTAAATTTAGTGCGGGATTGTAAAGTTCTGATTTCTGCGATATTCCAGTTAGGATTAGTTTTTCTAATGGCGATTTTATTAAGTAGTTCCTTTACACCTGAAAAGAAAAAGCGTTGATAAGAAGCAGCCATATTGGATTTTTTGTACAGATTGCACAAGTTTTGTTTTAGAAGTAGAAGATTATTTATTGAGGCAAATTTATTATCACGATTACTGTTGGAAAGACAATTTCATTTTAATACTACTAGCAGGATTTTTAGAGAGTTTACACGAGAATACGACGGATATCATAACGAGAGAGGTACCAGCCGAACTAGGCGACTATCGCAGCGATATTAAAATTTATCACCGGAAGGTATTATTAAAGACTGTAAATTCTATTTGTGTGTAGACATAATTTTGAGGACATTGGCGTATCATACGGGATAAAATTTTATTTTATTGTAAAAATTTTAGCAGTTACACGTTTACACTCATTCATTTGCAAGAACAAGAGCATTTGTTTTTTTTTTATAGTATTTAAATATTTAATTAGTAGATAAAGCGCGCTATTTCAAACTGACTGACCAAATTTTACACCACAACTTATTTTTGAGAAAATTCAGATTGGCAATTTCATTTTTTTATTTAACCTTTAAATAAAATATATTTATTTTTGTTTTACATTGGTATTTTCTTGTATTACATAAAAATTGGGAGCGATCAGTTAGCATTTTTTTTAAACTCGACCCTGATAAATTTCTCTACTCCCGCATACTAGAGCGACGCCGTGGCAAACAAAGGGTAATGATTTCCACACAGGAGTCATTACAATATATACAATATTGTACACTTTGTCCCGTTTTTGCATCATTCATCACTCGTCCAGAAATTATTAAATTGCTTAATTGTCTAACATTTATCTAAGGCTAATTTTTATGCATAGTAGCTACTACATAATAGCTATTTATTTAACCAGTTATATAATATAATATTTTGTTCAACAAGAATAAATTGACTAGAACTATGGAGTGTTTAAAAACTTTAGTAAGCTGCGATTGGTACTACATTATTAAATTTTCTATATTATACTACGCCGAATTCAGTCTCGATACAAGATACAATTCTCATATTTTGTACCTTTTAGAAGCTTTGAGCAAAATCTAGTGAGAACATTTTTCGAGTAGAATTCATAGTATGCGGTATTAGTTGTTATATCAACTTCGTGATCTTAGAACTAACGGCTGACCCACGTGCTTATGATCTAAGCAATAAGAATGACAGAGAAGCCATTTAAAGGTTCAGTATTTCTGTGTCATGGTTACCTAATTCCAGAATCCTGCGAAAGAGAAACGTAATCATCAAAGCTGCAAAAGCTTGCAGCCGAAAGAGTAATGCTGTCTTTATTTGAATAATATAAACAACTGTAATTCATATGAAATTATTATATAGTACCTTTATTTCTAATAATTATAATTTTGGTTTATCAAATTCCATTCTAATATTTATTCTATTTTATTGTCACGATTTGTTTTCTTTAATACTTTGTTGAATTTCTTCTAAGCTTTTACCTTTAGTCTCGGGAATACAAAAGTATGAAAATAATGCACCATTAAAACAGCAAAAGGCAAATATGTAAAATGGTATGTACATACCAAACCTATCAGATAAAGTTTGATACATTTTGGAAACTAACAGTACATACAAATCGTAGCAAATATTGAGAATACACATTGCTTTAGCTTTTATACTTGTGGAAAACAGCTCACTTAACATTAAAGTCGGTATAATTCCTATACCAGAAGCATAAAACGTAATGTAGGACAACATTCCAGCTAATGGTACCCATCTAAAATTTTCCACATTTACACCAAGTTGCTGCTCTAAATAAAAGAAAGTTCCTACAATTATGTGTATAATAAAACAAGTACCACACGAAAAAGTCATTAATGGTTTTCTACCAAATTTATCGACAACAAATGCAAATGCAGCATTAGATACCACCATTATGGATGTTAATATTATTGCACACAGAGACGCAGATAAATAAGTTCCAGCTTGATTGAAAATGTATTGGGTATAAACGGCAAAGGCGGAAAATCCACTTAACTGTTGGCAACCACGAATGGCTACAGAAATTAATAAAGCCTTTCGATTTATTGGTATTGTAAACAAATTTTTGAAAGTTCCACTCTCTGACATCTGCCTTTTAACGTCGTGCTTTAATGTAGCAAACTCTTTATCTATATTCCATGACCATCGTAATTTTTTTAAAGAAATTCTAGCTTGGTCATCTTGATTTTTCATAATTAAATAGTGAGGTGTTTCTGGTAAAGGCAACAGCAAAATTATGTTCACAATTGGAATACATCCAGCAATTATAGCAGTTGTTCTTATACTACAATAAGCTCCAATTAAATTTACCATGAACTCTCCAAAATATATACTAATGGCTACAAGATTGCCCCATGAACCTCTTACATGGGGTTCAGAAATTTCACCCACATAATTAGGAAGGCATCCAAAAAGAAGTGATTCGGCAACTCCAGCTAAAACTCTCGAAGCGTAAATTACATAAATATTTTTAGCTCCGGCAATTAAAATCCAAGATAAAAATTGAGGCACTGCAACCAGCATTAACATTTGTTTTCTACCAAGAATGTCGACTAAAATTAAAACAAATAACGATGCACATGCCGACGCAACTGACGGGATTACGCTGAAGTACGATACTTGTTCAATTGTTAAAATATTTATGTGTGACGAATTTGAAATAAGTATTGGGATTGATGGTGATGGCCAAGCAAAAAGCGTCCCAGCGCTGAAACCTCCTAAGCAAGCTGAAAATTGTGAAAAAAATTTAAATAAGCAGGTTACTAAATTTTAAGTGATACATACATATAATAATTGAACAAATTTGTGGCCATTGCTGATTTGTATTCTTTAATGGCACGTATTCTATCATAATATCATACAACAATGTATTCAACCTCTATAACCTCAGTACATTTAGAAGCATTCGTTGATATTCTGGATTTAAAATTTTAATTGCTACATCACTATACGTCATTATACTGGTTCAACAAAGTGCATTATTAGGTATACATAGTAATAGTAGCGATAAGTGATAACTTCAGGATACCTTGAAGGAATTAATTTTTTAATTTTTCAATCTAGCAGAAACTGCTGAAAGTTGATGCGGTACAACTCAGTACAACTCGGCATCCGCCAACTCGACTTCAATTAAATATTTTTTTAGTTTAGAATTTTCAACGAATTTTTTTAAAAAATTGCTAGGTACTAAGGTTTTTCTGCAGACGATACTTAGTTAACTTAAGTTTTTCAATGAGTATTTTTTTAAATAGTAAAAACATTTTATTTCGCTTCCTCAAAAAATTCTTTTAAATCTTTACAAAAAATTAAACACAAATTGAAATACAGGAAAAATTATTAGGTAGTAGAAAAGCAGTAACCAAGCGGGTTTTAAATTATTAATTATTGGGGTGGACCCACTGGTTCCTAGTCCAACTCGCTCGTCCCTGTGCTACGAAACTATTTGTTAATTATTTCACATCTTGTCTTCAAACTCCCTCGACTATATTTCAAAGTCGATTTTCTCGAAAATTTCTGGCCATCTGGCCCTACTGCTTTGAGGAGTTCTTATTGGAGGGTTAAACTTTCAGTAGAATAAGTGGCAAAAATTACAAAAATGCGGAGGTCATATAATTCCCTTGTGAGTGCGTTCAGGTGGTTCAGCTAAGACCCACCCAGAGCTGTATCGCTGCACGATAGATACATATAATTCCCAAGTAACATTTTCCCTGTGGAAATTTCCTGTGATCCTGTTAGACCTTGGCAAATGCCTATTAATTAAGTATGCCAGGCCTGTTAATACAGGGATTTTCCAGGTACCTGTTTACATACTCTTTGTGGAACCCTGTGAAATGCCCGTGGTAGGGATTAGCCAGGCATCTGTTTACAGATTCTTTGTAGATGCCTGTGAAATTTCCGAGGTAGGAATTAGCCAGGTACTAGTTTACAGATTCTTTGTAGGGCCCTGTGAAATGCCCATCGTAGAAATTTGTCAGGTACTCATTTACAGGTTATTTAGTAGGGCCTGTGCCAAATTTAACAAACAATAGAAAACGTTTGAAAACGATATTATTAGTAGACCAATAGAAATCATTCATTAATATAAAAATATTATAGTTGCGGTTTTTTTATTTTAAAGCTTTATTTCGGCTAACTATAATTAGTTAAATATTTTACCAATAATATATTTTATTTCTTAAACTATGGTTTTCTATTTCTTTTTCTACCGTTTATCAAATCAAAATTAAATTATTATTATTACCTACTTATGTAGGTACTAGTATAAAGTAAATTATAAAGTAAAATATATTATATAGCCTCCGTAGCGAAATCGTTAAGGTGTGAAGTTACAGAACATTCAATGAATGAATCATCATAGGTTCGAATCCCGGTAAGTTAAAAAAAAATGTGTAAACCTTCTTTAGATAATTAAATAAAATGTAATTGTTAACTTTTAGATAGTATCGTTGTTCTAGAGGCATAGTTTATAATATAATAATTATAATGTTAACAATATAATTATTTTTTTTACATTCTGCAAATCTCCCTGGTAGATCCCTGCGACAGGGACGATGGTAGACCCCGTGGCAGGGACCCTGCCAGTTTACCTAGTAAAGGTGCTTAGTAGACCCCTATCTGGGGTATCTGTTGGGGTGCAAAATGTGCGCCATTATGCCCTGGTACAGACCCTTAGTTTAATCCAAAAAAGGGTTCTAAACAGGGACAGGTACCTGTGAGATTTCAGTGGTAGGGGTTTATAAGAGATTTACCAGGTTGAAAATGTCACCTGGGATTAGGTTGTGTTTTGAAACCGAAAAATCATTATTTTAGTTAATTTGTAAAATATTATGAACTTTGTTTCATTTTAATCATTTATTTGTAACACTGTACATAAAATTTTATTTGTAAATGTTAATATTGTGTTAGTAACGGACGAAGAAAGAGAGGGACGCTTCAGGCCAAGATGGCCAATGCAGCCGGTCGTGAAATTGGGTCCGTTGCAAATTAATTTGATTATTTTTGATATTTTGAGAGTAAAATAATTTTGATTGAAAGAAAACGTTGTTTTAATAAGTGGAAGTGCTACATGAAAAAAATTTGTGAAGAAATTGAAAGATTTAGAAGTTTTGGGTCATTGTGAAATATTCACAACAAAATCTGTTTGACCAGAACGACCAGCTGTGGACGTTCACGTGCGGTACGAGACCACATTGGAAGGTAATGAAAAGTTTTAACCTAGCAACAAATATGATTAACCATATTTGAAGTTAACGTAAGAAACAAAATTTACACGATTAAAGATTATTTAATAATTGAAATAATTAAGAAGAGTCTCGTGCTACAAATTATTTGCATGTCAACTCTAAACCACGATAAAAATTATAAAATTTAATTTATTTTGTATTATAAAAAATTATAGGTATAAAAAATATACAGGGAGACATCGCAATATAGATAAATAGAAACATGAAAATTCGGCTTACAAAAAAGAGTACTTTTTCATCTTAGGATAGAAAAGTAGATTATCAGGCCTGACAAACTTTGAAATTCATTTTACAATCTTTAACCTAAAGAAGTACTATTATTTTAACCACAATTAAAATTGATAATGGAAGAGCCTAGAGTAAAAAGTCATTAATATTTTTAAAAGTTGTAGAAATATAAAAAAATATTACCTTCCAGTAGACATTTTTGAATTTCAATGCATGGTATGGAATAATGTGAACTTAGGGATAGTTGCATTTTGAACGAGGTCGTCAACTTCTACAAAAAAGACAATAAAAGCAAAACAGAAGCTGACCAGATCCTGCAGAAGTAATACAAAACCACAAATTAAATTTTTTATGGTACTTCAAACCAAGTTTTATATTTGTGTACACAATTAATTACGCTTGAACTAATTAACCATTTACTTAAAATTGTTTTCCTTAAATTATAGACTTACGTCTAATGTGAATATAAGCCTAAAATTCAATAGTTAATTCAACAATTACGAGATTTTACACTAAAGTTCAGAAAACAATAAAAACGCAATGTTTCAACTTTAAAGTACCACAATTTCGTCAATCTTTAACTTTTTGCGCCGGATTTAGGTTCATCTAAACAATTTTTAACTTAAGAACCTAACAAAAAAATGTTGGAAAGCGGAAAGAAATTTCACTATGTGCTCAACCAAAAATTAAAAAAAAATTAACTTTTTCCACTTGACCTGGCATTTTTCGAGTATTCTAAAACTAAAAAGGGGCTAACATTTATTTATTACATTGCACATTTAATTTTAATTTTACAGATTAAAAATTTACCACTTTTACATAAAGCCTGTCCACGAAAAAAACCGACCACTTTGAATAGCATGTTTTAAGTACAATTTTTATTGCCGAACGTAAAATTTTATGCCCATTGTGATCAGAATAATCTGAGGATCAACGTAAAATTTTTAGTTTTAGACGATAGTTTGGTTGAAGCATCATGGAGAGTAAACAAGTGAAAAGAAGAAACTCAATTTTGCACACGGACTGTAAAAATCTGCGAATATCGCAAAGAGAATTTGCAAAACATTTAAAGATACCGTAATCGACTATTCAAAATGTGCTGGCAAAATTTAAAAATGACTGTAATGTTAAGAGACAAAGTGGTTTCGGTAGAAAACGGGGTTCAGTTAATGTTTATTTAAAAAACGAATTTTTAAGAGAATTTAAGGTAAACGTAAACACATCGGTTAGGAACATGGTCAATAAAGTCGGTACATCAAAATTAAATGTGCAAAATATTAAAACTCGTGAAATATTAAAACTCAAGAATAAACAGCTAAAACAAAATCGCGTAAATTATACGCCGATTATTTAACAAAATTTAAATGTGTATTAATGAATGACGAGACTTATTGTAAAGCAGATTTCCGGCAGTTACCTGGACAAGAATTTTATATTGTAAAGGGTCGCGCTCAGGTAGCCAAAGAATACAGAACGGTAAAAATTTCCAAATTTCCGAAAAAGTATTTAATATGGCAGGCCATTTGTTTATGCGGCTTAAAATCTTAAAAAAGTATAAAAAAGCCGCCGATTCTTTCGATGTCAATGCTGTGCAAACTTTAATAAGTGGAATAAAGCGGAAAGTGAACGTATTTTTTAGGGACACTTAAAATAATTGCTTTTAAATTTTTTTTGTTAAAAGGTACTTTGTAAATAACTTAATAAATTAATTTTTTAACTTGTGAAATATAATTAAATAATCTTGGAATAAACAAGTTAATTAAACGTTTTATAATAATGTTTTTATTGAGCTTTCGGCGTTGGTACACATCTTCGACAGAATAATTGTTAAATTTTTTAATTGTATTAAATTGTATTAAAAGATTATTTAATTGTAAATAACTTATAATAAATTACTTTTTAAAATTTCTGCAATTTTTCCTTTAAGCAGAATAATACAGGTGGTCGGTTTTTTTGTGGACAGGCTTTATTATTACCTAAAAGTTATTCTCATTTTTGAATTCCTTAATTTTGGTATTTTTTATTAAATTTACAGCTTTATAAATGAAAGAAACAACACCAACATAATTATAATCATTGCGTACTGTAATAGCCAGATTATAAAAATGCAGCTAGAAATTTAAAATTGCTAGAAATCTTTAAAATTGAAAGATTCGAAATGTCAGGTTATTATTACAATCAAGTTAAAACATAATTTTAAAATTAACACTTAATCAAAAATATTAAATAATAAATCTGACGAATAACGATAATTTTTACCGTTTTCTACCAGTGAAAAAACAAAATTTATTCCTTGTAAAAAATTACATAAATTTTTATTATATTATCAATTCAAAAACAACATAATTATATTTTTATTGAAGCAGAACGTAGCGAAGCATTTCTTGGTGTTCGCTTTTACGAAAATGTTTTTTGAACATTTTTCAGCTATTAATTAACCGATTTAAAATCGCCATATATGTAGTCACAGCAACGCCCCATGTAGTGGCGATGCCCGAATTTTAAAATTCAACTTCGAACATCCACAGAAGGTGATAGCACAAAATCAGAAAAAGATAAGTGGTGCGACAATAGAAAAACAAAAAATAAAATTTTTGAAACAGATTTGAAGTATATTTTTTGCGTTACTGAACTTGAATTTCAAAATATGAATAAATTGAAATAACTAAATAGATTCATTTTATTATTGATTTTTTAACAATAATTAAATAACAAAATATCAATTGTTGGGTATCTTTGCATGTGGAAGAAAAATTTCTTTAAATAGGTACCTTTTTCATTCCTATTCGTAATAATAGGAAGCAGGTATATACAAAAAATCTGCCTGTATATTTTAATTTTAATATACTATAACCGAAATATTTTTTTGCTTGATAAACAAAAAGTTGAGTGATCAAAGCTTTTTTTTGTTAGGCAAAAGGTCACAGAAAGAGTGAAGAAATGATTAAAGAAGTTATGCTCTCGTCTAAAAGTGTCACTACTACTACTTTTATCAGTAAACAATTTATGCCTTTAAAATATTAAATTATTAAGTTCACAGTGGAGAAAAAAAAATGAACAGAAAATGTAAAGAAAAAGAAAACGAAAAGTCAAACGAAAAAACAAAAACTGCCAAGCGTAAGCCAATATTGGCACAATATTTATTAACTATGTATTGCTATGCCCCCAACTTTGCAAATTTATACAATTTCACCCTTGTGAAATTAGTCGAGGTTACACAAATTTTTTTTTTTCAGCAAGAGACTCTTAATTAAAACTTGTAAATTTTTAAACTAAATGCTCACTTTTCGTTACTTTGTAATATGGTGTTGTAGCGCACATGGTATCTTGCAGCTGGCTTACCACGCCTGGTTAAATAAACTTTGTTGCGTGCAATTTTATGCATTGATCAAATTATCGCAAATTCTTCAATTTATTTTTGGCACTTCACCTTGTCACAATAATCAAACAAAAATTATCAACTTAACTTATTTATTTTTTAATTAAAATAGAACAATTAACAATTATAATTTTTGCGGAATGGTCTTTGTCCGCTCTACTCGACGTGAAGGCCGCAGCCTAACTCTTACAACCTAACTAGTCTCTCTAGTCTTACTTCTCCCACCTTTTCCTTTATATTTTATTTTACATAGCAAAACTTAACAAACTTTATACAATGTGATTATAATGTTATAAATAAATAAATAATGAAACAAAACTCAAACTTTAAAATAATTTACAAAATAATAAAATTGTGGTTTTTTTAGTGTTTCGAAACACGACAGTATATATTGTAATGCTACCTGACTTTTTTCGAGCCCCACAATGTTAATTTTGAAGCCCCACGTTGTATACGCCAATTTAAGTTGTAATGGTATTCTCCTTTATTAGAGGCAGAACCCTTTGTCGAATGAAAAGAAATAATGATCTTTTTAAGGCAAACTGAATGCTATTTATTTTGAAAATTGAAATATTGTCGGTGACAATCTCACCTCTTGCAGTTTCAAATAAATTTGTACAAAGTTAATGTTTAATAAAAAATGCACTTTAAAATATTTAATTGTTTTTATCAAATACCTTGCGGAAACGCTAATAATCTTGAAACCTGTTCGTTTATTCTCGTTCACTATTGAAATCGGTTGATGCATTTGCCATCCATTCAGTTTGAATAATTTTATTTATTATCCAAATTCTTATAAAAATCGTTCTTCGTGTTCTACACAAAACATCCAGTGTGTTGCGATAATTTTCACAAAATAATTCTTCCTGCTTCGGTGAGTAATATCGATTTGTAATATCAAAATCTTGGCTTGCAAAATGGCGTTGTATCGATTTTTAATCTTCAAACTTTTGTTTTCAGGTATCAACCTGAATCGCAAATTATTAGGTTTTCTTCGATATAACAAAGAAAACTCCGCACCAAATATCTCACTTTTCACAGTCTTGTGAAAAATTTACTCACAAAAACTTAATCGCTCAGGATCAAACCGCAAAATTAGAACTCAATCGAACGACTTTCACTCGCCTAGTCCAGCACTCACCAACGCCGCTATTCAAAAACCTGCTTCAACTTGATAAAACCAAATTCGAAAAGAAAACACACCTTACCTCTGTATGTGATATTGAAGCGCGCATCCCAGCTGGCTTCAGTATGCCTGGTTACACAAACTTTCTGCGATGCAACTCCAATTGCATCGAATAAAATTACCACAAATTCTTCCTATTTTATTAGCACTTCACTTTGTCAATTAAATAAAGACAAACATCAACTTAGTTTAACTCATTTATTTAAAAAAAAATATATTAATTAGAATTGCGGGTATGGTGTTTCATCCGTTTGACGCCAAAGCGTCCACCTCAGTCTACTTGCATCGATCTACTCCCACTCTTTTCTTCTACCTTCGAGCCCTACTTTTTTTAATTTCTCGCTCTTCCCGCTCTTATTTACAGCTAACATTTTTATGTACAGTTCTTCATAAATTCTTGATAAATAAATAAAACAAAATTCAAATTTTTAAAATTATTTTACAAAATAAATGAAATTGTGGTTTTTTGCATTTCGAAACACGACAATACATACTGTTGTGTCCACATAAGGCATAAGAGGTGGCGGTTGCGCATTTGAGCAATTAAAGGATTGATGATGCAACCTGATAAAAATATATAAAGCAGGATTTCTTTTATTTATATTCCTCGTATGTTAACCCGTGACGCGCTACTAATATTGTGTTTCATTATGTTAAGATTTTGTTAGTTCAATTTGTTTAATTGTTATCTTTTGTATTTAATTTAAGTTTTTGTATTTTTATTATGTTATTTATTTGAATTTGGGCACACGCAAATTAAAACCAGCAGGTCACATTTGATCTAAATTTAAAATCAGAAATAACCTTGATTAAAATCAAAAAATCAAAAACCAATGAAAACATTACAAGTAATAAAAAACTAGGCGATGAAGAATAATAAACAACGGTCAATGGACAGTCGTATTTGAAGAGCATTTGAGAACAGCCGTGTTCTAGTCTTATTTGGAGAGCAATCCAAAGCGGTCGTACGGATTAAAAATAATTCAGAGCGTGTCGATAGTTAGTGAAGATTGATAGATTTGTTTGGGAAGTTTACCCAAGGGGCTTGAAGCCATAGTTTTTCCGTGTGTGGAAATTAATATCGGCACGCGGCTGAATAAGAGTTCGACTGCATTGTGTTTGGATACAAAGAATAAGAAGAAGGTGTACGAGCAATTGAAAATAGTTCCTAGTTGAAGTAGGTGCTAAGTGAAGAAGAAGAAGAAGATTTAAGTTATTGAAGAAGAATTGTTTATGTTCGACGGTATTAGCTGGTCGACAAATCGTGTGAGTCCTGCTTTTGTATTATTATTATTAATTATCAGGTTGCAAATAAACGTTAATATTTATATCGTCAATTGTTTGATTGCCTTAATTGTAACCATTTATTCGAAGAACCTGCAGATCCGTGAGATTTCATAAATTAGAGTCACGTATCATCACAATACATATTGTGACGAAAATTAAAACGTTTATTTATTTCTAAAGGGCTAATACAAATATTTACAAATACGGTTTATAACAATAAAACGATTACTAACTAAAATTAACACTAACACTTATTTACACTATAATTTATTTACACTAATATAATTTATATTTAACACTAGGTCTATATTTATTTAAACACTCTGTATACTGTTTATCACTTCACTATTATTTATGTTCACTGTTCATTTATGTTAATACACGCGCGTTCAAACTGGAATTGATTCGTGACAGGAAATCGCGCTGCATTTATACCTAAATGCAGCCTTCCAGTAAATTCCATAATCATCCAGGAATTTCCATTCGCTTCTCAGTGTTTCTCGATTGATATCGAAGCATTATTTGAATGACTAATGATGTTATCATGCATGACTCATCACACATGACGTCATACATTAGTCATCAAATATAATTAGACGTTCTTTCGTAACAATATTATTATAATCCACAATGTCTACTAACATTAGTATAATATAAGATATATATTAATACAATATACTCGTAGTGTGAATGCAATATTATTACATATTATATATTATAAAACTTTTAAAAATATATACAAATTAAGGTCTTTTAGTATTCTGACGTTGTGCTATTGAAGATATTTGATTGCAATTAAATATATAATTATGTATTTGATAACTAGCTATATACTTGATAACACTAATAATCACATTTGTACTATTATACAGCTTTATTAGTATTAATAAGTCATAATTGCCATCAAAGCAACCTTTAGAAACAATTATTATTATAATGTTTCAATTTAACATTAACATTAGAAATTATAAATACATTATCAATGAAAATGTAAAATCAATTTAGATTGCTCTATGTTTAAAGTAACTTATAACTCTTTTCTCAAAATAAATACCTTTTAATAATACGAATTTCTGTACTTGGTATTATTTAACTATAAATTTTTTGATAAAATTAATTTTTACATGTTACATGAAATTGAAAAATAATTTAATTCATAACTTACATAAAATTGTTCAAAAACTATTTAAATGAATGATATAGCTTGCGACACCCTGTTATATAACCGATGTTTCGATTTTCGGAATCTCATCAGGCAAACCTGGAAAAATTATTGAAATGATTGAAAAGTTTTTGGATTTATTATTTGTTTGCAAAACAAGAGGCTATAAAAGTAGAAATTACAAAACAAGAAGCGGAAAGATCAAAAATTGAAAAACAAGTGACAATTATAAAACAAGAAACAAAAATTTTAAAAGTAGAAAAATGCGATAACACAAAACAAGAAGTTATAAGATTAAAAATTAAAATATTAGAAATGGAAAAACTGGATAGCATGAATCAGGTGGCAATAAAACAGGAAGTTAAGAAAAAAAAAAGAATAACTGGAAGGTTTGGATGAGTCGGGAGTTAAAGAGAAGAGGCAAGATTCCGGTGAAGTGGACGCCGAAAACTAAGATTAATTTATGGAAGGTCCAAAAAGAAAAATGAAAGAAATGAAAAGAGCTGAATTATGACGCATGAAGATTTTTAAACACTAGATAAGCTTTTTTTATTATTTGATTTGATTAATTTTGAATTTGAATTTATTTTATTTAAATATTGTAATGTTTTGTAAAAATTTTTTTAAATTTACTCTTTTTTGAAACACACCAGAAGTTTTGCTAATTTTATTTGAAGCTGCGCTCAAAACAGCAATTAGCATCGGGGGTTTGATGTCGTGTTTCAAAGTGATTTGGACCCATCCTGTGCAATTTAGTAAAATTTTTATATCAATTATGAAGTTGTAACTTTGAAGAATTTGCTAGGTGGGGACAAAGCACAGACAATTGAAGGCTTTTTTGCCAAACATGGTGGCTGGGGCTGTTTGATTAATTTTTGCTTCGTGAAGATTTTTGTAAAATAAATTTGAAAGTGTGATTTATAATATTTGAATATTGATTAGAATTGTTTTGAAAATATTTTGGTCTGATTTGACCATGAAGATTATTTTGATATTGTAAGTAGAATATTATTTTTATTTGATTAAAATTGATTTAGTTTTGAAGCAAACGAATTTTTAATTTGAAGTATTTTTTTAATTGGATTTGCTTGGAAAGTGAATAAAATTTAAATTCGAAAAGTAAAATTACTTTTAAAATGCGACGTGTTCATTGAAAAATAAGGTACTGCATTTGATAAGTTAAATTAAAGAGTCCCGTGCACGGCGAAATTTAACAATTTTAAATTTGGAATTATTTTTGAATATCTTCGTATGAAAAAATCATAGAACCGACCACCCTCGAGTAAGACTATCTCTGATTCCGCAACTCAGAGCTACGCCGTAGTAGAGAAAAGTGAAGTGGTAATTTTTTTACAAAAATTTCATCATAGCAATATAATGTAAAATTTACTAATTGAATAGGAAACCAATCGAGTTGCTCACCAATAGGTTGCTGCGTTTCAGTTTAGAATCTTGGAAGAAGAAAACCCACCTAGTTTTTACCCCATTGTATAATATATAGTCGAATTCATTTTAACTCGCGTATGACTCATCAAAAAGCTAGTATGCATCAAAATTTACAAAACGTGTGTTTTTTATGTTTGCAATACAAAACTTAAAAGATTAGGAAATCAAATGAGATGACAGAAAGATGACAATTAAAATCGACGTACACTGTACACTTACACTGGCCAGTAGGCTGAGTTCTGTAATTTATACCGTATTCCGTTTTTTAATATACAAATGTTATAGTTGTGTATTTTTGTAAATCATTCATCAACATCCAACGCCATTTGCCTCTTGAGTTTGTCAAGAGGCGTCTTAAGCTCGCCTCACACGATGCTTGTTTCCTTGCATGTTTCCTTGCTTGAAGCTGTGATGGATGCGCTGATGGGTGCTCAGTTGCCGTGTATGCTTGGCTGCATGTTTTCGTGCAGGAATACAGCGAACGAACAATATCGATTTTTTTATTATACAGATCGAGCCTTATTGTTTGGTAGAATTTTTGAATGTTAAATTTTGAATTATTTTATTATTGTAGTTTTTGTGGTTTTATTGTGATTTATTGTTGTTGTGATTATTGTTGTATTATTATAGTTTTTGTTGTGATTTTTGTTGATGTTTTGATAATTCATTTCTTTTGTGACTGACGCCTGTTTTCTCCATATGTCTGCTTTGATGTATTTACAAAAATAAATTTGATTTATTATTATTATTATTATTACGTTTAATTCATTTTCATTACAAAATGACCTCTACGTATTATTTTTTCTGTCTCTTTTGTAATAGATACTTTTTTAAATATAACAAAGATAACTAAATGTTATGTGTTAAATCTCACTGCATTCAGAGATTAGTCATACGCGAGTATATCTGAAAATTGCAAAGTATACCAGGGCGGTCCCAAGATATACGACGTCCCTGAGCTGGGTATTCAAGTGATATCTGTATCAGGTAAATATATAACAACTTCTTTTTCATTTTTACTCGCTAGCCTTTTTTTGCCCGTTGTGACTACTTTTTTGGCCTAGGACAAAAAATTCCATTTTACACCCGCAAATCGGGGTGGAAAGTGACTACTTTAACCCCGCAATTGTAAAAAAACAATTTTATTAATTATTGTTACTCTCTCCATTAATTCTTTTCTGGTGTCAGACTTTCTTCTGTTGCTGTACACCAACACTTTAACATTTTTTCAATTTTGTTTGGTATATTTGCTCTTACTTCTTTTTATTTTTACTGTTATACATAACTGATGATCGGCAATAATCGTGAAATAAAAGCTTTTATATCATGTTACAGGTTTTTTTTTAATTTTAGTAATTTTTTATAATTTCTATAGCATAATTTTTTCAGATTTCTAATTTCTTGTTTATTCAAATATTTCTAAGTTTAACCCTGTTCAATGTGAATTATTGTCATTTTGGTTTCTTTAAATATTATGTTTCTTTGTAGTATGTAATTATTTACTTAACAGTTAAAATTTATTATTTTAACATTTTGTTAGGTTTTATTATTTTAACATCACATACTACTAAATACCACATAAATACTTAAAAAATTCTAAAACTTTTTTAAGTTATTTTCTATATTTAGTTTTGGATTTTAGTCAGAATTTTTGGATAGTTCTTAAATTTTAATGTTTATATTTAAAATTTACACCATAAACTACCATAATCGTATTAGAAAATTTAAAATTTGTAGAGTCACTTTGCGTATTACTCCCGTGTGGAACTGTTGGTGTGGTATACTATAAATTCAAATAATTGGGCTTTTTTACACAAAACTTACATCTTACAGCTGCTTTGATACAATTTTTATGAAATAAACTTTGATATTTCATGAAATATTTTATAGGTTGATAAATAAAAAGAAAACTGAATATCAGTTAATATAAAAAACCTACGAAATTAAACAAAAATAAAACTAATCATTGGATAAGTGGTTAAGGTAAACTCGATGATCGCTCGTACATCATTTTTAAGAAAAGTTAATCAACCATAATGTGTTTCATCAAGTATGCAAAGCACACCGAATTTACTTTCAACACCGGTGTTGAAAATAAATCACTTTACCGACAAGTGCATAAAAGTGGCTTATTATGTAACTCAAAACAGTGGAGAAAATGAGCTACTACGTAACGATTGTAGATAATTTTTTTAAAATCACTAAATATTTTGCCGCAAATGTCTGACGATTACTTTAATTTATGCTAATCAAAAACAAAAAAATGCACAGTAGTCGTAATTTTAGTTAAATTTAATAAATAAATTATTTAAAAATTCAAGTACAATAACCCAGCAGATTGGGGTAAAAGTTAACATAATAAATGACTACAATCAAAGTTAGCGTTGGTTAATGTAGAACACTATCAAGTCTGCCCAGATAAAGATTTTAATTGCATAATTTATTGATTATTACGAAATGGAATCATCTAATTATTTAAATTCTACTAAAATTTGTCATAAGAAAACGCAACCAACATGATGTGTTACAGACACGTTTCTCGATGCCACGAACGATGCGAACATGTAAGTGTTCTGCATAAACCAACCTTTAGTCGCTCATTCAAATCTTACATCAGCCTCTCTGTCGGTGCAATACCGAATAGAAAACTTACCAATAAATGCTACAATTAATTGAGAAAATAAAATATTTAGCGGTTTGCTAAAATGTCTTAATTAATTAAAAAATATACAGGTACAATAATTAAGTGCATAAGCAACTTTACAATTCAATTACAAATATTAATTTTCTTTTTAACCGTTATAGTTTCTTAATTGAATACATTTTCAAATATTTGTTTGATTTTGTTGCTTATAATTTATTTCCTTTTAAAGATTGTTGTATTTCTTCCAAACTCTTGCCTTTAGTTTCGGGAATGCAAAAATATGAAAATAATGCACTAATAAAACAACAAACGCCAAATATGTAAAATGGTATGTACATACCGAAATTATGAGATAAAGTCTGATACATTTTTGAAACCAACAGTACGTACAATGCGTAGCATATATTGAGTACACACATTGCTTTAGCTTTTATACTTGCGGAAAACAGCTCACTTAACATTAAAGTCGGTATAATTCCTATGCCCGAAGCGCACAAAATAATGTAGAGCAACATCCCTGCTAATGGTATCCATTTAATATTCGCCACGTTTGCACCAACCTCCTGATCAAAATAAAAGAAGGTCGCTACAATCATGTGAACAATAAAACAACTGCCACACGAAAAAGTCATTAATAGTTTTCTGCCAAATTTATCCACAACAAATGCAAATGAGGCATTAGACACCACCATTACCGATGTAAATATTATGGCACAAACTGAAGCAGGCAAGTGAGTTCCGGCTTGATTGAAAATGTGTTGAGTATAAACGGCAAATGCAGCGAGACCACTTAACTGCTGGCAACCACGAATGGCCATAGAAATTAATAAAGCTTTTCTGTTAATTGGTATTGTAAACAATTCTTTGAAAGTGCCGGCCTCTGACAGCTGCCTTTTAACGTCGTGCTTTAATATCGAAAATTCCTTATCTATGTTCCACGACCATCTCAAAGTTTTTAAAGAAATTTGAGCTTGGTCGTCTCGATTTTTCATAATTAAGTAGTAGGGCGTTTCTGGTAAGAACGACATCAAAATTATATGAATAATTGGCATACAACCGCAAATAATGGCAGTCGTTCGTATATTGCAATAAGCTCCAATTAAATTTACCATAAACTGTCCAAAATATATACTAATGGCTACGAGATTTCCCCACGAGCCTCTTACGTGGGGTTCGGAAATTTCGCCCACGTAAGTAGGAAGAGATCCAAAAAGAATTGATTCGGAAATTCCGGCTAAAATTCTCGAAGCGTAAATTACATAAATGTTTTCAGCTCCGGCGATTAATATCCAAGATATAAATTGTGGAACTGCAACCAACATCAACATTCGTTTTCTTCCAAGAATGTCGACTAAAATTGAAACAAATATGGAGGCGCATGCCGATGCAACTGGTGGAATGACACTAAAGTACGATGCTTGTTCAATAGTTAAAACATTTATGTGAGACGAATTTGAAATGAGTATTGGGATTGATGGCGATGGCCAAGCAAACAGCGTCCCGGCGCTGAACGTCCCCAGACAAGCTAAAAGTTATTAAAATTTTTAAATATGCAGGTAACTTGACTTTTAATTATACTTACATATAATGATGGAAAGAATTTGTGGCCATTTTTGATTGGTATTTTTTAATGGCACGTATTGTTTCAAATCAAACATAACAATTTATTAGCTACCGATGTATTCACTAGCATACATTTAAAACTATTGGATACTGTTACAGTTTTGAAATTTTAATATGCTAATACAAAGTTTCATCAACTGCGTCACTATTTAAGTAATATGCATTAAGTTAATAAAAAAAAGTCAATAATTGTTTACAATTTTATTCTTTCAATTAAGTGTAAATTAATCTGTTTGGGATGCCATATTTCTACCATACGATTTAAACATATTATTACATATTTTTAATAGACATGTTAAATATTTTAATATTTAACCTTCAGAAATATATTGCAAAAATTTAATTCATTTTTTTCCGCGTTCAGCAATTTGAAATGTCATCATCGCTGAAAATTTATAGTTCCTAATTAAATCATTCTTCGTAACAATAATTCTTCTTTTAATTATATTTAAGATGAGAATGTAAACAAACGCTAGTTTATAATTTTTGAAATTGAGATAAAACCAGTTATATCTTGACTATACAGGGGATCTTCAACAGTATTATTATTGTAAGATTGTTGTTCAAAGTCAAGTCTTTAACTCCAAAGAAATGGAGCCTACTCCGGGTGGAATAAGAAGCCCAAAATGGAAAAAAATCCTGAAGCTCTAAGGTAGCTGTCTCTTAAGGTGCAATTCCTTGAATATTTGGGTGCATCTCCCAAGCCATAGAGCAAGCTTTAGGGTACCAACAAAGGATGATCTACAATTCTTCAAGAGGGCTTAGTTTTTTTCTAATTTAATGTAATTTATTTATGTATTTTATAGGCTAAACTAGGTTAAGAATAGATTTAAACGCCAAAGTAATAACAATAATTAATAATAATAATAATATCTACCAATGACAGAGCAGTATTTTGGTTATATTACCTTCAATTTCAGCTATCATTTAAATATCAAAAAATCAACAGTTTTACGCCAATTATCAGCTTTCACAGTTTTATAAACGTCAAAATGTAAATATCAATATAGTTTTATAGTATAATTCAATCGTTCAGAGATTTATTTATTCGGGAAATAATCATACCGAATATCCCACATGCATAAATATACGAATAAACGATTTTTTGTGAAAATATTTGAGAAAATAATTTTCGTAAATTTTCTACTCTAGATCTTTCATGTTGCACACTCGTGTTTTTCTTACGTAGAAAATTTAGTATTTTGACAAAAAATGTCAAAATTTAATCGGTTATTTTTATGCACTTGAGGTATTACTGGTGAAAATCGCACATTGTCGCGTGTTGCAGATGTGTTCATCCGTATTTGATTTGAACGCAATTTGAATGTTTACATTATTTTATCTACTACCGTTGCGTAATATCTCAATTTCTACACTGATTTGAGTCACATAATAAGCCACTTTCAGTCACTTATCTGGAAAAAGTTTTAATTTCAACACTTATATTGTATATAAATAGTCAGTGTCTTTTTATTGATGAAACTATCATTTTTTGATATTACTTATGTAATGATAAGAATGAAATTTGTATTTAGCGCATGATGTACTATTTAAAATTACCGCCAAATGTATTATTTGAAATACCACCTAAATTAAAGTAAATCAAAATTTTAATTTTTAATAAAGCTGAACGACGTTCTAAATTATATTCATTATGTCATTTTTTAATCAAAATTTTGTGATGAAGAGACACAAGGCACTGAAGGTACAAATATTCTCGTCTTACTGGAATTAAATTATGATCGTTTTATTTTGTAAGATTTATTTATAGTCAAATATATGACGCATAAAAGTTCATAGATAGATGTAAGCAAAAACTGTATGTATCGCAAGATTCGATATCATTGGGAAAACTTGGATATTTTGCCATACGAAAGCTAATATGTAAATAGGTAAGCGTGAGATTTGATCCTTTGTTTTCTGGTTGAGGATTTTTTACTACCAATATCATTCAGCTCACATTCTAAATTATGATTATATTTTATGACGAACTTGATGTCAATAATTAGTTGTTATGAATTTTATGAACAAAGAAAATTTTTCATTTTGATGATTTTTATGAACTTGGCACATGTATGTGATTTGACCGACCACGTGACAAATGATAAACAGAATCAATAACCTACAATTTACTTTATAAATTACGAATAACTTCTTCTTCTTCTTTAACTTATTTTAGAACTTTCATTCTGTTTTTTTATCATTAATGCACCAAATTTTTACACTTGGTACTCATGGTTCTGCGAGCACTTGCATAATATTCTGGGTGTTGACCTTGCCGGATGCATAGTCCTTGGAGCAAACTCGGTTTAAACCTGATACCACACTACTGATAAAATTATGAATAACAAATTTAATATTATGTCAAAACTGATAATGTAGCAAATATAACTATCAAATTACATAATATAATATCCCCTGTCTGTGTATCTATCCCGTAACGCACTTCTGATTGGTCGGTTTTGAAAAATTAACCGTAACGCACATCTGATTGGCCACTAGATGAAACCTTCACCTGTCAAAGCTGCTGTCAAATTAAAAGTTTTTTACATTTTCTGAGTTCCAGGTTAAATATACAAGGTTCGTGACAATGACATAGTTTAATTACATTCTGTTAATTGTTTTTGTAATAAAATAATGTTGTCTATTAAAATATTTATAATTTCGTAAATATTCAACAATAAAACTCAAACTACCTGATGCCACAAATTAAATATCGCTTATTTTAATACTTTATAGATTTATTAGAATTTGTCTTTATGAAAAGATTAAGATGTCTGAAAATTGTTATATTTTTCTATTATGGTGCCATCTATTGGCACTATCGAGTTGCTCCGGATGACTTTAGAGACTTTAGGGTTGTACAATTATTCGCGAATAAAATTAACGATGGGGGCGCTGCTAAATTGTCAAAATAGCCGATCGAGTCAACCTTGTAAATCCTTTTGTATGTTCGAATTATCAAGAAAAAAAGTGAAATGACAAAACAAATTGCTCTAAAAAATTTTATTTTTTAAATTTTAATTCTAAATTTTATTCGCGAATGGCTTTTAGATATACTACCGATAATCCCCCTGTGAGGCCGAAGGCCGAACAACTATATCCGACATAATCTAGATAGCTAAAGGCGGCTGAAGGACGCCTGTGTCAGCTAGTTATAAAATATTTGAACTATCCTAATGTGTATCACTGGCGCAGTCAAGATTTTGTTATGGGGGGGGGGGGCTAAAAGATGCAAGCTGTGCCAAAGGCGAGCGCCGCAGGCGTAATTAAAAAAAAAGGGGCGTGGTCATCTTATTTTCGAGTATAATTATTGTGTTACCACTATTACTTACTTTAAATTAAAGTGAGAGTTAAAGTACGGCATTTCCGAAATAACTCAGGGCGAAAGATTTATCATTTATTTTTGTTGCCAATCTTTTTATTGTAATATACCTATCTTTATTTTCAATAAATAGCAGTCGCATTAAGATTAAGAATTGAAACTGATTGCTAATTATCCATAGTAAAGTTATTTTGTATTTGAAATTTCAGTAAACACTAAAAATCTGTTAACCACGCCCCTACATGGGCCCCCCCCTCACTGCGCCGGACCACCCCTGTTAGCTCTTAAGTATAACAAGGGCAGCATCTCAAAATTGTCGCTCATAGGCGACAATTTGATAAATCCGCTCTTGGAGGCCCGATGATGCCAGATTTAAATTAACTGGCTTGGCTGATTAGCTACCAACAAGTGCTACAATACAAACAGTGCCTAACTACAATCATATCGAACAGTCGAACACAATCTGTTTTTGGTTTTTTTTTATTGCACAGGTAAAACTGCGGCTATGGTTATTAAAAAAAGAAAGAGTGTCTGGGGGGGAGGGCTATAGCCCTTTAGCCCCCCCCCTTTAGCTGCGCCACTGAAGTGTATAATATATTGTGTTTAATTTCGCTTTCCCTCTCTTTCTTTCTCTCTTTAGATTTGCCAGCAACTTACAGGTACGAGGTTCAGATTTGTAGTATGTCAGATACTTTTTGAATTAAATACCAATATAAGGGAAATAGGCGGAAATTTGCTTTTATATTTCAATACTACATTGTCTTGTCGAATAAAAATAAAATTGCCACGGTACTAAACAAATTAGTAGGACTATAATATATTGAACTGCGTTTTTTTTTAGATCTGAATATTTCTAATAAACTTTTCAAAAAATTAATTCACAAAATAATTACCCAAAATTTTTTTTTTTTTATAAATTTCATAAAAAGGTAATGTAGCATAAAAGTTTATGCTTGTATGCAGCTGTCTGCTTATCAAAAAATGTCGTTTCGTCATTCCTTTAACTTAATTTACTACCATCAAAATTTACTCCAAACCACCAATCACAATTTTATTTTTATCCATTATCCAGCTTTCAAATTTAATTCTCAATATTATTAAATTTTTCGCAAAACACTTTTATTTACTTTTAAATTTAAGTTCAAACCAATCACTTTCATCTAAAAATCTTAATTAAATTTATCGGACTTTAATCCTCTATGCGTTAGATTTACCAACTCGCAAAGATTATAAAATATAAAAATATATAAAAATTTAAATTTTCTTAAAAATTAGAAATTTAAAATTTTGTTTAATACCGCACACCTGCACACCCTACTCCATATTTTTCAAATATCACGCGAAACTAATCACATCAACCATTATTATATGAGTAGAAGTTCAGTAGCAAGCGTGGCCCTAGCTTTATATAAAGTATGCAGTATTTAAACACATCTTTATAATTTGATTTCAAACTTCAATTGTTAGGTTAGATTGCCCAGGTTTTAAAAGATCTGTATTTAAAACAAAAAATATGAGTTGGTTTAGTAATATTAAAATACCAAAGCCTATGTTGTACTTGAGCAGTGCAACTGCTCTTGTTGGCGGTGCAGTTTTAATAAAGTAGATTGGTGTAATATTCTGGATAATTAAAATTAGAATGTTGGTTGCAGAGAATTCGTAGGAGGACCACGGTATTCACGTTATGTACCTCTGGAAGGAAAGGTTGTAATTGTAACAGGAGCTAACACAGGAATTGGAAAAGAAGTTGCTCTTGAACTAGCTAAACGAGAAGCAAAAGTTTACTTAGCTTGTCGTAATATGAGAACGTGTGAAGAGGTACTTTCTTTATACAACTCATTTTAAGTTGTAAAATTAATTCTTAAATATTTCAGACAAGAACAAAAATTGTACTGGATTCAAAAAATAAATATGTGTACTGCCGTCAATGCGATTTAGCGTCTTTACAGTCTGTAAGAGATTTTGTTACAGAATTTAACAAAGACGAAGAAAAGTTAGATATTTTAATTAATAATGCTGGAGTAATGAGAACACCTAAAGGTTCTAAAACTCGAGATGGATTTGAAATGCAACTTGGTGTTAATCATTTGGGTCACTTTATTTTAACAAATTTATTGTTGGATAAATTAAAGGTAATTTTTATCTGACAGTTGTGATTAATTTAATGTTTTATGTAAATAGGCCTCAGCACCTAGTAGAATTGTGAATGTTTCTAGTATTGCATATAAAAGAGGAAAA
Source organism: Cantharis rustica (assembly GCA_911387805.1). Lineage (NCBI taxonomy): Eukaryota > Metazoa > Arthropoda > Insecta > Coleoptera > Cantharidae > Cantharis > Cantharis rustica. The sequence goes on from OU426877.1 coordinate 44,299,973, forward strand.
ATAAACAAGCAAGATTTAAATAGTGAAAAAGAATACGAACCTGGAGAAGCATACGCTCAAAGTAAATTGGCAAATATATTATTTACAAAGGAGCTTGCAAATAGGTTATCTGGTAATCTTTGTAATAAGCATTTATATTATTAAAAGCATAATCGGATTTAATTATTAGGTACTAAAGTAACGGTGAATGCAGTCCATCCAGGACTTGTAGATACCGCAATTATTCGCCACATGAGTTTTTATAACAGTTGGTTTGCCACAATACTAATAAAACCTTTTATTTGGCCTTTTATCAAAGGTCCGACTCAAGGTGCTCAACCTGTGATATATGCTGCTCTTGATCCTGATCTAAGTGAAGTTACTGGCAAATATTTTTGGTACTTAATGATTATATTTACACCTATTCTTAATTCATAATCTGAATTTTTAGTAACAATGAAGAAACAGAAGTAACCACTCCTGCTAGAGATATGGAGACCGCTAAGTGGTTATGGGCAGTTAGTGAAAAATGGACTAGATTAGTATCATAATTTTATTAATAGAGATCAAAATTTTCTTTATTTATAAACAAAAATTTGTTTGTAAACTTTTTGCCTTCTCCAATTCGCCTTTCTCCTTGATTAATTTATCTACGATTGCTGCACCATTCAAATTACACATGTTACATGTTACTTCGTATAATTGCTTGGCAAAGTTATCATCTCGGGCTAATTCTGAAGGTTCTTTCAAGCCACAATCACTTAAACAAAAGAAAAAACTTATATAACATAATTTTCCAAAAAATTTAGTGACCAAATTTTCATTACCAAAAAAGGTAATGAAGATTTCACTACAATGTACTGGGACAGAGCGAGCAAGGCACCTACCCAGAACGTAAAATATGCAAAGGCTGCATTCAAACTAAACTAAAAAATGAGAAATTAAGGAAAATTAAATTATGGGGGCAAATACATGTATCAGCATTAAAAAATAATTTGCAACCTCGCCACTTAGCCTCAGCACACCGCAAGCAAAGAAACCACTTGGGGTAAAGAGCCCTAACCTCATAACTCTAATTATCTGAATTATTTCTACCTTTACTTTAAGTAAGATCGTTGTTAGGATCAGTTTAGTTTCAATATTCTGTGTCCATACAACGATTTTGAAAACTGAAAATGAATTCGTACCCAAAAAGAAGTTCAGAAGATCCTTCTCGAGCAGCAAATATTCCAAGAAAATCGATGAAGAACAAAGTGCTAGTGGAAGAAAACTATAGTTCTCACAGTGAAGATGTTTTTTGGAATCCATTAGTACACGGATATCACTTTTTTGATTTTTTATGGTTTTTACCGCACTATCAGAGCTTCTCATTTGTCCTGCGTGTAATCAGAATATAAAATTCAAGGAAGGTGTGAATAGAGGTCTTAGATTCAAACTTGTATTTCTATGCTGGTGTGATCATAGAGATATAAATTCAGGCACTTTCATCCATAATGGTTATGATGTGAATTGAAAAATGGGGGACTCGCGGGAAAAATTGAGATGGACTCGATCAAAGAGATATTTTTAAGATCGGAAGAAATAATATGATAATTAGTAATTACATAGGTGACGGTGATTCCAAAACATGCAAGGCAATTTTATCTCTTAATCCATATAAAGATGATTTTCAAGTAACAAAAATTGAATGAATTAGACATGTGGCAAAAAGAATGACGGCTGCGGTATGTGAAAAAAAAACAGAAACTTGGAGAAAGAGGTAAATTAACTGAAAATTTAATAAAAAAACTCACTCCGTTCTGACAAGTATGACTAATAGCTATTATATATTATTTTAATATTTTCTAGCAGGAAAACTAAAATATATTCAAAATGTTGAAATCTTTTACCATTTTTGAGTTATCAGAAAAAAATTAGGTTGTCATAAATTGAAAAGCCAAAATAATAAAAGAAAAAAATAAGAAACCTAATGCCGTGATGGCGAAAATTTTTCTTTTAACCCATGGATGCTTTGTTTGCTATGTATCGCAGTCTGATATTTCATGAACTAAATTTTTAGATTTCTAAATTACCCAGACACACCTCCCTACAACTTAAATTATTTTTTAGTATTGTGTCGTATCCGTCACGCCGCACAGTGGGGCACAAGATCTTGAAAGTTGGTTTTAAATAAAAAGCTATTTGAGTGGATTTCTAAATTTGATATCTATTTTCAAGGTTATTAATAGTATTTAAAAAAAGGCATAGAAAGGGCATCAGCGACGTACATAAGTAGATTAACGAGATTCCAACTGTAAATTTTGAAAATATTTACAGCAACAAAACAGAAAATCTTCAGAATGTTTATGTAAACAAGACTTACCAAAAATTGAAGTCAAATAAATGCATTTGTTTGCACAAATTCAAATTATGTGCCTTCACTACGTGTGTGAACTTAGCCCCGCACTTTTGTCAAAAATGATTTTTGAAAGTTGCTCCAGGCTGTTCTAGGTTTGTTCTAAATTGTTCCAAAATATTTTTTCAAAATCTGGAAAATAACGGCGTGGGAGGGAAAACAGCATTTTTGGCCAGCCCTGCACTTTCAAAAAAATTAAAATTTTTTTTATTGTTCCAGGTTGTTCTACGTTTGTTCTATATTAATAAACAACCTGTAAACAAGCAACTACTAAAGAATTAAAGGAAATACATTTAAATTAAATTATACAAAATTTAGATTTCCACATAGACGCATAAATGTGGACTCTTGTTATCGTTATTTGGGGAGAGCACGGGTTTTGATAACAAATCATCATATTCAACCCACCTCGCACCACTTTTGATCCAAGCAGTATAATGTCCAATAGATTGGATGTCTATACTCTTGAACATTACTAATTCAGACAACATGTATTTCTTATCTTGTAAGAAAGATACAAATGAATGTACCAAGTCCGATTTCAATGTTTTGACGTGGGGGTGCTGGTCTGGCATGCCCCTGGCACCCCCACTTTGAAAGTGCCGTAAATTTTTTGCCAATTTGGTACAAACGAAAATTTTTGCGGTACAAACAATAAATTTTGAATAAAAGGATGACTGTTATTTTTATAATATATCATTTTGAACTCTTTCTTCCTATGGGGACTTCTAATATGGTAGCACCACTTATTTATTATTTAAATTTGGTAGCGCCATCTGTTGATGTTTTATCAAACTACAAAAATATTTCTAACTGGAAAAACGGTTTTTTGCAATTTTTCGGGTTATTTTTGCAAATTTTGAAAAAATATTTTGGAACAATATAGAACAAACCTGGAACAACTTTCAAGAATCATTTTTGAAAAAAGTGCGGGGTTAAGTTCACACACGTGCCTTCACTTGGAAGGAAAATAAAAATAAACTTTTTATACCTCAGGCAATAAAGTATAAAGTACTATTTAAGTCTTTAGGTACATAATCTCTTAAAGTTGAATATAATTTGCAATTTTAAAATTAAAAATCTTAGTGAGTACATGTCTATAAGCGCTACTGTATGTGGTATCTATAACTTTCATTTGACCGTCTTCGTGCTTCGGAACGCACGTAAAACCGACAAGAGAATAATGATCTGAAGGGTTGATGAAGATTTAATAACAATTTATTATACTTGTCTAAATAAAAAAGAAGAGGCAAACAGTTAGAATGTATAACTGAAAATTTTATTATAAAATTTAAAACAATGTAAATTAAAATTAAACTCTCTATATCTGACGTCTTTTCGGATTCTGTAGTCCTTCCGAAGAAGAAGAATACAAGATCGAGATAAAGAAAATTAAATTTGTAATTTTGAACACCTGTTTTTTTGGGGTTAAAGCTGCAAATGCACGTGTGTTAATCTAATCAAAATATTCAAATCTCAAATCAAATAATTTAGACTCTGCTTTGGTAGTTTACTATTTATGTTGATATTACTCTCTATACCAGTATTTCCCAAATAGTGGTGCGCGGCATGTTTTTTAGGGGTTCGCGAACCCACGACATAAAAGAAAAAAAAACTTGTATAAATACAAAGAATAAGTTACCACTGCTATTATTTTGATTGCACTGAAATTGCAAAATAACAACGAAGTGGTAAACAATACCAAGTTCAAACCGATAGGAAATTTAACTGGCTACAAATTTGGTCAAATAAATTTTTTTGGGAAACCAATCGTTTTTACCGAAATTCTGAAAATAATGAACAAGGTGTAAATAAAAAAAAATAAATTCACAAAATTGCTAAAAATCTCAATTCGATTTATATCATTTGTTTTAATATTGTCAAAACGTATTGTACCGTTTGTTATAAAGCGCATTAGTTTATCGTTAATTACTTTGTTAATTTATATAGTTTATTTATTATTGTTGTTAATTAGTTTATTTATTTTTTTTACCTACACTTTGTTCTTTATTTTCAGAATTTCTGTGAAAACGGTTAGATTCCCAAAAAAATTTATTTGATCAAAGTTGTAGCCCGTTAAATTCCATATCCGGTTTGGGCTGTAAGTTTTTTTCTATAAGATTTGTTTTTTAAGAGATACGGGGTTCTCAAGAAAAGTAAAAAAAAACCTGATTTTTTTAAAAACTTTTTTCTCTTAATTTAATTTATAACTCGAAATCCGTTGATTCTATACGATAAGGGGTTATAACCTAATTTGTAGATAAGCGAATGATCTTTAAGAAAGCTCTAATATAAAGCCTAAAAAATCAATAATATCGGAGCTATGACCGTTTGAAATCAGAAATTTAAAAAATTTGCTTTAAAGGGCGGTCTCCCCCCTCCCAGGGTTTAGACTTGGACAAAAATTTTATTTGAAAATTTATCTTGGAAAAGTTTTCTTTATCACCACCTCAAAGATTCTCCACAGTCACGGGGACACCCTGTATGTAAAAAATGAAATAGTTAATGTTTTATTTTTGTAACGAAACTGTCTAATTTTGGGGGCTCTCAATTTCGAGACATTTGGGAAACACTACTTTATACTACCAGATCGGTAATTATAGCGTGAGCAGCAAGGAAGAGCACATAATGCTCTTGAAGACAGCAAAGACAAAAATACGGTGATAAAGTGAAATAGAATTTGATTCCACTTCAACTTGAAAAATTCCGTTAATATATTGAAAATATTAGTAGGATCAATATTTTAGATTACCTAATATAATTTAATTTTGATTTGTGATTTTTATTGTGTCTTATATCCGTTCGAAATTTTAAATTACACGCGCGGCTAAAGAAAGAAATCGACTAAAGATCGCGAGGCAATTTCAACGTGATTTCCTGCTCACCAGAGGTTAACCTGGGTATTGGATAAGGGTTTTAACCCACTGTGCGCCGCTGCAAAAATTTGGACCGATGAAACAATAGTACATTTGGGGTATAGAACAAAAATTATTGCGGAAATATAACTTGCATATGCACTAAGTAAGTCTATTTTGCCACCAACTAAATTCAACTTATTAAAAATTATTCAACTGTTTTGGCATTATTTGTTGTAGCACAAAACATCGCTTAAGAAACACTTGTCTATTTTAAATTCATTAACAACGGAGTCCACTGTCAATGCAGCAGTAGTAATGACGAAGTATCTAAATTGTATTACCTGAAGTATCCTCCTGTAACTTTTTTCAAAGAAGGTTCTATCGATAAATAAATTATTGTTTGGCTGCCTTGTTTTGGGGTTTTCATAAAAAGCCACATCCATGGCCATACAGATATCTTGGTAGTTAGCGACGTCATCATGGTCGAGTATCGCAGATGTTCAGTGTTACGTACTAGCCCTGGATGAAGAGCATTGACCGTTACGTTTGTATCTTAAACAAAGAAGAGCTTGATCATCAAAATCAAATAAAATTTTAATTCAACTTACTTTTCAATAATTTTGAAAGGTGCCGGGTAAACATAACCAGAGCGAGTTTTGATTGACCAAAAGCCTGCCCAGCCTTAAAATCAATTTGGCTATTTAAATCTTCTAAATTCATGATTGCTGAATAATGAGCCAATGCGCTAACATTTATAATCCGGCCGTTATCTGATTTCATTAATAATGGTAATAATAAGTGCGTCAAAAGAAATGGTCCCAGATAATTAGTAGCTATGGTTAACTCGAACCCTTCTTCTGTTGTCTGATAGGGATAAAAGATAATGCCTGCATTATTAATAAGAATGTCGATGCACTCATATTCCTTTTGAATGTTTTCAGCAAATTTACGTATGTCACTTAAAGATGAAACGTCTAGTAATTTAACATCGACTGTTGCGTCAGGATACAATTGATGAATTTCCTTAAGCGCAACCTCACCTTTATCTTTATTTCTGCATGCCAATATAATATGAGCTCCTGGAACATAAATTGAGTTAGTTGAATTTTATAAATAAAAATTACCTTTAGAAATAAGTTGTATGGTCGTTGACAATCCCAGACCTCCAGATGCTCCAGTTATGAGTACAATTTTACCGTTTATTTTATTTTGAGATGTACACTCTGGCCCTCCCATATACATTCTGAAATATTTAAACTTTTAGCGTAAATAATAAAAAAGATTACGAGATTACCTTATACTTATAATTACTGTAAATATAGTTGCAAAAATTATTGGCCACCAACCACTTTCGGGAAAAAAATCAAAAAATATTCCGTGATTCATGATGATTCTAAATTGGTTGTTCTGAACATGTAAACCTTTTCAAAAGTTAATTCAAGAGGAAGTGTCAGGTTTGTTAACAAACACCACGATTATTAATTGAAAGCAATTTTGTAATTTAAAAACCAGCGGATGTTTAGGTTTTGACGTTGCTGCAAAAGGTGGAGCTGTGTAGACCGAATGTAGTAATCTGCGAGTTAAATTTTGTAATGGCTGATTATGTGTGACTGTTTTTAAGTTATACGAATAAAATTTTTGTTACGTGGTTAGGACATTAGTGTATTACGTGATGTTTTGAATTTTGTGTTAATTGAAATTATTTAGGTAAGTTATAAAGGGTAGAACTTTTAATGGGACTTCCTAATAATTAGGTCTAGTGAAAGTAGACGTCTGTAACCTGTTTTAATTATAAAGAAATAATTAAATCTATTTGGCACATGAAAAAGGTTAAATAACTTCCCTTATTGTTGTTGCAATCTAAAAATTATTGTTTATTTTTTCAAATTTTTAATTAACCTTTATTATAAATTTGACTTGACAATTTTAAAAAAATGAAAAAAGTAGTTGTGACATTTCCGTGTTAAGTGAAAGTTTTCAATTTTCAGCGAAGTGTATTTTAATATCTAATTTCAAGTTATTTATTTCTTTAATAATTATTTACCCAATTAAAGTATTGTTCCATCATTTATTTTATTGTGCATTTTGATAATATAAATTAAGTGATTCTGTTAAAAGAGAAACCAATCAAATTTGACAGGTATGGGGTGTAAATGATTGAATTGCAAAGTAAAACGTTTTCAGTAATGGGAACCTAATTATAATAATTTACTACTATTGACTGTTTATAAATCCTTGATGTTTGAACGATCATTATCAAGATCATAGTTGTCGTAATCTGGTGGGGAAATCAAGGTAATTGCAGTTCTTTTAACTCTGGCACATCTCTGGGGGGCGAAATATTGCAAGGAAATTAAATTGAAAATTGTTCATCATTGAATTGAATTTTAACAAATTTTTTCAATATTTTTATGAAAACAATTTTACTGGGGAATTGTTTGCAAAACACTTTTTTTGAATTAAGTTTGATTTTCAGCAGAAACTGAAAATCGCAGAATTATTAATTTGAAATTTTGACCAAATGGAAAACTAATCCATACTATATTCAAAAATATTAAAATCTAATACTGTTCCCAAATGAAAAGCGAAAGATGACTATAATGTCTACACCACATTAGACGTCGTGGCAAATCTACATTTAGATTTCTCGTGAAGAAGCCTTATTTTTATTAATTTCCAATTTATTTTTTTTGTATTTCTTAAGAATATTAAATTCTCAATTCATGATCAAAAACGGGTACCCGGTGTACTTACAATCAAACTAGATTTCTAAATTTAAACTCGCTTTACATATTTACTTCACATTTCACCATTACGTTAAAATACTGATCCAACCAGAGACCACGTCAGCAAATACTTGAAAATGCATCTTGCTGAATAAAAAATATAGGAAATAGTATAGAACGTCCTGGGCAAAGATAAAAATTTAAAAACTTATTTGGAAAGGAAATTTAATGTAATTTTGTAATTGTAATTTATCTGTAAAATTGATAGAAAATTAATTAATTATTAAATTTTTTATTATCCCAATAGATTTTATAATGTCCAAATTAAAAAAAAAATTTTTCAAAATTTTGTCCGTATAGATTTTAAATTCAACCGAAATAAACAAAAAATAGGCTCCTTAAATATAACGAATAAGGCATACATATGCTCGACTATTAATTAAAATTTTTCGTTCCTTGAATTGTTCAAAATCAGAAGTAAAATTTTACAAATTATAATACTTTAGAAAAATATACAACAATATGCATAGTCGATGTAAATAATTATGTATATTAAAATGTTTCTCTATTGGTAGCTGTAGACCAAATATCATAGCTCTACGATGTGATGAAATTGGATTTAAAAAACAAACGAAATTTAAACAACTACTTATATTTTTGTTTGATATTACGTTGTCATAATTTCTTAACATTTTTTATTGCAAGATTCAATGTCAAGGTTAGGTATTGCAAAACAGCTAGTATTATATTCAAGGTATACATTAGGTACATAATATTAAATGACAACATGAAGAAAAATCTCAAGTGGAAAGAAAATATTATATTAAATCAAAGTGACAATTGAACATAATTTGGGGAATTTACAATAACCATACTCCCAAGTAATAGCAAGCAATGAATTTTAGATGTTTTATTATTATTATAGACGAATTAGATCTTAAATTTTACTGAAAATCGCTTTTACAAGATTTGCACAAATAACATTCAAATATTATATTCTAAATTCATTCAACCAATGAGCGTCCGACTATACAGAAATTATGTTATGTAAGCTAATTTCCGAAAATATTTTTAGCTACATCCTCATAATACGGCACGACAAGCAGCATTTTAACTCTTCGTTAGTGTGGTGAAAAAAAGTCACATGGTTGGTGTTTTCTCCAGACCATCAGAATTTTTTTTAAATTTGGTAATTTTATCATAAAAATGTATTTTGTATTTATTAGTATGTCGAGTAAAACAAAGAAAACCTTTAAACAAAGTTTATTCATTTTATTTTTTCTAATTTAAATTTTATAAGTGCTTGTTCACAATGTACGTAAGACATAAGATAAACATAACACATACATAAGACGTAAAGTTGAACTAGTAGTAAATCAACGTAAGTGTTCACAGTGTGTCAACAACATAAGTTGAAATAAATTGACGAAATTGACATTCCAAATAAACATAACCATTGTTATAAAGTTTGAAAGGTGTTTGAAAGTTTATTCGTTTATTTAGTTTATTTTTTGTTATACGCATGCGCAGTTTCATATATTTCTTATGTTCATTGTGAACACTTTTGCGGTTTACGTCAAAATTATGTTTTATGCTTATGCACGTCTTATGTTTATGTACATTGTGAACAAGCACTAACTGTTAATACAGTTACTGGGGTATGCCATACCCCACAACGCTAACGAAGGGTTAATGGGGATGCAGCAAATATAATAATATAATATTATAAAACAATTAAATTATAGAGGTCCTCTAAATTATTTTTTTCAAAATTTCTGAAGTGGTTTTTATACCCATATATATTCGCTTCTCTTCATTAACTCTTCAGTGCACTCCTGGACAATTAGCCACTTTCTCTTTCGAGAAAAGTTTTAGCATTTAGTAGACTCCACAGCTGCTTAAGCTGGCTTGAGGAAATTTTTGGATTGTTAATGGTGCCTTAAAGACCACATGATTTACGCTCCCACTTCGACAAGATTGCGTTAGTGTGAGGAATACTGCGTTGATAGAATATAGAATAAATATATAAAACATCGAAAAACAACAATTTCATTCACAATCATACTATTTATCCTTGTGTAGGCACCTTTATATTAGAAATTCCTCTTCTCATTAAAAAGATAAATAAATAAAATTTTACAATTTAGCAATGCACATCAGCCTTTATTTTTCTATTTTAACGCACCGTTTCCGAGATACATGACTAAACAAGTTTAAAAAGTTTTTAAGTGGCTGTATCTCGGAAATAGCGCAACAAATTATAAAATTGTATATAAACAAAAATAAAGAGAAAAAAATTTACAACAAAAAATATCTGATAAGTATTTCCGTAAAAACGATTTTTAGATGACAAAAAGTCTTCGTACAGTACAATTTGCATTGCTATCATAGGAGCGGAGCATACGAATACTTTCTCCACGGCACCGTAAAAGTTTAAATAATAATTATTATGCTACAGATAAAAATAAATATGGTGATAATAAAAAAATAGAAAGTGTATGAAAAGCAATAAAAATACTTCTTGTATGCGTTTTGAGGTTTTTCCATTTTCATATTACAGTATTACATAATAATGAAATTACGTATCTAATGTATCTAATGTATATAATAGGTAAGTATTACTACATACTATGAACTGTACAATACCTCGTAATTACAATTCAGTTAAATAAAGCAGTATAATATTTAAGAACTATTTTTCTATTAAATATTTGAAGTGCATTAATCTATGCGAATATTCTTTTTTAATTAAGCGCCGTAGGCGAATTTTTTAAAAATTACAAGTTTTTAAACATACATTACCGGGCAAGTTTGAATAAATAGACCGTTTCAATCTTAGCTTATAGCCTAATTATTTTATGTAGTGCAAAATGCATTTTAAAATACTGGCGATCGACTAAAAATCATTGCGCGATCGACCTTATACCACTACTATTAATAGCGACTGCCGTGATTGTAGAAAATTTGTTCCAAAGTTTAATTATGTTCACTGTATGACATGTTTTTGTAATTACTATAATATTAGATTTAATAAAAACACTTTCGGATTAAAAATAACCCAATTGTTTGTAAACATATTTTGGCTATCTTCTATTCCTATCCCTTATATTCACTACCGTAGAACTCTATTTCATGTTTTTGCGATGATTTGCTTAGTAACAAATAACAATAATTATTGTCTATATTGAATTGTTTCCCAACAGCTATTGCATACTACATAGGTAATACGTAAATGCAGTGATTTTTTGAACGTTTCAATTTAAAAAAAACATGTGTAACCAAGTATAATAAATTGTTTTTCTACAGATTTATCCATCTATAACTAGCCTTGAAAACCAATACCCATGTCCAAGTTTATACGTATTACTTATGACTAATTTTGCGTTTTCAATCGCATACAAGGATTAAAAATAAACATAGGTAATTATTATAGTAGGTAAAGTATGTGGCCTTCAAATGTGCCAACTTTTGCGAACTGCTGTCACATCCTTGCAATTCTTTTCAAGTTCAAGGCCGTCTGAATATAGCTAGCCAGCGTGAATTGTACGAAACCTCAACTTCGACTACCTTCGATTTCACGTTATTATATTTACCCATGATAATATTTACCTATTATTTTTTCAAGTAAAAACTGTATTTAATTATTTGAACATTACGATGACGGAAAACTATTTTTTTTAAAAATTGTTAGACGAGCAATTTCTCAATAGGTATCAAAAAGTGTTGATTTTTGAAACTCATAATTTGCAACCGTATTGGCATAATCTTTGTCTATTTTTGGCATCAATTCAATTTGATAGTATAAGTAGACTTCAAATTGGAAAAACTAAGAACTGAAATATTTACTATGTTATGGCAAATTAGAATAGCATGGATTTGAAATAGATTATACTTGTTAATAGGTATTATCTGTACTGTTATTTTTGATTTTTCAAACTGGTAATTTGCAGCAATATTGAAAAAAAAATTTGTCTATTTTGACATCAAAGCTACTTGATAGGGAAGTAGGGTTGAAATTGTAAAAAATTAGAACTATAAACTACTATGTCGAAATTCACAATATTATCAGTATACAAATATTCGTAGATAATAAAGGGTTTGTATAAAAATGTAAATGCAAATAATAATATTAATTATTTACTTTTGGTGTTATATTGTTTTGTAAAATAAAATTTGCTATAGGCATGGGTTGAAATTTTTTTTTTTTACTAATTGATAATATGAAATAAATTTTATTTTAAATTAAATATGTAAATACACTACAGGCTAATTTGGGTTGGCGGGGGGGGGGGGTCCGATGGCTTTTATGGATGACTATATTATAAAATATTATACAAGTACTACTATGTAAGTGTACTGAATTATTATTCGACGTTGCACTTTTGAAGATAACTTGACAAAGTTGATTATGTATTTAACTTTTTAATATTTTATCTGCAAATTTTTACATTGCATATCTCAATCATTACCACATTTAATTTAATCATATACATACATTTAATACTGTAATGAAATTTTATAATGTATATTTTTAATTTCCAAGGGTCGCTTAATCGCATGCCAAGTTCTTTTTCTTGAAGATAATCTTTTTAGTGACACAGAAAGCTCCTGATTAGATAAGGAGTAGATTATTACGCAAAACTATTATCTTTTCATTTCGCAACAAGTAAATTTTTGCGATCAATATACTGTATAATTAAATTCTTATCTTCATCAAGGCTAACTTATACCAACAGGAAATTTATTTTTTTTGCACACTTAAAAAAATATAAGAAACTTGAGATTATATTCTTTAATTTAATTTCGTGCGGAAAGACGTCTTTTCCGGGCATCGAAAATTGTGGACAAAGTGACTCATTGTCAAAGCAATTTCTATTATTTTTACAGTTTATATTAGTAATAGATCCGGGTACGTAGGAGGGTAAAACAGCTTCCATGTTGGTCTATTGTTACCAAACTAACCGCGGTCAGCGCGTTACATTTTTGTAATAAAAAATAAAAAAAAGTGATGAGTTATGGTGCTAATTTTCATCTTTATGAAATTTTTTTGCATCGTACTTTGATGGTTCTAACGACTTTTCCACTCAAAATTAGATAAAGCGTGTACGTAAGGAACTCGTGGGAATTCGTTGACTTTTCACACTCGTCTATCTAGATTTGTCCATTCGTTCAGCAATATGTTTCTTTTTCCCCTCATTGCATAAATCACTATTGTTTACTAGAATTTTTCTGTCTTCTTTCTTACTAGCAATTCTGATAAAAGTTAATTATGGAAAACCCTAATAAATATTGTAATTATTATTATCTTTCGTAAATTTGTCTTTTGGAAAAATTATTTTGGGTTATCTGCCTTGACCGTACATATACTATGTATTTATTTTTTTAATACATTAGTATGAAAACAGTGAATTACAAGTACAACGGTCATCAGAAATGATTTAGTAGGTCTGTCATGAATATGAAATCCGCTATGATTTAATTATGACACAAATTTCAATTTACTATGCATTAATAATTGTTATTCGTATTTCAGCAATAAGAATGTCAAGTTTAAGAAGCATTTAAAATGGCTATTGTACTAAATAGACGCTAAATAAATTTATTACACCAAATTAAATTATCGTGCAATCCCATTATATTGAATGGAAAATTTGTGTTAAGTAAATTATAAATAAGAAAGTATTTTCAGAAAATGGAAACAAACTGTCGGAAGGATATTTCGCTTATTAAGTTTTATTGGCGCCGAAAACAGCGTTCAATTAAAAAATTACAATTTTTGAAGATGAAGATGAAACTAAAATATTAATTTAAAATTTGTATTTCAATTTGAAATTGGCCAGTATAAGTATGTACATAATAATATCGTCGGCTTACTGCATGAACCAGATAAGTAACATAATGATAGTTTTGAGATAATAGAGATTTAAATTTTAGATGTACATTAAAAATCAGTAAATTAAGAAATATGTTTAATAAACAGAAGATCGTATAAGAAATATATAATTATAATTCTTAAATAAACTTATAAAAATAATATTTCTGAGAAAAATATACAGTTAACTAAAAATTGCCAAAAATGGACTTATCTTGTTTTGGAAGTAAGCCGACGATATATTATATTTTTTATGGAAAGGGGATAATTTTTCAAACATGCTATAATTTTTATGACGAAAATATGATATGATAATATATAATAAAACTTGGCTATGTAAATATCACATAACTTTCCCCATTTAATCTGGGCTCATAAATAAATTTTAAGAGTACTAATTTTTGGCCAAATCAACGAAGATTCAGAAAAATGCGGAAACGAAATGTCTCAATATATGCCCTATAAAAGCTATCTAGAATTTGCTTTCCATTGAAAAATTTAAAAGCGAAATATATTTATGAAAATTGGAAATTACATAAGATTTCATCCAATTTAATAGATTATCCCCCAAAAGTATACTAAAAAATTACCTTTTTTATTTTTACAGTGCCATTTTATTTTTTGATACATTGTATGTTTTTCTATATTCCAGACCATCGACATGAAACAACATTGAATTGACATAAAACAAATTGAGTAAAACAATAAAAAAGTGGTGGTCCAAAAGTAATTTTTTATTTTATCATTTCCGCAATTTTCAATGGATTTTCATCTGGCCTTCTGATTTAATCATAATACACGTTTATGCCAAATTTTATTACATCAATTTTTTTTTTTTAGAGCTAACATCCAATTAAAGTTGACTAAAGTGTTGTCAGGACATATTTTAACAGTAAAATTTCAATTTTTGAGTGGATTATAATATTTTCCGTATACATAGTACGTTAATACGCATGGGAAAAGTAAAAATGGTTTTTTATATACATAATTGAAATGTGTAGTATCTGTCATCAAAACGTAGCATTGAAATTTAAATCAAAATACTCAAAAAATTGTTCTTTTTATTAAATCATTGCAATATATTATCTATATTGAATACATTATTATATTATAATCCTTAATAATAATTAATGACACATATTATTATCGCATGTTCGATGTTTGAAAATTTAGAAATACATAGATACTATTAAGTAATATAAGTATATATTGGTAATGTAATACAATATTATATATATTAAGTAATAAATAATAATTAAAGCTAGAAAGTCCATGCACTTTTTTCATCGAGTCGATTCACAATAAACATAAGCATAAGAAATTAAAGTACAGATAAAAGTTTAATCGAGAATTAAATAATGCTGGAATCATTCTGATGTTCGCAAAAAACATCATCAACATCTACATCATGCAGCTTAAGATTTCAATATTTACGTTTATATCTTACTTATGTCTTATGTTTTTCTTACGTTTATGTTCATTGTGAATCCACACTAATACTTACTAGATGAATTAGAATTGAACGTCAACATACGAATCCATTCAAAACTTGCAAATTTTTAATTTGCAACGGCGACTCAGTATTCATATTAAACAAAAACCTGTTTAAAATTAAAAAGAAATTGAAATTGCAAAAATTTGATTTTGTATCGATAATATATTTCGAATGTCTTCTAAATGTATCCTGGATATCAAGACTAAGATTCCACATCAAATGCTTACATATTTGGTATCGTGCAATTTTGTTAATTTTTGAGTACACATTTTTACAAATTTTACTGCAACTTCCTAGCTTTAGTAATGAAATGAACATCTTTAATGTATTACGTTTTGAATGGATATTTAAAAAATTTTATCTTACATTAGATTAAAATAAATATCCGATCTCATACGAAGTGTTTCAATAGTGCAGTGTACGTGAAATACACGTGGTCACTTCGTTATTCTCGTATTGACGATCAGTTCTCAATATTATTGTTCGTGAGCTTATTCAATTTTGGAATTTTTTTGAAATTTCGTTACACTATGGTCTGAAAATGTTTCGAATTAATTAATAAATAGATACTATATCGTCATTGCTATTTGTTATTCAATGACCCATCTAATATTTGTTGCAAATCACGCAGAACTTTGCAAGTAGTGTGCAATTTCTCATTTTCTTGAGGAAATGTTATTATTACATTAAATATGTAAATTATGTGTTTAGTTTAATTTTCATGTGTAAATTATTGTGCCCAACAAAAATGGATAGCTGGATGCAAGATGTGGTATGTTTATTTTTACGAGCTTTTATTATCTTAATTACAAATTGCAATTAAAGTGTCAGAACTTATGCAACAGCAAGAAAACTGTAGTATGAATACCTTATTAATCTAATTCAAACGTCGTGCGGATTCTTCTCGATTTTCCACAAGCATCGTTAATTATTTCACTGGTTTTTCTTTCTTTCTAACCACGTTAATTTTGTATTACCGCATACTTAATTGATTTGTGTGTTCGACTATGGTGAAAACAAGCATTTGATGTTCATTCATTCTTGTATATTTTAATAATCGTCCTAGGTAGGTACCGAACTTTTTCGATCTTTATCTAATATATTACAATATAATCACTGTATTTAATTTAACAATTGAAACGAAATTGTTGTATGTTTCAAGTTTTCCATTTTGAATAATTTTTATTATTTAATACCTTACTAGATGATAATATGCTAATTTCTTGCACGTTATAACTTCAGTTTGTCGTTAATTTTGTATTATAAAATAATTCTCGATCACATCTCGCAGACGCCACCATTTTAATCTCTATCCATACTATACTAGTCTTTTTTTATTATTATTAACGTAGTAAATTAATTAACACTTACGTATAGGTATTAATACTGGTAAAACAAGTTTATAATGATTAAAAATAATAAAAAGATTATCGACAGCAATTTATTTCACTTTTAGTTTTTAGCGCATTTCATCTTAACGTGTTTTTCATAACTATAACATCATCAGATACACCTACCTTTATTTTTATTTAGAATTGGAAAAACTTGACTTTGCATCCTTCAATAAATAAATAAACTTCAGAATTCACTATTTGACTGCAATATTATTTAAATATAATAGTTTTTTTATGGTTGAAGAAAAACTAACCTGTTTTATTTGGAGCAGAAGTGACTTTTTATGAATCATCAGTAATTGTTAACTACTAAAAGGAAATTTTTTGTTTCTTATAAACGGCGTTTTGTTTTATTAGAAGTTTAAGTTACTTTTACTTCGAATAAAAAATTATGTGTTTTCAAACCTCGAAAACTTTTGTTAAACCAGGTACAATATTCAGTTTGATTAGTTAAACAAGAAAAATTATTATGTACTACTTTATACGTTTCCACGCAATTTAAATCGATACAAATTCCGTATCTTACATTACTATACTCAAATGATGATCATAGTAATGTATTTAGAAATTTCTTTAACTTGACAAAGACAGAGGTTTGGCTGCCGCTTCTAAAGAATCGCACCTTAAATTCTGGTTTATACATGCGCAGCGTTCGAATACCACAGCATATTACTAAAGCTGCTTATGCAGACGGCGCGGCGTAACGCGACGCAACGCCACGTTCAAAGATTCTTATTGGTTTATCTTTCGGTCTGGATTAAACAGAATCATACGTTCCGTCACCTTACGATTCAGAATAAACTTAGCTTTAATTAATCGAATAGTAAACGACCAGATTAAAACCATTGGCAATGTGTTGTGGTTTTCACGCGCTATATCCTGCTTCGCTGTTAACGCGGAAAAGATGGTTGATGGCATTAAAACCAGCTAAACACGACCTGACATGGTCACAGAAAGAAAACGATTGTTGTTTGTTCAACAAAATGTATTGTTCTTTCTCTGTCAGACCGACCATGTCAGGTCGTGTATAGATCGTTTAAAACTCAAATTGAAGTATACGAATTCATATTTTTTTTAATTTATAGATGCACTGACGTTGATGCTCAGCTGTCTCGCAGTTGACCAACTTTTAACTTGAGCGTTACGTCAGTGAATCTATTGAAAACAACCTACCGCAGACGAGCTTTGATTTGAAACAAATTCTTTCAAAAATGAAGCCGCAACCGATTTGTACCGCAGTTCAAATCAAAAATTGTAGTATAAATATTATATTGGAATTATCAATGTGCTCGATAGAATATGTAATTGATATACAATGCAGGTAACACTGCAAATTATCTTAAAACATTAGCTGATAAATCCGGGAAGTAAAGTGCGCGATTGCTATAATAGTTCATAGGTTATTAATTAGTAATTGACACATTTCTGCGTTATAAAATATTTACTACTATGCATTCAATATTAGCTAGATATGACTGATTGGGTGGTCATATCAGATTTTTTTCAATCATGTACAGCTGCTAATCTATTGTTATGGAATCGCCATAATTTTGGCTATGTAGTGTATACATCATATCAATATTTATATCATTGATGGCAGAAACATAGATCTATTATTTCCGTAACAAACTAAAATAAAAGAAATATATTTAAATAATTAGTGATGTGCAATTTGGATAACTTTTGTTTTCTAAACCTTAATTGAAATATTTGAAATTAAACAATAACAATAATTATTTATTTCTTAATTCTATTTTTAGCGTTCTCAGAAATGCCACCTCTGTGTGACTCAATCAAGTCTATGCCAAAATATAAATCTAAATTTAAGGGAACAGTTTGAGTAGACAATCGGGTGCCAGTTGAATTTCCAAAACCTAGATATCCACTGCCTATGTAAAATATTTGTGTACTTTCAGTATTTTTGACTTGGAAAATTTGTAATAATCATTACACATTCATACCGACTGTCTAGGTGTTTTTTTTTATTGAACCAAGTTATTACGTACAAATATAATGCTGAACTTGAATAGTTGTATGTCTAAAGGATTCTTAAAAGTTTGATGTATGTCGAGATTGGCAGCTGTTGTAACCTTGTACATGAAAATTCATTTACATAATAAATCTGTAAATAGCTTAAAATCGGTTTTAAGATTATTAAACAGTTTTATAAATAGCCCTATTAAATCCTACGTGTAATAATTATCCTTTAATTAATCCTAACATTAACGATGTTTTCCACACAATAACATGTACATACTATGTACATTTCATCGAAATATGGAATCAATATAATTTGAATCACGAGCTTTTTAAAAGTTTCATAGCTTAGATAATACAATATAGCACAAGTTGAAAAGTTAATAAAATCAGAAGAAAGCAGTAAACTGCTTTCGAAAACTTATGAACTCGATTACGTTTACTCGTCTTGATAATTTTTAATTTATTTATATATAATTTTAAAAATATTAAAAAAAGTATCTTATAGCCTAACTCTTTTTTTTTTTAAATAACTTGTTCAGTTTTGTTTCGACTCACATACTAAAAAGTAAATGTTGAATGTGTGAATAAGGAATGTCATGGAGTAAGTAAGATGAATCTCTAGAAGTGTTGATTAAAATTCTTGCTGAACTGTTACAGAAACGACAAATATTTTCCAACAAACAATAGTCGAACATTCGCATTTCACTCTGTTGAAAAATTCTTATTTATAAAAGCATGTAGAAGCTATTCTACGTCATCTTTTCTTTTATCTAAATTACAATATGTATTCACAATTTGTAAGTCAATTAGAAGAAATGCATGCATAATTCTCAGCATTCAAGCCAAATTTACATTGGTACACAATCGCCAAGGATCCATATCTTAGATATTCCGTTAAATATTCGAAATTGGCAGTAATAATTAAACACGGTTTTACTCATATTTGATAAAATCAATTTATCATAAGGATTAGCAAAATGTATTGCACTTGAAATTATTATTTAATTATCTGAATAGCACAGCTCGTGGTCGTGTTTCTATGTTCCTAATTCACAATTTATTGGGGACAAATTAGTTTCAAGTTTTCAAGTAATACGGAACCTCTATGTTTGCCTCACTTCACATCATTTAAATTATTATCTTCCCATTCTTTTGAACTTACTGTAGTCATTATAAAAATATTCATAAAAAACATTTCTCTGTTTGAATGTCGTGGGATTTCGCAAACCCACGTGAAGAACCTCTCAAGTGTAACTTTAGAATCGGATCATAGTTTGGTAGTTTGAAAGAGTACTAAAATTAAGCGAACACCTGGTTTTTTAAAGTGATATGAGCAACCGTTTCTAAGAAAATAGCCTTTAAAAGTTTGATCGCAATACTCTGGCTAGTTTAAAATAACAAATTCAAACGTCTTCGGACCGAGTTATATAGCAGAACATTATTATATTATATTACCCTTTTCTCCAATGCAAGAAAAATAGCGAAACCTTGACACAAGTTATTATAAAACAGCTAAAACTAGCGTTTAAATAAAGTAATTTATAAACTATATAAATTATTAACCAGTGCATAATATTATTTATTGTAAGCTTTAAAAAAACATGTTATTTTTATTTTAATCCAAATTCTCACGGATGGATTAACGAGATTCAAGTTATTACTAGAAACTCACTTTTATTTAATTGAAATGAACTTAAAAATGAATTTCAAGTAGGTTTTTGTGGTAATTAGTATAATATGTATTGTTAAATATAAAATTAAACAGAAACGTTAAAATAATAGAATTTTTTACTTTTCTGTTTAGTTGTATGTTTAATTCCACTTTTATTTGCTCATGCGGTAGCATCAAAAACCATATTGCATGCTTAAGTTGAATCTGTAGATACCAATATTTTTTCAAAATAAGGGGGTGCGAAAACAATCAAGTTAAAATGTAAAAAATAAGAGTTTTAAGTAATTTATTATTAACTTAAATGAACACATAATAGTTATTAATTATATAAGGGGATTAAGAAGCCTCTAATCTACGAGAAAAAATGGGCACTCGAGGCGCAGCCGAGAGTCACATTTTTTCGAGAAGATTATAGGCTTGTTAATTTCCGAATGTAATTCAACGTTTTATCCACGACCATGGCCAAAACCACAAGAAAAAATTTTGGTTTTGAGAAACGTCAGATTTGACAAATTGATTTTGACCAATACCTACTGATTTTGAGCTGAAAACTAATCCACTAGTGTATTATGAATTCTAATCCATTAGTGTATTAAAAGGGCTCTAATCCACGGAAAACGGACGTATTAAACCTTCCTAATATAGTGGTCGTGGATAAATATATAAATTTTTAATAGCCATCAAATTAAATTAACATTAAAATTAATTTGAAAATAATTTTTTAATGTTAATTTAATTTGATTACTATTAAAAATTCATATATTAATATGGACAATACAACTACCATGCTTATGTGTATACATAATGTAGTACATCTATGAATCAAGCATAACAGAAAAATATACAAACACAAGTTTCAAATAATAGTACTACCTATAAATATTATTTCACAAAAACAAGAAAAAATTTCTGTAAGGTTAGATTGAATTTGATCAACTTGGAACCATCGTGGAAACACATTTTAGAAATTTTCGTAAATATAAACAAGATCATAAACACATTTTCTGCCCGAAAAGCCTAAAGTAACTTTTTCAAATAACAGAAATATGTACAGAAGCGGTCAACTATGTAGCATTGGTTTAGACTCTAGAATAATGATTAATTTCGATTGGTTGAATATAAATAAATTAATCAATGAGAAAACAGAAAATATGCTTCGATAGTTCCCAATAAGGCCAGCTCGTGCATCGAAAATTAAAGTTTTACATACTCAATACCAATAGGTTTCCATAAAAATCCAGAATAGATTGAAGAAAGAAATAGATGAAGTTTCAGAGGCACCGGCTTATGAGAGTTTTGCTTCAATTAAACCGCCAAAATTTACTGATCATTATCAATTTCGCCTCAGTACATAGTCAACCGTGTTTGAAAATTGTATGTAAAAGTCGCCAATATTTTTTTAAATGATTTAAATAGAATGTAAATAATTAATCGTTCAAGTCTAAACGAATCTTCTCAATTTGTTCTAAGCAATTAATGATTACATAAAAATATTCAAAGTTCAAAATATTGCTAATCTTACGGAAATATATCTACATTATATCTTTGTGTTGTCTTCAATTTTACGATAATACATAATCTTTCAAAGACTACATCACAGATGATTTACAAGTAACCTGGATTAGACCGGTATGGTAGTGTGGCATAAAGCAAATAGATCTTTATCGTTAATTAATTACACAACTGATGAAAAAAGTTTTTATTTGGCAGTAGATGTTGCAGACTTGAATAGTAATGATTAGATCGATCAAAAACATTAATTAGAATTTTATTTGGAGAAATTTTGGCGGAATGCTAAAATAATGCTATGCCATGAGTGCGCTAATTATTCGGCTCTCTGAAATTTATTTTCGAGTTTGAGAATGTTTTTCAATGTTACTGTATGATAACTGAAAATTAGGTCAAAGTTAATTGGATTTTATCTTTTATCTCCAAACTTTAATAAAATTTTAAAACTTATTATTGACCGATTGTTCAAAGAAGTGTTAAAATTAAGATCTTGTACAGTGCTTTTTAATTAAAATTTGACGCGATATTCTACCGAGTAACCAATTTATTTTTTCCTGTTTGATAAACAGATATTTCAAAATTACCGGAAACTAGGTTGTTTTAACGTTCGTAAAATTCTGAAAGTAAAAGTTCGTCAGTAGTATAGAGTATAGACCCTAGATAACGCTCTTAACATAGTGATATATATGTTACCACTTATTTATCAACAGTCTTAACATTTATAAGATCATCTTTTATATTATATAACTATATTATTTATGAATATAGTTATTTTAATATTGTTATTCGCATAACAAAACAATATAATTATTTATGAATATATTTATGTATGTATTTATTATGCTTGGCAATTTATCAATATATCATTGATTATTATATAATTAATTATTATAACTCTATATGCATTACGTATCGCTTTTTTTTTAAGAATCTTTAATCAAACTTAATTAATTTATAAGTTTCAATAAGAAACAGCATTAATAATATAGGTGCATTAATTATGTACTAAAATGCTAGGATAATTTAAAATTTCAATTTTGTTTTGTTTGATTTCGTATCTATGAATGATATTCTATGCAATAAATCAATGGCACTAAAAATAAGTACTTATACAAAAAATGTCTTGGTGTTTAATCTTTATCTTTAAACCACTTTTTCACAAAACTGTAGTTTTTAAAGTTATCCTATCATTCTAGTGCAGCGATATTAATAATGTGTATTCGATATTCTTAATCAATTCAGCAAATTGAATTAAATTAAATTAAATTACAACTGTTTTTTTTTGCTGGTGCAACTAGTGTTTTGAAAAATCAGAGAATCATCGATTAATCAGCCGATCGGCGGTTGTTCAATCGAGTGTTTCTACGGTCGGTTGGTGCAACCGGGCATGAGTATTCAAATGTTTAACGGAAAAAATTTTAAATAATTTTGTATGTGAAAAGTAAAAACGTGAAAAGTAGAATAGATTCTAGCAAACGAAGTAAAAATTTCACCGATTTCGACAAGGATCTTTTATTTGGTATAGTACAAAAATTTGATCACATTGTAGAAAATAAAAGAACGAATGCAACAACTGACAAGTTAAAAACCGAAGCTTGCATGGAAATATGCAAAAAAATTAATGTCAATAAAACAATGGTCCTCGCAACACCAAACAGTTGCACAATTTATATATTTCTATGAAAAAGAAAGCAAGAAAAAACTTTAAATATATTATTAAAAAAAATTTGTTTTAAATAAGTATAATAAGTTAATTAAACACTAATATCAATATAATTGGGCTTTCAGCGACGTTTATTGCCTTCGTCAAAGTTTATTTATTCAAATGCGCAATCTGCGCATATTCCAAAAAGTTAACCAACACATAACTCGTGCCGATCGGTAGGCTAACCTTAACCAGAGATCTCAGGTTATCTTTCGCTATAGAAACCCAAAATCTGCGGATATATAACGGTTAACCTTAACCTTAGTATAACTCGAGCTTCAGAAACCGGGCATAAGAGATAAATTTTTGTACGTAATTTAATCTAAATATTTAATTTATTATTTTTGTTTACTATATTTTTAAGTTGGCAAACAAATTGACGAATCGCAGGTGCTATACGGATATATACATAGATTATTATGATAATAACCATTTGTCTCGTACTTTATTTGTGAAACCCAATAGTAATCATATCAATATTTTAGGATCGTCAAATTTTATTTTAATTAATAACTATTACTAGAAAGTCGCGGCCGCCATTGCCTCTAAGTGAGTGAATACAAGAGAACTCTGATTGATGTGCAACACGAATAATACTTAATTTAATTGACCTGCACCTCAATTGGTTCACACTGCAACGACGTATGGGAGGTATAATGGAACTTCGTAATATCGAATATATAAAAAATAAATCCGCTATGCCGTTAATATATAGATAGGAAGATATTTAGGGATGTATTATCCTAAGTATTGTATTCATTGTCTAATATCAAAATTATGTTCCAGTTCGGATACCATTTTCTTTATGTGGTAAAATTAAATACTTAATCCAGAAGATTATAAAATAATATTCTTAAGTTGATTAATTGGATTAAGTCGTCACAGATAGATAGAAAATCCGTCAATATGTTGATCATATTGTCTCAGCTGTAGGTATCTTATGAACACAATTTATCAAATTATTAGAAGAGCTTAGAGATAGAGAGCTTAAACGTCAAGATCGATTGAAAAATGTAGAAAGAGTACTGCGTACAAACTTTTGGTATATCGTATTAATTATAATTATAGATACTAATTATTATATCACGCTGCCGCACATGTTGTAAGAACACAATGTACAATATATTAAAATAAAATTCTAGATCCAGAACTATTATGTAAGAATGAAAGTACAAAGCATTCCGTCATTATTTTATTTTCATAGATATCTATATATCGTGGGCGTACAAGGAAAACCATGTAAGTCCACTTTTTTGAGAAAATAGTTTTTTCGCATAATTAAGTCCAATTAGGTCTAACCTCTCATATTAGACTGATTCAGATTTCGATAATGAGCCTTTGGCTCAGTATTTTGTCTAGAAAAAGTAAAGAAGCATATCATAAATTTACATGACATCTCAGGAAGATCACAAACATTCGTTCTTCTTGTTTATAACAACACTAAATATTCAAATTTCAGCTTATATATGATTGCAATTATGCTTTTAATAACATGTGACAAAATCAGCAACAAATTGTGTATATTAATTCTATAATCTTTAAATAATTTATGTAATAGTAACGTCGTCGATTCGTAGTCACTTTATTTATTATATTATTCAGATAATAATTGTTATTATTTGCTGTTATTTTCACAATGTTTCCGTCAAGCTTTGAATAATAACCTGTAAAATTTTCATTGCTGCAGATTACATTGCTGCAGATTCGAATTGAACGAATGTTTGTTCTTATGGCCAAATAACATGGAAATTTGCCACTTTAAGTGCTATTATTATAAAATGCAAATAAACAATTTGTTTCTAACCACCCAGTATTTCAATTTAACCTAAATTATCTCTAAATGACCGTCATATCCTAAAAATTGGTTTATGTCCGACTGTATTATAATAACATGATTTCAATATCACTTAGCGACCATAAGAGAACATTTTATGGAACTAGTCCGTTTTACTTTATTAATAAAGTAAAACGGCCGCCTGTCAATGTCAATGAAATAAACGTCAAAATTAATATTTTATTTAATTTAATTTATAAACGATTACATTAATTATTATTACTTTGATTATAATAGTTGTTAATATTGAAAACACAATTCACATTATTACTAATTGAAACCGGTAATGCTGGTGCTTTATTTATTTGCTGAATTTCTTCGTTTTCGACTCTAGAAATACCTTCTTGCCCTAAAATTTTTGTAGCAACATTAATTTTTTTGCTTTCGGATTCTTCTACGTATCCTTCGGCAACACTAGCGGAGCGCCATCCTCCATGGCGCATGATTTCGCTCATACTTCCCCCAGAATTTGCCAAAAGGCTTGCAGACGTTCTCCGAAAACAATGGCCCGTGTAGGAGCTGGAGTTCGGTAAATTTAAAAATTTGGCTACAATGCTAGGTACACTACCAATTTTGTGGATTCCTACAGGCTGGACAGTACATTTTTCTTTAACATAATTTACGAAGAATCTGCTATGTACAATTATTTTTGGTCTAAGGTTAATATATTTTCTAATTACATCCAATAAATTCAAATTTTCACTCGGTAGTATGATAAAGGACCTATCTTTTTTGGTTTTTGTGTCGATCAACTTGACCAATATATGTTTTTGATAATCTTCAACATTTGTGGTTGATAGTGAAACTAATTCTTGTCGTCTGCAAGCTCCACAGACACCAAAAATAAGACTAAACCTATAAATATACTTTCATTATTCATCATCGTAAGTCAAAGTAAATAAGTTAAGTATGTGTACCTTGTTTAACAGATGCTGTTCGTCATTGGCGTCAAATAAAAAAGAATTGACATGTTCTTTTGTTAAAATGAATGACTTTTTTGCTGCATACCCTTCTCTCTTTCTTTTCAGAAAAGGGATAATACTAGGAAACTTGCTTATATCGATTGCTTCATTTAAATTAATTGTAGTCCGCAGCATGGAATATTTGGTCCATAAGGTAGATATTTTATAAGACGCGAGATTAGTATTAAAATATGCCAATATACTATCCTCTGTAGTTTTCATAACTTGTTTTTCTAAACACCATTTTTTGTATGTGCCGTAAGTTTCTTCGTATAATTGCTTTGACTTTGTCGGAAGTAGCGATTCTTTAGCTTTTAGGGCTATTTCAACAATTTCTTCCATTATTTAACTTATTAAATAATTTCACACAATTTTAAATCAACTATTTAAAACAAATTAATAAACAACTTATTGTAACCAGGAGCAATAAAAAAAGCACTCTTCGAAATTATGCAATTTTCACTACCTAAATGTCAAAGTAGAAAAAAAAGAAAAGAAAATCCTCTACGGTGCAGTCGAACATAAAGCTATGTATGTCATTTGCACATAATTAGGCTTTTTGGACTCAGCCTATTTATTGGCCTCGCTCGCAAGCTCGCTCTGCCATAAACTTCGGCTTCGTCCGATAAAGACCTATATTATGTACTCATGACATAAATAGCTATTTTCTTCTGATTGAAACAATATAGAGCAATATCGCCTTATAATATACTATTCATATTACCCTAGTTGTAATAATAGCTATTAATGAACACAAAAATAAAATTGGATTTTATATAGCACTTCAAACATTAAAATAACTTTTTCTCGCGTTTTTAGTTTTTGAACTTATAGGATTTTCCTTGTACGCCCACGATATATAGGTATATTTTCCAGTATAGAAATAATACTTATCTCTAAATAATTACCTATTGAATTTTTGTTAAAATAAATCAAATCTATGGTTTACAAATTAATATTTATTTATTTGCGGATTTACCAGTTTACATAAATAATTTATTACATTAAATAAAGTAACAATAACAATAAAGTCACAGAACTTGTTGGTGTAAGTTTAACCACCAGGCATAATATCAATATTCTACATTATACTTTTCTTGAATTCTCGAAATGAGGGATGAACAGATCAAACTACTCGATTTTCTGTAGTCTGTTGACAAGACGGATCATTCTTGAAAAGGGGGTATTAAGGCCATAATAAGTCCTATACCGACATGATACAAATATGTTCTTGTGTGCAGGGGAACGGATGACTGGAAACAATCTTTCAAGCGTTGGCAGGCAATTCCACTATTGACCAGGCGATAGGTAAAACGTAGATCAGCGACCAAGCGTCTGTATTCCAAAGACTTTGTGTTACAGGCAATTAAACAGTTGAAACTGGAGAAGTTATCTGCTGTATAACCAAGTTTAAAATTGAGATACTTGAGAAATTTCCGCTCCACCGATTCCAATCTTCCAACAGAAGTATGGTAAAGAGGAGATCATACACAAGACGCATACTCCAATGGAGATCTCACGAGAGAGAAGTAGAGAATTTTGACTGTATTAGCCGAGAAGTATTTACTTTGTCTGTGAATGAAACCAAGAGTCCGAAGTGCTTTGCCACATATTTTAGCAACATGGCTGTTAAAAGTTAAGTCGGTGTCTAAGCAAACACCCAAATTCCATTAATAGAGTAATCAAATGCATTGAAGCTATGTTTGGAAGACGATATCATTGATCACTTGTTAAAATTTAAGTCCAGGTTGTTGTTCTGACACCATAGATTAAGACTATCAAGATCCATTTACAATAAAAACAATCATGATTTAAAATGATAATTTAATATTGCTTTGTAAATCTTAAGGTCATCGGCAAACAATAGATAATTGCAGTATCTACTTAATGAACTGGCCAATGTCATTAATAAACAACAAAAACAGTATCGGACCACGGTGAGAACCCTGCGGAACACCTGACAATACTGAAATATCAGTCGAGTGAAAACCATTTATGCGCACTTTCTGTTTGCGGTTCCTTAGATAGCTACCAAGCCATTGGATTAATAATAATAAATCAAATTTATTTTCGTAAATACATCAAAGCAGATATATGAAGAAAACAGGCGTCACAAAAGAAGTGAATTACCAAAGCATTAACAAAAACCACAATAATATAATAATAAATCACAACAATAAATCACAATAAAACCACAAAAACTACAATAATAAAACAATTCAAAATTTAACATTCAAAAATTTCACCAAACAATAAGGCTCGATCTGTATAATAAAACGATCGAGCTCTTTCTTGAATATCTTTAAATCATTATTTATTTCGCGTAGGCGCAATGATAAGGCGTTATAAAGTTTCAAGCACATATAATGCGGACTACTTTCCGTGTTAGTCAGAGAGTGTATGGGATACATATAAAAATTATTCCTAGTAGGGTAAACACACTTTTTAACGCAACTAAAAAACTTCTTGTGCCTGTACAAGAAAAGTATACAATTCCTGATGTACATACCCGGCAAAGTCAAGAAATTGTGCTGTCTAAACAAACCCCTACTGATGCATTGTGAGAGAGACTGAGTAACACTCTAATAGCTAACTTCTGCAGGACAAAGATCTTGTTTGCTGACGTGCCACCGCTCCAGAAAATAATCCCAAAACCCATCAAAGAATGAAAATTCGCATAATACAGAATTCTCCGAGTTTCGGCATTCAATTGTCGACTCAAAACACTAGTCGTAAATAATACACATTCCGTTTTATCTCCATTCAAACACAGCCTGTTCATGCGCAACCATTCCTCAACCGATGAAAGATGAAAACTTAAGGTCGACTCTACATCGCTTAAATTATTACACAATAACAACAAAGTAGAATCATCGGCATAGTTGAGAAATTTATGCGGAGAATTCGCAGTAACCAGAGGTAGATCGTTCATGTAGATTATGAACAGGAGAGGACCGAGAATGCTCCCCTGGGGTACACCAAGGCCACAGCGCAACTACTCGAAGTAAAAGACTCTCCACGGCCAGTGATACAAGTTGATTGGAAGCCGGAAAGATAACTGACAAACCAAGATACAGCAATACCTCTTATACCGTATCTGTGAAGCTTCTTAAAGAGAATTGAATGATCCACACAATCAAAAGCCTTAGATAAATCCAGAACCCCCCCCCCCCCCCACCAGGGAAATCTACCCACTCTCTAATTCCAAACATATAGATTGAACCAGTTGGAAAAGGGCCGTATCCACCGATCTGTTCCTCGAAAATCTGTGCTGCGAGCTACTGAACAGCTCGAACTTGTCAGAAAACCGGACAATTCTACCACTGACAATCTTTTCCTGCAGCTTAGAAAAGGGACTGAGAAGTCTAATCGGTCGATAGTTGCCAAAGTCACCACAATCACCCATTTTGAGTAGAGGTATAACCAATGTGACTTTCAGCGCATTGGGAAAAATGCCGTGTTTGAAAGAATTGTTAAACAAGAATACCAACGGTCTCACAATAACATCGATGCACTTCTTTAAAACAATCGATGACAGGCCATCAACACCGCAACTATAACTTGATTTCAAACCACGAGCCGCCTTTAGTACTTCAGATTCCGTGCAATCAAAAAAATAAAATGATCTGCTCAGAGGATCAATAAAACAAAATAATTATTAAATTCATCAACAAGTGCATCTGAATAATTCAGACTTGAAGAACTACTTGACTCATCTTTTGGTTTATATAGAGAACGTCTTTTTTTCGAATATTTTCAAAATTTACAAAAACAGTTCTTTGACTTGATTTGAGATATGCTTGCAGTGAAAAGCAAATAGAATAGCAATAGAATTGTTTTTTGGTAAAAACAAAAAACCTCGATTTTTAACGGTTTTTTCGATTTTTCTTGAGAACTAATGGAGCGATTTGAATGATTTTTAATATTTTTAAAGCCTACAACTTTCCCATTTAACTTTTTTTGGAGTTATAATTTTTTTTTACAAAACACAGTTTTTTACGTTTAGGATTTTTTTAGGTCAAGTTCTCCGTTACATCTGTAGGTACTAGCAAAAAACGCTATTTTAGAATTGTTTTCTCTACACGCCCATATTTTTTTCTTGATAGCAATTTGTAATAATTTCTGTACCTATTGATTAGACTACTAATTATTGATATAAAATTTTATAATGCAATGCACAATTGAATAGTTCAGTTCAAAAGTAGCTATCTATGTCATAAGTGAAATGGATAATTATAATCACAAAAAACTGTCAGCTGTAAGATTTTTATTATGTTTGTTGGTTATAAAGTTTATACTATACATGTGATCTTTTTATGAAGTTTTAAAAAAAATTAAAAAATGTATACCTAAAACTTAATTAATAAATTAATTTTTTAACTTGTGAAATATAATTAAATAATCATATCATATAATTAATAAACATTATTAAAAATCGTTTAATTAACTGGTTCATTCCAAGATTATTTAATTAAAACTTAATTATTGTAATGTTTTTGGGTATAAACAGTTTTGAAACCTAAAGAAAATTATGATTAGCCCTTATGCGTTAATTACAAATTACAGCATTTTTTAAATATTTTATGTTTTCTTTTATTATTTTGTCACTGTCTTGTCATCTTATCTTTTAGATACCATTTTGACATTCACTTCTTTTTTTATTGAATACGAAATAATCGGTCAGATCCGTATTCAGAAATTATTTACAAAGAACTTCTTCGTAATTCATGATATATAGTACTCTTTTTTAAAGAAAAATATTGGAATTTGTACTAAAACGGCGACCTCTAAATTTTAACCAATAAAATTGCTTTAAATTTAGACGGTTTTACAATAACGAAATTTTCGCGATTTAAGTGTTATGTGTGTTGCCTAAACTGAACCCGACAGAGTCATAAATAAGGGAGATGTGGACAGAGTTAAATGTAATATCGAATAGTCGTAGTTACTTGGTTATAACTAGAGTGTGGAATTATATGTAAATGCATATTTTTGTTGCTTGTTCCTAGAATCGTAAAAAATTGTATCTATGCGTTTCTATAACTTGAAAGTTTACAACCAAAATTTAAGAGTACATATTTCATATGTTTTTATTTTTAAGACATATAAGTGCATATTTTCATACTTTTAAGAAAATAAAATTAAAAAAAGATAAACTTTGCAAAAATATCTTTGCAAAGAACAGCTTCCCAGGCATGGCTTGAAAACGAATTTGTTTATTTATTGTTGCATCCGCAATAAACATCATACATCAATATTGCCGCTTATTGTGCCGTCATAATGGAAATGCAGCTTATGATTATTTTATGAGTCATAATTAGAGCACGCAATTTAATGAATTTGCATATTTCTTAAAATTGACATGTCACCAAAATCCATATGGATAAAGCCGAATTAGGCAAATCAGAATTCAATAAAATACTTTTTAAAATACATATTTTGCATGTTTTTAACATTCGGTGGATATTTTCGTAAGTGCATTTTTGCACTTTTTTTTATTCAACGGTTCCATTTTCAATATTTCAAAGGCGATTTTCTCGAAAATTTCTTACTATCTGTCCCAACAGCTTTGGGGAATTGTTATTCGAAGACTGACCTTCCAGCGCAATAAGTAACAAAAATTACAAAAATGCGGCTGGCGTATAATCTCATTGTTAATTGTAATTAAATATCTCAATAAAATTAATTAAAAAAATTAAAGGTGTTTGCCTTTTAGTACATAATCTTTTATTTTTAAAGCATATACGTGCATATTTCAGACATTTATTGCTGCATATGTGATATGTATGTGCATATATTGGGTACTTTTTAGTGTATAAATTCTACACTCTAGTTATAACATTTTGCTTTTTTGTGGTGAATATTTAATATTACTACAAGATCAAGTACTATTTAAATTATGTGAAGTTTCCCGGTGTAAATTAGACTTTGCAAACGACGCGCCACCTATAGTATTCATATCTTGGATCGACTATAGTCTTCTTGTACACTAGATCAATCAAAAATGGGTACTGTCAGTTAATTCCCATCACGAATTTCAAAATTTCAACTACACTATAGGAAAGATGACAATTTTCTGAGCATTTAAAAAAAGAATCCTGGACCGTCCATTAGTTTTCGAGAAAACGGCATTTTAAAATTAGGAAAAGCAGGCGAATGTAACATGATACACCCGATGTGTGACGGTCGGTCTCACGTTGATGTACGGTCTCGTCGGTGACGGTCTCATTTTGTTGACGGTACGTGTGCTTTGATCTACTCTTAAAGTTGTGTTCCAATCGAAGACCCCACACCGATCGACCCGGCCTCGACAAAGGAAGTCACTCAAATAATCCGATCCCTGAAGAACAGGAAGGCACCCGGACCCGACGCGATCACAAACCGTTCCCTCAAGGCAATGCCGCGCAAGGCAATCGCTGCACTCACCGGCATCATCAACGCCTCACTCCGCCTCCGCTACTATCCGCAGAAATGGAAAACTGCCGACGTAGTGGTCATTCCCAAGGCAGGTCAAGATCCCCGGAAGCCCCAAAGCTATCGCCCCATCAGCCTCCTCCCGTCACTAGGAAAAGTCGCAGAAAGAGTCATCTGCACTCGTATCAAGCAAACCATGTTCGATCAAAGCATCCTGCAAGACGAGCAGTTCGGTTTTCGCTCAGGACACGGCACGGTTCAGCAAGTCCTCCGCCTGGTCGAACACATCTCCCTCGGTTTTAACAAGAAAGAGGTCACCGCACTCGTTCTACTCGACGTCTCGAAGGCCTTCGACAAAGTGTGGCACGAAGGTCTTCTCTACAAGATGTTCAACGCCAACATCCAACCAGCACTCGTCAAGCTGGTGGCGTCATACCTTGAAAATCGAAAATTCAAGGTGAAATTCGAAGGCACCCGATCCTCCGAGCGCTTCATCACTGCCGGAGTACCCCAAGGATCCATCCTCGCCCCGACCCTTTTCAACATCTTCGTGAGCGACATGCCAGCCCCAACCGACCCGAGGACGAAGATCTCGCTCTATGCGGATGACACGGCCGTGTACACTTCCTCCAGGAGTCAAGATCTCGCCACCGACCGACTGCAAGACACCGTAAACAACCTGGAAAGATGGTTCGCAACATGGCGCATCGGTGTAAACTCGGCCAAAAGCACCGCGACCATGTTCAAAAAGAAACGTTACAAGATCCGTCCTCGAACCAACATCTTCATGTTCGAGACCCCAATCCCATGGACAAACACTTCCAAGTATCTGGGAGTCACTTTGGACTACAGACTACTGTGGAAGGAACACATTCAAACCGCTGCAAACCGGGGAAGAGCCGTCTTCACAAAGCTCTACCCGCTCCTAGCTTCCGACAGCAAGATGTCACCGGCAAACAAGCTGCGCATCTACAAGGCCATCATCAGACCCACCATGACCTACGCCGCGCCCGTGTGGGGGACGGCTGCCCGCACCCACATAAAGAAGATCCAAGTGGTGCAAAACAAATCCATCCGGCACGCATTTTCAAGCCCGTATTATGTCACAAATAGAAGACTCCACGCCGACGCGAAGATGGAAACCATCGACGTGCATATCAGGAACCAGGCGGAAAAATTATACAAGACCGCGAGCTTCTCGGACAATCCCCTCATCGCACAGCTGGGACGATATCAACCAGGCTTCAACCTAGGACACAGCCGGCCAAAGGACATCCTCATCCGCCCGTCAGCCGGGGTGTAAGTAACCGTAATCTTTACATGTTTGTTTCAGGTTCCCACCAAGCATCGGGTTCATCAAAACACCCGGATGCCAAGAAACCATGTAAAGACGCCCGGATACACGCCAAATCACTTGTCACGACCCATGGCCGGAAAGGGACCAAGCTCTTCGAATGCAAGGAACCATAATTCACGGACACTCGCCCCGCCCCACCGACATCAAGGAACCAAGCTCTTCCAACGCAAGGAACCACAATCCACGGACACTCGCCCCGCCCCACCGACAGCAAGGGACCAAGCTCTTCCAACGCAAGGAACCACAATCCACGGACACTCGCCCCGCCCCACCGACAGCAAGGGACCAAGCGCATCCAACGCAAGGAACCACAATCCACGGACACTCGCCCCGCCCCACCGACATCAAGGAACCAAGCTCTTCCAACGCAAGGAACCACAATCCACGGACACTCGCCCCGCCCCATGGACATAAAGGGACCAAGCTCATCTAATGCAAGGAACCAAAATCCACGGACACTCGCCCCGCCCCACCGACATCAAGGAACCAAGCTCTTCCAACGCAAGGAACCACAATCCACGGACAATCGACACAATAGGACCAAGTTCATCTAACATTGGGGACCCTAATCCACTGATTGCACACTCGCTCCGCTCGCAGAATCCCATCCAAGAGACAAGTTAAAACACGGACCAAACACTCACTCCTCACCGCCGCCTCTGACCCCAAACCACGCAACAAGAGAACACCAGGAAAAAAAAAAAAAAAAAAAAAAAAAAAAATAATAAATATAAATATAAAAATAAATATAAAAATAAAAAAAAGAAATATCGAGGAAAATAATCCCAAGGGACCAAAATACCCAGCCAGATCAAGCCTAGCGCTCCAAGAAAAGAGGAAAGAAAACCTCAACAAACTCCAACGCCCGCTACCCAAATGAGATGAAGGAGATAAACGTTAATACGTGGCAACTCCATAGAACCAATAAGTTCATCGTTCATCGTCCACACTCTATGATGAAACTGACCTCACGGAAAACCCGCTCATAAACGACCTGAGGGATTACAACCTAGATGACTTCTGGATCCACGACCGGCCCAAATCCATCCTAAAAGGACCCACGTAATCAAACCAGGATGCAAACTCATCGCAAAAACATTCACAAAGTCCAGTCGTGCACCCAGGCCACGCCCATTTCAAAATACCAAAACACCATTGAACAACGCTTCCGAACCACTGACAGAGCCTCCTTCCACACACAGGAAAGAAAGTCAGGCACGCTAGCCACACCCTCCTACTCGACTAACCAATCAAAAACAACGTCAAGCAAACTGATAACCCCAACTATTGAACTCGTCCACGATAGCGGTTCCACCGCAAAGCGTACAAATAGCCAACTTGGCTCAATGTCAAAACCACCAAGAATTATGATGAAGGGGATGAATGATGCCTACGGCATCGAAAAGCCCCGCATTTCACTCCGCTACGCTACGCTACGATTCGATGTCCACACCCGGACGAGTTCTATGACTTCGAGTTCCACCCTTGGCGAGTTCTGTCATTTTTCAGGGATATTTTTAAAATTTTTTTGCCTTACACAAAATCGGCTAAGTTAAAAGGTGTATCTAAAATACATGTAAATTTTACATCTTTAAATTCGAATTTTTCGAAAACTTATGGATGATCCAAGGATTTTTTTGTTCTAAACTGCTTAGAAAATTGTCCTCTTTCCTATAGTGTAGTTGAAATTTTGAAATTCGTGATGGGATTACTCTGACAGTTCCCTCAAAAATATTCAAATATTTTCACCTCCATAGGTTCGACGTATTTACGTCCAATACACGTGTTTCTACCTAATATGCCTCGGTCGGTAAAAGTATTAGCTCTAAGGTATAACTATTGAAAACATTATGTAAAATTCTTTATGCTCGCTCACTGCGTGGGATCAATCATCAATCCTATACTTATTTATAATAGTACCTAATTTATTCAAATGTATTCTTTTATTCATTTTAAATAATTAAGAAAATCGATACTTTTTTCTAGTTGGAATATTATGAAATTTAATAATACTTATAATTTTATAGCCGCTTATATTTATTTTTTTTATGCTTTGATTCATCCAAATTTGTATTATAATCCACGTGGATCCATAAAATAATCTGCCGTACTATGTCTGTAAAAAAAATTTACGAATTTAAATTTGTAATTTTAATTTTCTCACATAATTTATTTTGTAAACGGGTCACTCTGGTCTCGAATGCATATGTTGATACAATCTTGATAATTACTTGAAACGGGCGAATAACAGTTTTGTTATTTTGTTTTCAACAAAACAACAGTTGTAACTGGTCTGAGTATTAGTTGGAGAGGCCTTGAACAAGCTAACCTTGCTCAACGTATTTTTTGCCTGAAAGGTTCAAGTGCAAGGCCATATTTGCACTTTACGTCCGCGTATATACATATATTTTCGTATTGCGTGTATTTTAACATGATTTTCTTGTCATGCTGCAAGTAATTGTTCTAATGAAATTGTTGAACACTGTGTTATTTTTTTTTATTAACAGTTGAATATTTCGGAAAAGTTTTTTGTTCGAATTTTTATCTAAGCAACTAATTGTAAGGTTCGTTTGATTTACTGTTTGAAAGATAAGAGATTCATATGTGGGCTTTGACAACACATACTTTAATTTTTTTGAAATAACGTTCCATTAACAATCCCAATTTCCAAATTTGGGTATTTTCGTCTAAGCTTAAAACAGACTGGTCGTACTACCATCGGGTTTTTTTTCGGTGTGATTTTGAAGTTTTTGAATTGAGTTTTTTTTTAATATTTAAATAATAATTTATGACCAATTATTTTAAAATGCATATTTATAATAAGAAAACCTTTGGAGGTTCAAAATATTTTTTATTTTTAATATTAAAATTGAGAAAAAATATTAATATTTTTGTTGATATTTGTGGTATCCGGAATGTTTCTGATAATATTAATGATATTATGTATGTATGTACATTATAAAAAACGAAATTTTAATATAGTGAAATCTTGAAGAAACTTTGTAGGTGCATAGATAGTAGGTATTATATTTAATTGTGAAGTTGTGGTGTACGAATGTGGGGGGTTTAGTGTATCATGCTCATTGTTTGATTACATTTTTTAATGTATGTATTCGTATCATTGCTAATTATTATTTATGATATAATTCAAAGTGTCTGTAACAATGATAATTATTATCAATTCCAATTAATTCGTCTCTACCTTTCTTTTCGATGTAAAATATTAACGTAGTGTTCAGTAATATGCCGCTTATTTAATTTAAATATTAAGTTTTTAGGGTTTCATACTTTTTAATACATATGGGTTCACATAGTTCCTAAAAGTATTCGGCGCGGCCTTGAAATTTGTCTAGACAGCGTGGCCCATGCGCTGGCTGACTACTGTTTTTGATTGATCTGTGACCAACCGGGCGCTTTGTCATTAATTTAATGTTGTAGACACTGCATATTGATCTACCTAAATCTTTACTATCATTTTATTTTATTTTTACTCTTTCATGGTTGTCCTAACACACGAAATGCAAATTTAATAGTCACCGTCCGCCGTTTCAGTTTGTTTACCTGTACCTATTCTTAACACATCTTGCTTCTTTCAAAATTTATTATCATGTCTACCACCAATTAAAATAATTAGGGATTAACGGTGTATCCTGAAAAGTTTACATATTTGAAATAAATATAATTTTAATTATTAATATTACCTCACATTGTTATTTCTCTGTTGTAATTTTTTAACCATTTTCATACGAAATGGTATTTTATTAAGGGGAGACAACACTGTAAAATTATTTTTTTTAAATATTTTTTCAAAAGATACACGTTTTAAGAATGTTCTCCCTAAATTTCAGAAAAAAATTCGTCAAGTTGAGTTGTAGCGTCCTCTTTCAGCTTCGGACGCGAATATCTCGGAACGACAGAACAGAAGCTGTACATCCGATTAGTATGACTAAAGAATAATTTTGTTTACAAAATACGTCTTTATGGTCTGATGGTAGATATTTATAATTAGTAGTTCTTTTTAGCTTTTGTTCGCAATAAAAAGAGCTTAAAAATACTTTTGAAAGTTTTGAAAAAAAAATTCGGCGCTCTGCTATTTTTGCTCTTTTTCTATGTATCAATCATAAGGAGAAAACATTTATTTTGTAAATATTTTTGATATTTCTATTTCAGACGAACCATAAATGTGGAATTTAGTGGATATGTGGATATGCTGTCAACCAGGCAGTCATCTTTTTTTGAACGCTAACTTTCTGATCCTATATACACTCGAAATAGTGACTACGAATGATCCAAATTTTTTTTATTGTATCAAAACAATAATTCATTATTTTTCGAGTTATGACAGTGTTTTCGCCCTTTAATTTTTCAATAATTTGATACAATCAATCTTGCAAAATAAATTGAATATTCGATATCTAAAGGTGCCTACACATAAATATGTATGAGCACCTTAATATTAAATAGTATTTTCAATTATTCAATTTCGTTATGCGGTTATCCTTTATAGTACCTCTTATCTCATTTACGATAGTAAATTATAGTCTTGAAACTATCCTTGAAAGGACATGAAATTTTAATTACTACATATTTGCCATATTCTACAAAAAACTTTTATTTAATTAATATTCTTTTCAGGTATCCATGATGACAGATTCTAGTACGACATGCGAAGTGGTCACCGCCAGCGGTGTTACACATATCAAAAAGGAAATGGAAAATGTATTCAATGAATGCTCTCCATCGAATAGTGAAATGTACTCGCCTACCACCACCGTTGTACATGATGTGGGGGTAAGTTTTGATTATATTTCACTCTCTAAACCGCCATCGTAAATGCGAACAACAAAACAAGTCATACATGATATTAAGATAAATTTCGTTATTGAACTGGTTATTTTTAATACCTATCAAGATGTAGTGGCTCTCTTATTAAACTCAATTACTAACCATTTCTTGTGCCATGACAAATTAATAATTATTATGGAAATCGATAGGTATAGTTATTTTAAGCACCTAATTTTAATATTTTCCAGTCAAAGAATTTGTTTTATTTTTTTATCAGATCAAAATGTCATGCTTTCAAATATTAATATTGACCCCAAAATATTTTGGCTTGTTAAAATAATACTACGTGCTACTATAAATAATAATATGTTTAGTATTCTCTATATTATTACGAATAACTTCGAAGCATTGATTCTGTTCGTTTGCCAAGAACATTTTATCAATTCTCTTCCTGTTTCATTCTTATTTTTTTTTCGACTGCTTCCTAAAGTTTGTCATCGAACTCTAAGTTGGGACGTTGTACAGACCATCGCAATCAATTAAACTTTTCCTAATTTAAGTAGGTACTACGTGTCATCTTCTTCTTATCAAATTTGGCGTTCCTTGCTGAAAATTTACAATAGAAGAAATTGGGAAATTTAAGGAATCCATCTGAAGAATTGTCATTGGTGATAAATAGGTAATGGTGTGATTTCGGTTTTATTTGTAGTTTGAAAGCTTAAGGTATCTTATCTTTTTTTATTAGTCTCTCACTGTCCATTGACAGACTTAAATCTCTCTTGATTCCTTCCAAAACTAAATGTTGTCGTCATTTGGAACCATTTACGTTTGTTGGTGTCGAGCTATCTTTTTTAGAGTCAACCTTTATTTTCTATACTTTATCTGAAATTATCCTCATTATACGCAGCAATAATGCCTTGCTACATAGCTCCTCTATATTTGGGTCCAACAGTCATTCTTCTCGTCGAGTTGTTATTTCCAGTTCTCATATTGAAATTTTTATGTTGTATTGTTTATATTTTTATATCGTCGGATATCCCGCCACATTTTTTTGGTCTTTGGTCACCAATCTTTGTTCGATAATCACGCGAGCCCAAAGTTCATAGTTAAGGTGCCAATAAAGATCCAAAGATGTTCTCGCTCCGTCAATATCACGCCTGTGGGAATCTTAATACGCGTGATGACTTCTACACTTGTCTTTTCAGTGACCTGCGAGTATCGTGAGATAAATTATTGAAATAAAGAAATAATTTTGAAAGAGTTTTTAATATGTAATAAAATATTTAGTTTATTTATTATTATTATTATTATTTATACTTTTTTTTAATAATATAATAATACTAGTAGGTCAGGCCCTAGCCCCATAGTGCTGGAATACTCCAGATACTTTTTTCAGCACAGGATCATTGATCAGGGCGAATTCAAAATTCAGCCCCCTACCGTTTTCTCAATTGCTTGGGAAATTTATGTTATGTTGCGTTTGAACGAGCGGTTTTCCAACGTTCGGGTTTAATCTTTTTTTTTATCTATTTAATTCATCAAACAACATACAGTCGATTATTTTATTATTTATTTACACTTTATTACAATAAATTGTATAATGTAATGTACACGATCATAAAACAAAACACATTTTGTTAGTCACAGAGGTTCAATTTTTACAAGGAAATAAGTCTTTTGAAATTTTGGATGTGCTATTGCTCTGAAATTTTGGTATTTGCTTAAGCCAATCCAAATCTTGGGAATCTTTCGGTGCAATCGATCGAATAATTTTTTATCTATCATAAGATAATAATGTCATGAGAAAAGTTAGATGATTTTATCTCTGTTGGAGGATCAATTTATCCATTTTTTTATATGTAACTCAACTTCAATAATTAATACCACCTGTAGGAATTTCTATTCTGTTCTGTAAGATAAACCTTGTATACCATCGAAATCGTAAAGTTTTGCTTTATGAAGAAATCCATTTTAGAGTTTCACAACCCCCCCTGTCGTTATTAACCTCAGTTAAGATTTCATCGATATCACATCGGAGATATCCCTAGCCCTCTTTCAATCCTTGATCTCATAGTTTATTACTGAAAAATTGGAAAGCAGCTACTATTGTTTAATCGAATTAAAATTTATTTGTTTAATGGTAAATTTTTAATTGCCCTTTGATTTGGTTGAGAGTTATATTATTCGTTACATTGTTTATCCTTTCAGTATAAATTATAAGCTAAATGATCACGTGACGTCCAGGGTAACTCTAGCTCATCTATTTATTGTTATCTAAAAAAGAACTCTCTGATCTGGTATTTCTTTCTCTTGCTTTGTTTAAGCTAGCCATAGGGACTTTGCCAATTCCCTGAAATTAGGGAAAAATGCAATCAATCCTTTTTGCCTTTGTACGCTATGGCAACTAGCTTACTACAATAGACAAGCAGAAAAAACTGGAAAAAGATCCAACTTGACGACAACGTATCGAAGAAATCTTCTGTGCATCCTCTTCAGTTGATCGATTTCAGACTGGTAATAGACGGCCAAACATTGAAGGCATAGTCTAAGGGAGAACTAACAAAGTAGACGTACAAACTCTTTAGAGCAAAAACATTGTAAAAATAGCTTGTATTGCTCTTAATAAAATCAAGTACCTTAAATGCTCCACTGCGGGATCCTTAATATGCTCACTGAAGGTCAACTTTGCGTCGAATATGACGCCCAAATTACTATTGTTAGAAACGGATTCTAAAGAAATATCGTTAATCTTGAGGTTTAGAACCAGTCGACCAAGGTCCAACTGCAATTTAAAGACTAATTCATTGTTTAAGACTTTGATAAAAATCTTCATGTCGTCTGCATAAAGTGAGACTTATGCACATAGTTAAAATTATGTTGTTCATAAATGAAAAGCCAAGGATCGATGTAAAAATCCTAAAGGGATATGGCTATAAAAAATTTCAAATAAAAATTTTTAATGTTAACGATTAATGATCATTCCTTCAGGTATGATTGAATTCAGTGCCAAGAAACCCCACTAACTCTGATTTTAGACAATTTCGTTAGCAATTTATTATGGTCGACCCAGGTGGTTTCGGGTTGTGTTACTTTTTGCAAAAAAAAAAAGAAAATGAAATTGTACTTTCTAATCTTTGCAATATATTCTAATATCTAACATCGTATAATTTAAAATTTAAAAAAAGCAATAATATATTTAATAATAATTATAATATACGATTTTCATAGAAATACAAACTTTTTTGTTATTATTTAGTCAGAATTTAACAAATTTGATACACGATAATTTATTTTACTATTTTCCTGCCTTTCGTAGTTTAATAAAAATATTTAGGAGCAAAATATACGGAAAAATTCATTGTTCTTAATAAAAAAAAACATTTTGCAGGCCTTCTAGCACAATAACTTGCCTTCTATTTCCTGTTCCATCAGTATAGGAACCATAACTTGAAATGTAATCAATACATAATATACTTAATTGTCATTACATGGCGACCAAAAATAACTAACCAGTAACAACTTTTTAAACCAGAAGGGTAGCTGTATAAAAGCCTAGGACTGTGATCATCCAAATTCCCCTTCGTTTCTTCCTATTCTGCTATCAACTGTTTTGTTTAAATAAACAAAATAAATATTAAAATATTGAATTTTAACTGTTAAATAAAGAATACATACTTACATAGAAAAATAATAAAAAATAATAATGTTTATACGAATTTTTATGTGTAAAATCTGTCCCTATTATACTGAATACTATAATTTTTATAACTATATTTATAAAACATCTTATCAGAGTAAGAAGTCAATTATTTGCACTTGGACTACCAAGTTTTTAATTTTTTATCATACAAAAGCTATTAGTTTGTTTTCTTTTTACGTATTTGTAAAATAATATAAAAGTTTCTTTCCAGATGGAATTTAGTGCAGATGCAGGTACTCAATATGATACTAAATTAAGATCTCCTAGCAGTCCAGAAAGACAGTATTGTTCATCAACTACGCAACCTCATTTAGATTCAGGGATGGGACATATCGAGGTAAGATGCGCGTTAAATTAAATTCTACATTCAAAAATCTAAAAATTTAAAGCAGTCACGAATATTGAAATTACATAATTTTCTTTACATCTAACAGAATGGACTGAAAGAAGAAGATTCGCCTAGAAGATTATGCCTTGTTTGTGGTGACGTAGCGTCTGGTTTTCATTATGGAGTTGCCTCTTGTGAAGCATGTAAAGCATTTTTTAAAAGAACTATACAAGGTAAATATTAAAAGGAGTGACATAAAGGACGGAAGTGTAATAATGCTTTTTGTAAAATAGGTAACATTGAATATACATGTCCTGCGAGTGGTGAATGCGAAATAAACAAACGAAGACGGAAGGCTTGTCAGGCATGTCGTTTTCGGAAGTGTTTAAGATCTGGTATGTTAAAAGAAGGTGTGAGACTTGATAGGGTGCGTGGAGGAAGACAG
Organism: Cantharis rustica; assembly: GCA_911387805.1. Lineage (NCBI taxonomy): Eukaryota > Metazoa > Arthropoda > Insecta > Coleoptera > Cantharidae > Cantharis > Cantharis rustica. Next base: position 44,343,383 of record OU426877.1, read on the forward strand.
AAATATAGAAGAAATCCAGATATGCCCTATCAAATTCAAGTTATTTCTGCACAACGACCGTCTGTATCATTAGAAGGTAACTTTTGTAGTTCCATAATAATTATTGTTTCAAACAAGAATTTTAAAAATTGCAGATATAAAAATGTTAGAAGTATTATCACAATGTGAACCTGATATTCCATACATAAATAAAACTTTAGAAAATTCAAGGGATCAATCTCTGTCAATATTAAGTGATTTGTATGATAGGGAATTAGTAGGTGTAATTGGTTGGGCCAAGCAAATTCCAGGTTTCACGGATCTCTCGTTAAATGACCAAATGCGATTACTTCAAAGTACTTGGGCTGAAATTCTTACATTATCGCTAGCACATAGGAGTATGCAATTAGTGGGTTTAGGAAGGCTTAAATTTGCATCGGATTTTACTTTAGATGAACGACAGTCAAGAGATTGTGGAGCAATTGATTTGTTTCAAACTGTAAGTAATCTATGCAAGTTTTTTTGTTCAACAATTTTAAACATTTCTTTTGTTTTTCAGTGTTCTCATGTTGTGGAAAGACTAGACGGTCTGTCTATTTTAAAAGAAGAATACTTTCTCTTGAAAGCATTGATTTTAGCAAATTCCGATGTAAGGTTGGACGATTATCATTCGTTACGAAAGTTTAGAGATTCAATTTTAATTGCATTGACAGATGCCGTTACCATATTGAGGTAGATTTTCCTTACGTTGTGTTATTTTCCTTTAAACTCTGTGTTTTAGGCCTGTTGGTGCATTTAATCATGTACAACAACTTTTACTGTGTTTGCCCGCTTTAAGGCAAGCTGATCAAGTAATAAGGAGGTTTTGGACCGACGTACACCATCAAGATCTTGTGCCGTTGAATAAACTGTTTTTAGAAATGCTAGAAGCATATTGCAGGTAGCCTTATGTACTGACAAATTAAATAATTTTATAAACAATTTTACACGAACCTGCACATAACAAATTATTTTTGTGACTTTGTTATCGTGCGAGTACGTTTCTGTAATAAAAAATTGATCCGTCGTGTAACCAGTGACACTGCTTGTTTTGAGACAAAATATTCTTTTCACCAGTCAATTATTTTTTATTATGCAATAAGATTGCTTCAAGACAGTTGGTGGAAATGAGTGTCACTGCGTCTAATAAGTAAAAAGTACATTATAGGTTTCAGTGATAGTTATTTGTAGAACTTTTATTTTAGAATTGTGGTTAGAATTTTATTGTATATAATGCTATATTTTAGGTAATTTTTATTGCTTGATACAAAAAATATCAAGCATGTTGTATTTTTTTTTTTTTTTTAATTTTTACGTACACCTTATCGATTTTCAAAATCTTATCACCCACACTACCTACGTTAAACAATTTTCATTTACAATACACAACATTTTATTATAATAGTACTAACAAATATTGTGATTGCAGCCATTTTATAGTTAGCTTATTTAATAATTTTATTTACATGTTATGTAGTACTAACAGTAAATGTTACAATATTTAGCAAAACAAACATTTTTATTTTGACAAAGCACTTTGGTGCATACAAGAATATGTGAAAAATTTGACAGAATATTTATATAATGTTTTTGGGATACTGGTTTATTTTTGAATAAATGTTAAATCTCAGAACATTTTTTTTAATTATCGTTGATTCTGTATGTCGCTTGCTTATGAGCTGTTAGAATGTACAGAAAAATAATAATCTTACCAATACTTCCTGTATATCTGGTTTGTAAGTTATCATACACACAGATTCTTGTAGAAATATATTTAGCAAAGAAGAAGATATAAATAATTTCATTCTGTAATAAGATTTTCAAAAAAAACTGTAAAATGCAACTCGCCCCACAGATTATTGTATCTCCCTCGAATTATCTTATGATCCTCGAGACGTCCTTAACTGAATAAACAACCTAAATCATCTGTTGTAGTACAGTTTATAAATACTTTGTGATACTGAATTGTATGTAGTGGCCAACAAGGATATTAGTTTCCGTAACACTGCACTGTCTGTCCTATTTCACGAACCATCATCCTATGTCTAAATGACGATTTTAAAATAAACCACAATTCAAGAAACAAAAAATAGTTAATCATGTAATTTCTTTTGAGAGGTTGAATAGAGAAACTAGTTTTCAGATCTCATTGTCAAAATTATCCCAAAAAGCGATCCCAATCAGGTAGGAGATTTTAGTTAGACTACGAAACTAATTGGTTGATTTAAAATTATTCCTACAAATTAAAAATCAATCAGTAGTAACGGTTTATTAATAAAAATATTTGGAAATTTATAATTTAATATTTTTTTATTTATATAAGAATGCATCTTAATCAGCAGAACTGGTATAATGTTAATAATTTGTACAAAGAAGTTATATATTTGTTTTTTATTATTGACGTGATTATTGATTAATAAAAAATGCAAATAGCGTAAGTAACAGGTTAATTTGACAATAAAGTTTAGAGGAAACTAAAAACCAGCAGTAGCCTAAGCCTACACCGACCAATTGGGTAGTAGGAAACCACGGTTCAAATTCTCGTCCCGTCGGATGCACTGCTGCGATCTTAAGTCTAATATCAATCTGAAGGAAAAGGTCCTTGAAGTTAGAGGCGTCAGGCTAGTTTCCTGTCACTCATAAAAACATATATTTACTAAAAAAGCTTAGAAATAATCTAGATAGGAAGATGACATCTTCTCAATCAAGACTGTAATTTTGTTGATACATATTTTGGTTATAAGAAACTAATGTGGATCTTGTAACCAATTAACGTCCACCGTGATCGCTTGATCATGTAAATTATCATTTGAAGCTTACGTGATCAAGCGATCATGGTGGGCATTAATGGATTAATTCTAAGCAAAGTTTATTGCCCGAGATGAAGTTGAGGAAACAATAAAATAAACGACACAATATTTATAATTTATTGGGATTGATTGAACGTTTTAATTTCAATATTTATTTCTTTGCAATTGAAACCAATAAAAGATCATTTAACTACAACATTATTATTAAGTAACAAAATATTTTCAATACATATTTTAATTACATAATTTTTATTTAAAAATTAAAATAATAGCATCAATATAATTTATAAAAATAAATTGCTTTCTAGGCGATAAATAAATAAATTTTTACTACATAAATTTTAATGTTTAAATTATAACATATTTAAAAATGAGCATTTGAACTTTTATACTTAAAATATTACAGAAAAACCTCGACCTATTCTTATGTTTAACAAGAAACTAGGGTGATTAAATTGGCACAGCTTGACAAGTTACAGGAATATCTACAAGTTTTTATAATAAAAATTTCGTGTTCTTTTATTTACATACACCAAATATTAAAATGTTTGGAATTTCAAGACTAAACAGATATTTTTTCATTTCGTAAAAATTAAATTGTAAAATATCATCGATGTAAGCAATACCAATAAATTAGAATATCAATGCACATATAATTTCGTTAATATTAGCATTGCAACATACAATAGAAGTATACAAGGTACCATTAGTGACTCCTGATTTTAAAATGGCAAATCACTATGTAACATATCCTTCATTTACGGTAGCTGGAATAACATGAACCTGTTGTCCTTTACTAATATTATAGACTTGTCCAGGACTAAATGGTTGCAGCCGAGGATGACTTTCGACTGATTTTCTAGGTTTATCTATTTAAATGTGAAAATTTAGTTTGATTTTTACAACAACTGTAGCAAAATAAATACCTGTGTTTGTTAATTCAGCCGGTATATATTTTGATAATCGTACTAATGGCAGTGACAAATAACCTGTATTTAGTGGCATTACATCTAAAACAACAACTTGGGGTTCTAAATTTGCTTCAAAACTCACTACACCTGCAGTACGACCGCAAACTGCCCATACACTTTGCTCGGCAAGAACTTCATACATTAAAGAATTACCAATTTTAGATTCCATTAAACTGTGTCCTGCATGTTTAATCCTCACATGCAAATTACACAAAGTACCCACACGGCAAAATTCGTTCCCTTTGGTGGGCTCTACGTTAGCTTCCACTATAAACAGGGTCTAAAAACGAAAACCTAATTGTAAGCAGCTCACTTTTCAACAAAATTTTACAAACCTGATAATCAACAATTTCAAAATTATAGCTGTACATCCTTTTAGCACAATCTAAAGAAACGTCTTCGTTTTCATTTAATGCTAAATAATTTATAGAAAATTTTGATTTCAATGGTGGAAATTCCGTCCCAGAAATTAACAACTCCCACGCATAAGATACACTTAAACCATTCGTAATTATCTGCACAAAAGAAAGCAAAATTAGTAAAATTCCGAGTTGGATCAAGTTATTCAAAAACTAACCAAATATAATTTATTTTTTAACAATTTTAATTTATTTAGCCTGTAATTGAAGGCAGTCACGCCGTTCGATATGTCGAAAAAATCAAAAAAATTTATTTTCATAAATTGATTCCTAAACATGTGTAGAATAAATAAACGGTAACTCTCACCCAATGTAATAATATGATAGAGGAAATTTCAGGTTGTATTGGGAGGCAAATCAAACAATATATTTGTACGCCGAAGTTTCGGAAGATTTATTCTTCCATTATCAAGACTGTAATGGAAACGAGTATAAGTCACATATAGGGGTATACAGATCGTACAACTTACCGGAGAACAAATAGGATAGAAAGTGTTTGATGTAAGCCTAAATGAAGACACCTGCCTGGGCCCAAAGCAAACACATTCAACGAGGTCAACGCATTTAGAATGTAAAACTGATAACATAACAAAACATGAAAGGACTTCACATTGTAAATATAGAACTATGTAAAAATATAAATAATTATGTACAGTATTAAAATCTTAAATTAGTATAAAATGTAACGAATATTAATTAACAACTATAGATAAATAACTAAACTTAAAACAAAACCCTACACCCCTATATGTGACTTATACACATTTCAATTACAGTCTTGATAATGGAAGAATAAATCTTCCGAAACGTCGGCGTACAAATATATTGTTTGATTTGCCTCCCAATACAACCTGAAATTTCCTCTATCGTATGTGTAGAATATGCTGGTAAAGTGATTTTCCAATTTTCTACACACATTTACACTTTAAAAACATTACATACATTCTGCACATGAAGATATGCTGTCTTTGCAAAACTAGCGGTATTCCTTTTCATCCCTTGTGATATAAGATGAAGAAGAAGGAATTATCTATGAACCAGGCATAGCAGATTAATGGTGACTAAAGATATTAACTTGATTTAAATCTTAAAAGATTTAAACTATGAAATATTTTAAATCGTATTTGAACTTCTTTTTAAACGCGATTTTCTTAAAACTACATTTTTCTAACTGGTCTCCACGATATCTCAAAAATCGTATGACCAATTGCTTTGAAATTTTAACGGTAGATTCGGAACATGCATGGTCATCGATTCAACTAAAAGAATTGAAAAATTCCGAGCCGTTTTTTTTATACGTAACAAAATAATCAAATAAAATCATGAAATTTGAAAATTAATTTTCAAAAACATGTCAATTATTCAATTACCAATATTTTGGAATGATTCTAGTTCATTCGATAGCCACAGCTTTACAGATTGAAATGCCGTTTGGTTTTTTGATTTCCGGCCAATAAGCCGGAATTATGGAGACCGTCGATAAACTTGTCGACAAACAATCTTGACTTTTGGAGTAATTGTGATGAAAATTTTGGTCTGAAAATATTCTGACTTACTGTTGAAATGTCAATAAATATATAGAAAAAAGTACTGCCTTAACTTAAGGGAAAGCAGTACAGTGACGATTTTAGAAAATCGACTTTTTTTGCATTTTCTCAATACTCAGGGAACATTTCATATCAAGTAGTTGATCCTGGTTGTTCAACCATTTAAAAAAAATTAATTTTGTGTGTGTGATCATGACCAAAGATGGTTATCGCGTTTAAACGCAAGCAGTAAGTAAGAAGAAGAGTGTAATTACCGTACTAAACATAGTTTAATTTTATTATTTTTGTTTTTTTGTGGCTGCCATATTTGTTTGATAAAGTGCAGCATTTTTTGCAATTGAAAAATGTATTCTACCAAAGTGAAGCTAAAAGTAATTTGTAAAGAAACGAGCGACAAGATTGCTCTCATTGAACAGCTTTTCTGTATCCTTTACGAAAATAATCAATTTTGAATTCAAACATAGACTTAAAATTACATCCACAAAGGTATAACATACAGACTGAGACAACAATAGAAAAAACAAAATTACCTGAGTTAAATTGCGATAGTTTAAATAATTCTAAGAGTAATACAACAATTTCAGTGTGAAAATTCTTTAAATTAACGGAGTTGTTAGCATATTGAAAAGAAATTATAACGTCACAAACAAATCATATTTAGATCTACTGGTATGGTTAATGTGTAAGAAATAAGAGTAAATAATAATTAATTTTTAAATATAACATTATTCTATAAAATTACCGTATAAATAAAAGTTTTGTTGAAGTTAACACATTACCATCCGGAAACGTAAAAATAGCAGCAAATCAAAGAAACTGTAAGTTATTAAATTATATGCTGTGTTTGGAAAAATAGTTGTAAATATGTAATATATTAATTTTTGTCACCTGTATAGGTAATTTTTTATATTACCTTGCCGGATGGTAATGCGTTAACAATATTATGGACAAAAATAATGATTTAATTAAATAATATTATTTGTCCATTCATTTAAGAAATAATCTCAAAGACACCATTAGGATTTGTAGCGCTTTACAGTGCGCAACCTTCCTTATCTAAGTGAACTTTATCAAAAATTATGATATTGAATTATTTTATAATCTACAAGTCGTAACGTGACGTTATTTGAATTGTCATAAGAATGTTACCAAAATTAAATTTTTCGGTTGTGTGTTATCCGACTGATAAAACCTAATAAAAGCCAAAATTAACTCACCCGAGTAGTTGAATCAGGTACTTCGAGTTCTTTAATCTTAATTTTATCCCGAACATCTAGACATGGTTCGCTGAGCTCTAACTTTTGATCGGTTTCTCCAGTTACTGTGATTTGTATAAATTTTCTATGACTCACAGTATGTAGCCTCCAAGAAATAGTAAGCAACGGCGTGAAACTGAGATAAACAGGAATTGGTTTACTAATGCATGCACAGGTTAGCGTCACTTGATGATCTTTAGAAGGAAGATCAGCAAACACTCGTAAAGGTATGCTGGTTGTAGAAAATGGATCAATATTTTTTATAGGAATTTCTAAATTACTTGTCAGGGGTTCATCGACTAAGTGTTGTATCATCATACCTTTCGATGCTACTAATTTGACGGTGGAGTCCTATAAAGAAACATACCAGAATTATACTGTTTTCAATTTTCATAAAAGAAAAAACTTACCGGATCTATGGTATAACTTCCAACGGTTAAAGACAAATGCATGATTTGTTCCAAACCGGAAACAAGAGCAGCCGTACCTTTATCTAACCTCAAGATCGGTTCTTCTCTTTTAACTTCTATCAACAGTTTTGCATTTAAATGAGCCGATAGCAGATGTAACATGTTGATCTGAATTACAGCATGACCCAAATTATATTTTCCGATTTGACTAGCTTTGTGAGTGAGTCTTATTGTATTTATTCCAGGTGTTAAAACTAAAGGCTAAAAATAAAAATTTAACATTGTACCATTTTAATTAATATATAAATATTATATTTGTTCTCACCAAATTATTTGTTTCTAAATATTCATCAAAACTTGTAACTTGAGACGGAGGTTGAGCACTGTTCTTTCGTTTTGAAGGTAGATTTTTACACACGACACTAGAAGTCGATAATTGCTTATCTTGTTTATAGTCCAGATGCCTGTGAATATTTAATTTCTGTAGGAGCATATCTTGTATCTTGATTTCATTGAAATTACCACGGCCATTATTTACACCTTTCTCTTTAGAATTTTTATGTTCTTTATTTTCAAGTTCTAACGAAATTATCACATTACTACACAAAATTTCTCTAGGAAAATTAGAATCTACTATCAATTCGACTTCAATAGTTTCATCTTGCATAACTGCACCATTATTTTTTACACTAACATTAACTATTTTAATAATATCCTCGAAAGGCACCACTAAAATTTTATCTAAGGGTTTTAAGCACTTTTGCATTTCATCAAAATAACTCCATCTAATTAAATTATCAATTTCGGGCGCGGCACTCACGGCTACACAAGAGCAAATAAACTTATGAATATCGTTAGATTTACGATAACATTCGGTTAGTTCTAAATGAGTTTGAGCTGCTAACTCACGCCATCCATTTTGTTCCACTGTACGCAATACGTCGCCTAAGAAAGCTGCAGCTTTTTGTGTTTCCCCTAATAACATATAAAACGATGCCACTTCACGTCCAATAAGTCTCGCTGATCGTAAATGACCAATGTGTTTGTAAGTGCCCATTGCTAATTCGGCCAATTCCTGTAAATTAAAAAAATTTGTAAAAATGGTTATAATGAAATGATCAGTAAAAATAATTGTAAATAAATATTTTTAATAAAGTAAACTTTATAAGGAAAGAACCAAAAAATCAACAAGGATGTTTATTTAGACTAAAGAAAGTACAGAAAAATTGAATATTTTAAATTTATTTAATTTTCATCAGAAGAATTGTATTTATTATATAACTGCCCAAAGGTGCCAAAGAGTCCTGCACAATCTCGATACAAACGTGATCGAAAATTTGAGAGACAATTTAGATAAAATAGTTGGAAAACATAGTATTTGTAACAATCCCAAATTATGCAAAATATTATTAATTAAATGGAATAATATTTCGTTAGACTACGTGGAAAAGTTTGTGTCTTCTATGTCGGAATGAAATAGTCATTAAAAGTAAAGAGAACCAGCGCAGTAACTACCAGTGTTCTATGTGTTCGGTGGAACATGGGTCCCCGGCAAAAGAGGGCCCCCAATGATCCACGTCAAAAAGCATAAATTTGTTAAAATAGTAAATACACATTTCTTTAATATAATTTTTTCGTAGAAACATAAACGATTATAACAGTAGTTTTCAATACAAGAAAACAATATGACAGAATTGTTAAATGATTATCAAATTTGTCGATAGAATGCAACAATGTAAGTACCCTGATATAATAATTGCTCAGATGGATTGAAGAAGTCGCAATTTAATTAATATTAATGGTAATTTTCGAATATTGAGCTCTGAAGTTTTAAGTAACGCATCGGACATTTTTGAGTTGTTTCAACTAGGGCAATAGTTTTATATAAAGTATTCTAATAACGTTTCTGATTCAATTTTTTCGCAACTATTGTCCTTCAGATAGTTTCAAGGATTATATAAAATTCAAAAATCCTTCCGTTATGGAGTTATTGGATTTTATTTTAATCAACAATTTTTCATCATCTAGCAGCTTTACTGAAATAATAACTTAATGTTTCTTGTTTTTAACAATCCCAGCTTCAGTTGCATCTGCAAAACGTTCATTTTCAATTAAAATCAATAAAAAACTATCTTCGTAATTCGATGGGCGAAGTAAGATTATCGTCTCTTGCTCTTATTTCGATAAAAAATAAGGTTGCAAAAAAATTGGTGGTTGAAAAATAATTGAAAATTTTGAAAATTTAAAAGTTAGGAAGAAAAAACTATAGGTAGAAGCCTTAATTTTATTTAATGATTCAAAATTTTTAAAAACAATAAACATGTAGGGATTATTTCAGCAGAACTGTAAGATGATGAAAAATTGTTGATTAAAATAAAATCCAATAACTCCATAATGGAAGCCTTAAAATTTATAATATCATCCTTGCCTGATGAAGGATAATAGTTGTGCAGAAATTTTAGAATTTCTAATTTAAAAAATTAGAATACTTTAAATAATTTGTATTTGTAATTTTTAATATTTTAATATAATACAAAATTTTGTTTAAATAATTTGTACCATATATAGTAAAATATAAATAGTATAATATAATAATTATAAGCGCTGTTGTATTGGTCAATAATTTTTTTAATGCTTAGGAAAGAGGCCCTACGACAAACTTTGAACACGGGCTCAAATTTTGTAGTTACGGCGCTGAAGAGAACTCCACAAAATATTAATTCTAATTTACTGATTTATTTCTTATATTTAAAATTAAATTATATATTTGAAATTAAGAAAAAATTACAGTTTTTATCTTTATAGCTATTGACTAGATTTTATTTTGAGTTACTGTATGTGGATACAGGATGCACAAGTTGATATCTACTTCCTAAGAAGGATTAATTAAATGCAACGATGATAATAATAATTACTCTGATATTATCGTAAGCAATACCACAAGAACTTTGTTTTATCTGGATAATTTTTAATTTCAACGAATACGTGATTAGCAATTTAACGAGAGAAAACTTGTATTAAAAAAAATTCTGATGCTAAATTAAAGAGTTTAAGCAACAAAAAATTAAAGTTCCAAATCAGTTCCATGTAAAAGTGTTTAATGACAACTAAATTAATTATATGTATTTTAATAGTTTCGTTAAGATTTTAGATTAGAGTTTAAGGTTAGTTTAAACTCTAAACCCGAACATATAGAATTACCAAGCAAAATGGGGAATAGATATATTTGTTTACATAATTAATAATTATAGTACATAGATACAAAATAAAGAAAAGCATCAAAATTGATTGTATCATAAAATATTATACTCTTTGCAGTTGCTAGATGATGTGTGATAGTTTTGGATTTTTAATTTTATTTAAGCAGTCTAAAAAAAAAACCATCCACAACAAAGTGTTTTTGGAACTTCAGTTTCAAACTTACACGGTGCCTGCAGGCAGATTTACTAGATTTTTTCAGAGATCCCAAGCAGAATAAGTTGGTACTTATAATATGTTACCAAGGAAGTACGTCTAAACATATTCCCTAAGTTTCACTCTTCCGTAATTCTATAGTTTTATTTCTTCATCACTTCAAATTGTTTTGGAGTTTACGCTTGCACCAGACCGTTTCAAAACAGTTAGGAATGCTGAAGAAACAAAGTTTATATCCTGATAAAAACTGATTTGTACTGCACTACTATCTGAATTCTTAATAAAAGAAAGCATCAAAATGCAATATAATCCAGAAAATTACAAAAATGTGAATAAAAGTAGTAAGTAAATTGAAATGAACAAAGTGAATGAATATTAACATTTTGTAGATAAATGAAAAATAAATTTAAACATTTTAACTTACCAAATAACTTTTATTAAATGCTTCTTGAGATGACAAAGCCTTTTTAAGTTTATCCGTTGGGGATGGTTGTCCCGAATCACCAGGACAGTCGCCCATACCAGCAGAAAGTCCAACGACTATATGCAGTTGTTCAGATGTAGGAATTTTACTCGGCATTAATCCACAAAGTTCACCTAATTCCCTTAACTAACCAAAAAAAATTTCAATTGTAATGTTAATTCGGAAGAAAAAGAAACAAACCTTTTGACTAGAATATGCCCATAAACCAGCAGTATTTGCAGAGTATGATTCAACTTGATCTGCTTGATTATGACGATCACATGCATGTAACACTTCAACAGATGCCAAAAATAGCCAACAAGCTTTAGCTCCTGCAGGTGCACTTATATCCAAAAGAATCAATTCCCTTGTACATGCATGTAAAAATGGTAAACATCTGGCAGCCATCTAAAAGTTTTAGATTAACCAACCATCAAACCTTACAAAAGAAAACTTACATCCCACACTTTGTTGGTCAATAATAACATGTGAGCTTGTTTGGCAAACAAATATGCTCTGAGCTCCAAAAGAGAAGGATCCTTTCTTAGCGTGCAAGGACCTAATTTTAATCCGTGCCATCTCTCTAAAGGTTTTTGAAACTGACTCAACCAATTTGCAGCATCTCCTACATTACCGTTGACCACAAATTGTGAAAATAAAGCATCCAATTCATCGTACTGCACTAATGCATCTTCATATAATCCTAGCATTTCCAACACTTGAGCCAATTCCTCCTAGATAAATTAAAGTTTCTTTAAAGTTATGCAATTAGCCCCAAAAGTTGAGAACTACTGTTTTAAATAACTCAGTCCATTATCTTTGTTACTTTATTATTACTAATGACATTGACCATGCAAAATATATTTTTATATCTTCTAAAAGATAAAAAGTGTGTTTTAAATATAACTTGCAAATAAAATAACAAAACTGTTTAATAAAAATTTAAATTAGCAAACTTAATTTTTTGATTAGGTAACTAATTTTTAATAAACCAAAAATAAAATAATTTATCACCTGCAGATAAAAATACTGCATAAAATCCCAACCGTGAATATTTCGTTTCTCTCTTTGCAATCGCACATGATCTTCTAGCTTTATAACTGCCTTCGAATAAGCGATCAAAACAAGATCCCGAAGACGATTTACTAAACCTCGCCATGAATCTGCAGTTCTGGTCTCACTACGGCCAGGATTAATAACAGATATACAGCGATCACCTAAAACTGAAAACATTAATTTACAAATACAACTAAACTCAACAAAACGTACCTTGCTTAGGAGCAAAATCTGCTCGAATCTTATCTAAAACTGTAGTTCTAGGTAACAATTTGTTGGATCGTTTTGAGTCATAGTTTTCGACTACCACAATAAGCCAATCTGTTACTTCCCTGGCTGTCATGGATTTTAACCATAATTCTATATCATCTTTTACTGTCGTTTTGTACATATCCACGTCCTTAAATTTTATTCATTTCAAGAATAATTTTAAATAATTATATAATATATCGAACTTACCGAACATTCTGTCCAATAGACATGAAAAACCGGTTGTCGAATAAGATCCCATTGTGTTGATTTAGGTAAAGCGGTAGGACTAAATGGTGTAAAGTTAGCACCTATATGTACCGTTTTTAGAGGTCTTCCCAGAGATCTTCTCCACTCCCCAGAATCCTGTGGCAAAGCTTGCGATAATGAATCTTCTATAGCTGCAAACACTTCAAGTTCACCAGCACCTAATAATTACATAATTGCAGAAATTATCAAAATAAGTATTAGCACAAGTTTCAAATTACATGTCACAATTGGTCGCCTATCAATCAGATGCTCTCGAGAAATGTCCAATCCATTCATGATTAAAGTATTCAATTTTTAACCACAAGGTACAAACTCATACATTGTTAGTACTTGAAAGCGTACGTAGAATGGACAGATTGATTTCCTTGGGTAATTTTGTTAAATGAGAAATTAAAACTTGAAAAATGTTAACAGCCACGATTTTGACAGTAATCAAAATTGGCATTATTGACACTATTGACACATACAGGTTCCTATTTTATTATTTTTCAACGTAATCATTTTTTAAAACTTTTACATCAATTTTACCGTGATCCAATTAAGATTATCGAATTAAGGTCACGAAGTTATTGATTTTTCAGCAACTGTAATTTTTATTGCCCTAGAATGTTTCGCTTCCTGAATTATGTATTAGTAAATTTTTGTCATTTTTTAAACCTCTTATTAAGTTTTTAGTTATTTACGATTTTATAAAGACAGTATCTCGGTTTTCTTAAAAACTAAAAAATCTTGTAAATCTTGATTATTTTTTTTTTGAAAAACATATTTGAAAAATCTTATCAGTCAGATACATCTATTGTTGAAAATATTAAATATTTTGACGTTTCATTTTTATGTTTTTATTTTGTGGTTATGTGGTTTGTTATAAATATAATTGATAATTATTTGTATTTCTGGAATATATAAATTTTTCCTAACAATTAAGATAACGATTAAATCAATTATACTGAAAATTATCAACAGTTTCGTAACAATAGGTGCCGAGTAAAGTGCAAATTAGAATTCAAAATGCCAATAAATCACACAGAACTTCTGAGTGTTGCACAAACAATAGCAGAAGATGAAAATTTGCAAGTCACTGTCACAGAATCTCTGAAAGGAGGTTGCATTGCTGCAAGTGGAGCCATAATGGGTGGCTTATTGGCAGGTCCTGTAGGAATGGCAATAGGTATAGTCTTGATTTTTTGTTTTTAGATTTAATTTATCTTTTTTTAGGGGGTACCGTGTGTTCAATTTATGCTGGAGTTCGCTCATCTGGGAAATTTAAATCGGTTGCTTCTGTTATCATGGAAGACTTAACTGCAGCACAACGAGAACAATTAGCAATATCTCTACAACGTGCTATACAAAATGTAGATGCACAAGATGTAATTATGTTAACCACGCTTGCTATGGGAAATAGTGCAGTAAAACAACTTATCCTTAAAGAAGTTATTAATTTTATGAGTAATGAAATGGGGCTAGCTATTGCACAATAGTCATTATAAACCTGGGCTGATTCCTCTGTGGTGCACCTAGAAAGCACAAAAAACCAATCTATTTTTATAATTATCAGCTGCTATCACGCTATCAAGGACAACATATGTCAATTTTTCTCTTAATAATCAAATTTTATAAAATTCACATTATATTTTGTGTTACATTTTAAAATTTTGTCTTCCAACTTTTAAAGTTTTGTCTGTGAGACAGACGACTTTGAATTTAAATGATAGTTGCGATAGTTAAGAAACTTAAAAATATACTTTCTCTAAAACTTTACCAGAAGCAGAGGTTTGTGAGACCTCTTTGATTGTAATTTCTGCTTGAAAAGGAAATCTAAAATTGCATGTTTACAAATTATTAAAATTAATTTAGAATTTTTAAATATATCATTATATTATAATATTATGTATGTATTTATGCCAAATTACAATTTATACCCAGGCGCTGTACACCTTGGGATCGCCCGTTCTCTTTGTTAGATGCAATAAGTTTAATAAACTTGTGATACCTTATAAAAATTACTTTGCAAGTTTTTTTTAGTATTTTTCTGTATTAGTTAGGGAAATTACAGAGAAAAACTTACAATGAAATTTTAAACGATTAAGACAATGATAAGATAATGTTTATTTTGTTAATAAAACAAATTATAAAGAACAATGTCAAAACTTTTGTATAATTAACTCGATACTGAAAATACAAAAATTTACATTTACCAGCGAATATTACTCAAATACAATAACCATAACCAATATATTACAACATAACAAAAATACCGCAGAACTTTTCATACTAAAGTTACTCGCAAAAATATTCGGATGCTTCTGTTAACAATGTAAATTTTTTCTTATGAAGACTGTTTTTATCATATGAAAATCATTTTTATGCAATGCTTTACTAGACATTTTTTCTTGCAAATTTCATTCCATTAATTTTCATATATAGTGTAGTTTTTTATTTCATTGCACTGTTTCAGACTTAAAAAAGTCTCTACGATACAATAAAAATTGCCAACTGTATCTCAAAAACGGTGCGATGAAATAGAAAAATGTATATAAAAAATAATGAAGGGAATGAAATTTGCAATTGCTTTTATGCGACAAAAGAGTTCAAAAGGAAAAGTTACAATGTTAACATAGGTGCGTCCGAATGTTTATGAGTAATTTTAATAGTCGGAGGGGTCGAGGTCCATCAATCTTACTCGCTAATCTGAGAATAAAGTGTCAATTCTCGGCTATTAGTACGAGCACAAAAAGCTCATCGAGACTGTATATTGTCTTTTTCAGTTATGCTCGCTAGCTCAATCTTTTCATTATAATGTATTTTTAAAAGCTTTTATTTCTCCTAATGTGAACAGTGTGTGTTTATATATTTGTGTGGACTTCTTTAAATTCATTTTTAATTAAACTTCTCCACATCCTAAACAGTTCAACTTTGGAACACAGTTTCCACTAGTTTGACCTGTTATATTTAGGTTTAACAATATTTGAATACAAAAATATTTTTTTTATTTACAAAAAAAGATTTAATGTTTTCAAAGGGATGCTTAAAAGCTATTTTAGTAAATTTGTTACTAAAACTTTGTTTAAATCTGGACTAAGAACTTTGCCCCCACATTATTTTGTAATTAGATTAAATGCACACTAAACTAAATGATATTTGAAATACTTATAAAAATAATCTTTTTCCAATATTTACAAGTAATATTTGTATAACAATTCATATTTCTTGGGTTATGATTAGTTGCAGGAAACAATTTACAAACACGGTACGAAGTATGATGACAAAAAGTGCTAGTTGATTATTTTCAGTACTTACGTGGAATTTTGTTCAAAGTAATGCTAAGGAACTTCTTTCGAATAATTTGAGGTAAAATATACTTGCCTACATTAATAAGTAGATTTTAAAAATTTGTCTGACAACTAAACATTAAAACTGTCTAAATTACGGCTTACATAAAACTAAAATTATAAAAGAATACATTTCGCTTAGTCAAAAGTAACCTACTTAATTTTGTAAAATATGCTATTTTTACTTGAAGTATGTTTTTTTTGTTTTTTATATAAATAATCACATGTTAATAACATTTACCATTATATAAATAATGTAATACTGGGTAATGAAAACTATGTGATTCTAGGTAATATATTTTATCTACTTTGATTTTGTAATGTGCTATATTTCATAATTTTTTTTAATATCGTGATAGTTTTTACCATACTAGTGTGGTAATAAAGCAGCAGCGCTATAATTTTGTAGAAGTAGATTTTGTAAAAAATGTATACAACTACTATTTATTAATATAAATTACACAGTTTGAAACATTTTCAAAATAAACTCCAGGCGCTGTTCCCAAGTTGAAGCTGGGTTGTTTCACCGTTACTTCGCTCGTTGAATCAACGGTAACTGAAAAGCCCATTATTTTCGTCGCAATTATTTTTTTATTTTCTATTGATGTCTCAATATATCTTTCTGCAATACTGTCAGAGTTGAGAGTATGCGTATCTGCTCCTGCATTGGCTAATAATGATGCTGATGATCTCTGAAAACAATGTCCTGTATACTTTGCCAGTTCAGATAATCCTAATGCAGTAGCGATTTTCTTTGGAATTCCTCCGATTGTATTCACTCCAAAAGGCTGCTGGGTACATTTACCTCCCCTGTAGGTAAGAAAAAAACGATCGTGCTTGATATGGCTGGGACGTAAATCCTTATATTTTTTAAATAAATCCAAACAATGTATTCCTGGGATATTTCATTCTGTTATGGCAAATTCCCGCATTATTTTAGTTTTTGAATTCGGCAAGGTGATCTTGATATATTCTCCTTCGTCTTGAACGTCTCGTCTCATCAAATTTGTGATCTCCTCGCGTCGGCAACCACCAAACAATTTTGTAACTACACGACTAGCCGCTCTATTATTTTTTCATAAACATAATTTTAAAAATTCAACTACTAAAAAAAACATATTAAAAATAATATGGCACATTAAAATCAAAGTAGATAAAACGTTGTACAATATTTGTATCATAATGTGTCTTTACGATACCTGATGGATTATCCAACTCACCTTCGGCCCGTTGGACAATTTTTCCACCGCGTATCTTAAATTGCACATTACGATACACATATCGTAAATATCTATTATACACTAACATAATGCTATTTTTAAATAAATTCAATAACATAAATGCACTTGACCCATTTTACCCCGTAAATTTGTTTTAAATATTATCTTAGTTTGATAAAAATTGATTTCTCATTTTTATAGAATTTTTGTTTTGTTAATAGCACCGCATTGCCAACTGCATATACACCCGGGTTAATGTGAGGAGAGCCACATAAAAATAAAAGTTCATACGCAAAATACTACGAGATAATTTAAATTAATTTGTTTTAAATATATTTTTTCTAAAACAATTTAATGTATATTATATACAACAGAAAACTAAACACATACAACAACAAAAGATTTAATATAAATTTTTTTAACAATCTTAACATATATTTCAATATTTGTGATTTACAAAAGGGAAAAGGGTATAATATATTTTTGTACTACGGCATAGCAATTTTTGTTTAATGATCCAATATGCGCATATTACCAGAAACAATCTTGTTTTCCAAATTTGCTCCAGATGGAATATCAATTCTATCACCATGGTTTGCAATTATTATTACGGTACCCTAAAATTAAATAAAATTCTATTTCAATTTTCAAAAATATTGCACGAAAATACCTTCAATGAAACTTTGCCACCGAATGTCACATCTCCGGACACTGTTAAATGATCCAATTCAATTATATCAGGTATATTTGCGAATCGTCCCAAAAATTCTTTTACGTTTGCAAAATGGTTATCTCCCAACTTGACTAAAGGTGTAGTAGGAAACATTCTTTGCGGTGACATCATAAGGGAGCCGTTCTTCAAATGGTATAGGTTACTCATGACGAGCAATAAATCGGACGTTTTCTTAACTGGCAAGAAGCGGCGACGTGGTACGTTAATTCCTATACTTTGTTCAAATGTTTTCATTGCTGCTCCTACAGCTGTCTCTAATTGTATAACATTTAATCCTTTGGGCAATGATTTATTATTAATAATTATTTCCATTTTTAAAGTATCTTCATTCAAAACTCTTTCGATTGCTAAAAAAATACTGTCAGTAAAAATGGGTTAATTAATAAGAGATAATTATGGTTACCATCAAGTTTAGCCCAAATATTATTGGTATTGAAAAAATTAAATTTCTTAACGGATTTAAAATCGTCAATGTGTTCTTTTGGAACTTGTGCAATTTCAAGAAGCCTAAGTTTATTCTCATATTGTATTAAGGTACCACCCTAAAATTTTACCATAAGTACACCACAATAATACAAATAATACACAAATTTTACCTTAACATCGGCTCTAGTTTTATCGGTAACCTCCATAACAAATTCGTGTTGAATTTTATCTTTAGGATTTAGTAACAAATTTAAAATGTTCAGATCGACAGTTGCGCCCAAGTTATCGATGTTCGATATAAAACAGTATTCTCTTCCTTGTTCAATATACTTACGTAACAAACCAGAGTTTTGAAAACTTTTATAAAAATCACCGTGACCAGGAGGATACCAATCTTCTAAATTCTCGTCAATTTTATAATTTTTTGCAATAGGTAATAAAGTTTCCCTATTTATTCTTGGGTAACAAGATTGGCTAAATGTGTGAATGTCTACATTAAGAGTCTTATATTTTCTTAATACCTTTTCTGTGTCTTCGTCGGTGTTGAAAGAATTCATTAGAATAAGTGGCACATTAGCTTTGTAAGTTTTATTCAGGTGCTGAAAAAAATTATATTAAGACATTAATTATTTATGTGATCCAATGGTTCTTACATCAATTTGTTGGACTGTCAAATCCAAGAAAGTCAAATCGTTTCGAACAGCAATAATTGATTTAGGACCATGACAACCCATAGATGTACCAAGACCACCATTGAGCTTAACAACCACCAACTTCGCCAACATATTATGAATAATATCGGTTGTAGGTGTTTCGAGGGTTCCATAATCTTTAACGGCATCTTCGGGCAATTTTTGAATCTTATCCCATTCGACAGAAGGACCTTCTTCCTCGAGAAATCTTTGAAATAAAGAAGCAAATCCATTAAGTTCTTTCTCGTATAACGTTTTTTTGATGGGAGGTGCTGCTTCAATAAGTTTATCCAATTCTTTTTTTAAAGTATTCAATGCATCGCGTTTAGTAGCTTCTCGAAAATCTCTGGAATCACTTGCTGATCTATTATGACCCCGAACCTATTTAAAACAAAGAAACTATTTAGTCAAGTTTTTGTTCTATTTTATTTTATTTAAAAATTGTATAAAAATTAGAGTAATCGTAATCTTTTTAGGTATGCAAATACGAAAAATAATTGAATTACTTCCAAATTATCAAATTTATTGAAATAAATTATTGAAATATTGTCCTAGTATTCGGTTTACGCAATATTCCTATTGAGTTATTAAAATGTTATAATATGATGTTACGATATAATATCACTCTCTCTCCGAGTCTTTCACCCTACGTAAGAGCATAGTGACTACTTTTTTTGTATGGAAGGGTTCTGTTAACAGATAATTTGGTGGTTTATTAAACATAACGAATACGAGTAGAGTCTTATAACGGCTCAATCACAGTAGCTCCGAGGTATGTCCCTACCTCTTATTAAACTAAATAAAATTTTTATACATTAAAAAATTAAGTAGAAGCAAACAAAAAATATCAAATATTTTGTGTAGAACTTGACTTGATAAGGCACTACCTCGTTTGTAGAGAACAGAAATGGGAGTTCTTAGAGCAAAAAGCGGGATGCGGAAAAACGGCAGAAAGCGGAACACTGGCATAAGAGATGAACCTAAAAATGTAACCTATGTGAATGCATTAAAGAATGCAAAAGTTGAGAAGTTATTGGTTGCAGCAGCTAGAAAGAACGGATGACACTCGTAGTACACCTAAACAAATATTTAATACAAACCTAGAAGCAGAAGAAATGTAGGTCGACCAAGAAAAAGATGGACAGATGAAGACACAAGGTGGTGTGACGGATGAACTTCAAGTCTAGTATATGATGATGACGACTTGAACTTAAAAATAATAAGAGTACGACGACATTACAACACTGAAATTATTATAATTATAAAATTAAACTCTTATCTATTGAGTTGCACAATGTCGGTTTATTAAATAGTGTTAATCGCTCTTGGCTCTTGATTAAGATTTTATGTCTTTCAAAATAACATTAGTTGAAAAATTAGATCGATCAGTTAGCGCTTTAAAATTTAAAGTACATTTGTACATTGTAAGCTGTCTGGATATATTTTTAAGAGGAAATTGAAATTATAACATTTGTGCAGCATTTAAAGTCACATAGTTAACAGTTTCAAATACAAGGGTAAGATTGACTAAGTGCTTGGCATAGGTAAACGACAAATAATATTTAATTACATTTGCACTACTACAGAGGGAGGCGTATACAGGGTGTACATTTGAAAACGATTCATCTTAAATTCCTTGTAAACAAATATCGACAAACTGCAAAATAAGCTTTTCTAGATAGGATAGGAGACTAGACTGTGTACTTGGCGTTACGCTAGGACTCACCCCAGCACCATTTTTTTTGTGACACATTAAATTAAAAGTCCTCTAAAATACTATCTTTTTACGCTAAAAAATTTAAATCTACAGGCTAGATTTTTAATTCAGAACGCAATTCATGCTTCTTGATGTTTAAATACAAACAAGATAAAGAACTGTGTATACCGAAGAAAATATCGTTGCTATAGACGCCAGTGTTGAAGAAAATCAAAATTTATCTATCCATCGACATGCTCAGAAATCTAAAAAACGTAATGATCTTGATCTTGATCTGGTGCCTTACAAGATCCAGGTCAGTGGCGTAACTACCAGTGTTCGATGTGTTCGATTGAACAAGGGCCCGGCATTAAAGGGGCCCGGCTCTGCCACGATCAGAATTCAAATTTTTGTGATTTTTAAAGCTAAACAGTAAAACATCGTTAAAATCATAAAATATACGGCACATTTTCAAAATAAGGTGTCTGCCACATTTCTCATGTATACCTATTTAAAATAATTATAAAGTATATTTACTGTCTGTTTCGGCTTTCGTTAAATTGAACTTGAAGCCGGCATCGATAAAGATAAAACGGACAAGTATAATTTCGCATCTGGTTGAAATTTTTACAATAGGTAATAAAAATATCAACTGTCATCCTTAGCCCTTAGAAGATTCTGAAAAAACCTCTTAACAGTTAGGTCATATTTTGATTTTTATTTACATCACATTGCAGTTTGTTACAGTATTTATGATAAGAACCAATTGTTTTGTTTTTATAAATTATTTTAAGTTTTAAATAGTGAAGTTTAAGTTCAATTGTTTATTTTGGAGTATGATTTATTAAAACCCTCAGGTATATTTTGAATAAAATTCTTGATTTTCTGTTAACTGTTTTTTAACTGGTAGCTAATCTCTAGGGTGATTTAAATAAAACTAATTAATAATATTTATTATATTTCTTTTTCATAAAAATTAATTTAAAACAATCGTTCCGCTTATAAAAGCCTGTTTACATTAAAAAATTTCGCTTAAAATTTTCATTAAAATTTTCATAAAATTCCTTAAAATTTGTAAATTTTGCAGATTTGTGTTTACACCTTTATCACCAAACAAACCTTAAAACTTATATTTTACGTAAAATTTTAAGGAAATAGGTGCTGATCTATTCCTTAAAATTTGTTAAAATTTTTCTTAAAAGTTATTTTAACGAAAATTTTAAGGTGTAAACAGGCTTTAAGATTATTTAAGAAAAATTTCACGTTAATTTATTATCTATTTAGGGGCCCGATTTTAGGGCCCGACAGTCGGAAACACAGGCCCGTAGCTGCCTTGTTACGCCACTGATCCAGGTCATGCAATAACTGAAGCCACAAAACCATCATTTGAGTTGTACGTGATTAGGTGATTGGGCTGATCATCAATTGAAAGTTAATCCTGTGTTTTAGCGCAAAATTTTGTATAGTAATGAGGTTCATTTTTGGCTCAATGGTTACGTCAATATTGTCGATGAGTCAAAATGGCGCTTTTGGAGTGTGGAGAATCCGTAAGTGATTAAACAAACACCGATGCATCCAGAAAAATGGACTGTATGCTGGTGGCATCATTTTGGATCTGGAGATGTGGTTCCAACGGGACAGTGCCAGTGAACAATTCGGGAATAAAATTATTTTCAGAAGTGGACCTGTCAACTAGCCACCAATATCGGGTGGTTTGACGTCTTTGAACTATTTTCTTTGGAGGTAGATTAAATCCTTGGTCTATGCCGATAAACTAGCAACCATTAAAATATCGGAACCCAACATAATTAGAGTTATTGCTGATGTTTGAAAAAGTGGTCAAAAAATAGATTGACAGGATGCACTATTTTAGAGGTAGAAGCAGCGGTCATTTGCATGAAATTGTTTTTAAATATTAAATGTCAACGAAAGTTCTTTCATATACAATAAATAAATCAGAGATATCTCAATAATTTATTGATGTTTTATTTAAATTTAAAGTTTTGATGCTTTAAAAAAACCTTTTACTATAATATTTACTTAAATAATGTCCTTTCATTACTACCTTATTTTACAAATCGGTAATCTTATTAAATAATTTATTGGTTTCCAAAATAAAATAGTTTTTAAGCAATTTCTTGAAAGCCAATCTACTGATTTTAATTTTTCTTGTGTTAAAAAATAGCAGTTTAAAAGACCTTTAATTTGAGATGTTACAAAGGATATGGTATCGTTTGAGTTTGTTAAGTTGGGTAGCTGAGGGCGAGAGGGTGAGTTCTAGCGCAACGCAGAATACGCAAGTTTAGTCTCCCCTTTCCCCTTCGTGTTTATGTAGGTAGGAAAACAGAAACTCTCATGTCTAAAATTGTTACTAAAATAACTTCACTTTCGTTTAATTTGGAGAAAAAATATTTTGGAATACAGACAATACTGATTTTGTTAAAATAGCAGTTTTAATTTTACGAATGTTTCATTTGTATCCAACAGAAAATTTCAAACAAAGCTTCCAAAAAACCCACAAAACCTACTTTACAGTTTATCTTTAAAATAATTAGGGGAGCAAATAATTAAATATTAGAATATAGCAATAGAATCCGTTGACTAAGAATATACACCCTGTATGTAGTATATATAATAGATTGTAATAAAATTTATGTAAATGTAATGTAAATAATTTAAATAATTGTCATTAAATCAAAAATTATTAGTGGGAAATGCATTTCAAGATAAACCACAGAATTTCAAATTGATATCACAACCATTATTTTCACATAACATTCAAAAGTTTCACATAACAAATAATATCCGCCATACTTTAACTACCATAATATAAAATACTTGATATATTTCAATTTAAATGAAAAATATAATCCAAAATTAAAATTTCTTATTAAATTTAAATAAAACAAATTCTTTTTTTATATATTTTTATTAAAAACGTTTCTGAATTTTGCTACTTTCAGGATTTTCAAAAAGGAGCTTGCAAAAGATGAAAATCAATGTTCTCATAAATTTAATCTTTCGATAGTTTCCTACATAATTAAAGATAATAATGAAAACATAATAGTGATAAACTCTGAATTAGGGCACACTTATTTTAGAGATAAAATGTTTTAAAAATAATTAAAATTTTACCAAAATACTGAAATAATTTTTTAATTTTAAAAAGGATTATAAATGTTTATTTTTTAATATTGTCAAATTAAAATTGAGCGACTTTTGCGATACTAACATTTTGCCACTAATTATATAAAATACTATTATATTATTTTTCGTACATAATTTTTTACAGCATATTTAAAACATGATGAATTGAGTAAATAAATATATGGTAACTTTTGACCTGCAGCCTTGATAGTTATTATATTATTATTAAGTAATACATTTTTATTTCAACGAATATTACTGATGTACTGAGAATAACATTGAATGACTGGTAACCATCAATTAACATGCTATATTTCTTTTCATCTGATTGATCTTAATTACATAAAAATAAGAAAATTATTGGTGTCATTTTTAAAATTCATCTAAATATTAAAAATGGGCCAAAATTTAAATAGAAAATTGAAGTTTTCAGATTTTGCGATCATAAAAGTAATTTAGCACTTGTAATAAAAATTATCGTTCAAATTATTATAGCGATAACACAATATTATCATCATAATTAAGGCTAAGTGATATAGTTTTCTAAAATAAATCTGCTTAAATAATATATTTAAGTATTCATACCCTTTCTAGAATAGAATCCATAGTGTTGTTTGTTTCACTGTACACAAGGCAGTAAACAGATAGCAAATGAAAAATTACTGCTCACATTCAAAAACTATCATCTCAAATAAGATAATATTGATAAATTGCTTATCGTCGACGAAACAATATTACTATAAGTAGGTACCTAATGTGAGTTCCAACTTGCTATTTCTAGTATTGTAGTACCTACACTTCTTATTAATGACAATGCAAAACTAAATTAAATCACGAAAAAATTAAACAGCCACTGATAATTATTATTATTACTCATTTTTAGTTTCTAATTTCCATTTATAGGTTGCGTAATATTTGCCGTACTAAATTTTGAAATATCACAACGTGGAACCTTGTTTTGAATTGTTTACCTATACCAAAAAAAAATTATATACAAATAATATCTACATATTTGTTTTCAAATGTTGTTCCAAAATTCAAACCATACATAAAAGAAAAAACGTTGCAAGTATGTTATTAAACTACAATTTGATAGCATTCGTTTTTTTCTTTTTTTGATAATAATTTCAAAACTACCGTAACAACAATATTTGTATGAATTTCAACTATTTTGTTGATGATTTCGGTTTAAGCGGAGTAGTACTAAAACGTTACAGAATGTGAAGGTCTCCATCATTAGTTAAATATTAATACATTAGTCATTTACACTGCGTAGTAATATTTTTCTAATCAATGTTTAAATTAATGATTATAGGATTACAAATATACAATGAAAGAATTCAGGTGTATGACGAAAATCTAATTTTATTTTCAAATATATGCAATTTCTACAAAAATCAATATTTTTACACCTTTGAAAGTGTTGAAACTAAGTTTCTTTGTAATATGTCTAACCTGCACATTTATTATTCGATAACACTGTACGTTATAACAACGAACAATTTTCTTGCAATTTGTCATAATTATTTAACGTTTGAATTCCTTAAATACGAAGAAAAAATTTCATCACATAGATGAAAAATCCTTTATATGAAGGAATATTTTAAGTTAATCAATGAACCAATCTTTCCGTGTATTTAAGAATGTCAATTCATTATATTAAAGTATCTAAGAATTAGGTACTTAAAAACTCATACAATTTCTTTATATTAAAGAAAAAATTCCTTGTTACATCCATGTAACACAAATGTTGGTGCAATATTGGTTCGATATTAAAAATCAACATTGGGCCAATATTCAAATGTGAACATTTTCCAATATTGGTGCAACATTAAACAATATTGGTGCAATATTTAAAATCGATATTGGCCCAATATTTTGATGTGAACATTAGCCAATATTGATTTCCAATATTCCAGTATTCATCAAAATCATATCATAATATTTAATGAAATATTTCATTCAAAATCAAAAAAACTGCAGTTTTTTAAGTATATAACTATATAACTACACTATATTTTTTAAATGTGTTCTAGCTACTATGATGAATCATATCAAATTTTTAGCATAAACCAAAAAATGCACAAAACACTTTTTAAGTATATTTATTACAGTGTATTTATATATTGTGATAACTTAAACATTTTAGTTTTCGAAAAAGTGTTTTGTGCACTTTTTCAGTGTATTTATTACAGTGTATTTATATATTGTGATAACTTAAACATTTTAGTTTTCGAAAAAGTGTTTTGTGCATTTTTTGGTTTATGCTAAAAATTTGATATGATTAATATCGAGTTACACTACTTAAACCACTTATCTATTGATTACTATGATGAAGATTAAGAAAAACTCTTAAGAGCGCCCGAGACCGCTCTCACTGCGAAACTCAAGCTCCTTCATTTTATAAATAATAATGAATAAATATTTGATTTACGATATATACTTTAAGACATTAACAATAAACTTCTATATGAATTTTCAATTTAATTTTTCTTTTTCCGAAAAAAATTTTCAAAATTAGACGGCTACATATAGGTGTTATCCCTTACGATGATTTTACTGTATTACTACTTATAAACCTATTATTTTTCTTGTCGTGTTGGGTACTAATTTAATACAAAGAAATTTCTATTGTTTTTAAAATTTTAAACGTACTGTGCTTCTCAAGTTTTACTAACATCAACTTAACGTAACGTAAAAAAATTAATAAGTTGATCTTGGTTGTCTTTTTTAGACTTAACTTAGACTTAAGAATTGAATGTCTTCACATTAAATGTAACAAAAATAAATGACGCTCATTCCCAAGGGATATGTCGACCTGCTGCGAGGTCATAAGGTGCATACCTTTCAGACTCTTTTCTCGTACAGCCAGAGAATGCAAGAGAGGCTTGGTCTCTTCTGAAATTCTGGGCTATTATTAAACTATTGAAAAATTTTCCTCCGCATCGGTCTAAAACATACATGCAGATGGTTTTACTGCAAAGTTTTAGTACTGTTGTGATGATTTCGAGATTATTCCGAAGATATCAATGGATGATATTCTCCGTAGATGTCTATTCATGCACTTTTCTTTCCAGGTTGTCACCTCCATTTTCCTACGGTTCACCTCGTCGAGCTATCTTGCTCTATTTCTTGTCTCAACAGGTATTCATTCGGTAATCTTTCTCAAATCTTTATTCTTTTCTCTCATCACATGATCAAACTATCTATTAATTCTCTAAGCCTTTGTCTTTGTTCTCCATTATATCCACTATTTCGGCATTTTTCCTCACTTTACATACGTTTTCACTCATTCTCTGCAATTCCAAAATCAGTCTTATCACCTTTCTCTCAAAGACAACTTATCTTTCTCTGTTTGTCAAATTCATCACCAAATTCGCGTAAAATTCATGCATATGTATATGACTTCAGTTCTAATGTAGGTCTTATAAATTCTTACTTTTATTTTCACTGTCGTACTTTTGAATTTTAACATTTTCTTGTTAACCTACACGGCTCTCGATCCCAACTGTATTTTTTCTTTTATTTCCTCAGTTCTGTCGTTGTTACTGTACATTAGAACCAGACACTTGAACTTTATTACTTTTTCGAAGATGTCTATTCTCAATCTTTTGACTTGTACTATCTTTTCTTACGAATTTCATGAACTTTGTTTTCTTTTCGTTCATTTTTAGACCCATTATTTCTTTTCTTTTTTTTCTTCAAAATATTTTATATTTTAACAAATAAATAATTAAATTAAGTAATTAAAACAATTATTTAAAATATATTTCAGTAACTATTGAAGCAACTTGAAGCCAAGGGATAGAAATGTAATTTTCTAATTTGTGTTCGTGTCCAAACATGTCCAACTCGTTTGCATGATAACTTTCAATTTTGCCAATCTTTTTATATTGTGCCTATGCGAAGTTTTCATAATTTTTTTGGATCTTTATCTATATTTATTTCAAGTTATAAAGTTGTGAAAAAGTCGTCTTTTAAAATTTCAAATGCTCATAAAATAATACGAATAAAATATTATTTTTTTTTCTTTTTTATTGACATGTACGTATAAAAAATTTCAAATTGCAATTAACCAATTTTATTCTATTTTAATTACAAAATGGCATTTTCAAACGTGTGTGACATTCCCGATTTTTTTGAAAATATTCTCTAAGAAACTAGAAGTGATTCCATAAATTTTAAGCCCCATTTGATCGCGGAAAAAAGATTCTGTTTTTAAAAATTTTTGAAAAAACTGAACTCTATTTAACTGATCAAAATCGGGATTTCAAACGATTTTTCGAAAAAAATTTGTAACAAACTAAAATTCCACCCCGAAAAGACTTACATCTTTGAAATCGTGATTTTGTAATTGAAATAAAAAATTGATTTTGATTTTAAAATATTTAAAATACACAGAGGAAGTAGAATGTTCGCCATCAGAAAGGACTTAAAATTTATGAAATTAGTTCAGTTCTTTTACAGATTGTTTTTTTTAATCGAAAATGACACACGTTTGAAAACGCCATTTTGTAATTAACATAAAGAAAATTTTGAAATTTTTTCAATATTTTTTTCTGAAATTACCTACATTTTAGGACGCAAAGAATTTTTTGTATGTAATAGTACACTGAACCTATAAGGATGAAAGTATTTGCATATTTTTGATTATTCAAGTAGTATACAAGGCGACTATAAATATAAAGTACGAAGAAGTTTTTCGTAATATAAGTAATTTATACAAGTTTTATTTACTTAGTGGTCAAGAATATAAACACATTACAAATTAAAAGAATTTTAAGAGAACTATTTTTTGAATAATTATACAAAGATTCTTATATTCAAATATATTGCTAGTTTTATATAGCTAATTTTGATTTTAGGGAGCTAACCCTCCCAATTCCTAGTTGCGCCTATGAGTATTTTATCTATTTCTAATAAGTAATGCTATCTATAACTCCCAGTTAACGTCATGTATAAGTTGCAGTTAATTACAACTTCAAAATAATAATTTGATTTATAATTTATATTTATAATTATAATTTAATATAATAATTATAATTTATTATTAACTTATAATTTAATATGCCTACGCGAATGCACTTACATGTAGTGTTTGTATACTTTTGTGTACTAGATATCACAAGTTTTATTATCAACAATTACGTAGGGTATGAAATCACTGGTTTGTGTCAAGATGTGTTATTTGATAGAAAACAGATAACAGAAACAGATAAAATAGTATATTATATATGACTTGAGCGTAAACTGCTTAATCGCTATGAAAAATACGATAAATACGTCACTCGCCTAATAGCCTCGTGATATACAGTCCACCTTGCGATAACAAGCAATTTTAAACTTTAATTAAATAATATACTAATGTTACTGTTAAACAATGTTTTGAAATTTTTGTACAAAAAAGGTAATGGCGCCATCTATTTTTGGGAATAAATTATCACACATAACTTTCCATAATATTGTGTATGTCGTTCTCAAATGTATAATAATGTTACGAAACAATGATTAATATATTTGATGACTAATGTATGAGAGTCATAAGTCATATATGATGAATCATACATCGCGGTCATTCAAATATTGTTTAGCTTGCACTCTAGAAATCTATAGAAATGTATAGGAATTCTATGGAAGATTCTGGAAAGCTGCATTTAGGTATAAATGCAGAGTGAGCTCCGGTGACGAATTAATTTCAGCTTAAACTTACAAGTGTCAACATAAATAAAGTGTAAATAAATAGTAAAGTGATAAACAATATACCGAGTGTTTAAATAAATCCAGACTTACTTAGTGTTAAATAATTGTAGTGTAATTTAGTATTAGTGTTAATGTTAGTGTAGTAATTGTTTTATTGTTATTAACCTTATCTGTATAATTTGTGTTTAGAAATTAAACAAACGTTTTAATATTCGTTACAATAAGATTAAATGTAAAATGCAGTTTTATGAATGTTTTATTGATTGTAAATTTGCTTAGATATCGGTGTCTAAATAATATTGACTAGTGTTGAATTATTTTCACTAAAACTGGCAAAAAAATGTTTGAGATAAGTGGCATTTTACAATTTCAAGTTTTTCAATGGAAATAGAACCTTAATACACAGAAACCAAGAGTTTTAGTAAGTCAACTTTTACCCAAAGATATTATAGGTAATTTTTATTTTAAATTGAATTTTTTAATTAGAATTTAAAGACAAATATCCTCATCTTTTTAGATTCGTAACTTTCGAGTTGGGAAGGCTTTGGGAATGTTTTTAACGAGTGGAGTGGTTCAAAGATACATCGTCTAACTACATCTGTCATTTTCCAGTGGCATTTGTTGTGGCAAATTTATACGCTATAAACTATCATAATTTTATTAAAAAATTTTAAAATCCGCGTAAAGGTTATCGTACTATATCTCCCAAAATGTTTGTAGTTTATTAAATAACATTTTCAACATATTATTTGAAAAAACATACAACCGAATTAATAACCTCCTCCTTTTTTGAAGTCGGTTAAAAAATCGAAATGCTTTTTTCTGAAAACAGTATAAAAACAGCATAAAGAAAACACTTTGCCAATCAATTGTTAAGGTTCAAGTGTCACTTTTTCTGAACGGCATTAAAGTACTTTACTGCGCTACTTAGAACAAAAAAAGCAACTCAATATTTTCCTTTTTTGAATTGGATGCATTTTCTTAAATAATTTATTCTCCTCTTTCCTTTGCATATAGTCAGAAATTCGTATCTCTACTCTAAATATGTCATAATGTAATGTACATGTCATAAACATAATAAACATAATTTTTGATATTTATTTATTTTTTTATATTTCGCCGTTGTTTATTAATAAAGTATAATATACGAGTATAAATACGGTATTATTATTTATTAAACACGTAGAAAAAATATTCACATTTATCGACGCAATTATGATGATTAAAAATGTTTTTAAATTACAGACTTATAGGCATGAAATTACTCAGAATCGTTATTTTTAAATGCGGTGATTTTTCTTAGCGGAACAGTTTAGTGCTCAGGTGCTAAAATAAAGGTAATTTTCATTTAAATTTAATGATTATTTTTTTAATTTACAGAAAAACTAACATGTTTGATTCGGATCTAATTTACTGTTTGTGTAAAAAAACAAATACTAGCTACTAATAAAACAATATATAGTCGAATTTTTTTTAACTCGCGTATGACTGATCTCCAAATGTAGTGAGATTTAACGTATAACATTTGGTTATCTTTGTCATATTTACAAAAAAGTAACTATTAGAAAAGAGACAGAAAAAAAGAATATGTCGTGGTCACTTTGTAATGAAAATGAATTAAACGTACGTCGATTTTAACAATTTTAACTGTCATCTCGTTTGCTTTTTGCATAGAGGTATATAATATATACCTCTATATACCTCTATGGCTTTTTGACATAATCTCGTCAAAGATTATGACATCTGACATCTCGTTTGACATAAAGAACCCTAAGACATACGTTCTGTAAATTTTGATGCATACAATTATTTCGATAAGTCATACGCGAGTTAAATGAATTTGACTATAAAACCGTTGATTGATTGATTCTTCAATCAACGCTAAAAAATAAAAAAAGAAGGATGTCATTATAGTAGACACCAAAAAAATCCAAAATTTATAAAATGGCGACTGTGGAAAAAAAATTAACTTTTCCTAATTTTATATTTTATTTTTAAAAAATAGTAATATTAATTATTCA
Source organism: Cantharis rustica (assembly GCA_911387805.1). Classification (NCBI taxonomy): domain Eukaryota; kingdom Metazoa; phylum Arthropoda; class Insecta; order Coleoptera; family Cantharidae; genus Cantharis; species Cantharis rustica. The sequence goes on from OU426877.1 coordinate 44,375,230, forward strand.
GCAATTTTCAAGGTAGAGACTATAAAGTAACATACACTGAAGGTACATGCCAAATTTGAAGTTAATCGGTCAAATAGAACTTGAGATATTATAGTCTGTTTTTTAACGTGATAACGTCTTAGAAATTGATATACCGGCTGCACGCACGAAAAATTGTCACGTTTCGCAAGCGAGAGCGCGGAACAAGCGAGAAAGAGGCACGATCGGCTTTGCATCACACATAGACATCATTTGAATTATAAAATGCCATTAAAAAAAACTTGTCCGGCATGAGGTTCGATCTCGCGATAACTTAAATGATGCAATTATGTTTCATGCACATAACGCACTAACCTATTGAGGGTTAATGTAATAACATAGTTTTAATTCGTATTATTTGTTACATAAACATAATTCAATTCAATTCATAAAAGTATGCAAGTTTTCATCAATGTTTTTTAACCAGAGTTTTAAAAATATTTATGTTTTAATGACAAGTTAACGCAGTGCAAAGGAATATATTATTATATGAAGCAGGTTTTGGCGGACTTTTCAAAAGTATCAGTTTCATGAATTCGATTTATTTGTCCAATTTCATCCTTTTAAATTAACACTCGGTTTAGGGACGATAATTTTACGTCATAAGAAAACATAATTCAATTCAATTCATAAAAGTATGCAATTTTTCATAAATGTTTTCTTATGACGTTATCACGTAAAATTATCGCCCGTAAACCGACTTTACAGACAACCCGAGTGCCACGTGTTTTTTTTTTTAAGAAAAATATTAGAATTTGTACTAAAGACACTGAAAGATACGACCTTGAAATGTAAACCAATGAAATTGCTTTGAAGTTAGACAGTATTACAATAAGGAAATTTTTGCGATTGAAGTGATATGCGTGTTGCCTAAACTGAACCGGGTAAAGTCATAAATAAGATAGATGTGAACAGAGTTAAATGTAATACCGAATAGACGTAGTTATTTGGTTATAACATTTTGCTTTTTTGTGGCGAATATTTAATATTACTACAAGATTAAGTACTATTTAAACTATCTGAAGTTTCCCGGTGTAAATTCGACTTTGCAAACGACGTGCCACCTATATTATTCATATCTTGGATCGACAATTTTGAAAAATGTTAAAATGGTAAATTTTCCCTTAATTCTCTACTTAAATTTTAATGCTATCTTAATTTTTTCACAAATTGGCCTTTAGTAGGCCCCAGGACTGGGAGTTTTAATATTCCAATATGCAATATTGCTAGCCTTAGTAGAGAGGCTATAGTCTACGTAACTCTCTTTTTAGCGAAATTTAGTCCCAATTTGAATTGATTTCTATAAAATAATTTTTATTAATTATTTATCCTCTTAACTCTCTGCTATTCGGTTTAAAGAATTCATGTCAAAAAATGTATAGTTTTCGGTAAAACAAGAAATAATTGTAAATATTCATTTCCAGCAATATAATTAGTTATTACTTATTAGATTTAGTTTTCAATTAAAGATAGTATGTATATATAATAGTTTTCACTCCAGCAATAAAAAAAAAATTACCAATTTCTGACTTATGCCCTATACATCAAATGGCACAGAATTATATGTACTATAATACATAGATAGGCAAGATTCAGAAAAATTTCCACAAATTCTTTTAGGTATTTTCTTCAATTTTCAGTACACATCATTTTGTACATTTAAATTTTTTTCAGTGTAAGTTTCGCGGTCTTGAGAGATTGGGGGAGGGTATCTATAAGCCTGGGATTCCCCCTTCTGCAAGTTCCTGAAACCTTTTCCCTCGGCCATGAAAACTCCATTAACCGTGAAAGCTATTTTGAATATTAACTATATTTTTTTTTAATTGTTAACATCTGCCCAAACACTTAATCTAAATTTTTCTAAGAGTAGATTTGAAGCTCGTCGATTGGTCAATGTAAGCCAATAACCGATTGTTTGATAAGTGAGTGCGAGATAATAACAGAATAAACGAACACTAAAATTTTGAAGTGAAGTGTATGTTCTTCTCTTCTTCCAGTGGTAAACAGTAATTATTACTGTTTTAGGTTTGCATTCGTAGTCCTAATGATGTCAAATTTCAAACTGTAGTCTGCTTGCTCTATTATTATCGGTTATATTATTAATTCATAGCGGTAAACGATAAATTATTACTCTAAAAAAGTTCTCTGAATATCCCGACATTTTCTTTCCTTCATAATAATTTGAATGCGAGTAGTTTGTTTCCACTACTGGCACTTCTGAAGTGCTGATAAGAACCCATAATCTAAGAATAAATTATTCAACGCATTTAAATAGTAATTTTTTTAAATATAAATTATAAACGAAACGACGACGACGTGGTCATTAACGAAAAAATAGCATTAAAGTAATTATTAGATGTTCAAGGTTACAATATCATTAATACCACGATAACGAATTACAAAAGCATCAAAAATCGCGTAAGTTCTTTTTTAAAAAAATGTAATTTATTTATGTTAGTTTTTGTAAAATATCGTAAGGAGTTACGTCGAAGTAATTTTACTGATAAGTGATAACTTGGTAGCGGACGTACAAAGGTCGCACGTAGGACATGCAACAATAAAAACAAAATTGGGATAACCTAAAATTATAGAGTTCACTTACTTTTTTATCACCGTCATTGACTTGTAGCATAATGTTTATTTTTTGAAAATATTTAAAATTTTTACAGATAACACCACCACCAGAAAACTGACAGAGCTTTTTTGACACCTGCGCAAGCGTAATATACTCACATCAGCTGGAATTACTAAATCAAAACGTAAACAAAGCAAGACAAAATATAACCTAAAAATAGTTACTGCTACCAAAATGCCAATTAAAAGTTTGCCTTATTTTACTGTAGGAGAAGTGATAAAAGGATTTGGGAGAGGTTCGAAACAACTCGGTATACCTACTGCAAATTTTCCATCTAGTGTAATAAACGCATTACCTGAAGAAATTCACACGGGTGTGTATTTTGGTTTTGCTTCGTTAGAAAAGGGCATCGTACATAAAATGGTAATGAGTGTTGGTTGGAATCCATATTTTCATAATAAAGAGAAATCTATGGAAACATACATTATGCACAATTTTGAAGAAGACTTCTACGGAAAACAATTGTATGTAGGTATTTTGGGCTATATACGGCCTCAAAAAGATTTCAATTCGATGGATGAACTAATTCAAGCCATCAAGGACGATATAAGTGTTGCTGACGAAAAATTAGATACCGAAGAGTATGCGAAATATAGAGAAGATGCTTTTTTTACATAACAGCTCAAATTATTGAACTAATGTACTTAAGTATATACATTTTTAGCTATATTTTTCTACCTTGCAAGTATTATAAATGAAATAGAACATTTTGTACATAAATAATATATTTCTCGCATACGAGAAATATACTTAAAAATATTATTCCAAAGTATGTAGTTAGATTAAATTTATTAAGTATAACCTAACTAGCAGTACATAGTCAAATATTTTATTAACTTAACTAATTGTAACTTGTTATTTTTTTAAATAAATTGTTAATTATATTATAAAAATTGATTGAACATAAAGACGATATAGATTTTCCAAGTATTATACTTTATAATTTGTAACTCATAAAAATTCTCAGACATTCTTATGGTAGCAATATAAATTGTATCTTTTGAAGACTTGTTATAAAAATCGCTTTTACGGGAATACTTTTCTTGTTGCAAATGTCATTTGCTTTATTTTTGTTTATATACAGTTTTCTATTTTGTTACACCTATTCCGAGATACAGTGACTCAAAAAAGACTCGGTAGTATATTTTGATTAAAATTTCGAAAATGGTGCGACTAAATAAAAAAATGTTTATAAACAAAAATATAATGCTTTTTAAAGGGTAAAAGTGGTTTTTGTGGGCAGTGTTTACAATTGCTAAAAAGTCACTTTTGTTCTGAATAAACGTGCTATTTTTTCTTCAAATTTAAAATATTATATTATATTTTAATTATTACCTTACTTCTACTACCTGTAACAGGCGGCTCTAAAAGTTAAAGAAAAATTGCGAGCGGCATTAAAGTACTTTAGCCGCCGCCAATAAAGTAAAACGATGACTTTCACAAAAAGTGAATCTTTAATGTTGGGTTTCACAAAAAAGATTTAAAATTTAATCCACGATTATAATAAATTATCAAGCAATATAACAATACATTTTAATTGTTGTAACTAAGGTTATAATGTCAATCGTGGATTATATTTTAAAATACTTGCAAATATTTGGCAAGAATAAACATCTGAAGATAGCAAAATATTATTGCTGAAATCTAATGTTATAAAAAAAATTAGTTTTATTATTGTTGATTTAACCTGCATATTTTTTAAAAAATTTCAATTAATATTGCACGGATTAATAATTTATATATTTTAATTAATTTAAGGTAAATATTTTGAATTTTATAGTGCTCACTTTGTAGATACCTACTATCTTAAATAAACCTTCTCTTATTTTTATTATTAAATTTTTGTTTTGTTGGTTGTTGCCTATTATTTACTTTTAGATTTTCACAACATATTTTTATAAATTTTACAATTTTTTTGTAACTTTGTAAAAGCTGTAACTTCCTGTTATAATAAATGTAAAACTCCTTGTTTTTTTTTTTTAATTATTTAAATAATAAATATTTATTATAATATATTTTATCATAATTATATGTTTTTTTAATCACTTGTTTTTCAAGAAAATGTGCTTATTTTTCCAGTCTCTGGTAATTATATTCTTTCTTATAAGTCAAGTTTCTACAACTTTCTTAAAATTTCATTACAAATTGAAGGCCATTCCAGTTTTCCGATACGCAATTTTTTTACCTACCTTGTTCATTATTTTCAGAATTTCTATAAAACGATTGGTTTCCCAAAGAAATGTATTTGACTAAAAGTTGTAGACCGTTAAATTCCTTATCCAATTTGGGGCGTTAGTTTTTTTCTGAGACGTTTCGTTTAACAGATACGAGGTTCACAAGAAAAGTAAAAAAAATAAAATCAGAATTTTTTTATCATTTTTTCTCTTAATTTAATTTATAACTCTAAAACCGTTTATTCTAGACGATAAGGAGATATAATATAATTTGTAGATAAGCAAATGATCTTTAAAAAAGATTTAATCCATTAAGTCTAAAAAATTTATAATATCTGAGCTATGACTGTTTGATATCAGAAATTCAAAATATTGCTTTAAAAGGGGGTAATACCCTTCAAGGGTTTGGACTTGAACAAAAATTTGTCTTAGAAAAATGTTCTTTATCACCACCTCAAAGATTCTCAACGGGGACACCCTGTATGTATTTTTTGGTTAATTACAATAAACCCAAAAATAAGGTTGTCAACTTCGGAAATCTCAAGATGGAATATTTCGAATTTTCTTCGAAATTTGATTTTTGCTTGCTTTCGCATTTTTACACCGTTTTACTCACTTCCGCCAATCCTTGGTATGTATTGCGAGCTCTACGCATTAAAAGGCGTTGGAATATGTAATAAAAAAAACCACTAATTTTTTACGGTTTTTTAAAACCCCAAAAATCGAAATTTTAAACTTTTTTCACGGTACTACAGACGCGCAGGAGTGGAATAACGAGATTTCAGCTACCATGATTTTGTATTTGAAGCGGTCAAGTTCTGTGAGGTTGTTAGGTTACATATTATCTAATGATTACTATTAAAATATTTTTCGTTAGTTAATGGATAAGGTCTGAAAATTTAAATATTTATAAAAATAGTACAAATTTTTGCTCTACTTAAAGAAAGATAAACTTTTTATGATTCAGGGCTTTAACGTGGAATCCGAACCATGGCACAGATAATTTATTTGGAGCTTCTACATTGAGATGTATAAAAATAAAAAATATTAGAGCAATAATAAATTATATTAATTTATGTGTTACTACTGGAATGGGATGAGCTTTATGGCCACTGGTGTCGCACACCTTTCAAAAGTGAGGTTGTGTTTTTTAAAGTTTATACTTTTTTTGGGGCTTGCTCCTTAATATAAATTTGACGATGAGTTTATGCAATATAAAATCAATTATATCGTCTACTTCCAGTAAAGCAGGATTAAATCTTTTACAGGTAATAACTTATTTTTAAAAACTGGCCATGAACTAGCGGAGTAATGCAACTCACAGACAGTAATTATAGAAAATCACCTAAAATATTAGAAATTATGTCCAATTCACTAACTTTTCCACAGTGTATATTATATACAACTGTATATCTGCAGGCATTTGTGAGCTGTGTTATTTTCCAATTACCTACCTAAAGAACTGCGATACGACTTGAAAATTTAATAAAACAATAAAAATTTGTATCTAGGAAGTTGGAATGCGATGCTTGTTACCACTTACTTCAAATACCAATATTCAAATTGTAAGACATCGAAAAACCAAGCACTATGATCCTCGTTTTAAACCATTGAGAAGAGCGAAAGTGATTAAAGTCGAACTCCCTAACTTTAATGAGAATCAGGACAACATGTCACCTTCAGAAATTCGTTCAAAAATGAAAGAACGTGGGCTACTACCATCACGACCATGGAGTAGACCATACTTCATCTCTAGTACTGGCAGTATATTTGAAGCTTATATTCCACCCGAAGGTGATGGAAAAATGTCAACGATAAGTTCACAAGGAGCCAAACAAAAATTTGAATTTCTTGGCAAGAAAACAAAAAGCATGATGGAAGTTCGTAAATTACGTCAGTACGAAGAGGATTTTGATTTTCAAAACTTTTGCGAAGCCGCAGAAGAAATTTATAAAAAAGCTCACGATAGCTTGGCAAATAATAATATAGAAGAATTACAGCAATGTGTCACCGAACGAGCTTATCCCGAAATGATTCATAATACTAAAAATAAGACTATAAGGTGGAAATACATTCAACAACTTGAAATTCCTCGTGTTGTGCATGCTAGATGCACTAGCGTTATATCAAAGGAGAACTTATTTGCTCAACTTACAGTCCGATTTCATTCACAACAGGTCAAGTATTTTTATCCACTGTTTTTCTTATTTCTAAATATTTTTTTGTACCTAACAGATGTTGGCAATTTATGATCGATTTGGGCGATTGATGTACGGGAGTGAAATTTTAGCCAAAGATGTGTTGGAATATGTAGTTTTTGAGAAACATTTAGCTAACGAATATGGTTCTTGGCGTATACATGCCAAAATAATTCCAGATTGGGCACCACCACAAGAAGCTGTCAAAAAAACTTTTATCAAAGGCAAAGAAGAACGTGTTGATGCGCCACCTTTAGTTACAACAAATGACAAAGAAATTGAAACTACTCCTCCAAGTAAAAATGAAACCATTACTGCACCGGCTTAAAGTATAAAATTTAGTGTTTAGTAGATTTGTTCATTTTTTTGATATACAATAAATAATTGTGTTGAATACGTTTTATCTTTAAAGTCGAACCTGCCTTTTTCCATAACATTTAACTGTCCAGCCACTATTTTCACAATCAGTTCAAAACCCCCAAATCAATAAATTCTTATGGAAATAAGTTCAGCTTACACCCCAAAGTAAATTACTTCCTTCCAGTAGCACCTAAATAAAATTTCAATGGCCTTCTACGTACACATTAACAACAGAAAATTTATAAAAACAATAAAATATATTACAATGTATTTAAAATATAAATAAACGACTCTATATTATAATACATATAGCAAGTTATATATAAAAATATTTCTTAGACACTAATATGTACACATTTATAAAATAAATAATACAAATTTGGTTAGTTAAAATTAATCTTCCATGAAGACGAATGGATTTTTTACACAAAGCTGCTAGTAGGTTGTTCTAAATAAAGATTTTGTTTTGAAACTTCCCTTCCGGGTACACGTGGTACTTTGAACAAGCCACTTTGTCCCCAATTAGAAGGTTTCATTGGTAGAATTTTAGGCTTGGGTGGTAATGGTGGTGGCTCACCATTTTTCAAATTATCCAAGTTTGAACTTTCCGAATTACACTTAGAATTGTTCTTTATACTTTCATCTGATGCTAACTTATTAGGAGAATAAATTCGTAGGTGATTTTGATTAAAATGGCTTATGTTATTGTTATTGGAACTTTCTCTCGGAACCACAACATTCCTGTTTTCATAATTAGCTCCAGCTCTTATATTGTTTGTATTGGCAGTAGAATGTGCCGAGACATCTGCTACAGAATCATCCAGTCGTTTAAATTTTCTTAACTTTTGACACTTGTTATCGGCATTTTCTTTGTCTTTTAAGAAATCTGGTAATTCAAAATTGATTTCGGTTCCACGTTGATCTTCTATTCGTGAACTTTGAGCTCTGTTTAAACCCTCGTATAATTCTACAACAACGAATATAATTAAGTCTCAATTGTTTAAAAAAAATTCAGTATCTACTTACTTTCACTTTCACTACAACCGACATGAAGTTTATTTACACCTGCTTTCCATTTTGCAATCAAAGGCTTCTTAATAGATTCGTTTGCAATATCTTCAATACTGCTATGGTTGGAACCACCTTTAGCACGAACCGACAGACACTTCTTCTTTTTTTCATGCATGGCAGAATCTCTTCGTAAAAATCTCCCAAGAATTCCAGATGAATTTTCGGATCCCCAATCTTCACTCTAAATTAAAATTAAATGTAATTGAAACACTTTTGTAAATAATAACAAACTAAATAATTAAATCGGGCGACTAAATTTAGAAAATGTTGGCCATACTTTTCATTTTACCAAAGACGTACATAATATATACCTGCATTTTGCAAAATTTAAGTTGGATGTTGCCAAGTTTTGAGTTGAAAGAAAAGTAGAAAATCTCCACTAAGTGTTTATTATCAATGCTGATGTTTATTGGATATGTTTCTATGCAATATTTTAAATGTATAGTATTCTGTATTATCTTATTGCAAGAAAATAATTATGAATATTTTCGATATATTATGGATAGATAATTATATAATAATTTGGAAATAACAATTTATAATATAATTTTTTATTTATAGTGTTTTCTGGATATTGTATTTAATTGTAAATGGTACGAGAATGAAATTTGGTTAAATAAGAATGAAGTATATAAACATTACCTAAAAATAGCAGGTATTTGAAATATCCAAGAAGTATTTAAAATAGGTACCTTAAAATAGTTAACTTGATACAGAGTTCTCACTAAATTTTTCAAAGCAAATTCCTTGACTTTTCCAGGTTTTCCTTGACAGAAATTTTAATTTTCCCTAACATTTTAGTATCGTAATACAATAATCAGAAAACAATTTACACCGAAAAGAGTACATAATTTAATAAAAACAAATTTTATTTAAAAAATGACAATAATTCACATTAAAACTAATGAAAAACGAGAGAAAATATACCAAACCAAGTTTTCATTAGTTTTACGTTTTTCTTATGTTAAATACAACTGATGATCAATAATAATTGTGAAATAGAGGCCTTTATATCGTATTACAAACTTTTTATTTTAAAATATTTATCATTTCTCTAGTAACGTAATTTTTCAGAATTCTATTTCTTGTTTATTCAAATATTCTAAGTTCTAACCTGTTAAATGTGAATTATTGTCATTTTTTAGGGTTTTTTAAATACAGTAGGGCCTCGGTAATCCGGACTCTCGCTTGTTCGGTGATCGCTGTAATCCGGCCGGGCAATGGGATTCTCTGGGGAGGCCCGGCGGCGTGTAGATGCGGGGGCTGTCATGAGCCAATGCGCCGTCAGTCTTTTGTTTATCGAGAATTAACTAATGTTTTATTTTAACTTACTGATTTCCTTACATAGTTGTAATTTTGAACATGTACATTTTGTCTATTATATGCTATAATTTAAAAATTGATTAAAGAAACTAAGGTTAAACATGTGTTTTATTAACATTTAATATGGCATACTATAATCCGGACGCCTCGATAATCCGGAAAAGGTCTTGTTTTTGCCTCTCCGGATTAACGAGGCCCTACTGTATTATGTTTCTATGTAAGTATGTATTCTTTACTGAACAGTTAAAATTATTATATTATTTTAACATTTGTTTCGTTTGATTATTTATATATTGCATACTACTAAATTTTCCACAATAAATACTTGAAAATTTCATTTTTTAAGTTATTTTTCAAATTTTATTTATGTTTAATTAAATAATTTAAAGAACGGGTTTGCAAATTTTTCAAAATATGTATTCGTACGTTGAACTAAATTACAAGATAAATTTGTATATTAAAAACTTAAATAAAATGCAAAAATATGTGCAACTTACAGAATCAGCATCGACTGAAATTTCAACGATTAGTAATTATGCATCTTCTAATTTAAAAGCATTTTGTTTAAAAATATTTCCTCGACAAAAATATTTTTTTGCCGACATTGGCGCTAAAAATTTTAAATTCCCCGACTTTCCCTGACAAGTTTTAATTTCTCTGACTTTTCCAGGTTTTCCATACAAGTGAGAACCCTGTGATATGAAAACCTGGATAATAAACTAGAATTTAGCATAGATCTGTTAAATTTTCCTTACTAGTAATTTATTAAAATTATTAGATAAAATTTAAGAACATTTTCTAGCTTCAAAACTTGGGTACATTTCAGAAATCAAATGTGAATGCACTAAACGAAACAGATTCTATAAATATTAAAATATAGAAAAAAATTTATGACAATGTACAGTCATAAATTATAAACTTATAGGATTATAAAATGAAGTAAAAACATAATTTTAATGTATTTTCTTAATTAAAACTATTTTAAAATAGAATAAATCAAATAAAATAAAACCACTTCTCACAGTTTATATTATCTTAGTAACAGTTTAAACATACATAATTTATTATAAGCTGTGAGAAATGGATTTATTTTATTTGATTTATTCTATTTAAACTCGGACACAATTTTCAAAAATAATTTTAATTTTCCTTGACCTAAATTTTAATATTCTTGACTATTACTTAAAAATTTCAGAATCTTTGCATGATCAAAATGATATATTTCGGAGTAGATTTCTAAATTCTCCAACTGTTCCAGGTACTTCAGAAATCCCGAAGACTTCTTCCTGGCTTCTCCTTGAAAAACCTGCAACGCAATGATTGCGAATTCAATCTAGAACCAGCAGTGTGGTGTAAGGTTTAAATGAACAAGATGAAATGCGGGAGATCGCGGTTCGATGCTTCGTCGCTGTTGTGATCTAAAGCCCAATATCAATCTGTGGGCTATGGAAAAGACAACGAAAAACCACTCCATTAGTAATTCCCTGCTTCTGCCAAGTTGATTGCCTATGCACTGCATAGTGTATAACACTCAAAGAAGAATCTAGATTCGAATCCTGGCATGTTAGCTGATATTTCCCAGAAATGTAAGCAAGCGAATATTATTGAGGGTCGCTAATGAAGCATAATGATGTACTGGAAGGCAACACACTCATATTTCCTGTGTTTTCTTCAAAACTTTTATTCAATTATTGAGTTTGTAACTCAAGTAAATTTTGTTTTATATTATCTGCGTCATCAAGGAGCTTATTTAAGTTCGAGTCAAATCTAATAAGGAAAGATACTCGCTATTTTCAAATATTAACAGATTAGCGCTCAGAGATATATTGCTATTAATTTACACTATGAATGTAATATACAAGATGTAGATTCTTTCAATATAAGTGTTTTGTTCAAAACTGACAAACATGTTGATTTTCTTAATGGTTATTTTTGTTTCAGTGTTTTAGACTACATCTTCTGAATGGCGACCTATTGTAATGATGAAGTAATGCCACTGATATCGTGAAGAAAATTACTAGCAAGATCATGAAAACAGCTGTGTTGCATTTAGGGTGAATCCCAGAGAAATATAATATGATGATTAATAATAGTATCAGCCAGATTTAATTTTTGTGTTAATACTTTTAGTAAGCTACAATCAGTATTTTAAACATTTTAATTTTCAAAGCAAGGAAATTTAATTCAAACGTTTTCCACAGATGACACTGTTCACGCTTTTCAAATTGTAACTGTAAACAGTATATTAAGCTATCAAAATTTAAAACAAATCAGTTTATCAACAAAGTAAAAATGGGTGAAAATGCACTGAAATGAGATGAAGATAAGAAAGTGAAGAAGAAAAAAGGTGATAGTGGTGTGGTGAGTTAATTCAATCTAATCTATTTCAACTTAGAATATTATCCTGTAATCTCCTGGATTACATTTTTGACATGAAAGTCAACGAAGCAAAGAGAAAATTATTTTATACTTTTTAGTCCATTTGAAAAATATTTTTTTAATTTTCTAAATTATGAATTATTTAATTCTTAATTTAAAAAAAAAAATTTGGCAACATGTTAGCCTAAAACATTAGATTTTTCAATAGACCACCCTGTATTTTTATAAGCCATTTTATACATTTCCTTAAAATTATGAAGAAAAAAATAATTGTTTTCAGCGTTATCCCTACAGGATATTAATAATTCTATGATAAAAAAGCAATTGTTTACCTTGATTGATCCATGTTCTGACCCCGATTTACATTTCAGATCTGCTTTTTCATGAAGAAGTTCTTTAAAAACTTTATTTGTAATTTCATCCAATGAAGCTGAATTGACCGATTTACTCATATTGATTTTCTGACTTTCCAGAGCTACCGGTTCTTTTAAACCTAAAAAATAAAGTTCAAAAGTTTGGATAAATGTAAATAACAAAATATTAATTACCTTCATTAAGGTGAATATGCAACCTCAATTGATCTATCGAAGTTACTGGTTGTAAAATATCTACGTAATCCATATTTCCGACTGTAACATTTACATCTTCCAGTCGATATGTGTACTTATTTAATATTGGTTTGAGTACATCAACTATAATTTTTGTGTGTTTAGATTTAACAGCTATAACTTTCCGATTGGGTAGGTCCAACTTGAACATAACTCGTTGTTCGATTCTAACTTCACATGCTGCCAACATCATTGATGATTCACTTATATTTAAAGACTAAAAATTGAAAATGAAAATTTTGCAGCAAAACGAAAAACAAGAAATCTTACTTTTGCATGTTTATCTGTATAAACTTCGTATGCAGAATATGACAAACCACGTTTGTCTAGCACTCGGTTGACTAATTCTTCAATACTTTCGGATTGTTTAATTTGTACCACTGTAGTACTACCGTTACTTAAAATTACACGACACAAAGGACTTCTAGCAGCGGAACTTGTAGAGAATTCATCAGGAAAGCCTTTACCCGATTCCTTGAAAAAAGAAAAGAGTTTATTAGCGCCAAATTTATAATTTTTTTAGATTACTTAATCAAAATAGGAAGTGAAATACCTGTGATGCTAAAGAAGATTTACTACTGTGAATATCATTTCCATCTATTCTTCCATTTTCTATACTGCTGCTATCATCATTTTTGCCATTATATTCCAATTCTGAGCGATCTTTCGATCTAGATCTATTTTTTCTATGCCATGGTAATAAGGACTTTCTTCTTCTATCTTCCGCATTACTGAGTGATTTCTTTAATTTAGAAGGAGTAGCTCCCGGGGTTTGAAACGATAAACTAGCATCGAAAGATATTTGAACATGACCAGACAAACATTGTTTGTATAATTCCGATTTTAAAAATCGCGGATAGCTATCGAATTTCATCAAATTAAAAATTTGTTTTTGTGCTTGATCTAATAACGAAATATCGGCGTCTTGCAAAGATTGTTCTGTACATTGTCGAGCTTGAGAATCAATATTTACAGCCTCTGTCGCACCCACACATAAATGTCTTTGATATATTCTTTGTGCTTCTTTAATCCGTTCAGATTTTGAGGATAACCGACGATATCGTTCGCACGCCGTCCAAAAATATATGTTTTCCGCGCTAAATTCCTTTTTAAGGAATTCCTATTGAAAAAACAATATTTAATATTGCAATGAGCAAATTCACAAAAATTCGCACTTACAGCAAACGCTTGTAACCCTACGGGATCTTCCAGAAGCTTTTCAAAAGATGTCGTCCAAGAAGCAGCTTCAGCCTGTCTCGAGCTTTGAACTCCATTTTCTTCACACTGTAAATTATGAAAATTGTTAATTTGGAAGTTGAATTTACAACTGAAGCAAATTATAAAACATGCAAAACACTTAAAATTAAAAAACTCATGCACTAATAAAAAAATTAATAACAAACACTTAGTAGTCTTAATGGAGATAACACAAAATTATTTGCTAAGTAAAATCTTGCAGTTTATTTACTAAATGGGTAATGTTGGTAATTAACATTAAATGTAATGTACAGCTGCACTTCCATATAATACAATTTTTCAATTTAAACTACGTTCATGAATGAATTTCGTCGGGTAATTGTAGGTCAGACGACCCAAATTGAAATTAATTAAAACAATGAAAATTAACATGATGTCATAATATTAAAATTTTTAACTTTAAGTTAACCAAGTTTTTTGATAATTACAAGAAATTAGGAGCGAATGTAGGATATTATAGTAGAAATTATTGGATTAATTATTGAAAAGGTTGAATCAACTTGTAACCTCTATGGCACCATTCAAGTACAAATATATTACATCTTAATCACCGACCTAATAGTAGAAAATTGATGCAATGTGGAGCTTAATAGATACAAAAACAAATGCAATTGTATAAATACTTATATGTACGTACATATTATATTATAGAAATTCCAATCGTAATACAAAATTAAGAGAAAATTAATCACAATTCAAATAATTTTGTTCAACGTTTACAATGAATATTTTCTATTGCGTTTACTGAATACACAAAACAGTGCTGAGAATTATTTAAAATAGGCGCAGGGAGTTCCTTTCTGTATCCACACCTTTATTGCACATTTTAAAATGTAGATAACAGTTTACTGTTAACATAAATTTAACACAATTATGAAATCTATCATTAACTCTTAAATAAAAATTTCAGATGTATTACTATGATTGAAGTAGGAACTTACATTAATTTAAAGAAATACTATTTATGTACATCTAGATATTATTAACGAGTTTGCTTGGCTCGTACAAATTAGCTCGATGTTAATTAAGTACCATGTAAAATGATACAAGTAAGTGTACTTAAAATTATTGATATGGTACAGTGCGTTGCGTTCCCTACTGTGAAGCACCGATCAAGATTTCAGTTCTCTGGTATATAATCCCATTGTTATTCCCAGTGCTATATTAAACAATTCGTTTTTTATGGATTTATTTCAAAACTTTAAATGACCACTAGTTTCCCATAATTTTACGTTATCTCTTCATTCAAACTTCTGTTAAATACCACCTAAAATGAAAACTAAAATTCGGGGATTTCCAAAATCTAATTTTCATTTTACGCAATATTCAAACAAATAAATCAGTTTATTTTTTCGTGTTTGCATCAAGAGATGTTTCGAGATTGTGGGAAACTAGTGATATTTCAATTTTTCTCAGTAAACACTAGATACTTCTCTTAAGTCACACAAAACCTAATTGCTGCTTCACATTATGGAACTCGGAACGTTCCTATATTATTTACAAAAAGTTTCCCATTATAAGCTGATGATTGTTACAATTTCAATAAAAATTAAAATCTAGGAATTTATGTGAAATTTCGTAAAACAGGATTTAGTTCAATTCAGTTTATTTTATCACATAATACAATCCAGATTGCTCGAATGCATTTTAAACAATGTCTCACATAAATTCCTAGTGAGAATATTAAAATAACATAATTATGTATTAAAAGCTTAATTTTTAATTTGGATATTAATATTAAAAAAAAGATCAGCTTATTATAGGGAACGCTGTATTATGATAATAATAGCGTATTATGAAAGCAGAAAAGCCAAAACTGATTATATTGCAACCAATTAAAGAACAATGCAGGCAAGTTTCCACTCACAAGTGCAATGCATTATTTCAATATTCAAATGAAGGTGAGAATTGTAAGAAACTTGGCAGAAATTATAAAATCGACATTTAAGCAGAATTATTGAATGGAACTTCATATTTAATCTTCATCATACTAACAGTAAATAGTAATTGCTAGTCAAGAAGTGCCTCGATTAAAACTTTATATCCGGTTTATCATCATCATCATTATTAATGTTAATCTGAGCCATGGGTATGTAGGTACATAGCATATACTTTGGAATGCCAAGATGCCTCCATCGATTTTGTTAAGATCACAACCAAATAACAATTCATGCATTTAAACACATCATAATCAAGTTGGTTTTTTGTTAGTTACAGTTTGGACACAAAACGTACCTGTACTATTATCACTTGGGTTGCAAGAAGAGAGGTCGGCCGCCTAAACGAACGGCAAGAACCTCCTCGTCGAAAAGAACTGTTGAAACGATGAAAAGGAGGTCTGAGAGCTATCGCCAAGTTCGAACCAAAATTACTGCTCTCGCTACTGCATGCAACCACAACCAAAATTAATAAAATTAGTATGTAGTTATAATACCTAAATTACTTTTTACATAATTAAATAACGAATATTATTGGAACTTATATTATTCTATCAGTTGTTATTTGTACTTTTTTTTATCAAAAATAAGTACTATATATTATAAACTTTCAATTTATTTACATTTAAAATAATGTTCCTAATGGATACTTGCCCGCATGGGCCATTAATATAATTATCTAAACCATAAACCCTTCATTATGCTACTAAAAGAATTTAACTGCACTCGATAGAAAGTGGTACCAAAATTGGTTTCACATGTTAATTAAATTTACTTCCTTTCTATTCATTACTGTTATTCAAAATTAGCATCAGTAGAGAAACTAGAAGAATTATCGAATTGATAATGATCCAACTAAAACAATTATTTTCTTATCGATTGGATGCTACACAAAAATCAAATTTTGACGGACTCTGTTTATAAGTAATGAAAGAAATTTAATTGAGAAAATCAAAAATTATCAAACCAATATAGGTACCAAATTATAATGAATAATATAAATTATAAAAAAGTAGATTTTCGGTCATGTGATCTATCAAAAAATAGATAACACTCTCACAATACATATCCATAGCATAACGTGAGGCTACCGAGAGGCAATCCTCTCAGCTTAGGATATATGAACATGCAGATATGGCAAGCCAATAAACACTTTTAAAACATGAATAAAAAATTAGATTAGAATTGGAAATAAACTATCGAGTTAGTTTCTTTTTTTGGATAAACTCCGTTTATACACGATTAAATATATTGGTGTGATTTGTAAATTAGCTTTAATTTTTAAAGTTTTGGATTTGTTAAGTGATTTCTGAAGAAATTTTGACGACAAATGCAATTTTTTTTATTATATTCGTACTATATTGCTAAGCTAAATTGTTTTCCAAATTATTAAATTTGTAGGAACGATATCTTGGAGTTGTATGTGGTCGACGTTAATGGCGAAAGTTTGATAAGTTTCCCACTAAAACCAAATTAAATAAAAAATTTAAGGTGTAAAAATTTATTTAGAATTTTAAATTGTGTTAAGATTGATAAGAGAACGTTTACACAACAATATAAAGTTCATAAGAGCGGCAAAAAATATTTTGTAATAAAATTTAGCTCCTTGTAGGAAAATTAGTTTAGTTTCGTTTATGTTACTGTTTACTTGATAAAAATATATTGCAGTAAAAGATGATTTTTTCAGTCGTTATTTAGTGTACAGTTTTCTTTTCTTTTTAAAAATGTGAACCCTACCGTTCTTAATTAGTTCATGTTATCGCGACTCTACTGTATTTTATATAACATAATACATAATATAAATCTTGATATATTATATTATGGCTATCTTTCTCGATAATAGTAAAATATAGGCAATATTGCATTATTATATAATAAGCAATGTAAATAAATGCTATTTTAAAGTAAACAAATATAGAAATATCAAGGAAATTTTTAATCGGTACTATGTATAAGGTTGTTAAAATACTAATAATAATTTTAGATGTAAATAAATAATAGTATCACGATTTTGATAAGAACTTAATTCTCCTATAAAAATTTTATTTATCTAACCTATTTGTTTAACAAAAAATTACAAAATGGAAAAATTGTTAAGTAAAAATAAAGGCAGTAAAGAAAGAAAATTTCTTGTAAGATATTATTTTTTGTAAATTTTAGTCATAAATTGAGGATTCATTTAATAACCATAATATATTTTTACAAAAAGAATCCCTAAATCACTTATTGCAATATAAAAAATTACAGACAATACAAATTTCCTACCTGGTTAAAATTTCAAGTGTGGTTTGATATATTTTTGTTAATCTATTCATTATCTATCTCTAAATTTTGAAATAAAAATATTTTATCCTGATGAGGCTAATTGAAAGAACCATCGACTTCATAGCGATGGTGCCTAATACATTGGTCTACAAATGAGCACTATCAAGTATCACGAAACGGGATAGCTTTAAACTATATAATTTATTTATTATAGGTAATAGATTAAAATAATCTAATCGTTAAAAGTGTAATTACTTCTACTTAAGATAACGTTAAGAATACAACCAAGTTTGGAACTTGGTTTAAAATTATAAATAACAATGAGTCGGAATGTGAAGAGGCGTTTTTCAATTCTGAAAAAATAATCTATTTTATTAGAACTGTTGTCGTCATTCTATTCTTCTGGATTACTATTATTATTATTTTAGTTATGATTCACTTGAACAACATTTTGCACCACCTCCACCTTTTTTTTAAATTATTAGTATTAACTGTTGACATCGGAAGTATAATCGCTCGAGATAAATTAAGAGGTTTTAACAACTAAATTTAAAATTTGATGTATCGTTTCCAATAGTTTAAATTTAATATTAGAAAATACCGACCACGCTACTATGCGTTAAAATTATTTTTATACAATACATTTCAATAATTTTGACGTAAACGATGCTCAAAAAACCTACACGATAGGATAATTATAAAAAATTTGTATTATATTTATTTTTGGAAATATTTATCAGCAATATTCTTCGCTATTGAGTTAATATTTCTTATATAAGTGAAATGGTATACTTCTTGGTCTTGATGGTTCAATGACAATTATTGAAAATAATAATTGTATTTTCTTTTTCCAAATAAAAATTTCCAAAGCGTTGTTAACTATTTATTTATATAATTTATTGTTAGCTAATTAAACAGTAAATATTAAAAATGTAAAATATATCAGTTTGTGAACAATTAGTTCGTATTTAAAGGATGTTCAAGCTGATAAATTGCAGAATACGTTTACACAAATCAATATTAAAAATAAAAGAACGAAATATAAATTCGTTGTCAAACGTTTGTATTCTCGATAAAATTGTACCTATTGTTTAAAAAAAGAAACCTACAATGTGAATGGAATAGCAAACATACAATTCTGATGGTATTAATTGGGCACAAATGCAAATTTCTTCAAAAACTTATACAGCTGTGTTGTTAGAACATCGCAGTTATTTATTTGGCTGAATCAATATCTCGAAATAAAAATAAAAAACCTTCAAAAACCAAGGTCTATTTTATTTACACTAGAAATTTGGGCCACATTTTAATTTGGCCATTACTTAAATGCGAAATATTAATGATAAACTTAAATTCAAGCTAAATAGAAATTGCGTTCAAATTGCATCACGTTCTTCAAAAATCAGTAACGGTTTCCCACACCAAATAATAGAGTAAATATTGCGTTACGTCGTCCTAATTTTGAAGGAAATGTTATTAAATTTCCACTCGAAGAAAAACATATTAAAGCATTAACCTACATTTAGATTCATTACCATCAATATTAAAAGATAAAAAAACAGGACTAGCAGTATAAATATACCATAAAGATAAATTCGCCTACAACAATTGCGCTTTTCTAATCTAATTTTAAAATAAATGCATTCAATTGCAAGATAACTTTATTTGGTCCTTTTTGGCGAAACAATGCTGATCGAATGGATTCTAACGTTCTGAAATTATTATTTTTTCTAAAACAAGGACACCATTCAAATTTAGATTATATTGGTTCAGATTAGTTGTTAACTAAAGCTTACCCGAAAATCAGAGACACCATATTTACATAATTGAAACAAGTAAGAATTGTTAAGTAGACACAACTCGATTCATACTAGACAACGGTTACGAAAAAACTGAACCATCCTCGATTTTCTTGCTGTTATTTAGAAAACGGATGTAATCGTTTTGCAACACAATATGTTGGTATACAAATTTTAAGGGAGGGACATTATTGTAATCCGTAACGGTGACCTGTATGTGCTATATCAGAATTGAATTCAACAACCCGTACGAATCTAACGAATAAGGTCAACATGTAAATGCACACTGAAGCCCTTAATGACCAGTCGTTAACACAGGTGTTGTTTTCAAAAGTCAATGTCGAGACAACAGGTGCGAAGTACCCCTTACAATATGTAATTTTATATATAAATCAAAAAATTAAACCTGCTAGCAAATTTACCTGCTTTTACTTCGCTGACGCTGATACATGCTACACATTCTAACTAACATATTCAAGTAAATTAAGCGAATTTATTATTTAACAAATAAATAAAATTATCTAATCAGTCGCAACTTAAGGAAATGTTGGTTTTTAGTCTGATTGTTGTACTATTTACCACTGGTGGTGAAAGAACTTTTGCACGAGTCAAATATTCGAATTATAAAAAATAAAATCAAATCCTACTGAATTATTTAATAAAATAAATAATTGCATATTTCGATATTTTTATATTTAAGATAAAGGTATTTTTTGTCACGTCAAATTTAATTCAAAATCGAAAACACAAAAATATTGAACAAATAATATTACCGATATTATCATTAACATCGTTGGTCGTTGATATAGAAAATCCACTACAACCACAAACCACACTAAAATGCCATTATTCTAAAAAGTGTTCGGTACAACAAAAACAAATTACATTTTGTTTTCATATCTCCAACAATTAAACAAACTAGAACGATTTCGTCTAAAATACATTTTTGCGATTTCTAAATAATTTATATTTTATAACATTACAAATGCTATTTGTTAACTAATCATCAAACACAACACAGGATTCCAGTATCCCCGCCAAAGATAAAATTCGCCAAAATTATGTATTCGCACCTGTAGTAAATTATAAATTTATAATATACCTTTCGCTTCATTATGTTACATCATTAAATAGTTAAGATCTGTTCAAAGTCTGAAAAACATGTCTTTACTTATTAGTTGATCGAGTTTTATTGATTCGTATATCGAAAATAGTACAGTAATTAATAAATTGATATAATATAATTCGAGTTAAACGTAGTAATATTGATTATAATAATCCGTTTGAAAAAAAAAACAAATAATTATGCAATAAATATAATAATTTAAATTAATTCTGTTTACAACATGGCATTTCATAAAAATTTGATAATTCAGCAATTACTGAATTGCTGAATGATTACTGACATGAGGTGAAGTAATTGTAGCTTGATTTAATAGTTTCCATTTTATACCCATTATTTTCGCAATAAAAATAATAACACTGCGTTAGACAAATAATTTCAAACTGAAAATTTCTTAATTTTTTGTACCTATTTACTGTTTGAAACCAATGCTTCCAGGATAAACACTAGACATTAGTCTACAATTTAGATGTTAATGAACGGTTCAATAATAATTGCTTTTAAGAAAATTGTGCAAAAAGTGGAATTGCATTAATCCGGAATTGCTTCACATAATAACTAGAAAACTAAATAATATCCATCGTGTAAAACGTCCACATACATATTTCTTCTACAATTACAACGCAAGATAGTCTACTTTTTTCTTATAACAAGAAAATACAGCATTATTCAAGTCCGCCAATATAAATTCTAAGAAAATTGTAAATAGAATATGCCAACAAAAAATGTGTACTACCTGTTTGTTTCGTCTTCTTATATAAATATTTCAACAAGTTTTAATTCTTTACCTCGATTACTTTTTATATTCATCAATTAGCGTTCAATCCCTTTTGAAATATTTTTATATTCTTATCATTATCTAAGATGGATCAATTTTCTTCCCTTTTTTGTGCTTTCTCACCAATGAAGTTAATAGAATATAATTTTCTTAAACGAAAAATAATAATAATTTTGCAAGTGTGTTGTAAAAAATCAAATAATCCGCCCGAGTTATCGTATTATATGGTTTCTCGCCGGTATGAATTTTGAATTCGTATGCGCAATCTGTTTGGATTACTTCTACCAAATTCAAATAAAACAATAACCGAATCCGTTTGAAATCTTAATATGTATACGAGGTTTGATAAAAAAAAACAACAATAATTAGTGTTTAATTAAAAAAATATTTATTTATTGATCAATTTCGATCGTATTTTCCATTGTTGAAAAATTCTCGCGAATTCGGTTTTTGAAATGTTGTTAAGCTGTTGCTCGATTCTTGAGTGACTTTTATTTTATTACCCAATGGTGTCAAATTTTTTTCTCATATTATGTTCTAAGGAAATCTATGTATAAAACAATAACCAAGTAAGTGCGTACACAGTGGTACATTTGATTTTTGTTTATACACAACACTTACAATGCTGTTATAAAATAGCATTAGTGATTAAACAAACAGATTGATTCACACAATACTTGGCCAGATAGAAAAATTATATTTAATCTAACAAAAGTAAATATTTGCTGCAGCCACAAAATTTCTTATGAAAGTGTTATATTGCTTTATCTATGCAATCTATCAAACATTTATTTAAAGATATCTTTCTAAGAATTACCATAACTCCAATGCTACATATTATGTACATTATTTGTATTTCAATCTAAGGTTTCCATAAAATGAATGTTCGAAAATGCTTCAATTATTAACCAGAAGGTCAGGATCAACGTTACTTATTAATTTATTATAAAAGGTTAATCTATTCAAAATATATACCGATATTTATATATTCCAATTGAAAAGAGAAGGGCTGTGCATTTCAAGTTTATTTTTTGTCTATTTTTTAAAATTCAATTTTGTCTCGTTACCATTTGGAAACCCTCGCTGACGAGAAACTGAAATGTTGATTATTTTCTACAGATTTAGAAATGATAAAGGAATTTATTTGTTACTTCACAAAAACTTATAGAGCATTACAGTGTTTGTTTTTATAATTACCTTTAAATAAACCTTTTACAATACAGTGCAATATTATACAATTATTGTCCCTGCGGCAGCACTGCCTTCCTGTAGTAAGCAATATTTAAATTTTCTTTTCAACTTTCTCGAACAAGCTTGATTAAATACCCATTTCCCCTAAAAGTAAGTAAAGGGTTTAAAGATTTGATGAATATTACGTTAAACTTCTTCAAATTATATTTTAATTTTAATAACAAATTCAGCGAAATATTAAAATTAGCCACAGAAAATTCTTCGATTTTAAAAGTTTAATGTATTTTATGGGTTTGAATATTTTTTACTAACTTATGCAAGATTGTGAACGATACGATCAGTAAAAAAAAAATTGTTCGGTACTGCGTTGTTTATTAGTGCAGTACAAAGCCAATGACCGCACAAAAATTATTTAAAAATGTGACACCTGTAATAGTGATTACTAAAAAGAAAGTATTAACCTATAGTAAAATAAAGTAATGTGTATATAAAAAAGTTCACGAATGTTGTCAAATTTTTTCAAAATAATCGAAATATGTATACCTATATATTTGAAAAAAATTGCATAATGCCATTTTAATTTTTCTAACCCGTTGGTACGGTTAAATTAAAAAAAAAATATTAAAATTTTTTTATCGAAAGTTTAAGTTAAAATATGTCGTTTAATTTGTATTCAACATAGATTAAAATTTATGTACAGGAAGAGGAAATACAAATAACCAATATATTTTTTTAATAGGTAATTAAGCAATCAAGAATTTTATTTAAAGCTTTCACAGAAATATTTCAATAATCAGATAAATAGATAGTAGATACCATTAGATGAATTTATGGTGTACGTTTCAATATTACCATTAAATTAAACATTAATATATAGCGAGATAGTTAACCTTCTGTAAATAAATGAGATCAAGTTACTACTGTTTAATTTTCCTTAAAAAAATAGAACGAAACCCTTCTCCGTTATTGAAACGCAAAAATATGCCAGTTTCATATAAATACTTGGCGCCAGTTGAATAAAAAAAATTGAAATATTTATTGCTAATTTTAAGCGCATTGCGAAGTCATTGAACGTCTTTTAATTATATATAGAAGAAGATAGCACATTAAATTGAGAATAAAATTTATTCAACACAGATAATTCTGATATTTTAAAATCGTCTACTTCCTTATACAAGGTGATTTGTGAACAGCGCATAGAACGTTTATGAGATTAGTTTTCGTTTATATCAAAAAGTTGATCCTAAAATGTTTTTTTAATTAAGAAAGTTGTGAATAACTTCCGGTGTAACCATAAAGGACAAAAATATTTTCTTTAGTAATTTTCTTAATATTAAACTGTAATGGTTGTAGGGGAGAAACAAAACCAGCGTTAATTAAAGTGATCCTCAGAAATAAAGGTGCCCATACATGGTCATGCCTAATTATAATATTTGATAAGATTCATGGTTTCGAATACATACAATAAATTGCCGTTCGGAAACTTAAAAATAGACTTTTTGCAAATGAAAGAAACTGTAAGTTATTAAATTATATACCGTTTATTTGAAAAATAATTGTGATTATGCGTTATTCATTTTCGTCACCTGTACAGGTAAGTTTTTATATTACCTTGCAGACGGTAATATGTTAAGGACGCGAACTTACAGACAAAGATGTACATAATATATCAATGCAATAGAAGGAGACCAAAATATGTTACAATTTCATGATACGTACAAAAAGTATTATACATTCAAGAATAACTAATATAGAAATATAAAATATTTCGTCTTTCGCATAGAACTAATTTTTGTAGAATCACAAAATTTAAATTTTATTTTTTTAAATGCGTGCTTTATATGTCACAAAACATGTTAATGGAAGATTTAACCTTATAACGAGCTTTTTAACCAGGACTTTGTTTTTAAACTTTAAATAAAACACATTTTGAATGGAAGTTCTGTATTTCTTTAGTTCTTCAATCCAAAAAGCACACCAAACATTAACAACAATTATTCTTGAATTTTCTAAAGCCCAAATGCGACAATTTTGCTTTTTAACATAACCATTTAAATGAAAATGAGCTTCATCTGAAAAAATGAATTTTTCTTTTTTTCAGAAAAATCAACACCTTGTTCAATTGATGAAATTTAATTCTTGCACTAACTAAACCTTATAACGTTTTAGACCTTATCTAAAAACTTATCTCAAAACTGCCATTAGATCAAAAATTATCCCTATTAAAAAAAAAGTTCTAGTTAATACTTTTTGTTAGTATCGAAAAACTGTAAAATATTCCCTTAAATTTTAGGCGATTCAAACCCAGAATTTACGCCCTGTTACTCAATCAGTTATCACACCAAACCACTGCTACAGTTTTATCTTAATTTAAATATAAAATGTAATACCGTAATAACTTATTTGGGCTAGCTGTAACCAAAACAAGACACGACCGTATTGAGATAAAATCTGGTAAAGAAATTCTTAGAGTATACTGCTTGTATTTCGCGAAAAACGTGTTTGATTGCATTATCTAAGAAAGCAAATTTAAAAGAAACTGTTCTACAAAGTTAATCTAATTCACGACGAAATATTTATGAAGAGTTCAGTTGTTTTTTTTAAATAAATGGAACATTTTTAAACACAACGTAAGTGGATTCATTATGTACGATAGTCTTAAATCCACTAAAGTTTTAGTGGTGAAAGTGTACCACTATTCTTCCAAAAATCATTTTTGTTCTGGTAAAACCATCAATTATGGTTCGATCTAAATATCGCAAAAAAGTTTCAAGTAAATTTTTCCTTGATATAGCATCCCGATTAAATTTAAATGCACGTTTTAGCATCCATTATATCTTCAATAAACTGTAATTTTCCTACCCCACTATACGCCATGCATCCCCAAACTATTTCAAATTGTTCATCGTGCTCTTGTTTAGTGACACCATTATTCACACTCACGTTTACTCCCTTAATATTACAACACACTATGAATTCTTTTATTATTTTAACCATAATAAACAGCAAAATACATCTATGAATTAGTTTGTTTTTAACATAACTGCTCAGGCTAAAAAGCCTGCATCAAAAATCAGAATAACGATATTGCTAGTCGGAAAGAGCTGTGGTAGGTAATTTCAACACCATCTAATGAAATGACTCAACGGATGTTAGTACATTCAAATTGCTAAATTAAAAAACAATGAATACACTAGACAAAAATAAAAATTCTACTATTCTAAAAATGAAGGAATAAATTAATTATGATTAAAATGTAGGCCACTATTTTCTTAAGCAGGAGGTATAACCTGAAGCTGAAACATTAACTAATAGAAATTGCGTTTCAGAACTTACCATGACCCCATTCTGTAGGAATCTGACTATTTCGAATATTTAATAACATGTAAAATATTTGGGACTCCACGATTTTGAACTTCGAGTTGTCACAAGTAAAACTGAAGTATACACAATGATGGAGAACAATGACTGCTTGTTGTGAAAGAGCTTTCCGTCAATTTCGCGACAGTTTAACAACGAAATTATTTATTAATGAAATCAACTTCTTGGAAGTTATAATTAAAAATATTCTACCACAATTACCATATAAAAACTTTAATAAAGATTTTAAAGATAATTCCAGTAACACCTTAGGCTATTTTAACAGTTTTATGTGAAAAAATGTTTATTTACAACATGAAGGAATTTGAAAAATTTTCAAAATGTTCCACTCGCTTCGGTTCCTATAAGGTAATTATATTATTTGAAATGCAAATTAATAAGAAAACGATAAAATGGTTGCTAATAATTTGTAAAAGTTAACGAGTTAAATCGCTAATAATTAGTGTTATCCGGTTATAGACCATATATATTAAAATGTGCCGCGCTTCCTAAAAATAACTGATTAAAAAATAAATATTCGGTATTTTAAGATTCGTATCCTTGCTTAATCTAGAGGTATTTAAACTATTAAATTAATTGAACAGTGTTATAAACTTATAATAATTATAATTAAAAATCATAGGAAGACATAATGATGTCATCGAATATGTAAAAACCACGAGCGATTACATAGAACTTGACTATCAAAAATTATTTATAAAAATTCATAAAATAGTACAATACACAAAGCTTTAAAATAATTTGAGTTATTTTGAATTAGCAAAAAATATATATTGGGAGTAAAACTGAAAATTGAAAAAAATATTTTAATTTTGTTTTTGCTTCCTTTTTTTTCAGAAAATTTCAGGTTGGTTTAGTGATAATCTAATAAATCCCAAGTCAATTTAAATTAGATGAAAAATGTGTAAATCTGTAAAACACCACCAAAAAAAAACCTCGAAATGTTTTATAATGTCGAACGGCAGATTGTATAATATTTTGTGAAGTGATAAACAAATATTACGTCATATATATTTAAGAAAACGCACTTTGCATCAATATCATTTATTGGCAATAACTGATAGTACTTTAAAGGTGATTTTTTTACATATTTGATTTAGACTATTTTTCCTCGATAAACAGGGCACGAATTTCTCGGCAAAATTATGAGAACATGCGGGTTTACTAATTATGAACAATTAAAAAGAGCATTTTAATCTAGACGTTCTCTAAAATTAAAACCATCTCATCATATACATTTGCAATGAGAAAACAGTAAACAATAGAAATAAAACATTACAACACAACTTTCTCTTGTAATAAAATAAATTGAAGGTACAAAATTAGGCCTGATTGTGTTATTGTACCAAAAATAAGAAAATGTAAACCAAATAAAATAGTAACTTACACGCATATTTCCATGTCCTCAAATAATCTCACATCACAACCCAAAAACGAATGTAACATTGCTTAATGCAGCACATCATAATCCTACGAGAGGCAGGGTCCCTAATTCAGCAGCACCAAGTCAAAATAATATCAACTTTGTATTTAATTAAATGAAAGACCAACCAAACATCCGCATCACAATCCACTCATAATAAACGCTCTTGTTTGTCTTTTCATGAAACTACAACACGTAACTCACTAGGATAGAATAGGATTACGAATACGCATACATCGCGTTACTGATTCATATCAACCGGCAGAATAATAACCAGAGATAGGTAGGGATACTACACACCCATTCAATAATAACGAAATTATTTTGAAAATACGGCTGATGTAATCTTTTTTGGTGATTTCTTTTTTTTAGACAAATTTTATTTTTTCTAAAAATTACACAACGCCATTACGATTAGGCGGAAGTAAAATAATTGACCCTGATAATTTTCTTAATAAAATTTAAGATTAAATGTTCTCAAATAATTCATTAGTCTGGTAAAATAGAAAGCGATAAAATAGTCGTAAGTTTGAATCCCGCATTCGCCTCTTAAACAAACGTAATAGACATAAAGTAACTTAACAAGAACCATAGGTTTTTAGAGATTAAACATTAAAATAAGGGGTTATACGCAGTTGCAAGTACCAAAAAAAAAGGCGTTTTTTAAATAATTTTTTATAGACAAGGATTTTATTGAACAAATACAAGTAATAATTATTCAGATAGTATCTACTTTTAAGTTACTAATGACACTTAGATCATGTAAAAATATCATTATACACTGTTCCTGTAGACGATCTCCCTAAGTTGGTAAAAAAGGCGTTTGGCGGTAATCATGATAACTCTGATTTGGATTAGCTAAAATCAAAAAATAGGTCAGATTCTTTTAGTGTATAGACAAATCTTGGGAGTGATCGAAGGAATAACATTTCTGATAATTATTTCTATAGTTTTAAACAATTGTTCGCGAAAATTGGGGCCAAAAATTCAATTTTTTTTTACATAGTCGCCATTTTCGCAAAAATTTAAATTTTGACTATTCCTTCGATCAATCCCAAGATTCGTCTATCCACTAAAAGAATCTCAGAGTATCGTGATCACCGCCAAACTCTTTTTTTTGGACGATCTTCAGAAGATCGTCTACAGGAGCAGTATATATCAATATTTTTACATGATCTAAGTGTCATTAGTAACTTAAAAGTAGACACTATCTGAATAATTATTACTTGTATTTGTTCAATAAAATCCTTGTCTATAAAAAATTATTTAAAAAACGCCTTTTTTAGGATTTGCAACTGCGTATAACCCCATAAAGCAATTAAACTAAGGATTAACTTCAATAACGATTAATTTAGGAAATAATCTATATTCAAGTTTAGATTTTTCATACAAGAAAAATCTACTTGCTCGAAGTTGGCTAAACTAATGAACTCCATTCTATTAACAGAACGTATAACCTGAACGTAAATAAATAGTTCAAGTTAGTTACAAAAATAGTTTTATTATAAATTACATTATTTAATTACAACCTAATCTTACTTAAAAACAGTTTCCTGCCCTTCTAGACCAGTGCTTTTAATTTAATATCTATTTGCATGTAGAGAAGTTTTTTAAAGTGAGCTGGTATCCAAGTTTTACTTAAAAACAGATTATTGCTCTTCTAGATTCATGAACTTATAGAAACAGCCAATACAATATTAACATAACATTTTCACGATTTTAAGCTCCTTTTTACCAAAATGTTTAATAATTCTCAAAATTTTATGTTTATATTTGTCATTTATGCCCTCAAATTCGTGGGCCTGGTTATCGTGCTATTCTCGGACCTAAATTTGACGTGACAACACATAAATCACCAATTGCATCTATTATAAAAACTAAGTAAGATATTCACACAATAATTAACGTATAAAAATGAAAGGTTTTCAACCTTTGGTGTGGTTGAAAACCTTTAAGTATAAGTCGAATTTTTATAGTGAACTTTCTTTTTTATGCTATTTTACTTCTATAACTCAAAGTTTCCCTATTCGAATGTCCTTCTCCCTTGATATTCGAGTTAAAAAATCATTTTCACTGAATAATATGTGAAATTTCAAGTATATCGGTACACGCGTTTGTCCGCAATCATGGGCATAAAAATCGAACACACATTGGTATAATAATGGATAAACCATTTTTACAATCGGAATAAAGCAGTCGGTACGTATTACAAGTCAATAGTTTCCTGTTATTTCCCGACAAAACGTAAACAAGGACCTACAGCTTAACGTGGAATCCGTACATCCCGAAACAAATTTGAATGGGCAACTGGGAATCTACTTATGATCCTATGATCCAAAGTCCAACTTTCTATGCACATTGTTTTTTAACAATTTTTTTTTCATTTAAACAGAATATGTACTTTCCATTACTAACTACATATATAATATCATATAAATATGAAAGTAAAAGGCGAAACACTGCATTAATATAATTAAATGTTGTAAAAATCTTTACTTCCTGGTTTTATAGTTTATACTTTGAAGCGGAGAAGGATGTAGCGCCGCGAAGACCACCATACTTTAACAATGTGTGATGGTTTACGTGTGGCTACATTTTGAGCAGGGGCGGTTCTACCATAGGAACTGCAGAGCTGCAGAACCGCCAAATATCAGAATGAAGTGTACCAAATTAATTATTACTTATTAGTATAACCACCACATTTCAAATTATTTCAATAATTGAAGACTAATCAATTTTGGTTTCAATGCGCGCTTCTTATGTTGCCTTGAGTTATAAGTACTTTTATCAGTCAGTCAAATAAGTACTGTAATAATTAATACAAGTCCGTTACGCTTTCGAAATCACTGTTTAACTTCGATGTGCTGGAAATGATTCTGAACATGAAATGACGCGAGCTATCGGGTGGAATCGTATCCATACCAGTATACATCGTGGTGTTAGGACAATCCTAACACCACGGTATACACTACAAATTGAGCTGCATCTTATGCAGAATTACATGCCGTATTTTTGTAATATAATTTAAAATTTGACTTATGAAAACAACTAGTAAGTTAATTTTTGTTCATTGATTGTTCAACAACATGGTTAAACAATAAAATGCAATAGTTTAATACTCGTAATATAGTGTAATTTGAAAATTTAGTACAAATTTTAATTTGACCAAGTTTCTTATAAATACTATTATCAAAATAGAAGTAAAATTATTTTTTGGCAGATCCTATATTAGAAACTCAAAATGAAATTACGTTTAATTATTAATATCGATAAAATTAAAATTATGTAGGTTTTTTCTACAATAATAATGTTTATTATTAAACTCGCAGATTACAAGATATAGGAACAACCCACCAAATGTACAACCGTTCTGCTCATATTTCAGCTCTGGTTTTACGAACATATACGATTTTATTTTAAACACATCTTGCGTTATGAACTTTAATTGAAATTATGAATATCGAAGATAGTATCTTATACCTACTAGTACATAAAATAAATGCTTATGAATATTAAATGAAGAAAAAATAAAATGAAATATTACTAATATTTTTAACACAACTTCTCTCATAAGCTGTACTTAATAAAATTTTTTCGAAAATTAGTTAGGATTGCAATTTATTGTAAAAATGTAAAATCATATAAAGTAATACATTCTTGATAAGGCTTGTACGTTTAATATTTAAAAATGTGCAATAAGTAAATTTATTTTTTGAGATTGCCATTTTCTGATATCTTGCCATTTTTATAATGCAGAACACCCAAGAATATTTTTCACGAGCCGCCACTGATTTTGAGCAAGACTTGGCGTGCTTATAGTGAAGACCAGGAACCTTAAAATATTAGAGGTACACATGCAGCCGTTTACAAGAAATTGAAAGTAGAAGTTACGACTACTACTCGTAGGTATGTATCTCTCCAAGTTTAATCTAAAAGCATAAGAACTGTGTAGTCTAGTGGTTATCACTTCCCTTAGTTCATCCCGTTTTTCACAGATTCTAAACTCGTGTTAGTTTTTTTTTCCTTTTTAATTCCAATCGATTTAATTTTTTAATTTAATTTCGAATGATCAAAATTTTCAAATAAATATGGCGCTATATGACATATGACAGAGATATGACAAAATTATACATAACCAATATTTTAAAGATTTAAATTTTCTACATTAAAAATCCGCGAGATTTTGAAAAGTTTATGACCAATACAGTTCCTATGTTATTAATTTAAACTTGAAAGAATACGAGCTTTATGAGCAACGAATAATACGAAGCAACTGAATACGAGCAACTTTCATCCTCAATTTTCCGTAAATGGCTGCGTATCTATCCCTAATATTTTAATTCTCACTTTAATTACGGCAAGTTTCATCCCAAAATTCAGTCGATGTCTCCTTGTACATAAGTTTGAATGTAATGTAGGTATATTATTATATACATAGATTGAAAACTTATAAAATATAATTATTTCTTATTGTATGGGTACTGTATTACCGTAATACTTAGTAAACCATGAGAAACAAGAAAATTCACACTTCATAAGATCAATAAAACTGAATAATATAATATTTCGATCATTATATCTTGTCGTATTTGTTTACGACAACTGAAGCATTAATAGATTCATTTAAATAAAATTCCATTGATAAACATATATTTATCCCAATGAATGTGAAAAAACATTTCAATTTATTCAATGTTTCATTAGTACGTTGTTAGTAAAATTTATTGAGAATAATTTCCATATACTAAAGATTAAAATAATTTTCTGATGTTTTGGTAGTTTATTTGTCCATTTGCAATGCTAATACCATGAGTAACAAACTGAGTAATTCTGCTGTAGAGAAGAGACTGACTGGTTTGTAGAAATAACAGAACCATACTGAGCAGTATCAGAACCAAAAGCTCACTTTAAACCTTTAGGCCCTTGATTACACCACTGATGGTGACTAACCATTTCATATTACCCTTTATTTACATTTCATGATGTTCCTACAAGTAAATAAGAATTCATTTTTATATTTGCCTACAAAAAGCTGCCAAGTTTTGCGCTGCACTGTGTTTCTTTTAATTTTGTGATATTTTACCAATAAATCACAAAACATTACCTTTGCTCTCTGGCGTATGAGCCATGTTAGATAAGTGTACAATTGCACATTTTTTTACAAATATATGATCAAGTTAGTGGTTTGGTTATTTGCTTAATAAACTAAATCATGCAAAACTGCATTAGCAATTTTTCTAAGCATGCATTATTAAAGAAATTACTCACCCAACCTCTTGATTCGTGTTGTAACCTTGGAATTCTAACATCGGGTTCACTTTGTGCTATATCTCGTTTTGTACGTTTTTGAGACACCAGTAAACTTCCCAAATCTTGCAAACTACCATATCCGCACTTTTCAAAATTTTCTAACGAATTAAGCTCCTCGCAGCTGTGATTGGGTTTTGACAAACCATATACTTTTGGACTCAGTTTATAATTCGACAAAGACAAATCCTTTTGTTCGCTCATTAAGTTATCATAACTGCCCATAATCTTTGAACTACGTTTAATCGACTTTTTGTTTTCAAAATACTTGGTCATACTAGGAGTTTTAAAAACATTTGTAAAATTTTTAAATTCTAAACTTTTAGAACTATGAACAGATATGTTGTCAACAGAGGTTTTAAAATTGTTTGTATCTTCGGAAGCTGACTGCATGCATATGCTTTCTACAGATATTTTACTGGGACTCATGTCTGGCACATCAATGGCACGTTCCGAAAACACTTCATCTGTGTTTAAAACAATACACCTATGTTCTTCATCCTGGAGTCCGTAAGGGTCAGGCATAGCTCTAACAGTGAGTCGATTTAAATATTCAGATTGATTGTTTAATCTAACAGCTTCATCTTCGACAACTATAAAATTATCTGGATTAAGTTCTAAATTATTACTGTTAGTTTCGTTTTCCATCGAGTTAGAAGTTCTTTCAAACACGTTCTTATTAACAGTTTCACAGGCACGAATATTATTCAAGTTACTGTAATATTTATTTTCTTCGTCATCTTCGTATGATTTGTTTGATTTACTTGGAGAAAGTTTTGCTTCAAAATTTTTACTTCTAATATTGCTGACATCGGAGTAAGAGTCATATTGAAAATTACTACACTCCTCAAAGGACACGTCCAAATTTTTTATTAATGCGTTTGAAGCTGTAATCCCGCACGGCCGTTTGGTATTGAATGTTAGAATAGGAAGATGTTGTTGTGCAGGAAACTCAACTACAACTATTCTGTCACTAATATTTCCACAATCATCGCGAAAACCAATACCCGAATCTGAATTACTTGACGCACTTGGTTGAGGAGAATTTGCCATTAAAGGATTTTCTTCGTAATTTTCTCGAAAATTTGAATTTTTCGCTAGAGCATCATTGGTAGAATTTTGTAATTTGTACATATTTTGTACTAAACTTACGATATATAAAGCATTTCTGGGAAATTCTAAACAGCTTCCAGTGATCACGTCCAGTGTACACGAAATTTTAAAGTGATCCGCTTTTTCTAAATGCATACTATGATCTAATAATTTAAAATCGGTGACAAACACATGACAACTGTTAGAAATTTCAATTTCTGCTTTTTCTTCCAAGGATTTTTCCAAATTTGAATACTGGTAAGAGTTTCTGAAAAATAAAAATAATCCAGTTAAGCATAGTCGATTTTATGAAAACTATATATCGGCAAAAATATATTTCTATAAACTCATTAAACAAAGTGAAATTGACTAATGAAAGGAATTTTTCTTTATTCTCTGCCGGAAATGATTCTAAAAATAATCCTTTTTCACGTTATTTATTTAACATTCCAATTTAAGATATTTTTGAATACCGACAAA
Source organism: Cantharis rustica (assembly GCA_911387805.1). Lineage (NCBI taxonomy): Eukaryota > Metazoa > Arthropoda > Insecta > Coleoptera > Cantharidae > Cantharis > Cantharis rustica. The sequence goes on from OU426877.1 coordinate 44,410,029, forward strand.
TTTTTATATTTATAATTTGAAGGTAAATGCACCTAAATATATCTATTGTTTTTATTTTGTTAGTTTAACTGCAAATTGTTGGTGCTAAAAAGATCTAAATACAGTTAGAAAATGATTAAAAATTAAAAAATATAAAATTAAGAAAACTGTAATGTTTGAGACCTCTGTACAAGACAATAAAGAGAAACAATTACTATTTAAAGGTCTGTTCATTTGTCATGCTCTGAACTACCCGGAGTAAGTTGGTGTAGGTAGTGTAACCTAATGCAGGTACATTTACAGTCTAGAAACAAACACGTTTTACCATTTTTCAGTATAACCTGGTGTAACAACGATAAAGTGAAAATGCAAGTATAAACAAGTCAACTGCAGAAAATGATACAACAACCATACAAAGTGCTGAGTAAACCGATGCTTCCACAAAATTGTTAAATCAATTATATAAAGAAAATCATCGTCAATAAAATTTGTAATAATAGTATCGTCCATTTTAATTAAAAATGTTTACAATTGACAGCTATTTTCTTTGTTAGGTATTGTTACACTACTGTACACTAACTTTACACTGATCTACAGCAGCCTTGTGGCCGGTGTAAGCCAGTGAAACTCAGAGAGTAACGTTACACTGACAAACGAACACAATCAGTTCATTCGCACTGTTACAAACAAACGCAATTGCACTAACTTACTCGGAGTAGCTCAAAGTAGACAAACAAAGAGACTTAAAGTGTATGAAAAGAAGTACAATTCAAATTTAGAAAGCTTTCACTATACTGCAGCAATGAAAATCTTAGAGTGTACACACACACATAACCACCATATCTTCCCTTGGAAATATACCACACATACCTAACTATAATCAGTTTGATTTCCAATAGGAAATATCCCATATGCGTGACGTAAAGCTCCTAAACTATAGGCCACTATAGTAGCCCATATTTATGTACATATAATATTATAGAACAATACAAATAACTGTTTCGCTACGTAAATCACGAATTATTGAGTGCTTTAACGATGACTGTAAGTTCCTCTCTCAGCCTCGACTCTACCCCAGAAACGAAACCAAGTCATTTTCTAAAACTAAAATAGAAGAAATCGCAACGTTGTTGAACATGTATTTACAATTGATTAATTTGAATCAAAAAATTGATTATAACTTCTTACAATTAATTTTATTTAAAACTCCATTAATTAAATGTATTTTATCTATAGATCGTAATTATGTAAAGTTTGCGAATTTATTGCTGGCTTAAATCTTTAAAAATATTTCAGATTCAATTTTGATCAATATATCCCGAAGTACGTTCTTGAACATCAATTTATCTAAAGCTAAACATTTATTGTTGAACGTGACAGTTTTCTATTAAATTAAAGACGAAAATACTCAGTTTTTGGGTAGGTAAATATCATTTGGGCAAACACCAAAATTTTTGACATTGAATGAATCTCTAATTAGTGATGGCCACTATCAAACTTTTTTGACTATCGATAGTAACTAAAAATTTAGTTACTAAACATCAAACCGAATAAAAACTATCCAATAAATTTTTTTAAGTCCGATCCGATAATACAACAAATAATTATCCGATAAACAAATACTATGTAGTGAAACGAATCCACGATTAACTTTTTGACAACCCTGTATACAACAGATTAATTACGATTGTAACTTTGTAACTAATGATAATCTTTATTAGCATTTGTATTACAAATTTGTATTTGTACTTACAAATTGTAATAAAATTTCATTTAATAATTTTACTTTTAAAAACTAAAAATGCATTCGGTAGTTTTTAGTAACTAAAATAAAACTATCGATAATTTGAATGAAGCCTAATTGTCAAATAATTTGATAATTTTTATTCAATAGTCCCATCATCACTTTTAATTCTCTCCATCATAGATATGATCATAATTTATTATCTCTCAGATTACATCAAAATGTCACGCATGTAAGAATTTTCAATAATTCCCTTTTGTTATGAAAGTGTATACTTCTAAAAACTGGAAAACCAACATATTATTATATAAAAATTTTTCACAAATGAGTTGATATTATGACAACGAAAACGCTGTTCTACTTTGAACAGATGTTAGACTACGTAATAGTAAAAATTAGATGTAAAAGGTGTCCAAAAATCATTTTAGATAAAAGTAGAAATTTCTTTGAATCTCCATACTATACCACCAAATCGTTGAGATAACTTGGAATATAACCGTTAAACTCCTTTCATCGACAATAATTTAACAAAATCTTGAAAACAGCTTTAATAATTTTAAAATTTTTGCTTACCGAGTAGATGCACCATCAGTAGAGCGATTGTCGCATATTGCACTGGTGACCAAACCAAAATATCTAGAATCTTTATCTGTGGATGAGCTTATATAAACAACTCGACTTGTAGGATAAATTGCTAAAATTTGATTAGAAGCGTTTTTTAAAGTAAGACAGGTAGGTAATACGGTCATAAGAACTGTGGTTGGAGTTCTCTTTTCTTGCCTTAGTTTTCTTATGCAACTACATACGGTTTGTAAACGTGCACTTGGCAATAATTGTTTAGGCATTTCAATAGTTCCCAAATATCCTACCAGTGCTTTGTATTCGATAGGACCACCTTGATTTTCGACACAATTATTTTCTTCATTTATTACATTGGTGTCCGACTGTTTTCTAGTTGGGTTTTGCAATCGCATAACTTTTTTTGTTGGACTATTAAAGCCTAACCGTTCAACAGAAGTGCCACTGGCTTCATGTTTATAATTCCTATGTATCCTAGGTCGATGCATATACTTGGGTTTCCTATTATTTCCGGCTCTATTTAAATCCATATCTTCGTCGCTACTATCTGAATAGTAATTTTCGGCAATCGTCATTTGAATTGGACCTACACTATTGCCAATTAAGTTGACAACCGAATCGTGTGTACTCTTCGAGACAGACATTCCATTTACAGATATTAAAAAATCACCTGCACGAAGACCCGCCTGATCTGCTGGTGATTTAGCCACAATGCAAGATAAAATGCAAGGCTGTTGTCCCGAAATGGTAAAACCAAAACCGTTGGGTCCGCGATTAACCTCCACGGTACGTAGACCATAGTTTGGTCGTTTTTTACGACGCCTGTTCGGATGCATATTTACAAATTATCTAATAATTTTTTTAAATTGATTCAAGTACTCTTTGAAAATACTTTGTTTATATTAAATGTCAACACACGTCACTAAAAGGTGCATATTAAAAAAACAATGCATTTTAAATGGCTGTTCTCGCGGATTACGTTATTAACGGCCACCTAGCGAAAAATATGCGCATTTGTTCGATTTATAAAAGTAGTTTAGCGGAATGTGTCCTACTTAGAGCAAGATATTTAAGATAGGCAGAGGTATTTAACTGCTAGAAATTTAATAAATTAATATTTTATTCAAATTTCATAATCTCATTATATACAGGGTGTTTCATAACTTCGTGAGTAATACATTACATTATTTAGATATTCGTTTGGTAATAATTGATATCTACTAATGTGATATCTAATTCATAAATAACAGAGACCGTTCAATTTTATGTGTCTCACAGGTTCAACAAATGCCTACTGGCTTGCTCAAGGTAACATTATAAATCTTAAGTGCTTTCTCGATGATTTGGAATTAATCAACGTTAAGCTGTTGTAGGTTCACTATGTTAGCACAGATGTTAGAAATTTAGGATCTCGGCAGGATTTTTTGGTGAGCCACCCAATACCTACTGAGTAAGTCTTACTCTTCTTAACCATGCAGGATGCTAGTGTAGTTACTATTAAATAAGAAACAACTCCAAGGAACTCTTCAAAGTTATTTGACATTGATATCAACTGTTTATGCATAATCTAAAATAATTTCCGAAGTGTTCAAAATATCCCTTCAATCAATTCTTGCATACAATCTTGTTTTCAGCATGCAACGGATTCAGTCTGGGACAACTAGAAACTACAAAAGGTGTAAAACGGGAAATATACAAAAGAGTCCCCCCGACCAAAATATATCTCTTATTTCATACAATACACTTTTTTAAGCACAATTTTTGTTTAAATGTAAATCCTTGACACCCCCGTAGCCAGAGAGGGTGCTCCTCGGTACCGAATAAAATGTTTTTAAATACAGGCATACAACTTGGGTACTTAAAATTATTCAGTAAATAAACATTTTATTCAAACTTCATATTTTTTTATATGTACAAGGTGTCTCATAACTTTGGTCAATAATACAATGCATTATTTATAAATATTTAACACTAATTTTATATGTTGTACCTACCTACTTATAAACAATTAAATTTTTAGTAAATCACCGAAATGTTTGCCAATCTGACTTATCAGTCGGGCGAGTATTAGACTTAAAAATCGACATCCTTTTTGATATTGGCAAACTGGTTAACCATAACTTCATCGTCGCTTATATCATCGGGTAACCAATCTGCATGATCGATGGCTTTGGGTTTTTTAATTTCAAATTCGTACTCATCATAACCTTCATTTTCAAAAATTGAAGGTGTAGGTTGAAAGCGGTGTGGTCCCAAATTTGGCTGACTTCTTTTGAATTCTGTAGTAGAAGTGTTATTATATTCTTTCCCACTAAAAAGAGTTTTTCAATTGAAAATATTTAGATAAAATGTGTAGGTACAAATCTTACCTCTTTGCTGGTGAAAACTTGTTTTTAAGTGCATTTATAATGAAAGGTAAAAGTAATAGTACAGCTAAGATACTGCAACTGATAATGATCCATTTCGTGTAGCTTGCCGTGTTATCTGGTTCAGAGTATATTTTCATTTTATACTTATCCAGATATGTACCTGCATAATTAATCCACATGTCCTCTAACCGTCTAGAATTTATTTGGTAACCTTTCCATTCGGAATGTTCTTCGTAAACAATTGGCAAAGAAAAATTAATTCGTGTGCAAATATGACTATTGGGCCAACTGTGTGGGCATTGAATGATATGATGAATTAAAACATTTTGTACGCTATAAATTATTTAGATAACTAAATAAAGAGTATAACGAAAATTTTAATCTTACGTGATTGCTTCTGACAGTATAACATTATATGACTCACAGTACTCAGTTGATGCTTCAACCATTGCACTTTTAAAGTCGTTAATATTGTTTTGGTTAGTAAAATCTTGTAAAGATTTTCCGAATAAATTGCCAGTAAAGTAATTTGATTCGTTGGGAGATGGAGTTGGCCATGGACTACTAGTTGTTGGACTTTCCGTAGTTGTTAAAGGTTCTTCACCTAACGTAATGCATGAAATCAGTATAATAAACATTAATCGCAACAGCAAAAGATTTGCCGAGAGATAATGCTCTATGTTAATTCGTAAGCCGCCTAGCTGTTAGCAACTAGACCTAAATTTAGCCGGATCGAATGATTCCGGTCAGGAGGTCTACAAGACGACTGATTGTTAATGGTGCCCTTATGCTCTTACCATGTAGGAATATCATATTTTTAAAATGTTTTTTGTCTTACCAATTCTTTGATAAGAAAGTTGAAATCCTTCTTTTTTCTCCTCATTGGTACCATAAACTTTAAAACTCAAGTATACAGTATTAGAATGAAAAAAATATTTCCGTGGTTTTTTTAACATGTAAGCAAATATTTTTCCTTTGCCTTCATCAGTCTCACTTTCACCTAAAATAATTAAACTCAATAAATTAATTTTTATTATCATTTAAGAAGTATTCTTTAGCATGATAACTGATAACCATGAAAAACGTGAACTCATTGAAGTGGCTAATTTATAATTTAAAGTCGAGTTGGTTAACTGGGACCTATTTTTATAGATCTTATCATATATCAGCTTGTATCGTGCAGTTTCTGGCAGCATAAAGAAGAACATTTTAACTATCGATTCTAATTCTACCAATGAAAATACAATTTAAAAAAATACTTTTACTTATTTTTGGTCAGATGTCCCAGTTACTCAGTATTTTGGGATAACTGGAACACCGACTTTTTTATATATTATTATTGAAAAGCTTCAAAAATATTTTGAGACAACAAAAACAATGTGAAGTTACTAGCTCAGAATTTTTTTTATAATGGTAATAAATGGTAAACTGTGATTAAACTACATAAAATATACAAGATTATGATTCAGCAAATTTTTAGATGACTATTTATTGTTTACTGTTCTGTTTATGCCCGTTTGCATCACCTGCACTTGAAATTTAACCGTTCTTTAAATCAGTAAGCTCCTCTTACTCCGTTTGCCTATTGGTTGGAATAAGATTTCAAGGAAGCTGAAGTTTAGGTAGGTGCAAACGGACATTATAGACACTTACATACTAAATAATTTCAGAGACACGAAAATTACGGCAACTTGACGGCACTTCGTTATTTCCTCTTCCTCTGCATAGATGTTTAAGATATCTCTTTCATCTATAACACAGAGGAAGACCTGATAATGCACAACAACTTTGAAATTTGGTATACCAAAATATGTGGCTGGATATCAGAGTATTTACGTTCAAACGATATCCGGTTCATTTACTTTGGTACCACTTCCGCTATTCTCATTTAGTGTGTGGAATTCTTAAACTTACCTGATTTAATCATCAGATAATCTCCATCTTCACTAGTCAAATTTAAATGTGTTATTTCGATTGCGATAGAATAACTAGGATTCGTTCTTATAGTAACACTTGCAGATTCAGTATAAGGTTTGGGGTAATTATTTGAAGACCACCAATATACTTCATCATCATCAAGAGTAGTTTCATGATGAGATGATTGTGGTTCGTTTTGTAATTTTTCTAAAAATATATAAGAATAATAAGGATACCATGAGAAGGTGCCTACCTATACCTACTATTTATGATGGATGATTTTTAAATTCGCGGAATGAAAGCAATCAACAAAATGACAAGTGATAGTGTGAGAATTTTTAAAAATGTCAATGTTATTAAATTCCTTACAGAACAAGGAAAAAATGTTAAAATCATTAAAAATGAAATGGTGGCAGTGACCCAAATTTGTATAGATGATCCATCATCTGTTATCAACCGAATTGCCACAAGAGATGAAACTTTATGATTGTGAGTCAAGGCGGGGGGGGGGGGAATTTAAATTGTAGTCCAGCATTAAAGAAATTGCAAGTTGAGGTATCTGCTAGAAAAGTAATGGTAACAATCTTTTAGGATTCTAGGAGGATTTTTTTAATTTTTTAATTAATTACAAAAACTAATTCATAAAATGAACTTAAAAATCTCCCTTTGTACTTGCAATGTAGTATAGTATGTAAGTATTATTATAAACACAGATAACTTTTATGGTATAATTACATAGATTACCTAATTTTGAAAACTTACCAATACACGAGCACGTTAATATAATATACGTTAGTAAATATTGCAGCACTATAAAAATATTCATCTTGGAGATGTTGATGAAATCGTTAAAATAAGGAAAAACTGCATGCAATGAAACTATTTAATTCGTAGGTATTAGAAATTATAAATTTTATCAATTTCTTTTATCTAATATGAAAAGCGATTCAATGATAAGATATTTCCTCTATAAAATAAAATTGGATAGCTTATCATTTATCAAGTTAATCCTATGAGCAGTATATTAGTTAGGCACCTATTTCAAACGCCGGAAAAATTGTAAAAATATATTTTACTTGTATTTTCTAATTCTAATAAAAATATTAAAATTTGTGGATTATCTAAAACTTTTGCTTATTCTTTCTAGTGAAATATAATCTGTGGAATCTACGAACTTCTTAAAAACTCTTTTTTATATTAAATTGGACTATAATTAACTAAATTCAATTTAAAATAAATTTATTAAATGTTACACAGCTGGAAGGCAACTGCAACCGGCTCCTCCCAAGGGCCGTTCTAAGATATACGTCGCCCCTGGTCTAAAATTAATGCTCCCTTCTTCAAAAGAAAACACAAATACAAAATAGAAAAAGTCAATTTATTACCCTAAACGAAAACATAAAATTCAGATAAAAATAAAAAATATATACAGGGTCTTCCTGAATATACTTTACATAATTTAGTTGGTGACAGAGGACACTTTTCTAAGAAACATTTTTAACAAAATTTTTTTTCTAACTTCAAGCCTTCGAGAGTTATGCCTCTTTAAAGCTTTTTTTTTCTTAATTAATATTTTTTATTAATTATTAGTATTTTAATTAATTACTAAATTAATTTTTTAGTAAAAATGGATTAGTACTTTTTTAAAGAGCGTGAAAGTAATCTACAAACTAGATTCAACCATTTTTTGTCTAAAATCAACGGCTTTCGAATTATGAATAAAAGTAGATAAAAAAATGTTGAAAAATTTTAGCTTTTTTTATTTTGGTTTGTTTCAAAACCCTGTATCTTTTAAACGAAACATTTTACAAAAATTCTGAAGCCCTCTATTCCGGATAGGAAATTTATCGGACTATAACTTTCGTCAAGTAAAAATTTTTGAAAAATCAATCCATTTCACAGAAAATCAGAAAGTAATAAACAAGGCAGCTATAAAACAAAAAATTAAATTCACAAAATTTTTATTTTTCATGAAAAATTATTTTATTAATTAAAGTTAAGCTATTACATTATTTAAGTAAATCTTCAAAATGACTACCCTCATTTTCAATACACAGTCGTGTTTGTTTTAAAAAATGTATTAATTAATAAAAAAAATTTTTGTTTTGTATATTAAGGCTTTCGCCCCGGGGTAAACTCGAAATTAATCCTCATTTTAATCGCTTCATTTATAAACACCTGTAGAGGCAGTTAAAGTGCTACATCCACTTTTGCTTCATTTTAACAAATTAAACTATTCCATCTTGAGAAATAGGGAGCCCGGTTTGATTCCGACCATATTCCGACACACGGCTTGTGCTTGCATTGCTACGCCACTGACAGTGGTTGTCATGGCAATATATTTAAAAGAGTGAGGTTATTTCCTTAATAATATGTTAAAAAGTGTTAAGGTTGAAAATTGGTTTTATTATTTGTTGTAAATACAATAGCATTAGATTATGAAATTTCGTGCAGTTATTGACGACACTGCGTCGATGAGGGATTTTATGAGTATATAACTTTTACTGAATATAACATTTTCTTATTAACTTTAATATTGGTTCAGATATAGTCAACAGTCTTTCTAAACTTGCCAAAGAAGGTGTTATGCGTTTGTCGCGTGGAACAGTTTATTTTATAATTTTCGATGAAGAAGAGCGCACCCGGAAACTTTTAGTTTGGTGCGAACTACCAGTTAGTTATTATTTTAAGGCTTACAATTTGGAAGGTGTAAACGAAGAACACAATGAAATTTACTTAGCGTTTACTACCGGTATATTTTTCTATAAAATGCAATAGATTATGTTTTGAGTTTTCCTACTTTAGGTATGCTTTCTAAATCGTTGGCAACTTTAAAACAAAATGGCAAAAGTTTAAAAATCAAATTGACAAGTAAGCAAGTGCCTTGTTTAACATTAGAAATTGAACTTGTAAGTAATCTGTACTTTTTTGTATTGACAAATAAATATGCAATTGTATTTTTTAGAATTCGGATGATGGATTTACGAATCGACAAGTTACTCATGACATACCGGTCGATGTTATTGCTAGAAAGCATTGGAGTGATTACGAGCAGCCAACGTTTCAGGATTTTCATGTTAGTATTCCTATTATTTTTAGAAACCGAATAACAATATTACAATATTGTTTAATCGTTTATGGAATAAGTACAACTGCATATACTAATTGGTCGGGGCCTGGTAGTGGTCAATGTAGACAATAGTAAAAATATGTTGGTAGTATAGGTTGCGAGTTTCGACAAGTTGTCAGCGATAGATAAAAAGGAAGGAAGCTGTGTGTGGTATTTGTTTAAATGTAACATTTTCCATTTTTAAGGTTTCAATTGAAATGCCACAATTAAAACGAATAAAAAATATAGTGGAAAGAATGAAAAGTATGAGTTCTTCATTAATAGTGAACGCAAATAAATTTGGCAGGTTAACATTAAAAATAAAAACTAATATGGTCACATTATCAGCTCACTTTCCAGATTTGGGTGTACAATCATTTGTTAGTACGTAAATATCATTTATTGATTAAAATTTATTTATAATTTTACAAATCTTTAGTTGGACATAATATGCAAGAAGATGAAAATGAAGAAGAAAATGCTAACGATCAGAGCACAGTTACAGCTACAGTTGACATAAAAAAGTTCCTCATGTTTCTTACAGGAATGCACATTAACAATTACCAAACTACCTGTAGCATAGTACACAACACCATGGTGAAGTTAGCATTGACACAACCCGATGCTTTATCATTACAGTTTTATTTAACCGAATTATCTTTATAAATAGAATTGTATAATAGTTTTTAAAAATATAACATTTTCAAAGATATTCTTAATATGTTTAAAAGTATTCATGCAAATGTGTACGACACTGATAGGCTATCACAGTTTTCTTTTCGTAAATAATTTGGTACATTTATACATAAATACTAAGGATAATTATTGTGGTAAATAAAATTGAAAATGGTAGCCATGTTTTTATAAATCCCATAAAATTTACGTATCTACTGTGGAATAGCATTAAAATTGCCAATTTGACCATGTTCCAGCTTTTTGAGTTATCATAGTTCATTAAATTCAAAGCCATAGCAACATGCGAATGACAATTATCGCAAAATAAATTATGTGTACGGCCCTTATACACATCGGAAGCTTCTGTTACTGCACGATCCCACGCATTTGCTCCTCCTTGTGCTTGTAATGGATCCAAGTACCAATATTTTGTGGGTCTTCCAAATGCCATATTATCTTCCGAAACGTAAAACGGTCCGGCAAAATCTCGAATTACGCCCGACGATAACGCAATTCCCATATGACCTATTATTGGAATTATCCATGTTAAAAGTGGTATCGGCGTCCATACTATACAAAATGGGAAACGATCTTTCGATTCGTCAATTTCTGGAGGGTGATTGTTTCCCATTGTTTATGTTGCCAAATTATTCACATAAAAATATCTCCTACGATAAATTAGGTTAGAAATGACATTTCCCAACTTGGTAGTCAAGATAAACTTTGGCGGAATATTTAAAATTTTAATATATCAGAAAAATATTAACGTTAGTAGGAAAAGTCGATTAATAGCAGAAGCGGTCAGATCTCTAATTTCTATGGGGGTGGAGATTTTTTTAAAAGTAACCAAGACACTTATTGATAATACCGAGGCGCCGCCAATTTGACAAAAATTCGCACAACTAATTTTAAAATAATGGAATTGATTCTAGTAATTTCCAGAAATAAACCAGACAAAAGCCTTTTTTTATTTTTCTATTTTTTCCATTTCAATTATATAATTCTCGAGTACCTCAGACTTCAACCAAATTGTATTCCATTTTTCCTTTCAGTATTTAGTAGATTAGCTATAAATCATCTTGTGACATTGTCCGATGCCTAGATTATTTCTAAACTTTTTAGTAAATATGTTTTTTATGAGTGACGGGGAACTAGCCTGATGCCTCAACCCCCAATTTTGAGGATCTTTGCCTTCAGATCGTAGCAGTGAATCCGACGCGACATGGATTTGAACCACGGTTCTCCACATCCCTATCAGTCGTTGTAGGCTTTACACTATACTGCTGGTATTTTCTAGATATTGGTGTAAAACGCTACAAACTGGTTTGGATGGTATTGCTTATTTGTTTTTAATTTGGCAGCGGTCCACCAAGTGATGTTCAACGATTATTTATTAGCATATTTGAAACCACCTAAGTTTTTGCCTGGTATTTATGAAACGGTTACTGTTGCATATCCCATCCCAATATTTTAACGTTTTCCTATTGACTATTGGAAAGAGGGCAATTTTCTGAGTATATTAACACAAAATTTTTTTAGGATTATGCAATAGTTGTCGAAATAACGGCATTTTAAAATAACGATAAGCAGGTAGATATAATGATACACCTTGATGCATAACAAACGGTCTCACGTTGAGGTACGGTCTAGTCGGTGATTGTACATGTGCTTTGATATACTCTTAATGTTGTCAGTCACGGTCGACATCCGGACGAGTTCTATGGCTTCGAGTTCCACCCTTGGTGAGTTCTATCATTCTTCAGGGATATTTTTAAATTGTTTTGCCTTACACAAAATCGGCTAATCATGCAGCCGTGTTAAAAGGTGTATCTAAAATACATGTAAATTTTACATTTTTAAAATCGATTTTTTTGATAACTTTTGCATTATCCTACAAAATTTTTGTTCTAATATGCTTAGAAAAGTGTCCTTTTACGTATTTTCGATAGGAAAAAGTTAAAATCATGGGATGGGATACGCAACAGTTCCCTATGAAACTTAAATAAATTAGCTATTTCCATGTTTTAAAAACATCCTGAATACAACTTCTACCAAGTAAATTATTAACCAAAAAGTAAGAACGCAAGTCTTTATTATATAAAAGAGAAATAAAACAATTTATACTATGTTTAACAAAAACAATATTCATACATACTAACACAAACGGAATGTGAGAAGTAAAATGTCATATATATCTATAGCACTTCACATTTTGTTTGATATTATAATACTAAGCAACAAGTGCAACTTTGAAACAAAAATTTAAAATAAAAATTTAATGCTCTAAAATACTATCGTAACACTATTATCACAGATAGCATATTGTTTAACAAGATAATGAGTCCTAAATCTAGCAAAATGTATTTATATTTAATTAGAAAAACAAACGAACAAATCCTTAACATCACTAAAAATGAAGGTTTGGTGGAACTATTACCAACATTCTTCTTCAACCTCTACTGCTTTCGATTGACCAACGTCCTATTAAATAAATTCAGATTTAATTCCATTAATTTATGCAAAAGTGTAAAAAATAAAAGTAAATATTTCTATCAATTTAAAAAAGTGCAACTTACTTCTCGCATATCGCAGCCACCAAAGGCAGCAGAACTATCAAACGATCCTAACTCACCACCAAAACCTAACAACCAACTAGGTACAGTTTGGCCGACTTGTTCTAATATTCTAGCTAAATTACTAGCAAGAGCAGAATCTTGCTGTTCATCATAAAAACTAGTTGCCTTGCCACTGTTACCTGAAAACAAATCAAAATGAAAACTCTCGAGACACAATTTATGGAAACTTACCTAGACGTCCAGTACGGCCAATGCGATGAACATATTCATCAATGCTTTTAGGCAAATCATAGTTAATTACATGTTTTACATTCTTAATATCTAATCCTCGAGCAGCAACCGAAGTTGCAACAAGCACATGACGACTTCCAGCTTTGAAGTCTCTCAAGGCTTCTTCACGTTCCCGTTGCAAACGATCGCCATGTATACTTGTAGTGCGGAAGTCATTTTCACTTAAATAAGTAGCTATAAAATCAGCATTTCGCTTTGTTTCGACAAAAATTAATGTGCCATCGACCTCTAAAGTAATTGACAAAATTTATTATATATCTTTGAAAAAATGTGTGTACGTACTATTGCCCTCCTCTTTTAAAACTTCCAATAGCTTGTTGCGTTTGCCAAATTTATTGACTTTGTGCACGACTTGTTCAACATCAGTTGAAGCAGCACCGATAATGCCAACAGTAACAAAAATGTAATCCTGTAAAAATTTGGCAGCTAATCTTTGTATGTCTTCAGGGAATGTAGCCGAAAACATCAAAGTTGTTCTTTGACCCTAAAATTGTTTTAAATTTCCATTAATCTGTTTTTTCATAATATAAACTTCACTCACCGTTGGAGGCATAGTGGGATCTCCCAAAACTTCTTCCATTGTGGATAAGAATCCCATGTCCAACATTCTATCGGCTTCATCCAACACCACAAATCGAATTGACGAAAAGGTAATAAGACCTCTCTTTACAAAATCACCCATACGACCGGGTGTGCATACCAAAATATGGCAACCATTTGCCACATGCTTGCGTTGATAACCAACTGAGGTTCCTCCATATGCAAGAACAGTCTTGAGACCTGAATCATGTGAAAATTTACGAGCCTCTTCAAAAATTTGAATAGCCAATTCACGTGTTGGAGAGACAATTAAAGCTTGTGGTTCGGTGTGTTCCATATCGACAACCAATGGTGTTGAATTTTCCAATAAAGAGTTTATTATTGGAATAAGGAAAGCAGCCTAATAATAAAATGGATTAGTATGTTTAGCTGTAAACAATCAACTTTATCTTACCGTTTTTCCTGATCCTGTTTGAGCACATCCCATAAGATCACGTCCAGCCATTACTACGGGAACTGCATACTTTTGTATAGGAGTAGGTCTCGTGTATTTTGACCTCGTAATATTATTAATGACTAAAGGGCGTAATCCCGCTTCCTCGAAAGAAGAAACAGGTGGTGGGATATTGTCACCACTAACGTCAACTTTAATTTCATCAAACTTGTCAAAATTTATTCCACAAGTAATTCCGGTATTAAAAAGTTCTCCTTCGTCATTGGTAGGTTCAGGTGGAATGTATATTTCTCTAGGCTTCTGTGGTTGTTCAGAAGTGCCGTCTGCTCCTCCATCTCTTTCTTGAGAAGAGCCTTCTCGATTGCCACCTCTACCCCCACCTCCACGACCACGTCCACCTCTTCCGCCAAAGTCACCTCTTCCCCCTCCAAAATCGCCTCTGCCTTCACCAAAGTTTTCTTTACCACGCCTGGAATCTCTTCCTCTACTGGATGATCGCCTATCACCATCATTACGGTTATTTCCGTGATATCCTCCACGCCGACCTTCATTTCGATTACCATCAAAATCTCCATTACGATTTCCGTCAAAACTATTTTCGCCATCGTTTTGATTTCCATCAAATCTACCTCCTCTACCTCCACGTCCGCCGCCGCCTCTACCGCCACGCCCTAAAATAAATTTATATAAAATTTGTTACTCATAATTTTGGAATTATGTTTACCTCCTCGACCTCCTCTATCGAAACTTCTACCCCTCGGATGATCATCCGTATCGCCATTGTTGTCTTCCCAATGTGATTCTACATAGTTTTATTTTTAATGTTAATACTATCAATACAAAATTTTAATTACCTCTTTTATTGTCCTCCCAATTTCTTCTTTCGCTAAAATCTTGGTTGCCTCTGTTTGGTGATCTGAGCGGTCTTGAATTTGAAGAAAATCCCCTTCCACGGTTGAAACTCTTACCACCTTCTTTGGCAAAGTTATTACCACCGTCCTAAAAAAAAAACTCTAAAATTTCTACCTCAACCAAAAGTTTCCTGTTTCACCGAAAAAAACAATAACTATTTAAAAACAACTATTCGAGGTTTCGTGGGAGACGAGCAAAGTTGGAATTGATTTTCACAAATAAAAAACTGACCCAACTCACATGACAATGTACCTTTACAGCCAGTTTTATAATTAATCCTATTAACTTATAAGCAGAGGGCAGATTAATATGTAGTGACTGCAACCCACAATTTACCCACCAATGACTTTTTTTACATTTTTTTAAAGAATTCCACAGTACAAGTGTATTATTTAAATTTAAAAAAATAAAGAAAATCGTCATATCAAACACAAAATTGTGACTGACTGTTGCAATTTGCTGATAACAAGAAATGCAATTTTATTATCAGCAAGCGTATTATGGCTATATGAATGATTAAAAAGTGCCACATTATAATCACTTTCCATGTCTGTACATAGCTTTGTAAGCCCCAAGTAACAAATAGTACATTATTTAACTAGAGGTTAAATAGATTATTAATCGTGTGATTGATTAATAAACAGTTTAGGAGGCTTGAATTACAATATAATGTTTTTGTTGTTTGTTGTAAAATGTTTTTAAAAAATTGTACAAATTTGAATAAAAAATATAATAAGAAAAGATGAAAATATCTCTTGAATACGTCTATCAGCGTTAAAAGAAAATTTTTTTTAGTAGAGATAACAATAGAAATTAATAATGATGAAAAGTTTACATTGTTTATTGGTATTTAAACTTTATAGAAAAATGTATTCCACTTTATTTTTACAAAAATTACTATGTAAAAAATCACGTGATCACAACTCTAAGAAAAAAAAGTTGCTCCACGCTCGGCATGATATCTGCAGTAAATGTTGATCAATATGCAAAATTAAAAAAAATTCTTGTAAAAAAAATTGTAGTTATAAACTGTCAAGCCGGAATTTTGAATTTCAAAAAATTTCAGAGCGGCCACCAGTTAAAAGTAAAATTTATTTATGACAATTTAATCTAAAATTTACGACAATTTTTGTCCAAAATTTTTACATTTATGTTGAATAAATTATAAAACCTCAAACAAATAAACTAAGAAAACACCAAGTAAATATTTATTTAAAATTTAATTGTTATTAAATAGAATTAATTATAAATGGAACTTATTTTCTCTTGAAATACTTTCTGCTCCTCTTGTGCACTTAAGTATGCTTTGCACTTGTGGCTGGAGTTAGCATATAAATCTAAGAGTTTACATGTATTTGTTCGATTTTCGATTTCTTCGACAAATTTAACTCTATCTTTAATTACACGTAGCGCAATTAATGTTTCCATGTCTAAACTTTGTTTAATTTCTAGCACATCTTTATTAATACTGAATTCTCTTTCAGGATTAGAATTACCATGACTCAAAAAAAGTAACACCTTTATAAGTAAATATAATAGTAGAAGATACTTGGGTTTGCCCTCTACATCATTAATTAAAGAAAATTTCTCCCAATGCACTTCTATGCTTTCACACTCATTTTCAATATTGATAGACTCTGTCTGATATTTTAGCCATTGAATTTTAATTTTTTCAACTAACAAATCTGCAGTTAAAACATTATACTCGCATACAAAATACCTATACAAATTTTTATTTAAAACGCCACAAACAATTGTGACTAATCGAGTTGTAGAATGTAAACTATTGGACGTTTGTGTTTTACATGGATGAAGGTATTGTAAATCCTTTAATATTTGCGATTTAAGTGCTTGTTCACAATGTACGTAAGACATAAGACAAACATAACACAAACATAAGACATAAAGTTTAACCTTTGTTATAAAGTTTGAAAGGGGTTTGAAGGTTTATTTTTTTGTTATACGCATGCGCAGTTTCATATATTTCTTATGTTCATTGTGAACACTTTTGCGGCTTATGTCAAAATTATGTTTTATGCTTATGTTTATCCTTATGCACGTCTTATGTTTTATGCACATTGTGAACAAGCACTAACTGGCAGTTTTTGAATTAAATATTGATAAATGAGACATAACATTTTTGTATTGGTACCGAATTTCGAGTTGTTCTTGATCAGCTATTTTATTTTTTAACATTATCTTTCTTGTTGAAGTCCTAATATCTATTTCATTTAGATCCACTTTTGCTGTTGATCATCCCAAAGGATGAAGTACTTTAGAATGCTTATTGTTTAGCAGACCCAGATTTACCCAACAAAGTGTGAATACACAGTAGTTTCATAAAATTTACCGACAAATTTTAAAAACAGGCATAAACTAGCAGTATTTATAATATGCAATAAGAACAAAATAATTAAAAATAAAACTCATATTGAGCTCTAGCTTACAAATAAAGCTTTTTATGACTGTTGACAAATTTTCAGGTAGTTTTTATGAATGGACTAAATGTTTGCAGTTTTAAGTACTCCTTAATTAAAGGAAAAACCTACCTCCAAAAACACCTTGTCAAACAATAATGCATTGCTTGTATAATTTCCATATTTATTACTTTATCTGCTTTTAATTTCTGATTTTAAAAAATAATTTTTTCTAAGTTGGATTTAATTCAAAATTTATGATATTTTAGGACAAATTCTAAAAATGTATGATTTTTTTAGGAATTTATGACAAGTGGCCGCCCTGAAATTTAGCAATTTACGACAGTTTAGAAAAAGTATTCCTTTTACCTCATAAATTTAACACTTTAATTATTTTTATAAAACTTTTTAATCAAAATATCAAAAATCTTTACTATAGAGAAAACTATTTCAAATATTAAAAAAAATAATCGCATAAAAACATATTGAAAATTGTACGAGTTATCATGCCGAGCGTGGCGAAAATGTAGTTTCGAGAAAAACGCCTTTAAACGATCAAATACAACTAAGGTTCAATTTCAGAAACCTTAGCAGTTGACCCTAAATATATTCTCATTATGCTTTACAGACGTCCCCAGGTTTATTTTCGAATAACAAAAAAACTGACAGGCTGGAGCCGAGCCGAAAATAATGGTGAGCCATCTCAAACAAGGACAGCTATTTGCGCCCACCAAGCTCGTCGAGCGGTCACATTTTCTACCATAACTTTGGATTTATGAGGAATTTTTGAAATCGATTTTACAGAAATAAGCCTAAAACTATAGAGAACAATCTGTTAAAATATAAAATCAATTTTTTGAAAATTCTGGACGTATGTAAGGCCTTAAAACAATCGGGGGTGCTTACAAAGAAACTTGATACATCATAGCTGTCAATAATATCTACTCTTACTATTAATCGAATGTTTAATTTAGTTCATTATTCTAATTTAGTAATTAATATGCACCCAAAATAATATGTAAAAGAAATGGTATGTTAAAATAAATTACAAGGATTAAAAAATGTATGGACGTCCAAAGACGTCCTCTACAGATACATTCAATATGTATGTATATGTTCGTCTCCCGAGCTCAGCTCGTAAAAATCCTTAACGACAAAGTTCCAACATCAAGATGAAGGAGTTATGAATACATTAAAAATTCGGTACTCTGCTTAAACATTCAGTTTCTGTACATAGTTGCATGATATATAAGCAAAGATAACACTAATTTACCCCGAATAAGTCACATTGTAAAATATTTGAGTTTAAAAAAAAAACAATTAAAAATTAAATCGTAAGAGAATTAATTTCATAATTTCCAAGATTTGTACCCAAAGCCTTGAATACTTGGTATAAAACTACTCTCCGGGTAGCTTTATAATATCACAATAATTATATTTTCTTAACTAATTTTATATTATGATGAGATGTTTTGCACAATGTTGGGAAAATATGTTACAGGTGGCACCATCTGATAACAGACACAGATTATGTATCTCTATATTTTAAAATAACAGAGATAAACTTCCAAGAATAACTACAAAAAAAGGTAGAGGGGAAGAATTAACATTAAGAATTACAAAAGCGTTCCCATGTGCAAATTTACAAATAAAAAATAAGAAGCGGCATCGATTTCTCATAAAACAACACAATTGCAGAACCAGAATCTTATTTGCTCCTTAGTTGCACTTCAACGGGTACTTTAAGTTCCAGGCCGAACCAAAAAATAAATAAAGATGCGTTCCTTGCCTAGTCTGGATATACTACGATTTTCTAAACTTTACTGATTGTAACACTTGCAAAATTTTAAGGACTATGTTGTAATGTAATCAAGAGAGGTACTGCCATCCGAATGAGATTTTCGAAATTGGTCAGTTGTGTCCTCGGCAATTAAAATTAATTAAATTATTTATAACAAAATTGAGTTGTATAAAATATTTTCAATTATCCAGCTATAAGAACAATGGTGGGTTACGAATCTTAAATTTTCAATTCATTTCGAGCACAATTTTGATAAAAATTGATTATTAGTTATGAACTACTCATAGCATTCGAACTAGATGGTTCTCATCGAGTGGAACGATACTTTCAACTTAAATTCAATCAAATGAAATATGCCGAAAATTTCGTAAAACTTAACCACACTTTTTCTTCTACTAAATTGAAATACAAAATTTAATGAAAGATACTTACTATTGAAGACGATGTAACTTGAGGTTCGTCATCCCAATTTTCATCCATCCTGAATTTATTTTTAATAACTACAAATAAAAAAACAATTTAACAAAAAAATAATATCAAGTGGCGAGCGGTTTAAATTACTACAGCAGCAACTTCGACTGCTAATTCGATATTAGAAACAATGAAATATTACAAAATTTTCGATTTCTAATTGTACCCAAAGGTAAATATATTACTGTGATTTGAACAACGAAACTATTATCTAGACTATTGTAAAAAAAAGCGCGAAAACACATGTGTAATGTGTAATAAGTAACAATAAAATTTATAAAATGTAATTTACCTGTTATTAATGGTCACTAACTAAATATTCGATGATTGATAATAGTATCACTTTATCTAGCTTAAAAATCACAGTTTGATTTTAAAAATCAAGGAAGATTTTTATCAAATATTCGGATGTTAAAATTAAGCTTTCCTGCTCAAGCTACACTTTGGTAATGAAAGTGCTTAAAAGAGACGCCGCTGAGTATGCAATAAAAATTTCATATTGCCAACACAATAACACTAAAAACCCTATACGTTGGTTATACATGTGGTTGCCATAGGCACAAATATTCAAAATCCATACATTTAAATTTATTGAAAACTAGTAAGGAATTTTAAATATTTATTTAAAATGCATTAATTATTATTTATATTTAGTTGAAATTAATACCCGTGATTTAAAAACGATGAATTGTGTATCTATAATTAATTTAATTTAATAGGGCCGAATCTAAGGTGGAAAGAATAGGTAGCTTGCGAATTACGTTACCCTTACGTGGGAGTCCAAAGTGTTTCGTAGATTACTTTTTTTAAATAATTTTATAAGTTTGAATAGAAAGTAATTCCGATATGGAGGAAGGAAGCATTTTTAGTTGCCCTTGGTAAAATTTTTTCAAATAATCTTTACATGGAAAGATAGGAGGGATTCAAAATTTTTAAAAAATAGCATTATGTAATAAATAAACATTTATTTTCTAATCAACACGATTTGATTTTGATTATTTTAATTTTCTTCCAGAAATACCCTAAAAATTAGATATTTATCAGCTATAGCTGTAGACTGCCAGGGTTCATAGTAAGTACTTTAAAGGGGTAATGACACTCTAGAGTTTTTTAAAAATGCAAAAATTTTTTTTACATTAATTAATAGCTCAATATCTTAAAATTTACGTGTTATAATTTCATATTGATATTCCGAATACTTTCGGAGCTATAAGCATTTAAAGCCCGGTAGGAAGTATGCAATAAATTACTCAACTTTATGATACTAGAGCGTTACAACTGTCGGCATAAGATAATAAACTAAAGTACATTTTTATTATTTTTAAATATTTCTAAATATGTACGGTTTACAATTTTAGTAACCCCGATGCTTTGAGTTTGAGTTTTTTCAGTTGGATTTAAAAAGTATTTAAAATAATGAGTGTATGTATATTTAACGATGGTATGAGCGGTATTTTAAAAATTATGGATGGCTTGGGTATAACAATCTGACCCAATTGCTTTAATTTCTGCGCGGAAGCTGATGCATGCCGCATTAAGTTCTCGGAGCAATTGCTGTCTGATGCTGCAAAAAAGGCTTGGTTGTTGTTTAAATCAGCCAGAAAAGAAGAAGAAGAGCAGTACATCAATATAGAAGGCCAATTATATGGTACAGGTATTGCAGATTAAAAGTAAATAAAAAATTTCCATGAAATAATGCTATGTAAAACTTTAAAACCAGTGGCGGCTCGTGGGGAAAAATTTTGGGTAGGCCAGCAATATTGTATAAATAGATAAAATCTGCGGAAGATGTGAATATTTTCTTGAGTTATAATGATATGCTCTATTAAGTCATTTTATTTAAATAATAGAATTACTTACTTTGGACGCTCCTATTTTAGCAATATAAATCGTACTTTTTGAAAACTCTTTTTAGCATATAAAAATCGCTTTTACAAAAATACTTTTGAGACATTTTTTGTAGATAATTTCATTCCCTTCATTTTTGTTTTCAAACATTTTTTTATTTGTTGCCTCGTTTTCGATCGAGAGTGAGTTAAAGCAGTCTCGGTAAAAATCCCATGGGAATTTCTCGAGAAAACCATTGTGTATTTTAAATTTTATTAAAAAGTTTTACCGAGTCTGCTTTAAGTCACTCTCAGTCGAAAACGAAGCGACAAAATAAAAAAATGTATAGGAATAAAAATGAAGACAATGAAATTTGCGACAAAAAATATCTAATAAGTATTGCTGTAAAAACAATTTTTATATAATAAAAACAATGTCTAAACGAAGCAATTTACATTGTTAACACAGGAATGTCCAAATACTTTTTCGAATAACTGTACATTATGTTATAGTATTTATAAACAATGATTGATTCTCTTATTTTTGCTCTTTGCAAATCTGTCTATGACATTGTCGTGAAATGTGTCCGTTTTTAATAATTTATCAAGAATGTCTTTTTGTATTGATAAAAGTGCAAGTGAAGATAGGCAAACTCGCAATACAATACCTACCGCTTAAACTATTTTGCAATATTAAAAATACACTACAAGTGGAAAATACCGCTTAATTTCTTTTTTTGTTATTTAATTAATTTATTTAATTTGAGATAAATATTCTTTTTTGTCATCTAAACAACTTTAAAATGCCGCTCCTATATGTCCGATAAGAAAAACTGTTTATGGCGAGGTATCATATAACTGCACAATATATGGTAGGCACGGGCCTAAGCGCTGGGCTATTGAAGCTATAGTATTACTGTATCTGACGCCATGGTCCTACTGTTACATTGCGCTATATGGACCAAGCTAGGCCAGTGCCTACACTGTAATACTTTAAAGCAGATACAAATAAAAATATAAAACACGCTAATTTTTGCAGCTGTTATTGCAATTTTAAGTGCAAATAATGAAAAATAACAAATATTAATTGTCCATAATATTAAAATATTAATTATATTGTGCATAAAGAAAATGTTATTTATGTACATTAAATTTTGGGTAGGCCGGGCCTACCTTGCCTGTTCTTTAAAACCGCCACTGTTTAAAACGCTTTATCTAAAAACTATGTTTTCTAAACTGGCCGGCAACATAATTTTAACAAATCGTAACCAATTTTTTTGAAATTTTAACTGTAGCTATAAAATTACATTATTTAAATAAGTACGTAAGGATTTTACGTTATATTGTAAACTTTTCTTGTTATAAGCAATTTTTCACGTCATTACCCCTTAATCAAACTTCGGAAATAATTATAATTGAAGAAGTGTGATTTTGATGTCTTTTACATACAGTGATTTCGTAAAGTTTGAAACAAATTAGATAAAATTTTTTAAAGGAATTTATTTCTTTACAGATTTAGATAGAGCACAATTCAAAACCCTGTATCTTTTAAACAAAACATTTTACAAAAATTCTAAAGCCCCCCATTCCAGATAGGAAATTTAACGAACTACAACTTTTGTCTAGTACAAATTTTTGAAAAACCAATCCATTTCATAGAAAATAATAAACAAGGCAGCTACAAAATAAAAAATGAAATTCACTAAATTTTTATTTTTATTAAAAAATTATTTTATTAAGGTTAAGCTAGTACATTTTTTAAGTAAATCTTCAATATGGCTACCCTCGTTTTCAATGCACTGTCGTGATTAGAATAATTCTTCAATAAAATTAATTAAATTAATTTTTTGTTTTGTTTGTTCTGATTTTCTGTGAAAGGGATTCGTTTTTCAAAAAATTATACTAGACAGAAGTTGTAGTCCGTTAAACTTTCTATCCGCAATTGAGCGTTAGAATTTTTGATATAAAAAATGTTTTATTTAAAAGATAGAGAGTTTTGAAAAAACCAAAATAAAAAATCTTGAATTTTTCAACATTTTTTTACTTACTTTAATTTATAACTCGAAAGCCGTTCATTTTAGACAATAAAAGGTTTAAATGTAATTTGTAGATTATTTCACGCTCTTTAAAAAAGCGCTAATCCATTTTTACTCAAAAATTTATATTTTCTGTGCTATGGGCCACACGAAGGTGGAAATTAAAAAAAAAGCTTTAAAACTCTCGAAGGCTTAAACTTAGAAAAAAATTTTGTTAAAAATTTTTCTTAGAAAAGTAATAATAATAATCTATCAGCACCTAAGTTTGTAAAGTTTGACACCCTGTATAAACAGAAACAATCTTGAGAGTTAACAAAGACAAAAGTAATTTATATAAAATCACTCGTATTTAAGTTGATAAATAAATCATTCTCTATATATAAAATACTTTAACTTTTTCTATTTTAAACTTATTTGATATTATTTATCACAAGTTAACAATTAATATAATTTATATAGTATAATGAGTATTTTATATTATAAAATACTCATATTATTTAATTTGCTCAGTCCCAAAGAAGAACGTAAATAATTTTTTATCCTTTTTAGGGCGAAAAAAGGTGAAAATAAAAATTTCCGCCCTCATAAAATATGCGCCCCGGGGATATAGCCCATTTAACCTTAACCCTGTGGTTAGGGTAGCCCTGACGATTTCAATAAACCATGGGACCCGACTACAAAATTTTAATTACAGTCAAATCGGTGTTATTTTTCATGATAAAAAAATAATTGTTAAATCTGTAAAGAAAAATAAGGGTTACCGTTTAAAAAAATTTAAAATTACTATAGACCTCTGAAGAGGGGAAAAATTTAATATTTTCCAGATGTTATACACAAATAGTTAATTTTATTGCCACAGGAAGAAAGAAGCAGGTACACTATCATAATATAATATAGGTACCTAAACTAAGTACTTAGTTTTTGGTTTTTCCAAATCTATTTGAAAATATTATGTTAACGGAAGGATTATAATAAATAAAATATTATCAATGGAACGAAAATAAACCCCTGCGTAAGTAGTAGTTACCGGGATTATGTGGAACAAAGTAAGATTTAAATTCTTTTAAGAGTTCACCACCTTATAATTTTTACCTGATTTATTTTTACTTTTGTTTTGTGGTCGAGAACTGTAAATTTCTTCGAGGGTCATATAATCTGCGTAATTTCAGAAAAATTTTGAAAATCGGTACCCTTTCGAGAAACTTGATTAAAAGTTTTGTAAAATACCGTATCGAAATTGGTTAGAAATTGAAACTGGAATATTTCCAAATCAAACATTGAATTCCATTTTCAACAGAATGTACTTCTTCATAAGTAGTTAAGTTATTATAATAAATTAAATAATAACCTGACACAACTGGGCCATTTTATTGAAGCAGTAAAAAAATCAATAGCTTCGGTGCTATAGCTATTTGAACAATTTAGAACTTTTGTTTGCATATTGGGGTTGTTCATAAATTACGACACTCAATTTTATGCGCATAAAAACTTAAACCCCGTCCAAATATTTTTGTATTAGGTTTTTTTATTATTTTGCATTAGGTTAAGACCAATTTACAAACTACAAAAAAATAATATATAAGTAAATACGCGTACATAATATTAAAAAACTAATTTCAAAAATTAATTCAAAAAATTAAAAGCTCCCTTTCCCTATTGTCATAAATCGTCACTCAGGGCGTGATAATAAAATAAACGTGTAGTTTATATATTATCTTGCTATTTTTTTTTAATTATTATTATTTATCATACCGGGTGCTGAATGAGTTAGCCGAACAAAGGAATCGTTAAAATTTTTATTTGTCAGGCTGGCCATGTAGTGTATTATTGTGGTAAGTAATTTTATATTGTAGTAAGTGGTATTTATTTTTGATAAGTAATAAAAAACAATTGCACGTTGTTTACAGTTTTACAAAGTACACAATTAGTGAAGATAATCAATTTTTAAAACTATACTACTCGGGAAACAGTATTGTACGAGATCTCTTTGCTGGTTTATATCCAGAAAAACCAAACCCCACTCTTTCGATAATTTAAAATGTAATTGTTAATCAAAATCAATATGGATCTGTATTTAAGCCATCATACAGGGCCGTATTTACGGAGGGGGGGAGTTACACCCCCCCCCCCCCGAAATTATTTATCAGCCCGACTGTAATTGTAAAAAAATCAGAAAAAACAAAAACAATCTTTACAACTAATAACAAAAAACACTTGAAGTGTTGAAATAAAAATTAAAACTAAAGAGACATTTCTAATAAATTAAATCCCAAATTAAAAAATCGGAAATTCGTATTAATATTCGGCGATTGGCGACACTGGATTGAATACACCTACTACTAAATTGCAAAAATATAAAAACTGACGGTGAAGAATATAAAAAAGCCCTAAATATTTACAGTACTGTGTAAAAGATTTTTTGAAAATTTTTTTCCTTTAAAAGGAAAATAAATTTTATGACCATTATCGGCAGCATAGCTTAAAATAATACTTCCGCAATAAATTAGAGTGAGCATTGTAAACCCATAAATTGTTTGTAAATAAATTGAAAATATGTACAGTTCTTCGTTTTGACAACATTATTTTGCCATCGCCATCGGTAAAATTTGAATTTAGTTTGTGATTTTTATTCAAATTTTAAAATTAAAAAATTGTATTTAAAGACTGTTTTTTACAAGAAAGTTTAAAATTAAAATATTAATAAGTTTAAACGTAAATTTAAAATATCGTAGTAAACAAAACTTTTAAAATGGCACCAACAAAATTTTATCCGTGATAACGCGGGGGCATTAATTCAAGAAGTCAATCTGTAGTCAAAATTTGTCGTTCCTTCAACAAATTATTTTCAACTATTAAATAAAATTCAGAAAAATTAAAATTTTCTCTGAATATCGAACTCAAATAAAGAAAAATCGTCCAAAACATAATCACTATAATTAAATAAAAACAATCTCGCAAAATTTCAACTTTTTTGCGGTCACTTTCGAACAAAATATTTTCAAACAAAATTTTCCAATAACAATACTCAAAAATAAAATCTTATTGCAAAAATACTTGCATAAAATTATACTCAAAAAATCATCGGAGCAAAATCTACGCTCTGTCGTCTTGGCTAAAAAATCTCCCTCTACTCATTTTAACTTTGTATTTTAATAAATTAGCTATTAATTTTTTAATATTTTTAAAACCCCCCCTGAAAATCTATTCTGAATACGGCCCTGCCATCATACAAGACCTGCAGAAATAAAAGAAGTTTGAACATTTGCTATAATTGTTAATTATTAATAATTTATGCATAATAGAAATTAAATAGAATTTATTTCACGGCCAGTCGGATAAATGAAAATTTTAACAATTTCAAGCCCTTTTAAATAAAAGCTAGATGAAATCTAACATTTTTATCATTCGTAGATTATCTTTCTGCATTACTTTTGTATCTTTCAGTCTTTCTCTAAAATAACTAGGAAAGGATGAATTTGCATAAATAAGTTTTAACATGTTAAAAGCACCCGGTATATATTATATAAATTTAAAAAATAATTAATAAACCCTATTAACAAACTATTCATTTACATTTATTAATTCAAATTTGTAAATATAATAATTTTATTTCTTTGGCCGAGAATCTATAAATCTGAAATAAATGTTATATAATTTATCATTATATTTAGAGCAAATAAATGTAGGTATACATTTATTTGAAACAAAATTAAATTATTATTTCTTTTATTACTATAATAAAATGGTAAATTTATTATAAATAAGGTGGAACTGTTTACCTACTATGTTTACAGAGCAAAAAGTAAAAAAAGTTTTTGGTTTGGAAAAACGTACAAGCAGGGCCGTATTTAAGGGGGTGGTTTTAAGGGTTACAACCCCCCCCCCCCCCGAAATTATTTATCAATTAATAAAGTACTGAAAGTTCGACTGCAATCGTAAAAAAATCAGAAAAAACAAAAACAATTTTTACAACTATAACAAAAACATTAAACTTGAAGTGTTTAAATAAAAATTAAAACTAAAGAGATATTTCTAATAAATTAAATCCCAAATTAAAAAATCGGAAATTCGTATTATAATCCGGCGATTGGCGACACTGGATTGAATACACCTACTACTAAATTGCAAAAATATAAAAACCAAAGATGAAGAATATAAAAATGCCCTAAATATTTACAGTACTGTGTAAAAGTCTGCGACCACTTAATTAATTGTTAGTTATTACTCCTATTAATTAATTTTCGATTTTTTGAAAAATAATTATATTGAAATGAATGAAATAGGTATTTGATCTTAATTCTTACTATTATGGTAAAAATTTTAAATTGCAATAAATTGTTTAAACCAAAAATTTTAAAAGGAACATAAATTTTATGACCATCATGGGCAGCATAATAGCTTAAAATAACACTTCCGCAATAAATTAGAATGGGCATTGTAAACCCATAAATTGTTTTATATTTGTGTACATTTTTGTACATAAGTGTATATTTGCTTAAGATTTGTGAACATTATTTTACTATCGCCATCGGTAAAATAAGAATTTAATTTGTGATTTTTATTCAAATATTAAAATTAAAAAATTTTATTTAAAAACGGTTTTTTACATGAGAGTTTAAAATTAAAATATGAATAAGTTGAAACTTATTAAAAATATCGTAGTAAACAAAACTTTTAAAATTATATAAACGCCCCCCCCCCCCCCCCCAGAAGTCAACCTGTAATCAAAATTTGTCGCTCCTTCGACAAATTATTTTCAACCATTAAATAGAGTTCATAAAAATCGAAATTTTCTCTGAATATCGAACTCAAATAAAGAAAAATCGCGCAAAAACATAATTATTTTAATTAAATAAAAACAATTTTTTCACAAAATTTCAATTTTTTTTGCAGTAACTTTCGACAAAATACTTTCAAACAAAATTTTCTAATAACAATACTCAAAAATAAAATCTTAATTGCGAAAATATTTGCACAAAATTATACTCAAAAAATCAGCGGAGCAAAATATATGCCTCTGTCGTTTCCGCCATCTTGGCAAAAAAACCTCTCTTTAGTCACTTTTCTCCAAACATTACATTTCAAAAATTAATATAACAAAATTTAAATTTAGAAAAACTTTTGTTATTTAATAAATTAGCTATTTATTTTGCAATTTTTTTAAAACCCTCCTCGAAAATTTAGTCTAAATACGGCCTTGCGTACAAGTTTAGCAAAACAATTGAAAATTTCATTTTACTGAACGTTTTGTAAAACAGAAGAGAGCTTATTTGCCCTAATACAGTGGCGTAATAATAAAGCGGAACTTTTTTTTTAATTTATTGATTTTTACAAAAGAGAAATAGAAAATATCTTGGTCGTCACGAGGAAAGAGTATAGCTACGGAAAGGGAACCACGGCTCAACAAGGTCCTTTTTCAACTAGAATTTTTTTGTTCGGTTGTTAATTCATATCTGTGTAATACATGTGATAATAATTATAGATACTATATTATGATAAGATTAAATTTTTTTCGTGTTTCATTTAAACAATATTTTATTAAAAATAAATTTTTTCTTTATCAGTTATTATACTTTATTTTTAATTTAACATGAAAACAATTTATTCTTTTCATAAATAAATAATGTCACTATATTATTTTTTGTAATTTTTAACACTGTAACATAGGAGTGTCCGAGTAACTGAGGGTAGACAGCAGTAATCCTTGCAGTTGATGATGACGATCTTTTTTAATAGTAGCCCGTAGGTCACCAAATTCAATGGAAATATTTTTTTTTATAAATTCGACATAAGATATTTATACTTTCATTTTTTAATATTGTCGATTGTCTTGTTCTCTCTTCTATGATATAAAAAATAAATTTATAAAATTCAACGCGTGGTTAAAAGAAAAGAGTATGTAAAAGTAAAAAAGTAATTTAAGCCTTCCTAGGTCAGCGTTTTACCCGCGGGTCATAGGTTCGCCACCACTGGTACAAACTCTGCTATTACTATTTCTTATGAAGTTCGAAGTGGTGACTTTCTTGGAAAAAGTGTGAACAATTGGCTTCCTTTGTCGGATTTTGCCCTTTTATGTTGGGTTTCAATTTCGAAGTTTTAAACCAAATGATTTCATTGATTTTCAGAAGTAGCTAGGTATACTGATCATAAAATTAAAAAAGTATTCAAAAGAAACACAGTTGCACCCACATGTGGGAGAACAGATAAATGTTCAATTAGACACAGAAGTCATAAATGTTAAGATTTATATTTTTTTTCAGACAACAATAATAAAAATATCAAATTACAATAATATGGTTGCGACACATTTAAAATTTCAGGCTAGAAAATAAGCTGAATATATTTATGTTGCTTATTCGAGTTTCAAATAACAAACCACTTATACATCACCAGTAATAATTACACCGTTAATTTACGACAGAGTTATTATGGATTATCAATTTGAAACATTGTATATAGTATTATGTAGTACATACAGTTACTCGGAAAAGTATTCGGACACTCCTATGTTAGCAATGTAAATTGTACTTTTTGAAAACTCTTTTTAGCATATAAAAATCGCTTTTACAAAAATACTTTTCACACATTTTTTGTAGATAATTTCCTTCCCTTCATTTTTGTTTACATACATTTTTTTATTCGCCGCCTCGTTTTCGACCGAAAGTGACTTAAAGCAGTCTCGGTAAAAATCTCATGGGAATCCCCTGAGAATCCCCTAAGAATTCCATTGTGCATTTTTAATTTTATTAAAAAGTTTTACCGCGTCTGCTTTAAGTCACTCTCGGTCGAAAACGAGGCTACAAAATAGAAAAATGTATATGAACAAAAATGAAGACAATGAAATTTGCGACAAAAAATGTCTAATAAGTATTGCTGTAAAAATGATTTTTATACACATAGTATGATAAAAACAGAGTTCAAAAACAACAATTTACATTGCTAGCATAAGAGCGTTCGAATACTTTTTCGAGTAACTGTACAGGGCCGCGCCGCCCTATGTGAGAAGTGTGCGGCGCACAAAGGCGCCAAGGTAATAGGGGCGCCGAATGAAATACCTGCGACCAGCGCCAATCATTACAATTATTTTTACACTATTTGAATTGACCCAATGTTTACGTTTCGGGTTTTAGTTTACATTAATTACGAGCTCCGCGTTAAAATCAAAATCAAAAGCCGAGGGTGAGTTTATGAACGCAACGCAAGCGAGAGAACCAAAATTGTATCGTGAGTGTGGGTGCAAGGTGCGCACAGGGCCGTGCGATGCTATGATGCAAAAATGCGGCCGTATCTGTCGGTATAAGCAGCGACCAGCGAGATTAAAATACAATTTGAATCATTCAACAATTAATTTCTTTTTTTTTATTTTCTTCATCTTCGTGTCGAAACACGACGACAAAAAAAGAGGCGCTTCATAGGTTTTGCACACAGGCGCTGCCGGTGGTCGGCGCGGTCCTGTGTATATATAGTTAGATCTACAACTCTTTTGGGGGTGCCCTGTTAAATATTTCGATTTTCTCGGTAGCAAGGAACCTGATTTTCACTATCTATGTATATGTTAGTTTGAGTTTTTCGAGACGTGGTCATCAAAATTTAAAAAAATTCGTACATTCAAATCACATCGTTCTATAAAAATTATTTTGGTTTTCTTTAGGTCATATAATATGCTACTACAGTAGATGCCGCTTGGGATTTGATAACAATTTTTTTTGTTGATAACCTTAAAAAACAATTTTGATAATATTAATCGATTGATGACAATACACGAAAATGTTTAATTGAAGTGCCGCATTCCGCTGGCTAATTTTTAGCAACTTAACTAAAAATGTTATAAAATTTTTTTATGTCGCTGATTATGAAATTTTAAAATAGAACCGAATTAAATTTTACATTATCAGCAATGATACTAGCAACTTACTGCAATTTAATACACCTGAGTCAGATCTGGGTGGTTCCCCGGTTTGTGAACAAAATTTTAAAAAAATAATTGTAAACTGTCCATTTACAGTAGGGGAAAACAATCTTTAACCCCAACCTCCGTGAAGTTGGCCTCCCATCTGAAACATTTTGATATAAAAAAATATGGAATCGTTAGGTCATCGTTAGGTCTCGAAAGGTCACCCGATTTTATCGTTAGGTCACTATTAGTTTTATCAAAAAAAATTATTCAAGTTTTGAAAAATTTCCTTGGTAAGTTAGCCTCCCCATTAAACGATTTTGACGAAATAAAAGTGGAAACCGGTAGGAAATGTACTGCTAAGGTTTGGTCACGTATATTTATCGTTAGGTCACCTTTCATTTCTTTGCAATTAATTAATTTCAATATCATGTACCTATTGCG
Source organism: Cantharis rustica (assembly GCA_911387805.1). Lineage (NCBI taxonomy): Eukaryota > Metazoa > Arthropoda > Insecta > Coleoptera > Cantharidae > Cantharis > Cantharis rustica. Next base: position 44,442,063 of record OU426877.1, read on the forward strand.
CATGCGCTAAACAAAAATATAGTTGTGATGAAATTTTTCTTACAAAAGTAAGAAAAGTATAACATTTTGATATAAAAAAATATGGAATCGTTAGGTTGTCGTTAGGTCTTGAAAGGTCATTTGGTTTTATCGTTAGGTCACTTTTAGTTTTATCAAAAAAAATTATTCAAGTTTTGAAAAATTTTCTTGGTAAGTTAGCCTCCCCATTAAACGATTTCGATGAAATAAAAGTGGAAACAGGTAGGAAATGCACTGCTAAGGTTTGGTCACGTATCTTTATCGTTAGGTCACTTTTCATTTCTTTGCAATTAATTAATTTCAATTTTATATTTCTATTACGCTTGCGCTAAACAAAAATGTTAGTGTGTGCAAAATTACATCTTGGGACGCGTTCTTGTCAACTCTTTACTTGGGGTGCGTTCTCGCCAACACTTTTGTACATAACGTTCGCTCTAAATGGTTAGAAAAGTTTTGTAAGCGCGGAACTCGAAAGCAGCTATAAAGCACAGAAAAATAATATATATATATCAAACAATGCGTTTAAAGTGTGAGGATCTTCTATTCTGTAGAATTTTACGGTGGATTTGAATATTTAAGGAATTTTTTGTTTAAAATCATGCAGCTGTTATATTTTAGTGATTTCGCGCATTTTGCTTTCAACACAAACTATTTTATTAGCTGAAATTACGCTTTGCAAGTTTGACATAACCTCAATATCTAACTTTTAATTCGAATGCTTCTTTTTTGCATTGACGCAAAACATCTAGAGTAGGAAGGTTTGGAGGCAATCGAGATCCTTCTGAAGCATATTTAGCGGCCTGCCGCTTTAACCAATTACTACATCCTCCATTTAGAACTTCTCTCGCTACTTGTTACCGTCGTAATCCTTTTAAAGGTCTTCTAACATCCTCGTGTTTTTCGTAAAATGTATCTCGAGTTTTTATTTTCACATTGAAAACATCTGCACATATGGTAAATGTGCATGTTTGAAAAATTATAAAATAATAAAAATAAAACCAACTCGGTATAACTACTCAAGAAATTGTAATTAAAAAATATTTTTAAATTAAGAATTAGTTGTAGGAATTCATAAGTTCTTGGGTTTTATGGTCTTTTTAAATTGCATAAACCGGGACATCCTGTTCGGGAATTATTAGAAAATAATAATACTAAAACCAACTCGGTAACTAGTCAGGAAATTGTAATTAAAAAATATTTTTTAATTAGGAATTAGTTGTAGGAATTCATAAGCTTCTGGGCTTTATGGTTTTTTAAATTGCATAAGCCGGGACCAGGATCTTAACATAATAATTTTATCTTCAAAAGGATTATGAGAAAACCCATATTTTGTATTAAATTTACAAAAGAAATAGAAGTTAACATAGAATCAATTGCCTCGATTTCATAATAATTAAAGATAATAATATGCACCCTTTTGATATTTTCTATAAACCTACTGAAGGAACTTCTTCAAATTTAGCAATAAATAATTATTTGCTTCAAATAAAAGCAAATTTATTGAAAACATTATTAAAAATAATGTTAATGTTAAAAAAACGAGTTACAACACTAAAATCATTATTTCCTAATGAAGTGCAAACCGTAATCGGTAAAATAGTCTAAGGAAAAAAGGTCTACGGTAAATTAGTCTAGGTAAAAAGGTCTACGGAAAAAAGTCTACGGGTAAAAAGGTCTAGGTAAAATGGTCTAGGTAAAAAAGTCTAGGTAAAATAGTCTAGGTAAAATTGTCTAGGTAAAATAGTCCATTAATTACATAAGGGTTTGGGGGGGGGGGGAGTATCGAAAATCTTACGGATCTTTATACGTGGGGGGGGGGGGGGAAGTCCGACGTATTCCTTACGTAAGTTTCTTAAAATATTTAAAAAAAATTTTGTGTTAACTTTTTCACGTAATTAATTATTTTTATTTACTTTTATTTATATACATAAAGTTTAATTTAAATTTTTGTATTTTTTGTATATAATATTATTATAAGGAAAGGGGGGACTAACATTTTGTTTAATAACCTTTACGTAAGATGTGGGGGGTGCCAAAATCTTACGTAGGAAAGGGGTCAAAAATTACAAAAATCGTCCCTATGTAATTAATGAGCGCTCGCCTACGGCGAAATTCAATATTTCTTGAATTAAATTTTTAATAAAAAGTTGCTCTACATTGCTAAGATCTATTATATTATATAGTTATGCAACGATGATGCAATTACGATTCTGTCACGAAAATGTTAGTTCTAGAATCTACTTAATCTATTCATGAATTTATTCCTCCCTCCCGGTGTGAATCCGCACTTGGGAAAATACATGTCTTCACGTTTAAAACAAAAAACAATATTATTAAGAATTATAGTTTATTATTAAAAATACACTAAATCTAATAGTATGCCCAATAGCGCGAGATTATAGACCATTTTACTTAGATTATTTTACCTAGACCAATTTACCGTAGACCTTTTTTCCTTAGACTATTTTACCTAGAATCAGTGCAAATACGTCGTTGTGATTTGATGCCATATTAAGTATACACTGTAGATATGTGGTACAGTGCAGCTGCTGTATGGATTAAGTGTTTTGTTTCAACACCTAGTACATTAGTGAATTATAATATTGCAATTGTGGATCACCGTCAAGTACATCAATAATAGACGCTACTTAAATAGAAGATCTTCGCACTCTAAACGTTTTGATTACGCTCTATAACTGCTTTCGAGTTTCGCGCTTACGAAACTTTTCTAACCATTTAGAGCGAACGTTATGTACAAAAGTGTTGGCGAGAACGCACCCCAAGTCAAGAGTTGACAAGAACGCGTCCCAAGATGTAATTTTGCACACACTAATATTTTTGTTTAGCGCAAGCGCAATAGAAATATAAAATTGAAATTAATTAATTGCAAAGAAATGAAAGGTGACCTAACGATAAATATACTTGACCAAACCTTAGCAGTGCATTTCCTACCTGTTTCCACTTTTATTTCATCGAAATCGTTTAATGGGGAGGCTAACTTACCAAGAAAATTTTTCAAAACTTGAATAATTTTTTTGGATAAAACTAAAAATGACCTAACGATAAAACCAAATGACCTTTCGAGACCTAACGACAACCTAACGATTCCATATTTTTTTATATCAAAATGTTATACTTTTCTTACTTTTGTAAGAAAAATTTCATCACAACTATATTTTTGTTTAGCGCATGCGCAATAGGGACATAAAATTGAAATTAATTAATTGCAAAGAAATGAAAGGTGACCTAACGATAAAAATACGTGACCAAACCTTAGCAGTGCATTTCCTACTGGTTTCCATTTTTATTTCGTCGAAATCGTTTAATGGGGAGGCTAACTTACCAAGAAAATTTTTCAAAACTTGAATAATTTTTTTTGATAAAACTAAAAGTGACCTAACGATAAAACCGGGTGACCTTTCGAGACCTAACAATGACCTAACGATTCCATATTTTTTTATATCAAAATGTTTCAGATGGGAGGCCAACTTCACGGAGGTTTAACCCCACGATACAATGTTAACCCTCCAGTCCACGGGTGAAGCCTGTGAGTGTAAGCAACAATAAAGATTCTCTGTATTTAAAAAATAAAATTATTTGTTACTGTGAAATTTTATATTTCTTTTTAACTTATAACTAGGGATCGGATTTGTGGGCATTTGCATGTTTTTCCTGCATACAGGCACGTGGAAAATTTTAAAAGGAAAACATGATTTACGCCTTTCTGAGTCGTTTTATGTAGTTTTTATTTTGCCTATAAATGCATATTTTGAGTTTTAGTGCATATTTGGCGGTTTATTGCCTATAAATGCTTATTTGCTTATGTTGGCATATATTTTGGGTTTTTGCAAGGGTTGAAACGATTTAAGTGTTTTTTTTAATTTTTGAAATAAAATTGAAATTTGAAAAAGTAGAAGAGTAGAAGTACCTAAGAGAAAAAAAGAGGAAGATAACTAGTCGCTGAAGAAGTTTCACTTCAAAAATATTTCTTCAGACATTATACTTCTAAATATCTCTTGAATTCTATTTTATATTTGTGTATTAAATATGCTTAAAGCTAAAGAAAGTTTGCAGGCAATTAAAAATTAAAAATAAAAAGAAATTAACAGACAACAGACGCCGATTGACAGTCTAAAATTTAGAAAAAATTCTTGTTTGTAACATTGATCGGTAGTTTAAAGAATAAAAAGTAAAACAATATTTTATAATTATTTATATTTTATTTTATTTCTGATGATGTACTCTCGTATTTTGAGGCACAATAAAATTCTTTAGCGCATATTTACATGCTTATTTTGAAATTTTTAGAGCATATTTATAAGTTTTTTAGTGCCTATAAATCCGGACCCTACTTATAACAAGTCTAGTCATTTATCATATAAATTTCAAATTTTTTGTGAAAAGATCTGCTTTAGGACACATTTTGTTCTGACAGGCTTCACCTGTTGATTTGTAACTTTATTTGTCTAATAAAGAATTATTTCTAGTATAAAATTTTGCAGTAAATTTAGCGAACAACCCCGATGAGTTTGCAAAATGTCGCAGAATATTTCAAGTGATTAGAACTCGTTTTAGTATTAGAAAATCTTTGTGCAAGAGTAAATTGCAAAAATTTAACTGGAAGAGTTCGTGAAATAGCATGTCGTCTAGTAGGGGTTTCAACCCCTGAAGAACAGCAGAACTCTCTCAGAAATAAAAGGGGGTACTACAAATATTGTAAACGGCGCTAGACGAAGTACTTTTGCAAAGCTTGGCTATGCGTGGAACACACTGTACCTTGAAATTACAAGAGTAAAGTTTACTTGCTCTCAGTTTCCGTTTGGAATTTTAAAATTTATTTTATTTCTACGTTTTTCCGCCCTTAAAAATGGATTTTTCCAAGAAATGTTAAAAAAACTGAAGAAATTTCAAAATTAAAAATAAAAACTAAAAAAAAAACATTTATATTTTAATTTTTATATCCATGGACTGAAGGGTTAAAAAAATAATCGATAACATAAACCGAATTTTGGATTATAATAAACGTTTTTCACCTGTAGTCATATTTCTTCGCAAAAGTGATGTTAATACCCGATTTATAACATTAACTATGATTCCAATAAGCAGCGTCCACTGTATTATGGAAAGATCTTTACTGAACTAGTGCTTACTTTAAATCACTCCTTCAATTTGTATCTCACGAAGATACATCAAACTGACTTTTAACAAATATGACAAACTACTCCATTAGCATCTTTTATGCAAAAATTGTAAAGTTAAATACATTTTTTGGTTGGTTTTAACTTTAATGCATCAAATTTATTTCTAATTTTAAATTTCATTTATAGCCCATAATTTAGCTAAGCCGATTCTTCAAAAGTTTACTATGATCATGAACAAAATAGGGAATTTATAATATACAATTGTTTTTCGATTGGAATTTCATAAAATTTTGTCACTTAAATATTGCTCTTTTTATTGTAAAATCTTGTTTACTTATGTATATTTGTTCTATCTCTTTCATAATTTTGAATTTACGACTTGATTCTATCTAACCACATTACCAAAATACCATAATATTCAAAATGTTTACTTCTAAAACTGTTTCATTTCAGAAAAACGGGTAATCTTTGTTTAATTTAAATGTATGGAGTTTTGAAGATATTTAAATAAAAAAAGGTGCACAATATTTTTCCCAATTTTATTTCTTAATAACAAATACTTATAATGTATTGCTCAAGATAATAATACCAAATAAAATAGAATTAGGTTAAAATGAAACAAATTTACATTAATTATTTTATAATTAGGACATCAGCAATCAAGCAATTGCTATTATATTTGAAGTTGTTACAATAGTAATTGCTAAAAACAGGAAATAAAAAACCTTCAAAAATTAACAATAACATTCACTTTTCATTACTCATTGTCAAAAATTATAGAATTCAACTACGTTACATATTAACCTACACTATTTATTTCATAGCTTACCTTTTTTCTTATACCTGTTGAATGTTTTTTATTAGTCATACAAAAATGCAATTACAATATTGCAACTTGACTCTTATTGATGGTAATGAATAATTGTTATTCAAAAATAAGCAATCTTGATAATTTATAAACATGTACTAAATTACTGACTAAAGGATGCCAAGAAATCTGCTACAACCTTCTTAAGTTTTCCATCGACATCTGGTGAAATTTGTCCTTCCTTTGCAATTGAAGCCAATATGTCTTGATGGCTGGTTCTGTAAAAACATTTTTTTTTATGTAAAAATAATTATCTAAGTAAAAGTAAATCTTACTTTATGTGTTGAGAGAATTCCTTTTCAAATGTGGTAATTTTAGATGGATCAAGTTTATCTAAATGTCCACGTACACCACAATAGATGATGGCAACTTGTTCTTCAATAGCCATAGGTACGTATTGACCTTGTTTCAAGAGTTCGGTTAAACGAACACCACGATTCAAGAGTTGTTGAGTGGCAGCATCCAAGTCGGAACCGAATTGGGCGAAAGCAGCTACTTCACGATATTGAGCCAACTCGAGCTTCATGGAACCGGCAACCTAATTCCAAAAATTATCGTTAGTTTTAACAATGATGATCAGGTATAAATTTACTGCTTTACCTGTTTCATGGCTTTAGTTTGGGCAGCCGATCCTACTCTCGATACAGACAAACCTACGTTGATGGCAGGTCGAATACCTTTGTAGAACAATTCAGTTTCTAAGAAAATTTGACCATCGGTAATAGAGATGACATTGGTTGGAATGTAGGCAGATACATCACCAGCTTGAGTTTCAATAACTGGCAAGGCAGTGAGAGAACCACCTCCATTAGCATCGGACATTTTGGCAGCACGTTCTAATAAACGGGAATGGAGGTAAAATACATCACCGGGGTAAGCTTCACGACCTGGAGGACGTCTCAACAACAACGACATCTGTATAATAATTTTAAAAGTGAATTTAAATTAAAAAACACAAAAATTATGAATTACCTGACGATAAGCTACGGCTTGTTTAGACAAATCGTCATAGATGATCAAAGCGTGTTTACCATTGTCACGGAAAAATTCGCCCATAGCACAGCCGGAATAAGGAGCAAGATATTGCAATGGAGCAGCATCAGAAGCAGTGGCCGATACAATAATGGTGTATTTATCGGCACCAGCATCGGTTAAACGTTTTTGAATTTGAGCTACTGTTGATCTCTTTTGACCAATGGCAACATAAATACAGTACAACTTTTTCTTTTCCTCATCAGCATCATTGAAACGTTTCTGATTAATGATTGTATCAATAGCTAAGGCAGTTTTTCTAAAATAAAAAAAACAAATTACAGTGAGTTTACACAATCTCGATTATAAATTCCTACCCAGTTTGACGATCTCCAATGATCAATTCTCTTTGACCACGACCAATGGGTACAAGCGAATCTACGGCTTTGATACCAGTTTGCATGGGTTCCCTTACAGAAACTCGAGGAATAATACCGGGAGCTTTGATTCCTACACGGAAACGTGTTTTTGTATTGAGTGGGCCTTTACCATCAATTGGGTTTCCTAAAAAAATAAAAAAAAAAAATTATATTATTTCTTTCATTTATATAATAGGATAAATTAATGGTATTTTTGTAAGCCGTTTTAATGACTTCTTTTATATACATTTTCAAATTCCGATTACATGAAGAATCTTTATACAATAGCCAAGTCTTTGATAACAGATTAATTTACAATATTTATACCCTGTTTCGCAAAAGATAATTTATGATTAAAATCATTTAAAAATTAAAATATATTGTTATTTTATTATTATCGTCAAGTTTTAGTCATAGAGTAACTTCTAACTCACCTTTGTTAAACTGGGCGTTAATCTCATTTTGCCAAGTAATTAAAAATCGGCTTAGGCTCGAGATATTTGAATTCAAATTTAATTAGATGTGTTATTAAAAATATTTCTAGTACATAGTTCAAAGTTGAAACTTTTATCTGTTCATAAGTATTAAGAATTCAAAAAATGTATAATATACTGGTTAATGCTTTTGAAGGCTTACCTAAAGCATCTACTACACGACCCAACAGTTGTTCACCGACAGGAACATCCACAATAGCACCAGTACGTTTAACAATGTCTCCTTCTTTAATTAACTTATCGTTACCAAATACTACAACACCCACATTATCCGGTTCCAAATTAAGAGACATTCCCTATACAAAAAAATTCAAAATAATACAGGTGTTCCGTCAGATTCTCGATAGAAGTACCTTAAGACCGGAAGAAAATTCCACCATCTCTTCTGCTTGCACATTTTTAAGACCATACACACGAGCAATACCATCACCAATACTTAGTACGCGACCAGTTTCGTCAAGATCTGCCTTGGGTGCCGATCCCAAAATGCGTTCTTCTAAAATGGAACTGATTTCTGCACCACGGTTGGGTGTAGCAACATGGAAATTACGTGCAGCGGCTGTTACTGCTGGAGCACATACTCCTGTTACCTAATAAACACGGAAAAGTTACATAAAAGGACGCCCTTAATCAGTGAGGTTATTCAGTTACATAACATATTCGGATTTTTAAGAACCCAAAAAGGGCGAATATAAGATAACTTTTTGGTAAGGTTATCGGAAAATAATACCGAAAAATTGGTAATATTACTTCGAAAACCAGTTAAGAAGGTGTATTTAGTAAAAATAAAATCGATTAAGTAACAAATGCCGAGTCGGACCCATTGACGTATAATCTCGTGAAAATTGATTGAATTAACCGAAATTGATACACTCAATTTTTGAGACTTACTTGCGATACTGTGTTTGGTAAACGCCTTGCGGCGGTTGCAGCTAAACGTGCAGATAGAAGAGACATTTTCACCTTCACTTAACAGAAATTAAAGATGGTGATCGCTCGACGTTCGAACCCACAATGCAATGCGCGATATTCTTACGTCACATTTGGCAGAATTTATTTTAGTGGTTTTTTATAAAAAAAAAATTACAATGTTCAAATTGGCGAAATGACGTTTTAAACATAAATAAAAATTTATCGATACAATTTTTCTCAATTTTCTAGTTTCACATAACTGGCGGGAAATTTGAAAACATTTATCCAGGCAGCTGTCATTCGTCATTTTGGTAATATATTTTGGAAGTAATTTACTAACGTGAAGCAAATTTTCTGCGATATTTAGCCCTTTATCTGTACATTACACGGATATGGCAAGAAAATCAAATTAAATTATAAGAAATTCATCTCGGGATAATAGGAGTTGGGATAAGATTAAAAAAATCTGTAAAAAGTTATAAACGTGATTTTATTTATAATTAAGTTTAACTGGAAAAACAAATTTTAAGATTTTTGTTTTTGATCTTTCTTGGCAGCCTCTGCAGCAGCTTCAGATTTCTCATAATCGGCAATTAATTCTTCAACTTCTTTGTTCTTTAAAATGTGGGTAATGGTTTTGTCATTAGCTCGTGTTAGTACAGCCATTTCAACTAATAAAAATAAAATATAGACATAATAATTTTAGACAATAAGTAGAATAAACCTTTTTCTGAAGTCAATTTAGTCATATCCAAAGTTTTGCTTAGAACTTTGATGGCTAAAGCTTTAGCATCTTTCAATGTCATTTCTCCTTCTTTGTACTCCTGCTTCAAACTAGAAACGGCAGCCTAAAAACATTTTTATTAGACTAAGAAATTTACTCGAATTAGGTAAGTTTTATACAGCACTATTATGACCAATGCAAGTAGCTTTCCACCCGCTGTAATTTCCGCTAGGATCTGACTGATACAATTGATAACCATAGTGCTTATCCCAACCCATGTATAAAATAGAAACACCAAATGGCCGCTTACCTATACAAAATTGAAATTTAAATTGCGATAATTTTTTGATTTTAATTTATTTTTAATTTTATTGTTTAATAATTTACGTGGTGAAAAATTTAATTTACCTCCATATTGAGTGTAAGCTTGTTTAACATCACACAACCAAGACACAAGTTGTTCGCATGGTATAGATTCGCCATACTGAATTAAATAACGCTGACCAATCAATCGCAATTCATTGGTTAAAACATTGGCATCCGAAGTGATACCTGCTACACTGCACACCATGTCTCTGTAAAGTTTTACGCTTAATTAAATATTCGGTTTATAAAAATTATGCTTACTCATTCAGCTTATAAATCTTTTCAGATGTAAAAACTTCATCGAGCAATTTATTTGTATTGCGACGTTCGGCAGCCAATAGAATTCCATCGTTTGCTAAAATACCTAAACAGGTCCCTGCGTGACTTATAGCCTCCATAGCATATTCGACTTGATATAATCTCCCTGTAAAAAATTATCATGAAATCGAGTTACACGAAATGAATACGCACTCACCTTCGGGAGAAAATATAGTGGTTCTGGTATCATAACGTCTTGCCTAAAATGTAACATTAAATATTTCTGAGTAAAAACTAGAAATGTAATGAGAATGACATTGCATCAAATACAAACATAACCTAAATTTTATGAAAAAATTAAAATGTAATTCAAGTGAAATACTGCAATTACTGAATTTTATTAAATTAAATTAATAATTAAATTTAAACTAATTTGCAACATTTTGACGAAGAATATTTACCATTTTTAATACTAGAAAGAAAATCAAATGTTATTTTATATCACAACTTGCCGAATTTTAAATCACAAACTTCAAGTTGATCGACCAACCACTACCAACCATACAAACGGATACAAACGTATAAATTTGTTTCTGCAAATTTTAAACATCGCATCGTGAAAAAATAAAAAATTTTATTTAAAAATTGTAATAATTTTAGTTTTCTTTAATCAATTTTTACATTAATTTTTTAATTTCAGTGTAACAGCAATTAAAAATATATTTAAAATTGACTTTCTTTTTTAAACGCAAAATTTAAAATGTTCTTTTGGAATAAAAATAGATCTTGAAAATATAGAATAATATTATATAATACTTTTTAAACTTTCTCTAAAAAAATAATATGAAAAGTTGGAAACGACAAATATTTTGTTTCGTACAAAACTTTTTGTCAGGTCCCCGTATGTACAGAATCGATTAATTTGTTTTCGATTTACTAAATTCTTTTTAAATTTGTTTTGATTAAATTACTTTCGTCCATCTCCTTCTTTATTTTTATAAATATTACGCTACATACATACGTACATTTTTGACGCTTTTATATCAACAGCTTTTACTTTTTGAACTTTGTACCGGTTGAACTTTGAATACCTCCTGCTTTTAAAATTCATTTATTGGGGACTCTTGCACTAGTTTTCCTCAGTATCTCAGTATTTACTGTGCTGTCTAGGATTTGTATACGCTTCCTTATTTTTTAATAATGTCTTCGCTTGTAAAAGGTATGTATGTGGTAATAAAGTATCTATTGGTAATATTGGTTCTAATATCTTTTTGTAATACAATATACTAATAAATTAAAAAATAGGTTTGCCAGATAGTCAAAAATTAAAAGAAACTTCAATGTCTTAAAAATAGATAAAAGGTCTAAAGTAAAAATGTACTTGAAAATAATAATTTATTTTTCTAACGAAGTGCCAGTGGCGTAACTTAGAATAGGTCGAAACATTCTCAAAATTTTAAAACAACTACCTCAAAGACGTTGATTTATTTTTAGTAATTGAGAATTTTTTTGTAGGTATTGTAATTGTAAGTGCTAAACGAACAGCTATTGGTACATATGGAGGTAAATTTGTCAAAACAAGTATATGCGACTTACAAACGATTAGTAACAAAGCTGCTTTAGCAGCAGCAAATATTGCTCCCGAACTGATCGATACTGTTAACGTTGGAAATGTTATAGGGGTAAGTTCTCCTAAAAACCGTAATTTAAAAAATTCATAAAGTCTTCAAATTTTATAGGCATCTTCATCTGATGGTGGTTTCTTAGCTAGACACACTTTATTAAAAACAGGTATTCCTCAAGAAAGACCTGCGCTTCAAATAAATAGATTATGCGGATCTGGATTTCAATCTGTCGTTAATGGAGTTCAGGTAAGATTTATTACCAATACAATTTTATTACTATCTACTTACACTAATAATACATAATTAACAATATTTAATAATAAAAAATTATTAGTTTAAATTGTATGCAAAATTTTATTTTTCAAAATAATCATCGTGACATGCACTAATCTTATCAAACAATTATTACGTTAAACAAACAAAATATTATCGTAATATAATTTTTATAAAACAAGTACTACATATTTTTAATTATTTATAACATTGTAATAAAATTTACAGATAAAATATTATACCCAGTATATATTTTTTAAAAAACACTAAATATTATATCCTGAACAATTATATCCAGATCATTGAAGTTCTAAAATTTGTTTTAAAAATTCCAAGCTCGGTTTAAATAAACTCTCATTGAACTTAATATTAGGTACAACCGCCCTTATGTATTGATTTATATGTAAAAGTTGATCTCCCACCAATCTTAAGATTCTGTTTGAATCAAGTCATTTATGTTTTATGAGCTTTATTTTCAAAATAATTACAAAAATTAAAGGAATAATTTTTTAGATTATTTTTTAAGCCTTTGCCAACCATATCCAAATGTATGAAATCTAATTTTAAAGAAATGCAAGATTTGGGGGATTCCCAAATGAAATATTTTTCTATACTTTTTTTTTCGCTGGAATTGAATCCAGATTATCGAGGGTCTGGATTTTCGAGACCCTACTGTATTTGTTTTTATGTGATGTTCCCAAAAGTTGAAAAAGAATATGATATTAATTAATGTCTAATTCCTTTTTTTGTCTTGTTATTATACCAAGTTAACACTTTGGACTCTTGGATCTCTAAACACTTGATAGTACAAGTATTGAAGTTTTAAAATCTTTTCTCATTATTTGTAGGACATTTTAACCGGTGTTGCAAAAATTTCACTATGCGGAGGTGCAGAAAACATGTCGCAAGTTCCATTTGCAGTTCGTAACGTACGTTTTGGCACCCAATTGGGAACAGATTATAAATTAGAGGATATGCTATGGGTGGGCTTAACAGACACCTACTGCAAATTACCTATGGCTCTTACTGCAGAAAAATTAGGTGCTCAATACAAAGTTACCAGAGAAGAAGTAGATAACTATTCTTTGAGATCGCAACAACTATGGAAAGCTGGTGGGTAATTATTAAAAGCGAATTTTAATTAGTTCTATCACCCTTTTTGTTATTAGCCCAAGATAAGGGAGTTTTTAAGGAAGAAATTGCTGGTGTACCAGTGAAAGGAAGGAAAGGTCCAGAAACTGTTGAAGTAGATGAACATCCTAGACCACAAACCACCCTGGAAGGACTTCAAAAATTGAAACCAATTTTCAAAGAAAACGGTCTCGTTACTGCAGGCAGCGCTTCGGTAATTTTAGATAATATTAATTTTAAATTAAAATTAATACTTTTAAATGGTAGGGCATTTGCGATGGTGCAGGTACCATCATTATAGCCAGTGATGAAGCAGCAGGTCAACACAATTTGAAACCTTTAGCCAGAATTGTTGCTTTTTCGACGGTGGGAGTTGATCCGTCTATCATGGGAATAGGACCTGTTCCGGCTATTCAAAACGTCTTAAAAGTTTCAGGTTTAAGTCTTAAAGATATTGATCTAATCGAGGTAAAAGATGAAAATATTTGTGATTTTAAAATCATAATTTGTTATGTCTTACAGATCAACGAAGCCTTTGCTGCTCAAACAATTTCGTGTGCTAAAGCTTTAAATCTTGATATGGATAAATTAAATGTCAATGGTGGTGCTATCGCTTTAGGACATCCTTTAGCTGCATCTGGATCGAGAATAACTGCTCATTTGGTTCACGAATTAAGGTACGTTACAGATATTATTTATCATAAACTTTTCTAATAATTCTAAATTATCTTTAGGAGGAGAGGTGCAAAATATGGTATTGGCTCTGCTTGCATCGGTGGAGGACAAGGAATTGCCATTTTAATCGAAGCCTTGTAATTTTGAAGACTATTTTTTCATATGCATACGTATCACAATAATTCAACTTAATTTTTTATGCACGCAATTTTTTACTTCACTATTAATTTTATGCTTATAAATAAGCGGAAAATTTTACTTTTTATCAATAATATTCTTTATTGTATTTTTATACAAATAAAATATTTTACTTATTCCTATGTTTTAATAATTAAAAATAAATGTTAACCATTTTTATGGTAAAATAAATTAAATTTGGGGTGGTGCCAACGATTCATATAGTTTAGTCACAGCAGTTTGAACAATTTGTTGGAATGTTGGTTCGGTTAAGCAGACCACCTCCTAATAAATAAAATGATCATATTTTTAAATATAACATTTTCAAACGATCAAGACTTACCAAATTCAAAAGGTCAATGTCTGCACGATTGTCATTCACGACGACATGTAATTTTTCACCTTTAAATACTTTTGGTACAGATTCCTCCCCAAACATATCTTGAAGCATTTCAATAAGACATTCCTGCATAAAAAAATTAGATACTGACTATCAATGACTACGTATTTACCTTAAAATGCATCCTATCAAGTTTTGCATTTGTTGATAAATTCTTTATAGGTACATCCAAAGATTCCGATTCGAGTATTGCAGCAACTATAGTGTCAACGTATGAATCATGCATCGGATCTGATTCCCACTAAAACAGAAAACGATTTATTGAAATAAAATTAAACTATGTAACTATTTTGATAAAAACCTCAAGTGTTACTATTTTATTTTCAATTGATATGTCGATAGCATTGTATGCACGCAACTTCCTATCACCCTCTATACTTTCCAGCAAACCAGCAACTTGAGTAACAAAATGTCTCAACACATTAAGTGATCCAGAATAATGAATACTTAATCGTTGCATGATGTGATCCATAGACATGTCTGTGTATTCTAAAAAGAAACATCAATAAGTAAAATAATTATTAACCATAATATTATTATTTACTCGATAAGTCACTTGGAGCGAGAATATGATAATTGAAATTTCTTTTTACCAAAACACCAGATAAAACGGTACCCGGCGATGGTTTATCCACTGCAAGACTACCCATAACTTTCGCCCTCTTTTCACCTCGGAAATATAATTCAACGGCATGAGTATTTCGTGGGTTGTACAATAGAATAGAAGTGTTTGGATCATCTTCGTATTCCCTCTCCAAAGAAGATTTCAAACGACTCATTTCATTTTGTTCTCCATGAACCAACACCTGCAAAATGTTGTTGCATAATCGAATTCATCAAATAAGTTATACTTACAACATGGGGTGGTTTCAACAAACGAATAAATTCACTAGTTTGTTGGTAGTCGGTGTGAGCTGAGAAAGATATGTAAGCAACAGACATTTTTAGAGGCAGCTTCTGTCCCATCATTGTGGTTATTTCTTCTGGTTCAGATAGAATTGTTTTAGCTAGTGTGCCTTCGACGCAATAACCTGATTAAAAAAAAAATAAAAAATCTGTAATTAAACAGACAAATCTGAACTTTACCTGCAATAATAACTCCATTTTTAGGATCCGTACACCACGATTCAAACAATTCACGTGATAATCCACTTTGCATCATACCAGGTGATGCCATAATTACACAAGGACCTACATCTTCAAAATGGTCAATTCCCTGCAATAGTTTAACAAAAAGGAGTTGAAGAAGTTTGAAAACGTCAGAATATACTTACTTTTAAATTTGATATGTGCTTAAACACAAAAGGATTGTTAATTGCAATTTGCCTTTTGATTTTGTCGTTCATAGCATTAATGTAAGTTTGATATACAGCCATGCATTTTTTTGCTAATGATGAAGCATAGTAAATAGGGATGTCGTGTAACTCGGGGTGTAAACCCCAATATTCATCTATAAAAAAAATAAAGCAAATAAAATTAATTGGTTAATACAGTGGTTCCCAATTAATTTAGGTCACAGAACCCTTAGGTAATCTTAAAAATTAGACAGAACCTTAACTGAAACCCAAAGGTTCCGTGGATGATTGAATAGTATTATTAAACATGGTTTTTCCCTTAAGAAACTAATTAACAATTTGGGTAGGTATTAGGTACTACGCCATGATGAAAATAATAAAAAAAATTCCATTACGTAAATTTTCTGTAAAAATTATGTTTGTCATTTTTTTTTACTATTACCGCATATTAATAGCGTTAATTGCAATTTTTGTGATAACAGTGGATGGTTTTCTTTAGCACAAAAAAAAGCTAGTTGATCGCTCAAAAATTCTGTTACCTCTACTTCACATTAAATTTGGTATTATGAAGCAATTTATCACATAAAGCTGTATTTTAATTTAACATCCCTCGATATTTAAAAAAATAAAATAATTATTGGAAAGGAAAAAAAGTTAAATTTCACAGGCCTGTGTTATTAAAGATTATTGATTTAAAATATTTAAATATTTAATGAAAGCCAATAGTGTTCCCAAATATATGAGAAAATTACAATTGGCATTTCATTAAAAAATTTATTGCTCCAACCATTTTAATAACTTTAATTTATCTGTTAAACAATTTTTCAGTTTGCAAATTTAATTAATCACCATTATGATAGTTCGATAATGGTAGGTCACTTACCCAATATAAGTAAGAGTTCTTGTGCTCTTCCTAAAGCAAACACGGGTATAAGACATCTGCCTCCCCTTGACACAATGTCATTAACTAGACTTGTAAATCGGCTTTCTCTGTCCTCTCGTTTTTCATGTATATGAGTTCCGTATGTTGATTCCTAGAAAATAACTGAATTAATTTTATATAAAATGGATTTATATGTTAAATTGCAAAACTTAATTTTCATAAAATAAGTTTGCCTGTAGATGTTACAGGCATAAGTGTGAAGTGGTTAAATTACGAAATTATATTAAAATTATGTTTCTTACTGTTATTAAAACATCAGGTTTTATGGTAGGAATTTCTGCTGCCATAAGATGCCGATCTTCTTGTCTGGAAAAATCTCCAGTGTATAAAATCTAAAATGAAAAATCAAGTTTTAACACGAGACCAAAAAGTAAATCACAAATGTATACCTTCACCCCAGCAATTTCCAACATAAACATAGCTGCACCCAATACATGACCAGCATTGTAGGCCCAAAATTTTATACCCAAAACATCCTTTTCTTCGTGAAAATTTATAGTTTCTATTTTGTTCATACTAGCTTCCAGGTCAGCTTCGGTATATAACATTTGCTCTGTCGAAATATTGCTCACTTTTATGTAATCTGAAAGTAACCATCTGTAGATGGCTTTGGTTGCATGTGTCATAAAGCATCTTCCTTTAAAACTAGTTTTTAGCAAAAACCAAGGTAAAGCACCGCAATGATCCAAATGGAAACTAGACAGGTCAAATAGTATTTAAATTATTTAACAAAATAATGTAGCTTACTGTGAAATAAGTAATAGATCGATTTCATCAGCTTCAATTAAATCTACGAAAGGTAAAGCATCCATTCCACTCAAACCAGGATGAATACCGCAATCAAGCTGAAAATTTGTCAGTGTATTAAAATGAACAAGTAAGGTTTCTATCATTTAAATTACCATTATCTTTTTTCCTTTAAATTCTATCATAATACATGATCGTCCTACTTCTTGACCTGCTCCTCTAAAAAAAATAATAACACGAATCGAACTTGAAAAAATTTAATACAACTTACAAAGGTCTAATCGTCAATAAGTCGCTTTCCTCTGCGGGAACCTGTACATCTGGTTTCCTCTTTGCAGCCATCGTAATATCCAATAAAGTAATCTTGCTATATGTATCTGGTTATTAAAAGTATTTTACGTTTACTTAAACTATCCACAATACAAAGTTAGGTTATGTTGGTCCAGCCGGTATAATCTTAAGACTATAAATCTTATATCAAATAAAACAGATTAATTTTTCCTTTCAAAACTTTTTCTTAATTTACGGTTAACACCACAGAAAATATATATAACACTTTTGAAGATATATTATGAATTATCGTGTATATTATTTATTTATTGAATCAAAAATGAGAACGTTGCCAACTATATCATAAATCATAATTATTCGAGAATAAAATTAACGATGGGGGCGCTGCTAAATTTTCAAAATGGCCGTCATATGCGAGTAATCAAGTTTATAGTTGTGTTTATAAATCTTTTTGTGTGTTCAAATCATAGCTCAGTTCAGTTAAACCGGCGTTCAAGCAAAGTTGGTACAACCGGCCCTAAGCAATCGGACGAAAATTTATTACAGTTAAAAAAAAAATTTAAGTAACCCTGTATATAAATTTATTTTGTAACTTCAGCTACGAGCGCCAAATAAATTAGCATCTGTCAAATTACATTTTGTCAAATATTTTGTTGATCGCATTGATTTTAGTGTAATTTATTTGACAAATTACGAAAATTTAGTAATAAAAATCAGAATAGAAAAAATGGGTGATGTAAAGAGTTTTCTGCATCAGTTTTGCCAAAAGACTAAAGCGGATCCTCAATTTGAAGTTCGCCCTACCGGTAAATTTTATTCGAAAAGTGGTTATATTCTTGTTATTCTTATTATTTTGTAGGACCTAAACATAGACAAAGATTTTTATGCGAAGTACGGGTTTCTGGGCATAATTACGTGGGTGTTGGTAATTCTACCAACAAAAAAGACGCTCAGAGTAATGCCGCCCGCGATTTTGTCAGCTTTTTGATTAGGCAAGGACTAGTCAAACCAGACGAGGTTCCAACTGAGGTTGAACTTGTTGGAAATAATGAAGGGACTCCCGCAATTCCCAGTGAGTATTTTAGTAAACTCTCAACGATAGGTTTTTAATTAAAAATTTTAGGTTTATTAGCTCCATCAGTTCAACATTCGGTGTTTCGAGATGGTACCGGTCCTGCGAGTCTTGGCGAAGCGTATCGACCATTGGGTAGAGAACATTCTAACACCGAACCCTGGAATTATATGGATAGAGCACAACAACAAAAACGAGTTGAAGACGCCGAAGATTTAGACGTGAATGCTCAAATACATGGAAATTGGACAATGGAAAATGCAAAATCTAAATTACATCAATTCATGCAAAGTAATAAAATAAGTGCTGATTACAAATACACCCCAGTTGGACCCGATCATATAAAGTAAGTCACTTTTGATAGTTTTGTTTTTAAATAAGAACTTTTATGATTTATCACCATCAACTTTGTTAATTTAAAAACATTTTATAAAAAGTTTTTGATTAGAGAATTACCTTTCGATATCTTCGACCGAAGATGTCGAAAGGTAATTTTTTAATTAAAATGATTATTTTATTTCAACAAGTTGGAATTACATTAATATATTGTATATCGTTGTTGATACTGCCATAGGTTGTATGTCACCAAAAATGCAAAACTTTTATTCCATATTATATGACTAATTGCAGTATCCAATTCCGCACTGTTGTTGACATACGACAAATTTCAATATCAAAATATCTGCTTTTTGACTGATCATTCACATACGAGGTTTTGCAGTATCAAAAAGTAGGCCAATTACCTAGACACCAAGAACCGAAATTGCATTTTTGGTAACATACAACCTATTGCAGTATCAATGACGATATATGAAAATAAAATTCAACAATGTTTTTTCACCAAACAAAAATCAACTAAACCAAGGAATTGTACAGCTAAAACAATATTAAATAATGTTTGATGATAGCAACAGTTTGTGTTGTATTCATCAAAATGCAAATTTAAATAAATTGTGTATGTACTATTGCATTAATACCGTAGAAGTTTCATCTACCTGTAGGTACTTATTCTTATTTCTTGAAATAATCCAATAGATTATTAAATTAGATTTAGACCCAAACTGGTAAATAATTTGGTTGCTGGGCAAATTCCCCCCCCCCCCCCAGTCTTTAAAATAAATTTTGTAACAAATTGGTAGCTAGGTACAAAATGTAAAAAAAATACTTTTTCTCCAAACGTCCAAAAAATAATCAATCTGACTCTGTCGTTCAATTGTCAAACCTCAAGTTTCACAATTTGTGAAAACAATTATTTTACTTTAGTGCCGTACATCGCTTGCAGTAAAAGTGTTCCAAATTAAATTAAAAAATTATATTTGATGTAAGAAAAATAACTGGTTTATTTAGAGCAAATGTATTTTTTGTGACTTGTTTGTAATTTTTGGACTTCCGCTCGTTCGATAAACTTGTAACGAGAAGATTAATTCGCTCCTAATAAAACTATAATATTTTTCTTCATTATTTTTATTCTATACTAGCTGACCCGACAGACGTTGTCCTGTTCAAATTTCAATAAATTTGTTTGTGATCGTTTTGTGAATTTGTGATAAGCTATTGGAAATGTGTAAACAAAGTAAAAATGAGAAAAAACCGTTGAATGATCATTTTATCTAGCTTGATGAGTATTCAACGCAACATTTGTTTGTCTTCTTGCACGATTATTCAAATTCATTGTTGCACGATTGGTTTCTACCAACCGATGATGTCTCATTCGATGCATTTTCTCTTCTTATGTATGTATCAAACGTGTTTGTGATAATCAATTCCGTTCAATTTTATTTCATAGTTTGATTAGATCAACTATTTCGTAGATAAATCTTTAAATTTGTTTGAGATAAAACGACAAAACTTAATTCATTTCACGAAACGATTGCGATAAATTTACAACAGAATCATAATTTGTTGCACGATGATATTATAAAATGCGATAGTTGTTTTAATCACTTTATTACATACACTAACACACAAATTTTGTTTTTTGTAATATTTTTATTTTCGCGCCACCTAACGATGCAATTTTTGTTTATGCGAATTTGCTTTCCTCTCAATTTTTTTACTTTTGATGTTATAGAAACACTTCTCACGACTCATAGAATACACAAAAATTTTGGTTAAATTTGACCAAATAGTTCAAGAGTTTATCGCTTACAAGCAAACACGTTTCTTTTATATACCTACATAGAGGTAGAGATAATCTGTATATTTCATAATAGTTTGTAATAGTTATATGGGTGTTTTCTCTGATTTTTCTTTCTTCATTAGATCTCGCGATTCCTTAGATTCTTTAGAGCGCGGTATTTAACCTCTCGAAAAGCTTTTTTACCCGCCAATTGGCCAAAAAATATGTTGATGTTGACGGGCTTCCCAGTTATTCTTACATCGTAAAAATTTAAAATAGTAACATTGGATTCAAATTCAAAAATATTACATTTTGAAATACTATGGATTGATTATGGGAAAATTCTAAAATAATCCTAAACTGTAGGATTTTAAAAATGTGTGATGCATAATTAAATTTATTTGCTTAATATAATAAATAATATCTTAATTAATTAGTATTAATTTATTATTAAAGATTGAATTTTCCTATTTATTTTTTTCCTGGAACTACAATTTCTGACTTGGAAGATTGTCTCGTTGTGCAAAATTTGAATTTTTATTTAATAGTTTCTCTTTCGTTGAACTGTAAAAAATATATCAGGAAATAACTACAATTTCAGTACAAAAATAAAATATTCTTAAAACAAAACAATTTATTCCTTGCTGGGAGGCTCGAGTTAATGTTAATCATAATTTACTTTCATTTAGAGTACAACTAACCACAATAATTTTGCAAAATAAACAAGCTGTACAGTTTTTTGTGTTTTCTGTAGGTTATTGAGGTGTCTTTACCGACTATTTTGGTGATTTTGGTTTCTGAAACGTGTAAGTACAAAGTTTTATCGACGACATCTTGTTCTATAATCGAATTGTTAATTTTGTAGGAGTTTTGTTGCCGAAATGAACATATATGTGAAAGCATTAGGTCGTACAATTTACGGTCGTGATACTGGCTCCAATAAGCAAGTTGCCAGTAAAAGTTGTGCATTGTCTATTGTTCGTCAACTGTTTCATCTTGGAGTGATCGAACCTTTTAGTGGAACATTAAAGAAAGAAAAAAGTGGAGATGAAATGAAACCTTACCCTTTGAGCATTTCTCCGGAATTACGATCTCAAATTCAGGACTGTTTACAAGCACTGCAGATAAATCCGGTGGATGTTAAGGTACAAAGTGATATTCCCGTATCCTTGCTAAACTATCAGGTTTTGGATGACTTTGTACCATCAAATCCGATTCCTGGAGGTGTAGTAGTTTCGTCTCCACCACAACCTAATTGGAATCCTTGGACAGGTTGCAATATTGATGAGGGACCATTGGCTACTGCAACCTTAGAAGATTTAAGCGAGCAGTTATCTCAAGAAGCGCGGTATAAATTACAGAGTAACGAAAGCTTTCAAATGAAAAACGCAGAGCGAGAAAAGTTACCCATTTTTAATATGAGAGGTGCTCTCATGGAAGCCATGAACGATAATTCTGTAATAATTGTTAGGGGAAATACAGGGTGTGGTATGTATTTAGCTGTGATTTTATGTTTTGAATAAAAAATGTTTGTATTTCAGGCAAAACTACTCAAGTTTGTCAATTTATTTTGGATGATTACATTGCATCGGGACAAGGTGCTATGTGTAACATTGCGGTTACACAGCCAAGACGAATTTCAGCTGTTTCTGTATCTGAACGTATAGCAAACGAACGTTGTGAAGAACTCGGACAATCTGTTGGATATTCGGTGCGATTTGAGTCTGTACTGCCTCGCCCGTACGGATCCATCATGTTCTGCACTGTTGGTGTATTATTAAGAAAATTGGAAGCTGGTCTTCGAGGTGTTAGTCATGTGATTGTTGATGAAATTCACGAACGTGACGTAAACAGTGATTTTATAATGGTATGTGAACTGAGATTTTTTAAATTCAAAAGTTTTTTAATAACTATTTTTTACTTCTGCTAGGTTGTATTGCGAGACATGATTCACACGTATCCAGATCTCAGAGTAATTTTAATGTCCGCAACAATCGACACATCACTCTTTTCAAATTATTTCAACAATTGTCCGGTATTAGAAATTGCTGGTCGTGCTTTTCCTGTCGATCGGTTCTTTTTAGAAGATTGCATTGAACTTACAGGATTTATACCACCACCAGAAACTCGTAAACGCAAAAGAGGAGGTGATAATGAAGACAGTTTGGTTGGCAACGATGAACCTGAAGACAATCTGAATAAGGTAGACGATTTTTAATTAAAAAAGAAAGCGTTTTAATGTTTGTTTTTCAGATTTTAGAAGGTAATTACAGTCATCAAACAAAGACATCTCTTGAAAATTTAAGTGAAAAGGAAATTAGCTTTGAATTGCTGGAAGCATTGTTAATTCATATTAAAGGATTAACCATAGATGGTGCCATACTCGTATTTTTACCTGGATGGAATCTTATATTTAAATTAATGCGCCACTTACAACAACATCATATTTATGGCGGTTCTAATTTTCGTATTCTCCCTTTACATTCGCAATTGCCCCGGGAAGATCAAAGAAAAGTTTTTGAACCTGTACCGCCTGGCGTTACAAAGGTATATTTTGAATTTGTATTAAATTTTAAACTATACTATATCTATTTGTGTACAGGTAATTTTATCGACAAATATTGCGGAAACTTCTATAACGATTGACGATGTGGTCTTTGTAATTGATAGTTGTAAAGCAAAAATGAAATTATTCACTTCTCACAATAATATGACAAGTTATGCAACTGTTTGGGCTTCTCGTACAAATTTGGAGCAGCGTAAAGGTCGTGCAGGTCGTGTACGCCCTGGTTTGTGCTTCCATTTGTGTTCTCGTGCAAGATTTGATAAATTGGATGAGCATATGACACCTGAAATGTTTAGATCGCCACTTCACGAAATTGCTTTAAGCATCAAATTGTTAAGGTTAGGCGCAATTGGACTATTTTTGAGTAAAGCCATCGAACCTCCTCCATTGGATGCTGTTATTGAAGCAGAAGTAAGTTAAAATTTATTAACAAAAAAAATGTGATTAAATGACTTTGATATGTTTATTAGGTGATGCTGCGAGAAATGAAGTGCTTGGATAAAAATGATGAGCTGACACCTCTCGGTCGTATTGTTGCTAAATTGCCTATAGAACCAAGACTTGGTAAAATGATGATTATGGGCTGTATTTTTATGTGCGGTGATTCACTTGCAACTATGGCTGCCAATTCATCAACGTTTCCTGAAATTTTTGTTCTCGAAGGAGGACAGCGTCGTCTCAGCTATCATCAAAGAGCTCTTTCTGGGGATCGGCGTTCCGATCATGTGGCCATGCTTACAGCATTTGAGGTAAATATAAGAAATTAATAAAATCAATTTAAAACATTTGTTTAATTTTTTAGTTGTGGGATAGAGCTAGACAAGGAGGGGAAGAAAGAGAAACTAGATTTTGCGAACATAAGGGAGTAAGCATGTCAACCTTACGTGTGACTTGGGAAGCTAAACATCAACTGCAAGATATATTAACATCGATTGGTTTTCCAGAAGAATCGATGGCTCCGATTCACATGGAAACTGTTGGAGATGACCCTAAGTTAGATATGGTTATGGCCCTGATGTGCATGGGATTGTATCCTAATGTTTGCTATCATAAAGAGAAACGCAAGGTGAGTTTTGGTATTCTAAATACGTATTTGCGATTTTTGTCTAAATTTAACTTTATTTTTAGGTTTTAACTACTGAAAGTAAGGCGGCTTTAATTCACAAGACATCTGTCAACTGCTGCAATTACGAACAAAACTTTCCTTATCCATTCTTTGTGTTTGGAGAAAAAATTCGTACTAGAGCTGTCTCTTGCAAACAAATGACAATGGTGACCCCATTGCACTTATTATTATTTGGTTCGAGAAAGGTAGAATGGGTCGATAATGTGGTACGCTTGGACAATTGGATTAATTTAGACATGGATCCCGTTGTAGCATCTCAAATTTTGGCTTTAAGGCCTGCTTTAGAAAGTCTCGTAGTTCGAGCATCGAAAGAACCAGAACAAGTACTTCAAATGAATCCAGTTGACGATAAGGTTATAAATGTCATTAAGGAACTTTGCAAGTTACATGCTGGTTCATACAAAATGGATAAACCAAGCGGAATAAGTTCAGATTCAAACACATCTTTTCGAGGTCATACTTTAGGTAGATCAGGTGGAGGTCCTCCCCCTAAATTTAGAAGAGGTTTTCGTGGGGGTCGTGGTAGCTACGATGGTCAATTCAATAATTCTTCTAATTACCGTGGTAATTTTAATCAAAATGATAATTTTTCTGGAAGGGGTGGATTTAGAGGGAGTCCAAGACCTTTTAATAATCGGGGTCAGAGGGGAGGAAGAGGTGGAGGTGGAGGAAATTATGGAAATTTTGCATATAATTATTAAGTTCATTATTTTTTTTCAAAGTAGATGATTAAAAACACACAAGGTTTAATTAAAATTTGATTCCAATTAATTTAACATATAAATTTTGAACTTGTGAAATATTAAAATAAAAAGTTATTAAACTGAACAAGTTAAATAATCAATATATTAATTAATTATTAATTACTCGATAGATCTCTTTACGTTCTACATTATATATTATGTAATTGGAATGTTTCTTTTTGCGACAAAGCGAATTGCAATATTTTTATTTTAAAGATGAAATAATGATAAAGTGAATAATTATTGATTTATTTTAAGTGTAATTTATGTTATTTATAAAAATGTTCTAATAAAAATTTGAAGTCTTGATAATGTGACATTGTATGAAATAAGGAGTTCTTAGTTGAGGTTCCGTAGTTTGTGTTCAAATTACAATCAAGTTATAAGGAGCATAACTTTTCAACAAAACCTTTTTTAAACAGCTTTTGGTACTAATTTTAAAATAAACGTGCGACAGCATAACATTTTTTTAATTAAAAGTGATACAAAAATGTAATCTGGGTGTTCAAAAAGATTTAATGTTCTTATTCGATGCTATTGAATCAATGCTATTAGTATTTTGTTTTTGGATTTTCAGTGGTTTTAACTAAATGTTACTGAAAATTTGATATTCCACGTCATTTTTAACAAATGGCATAAATCAGCGTTTTCCAAACGGTGGGCTGCGACTTGATATCGGGCAATGAAAGCAAAATGCTAGATTGTTTAAAAAAAACCATTTATGATATCTCTTATTTTAGATACAAATTTTATGCTTGTATTAATAATCAATCTGAGATTCAAGCTCAAAGATCGGCCTTAAATGATCCGAGATTGACTGAAACATAAACTTCAGATCTGGGTGCTCCTACCTAAGATTGAACCAAAGGTTTAATGAACTATTAAATAAGATAACAAAGATTGATGAATCTCGGATCAATCTGTGACTATTAATGCGGGCATTAGTGATTTTTTGAGAAATGCTGGCATAAAGAATTTTCCATTATAAAAGTTTTTATTATATAATCTAGTAACTACAGCTTGCGTTGCTTTCTCGTTCATAGTAAATAATATGTTCACATTGACGGCATAGCAATTCAGTCATGAGATAAATCCAATTAATAATATTTTTGTTCAGCTTTTTCCCAAATATTCACTCAAAGAAAAACTGGAAATAAAAGAACTAGGATCATACAAAAATATACAAAATTTCCTAAATTTATAATTTGCAATCATTATTGATTATTCCATGAAACTAGTATATCTTAAAAATCTTACTGTGTAATTTATAAAATATATAAATTATTAACTACATACTCTTTGACTTGAGTAAGAAATATTAAAATAATCAGGTGGTCGATTTAAAAAATTTTTTTATGTCGATAGCTTATAAGTAAACTTATTTTCCGAAGACACTGAAGCAGAAAAAGGCGCTTACAACGATAATGCAGGTAAGCAAAATACAGAAACTCTTAAAATTTAACATAGGGATCCTGTTTAGACCTACCTAACGATCAACAGAAATTAAATTCTTGCATAAACCTTAAACCTACCATTATTGCCTATCCGTTAGGACAAGATTAAGAAAAGCTTAAATTTTAAGTATAGGAACTCTAGAAATTAGCGGAATATTTTAGAGATTTATGAATGAATAGTTTTTAGGTAATCATCTGTGCTCGTGATAAATTATTGCACGAGCATATATTTAAAATTGGCGCGCGTTCCGTGGCCACATTTGATTGGAAATCGTAGCCTAAAGTTGAGGTTATTTGAATTGTTATGAAGTTACCCTGAAATATAAATAAGCAATATGAAATACCTAGTTTTTACAGCTTTAATTACTTTATGTTATATTACGGTAAGGTCGGTAAATTATAAATTCATTATTTAATTTTAATCTTTTGTAGCTTGAAACGTCGGCTGATTTTTCTACCGAAGACTGTTGGGCATTAGGATTTATAAAAGCAGACCTACCGTGTTCATCATGTGATTTACTTAGTAAATTCGATCTAGATGTGATTAAGTAAGTTTAAGATTGTATTTGAATTAATATTTGTTACCTATTTCTTTGTAGAGATCATTGTAAAGAATGCTGTCACCAAGACGAAAATGGTGCTACACAAAAAAAGTACGCTCGAGGGGTTTTGGAAGTTTGTACTTGTAAATTTGGAGCTTATCCTCAAATACAGGCTTTCATTAAGAGCGATCGACCTGCCAAGTTTTCAAATCTGCAAATTAAATATGTAAGAGGTTTAGATCCAATTATTAAATTGTTCGATAAGGATGGTCACTTACAAGAAACAGTTGCAATAGAAAAGTGGAATACGGATTCAGTTGAAGAATTTTTAAATGCTCACTTGGAACAAGAAGACGATGATTATTTAAAAACAAATAGGATTTAAAATGTATGTAAAAATAGCAAATTAAATAATTTGATAGTATAGAATTTTCTCCTTCACCCTCAAATTACCATTTCATGTTCTTAACACAAACGGACCAATGTGACCTTAATACGAGAAAATATTATTTTATACAATTAAAACTAAAAAAAATTTCGAGGAAATTGATTATAAAACCAACAAATTTTGAGGAAGGAAAATAAGAGTCCTAAATATTCTGTTTTGATATTCTTACAATATTATTTATAAATTTCAATATACAGGCCAACTTGTACCATGTATATTAGGGTCAAGATGAACTAAAAAAACTAAAAATTGAAAGTATATTATCAATGTGTTTAATTATAAGAAATGAACTTTACGTCACTACCGTAAATCAGAAATATAGGTATTATAAACAATGATAAAATGCACACAATTAAAAGATTCTTATCTGGATATTCATAACAAATATTGAGGCCCATCATCAACATTCAAGGATTAACAAAAGCTTAAATAAAATTACAAATTTTTATTAAAATTTACACCTAGTTATTTAAGATTGTCACAATATCGTCATTAATTTTAATATTTGACATTTTCTTAACTTGTTTACTGAACTTCTTTGTGAAATCTGCACTGGGTTTGCCTAGTACTTTGCAAAACTTTTTTAAAACCTTCTTTTCCAAAGTGGCCAACGACAAAGAATCATGTTTATGCAAAATTTCAGAAATTGTATCTTGATAAGAAAAACCAGTAAGTTCTTTGGACTCGGCAGCTGCATCTTCATTGTTTTCTTCAATTTTCATTCTTTTTTCGTCGGGATTATTTTCGCTCAACTTCCTTTTCTTTTCATTAGATTGAATCTCTAATTTTAATTTTTTAGCTTTAGTTTCTTCATTTTCAATATCATCTGCTTTTCTTTTCTGAACTTGTTTAGAAGAGTTCTCACGCTTGTATCCTTCGATAAAATTCCACACATTTTCGATATCTTCAGCCTCTACATCGTCTATTTCTTTCTCAATAAAGACCTAAGAAGAACAAATTTATATTTGGGAATAAAAATATTAAATTACTTACTATAAATCGGCGTTTCTTTAAGGGCATCTCAGTTTTCGTTAGAATAACATTTTTAATTTTAGTTTCACCTGGTTTTGAAAAAGATTTATTTTTCAAAGCAGATTTTATTAAATCTATATCTCTTACATTGTCATCATTTCCATTTGCGATCTTATTTAAATCGTCCAATTTAAGACCATTTTGATTAGAGCTTTCTGAATTATCAACATATTTGTTTACTATTTTCCATATTGCTTGACTATCATTGAGTTCCGAATTGCTAGATTGCGTACTTTTTGAATTGGCGACATTCTTTTCAACTATTTCCCATATTGCATGAACATTTTTAAGATCCGAATTTTCAATTTCTTTTTGTATAAATTTCTGTTTGAAAAATAATTTTAATTATTGAAATTGTCGATTGCAATAAAGGAAATACCAGAATTGCCTCGTTATACTTACAATAAATTTTTTTTTGGTAGTTGGGATATTGTCCAATTTTAAAACTTTTTTAACCAATTTTTGCTGAACAGAATCGGTAATAACTGCTATCCTTAATGCAGATTTGATCAATTCTATAGATATGTCGCCTTTTTTTATTAAAGATCCATTTAATAGCGGCGAGGCATCACCATCCATTTCATCATTTGCAATTGTAACTTCCTCCATCATTTCTTTAACTTCATCTACCGAAGTTTCAGATCTTGTCTTAACGTCGCATTCCAAACTACTTTTATGTTGTTGTATCACATTCCAAATTGCTGCAATGTCGTTTAGATCAGTACCATCAAATTCATTTTGAATAAATTTCTAAAAATTAAAAATAACAAAATATGTTTCATCCTTTGCATTAACAGACTTACAATAAATTTCTTTTTTTTTAATGGAATATCATCCAATTTCAAAATCTTCTTAACTATTTTTTTCTGAATGGCTTGAGAAATTTCGGCCGCTTTCAATGCAGTTTTAATTAATTCTATTGACATTTCTTTAGTGTTTATTGAATTATCATCGCAATTGGTATATGTTACTTCCATCTTTAAGTCTTCATTTTTATCGATTGATTTATCTTCAGTCTTCAAACCCTGTTTTTCCACAATATCCCACAAAGCTTGAACATCATCAAGATTTACATCTTCAATTTCATTTTGAACATATTTCTAAAATCAAAACTCAAATAAATAACGATTAATCTCCTAAAGTAATTTTTAACTTACAATAAACTTTTTTTTTTTCAGAGGAATATTTTCAAGTTTAAGCACTTGTTTTGCCAACTTCTTTTGGTTACCATCAAAATTTTCTGTCGATTTTAATGCAATTTTAATAGATTCGATAGTCAAACGCTTCGTTTCCAATTTAGCGTCTTCAGTTTCATTCATAGTTGATGTACCGTTACAAATTGTCATACTTGGGGGATCATTCATCACTTCTTCAGTATTAGATAATTTTTTGTTGGACTCTGCGATTGCTACATTTTGTTCTTTAATTTTATATTTTTCAATAACGTCCCAAACAAAGTTAATATTTGATTCAGATGCACGATTCCCACAAGCACTTTTGATGAAATTCTAAAGATTTAATATATATTTTTCTCAAGACAAAGGAAACTATAAACACAATTTTTTAGTTACCACAAATTTTGCCTTCTTTCTAGGAACATTGCAAGAAGCTAGAATTGTTTCCACCACGAATGATTGAGGTCCTCTGCGAATACCTGCCGAATCAATAGCAGCGGTAACTAATTCTATCCAACTATCCTGCTTAACTACTCCTTTCTTTTGAATGCTATTAGGGTAAGTTCCTTTCGCCGAATAGCGCTCTTCTTCGGTTACGCACTTGGTGTGCGCCTGGTATTCTTCATTTCTGTGAAAGTAATCATTTTGATAGTTAAACTAAAATTAGCAAAATAAATTTAATAAGGTTTACCTAAAATCTTTAAAACAATCTACACATGTTAGATTTTTAGCGGAACGACAAGCAAATAAGTAATGCTTTTCAACCTTCGGTTTTTGTAAACTCTCACCGCAATTATTACATGTAAACACAACCATTTTTAGTATTTATTATTTAATAATAAATTATAACAAGTTAACTTTTACTAAAAAAGCATGCCGCTTAATAATAGTTAGGTTATATTTGAAGAGTAAATACAGTAAATTATCAAAATGCGAATAGATGGCGTTTCAAATCCCAAACTTTTTATTTATGCGAATTCTTCCAGTGGCGGAGTTAAACTCATAATTATTTTGTTTTACTAGAGCAAAGAGTATGTAGTGTATAGAGGAACAGCTCTTATGGGCATACCTGTCACTAGCATTTTTCGTACCCTACAATAAAATTGTAGTCGTTTCGTAACGACCTCAGCGGCAAAAACGAGCATTATATAATGAGTAAGCATTAAATGAGACAGCATGATAAGCTGTCTTTGTCTGTTACGATTTTGGTAATCCCTTCAGGTAGATGGTTATAAAAGTAAGAAGAGAATTTCAAAGTATCGTAAAAACAGACAATTTTATTATTTACTTCGAATTTTAAAGATTATTAAAATTTCAAACCAAAGTTAAAACTAAAATAATTTTAAACTTCAACAAATCAACGCTTCAACTCGGATCTCTCGGCACAATTTTTAATTTTTATGTATTTAATTTCATGTTGAATTTTATTTTTTAAATCAAATCAAATTAAAATATTATTATTAAACATTTATCATTATTTTAGAAGTATACATAAAATATTATTCATGCTTTAAAATTCTTTTTTTGGGTTCTGCTTTTTGCTTGTCATAAATTAATATTACATATTAATTTATTGCAATTATTGTTTTAAAAAAGTTCGATTTGTTTTTTCGCAATTCTTCTAAAACTGAATGTTTTATATTTATTGCATGTGGAGTAACAGATATAAATCTTTCATATATTTGTAAACTAGATTTACATTACAAATTTTATTTAAACACTTTAAACCAGGGCCGTATTTAAGGGGGTGGTTTTAGGGGTTACAACCTCCCCCGAAATTATTTATCAATTAATAAAGTACTGGAAGTTCGACTGCAATCGTAAAAAAATCAGAAAAAACATTAAACTTGAAGTGTTTAAATAAAAATTAAAACTAAAGAGATATTTCAAATAAATTAAATCCCAAATTAAAAAATTGGAAATTCGTATTATAATCCGGCGATTGGCGACACTGGATTAAATACACCTACTACTAAATTGCAAAAATATAAAAACCGAAGATGAAAAATATAAAAATGCCCTAAATATTTACAGTCCTGTGTAAAAGTCTGCGACCACTTAGTTAATTGTTAGTTATTACTCCTATTAATTAATTTTCGATTTTTTGAAAAATAATTATATTGAAATGAATAAAATAGGTATTTTATCTTAATTCTTACTATTATGGTAAAAATTTTAAATTGCAATAAATTGTTTGAACCAAAAAGTTTAAAGGGAACATAAATTTTATGATCATCATGGGCAGCAAAATAGCTTAAAATAACACTTCCGCAATAAATTAGAATGGGCATTGTAAACCCATAAATTGTTTTATATTTTGTACATTTTTGTACATAAGTGTATATTTGCTTAAGATTTGTGAAATTTTCTTTCAATCTAATTTAGTTCTTCGTTTTGACAACATTATTTTACTATCGCCATCGGTAAAATAAGAATTTAGTGTGTGATTTTTATTCAAATATTAAAATTAAAAAATTTTATTTAAAAACGGTTTTTTACGTGAGAGTTTAAAATTAAAATATGAATAAGTTTAAACTTATTAAAAATATCGTAGTAAACAAAAATTTTAAAATTATATAAACAAAAACGCCCCCCCTCCCCAGAAGTCAACCTGTAATCAAAATTTGTCGCTCCTTTGACAAATTATTTTCAACCATTAAATAGAGTTCATAAAAATCGAAATTTTCTCTGAATATCGAACACAAATAAAGAAAAATCGCGCAAAAACATAATTATTTCAATTAAATAAAAACAATTTTTTCACAAAATTTTAATTTTTTTTTTGCGGTAACTTTCGACAAAATACTTTCAAATTGGTAAAAAAACCTCCCTCTAGTCACTTTTCTCCAAACATTACATTTCAAAAATTAATATAACAAAATTTAAATTTAGAAAAACTTCTTTTGTTATTTTATAAATTAGCTATTTATTTTGCTATTTTTTTAAAACCCTCCCCGAAAATTTAGTCTAAATACGGCCCTGCTTTAAACAGTAATCAGTGCAGTCTTCAAAAAATTCAAAACAAAAATTTAAAAAACAAATTAAAAAATGAAATATTTAATCTTTGATATTTAATATTATTAAATAATTTATAGTATATTTTTAAATTATCGGATTTATCGGAAATTGATCGTATCATTTTAAAAAATTATCGTACGATAACATAATACTATCGTATAGACCAGGCCTGGTATATACTATAAAGCAGTGTTTTTTAACCTGTGGGTCACGATCCCCAAAGGGTCGCTATGTTTTGCTCGTGGGGTCGAAATTTTTTTTAATAAAATTAAATTATAAATTTACATAAATTATAATAACTATTTACGATATAGGTGTTAAAAGTGAGATTTTATTTTGTTAGTGGAGAATTTCGCGAATCGAGCGATAGCGAGTCCAAAAAATTATAAACTAATAACACTAGTGTTAAAAATCTTTTTCTTACTAGTGTTAAAATAATTATTAATTATATAAGGGGATTAAGAAGGCTCTATTATTCTCTATTCGATAAGGTTGAAAAACACTGCTATAGAGGATACAAATTATCGTATTATTATATATACAATAACTACCGTATGGTGGTTACACTGATTGTAATGTTTACTGCCCTATTTAAAAATTTCTATGGAGACCCCATGATAAAACCTTTTTTCTTACTTATCCACTTCAGGTACGAACAGTCGCCATAAAGGTATACCTGCAATTATCGATATAGTAGCTAACTTTATATTTAGGTATTTAATATAAAAATGTTCCCGGCCGATAGATGGCTTTGCTACGCCCTCTGGTAGACGGGATTGTCTCTACGTTTCAATTTTTAATACATGGCTGTTCCTCTATACACTACATACTCTTTGACTCTAGTCAAAGAGTATTTTTGACTCTAGTAAGAAAAAGATTTTTAACACTAGTGTTATTAGTTTATAATTTTTTGGACTCGCTATCGCTCGATTCGCGAAATTCTCCACTAACAAAATAAAATCTCACTTTTAACACCTATATCGTAAATAGTTATTATAATTTATGTAAATTTATAATTTAATTTTATTAAAAAAAATTTCGACCCCACGAGCAAAACATAGCGACCCTTTGGGGATCGTGACCCACAGGTTAAAAAACACTGCTTTATAGTATATACCAGGCCTGGTCTATACGATAGTATTATGTTATCGTACGATAATTTTTTAAAATGATACGATCAATTTCCGATAAATCCGATAATTTAAAAATATACTATAAATTATTTAATAATATTAAATATCAAAGATTAAATATTTCATTTTTTAATTTGTTTTTTAAATTTTTGTTTTGAATTTTTTGAAGACTGCACTGATTACTGTTTAAAGCAGGGCCGTATTTAGACTAAATTTTCGGGGAGGGTTTTAAAAAAATAGCAAAATAAATAGCTAATTTATAAAATAACAAAAGAAGTTTTTCTAAATTTAAATTTTGTTATATTAATTTTTGAAATGTAATGTTTGGAGAAAAGTGACTAGAGGGAGGTTTTTTTACCAAGATGGCGGAAACGGCAGAAGCCTATATTTTGCTCCGCTGATTTTTTGAGTATAATTTTGTGCAAGTATTTTTGCAATTAAGATTTTATTTTATTTTTGAGTATTGTTATTAGAAAATTTTGTTTGAAAGTATTTTGTCGAAAGTTACCGCAAAAAAAAAATTAAAATTTTGTGAAAAAATTGTTTTTATTTAATTGAAATAATTATGTTTTTGCGCGATTTTTCTTTATTTGTGTTCGATATTCAGAGAAAATTTCGATTTTTATGAACTCTATTTAATGGTTGAAAATAATTTGTCAAAGGAGCGACAAATTTTGATTACAGGTTGACTTCTGGGGAGGGGGGGCGTTTTTGTTTATATAATTTTAAAATTTTTGTTTACTACGATATTTTTAATAAGTTTAAACTTATTCATATTTTAATTTTAAACTCTCACGTAAAAAACCGTTTTTAAATAAAATTTTTTAATTTTAATATTTGAATAAAAATCACACACTAAATTCTTATTTTACCGATGGCGATAGTAAAATAATGTTGTCAAAACGAAGAACTAAATTAGATTGAAAGAAAATTTCACAAATCTTAAGCAAATATACACTTATGTACAAAAATGTACAAAATATAAAACAATTTATGGGTTTACAATGCCCATTCTAATTTATTGCGGAAGTGTTATTTTAAGCTATTTTGCTGCCCATGATGATCATAAAATTTATGTTCCCTTTAAACTTTTTGGTTCAAACAATTTATTGCAATTTAAAATTTTTACCATAATAGTAAGAATTAAGATAAAATACCTATTTTATTCATTTCAATATAATTATTTTTCAAAAAATCGAAAATTAATTAATAGGAGTAATAACTAACAATTAACTAAGTGGTCGCAGACTTTTACACAGGACTGTAAATATTTAGGGCATTTTTATATTTTTCATCTTCGGTTTTTATATTTTTGCAATTTAGTAGTAGGTGTATTTAATCCAGTGTCGCCAATCGCCGGATTATAATACGAATTTCCAATTTTTTAATTTGGGATTTAATTTATTTGAAATATCTCTTTAGTTTTAATTTTTATTTAAACACTTCAAGTTTAATGTTTTTTCTGATTTTTTTACGATTGCA
Organism: Cantharis rustica; assembly: GCA_911387805.1. Lineage (NCBI taxonomy): Eukaryota > Metazoa > Arthropoda > Insecta > Coleoptera > Cantharidae > Cantharis > Cantharis rustica. The sequence goes on from OU426877.1 coordinate 44,477,702, forward strand.
GTCGAACTTCCAGTACTTTATTAATTGATAAATAATTTCGGGGGAGGTTGTAACCCCTAAAACCACCCCCTTAAATACGGCCCTGGTTTAAAGTGTTTAAATAAAATTTGTAATGTAAATCTAGTTTACAAATATATGAAAGATTTATATCTGTTACTCCACATGCAATAAATATAAAACATTCAGTTTTAGAAGAATTGCGAAAAAACAAATCGAACTTTTTTAAAACAATAATTGCAATAAATTAATATGTAATATTAATTTATGACAAGCAAAAAGCAGAACCCAAAAAAAGAATTTTAAAGCATGAATAATATTTTATGTATACTTCTAAAATAATGATAAATGTTTAATAATAATATTTTAATTTGATTTGATTTAAAAAATAAAATTCAACATGAAATTAAATACATAAAAATTAAAAATTGTGCCGAGAGATCCGAGTTGAAGCGTTGATTTGTTGAAGTTTAAAATTATTTTAGTTTTAACTTTGGTTTGAAATTTTAATAATCTTTAAAATTCGAAGTAAATAATAAAATTGTCTGTTTTTACGATACTTTGAAATTCTCTTCTTACTTTTATAACCATCTACCTGAAGGGATTACCAAAATCGTAACAGACAAAGACAGCTTATCATGCTGTCTCATTTAATGCTTACTCATTATATAATGCTCGTTTTTGCCGCTGAGGTCGTTACGAAACGACTACAATTTTATTGTAGGGTACGAAAAATGCTAGTGACAGGTATGCCCATAAGAGCTGTTCCTCTATACACTACATACTCTTTGCTAGAGTCAAAGCCTGTTGAAACGAAACGTCAAGGTAGATAGTGAATAGGACTCCAATAAAAATAATTCGCAAACAAATTCACAATTCACTTCCGTGAAGATCTAGTACTTGCCCTTGGTCTTGTCACTAGTTTTCAGAAGTTTTACTACATTCGCAGTTTTTTTTTTTTTCGTATCAACCGATTCAGTCAGACCTAGCTTTGCGCTACACACAGAGGATATCCATTCTTTCAAATCTCACCGCATGAAGGAGATGTGGGGATCATCCCAGTACTCCAGAAATAATTGAAGATTCAAGAAGTTTTATTTTATCCTTTTCTTGAGCTGAACATTGCCGCTGCTCTCAGTCTCACGACTTCATACGTCTTATCATTCGTTCCCCCTGGACTCCCCGAGTGTAATCCAACTTATATCAAATCCGTTTTTAAAAACGGTTTGTTGTGCCAAGTGGCTCTAGTTTTGAGTGATTTCCGATTCCCCATGAGGCGATAAAAGTGGAGAAACCCACATACCAAAAAGTGATTTTGGTTTTCTATCTATTAAAACAAGTAATATCTGAAAAAGAAACTCTTAATTTCTCAAGGATTTTTAACAATATTTCAACTTATCTCATTACTTTGTAAACACAAAGTAAAAGTAATTGGTAATAATTATAATGCGACGTAATACTTTAAATTAAAAAATTGGAAATACTAGATAAATTAATAATTGTTAAAAGCTTTGCTGTGTATTAAAGTAATTAAACCTCATTATAATAAATCAGCATAAACAAATATTTGATAATAAACAATATAAACATGGAAAATTTTTTTATGCTTTAAAAAATACAATGTTATGCTTTGGAAATTCAGACAGAAAAAATAATAACAGATACTTTGTACTTTTGCCGGTTTCCATTTTCTACTTTAAGATCCAATTTAATAATAATAAACCAATTAGGATTTAGAATGGTTAATCCCTGTAAAATTATAAGAGGCTTATAATATCAAAAGGATGGAAGACGTCTACTGCGAAAATGCTATCAACTATTCTTTCAGAATATCCTTTATAATTTGTTTTACTGGAATGACTCACAGGGTATATCATGAGTAGCTATATTGACAATATGTTTAGAGCTTTTACTGTAAACAATTATCCACGTGAATTACTAAATGTAATAATTGAATAATTTGATTAGTTAATGATGTGCGCAATAAAAAATGATGTCATCAAACGCCGACTACCTATATAAAGAAGAAAAATATTTGTTGCGGCAGTCAATTTTTAGCTGAGCCGTTAAAATGACTTATGTAAGAAAGCATATTTATATTAAAATTATATACTTTGCTTAAAAAAGACAAATTGGAATAACTTAAATATTAAATTCTGTTTTCAGATAACCAACGTATTTTTGCTTCTGGCTTTAGTTTATGCAGTTTCCTGCATACCAATAGATCAGCCTTCCACTCAAGTTACTGGAGCTGCTCAAACAGAAGTCTCTACTGCAAAAACAGAACAAGAAAAAAAGAAAAAACAAGATTCGTCAGAAGAATCGAAGGTAATAATAATAAATTATTAAAACTTTTAATTTAAATAATTTTCTAAATAGGAATCAGAATCTCACGAATCATCCGAAGAGGTAAAAAAGCGACCAACACGACACAACACAGAAAGCAGTTCCGAGACTGCACATCAAATAAAACATGAGACTGCTAATTCAGAACAATCGCCTAGAATTGTAAGTGCAATGGCAACATTACAACCTGAACTTCCTGCACGTGAAAAAAGAAATTCAGATCACGTTCAAACTCCGCCGACCAATTCTTTAAGTTCGTCACATCACTCTACAAATAGCAAACCAAAAGAATCTAGTGCCACAGTGAGTACTCCCATTAAAGTTACTTCTGGTTAATTAAATGATTGTAGCATACATTAAATATTTACGATAAAATAAAAGAAGTTTGTTTAAATTATTTGTAAATTTATTTTTAAATAGAGTACAGTCTGTAGTTCCCTATCTAAAAAGCCTGTACAAAATGCATAATTAATTATATACAAAAATACCCAAATGGCTGACAATGTATTAATTTATACCAAACGATAAGTCTTTTAACATTGCAGAATCTACGAGTAGTTCTATTTAGTACTTCGTTAATTGGAAATATTTAAATCACATAAAACAATGCAAGGCTAACATAATGAGAAATAATACACCTAATGTAGGTACAATTTATTACAACATAAATAAATAATATTAAAATTTTTATTATTTTCTTCATGGCACGACGAAAACAAGATTCTAACTTAAAACAAAAAATTTACAATTTATCGTGCCAAAAATTACTTTAAAAATGTCTTGTGAAAATGTTTACACAAATTATAGGATATTATTGATTATCATTATTTTTGCACAAATATTGAGTATATCGTTGTAATAAATACTGCCAATTCTAGAAATGTTTTACTCGACTATGGAAGCATATTTAAGCACACCGATGTACTTAAATGTGGGTATACCGATTCGTTGATAGTCATTTTGTTGTCAGGTAAAAATTTACTAGAACGGATAATATGCTCTAACATCACACAAACTAAGAAGCAACGTTTCTTTTAAAAGTGTACAATTTTAAGTAAAATAAGCAAAATCATAATGTATCTACGTTTACTATTTTACTTTTTTGGCAAAATTTCAATAAATAATTTTTTACTACACAACGTTAACAAAATGATAATTAATAATAAAAATAATTTTAAAATATTTACTACAGTTTGTAATCATGCGGGAAAATCCACATATGTTGACCCTGTTATATGTTTTCTTATATTTTTGTTCTATGGTGTTACCAGGAATGTACTGGCACCAATATTTCTGAAAAGTTTCTTATTCGACTACAAAGGTAGTCTATTAAGTGCAAATCAATAAGAATTTTTTCATTTACATATAATTAGTATGTTAAAAGTTTATTAGGTAGATATTATGTAACTCTTTCAGCGAGAAGGACCAATGTCACTTTTTTCGATTTGTAGTTTTTGTAGATAATTTGGCTGCCTTGTTATTAATTATTATAGTAGTAAATGCAACAAATGTAATATTGGATTTTTTGCTAATAACAAAAAACATCCCAAGGAATGCATTTATCATAAAATCTAAAAAAAAAGACATTGGCCGTTATCAATCTGAGCAACAAAATACATTATTTACCACGTTTACATGCAGCTGTTGGGTCGACCTGAGTCGACTCAAGCTAGTTAGTCCTTTCCGTCCTAATCCGTCAGGTCAAGCTAAAAACGTGAGCCAAGACTCGAATTTAAATTTGAATATATACGGGTTTATCCCGAACTAAGCGCAATTGTACCAACCATTTGATGGGTTAATAATATGGGTTAGTAGTAAATATATTCTGTTATTATTATTACTTGTTGTCGGTTTTCGAATCTTAAAGGTTAGGTATTTTTATGTTTCGTTTTGTTGAATTTTTTTTGCAATAGAAAAGAAGGAAGAAAAGAAACATGGAAAGATGAAGAAATCTACGAAATGTTCAATATTATGCAGGAGCATAATGTAAACAAGCTATTAGATGGAAAACAATTTCGTAATCAAAACAGCTAATCAAATAAGGGTAAAATGAAAGCATTTAAAATCGGAATATTTTAAAATAAAACGAAACAGTGTTTCCGGAGTTGGTAACACCACCTTCAGTTCGAATCAACTAATTGCATGTATACCCCGGTTTGTAAAATTTAGAAGCGAGTTAGTTTAGATTGATCTAACTTTAGGTCGACCTAAAGACTGCATGTAAGCGTGGTAATTGTTTTGAAAATATTTCTTCCAACTTAACCAAACATTTTAAAAAATTTGATTTATTCATAAATATTAATGATTTCAGATTTCCTTTCAAATTTCAATATCTTATTAACATGCAACGACATACATTATAATATATTAATTGAAGACTTTCTAAATCCAGTTTAAAATATAATTTCATATCTTTAGGGGTCAATTTTAAGCACTTTTTAATAATAAACAAAATAAATCACATAACATGTACACAAATCTTTAGTCTTTGAAACTGGTGATCTGAAATACTCCCTTATAATTGTGTTAAAAAAAAGTCTTATCGTGGTCGATAACCACCACTTTACATCATAAACAAAAAAAGTGATAGCTTATGCCGTTAAGAGAGTATAAAAAATTTTAAAATTAACAGGATGCACAAGAAAACTGTTCAATATTTTTTTAAAACTCGTTCACTCGAAAAAAAATATGAGAATAAATAGCAAAATATAAAGAATCAATTTATTGTGATATCCGTAAAATTTTTCGTTTCTAACTGCGTTTAGACCTTCGATATGTAGATATATCTTTATATTTTTTCGTGAAAAGATACTTCCAGATTGGATTACGCCAGTCCGCATCTAAATCCAGAATTTGTAACTAAAGCTTGATTTTATAAAACATATGCTTTACAATTTATAATAAATTTTATGAAATAAACCTTAGGTTTCTTAGAAATCGGTACTATCATAATTTAGCAGCCGTGACATGGTGGCCTACATGATTTTATAAAATAAAATAATAAATTAAGAACTGATATTTTCAATGTCTACCTTGTTTAAAAAAACTTGAGATGAAATGTACAGAACCAAGAACAAACTGTAGTAAATATTAAGAAACAAAGTAAAAAGTGAAAATGGCGACACTTACTCTAGTAGGTATTTTATCTTTGGATTGTATAAAATTAGTATCTTACTATTATTGTATGTAATAGATCTAACAGTACATTCTTTTCAGTAGTTTCTTAAAATCTATTGTCTTCACACGCACACATAAAACACAATAATTATATAAATTTATATACAAAAAAATGAAGACTAGCATTAATAAATAATTTGATGGCTACTTTTATATAATTTTGTCTTGTCGTAAACTAACTTAAAATAAATTTGATTATTCTGATTAAAACAAATATCGACAAAATAGCCACACAAACAAGACTTTTAATAATAATAAAATAATTATGAAAAAAACACGCAACCGAGGAATAAAGGTATAGGTAGGTAGATAGATAAAACAATGCTAAACTCAAATAAATCTAAAATAAGTTATGTTTGAGCATTGAAAAATAATCTACTGGTATCACAGCTTAGTGAAAATAAAAATTAAAAAGAGAGACCAAAACTTTATGACGACCTTAATTAACCTAAATGTTATAATCTCGACATGTATTTCGTTCAAATCTCAATACGATTAAGGCAGATTAATTTGCATTAAGCAAATAGCATAAAACCCTCTCTCCGATAAAAAATTAAGGTCTCATAGTTCAAACAAACGCACAAAATTCGATAAATGCACAACTTACCTATTCCTTAAATGTAAGTGGTCCTAAATAGTGAAATAAATATATGGGAATTTGTAAAATTGTTTATCGTAACACAGCATTCACCACATCTGTAATTGTGTTGTTAACTTCTGTGACGTAACGCATATTTTCCGATGTGTTACGTGAACCTGCAGTTCGCAACTGAGTGCCTTGAACTTCCAATTTGGTTAGTAATTCGCGAAAATGAAATTTTGTATGAGGAGGAATTGAATTTTCCGCATAATCCGTGCATGAAATATGAAGTAAACCTATTTTATCTGATAATTGTAACCACGTAGTGGTCGAAATATTGGAGTTTGATTTTAAGCTGTTCAGAGTTGACTCCAAAGCTTGTGAGATTTCTAAAATATTTTCTTTTCCGTTTTTTTCGATGTTATTAATTTTTACATCGTCTTCTGGTGTTTTACTTTCTAAATTTATGGGTTTTGCTGATATCGGTGGTTTTGAATTATTTGTTGTTGGAGTTGGAGTTGCATAAATTGCACTGCTGGTTAGACGATTTGCTATCATTGGCTTTACAGTTTTTACTGGTGGTTTTGTGGGAATAATTGGTTTTTCTTCATTATTTGGTGCTTTTCCCCGTTTTTCTAGTTTATATGCTACTTTTGAAGAATCGTCCGATGTGTCGTTCGGTGAAGTTTCTTCATTTTTGATATTTTTTAAAGATAGCTTCGGGCTTAACTGTAAAGTTGCTAAAAAAGAAATTTATTATTTTTTTGTTAAAAATCGGCTATCGCATAACTTTTACTGCACAACAACTTCATTTAATTAAAGCGCTTAAAGTATTTATATTTACCTAAATTTTCAACAGCATCTTTAGGTTCCCATAACTTTTTCAAACTACTTATGCTGCCAGTGCTCTTCCTCTTATCGTCACAGTCTTCAATTTTTAAATTGCCACTGTCAGAACTAGCAGTGCTTTCACGTTTATTACTCTGCTCATTATCTACACCGTTTTTACCACAATCTGACGACAAACTATTGTCTTCATCATCTCTTTTATCGGTATTGTTTTCAACTTTCCGTAACCTTGACTTAAAGTCTATAATTTTACCAGAACTAGTTACATCTTCTTTTTCTTTAGGAGCTTGTTTTTTAAAATTTGTGTCAACCTTTTTGAGGTGCAAAGTATACGCATTACTATTATTTTCCGATTTTTCTTTTAGAATCGTAGTTTGGCTATTTCTTCGTTTTTCATAATCACTTTCTAAATTTAACGTTTCCGATAATTCTGAAACTAATTGCAGAGCCGGATCGTTATTTAAATTAGTCACAGCCATAATTAAATCAACGGGAGATTCCTTTAGGTTACGATTTTTTTGGTCTGCTCTCTCTTTTATTTCTGCAACTAATTTCAATTCCATTTCCTTCTTGACTAATTTGTTTTTAAATACTTTAGACGGCTTATTGTCCTCTTCGTTTTCTTTTTGTTCTTGATTATCCGATTTATCTTCATCTGTTAAAAGAAATCAAATTAGTAAGTATATAAATTTTTAATTCTAAATCATTATTCTCACCTATTTCTGGAAATTTTGGAGGAGGTGGAAGAGGTTCTAATGGCGATCCCATAACTGGGACGTCGGAATCAACACTCATGGGGCTTTTACCTTCTTGACTGGGACTAGTAAGGCTCATGCTAGATCTAACGGGACTTTTTTCTCTCTCTTCTTTAGTTTCTTTAAAGCTACCACAACTTTCTGTCGATGGTTCACGTTTCCTCAAACTTATTCCAAATCTCCAACTAGCTTCTTCAACAGATGGCTGTAAATTACTGACATCGAGATTTCCTGGATCGTCATAATCTTCTGCCAACTTTCTGGAGGTGTGAGGAGAAATTGGTATGCGTTTTTTTCTCAATTCGGCAGAACTTGTCATACACATTGGTGTTGTAATTTTATCGTTGTCAAATTCTTCAGGAGGTGGAGGTAAATCGGTGGGAGGAGGTGGAAATTCTAAATCTGCAAGACTGGGTTGAGCTGCACGGGAAGGTGAACCTTGTCTGAATGTGCTATGACTGTTGTGAGTGGATTTGAACGTTCTTAAACTTGATCCAATTTCAGTGGTATTATTTCTTGGTAAATTTCGTGCCCTGTGTAATTTTGAAGCAGTCGGAGAACTTGGTGGATGTGGAGCATGAAATGTTGTTACACCGCTAGAAGAATTACTTCGTATCATTTGTGGTTGTGTTCTAATATTAGTACGAGGCGAAAGAGATCGTGCTGTTGGTTCTGTTTGTTCTGCTATGACAGGATTTACAGTTTGTACTTGTTCTTGGTTATTCGAAAGACCACTTTGCCGCAAGGATTCCAAATATGCTCCAATTCTTGCACCTTTAGGTAGCGTTCCATATCGACTAATTGCTTTCCGAACATTTTGTACCTCTAATGCAGCCACTTGTACCTTAAAATCATTACATTACAAACTGGAAACAGTTTACTTTATTTATAAACATACAGGTGAGGGAGACTCTTTAGGTGGATATGTTCTAGATTTTTTTCCTCTTTGTTCAAGACAGCGATTACCCATAACAGGTGCTCTTTTAAATGAACTTGATCCTGCAACTCCAAAAGAATTTGTAGTTACAGCTTCCGGATAGGAATGAGCACCAGAATCATCTGTGTCTGGAGTTTGATCTTGTAAATCGCTTTCACTATCTCCTTTAGCATTTGCTGTTAAGTTATTTAGCTCTCGAGCAATTCCTAATAAATTAATAAAGATAAAAATTAAATTAAGTTTTACCCCTTTTGTATTTTACGTACAAATTTAAATGAGTAAGTTCAATTCTACATGATTTATGAAATACAACTCACACACATAATAAATATAAGAACTAGCAAATACTTTTTTTTAAAAATCAAGAACAGAAGCTTTCCAAATGAAATGGTTTAGTTTTAAGGCGGTTCCCTATTGTGAGCAGTCGTTTTTAAGCCGATTTTTGCGAATTAAATTTGAGAAAACTGTTAAAGCTATTGAGCTAAAATTTAGAATTCTTATTTATTCATGTTTTAAGCAGCACCACAAATTTTTGTAAAGCATTTTATTAAAAATTGTTCAAATAAAAGACCGGCACCTAACTGTGTCGAAATGACTGTTCGTACGGGTGCAATGCTTCCGACCAAAGTAGTTATCTGAAATCAACAAACTTTATTTCATTTTGTTCTCGATGACGTGGCTGTGGTTGGAACCTCGAAAATAGTCGAAAATTGTCAAAATGGCGATGATCGAAAAAAAAAAAATTCGATTTTTGTGACAAAATATTTACCTCGTACGGTTCGGAAAATAGTAATTTTAAATAAATTTTGAATGTTTGAGGTTCCAACCATAGCCTGAAATGTGCTCTAAATGACTAAAAAGAAATCAAGTCAATCCGTCAAGTAGTTTGTTTGGAACGTGTGCACCCGCCTTCAAAAATGTAGTTTTGAGATAAATGATTTTAAACTTTTTCGTGTACTAACGAGGTAGATAATGTTTGAATTTCATAACCTACCCTTAATTGCCTATATCAGTACCATACAGTATACCCTCTGCGACCCCAAAGAAGTTAAGTTCGGCACTTCTTTCTCCCCTCTTTCGAATCGTAAGACGCACAATGATCTTTGTTTATGATTTAAAAAGTTTCAATAATTAACACCATTTCAGGAAAACCGTTAAAACTTGGGTAATTTGACGAATTTTACTTTAATATTTCTTGAACACATTTTCAAGACCCCAACATAAAAATATGTAAAAAAAAAATCTAAAAAATTTTTCTGTCACAGTAGGTAACCGCCTTAAGGATCTAAAAAAGCGTTATAATAAAATATCCACAGTCCAGATTTTAATGCCCAAAGCAGTCTTTTTCGAGATATCACAGATGTTCCAATTTACTGAGTAAATTAAACTGTAGTTCTGATGAGAAATTCGAGGAAATCTCGTAAATGGAAATCTGGTGTTCAAAAATTTAGGTTGCAATTAGAAAATAATTTATTATTAAAGTTATGGTCAGAAGTTTTTTTAATGAATTTTAAATTTTCAAGGTAGAATGGTGTGATAATATAAAACTAACTCCTTTATTTTGTATTTCAAAATTTTGTACAGATATTCAAGTGTGAGTCCAAGCTTTGGTTGTGGTGGGAAGGTAGAGCTAATTGATTTATCAAAATATTGTTTTTAATTTACTACTACATAATCATGTATAATATTATTATATTACTAAGTTTTATGATAAAAAATAATTACAATAGAGTTATCATCCTATGTATTTATATTAAAAATTTTCCTTAAAACTTCTTGGGAAATTTGTTTTATTAAAATAAATATATTTAAATATTATTATGTATGAAATTCTCGCATCCTCCCTGAGAAATATACCACACTATGTTAAGGGCATTAAAATCCAGGCACCGATAATAACTTTGAGTTTTGTCCTTTTGTCGACTTTTTAATAACAACATTAAAATTTAAACAACAATAATAATTACTTGTTAAGAATAATCAATGAGCACTATTCAATATTGTTCACTCATAATGATTTTATTGTTTAAAATTTTAATGATTTCATATTGTTTAAATAAATAAAATTTACATAATTTAAAATTTGTTTCTCAATAAAAGTTCATAAAACTAAATTTATCATAACGTAAACATTTGCCTAATCAAAAAAAATGTATGTTCCTATAATTTAAACAATTTTGTATTTTAATTAGTAATTATTAATTCACAACAAGAAACACATTCCTTTTTTTGTCATGATCAAAAAATTTTGGGCCATAAATAATAAAAAAAAAAAACACAAAACTCTAAAGCTGTGCATTGAGAATTTTATTGAAATTGAAGTATTATTCTCGTTTTTACCTTAATTGAAAAGATCTAGTAAGCAGAATAATGTTACAATTATTTAAAAAACTGAGAAGTTATTATCAACCACCACCAAAGCAGTATCGAATATTTTCCATTCATTACTAGAAACAATGACCCAATGCAGTTAAAATATAAACACTTGTTAATGTGTTAGTTCCTTCAACACCAAACCTAACATAAATTTCTAAAATACCTTTGAACTTTTTACTAATACCGTTTAATTCCGTTCCATCTTCCACCATTCCATCATTTTGTCCTTGATCATCACAGGTACTATCGCGAAACGAACTACAAGAAGATAAAAGACTGAAAATAATGAAATTTATTAGTTGTTAGATATTTTAAGTGCTATGTTAGTATGTGCCTGTAAACATATTAATAAAATACCTTGTGCGTTTTGGAGGCACCGGAGCTTGCTTTCCTTTACGGTTTGTGGTCCTTCGCATTTGAACTAAACTACTTTTGGTGTTACTTTGTATGCCCGTAAATGTTGATAACTTAGTGGAATGTGTTTCTAAACAATGAAAACATAAAAGTAATAATAAAAATTAATTGATTTCGATCACAAAAAATTTATTATACCTGTTTGATCAGATGATGAAACTAATCCATGAATATTTCCCGTGCTTCCAGAATAAGATTTTTTATATGATAAATGAGGTGTGCCAACTGGTTGTGTAGCATCGTTTACTTGTAATTGTTTTTCCACTTCTGTAAATGAATGATTAACAAACCGATTAATAAATTGCGAATTCTATTTTATTTTTATTAATATTTAATTGAGTAAACGTAAAGCAAAATGAAGTTCAATGAGTAAACTTTGACCTCAAATTTAGTTTTTAAGGTAGGTAAATATAAATTCATAATGCAAATCTTACATTGAATTGTGAGCACTAAACTAAGCAATCATGTTGGAAATAATTTGTTCTGACAATAAATTTGAGAAGTAAGGATGGAAATTATGTCTGTGAAATATCGAAGAATTTTTAAATTTATTCTTCAAGAATAGAGAATAAAGCACAACATAAAATTGCTAAATATATTCCGTATTTCTCTTATATTATTTTAACAATGAAAATAATCATATTTTCATAAAAAAGATTAAATTATTATATTTAAATTTGACGAATTTATTTTATCAATGAAATGACTAGAAGCACAAAATGATAATTAATTAGTTGAAGATATGGAAATAAACTGGTTGTTAGTGGGCGTCAAAAGCATAACAGTAAATTCCAAGTACTTGAGGGAATTATGTATTTACATTGAGTCTGATACACATTATCAGATACAAAAAAATAAAAAACCCATTCAAAAATATTTTTCCTCTACAATTAATTTCTTTTCTCAAAAACAAAGAAAATGTAAATTACAAAACGCCACCAATTTAGTAATCCAAAATAAAATAAAATATGTACCTTCTGTAATACTGGATTCTTGAAACATATTTTCAAGTGCATGATGTATTTCACTGAAAGTAGGCCTTTCGTGTGCATGCCACTGCCAACACTGCCGCATTAATTCGTAAATTTTTGGAGGACAACCTGGTGGACACTCCATTCTATATCCCTTTTCGAGCATATGATACACGTCGGTTAAATCAACTCCAGGATATGGAGACATGCCGTAAGTAGCAATTTCCCATAATAAAATTCCAAATGCCCACACGTCGGACTTTGTAGAGAATTTATTATAAGCCAATCCTTCCGGAGCTGTCCATTTGATAGGAAACTTTGCACCTGCGTGCGCCGTATAGGTATCGTCACGCATCAGTCTTGCTAATCCAAAATCTGCCACTTTAACTAGATGATTTTCACCAACTAAACAATTCCTTGCTGCCAAGTCTCGATGAATAAAGCATCTGCTCTCTAGATAACTCATACCGCTAGCAATTTGTGTGGCAATGTACATAAGTACAACCGCATTGATTTGATCTTTGTTGCCGTTACGTAAATAATCTAATAAATTTCCTTTACTCATAAATTCTGTTATGATATAAAATGGCGGTTCCCTTGTACAAACTCCCATCAATTGTACAAGATTGGGATGTTTCATTTCTTTCATTATTGCCGCTTCTTCTAGAAAATCTTTAAGAGCCATTGTATCTTCCTTCAAAGTTTTAACGGCAACCGTCATGTTGTATCGCTTCCAAACGGCTTCGTAAACATCCCCATATTGACCACCTCCTAATTTGTGCCGCATTACAATATCGGTTCTATTTATTTCCCACTCGTCAGGTTCTGGACTTAAAGGAAACACTGTCGGTTTATTGTGCTTTGGCGCTGGATACAACAATTGCGTAATTAAACCATCCGACATCATCGAATGGTGGTGCACTAATTCGGCCAAAGTATTAAATTTACTTTCAGCAGTTACGAAAACTTTTCCTTCTGCATCCTCATTTATTCTATAATGATAAACTCGACCTTCATATCTCAATGATATACTACGTTGTCCTGGGCTACTTTCGGATTCTCTCACTAAAAAGCTTCCATTAATGCCAGAACTTAATAAATATTCGGCCGCGTTTCGCGCTATAGGTCCGTGATACCAGGAATGTTTTTCTAGGGAATTGACGGGAGTTACATAATTTGATGGTACCCAACCAACTTGATTCGATGCAGAATGCGCCTCACACCACTCGCCACTTTTGTTGTAACTGAGAATTCGCACTTGTTCTCCTTTCTTCAGACTAAGTTGATTTTCACCTCCCGCTTGAAAATCGTAAAGTGCTACAAACAGTTGCGGATCATCTTCTTCTTGGGCTAACAAATTTTCTTTCGAAGTCCATCTGTTTGCTGCTTCTAAAGACATAGGAGTAGAAGGTGGGACCGAACCAGAAGAACTTGACAAACTTCCCAAGGTTACTCCAGAACCTAGGGTAGTCGAACATGGTGCCTCAGATTCAGGTAAACTTGGAATGTGAGGTAATGGTCTGCTCTGAAGTAGCGCTTCTGTAAAAAATGGAACAAAATTAAATTGAGGAAACAGAAAACATAAAATATATAATTACTGAGTTTTCTTGGCGCACTGGAGTTATTCTTATCTGAAAAACTCAAGTTATGTGAATAAAATAATAATCAAATGAAATGATTCAATGAAACATTTTTCCTTTTCAAGTGTAGCTCTCGTGAACCAAGATTGAAAGAGATCTTTAAAAATGTATAATTAAAATCTGGAGATAATATTTAACAAGTTGCTGTTATGGTTCAATTTAAATGACAATGATTTAACGATGTGCACATCTGGTTTTCACAAACTTCCCTAGAAAATTAACAGCAGAATATAGCATAATAGACAGTATTAATAGAGATGCCCCCTGAGAACTGGCATCGCGATATCAAATTTCGTTTTATTAAAATCGTCAGACAACAACGTGAAATATGCTCATATCGAGAGTAACAGGCTAAATTATTATTCCATCAACTGGCATTTATTTGGATTTTGAAAATACTACGTTATTTCAATTTTTGACAATAAAAGTTAATTTCGGTTAGTTGAAAAAATGTTGCGTAACTTATAATTACTGCGGATTATGTATGAGTATGACTCAACTAACATTAAATATCAATTTTACAAATTTTTCTAAAATTTTGTAATGTAATTGTAAAGTAAGTACCTACACCTACGTATTTCTTCTATTTCGTTAGTGTCGGTTAGCAAAATCCGGGTTGATTTTGAAAAGTTTTAAATTTACAAGGTTACTGTGCTGACTTCTCAGGTTAATAAATTATTGTAAACCTGATTAAATGAAAAAGGTATACTTGGTTTTCGTGCTTGTAGCATGTGCACTAATAATATCCCTCCTTTTTTCATTATAAATTTAGAACCGCTCAATTGTATAATAATTAATTATGAGATTAAATTGAGAAGGAAATAAAAAAATAATTATATTTCATATAATAATTAGGATTATAGCAACCAACAATTAAACTAGAAAGGCAAATAGTAGAAAATCGTATTAAATACTTAATTTTCTAATTGTAAATTAAAAAAATCTTCCAACCATAAGAACATTTTGTATACAGACAATGGATACGAATACTAAAATACTGCAAAAATATTTTTTTTCCGGTGTTGTAGAGATGTCTTTTTACAACGCAAAACTACAAAAATGATTAGAGTGGTATCCTTGTATTTTAAATCAGTACAAATAGTCTATCAATTGAAAATTTAGCAAGAAAATTTTTAAATTTAACCGCCTTAATAAGGTCACTTCAATTGTTGATTCTAACATTGAATTCGGTTATAGGTTTTGAGATAATGCGTCGTGATATTTTTCAAAAATTAAATTTGTAATAAAATGTTATATCGGGGTCACCAATTTTGTGTACCCCATCTGGATTCAGACAGTGACGGACAATAAAAAACTATTACAGCACCGATTACTTTAAAATATAATGCATTTTCAGTATCCTAGTGTAACCTTTTGCTAAACTAAATTAAAAGCGAATATTATATAATGAGGTTACAACCTGAAGTAACTTAGATTCTTTAAAAATAGATCAATCTATTTCAATATAAATATTTAAACCGTACCAAACGTTCATTATAAATATTTCACTAAAATAATTTATGAATGAAATTTTTTGATATTTCAGCCATTCTAAATAACTGAAAAAACTCCAAGTGTTTTAACCACTAACGTAAATTGCATTCAAATTAAAGTAATGTAATAAATGGTATTGCAAATACTAGCGAAATAACAGTTGTCTCTCAAACACTTAAGTACTTAAACAATCTTCAACACATACTAACAAGACTTCAAGAGTGCATTAGCCATTAAAACAAATTTTGCAAAAATATTGGAAATAAAACTAAGGCGATCAAATAAGGAACCCTGCAGTGTAATAATGCCATTGGTTATTATTTCTTATGAGTTAGAGTTAACATTGTTGGTACAACCTAGTTACTATATTTATTACAATAAACGAATGATTTGTATAGGGTAATTTCCTATTTACACTCATTTTCGAGAGTAATGGTTGGTTAGGAAGTCAGCAGAAATTGAAAATTAAAGATCGTTTCTTCGAAAGTATTTTTTAATTAAGTTGTTCTATTTCGTCAATTTGCTACATATAAATAATATTAAATTATTGTAATTTTATAATAAAGCTAATATGATCCATTTCTGAAAGGATTTTATTATTCTGGCCAAGTACATAACATTTTCCACGAATCACCTCTTATATTTATTAGGTACTTCACATTTATTATTTAATGTGAACCCATCCAAATCTTCTTAAAGTGGATGCAAACAAAATATAATATTTTTCTTGCGAGAAACTAAAGTAAAATCGTAAAATTAAGTGAACTCTCAAACAGAAGAAGATAATTAAGATAAAATTTTAGTACTCAGCCACTAAGCAATGCAATGAAATTAATTTAAGAAAAAAGAAACGATTCCATACATATTATTCGACACAAAACTATGATAATTATGACCTTGTATGAATCTAATATAACTTCCATTGTCAATATAATTCACCTTGACCGTTCGTAATTGTTCTGAAAACATTTTTAGCAAAGAAATTTATTATGCCAATCCATCGAAAGAACGTTGGAAGGATTATCGATTTCTAAACATTCTCAATTAATATTACTCGATTTGCAGAATTTCAGACGGAATAAAAAGAAAATATGAAATAAGAAATTAATGGTTAACAGCTTCAGATCATCATCATCAGTAAAACCACAAATATTTTAAACAATTTACGATCAACGTCTCTAAACAAATAAAATAATTTAAAAAAATCAATTCGTAAATGATTATATCACTTGAAACTGGTTGTATCCGTTGATAAAGCCTTGAAATATCACTATTATTAAGGAAATCATCGAGATGAATAAGTAATTCCCTAAATTTTGACTAATACATTTTCATAATAAAGACCAATTAAAATAAAAAATTCACGAGGATACATTTTTTATAAGGCAAATAATATTAGCCCGGTCATCATTCATATTTTCCAGTCTGATTGACATAAGTTGAATTAGTGTGCGACTCGACTTGTATTCCGCAATGTACTTTAAATGCCAAAACCAACACGAACATAAAAATTAGGTTCTTAAAATATAACCGCAAAAACGCAATCCGTGGTTTTTAAACAATTTTTTTTTCAAAGTCCGTCTGCATCCAGTCCGTTTTTAGATGTTAGGCAACAAGAAACGTTTTTACATTGCCAGTCGGAATATTTTAAAGTTTTTCTTGAAATTAAAAGTAAAATTTTCGTTCTTTCCGTTACTTCAAATTAACATTTTTAAGTTAAAAATTATATGTATAGAAACAATTATTATAAATTTTGTAGAGTAATGTCAACTGATAGGTGAAGAGTAAATTCAGGTGCAACAACAAGCCCTACTTAATGCAAGAGTATGTCAAATCTGAGGTCAAACCGTTATAGAAAAGACAAAACCACATATTATGTATTATTTAATAACCTACCGCAATCTATTTGATTAGCTTAAACCAACATAAAGTATTAATTTTGAATATTAAAATAAATTAAAAATATAGAAAATATTAATAAATTTGCGATTTATTGTATTGGTGATATTTTCTTAAAAACACAGCTGTTATATCGGGTGTAAGCCCTGACGTGCGAGAGCAGTCAGCACAATTTTAGGGTCGAACGTTCGGGCGTTCGTAAACAAAAATTAATTCTAAATCTCAAAAATTAAATCGTCTTCTAAAATGATATTATCCAATTGGTTTATAATTTAAATTTCCACTTCGCAAAATTTTAATTAAAATATTTCGTTCAAGGTCCGAACTTGTGATTTTCAACTATCAAATCGTCGGCTTTATCATTCACGCCCGCCACACTGTGCGCTCTTATAAATTACAATTTTACTTTCCAAATCAAACCAAATTAAAATTATTCTCACTTCAAAACCCAATTTGATAATATAAAAAAAAAACATTCATAAAAAAACCTCTTTATCAACAAAATCAAATTCCAAAAACTCACAATCAAAAACGATCTCAACTACAGTCAAATCCGACCAAAATAAATCACAATACTTTCTGAAAAATTCGCAACCTCAAAAATTCATTCGCACAAAAACCCAAGAGCCAAAAATCGCACAACTGGCCCGCCCAGCCATTTAGGGAAAAAGTCACCGTTCTTCCGTCTTTCTCCTCACCCTGCACTCTCCAAACTACAAACTTTCAAAATCAAATTTACAAAAATTTTATTTAATTTTATTTATAATATATATAATATAAATAATAATAAAAATATAAAAAAAATAAAAAAGGGTGGGTCAAAATCATTTTGTTTCACGACAGTATGTTATAATTTTTTATGAAAGTTATAAGTCACAACTTAGTTATAAGTCAATACAGCCAATGTGGCTGTGGCATCATTTTATTGGGGGGGGGGGAAGCTAAAAAATAAAATGAATAAGATAACCATTACTGTATGGCTAGTTATTATTATTAAAAAAAAATTTTTAAATTACTTTTATTTTTCTAATTAAATTCTTTTTACAATGCCATGAGTAGTTTGTGATAAAAAGAGTACGCGATCAATTGCCGAAAGGTCTATAAGTAAAAAATGCAGCTTCAATGTGCAAAGAACAAGACGAGAAGCGAATTTCAACTAGCGAGGTTCGTACACCTGAAGAATCTCAATAAGGGCGAATCGAGCGACGGAAGGCTTAATCATCTCATCCGGTAAATCTCCATAATGAAAATCTTCAAAAAAAAAAATTGATTGTAAAATTTCAAAAACAATTTGCTCGAAACTACAATTTTAAAACGCTGTATGCGATTTTTCAGTTTGTAGTTGATAAATTGACTTGAAATTTTGAATACATATTCAAAGAATTGGTACTTTCGGAGTGGCGAAAGATTGTTTTGAATTTCTTTTCCGTTACTTTTTTATTTAAGAAATAGCGCAGAAAATATGAATAAATTCAATTTTTTTTATTAATTAAAACGAATATAGGCAAAATCCTTCGTCACACCTTAGCCCATACATTGTAATTATTGAAAAAAAATTTTTCATTCTTTTCAGACCAACTGAATTGTCAGGATCAATGACGACGTCAAATCGCGTAACTCCTACAAATATTATATACATTTTTTTAAATAAAATTATAGTAGTATTAATAAATATCCAAAAATTTAAAAAATCGCATTTGTAGATTTTATGGAATTAATTTTCAAAATTCACATTGCTCATCTAGGTCAGTAGTCGGAAAACCGCTGCTCTTTGGCCCCTTGACTGTGGGCTATTATAAAACAAAAGCATAGAAGCAAAATTTTACTTGAGATAAAAAAAACTATATTATATATTACCTATATATTACTTTGTTTTAAAGTTTAAGTTTTTATTTTACAAAACAAAAATTTTACTTTGAATTTAAAAAATATTTTACTCGATGAGCCAATAAGGAAAAGTCCACCAAAAATAAGTTGGCTCTCAAAAGAAATTTCAATCGTTGTACTGTTGATATTAGACGACTATTGCACTAGGTTTATCCCTTAAATTGTTAAGCGCAACCGAATTAAGTATCTCAAATGACTAAAATTTGTGAATAATGTTATTACTAAAAAATAAATTCATAGCCTATTTATATATATTTTCTAAATATTTAAGCGATATATTCATAAAATATCACCAAAGTAACAAATGCGGCGTAGAAAAATTTATTAAAAATAACGAAGAATCGCCTAGGTCACATTTAAGTAGAAGCGGTGCAAACGGGCATTAATAATTTTGGTTAGAATAAAATCAATTTTTATTATTATATGTCCAAGTACTTTTTTTAAAATAGCCTATTTTTCTTATTTATAATTTTACAATAACTTACCCCCCTCCCGAATAAAATCTGAGGCATTTGCCGCCAAACATGACCTGGGACGTAACGTGGTTTCTAAACCGCGGATTGAGTAATTTGGGAGAAGCCGGTGTTTCAAATCACGAATGACCTTTAGATTAAGAATTCAACCGCATACAAAACTATCTGTAAGTCTAATTATAATATATTAATACATACATAATAATTATGTAATTTAAATTAGATCTTTTTTTTAAATTTTATATTTAATTGGGTTAACATAAAGGTAGTTTACTCCATTATCCATATAGATTTAAAAAGTTTGGACACGCTGTAGGTAGGCAATATCATTAAATACAGCTGGTTTGTGAATACAATATGATAAATTTAATTAACAGATAGTAGTAATAGAATGTCACTATCATTTTGAATACTTATTTGTTAATATTACATAGTACTATTGTTATATAATATGTAATACAACATTAACTAACGAAGTCTCGAGTTTTATTACAAAATTTGAATTTTCAAATTTCTGCCAATATTTAATAATTTCAAATTAAAATGTAACTAAGTTAATTAAACAATAAAAAAACTCTTTTTTTTATAAGCTTTCAGCCAACGGTTCTTCCTAAGGTTTTAACGATGCACATAAAATTAAGTTAAAAAAATAAAATAATAAAAAAACATGTGTATTATTTGTAAAATAGATAATCCATGGATAACTCCATTTAACTTAATTTCTTTCAATTATGGAAGAATTAATTAAAAAATGAAATTGAAAACAACAATATCATTAAGTTCTAATAATTATGAATATAGTGGAGTATTGATTGAGAGGTGAATACCTCCTACAGAATTTTTTCAATTCAACTAGGTTGAGTAATTAAAATCAATGATCTGATATTTTTCGTGTGATCAGTTGGCCCAAAATTATATCGTTAAAATAATATATTTAGAATTTGATACAAAAATCAATCTAATGCGCATAACATAATTGTCTAAAAGTAACTTAATAAAATTAACCCTCACGCAAGATATAACGTTAGGACAATAAATTAATAGGATGGGCCACACGAACATTGCAAATTAAAAAGTAATGAAGAAAAGTTAAACATTCGGATTTTTCCAAAACATATTATTGGTCCAACAGTTAAATATTTAGTATTTTGAGACTCAGATTTTTGAACCAAGAATATTTAGTGTCATAACAATTAATTTAGGTTGCTCAATTAGTATTACCCACCTAATAATTAAAGTAATCAAGATGCTAGGTACAATACGTAACAAGACGTACTAGTTTACAAATGGCCAAAAGCTTTATAGAAATGCAAATAGAGAGTCCTAATGGCCGTGATGTACGAACGCATCCATTACACTAGCAAGGCCAATAATTAGTGCACTATTTCACAGATAATTAAAAAGGATTTCCGAAAGGAGCTTTTGGCGAAACTCCAAAAACCGCCGCTCGTGCACCAAATTGGATTTTAAACCCATTAGTTTTATCTAAACGGTTAGTAGATACTAGAAAAAGTATTCATGCATTGCAGTTGCATCAAAAAGTGTGCAATGTAGTTTTCAAATGTAAATTGTAAATAAACTTTACTAATAGTAAATTGCCAGCCAGTTCGAGCGGCCTATCTGCTGCAACCCTACTGTGTTTAACTCTGAATTGTTGTGTGGTTTTTGGTCTCACTCAGTAATTCAAGACAAAATTATCGCCGAGTGTTACCTACCCTTTCAAATTTAAACAATTAAGGACCTAACACATACAGAGGTCTATCTCAAGTCTCAAGTTTTCTCACTTGTCAAGTTGTCTCAAGTTTTGTAGGTATTTTTATTTTATTAAATTGCCAAAAATAATAATAATTAAACAGCACGTGAATTTCGTGAGTTAAGCATCGTTGTAAAATAATAACATATTATAGTTATCGCAAATTTAATAATGTATATGTTCTCCGGAACTTTGACCATAGCTGAGAAACAACACGAGCAACTTAATTAGCTACATACGTAAGCAAGATTTTTATATTTATGATTAAAAAATTTAGAAAATAAATGTCATCACATCAGCCACAATCGGGTACCTAGTCATTTTACCTACCCATTATATTAAACATTACTCGATTAATTATTATAGTAGTATATATTTTATTAATATTTGATATATTAAAAGAAAAGTAATTTAGCGATAAAATTAATAATATCACACAATCGTAGGCAGATCCAAGGATTTTTGTTAAATTATTTATCGTTTTTTAAACAAATTAAGTAACTATACGTAATATGAAAATGTAATATTACATGCTAGCCAAACTAATTATACTTTAAGCATCCCCAAGTAAACAGAAACCGAATTGAACTTGAACAAACTTGCTATCATAGCAATATGTGAGGATTTAAGAAGGGTTTGCCAGTTCCCATATTTGTATAAAGAACTCGAAATCGAAGTAAGTTTTTATTTCAAAGCAGGAAGTGAAATGCTTGTGAATTCAAACGGCTGCATGCTATCATATCGATATGTATTATTATATTATTAAAAAAAAACTTTCTCGTTCTGCTATATTTATAATTTATCGCAGTTTAATCAGAATATGTCAAAAATTAACAAATTAATCAATAATAATTTATCTTGACGGTTCTCGAAGTAAATAAATACAAATTAATGATAAATGCATTTGAAAAAAAAAACCGCAATGTTTTAAATGTGATGAGCTACTAAAATGATTTAACCACTTAATTGTAAATAAGATAAACCGAGATAACTAATATAATAATAATTGTATTAGCTAAAGAAGAAACATCTAACAGATTAGTTTCGCATACATAGTACATCAACATCCAATTTAGTATTCATTTTTCAACTTCAAGTAGTATTATCGATTCCAATACATTCTGTTCCAATTTAATTTTCGAGAAAATTAAGAAATTTATCCTACAATAATTTTTGTTACTGGACAGTTGATAAAAAATGTATCAGCATTTTTCTTCTCAACTTCTAAAATTGCGAAACATTTATATTTCAGATAAAATTTTACGTCGTATTATTGATTTTACCTTTTTTTTTATTTTTTTCGATAACAACAAATCTATTGTCTTTTTAATAATATAGAACGTCTTAATTAAAACATTAGAGATGAGGAGTGGTCTAGTGGTGAATGCAATAAGCAACTGCAAACAAGAAGTCGTAGGTTCGAATCCCACATCCACCTGTTAGGTGAGCGTAATGACCAGTTAAAAGCCGAAAAATTAA
This sequence comes from Cantharis rustica, assembly GCA_911387805.1. Lineage (NCBI taxonomy): Eukaryota > Metazoa > Arthropoda > Insecta > Coleoptera > Cantharidae > Cantharis > Cantharis rustica. The sequence goes on from OU426877.1 coordinate 44,500,729, forward strand.
AAATTAGTCGATATAAAAGTATTTCTTTGTGTTACATTTTATAAAATAATATAATCTAGTACGAATATTAATTTTACTGATTCATAATTTGAGGTAGTTAAAAATATATTAATTTTAATCTTGCTTTGTTTATTGTTATCGTTTTTAAAAAAGTAACGATAAGCATGTTTGTTTAATTTAATTTTGTAAATCTATACCTATCAATTATAATTACAATAAAATAAAAAACAAAGAAAAAAAATTGAAAGCATTTAACGATTTCAACTTTATACAGGAAACAGACTGTAAAGTCTCGTTATATAATTAATTAAATGATCAATGATTAGTGGCTGTCACAAGTCCTTCACTAATTTAAAGCAAGCAACCCTCAAACGGAAATTATACCGTCAAAGAGAGAAAGCAATGTCGAAAGATAAGAGTTGGGAAACTGCTAACCACCAATGCTTAATGTAGATTAGGTAGATAATGCAAATGTAGATTAAATATCGTAAGGTAAAATTAAAGTTAGTAAATAGTAGAAAAAGGAAATAAGCGTATAAAATATTGGGTAGTACTATTAAAAAAATTACTATTATTCACACGTAAAATAATCAATAGTCTGGGGTATGGGTTAAGGTGTGTATACCTGTATATAAAACGAAGCCGAAAAGCACAGAATTGTGAAAGACATGAGACAAGTTAGAACGTGTTCGAGCAAGATTCTAAATATTCTATTTTTTGTTAACCTTTATCATTCGAGTTGAACGATACTTCTAAGGGTTTAGAATTCACGTTTTACAGTCAGTTGGATTTTATTTGTCATTTGATGTACACAGAAAAAAAGAGAGACAAAACTAAACTCTGATCTAGAATCGAGAACGACGTCAAACGAGGTACATACCACTCGGTGCGGAACCTCCAGGGCGACAAAAAGCCCGTACAAACAAAGAAAATGATTTACATTCTACGTAATAATATGTGCATGTAAAATAAGTATTTAAGATAATCTTAGAATGCAGAATTTAATCGATTTTTCAATTTCTGCATTTTTCCATAGTCACAAGAAAACTAAGATTTTCACAAACCTCTACGTAACAAAGGGTTTTCAATTTAAGAGAGGGTAGTACTAGGTGAGACAAAACGAATTGTAATTTCCTTCCTAATTTTATCAACTGACACTCAATTATTTACATTTACAAATTACACTTCTCCGTAAAATTCTAGATTTTGTTGATTACATTTAAATTTGGTTCAAGTTAATTTTAGATAGACTCGATTTTTAAACATTTAATTTGCGATGCCTAAAAATTATCAAGTGAGACACAAAATTTAGTACCTACTAGGTTTAAACAGGAAATTAAAGTATTTGAATTTTGCAAGGAAGTAGTCACTTTGAATTTCGCCTTACTTTTTCCCGTTCTACAGATTTCATTAAGTGATTACCCCCTTGAAATTTTAATATATAAATTAAAATATATAAATTTAATTTTGCATTTGTCAAGTTCACAACACTTCTTTAAGTAATTTTCAATTTTTCACTATTTCTATTGTTAACCTTGTTTTTTGTTTTGGTGGTGTATGAATGAATAATATATAATATGTGTATAAAAATCCGCATTTTCAAAAAACAAAATGCTGCAATTTTGTAAAAATCCAGTCTCAGATGTTACCATTTAAGGTACCAAGTGAGACAAAAACAATAAATTATATTTTTGCTGTTGCCGAGTTCAAAGTAAAAAACGATATATTATTGATTGATAAAATAAAGAAAAACAATATTACCGATAATGAAAAATTTTTTTTTTAGAAACGAAAAAGCATTAGTATTATCCTCCCCTACATTCCATATAGTGCGTACCTGTAACATCTCAGGTGTAATCACTGCTATAATGATAATTTCTTTATACTTTAAGAATTAAAATTCAAGAGACAAAATGTAATTAATTCGAACGTTTATATTTCGAATTCGTCGTTATTTCGAACGTTTCCGTCGTCTCTTGAATTTGAAATGCCATTATTAAAACCATACTAATTTGAATTGTTTAGATAGCCCCTTCAGCTTGGAATTAAACAAATTCCATTTTTGAAAATAAAGTTTTGATGCCCTTATTGAAATACAAAAAAAAAATGCAAAATCCGATCGGCGCCACTGTTGGCAAAAGTTATTATAAAATAAACAAATATTCTAAGTCCAAACCTCCTTAAATGTAAATTATTGTCGTATTTATTGTTTTTAAATATTATTTTTCTATGTAAGTATGTATTCTTTACTTAACAGTTAAAATTCATTATTTTAATATTATGTTTAGTTTGTTTATTTTAACATTACATACTAATAACTACCACATTACAGACTTAAAGAATTCATTTTTAGGTTAATTTTCTATTAAAAGTTTTTATTTTCAAAATATCTGATTGACGGTGAATCCTACGATAAAGAGGTTTAAAAGCTTTACATTAAAAAAAGTGTCTTGTACATTTTTTGCGTTTAAATTCCAACATTAAATATTAAAAATTTCACATTTCTTATCACAAGTTTTACACAAAACGTCAAAAACACTCAACTTTTAAGTTCATTATTTGAGAAAGCAATTGTTTTACTTCACTTTTGGCGGAGCTACGAACGACACTAAAGTACATTAAGGCCGATCGTCGCCGGTAAGAAAAGTAAGTTAATTAATTATGAAACATTTTTACGTTTAAAAAATTATTTTATTTAGGGCAAATGTACTTTTTATGAATCGTCTAATTGTCGGTTTCCCTCTACTTATCCGTTAACCCTATAGACTTTCTTATGACGGTTTAATTTTTTCGGAAAGTACGTAAAAGTCCCCCGGGGTTGATAATGGTCGCAATTAATAATAAAACAGCGCAAGAGGCACATCTGAGACGCGATGCCAATATAGCAAACTACCTTCATGTAAATCGACTAATAGTGGCTTTGGAAGCCACAGTGGCACCCACGGGAATGTTGCGTTTCGCTGGAACTTAAACAAAACCTAGAGCAAATTTTTGCTAACAAAGAACACCCCTTAAGTGTAACTTTAGAGTCAAGACAAGCTTTTGTATGTTTAAAAAGCATCAAAATTGAGCAAAGTGCTATAAGGAATCGTTTCTGAGAAAATCAGAACCAACATTGGGACAATGCAACAATTAATTAGTAAAATTGTAAAAAATTATGTAAAATAATTCAAGAAATGTGAAAATTATTTTCGGCGTGGTTCCATGATTATTATCAACTCGATTGGCTTATAGAGAGAAAATGAGACAGAGAGGTAGAGTTTTGCACATAATTTTTATAGTTACTGTATTGATTAATAAAATTTAATTTGCTTTCTAATGTTTTTTGTTTAGTATGAAGTTGACAATTTTGGGAGCTGAATTATCAGCTGCCTAGGGTCGCAAGTTGGACACGGCTGTATCAGAATTATCAGTAGCGTAACACAGAACCTCACTTTGGAGAGAAGGCTGAAATACATAAGCGGAGGCTCTCCTCATATTTTCCCTATTGAAAATCCTATCCGCGATTTCCTCTTATCCTACTCTTCGTTTAACTTTTTTAAACCCTACATCTTGTTCATCCAAACCTGCGAACCACATTTCTATTACTTTCTAGAACAAAGCAGTGTTTGATGGCACTACCGAGAAGAGGATTAAAGAAATTTCATCCCCTAAAAAGCATTCACAAATTAACTTATCTCTTATTGGGAGGGGGGGGGGCTCCATTATCATTTTCTAATCTACAATCAAAAAAACTTGATTTTTTTTGATGAAAGTTTAATAAAAACTGTGGTATCTCGTGGATGCAAGAGAAAAATGTATATTATAACATTTTTATTCAATCTTTCGTTGAATCAGAATTTCAGGAAAACGTAAAAGTTGTAAGGGGTAAGTAGAAGAAAGTTAGTAAGAAACTTCCACGAGGTTATTTTAAAAAAAGTAGAAAAAGCAAAAAAAAAGTTTTTTACTTGCGCAATCGGACTACGGATTTTAAGTTATTTATAAAATTTGAGTCAATTTAAGGAAAGTTGAGGAATATTGTACTGAAGTACTGGCAACACTGTATATCATGTTAACTGTCTCCACAGATTTTTATAGATATATGAAGATAGATAATATAAAAAAATGTTGTAGAATTTGATAAGATGACATTAAAATGAAGCGATTAAAGTGAGGATTAATTTAAAATATTGATTAATTTAGAAAATAATTGATATTTTAGGTAAGAAGCATCCGGTCGTTCAGAAGCACTAGCGGATCCGGCCGCAGTTGCCGTTTAGTTGTTCAACTGTTAATATCATAAATTTATTTAAAATTGGATTTCGTTAATTATAACAGTATTTTTACGTAAAATCGGATTCCGGCCACGAAAATTTGTGATTTTCGAATGTTTTTCCTATTGTATGCGTTCAGAGAACCTTCGTCTTTCTAAATCTGTAACTTTCGTTATGTATTTTTCGAATTCGGAGATGTTTTTATCAAGAGGGTGAGTTCAGAAATATTTCTATTAAAAATAATAAAAAAATGTAATATTAATGTTTTTGAACGTAGCAGCTTTGATAGTAACATACAAATAGGAAATTTATGCCAAAAAACACTTATAAGTATAATATAAAGTGACACCAAAGGCGGGACTAACATTATGGAATGATATTTTATTTTTTATTGTAATTTTTGGATGGTCCACAAATATAAATATTTAATTTGTGATTTACACCCTAACCTATTATTATATATAATTCCATTGAGAAATTTAAAATTCGCTCCCTATTCTAGAATACCACGAACATTATGGTGTAGTACATAATTTTGACCAGATTTGCGGATAATGAAACCCAGGGACTTAAAAGCCTTAAGGGGGGAAAATACTGTAAAATTTTCAAAAATTCAATTGTTTTTAGATATTTTATATCAAAACACACACGTGTTAAGAATGCTCTCTCAAAATTTCAGCAAGAAATTTGTAAAATTGATCTAATTGTGGCGTTGTCGTCTAGGGGCTGGTTTGCAGCTGCAAGCCTAAAGATATATTAACTTCGGACGCGAATATCATCTCGGAACAACAAATTTCAACCTGATTGACAGCAAATCGAGGAAGCTGTACACGAGTAATATGACTAAAGAAGAATTTTGTTCCCAAAATATGACTTTATAGTTCGACGGAAGATTTTTATAATTAGCGGTTCATTTTAGCTTTTATCCACAATAAAAAAAGCTTAAAAATACTTGATTTGAATTTTTTTTCATTTTGCTCTTTTTTTAATTATCAATTTTTTTTTCTCCGACTGTAGCCATAGGTATATGCTATGTAAATATTTTTATTTCAGATGAACCATATGGCCAATTTTCTTTCTTTCAAAAAAAAAGGTAACTGACTAACGAAAAGGTGCTAACTTTCAGGTTCTGCACACTCAGTATATAGGCTACAAATGGTCCGATTTGTTTCCCTATTTTATCATATTATTATTATTTAACACTAAGAGAGTTGAGAATGTATCCTATAAAGTATAAACTCTATAAATAACAAATTACAACCGTATCATAGCAGTGTATTCGGCGCGACCAGGAATGGAACCGCGGTATCCCGCTCCTTAAACTGTCTCTGCATACTTTACCCCACACTGCTGTTTATAATCAATATGGTGCGGAGAATTTGAAAAAGATCCGTTGTGTACTTTTCCTATATTTGCACCCATTCCAGCGACCAATAACATAGCCATCAATTAAACAAAAAGCAATATATTTCTTTCGTCTCATAAATCGTAACCTTAGTTCAAAAATTATTCGAAGAAAAAAAGACAATCTATAACTACAATGTAGAATTCCGCTTTTATTACAACCCTTGATCGACCAAAACTAGAAGCAATTTAAAAAATCTGGAATATATGAATATCGATATTATTAAAATACAATTTGAAGGAGAAGTTCAAAGAAATTGAGTTCCACTTGAATATCAATCGATCATGGTCGGCTGAATTACAATATTTTTTTTCAAATTGTCACGAAAGCGAATGTTTTATAATAATAATGGTAGCATAAAAATATGCATTTGAAAATATAATTATCTAAATATACCACTAATAAAACTCTCGCGATATCACAAAAGAAGAGATATCTTGCATTGAAAAGAATAATAACAAATGCTGTTCAATAATAAAGACATTGCAAGTATACATCCACAAACTTGAGTTTTATCAGTAACGGTCCAATACTTTTTGAAATACATTTTGTAGTTTCAATTCAAAGAAAAAACGTTTTCGTGATCAAACGCTACGAGAAAGCTTGACGCTTCTGATCGTTACCATGTACGGGGTAAACATTTTCTGTATTTAAATCAGCTGTACACTGTACAATAAATTGTGCTCGTGATATTGAAATATAAACAATACAATATTATTTCTCAATTAAATTAAGCAACAGACCAGGAAAAAAATTTTTAGTTGGTACATAGCAGAGATCTAAAACGAGATCTGGATGCAGAAAATGTCATGACTGGAGATAAATTATTTTGAGTCATTGGATTAGAAATCTGAACAAAAAGTGGGAAACCCACTATTCGAATGTGTATTGTATTTAATTAACAAGAAAATTATTTAGTTTCTTGGTATTTTAAAATATATTAAATAATTTAATTAAGATTGTCTAAAAATAGATTGAAAATGTCACAGGAAAATAATAATCTATCGATTTTATAAATATAATTTGGTATGCTGCTGGGGGGTAAAGTTGCTCATATAATGTTTTTGCTTTGTTTTACGTAGTATGTAATTCTCATCGAGGTTTAATTGGAAAATATTCTAGCAATAAAAATATTGAGGTTAGTTCTCGCTTAAAGTAAAATTACAAATATTTAAAAAATTTGAGTTTAATCTACTTGATCGTATAATAAACGTGAGTAGTTTTATTAGTCAAGATTGTTGCATGTTCGCTGTTGCATACTTATTTGCGATTCTTGTTATCTCACACCAGACGTACGCGGAGGTGAACTTTTATGAAAAGAACATAAAAATATCAATTTTGATGGCAACATAAAATTTGTAGTTATAGTAAAATTTTTTTTAATATGCATTACAAAACAAAAGAAAGTGCGATCTTAAAATTGTAAAAAAAACGGTCGATATTTTAGTGGTGTAAACGCCCCTAACCAATGACACCCGTCAAACGGGATAAATAATATTATTGTCCTCATTAATATTTTTATTTAATTACTTACGATAAAAAATTAAAATGTGAAGGTGAGGCAAAAGTTTTGATTAATTTATTTAAAAATAATTGAACGTTATGGGTAGGTACCTACTAGATGACAAAACCAGCAATCATTGTCCGATGCAGGACTTTCGAATTATTGTCGCCGCCCTGTATTATAACTTTCGTCTTGTACACCTGTTAAATATTATAATCCGTTTCACAGACAATACGATTTATCTAGATAAAAATTGACTACCTACTTTCTTGTCAATAACCTTGCAAAAATTAAAACAAGAGAAATTGTTATTGCTTTTTGTTTTATTATAAAATGATTGCAAGTCGACTTCTTGCAAAAATTCAAATTCGACATAGACATGTAAACTATTGAGAGTGACAGTTAGGCACACGTCAGTAGGTACCTCGAGCGAATGTTGACAAAAAGATTGGGTTTGTTATTTTAGAAAAATTGAGCAACTAGTTTGGCCGCAGACACATTAATAATTATTGAATAATAATCGACGGAAAGTGCACAAGAGTAAATAAATAATTAAATGATTCATACCGTTGTGTTCTGTAAAGATATTTGAAGTGATTTGTCGACCATCTTTAACCCTAGGTCTATTTCTGTTAGCTCTAACAGAATGTGTTCCAACAGAAACGGTTCTTTCCTTGGTATTCTGTGCACCCATGACTGGAAATCATACCCTTTATCTCCAGATTGTTACAAATTCACTTGTAATGACTAGAAATCACACTTTTATACACACACACATAAACAAGGTTAAATTAATGAAAATTGTAGTAAACAGTACATCACTTTCAAAAAATTTATAACACACAATAAACTAAATTACACATTACAAAAGTAGCAAATTACATTATCGAACAATTTACAGTTTTCATAGACAAACTACACTACTTCCGAGGTCTAATCGCGTTCTGATATGCCATCAAATGCCATATTTGTTTCGTACCTTCTCTACTGATCTGCTATCCTTTGTTTTTATCTTTAGGTCGATTATTTAGTTGCCCAGTTTTACAGCAGATGGCTGCACGTGTCAGTCGCATGGAGAAAACTGTATTTTTGTAATTTAAATTTCAAACATTCAAACGGAATTCAATACATAATCAACGAAAGATCAATACATTCTTTTTAACCTTTAATATATCAACCGATTCGTTGTGGTTTTTCTGAAATATTATGAAAGTGAATTTCTGCGAGATTGTAACAGCTCAGCGGTTCTCAACTTTTTTTCGTCATAAGTTATAAATTAGTTGCATTCAACGTAGTGAGCGATACCAATAATTGATCAGAGCTAGATATTGCTCTTTCGCCGCTATTTCAAGTTTAGAGTGAACCAGTTTAAGAAGAAGCCATTAATTTGGAAGCCTTGGAACGATATCCCCCCCCCCCCTCATATGATATAATTTTAATATAATAAGTAATTTTTTAAAAAATAATATTTTTTACCTTCTCCTAGTGTTTGCTTAATATGGAATTTGATTCCTCATGTTTTGCAAGCTCAAGGCCGCACTGACTAGTCACTCTTTTGTAGCAACCGTATTGTTAATATCACGTTATAAATTTATTTAAAATAGGAATTCGTTAGTTTTAGCCGAATTTAACTTTAAGAAATGATCTGTGTCTCTGTAGATCTGTTTTTTAGCTTTGTCGGGTTCGGAGAATTTTCTTAACAAAAAACAATAATTCGATTTGCTCGGGCGCTACGAAGCGGTTCAATAAACGCAACTACGGAAAATCTCGGATCCACCCTAAAATTTAGCCAGGGTAATTTTTGAGTGCAAATTATGTTCAAAATTACTTTAATAAAATAAAAACATTCCATGGGGTAATCTTATGAAAACAGCCAATGGCTGGCCTCCCATGGGATGTTTTTATTTAACATTATGCAGGGCCGTCTTAAGATATACGACGCTCCTGGGCTATTAAAATTAATGCGCTTTTCTTCATAAGAAAACACACAAATACAAAATAGTTAAAGTCAATTTATTACTATTACAATAAACAAAACATTAAATTCATTAATTTTGAATTAAATTTTTAATTCAAAATTTAAAAAAAGTTATATAAACAGAAACCATGGAGACCCTTTGAGGTGGTGTTAAAGAACACTTTTCTAAGAAAAATTTTCAGATAAATTTTTGTTAAAGTACAAGCCCTTGGGGGAGGGCACCACCTCACTAAGGTACTTCCTTTTAGAGCAATTTTTTGAATTTCTGATTTCAAAGGCCATAGCTTCAATATTATTGATTTTTTAGGTTTAATTGATTAGAACTTTTTTAAATATTATTTTCTTATCTATAAATTAGGTTATAACCCCTTATCGTCTAGAAACAATTTTTCAAGTTATAAATTAAATTAAGGGAAAAAATGTTACAAAAATTCAGTTTTTATTATTTTTACTTTTTTTGCGAATCCCGTATCTCTTAAACGAAACATCTTAGAAAAAAACTCAGCCCAAATCGGATTGGCAATTTAACAGACTACAACTTTGGTCAAAACATTTTTTTGGGAAACTAACCGTTTTCACATAATTTCTGAAAATAATGAACAAGGTGTAGGTAAATAAAATAAATTTTGTAAAAAAAATAAAAAAATAAAAAGTGTTTGTTATCGCTAACTCAAAGGTTCTCCACGGTCACGGGGACATTCGGTATAGAATACTCATATAATTTAATTTGCTCTAGCCCAAAGAAGATCGTAAATAAGTTTTTCCGCCTCCATTTTCTCGCCTAGCGTTTGAAAAAAACAGTGATTATTTTATAAGATGTTGGTATTCTTGGTTACATTTTGTACGTCAAATTGAATTAAATTAAATAGGTATTACAAATTTTAAGGATAAAAAGTACTTTTTAATGCAATTATAATAGAGCTAAGAATAAGAAATAAATAGTTGAGATAGAGGTCGTTATAATCTACAAAGTAGATGAATTTCAAAATACAAATTTGTAGCAGGACATCGGTAGTCAGGACCGTATTAGGAATTAATAACGAATGAAACAAATAGAAAGAAAAAAATTATTAAATTCAAACGCCTTAACGAACGACATGTTTGAAATTCATCTACTTTGTAGATTATAACGACCTCTATCTCAACTATTTATTTCTTATTCTTAGTTTTTACGGTCGACAATTAGGATTTTTGAAATTTCATTTCATTTACCGTTATTTTTTAGTTTGGTGAGATAACAGACTTCTAAGTTTAGATATCCCTAGTGGACGCTTACTAACTTTCAAAATACATTTTCTTAGTATGGCATTCGGTTAGTGTAGAGCACGTGGAAGGTTTACATGAACGGTTGAATGGAATGGTAAGTTTAATTTTATATGTTCTTTGTCAATATGAGCCCGATGAGGTCAATTTCGTTGGGTAATACCACGAATAAGTCCGAAACATGTCGTTCGTTAAGGCGTTTGAATTTAATAATTTTTTTCTTTCTATTTGTTTCATTCGTTATTAATTCCTAATACGGTCCTGACTACCGATGTCCTGCTACAAATTTGTATTTTGAAATTCATCTACTTTGTAGATTATAACGACCTCTATCTCAACTATTTATTTCTTATTCTTAGTTTTTACGGTCGACAATTAGGATTTTTGAAATTTCATTTCATTTACCGTTATAATAGAGCTAACTTATTATTTTATAATTATATGTAAGTATACTATATTTTTATTAGAAAATTTTATAAAAAATTAATGTAAATACCTATATATTTTAGGTTAATAATTAAATTTAAACGTCAAATTTTGAATTCAAATATTTTACTACCAACAACAACAAAAATAAATCCCTAATACCAAATATTTAAAAAAATAATTAAATTTTAAATAACTAATTATAGAAGTCGGCGTAAAAAATTATGTTTATCATGCGACAGGAAACTATTTTCTGGGTACTCGTAAATACAGGTCTCGACTAATCCGCCTCAGCCTGTAAAAAACTCGTACTCGGAAAAAGTCAGTTTCCAGCCTAATGATAAAAATAACTATTTTATTCTTTTCAGGACTGATAAGATCAAAATAAAAATGGTCGCCCCCAGAAGGCTTGCGCCCCTTGGTTAGGGTGGCTCTGGCATTATGAAACTTCAAGATAGAATGACATAATATGTAATTCTTATGCGCAACTTGATTAATCCTTTTAGGTTGGTAATGTGATTACAAAAGAAGAATCTCCAATCTCGAATGATCTGTTTATTACCACATCGGTACATTTTATGTACCTACGGGACATAAGAAAAATTTATGACACCTTAACGCTTACAAATTAATTTTTAATAATTATATGGATATAACATAAAAATACATATTATTAATAATTTTAATAAGAAAGATGAGCTTGGTACGCTGCTATTAATTAATTTATGTTAGGCTCTATTTTTGTCAGCAACATTCTTTTCTTAAATCACCCCGACGAGTTATTTGCAGTCGGCTTCTCTTCTTAGTCAGCAGATTTGTTACGGCACTAAACCCACGTTCCACTAAATACGATGAAGGAAATGGAATAATAAATTTTTGTACGATATCCCATAATTCAAGTTACAGTGTAGATATATGCTTTCATCGCTCACTTATATTTATTCAACGCCCCTCAATTGTTTCCGCGGTTACTATCGCTCCCTGGATTGCTCCATTGTCCTCAAGGGGGCGATATCGCCCACTTTGGGAAATAGTGATCTAGGGAAATATTTTTAATAGTACAGCGTTTGTCAAAAGGGCTCGGAGCGGACGGAACGAGAGCGGAGGGTGCGAAGAGTTGAATATGACAAACGCAACCGCTCCAATCTCGGATCTACGAAAAAAATATTTTTTTTGTGTTTTTTTTTTCAAAATAAATAAAAACTTTTTTGCACATTTTGCACCCTCAAAAAATTGTTATTGATGGTTCTTTTTTTTATAAAAATAAATTGAATTACAATTATTTACGAGGGATTAACAATAATTAAGCCCTTAAAATAATCTTTTATTTATCTTGCGTATGTAATCGCCCTTCAGTTAATATCATCATTAGCGGAGTTGGGCACTCAGATTAGGGTAGACCTTTTTGTTCGAAGCGGAATTGAGCATTTTTGTTCTCTTTTACCTGCCAGATGAGCGGAATTGGGTATTCCCAGAAGTAGACCCCATTTATCTCTCATTTGTATCCAACCTTATTTATAATGTTCACTCTAAGTTGACTTTATTCTATGAGCATTTTTCAATTACAAAATTTTTTAATTATTATTTGTTTGTTTAGACAGTAGTGTCTTGTAAAGCTCATATTACACGGTCAAACTAATTCATGAATTAATTCATCAATTTCTTCATGAACTAAATTTGACCGTGTAATACAGAAGTTGGACGTTCAACTTGACGTGAAGAAATTCACCAATAAATTCATGAATTTATTCACAGAATAGAACAAGTTCTAATTTTCGTCAATTTTCTGATGACTTCTAGTTTTATTTTGTATTTTTTTATCATTGCCAACCAAACTTGATTTTAGGTTTTATCACCAATACCATTAAGTTAACTTTATTTTATATAGGTGGTGTTGCCATTGTTTATACTACATGTAAATAGTATAATAATAGTAATAATAATTCTTATAAAAGCTCAAATATAAATAACACAATATTATAACTAAACTTATTTTAGTTACTTTTATTATTATATTTTGACAAAAGTTTGTCATACTGTAAATTCATGGATAAATTGACGAATATATTGGATCGTGTATAACGTCTGGGTTTTTGAAGGTGACGATGAATAAATTGGTGAACAAATTAATGGATCCTCAACTGTTTTCTTCTCAGCTGAAGGATATCTTTTCACATTCGATTACTAAAGAGACTCGCCATGAAAATCCGCGATTGGCTCAGTCTCGAAAGGCTCTTCTAGTACCCAAGGTGTTGTTTTCTTAGTTGTTTCTTTATGACCCCCTTGTGTGATGGGGTGAAATGTGATGGGAGCCAAATAGAAAACCAGCTCTATTAATTTCGGAAGCACAGAGCGGTCAGATATGTTATCCCGCAAAGTTGGTTCTGAACCTACTAGATGTAATTTTTTAGCTGCCTTAGCAAGCCAATCTGATTTTTCATTGCCGTTTATGCACCCACATCAGCGTTACATTACTGCATTGTGCTAGTATCCTAAGAGCGTTAAGACAGTGTTTTAGAACCTTGAAGTGTATACTTCTACGTCTTCTAAGGTCCTCAGTACTGTTTAGCTGTTAGTCATGGTGCAGATCCGCTTGTCTGTGTAGACCCTGTAATGAGAATATTTTTTATCGCTAATAAACTCCTCACCACACCTGGAACAGATATTTTCCAGTAATAAATGTGATGGGAGCCAGATAGAAAACCAGCTCTTTTAATTTTGGAAGCACAGAGCGTAGATCCTGAAAAGAAAAAATTTGCTTCCACTTTCTCACCATAAAAGAACACCGGTTATTATGAAATGTATAATGAGAATATAAGTAAAATACAATCTACTATAGCAAAAAAACGTTATAACAACAATTTCCGATACACAAAATATGAATCGGCAGCTATAATCTGACCTACGGCCATGTCAAACAACAATTCGGAACCAACAGCGTTCCCAATAAAACCAAACAAACACAATGTTAAGATGGACTTACCCAAGCGCTTAGGTACTTTTACAAGATCTATTACGACAGCGGTTACACCACCAAAACCTTCCGTGCTTCCAATCTGAAGGCAATGACTCCGACATGTCGTTTCTCCATCTTGATTTAATCCTCTCAAATTTAAAAATCCAAATTGGTCTAAGCCTTGCAGGTGATTCCAGAGGAAAATAATTGATTTAATTGTTGTTTGCCAACTTTTAATGAACGGATACTTTTTAGTGACATCAATTCCCGATTGCAATTCAATTAGTTTCCACTGTTTCAGTTCTACTAGCAATCTCGACCAAAGCTCCAAATGAGGAGAAGTTGCAGTTAATGCACATCTATATGGCTTTGATTCTTTAGCCCTCATTAAATGCCCGTTCAATGAGTCAAATAAATCATCAATCTTTTTGGCAAATTCTGCAGTGAAAATTGATTCAGAAGGCAACTTTCCCAGTGTAGAATAAGTTTCGATAACCGAAGCCACCGAATTACTCAACTGTGCAGCAGCAACCTTTACTTTCATCTTCACGTAGGAATCTTTAAAATTTAAATGCTCCGATTTTAATTTAATTAATGTTTTAAAAGATTTTTGGTTGTCGAGATTAAAAGCAGACTGTATATATTCAAATTTAGCAAACTTGTGAGGTTCGAATTCAATCTTGCATTTTAATAATGCATTTCTAGTACATTTTAAAAGATGTGGAACATCAAAAATAGTAACAATCGGCTGTTCGTTAACAAAGAAATAATATGGACTTTGTTTGGGGTGTCTCTCTGAACATAACTGAGACATAGCTGACTTACTAGTAGGACCCTGATCACATACCGTAGCTACAACATTTAAACCGATCCCCTGAAGTTTACATATAATTTCTTTAATAAGAGCCTTTAAATTAAAAGTAGAAATAGTTCTGTATGTGAAGTAATAAGCAATTATTTGCTTCCATTGCTTTATGAGCAACAAAATAAATTTTCACTTCACTAAACGTGGAAAGCCTTCTTGTATAAAAACAGGAACTCGAGGAACTCTGTACAGGAACTTAGATAAAAATATAACTCATAACCTAAAATAATACTAAACAAAAAATCAAGGAAGATAACCAAAATAACACTGTAAGGCACTAGAAATGTGCTAGAAATCACTAAGAATCTTACCAACTTTGATGCCTTTTGGCGAGTGTAACCGAAGAGTTCCGATGAGGCACCCGAAGATCGTGTTGCCGTAATTTCGTATCTTAGCTTCACCCCCATGGAAGTCCCTATCGCTTTGGTGCGACGTTAGTAACCAAAGCGACAGTTGCGTTGCCATTATGCGCAAACCATAACATGGGCGTACGGCGCGACCGACAATTTGAGGTTGCAGAAAACATTATGCAATAAAATGTTACAACCCTCTGTACTATTTTTTCTGCGTAAATCATTATTGCCTGGAAGACAGTAGCGTAGGAGACCAGGTTAATGGTAAGCGTATCTTCTATTCTCCATCTGCTGATTTCTGCCCCAGTACGTTTTGGAACCATCTGGACCCAGACTCCGAGCACAATCCACAACCCTGACGGTTTCATTGCAACACTTAAAGCCCTACGCACCAGCCCAGGACTACCCAGGAACAGAAGCTCCGACTTCGCAGGGTTCAGAGTCAGACCATTCAATAACGACCAAACACGTATCGATTCGAGATTACGATTCAACATATCTATCGCAGTATCAATGTTCGAAGGCTGACATGACACATGTATTCGAGAATCATCGGCATAAAGATCGAGAGAGCAATCCGGATCAACTACTCTCTCCAAATCGGTCGTGTATAATATAAACAACAGTGGGGCAAGAATACTTCCTTGCGGGACACCACGAAAAATAGTCAACGGCCGAGACACTTTTCCCGCCAACTCAACTACCTAGGATCTATCACGCAAATAACCCCCCAACCACCTACAGAGTAACTCGTCACAGCCATAATGGTGTAGTTTGGCTAAAAGACGATCATGAACCGAGTCAAAGGCCTTAGAATAGTCAAGAAGCACCAATAAGGTGACTTCAGAACGATCGATTGATGAAGCAATATCCGAGGTGAGCCGCAACAAAGAGGTCACAGTACTGTGGTGGGGTCTAAAACCAGACTGGACAGGCGACAAAACATGGTGGAGTGCCAAATGCTCACATAAAGCATCCCTAATAAAAGACTTAGCTATCTTTGCAAAAGGCGATAAAATACTAATAGGACGGAGATGAGAGGGCTCTACGGCCATCGGAACCTTAGAAAGTGGTCTAACACGTGATGCCTTCCAGATAGATGGCACCTCTCCGGTTCTAAAAGAAAAACTTAACAAGTTGCAGATCAGCTGCAAAACGGAAGTACGAGCCTTAACATACGAAGACTGATACCATCAGGACCAAGAACGTTGGAGCGCAGAGCCCCGGCAATATCAATCAACGCCCCAGGTGTGACCTCACAAATAGAGAGTGCTTCCACCCCCGAAAAAGACGAACCATCCAACCCCAAATCAATTCCTGTAGAAACTTCCGGAACAGAGCTGAGAAAGTATGCGTTAATAAAATCTGGATCCTCACACAACCGTGCAGATATCTGACTAGATGGACGAGAATGAACGCCCCAAGAAGACAAACACCGCCAAAGCTTTTTCGAATCTGAGCGATGAAGCACAAGTTGACGGTTTATATAACTCGCCTTCTCTCTATTGACAGCGCTCGATAGATAACTTCTGAGATCACGATAACATTTGAAATCAACACTTGAACGTGTGCGCTTACACTTGTTGTAGGCCCGCCTCTTTAACTTGGCCATCTCTCTGATTGTCCACGTAATCTACGGCTTGCTCCTTTCTCTGCAAACTACTGTACGAATAGGAGTATGTACATTGAAAAGCGACAGAATGAGATCATTCAAGAACTCGACCTTAGAATCACATAGGGGTAACTCATCAACGATACCCCACGGTAAACCTGCCGCATCAGCTGAAAAATTAACCTGATCAAATTCACGAAAATCATGATAGGTGATCTTACGCGGTTCATGTGGTAACGCAGCCAAATTCAAGCAGCAATGCACCAAGTAGTGATCAATAGAAGCCAAAAGATCGATAACGCACCTGTGACGAGGGATCGGATGCTTGTCAATGCAGATGACATCCAATAAAGTGATCGATGTTGAGGTAACACGAGTGGGATCCGTTATGATCTGATGAAGATCAAAAACATCAAGGATCCTCTGCAAGCGCGTCAGAGAAGGCGATGGAACAAGGTAATTAATGTTTTTATCACCCATAACAATCAACTCACCGCCAAGTAAAGAAAGAAATTCCTCCAACTCATTCAAACAACAAAAAGCAATAGCAGGCGCCCTGTAAACTACCCCGATTCCGAATACGATACCATGAACTCTAATACGAATCCACAGATGTTCCAAGTCACTAGCAAAGCAATGCCCCTCATGCAAAATTTTAAATAAAAATGCATTACGGATGTACAACGCGGCCTCTCCCCCCACCTCGGGTGGTACTACCACGATTGTGTAGTTCGGCAGATCAACAAGGTGAGAGGGAAAGTCGGGAGTAAGCCACGACTCAGATATTGCAATAATACTAAAGTTTTTTCCGGTTACAAAATCGGAGAACATGTGAAAATCAGACAACAACGATCGCATATTTATGTGCGCCACAGAAAAACATGTAGTAGTATCTGCCGAGCAAAGTTTGCAATTATCATGAATAGATGGTGCAGAAGAATCACGCACTACCCTGTTCTGGTCTCCCGCAGTGAACGACTCTCTAAAAAATTTTCACGACTACCGATGGCACTGCGGTTACCATCAGCCGGCCTGCGGTAGTAAAAATCGCGAATTGTAACCTCCCTAGGCCAAACCTCGCCATTCAACAATCTGGATGTATCACCTTCCGGCACGCATATCTTAAAAGAACAATATTTGGGAACTGTCAGACAACGATCATCACGAATTTCACAATTTTAACTGCACTATAGGAAAGAGGACACTTTTCTAAGCATATTAGAACAAAAATTTTTGCGGAACATGTAATAGTTCTCAAAAAAATCGAATTTGAAAAATTTAAATTTACATGTATTTTAGATACACCTTTTAATACGGCTGCATGATTAGCCGATTTTGTGTAAGGCAAAAAAA
This sequence comes from Cantharis rustica, assembly GCA_911387805.1. Lineage (NCBI taxonomy): Eukaryota > Metazoa > Arthropoda > Insecta > Coleoptera > Cantharidae > Cantharis > Cantharis rustica. Next base: position 44,518,697 of record OU426877.1, read on the forward strand.
ATTAAAAATATCCCTGAAAAATGACAGAACTCACCAAGGGTGGAACTCGAAGCCAATAGAATTCGTCTAGGTGTCGACCGCGACTGACAACTTTAAGAGTATATCAAAGCACTCGTACCGTCAACAAAATGAAGAGCAGAGACTCGACGTGCAAGTTTACCGCGACGCGACTCGTTGCAACAAGGTGTATCGGGTTACAACTACCTGCTTTTATATAACTTTAAAATGCCGTTTTTTCGAAAACAAATGCATGATTCGCACAAATTTTTGTTGCATTATACTCAGAAAATTGTGCTCTTTCTTATAGTGCAGTTGAAATTGTGAAATTCATGATGATCGTTGTCTGACAGTAACCCAATATTTTGTGTTTGAAGTCAAACTCTCACATGTTACATCTGAGATACCCACAACATTCCTGACATGTTCCACGAGCAGTTCCCGAAATGGAAAAATCGCTACCAGCCCAGGCAACTGTTGCCGGCCCTGCTATTCACATGCCCGAATGCGACCCTGCCCCTAACTCAACTTTATTTTACGAATTAAAATAAAATATTACCAATTGATGTAATTACTTTTACCTATCTGCAATCTGAATTTTTTTTTTAAATAACAATTCATAATTCTTACAACTGCAAAATTTTTAATTTTAAAATTAGAATTATTACAAATTGTCGAAATCGATAGAACATTTTATCTGTAATAAAAACTAACCTTTTTGGGGTACCATGTAAGATGTTTAATCCTTTTAATCTTTTATCCTCGATTTCATTCTCTCTTATCTATGATAATTATCTACCTGGCAAAAGCCGTTAATTCAAGGCTCCATCTTCTTCAAAGAGCTTGAACTATTTTCGAACTCGAAAGTTCAAAATCTGCATAAAATGATAAGTACACGAGTTCATTCATTTTGTTGTTATTAATTAACTTTCTTCAATTTCATTTATTGATATGTAAACTTCGCATATATCCGTGTGTTATTGTAGAGAAAAATTCGGTTTAAAAATTTTTTTTTTGTATTTTACAGTTTTTAATTTCATAATGTAATTAAAAGTTTAGTTTAAATTATGAACCTACAAAAACATAGCTAACAGTTTCTTCTACAAGTTGTTGAAAGTATAAATGTTATATATGATTTAGTTTGGGAGAAAACTATGAACTCCGAAGAGTCAATATTGCTTATATTTTGTACCAGCCTTAAAATATCATCGTGTGAGGACCCTCTCTAGAGGTCACTTCTCTTTGATCATTTATTGTTAGCCTTTTATGCTGCTATTAGTGACAATGTATTTACTACGAAACCTGCTTAATCCATTTATGATCAGCACCCACTGATGCGTGGGTTCGATGGAAATATAATATTTCTAAAGCAAATGCTGAGAAATGTACTCTTTTAATTTTGGTTCATTGCTAAATTTGTCAAATTTTTACTCTCAAGGTGCCAAATTATACAATATTTACTGTAAAATAGTAATTATATGAACAGTCAAGAGTTGCCAATCAAACCAAACCAATTAAATACAGGATCTGTTGTAAATTTTATTAGTTAGTTTAGTATGTAGAAATAAACAAAGTAAACAAAATCTTAAAATAGGTACTGCATTTTATAGTAACGTGCTTTTGGGTACAAAAACGTGGTAAAATTTGAAAACTTTTGGTTGAAAATTCACCACCATTATGGCTGTTAAATTCATATCATTCGCTAACTATTCGCGTTACTATATCGGCTGACTGGATCACGAAGCGGTTTAAAACATATATTACTTTCTCTATACATTTTGACAAAATATACTTTAAAAATAGTAAAATAAAATAAAAATCAAAAATTTTGAAAACCCCTGACTGTAAAAAAATCCTTTTTAAAAAGAAAAAAATAATTTTTTCTTCTTCATTCAACAACAAATTCTCAGACTTCCCCCCCTCCCCCCGCTACAAAATTTAAACATTAATTTTGAAGTCAGGGAAAACGGAGATTTGTTCCATTTACGAAACCTGTTTATACATTCCATATTAAACATTCTCCGTTTCCCCTGACTTCAAAATTAATGTTTAAATTTTGTAGCGGGGAAGGGGGAGTCTGAGAATTTGTTGTTGAATGAAGAAGAGAAAATTATTTTTTCTTTTTAAAGGGAACAGTAGTTTTTAAAGTAAGGTGCTTCTATTATTAATTTTTATTTTTAGAATTTTTTTACAGTCAGGGGTTTTTAAAATTTTTAATTTTTATTGTTAAATATTATTTTACTATGTAAGTATGTATGAATTTTAACTGTTAAGTAAAGAATACATACTTACATAGAAAAATAATATTTAAAAACAATAAAAGTGACAAAACATCTTTAAATACTGACTAAGAATTTTTTGAAAAAATTACGTTATAAAAATATGATAAATAAAAAACTAGTTTTTATTTTAAATTTTTATCATATTTTTATAACGTAATTTTTTCAAAAATTTTTAGTTAGTATTTAGAGTTCTTGTCAGTTTAATTTTCTTGTTAATTCAAATATTGTAAGTCCAACCTGTTAAATGTAAATTATGGTCTTTTTATTGTTTTTCAAATATTATTTTACTATGTAAACAGTTACTTAACAGTTAAAATTCATTATTTTAACATTTTGTTTAGTTTGTTTATTTTAACATTACATATTACTTACTACCACACTATCTACTAAAAAAATTTGATTTTTATAGGTTCTTTTTTTAATATATAATTTATATAGTATGTAAATATGCCACTTTTTTTGTTATTTTAAAAATTCCATAGTGTAGATTATGTTATAGAACGTCCTTTTGGTTTGTCATAAATATTCAGAAAACTTTAAATATTTAATATTTATTATAAAAGTAAAAACATCTATGGAATGTAAAATTCTTCACGATTAAATGCAACAATTAATTTATTAGTAAAAAATTTTCGTACAAGTTTTTAAAAATAAAAATTACGAAATATAGAAAGATCATAGAGTATGAGAAATACTGCGTTTGACATAAACTTTATCACCTATTTGGATCATGGCGTCTTTTGTTTTAATTTTATGTGAATTTAAGGATTGATTCTTCAACTCCATGTTAAATCCAAATAAACAAAAATGTTTTAAAATTTTTTTTACCGTTGGTAAAACAATGTTGCACGGAATAATGTTAATAAATATAATTTTACTTGTGTCATCTCCTATTCTCAGAGCAGTCGCGTTAGAGGAAATTTGTCCGTTAACTACAAGTTGTGGATTGAAACTTATCTGAGTTGAAGCTTCCGGTCCAATTGTATTTCGCAATTCTTGAAAGCTCTTATAATCTATCAAGGTGAAATTTGAATAATTGGATGCAAACCCCTGAAAATAAAAGCCATCAAGCAATAGGATATGGAAGAGATGTGAGCAGATTGAATTGTTAGAAGAAACCAGAAACTCACATTAACAATTACGTCTTGGATATTTTTCAGTTTATTTCTTATTTTTTTCATAAATTGTCTTCTTTTTTTAGCTTCAAAATAACATAATCTTACATCACTTGTTAAACACTCGAGAAGATTATTAAGGGGTGTAGTAATAGGAAATGGTACTACTTTTATCAGATCGCCTAAGTAATAACTAAAATCGCTTTCTGTTAAGTTGTTACTCATTACTTGTTAAAAACTTACGTACATCTCAAACCCATCGAGTTTTTTATCCGACTTTTCCATTTCTTGCTTGAAAATCGCGATGGAACGTTTCAAATTTGTAAAAAAATATTCACGATTTTCAAAAATTGTAACATTATCTAAGTTCAAAATTGCCGATTTACTACTTTTCGAATAGGCTATTATGCTTCTAAAAATATAAATTTATATAATTTCCGAAGTCTTAATTATTGCACTGTGTACCTGTCCACCATTCGGGAATTTCGAAGTCCATTTCTTGTACAAAGAGCTTTCTTTACATTTAGAGCTGGACCACCATCAATAGGATAAAGAAAAATATTTGTTAATTTTCCAACCAATTCCCAATCTGTTTCTTTATTTACTTTTTTCAAAAAATTAAAATATATCACGGCTGCACATATGCATACAATAAACAAAAGGCAATAGAAAATCATTGTTTTAAAATTTCAAAACGTCAATAAAATGAAATTTCAAAGAAAACTAAAACTGCGTTGGTCGTACTTAAAGCAATAAAAGGTTGATAAGAGAAAAATGTGGCAAACGTATAATTTGATAATATAATATTACTCGTAAAACAAAGCGAGTTCTAATAAAATTACGGAATTACTGCTCTCTGAACCTCATTACGGGAGGGGGGAGAGGTCACAACCATAATGGACCCAGGAAAAATGTAGAAAAAATGTTATTGCATGTGATTTTATTTTAAAATTATCAACTGTACAAGGCAGGTACATTTATTGGGCCCTGAAAATAAAACTGGCAAAATAATTATTTTAAAGACTAATTTACGAATTTTATTCTATTTTGAAATTATTTACTTAAAAAATTTATTCAAAATTAAGTGATAGAAATAATTACAAAAATATGCAATCAAATTATAATAATCATATCAAATTTTTAGCATAAACCAAAAAATGCACAAAACACTTTTTCGAAAACTAAAATGTTTAAGTTATCACAATATATAAATACACTGTATTATCGCAAACGTTTTCACCATACTATGGCATTATCAGGCGATGAACTAGAAGGAGATAAATACGGAGTTTTCTCCTTTCTAAGAAAAATTAACAATTTTCGAAAAGGGATGAGGCATCGTATGGTTTTTGAAAAAATACGTAATTTTTGGAGTACGATGATCTTCTTACCTCCGTTTATCTCTTATATAGGTTAGTATTTCATCTAAGATGTTTTCAGTTTTTTCATTTTTCACTTTTATATTTTATGTAATCTAAAATTTGTAATTTTTTAATTCTGTATTTTTATATTTTTATTACTTTTTCAATTTTGTAATTTATGTAATTTTATTAATTATTTGTATATATTTTTGTAGCCTTGATAATGAGTTAATAAAAACTCGAAACGTCGGACAATTTTATTGTTTCTTACTGACTCCTGTCTCAACTATAATTTACAAATTTTACAGTTGAGCTTACTTTTATTGGTAAGAGTACGCTATTATGACCAGCAGTATAGTGTACATAAAGCCTACACTGGCCGATTGGGAAGTGGGAGATCGCGGTTTAAATCCTGGTCGCGTCGGATTACTGCTAAAGTCTAATATCGATGTGACAGGGAAGGCAACCGAAAACCACTTCATTTATTATATTTTCAAGTTAGTCATCTTGGCTTTGGCGAAATTGATCGCCTACGCACTGCATAGTGTATGGTACTTGAAGAAAAATTAAATTATAGTAGTTAAAGACATAAATTACAAATATATTTGCAAAAATAGGAGACTTCAAAGATAACAATTATCTTTGGAGTCGGTACCGGTCAATGTAGTATGTCCATTGTATAAAGAAGGTAACAAATTTAAATGCGAAAACTATAGGGGCATCGCACTATTGAACGTTGTATATATAAAATTTTGGCAACATGTATTAAAAATAGATCGAACTAATATACAGAAGGCATAATAGGAAAATATTAACGCGCATTCAGTAAGAACAGGTCAGTAATAGATCAAGTATATGTGCTAAAGAAACTACAAATGACAAGCTACAAACACAAAATACCAACGTACATTCTTTTTATAGATTTCAAACAAGCATTTATGACAGCGTGAACAGAAACCAGCATTTCATTACAAGAATTTATTATACCCAACAAATTGATAAGACTGGTAAAGATGACCTTGGAAGAGACAATAAATAGGGTGAAAATGAGATCTATCAAGAAAATTTAAAATCAGGAGTGGACTAAAGCAAGATGATCCACTTTCTGCGACCTTGTTCAATGTAGTACTGGAACAACACCATATTCCACAGATGCCAACAAGACCTTGCATTCGCTGATGACATAACAATTTATTGTAACAAGAAGCAAGAGAGAGTTACAACAAATTCTAATAAAAATTCTAAAGTCAGCAAAAGGAATAGGTCTAGGGGTGAACGCAGAGAAAACTATAAATATATGGTGTGCAACTATAAACTATTTGAACAAGGCAGGTACTTACAGGTAGAACTGCAGCAAGGCGAAATATTGAAATTCAAAAATATGGAAACATGCACCTAACTGGGAACATTAGTAACAAGACAAACCAGAATTAACGAAGAAATAAAAGCCCGAATTATACTAAATTATAAAAAATTATACTAAAAATGACAAATGAGCGGGAGGAGACGAAAAGAAAGACCAAAATCAAGATGAAAAAAAGAAGTAGAGGACGACTTAGTTTGTTTGTTACACGTCATCGAATGGAAAGAGAAAGCAAAGAACAGAAAGATATGGGTTGGTATAGCAAAGGATGCCATGGGTCTACAAGGCCTGTAGTGCTGTAATAATATGTATTGTCGTGAAACAAAACGATTTTGACCCGCACTGTGCTGAATTGTTATTTTTGTAAATTTGATTTTTAAATGTTGGAGGTTGAAAAGTACAAGGTAGGGAGAAAAGAGAGAAGAATTGCTTTTTGCTAAAAATAGCCGCACGAGCCGGGTGTGTGATTTTTATTTCCTGATTTTGAGTGAGATTGTGAAATTTTGTAATATTTTATGAAATATTTGAATATTAAAATTTGAATTGTTTGATGGTATCTTTGGTCGGATTAAATAGCATCCGAATTTTATTGTGAGTTATATTTGGATGGATTATTATTTTTGGATTACAATTTATTTTTATATTGCAAATAATAATTTTTGAATAATAATAAATAATTTTTAAAGAAATTATTCTCTTAGCTGTAATTGAGGACTACCACGGGAACCTACTCCTGAAAGAACTCATGCTCTCCGACGATTAGAGCAAGCCGAGGTAAACTTCAAGAGTAGTCAAGGATTTGGTTAATAAAAAAATTGGTCAAAGACCACTATAGTATGTATGTAAATTTTAGTTTTTATTATTTTTTATTTTATTTATTACCACTTTAGATAATTTTTTAAAGTGTATGTTATGGTGCGTGTTGGTTCATCTTTGGTTTCCGGTTGACTCCTGGTGCTGGGACGAAACCAATTAACACATGGGTTGGTGAAATACAACTTTATTCGTCACGTAAATAAATAAATAATTAACGATAACAATAATACAACAATAAAATTAATTTATAAAAATGAATTAATTACAATGAATGAAATGAATTCTTCCTGATTATATGTTGAAACTCTGTCTTCTAACTAACAACAAAAAACCTTCAAGTAGCTTCAAGTAGGTATAATTTTTGTTTTTACAAAAGTCAAATAAATTTTACTTTTAATCAAGTTTGAATTTAATAGCATAACTTCTTAATCATTTTAATAATTTTTCAAGGTTTGCCTGACGAGATTCCAAAAATCGAAACATAAAATTATAATATTATGTACCAAGATATATCACTCATTTAAATAGTTTTTGAACAATATTACGTATTTGTATTTGTACTTAGGGGTCGATTGGCTACCAGAGCCTTTCAGAACTGCGACCAGTATTGATCTTTTGTTCATAACCCTACTAATTAAGTTTTCAGAAAGTCAATTTTGCTGGCAAAACATATAATATTTCTGAAAGATTTAGTTTGTACCTCTTTAGGTGTCAGTTGTATTTGTCCCAAGTGTTTTAACCTAAGTCTAGCTAAGGCATTGCAGTTGCAGATGATGTGTTCGGCCGATTCAATTTCCGATTCACAAAGTCTGCATTTGTCGTTGCCTACCAATCTCATTTTTTTGAGGTGATATCCCACTTGGCAGTGTCCAGTGAGTATCCCCGTAATTAGTCTAATTTCATTCGTTGATAGTAAAAGAAGCTTTTTAGCCTTTGCAGTCGAGTACTCGATGAATTTCTTCGCTTGTCTTTGTCCTGGTGTATTGTGCCAGAGGGTTTTTATGCTCTCCGTTTCCCACTTTGGTGCCCCTAGCCCCCTGCGTGTTTTGGATAGCTCGCAGAAAGGTTCAGGCTCAGTCGGGGTCGTTTTCGAGCCCGTTCTAGCTAGTTGGTTAGCTATTTCATTACCCTCGATTCCCTCATGACCTGGCACCCAGCGAAGAGCAATTTTGTTGCCCTTGACCAGTTTTTTGAAGGATTGTCTGCATTCCTACGTGGATAAAGACTCAAAGCTGTTGGTCTTGAGTGCTTTTATCGCAGCTTGGCTGTCAGACATTATATTGATTTGCTTGCTCTTTAAATTTCTTTGCAGGCATTCATGGGCACATAGTGTAATTGCAAGTATTTCAGCTTGCATAATTGTGGGATAGGCTTCTAAGGCTATAGATGCCTCGTATCTTGGGCTGTATATGCCTATGCCTGTTCCCTGTTCAGTTTTTGATCCATCTGTATACCAGTTGGAGGATTTTGTGTCCATTTGTATTGTTTGACTTCTAGCCGTGTTGCGGTTTTGAATAATAACTTCAAACGGCGTTTCAAAGTCAAAAGTTTTCGGAATGAGGCTTTTCAAACAGATCTGACTGTAAAAGATTCAGTATCCAGGTGATCTGTTTTGTCTCCTGTTTTGAATTTTCTAGTTTGGGTAATTTTTGTGGCGGCTTGTAGAGCTTCCCTCTTTACCCGTAGGTGAAGAGGTGGTAGGTCTAAGAGTATCTCCATGGCCGTCGTTGCGGTTGTACGCATAGCCCCTGATATACCCAGACACGCTAGCCTCTGCAGTTTTTGCATCTTGCTTTGTGTTGTGGTTTTGTTAGGTTTTGTCCACCATACGAGCGATGCGTATGTGACAATGGATCTTATTATTGATGTATATGACCAATGAATCATTTTTAGTTTTAGCTCCCATGTCCTTCCAAAAAGTTTGCGGCAAGCCCAGAAGGCTCCAGTTGCTTTGGAAAGAGTTTTATCTACATGTGATTTCCAGGTAAGTTTAGCATCCAGAGTTACCCCCAAATACTTCATCTCTCCGGAAAAAGGTATAGATAGACCCCAAAGCTGTGGAGCCTTTAGGCCTATTTTTCTACGCTTAGTGAATGGGACGATAGTGGCCACCCCTTTGCCGTGGCCATCGATACTTTCTCTCCCCCTAAAGAAGCCGTTACTATTCGGCTTTTTAGCATTGATTCTATCCATGTTATCGTAGAGAGCTCAATGCCATTGTCTCGCAGCGGCTGTTTTTATAGACTTTGTTGAGGTGTTATCAAATGCATCCTCTATGTCTACAAATATTCCGACCACAATTTCTTTTGTTGCAAGAGACTTTTCAATTTCTCTTACGAGGTGGTGTAGTGTATTCACCGTTCCTTTGCCTGGTTGATAGGCAAATTGTTTCATATGGAGTGGCGTCTCCTTGAGAGATTCGCTTCTAATATGATTATCAATAATTTTCTTCATTGATTTAAGAAGAAAGGAGGATAGGCTTATCGGGCGGTATGATTTGGCCTCATCAGGAGGCCTTCTGCCCGCTTTTGGTATAAATGCCACTTTTACATTCCTCCATGACGTAGGTATGTATCCTAATGCATAGCTGGCTTTAAAGATAGCTGTTATGCACGGAGCGATCAAATCTATTCCTTTTTGGAGTAGGGCCGGAAAAATTCCGTCCCTCCAGGTAATTTATAGGGCTGGAAGCTATTTATAGCCCATTTCACTTTCTCCAAAGTAAAGATTTTTCCTGCTAACCTTCTGCTATCCCTGCTGGAAAACAATATTACGTAAGTTATGAATTAAATTTTATCTCAATTTCATGTAACATGTAAAAATTAATTTAAAAAAAAAAGATATTCCTTTAAATATTATTGATAACAAAAAGTGTTCTTTAAGCAACTGCTCTTGTGCAGGTAGTTCTAGTAATTTAAGATAGACAATTTCCTTTATTTAAAAATTACTTATTTTCTCGATGTCCACGAAAAGTAATTTATTGCTTACTCAAAAAACAAACAACATGGATTAAACGTGCTAGTAAACGTCTATTTATACTGACTTTTTCAATATGTTTTAGAACACCAAGTAGTCGACTTTCTGATATCACATATTCAATTCGAATTTACTCAAAACTTGAAATTTTTCTTGATTTCTCAAAGAAAATATTGTTGAATGTTTTTATAGAATGTTTTTCTGATTTTTTTATAAAATTTTTTATTGTCAACAATTCATCAACATTCTTTTCCTCTGCCAAAAATTACGCAAGTAAAACAAAACTTTTTATTTTGCAGTAAGCCACAAAAAATTTACCTTCTTTATATTCCAATGAAAGGCTGGAAGAAAGCGTGTTGGTCTATTAGTTAATTTTTGGTTAAAAAAATAATTTTAGTTAAAAAATAATTTTTTAATTTATTATTTATTTCCGTTGATAAAAAAAATTTAAAAAGTATAATACTGCAATAAATGCACAAAAACGTAGAACTTGTATAGCACATACATAAATTACATTGTATAAACTTTGAATAGACTGAATAGACTCAACTCAACACTCATTGTTTGAAATATTTGCTGTATGCAATTTCTCCACTCCTTTACGCTCGTATACGTTTATATATTGATAGCATTTAGCATAGGTTCATTTTAAGTACGACTCTTTCGTAAGACGTCTCTTGCTACTGCCAGCCGTCGTTATCTTATCGTATAGCAATTCAGCATCACTATTACATTTTAACTGCAGATGTTGATTTCAAAAGCTTTTCGTTAGATAATAATTATGTAAAAATATAATTAAGAAATTAAAACACCACATCATTTTTTCAATAGGAATAGTGTCTGTGGAAATTTTATTAAAAATTATGATTTTTCTTTTTGGTGGCTGACTTTTTCTGGAGAGACGCAGTTTCAAAGACTCCCCTGGCGGACCGCCACTGGTCAAATCCTTTTTTCGTAAACCGTAACGAATAGCTTGAATCGAATAGCTTAACTTGGCAAACAAAACAGAAAAGTTGTTCTTTAGTTTCTGAATACATAACCAATCTCTCACGTGAGTTTTATTTATTGGTTTATGCGTATAGTAAATATTATATAATATGAAAAATAAATAAAAAATAACTTAAAAAGTTTTAGAATTTTGTAGTATGTGATGTTATAATAATTAAATCTAACAAAATGTTAAAAAAATAAAATTTTTAACTGTTAAGTACAGAATACATACTACAAAAGAAAACATAATATTTAAAAAACGCTAAAATGACAATAATTCATATTTAACAGAGTTGAATTTAGAATAAACAAGAAAATAGAATTATGAAAAAATACGCTATAAAATAAAAATAAAAAAAATCTGTAACATAATATAAAGGCCCCTATTTCACGATTATTATTGATCCTCAGTCATGTTTAACAGTAAAAATAACAAGTGAGAGCAAATATACCAAACAAAATTAAAAAAATTTAAAATTTAAAAAATCAAGAAATTAACTAAACTATAAAATAAATGAATAAGAAATAAATAAATTTAAATTTTAAATTTTTTCAATTTTGTTTATTTGTTATTTTTACTGTTAAACATGACTGAGGATCCATAATAATCGTGAAATAGGGGCCTTTATATTATGTTACAGATTTTTTTTAATTTTTATTTTATAGCGTATTTTTTCATAATTCTATTTTCTTGTTTATTCTAAGTTCAACTCTGTTAAATGTGAATTATTGTCATTTTAGCGTTTTTTAAATATTATGTTTTAATTATTATATGAAAAATAACGTTTGATAAAATTGTAGATCATTTTCTTTATCGTACGCTTCTTTTGAAGACAAGAAATCACAGTACGTATGTTGCACTTGGCTACTACTTCCTTTCGCAATCCAATCATTTCGATTAAAGTTGCTCGATCATTCACCAATATCGTTAGAGTAGGTACATTTTACTTTCGTTTTGAGTTTAGCTTGCATGTGCAGGCTTCCTGTTTCTTTTTGGCTTGAAATAATATGGTTAAATTAGGAGAACTTGCCATATATATATATTGTCGTGTTTTTTTTTTTCACTTCAACCAGATAAATTCCCTGGTGGTATTTGGAGTTTTGGTCACCAATCTAAACGTTTTTTTTTAATTTTGAAAATAAAACTGAATGGTTAATCACCGTACCTTTATTTTCTATAAACATAAAATATAAACATAAACAGAAACAGAAACAGAAACTTAAACTAATAAAATTAAACTTGAAATATACCGTTAACGGAATACCTTTTTTTTGTCGCACTATTTTCTTTCCTTTCTCTTTTATTGCCGTCGCCTTTTTGCTCCGCCACAGTTATTTCTTCTTCTCTAATCTTTCCAAACTTTACCTCTCCAACAATTTTATTTTTTACAAATTTATAGCTTCGAGAGCCCAATCCTTCTCGAAATTAATCGTTCTTTTCTTTATCTTTGTTTTTGATTTAATTAAATTTTGAGAGATCAATTTCTCTTCAAAATTTACCTGGAACCTGGTTTATTATTCTACCCTCACTACTCTCTTTTTTTCACGCTCTCTCTTCTTTTTACCCCTTTTTTAAATACATCTCAACATATATGAGACTTCAGTTTGACTTCTGACAACATTAAAAAATTCAGGCAGCTTTGGCATTTTCGATATAACATTTTAGTCTTTTTTTTTCTTTTGATCTTGTGCTTTACGCTTTGCACTTCTCTATCTTTGCTTCTGTTGCATGTAAACTACCTTAATCTGGGTTACTGGGTAAAATAATATAAATTTCTTTTTTTTTTTTAATTTATCGTTTGCTGAAAAAAGCCAAATGGATCCGTGCCTAGAGTAGAAAATGTTGAGTTTGTAAAATTTCGATCTAATTTTTTTTTTTCAGATTTAGCTATTAAATATTTTCTACTCTAGGCGAGAGTCTCCTAAAAGCGCGGGGCCCGTAGCATTTGCTTCGGCTAATCGGGCACTGCCAAGAGATAAGTCACTTTAAAAATTTGTACACTAAAATTTCAAAATTCCATTGCACTAAAATGCCAAAAATTCTACACACTTTCCAAAGTGGCTTACCTCTCGGGAATAAGAGTAGTATTCATTTTGTGCTGAAAAAAATTAGATAGTATAATATGTAAAAGCTGGGTTTCATTGAATAAATGATCAACAAGTTTGTATAATTATATTTTATATTGAAAATTAAACAATGTTTTTGTAACAAAATTTCTACTTTTTTTACATATCAAAATAGGATAAAATATGACATGATGAAAACTTATAAGTTAGATTAAAAATAATGTAAAATTTTAGTACATAAACAATACTTTATATAAAATTTAATAGCATAAACAAGATCAATAACAACGACTTTAACATTAATAGATATTTTGTAAATGTATTCCAAAATTATATAATATATAAAGTTGAAATAATGTTACCGCATGAAAAGTAATATAAAAGTATAGGTAACATTTTGTACAAGCGAACAAAATGTGTTATTACTTTTTGCTAAATTTTTGGATGACGAATTAAAATTTTACTTTCTTTTCATAGCAGCAGTAGGTTTAGGTACTATTAAATAAAATGATAAAATGGAAAGATGCGCACATTCTGACATTAAATTTACAAGAAGATAAATTGCAAATAAATAGATGGTACGATGAGATTGATATAAGGCAGTGGAAATCGATTAAACACCCATAAATAATAATCATAATAATATTCTAACAATATAAAATGTAGGACTATGTACAATTACTGATTAAGTATGAAAATTAGGTACATAAAAATGTCTTTCGTCAATTGTCACATAACTTCTCACAGGGTAAATATATCAATAGAATAATTAATTCTTTATTACGTATGTACCTACAATATCACTAACCACAAATTATTAAGTAGATATAAACCTTAATCGTCAGTCACATTAAAAATATAAGATATGTTTAAACTACCCAGAATAAAATATTAAATATTTAAAAAAAATTAATATAGGTAGGTACATCTAAATATTAAAAATTTGTCAAGAATTTCATTCTCTATAAAATAGAAGCACAACTATTCGTAATTAAATTAATGATATATTCTAATAATTTCTTTTGTACTCTAAGAGATATAAATAATTCGCCCCACAAAACATAAATATGTAGTTCGGGACAAGTGCTTTATTATAAAGATATGATTGTTCAATTTGAAGCACAATAAATGTCTATTAATTGTCAATTATTTATTATTCATTAGTTTTTCAAAGCTAACACAGATATTTTACACCGATTTGTTAAGTGTTTGCCATAGTGAAAAAACCATAGCATGAAACAGTGCATCGTGCAAGTGTGAATGGTGACCCATAATACAATACAATCTTTAATACTGTTGTGGTGCTTTAAACTTTTTTATTTGGATGTTACACTCATTATTATTAAAATAACGAACTTCATTATTCTAAACTGCATTATGTACAGCAAATGATATTAGGTAAGTTTCCAACTATTCCGGCACGCGACCGTACCCATATAGTATTCTTCCTGCTGATATAATTAATTAACCGTTGATATGTTTCAAGATTCTAATCGTAACGTTACGTTTTTAGAAAATAAATAATAAAATTGAGTATTTTCTTTACAATATCGCAGAATAAAACGACTCTTACCTTAGTAATTTTGCAAAACCTCCTAAAAGCTTTTCTGCAATAGGTAAGACCGAGTTAGCCATTTTGTTTTGGGTTTTGTGTAAAATTAAAGCAATACGCTTGTGCTATAAGAAAAATCACACATTTTTACATGTATTCTACAAGATAATTCGTGTTTGCAACACTGGCATTAACATTTATCGTTTCTGTGGAAAACCGAGTCGAAAACGCTACAACTGCGCGAGATTTTTAAACAAATCATTTTTACTAAACTTGCGTCCAAGTCAAATTGTATCAAATTTATATTAAACACTACAAACTAAACAATTTTTCTTCATATTACAAAATCTACCTCACAATAGTATAGTAGTAGCGTAAATACACTTTCGAAAATTTGTTTGCACGTGGTTTCAGGTAAACCACACCGTCGGAGTTACGCCACTGCACGGTAGAGTGACAAACAGTATAATATCTCGTATTGTTACATCCTAGTATTTTGCTTTTTTTTTTGTAATTCAAGAAACATCTTCTTTGAGATCAAGCTTGGCAGTTGCGTTAAGCAAATTGGCAGTGCTATCGCTAAAATTGCACTTTCGTTGAAATTTTTACTTATAACAATTTTTTACGATTTATTTCTACTAACAACAATTTATTATTATACATAGCGATTGCGATGACAAACTCATGATAGAGCGAGGGTGGCATCCCCCCCCCCCCGATTACAATCATGGGAACATTTTTTAAAGTGAAAAACGTTAATCATTTATATCGAATTTTCATTTCTATATAAATGTTTGAGAATTTGAACCTTAATTATACCTACATACATCAACTATATTTAGTTAAATCAACAGTTTTGTTGATTTTGGATACAAACAGTAATCGATAGTTTTTCTAATAAAAATTTAAAAAAATTTATTAAGTATGTGAGAAATATTGCTTCGAACAATACTCAATTAATTTGATTTCTGAAAAGGGACATTCTCGAGTGATATGATTAAAAATAATGTAAAAAATGTATTTAAAATTTTCATTTATAATATAAATATTATATTTTGTGTTACACTAGCGCTACAACTCATAGTGGCTTTTGATAACCACTTTATTTTATGAAGAAGTTTTCAAAGCAATTTACCTCGGTGGTTTGCCATTTTCTTTATGCTTTGTGGTATACCTTTATATTTAGTGTTGATTTTTAATCTTAAAGTGGTAAAATTATAAAAATTTTAGAAGTTATGATAGATTAGAGCATTGAACATTTCCCTTTTAGAAGTGAAATAATTCTGCAACTGTTGAAGGCAGAAGGAGGAGTCTGCTTGCTTTGGATAGGAAAAAAGTTTGTTAAAATCTGTAACCATTCCCAAAAACATGAAAGGCTGTCAAGAATTTTTTAAATCAATTATTTAAATAGTAAAGCAAGGTGAGAAAAACGAATGCAGATATTTGCAGGTTTATTTTTAAATAATGAAGTTAATCAAGTTAAAAAGTTTTATGTTTAAAATTAATAGTTCTGCGGACGCTTGAATAATACTTTTAACATCGAATGAATTAAACCACCAAAATTTCAAGTCCATGTCGCCGAAGCCAAATTGGAAGACTTTTTTTTTTAGATCAAAGAAGATTAGAAAAAGAACTTAAAAAATGAATTTTTTAAGTGGATAGTGTGGTAATTAGTAGTATGTTTTGTTAAATAAACAAACTAAACGAAATGTTAAAATAATACATTTTTACATTCTTTGCTTTTTTTAGTATTCTTTACTTAACAGTTAAAATTTATTATTTTAACATTTCGTTTAATTTGCTTATTCAAAGAAAATTGTTTTCAAATATGCTGTTAGCGCGATGGTAGCACCGAAGACGATAGAATTATTATTGCTTAATAAATTTTTAATAATAAATGAAAATTTTAAATAAATATTTTTAGGGAAATATAATTATGATTCCCAAAATTTCTGTTTTCAATTTAAGCTTACACTCTAGAATGCCCCCTCAAGTTTTCTCTCTATTGGATTAACACCTAAAAAAATTTTAAAAAACTCACGTAATTCTGATACTCTGATTTCCTTATAATTTATTTCTAATTTTAAATCGAAATATTATAAAATATTTAACTCTAAAGTTGTTATTGAATTTTTAATCGCAATGACGCTTAACTAAATTTAGTAGGATCTCCTCTTTCGTAATATTTAATTGAAATTCTGAATTTAAGGTACGCGAAAGTATACTACATATTATTATGCTATTTTAATAATTAGTTAAAATTGTCACTCTACCTAAATTGGAATGATGATAGTTGCAAACATTTTTTAAAACAACATTTTTGAGCAAGAGCAGGCAAATAGCGTGAATTAATAGCCATCACATTTACATACCTATTACTATAATACATAATATTGCAAAGCTAAAAAACTTGATAATTGCAATAATGTCATTTATTTAAGAACTTGTAACTTTAGATAAGCTCACAAAGTCATTGAAGATCGTCTTCACATTTAGGAATGTCAAAAATTTCTGCAAAAAGAGGTGGCAAACTCAATTTTCTCCAATTCACTCTAAACCAATCTAAATGAATCGAATGTTTACTACCCAAATTTCTTAATTCTGGAAGTTTTATTATTAAATTTGAAAATATTTGTGGTTCGCTACGCCGACCAACCTAAAATCAGACAAAAAGTAATTCAGCAAAAGTTTACCATTTGAAAAATATATTTTTTAACTTACTTGTACTTTTAAAGCTTCTATAAGTTTATCTTGATAAAGTTCTATGGTTTTAACGTCTGTGATTCCTGGCCTTTCGGCCGTTAATAACACAACGGCGGTAAAGAGGCCAAGTTCTGTATCATTCAGCGATAAAGCGTTAAATGTATCGGCAAAATGTACCATCGATGCAACAAAGTCTACCTGTAAAATTAAGCAATGCATTTAGATGTAGTGATTATTGATTGGGAACAGTGCCCCTTACATCGTACATAGTTTCTAGCTGCTGTCTCGTAGCAGTCGTACCATCGTCAAACATCATCGACGTATTTGACGTTAGCCTGGCAACGTGACTAAGCCATATTTCAAAAAAACCTAATTTAATGAGAATTAATTGATCGTCCTGACCAAGATCACAAAATCCGGGAACCCTTTTGGCAAACTCGACAACCCTTTGAACACACGGGGTAATATTTGCAGCAAATTGTTGCCATAGCCAGCATTTTTGATGCTCCATCGACTCTGCAGTGGAACTCGCAACATCGTTTTCTTCTGGACTATTAGGAGGTGGTAGCGATAAAGGTTTTCTAACCAAATTTTTAGTACGTTCTTCCGTGTACCCGCAATTTATGAGATGTGCTTGAGTAATGGAGGCTATGGTATCATAGACAGCCGAATGCTTTGTCTCTGTATCAGATTGGTCAGCATCTGTTGTAGACACTCTCGATGACTCATCTGTGCTATGTTCTCGCGATCGTTTTGGCACGCGGCCATATCTTACAGCTGAAAGAAAAAATAGTGAGACAACTTAGTTAATTGTTGCACAACATTACTTACAATCCCTAGACATGCCGACAGCTAAGCATTTTTTGAAACGACAATATTGACAACGATTTCTATTCAAGCGTATTACTAAACATTTGCCATCACGTAAACAACGATACTCTATTTGCTTCTGTATGCTTCTACGAAAAAAACCCTAAAATATATTTTTAATTGTAGTACAACTATAATTAAATTTAATAGCAACAAATTAACATGGTATAATCAAGTCACACATTGGTTCGATATTGTAGGGTCGAATAGATTTTCTTTCACCTAATTTCAACAACACGGGATCCAAACTAAAGATCTCAGAAAGATCTCTATAATAATTTACAAGAAAGTTACAAGATACGTTTCGTAGCACTATGAAGTTTTTAACGGTTTTTTTACCTAGCCCTCCCTTGCAAGAGAAGTTATAGTTTATCTAAAAACTAGAAATGATGAACTAGGTTTCTAGAAAAAAAAGTATCAAGGCTAAACATTGTTCAATTTATATTGCTATGATGGTATCAAAGTGAAAAGATAAAGAATAAGTTCACTAAACAGGATTTCTAATTCAATATATCAAATTATCTTTCTTTAAAACTTTCTGAATTTTAATAAATAGATCGATTTAAAAACTATATTGATAGGTTTTTATTTATCAGGACTATCTTAGCTTGATAAAGATGTAAAAAGTTGTATTTTATGAGAAGTGGTTTATTGTTTTTCATTTTGTATGATTTAAATTTTTTAAATTAAATAAAAGTACGCAAAAATTGCTAATATTATGCACCGACTAGGTACCCGATGTGGATCGCTACTGCAAGCATATTTTACAATTGCAGAGCATTGACTCTAGAAGGAGTGTTTGGGTTTATTAACCTAAAAGATGCACTTTCGCGGAAGGATATGACCGAGAGATATTTAATAGACTTAAAATAATCAATTAATTCGTGGTTTATGTAGTGAAACCTTGTATAACCATATCAGTATTTTAGAATGACCAAAAAATAAAACTTGGTATTTTATCGACTGAAGTTTGCGAAATTATCCATAGGTACTTACACTGGATTTTATTTGTGAATTTTATTTCTAAAAAGTGTTTAGTTCACTTTCCGGTGATTATAAAATACTGATACGGTTAATACGCAGAGATACTTTCGATCGAAATTCTCTCAGTAAATGCTAGAAAATAATAGCGGTAAACAGATCGTTATTGTTAGCATTCAAGAAGAAACGCTTGCTTGGAAAATATTATGACTTGTCTGTAAATAGTAAAACTAGAGTTTTTATGAAAACAAGTTTTCGTTATATCGAAAATGACTGCACAAAACGGAAGTAACTTGTAGTACTTAAAAAACCGTTATAAGCAGAAATAATAATTTTAATTAAATTTTAAATTTACCTTGCAGCCTTCACACGAAGTTACCCCGTAATGATATCCTGACGCTTTATCTCCACACACTTTACATGGAACAAAAGACTTTGTTGTAGAAGAACTGTTAGAATCGGCTGCTACATACTGTTGCTCTGAAATAATTTAAAATTTGTTAGAATAACAATTAATTAAAAATAAAACTAAAACTTTTATATTAAATTTTAAAAGCAACATTTTATTCTGAAAACGACAGCCTATCGATACTTTACAATAAAACAAATAAAATATTTCCAAATTAAATTGAAAACTTTAAAGTAGCAAGCAATAGATAAAAGTTGAATGAATTGGAAGAAAAATACAACTAATGCATGTAGAATAAAACAAAAATCAATACTTTTAAATAGCTAAAGAGTCTTGTTTACCCTAATGATAATGGTGGATGATTACGAAAAACTTTTAATGCTCTATACAATTATACAATACTTATAATTAATTAAAAAAAATATGAAATAAAGAAAAATAAGAATTTTATAGAGCAGTTGCCTGATTGGCCGTTGAAAAAAAACGGCAGTAGAAGTAATATAATATCAAATTAATTTTCAATTTGATTTTTATTAATGTAAGCTAATAATACCCAAAAATCTACTAAAAATGCCTCAACTCAAAATATCGTTAATTAATTAATCTGAAATAATGAATTTCAGATATTTATATTTAAAAGCGTTCGACCGTAAAAATGTACAGAAGAAAATCAACCAAGTTGAAAATTTATAATTTAAATTATAATCAGTACTTTATTTTTGATTTGTTAATTTTCTTTTTAAGTTATAATCTCAATTTTACTTGTATTTCCACGCTGCGTCATAATGATGGATACAGCAATACATAAAAAAAACATGTTCAAGCAATGAACTTAATTACGATACTTTTATAAATACAGTAAGCACATTCATAAATACATTGTTTTATTTTCATTAGTATTAATATGAAATTTTCATAAATTCAATGAATTTTTGTGCATTGATTCAACGAAAGTTTTATTGATCCAATATATTTTTTTAATCAAAAAACTTGTGAGAGAAATTAGCTGATGAATCCCTAGAGAGTATAATACAAATAAAAACTATCTACGAGTATTATAATATACTAGCGATCTTCTAATTCATTCATCTATCTAATCGGTTCACTTATATATTCAACCAATCATAGGTAAATTATAATTTATAATAAGTCATAAAGTCTCCTCTACTTTATGGAATTTATAGCAATAAAAGTAACGAATATTAAATTTGACAAAATAACAGAACAGCTGCAGAACAATATTAATTTATTTATAATTAACCAATTATTTATTTATTTGTTTTATTCTTCGATTTCTACTTTTGAGCGTGCGTGGAATAAAAATATAATACACTTCGTGACTGTGAGAGAACGCTATTATTTTCGCGATGTATCCGTATAGCACTCCGGTTTCACCCTCTGGTTTCGTTAATGTATAACATACTATTTATTTAATTTATAAACTTACAATCAGAAGAATATAATTCTTTTTAAAGTTTAACCTGTGTCTATACAAAAAACTAAAATGAAATTCTTCCGTTTCATTGTTTGCAAATTTGTCAATAGCGTCTTAAAATCGATTTTTTTGATAATTCATGCTTCAATTAAAAACAAGGAGGTCACTGGTCTTATTTTGCTACAATCGGTTCTTGAGCTTTCATTGTGTAGATGCTATTACTTTTTCTATTTTAATAGGCCGAACTCAAGTGCCCCCCCCCCCCGGAACCTCGATAATTTCTCTTTAGAAAATATTTCTAATTTATCTACCACAAAATAATTAAAAACGATTACCTATATTATATATCATGAATTGGATATGTATTGTGAAAGAAGTATCTATTTTTGATAGATCAAATGACCGAAAATACACTGTATTACTTTCACGATCTACTTTTATGAAGTTTGAATTATTTTAAACTTTAAAATTACATTTTCATTTTTATCCTGTTTAAAACCCAGAATTTGAAAATTTTCGTTATTCTCAGTTAAGCCATCAGAAACACACATATCACACACATCTGTATCATATTCGTATGAAATTATTTAAACGTAACAATCTATATTCAACGCTTTTCGTTTCGATTAAAACTGACTTATATTTTATAGAACATTCTGTTACAAATTTCCAGGTTAACGCAATTATTTTGCTAATGTAAAGTTATAGTAAAATAAGGACATCTGAATCGGGAAAAGCCAGGTACAAAATATGTTACTAAATAATTCTGGTATCTAAAATTGGTTTTTAAAGTATTAAATAATAATCTAATCAAATATTAGGACATTTCTTTTTATTATTTTTTTATCTTTTGGTTCTCTTAAATAATTCAAATGCTAAAGAAAATGTAAATATATTTAAAAGTGACTACATAATTTACAATATTAAATAATAAATTAGCATCGAATAAAAAAAAACGTGTTACTCTATTTTAATCTCGACTGCGAACATATTTTACTAGAACTGCAAATAAAGCAAAACCGGTTAATTTAAATCTTATCAAGCCAATAAAAAATTAATTATAAATTTTAAGAAAGTTTAGGAAGTATAATAAAAAAAGTAAAGGAACATAACAAAAACTAATTTTAATACATTGTTTGGCAAGATAAAATCTAAGCTGAAACTTTAACGATATTTATAATTTTAAAATGAAAAAAATATCAAAGCGTTTTAAAAAAATATTAATTTTTCATCGAGATCTTTTAAATTCTTTCCATTTTAATTATGTAGAGATACACAATTGTTGAAAATACAAATTTGGAACAACGAAAACGCAGCATTGTTATACAAAATTTATTACAAGAGTTTTAAGCCGGAACATTTGTAATATATTAAGATTTTTTTTCAAATTTCTAAGAGTGGCTGTTGAATAAAACAATAGCTTAATGTAAACCAGGAGTTTCTAAAAATGTGTAATTGTTATAAGTACAAGTAATTAAAATCAAAAAATTGCATAGAGCGGTGGAAAGTTGCGTTTTGTGTAGAGCTGCTCATTGAAAGTTCTTCTCGGCTAGAAAGGGTTAAAGTTGGTAAGAGCGGTTTTTCATAAAACCTATCTAAATAATTAATTTTCTTTTAATCTAGAATGAGTTTATCACTGTAATATTAGAAACTTAAAAAAATTGTGAATGTAAAAGCCACGTGGGTGCAATATATACTTTGCGATTGTAGAAAGGAAAAGTAAGAGTTTGGAATATGAATAATGGTCTACCTCGTGTTCTCGTGAAATGGATTTTTAGAAGCATCACTAAAACTGCCCCAATTTTATCTGAAATCCATTGTCATATATAAAACTAATAATATTCACATAGTCGCAGAGATGCATGAAAAATTTCGCTGAAAAATCGTTATTGTCGTTATGCTGTTTTTACTGATGATTTTGCAGTCATGTACAAAAACTGAATGTTACAGAGTGAAGTTTGACAGTTTAAAAATGTTCTTTTTAAAAACTACAAAGAAAATTAAGAAATATAAATTCTAAATCAAGATAATCGTTTCCTATTACCACAAAAGAAACCAATCAAAATTGCACGCTCTAATATTATAACGTCAAGTTATCCGACTTTATTTTTAAAATTACATATTTTTTTTTTAAATTATTAATTAATAATCAATCAACCGTTTGTTTCCGTGGCGGTACTTTCTTCGTCTTAATATAAACATTTTGTGTTCAGGGATTTTTTTTTATTATTTCCGAATAAAATTTCGTGGGCACGGATATTTTTGCATCCGTATGTGTATTTGTATACTGGTACACACAAAATTGGCTAACATTGCGAATCGAAATATAAATATATACTTGCAAATTGCTGAGAAATTGAATTTTTGTTTGTATATACAATTTCAAACAGAGAAGGAATTGAAACAAACTGGAACTAGTTTTAATTCAACATTATTACATATACCTGAAAAATGAGAAATACATAATTTAAATACAATAAATTGAATACTGTCACGTATGCTCAATTTATGCGTGCCTGAGCTTCCTACACTTGTACCTGTACACTCAAAGGAATTTAAATTATAAATAATTTGCATAATAAAAAATTATTAAATGGTTTCTACTACTAAAAAAAGAATTCTAGATTGATTTTTATGTTTCCAGTCGCACCGCGAAGAGGAGTAGCCCTCTTTTAACAATTATGTATTAATTTCTGTCTTCAAACAGCCATTATTTATTTTTTTTGTACTTCTGCGTAAAAAATTTGTGGCCCACAAAATGTTTTATCCGAATTGAGCCATTAGTTTTTCGTACGACGTTCCGTCTAAAAGATACAAAGAAACTTGCAACTTTTTAACAATTCTCTTAATATAATTCATAACTCGAAAACCGTCGATTCTAGACGAAAAATGTTAATAATCTAGTTTGTAGATAAATTAATGCTCTTAAAAACATCATTAATCCATCGACTCTAAAAAATCAGTAGTTTTGAAGTTATGACTGTTTAGAGACAGCAATTAAAAAAAATTATTTTAATTAAGCGGATTTTTTCTTAATAATTCAAGACATTTTTAAATCTTTTAAAAAACAAAAGAAAATTACATTTTGCACAGCAGGTGTATCTACTCTTCCATAATTGAATTACTATCTATAATTTTCTTTACATTTAATTATATTTCCTTAAATGAAATGCTTCACAGCGTGGTAGGGAATCATTTATTTAATTTTAATTATTATTGTAGAATTGAAATATGAATGAAATATTTAAAAGGTGCTGCAAGAAAATAACAGCAACCTGGTTGTGTGTACTATAACACAACAGGTATTTTATTTACAAGCTTCAATAATATCTTGATTGTTTGGTTAGTCGATGAACCTAAACGGTCTTCAACTACACTTGCTTATTTTATAGTCTTTGCAACAAAGCTCTTTAAGGTAATGAAGATTTGTAAGTTTTTCAAGATGAACGTGATGTTTTGTTTTCCAACTTCCTTATTTCCAATTATGACCAATTATAACTAGAGAAAAAGGTGCTGCACGCTATTAGCTTTTTTAAGAGCTTTGCCGAGTATAAATTGTAGAACATACCACGAATATCGAATATGTATATGTACTTTGTGCATAAATGAAATACTGATTGAGCTTTCATTACCCAAACCATTAAAAACAAAATTAAATGCTAAATTGGTATAATTAAATATCTCTATGTAAATCTGTAGTCAAAAATAGGTTTGATTAATTTTATTTAGCAAAAAGTAGAAAACGGGTCAATATTTGCAATTTAAACTATATTGGCAGATAGTTTTATGAAAATACCAGTTTGCTCTATTTTCTACATGGTTATAATAATCAATTTATCGTAATCAGAATGCGGTAATATTTCATCTGATATATCATACATTCCATTTACAAAACGCAATTTATTATGGTCGAATTGCCAAAGATTTTTGTGCTCTATGCTCTATAAATATTTCAAGTTTATTTCTTATCATAGACAAAATTCTATTTCTTACTTTATCCTTAGAATTTTAATTAAGTTAGGTAACTTGAACATTAAATATCTTTTAAAAAATTATAATTGAAAATTAATTATTGTAGACAATTATAATCAAATTAAATTTTGTTATATATTATATTAAAATTAATTAGCAAACCAGACCTTAAAGTTACAATTTTAAAATAATCACTGTTGATACTTCCAGCACATAATTCGCGTAGTATGCAATTAATCCAAGTATTTGGAAGCCCCGATAATTTATGCTGTAATTAATTGATTAAAATACTTTCCCAGTAGAGCTTTTAAATTCACTGGTGTGTAATTAAAATGATCAAATGTAAAATTGATACAGACATAAAAATAAGGAATTTAATGATTGCAGATACTAAAAGTAAGTACTAGTCCGGTCATTATCATGTTACAATGGTTGAAAGTTAGTATTTGATTGAGAAATAAAAAAAATTTAACAATTTTTAATGTATCTTACTTTTTTGCGTGAATTTAATTAATCGAAATCTCAATTAACATTGTTTAACATTGCATGTTATACAATCTCTCTTTCTTTTAAATTTCGCTGGGTCAAAATCAATTAAGACACTAATAACTCATTTATATTTTATTCTCTCAAAAAATATTGTTCGACTACGCCTAAACTCTGAAAAAAACTTTTCAGATACGGAACTGCTTGCGCAACTAAATCCTTAATAAAACGCTGAAATATTAGAATTTTAACTATAAAGTGAAGAAGACAAACGTGGAAAACTATTATTTAAAAAACACTAAAAAAGCTATTTTACCATATTTATCAATGCATTTTTAGTGTTTTTTAAATAGTAATTTTCTACATAAATTATATTATATTCTTTACTTGACAGTAAAAATTCTAATATTCTAGCGTTCTGATTAGTTTTGTTAAAATTATATTTTACAATACATATCCAAGTACTAACTAGCAGAAAATTAAGTATAATTAAAATTATCATGATAAATATAAAAAATCCAGCATTTTGTAGGTACAATTTGTAATACATGTTCACCTTTAAAAAAATTAAAAAAAATTATACGTATAAAGTAAATATAAAATTCAAAGGCGAAAAATAAACAATTTGTTTACTCATTTCAAGCTTTATAATTTTTACATTTGTCAATAGATTTACTTATACGTTAAATTTTTATTTGCTTTCATCAAAGAAATTAAAAGCAAAAATTGCGTTATTTTGCAAATTCACCCAAAAGAAGTTTTTCTTCGCTTAAAATTTTTTTTATCTATAAATATGAATAATTCAGAATAATAAATAATTTGAATAAGCCCTAATTGAAAAATATATATGGTGTAGCAAAATAACGGCGACTAATAGGTAAGTAAAATTTTTCAATATCTGAATTTAGACCGCAAAGTCTTACGATTGCATTTCGGAGCCGATAATAGCAAATGATGAATATTATATAGTTTAGCTAGTTTTAAAAATTGTCAATAGGAAATTTTTTGTTCTTGAAACCGCCAAGTTGTCGGTTAGAGTATTTTGGCAACAGACGCATCGAAGACGATTTAAAATTTTTTCTTCCTCTGTGATGTAAATCGCTAAGTAATTTTTCTTCCTTTTATCCTTCAAGTGAATGTTGTCCTCTGCGGAATATCTTCACTTCCAGGCTAAAAAGGTTTGTTTTAATCCCTAGCGGTGTAATATATTCAAAACTCTTCTGATGTATTACCGATTATGTTATTATATTAACAACATAAAACAGTTTCTTTGTAACATTAATAATAAATAATAAAATATTAAAATAGTCTAAATAATCAATCTGATTTAAATAATTCACCTCTACTAAACATTTTTAAGAAATAATAACTCCCCCCCCCCTTCTAACTTACCCTACATCCACTTACATTATTTCTCTTTTATATTAATTATTTCTCTACCCTCTAGTGAATTCACACAAAATATATTATTTTTTTAAATACCCCCCCCCTCCCACCCTCTCTCCTTTCTCTTGCAATTTAGTCGATAAATACGATAATTTTCTCGTTTCTTTTTATAGTTCATCACCTGATGATGCCATAGTATGGTGAAAACGTCTGCGATAATATACATAATAATGTATTTATATTGTGTTAACTTAAACATTTTAGTTCTAAAAATTGTTTGTGCATTTTTTGGTTTATTTTAAAAATTTTATATGATTTAGAAATTATTAAGCTAAGTAAACAGAATAAACTTTAATAGAAATAAACTTAAAAATAAGAATTTTAAGTAAAATGTGTAGTATTTAAAATACTGGTTAAAATTCTATTTTGTTAAAAAATATTGGAATAAAATTTCATATCAGCATTTGATAGATATTCAGTTCTTTAAAAGGTTACTTATTATTATAAACTCATTATAATAAAATATGTGCATAAAATAATTTGAATTATATTGCGATTGTTCGGTTTGTTAATTTTTAATTAAAATTTTAATATTAAATTAAATTACAAGTTACAAATCTATATATTTAAATTCAATAACTTAAATAAGTTTTAATAGTAATATAATAAAATAAAATGACAATAATAGTAATAATTACCTATATATAATCAAAAATAGTTAACTTTCAAAAGATTTAAAAATATTGAGAATTTTTTAGATTAAGATTCAAATTATTTATACTTATACAAATTTTCTAATTATTTTATCAATATATCAAAATTGCGATCTGGACACTAACTTCTTCCATTAATATCTGCTTCTCCGACATAGTTCTTTTAAATGATTCTAATGTTTTGTTCATTTTCTTTAGGGAGCGGACACAAACTACGTGTCCTGGTCACAGAGGGGATTAGGTACAAAAGAGGGAAGGCTTCTAAGAGGTTAAAATGAAACCACATGGTTTATGGACGCTCCCTTGGTGCTGATCGTGGATTTCAGGAGAAGACAAGTATAAACTGCTTGTTCACCCTCATTAGGCTTCGCACTTACCCGCAACCCCAACAAAGACCGGCATTAACTCATCGAAACTTTAAAATTATAGTTTATAAGCTAAATACTTGAGGTTATATTGAAATGATCTGATTTCATTCAGGACTACAGTTCTAAAGAGATAAGTTCAAAATCCTGAAGATATCTTTAGGTCTCTGTGTATTTTGATTGCATACTTTGCAATCGTTTGTGTATTTTCTAACTCCAATAAGTTGAATAAAATCATGAATCATATCGAAACGGATCATTCATAACGTAGAAAAGTAGATACATTAATTCAAATCTAGTATGTTTTAGTTAATCTAATTTTGAGAGTATCCTTGAATAGTTGTTTTGACGATAGATCAAATGCCGAATTTTAAAATAAATTATTCGTAGTTTTCAGAAGATTTTAGCTAATTTATAGCTAATAAAAACCATATTATAGCTAATTTATTTATTTATTCATAAACATAAAACGTAATATAAAATGGAAGAAATAAAGATTTTAAAGTTTTGGTCTATATATTCTTGCCAATTACGTGTTTAAGATTATTATTATTATTAGTTTCCTGATGCTGCACTACACATAACAAACGAACAAACCGAAAAACCATAATAAAATTGCACACAAGTTCTAATAATTTTTATTGTAAAAAGGACCAAAATTTAATGAACAAAAATACCTATTTAAATTTTTTGTTTAATCTAGACAGTTTATCGAACTATGAAATGTAAAATTATACAATTAAAAATGAATGTATGCGTGTATTAATGCATAATAACTTTCAGATGATATGGCATTGACCTCAAATTAAAATGAATTAAATTTAATTCCGCTTTAACAAAAAAACTTTCTCTCATGATAAAACTTTTAAGACGATAAAAAGAAATGCATTTATTAAAATTCAGTACGGTAAATTTTAAAATAAAATATTTGGATATGTGAGATGAATTCTTTTGCTCACACAGAGCTGGAATACAAAAATTTGTAAAATAAGCTGAGAATTTAATATTTTATACAACTGGAATATTGGAACACGTTTCTATACGCATTTTTTCTATTATCGCCGATAGCCCAATTCACACTTTCAGCTATTCAAAATTTGTATACGAATCGTATTCTAGTATTTTCACAGGAAGTTAATACATAAATTTAAAGTAAAAAATTACCTGCTAAAAACTTAACACTTGAAATTTTGAACACAAATGATTTATAAAACTTAAACTGTAAAATGTATGCTTTTAGCAAAATAAATAATAAAACTTAAAATCTCTACCGAACAAAAGCAATCTCAAGTCGTGAGGTGTAAAGTAGGTACTACAATCAAGTCTTTGTTATTGTCATTAAATTCAAATTACAGCGTTGAAAAGACGTTTAAAAACTAGAAGAAAAGTATCACCTTAAAGATTTTACATTGCAAAATTAACGATAAGTTTCGAACATTTCTTTATAATATATTAGTATAATTATATAACACTGCCAGCGTTCCCCTGCCTATAAAATGCAATACCCAACCCCATCGTATTAATCTCGCTCACAATCAATCGGATTCTAAAATTCGAGCCTACACAACTTTAGTGCACCTGCATAAGGTTTTTCTTGTCCCGATTTTTATGGATCGTACAAAGGTAGAGAGCTCATTAAAATCAAAACAATTTATGTAAATTCCTTCAATCGATAAAGTGATAATGTTAACGTATTGGGGGAAGCTTCAGGTTATGATTTAATATCTATAATCCCATAAGCAACGAACAAAATTTTTTTCTGCGGTCTCAAAAATGTCTAGAAGAAGATCGATGTGAATAACCTGATATCGTTTTAAATCAAATTTATTGGATTTATTATTTTTCGAATAAATTAAAAGCTATTCGGTATAAAGGGCTCAAGTCAGAAATTGGCGAATTTTTTTATTGCCGGAGTTAAGTCTATTTTGTATGCTCTATCGACTCTATCATTTTCGATTGAAAACTAAATCTAATAACCATAGATTGCGAAAAATGAATACTATACAATTTGTATTAAAATATCCCTTTTGTCCTTCCATTTTGCTTATTTGCAAAAGATTTATATTATTTTTTTTTTCAGGAAAAATCCAACCCCTGAATGATGGAAACTTCTGGAAAAGCAAAAATGATATTGTTCAATCCTATATGAAAGACATTGTTTCGGTTATGTATTGATTATATTATTAATTCAGTGCCATTACATCTTACATTTTTTATTTTATTTTAAGCTTCAGGCAAATAAATATTTGTGTTTGTTTTTTTATCTAACCGCTATAACTTGTATAAGCAACTTATTCACTTCCTTGGATAGTGTTTCGGTTATAATTTAAAACAACGGTAGTTTTAATATATCAAAGTTAATTCCCGCTTCTTTATATAAAAAACCCAACCTTAAAAGTCTAAAATAAAAATTCCAAAAGTATCTATTTTTAGACTAATTTTATAAAAATATACTAATAATGAGAATTTTGCACTTTTGCTTGTCTGGTCATGGTAAATGCGAATAGTTTTCTATTATGCATTTCATTGGAATATATTATTTCAAGTTCAATGATATTACAATCGGGCAAAATGTTAATTAGGACTAATTTATTAGTATTCCAATATTTTATTAATTTTTCGACAATGCGAGAGCCACTTAATTGCTTCAAGGTATGTTTTTGGTGAAGATTGGTTCATTGCCCGGTTTGGAATCACTCCTGCTGGAGGCGACTATATGAAAACCTGTTTTCATAAGTAAATAGCATCATAGAGGTTTCATCTTCACGTCTAACCACTTGTAAAATGTATAGGATGGTCGGATCCGAATAAATTCTTCTTATAAAGTTAAAAGTAATTTAGTAATATTTAAAATAACTTCCAAATTACCTACCAAATTTGCAAATAAACTTATATCCCATTATGCTAATTATTGTCCATTATGGAACATGCAATTTATTATTGTTATTCCATCATTAATAATTTATTATAAAGAAAAAACTTCCGTTATGATTATATAATAATAACGTCAAGAGGAATTCTTTATAGTTTATTATACATCAAGCGGACAGGGTACATTTTTTAATTAATTTTATTATACTAGGATAGAATAATTAATTGGAACATCATCAAAAATTTAAAATAATGTAATTTAAAATTGCTACATTTAAGTAAATCCTATAAAAGCTTCGTTCAATATTTACAATTTAATAAATAAAACAGATATTAACGTATCGAACGAACAATGGAAACATAATTTCCGAAATGGCATTCTGGAAGTTTTAATGCGATGCTAATCACAATAAGCAGAAATTTGGTATTGGCTACAATTTTTAAACGCCACCGATGAACCGATGAAGTTTAGAACAAACTCATCAGTCATTGTTTTGATGTTTCGTTCCGGATTAAACATAACAATTAATTGTTTAAAACCACCGACGAACCCGAAAAAATCCACTTAAAGTGAAGAAGCGACTCCCGAGTATAATTAATTGGTAATTTCACGTGCACGACATTTTTTTGTAAGTAATAATACTACAATAAAGAATAATAAATGGCTTCCATCAAGAAAGATGATCTTCATTAATTAAGGCAAGTCGAGAAGAATGTGTGCAATATTTCAGTAAAGACTCGAAAAACTCGAATAAGAATTATTGCATCTTTTTGTGAAGTTATCCCGAACGAAAAATAAAAAGTTTGTCACCACGAGGTTATTGGCACGGATTATCAACTTTGGAAACTTATGAGCTACTAAACTGAGTTACCGAATTGCCTAACTTTATTGTTCACGTAAAAGTGTCAAACGCCAAAAACAAAACAAATTGGATTATAAACAAAATAAGTCAATTTAATTATTTGGGGTACCGAGATAATATAGCTTAATGTGGAATCGAAACCACGGCACAAATAATTTGATTGCTAATTACGCCGACTACCTGTAGGAAATAATATAAAATATTGACTGAAAAATTGATTGGTATACTAAATTATCATGCTTGACTGCTAAACAATTATAAAATTTCTTTATGTTATGAAAATAATATGACATTAAATTTAATTGTAAACATATTTCTTTTAAAAGTTAAATTGGTTACAAATAAATTAAAGGCAGTTTTGCTAATGCCCAAATATTATAAAGAAATTACTGAAAATTTTCAAGTTTATCAAATTGGTTTCTATATTTAGCATAGGGCATAATTAGAAAGTAACGAGGACATACATTTTTAATCGACTTGGTTGTAACAAAAATTATACAATTTTATATTGTTTTTACAGGCCGTTTGATATGGGTTTCAATTTAAAACATGACATTACAAGGTAATTTTACAAACATTTTCAAGTGCCCTAATTTAATTTTTTATCTTTAGAAATGTTTATTCATATACTTGATTACGAATTGAGGTAGGTTGAAAAGTGGGAAGCGAAGGTTTTTTAACCGGAACGCCGTTGCGGAAGTTGTAGACTTCCTAAAAAATATTTATGCACGGAGGTAGAATAAAAAACGTAGGTAACAAATAAAAATAGCTTAAAGCGTTGCAATTTAATAATTTTCCTGGTGTTCTTACTTAAAACTTGTAAACACTACTATTATTTACCACTCTCAGAAAAGCCTGCGAGCTACTTTTCAGCGTTCCAAAGCAACTTAACTTTTTAGTTTATTTGGATTTCTTCCAATAATCTACTTTTTCTAAAAAAATTATCTAGCTACTTTATGAAAATGAAATGATCTAACCAAGATGCTGGTTTATCAGTGCTGCACCCGAGATTTATATTTCCGAAAAGATATTTTTAAAAGTAAAAATCTCATTATCTTTACTGTAGTACATACATATTTGTAGATATTTATCAAATAATGTAACAATAACCTGCGGTGTGTGCTGTAATAAACTATAGAAATTCTCAAAAAATTATACAACATTTGTTATTCAAAATGCTTTCTATAGTCTTCTAGCAAGTTCTAAAGTTCATCATTTTCTTATGCCAAAAGGATGTCTTCAGATCTTTCATTATTCTGCCTGAAATATATTATTTATATATTTTAAACACAAGAAAATATTTAAAACATCCCTCGGTATCACATTCTGTGTTTTGAGAATAAATACATCTGTACGTTGTAGGAGTACACACTGGGGGGTCTGGAAAATATGAAATACCTTCCAGAACTTAACAATAACAGAAAACTAAACTTCTCTCAATTTGGTAGAATGTACAAATGAAAGTTAGATTTCGAGTTCAAAAGTCTTGAGTTCAATAACACAATTTTTTTTTGGAATACAATAATTTATTATACTTTTATACTGGAAGGTATCTGGGGGGAGGGGAGAGGGAAATACTCTCCAGTACCTAACAATTAATTGCAGAAGATCAGAATTTTCTCAGTTCAGGAGTTCGATAGTACAGTTTTTTAAACACAATTATTGAGATACTCTGGGAGGTATTCCCCCCCCCCCCGGTTTTAGAAACCTCAAGTTTGTGTACAGAATGTTAGAATTGAATTTTTATTAAATAGAAATCTTTATTTTTTTGAGAACTACCAAGTGCAGAACTCCGTAATTGCACAGAATACCTTTTAGGGAATTGAATCTCAACAGTTCCAGTAAGCCGCCGTAACATAAACTTTTATTAAACATTTTCAATTTTGAATTTTTACAATAATTATTGTTTTGTAAATAAACCCATATTTACTTTTTTGTCATTTTCTTTGTAAGAAGAGAAATTGTATTTTTGCAAGATTTGACTTGGTACTATATGGGCGGAAATAAGCCGCTTCAAAAAAATTAATAAAAAAGTTGTGAAATTGAATTTAAAAATTAATAATTTAATATTTATTAAACAAAATTATGATTAATAAATTAGACGAATATTGGGTGTAAAGGGGAAGCAAATCAAACAAATTAACTGCTGGCCAACGTTTCGGACTATATATTAATCCATCTTCAGGGCTAAAATATGTTTTGTTTACATTCCAAATAAAATTATGAGTTTAATGTAAAAAAAGTTGTGTTTAATTATTGAATGAATTTTGATGGAATTCTGGAAAATAAGAGATAAGAAGGTAAAAATAAAAGAATAAATTTTAATTATTAATAAAGAATATTAAATTAAATTAGTCAAAAAATTGTCATTTGATGGAAAAGTTATAAATGTTGAATATGATAGTATATAACGTGTAAATCGCAGAATCGCAAATTTTTTTCACAATAATAAATGTTGGATGAATTAAAAATTAATAAAAAGCTTGAAATTTCATTTAAATTTTTTCAAGTTCATTTCGTTAATTTATCACGTAATTAAAATTTTGAAACGTCGAGGTTATCTACGTCGAGGTAAGAAAAACTTTTCAAACATTTCTTTTAAATAAAATTAAACCCAGAAATTGGCCAATGAAAGTTTTTAATTAACGTTTAATTAACGTAAAGTTTTTAATTAACGTTATTCTCTTTTGTTTTGTTTAAATCTAGTTAAATTAAATGAAATTAATTAAAAAAATTAAATAACATTTTAATATTTTTTCAAAATCTTTCGTTTACTTTTCTTTTTAACTTTTTTTCGTCCTTTCCTTAAAATCAAGGATTAAACTGTAGGTAATGTAATCATGTAACATTTTCTGATACGATTAATTGTTCATAAAATTTTCTTTGGTCACCATTTTCCAAGACGGTATAGTTTACAATTTATATTATTTAACATTCCGACACAAGAATCATTCGTGCTGCAATTATTAACTTTTGTTGGATGGTATAATTATTTATTTCAATGGGTATCTATATTTTCTATAATTTAAATACCACATCATAATGGTATGAAATTCTAAAGCTTCGTTGCCCCGTAGCGTTTAAATAAAATGTATTTTTCTTTTAAAAATTAATATCTCGCATATTAAAAATTGTTTTACATAAAAGCAATTTTAGGTTCCTATTGAAAATTAATATTAAAAATTTTAATTTGCAAAATATTAATATTGCGATAATTTAAATTCTACACGAATAAGCAATATCAGGTTTATTTGTGCTATGCCTTCGAAGAACAAAAGCGGAGTAATAAAAAATGTTTATTTTATTTAAAGTGAAAATTTTGTAAAATGCTGTAACAAAGTTTTTATTTTGTTATAATATGACTTGCAATTTAGTATAGATCTTTTTTTAGATTTAAGGGGAGATTAATTTTGTGAGAACGGATTTAATTAGTACATTTTATACAGTCATAAAATCTAACTTTTCTCACATTTTTGCTGATGGTTTACGATTAAAATATTTCATTATTTCGGGGATATTATTTCTTTAAAAGTCAAATACTTTAATACCTACAAGAAATACTTTAATTTTTTCGCAATGCGACAAGGTAAATTGTAATGTTAATCAAACATGCAGTCATATGCAACTAAAATGTTTTCTACGGAGTGTAATATAAATCGACTGTTTTATATAGTATTAACACTGAAGATTTTAGTGAGATTAAAATCACAAGATTAAAGCAGTCGGTATTTCAGCAAAACATTAAAATTTACAAATTTAACACTTACATGTTGCTATTTATGGAATAAAGCAGTTAAAGAAACAAAAGTTTTCACAATTTTCAGTAAAACTTTCTCGAAGTATGCAGACAGTGTTTTTTAAATATTAAAAATCAACTATCCCCCTACACCCAGTAGATTTGGAACAATTTATATTCAACAACCATGTTGAATAAATCTCGAAAAAGTTGATATTTTATTTGTAAAATCAAACGAAAAATAATCTTAAGGTTTACTCTCGATTTTTTAATGTATGTAATAGATTTATCGATATTTGTATTTTAAATTTATGTGTTTTTGGTTAAATAATTTGTAAAATAGCTGTCAGAGTTTTGGAAACAAGTCTGAAAAATTTATATGGAAATATAATCTCGAGGGAGCCGTAAAGTATTGTTTCTGTATTCTGTTGTATTTTTGGTTAGTATATCAAAAAAAAATAATGATGTATCACATACGTAGGTACTATTAGGTAAGAAAACGTCCACTCCGGTGTTGTGTGGAACATAAATTTGACCAGTGACCAAAATAGCTCATTTAGTGTATCGGAAAATATTCGTAGTAACAAAGGCGACAAAATGATTTTATCAAATTTCCGATGGTAGAATTTTAATGATCGAGATATTCAGTTATTTACCAACAAAAAGGAACCAATAAAATACTTAGGCATTGTGTTCCAAAATAGAATAAACTTAATGTGTTGAATTTAATGATTAATATATAAAATGATAAATAATAAATATAACATGAAAATCAATGACAACCTTTTTGTGCAATTTCGGTATAAAAGAAAGTTATTGTTATAAATAGGTAAGTACTATATAAAATTTGTATCACGAAGTAAAGTTTCAGAATTGTTTGTAAGTTATTTAACCCAGTTTTATATTAATCAATAATTTCACGGACACTTTTTAAATCATTAAGTGGACGTAGTTAAATAGCGTTCGTAGTGTAATTTAAACATTAATTTATTTAAATTGTCATATGCCATATAATAATTTGTATTAATACAGTTATTTGCTTATCGTATCGGATTAACAAAACACATGCGAAAAAAAATATATATATATGCGAAATTTAAATAAAATATGGGAATAAGCCCATACACTTTCTACCAATGGAAAGTCTCAGTTTTAATCCTACCGTCACATTAATAAAATTTAGGATGGCAGACTATTTAAATTATTTAGGTAAAACCATGAACATCGACCAAGGATACCCACCACGAATTTAAATTGAAATCAAATTAAAACTTCGTCCCTTTAAATGTGAAGGTCGTTAAAATTTTTTTAAGTTGTCTGAAGTTAAATAATGTTAATGAAGCAGATCTGGTACCCATTTCGGCATCCTCTAGCATGTGCTTATTATATAAAGCACTCTTGTGGCATTCTTTTTAAGTCAAATTTTCTAGTTTCTGATTCGCCGACCACATTGTTTGTAAACTATAAAATCGTAACTGCATAAATTTCGTGAATGAACCCATTTGGTCTGTAGTTCATCCATCTCACGTGATGATGATATGTCATTAGATATGGTAATGCATTCAGTTTTCTTTCAAAAACATGAAATTATAAAATGTTTCAAACATATTTAATTGATACCATTTTGCGTCCTTGCGAAATTTATTCGTTTAATAAAAAAACTGGCTTAAAACCAATTTGTTCTTTAGGTGGTACCAGATAATGAAAATGATGGGTTTAACGGAGGCCAATGACAGTCTAATGTTATTTCGTATTAACGTCACGTCTTTAAAATTCGGAATATTAAGTAATTTGATAAGGTTGATCGAACTAAATGACCGTTGCGGTCATACGTTGTTTATTGATAATTTTTAAAATTACCAAGTAAGTATTGGCAAACATTTCAATACTGGGGTACGAAAGGATAACGAGAACGTAAAAATAGTTTATGTAAATTTCGATCGTGGTTGAAAATAGGAGGGAGTAACTGGAAATTCGAATATAAAAAATGTTGATTGTCGATACAATAATAACTTTTTTTTAATATGTTTTTTTTATAAACAAAAAATTGTAAAGTTTACAATATTTAAAATTGTAATTTTATTGAAGGCGCCAACACACAAAGGATATACACGGATTAGCGAGGTATTTATTAATTTAATCATCGCGAAATTAGAAAAGCTAAAATTTTCAATATCCAAAGCGTGTGAATGTGCTTTATTGAAGTAAAGATCCGGTGAGATTATAGTATGTATGCTCAACTCGACAATGTCGAGTTAATTCATATGCAAAGTAAGTTACTAAAAAACTTTCTGGTAAGTCGTGGTAATGCTTTTACAGTACGAAAAATTATATACATTTCAAAGCACGTACTTATAATACTCCTATATGATATGTTTTCTGATATAAAACAATAACCTTGAAAAATATCGATAATGTTCGTTATCGAAAAAAATACGAGAAGCCATTAATTAAACAAAACCTCTGTGTATTTTAACAAAATTTATTTCGAAATAAAACCAAGTAGATATTATATAGTAGGTATATGTATGTATTTGCATGACGTATCCTATTTATAGACGGGACGAGAACAAGAAGCGCACATTTCTGTAATTGAAAAACAAAAATAATATGCAGAAAATGTCCGACCGAGCTTTCAATAAGCTGGCATAATTTGCATAGAGTAATGAAAAATCCTGAAAATGATGCCGAGCTGATTTCATTGAATCGGTAATACATTCAAATCATACAAATTATAAATGATGACTTCCTTTTGCAATGTCATTAATTTAAATTTGCAGCATTTTCGCAATTAATTGAAATCTATAAAAATTGCATTCTCCCATAGCTTAATCCTCAACAATTGGCAAATGGTATTGTAAAGATCTCGAGAAATTCTCGAACAATATAATAGAGTATTCGTACTATACCTTGTTTAACATTAATTTGCGTGGTGGAAGTTCCAGGGGATGACGATAGTAAGAGAGACCCCGGGTTGCTGGAACCCGGAAGCGCAAGATGCAGCGGAGTTAACTGCTGCGGTGGCGGGGAATTTGCAGAAGTAGACCCCACGGAGCCTGGATCGCTGAATCCTTGAGCACTATTGTCTTCGGGACTATCAAAGAAGCTCAAATTAAATTCAGAGCCAGCGTCAAAAGTGACTTCGGCCTTAATTTTATCGGGAGACGGTGCACTTCCAAGATTACCGCTTAGAGATTGATCAATTTTAAAAACGTCCATTGTGTGATTCAATAAATTATATCTATAGCACGGCAAGCATCCATAGTCTCACGATATTGTTACACGTTAAACATTCATCTTAGTTTTATTTGGGACGAAATCACCGTATTATACTCCCGGCTATTTACACGTGCTACTCCTGCTACGGATGGCAGGTGGTTAAGTCGGAATTCACTCGCGTTTTCTACCGTCGATTTAAGAGCGTCGGGGTGCATGGCCACGTGATTAACAATGTGTCCTTTGCAGCATCGCACTCGTGGTTGTATAATCCTGTACTACTTACTAATACTCGCAGCTGAGTCCCTCAACAGGTAAGAAGAGCCACGGAGCAAGGAGGGAATTGGTGGCCATGCTACCGGCACTGGTTCATTGACCGTCAGTCGTGTAGCGAAGAGAAGGGTTGAGAGAGAACACCCAAATCACGATAAGAATGCAAATCTAATTATCTTTGTGATGCAGCTATTACAATTATCAAGGTTTAAGAAGACCTCAAGGACGTATTGTTAAATTGCTAATAATTTGTCGAGATTCGGATGCGTCCTTTTAATTCATTCAACAGCATTCGCGCTGGTCGCAGAGAGTCGACAAATTGTTGTAGTAAATTTGATTGTTGACAAACACAGTTCGACGCTTACGTTTTCACGACGCACTTTCGTTTCCACCTCCGATGCGACATTTTTAATATTTCTCGACAAATAATGAGGGTACATTATTATCGTCATCGGGCGCAATTGAATTTACAAATTGAAAAGATGCCACAATTCTTGCACACGTGTGTAACTCTGAGAAATAGAACCGGTTCTACTCGAAAGTTCATTCACACTCCAATGTGATCAGACTCCAACTCGTTGTTGCTTTACAACAATAATTACCTTTGAATTATTATTTACTATTATACAAAGTGTTGATAAATACTTTAAAATACAATAATAATTTATGCTCACAAAAACATTAAAATATATTACGCTAGAATACACTAGACGCTTTGTGACGCTACGCACCGGTTTAAAATATTGCTATCCGGCTATCCGCCATCGGATGCTTTAATTCGCAACTTTTTTTTTTTTTAATTTCAAAATTAATTATTTTTGCGAATATTAATTTTTGACACCACGTGAATAATTGAAATCACGTCGAAATATTACAGACCTAGTGCGGCAGAACGACCATTAATAGCCAGCAGCACTGCCAAAGGCTTGCAGGAGGAATAACCGCGGACGTTCACCTTCGCCAAGTGCCAGAGCATTCACAAAAAGAGAATCGCTTATAATATGCTATCGAATCAGCAACTACACTAGGAAGCGAATTATTATTGCATACGTTATTGTACTTCGTGAGAAAGAACCAACAAACGATGATCGAATATCTTTCTAGAAAGTACTTTTGAAGACTTAATTAATTGAAAAATAATAACCCCCGTGTCTTAAATTGTCTAAAAAAATCACTGTTTAAAAAAATTACCTTTTACTTGCTCAGAATGGCGTTCTTTAAATCGAATACGATGTCAACACGACAGTGATTGTATATTACGCAAATATATTTTCTGGTGCATGGTTTTGCAATAATTAAAATTTTTCTCTTTGTGATATCTACTAATATTATGTTTCGGATAAATACTAATGCGGAGGATTTGAATATTAAAATTAATTAATATTATCTATATAAAAAAGGTAATTAAAAAAAACTCAATAAAAAACGTTAGACAAACTTTTATGCGATCGGAAGATTAGATAACATTAATTGTTAAAATAATTTTTGGTAATTAAAAATACTAGAAACAAGAAAATAATTCCAGTTTTAAAGATTATGTCGTACAAATTGAATTAAGGTAAACCGTACCTTGTAGTTTTTAAATATTATTAATATAAATTTGTCAATTTTTGGAATTATCAATTCTATTTTACTTTTTAACATAATACAAAATAAATATTTCAGACATGGTGATGTGTAATAGAGTTCTACGTCCTAAATCTAAATTTTTGCAAATGTAAGTTCCACATAAAATAAAAAAATCTACTATAATTTATGCAGACAAAGAAAATTTACTTGTATAAACAATGTCAAAAGTATAATTATTGAAATTTGGCACAATGAGACCTATTTTAATAAAATCCAATATATCACCGGCAATAATTATAAAATAAAGAACTTTGAATAAAGCGTAGCTATTATTTATTGTATCTAACAAATAGAACAAATTTAGCTGCTCATCAATAAATTATAAATACCTATATAATGAAGGTTACGCAAGGTCAATGAAATGAAAAAAATAAGAATTTCTTCGAAGGACAAAATAGATTTAAAAAGCTACTACTAATTACTGACGTAATTGGTTGTTTTTAAAACTCGTTTCCAAATTTAAAAAAATAATTATGAAAAAACTAGTAGTACTGCAGTTAAAAAGCAAATCAGAATATTACAGTGCATCCTGTTTTCGTTTAATTTTAAACAAAGTCACTTAGGAACCAGGTATAACTTTAGCAATATTAATAATTCGTTTATTATGTTATTTAATTTCGACAAACTACGATTCCAGCAGCTTATAAGGCTTCTTTATGTAAACACGTAATAATAAATTGATTTGCTTATTTTAATGTGGCGTAAAACGAATAAGCTAAGGTTGTAGAGGGGAAATCTTAATGGCATTCAGATGTTAAAAGTATGCCATGATTTTTTGGGAAAAATCGTAAATATATTTTATTTTCGAGTTAATATTTTTGTTTATTATAAATAAATATTCCCACCTAGCCAATTGGCATAAATTTGATAAATTCATATATCTTGGATATACTTCATTTTGCAAAAAATATGCTTGAAATATTTTTTAGTTGATAATATTTTGCTATAGGTATAATATAGATCAAAATAGTAATTTTTCGCCAAACATAGATCTTCCGGGAGGGGAAAAACTGGTTTCTATTACAGTGGTAATTTCAAATAAATGAAAAAACTCAAAGCAACTTAAAAACCTTATGGATTTCTGAAAGCTATTTTCTATTTCGGTAGAAATACATCAATATTCTAATTGAATGTGCGTTGTATGAATTGCTTTTACATTAAATTTAAGTCAAAATCTGATGACACCCGTAAAAAATCAAATTGAATATAATGTAAACTATAATGGAAACTCCCATTTTGAACTCATAACTATTTATTTACAAGTTCCAGACAGCAGATAATAACATTAGGATTTAATGTCTACCATTATATTTATATTATTAATGGTTTAAAGTTAAATTATTGGATAAAGTACAGAATTCATAAACGTATTCTTCCGGTTTACTATATTATATTCCATTACATCTCGTAAACTCAACCTCAGAATCATAAAAATACCGTTAGAAAAGTATTCTTCCTATCTTTTCAGCCAATATCATAAAATTTAAAAAAAAATATATAATATAATAATGTCGGAATACTTAAATTATGCACTCCTTATGCCAGATTTGATTAATTAAATATTTAGGAGTGTATAATTTCGGTAGGGTTTACTATCAAATATTTAATAGATATACTCTAAAATTTTAGGTACTTATAATAGCTACAAGTTTTGTAAAAATTATCAATATTTTAAGATCAAAATTAAATCGCTTCTCTAATAATTAATATTATATTATGTACATATATTAATTATTATTATTATATATAGGTATGTATTATGAGAGAGGTATTAACATGTCAAATTTCACGGTTTAATTTCATTATTTAAAATGAAAATGAAAATATTAAACTAATTACTGACGTTATTAATCTTCGTTGCTGAAATAACGTAAGTAGAGAATAATCTATAATATTATATCATTAATATCAATATTTTCAATATATCGAAGAGAATGTTTGAACGAATATCATTGATCATAACCATATTTTAGTTTAATAACATAAGTGGCTTTAACTAATTATTAAATAACTAAATAAAATAAATTGTTTTTATATGTGCACAATAAATGAATACATTATTACCTCGTAATTTTCTGTTTTCAGTTTAACATTAACGATTTCTAATATACGTATTATATAACGTATAATGTTATGTACTAATGTATTAATGTTCATATACGTCAGGTAAGTTCGTTAAAAAAAGCTCAGTTCACCTTTTATTAAAACGTAATTTTTAATATTATTAAATTTTTTGTTTGTACTTTAAATTATTATATATCTTTTATTGATCAAAACATATTTAAATAGGACTTGGAGTAGCATTAATTATTATAGACACCATCATGGTCATAAAAACCCAGCAATCGTAATTTTAATTCGATAATACCTATAAACTCAACTCATACAAAAAGTTAAAATTTTTAATAAATAATTATTAATTTTTTTTAGGCCAAAAATTTATTCACTAATGTAAGGGAAAAGATATTATAAGGTTAAATATATGAATGAAGGTAGATAGCTAATATAACTTTATAATATAAT
Source organism: Cantharis rustica (assembly GCA_911387805.1). NCBI lineage: Eukaryota > Metazoa > Arthropoda > Insecta > Coleoptera > Cantharidae > Cantharis > Cantharis rustica. The sequence continues at coordinate 44,561,647 of OU426877.1, forward strand.
TAATAACTCTGCGTAGGTTATATAACAGAAAATGGAAAATGAAACTTTTAATATATTAAAATATTAATACTTTTTAATAGACAAAAAGAAAATAATTAGAAAAAATCTTTTATCTTGGTTCAAAACAGTTATAGTATAATTTTATTCTGATATAAAATCTTTTAAAAATGCAGTAAATGTAAATTTGGCATTTCATTGGAATATTATTTAAATTACGCTAAGCAGTCATTAATAATTATTAGTCATGTTTTCGTAAACATGATATATTATTGTAAAAAATATTACATGATATGTGATGATGGGTAAATAAATGTTTATCATTAATGTTAAAATTTCTATTCGCTTCAAAAAATAAAAATTTAGATTGTAATTTTTGAATTATTCTAATATTTTTACCTTAATTTTTCTTTTACAATAATTTCATGAGTTTACTCTTACTCGTATGTAAACTCATCATCAGCAAGTTCATTAAAGTTGTTATCTTTAGTTTCAGTTGATTAAGATGTCGGAGATGCTAATAGTTTTGACAATATACAATGTGTTGAGCAGTTGTCATCGTATTATAAGTTTATTCGCTAAAATTTATTCTAGTTTCTGCAATTTTAATAAAATTGATTGCCTACATTACAAAATAAAAATATAAATTATCGCCGTTGATTGGTTGTTTTAGTACCTTTTTTTATCAGTATCGAAAGAAAATTATTATCGAATGCTTGTGATTAGCTTATTTATGCAATCACGCAAGTTCGTAACGATACTTTTCAACACGTGTTTCATACAAAGTTTCCACTTCTACGAAATCTCCTTCGAAGTCCTATTTAAATTTAAATAAACTAAACGAGAACAATTGACTTGAATTATTTTTATTTGGTTTAATAATTTGATTTATTTGAGCGGTTGTTCCGTCACCGTCCTGTTTTTTTAAAATTAGATTATAAATTGACATACTAATATGTCATTTAATACAATACTAAGCAAGCGGAGATTTTTATTTAAATTCTAAATTTAATTTGATTTAATTCAGTGTTAATTTTGAATTTAGTTTGATTTTTTTATGGAGCAAATACAGCCAGATTTTTTTACAGGTTACAGGAGATTTTAATGAGCAAATTGGGAAGAAAAGCTATATATGATCAGTATCAAGAAAACACACAATAGACAAAAAAACGAATAACAACGAAGACAGGCTCTGTAATTTTGCAGAGGTGATGAACATGATCATATGCAGCACAATATTTCCACACGAGAGACTGCACAAGATAACTTGGATGTGACCAGGCGAAAAAACTAATGAATCGACCATGTGAGGGTGTTGAAAAAATCACCAATAATGATAAAAGATGCGAGATCATACAGGGGTGCCGATGCGAACTCGGACCACTATCTGCTGATCGCCAGGATAAAGCTAAAATACTAAAATTTAACAGATGCAAAAACAAAACAAAATATTGGCAATAGAGGAATTCTGCAAAACTAAACGAAGAGAAAAATACCAAGATAGAATGAAAAAGGAAATGAAAAGAAGAGAAATTAGCAATGATGTACACCAGGAAAGGGATAACATACTGGCAAGCTTGAGAAAAGATGCAGAAGGTAAGGGCAAGGAATGGTTTGATGATGATTGCAAAACTGAATAGAAGAGAAGATGAAAGTGATAGAAACGTGTAACAACAGAAAAAAATCACGAATGTTTTACCAACTTATGAAACAACAGAAAAAGACATACAAGATATGTCCGAGAGGCATGAAAAAGAAAAATAGAGTAGTGGAACACAATACAGAGAAAATTGGAAAATATAAGCGAGACATTTTCAAAAGTTGCTAAATAAAAAATATGAAGTGGATTATATCAGTGCAGTACAGACAACTGAAGGAGAACAGGAAATAGCATACCCAACCCACGATGAAATCATGAAAGCAATAGATATTATAGTAAACAACGGGAAAGCTCCGGGAATGGACGGTGTCTTTGTAAAACTGGTCAAGTACGGGGCGAAAAATTACGTGAAAAAATTAGCAAGCTTATAAAACAGGTTTGATGCCGAAGAAATGGCACGAAGGCGTAATAGTAACATCGAAAAAAAAGAGCAGCTCGAAAAAGTGTGGAAACTGAACGCTCTACAGTAGACAAGCAATAGAGAAATTTTAAGAACACGATACAGATCTGCATCTGTAATTTGTTGACTTCAAGCAGGCTTTCGACAGGGTGGACAGCCGCGAATTGATCAAAGCTCTGTGGAGGACGGTATACCACAAAATTGATCCGTCTAATTAGGATGGCGCTAGAGAAAACAACTACCTGCATTAGAACAGAGACAAGAATGACCGAAGAATTTGAATATAATAGCGGAGTAAGGCAAGGCGATGCACTCTCAGCAACTCTTTTTAAAGTAGTGATTGCAAAAATAATCAAAAAAAACGAACCTTACAGTACTCGTATATGATGTGTAACATCTGACAATTCACCTTGTTAGCAAGCAACATTAGCAACAATTTGAAATAATTAATAATTATAAATCATTTAAAATCGCGAAATAGGTGGAATGGAACCATAACCCCAATCTGTAACAGATAATACGAATTAAAACAATATTATTAACTCTCACAGCGTATTGCGTTATGTGCTTGCAACATAATTACGTCATTCGGGAATCGCGAGTTTGAACCCCACGTCGGACAAAGTTTTTTTAATGGCATTTCATAATACAAATGATGTCTATGTATTCCGATAAAATAATTTTGGCGCTCATTAGTCAAATCAAATAACGCGCGTTTTCCTCTGGCTTCCTGTTAGACATTTCCGTCCCATTCACGAAATTACCCCCATAAGCGAGTGGAAAGATGTTACATATAGAACAAAATTTCAAGATCAACAATTACAAATTTGAAAAAGTAGAGAGTCTCAACTATCTTGGAGTACTAATAAACAGAAAAGACGAAAGATACGAAGAAATAAAAAAAGAATAAACATCGGTAAGAGAGCCTATTATTAGTAATAGGCAAAATAATAAGCTTAGGCTAGCGTTCTCTTCATTTGAGAGAGATGGGGATCAATGGGTAGTTAGAAAGAGTTCTCGATAGGCAGAGATAGAGAGATGTGGTGGATAGGGTTGTGAATGACCCGAGACTGTAAAGATATGTGGAAAGAACCAAACTGAAAAAGAAATGGACAAGTTCTAAAGAAGAGAAAACACAAATCATGTAACTTAATACCTTGTAATAAGGGGATTAATTCACCCCGCAATGAAAGAATTAGTAAATCTTGAAGAAATAGCGATATTCTATTTGAGAATGTATTAGCTGATGATAATAATAATAATACATATTTTAAAATTTCTATACATAAATTAAAATTTATAACGTAACATTTTTATTCTAATATTCTTAGACTAATTTTTATTTTAAAAATTTTATCGATTTTTGTAAGGTAATTTTAGTTTTTCTTTATATTCCTGTTAAATATAGTAAATTAATGTCTTTTTATTGTTTTTTTTGCATAATAATTTTCTATATAGGTATGTATTCCTTACTTTATGGTTAAAATTTACTATTTCTGTTTAGTTTATGTTTACTTCTATATTTAACAATGTAACTGACTAAAAATGAAATTCAACGAAAATTGCTAGTATAAAAACCGATGAAAGTTGAAAATACAACAAGAAGAAAGGTGACGAGAACATAAGAAAAGTCAAAATTTACGAACTTTGGTTAAATCAATCTTGCGTGTCACTACTTTGCTGCTGTAGAGCCAAACAAATTGAATTAAACTTATTGATTTTCATGTATCTAATCAAATAATAATAATAAAACATTGTTTTAAAAAAATATTTATAAAAATACGTAGTATTCTGTTGAACTCCAGTTCATTACTTTTAAGACAGATGTTCACAAATTAGTTGATGTTCAAACGCAAATGAGTGTTGAAAGTATGCTTTTCCGAACGATAGCAGATATATGGTAAAAGAAGTTCCCAACTGAAAACATGAAAATATTTCAATTTGACTTGAATGAATTTCGAAAGAAACTTAATTATAGTCTCAAATAATTGGATATAAATATTTGTCGCTCTGGTGCATTCCACCCACATATTAATTATAAAATAGTCAATGGACCCAAAACATAAATTAATTAATTGATAAGCACTAACAACTAAGGTTCCGCTTCGTTCATGATCACTCACTCTTCAATCAAAAAAATTCCTCAAAAACTCATGTTGCTTAAACAACCCACTTCCTCCCACCTTTTGTTCCCGCAGCTGTATGTAATGAAATTTTCAGTTTAATTAATTGCCGGATAATATGAAGAGAGTCTTCATCCGTACTTACATAATATTATTATTAGTGTACCTATATTGTGGCTGTGAAAATTTGTGCAGTTTAGTTCTGAAAAGTGTTTAGTGCTTTATTGTATTATGCAACATTTTCGTCTGAAAATGAAAACGAGAAATCAACTGTTCTTATATTCCTGTTTGTCTTATATCACAGACAGGTATAAGATATATCATCAATATGATGCATCTCTCACATACCTATAAGTACTTAAAACTATCACTTCCAGTTATGGAACCGTTTTGACAACATGGTTAACAGTTGGTAAAATAACAAAAACACTCCTTTTCTGCATTTAAGAGATTAAAAAGATTACCTTGGAATAATTTTTTCAGTAGCATAACTAGACCAATGTTTGTGTTGATTAATCAATCTCGTTTTCAATGTTACCGGGAAAAGTGGCTGCTGCTGAAACAAGAAAAATTGAGTTAACAAAAACTGAGTGAATCGAGATAGTGAAGCTTGTCAAGGCCTCTAGAATTTTACTAAATGATCGATTGAAAGCTGACCAATTATGGTGTTAAAGAAATTGCAAAGAAACCTTTTCTCCGTGCAGAAATAAAAACCTGAATACATTTTACAGACGTGCGTATCACAATTTCTCAAACAAAATTCACAACTGGATCTCATTTTATCCTAGGCAAAATGACAAAGAGACAAAAAAAAGTTTTCCTTTCGTAGACATCGTTCGATAACTGGTCAAAAGTTTACATATTCGAGTAATGGGAATTAATGCAACGAAATACATTTTAAATATTGACCCTACTTCTAAGAGACAAATTTAATTATTAGGTTTAAATTCAACTTCTAAACTATATTTTGTTTTAAATGCAATTTTTCGATTTTATCTAACCATTGTTTTTTACATTTGTTATACTGGGAATAACGTTATACCAGGTTTATCCGATTTTTGTAAAATCGGCGCTTAGTGTTCTTAACTTTGAAATATTTTTTTTAAATATGTATATATTATTTAATTAAAAATTTTTTAATTAACTTAATATTAATAAAATTATATTGTATAATTATAGTGTTCCAGGAAATTATCTGACGTGCAGAGCCGTACTAAGAATCATCATCGAATGAAAAACTAGCAAAGAAAATTATAAATACCATATTAAATATTATGTATCTATATTATTAATTATTATCTATTATATTATAATATATTATGTTATGTATATTATCATAATATTTTAATTATTCAAAATATAATTTTCTCAACAATGTAAATTTATTATTACAAAAAAAAATTTATCTATTTCTGTTTTAACTGCGGGATATTCAAAATTTTTACACAAAGTCGTCTGTATATAACATTTTTACCATTAAGACCGTACCAAACACAATTTATTAGTCAGTAACAATATATAAGTTTGTTGAAAGATAAGATTATATGTATGTATTGAACCCTGCTCGAAACACTTTTACTAAAAAATTTATATATATAGGATAAAGAAAGTAATGTATTATTGGTCACTTGAAATTTTTATTGGAGCGAAACAGAAGATTAGTATAGGTAATTTATTATTTGTCAGATAAAATTTAATTCGTTAAAGGAAAACGTTTAATTTCTTTTCAGTGCCGTTTTTTATGCTCAACTTATAACACTAGGTTTCTCTATTATTTACTTTCCAACCTGTTTTAATTTAAACTATTTACCTTAAATAACCTGTTTGATCTGTTATAATCTTTTAAATGTATGTATACTAAGTGAGCACGAAATACTACACAAGTATTTTTTAAATTTTCCTAATTTGTTCGCTTTAAATATTCATATTTGCGAAAATTAGGTGTACAATTAAAAATGCGGAGCTTTAATTATTCGCCAGAAAACATAACAGGGTAGTATAAAATTACTGCTTCAACTAATGTTAAAAAAACATTTGCAATTATGATACACCAGAGGAATTAAGGAAGTGGAGAACATAAAATAAAAAAAATCTTAATTATTTTTAACTCTAGATTTTTACTAAACGCTTATCGGAGATATCTTTATTGAACTTGAAAAATTCACGATGTTATGAGTTATGTCAATACTTAACATAAAAAACTGCCTTGCATACTAAATATAAATTACCTTGATACGAACAATTGTTCTGAAATTGTAACCAAGATGCGATAATTCCTGACAGACCAACGAACTAACGTGGAAATCCAAAGAGATGCTTCTTAGTTCATTTTTTTATTTAACCCACCTATTGTTTTCTAAATAAAATAAAATATTATACCTTTTTGCAATATTCAAATCATGGAAAGTTTTTGTAATATGCTAACTAAACTAATAAAGTCTCATAAATTTTTTGTCAACGTTACAAAGTACAGTAAGACAGGAAAGAAAAAATATTTTAATCTAAAAGCTTATATTGAGTTCGATGCTTCGATATAATCGTTGATCATGACTAAAGGTCGCTCACCTGGCGCTTACATCTCCAGAGTCCCGGAAATTCTTGCAACTGATATTCCCTATATTCAGACATTTTTATTACAAATTAATATCGATCATTCTGCTATACCAATTAAATTCTTAATAGAGTATCTTTTCAATTTCATTAATTACTTTAAAATAATATAATGCTTTGGTTGTAAAAGTAAATTAAATCTAACAAAAAGTTTACAATGTTAGCGGCTTTTTAATAATATAAAAACTTTTACATTGTGATTAATGAGTCGGTTAAAAATCTACAGCATCCTCCTCCAGTAATAATAATATCTCGAGTAATTCTTTAAAATCTTTAAATTAGCTATTAACTTCATGATGCGCATATTTTTTATTTTTACTTATAAAATAAATAATTTTTTTATTCGTTTTTTGTTGAAATTAAAAAAAAACAATTTTCTATTTTGTAAGTAAATCAATTCATTTTCTTGTAACAGGTCATCTATATCTAATATGTAGGACAAATGTCATAATTAAATTTTAAAATTAGAAACCTTTACGAAAGTTACAGATTTTTTTCATTAGGACCTTTTTCACCACTAGAAAAAAAAAACTACTAATTAATATAACACAAAATTTAATTTTAAATCAGTATTAACGTCAAATCAGAAAAGATCGATTAATATCCAGAGAAAAATTTTAGAATTCACCCCTTGAAACCCAGTTACAGCACTTTAAAATTTTATATACTAGCACTTTATAATAATATAATAATTAAAATTATAATGTAATTATAATTTTTTTTCTAATAATTTACATAAAACCACAGGTTATAGACCTAACTCAAGATTCCTTTTATTTAAATGACCTAGTGAATGACCTAGAATATTGTTTTTATTTTTTCTCCATTTTACTTTTTTCAATTTTCGATTGTTGCAATTTGTTTTTCTTTTCACACGATTGAAAATCAACTACTTTACTTTTGTGAATAATTTTTTATTTACACAAAAATTTGTTTTTGCATTTCAAATCGGCATCACTAAAATTTTAATTTTATATTATTATATTATATTTAATTTGTACGAGTGTGCAAATATCTTATAAAATGTTTTTTAAATTTAGCTGCAACCAATTTACATCTTAATTTTATTTAATTTTTATTTTATTAAAACTTGAGAAGTTTAAAGTAAAACGAGTTTTTTAATTTTCATATTAATACTAATTATTAATTTAAAGAATTTCGGTTTAATTAAATTTAATTGTTTTAGCGTGCAATTATATGAGAAGTTTTCATATTTGTATAATAATGTAAGGGGTAAAGAAAGGTAGAATCTGATAATAGAACCTTAAAAGTACAGATAACTGGAGGTGACGGTGAACACTAAAATTTAATTAATATAATTTCTAAGCTGTTCTCTGATACCATTGCTATCTAAAATGACTTGTTTATAATTTAATTAAATTTATTAATTTTTATATAAAACTTTTATCTTCCACTATCTTTCATCATAATGCACTACATATTAAATCATCGTCTTCATTATTTTATGTTAGTTTGTGCTTGGCAACAAAATGAGAAAGTGTTTTTAATATGTTTTTGACATTACATTTTTTTTATTTTGGTTTTTATGTTTAGTTTTTAGGTATGTTAGCTTAAAAGTTCTAAAAAAAAATTTAAGCTAGAACAATTTTCGAGAAAGACGTATTTGTAGATAATATTATTAAAGATGGTGACTTTAATATTATAAGTTACATTATTACTAATAATTTATTTATTATTTATTAACAAAATATTAAAATAATGGATTTTAAAGAATACATACTTCCACAGAAAAATTATATTTAAAAAACAATAAAAACGTCAATAATTTGGAAAAAATTATGTTATAAAAATATGATAAAATTTTTTTTCTTTTTAATAAAAACTATATAATACGATATAAAGGCTTCTATTTCACAATTATTTTTGATCATCAGTCGTATATAACATAAGAAAAACGTAAAATAAAGAGCAGCAAGAAAACAATATATACCAAACAAAATTGTTAGTAAAAATTCATTTTCGCATGACTAGTAATGTGCTATTTTACTAAATTCAAAATCATTTATTAAAGTGGCACTTTACTATATAGTAATGTCACTGTCAATAAAAACCTATTGAATAGAAGATTGTTTATTTAAATATTAGAATCATTGTTATATATTTATGTATATTAAAAGTACAAAATTATTATTCAAACTTGAAAACTTAAGAATCTCACTTTTATTTTAATATTTTGTTTAGTTTGTTATTTTAGAATTTTTTATGTTTGAAAATCTTTTTTAATAATGTGTTTTTTTAATATTAAAGATATTTCTAATTAATATAATATAAAAGACTTTGATTCTAAAAGTAATCAATGAATAGATCTCGTAGTCTATTGATACAAAATTTGAATATTTCTATTAATTAATGTTTTACTGGAAGTTATTGGATTAATATTTTTAAGTATTTTTGATCAGTATTTATAAGAAAAGAAAACCTATAGAAAGTTTATCTATTTAGTCATATTATCAACAAAGAAACCAAAATTAAATTTTATTTCGTGTTTTTTACTTATATTAACTTATTAAAATAAAAATTTTATAATTTATATCTACGGACCAAATATTTTATTATTATATACTGACCATTTGTTTTACAAAATACTGACTAAATATACCGGTGTTTATTTGAAAACTTTCAGCAATATCTCGAAAACTAAACGTAAAATAAAAAAGTGTTTGAGGAAAAAGTTCCATAATGAAAAGAAGAAATAAATGTTATGCTAAAATATAACTCTATATAAATAGAATGTTATGTAATTATGTAATTATGTATTTAATTTATAATTAGAGAACTCTTTTAAGATCATTTCAAAATTAAAATTATTTTTTTTAAATGACACATTATATTGTTCTTAGTAGATTCAGGTTTTGCATTAAGAAAAAACAAATTTTATTGGAAATACGTTTTAACTAAAAACATTTAATTATTTAAAATTGACCTTGAAATCACTTTGAAAACAAATTACACCATATTTTGTTCGAATTATTATTATTTACAATTATTATTCACATATTATTCACAATTTTGTTCGAATCACTTCTTCATTTGGTGTTTGGTTTTCGAGATATTTCTATTTATCTATTTCTATTTCTATTTAGAAGTTGTCAAACAATAGTATTAGAGATATATTGAATTATTTTAATATTTTATTAAATTATTAAAAGTTTTTTTACTTGGAAGTAGCCAATACCAAGTTAATATCATTTGTATCACTTTGACTTTAGATTGTTACAGTAGATAATGATCTATTCTACTTACTATTTGTAGGGCAAGATACTATTTCAATTTACTAAGGAATTACCAAACTATTTTGAAAAAAGTTAAAATAAACCTTTTACCGATTTATATTACAAAAGCATTATAAGAGGTAATTTTATGATTATCTATAAATATAGAAAATATGTACTTGTATTATTATGCAGTAGTATTATTTAATTTAATTTATATAATAAAAATATATATATATTGTCGTGTTAGAAGGTGAATTTGACCATCTCTGTAGCATTTTGTAAATACTTTTATAGTTTTGTAATTTTAAATTTGCATTTGGAGTGAAAATTGTATAAACCTAATAGGTATGTTCATGCTAGTTACACTTTTTTACACTTTAGTGTAAAGTGTACGCTTTTCTGTTCGTGCTAAAAAGTGTAACTACACTTTTCTACACTTTTTACATCTGCTTTGAAGCAAGTGTAAAACTTTACACCGTTTACACTTAATTTTAATTGCCTGTCAGATTTTTAAAAATTTAATAGAAACCTATAAATAAAAAAATTGGTACTTTGTCTTTAATTTTTTATTTACTATTAATTTACGATTTACTATTCTTATTTTAATAAAATAATATTAATATTATATTTTAATATAATAATTAAACATGTAATTACAAAATTATTTTAAACTTATTTAAAAATGGTTAAAATAGCGTGTATAATTCAGAATACGGAATTAGTATGCTAAATAATCGTCTTTTATAGATTTTTATGTGTATCAAAAAGTTAGGTTAGGTACCAACATTACCTACCAACGCAAATGTGATTTCAAGGGAAGGAGTTACACTTTACACTTTTTGCGTTTGCGATAAACTAGACTTTCGAGAAAAAGTTAAAGTGTAAATGATACTTTTTACACTTAAAGTGTAAAAAGTGTAACTAGCACGAACATACCTAATGTTGGCGGAAGTTTTGAAAGAGACTGAGACCTTTTTGCCAAAGATGGTCGCCGGAGCGGTCGATTAAGTTTTGGCTCCGTAGATTTTGAGATTTTTGTGCGAGTGGTTTTAAAATTGATTATTTTTGAGTATTTATTGGTTTAAATTTGATTTGAAGAAATTATTGGTCTGATTTGACCGCAGTTAGGATTTTTGATTTTTTTTGTAAATTGGAGATTTTGATTATTAAAGAAGAATTATTTTTTTGATGAACTATTTTTTTATGGGATTGTAATTTTGAACTTTTGTTGGTTTAATTAAAAGATTTAATATTGGAAAATAAAATTACATTTAAGAGAGTCGAACGTATGGCGTGGCTGATATCGCTTCGAATTGATAATTTGACGTGGTAAGTTCAATACTTGAACAAAGCATAAAATTTTTGTAATTTAAAATAAATTCGATTGCAAGCAAATTTTAAATTCGAATTCTGATATTAACAGGGAAATTTTAACAAACACAGAACCTACCTCCAGAAGAGTTTTTGCTCTCGCATGCAAGATAACTATTCGAGGTATTTTTGAGTGTAGTAAAGGGTTTTGTTAATATCAAAATATTTTTTTTTGAGATAACCGGATATTGAAATAGTGAAAAAGCCTTATATCTAGTTCTGTGTCCGTCCGTCCGCCTGCATAATTTAAATTCAGTCGATATTAAAATTGGAAACAACAGCTTTATTTATATAAAATTTGTAATTCGCCAACAAATCAAATGACACACAAAATTGCTTCAAATAATATGGCATTAATACGATAAATATTAAGCTTGTTTGAATAGCTTAAATAAATGAACCTTTCAAGCAAAATTAGATTAGTTTTATTAGATCGCATCCGCAACTATTACAATATAGCAATCCAACACCCCTAACTGCTAGCCTACGATTGCGCTTATACCATATTATGTAGTAATGTATTTCCCCCTAATCCCCTATTATTAATTATTTTAAGAAAACTTTAATTTTTATAAAATTTTTCATTTGAGATTTATCGATCGTTGGTTTCTGAATGTTTAAAAATTTCTCGCAAATAACCCGGAATTTTAATAGCACCGTAATAATAGTTATATTCATTAACAAAAGCAGATTTGTTAGTTTGAATTCTAAAATGTTTAATGTGCATAACTAAAATAAAACTAATAAACCACTTGGCTTTATATTAGTTTAAAAACTAACAACCACATGTTAAGCTTCGTATTGTATTTTCATAATGTAGAAGTCATGATGGAATCTTTTAGTTTAGCAAATACAGCCATGCAAGCTTTAATTTATTACATCACAGATTTTGAATAGACCAAGTTTTATAAATGCATAAATAAGTAATTACATATTATTAATGAAAATAACGATAAAATATTATTATGCGTAATTTATCAAGCAGGTTTATGCTGCATATTAAAATGTGATACGGATTTTTAAAAGCTAAACATGAAGCTTATTGAGTTGTTTTTGAAAATCCTTATAAAAAGTAATATAAAACGCATTAGTGAATACAATAATAGTACTTTATGATATCAGTGTTAAAGTGCTGAAAAGAGATCATTATCAAACATGATTAAGCAAGTTAGATAATGATACATTTCATCGCGTGTTTCAGATTGTAATGTGGCAAAATGGTTTTTATTTTTATCAAAATTAGATATTTTTCAAAATCAAAGCTTATTTCAATTAATAATTTCATTTGATTCAAATTTTAATTAGCCTGTTATTCATCAAGTAATAAACGATCGGTGTGCAATTTCTGAAAGTAAAGTTTTTTCAACGCTAATACATTCAAATCACTTTCAACTGCGCTGAAACTGATGCCATCACAAATTGATTGCAGACTTTCAACTATTTTTATCACTTCAAGTACTATGTATTTCTATATTTTGTAGGCAATAATTTAAAAATTAATCGATTCAAAGTTTAACAACTTATGGAAAATTACTAAATTAATTCAATCCGTAATTAAATTTATATAGGTACGTAGTATAACCCACAAAAATTGTATTTTTATAAAAAGTCTCCAGATATATAAAAAATATACAATTATTATTGAAATTGTCAACAATTCCTAGCTATTAAAGTTAAATATCAGCAAATCCATTGTTATATTTTTATAATAAAAATAAATTACAACAGATATATACATTTGGGAATTACTAATATCATCAAAGTATTGTTAGTAAAAATAAAATTATAAATAGAACACTTTTCAAATTTTGTGATATTTTGATTGGATGACGTACCAGTGATAATAAATGTTATTATACTTATACCAGCGGTCATTATTCTAATATTACAGTTTCTGTAGTAATTCATGAGAATTTGCTCAAACTAAGTAAAATGAAACATTGCAATTAATTTTAATATACATTTTTAACATATAATTTTTTTAAAAAAGAATCTAAAAAATGAATTTTTTAAGTGAATAGTGTGGTAATAATTAGTAGTATGTAATGTTAAAATTATTAATTATTTTTTATATAATATTTTATTTAAAACAATTTTTAACATATAATTTCATTATCTTCATGACTTCTCCAAACCTTTCTAGTCTTACCCTGCCATAATTACTAAAATATATATAATAATATTGCCATTATTATATTATAATGATAAAGAATTTATCTTTTTTCCATTTCTAAAAAATCCAAAAAATTTTACTAATATATTTTCGTTTGATCATATTACAATATTTAAAATAATACAAAAATTGAACACAAATTATTTTGAATTTACATTGAAAATTAACACAATTTGTCCGCATCTGAAACGGTAAAACATTACGTTTCAGCAATGGTTGAAACATAATTGACGATTAAAAAAAAATATTTCTATTAAAAAAGGATACTCCTAACACACGATTACTGCATTATGCCCGGTCCACACGAAACTAGTTTTTCAAGCTAGGACAGCAAGCAGGTAAATTTAGCTTCGTTTTAGCCTAGTTAAAAAGCTAGCAAGCTAGCGTTTAAAGCCAGGCTAATTTAATAGAAAGCACTTCTATTTTTTGAGCTAGTAGCCTCTCACCACCAAATTTACTAGTATCCTAGTTTTGTGTACTAGCTTCGTATAGACGGTGAAGTTAGTACCGTTAGTACATGATCGGCTAGTGAAGAGTGACGATGCGTATTATATTTTCGAAGACTATAGTTTGCCTTAATCATTGCCTTAACGCTTTCCTACATAAATGCCGAAACTGAGTAACGAGGTTAATTTAAAATACACACGAGAGTTAGGTAGTCACAACAGAGACTATTTATGTCGATACTGCGTTAAAATGTCACGTAAAATGTGCCAGGATAGGATAGTAATCCAGAGGAAGTCGGAAATTCCTAGCTCGTTAGGAAAACTAGAAAATTTTGAAAAACTAGTACGGTGTGGACCGGGCATAAGGGTTGCAATAAAACTTAAATTTTTAACATTTTTCATACTGCCATTAAACTTCTTTTAGCGACTAATTAGCGACTATTATCGACTAATTTTTAAGCTTAATTTGTAAATTATTTTACCTGTGTATAATACAACAAACGTAGAAATAAAATTTACTTTTAAAATTTGTTTTGGCATTGTAATCCTTTAAAGTTACTTTTAAATTGTTTTATTTGAATTGAATATTTAGCAATAACCGAATCTGAGATTAATTTCGACAGATATTTAATAAACTTATTCCGCTTTTCTATTTAACAAAACTAAACCAAACGTTAAAATATTAGAACGTTAATCGTAAAGTGAATAAATACATACATAGAAACAATATTACTTAAATTTTTTAAATTTTAATTAAGTAATTTTAAATTAAAATTTACGGTTAAAATTCTATTATTTTAATAGAACATATTATTAATAGTGTGGATATATTAAATACACACTTAAATACCATACAATTTACTGAAATTTATTTTGTAGTTAATTTATGTTATATTGTATGCTTTATTGAAAAACTAAAATCTGCAACGATCTTCCTACAACAAAAGAATAAAAATTTTCTCTTATTACTTAGACCCAAATAAACGATTTGGATAGCAAGTACTACCCATTTCAACTCTCAATTAGTAATTATTTTGAAAATAATAAAGTTACTTCATTATTTTAAATACAAATGATCAGGGCCGTTCTAAGATATACGACGCTCCTGGGCTATTAAAATTAATGCGCCCCTCTTTGTAAAAGTGGAGTTTTTATCGAAGCCTTTTGCCAAAAATGTTCGACATAATGGACGTGTGAATTGATTAGTCCGAAAAATATAAAAATTTTTTTTTTGATGAAAGTGTTTTATTTGATATTTATAATTGGATATATCAATTTTGGAAGATTTTTAAGTGGGTTCCTAAAATAAAATTTGAACGGAAGCTATCGACGATAATTGTAATAAGATAAAGAAGATAATAGAGCAAGAAGAAAGAAGAAAACAATAATTAAAAATATAAAATTTGTTATAGGAACTATAAAATTTGGATTGATAAGCCGGACTGCGATACCGGTATCGAATAATTTTTAACGTAACTATTTTTAAAATTTTATTAAAAACAAAATTAAAAATTTAAAGAAATGTTTAATGAGAAAAGAAAATTAATTAAAAAATATAATGCTGGGAACATAGCAATATATAGTGAGATGTATTTAAAAATAGAAGAGTAGAAAAAAAAAGGTAGTGAAGGGAATAGTGAATAAACGAGGTTCTAGATGGATTTTGAGAAAAATTGATCTCTCGAAATTGCGAATTTAATTAAATAAAAAAAAAAAGAAAAGGACGATTGATTTCGAGAAGGATTGGTCTCTCGAAACTATAAAATTGTGGAAATAAAATTGTTACAGAAATAAAATTTGGAAAGAAGATTAGAGAAGAAGAAATAACTGTGGCGGAGCAAAAAAACGACGGCGATAAAAGAGAAAAGAAAGAAAATAGTGCGACAAAAAAAAAGGTATCCGTTAACGGTATAATTAGATTAATGTTCAATTTTATTAATTTAAGTTTATGTTTCTGTTTATGTTTATGTTGTTTTGTGCTTATAGAGAATAAAGTTACGGTGTTTAAAAACATTCAGCTATTCTTTTTCAAAACTACAAATTTTTAGATTGGTGACCAAAACACCAAGTACCACCAGGGGATTTATCTTGTTGAAGTGAAAAAAAAACACGACAATAGTTTGCAAATTATTTCCCGCCCACGTGGGGTATAGGCTTGAATTTAGAAAAAAATGTTTCTTCGAAAAGTGTTCTCTATCACCAACTAAGATATGTAAAGTGTATCCGTGGACACTCTGTATGTAAAATACTCATATAATTTAATTTGCTCTGTCCTAAAGAAATTCGTAATAATTATTTATCCTTTTTAGGTTCAAAAATATTAAAATAAAAATTGCCGCTCCTAAAAGCTTGCGCCCCGGAGCTATAGCCCATTTAGCTCTGTGGTTAGAGTGACCCTCTGCCTACGATGGAGTTACAGCAAATCTAATTATCGTTAAATTTGAACTTATAATGCTGTTTCTTTTTTATTTCCCTGATAATAAAAGAAATTCGCTTTCGAAAGTGCGAGAAATAGCATACAATATTATACGATTTCAAACATGAATAGAATAAAGTTTTTTTGATTTTGCTTAGCTATACAAAGTTTAGAGTAATCCAAAAGTATCGATATTAAATTTAACAACTAAAAACGCTACCGAGCAAAGTTGCAAATTAGTTGCACTTTTATCGTTTTAAACTATTGAAATTGAATTTTTAATATTTTTTAGCAGTCAGCGTTTTGCCTGAAAGGTTGCCGAATAGATTTTTTTGAAATTTTTGCAAACGTCCTAGTTATTGCATTTGCAAAATCACTCAAGTTTGATGGAGTCTGAAATTAGGTAGCATTTGAAATAAATTTATTGACTTGGAAATTTCAGATTTAAAATTGCATATTTCAAAATTTAGTCAAGTTATAAAAGTATTGATAATATTATAATATTTCAGAATGTAAAACGGTGAGAATATTATTTTGCGGTGTAGTATTATGCAAATGATTCTATGTAAGTTAGATAATACCCCGCTGCTACACGAGACATTTTCTCGTGAGATGATGAGACACAAATTTGCATAATTTTCTTTGTTCATTGTATAAAATATTAGATATTAATAGTAATATATTTGTAAAAACAATTAAGTTACGAAGCGCAGAAATTACGTATTGTACATTGCTAAAATGTTATTTTCTTACCTTTCTTAATAAATGCAGAAGTTCGAGTAGAACTATCTGTAGGACTTGAAGGATTTGAATTAGGTTCTTGCTTAACACTGAAAAAATATTTATGTAACTTCAGTACTTGCGATTAAAAATAAATTTTATCAATTTGCACTTTTCGATTTATTTATAATTTAATCGAACTTTAATTTTAACTTGATTAATAAATTTTGAACATTATCAACGCTCCCTGTGTATTATAAGGGCAACTTTAAAGGTTAGAATAATATCGTTGCTAAATTAATTTTGCAAGGAAATGTACTAGATATTTTCTTGATAAATAAAGGAAATATTTGTTTTGGTTAATAAAGTACACAAAATTGTAATTATTATACGAACTACTACTAATATCACATTTCGCAATTAACTTCTGTACTGCATAGGGCTCGGACCCTATCGAAAATTTAGATGTGCGATTAATAAAAATTAAATTTAGGTTTACAACGTGGAATTTTGTAAAAATTTTCGTTTTAATAAATGCTAGTGAAATAAATCGATTCAGCTACCGAATTTATATCGTCATCACCTGGTAAATGTAGTATCTGCAAGTCCTTTAGGACTTGGCGTAGAGCTTGATGGCTCCATATTTCTGTTAAAATTTGTAAATTATATTCCTGCATTCTCATGTGGCTGCCATCACTCACTCCTTCGTTAGTTAAGCGATCGCGCGCTACTGCAGAGCTTGAGAGGTTTACTAGTTCATCGAGAATTTAAGGGTTGTTCGCTATTCAATATTTGTACCAAGTAGTAGGTAAAACAATTCTGCGCATGTCGAGCGAGGTTTTGTTTCCAAATTTTTATAACATTTATTTTAGCATTCTGGAATATCTATTATATCCTAAATTATATTTTTATGGTACCTACCTATCAAAAATCGGAGCACTCTGATTTATTTTATAGATGCTATATACCCTAGAACACAGAAGATAGCTCGCGTATTTATTTTATAATTTTAATTGATATTTTAAAGTAAAGATACAGAAGCGAGACAAAATAAAAATATCTAATTACAAAATGATTAATAATAATGGCTTTTCAGACATTCAGCGAGAAACTGTTCTAAAAATTATTTTTAATTTTACAACTACAAAACAATTTTACTATTTTTACTATAAAGCAGAGATAGAGAGATTAGGCTCTTAGGTTGATTATACTTGTATCTCAATCCAACTAATAAGATGAACGTAATTTGGAACACTCAGACTTTTTAATCCCCCACAAATTTTTTAATCTATTTTATATTTTTTTTCAAGTATGCGAATGTCAGGTATTTTCTGCAAATTTTAAATCTTTACATTATTATGTAAACTTTTCACTGCTATTTCAATTAAAAGCTAGTCAAAATTGAAAAGCCAAAATTTGAGGACAAAGAATAAAACAAAGAATAATTTGCTGGTCCAGTTGTATAAGAGGAGATCATCCTCGGATTAGAGTTAAACTATGGTCAATTTACGGTGCATCCTGTAACCAAAGCCTTCGAAATCCGTAAGTTAACTCTAATTCGAGGTTGATCTTCGGTTATGCAACTGAGTCTAAAAATTAAAATGTGTCTAAAATTGTGCGCTTTGAAAAAGTCAAAAAAATTAAGCATTTTTAGCAGAGATGAAGTTACATGTTACAGTAAACTTATTTATGATTAGCCTCCTCAAATAAAAAATCCACGAGACTCTACTGGTTTTGACTCTAAGTTTTTCTATAACCGATTTTCGTTTAGTTTGAGAACTTTCAAGAACTTATCAAAAATAAAGCTTTACTAAAAGTTAAACTGAAAGTACTTTTACGTAAAATTTAAAATTTCTATAGGTGATCTGAAAGTCGTGGGTTCGATTCCTAACCTAGTACTCCTGATTTTTACGACAGTGTCTCCTTCACAAGGTGCGGGCAACACTTTGAAGTGTAGAATTTCTTCGTGTACTATGTTTTAACATTATTGATTTTTGTCATTTTCAAAAATTGTATTGTTCTACAAGGAATTAAGTGATTGATTTGTCTCATAAAAGCTTTAAAAGCCAAAAATTTTTAAAAATCTATTTTACGCGACAAATTAAATCAATTTTGCTCTTCTCATCAATTCTCATAACTAGTCATCTCTACTGATTACTATGGTTAGAAATTATTACAAAATAAAATGAAAGAAAGTAATTCATATTCAAAAAAATTTATAAAATTTCTATGAAGTTTTGTTGGCTCAATATAATAATCAATTATTCAATTATCATCAAAGAAATGATGATAATTTAAAAATTATTTAAATCCAGATTTTTCAGTGACTTTCGGTTTCATTTCAACAATGGAATCAAATCCATTTGATTAATTTTATTTTCTTTCTGATCACAAGAGACGGATCAAGATGTTAGATAATTTGAACTTTTTTTGTAAATGTGCAAAATTGTATGTTCTTCCATTACAAATATTGAATGTATTTTTACTTTTCATTACTGATTACTTACTTACCTCAATTACTGCCAAATTATTATTATTATTATTTATAAATCTATTTTATCTAACGAGTTTTTGGCAATAACTTTAATAATTTATTGTTTTTGAGATTTAGAAAACTTAGTATTAATATGTACAAACTATAAGGTAATAAAATTCTCTGCTAAAAAGAGATTATAAATTAATATTTTTCCTAGAATCTATACTTTCAGAGTTGTGACAGTTGAAATTTAAGAGAATTGTGTCAAAAACATGGAAAACGTTAATTTTTACTAATAGTACATAACTAAAAGTTTCCTCTTCTTCTTTATTTGTAGCGCTACAACCCCGGGTGGGTCTTGGCTGACTTCACAATTGCCCTCCATACCGCTCTATTTGTCATTGGGTTCAGTGCCTCGTTGTAGTCTATTCCCATTGTCTCCAGATCTGATCTGATGTTGTCTCTCTATGTTGTTCTTGGTCGTCCCACGGGTTTCTTTTTTTTTTTTGTGTGCGGTGGAGGAGAGGAAAATACTTTATGTACTAACCCCGGCCTTTCCCAGGACCGAAAGTGTTGGACTCAGTTAACGTAACTGTTACCTCACTAAAAACCTCTCCTCTTTGAAGGTGTCGGGTATCGCTTGGCGCATTTCTTCTACCGTTATTCCGCCTTTTCGGGACTTTGCTCTTCGTGTTGCTGTTCGAGTTTGTCTTGGGCTCTGGCTTTATTGGCCATTATGCTCACCAGCATCTTCTAAATCAGCATCAGTCTCACCATATTAGAGGAGGTGAGGTCTTGACCCAACTGTGCTTGGGCGGCGCTTCTCTGGTCCGACCATTTTGTGCAGCGAAAGATGATGTGTTGCGCATCGTCTTCTTCTCTGCAGAAGAGACAGTTCGGGGTGTCTGAACGCTTGAAGCGATGTAGGTAGCTCCGGAAGCACCCGTGTCCGCTTAGAACTTGGGTCATCTTATAGGTGAGTTCACCTTGGGATCTGTTAACCCACGGCGTGATGTCCGGGATCAGTTCGTACGTCCACCTTCCCTTGCTCGATGCTCTCCAGTTTTCCTGCCATCTTTCCTGGATTTCGATGGTTCTCAGGGCAAGCAGGATCCTATTAGCAGCTCTGTAATTCGCGTCGCGCAGCTGTGCCTTGAAGTGAATCGGCATGAGGGACGCAATTGCCAAGACCGCGTCCGTAGAAGTGGTTCTGTACGCGCTGCTTATTCTAAGTGCGGCCCTCCTCTGTACTGCCTCGAACATACGTCTGTACGTCACCCTTTGAAGGGCAAGAACCCATACTGGGAAGGCGTACAGCATGATGGACTCCGTAACCGTGCACAAGAGCCTTCTCTTGCACTCTCTCGAACCCCTCATGTTTGGCATGATTTTACTTAGAGCTGCCATTGCTGCCGCTGCTCTGGCCGCCATCTTCGTAATGTGGGGCTTGAAGGTCAGGCCCCGGTCGATGTCCACGCACAGCACCCTAGCGTGATTCCGCGTTTGTATGCTCTGCTCGCCGACCACAAATTGGACGGGCCTAGTTCATCTTTTTCCCGCCACAACGACCGTTTCTGTCTTCTTGGGGACAAGTTGGAAGCTCTTTGTTGACATCCAGTCTTGTATATCTGCCACTGTAGTATTGACCAGGTCTTCCAGTCCCTCTTCCGTTTTGTCCTCTACCACAATCGTGATGTCGTCCGCGAAACATGTAATGCTCAGCCCGGGTGGTATGGGGAGCCTGAGGACGCCGTCATACATCACGTTCCAGAGGAGGGGACCCAGCACCGATCCCTGCGGAACACTGCTGTTTACCGGTTGCGTGTGCTGAGAAAGCATCTCATCCACCTCCAGTGTTCTACCGTGGAAGTAGCTCGCCGGGATGTTAAGGAGGTACGCTGGAATTTCCCTCCTTTCTGGTTCCAACATGATCCAGTCGCATCTCGCAGAATTAAAAGCATTCTTGACGTCTAACGTAACCAGGGCCGCCAGCCTTCTTGCTCTTTTCCCCTCGTTTGCCGTTCTGACTCTCCGGACCACGTCGTCGATTGCGTCTACTGTGGATCTTCCTTCTCGAAAGCCAAACTGTCTATCTGAGAGGCCACCGTTCTTGTCGATCTCCTGACGGAGTCGGTGTAGTATTAACCGCTCGAAGAGCTTTCCAACGTGATCCAGCAGGCAAATAGATCTATAGAAGTTCGGGAGCTTCAGGGGCTTTTGTCCTTTTCTCAGAAGCAGCAGCCTCGCCTTTTTTCACGTTTCCGGGTATCATCCCTCTCGCAGGCATCTGTTAAAGACATCTAAGAAGACTTCGGGCTTAACTTTCGTCAATTCTCAAACGACCGCCGATGGCACTCCGTCCGGTCCAGGTGCCTTGTTGTTTGTCACCTTCTTTACTGCTGCTTCCAATTCTTCTTCTCTGGGGGGGGAGGGAATTCCTCTTCAACCAACCTCTCGTTGGTCTCGTTCGATCATCTGGATGATCGTCTCGAGTCTAGCCTCGGTCAGTCCTGGGATGGTTGGTCTACCCAGTTTCTTTATCACGATGTGGTATGCTCTTCCCCATGTGTCGGCGTTAACCTCATCTATGAGTGCTTGCCATTTCGTCGTTGGTGGAGATTATGTTCTCCTTGTTTTAACATTTCAGCCGGGATTTAATTAATTAATTTATTGCTTCTGTTGTCTCTTCAAGAGTTGGTTCTTCAGTTGGTAAATCGACTGTGTGATACATTTTTGAGGAAAAGCGCTCTGTATTCCTCTCATTGAGCAAATCTCTGAAATAGTTTTGCCAAGTTTGTACGATTTCTTTTATATCTGTGATAAGATCGCCATTGTATCTTCTAACTTTGCTTGTTCTTGTTTGTTCTATTTTGTAACACAATCTTCCTAAGCGCCTCCTTTTCTTCTGTCATCGCTCGACATTTCCCGTTATACCAACCATACGTCTTCCTTCTGAGCCTCCTATCCAATACTTTATCAGCCGCTGTCGTTGTTGCCTTCTTAGAGTACGCAAATAAAAAAATCATTTGAAAGGTTTGAAAAACCTTCTCACTTCTCAAGTAGATGTGCTAGAGAACGACGAATAGACTTATAGTAAAATTTGATAGCTTTTTATTGTAGATACTTTTTTAATATAAACATTATAGTCGCGAATATATCACGAAATAATTTTTTCATAATAGAAAGAGAAGTTAAAAATAAAGTTTTTAAGTGGATTGTTGTGGTAATTAGTAGAATGTAATGTTAAAATAAACAAACTAAATAAAATGTTAAAATAATGAATTTTAACTGTTAAGTAAAGAATACATACTTACATAGAGGGCGCCCTTACATAGAAAAACAGTTTACTTAACAGTTAAGATTCATTATTTTAACATTTTGTTTATTTTGTTTATTTTAATCTTTTTATGACTTTTTTTGTTTAACGGTTATGTAAGAACAAATAGCAGCCGAAACTAAAAAACTACATAATAATAAAAAGTTGTCCAATTTTTGTAGTCTTCTTTTCAGTCTGAAATTAAATTTGCTTTCTTGAAATCTTCAAAACTTAGCTACCATGCGACTATCAATGCAGCCTATTGACGAAGACGTGATGTGTACTCACAATTCCAAAAATATATATTTTTCACATTTGATGCAATTCTATTAACTTTGAATGGCAGCAACTCTGAAAATATGGGTCCAAGGGTAAAAATTTATAGGATCTTTCTGATAGAGAATTTTATCAGCATTTAATTTGTGTAAATCTATTTTTATCGTAACTCAAAAAGAAAAGAAGTTATTGTCAAAAAACTATTTTTGTCATTCTACCGTAACTGAAATACATAGCTGAAAAGTACACTTAAAAAATAGAAAAAAGGTTCCACCATTTAGTATTCATATATTTTGAATGATATTATTTCCTGACGCCTTTATTTTGTTATAATTTCCACATTACAAAATTGTAGAGAAAAATGTGATTTTTAAATTAAAAATGTTCTTTCAGAGATCGAAAGTTTTCAACCACTACCCCCCCCCCCCCCGAGAGAGTTGGTCTCAATCTTTAGTCCCCTTTACCCAGGTATGCTCGATGGTCACAACGGACGTCACATTTGCAAAGAGGACAGCACCCCCATAGTCATATTTTGTTATAAATAGAAAAATAACTTAAAAAATTAAATTTTTAAGTATTTATTGTGGTATATTTTAGTAGTATGTAATGTATAAATAATCAAACTAAGCTAATGTTAAAATAATAAATTTTAATTGTTCAGTAAAGAATACATACTTACATAGAAACATAATATTTAAAAAATACTAAAAAATGACAATAATTCACATTTAACAGGTTAGAACTTAGAATATTTGAATAAACAAGAAATAGAATTCTGAAAAAAAAATTTGCTAATCCTCCTTCTTCCCTCCCTAGGCATTGACGTCTTTATAGATGTCCCCTTATAGATTAGGGAAGCTAAAAACCGAGAGAAACAGTTTTAAATTAAAGTCAATAATTTTAATTTCCTCTGATTTATTTTCATTACTTTACCTTAAGGACTAATTACCTTTAAAATATTTTAAAACTACCAGACATTAGTTTATGCATACAAAGCTTAGCTTTAGAAAAATAAACGTCATAGTTAGTTAGCTGTTTTCTGAAAATTATAAAAGAAAAGCAACATAAATTCATTCAGAAATAATCTTTTTATATGAAATGAATTTGAATTCTTTTCAGTAACGATTATAACTTTCTTAGCTTCCATGGAAAACAAGCACTAAATACTGAACCTTTTCCATCAGTAATTCAGAAATCAACAACTGTAATTCAGATTTATTCATTAATTCAGACTATTCCCTGATCCGGTCCGGAGAAAGTCTAAACTTTCTTATGATCGCTTTTGTGCTTCGGAGGGCACGTAAAGCCGGGGTCCCCTTGAGTTGATGATTGCCACCATCAACTATTAAAAAACAGGGTTGCAGGCATTCCCCAATTGTTAGTTTCTGAATTACATTTGACGATTTCTGAATTTCATTTAACACTTTCTAAATGTCATTAGATACTTTCTGAATGTCAGTCAACAATATTCAGTGCGACTGATAGATCGCAAAGAACGCGCGTGAGCCCTTTATGAGCTTAATTGTAAATGCTCCTAAAAATACATTGATCATACAGGTAGATCTTTCCAAACACAATTTAATGAATACACGTGATTTCACAGATTTACAGACAGAAAATCTACATTCCTGAAACACTTAGACACAAACCAAAAATGGGGAGGGGAGAGTGAAATTTTACATGTAGAACAAAAGAGCAAAAAATTAGAAGTTTTAGAAGCAATGGAAATTAACAAATTAAAATATTTATTCTCTTTGAACAGTCAATCTGGCCTAAACAACTGAGCTCTATTAAACATTTTTAAATAATAAACCTTCGTTTTCCTGTATTAACTAATAATTCCCCCCCCCCCTGCTTAACCTACAAGAGTACTTGCACTTGTTTATTAATATTCTTTATGTCCCTACCCTAATAAACCACCCCCAAATATTCCATTTTCAAAAATATCCCCCTTCTATCCACTATCTTTCTTTTACAATTTGGACGATAATTAAAAAAATTTTCTCTAATTTTCTTTCTAATTCATCGTCTGATGATGCCATTACAGTAAAAAGGTTTACGATATTATACTTACGGGGTATTTTTTTGTGATAATTTAAAAACATTTTAGTTCTAACATGTTATACTTATACATATTACAAATTAAAGATATTCATAAAAAGTAGCATTATAAATGATATAATATTCAGATTACGTTACTTGCCAGTCTTAAAAAAATTTGTCAACTACCGTTTGGAAAAGTGTCACTTTCATAACATTCATTTTTGATACAAAATGAACTACTTGATGAGTTATAACTTATAACCATTTAATTTGCTCTTTTACAAAAAAAATTATCTTTATTTTATAAGTTTACTTATTTGAAATGCATTCCAAATTAAAACCCCATAAAACGAGTGGCCAGTAGCAGAACAGTCACTCATATAAATCAAATTAAATGTTAAAAATAAAAATATTTTTGTTTTAATTTTATATAAATAATATATTATATACTGTAGTTAAAAAGGCAATTTTTAAACAATAATGAGAAATAGCAAACATTTCTTAATTTCATCATAAGTTGAAATTTAATTTGATATATTCTGAATTTTAATTTTATATTTTAAATGAAGACGGTTATGGCTTGACGCCTAAGTGCGTTGACTGCTATGCCAGGTCCCCAGTTTCAGCCCAGGCGGGAGTTATTATCCATGCATAAAAAAGTTTTTGAAGAATTTAAAAATAATATTTGAATTTCAGTGTGAAAATAATTATATTCAAATTAAATAACCTTCAAAATATTTAAGAGGTCATTAATTAAACCAGCTAGCTCTTTTTTTCTTGTACTACAGATATAAAGCGAATTGTTTAGATTTAACTATTTAATAAAATCTTTCAAGTTTTATATAAATTTTAACATTAAATTTTCTCAATAACAATAAAATGTATTCATTTTTTATAAATAAGAATTCCTCCTTCCTTATTAACTAAAACACATCCTTAATCAATGGTGTCATTAAGAGCCAAAAGTTTTACTTATTGTTCCAATGCACAGATTGTAAAATAAAAAAATAATAGAATACATTTTATAAAAACAAGGACTTAAACTAATCAATGATCCTGTACAAAAAAAAGTTAATAATATTATATAAATCTTATCTACATTTTTAGTTTAATTTCACTGTCCAATGATGCCATGGTATGGAGAAAATGTTCACTTTTACTGTAGGTATCTTATTTATTAGAACTATAAAATCTTAAGTTATGCAAATATGTACCTACCTATTCTCCTTCTCTAAATAATTTTAAGCTGTATTTTATTGATGAAAATAGTAAATTCCAATTGTAGATAATAACTAGTAAGTAACAAAACAAGTGTGGATTAAATAAAGAAATAATTAAATTTTAATTTTTATATCTTTTTTTATACAACTTATATAATATTAACTTAGGTTAAATTATGGGCAGTGGGTAAACAATTAAATTTTAGAATGTTTTTAACATGACATTACAATGTTTTAATACTATTAAATATTTTTTTGCCCCATTATTTTGTTAATAAAAACAAATTCCTATTTCTAGAAAAATTTAATATTATTTACATTAGCAAAAATATATTTAATTATTTGTATAAATATAATTAAAAGAAATTGTTAATTATTATGTAAAATGAAAGGCAATACTAAAGGCACTCGAACAAGAAACATCAAGTTATTAAATTACAACAAAAAATATACAGATCATTAACGTTTCATTTTCTCAAGAATTGGTACCACCATATCAAAAATTGGCCTTTTGCCTGGATCTTCATTCATGCATATTTTAATCAATTTCGATAAGTGAGATGAAATGCCCGGTTTAATAGTGATTCTTAAACCTTCCAATGCAATTTTCATGCCGACTTCCATTGGAGATTGATCAGCAAATGGTACTTCCCTGGTTGCCAATTCCCACAACAATATGGCAAAACTCCACATATCTGATGCTTCCCAATTAATATCGCCAACTTTTTTTTGGAGTGCCTCTGGAGACATCCAAGCTGGATAATAAATACGGCCCTTCTCTTGAAATGAGAATTTTGCATCTGCCATGTTTATTCTTGCAGTTAGATCCTCATCTACCATAATATGACGACTGTTTAAATGATATTGCGGAATGATTCTTTCGAGACCATGCAAAAATGACATTCCTCTTGCAATATCTAAAGCAAAGCGTAGTGCAATTGCGTTGTCAACTACAACACCACTTCCTTCATGTAAAATTGAATACAAAGATCCCACATTCATGTATTGATTAATTACAACTAAATTTGGAGGAGAGTTGCAACAACCCACTACAGGAAGTACATTTGGATGAGAAAAAATGCGTAATTTTGGAAATTCCTCGTTAAAATCGCGCGATATTCGAGACGTGCAATTACGAATAGCCAATATTTTGGCTACAATTTCATTCTTTTGCCAAATTCCACGATATGTTTCACCACTAGGTGAACTAGCAATCTTTTCACGTAGAACTAAATCTTTAATGTTGATGCCCTTGTGCCGTGAGAGGGTAGCATCTCTAGATCTTGTTTTTAAGCCTAACCAGCTTTGATCCTGAAACTTAATTTTTTTCAAATCTTGTCCCGCTTCTACAGCTAATTGGTGCAAAGTTTTAGCCAAACTTTCGCGAGCCTTATCAAGCGGTGTATCGCCATCCTTATTTGCTATAGAAACCATAGCACCATGATGAAGTAAATCTTCTGCAATGTCATTATATCCCCAGAAACAAGCATAATGTAATGGAGAATTTCCATGTTCGTTGGTGAAATTTACGTCTGCTCGTTGACGAAGTAACTAAAATTTTACAATAAGTTTAAAAGTTTAAAAAGTTAAAATTTAAGATTTATTCACCATAAGTACAATATCGCGATGGCCATGAGCAGCAGCTAAGTGTAAGGGTGTGTCGTCACCTCTGTTGGTCGAGTTAACACGAGCACCACGTAATAAAAGCATCTCCACAATTTTACTGTTGCCCTCTTTGGAAGCCCAATGGAGTGGACTGAATCCATGGTCATCACTAAAATGTAATAAAAATTAAATAATTGTATTCTTTTTATAGTACTCAAATAATGAATTAAATTTAAAAATAATTAAAGAGCTGAGAGTCCAATTAATGTTTTAAGAAAATAAAATATGTAGTAACATTCTTAATTATACAGAGCGAATCAAAAAGATGGACTTTTATGACAGCTCTCTTTACCATTCAAAATTATTTAAAAAACGAAAATTATTACTTTTTTATAAGATAAAATTAAATATAAATAGCTTTGCATTTGAGAAGCATAAATACAATTACAGCATTTTTTTAACGTAACACCCTGTATTATTTTACATATTCAAATATTTATTTTTTGATTAATTTGTTTATTGTCCATGTTTTCATGACTTTTTTGAAATTGAGATATAATTTTATTTAATTTTTCGCGGCCTCGTCAATGACATTGGAAAAGAGCCTGTAGATGATACTGAAAATACATTTTTTATTTATAAATGAATCAATTATTAGAATGCTTATTTTGATCTTTTGTAATGTAAAAAAAATTATTTTTTAAAACTTACATTCGAAGTCCTATTCACTGCAACTGTTTATACATTGGATATTTGCAGATTTTAAATGGGTGATCTGCTTCGTCTCTACTAAAGGGGTTAACGAAGCTCAATTATAATTTTATTTTTAGATCAGAACTAACTATTGAAGCAATAATCGTTTTGAAAATGCTATAACGTTTGGAAAAAATTCAATAACATGTAATTTTTTTCTTTCGTCGTAAAGTGGATATTACTTTGCGTCAGGTGCATACCAGCAATAGTACTACGTAAAATTATGAAGCGGAAAACTGCGGTTTTTCTCGCGTTTTCTTCAATATTTCCAATAAATGTTCTACAGGATACACGTCTGGCAACTGAGCCAGTGTTACAATTTGTTTTGAGAGCTAGCACAAAATTAATTTTTTGATTGGAATTGCAATATTTGCGGTTAGTACTCCTTTAATTACTTTTGTAATTTTACAGCAATTAAGAAAATTGTTTTTCTTTCAATATCCTTATAAAAAAAAACTGTACTAATGGACCTATCAATATCAAATATTTTTCAGACTGTTGAATGTAATAATTGACAATACACAAGAATTAAAATAACCCTACCTACCAGAAGCTTAGACAACATTTTAATGTATAGATGACCTGGACCCATGATCTGTTGTTTTTTAAGCTTCCCTTCTTGAAAAAACTATATTTGTTTAAAATTTCAGGCCGCCGAGACTAGCAGTGTAGATTTACTAATTGCAGCAGCTAATCAATTTAATCTATTTTTATTGCATCGAATTTTACGCTCCAACTCCCTAGTCTTTATGTGTTTCCTAGATCCTTTCCTATAATTTGAACAACCTAACTTATAGATAAACAAAATTTATAAATATATTGTCATGAAAAGCTGTCTTTAAAAATTTTCCAATATCTTTTAAAATTTTGTAAAATCCACTAGTGTTCAGATTTTTGATTTGAGTATTTTTCTATTGTTTTATTTATCATATTATAATTATAATACAAGATACTATGTTAGTTTTCAAAGATGCAGTAATTAAGTCTGGAGTTTCAATATGAAAACTAACATCTTGGAATTGGTATACATATACATGGAATTTGGTACATGTCTAGACAACTCGATTATATTTATTTATACTATCGAACATCTTTCGATAGCTGAGAAAAATCTTTAGTAAGTTTGTTAGTCATGGGCGACAGAGAACTAACCTGATAGTGAGATGAGAATTGTCCAAGCTTGAAATTTTAATGTCGAATTTGCTATAAAACATTTTAAAATCAAATCGGTAGTGAATAACGATACCTAGCGTTAGCCCTGACTATGTCGATCTGTATAATACTTACATGTCAATAATCATAATAATAATGGTATTCCATTTCATGGTATTATTGAAAGTGTTAAAATTGTACAATAAATTGTATTATGCTTCTTAAAAACAGAACACTCTGTTTAGTTAAAATTACACACGTTTAGTAGATATATAATTTTTTAAATTATTTGAATGATAAAAAATTGAAGAATTCTGTAATATGGATTCATTCTGTATACCAAGACCCCCTCATCTTTCTCTAATATTTAAAATACTCTCTAATACAACAAAATTATTATGCAAACAGTTTGCCCAAGTTTTATTTTATTTGAAAGTAGAAATTTTTAAAATCATTAGAGTGAAATA
Source organism: Cantharis rustica (assembly GCA_911387805.1). Classification (NCBI taxonomy): domain Eukaryota; kingdom Metazoa; phylum Arthropoda; class Insecta; order Coleoptera; family Cantharidae; genus Cantharis; species Cantharis rustica. The sequence goes on from OU426877.1 coordinate 44,592,107, forward strand.
AGTTAAGCCCTTCAATTATTGGAGCCTAAAGCAATAAATTAAAGCAGTGTTTTTTATGCATATTCTATTGTGTGCCTTTTTAAGTTTGGTACACACATATGGTATGCGGTATAGACGCAAAACAATGCAATGTAACGGTTAATGAAGCACATACAATACGTGTGTAAAAGCAGACTAACATAAGCCTAAAATTAAGACTTACATTGAAAGTTTGATTAGTAAATTATATACACGTACTTACAGTTTTAATGTAGAATGATTGCTGTACAGTTCCTATGTTAGAGAAGAAGGCAGAACCATCACCATATTAAAAAATTAATACGAAAACAATGTCGTACACATGCTTTTTATGTTTTTAAGCAAAAATGATGTGGATTAACAAAACTTGCATACAAACAAAATGCAATTTTACAATTTAGTTAAGTAATACAAATATCACATGGCAAACAAATGTAAATGACTAGAAAAACGGTTTGTTAAATATTAATTCAAATGTTTAAATACATTGTTTATAACAATACAATGCTAAACGATAAACTAAATGTAATTTTTAGCATTTGCTCTACTTAGAAAACCGTAGGGAGTGTGTCATTTCATAAATACAAACTATGTATGTTTCCGGTGGTTTATAAAGCACGATTTATACATTTGGTACTGTTGAAGATGCAATCCTTTTGTTTATATAATACCATTGCGATTGGTATCCAAAACAACAAATTGTATAGCACGAGCACTAATTTTTTAAATCGCACTTTGTCCTGAGCATTGAAAAATTCGCACAAGATTTTGACCAATTTAATAAACTTAAGTACAATTTATTGCATTAAACATTTAATATTTTTATTAATTCATAAAACTAACATCACATTCGTTCATGTTTACTTTCAATATTTAGAGGATCGTTCACATTATGCAATATCTAAATATTTACTGTAAATGAACTAATATTTCAAAAGCTACACTGTTATAATACAATTATTTCGTAACTTATTTTTTACAACAATTTGTAAAAAATTCAAATACATGAAATATTCAGTGCAGTTGGTCCTTAAATTTGCTGATAGATTCAAGGTTCGATCAAAATAAGCTACCAAGTTCTCAAATTTGAAAACGCCTATACTTCACACAGATGTATGATAACATGTAAGGCTCAGTCTTAAAATTCTATCATTATTAATAATAAAACAGAAAGGTTTTCAATAGCTGTAAAAAATATTTTATAAATATTGTAACGATTTCTTCTAAAATCAAACACTTCATTACGAGTACAGCTTCTTCGTCTTTTCAAAACAATGGTGTAATTATTATTCCTTTTGGCATGAAGTATCTTCGCTAGGATTAACCAAATAACTTTCACCTTGATGCACTTGAAATGTCATAGGTATAGTAAGCAGATCATCCTCTGTATAACTTCCTCTTAATATAAGTTGTCCTTCAGAATTCAAAGTAACATTAAAAATCTGAAAGTCACTTTGATCAATAATTTCATAAACACTATTGTCCGTCACTTGACTCGAAACATTATCGTTTATCACCTGTAATTCTTTCACCTCGTTTGGTAGATTTTCTTCCTTCATGAGGATATCATTAGTGACAGTCTCGTCTTGTTCTGCTACTGTCTCATAACTATCTGTCGCCGAGCTCTTTAGTAAATCTTCTCTTCCGTGATACTTGTAGCAATTATATACCACTTGTCTTAGTACATTTGTCCACGACAGTCTTCTTTTTTCGTCTTCGGTGCGTTCGTCCATTCTCACATTAGCCCAGGGCAATACTTTTGGCCACCACGGAGGTTTTAACTCATTGTGACCCCAGCCTGGTTTACCACGTTGACAAGAATACTTTAGCATCAATGGAACGAATTGTCTCAATTGAGCTTGAGTCATTTTTTCAAGAGGTACAGGATCGGTATCTATAACTAATGGAGGCAATTTAAAAAGGTCGGAGATTTCCGGAACTGGTTGATTTTCCAAATTGTTTCCAAGCTCTTCTATTATAAATTCTTTTGAATTTTTTATTATTTGCTCCAATGGCTTGGCTCCAAATACGGAATAATTCGAGGTCAGATCTTGTGGAGAAACTGTTAAAACTACTGCCTGTTGTCCAACACGTACAATGTATTCGTTGATGAGGTCCTTTAGCTTTTTCAGAAGACGCGTTTTCTGCTTTGCTCGCTTAGATGGATTTACTTCAAAAGAATATAGAGATTTCCCCGTCGAAGACTTGGTTACTTCTCTTTTTACAATAGCTACTTCTGCGTTTACTAAATCAGCCGACTGTGAGGGAACTTCATTATTACAAGCACTACTTGTTGGAAAAATATATTCTTCGTTATCAGACTCTGAAGATGAATGCGAATCATTGTTAGTTTCTATAAATTCTGATGATTCCGTCAGCATAATGATTAAGTAGCATGTGCTATAGTCCTTTTTCGTATACTCGAAATATATGGTTTAGCTTGCCAGTGATTCGTCAGTTGAAATTTTAAATTTCAAGTTGAGTGCACTGTAAGCATCATGTATAATTAAAAATAATTGTAAATTTCCAATGCATTTCAAACATGTATTTTCAATTTAAACATTTCTTTTAAACTATGAAATAGTGGAATAGACACTGATGATCTTAAATAAAGCATTACATTTGTTTCAAAGTGCAAGGTATATTAAAAATAGAAACTACCACTATCTTTAAACATTTTAAAGAAAAACTAAAAACTACTTATGGTAGATGTATTGCATAAAAAATTTGAAGCAAAATGTTAATTTAAAATAAAAAAGAATTAATAATTTATTTTAATTAGTAGTAACTCTAAGAGAAAGTTAATGCATTAGTAACTTAAAAAAGAGTCCATAAAAACAATACCAAAACTAATGATACTAAAATTCATTTTCAATCTGTACTATTCGATCAAGTTTTCCAGTTTTTCTATGCAAATATGAATGTACTAATCAACCACGCTACTAATCCAGAATTTATATTTGGTATCACTACAAACTATCAAAAAATAAATTAAAATAGAACAACTAATTTATAGGACTCCAAAACTGAGATTTGGGTAGAGATCAGAACTACCCGTCATTGATAATTTTGATGAAGAAAACTAGAACAAAACTAGACAAGTTTGTACTGTAAAATTATATGCTAAGCAAAATCAATGGACTTCTGTCCTTAGTTGATTGTTCAAATACTTGATAACCGGAACTCGGTTGGCAAAAGCAAAGAAAAAACAGGCAAGTTGGTGGTTTGAAAATCTCCTTTTTAGTGTGAGTATTGTGTTTATGATGTCTATTCTAGTTTTATTGGAATACATACGATATGAAGTATCTTTGTGCCAAATTTCAAGTATTACACACCACCGATTTATTACCGATACTTCCGGATAACCTTTTCTCCTAAATGCAATTTTTGTTGCTATAATAAAAATTAATAAAATCCGAAAATCATATTATAAAGCAGTTATTTGGAAAATTCTTCGACAAGGAAAATTTAATTTGTTATCGTTCTTTATGGCTCCCTTTAGTAGATTTCTACAATAAAATATCTGAATCGCTGATTATTATTAAAGCATGATATGGCATCCTTTTTGAAATACCTGGTTTGTACTTAATTTTTGGAACCTAGGCAGACAAGGATCAAATACGATAAGCACATTTTAAAAATTGAACTTCTAGGTTACAATATTCAGTGATTCATTTACATTAATTTTGCATTCTACTTAAAGCGGTTTTGATCAAGTGATAAAGCAATATTTACAGCACTGTTAGTTATTTCAGAATAAAAAATAGTTTAAAATACCTTGCATGATATAACTTGTGGTTTTGTATCCTGTTTTAAAATTGTAATGGTTAACAAAGCCCAACAATTAATGTTAAACCAATGTTGAATTTAATAATTTTAAACCTTATTGATAAGAATGACACGGCGTGATGGCTTAAATTCGCAAATAAAATGCACGTGAATTAAATTTTGTCAGAATATGCTGATTGTGAACAGTTCAAATTTCACACTTAAATTACATGTAAACTGTGAACCGCCCAAATTGAATGCAGTGCCGTCATTAGGGGGAACCCCCCCCCCACCCGACTCAAAGATTAAACAAAAGTAAGATCCATTAAAAAATACATAAAAAATTATGTATTAATTTTGTTGTCTAGTTCTATTTGATAACTTTTGTTAGAATACAATCAATGTTTGGCATAAACGTAGCTCTGCTAGCATGTCTTAAAATGAGTTGATAAATACAGCGCAATGTAAACGTTAAGTTTTAGTTCTGAAATTTTCGACAGGAAACACAAATTATGTCATTTAACTGCATAGAATTATATGTATAAACCCAGATCACACGTCTACCAGACGTTCGTAACTAAATTTTTTTTTCAAATAAAAATCTAATCAATGACAGCTTAAAATAATGCACCTATAAGGATTACGATGGCATTCAAGAGTAAAACAGTGAATAACAAGATTGCGGTTTACATATTATCAACCATTTTATAGTAGTTTGCCTTCGAATTTATTAATTAAAACATATTCTGCCTATTAAAATGAAGCCGATCCCCAGATGAACGTTCAAACAACAGGTGCATTAAATTCGTTTTAAAATATTATTACATCTAGTGATGAATAAAGAAAACTTCTACTGTTTTATTCTGCAAGAGAGTATCCTGCACACATAAAGTTATTCGTTGAGAAATAACCAAATAACCACCAAATAAATTTTACACCAATATAGATGCAAACCTAATTAAAACTTCCAAAACCTACGCTCTAATATAAACATTCACTAGCAAAACAACTTTTCCATTTATAGAAATGTCATTGAAAGCACAAATTAACCTAAAATATTTCGTAAAAATAAAAGAATTACCCCAAGTTCATGTCATGTTCGGTATCATCTAGCCAAACCCTCACTTGAATGGCATTGCCTTCCTTACACCATTGAAATATATCTTCCATTTTATTTTTATTTATAAAATAATGTAATTTCTTAAAATAAATAAATGGGTGTGTAGGTACCAGATGAAAACAAAATTATAAAACACTTCCAAATCTCTAAAATAGTAAAAGTTCACTAAATTCCTAATTAAACTACACTGTACATTTAATTAAACTAAAGCAATTATTGTTTTTATTGTATTAATTGTTATGTACAAAACAATTAATTATTTATTTATTAGGTCGATCTTCATTTGTATTACTAACTTTAATATTAAAATGATTACTACACTTGGCAGTAGATGGCCTAATATTTGACATATCTTGAATAGCGCTTCCCAAAAGCTTGTATTATATTTTAATCTAAGGATAAAGTAATGGTAGATTATATAGGTAGGATGTTAATGATGGTTATTAATCCTAAAATGAATAGGATATCACGAAACGATCAGCCGAGTGATATATTAGCTATACAAGCGATCAATAAGCAGTTTACGTCCTAGTTTTTGAACTCGTTTTGAAAATGTTTTTAAAAAATTGAGAAAATTTAATTTCCGCGCTATAAGAAATTAATAATTAATTTAAAGCATATAATTTTACAGAATTTAAGCAATTATCTAACATCTGACTTCGATCTGAATATATAATTATTATTTTATTAAGCGACAAACCTTTTAACTTGTGAAAAACTTTTTTATGCTTTACCAGGAACAGAAGTTTAAAATTTTTTTTTAATCTAGACTTACTTTTAGTTATTTAATTCATTACGATTTACGAATAGAAGAAAATGCTCTTTAAAAGTCAACATTCCTAAAATTTTATATAACTGAGCAGTTTCTTCTTCTGTTTTTGAAAGTGTTTTCAAGAAAAGCAATCCGGTGAAAGACAGTCAACGTAGATTTTTTATACTTTAAGTATTTTTTCGTAATATTAATATTAATTTATTGTTAATTAATCTGGCATAGGTATTTTATTTTTTTAATTTTTAATTTCTACATTGAGCGATGTTGCTTCCACTCGCAGGTTTTCTTATCATCTATGCTTTCACTGATGCAAAAGAAAAGCACTTTGTTTTTAGAGTAATTACCAGCGGCGGCTCGTGAGAGGAAACAAAGGAGAGTTGGCCTCACTTAAAATTCAGAATTATTGAATTAATAAAATTTTGTTTTGACAAAATTTTGACAAAAACTACAAAATCAGGTTTTATGTGCATGACCTTTTATTATCATTATTTTTGCGTACACATTAAACTAGAAGTAATAACATTAAATAATGGTCTCTATTTTCTATAATATGGTGAATAACAAATTCATTTTAAGGGATAAAAACACTAAAATTTTTAAAAATTCAATTTTTTTACTTTTCTTTCAAAAGATACACGTTTTAAGAATGTTATCTTAAAATTGCAGAAAAATATTCGTAAAATTAGCTGAGTTGTAGCGTCATCTTGTAGCTGATGAAACGTGAATATTTCGGAATCGCAAATTTAAACCTGGTTGACAATCAAGAAAGTTGAACATACGAACAATATGACAAAAGCTGAATTTTGTTCTCAAAATATTTCTTTGTAGTTCGACGGAGGATTTTTATAATAATTGATGGTTCTTTTTAGCTTAGTACTTTGAATACTAACTTTTGGATCCTGTACATCTGGCTTAAGGGCTACAATACCATTAGTTCTCAAACTGTTCTAGTGTTCTCCCTCCCCTCTCTCTTAAAATAGAATATTGTTGACTAAATTTACATTGTTTATATGGATTATTTATTTCTAATCCCAGAAAAAACTTTTCAGAACAGTGAAATACGACATGGTCATCTTCAGGAACTGTACAGAATATTTTGAAATAAAATAAAAATTTAAACAATATAATATAATATTCATACTTACAGCCAAAAAAGTTTCTAATGAAATAATTGTGAACTTTCCTGCGGTTATATATAATGGCCTTTTAGCTCTTTCCATTATAATATACAACGTTTTGCAAATTGATGGACCGCAGATTCTCCATGATGACATATAACATGCATCTCGAATTTTTTCGCTCTAAAAATTTACATTCAAATTAATTAACTATAGCAACATTCAGCGTGAGACCAAGGTGAGCATTAGAAGAATATTTTTTATTGGTATATTAATACCAATTAATACTAAACCCTAATTCTGATATTAATCCTACATTTAAATTGGGTCTCGACGAGCGGATTATGCTAATCGCGAATAAAATTAACGATTGAGGCGTTGCTAAATTGTCAAAATGGCTGTCATATGCGAGTAATTGAGGTTATAGTTGTGTTTACAGTGATCAAGTCAACCTTGCAAATGTTTTTGTATGTTCGAATTATCAAGGAAAAGGTGAAACGACAAAACAAATTGCTGTAAAATCTTTATTTAAGTACAATGAACCACGTTTAGTACTCGCATCAAAGTGTTCTCAATTCTGCCATCAGATGTCGGATTTTTAATTTTATTCACGAATAAAAAGATTACATACAGTTTCGTTAAACAAATAACCAGGGCTAACTGACGGATCCATGCTTTCGCGCGGTTCTACTTTTTAAATACAGTTACGCTAAACAAATAACATAAACTAACACTAACCTACTGACAGATCCATGTCTTCGCGTGGATCTACCTTTTACGTACAATTTCGCTAAACAAATAACCAGAGCTAACTGACAGATCCATATGTCTTCGCGCGGTTTTACCTTTTAAATGCAGTTTCTACTTATAAGATTAATAAAAGTAGGAGTACTTAAGAAAAGATTCTGACCCACCCAAGGATCGGTGGAATTTATGAGCAGGATTAAATTAAAAACTGACCATCAGTGGAAATTAAAAACCCCTTTTATTATTTATACTAACAAAACTAACAAATTGTACTGACCAAAATTCGATTTAATATTGTTACGAAACAATGTTTAATTATATTTGATGACTAATGTATGATGTCATGTATGATGAGTCAAATATGATGAGTCATACATAATAACATCGTTAGTCATTCGAATATTACTTAGCTTGCATTCTAGAAATCTATAGAAATGTATAGGAATTTCATAGAAGTTTCTGGAAAGCTGCATCTAGGTATAAATGCAGAGTAACATAGCATAAATAAAGAGTAAATAAATAGTGATGTGATAAACAATATACAGTGTTTAAATAAATTCAGACTTAGTGTTAAATAAATTGTTGTGTAATTTAGTATTAATGTTAATCTTAGTGTAGTAATTGTTTTATTGTTATTAACCTTATCTGTATAATTTGTGTAGCCCTTTAGAAATTAAATAAACGGCGTTTTAAAAAATATAATTATATACTAACCATCAATTTAAAAAAGTACTGACTATTAAATGATAAAAATACTGATCAAAAAGTTAGTTTATTTTAACGAGTAGACGGATTAATTAAACTCAAGAAGCATTTCTGGGAATTAATTTCCACAAGTTACCCTCACGCAACATAAAAAAATATATGAAAAATATTTTTTTAAGGTAAACTATATACTAAGATGGTGATATTGGTGGTGATATACATAATTGAGGCAAATTCGTCCGAAAACACATGTTAACATATAAAATACTGAAATTTGATTGATTCTTTTTTGAAAAATTGATTTTTAATAAAGATAATTCGATGTTCAAGTTAATTTTTATTAAAATAAAATGAATCCTTCTAATTATAATTATTCGCTTTATCAAGTTCACAACTTTATAGTATTTACAGTTTTAAATATAAATTATTTAACTAAAAATATTTTCTCACTCAGTTTCAATTTGGCATGGTGGTTTTATTTATTGCTGTAAGTAAACATTCCAAATTTTTTTGTTTTATTTTTAACGATTTAGATTTCACAGCTTCTTAAAGTTTTTGGATTATTGCGATTTTTATCGTTCGGCAGTAGAAAACTAATATTTGTTTTCAGATGAATAATAAATTATATCTTTTTTGATTACCAAGCAATCTAGATAAAATTCTTTTTACGTATTGCAATGCACCCAGCGTTCAAAAATGTAAAAATTTCATCTTCTCAAGAAAAAGACTGGAGTGCACACATCTTTTTTCTTGAGCATGAGATTCTTAATTTCAATTTTTAATTAAATTTTGTATCGTTTAAAAATTGTCGTTCTAATTTTTAGTTTCAAAACGTACATTATTCTGATGCTATGTTAAAAGTTTTACCTCATGTGGCGTCGTACCTGCACGTGACCGCCTGCAGCTGCTCGCTTTGTCAAACAAATTTGTTGTGATATATTTTCACGAACAACCAAAAACCTTAAATTTTTTCAAATTCTTATTTTTTTCACTTCACAAACTAATTAAAACAACTTCCCGCAATTTATCAAAATTTTTTTTTTATTAATTAAAATTATTTTATCGGAGCGCTGTTCTCTCTTCCTTTTTCCGTTAACAACATAATATTTGATACAAATAAACAAATAAATGTATGTACCGTGATAAGTTGCCACTAATTTGTCTGTTTAATATGACAGAGCATATTTCTTAGAACAAAAACAAATAAAAAACTGCAAGATTATCCTTTTCCATTTAAAAGATATTCCATTTATCGTAGAACTCTGAATTTTATTTCGAAAATCATACAATCAACATTTTAACCCTAAATAAACACTTGCTAGCTTTGTTAATTTTTTAAATTATTCCTGATATATTGAAATAACTAAAAAAATTTTTTCTAGGTTGGTTGGTAACTAAGAAAGATATAATTTATTTTTTAACGGAAGACAAATATAGTTTTCTGCGCAATAGAGCAAAAAACTTAGTATGGTTACTTTATGTACCATACATCAATGAATATGTAGAATAACCATGTCAAGTTTCATGAAAATCTCTGATGGGTGTCAAAAACTTTTTTCTTGTTGATATGCAATGATCTCACATCTGTGTTTCCACCGCGGTGTATACATTACTAATTAATTTAAAATGTAAAATATTTTCATTAAATTAATGTATACTTACTTGAATAATTATTTCGTTGCAAGGTACACAAAGAGTTACTACTTGCGCTAGATCAGCAAAAAAGAATATTATACATCGAGTAAAATTTATACTGCGAGCAGATGTCTAAAAACATTAATGTTAAAAACATTGATTCTCTTTCAGATTGACCAACTTTTCTGTCATGCGAGGTGAGAAGTTATAAATATTATACATTACATAATATATTGTCGTGTTTTGAAAATGTTTGTAAATTACTTTGAAGTTGTTTTGTTTGTAAATGTTAATTATTTATTTGTAAATGTGCTGTACATAAAATTTTAGTTGAATATGCAATGTTGGTAATGCTTAAAGTGGGAGAGTGGCTTCAATGAGGTGAGAAAAGTAAGAAAGAGAGCTTCAAGCCGTTGTGCTGAATGTGGACAAACATAATTATTTGTTCGTCGTTAATAATTATAATTTTATGATAATTTTAATAAAAAAGTGAATTTATTTTGAAACGAGTTATTTTGTAAAGTGATAAGTTACAAAAGTGATAAAGATTAAGAAAATTTGAAATTTAGATGATATTTGTAAATATTTAAATTGTTTCGCTACAAAGTTCATATGACCGGCGTGAGCAGCTGTGGGATGCACGTGCAACTAAAATCAACTAAAATAGTATAATAATAATTAAGGTTTCCATTCCTTACGGAATATGCCTACTTCTATGAAGTCTTTACGATTCTCTTTCGAGGTGAATCACTCCTCATCTTCTCGTCTTCAGAATTCTATAATTTCGCATGTGTTTTTGTCTCATTCGCGATCTTTCTCCACAGCACTCTATTTTCACATTTTGTTCTCCATTCTGTCACGTCCATCTCTTTTAGATCCTTTACTACTTCGTCCAACCATCTAGATCTTATTCTACCTCGTTTTCTCGTCTCCCTCGGTCTCCAGTCCATAATCTGCCTTAAAACATTATCTGGGCCTTTTCTTGTTACGTGGCCAAGCCATCTAATTCTCTGTGCTTTGACGTATTTTACAATGTCCTCGTTTTCTAGTGTTTCAGCTATTTCGGTATTTGTTCTTGTTCGATATTCATTTTCACCAATTTTTTTTGGTCCTGTCATGGTTTTAAATATTTTTCTTTCGAACACTCTCAATTTCTCTTCTTCCCCCTTAGTCATGTTTAACACCTCTGCAGCATAAGTGACCGCCGTTCTCACAAACGTCTTGTACACTCTTATCTTGGTTCTGGTTGATATATTCCTGTTTTTCAATATCTTCTTGTTTGCGTGGAAAGCTTTCCATCCAGTTTGTATCTTTTCATCTATTTCTGGGGATCTTTCGTTGTTTCTATTTAATTGCACTCCCAGGTACTTAAATTTATCTACCTCTTCGAACTTATAGTTCCCAATTTTTAGTTCCTTGCATCTTGTATCATCTTTTCTCTTAAAGTTCATATATTTCGTCTTATCTTCATTGATTCTCAGACCCATTTCCATCGCATATCTCTCTAGTTCTTCAAATATCTGTGTCATTCTCTGCTTTGATCTGGCTACAATTGCGATATCATCCGCATTTGCCAGTATTTGCCATTCTTTCGTTGCTATTGTTGCTCTCGGACCTAATTTTCTCACCACACTTTCGATTATCAAGTTGAACAAAACCGCTGACAGTGCGTCGCCTTGTCTTACACCGTTGTTGTTTGTGAAATCGCTTGTTTCGCTTATCCCGAATTTTACTGTTGCAGTCGAACATTTCATCGTCATTTGTATCAGCTTTCTCAGCTTTTGGGGTATATTTAATTCTATCATCACTTCATTTAACTTTTCACGCTTAATAGAATCAAAAGCCTGCTGGAAGTCGACAAACATGAAGTGCAGCTCAATGTTGTGTTCGTATGCTTTTTCTGTTATTTGTTTCGCTACGTGCAGCGCATCAATTGTCGATCGTTCTTCTCTAAAACCATGTTGGTATTCACCGGTTCTGTCATCTATCATTGTTTTTACTTTTTTATAAATGAGTGTTGACAGGATCTTGTAGGTTACTTGTAGCAGGGTTATTCCTCTGTAATTCTGGCATACTTCAATATTACCTTTTTTATGTATTGGTACTATTTTACCTGTCTTCCACTCTTTTGGTATTTCTTTTTTTTTCCATATTTCCCGAATCAGTCTGTATATTCTCTGGTGCAGTTTTTTGCCTGCATTCTTCAACATTTCTCCATAGATCTCATCTCTTCCCGCCGCTTTCCAGTATAACACTAGTAAATAGTATAGCACATTTAAATTTAAATTAAAATAAAATTTTATACGATTGAAGATAAATTAATAAATTTAAAACACTAAAATTAAGAGTTTTATCTAAATAATGTGTGCATCTCAATTGAAGTAACAAGAGGGAGGAAATTTTAGTATTTTGTTAAGTTGGGGGCATGGCAATATATTATGTAAGTATGTAAATTCTATATTGTCAACTTTCAGAAGATAGACACATAAAATGAATGAGAAGTTGATCACCGAAAAGAGAACTTCACTTGAAAATTTTACAAGGAAACTTACAAAGATTAAATTGAGACCCATTATAGCAGTTACTAATAGCGTTATTATAAATTGTATTAAATACGAATTACTAAATTTTACTTCTACAGATTGAACGTATCTGAAATAAAACAGTAAAAATATAAGAGTAATATTATAACTCGAAAATTTGAAGACTGTATTTGTTAAATCAAGAAGTAAAAAAGCGTATCTAGTCTTAAGGATTAGATACTTCTTTCACAATACATATCCAAAGCGTCCAAACCGTGATACTACTACAGAAGCAACTCTTTTTTGCTTGGTGGAGGATTAGTCGATTACATAGACAACGTGGCTTCCCAATAACCGATTTTCATGACTATAAATAATGCGAATTCCTATAAAAGTTTTATTAACGTTACAAATTTATATAGAAGGTTTATAAGGGTTGGTAATTGGTTTCAAATTATTATAATAATTATATAAAATTTCAAGTTTTACAATGAAATTCTTTAATGGTTCCAGTTATTAATTTAAAACCAATGCTGTTTAGTTTACATAGGTATAATTATTTACTTTGACAAATATAATACTTCCATAGTAAAAATACATAGTACATACCTTTATAAAATCAGAAGATTATTAGTGATAATAATCACCTAGCAATCAAATCTCGTAATATATTTTCTGCAAAATTTGTAACCAAATTCTTTAGAGAACTTTTGATAATATTCAGAATCACTTTATTACCAAATTAATATTCAATCGGTTTTTATAAGTCAGAATTATACTAAATGGCAATTTTCAAAATATGTACAATTAAATTTTTATTTTTTATAAAATTAATTTTTACATGTTACATGAAATTGAAGAATAATTTAATTCATAACTTACATAAAATTGTTCAAAAACTATTTAAATGAATGATATAGCTTGCAACACCCTGTTATATAACCGTATGTTTGGATTTCCGGAATCTCATCATCTCATTATTTATTCATTTTGGCTTCAATTAGGTATAATTTTTGTTTTTACAAAAGTCAAATAAATTTGACTTTTAATCAAGTTTGAATTTTGAATTTAATAGCATAACTTTTCAATCATTTCAATAATTTTTCCAGGTTTGCATGATGAAATTCCGAAAATCGAAACATACGGTTATATAACAGGGTGTCGCAAAGCTATATCATTCATTTAAATAGTTTTTGAACATTTTTATGTAAGTTATGAATTAAATTATTCTTCAATTTCATGTAACATGTAAAAATTAATCTTATAAAAAATATTATCACATGTTAATAACCTTAACCATTTTAAAATTTTTATTAAAAACTTCTTTAGAGGTACAAATACCGAGAATAATATTACTTTAAATAACTTATTGTTACGAAAGAAGGTTTAATTATATTTGATGACTAATGTATGAAGTCATTTATGATGAGTCATACATGATAACATTATTAGTCATTCAAATATTGCTTGGATTTCAATCTAGAAACGAACAGAAGTGTATAGAAATTGTATGGACATTTCTGGAAGCTGCATTTAAGTATAAATGCAGAGCGATTTCTAGTGACGAATTAATACCAGTTTGAACGTACAAGTGTGAACATAAATAAAGTGTAAATAAATAGTGAAGTGATAAACAATATACCGAGTGTTTAAATAAATCCGTACTTAGTGTTAAATAAATTGTAGTGTAATTTAGTTTAGTGTTAATCTTAGTGTAGTAATTATTTTATTGTTATAAACCGTATCTGTAAATATTTGTAGCCTTTTAGAATTAAATAAACGTTTTTAATTTTCGTTACATTATAATACCGAAAGTTTTATAAATTTGTCCCGGTACTATTTTGATAACCTTTTGAAAACCAAAATTGTTCATTAGGATTTACTATGTTACCGATTTCGAGATTACTCCAGTGATTCATGCCTCGACTAAAACCTCTACATAAAAAAACATGGACGCCGATAGAGGGCGGGAGTGCTTAAGTATTTTTAAAAATTTTTTATGTCTAATGCGGAGGAAGATGGGAAATTGTTCAAAGTGATCTCAAAAATGTGTTTGGATTGCTATCTGCAGGTATATTTTCGAGCTGAAAAAATTTTTCTGCAGTAGCCTCACATTATGATTTGGACATGTATATTGCAGAAGAAGTATCTATCTGTAAATAGTTGTGTGTAGTGCAAGCTCATTTTGATACAATCAAAACTATCATACATTATATTAAATATTTATACATTTTCTGAACATTTCAAGACATAGTCTAATTAAAATACCACATCAAGTAATGAAAGAAATTCGCATTTCTTCATTACTGGATGTTCCCCAAATAAAACTAATTAAAATCTGAAAAAATAAAAATGCCGTAGCTAATGTAATAAATTGAAGGATAGTCGATTAGCTGAACTGCTAAAATTGCCAAAATGTAATTTCAGGTTTACAGTTTATACTAGTGCATCCGTTTCAAGACAGGATGGTTCTATCAATTCACATTAAGGAAAAATTAAAAAAATTATTTCTGATTATAGTTTTACGATTTTTTAGATTTGCACCTCTTATATTTAAAAAGCAACTAAGACGCACAGTTCATTACTTACCGTTCAATAGCATTATGACGTTTAATGCAAGTTC
Source organism: Cantharis rustica (assembly GCA_911387805.1). NCBI lineage: Eukaryota > Metazoa > Arthropoda > Insecta > Coleoptera > Cantharidae > Cantharis > Cantharis rustica. The sequence continues at coordinate 44,607,135 of OU426877.1, forward strand.
TTAGTAACTGATTTACTATATAATCACTTTTTTGCATTTCCTCAGCAGATAATATTTTGACTGGATAAGAATCAATTGATTTTGTAATTTGTTTTCGCAACATTTTTATTTGAACAACTGGAAAGGATAATAAGTTAAACATTAAACCTTCGTAGGATCCAATAGTATATCCTGCAGATTCAGTGGCTAGTGTAAAATAAATCCAAACGCTTATACGGGATACCAAATTCTTTTCATCTAGGAAACTTGTAGGAAGGATGCTAGGCATTGAATTGTAATGAAAGATGAGATCGCTTACGATTATCATTGATGAAGCACACAGGCATGATACAAATTGAAATGTAAAAATTGTAGTACTCAAGTTGAACCTTTTTTGTAAATACACATCTAAATAATCTTCATGTGAAATCAATTCGGGATCTTGTAAATTTTCTAACAATTTAAAAAATTCTTCCTTTTTATAATGCAAAAACCAAATCTTATACGCTGCGTGGATCGCAGCCAATCCCAAGCACAAGGCAAATGCTCCATTTTCAATATTTCCATTTATAACATCATAGCCTCCTTTCATACATGATAGTAAACCCAGTGAACCAGTTAGGAAGAAATTTAGTAATCCTCGAAAGTTATACTTAAGACTTGAAGATTTTTTGGGCCACATTCCAATAAACTGCAATACACTTTCTGGATATTTTAAATGAAAGTTAACATCAAAGGGCTTCATTTTTAAAATGTAAGTTTTTGTTTCAAAGTAAGTTGTTTATATAGTTTTTACTTCTCTTTAATGGATGAGAACATTAAAACAGAATTTATAATAAACGAATAATATACTTTTTTACAGTAGTATATACCTATTTTTTATTTTAGCTTATACCTAATGATGTGCCGCAGAATGGGGGGACGGCGGGGAGGAGTACTGATGTTGATAATAATTTTTTCGGTTGATTTGAGTTTTAAATATTCACAAAGAGCATGTTAAAAACAACTATTCCAAATAAAATTTATGTATCATGTATACAATGAATATTTAATTACGTACATTAGTTTAAATTATATTTCTAATTTTAAGAAGAATAAATAAAGAAGATAATTTACTTTGTAGCGGTATAAAAGTTTTTAAATTTTTATTTGTCACTGCTTAATATATTTTTTAATGTATGTAATGGCGGCACTCCAGCCTAATTTAGAATTTTTTTTTATGGGAACATAGGGAATGGAATGTTTAAAGACAATTTATATAAAAAAAAGTATCAAACATTAACTAACTTAGGCAAAATTTTACAGAATGTGCTAATTCAGTATCGAATGTTCAAATAATTAAACTAAACAAATGTTAAAATAATAAATTTTAACTGTTCAGTAAAGAATACATACTTACATAGAAACAAAATATTTAAAAAACACTAAAAAATGACAATAGTTCACATTTAACAGGTTAGAACTTAGAATATTTGAATAAACAAGAAATAGAATTCTAAAAAATTCTGATTTTTTGTCAAATTCAAAAATACATTATTTCTGTAATGCACTATACACTATTTAGAATTAAAAGTACAAAATTTACACAAATTAAATAATACTTATAATTTAACTCCGATATCTATTGTAGCAATTATGAAATTCCAACGCATACTTTAACCGTCCGGTCAATAACCGGGTACCCGGGTATCCATTTTAGTTTCCAAGGTAGAATTTATTAACTTTCTCTTAAAAAAATATTATGACCGCCCGGATCCCCAAAGTTGAAGTAGTTTAACACCAAGTTTTCGTAAAAAAATTTTGTAATCAATCAATCAATAACAGTTATTAACCATCAAACTCGACACCCCCTCCGTTCAACGACCGGCTACCCGGGTACCTACTATGTTATTATGTATGAAAGCCGGGTTTAGACATACTGAAAACACCGTTTATCAAAGTATTTATGTATCTTGACTTGTGAATAAATAATAATCATCAATATTGTTTGTAATTTCCTTTATTTAAACAATTTTTATTATAAATAATAGTAAAGATAGTAGATAAAAAAGCACCAATTCGCTTTATTTTTCATTTTAGTTATTTTTTTCTTTTATTTATAAAATAACATAGTACGATATAAAAAAAAACAAGTAGATCTAATTATTTCGTACACTCCTGGCATGTCGTGGTTGAAATACAATGTTCAACACAAATAGGGAACTTACATACCGAACATGATTTTTAAATTCACCCTGGAGACAAGATCAAGATTTTTCCACGCTAGTTGTGTTTTCTCTGGATGTTCTTCATTATATGCTGCATTATGTTACGTTTGCTTATAATATCAGTCATTTCTGGAGTAAAAAATAATTTAAATGTGTCGAGATTTGACAGGATGTTGGTATTCCTATTAGGTCCACATCTCTGTCGCACAATATTACGCTTTCCAACTTGATGTTCACTTGCTGGTGTCTCAGCCCACTGAGTACCATCTTTTGCTGTCATTCCTGGTCTACTTGTCACTTCTAGTTCACTTTCTTCATTTTCACTTTCATCTTTATCATCTTCGTCGAATACATTCTCATCAACTTCTCCTAAAAATATACATAACATGTAAAACATAATATATCATACAGTAACGATCAATGAAATGTACTCACTAAAACTTTTTTAATTATTTTGTAATTTTTGTAATAAAATTGAGAAATTTTTATTAAAAAATGTATCACTACGGACCCCGCGCTGGCTTAATCCGGCTCTGCTTATAATCCAGAAATTTAATAATTGGTAGGACCACCCTTGTTTTTTATAACGGTTTTTAACCGGTTAGGCATAGATTTTAAAATAACGATAACAATTTGTACCTGTAAGCGAAAATAAGGTATTCTTACGTTTCTTTAACCCTTTTGGTGCATAATTGTTTCAAAATTTTATGACCAGATACCATATTGTAACAGAGTTTCGTGCAAATTTTAATGTGAGTACATATTTCATTGACCGCTACTGTAATTATTGTTGTACACAATAGAAAATAGAAATGTAACATACCATCATCATCACACTCCGAAGCAGCTACCTCACCCTCTGGAAAATATTCATCTTCGTCACTATCCGATAAGATTTTTCTGCTTCGAATATTTCATCATATAAATGTTCTCTTCTCTGGGAACGCGTATTTCTATTGGAAAAAGTTTTCAGTTAATTATTTAGGTACCTATTTTCTTAAATATTTAAAATATAAAATAATTTACTCGAAAATAAAAGAAGGAAATCATGCCTTACCGTCGAAAACTTGATGAACTATTCGTCGTATTTATACTCAATGCGATTGTTCATTTATAATATTAATAATTTTGTATATTTATTCTCACTTTCACAATAAATTTGTACGATATAATTTGGTTTTTTTCACTGCGCTTAAAAAAACTTTCTATAGAATCTGCACGGTTCCAACACAATGTTACGCCTGACGATCGTTCATCTTTGTTGTTTTTGGCAAGGACATCTACCACTCACATGAATGTGCAGTAGGAAGGTACCTGAGCACCAGATGACCATGTTGGGGTTGCTATTGTTATTTCCCATTCTATGAAACCGGCCGTCTAAACACTTAGCCATGTGGCGCGCAGCGGTGGGTACCCGGGTAACCGGTTATTGAACGAAAGGAGAAAATTTGGTTATTGACCGAACGGTTAAGAGCCTTTATCAAATAATTAACTCAAGATTCTTTTATAGCCGTAAAAAACAGCAAATCACAATATTTGAAACAAACACGGAAACAAAATTTTGATAGATTCAAATTTAAATCATCTTCAATTAATTTCTCTTTAATTACTTAACAGAGAATTAAACTTTACTGCTTACGGATTTTTTCCACTCAATTAGACTTTGATGTATACGGTAAGTCGTTTATGGTTATTATCAACTTTACATGCGATATTAAGAATTGAATAATTTTTAGATAATTGGGGCAGTTATGTCGTAGTCGTAAGTCCTTGTACAATTCGATATAGAATCGCACAAAACTTAAAGGATGAAAGGATATGCATTTTTTCTTTTGCATTGCTGTAGTTACTAACTTTAAATTTTGAATTTATGTTTGATTTATATATTTAGAACGATTTGCCCAGTATATGTAAGTTCCTCTTGATTATTGCTTTGCGTTGTGTTTGAGCATCGAGAAATACTATTACGGATATACTGAATCGAACTATTTCACACAAATGTTTAATTTAAATTACCTTATTGTAGAATTTAAATTTTATTGGGTGTAGAATTTAAATTTTCTTTTGGTCTCGGTGGATCATACACACATGAATAAACATAATTTAAAAATAATTATTCATTTTTTTAGTAACCTCAATTTTTGTTAATCTGAAAATCACTCTTCAATTATTAGGTGTAAGTAATGGTAAATTACAATATTTTGTGTTAAGTTAAAATTTGATCTTGTTTTAATTTCCTAAAAATATAAGAACATTTATTAACTCTACTACGCATATAAATTATTATTATATTATGTTTAGGTAAAATATTACAATATTGTAACAATTTTTGAATAATGTTCTTAGTCGGTTTTGACATAATGTTTCAAATTATTGGTCTATTGCATGAGTAAAAGTTTGTAAATTTCAATAAACAGTTAATTACAACATTAGAATCACTTAATTCTTTTTTTGCATTAACCTACAAATTTAAAACAAGTAATTATGCATACAAGTTTTCATGCCGAAACACAAATTTATTCTACTTTCAAATAACGACGAAAATCATGAGTTCTGCTGTGAAAACTTAAATATTAAATAGTATTAAATGCAAAGTGAAATTTGTTTGTTTTGAGAAAAAAAAAAATCAATAAATAAATGCGCTGTATATATATTTTTTCAATAACTAAAAATAAGTGATTGGTTCACTTCAATTATTAAATTATTGAAGTATTTCCTAAAAATAAAGTAATTTGTTATATTCAGACTGAATAGAATGAGAGGTTTCCAGAACCAACTAACGAAACGAACATGGGTGTTTCAAATTTTTGGGGCTTTGTATTTACCCTTAAATATTGCCAATCCAATTTTTAACGCTGTAGTCGGATATTGTTGGAGTTTACTAAATATAATGATAAATATTGCGTTTTTCTATTTGTATTTTATCTCTTTTAACGAGATTTTTCTAAACAAACCTGAAATGAAAGTGATGAATGTTCAAGATTTAATTACAAACACAATATCTTTAATGCATGAAATAATAAAACATGGGGTTTATTTGTATTACAACCACAATACAAGAAAGTTACTTAAATCTATTCAAAATACAACTACAATCTTAAGTGGAAATTCTAAAAAATTTGACGGTTTTAAATACGCAGTTATTGGATATTTTATTATCGCAATTCTGACGTGCTGTGAATTCTATGGAATGCATTTGCATCATGGTTGGTTTGGTATTTTTTATATAATTCCGTATGAATTAAATTCGTTTGCATTGCAAGTAGAAATTCACGCGATATGTAAGATTTTAAAAAATATCAAACAAAGCTTGATTGAAATCAACGAGAAGGTCTTTTTCATCAATAACCTGCACATCAAAATTAGAAATTCGATTAAAATAGATAAAATAACAGATATTATACAATTTTACAACAAAATTTATAAAACAGCAAAAGTGGCAAATAGAATTTTTCAATTTTCTATATTATCGATTACAATGATTTGTAGTGTATTTATAATTGCCTTGACTTACACATTGGTTGTAGATAATATAATGCCAATTAATAAAGCAAAAAGTGAAAGTATGTATTATGCCGATAATATAATTTATATGATAAGGATAGTGATTTATTATATGAATATATTGTTTGTTATAAAATCATTGATGTCGATTGTTGACGAGGTAAGAGCGGTTAGTTAATAAATAATAATTACAAATTTTGTAAAAATTATATTATATTAATAATATTGTTTTGTCGAAATTCTACTTTTTAGTCAAAAAAACTGGCAACTCACATCCACGATATTTGGAACAAACACGGAAACAAAAAATTGATTGATTCAGACTTAAATCATCTTCGATTAATTTCTCTGCAGTTACTAAACGGAAAATTAAAATTCACTGCCTACGAACTTTTTCCACTCGATTGGTCTTTGTTGTATGCGGTAAGTGCTTTATGATAATTAGAGTGCGGATTTATGGCATTTTGCTTATGTCTTTATAATTAATGCAGAATACAATTGTTTTGGATATACACCTTATGTACAAAACGAAAACATTTGGCGCTGTTTTTTTTTTGTTTTTTTGCAGCATAAATGCTTAAATGCTTATTGGGTGCTTTTTGGTGATTATTTCAGGTTTTTATAGATTTCTATTAGTTTTCCTTCATTTCTTTATATTTTATACATAAATAAGTATTTCAAAATTTAATATTTCTAAACAAAGATTTGTGACGTCTGTCAGTAATGAGTTAAGGACTAATGATAATATGTGATACAACATCAATTTGCAGAAATAGACAAAATAAAGCTCTCTTGTCTATTTTGTATTAGTTAGTGTTTGAATGAAAATATGTATTTCATTTAATGTTAATTTGTGTACGAACGAATGCAAATTTTTTTAATTTCTAATTTAGAAAAATATTGTCATGAATTTTTATTTAACAATTCACAGAATTATTTTATTTGAATACAAAAAGGTCTTCAGAGTGAAAGATTTATTTCTACGGGGATGAGAACTCAAAATTTTAGTTAAAAATTGAATGATATGTTGATTAATTCTAAAGCAATACAGATTTTAGTTACAAAATTTATTCCAAAATAAAAGTTTTACTTGCCTGGAAATTTGTTGAACTAACTACGTTTGATTTAAAAGAAAGATATTTTTAGACTAAAGAATCCTCAAATGAGAGGACAATAAAAGTTGATGACTAGCAAAGGCTGAAAATGATAAATCAATTAGGGATTAAAAGATTACGGAATTTTAAAGTGTTTGAAAATCATAATATAACAGAAAGTGCGGTGAACAACATTAGATTGGTTAACTATTTGAACTTTGCGCTGCGAAATCGCTGCAAAAATTTGCAGCAATACTGCGTAAAGGAGAATTTGTTAAAACATTACGGTATGATTGAGCAAACGAGAAAGTTGTTTGGTAATTTGTAGCTCGGATAAAATTTGGACATTGCTATTACAAAAATTAAAAACTTGAAATAATTAATAAAACAAGCCGCAATCAATAAAAGTGAATACAATTTACATGGAATGGACAGCAAGTCAAAAGATGCTCCAGATCTATTACGAACAGTAGCAGAGAGGATCAGCAAGAAAGACCAGATGCTAGTAACCAGTAAACTACAACCATCATTTAACAACATATGGTGAGAAAACTATAGTGTACGTACGTCATTAAAACTTTAACAACGAACACCGTAAAGTTACAATTTTAAAATTTTTTATAATGTCATTCAGTGATAATTTTTTACAGCACGTTGAAATAATTACGAATTAAATATTAGAAAATTAAAACTAACGGCACATTTGTAAACCATTAACTGATATTATGCAAGAAAAAGTAAAAATATCGACTACATTATTTGAATTCATAAAATATTGAATTGTGGTAAAACTTTATATTGAAAATTTATGATTGTGTTTTTAAGTATTAAATATTGCATAGATATCATTGAATTTTATTGAAATTAATTAAAATTACTTAAGAGTCTCATCCTCAAAAATAAACTGTGTAACCCAGCTAATTTCACAAGAGGGTGAAAATTTATGAATTTATAAAGTTGGGGTACGGCAATATATTATTGTTCATTGTTTAAAATTTCAAAGTTTTGTTTTGTTTTATTTAGTTGAAATAAAATTTAAAATTTATAATTTTAGTTTTAATGTCTCTTTTTATGTTGCGTATATGAATATTAAGAATAAATTACACTTTGCTTTTATATATAGTATAGTATAGTTTATTTTTGCATTTTCAATGTTTATTATAAGCGCTTTTTAAAGAAAAATAAATACTTTTTTATCCGCACTCTAATGATAATGTTCAATTTGCATTAAATAATAATCGTTAAATAATTTTTAGATAATTGGAACAGTTGTGTGGTTTGTGGTTATCCTTGCACAATTTCAATTGGCGTCGACCGAAATTTAACCAAACTATACACGAGTGCGGTTTTGATTTTTATTTAAACAGTTTTATTTTTGTTTAGTTTTGATTTAAATAAATTAAATAAAAACACATAATTAAATTAATTTATTTGCATTGAAATTTTTATTTAATTTTTTTTGAGTGACTATTCCACCACGTCATGTTCATGAGTGATGACTTAGACGAAATATAAGTACTATTCTGATTTCAGATGCTTTTATGACCTAAAGTTGAGATGGTAAGATTCAATCAACCAATTCATTTTTATTTAATGTTCTAAAATTTGCAATAATTGTTAATAATGTAAAAAATAGTACATTTGACATATTAATTGTATATTAATTATTACTATTAATTATTAATTATTATTATTAATATAAATTACATATTAATTGTATTGTTACTTATAATAGAATATTAACCTAAAAAATAAATTTTTTAAGTCGATAGTGTGTGGTATTCCAAACCTGATAGTCTTGATAGTCCAAACCTGTTAAATGTTAATTTGTTGTTTTCATTATTTTTTAAATATTATTTTTCTATGTAAGTATGTATTTTTACAATTAAATTAAATTTAATTTAACAATTAAAATTCATTATTTTAATTTTTTGTTTAATTTGTTTATTTATTGTTACTTAAACTTAATATATTAATAACATGGGTAAATCATAAAAAATGGTATTGTAACGAAAATTAAAACGTTTATTTAATTCTAAAGGTAAGGTTTATAACAATAAAACAATTACTACACTAAGATTAACACTAATACTAAATTACACTACAATTTATTTAACACTAAATCTGTATTTATTTAAATACTTGGTATTGTTTATTACTTCACTATTTATTTGCACTTTATTTATGTTCACACTTGTAAGTTCAAACTAGAATTAATTTGTTACCGGAGCTCAGCTGCATTTAGGTATAAAAACATTTTCTTAACGCTTTCCAGAAACTTCCATAGAATTTCTACACATTTCTATGGACTTCTAGAGTGCAAGCTAAGCAATATTTAAATGACTAATAATGTTATCTCATTATATATGACTCATCATACACGACGTCATACATTAGTTATCAAATATAATTATTAACCATTGTTTCGTATCAGTATTATATTATATTTATTCGTAATAAATTAGCAATTTTACAGTTAAACATTGTTGGTATACATTACGTATAACATTAAAATTAGACAAAAATTTGTTTAAGTATATTAATCAAGTTAATATCTATAATATAAAACAATCATCTATTGTCAATAAATAACAAACTAATAAAATAGAAATAAGTCTGCATATATAATGTCTTGCACAACGCGACAAGTCTTCAAATTTTTAAAGCAAAGCCCAGTAATATTCAAAATTTTGGGATTTTTATATCAAAATTGGCTGAATATGGCGCGCTACTATTTCATTCACGTAATGTCTTAGGTGTAATCTTTACGTAGTGTAAGTATACACAAAAACAAAATTTCGCATACCTGGCCCCCTCCTCGTACAGTGGCGGCAATATGAAAAGCCTGGTCATAAAAATTTAAGTTATTAGTATTTTTTTTGAGATGTTGTTTTAACATATAACTAATACTTATATTTTTTAATTGCCTAACTATAATATACATAAAAATTACAAATTCGATAATTATAATATATATTTATCCCCTAAATTCAACCCTTTAATAAATAGTACGTTTTTCAGGTATATTTTTGCAAATCAATAATGACAGAAATTTCAATTAAAAAAATGATTTTAAGTAAAAATTATGTTGTATATAGTTTATTAATGAATATTTGTTTCATTAAAATTTTGTAGAACATCATCATGCCTTTAGAACATCTTTTAAAGGTCGAGACAATCGTTACACTAACTGTTGCAGGTAGTCACCCTTAAATTATTGTCCCATACAAATTTCAATACATGTATTACGGTAAGCTTACTCTTTGAAGAGTTTTGAAGCACGTACCGTTTTATTAGTGTCCACCAATTCTTAATTCTATTCAAATTTTGCCTATTACCTGGCTAATCGATTACATAAATTGCATTATTAATTAAATAATTAATTACCTGTAACAAATAAAAAAATATCAATTGGATATTTTTGCATAATTTGTTACTTAAATGTACTAAAATTATTGTGTGAGTAATAAATTTTGAAATAAAAAATTATTTACAAAAATATTTCGTACGATTTTTGCACTATATCAAGTGTGTTATTTTGCAAAAAATATCACTCTTCATTTTCTGCGTATAAATTTAATACCGACGGCTGTAAACTGCTTTTCAGTATACCTAATATAATTTTTGGCATTTATAGAACCTTGTAGAATATTTAGATATTATTATAATAATCCTACGTCTCCGATCTTCAATTTATAAGTTTAAAATTGACTTTAATCAATTTTTGGTGGCAACGATTTACCTTCAGTTAATACACGACGGCCGCGATTATTTAATTAATCAAAGCCTACCCGTGTTACACTTGTAATAGCTTCGGAAATTCTCTTCATAATCCTACAACTGGTGCTAACGCTTACACCTGAAAAGTCACCTACATGTAACAAGTGGCTTCCGGTAGCATAAAACCGTAATGCCAGTAATAACTGATTTATGGGCAATACTGATGATTTCTAAAATAATAAAAATATAAAATGTTGTGTCGTGGAACACCAGATTTTATATTTATCGATATTATCGATATATATTGTTGTGGGATTTTGTAAATTTACCTACCCAGCACAATCTTTAATTTACCCAGCTAGCTTTTACAGTGGAGAACAAAATAAGACGCTCAGTAGTCGATTCCTGTTGATTTTTGTGTTTGCCCTTCTTTTAAAATGATAAATAATAATGCTTTTATTTTTAATAACGAAAATTCTTTTAATTTATTGAGAGAACAATTATCTGCAGTGACAAATTTCACTATGTGACCCTGTGTGTAATCGTGTACAGCGTATGGTCTCGAAATTTTATTTATGTAAAATAAAAGAATCCTAAATTTCGCCACCATATGCCGCAGTGTAAATTGTGTAAGTCATAAGATTGTAATACAATTGTTAAAAGTTTTAATTATAAATTTCAAATAAATTGTTAGTTTCACTATGAAATAACTTTCGAAATACCTTGTATATGGCCGCTTCTCTTACCTAGCAGCTAGTACCGTCATTTGACTTCCGCTCCTGAACACGATCACATCTGCTTGACAAGACGTACAGTTTCCCTCGCTGAATTCGGTGAGCGCCCTAAAAATTTTCAATATTTCTTCGTACTGTGTTGATTAACTGCTCCCTCTTGATATTTGGTGTCTTTACACCCGATCGAAAATACGGTAAGTAAAATCAATTTTATTGATTTCTTTGTCAATCTCCACCTATGGTAAGATGGCGTCGGTTTTTAACCTTCGAATTGTGATAACGCACGTGAACACTTTTAAATTTTCAGAACTCATCCAAATTAAACAATAAGATCACTCCTACTGTTTCCACAACGGCCTCGAACAATAAATCGTAAGATTCGCCTTCCAAAAATGCAATTTATTTGCAAAATTCGCAAATAAATTATCAGACGTCAAAATTTTACGTCTGCCTCGCTCGGGCTCCTATCGGACTCGCCTTTTCAAAAAGAAAGCCTGCCAACCTCTTCAAATTTTCCAAAATTGTAAGTTTTATCTTCCATATACCGAATGTTTCACAAGTTACGTTACATTTATTTTGTTACAGGTCCTTCCGTTCGGTAGCACTCGCGTGACACACAGCTGTTTCCTTCTTAACTTTTACCATAAAATTATTAAGTGTAGTGTGGTGTATGTGAGTAACATTTTTTGGTCTTTATTGTAATTTTCCTCTCAACAAACTTTTAATTTTGCAGACATTAACAAAATTGAATTAAACTACCGCGCTGGGTACAGAGAAATCTAACGAATCACGACAATATAGATCGATTTTTCAAAATCGATTTTTTTAAAAATGTTGGTGTTTTATTTTCGGCTGAAAATTTTTAAAATTAATTTTTAAAATTATTAAATTATATTTTTTTAAGTTATTTGTCGGTTTAACAATTTTAACGATTTTAACGCGTTCTTAATTCGCAATACTCAAAGAGTAACTTATATAGCGTATCACTATTACTTTTAACGATACCCATTGTGGCGTTGAGCAAAGGACTCTGCCTAAACATTTTAGCCGAGGGATTGAATCTCGGTGAAGGCGACTTTTTTTCTAGAGAAATTTGCCAACATATGACTCGTGGTTTCCGAATATTATATTAAATAATTAAAACACAAGACACGCTTGTTCTAATGTACTAATACTGCGGATACTGATACTGATCAGATGTTCCACTTTGACCACCAGATGGTGTAATTATCGAACGATATAAAAATCTTACGCATTTTCGTTACGGACGTTTTTTTCCGATTAGGGTACCCCTTCGCATCCTCCCATAAGGAACTTCGTTCCAATAATACCCAAGAGGCCAAAATAATATCGTAAAACCTCCAAAACAGTTTGCTTTCTTAACCGAAATCTTGCGGCAAATTCTACTTCATTAAAACTATCAAAATAATTTGCCCGTTTTTTAATGGTTTTGAAGTGTACAACTTTATCATCTGATGAATCATCAAATCTTTCTATAGCCCAGTCAAAATAGCAAATAGTGTTTTAGCCGTAATCGTTTTAGTGGTAACGACTTGATACCATTATTTTTATGTAATCAAAATATTATGTTTGATAAAACCTTTGGTGTACGCAGGGTCGGCGTTAGACACTAGGCAAACTAGGCGACTGCCTAGGGCGCAAACTATAAAAGAGCGCAAACTAGATCGAGATGCAAAAATTAATTGCAGTGTGCAATGTAAAATAAAATACTAATAGCAAAACAGAATAAAAACCAAACATTTTTTGCTTCGAACATGTGCTAATAAATTTGTCTCTCGCGAAAAAATAATTCTCGGCATTGTAAGTGATTTCAATGTTTTAAATACATGGAAGGGGATCACTGCTTGTTAAAGTAATTCGCAATATTTGATGGCGTGGCGCGTCGCGTCTGATAGACGCGCGAGTACCGAAATATACTGTAATGGTGTTTGATTAATTTTTATAATTAACCAAACGCTTTACTAAACTTTCTTAGTTACCTCGGGTAGCTCTTAATGCTGTGGAACAATTTGACCTCAGAAGCAAATTCCAGTGACAATTTCGTCTTCGTTGTCAATTAAAAAAATTGTTCTCCAAACTAACCACTATCTAATTCGTTTATAATTTAATTTTAAAAATTATATTTGTCTCGATGATCGAACTTATAATTTTAACTTATCAAATCCAGTGCGGTATCTTCTCGACTATATTTCGCTCTTACAAATTTCAATTTTAAATTTATTTCCAAATATTATAATTTACCCAATTAATGTCAACTTCCAAAATTAATTGTTTTGCAAATAAATAAAAGTCGCTCATCCAAATTTATCAAATTTAATTTTCAAAAAAAAAAAAAAAATCAAAACAACCAACTTCCAAAATAATCTTTCAACAATTCTTTTCAAATATATAATATTTGCAAAAATACTCAGAACCAAAACCCGCACAACCGGCTCGTGCAGCAATTTTTAGCAAAAAGTAATCATCTTTTTTTTATTCTCCACCTTGCACTTTTTAAATTAACCAACTTTCAAACTTGAAATTTTTAAAATTAACAATTAAGCACAGGGTGAATCAAAATTGTTTTGTTTCTTGACAATGCATAGATATTAGTTACATAAAAAAATAATTTAGAACATATTTCTTATAGAACAGGAAGAATCTGAAAATCGGAAAATATCCTAGCGCCGGCTCTGGGTGTACGTACTTATTAATGAACGGTTTATTTTTAAATTCCTTTCACGTGACCTCCTCTCCTCTACATTACGTGAGAGAATACTATTGTTATATCAGTTTTTTTCTTGTTTTTTTACTCATTAACATATAATATACTATTAAACTAGTTACTTCTTGTAAGTTATACTCATAATTTATTTATTTGGAATCCCCATAAAGAGTTTTCAAAACAGTAAAATACGACATGGTCATCTTCAGAAGCTATAATACAAAAAATATTTCAAAATAAAAAAAATATTTTTTTAAATATAGGTACTCGTACTTACAGACAAAAAAGTTTCCAATGAAATAATTGTAAATTTTCCAGCTGTTAGATATAAGGGACGTTTAGTTCTTTCCATTATAATAAACAACGTTTTGCAAATTGATGGACCACAGATTCTCCAAGATGACATGTAACATGCGTCTCGAATTTTTTCACTCTAAAATTGATTTTAAATTAAAGTGACACATTTCCTATGAGAATATATAAGTTTATATAGACATATAGACCTGCAGACATCACACGAATGCATGAAAAACACTTTTCAGTGGTTTGGTTTGCTGTGCAGCAGACAGCTTTAAGTGCGAGGTGAAGGCAAGTATTCATTGTTTTTTGTACAAGTTGCGATTTCTTCTCGTCAGTCACTAATCGAATTGTTACAAAACAATGTTTAATTATGTTTGATGACTAATGTATGATGAGTCAAATATGACTCATATATGATGAGTCATATGTGATGAGTCATACACGATAACATCGTTAGTCATTCAAATATTGCTTAGCTTTCACTCTAGACACTGCTCAAAACGTATAGAAATGTATAGAAATTCTATGGAAGTTTCTGGAAGATGCATTTAGGTATAAATGCAGAGTGAGCTCCGGTGACGAATTAATTCCAGTTTGAACGTGCAAGTTTTAACATAAATAAAGTGTAAATAAATAATGACGTGATATACCGAGTGTTTAAATAAATCGAGACTTAGTGTTAAACAATTGTAGTGTAATTTAGTTTAGTTTGTCATTAACCTTATTTGTATAATTTGTGTAGTCCTTTAGAATTAAATAAACGTTTCAATTTTCGTTACAGTATTTTCAAATATTTTTTAAAATCTTGTGATAATAATTACTAATAATTTTTATATATTATCTTTTTTTACTTACTTGAACAATTATTTCATTACAAGGTATGCAAAGAGCCACTACTTGTGCAAGATCAGCACAAAGAAACAAAACACATCGAGTAAAAGTTACACTACCAAGAGTTGCCTGAAAAAAAAAAAGATATTAAAACAGTTAACAGTAAACAGTTGATCTTTCAGATCGATTAAATTGACTGTCAAGCCACTGCACGCTACGTTACGTTTACACTTGGCACTATAGTTCTATGAGCACTTCAATAATACATTATCTAGTAGAGTGCTAACCTGGTTAGAAGCATAGTCCGCAAATCAAACTTAGTATTTAGATTACAGCTTATAGCTTCGGGTATTGAACAAATGTTTCTCGCTCTATAGATTAACTATATAAATTTTATACTACATTGATACAATAATTTGTCACTTGTAAGACTGTAAGGTAGCGTTGAGTGACTACGGGAAGTTGATCATCTGAAAAAGAAATGAACTTACAAAAATAAAATTTAAACCCATCAAAGCTGTCACGAAGAGTGTTATTATGAATTGAATTAAATACGAATTACTAAATTTTACTTCCATAGATTGAACGTATCTGAAAAAAAATAGTACATTAAGTATCAAGAACAATAAGTTATCGGTCGAAGGCAATGTTTGGAGACCGACTGTAACAAAATTTTAAAAATTTTCTAAGCAAAATTTTACCACATAATTTTTAACAAATAATAAAATTGAATTTGAATATTAAAATAAACAGATTTTAATGAAAACCCACACTTACTTACCGTTCAATAGCATTATGACGTTTGATGCAAGTTTTCAGTAACTGATTTACAAGACGATCGTTTTGTTGCATTTCCATAACAGATAATGCTTTAATTGAATAACTATCAATTGATTTTGTAATTTGCTTTCTCAACATTTGTATTTGAATAACAGCTAAAGATAACAAATTAAACATTAAACCTTCGTACGATCCAATAACATATCCCGTGCAGATAGCGGCTAATATAAAATAAATCCAAACACTTATAAGCGATATCAATTTATTTTCATCAATATAAGTCGGTGGAAGGCTACTAGGAATGGAATTGTAATCAGAAACAAGTTCCTTTATAACATTCAATGATCCAGAACACAGGCAGGATAAAAATTGAAACGTAAAAACTTTAGTACCCAATTTTAACCTATTTTGTAGGTAAACATCTAAATAATCTTCGTGTGATATCAATTCTGAACATTGTAAGATTTCGAATAATTTAAAAAATTCTCCTTTTTTATATTGCATTAACGCAATTTTATACGCTGCGTGGCCCGAAGCTAGTGTAGTGCATAAATTTAAAGCTCCACTTTGAATATTTCCATTCATGATATCATAAGCTCCCCTCATGCAGATTAGCAAACTCAGTGAACCAGTTAGAAAGAAACTTAAAAATCCTCGCAACTTATATTTAAAGCTAGGTGATTTTTTGGGCCACATTCCAACAAAGAGCAACACACTTTTTGGATACTTTAAATAAACGTCGACATCAAATGGCTTCATCGTTAATTTTAAGTTTTTGTGTCATCCAAACTTGTTTATATAGTTTTTATTTCTTTTTAATAGATAAAAACGTTCAAACAGAATTTATAATACCAATAAACCAATATTGTCATTGTTTAATTAAACAGCTTGAATTTTCAACATGGTTTACTTTGGCTCATCATTATGAGCATATGAGGAGAGGATCGAGCAGGCCATTATTTCCTCGGTTGATTAGAATTATAAATATGTATATTTACAATAAGCTCGTTACGAAAATTAATTATTTATGGTTTAATTCAGCCTGGTTATAATTTGTAATGCTAATTTAATAATGTATTCTAAAAGTACGTACGTACATAGTTTCAAACAAAATAATATTAATAATAATTAATAATATGTTTATTACCTATCTCTTGTTTAGAAATTACAAGAGGTTGAAGTTTGGTAAAATAAATCGAAAATATGCTTAAATAAATCGTATCTTCGCTTCTATTTATTTATATATCCGGTTCATTGGATATTTATTAAATTTAACAATAACTCATTAATAGGGTTGAACTTAGAAAATTTGAATAAACAAGAAAATAGAATTCTGAAAAAATTACGCTATAGAAGTGAAAAAAATTACTTAAAAATAAAAACTTTGTAACATAATATAAAGGCCCCTTATTTCACGACTATTTTGGATCATCAGTCATGTATAACAGTAAAAATAACAAGAAGTGAGAGAAAATATACCAAAAAATTAAAAAATCAAGGAAATTAACCGAACTTTAAATGTTGTGCTTACCAAATAACCAAACTAAACGGCGTCATGTGTCTAAATGAAATTTTAGGTTAAGTAAATGAATATGAATCCTAAATTCCCTATACAATAGAGTTGAAGTAGAGACATACCATGCCATCTATCACTTCTAAAACTAAATTTGAAAAGAATTTTCAAATTTTACCACGTTTTTGTACCTAAAGCACGTTTACTATAAATAGAAAATAACTTAAAAAAGTTGTAGAATTTTTTAAGTACATATTTTTGTGGTATTTAATAGTATTTATTTATTTTTTTTAATTCTATTTTAAAACGCTAGAACCTTTTGACCCTTAAAAAATTCCCAACTGCTCCCGTAATACAGGGTTAATCCGAGACAATACAGGAGGTTGTAGATTTCTACGGAGATTCCACAGCAATATATATATTGTCGTGATATTTTCGTGGAAAATATAAAACACTTCTTTACCTCGGGTTACTCTTTGCGGGATCAATTGGTAATTTTCAATGGTCAAAGGGTTCTTGCGTCTTCAAAAAAATAATTATTAAATAAAAATATCTTCTCGTTTTTAAAATTAAATAGTGATTCAAAAATAATGTTTTCCAAAATAAATTCTTCAAAATCCAAACAAATAATTTAAAATCGTTAATAATTTCAAATTTGATTCAAAGTAAAATTCGAAATGGGCTCGCTTGTTCAAACCTATGCGTATCCACAGCGTCGGCTTATCTAGCATGTGGCAACACGCTCGTACAAATGCAAATGTTACTTTTAATTTTACACCAATTTCAATCTTAAACAATTTTCGTCCAATTTCAAATTTACAATTTGATTCCTTCCTTTCCCAATTAACCAAACCAATCAAATTCACTACCGTTCGGTAGCCGCTCATAAAATTATCCAAATATTATCCAAATATCAAAAACTATCATTCAAAAATTACGCAACTAATGCACTCGCATCAAAATTATTTATTTAATCAAAATCAAAGTACTCACAAATTTTATTCACAATTTAAAACTTATATCAAAACTCAAAAACTGCTCCGAGCTGAACATACTCGGGCGGTGCGCTGTCGGCGAAAGGCACATATCCTGGTCGGTTCGCTCCCCACCTGTCTAACTTTCACAATCTTACAACTTAAAACTATTCAAAAACAAAATTCTTATTAAAATGTGTACAGGGTAGGTCGCAATCATTTTGAAACACCACAATATATATATCAGCACTACAGGTCTAGAAAGCCCATGGCTGTTTTTGTCACTTCGCTCCACTGCTTCCTGTTTTGAGCGATCATTTCCCAGTCTATCACTCCAACCTCATCCAGATCTTCTTGTACCTCGTTCTTCCATCGGTTCATTGGTCGACCCCTTCTTCTTACTCTTGCAAAATTTTTGCTCCACATTTCCTTTGGTGTTCTCCGCTTCTCTATCATTATCGTAACTTGTCATTATAGGCTCATTCTCATCTTCATGGTTTCCTGGTGTATTCAATAACTTCTTAAAATATTTCGCCCATCTCCTTTTAACCCCCTCTTTCGTTCCCAACAGCGCACCCTTTTTATCTTTTCCTTTTTACCACTCCTTTTCCCTCGTTTTACCTTCCTTCTATTGTGAATGTACAACTTTACCTATGTTTGTTATTATTGTTTGGTGTAGGTCGTCCACATTCTGCTGTTGTATATTAGTGTCTTGCAATAGCATCTCCAACTTTTCCTAGTACTTTTCTTTTTCATCGTTACTTTTGAGTTCCAATTTCGTCCAATGCTTTTTCTTCTTCTCATATTTTATACTCTCTCTTTTTGGTGCCATTGTTATGAATTTCATCCCCACCATAAAATGATCAGAATCAAAGTCTGCTCCTTGATATGTTTTTATATCTTGTACGATATTTTCGTTCCTGCTTTCGATCAGAACATGATCGATCTGATTTACACTGACGCCATCCGGACTCACCCAAGTTGCCTTGTGAACATCTCTATGCTCATAATGGGTACTTTTTATTTTCATATTTTTACTCATAGCAAACTCTATAAGTAGTCTTCCGTTTTTGTTGCTTTCGTTGTGCAGACTAAACTTTCCAATTGTCGGTCGATATGCTTTCTCTTTTCCCAGCTTTGCGTTACAGTCTCCGATAACCATTTTGACATCACATTTAGGCATATTCTCATACTCTTTTTCTAATAACTTGTAAAACTGTTCTTTAATCTCTATGTCTTTCTCTTCAGTCGGTGCATGAACATTAAGTATACTTATCTTCTTGTTTTGTCCTCTTATTCTCAGTACACAAATCCTATCTGTTACTGGTTTGAAACTCATTATTATATCCTTGTTCTTTTCGCTCACCATAAAGCCAGTTCTCAATCTTCTATTTTTTTTCAACTACTTTTGAAAAGAGTATATCCCTCTACATCCATTATGTCATTCTCTCTTAGTTTTGTCTCTTGTAATGCCAAAATGTCCACCTTATACATTTTCAGTACTTTAATTAACTGTTTCAGTGCACCCGCAACACACAAACCCTTCACATTCCACGAAGCCACAAACAATGTCTCTCTTTTTTTACCCATTATATTTTGTAGTCTAAATTCGTTGTTATTTTCGCGCCTAGTTGTCGTATATTTCGGCCGTTCAATCCTGTTTCTCAGATTTTTTGCTTTTGTCGTAAGCTTTCCTCTTCTCGTAACTCTCCAGCTTCCCGACTTCATTTCATTGTCTTGTCTTCGCATACCAATTTCTGGTAGCTTACTTTTACTTCTTTCTTAGTTTTTCAACACGTTTTCTTATTTCAGCCTGTATCTTTCTTTCCACAAATGTTAAGTCGTCATCAATATATACTTTTTTTCCAGGCAATTTGTATAATTTACTTTTGTTTTTCATGACTTCTATTTTTTCTTCAAATGTCTGCACTTCAATCATATTTTTTTCATTCCCCATATTATAAGCTGCTGTTATCTGTACCTCTACTCCCAAGCTTTGCTTCAAAAACCTGGTGATACTTTCCTTTAGTGGCACCTGTTTGTTTAAGTCAGCGTTCATTCCTGTAACTATCAATAGCTTCTTTTTTTTCTCTTTCCTGCAACTCTAATTTATATTCGACTTCGCCGAGTTTACACTCAAGCTTCTCTATCTTCCCCTCCTTCTCTTTTCTGTCGCATTCCCAACCGAGTTTAGTCTCGCTTAATTCTTCTCTTAGCACTCTCAGTTCCTCTGCTTGCATCTCTACTTGTTCTTGAATTTTCTTGGTGTTTTCTTTTATTTCTCATTTCAGTTCCGTATTTTCTATTCTTATCTGTCTCATATCTTCACTTATCACCTCCAAAAATTTTTTAACTTCATCCATCGCGTCGGTCTTTGTTTCGAGGTCTTTACTGACTTTTGTCAGTGACCTATCCAATTTTTTGCTTTTCTTAAAAACCTCAAGGCCACTTTCTCTGGCCTTGTTTACTATTTTGTAATGATAGATATAAAAATTGTAATGTTTACTATTTTTTAAAAATTCGGAAAGTTAAAAAATAACTGAAAAATTAACTTTTTTTTCTGAGTAGCTCCTCTTTTGAGGGAAAATTTGTTTTTTTTTTTTCATTTTTCCTGGTTCTAATCAAAATGACATTTGTACTGATTAAAAATCTATCTTTCTTTTTTTTCAGACGATTAGAAGGGTTGTGTAACAAATCACCCCCAAATCTAAAGCTAAGACGAAGGTAATTTATGCGAAACCAACTCAAACATTTATATGCATCGCTAAAAGCGACTGATTAAAATTCCTTTCTTTTTGTAAATACAAATAAACTACCTTCAGCAAGCTAGAAACTTAATTAAGCATGATGCAATTGAATTTGTGTGACAATAATTTGGAATATTCTGGAAATACATACTACATGAGCACATGTTGAAATCGGTTACGGCAGGTCAAACCTTTTTGTTACCAAAAGCCCATAAAGTAGATAATTTTTCGACTTTTTATGACAAGCTACATTAAACGATTTACACACTAATTGCCAGTAAATGCGAAACCCGCGACATTTCAGAGTCGAAATTTATATGAGCTTGGAGCTAATAAAATTACAATCGGGAGTATATAAAATTGAACTAGCGGATTTGCGATTTAGATAAGTAATTACCAAATTACGAAGTTTTACGCAAAACATCTGGAGATCGTAAAGCCATAAAAAAATACAAGCTCCGGGAAGTTCCCATCGATATTTCGGAAAATAAGGTCATAAATCTCACGATGACCAAACAACAACGGATAACGGGGCTGGGCTGAAACAGGGAACCCAAAACAATCTTTAAAATCACGTGTTAAAATATGAATTTTGTATCAACTTTTGATACGCACTGGTTTTATTTCATCGTTTCATGATTAATTTGCTGGATTTGAATTAAATTTAGAATACACATCTCTTTATTCATAAGCAACATGACAAAATTGTCATTTTTGAGTTTTCTCGATTTATTCAGTTTTCGGGAATAAAAATGGTATCGGTTAAGCGACTTTAGCCCTTATCGGCAACCCTGAGGATTTTACATAAATAGGGGTTCCCTCCCGATAAATTCATTCTATCTTCAATTTTTGTCAGTAACGGTCAATTCATTCTACTTTTCAATTTCGTCAGTCACGGTCAGTTCATTCATTCGTTTTTTTTAGCAAGTGTTCAGTTAAATTTTAATATCTTTTTTGTGGCAATCGAACAGCCTAAAACTTAAATTTTTTTTTTTTATATATCCAAAGTGTAATTTTATTTTATTTTTTTAAACTCGTGAGTGTGTGTTTCCTCGATCGCTATTTTCAGCAAAAAGGTAAAATATAAACAATCTAAATATATTAATTTTTAACTTGTGATAATTATATCAAGTAAATTTAAAAGTAAACAAGTTAATTAAACGTTAAATATAATTTTATTTATTTATATTTT
This sequence comes from Cantharis rustica, assembly GCA_911387805.1. NCBI lineage: Eukaryota > Metazoa > Arthropoda > Insecta > Coleoptera > Cantharidae > Cantharis > Cantharis rustica. The sequence continues at coordinate 44,629,435 of OU426877.1, forward strand.
ATAAGCTTTCGATGAGTTGTGTCATCTTCGTCAGAATAAAAAAAAAGTTTTTGCTTGTTATTATTCTGACGAAGATGACACAACTCATCGAAAGCTTATAAAATATAAATAAATAAAATTATATTTAACGTTTAATTAACTTGTTTACTTTTAAATTTACTTGATATAATCAATCTATGTATCGAAAATTGTTCTTTTTTCAGATTTATGTCGCAACATAACTAAAATTGTGTTTTTATTAAATATTAGTTGTTAATTTCAACTTAATAATTTCTTTCTTTTATATATATTTGTTTATGAATTTCTAGTGTACTATCTCTTTTGCATTATATTGATTAAATAGATATAGATTTATATGATTTTATTCTTTTCTTGCTATCACAAGGCGATTAAATTGTTAATAATCCTACGTCTCTGATCTTCAATTTATAAGTTTGAAATTGGTTTCTAATCAATTTCTGGTGGCAGCTCATTATCATCCGTTACCACACGACGGCCGCGAATATTTAATTAATCAAAGCCTACCCGTGTTACAGTTGGAATCGTGTCAACCATAAACAGGCTCTGTTTTTTTCCTCTCTACTTCAAGAGCGTGTAACTTTGTGAAATTTATTTATTTTTTATTGAAAATTTTTTTGGGAATTCCTAAAATATATATAAATCGATGACAAAAAAATGTATAGTCAAAATATTAATTGCTTTTCTTTTATCGAAAATCAAAAAATGTCTGAAATTCTTAGAAAGTCTTAGGGCTATATTCCAACAAACTGTAATACAGTTTTTGAATACCTTAATTGAACACTAACATCAAATGGATGAAAATGTTCAAACAGAATTTATAATAAAGGAATGTACATGTTTAATTAAATTAAGACAAACCAGAAATTAGACTAATCGAATACAACCCAGTTTAACAATCTCTCAGTTATTTTTAACTAAAAAATAATTTAATTATAAGAACTCAACCCAACACTAATTAATGTTTCCTTGAATGATTTTTTAATTTTAGATTCTTTCAGTAAACTTTTAATATATCCAAAATTCAAAATTTCTCATCTTTCCTTCATTCTTGTTTTTCTTTTCGATTTTTAATTTAAATTGTTTTTTAACTATTTCAGCTTTCATTTCAGTAATTTACGTCATAAATTGTAATTCCCTAGTTTCTATCGTTTGGATACATATATTTATATATTAAAATATAATAAACAAAATAATTATAAAATAAAACAAACTAAACAAAAACGTTAAAATAATGAATTTTAACCGTAAAGTAAAGAATACTTAAAGAATTATTATTATTACCTTCAGGTATGACTATTATATAAAATATTTTAATAGGTTAAATTCTTTGGATCTTCGCAATATTGCTTTACAGATTGCAAAAATTTGATGATTAGTTCCAAAAGATTAATACGATAAATTCTGTTTGTGCATGTGCCTTTATTATTAATGTTGTTATTATTATATTACTACTATAACACTGTAAAATTATAAGCATGCCACTATATTTTTTACAATATACTAATTGCGGATTGTTGATTATACTAATAATAAATTAATTTACTTTGTATCCCAATAAACACTTTTCAGAACAGTAAAATACGACATGGTCATCTTCAGAAACTGCATAAAATATTTTAAATTAAAAAATAAGTGTTAAAAAATTCTATGTATCCATACTTACAGCCAAAAAAGTTTCTAACGAAATAATTGTAAATTTTCCTGCTGTTAGACACAACGGACGTTTAGTTCTTTCCATGATGATAAACAACGTTTTGCAAATTGATGGACCGCAGATTCTCCAAGATGACATGTAACATGCGTCTCGAATTTTTTGACTCTAAAAATTTAGATTCAAATAAATTAACTATAGCAACATTTATTTAAAATGTATATAAAATAACATTTTGTACATCGAGAAGAAATATACAAATAGAATTTCTACAAAATGAGAATGTAAGTTTTGAAAAATTTCTTTTCTTTAAGTTTTTATCATTGGAAATTTACTCTCTTCGTCAGTGAGTGTTATGTAAATTAACGGTAATAGATTTATACCAGCCATCAGTGAGCTAATCCTTCTTTATAAAAATATAAATAAATAGCATAAGTTTAAAGATATAAGTATTTAGCTAAATAGTAACATAGTAACAAATTATATTTAAATTTAGAAAAAAAAGAGAAGAGTCGACTATCACCTTGTAAAATTGGAATTTCTGCTGAGATGAAGCTTTTTAAAATTTATGCAAGAGGTACATCGCAATATTTAATATATTACACTTCGTAATGGAGTATATTATTTTGCAAAATAATTTTTTTTTAATTATTGATTCTCAAAACCAAAAAGAATTCAAAATTTTAAAATGTTCTTTTATATCATTATTTACTTACTTGAACAATTATTTCGTTGCAAGGTATGCAAAGGGTTACTACTTGTGCAAGATCAGAAAAAAAGAATAGTATACAAAGAGTAAAACGTATACTACCAGCAGATGTCTAAAACATATTAATATTAAAATAGTTACATTATTCTCTTCAGATTGATCAACTTGTCTGCAATTCCACTCCACACTACTACTAGTATTATAATACTATACAGAAAATGTATATTACAAGTTAGCATTAATGGATTATAGTAAAGACAAATAGTATTCTTCACTCTAATTGATGTGGTCAAGATGTAAGATTTTGTAATATATCAGGTACCAGTACAGTCGTTAGTTCTCTGAACTAACGGTGATTTTTACCTTGTTTAACGTAATAGGCAGTAGGAATTCGCGTGGGCTCCGAAGCACCAAGAAAGTCATAAAAAATTTAGACCCTTTTTGAATTGATAGCATTAGTTTCTTGTTTTCCTAATATCTTAAAAATAAAATTACACAGATTTAATTTACGCTACAAGCGGCCCGGAAAAACATTTTTTTTATTAGGCTTAAACACACTATAAACAGCCAGAAGCTAATTACATAGAAGTTTTGTGGAAGTAGAGCAAGCAGTATTACGAATAGGACCTACAACTTAACGTGGAATCCGAACCACGACGGAAGACAGACCAACTAAATTTTCAGCCCGGACTCAGACAAGCATCGTTTTAGGGGCTTACTAAGCTAGCTTCCTCCGCAACTTTTTCCGCACTTCTCCGCACATTTGTCTAGGGCAATAAAAAAACTTAACTTGGCTCTGTTAATAATGATGTCACTTTAGCATGTATTTCGTATAACACTGTAAGGTGGCATGGAGTGACTACCAAAAGTTGATCAATTGAAAGAGAATCTTAGGTATACTTGAAAATTTTGCAAGAAAACTTACAAATATAAAATTTAAACCCATTATAGCGGTCACGAATAATGTAATGATGAATTGTATTAAATACGAATTACTAAATTTTACCTCCAAAGATTGAACGTAGCTGAAACAAAACATTATATTTAAGTATCCAATATTGCCAGAGAATAGTAACCTTTGCCGTTAGTGATGATTATAACATTTTTTGCATGATTGATATAAACAATAAAAATAAACTTAAGTATTTTAGACAAATAGAATTTCATTCTGACAATTTTTAAAGTTAACAAGTCACCCGAGTAAATTATAAGTGCAGTCTGAAAAGTTTTCGTCTGGCACATAGATTCCGTTGTATGAAACCATCACTGTATTGAAAAGATCCATCAAATCTTTTCATCCAGATTTTATTTCGATCGGGCAACTCCTTCGAGTAGTAGCAGTTGTTTAATATTGAAGTGTTATCGATTTTTTTAAATGAGAAAAAATTGAATATCAAATTTAAATTCTTCGTTTTGGATGGTTTAATACCAACTAAAATTGTCAAAAGTCTATAAGGATGCATCACCTTCACTTTCCACTGTGAAGTGAAAAGTAAAGTATGTTCCACAACAAATCTCAATAAAGGAAGAAATAGATATCGATTACTTGGTGGATCATCTCACTTGAGTCATCCAAGCAGCGACATGAAGCTCAACACCTGATATGAAGGATAACTCCCACGGAAATGCGTGTCCTATGTTAGCCAAGAAACTTATTTTCAACAAACGAAGGTTACGGAAAAAGTGGTAAACAGCACTCCGCCCCATGGATAAAACTATGTACAATCGTGCCGTCCGAGAGTTAAAGAGTCCACTAAAAGAGCTAAAAAGCAAAGAAATACAAAACTATCTACAGGAACTTTCCCCCACACAAGACACCGACTACTTACTATAGAAGACTACCAGGAAAGTTACAAGACCACAAACAGGTATCCCACCTATCAAAATGAGAAATGTTCAATGGGTGAGAAGTGACGAAAACGCTAACACGTTTGCAGAACACCTCAAAAATGTGTTCATACCTCTACCTAGAGAGTGTGACATTGAAGTTGGAGAACGAATATGTATATCTGATGATAAATGCACATTGTCGACTAGAACAACCAAGTATAAGATTAAAAAAAGGTATTAATCAGATTAATCCAACACGAAATCTCACTAACAAAGGCGCCCGGGTTTGATCTAATTACGGGCAGGGTGCTGTAGGAATCACCAGAGTGTGCATACAGAATATTGACCATGTTTTTAATGCCGTATTAAGATTCGGTTACTTCCCTCTTCAATGGAAGGTATCGCAAATGATCGTGTTTTCAAAACCTGATAATATGGGAATAATGTCACATTATATAGACTTATCAGTTTACTTCATCTCTTATCCAAGGTTATACGAGAAAAAAAAGTTACGCTAGAAAAACTTCTCCCACTACTAAAAGAAAAATAAATCTTACCAGATTGCCAATTCGGCTTCAGGTAAAAACACTCGACTCTTGTGCAAAATCAAGAAGTGTTTGCCACAATCTTACTTTCTGATAATTCAGTCATATCTGTCGAACAGGTGGTACGTCGTGAAATAGCAAGATTTTGTAAATAAAAATTCTACCTGCTCTTGCAGGAAGACAGTATTTTCTTCACACTCTGGAAAAATCCAGATTTTTTAAAAAAATAGTGAAGAGGCCCACGATGTTAAAGCTAACCGATTTAGGGCGGTGAGCGAGAGTGTGAATTCAATTGAATACTGCAGTACGGCTTCCCCGAAAAGAAACACAAATTAAAACAAAGCGTATTTATTAACTCCAAATACAAGAGATCAAAAAAAGTATAAAAGGTTGTCAATCGTTTACAATTATCGGCGTAGTTGGCAAAAAGTTATGACAAAAAAAATCGTCCTCAAACGAATGTTCGGGTGCACTGACAAACCATTGTCGAAAACTATGATGACACTCAAAAAATATTATAGTGTCGAATGAGAAATCAAATCTGCTCGCAAAAGTGGCTCGTTGGGTTAGAAAAGAAAAAAAACACTTACCCGGGTAATTACAAAGTTTATCAATACAAAATTTTCCACCTAACGGAAACCAACAGCTTATGAAGTGATGCAAGTAATCGCAATCGTTGTCCAGCTCTCGAACTTTGGAAAAAATGACGTTGAGCCGTTAACGCTTGGAAGTCTGCGGTACCCCTGCACTTGAACCAAAAAGGAGGAACTCTGGGAGTCACAACTTCAAAACGTGATGTAAAGTAAGGAAAAATGAAGAATCTTCAACTGCGTTGAAAATTTCCGTCCGTAATTAATCCAAAAAATGGCACAAACCAAATTATAATGATAAGCAGTTGTGATTAAAAATATTTCAATTCTTGCAATTTTTGTTCTTATCCAATTATTATCGGAATAGTTGGTGTATCCAAATTCATAACAAAAAGGAAAGGTAAGGTAAGGTAAGGTGCTTCCTAAAATCATTAAACGATAAAATAAACCGATGTACAATTTAAAATATTTTACCTAATTACAGACGAGATATCACCTTAACCGTGTCAAACCTGTTATCAAAACGACCTAGCAAAAGCGTTTCAAAACTCGCAGTTTTGAAAAACATAGGCGTCGCGCTAAGCTTGAACGCAGTGACGTACCCAAAGTAAAAAAACAAATTAATAAAATTTGTTACAATTTTACATTGTAACTGCATTTTTCAGCAAGGCAGGAGTGCCGCAGGGCAGTCTTATGGCCGATCTATACCTTATCTACACGGCCGATATGCCAACGAATGATGATACAACAATGGCAACATTTGTAGAAAATACTGCTGTGATGGCATCAGATACAAATCCCGTGGTGGCTTCACAGAGCCTCCAAAATCATTTAAATAAAATATCCAAATGGTTCATCTTATGTAGAATAAGAGTCAATGAGAGTAAGTCCGCTCATATGACTTTCACGTTGAGAAGAGAAACTTATTTACCTGTTACATTTGAAAACCAACCAATCCCTCAAATTGAAGAGGTAAAATATCTGGAAATTCACTTGGACCGTAGACTTACATGAGCACATCACATAGAAACTAAACAAAAACGAGTAAACTTAAAGTTAACGAAATATTATTGGCTGATCGGCAGAAACTTAGAAGTGTTATTGCAAAACAAGTTATTACTAATATACAAAACTATATTAAAACCTGTGTGGACGAATGAGTTGCAGCGATGGGGAGCAGCAAGTACAACGAATATAAATAAAATCCAAACACCGAAGATAATTGCAGGAGTTCCCACACACTATCCTAACAGAGTAATTCATAAACAGTTAAAAATGCCAACCATACAAGATAAAATAAAAAACAAGGTGAAAAATATCAACACCGGCTTAGACCACCCCAATCCATATACCGTGGACTTACTAAACCCTTCCCTATTAAAACAACTCACGCGACGTGATCCATTTGACCTAATGTGCAGTGATGGATTATGATTTTGATTAGGATACCTAGAGTGATCCGGAGACAGAATCTTGTATTTGATAAGGGTAAGCCACTAAGCAATCTCTTTACATGCCCAATTCTTTTGTCATAAAGTGCTGCTTATTGTTGTATTAATAATGGTTTCATGGATTCAATAAAAAAGAACTTTCTAAATTCACAATTATTCAACAGGTTCACGACACGGTGCGGTGTTAGATGACGTCATAGGCATCTCAAAAAAAACGAATTAGAAATATTTTGCATGAAGAGTTGCATATTATGAAAATGTCTTGTGCAAGATGGGTGTCGCGTGTAACGGACCAAATTGGCCGGGATGACACAATAAGGGGGAAATATCTTAAAACTCACTTGGATGGACAGGATTGCCGCTAACTCTAGCCGAAGCGAGGTCGTGGATCGCAAAGTTCAAGGAAATTCTGAGTACAAGCTTAATCGAAAGATCTAAATCCAATCCGGTAGAAAACAAAATAAAAGAGCGCCACTCGGACGAAAGTCAAAAATTAATCTTACCTTAAGTTGAGTCTGGCCCGAGAAAGAGAATTCTCAACTAAAAATGGTGGTAAAAGAAGGTAGATCAAAAACAAATAATCGACGTGAGATTATACTTTTAATCAGGTGCGAATTCAGATTAATATGGTAGACAAGAGAAAGTATCGTTACACTAAAATAATTAAAAACTGATAATAATTTTGATTTAACCTAGCGAATTAACGGACTTAAATCTAAGTGATGAATGAATAATCTTAAAGTAAAACACATAAAAATTAAAAATATCAGAATGACTTAAAATATTGCTTAAAGGCAAATTATTCACACTTAATTAAGTAAAACAATACACTGTCTTAAAGTTGTTGCCTGTAGGTTAGCCAACCCAAATAACGTCAAACATCAGGTAATTGTTTAACACGTTAACAAATTTAAAATTATAAAATAAAACAAAATATCGTTCGTACTCGTAGGAACAAAAAAAAACATGAAAGCTGAGCCAAATTACTCACGACAACAAAATCCTACGAGAACCGAATAATAGAAGTCGAAATAGGTTAGTAAAACTTACAATTAAGTACAAAAAAAAACAAATAATATACAAAACTTTAATTTAGGTAGTCGTCAAAATTACTATCCTGACAAAAATCGGTAAAACGTTACGCCACCGAATTTAACATGAATTACCATCCACACGACGCTAGATTAACCACTGCATGATCGTTAAATAAAATTTAAATGTGAAACCAAAAACGAAAATCAATTTTAAAATTTGAGTAATTTTTAAAGCACACATTGAAAACTGGTTAATAGATAAAAAAAATTGCAGATAAACACTTACGATGTAGGAAATACTTTATTTACAAAGTGAGCAAGGCGTCGTCAAGATGGCGTTTATCGGCCAGATGATTCCAGATTTTTGATAAATTTTGAAGAAACTTGAACGTTAATCGTAGTACCAGCAATAGGGAACGACGCTTTTGAAGTTGACATTCCCATAAAAATTTTGAAAAACGATATGCACTCACATGTGCCGGTAAAGTTGTTTTACGAATTATTGGAATTGTGCAGATTTGCTATACAGCAGAACGGCTAAATGATCAACCCCCAGGCCATTCATAGCCCGGCAAAATTAATGAAACTTCATTCACTAAAGCTTTCCAAAATTCACAGCTAACAGGAAATGATGTACAACAAAAGACGTGGTTCTACGAGATGGGATAAACCCCAACTGAACTGAATTATAATCGGTAGCGCAAAGCGCAGGAGCTACTTGAAGCGGAAATTACAAGAACTGCAAAAGCTATGACTTTCACAAACTAGATGACGTCGAAATGCATTTTAGAATTAAAAATGGGAATTTAATTACCAAAACTAAAGAAAAGGCTGACTCACATTACACGCGTTAGCTAATAATTAACCAAAAACGCATTCGCATGTGTATTTCTCAAGCAAGTTTAGATTGCTTTAAACAAAATAAAACTAATTTCAATAGTCGATTCATAATTGTTGATGAAAGTTGGATCTACTACCTACTACCTACTACCTACTACTACATAAGAGTGAAAAGAAAAATAGAAAAAATAGATCGAAACTGATGAAAGTGCACCAAAAAGAAGGCAAAGACGATTCCATCAGCAAGAACTTTATACCAACAGATTTTTGGGATTACCAAAGTATTTTGCTAATCGATTAACATTTAGAAAAGTTAAATAATTAACTGTAAATATAGTAATCTTTTGGAAGCTGATCAAAATTTCCTGAGAGATTATATTGAAAAATATTTCTATCTTATCTATCCGCATAGTAGCTACCAGTAAAAGCAACATACGGTCTAGAAAAGAGTTTGATCATGAAAAAATTAAAATACTCTAAAATGCACACTTGGTTACTTACCGTTCAATAGCATTATGACGTTTAACGCAAGTTCTAAGTAACTGATTTACAAAATAATCGCTTTCCTCTATTTCCTTTGTAGATAATACTTTAACTGGATAAGAATCGATTGATTTTGTAATTTGTTTCCGCAACATTTTTGTTTGAACAACAGCATACGATAAAAAAATAAACATTAAGCCTTCGTATGATCCAATAATATATCCTGCAGATAATGTGGCTAATATAAAATATATCCAAACGCTTATACGCAAAGCCAAATTCTTTTCATCCAAGTAAGATGTAGGAAGGCTATTGGGCATTGAACTGTAATCAAAAGCAAGATAGCTTATGACGATCATTAATGATGTACACAGACAGGCTAAAAACTCAAATGTAAAAACTTTGGTACTCAAGTTTAACCTATTTTGTAAGTAAACATCCAAATAATCTTCGTGAGATATCAATTCGGGATCTTGTAAATTTTCGATTAAGTTAAAAACTTCTTCCTTTTTATAATGCATAAAGCAAACTTTATATGCTGCGTGAGTCGAAGCCAGTGCCAAGCATAAGGATAGGGCGCCATTTTCAATATTTCCATTTATAACATCAGATAATCCTCTTATGCATGTCAGTAAACCCAGTGAACCACTTAGAAAAAAATTTAATAATCCTTGCAAGTTATACTTAAGGTTTGCTGATTTTTTGGGCCACATTCCAACAAACTGCAATACACTTTCTGGATATTTTAAGTGAGTGCTGGCTTCAAATGGCTTCATTATTAAGTTAGATGTTTTTATGTATCTATTAGATATTATTTTCTCGTCACATGAACTTGTTCATATGATTTTTGTATTCTTGTAATAAATGAAAAAATTTAAAGAGAATTTATAATAAACATGCTTACGTGTTTAATTTAGTTCATAATGATGTGACGCTGAATGGCTGGGAGAGGGGACAACGAAGTAGATAATTATTTTTTCTGTAAATTAGAATTATAAATAATTACAATAAACACGTTAAGAAAAATTATTTATTTATGGTTTAATGTTGGTAGTTGTACCTTGTAACGCTAATTTAATGTTTTATTCTAAAAATATATAGGGAAAGGGAAAGTGGTCATTGGATCAATATATTCTATTCCAAGATATAGAATTTCTATAAAACTCAGTTGGCTGATCGACTATTTACAAAAGATTATTCTCTGTTAATATGCAGTTCCAAGTGCAGCAAATGAAAAAATCGATGCTGATTAACATATAGAAACAAATTTTAATTTAGGAAAATTTAGGAAAAAGAAAATCATCAAAACTAAATAAAAACAAGCACCAAATGGATTAACATTAGCAAAATGCTTACAACTAACCAAAAAATTTTCATCGAGCTACTAATATGAATTGGATGATATTCTATTATTTTTTTTTCTACATTTCTTTCATTTGTAAGATACCTAATTTTCTATTTTTATAACAATTTATGTTTACAGAAAAATTTGTCTCTTTGGGAAAAAAATTTATAGTGAAGCCAAAATTACAGCCAAAATTTGAAAGTGCATATTTGATATGTTTTTATTTTTACTGCATATTTCATGTTTTTATTTTTAAGACATATAAGTGCATATTTTCATAATTTTCATAATTTATGAAAATAAAATTTAAAAAAGATAAGTAAAGCCAAAATCACAGCCAAAATTTGAAAGTGCATATTTGATATGTTTTTATTTTTACTGCATATTTCATGTTTTTATTTTTAAGGCATATATGTGCATATTTTCATAATTTTCATAATTTTAAGAAAATAAAATTTAAAAAAAATATAAGATAAAAGATAAATATTTTTGAAAAAAACAGCTTCTTAGGCATGGCTTAGAAACGCATCTGTTTATTTATTGCTGCATCCGCAATAAACACCATACATCAATATTGCAGCTTATGATTATTTTATAAGTCATAATTAGAGCACGAAATTTAATGCATTTGCATATTTCTTAAAATTGATATCACTAAAATCCATATGGATAAAACCGAATTAGACAAATCAGATTTCCATAAAATACTGTAACGAAAATTAAAACGTTTATTTATTTCTAAAGGGCTAATACAAATATTTACAGAATACGATTAATAACAATTACTAAACTAAGAATAACACTAATTACACTACAATTTATTTAACAATTATTTACACTATAATTTATATGTAACACTAAGTCCGGATTTATTTAAACACTCGGTATAACGTTATCACTTCACTGTATTTATGTTCACTATGTTAAAACTCGCGCGTTCAAACTGGAATTGCCTCGTGACAGGAAATCGCGCTGCATTTATACTTAAATGCAGCCTTCCAGAAAATTCCATAACCATCCAGGAATTTCTAGTCACTTCTTTGCGCTTCTCGATTGATATCGAAGTCTTATTTGAATGACTAATGATGTTATCTTGCATGACTCATCACACATGACGTCATACATTAGTCATCAAATATAATTAGACGTTCTTTCGTAACAATACTTTTTTAAATGACAATTTTGCATATTTTTAACACTAGGTGCCTATTTTTGTAGGTTGTGCATATCGATGTATATTTGTACTTTTTTAAGTAGGTACCTTATATTTTTTCTCGATTTACTGTAATTTTTAAAGTAACAGCAAAAAATTTTTAACGGTTCTATTTTCAATACAGTAGAACCTTGATAATCCGGATCTCGGAAATCCGAACCCTCGATAATCCGGATTCAATTCAATAAAAAAAAATTAATTTGATAATCGTACTACATATTTTCGTATTGATACTAATCTGTACAGGTGTCCTACAACAGATAAACATTGTACGTCCTTGCTTACTGACATAATTAGTTTATATAATATTGTATTACTGTACTTGCCGACTAAGAGTACATAGTCAGTACATAAAGCAAGACGTTGAATTCGCGCTATTGTAATACTATTTACTATGTACGCATTATATTTCATTTTACTTGTAAGTTATTAAAATATTATTTTATTTATCTGATCCAATTATTTAACAACTAAAGTGAATTATTAACGGTTTTAGAAAGTTTCATTATGTTTAAGGCGTCAAGGGGTCCTTTTTTTGGTTCTTTTCGATAATCCAAATTTTTTATAATTCGGATAGGCTCCGGTCGCAATTTATCCAGATTATCGAGGTTCTACTGTATATAAAAGTCGATTTTCTCGAAAATTTTTGGTCATCTGGCCCAACGGCTTTGGGGCATTGTTATTCGAGGGCTGACCTTCCAGCACAATTACAAAAAAGCAGCTAACGTATAATCTTCTTGTTAATTATAATTAAATCTCTCAATAAAATTAATTAAAAAAATTAAAGGTCTTTATGTTTTAGTACATAATCTTTTTATTTTTTAAAGCATATACGTGCATATTTCAAACATTAAAAAATAATCAGCAATAAATTTTATTGCTGCATATTTATGTGCATAATTATATTTGGTACTTTTTAGTGCATAAATTCCACACTGTACTTATAACCAAGTAACTAGGTCTGTTCAATATTACATTTAACTCTGTTCACATCTCTCTTATTTGTGACTGCACGGTGCAGTTTAGGTAACACACATTACACTTAGATCGCAAAAATTTTCTTATTGTAAAACCGCCTAACTTCAAAGCAATTTCATTGTTTAACATTTAGAGGTCGTTGCTTTAGTACAAATTCCAATATTTTTCTTTAAAAAAACGTACTATAAATAAATATCGACAATATTATGGAAATATTGATTATCAATATCGGCGCAATATTGTATTAAGCTTCAACCAATGCAATGGTTGAATTGATTACCTCTAAATACATACACTACCGACAGAAAGTTTGAGGCAGGTAGATAAAATGTTAGAAATAACGTAATAACGTTATACTACACTTTGGAAACTATATATTTATTTGGAATGATGTATAATAATATTTTAATACATTTTTTAAGTCATTGCTACTAACAAAACGCGTTGTTTATATTTTTGATTCAAAAAAATTAATTTTCTGGGATCTGTTGCGTATCCCATCCCACGATTTTAACTTTTTCCTATTGAAAATACACTTTTCTAAGCATACTAGAACCAAAATTTTGTAGGATAATGCAAAAGTTTTCGAAAAAAATCGATTTTAAAAATTTAAAATTTACATGTATGTTAGTTACACCTTTTAAGGGGTTAGATGCACTCAGGAGGCGTGGAAAGATGAGTATTTTAAATAATTTTTCTTGAGAGTAGTTTATTTTATTTTATAAAACAAATATTAATAAGTTCTTATATTATGTTTTAACTTTATTTAACAAAAATTAAAATAAAAAAATATTTATTGTAGACCAAGTTATCGTCATCTTTGTTGGACCCCGTCCCGCAAATCGTGTTTTGCGGTGATCACCATAACATTTTACTGGTTTTTCTAAAATAAACCAAACAAAAGTAAATCGTTAGTTTAATAGTTAATTTCGGGCCTAATCGAAGGATTTGTTTTTATTATTAAAACTTCTATCTTTTATAAGCAATAAACTAGTACTAACATCCTTGAAAATAGACGAGTTATGCTATCAGAGGCCGCTATTTTGTTTATTTTCAAAAAAAATTAAAAAGCTTCAATCAAGCCCGAAATTAACTATTAAACTAACGATTTTTTTTTGTTTGGTTGATTTTAGATAAACCAGTAAAATGTAATGGTGATCACCGCAAAACACGATTTGTGGGACGGGGTCCAACAAACATGGCGATAACTTGGTCTACAATAAATATTTTTTTTTTTTAATTTTTGTCAAATAAAGTTAAAACATAATATAATAACTTATTAATATTTGTTTTATAAAATAAAATGAACTACTCTCAAGAAAAATTATTTAAAATACTCATCTTTTCACGCCTCCTGAGTGCATCTAACCCCTTAACACGGCTGCATGATTAGTCGTTGTTGTGTAAGCAAAAAAAATAAAACAGACCCGGAGGGCGCCTTCCAGGCCTGTTTTATTTTTTCACCTTACGCAAAACACTTTAAAAATATCCCTGAAGAATGACAGAACTCGTCAAGGGTGGAACTCGAAGCCATAGAACTCGTCCGGATGTCGACCGCGACTAGCGTATCGGAATGGCAATGCGAAGTGTTTAGCGCCGTAGGCGCTTTAATCTTCTTCATCTGGTGAGTGGGTAACGGGCGTTGGAGATCTTGGATCAAAATATACGTTGACACGGGTTTGGCCGCGTCGATCTGAGTGGTGAATAAACTTAGACAAGACGAATTAACAATTTTGAATTTTGAACTTTAAAAAAGTTTAACCGAAGTTTGTCAAAGTGTGTCAAAAACTAACAAAATGGGATTTTTGTGGGCAAGCAGCTATTTGAACTTCAAAAAGCGTACGCGTCTATGTCGTGGTGTACCGTCTCGGATGTCTGACAACAACATTAAGAGTATATCAAAGCACACGTACCGTCAACAAAATGAGACCGTCACTGACGAGACCGTACCTCAACGTGAGACCGGCCGTCGTGCATCGGGTGTATCATATTACATCTCCCTGCTTTTCGTTATTTTAAAATGCTGTTATTTCGACAACTATTGCATAATCCTAAAAAATTTTTGTGTTAATATACTCAGAAAATTGTCGTTTTTCCAATGGTCAATAGGAAAATGTTCAATTCTTGAGATGGGATACGCAACAGTAACCAATTTTCTCATTATTGACAAATTACAACTGATTTTTTTAAATAAAACTTAAATTATATTAAATAACTTTATAATGATGTATTTTCGTTGAAATATTAATTGCAACTAGTTGTATTGAATAAAAACTGTATTTAATTTTATATATTAATTTTAGATATTATAGCCTGTCAGGATAAAAATTTTGGTATTAACCTCTTTTTGTTTATCTTGAACATTTAGTTTGGAGTTACCCCTTTAACAGGAGTTGTTTTAATCATGCATGCTATTGCAGAAAATACAGTTTTTATTCGATACAACTAGTTGCAATTAATATTTCAACGAAAATACATCATTAATAAAGTTATTTAATATAATTTAAGTTTTATTTAAAAAAATCAGTTGTAATTTGTCAATAATCAGAAAATTAATTTTTTTGAATCAAAAATATAAATAACACATGATTTGTTAGTAGCAATGACTTAAGAAATGTATTAAAATATTATTATACATCATTCCAAATAAATATATAGTTTCCAAAGTGTAGTATAACTACGTTATTTCTAAAATTTTATCTACCTGCTTCAAACTTTCTGTCGGTAGTGTATTTGTCGTGTTACGATAGGTAACGCGGTATAGCATAAAACTGTTATATTAAAGTTAAAGGTTCGATTCTCGACAAGGTATTATAGAAATAAAAATGTAATTGAATATTTGAATTTATAATTGAATAATAAAGAGGCATTTTGCCCAGATGGCAAATGGAGCGGACGTGTGATTTTTGGGTTCGCTGAATCTGAGTTATAAGATATGACCATGAAGCCATATCACTCTAAACTACGAAAAATAAATTGGATATACCAATTTTAAGTGCAAGGAAAAGTATCTCATCCAAAAAACTGCAATAAGTAGAAAAGGATCTCAGGATATTCGAATGTAATAAATCAAACTACAAAGATTTGAAGTGGCGACGTTTCTGAAGATTTATTCTTCCATCTTCAAGACATACAAATCGTGATGTTATAATGTTTGACTAAATACATAATAACCACACGGAGAGCAACAAAATCCGAATTGGTCACACTCAACAAAGTCCGCATTGCAAAATTAGTAAAAATAATAAAATTAAAAAGATTCAGACGGTCAAACATTTAAAATTTAACAAATAATTGTAAAAATATAACTCTGTTTTAAAAATTGCAATAAAGTGGAAGAATAAATCTTCCGAAACGTCGGCACTTCAAATCTTTGTAGTTTGATTTATTACATTCCAATATTCTGAGATCCCTTTCTACTTATTGCATTTCATTATGGGTTTTTTCATCGATATGGAGAGAGCATATGGTCCTGAGGCGGTTACATCACTCAACGCGATAAAGACTAACTTTAAGAAGCTTGCCAAAGCGACTAATAAAAGAATTTTTTTGTTACGATGCCGAAAGAGAAACATATAGCCCAGCTTCATACAGAAGAAAGTGGTGTGTCTGTCTAAAGAACTAATTCCTGACAGGAAGATCCTGGAAAAGTCGGATGGTTTCCTAAGGAAGTTTAAGAAGGGCATTCTTAATATACACATTAAAATAACCATCAAACACATAAAATTTATTAACAACCAGTTAACAAACACATTTCAATTTTTGAAATTGTTTTTCTTTTTTTGGTAAATACACTGTATATAGCTCTTTCTTGTAGCAATAGCAGATTTCTGTAGGCATTTTATTTTTAAGTAAAAAAATGTTAGATGGCGCTGCCGATACCGATGTGACATTTTGGTTTTGTTCGGCCAGTCGGTTTTTTGAAAATTCGATCAGGCGCAGGAGGTTCTCTCTCGATAGAACCACAAAAGAAAAGAGACCGTAATTTTAGATAACCGGACTAAATTGCCAAATTTTGGTAGGCAGTCGATAAGACTTTTCCATGATTTGGATTTGACGAGTACGAAGTGATTTTTGAAAGTGATTTTTTTTTATACGGAAGTGATTCCTGATTTGGTTGAGTGAGTTTTTTTGTTCCTCCAATAATTTAAGGATATTTTTGGATTCGCAAATTATTTATATTTGAACTTGTTTTATGGTGCAATTTGCGAATGACGATTGTCGATGATAGTCGGCATCATTTGGCAGACAATCTTTGTTTCGAAGAAGTGTGTTCACTAATTACGTTCGATAAATATGTTTGGTGTTTTCTGATAAAAACAAAAAATGTAATTTCTTTTCAAAATTTTTACAAGTGATATTGTCACTTGGATTTGGTTTGGTTGTCTTTATATGTTTATCCTTAGGATAATACTAAGGCAACTTAGGTCATCCGCTAGTTTCGTAAGCAATTCAGGGCAAGGAGAATATTTTCATCTATGAACCGGCTTCTGAGGTTGTTCTCCGGTTGAGTTAGTCTAGATATAGATTGCAGGATTATTCTGAGAATTTATAAATAAATATCACTGTAATACATTTATTTTTTGATAAGTCGTTCTTTTGAATTAGCATTTGTTTTTAAAATCTGTTTGTGTGCGAATATTATTTTTATTTACCAATTATTTTTTGTTGTGATAATTAAACGACTAAAAGTTGTACCGTCGCGTCGTTTCATTGCTCAACTGTCGCGCAAATCAATCTTCTTTTTTTACGTAGCCAAAACATCTTTGAAGGACTCACAAGGTGCAAAGCTACCCAGTCTCTCCGACAGTGGGTGAAACCTATGAGTTAGCCTATCTATCATTACCGTCGGTGGAGCAAAAAAGGGTATTTGTAACCGATTGGAGCAGGAAATATTGGTTATCAATATTAGCACAATATTGCACCAATCTTCAACTAATATTAATGAAATATTGATTACCGATTTTTTTGTAATATTGTACCAATATTGAATGAAGATCGGCAAGCAATATTGATCATAAAAATTGCTTCAATATTGCAACAAGTTTTAACCAATATTGGTATAATATTGATTACACCGCAATATTGGTGCAATATTAGGACAAATTTTAATCTAACATTATAGAAACTTATAATAAAAAAATTATGCTAAAATTGAAAATGTGATAAAAATGAGAAGTCCGTTTTGGAACATGGAAAGATTGGATTTAAAACTAGATTTTTGAATTTAGAACCAATTTTTCATTTTTTGGTTTTTGGACGTAGCTCAGAAGAGGTTAAGATTGACGGAACTTTGCAACCATACTAAAAATAAAGAAATACGTTTCGATTTGAAAATTTTATGTACAGAAAATAAAAACGGGGTTGCTTTTAGACCACTTTCTTTTATAAGTATTTTAGAAAAAGTAAATAAATAAAGTATTTCTGCAACATGTGTACTTTGATTATTGAGTTACATTAATTTAAAAATTACATTTCAAATTTACAAAACTATAAATAAAAGAGGTACCTAAATGTTATATACTATAATAATTACTATATCTGTTCATGTTTAAATGCATCTATACTATATAATCAAATGATAAATTATTGTAAGTAGATACGCATAGGTGTTGATCACGTCCTGAAAAATCTACTTCGGATCTACATAAACTTTCTTCAGGAAAGCAAAATATGACATAGCCATTTTTAACACCTACAAAATAAAATGTAGTACTACAAAACAGTATTTTATGATATTGCTGTTGAAAAGTAATCATTATTGAATTTATTTTTCAAAATCAATAATTCTTTTGTAATTTTGAAAATTAATAAAAAATGTATCACATTGAGTTGAATTAAATTATTTAAACTAGCAAATAAATTTTATCTTTCACTTTCAACATGAATGATCATAATTTAGTTTACTTTTTTTAATAAAATGCGTATTGAAAATATGACTTACAGTAACAAATGTGTCTAAGGAAATTACTGCAAACTTTCCTGCAGTAAATTTTAACGGTCGCTTACTTCTTTCCATTATTATAAACAATGTCTTACGAACGGAGCTATCATATTTATTCCAATCTGATATATAGCAGGCGTCTCGTATTTTCGCACTCTAAAAAAATTAGATAGATTATGAAAAGATGTAACAAAATAATGTTTCTTTGAAAATACTACGATTTAGAAAAAAGTTAGAAGAAATAGCAAAAAAATGAAACAAAATTAAAGAAAGTAAAACTTAAAATTTCAAAATAAGAGAGCAGTCTGAAAGTTTCTCGGCCTAGCACTTAGATGTTAAAAACTGTGAAACTATAACCGCATTGAAAAGTTACATTCTTTATATTATAAACACATGTAAAATTTTATTTCGATGTAGCAACTCCTGTTTAATATTGAAATATCATCGATTTTTCTAAAATA
Source organism: Cantharis rustica (assembly GCA_911387805.1). Classification (NCBI taxonomy): domain Eukaryota; kingdom Metazoa; phylum Arthropoda; class Insecta; order Coleoptera; family Cantharidae; genus Cantharis; species Cantharis rustica. The sequence goes on from OU426877.1 coordinate 44,648,530, forward strand.
AAAAAACGCAATATAATGCAGTGATTAAATTCTAAAAAAATTGAAAATGCATATAACCATCACACGCAATTGAAGTAAAATTTTTTTGGCATTATGACAGATGCCGATTAAGTTAAAAATAATAGTTATTAATTATATAAGAGGATTAGAGGCTTGTTAATTCCCGAATGTAATTCAAACGTTTTATCCACGACCATGGCCAAAATGACAAGTAAAAATTTTGGTTTTGAGAAACGTCAGATTTGACAAATTTATTTTTATCAAGAATACTGATTTTGAGCTGAAAACGAATTCACTAGTGTATTATAAATTCTAATCCACTAGTGTATTAAAAGGCCTCTAATCCACGGAAAACGGACGTATTAAACCTTCCTAATATAGTGGTCGTGGATAAAAATATAAAAACAGGATATTATAATCAACATAAAGCCCTTTTATTCAATAGAAAATCTAGCAAACCAAAGCATGAACTTGAATGAAATCTGAATATAACCTTAAATTATATTATGTCAAACTTGACAGTCACAAATTCACAATAGAAACTACTTTCATTATAATTATTGTGCACGCTAAGAGTTAATGTAGCTATTTTTTAACGCATACATTGGGTATTATTTATTATTTTTGATGTACCGTATTTTTAAGTCGCCCCCTTATGACAAATTTATTTCAGTTCGTTTTTGTTGCACCTATGTTACTAGTTATTAATTTAAAAAATACCGCCATATTGCCGTGACGCATTTCGGTAACGCATTTCCGTTGCATTGTCGGATTTACCCTAGTCGTGCCTAAAGAAGTTTTACTTGAAAAAGCCAATAGACTAAGCCATTGCAAGTTTTTTATGGATATTTTTCAGACTTTCCGGAATCTTGTTTTAATGATGGTATTGAATTATTGGAAAAACGTTGAAATGATTGCATTAAAGTTTCAGAAAATTATATTGATAATTAAAAAGAAAACTTTTCGGACTGCGGACAGTTTGGAAGAGATTCTGGAAAATTACTAATTTTTTAAAACTGAATTTTTAGTCATACAAATTTCAATTCGTTGTGTCTGTATATTTTTCAAATATTATTGAAAAAGAAAATTAGTCCCAGAATTTCCTGTTCCATAATTTTACTGGACAATACTAAAGATTCTGTAGTGAAGTTTGTTTCTTCAGAAAATATTTTAAGATTGACTTCAAAATTCAAGAACGAAAGTAATCCTATTTTTGGTAGGTATGTATGAATGCTATCTTTTAAAATGTACCTGCAAAGTAACCTCGTTACATGCGAAACATAGTGCAGCTAACTGTATTAAGTTAGCAACAAAAAACAAAATACATCTAATAAAATTTGGACTATCAATGGATACCTAGAAGAAGAATAAATTAATTTTAAATTTTCTTATATGTACGTTGTTAAATGAGTATTACAAAAATAAAGTTAAATCCAACTAAAGCGGTTAAACTTAACGTAACCAGCAGTTGAACCAAAAAGCCATAGGACAGTCCTCTTTCGACAGAAACTATAAATCGTTCGATTGCATTGTGACGAATTACACAACTGCGTAATGAACTGTTCACTTTTTCGTTTACTTCCAATTGATCGTGAAGATTTAAAGAAGTGGACTCGGTTGCGTAGTATATGATTTGTTTATATAGTATTTCCAAATGAGCATCAGCAGCAAATATCAAAATAAATTCCAAACCATGAAATGCTCCAATTATGCACGCTGTCAAAAAAATTCCAACGCTATAAAGATACCATGCAAATATGTACAGAAAAGTGTCGTTATAAGTTGCGTTAATTGCTAGAGTATGAGGGCCAGTTTTGTAATCATATATGAAATCACATATAAATATTGCAAATGCTGTACTGATACAAGCGACGAGAAAAAATTTGTAAAGTCGATTCACCAAAACCATCTGAGTTTCTACATATCGATCGAAGATATCCTCATGAGATGTTAAAACTGGATCTTTTAGATTTTTAAAAATTTGAAACAGTGGTTTCTTGTTGTAATGCAAATAACTGAGTATAAAAGTTGCATAACCGCAAACCAATATCAAGCATATCTCGTATACTGCATCTTCTATTTCTCCATTTGTAAAATCACGATAAGCTTGCATTATTAAAAATATCGTTATTAAAATTGTGGTCAGAAGAATTATAATTACACGAAGAGTGTAACGTATTGATGGAACTTCTTCTGGCCATATTCCAACACGTATCATTACAGCTTTATTATCTTTAATAATTTCTTCTATATTAAAATTTTTCATTGTAGTAACTGATCTGTAATACTTTTGCATTGAATTTCAAACTCTTACAATTACATACACCTGTTTTTCATCAGTAGTATATTTTTAGTGAAGACGTAATAATATGTAGGTACTCATAAATAACTCGCAAATGGAATCAGTAATGTAAGAAAAAAATTATAAATTTATAAACCTTGATGTTCGATCAAATCACAGTAATAATATACCGGTTTGCTCTTTAATATGGATTTGTTGAATTGTTTCATAAAAACTTATAAATATAGGCTAATATTTCAATTTTTTTAATTTGTGAAATATATTAGAGTACAATAATAAAATAAAAAGCTTTTAATTAAACAAGTTAATTAAGCACTAATAATTCAATAATATTATTAGTTATAAATTATAACAACAATTAGTGTTTAATTAACTTGTTCAATTAAAAGTATTTATATCATGGTAATTCCATTATTTTCAAATTTGAGTTTTTTTACTGATTTCACTGAATAATTTTCAATTCATTCTGTAATAATGAATAAATAAAATTTCATGTTAATAAATTTTTTACAAATTTACTGAACAATACTCGAAAACTTCCAAGATCTCGACCGGCAGTGTCGGTATTCATTCATTTTTTGCTAAAAGCATGACCACAGTGCTGCAACAGCCTTCATATTCAATTTTATTTAGCTCCCTGTGACTACTTTCTCTTTCCCAAAATCAAAAGAACATTAAAAAAGCAACATGTTAACGCCATTGAGGTGATGAAACAAAAATCGCAGAAACAGCTCAAAAATCGATTTCGCGAGATGTTTTAAAAAATTGAAAAAGCATTGGTATAAGTGTATTATATAATCCTCGAAATCAAATACTTCATACTGAAAAAACACCAAAAAAAAACTTTTATATCAAAACTGTGGAGATAGTATCATGTGTAAACTACAATCTCGGTTACTGTCAGACAACGATCATCTCGAATATCAAAATTTCAACTACACTATAAGAAAGAGGACAATTTTCTGAGTATAATACAACAAAAATTTCGGAGGTCCATGCATTCGTTTTCGAAAAAACGGCATTTTAAAGTTATTAAAAGCAGATAGTTGTAACCCGATACACCCTGTTGTAACGAGTCGCGTCGCGGTAAACTAGCACGTCGAACCCCTGCTCTTCATTTTGTTGACGGTACGAGTGCTTTGATATACTAATGTTGTTGTCAGTCGCGGTCGACACCCGAACGAGTTCTATGGCTTCGAGTTCCACCGTTGGCGAGTTTTGTCATTCTTCAGGGATATTTTTAAATGGTTTTGCCTTACACAAAAATGGCTAATCATACAGCCGTGTTAAAAGGTGTATCTAAAATACATGTAAATTCGATTTTTTCGAGAACTAATGCATAAACCTCCGAAATTTTTGTTCTAATATGCTTAGAAAACTGTCCTCTTTCCTATAGTGCAGTTGAAATTGTGAAATTCATGATGATCGTTGTCTGATAGTTCCCAATTATACATTAATAACATTTAATATTATTGAGCTCGCAGCGAAGGTTGAAAAAGAAGACCCCGGATCTTCAGAGAAGAAGTCAGACCCAAGAGAATAAATGGGCATGTTTCAACTTTTCGCTGTAATAAGCTGAAATCTACTGCTATTGTTAAACGTCAAAATCGGTTTAGTAAACAAACTAACAAATATGTATTTTCGTGATTTAAAACCATAAAAAATAAAAAAAAAACTGAAAAATCCTATATAGAAATAATAAAACACAAAATAAAAACAATGATGCATAAGCAACAAGATAATAAAAATCATGAACGAAATAATGATGGACATAAAAAAAATTAATAATGAAATAATACAAGATAGCAGGAGCACGAGAGAGGAATTAAAACAGGAGCTTAATGCGAGTAGTGATCAAATAACAACAAGATTAGGTTCAATGATGGCAAGTGGACAAAACGCGAAGCAACAAAAAGTTATGATAAGAAAATAAAAGAAATGTTTGGATTTACTAGATTGTTTGTTTGTGAAATTAAATATATTAAAGAAATAAATAAAAAAAGAAGAAAAAAATTTGAAAACTGAAATTGAACAAATGAAAATTATAAAAATTGAAGAAATTAATAAAAAAAGCAAATTCAACATCGAGGACGACTAACATGACGGATAAATTAGAGAAGGGTTTGAAAATATGGAAGACTAAAGGATTGGCAGAAATTGATGTCGGAATTGTAGATTCTCAAGAAGAAAAAAAAAGAAAAAAATATGGAAATACCGGAGAAGAAAGTGTAAAAAAACAAGAATTTAGATAAAAAATTCGGATTTAATATAATTATTATTTATTTGTAAAGCATTTTAATATTATTTGCTTTAATTTGAAAAGTCTGATTTGAGACTTAGTTTTGTAAAGGTTTTATTTAAAAAAGGAAGAAAAAAAGTTTTATTTTAAGTTATTGATTCATTGGTATTTAAATTTATGATTTTTTTAAATGTATTTATTGTTTAGTTTTAAAATTGTAATTTAAAAATGTATTTGTCAAATCACGACAAGTTTGTAACTTTTAATCGTGAACTCTTTGATTCACTTATAAAATTTTAGGGGAAAAAATGTCTCGTTTTAAAACCATAAAAATTGTAAATTATTTTATTTTGTTACGATGTTGGTAACGGAAATGGTTGAAACGGGGCTTACGCCAGTGAGCGTGAAAGTCAACGGACTGATGTTCGTTCGTTGAGCAAATAATTTGATATTTTTAATGATTTTGAGAGTAAAGGTGATTTTAATAAAATTAAAGATTGTTTTATTTAATGCAAAGAGTTGGAAGATTGGAAAGTTTGATATATTTTGAAGATTTTTGGTGATTTGTGAAGTTGCTTCATGACGAATTTATTTGATAAGGCGGACAGCTGTGGACGCGACGCCGGTTTCACGCGCAGATAATAATTACCGAAACCATATAAGCTATAAGGTAATGAAACATTGAATACAACAAATTTATGACCACATTTAAAATAAAATTGCAAAACGGAAATTTTACACAATAAGAAATTTATATTTTAAAAATTTAAAAAGAAGAGTCTCATGCTGTAATAAATATTTGCATGTCACCTCCAGTCCACGATTTAAAAATAAATTTTATAATAATTAACTTTTTTTCAAAAATAAATATTAGGGAGACATCGCAGTATATAATATCACAGAACCCTATTGTTTGGGTGTAAAAAATGCTTGAACTGATCTCCGGTTCTAGGTTTTAATCAGTTTTAATCAAGAAAGACGATTTATCTTTGCACAGTTCGGAAGTACGGAGTTGGGCTTGTTAAATTAATTGTGATTCAGTTGTCGGATGATTTCTCTGAAATTAATAATAATAATAATAATATTTATTTATTTAGCAAAATGCTATAAAATTACAAAAATGCCCGTTTATAACATTTACAGATACAGACAATTTACAAAATTAATAAAAATTTTACACATTTACAGCAGCCTCACCCCGGAAATATACAACGCCAACAAACCTTTAAACATTCTATAATTAGTTCATTTCTTGATTTTCTCAGGCAAATTTTATAATGCTAATTTTTGCATATTCACGGTTTTTAGTGCTATTTTGCTATTTTAGAGTTTTAAGTGCTATTTAAGGGCATATTTTTATATAATAAATAAAATAAACAAAATATTAATGAAATAAACAAAGTAAACAAAATGTTAAAATAATAAATTTTCATTGACAAGTAAAGAATACGTACTTACATAGAAAAATAATATTTAAAAAACAATCAAAAATATACATAAATTAACATTTAGTAGGTTTGGACTAATAAAAATAAAAATTGATAAAAAATCATTAAATATTGACTAAAATTTTTTAAAATAATAAATTACGTTATAAAAAATAAAAAATTTTGTAATACGATATATAGACCCTTATTTCACGATTATTTACGATCATCATATAACAAAAGAAAAACGTAAAAATAATGAGACACAAGAAAATATATTGAGATGTATTTAAAAAAGAGGTAAAAAAAAAGGAGAGAGCGTAAAAAAAAGATAGTAGTGAGGGTAGAATAATAAACCAGGTTCCAGGTAAATTTTGAAGAGAAATTGATCTCTCAAAATTTAATTAAATCAAAAACAAAGATAAAGAAAAGAACGATTAAGTTCGAGAAGAGGCTCTCGAAAGCATAAAAAATAAAATTGTTGGAGAGGTAAAGTTTGGAAAGATTAGAGAAGAAGAAATAACTGTGGCGGAGCAAAAAGGCGACGGCAATAAAAGAGAAAGGAAAGAAAATAGTGCGACAAAAAAAAAAGGTATTCCGTTAACGGTATATTTCAAGTTTAATTTTATTAGTTTAAGTTTCTGTTTCTGTTTATGTTTATATTTTATGTTTATAGAAAATAAAGGTACGGTGATTAACCATTCAGTTTTATTTTCAAAATTAAAAAAAAACGTTTAGATTGGTGACCAAAACTCCAAATACCACCAGGGAATTTATCTGGTTGAAGTGAAAAAAAAAACACGACAATATACCAAACAAATTTTTGTACATACATTTTGTACATCATATCTAACGATTTGTATCTTACTAGCTCAGATACACTCATAAAATTTAAATTATATATTATATCTAATCAAATATTTATTCTTATAACTTTGAAATCGTTAATTTAAAGAATATTTTCAAACGCAAGTTTTACTTTGTTTTAGAAACACTTTTTTCTTTGATTTTGAAAACAGTTACATTAGTTTTTTTTTCAAAAACCCAAATTAAAATATTAAGAACTTCAATTTTAAAAATAAATTTTAAATATACCTACTTAATAAATAGTATTATTGTTCTATATGGATTTAACGTAAACCAATTTTAGACAAGCAGGTTTTGCAATTGCGAAGTATAGCATAGCCCAAAACAGAAAACGCAAATTCAATTTTATTAAAATAATTTTAATTTTCAAAACGCTAAAAATATCCGAATTTATATCTTTCAATTTTTAAACTTAATTTTTCAATTTTTTCGAAAGCAAAAATATTGAGAGATCCGGGTGAGATGTTTCCAAATCTGGTGTAATCTTTAAAAAAGCAGACGTGTGCGCAATTTTGATTCGTCATTTAATCCTTGTCTGGTAGTGGACAAATCCTATGGTTCCGGCAACGAGCGGCACACAAGTACTTTTTCTACGCCGATGTTGAAGTACCGTTGCCAGCAGTAAAAGTAATGTTAATTAATTTTATTTTCAATTTTAAGAAAAAATCGCATTTTTCTTTCGATGCAAATGTAAATTTTTTCTACTGTTTTTGATTTTTGAGGGATTTTTTGAGGGTTTCGAAATTGAAAAACTAATTATTATGAAAATATTTCAATACCGAAGACCTTTCATTCGAATCTTCCTTTGTTTTTCGCTTCCTTTTTAATTAGGACTCCTCGTATGCGTCATTGTACTACAAAGCGTTCGTAAAATTTTTGAATACAATAAACTTATTGTGAAAGTACCAATAATTCTGTTGTTGCAATAAAAAATTGTTTGGTATTCTTTTGTTTTGGTAGTTACCTTTTAAAGCCAGCAATAAAATATTGAATATTTTAAATATCTTTTTATGTTTTCCTGTTACGTTCCTATACATCTGAACACAATAAAAACTTAGGGTTTCCAATTTTGTATGTGCTGTGCGAGTGTTTGTCAAATCTTTCTATCTCACTGGAAGCAAATTTATAAGAGCGCCTTTTCCATAATAAAAAGCTGATTTCGTTCCTATCGAAACGTTCGGTTCTTTCGCTCTCATTTGTAAATTGTTGTTGTAAAAAGTTGAATTTTTATTTCCATGTAAATATTAAGGATGTATGAGCGAGGGCGTGGGAGAATAGCGAATTTTGATGAGTGGGGATAGGCTAGTATCGTTGTGGGGTGAGGTGACAAAAATAACCACGTGACGTGTAATTTACATTTGGCAACACAGTTTTTTTGGTTAATTTCCTGTCGGTGACATCTGACATTTGAACGTTTTATGCATGCTATTTTTTTAATTTTCATTTATTGAAATGCTGTTTACTTAATATAAAAATTCTTAAGTCTGCTGCTTTCACTATAATATAATATAATATCTGTTTTTAAATACACAAATGAGGTTATATTTACATCTGTATTTACTATTACTACCGCTAGTTTGTTGTGGCGCTCGTGATAGCAGTGAACTACAGTGAAACGTTGCCAAGTGTCATATTACGACGAGAAAAAATTTGTAAAATAAAATAATTTGAATTTCATTTCAATTTTTCTTTTTGGGATGAACCGATGCATAGTATTTTTAATATACTGACGAATTACTGCAAGTATCATCTTTCTTATTTATAGTTTTTTTTTAAGCTGAAGATATTTTAACATACTGATATTTGTTGATTTATCATCACAACTACCCATTTCTCCATAAGAGCAATGTATTTTATGTCGATTTTCAAAAATTTTTTTCTTTAAAATATGAACGGTTACCTATGCTGAAATTTTTACAGTAAATTCATTGAGTAAAAATCTATATGTAAAAAAATTTTGAGGTCTTAAATTGAAAATTGTTGTCATGCTCATACATCCTTAAATAAACAAAATTTTGATAAAAGCGATAACCTTTTCTGAAAGCTCAATAATATTTAATGTAATTAATGTTTAATTAAATTGTTCTATTATAAACTTTTTAATTTATAAATAGAAAAATAACTTAAAAAATGAAATTTGTAAGTATTTATTGTGGTATATTTTAGTAGTGTGCAATATATAAATAATCTAGGTATAGTATAGGTTAAAGGATTCATTTTCATTTATTTAACCTAAAGATTTCAGCCAGACACGTGACATGTTTAGTTTTTGTTTATTTGGTAAGCACACACATTCATTTTAAAGTAAAATAAATTTCTTGAATTTTTAAATTTTAATTTTGTCTATCTATGTTTGGTATATTTTTCTTACTTCTCATTATTTTTACGTTTTTCTTATGTTATATACGACTGATGATCAAAAATAATTGTAAAATAAAGGCCTTTATATCACATTAGTGATATAAAAGTATTACATACTTTTTATTTCAAATTTTCAAAATTCATTTTCTGGTTTATTCAAATATTCTAAGTTCAAACCTGTTAAATGTGTATTATAGTCATTTTTAGTGTTTTTTAAATATTTTGTTTCTATGTAAGTATGTATTCTTTACTGTAAAGTTAAAATTTATTATTTTAACATTTGTTTAGTTTAATTATTTTTAATTTATTATATTTCACAAGTTAATAATTTATATATTAAAGTATTTGCTATCCAATCCTTACTTTAACTAAATAAGTAAGTAATTTGGTTGTTGCTTAATGGAATTTTTTTTTAATGGTACGGTAAAATAAATGTAAAAAAAAACATAATTTCCCTATAGACCCCGCGCTCTAGGAACCCGCACTTCATAGAAAGTGTACATATGAATTAATTAGATCAAACCGCGAATTAAAAATAAAATACCAACAAATTCAAAATTGATTTACCGTCAGCTATTTTAGTCTGAATTATATTAACTAGATTTAATTAACAGATAAAATTCTCCAGCAATAAAATATTGAAACAAATTATAAATATTATAAATAACATTTTGTTATTTTGATTAAAAAAATAAATTATAAGTAAATTTTCAAATTTTTTTTTACTAGAATGAATATTAGAATACATACATTATCTTGTATTAATAATTTCTGTATTAAGAAATAATAATTATAGAGCATAATAGCTACATATTGTATTATATCGCAATACATAATATTGCGTTTCTATTATATCGACATATTTTTGTAATAATTTATTTATTTGGCTTTATTTATAAAACTCTCTGATATATTTCAAAGTTTTTATGAAACCGGTATATGATTATTTTGTTTTGATAGAGCACAGTAGTTTAAATATATATTATACATATCATACAGAAACAAAATCTTTTTTTTTTCAAACTGGAAACATTACTAATTCTATTTGCTAGTTATTTATTTTTTACTACAGATTGTTAGTATATATATTATCAAAATGTAAGACTATTTTCAGAAAATTCAATTCAAAAGTATTACTGTTTGGTTAAAACAATGAAGACGTTTAACATAGACAAAATTGTTGAATATTCCAAAACGGTACTGCAGTTTGTTGGAGTATGGCCAGAAGAAGTTCCAACAATCCGGTACACTTTACGTACAATTTTAAGTTGTCTGACCACTACTCTGACTGCTATTTTTTTATTATTGCAAGCTTTCGACGATTTTGCAAGTGGAGAAATAGGAAATGCGGTATTTGAATTAAGTTTGTTTATAGCTTGCGCTCATGCATCTTTCAAAGTATGCTTTTTGTATTGCAATAAAAAGAGATTTTTTAAAATTTTTGAAGACTTAAGAAATCCAGTTTTAACTTCTCACGAAGATCATTTAGACAAATATGTACAGACCAATGTGCTTTTGAGCAGTCGCATTGCTAAATTTCTACTCGTTGCTTGCGTTAGCACAGCATTCGCAATAAACATCGCCGAATATATAGACGACTATAGAACAGGCCCCCATAGTCTTGCTATTAATACAAATTACAACAGCATTGTTACGTATACATTGGCATGGTATCTTTATAGTTTTGGGTGCATTTTTACAGCGTGTATTATTGGAGCTTATGAGGGACTGATATTTATACTGATATCTGTTGCCGATGCTCATTTAAAAATATTATGCAAAAAAATTATAGCCGCTGTCAATTACAGATCTTCGTATCATCGTACGGAATTAGACGTGGATAGGAAAGTGAATAGTTTATTAAGAACATGTGTAATTCGTCACAATGCAATTGAGAATTTCATGATTTCCATTGAGAATGGCCTTTCACTTAGTTTCTTGGTTCAACTACTAGTATCATTGAGTTTGACCGGTTTAGTTGGGTTCAACTTTGTATTTGTAATATTCATTGAAGAATGTGTGCGGAAATTAAAGATTAATTTTTCTTCTTCTAGGTATCCATTCGCAGTCCAAATTTTGTAAAATGTGTTTTATTCTTTATTGCCGACTTTACACAATTAACGTTAATATGCATCGCATGCAACGAAGTTATTCTACAGGTACTTTCATAACAACGTTTGGGCATGTTTTTGGTAAATTTACAATTTTACAGAGATTTTCCATGTAAATTTACACTAGAAAATACCGGTTATCTTCTTGGATTTATTATGCTACATCCTATCCGATATCTCATCATCCCGAGTACATTTTAATTTACTTTTCAGGGTGAAAAAATTAGAGATGCTTGCTATATGTCGGATTGGAACAAACGTGGCGCTTCTGTTTGCAACACTTTGTACATTATCATGGAAAGAAGTAAACGACCATTGAATTTTACTGCAGGAAAGTTTGTAGTAATTTCTCTAGAAACATTCGTTGTCGTAAGTATTAATTATTTACTTTTATATTATTTTAGCCATATTTTGTTTCAGATACTGAAAATGTCTATGTCATACTTTGCTTTACTGAAGAAAGTTTACGTAGATCCAAAATAAACTTTTTGCAAACTGTAGTCGATAAAGATCACCTGCTTTTAGTATCTTACCAACAACTTAGTGATATCCTATTTTTTTATATACAAATATATATTCAAAATATTTATTTACCTGAATAAATCGCTCCGATTGTTTTATGAATGTATGAAGTCAATAGAAATATCTTATCAATCCGATCAGTAAAAAAACTTAGACTTTAATTTTAATTAAAAAATTAAGGTTTATACTATCATTTAATTTCATCGTTATTTTACGCCATTTTAGGGCTTGTAGCACTCGATTCGCCCAGCTTTCTAAACAAGTTAGATATTAATATAGAAAATAAAACTTATAAAATTAGGTAGGCACATCCGTCGTAAATAGCTCTCCATTTATACGTTTTAGAACATAGAATTTTTTCAGAACCTTTCAAAGTCATTGACCAATGACTAACAGAAGCAATCGTAAAATATTTTGCTAATTTTAAAGTTTTTATATTATACATAATATTCAGTATTTTGATGTACTGTGTTGTCATAGCTGTGCACAAAACTCAAATAAAAATCAACTAGATAATTAAAATAATTTTATATAGCCTTAAAATATCTATCTATTTAAAATAGATAGGCCATAAAAGTACACACCAAACAAGTTCCACTGTATCTACTCATTAATAATCTTAATATTATTACAAAATGCCAGGACCTTGTGTGTAATATTTTTGGATAAATTATTAATTGATCCAACTTTTTACAAACCTAAACACTAATCGAGTTGCCAACCAATCGAATTAGTCACCAATGGAATTCGGAGAACTACTTACCACACTTGATGGCACTAGGATCTATCAGAGGTTTCACATAGTGGAATTAAAACTAATCAGAGTTGTGTCCAATTTGTATGTCTTGCACTGTAATACTATATTACCAAATTCACAAATTGAATCAAAAAACAAATTTTGTTTAACATAAATAAAAATGTTTTGGCCAAATTAAAAAAAGCAAGAAAAAAAAAATAGCTCATCTATAATATTCCTAAGATTTACAAGAATTTCATAAAATTTCCCTTTACTTGTACACCAGATTTCTCTAATGATTCCCACCTCGGTAAAAATATCTTCTTCTATTATATAAAATTCTTGTGTCACAGTGTTTGTAACTAAACTCCTCCAAAACGGCTTGACCAATTTTTATGAAATTTTTTGTGTATATTTGGTAGGTCTGAGAATAGGTCATAAACTATTTTTTATACCCCTAAGTGATAAGGGTAGCCCACTCTTATTTTTTGGACAAAATTTTTTATTTTTATTTTTTTATGATTTGGTATTAAAAATACATATAACCCTTAATTTTCATCCTTCTATCACTAACCCCCATTTTTTAATAGCGATATTAGTACTGTAATAATAATCTTCAACTCTCAGTGGTCGATAACTGATCCATTTTTCAATCGATCAGTTATCCCCACTGGGTGTCTACCGGTGTCACTTCTCACCCAGCAAACAGCACGAAGTAGGGATGGAAAAATATGAGACGCGCATGACTAGATTAACGAGATTCCTCCCAAAGAGAAAAAGATTGATGGTCAACAGATAGCCCAATTTTAGTATATACCTTATACCTTTACTAACATAGGTATTTATCGAATTAAGTCTATAGCCTACCCAATCAACAAACACCAAAGCAATGGTGTAAATTGTCATACTAACAAACAGATAAAGCGAACAGCCAGTGCGGTTGCGATTTCCCTGAGTGAGGCCGAACAACTACATCTGACACAACCTAAATGACTAAAGGCGGCCGTTTGGCCAGTGTGGTTGCGATTTCCCTGAGTGAGGCTAATCAACTATATCCGACACAGTCTAGATGGCTAAAGGCAGGAAGATATCGATCTTTATAAAACAAGGTCGTATTTAAGGGGGGGGTAAGAAGTTACAACCCCCGCTCCCCACCCCCACCCCGAAATTATTTATCAATTAATTGAGTACTGGAAGTTCGACTGCAATCGTAAAAAAATTAGAAAAAACAAAAACAATTTTTACAACTATAGCTGTATTCTTTTTACCTATTTTAAGTGAGATTGTACTGAGATACTCAGTTACTCAGTTGAAAGGTTGTTTTTTTTACCGTTTTGACATAAGTACTGTGCCGTGTCGAACTGAGTTTTATGTGACAAAACTATCCCCTTCCATACCCAAACTGATCTTGCTGTTTTGAAGTGTTACAACTGAGACAAATTGGGAAATAGTCCGGATTGGTTGATTTGAATTAAACTTGTCACTTATTACAATCATTTCAATAATATCTACTGCACCTTAAATTTTTAATTCGTCTTTTTGAAGTTTATGTTGACATTTGGTTAGTACTACCAAACTTCAAAATAATTAAATTCAAAAATCACTAAGTAGTAAATTTTCGTTGTTCTTTTTACCTTATCTTTCTTTCACTTTGACTCAGTTAATCTCAGTTCGTCTCAGCTCACTTTATCTCAGTTGTGCAACTGAGATGGAAATAAAATAGGTAAAAAGAATACAGCTTATAACAAAAACATTAAACTTGAAGTGTTTAAATAAAAATTAAAACTAAAGAGATATTTCTAATAAATTAAATCCCTAATTAAAAAATCGGAAATTCGTATTATAATCCGGCGATTGGCGACACTGGATTGAATACAAACGCGTAACAAACCAACAAATAAGTTATGCACTAAACTGTCAAATCAAAAAAATTCACTGTCAACTGATCAGCAGTGTAGTGCAATGCTTAAATCTTCATGCTAGGACGCGGTAAACCGCGGTTCGCTACTCAATCATGTCCACGTCACACTGCTGTGATCTAAATAAAGTCCAATATCGATCTATGGGCTATGGAAAGTCCACGGTAGTGGTTTGATACAATCGCTGGTTGAGTAACAAGCGGGAGTTCCGTGTTCAAATGGCGAACCCACGGAATATCTCAGCTGGGCCTTCCTGCGAGTATCAACACTCTGTGAAGGGGTGCACAATAAGCTTAAGCTTCAGTGCAGTAGGGTAAGTACCACAGCCCGTTACAATAATGATAATGAAGGAATGATCCGAAAGCAAATACGTATGCACATGCTTCACGTTACTACGTTTTCTATGTTAATATGAATAACAAATTATTTGCTGTTTTCTACATTATGTCTTGTATGTCCGCTACATACGTTTCGTGGATGTGAATGACGCTTTATAAACGACTCAAATGCTTACCTTTATTTTTAAATGTTTAATGCAGAAGATTCATCTGCACTTCTTTCTCATTTCTCTTACCATTTGTAAGAAAAAACAACGGATATAATGTAATTGAAAAATCTTTTTAAACATGGAATGGCACTCGTATAACAGTACTATTATAAATCTGAATGAATACTATAATTTGTATTTCTGTAAGCATTAAAAATAACAGGATTGAAAGGGAATAACGAAGTAAATTTAATGTTATACACATTCGTGAAGTAAATATATTTACAGAAAACTTGTCAGGTTTTTCTACAAAATACAAATTTTAATAAATAACAAATTGCGTGATAAATATAAATCTATCGAAATTTGCACCAAAATTCTAGCAAAATCAAATTGCTTAAGTTTTTGGGTGCACGGTGGAGAAAGAGAGCTCTTACACGTTAACTGTATCGTAATAATCTAACTAAATTTGAACATTTGGAAAAGAAGAACACAAGTACATTAACGATAAATTTATCTATTGATATGTTCAGAAGAAAAATATATTAATCTACAATGCCTTCAAATAAATCTACATGAACACCAGCATTTTGTACAAAACTAGATTACTTTTTAATCAACATTTTTTTACATTTTATCCAAATTTTAGACAGCATATACATTTTTTATGTTTTTATTCTATGAAAAATAGCAATGAATGAGAAGCTAGTTTCAATTTTACATAACCAGTGCTTTTTATAATTACACCACACAAAAAATTAATTTAAAAGCACTTCCAATGTATACGAGACATCGTCGTTTTATTTCATTCTAAAATTAATTAGGTGTTTGCTACGTGTAAAACAAAATTTGAAAACGTCACTACAATAATAGTAACACGTAAAAATAGATCTAAAATTATATATTTTTTAACGTAACTCTTAAAATATATCAATTTATGTAATAATTAAAAAATTCCTTCTGGATAATTCATGCACAAAAAATCTACACGAGCTTGTAGCTTAACTTAGTAACATTCTGTTCATTTGAATAGATGCGGTTCCATAATTTATAATAAAAACAAAACAATAAAACCTTAAAAAAATAATCGATTTTCAATTGTATAACGATTGAAAATATAAACGATACAAGATTATAAAAAAATTAAGAAAAAATCTCCTGCAAATTTGTAATTAAAAATGTTCAAGTAGAAAGTAAAAGAATATTAAAAAACAACAACAAAACCTCACATTCATTCTCAAAAATTATTTCGATCTAGACATAAAATTTTCTATTTCTTAACAATCAAAATAGTTCGATAAATTCGTATTTCTTAAACTTTCGTAATATTTTTGAGATACACATTTAGCATTAGTATTTGTTTTTCTAAAATAAGAAAAATAATTTCACAAACAACGGCTACAAACATTTGCAAGCATAGGTGTATTTTACTTGATAAAAAGAAATTATTTCTTTGTCGGGGTTCCTCGTTGTGTTAAACCTTCGAACCTTTTGAATGTGTAATTTATAAATACCCAGTCTTTATGTACAGCTTCACTATTCTGTGGTGGAGGTGGAGCAGCTAAAATTAAATAAAACAACATTTTAGTGCTCGTTTTCGAATATACATTTTTAAACTTACGAATTTCTAACTTAACATCAGGGAAGTCATCGAAATTAGATGTATCGTCAATTGAACTAATTTCTACAGGTATAGCCGCCGGTCTCTCACGAACGTGCTCCCAATCCACACTTCGTAAGAAAGGTATTACTCTTATTTCGTCTATGCCTTTCGAACCTAACCTTCTATCAGCTTCGCTACAAAACCTAAAATAAAAACATTTAGATTTTATGTTTACTTTGTTTTTCAAAAGAATTCGAATAGAGTACATAAGTTAGATGGTTTGGTTTTGGAGAATGGAGTTAAAAATAATTTCAAATACAGTGGAGTCGCGAAATAGTGAATACCGTATATAATGAACTACCGGAAATAGTGAACACAAAAATTTTAACATTAATTGTATATGGGACTCCTAAATAACGAACAGCGGTAACCCCGATACAGCAAACTGTGTGCTAAATCGTGCAGTTTGAATGACATATCATTTATAGGGACTTCCCCCCAAGACTGAAAATTTACATTAGGTATCATATTTACACTTTATATTATTCATACAGTTAGCATAGAACGCAATTTTTATATGTTAAAAAATTTTATATATTTTTATAATTTTATATAACATATTAGGTAGGCATTTTGATAACGACGAAGAAAAATTTTACCAAGTGTTTTGAAAGGCGCTTATTACTTAAAGATGAAGCTTGTAATGCAAGAAAAAAGTGTTGGAACAAGGATATCGAATATTATACAGGGAACAAAATTCAGATCGATTCTGATCCAGAAAAGGAAGGTTTCTTATGCCTAATTTACATTGGCATAGTAAATGGGTTAGTTGCTTGTACCTGTAACTTGCAAACCAGCTAGTAATGCAATGTAAACCGATAGGACAGGACCTATCTGTCTGAATTTGCCTTGTGCACAGGAAAGTTGACTAGCTAGGCTAGTACTCGTATTAGTACATGTAACGGGTATAAATAACTTAACCAATGCAAACTAGCCATTACACTTTCAATAATTCAAAGTTTTCATTTTCAAAATGTGATTTTGAAAATTTTGTAAATACCGAAATAGTGAACAACCCCGAAAAAGTGAAAGGTCTTTGCCATATTTAATTCACTATTTCGCGACTCGACTGTAGTTCATTCTCTCAGGTTATAGATTAAAGAGATTTGAAGTTATACATGAAGAAAGTAAGTCAGACATGATTATTCAACAAATAGTATTGGGACTCAACATAAAGAGTTGCCATTGAACTCAACCACAATGAATTGGTAAAAATATATTGTTAATCAATTAATCAACACGTTCCATAATGTCATTAATATGGATATATTTAAAATGATCGCTAAATAGATATTTAGAGTTAGAAGTTGATTATGATAACTACTACATCAGTAACTGTTTCGATAACTTAATAACGAGAGCAGAAACGTAACACAATGCAAAAATCTCATTCTCTAGGTCATAGGTATCAGTTAAATTGTTAGCGGCGTTCTGCCAGAACCAACGTTAAATAATAGACTCCATACTTAATTTTATCAATAAGAATTTATTTACAACATTTAACTGAATATAAAAAAAGAACTTTTTAAACAAATTTGACCAATCATTAGTAGCTGCTTAAAACATGATCAAACACTAACATGTGTTTAAAAAACTTCAAAAAGTTGAATGGATTGTCAATAGAAGAGTTTCGGGTGTCGTAGACTCAAGGTATTCACTGATGTCACAATTTTATATTGAAGTAATGATCAGCTTCCAATCAAATTATAAACTTTGTAAAATATTTTTTATAATAACCCGAGAACTTAATAAATTTTTTTGATTTTGAATTTGTTTTTAAATTTGTTGCTTTTATAAAGTTTAATAAATCATATCAAATAATTTAAAAATTATTTTATTTTCTTGAAATATCCATGTATTTGTAAATTTAGAGCTGCAAGCTGGTATAGGCCTGATAAATTCAATGATGTGATTTTAATTAATGTATGCACTGTAGGGTAATAACTATTTGATTATAACAATTACTAATAGACACTATAAAATGTTAGACTCAGATGACTGAGGCTATAATAGGCACCTGCTGAAGTTAAAATTGAAACATGTATGATTCAGTGTATGAATGTTATTCAAAGAATTCCAAATGATACTCGAATGATCATCAACACCAACAAACTAAATTCCCTTAAAATAAAGTCATAAAAATCATAAACCAATGGGTTTATTAAACTTAATTTTATTTATATTAAAATGATATTATTAGTCATCTGCGAAGCTAAAAATTGATATCTACATTCTGGTACATTGACGGTTTCAGAAGACTGGCACTCAACTTTTGTTCTGCACAGTGGTAATTCGTTCCGTACCCAAAATGAAAGTCTCGAAGTGGTCAATATGTTAAAAACTAATCAATCTTTAAATCAATAAAGACAAAATAGTAATTTTTGCAAAATATATCTACTTTATGAAGTAACTATCTGTTAATATTTCAATAAAAATAAAACTGATGACATTGGTTTGTATTAAAATAATATTATGAGCAAATTTTTTATCACGGAAAGTCTTAAAATAGGAAATGATCTATTTTGTACGATTTTGTGAGGTATGAGATAAAGAGATATGAGTAAGAAGGGAAAATTTTAATTTAAAAAAAAGCAAATAAATTCTTACCTCATAATAGTTTCTTTGGCGTCTTCGGAGATCGGAACTTCTGCGGGAAATTGTAAAGTTTCCCTCCAGTTCATAACTTTTCTGTAAGTATCTTGTGGATTTTCAGAACAAAACGGTGGGTAGCCTATAAGCATTTCATACATAATTACTCCAAGCGACCACCAATCACAATTAGAATCATAGCCAGTCTGTAGAAAGACTTCGGGTGCTATGTAATCAGGCGTGCCAACGGTACTGTAAGCTAAAGCTCTTCGATTCTTCTTCCAGCTCTCTGCTCGTCTCTTACTATCCATTGGACTTGATGAAATTACTAAAAATTATAAAATATGAAAAATTTGTTATCTGAAAAGATTATCGTCATACATATGTAATAATAAATCAGCTACACTGCACAAGTGCTTTAATTAATTATTTCAATTGATAAGTACTCAAACTTGGTTTAAATTGAACTTAAAATTCCAACACTTTGTTATATTAGCACTCGAAAATTAAAGATTATATTCAACAAAAAATACTTACTAAAATCAGAAGGTTTTGCTTGGCTGAGATCTCGATAAAATTCTGTTCTATGAGACTTCTTCATTCCTGTGCACAACCCAAAATCGGATAATTTAAGATGTCCTTTTGCGTCAAGCAAGAGATTATCGGGCTTAATATCTCTATGTATAAAACCTAACTTATGTATAGAATCGATCGCTAATGCAGTCTCTCCAATATAAAACTGTGCGCACTCTTCCGAAAGAGTATCTTTTTTCATAAGCAACGTCATCATATCACCTCCAGGTAAAAACTCCATAATTAAATATAAATTGATAGAATCTTGAAAACTAAAATACATTTTAACGACCCACTGGTGATCAGCCTCTACTAAAATATCACGTTCGGCTCTGACATGCGCCACTTGTTCTTTCTCCAACATATCCGCTTTCCTTAATATTTTCATGGCAAATATGTGACCAGTATCTATCTTTTGTACTAATCTCACTTCTCCGAATGCTCCTCTACCGATAACTTTTAATGGATCAAAATCGTCCACTCCTAACCGAGATCTTTTTAGTCTAAGAAAATCAGTTTCCTTTTGTGCATGCTGCATTCTTTTTTCATTTCTTTGTTCGTCAGAGAGACTTCCATCTTTTAGAGTTTCTTCTAGTTTTGCCAATCTAAAAGAAAAATATAGCTAGTTAAAAAGGAAAAAATAATTTGTGACTAATTTACCTTTGCTTTCGTTCGATATGCTGAGCAATAAGATTGCTGTAATAATTTTCTAATGTCACTTTTGCTTTAGTTACTTTATCCATAGTATGAACACTAAGATTGATGGTGTTCTCTGCCGTAGTCATGTCCAGGACCCCTAAAATTAAAAATACCAATTAAGCAACTAAATTCAAGTTTTTATCTTAATAACATGGTATGTTATTGTATCGATTCAAATCTTATAATAAAAAAAACAACTGTTAGAAAACATAATAAAATTCTCCATTATGCAAGAGAAACCACAAAAAATATTCAAATCGACGGCAGTTCGTTGACTTATTTTCAATTTAAATGCATTAAAATGAAAACGTTTCTTCTGGACTGGTTTTAATAAAATGTAAACAATAAGAAATTTACATATTTTAAAACGCAAAAATTCAATTATTCGGCAAAGAAACATAAGTGTAGGAATTTTTGTACGTCGTTATGCTAATTATTGTGCTCGTTAAAAATTATTACATATTGATAAAATTCGGTAAACAAAGAAGTTGAAACTTTCACTAACTGTATTTTTTTGTCAATTGATTTGAGAGCTTTAATGTGGAGAAACGCGTTTGAAAAGCTTTTCGGTATGGTATCGTGGACGAGTGATAAACATAACCTTATGGTCATTGTTCAAAAAATTTAAATGGTTATAAAAAATACGACACCCAACAAAATCAATAAAAATCAAAACGTTAGCTTAAAATCAGATGATCGTGACGTCAATAACTGTGTACATAATATTTGTATAATTAATGGTGATATAACAAATCACTTGACACAATTTTATGGCTGAAAGTTAATGTAGTCCACCTAACATCCAATATTTATATTTTATTGCCATTGCTCAATTAAAGTGTTAAAAGTCTTGTTTGTACAGTTACATATTAATAAAAATGATGTCCGCGTAGTAATTAATTTGAATTATTTGACGAATAATAGGTGTTAGTTAAAATATAACATTTTTGTCGATGATGTTTGAATTTTTATTAAAAAGTTTGGCGAGTTTTTGTCAAGCATGGGAAACTGCAGTGAGTAATTTATTGTTAAT